>CM029941.1:25198402-28123402 GCA_017639245.1 Myiopsitta monachus
CCCTTTCTTCCCAGGTCACGGCACCAGAGAATTAGGGTGACATTGCTCCCAAGCGTGGCGCGCCCCGCTCCCGCCGCCCTTCTTTGGGCAGGTGGGAGCAGCGTGGACAGGGGCGGGGGGCGAAGGGGAGCGGAAGTGAGAGCGGCCTCGGCCAGGACCCCGGGACAGGCCCCAACAAGGAAGAAGAAAATGAGAGAAAAGGGAAGAAAAGGAAGGGGAAGTGCGGGGGGAGATGATCTCCCAGTGCCTAGCCCGTTGGCAGGCGCTCCTGTACGAAATTCAATCTCTATTTTTTATGAGAAGTAAACTGTCTAAATAAATTTTATTAGGGGCAACCAATATATTTTCTGGTACTGCCCTTTGTTCCGGTTCTACGTGTGTGTAACAATCTAAAACCTATTTATTGAGGAAAAATCACTGGATCCGTCATAGAAAATCCTTTTACTTTGCTCTGAAGTGATTTCTGAAGACACTCGTGTCACTCTGAAGATTTTGGGCCATTGTGCTAAAGCCTTTCCTTGTTAGGAACTTCAGTTCCTATGATCATGTGGGGAATACCGTAAATTGTAACAGGGAACGGACTTGACTGGCAGTTTTCTGGCTACACTGGGAAAATGGAAAGATGACGGGAAATAAAATCCTTGTAAATACATCTCCGACACTGCCCAGGTGAATTCAGGCACTTGACAGAACAGGAGTGCGCGGAAGCAGAATGCGATTAGGGTATTTTACATATGCCTTATTGTCATTTTCTTTCTGACACGCTAAAGTGTCAGCCCTGCTCGCTCCTTTCTCTCCCTCGGACTTCCTTCTCCGATCTCCCCTTCCCTTAAGACGACTTTGCTCTGAAGTCTTCGAAGAAATGATTTAGTTTGTTTATACTGCTATAAAAATCAAGAGCAATAGAAAAGTCATAAAATGAAGCGCGCTATCAATCACACCGCAACATTGTTATTCAGCAGTTACTAACAGAGATTGATAATCCTTTGATTTCACCCCGTTGTTATTACTCTGATGTGTCTGCACATTAACTATTACACATTTATTTATCGATCCGAAACATACAACAACACAGAATAGACGCGCACGCTCGCCGTGCCGCCCCGCCCGTACCAAGCACGGCAGAAGCCGGCTTCGGGCGCCTGCAGCTCCCGGTCATTTTTGCCAGCGGCTACAGCTAAAACTGAACCCCAAACGCTCCGCCCGGCACCTGACCGCTCGCATAACTCCGGCCCCAGGTAGGGCCCGAACCCCCGGGCCGCGGAAGGCTGATGTGCCCTGTCGCTCCCGCCGGCCACGGCCCGACCCTCCTCCGGCGGCTCTGCTCCGCGGGTCCCGGCTCTGGCGGCGGCCGGAGGACGGCTGTCGGGAATTTTCAACGCCGGGGCTTCCCCTCCTGCCCCGAAGCCGCAGACAGTGATTTTCAAAGGAAAAAGGCAAAACAAATGAGCCATCTCCACCGTCTGCCATCCACCCGGAAAAAGAGAAAGAAAGGGGGGAAAAAATATCCCGAAACTCCCACCCCACCTCCACCTCTTCCTTTCTTTCTCCCTCTCTGCAGCTAAATTGTGGCCCGGCTCTGGATTTCTCCCCCTGCTTCTAGCGGCCGTTCCGGGCACCCAGGTTCATTGCAACAGGCCGACGTCTCGAAAGCTGGATTGAATCAATGTAGCCTGAGCAGGGAGGAAAAAAAAAAAAAGAAAAGGCAGTAAAACTGCCCTCGAGATCGGTCGGCCGGTTCCTTTGTCTCCTTGTTCAGTCGCTGCCGAAACCCCTGCACATCTGAGCTGCAAACAAAACCACTCTTGCATCTGTTCGCATGCAGTATTTACAATGTTTTGCGTAAGTCAATTGGATGGCGAGGATAAAAAAAGCCATTGGCGCTGTATTATTTAACACAGACTTCACTGGGCTCCCTTTTTGGTGGAAACTTTATTTGCACTAAATGAATAATCTTAATTGCATCACTTTTGAATTAAAAATCAATGTTAATCAAGTTGGAAGTAGTAAATATCAGTTTTCATTGTGCCCGGGTACAGGGTATTTTTCTTGTTTTGCAAATAAAAATACAAGTCAAATAACTTTAAAAGGGCATTAAGTTCTGCTACAAATACAATTGAAACGGATTGTTTAGGAGCGGATCAGAAATGGTACAGAATTTTGCACTTAATTTCCTCAGTTATCATTTACAATAAGAACCCCTTGGCTTGACAGCCAAGTCTAAACAGTAGTAAATTAGTACAAATTTATACTGATTTTACTCTAATAATCGTAATAAAAGCTTATAGATTTGGCACTAATTACATAAATGCCTAATGATCTTGAAAATTACTCTGGTTAGAAATATATTACTAATCTAAACTTTGTTGTTGGCTGGCTTTGAAAAATCAGAGCATTAGAAATGGTTCGCTTCACTTGTGCAAAGCACTTTAAATTGTTCGAGTAGTTTAACATATTCAAGAGGAAAATAAAAAGCATTTAACTTTATTTACTGCTATGAATTCAGTTTGTAGGCGAGCCGAACTTGGAAACTTTACCCAAAAAAAAAGAAAATTGGGCTTACGGGCTTTTAAATCCCAGCTCAGGAGGCAGCGCTCCCGGGGCGGTGGGGACGCGCCGTGCTTCCCTCCCGCTCCCCGCGTTGCCGTTGTGCAGAGACCGAGGCCGGGTTGGCGGGGACCCCCGGCGCCGGGTGAGCTTCTGCGGCCCGGGCACTGCGGGAACTGACCCAAGTTTCTTTTTCTCCGCCGCTCCGCAGCCGTCGGGGCCCGGCGGAGGCGGCGGGTGGGTGAGAGGCGGTCGCGGTTGCCGCCGCAGGTCCCGTTCCCCGGGACGGCTGGCGAGCAGGACCAGCCCTTGCTCAACCTTTTACATCCCCCTCTGTGGGCACTGTGCTTGCCAGCCATCCCCGGAGACCTGACTGGGCCGGGTGCGAGGGTACACTCCGGGGAAGCATTAAAAAAGAAAAAAAAGAAATGAAGAAAAACACAATAAAAAAGGGGCGACCTGGAGCGGGAGAAGGGTGGCAAATGTGCATTTGGAAGACAAGGGGAGAGGAGTAAGGAGGGCGGCGAGGGCAAGCGGAGCAGGGAAGGGAGCGGCGGCGCGGCGCGGGCCGGGCCTGGGCGGCGGGAGGCCGGGGCGGCGGGCGGGCGGCGGGCGGGCGGAGCGGGGCGCTCCGGACGCTGACATTTGCAGGCTGCCCTCCTGATTGGTCCCCGCGCCGAGCTGCTCACGGGTTCATTGAAGTGTTAAGCACCTCCCCGTCTCTCTAAAGGACATTATAATGCAAGAGACCCCCTTTTTAACCACACACCGAATTTTCTTTCATTTAGGGGATCTATATATATATATATATATCTCATATCTTATATCTATTTTAAATAACTTAAGGCCGCTAAAATTTGGGGGGGAACAGCCTTCGCCCTGGAGCGGTGCGCGATGCTGTCTCACGCCGACCTCCTGGACGCCCGTCTCGGTGAGTTTCCCCCAGCACCCCCCCGCCCCGCGGCGGCTGCACCGCCGGCGGCAGCGAGCGGGGAGGAAGCCGGAGCAGGAAATTGACAATTTGTTCCTTATTTTACCTTAATGCGATCTAAATGGGCTAATTCCTTTAAAAGTAATTGTACTGTATTGAAGTTTAATTTGATTTAACATCAAAAAAAAAAAAAAAAGAAAAAAAAAGAGAAGGAGTATGTAGATCCACAGCGAGTTGTGGATCATTTAATTTCCCTCTCCCGTTTTTATATACATACCTACACGTTATTATCATGATGATTATTATTATTTTAGGACAGATGAGCTCGATGGTATTTACGAAGGAGTTCTGAGAGGCCTTTTTCTGCTCGCCTGCTCTCTTCCCCCTTTCCCTCTTTTCCTGAAAAAAAAAAGAGAAATATCTGTATCTATTTTTTTATGGTTATTCAGTAGTTTGTTAGAGGACCGGAGGGAGGAGAGGGGAAAGATCTGCCAGGGTGACCGAGGTCCCCACACATCTGTCAGGGAGGTAAAGCTCCTGGCAGCAGAGCGGTTCGAATGTTCCTTCTTTCTTTCTCTTCATCTCTTTCTTTTACCAGCTCTTCTGGAAAAAGCCGGCTGAGCCCGACAAAACTTGTCCCCCCTCCTTCTTTCCCCTCCCTTGGTCTCGCAAGGGAAGGCCCGGCAGAGAGCTGATTATTTAAGCAGGACGAGGAGCTGCTCGGTGTAAAGTTTTCTCTCCTCGCCCCGGTTGCGCCGGGCCAGGGGCATTGCGCGCCGTGGAGCCCAGCCGAGCTGCGGGGCTTGCGGGAGGCAGTGGGGCGGCGCGGGGAGACCGTGGCGGTGGCTGGGTGCCTCTCACAGGCTCGGTGCGCTGGAAAGCGGCTCTGATGGATGCATGCCCGACTGCAGGGGAGTGACCGCAGCTCCTTTGCTTCCGCAGGGATGAAAGATGCGGCCGAGCTGCTGGGACACCGGGAGGCGGTGAAGTGTCGGCTGGGCGTAGGGGGCTCGGATCCGGGGGGACACCCGGGAGACATGGCTCCCAACTCGGACACGGTAGAAGGGACCACCCTGCTGCCGGGGGAGGACATCACCACAGTGGGATCCAACCCTAGCTCCTTAGCCGTCAGCGCCAAAGACCCCGACAAACAGCAAGGCCAGCAGGGTGGCCAGAACCCCAGCCAGGCTGGTCAGCAACAGGGGCAGCAGAAGCAGAAGCGGCACCGCACCCGCTTCACTCCGGCACAGCTGAACGAGCTGGAGAGAAGCTTCGCCAAGACCCACTACCCGGACATCTTCATGAGGGAAGAGCTGGCCTTGCGAATCGGCCTCACTGAGTCCCGGGTGCAGGTATGAGCAGCGATCCCCGCGCACTTCCCTCACCCCAGCCCCCTCCCCAATCGCACCGAAGGCGGCAGGGCCGGCCGGCGGCGAGTCCAGCCACAGCGGGGCGGGCGGCGGGTGTCCCCGAACCTCAGCCCGACTGAGAGGGAGCAAACCCAGCCCTAACGCAACAGTTCATTCAGGAAGTCTTGAAACCGGACATCCCCGCCCCCCACTTCCACAAAAATATCCCTTCGGGGTGTCCCCTTGTCCCCTAGCCGCCCGCAGCTCGGTGGTCCTTGTGGGACTCGGGCGGAGTTTCCCCCCGCTCCATGGCCCAACTCGCCGCAGGAAAGAGGCCAGGAAGGCACAGCCGGGGAGGGGCGAGTCCAATAATAGCGCGGCGCTAAGAGGCGATCCCAAACCGCCGGGGAATAGCCCCTCTTCCCGGCGGCGGCGGCGTAGAGGGCCATGGGGCTGTGGCCCCGGGTCCTGACGACAGGGCGGCTGTCCATGGTACTGACAGCCGGGCGACCACGTCGTGGCCCGGAACGAACGTCCGCTGCAGCCTCCGGCGGGAGGGTTGGCTTGGGAAGCGGGGAAAGGCACACAGGTTGGTAAAAAGGCTCTTCGGTCAAAGGCAGCTCTAGCTGGACTCGCGGTTTCCCCGGACTGCCACTTTTCTAATGCCTAGGGACAGAAGAGGTAGAGAGTAACTTCAACGTGTAGCGTGTACTTTGTTCTCTAAGTACATATTTATATACACATGTGCACACAGACATACATGCAGTTGCACGTAGGCATGTAAGAAACTCTTTAGGTAAATGTAAACCGCGAGACTGCTCCAATACAGCTTTTGTGTGTAAACCGATATTTTATCGACTTTCTGGGTGAGTCCCTTCCACGTAATGAAATCCTGCACAATAGAAGCCCTTGTGGGATGTGCATTCCCGCTCAGCACAGTGCACGGGAAAAGCCGCCGCTCTTTACTGCAGCCGGTGTTCAAAATTCCTCTCAGCCAGGTTAGCTTCCTGAGCTAAATAAAGACACGTCAAAAGAAATCCTAAATGAACGGCTTTTATGAAAGGAAACAGACTCTGTTCTTGAGTGTGACAGAAAAAGCACGTTTCCTTTTCAAAAGTAGAACAATTTGACTCAGCTTACACAGGACCATAATTAGTTTAAATTAAGAAAGAAATTAGATTCACAAATAAAATATAATTGGACAACTGACTCTATGAAAAAAGAAAACGAGGTCTATTAAACTTTATTGGGTTTCCAAAGGTTAATGATACCAATTTCAATATTAGGAGTGTGGTAAATGAAGTAAAATATAAAATATAAAATGGAAATAGTTATTTTCTAACAGCACATCAAAGGAATTCGTAGGAAGAAAGACAAAGTGTTTTAATGGCCTCGGCATAATCTTAAACCAATGCTAATAGCTCAAGACTGCTGATAAAAACAGTTTAATAGAGCGGTAATTTAAATATTTTTTACAATAATGTCCTGTAGTTTAAAAAGTAATCAGATCAACATAACCTTCTTAATTAACACTTCAAAATGATTAACATTATGTAATCTAAGGCAAAACAATTTATTTAATGTATTTACTTCATAATCCGATGTATCACCGCTCCTTGACCAAATTTAAATTAAATAGTAATTGGTTTATGTTCTTATGCGAGTACTTTACAGTTTTCTTTATAGTTAACAGATTGCCTACACATTCCTTGCTGCATGTGGGCTCCACACTGATTAAGGAATGCTCCAAATAGTTAATTTATAGCGGCTGTATATGTTTTTAAGGGTTTTAGATGCTAGGATAAATCACCACTTTCCTCATTTTAGATCTGTATTTAATGTATATGATACATTTAAATAATTATTAAAGTGGCTGGTGCTTAAACAGGAGTCCAATTCCACGTCTGATATTGCTCTGCTTTTCAGGCTGCTGTAATAAAACCATTCTTTTTATAGCATGCCATTATTAGAAACCAATTTCAGAATTATTTATAACCTGGAATGGCTTATTAAGCAGCAATGCGAGAATCATGCAAATTACACGATCAAATGCAATATAATAAGCATAATCATTAGTCTCTAGCACGGATTAATTAACTTTCAATATTTTATTTACATAAAAACCAAATCAGTGAAATAACTTCTGCACAGTCAGGCTTGCCTTTCAATATTTTATACGAACAAAAATAATGTGCTGTAATTCCATTGACCGTGTCCCCCACAATGGTCCCGTCACCTGCCACATCTTAATAGGGGACAAGCTGAAAGTATTTTCTAGTTTTCTAATGGAATGAGAAATTGCATTTTCTTCCTCTCCCAGCACTATTAAAGTGTAATGAATTCGGCCCAGAGTTCACGGCTGACTGATCGAAATGAACCTGAGATCTGAGCTTTAATACAGCTCTCCAGATTTCCTACCAAATCTTCACATTAATCATCCGCCAGATTCCAATGAGATCTTCATAAAGCTTCGGCTCATGAAAAAAAAAAAAAAAAAAAAAAGAAGAAAAACAAAAGTGATATTGTCTCCCCTTCTCTCTCCCTCTCTTTCGCTCTAACCCATTTATAGCTGGGGAATTAAATGGGCTATATATTTTAAAATACATTTACAGTATGTCTATATTACTGTAACAGCAGACATCATCAAGGCAGATTTTTAGATTCCAACCTCCATTAGATTCTCACTGTTGTATTAATAATTTTCAGGGGCTAGCTGCATTTCAAAAGGAGCCCAAAGTTGCCAAACGCTCGTGGTTAATATATTTCTAGAGTTGTCATGTGTGCATTTTCAACATCTCCCCCAGGTTTTCCTCGCGTTTTAATCTGTCATGCACCAGTTTTCAGCTGGAAACATTCACATTTTAAAAGCATATGCAGGGTAGCTATGAGCTGAGGAGATCAGACCTGATGGAGATTCTTTACACCACCAGTAAACCATGAAACATAAAAAGATTTTGTAGCCGCAATTTAACTATTAACCCTAAAAGATAATTGAACGGATTTTTCGATATAACACTTAGTTCCCTAACGGCTGTTCATTCCTGCTAATGGGCGCCCGTCGTTCTCCGTCTGGGTACGTATGTAGCGCAAAACCGCGGCTCCAGCATCGCTGGCAGCAGCGATCCTCTGAATTCCGAGTGCAGCCGCTTTTTCCCGCCTCGTAGTCCCACCTGTGATTTCGACGGTGGGGCGGCGAGACCCACTCAGCCACCGGGGCGGCACCACCTCCCGAGCACCGAGAGCATCTTCTGGGGAGGGGTTCCGGTTTTGTTTTTATAGAAAAGCCCCGAACACGGGCGGTTTGACTGGATGGGTTCCTGCACCAGGACCCGGCCCGCGGCACGCCTCCTCGCCCTGCTGCACTGGGCTCTGCACCGGTGGCGGCTCGGGAGCGCTTCCACGCAAGGGCAAGAGCCGTGGGCCGGTCATTTACTTTGTTTGTGTAACTTATTTTTCATGTATTTTTCCGGAGGGAGCTCTGGCTCCTCTCCTGGACCCTCTCCCCGAGGGAGAGAGGCCGCAGGCAGTTCAGTCCCGGGGCTGACGCATCGATCGGTCTCGCTATAAAAAGTTCCAACAGCATCATTAACCGGTGACGGGGACACCGGTACGGCTGCGGGTGCAAAGAGCGTCTGTGGGAGAGGGCAAATGCCGGAGGGGGGAAGGGAGAGACCCGTGGTAGGGTCCGGGGCGGGTGGCGGGTCTCGCTGCACCGAGCCGCGCCCGGGCTGGCTGGCTGGTGTCGCTAACTGTGTATCGCTGCCCGCCGCCCGCAGGTCTGGTTCCAGAACCGGCGGGCCAAGTGGAAGAAGCGCAAGAAGACCACCAACGTCTTCCGCGCCCCGGGCACGCTGCTGCCGACGCCGGGGCTGCCGCAGTTCCCCTCAGCTGCCGCCGCCGCCGCCGCCGCGATGGGCGACAGCCTCTGCTCCTTCCATGCCAACGACACCCGCTGGGCCGCCGCCGCCATGCCGGGCGTGTCGCAGCTGCCGCTGCCGCCGGCGCTGGGCCGGCAGCAGGCCATGGCGCAGTCCCTCTCCCAGTGCAGCCTGGCTGCGGGGCCGCCGCCCAACTCCATGGGCCTCTCCAACAGCCTGGCGGGCTCCAACGGGGCTGGGCTGCAGTCGCACCTCTACCAGCCCGCCTTCCCCGGCATGGTGCCCGCCTCCCTGCCTGGGCCCAGCAACGTGACCGGCTCGCCCCAGCTCTGCAGTTCCCCGGACAGCAGCGACGTGTGGCGGGGAACCAGCATCGCCTCCCTCCGCCGCAAAGCACTAGAGCACACAGTCTCCATGAGCTTCACCTAATGGCCGCCGCCACGTCCCCCACCGCCGCCGCCGCCGCCGCCGCCGCCTGGCCCTGCACCCTCGCGTCGCCCACCCGCCCCCGCCCGACCCCCCTGCCTTCCCCCACCTGACTTACCAGGGAGTCGACTCAGGATCTGAAACCAGACGCCAACGGGCTGGTTTGTGGGCCCAGAAACACCCCCATACCCCCGTGCCTCCCGCACCTGCGAACCCCCCGCGCGTCCCCTGCGCCCCCCCCGCACCCCGGGGCGCGTCCCCTCCAGCGGCGGCGGGAGCACCCGGAGACCCCCGGGGTCTGATTCCCTCCCTGTTTCCCTTGCTCCCTCCTGCCGCGCCACGACCGGGCGCTGCCGCCGGCCCCGGACCGGCTCTGCAAAGAAATGCTTTGTTTGGTTTTGTTTTCTTAGTTTTTATGCTTTATTCAAGAACAGGATCTGCCGCCGGCCCCCTCCGCTGCGAGGGCGCCGTCTATGGGGGCGGCCGGGCGGGTGCGCGGAGCGGCACAGAGACCCCAGAGAGAATCAAATCCATTTTGATAAAGCATTTACAAGCGAGAGAGGTGGAGAAAAAGAGAAAAAAAAAAAAAGTTTTCTTTTTCTAAAAGTAAAGCACGCGGGGGAGGAAAATAGGAAAAAAAAAAAAAAGGAAAAAAAAAGAGCAAGAGCACTTCCCTTTTCCGGATCTTTGGTTCCGTGACAGTTGAGTTGCCGATCCGCCCCACCTTTATTTACGCATTTATTTACGTTTTGCTGCTATTCTCCCTCCTGCATCTTCCGCTGCCGCCGGCGGAGGCACCGCCGCGGCCCCCGCCCCGCCCGGCCCGGTTCGGCCCGGCCCGGTTCGGCCCCGCGGCCTGCCCGCCTGCATGTGCCGGTCACCCCGCCGCAGGGCAGGACCGCTGGATCATACGATGTGAAATAGGATGTTTTGTGTAGATAAAGCATTCTCGTTACATACTGGTCGATTCGTGATATGTTTTAACTTATTGTCTGTGCTTATTTATTGAATTTTGGGTTTCTTAAATGTTTGATCTAATATAAAACATATTACTTGACTTTTCCGGACACGTTTATATCAAGTTAATGTGAATGGATAAATAAAATCATTTTCAGTAAGTGACATGAAAAAATATAGATTTTGATGTGATGTGTGAGATATGAGAGGTGTCTTGAACCGCAGGCAAAAAACAAAAAAAAAAAAAAGGACAGGACTTCCTTCTGTAGGATTCACCAAGTCCTTTGTCTCAAGTTTGGGGATAGTTTGCTTGCTTGAACTTTGCATTGAAGCCTTTCATTTATCACGGTTTTAATACTTCATGACTAATAAACTTTTGTTAATCTTTCTGGGTGGTTTGTCTTTAAACTGCGAACTGAGCGGTGAGGCAAGGGCAGGGGCGAGAGCAGGGGGCAGAAGGAGGAGGGAAGGGGCTGCCGCGGGAGCGGAGGGCGCTCGGCCGCGGACCTTTCTGCCGTCTCTGAAATGAGTGAGCAGCTGCTGAGGGGCGAGCCCCATGGAAAAGGAGCCCCTCTGTTTACACCAGTGTAAACTTCAACACGAGGGAAAAAAGAGTGGGGGGGTGTTCGGTGGCCACTGTGCAGCACGGTTTGGGTTTCTTTCTTTGTTTCTTCCCCCCCCCCCTCCTCGCCCTCTGCTTCTTTTTAATGCAATGCACTGAGATCTCTTCTCCTTGTACATCAATTACACACCTCTTAATTACACACCTGAGAGTGCCCGGCTCCATAGGCACCCGCAGAAGGGTCCTTGCCCGCTCCAAAGTGCATATTACGTATGCGTACCTAATTTAAAAGAGAAATAAAAGCAGAATAAATTATTGGTGATACAGGCCGTGAGTGAGCCCACTGGGGGTCACCTGAGGAAGCAGCCCTGCGCCCTTCTGCAGGAGCCTGCTCATGGAGGTGCTGAAACGGCCCAGTATGCTCATCCTGGAGTAGGCCAGGCAAGGCAAGACAGGTTCCCAACCATAATCCACACCATGGTGATGCCTGGGGTAAGAAGTCACCATGACCTGTCTCTCCTTCCAGCCCTCCCTCTGCTCCCAAGTGTGGCCAAGCAGTTGCTCCTGTAGACCCAAGCTTAGCTCTGAGTTTGGAATTCAGGATCAGTTTAGAGATCAGCTATCAAAGAGGTTGGTACAGAGGGTGCCTATGGAGCAGCCCCTCTATCCCACAGGTGCCTCTGCCTGGGCCAAGGGAAGCATTGCCCATCTAGATGTCCCTGGGTATTCTAAATTGTACAGCGGTGCCTTCCCCATGCCATGGCCCACCAAAGAGACAAGAAGTCTCCATGTAATGTGCAGAGGAGTGCAAAACTCACTCTATTTCTTCCAAATGTATGGAGGCTTGTTTACAAGCACGTAATTTTTACAGTTGCTTTATATTGCTATAAGCAGGACAGCTTTATGATGTAGGAACGTCATAAAGTCTGCTATGGAAGATCTTTTAAAAATATGTGCTTTTTAACAGTAGAGGAAAATGCTCTCTCTGTCTTGGGGGGCAGGGGATTGAGACACAACCTGTAAGAGCCTGCTCTTGATGCTGAATGCTGAAGCTCCATGGAAGGGTCCTTACAAAGGTCCTTTGGCGTAATACTCATTCCCAAAACATCCATCATTTCCTCCATATTCTAATGCAACTGTTGTTCTGGTTATGAGCAAAGCTTTTTGATCCTACCCAACTTTGATACAATATTTGTTTCCATGGCAATAGATCTTCTTGTTCTGAGTCCTGGAGATTTTTGAAATTATACATACCCTTAGCACCAGCTGAAGCTTTGCAACATAAAGCATCTAAGCTGATGCTCTTACGTATTTAACATGGATGAAATTAAGGGGGCCTCAGGTTTCACTCATACATGTTACAGGTTGTGTGTGAATGATTTTATTGCAAAGATCTCACGCTGATGTTTAGAGATAAAAATTAAACAGCACTGACCAGTTCTACCTAACAACATGAACAGCTCTACTTCATTCACATAAAGTGATCAAAATAAATGAGTGAATTCCATATAAATTGAGAGGGAACATTTATGCTGAATAACAATTAGCTTATTACTGGCTAAGTAGCTAACATCAGGCACTGGGGCTGCTACAAGCTAGGCTTCTTATTTTAAGATACATTTTAGCTTTGAGCAATTCCACCCAGTGTGTAAGTTGACTGAGATTTACATTTTTATGTATGGATTCATTTCCACACCGGCACATATCCATGTACGTTTGCTTCCCTCTAAACACAACATCACCCCTAATGTCTAAGGAATATACATAACGATAATGTCACTGAACCTTTCATTTGCTCTCTTGATGAAATGCTTTGACACTCTCTCTCTCCTCTCCTCAAATCCCTGTGGAAGGCAGAATCTGCTCTTACCCGCTGCTGGAGATTGCATTCACTGAGCAATTACTAACATCAGAGGAAAGTTTGTGCAAGGCAAAGGATCAGATAGCATTGCAGCAGGATTATATTATTGTACTAGCAGCAATGATCCCTGCTCCTGGAAATAAAAATGTGGTTTAATTTGTGTTGTGGTCTTTAAATTTTCATTTTTCAGAATAAAAATCTCTGCACATGAAAATGTATCTTGCAGTAATGGAGGTATGGCAGTTAACCTGTCAGTTGAAAGTATGTAACCTTCCTTTTCTCCTTTTCATGACAAAGGTAATCTCATCTGAGGGCATTTATGTGAAGAAATAACAGCATGGCATGGTGAAACCACTGGCTCATTAATCCTGGCATCTACTTCCTGCAGGGTTTCTTGATTAGTTAGATTCATTCATCGGGTATTTTGGAGTTTCTGATTTCTCACCACTGGCTAGGTTCACTGAGTTCAGGCTAAATTGAGCCAGAAGCAATGTTTATTAGTAATTTTGTAATACAGACTACCCTAATAATTCAGTACAAATATCTCATTTGAAATATATCCATTCACCCTAACACCTAATGCAGTTTGCAGCTGTGTTCAGGGAGAACCGAGAGAACACAAGTGATTGGGCATGTATTTTCTAAATTATTAATATGAGAGCTAATAGAAAACTCTTCTTCATTTCCAATGCTGGAATTAAGATCCCTTTTTTTTTTAAAGCAAGCCCTGACATGGAGGTAACCACCCCCTGCCTGCCATTAAGGCTGAGCTCAGAGTGGTTGGTCTGGGAAGCATGGCCTCTTCAGCCTTTCAGCATAGAGACAGAAGAAGGAACAAAGGAATTTCAGTTTTTCCCCATGTGTGCTACAAACATAGGAGAAATCTAAATGCTACAAAAGGAAAAGGAATCCTCAGGAATTAGCATACTGTAGTATCACAGAACTATCTCAACTGTGTAATAGCTGTAATAGAACTACAGCTTGGACAAAAGGGACAAAGAAACAATAATCATGATCCAGTGGTCTTTAAAGCCCATGCTGACCTGGCTGTGAGTTCGGAAGATGTATGTATGAAGATCTGTGGGATTTGTGCTCTAAACTGTTCTGCCAGAAAGCTTTCCTCCATTCTATAAACTCTCTTTTCTGATAGGAGTAAGAGGACCACACACGGACTGTGCTCAATTGTCTGACTACAGCTTGTGCCACAATGGCCCATCCAGCCATAGGTAAGAGCTGGGACCTGAGAGCCCGTTTGACTTTATGAACCCATGCAATGTCCCCAGAATCTCTGGGGAAGACAGCTGACAGCCACGGCTTAACTTAGAGAAGCAGAATTTGCCTCAAAAGGCATACAACCCATAGGCTCCTTTAAACGTCACAGACTGATGATCCCCCATGGCAGTGATGCTGTGAGAGGAAAAGAGAGGTGGTGTTGGTGGATGGGGGAGAGTAGGGACAGCATGGTTTTAAATTGTCACCTCCTCACAACAAGAATAGCAGCAAGCGCCAGAGGGGCTAGTCATGCCCGGGATGCGGTGAGGGACTCTCTTTGATTAACTGTCATCCCCTTTTATTTGAGTAGTGTTCAAAGAACTGCATTAATAGCTACATAAGGCCCTCTGTGAGATTTACTACTACTCCTCAGGGAAAAAACACAGGAGGGTGTCTCTTTTTTCATGCTTCTCACAGCCAGGGCTTGTGCCCAGATGAACTCGTCTTTGTCTTCCACCTGGGATATTGTACAATGGCGCGCATGGGAGGTTGCATCTCTTATTTGCCAATAAATTGTGCCTGCTTCAGCTTCTTCTAAGACCGTCTTTGTGGCTCAAGAGCTCTACTTCACCTTTACCTTGTATCATTCATCAACGCTTATTCTTAAATACAGTTTTCAGAGCTAAAGTTACGCTTTTATGAGCTTTGAAATCTGCCAGAGGAGAATCACTCCTGGGGAGGAAGGAATTCAGAGGTGTTTATGTAGGATTTGCCCCTGGAGCTTACGCAACTGCTCTGCACAGATCCTTAGCCTTCTTCAAAGGTCGAGAGAGAAAATGCAGAATATGCTTAATATACTGTCTGTGAGGGTGACGTTCTCTCCTGACCCCCATACACAGTTTGTGCCTTGGAGTATGAAGTTTGATTAGCCTTTTCTCACAGCACTGGAAGCATCATGGTAGTGATCCAAAAAGTACTTTGGAAAAAAACAAACTATGGACTTTCTTTCACTGACCTCCTGCTATAGTGAATTTCATAAGCTGACGATGCACCCTGTAAGGACACATTTCTTTTTTACTGGTTTCAATTTATTGCCCTTTAATATAATTTAAGTGGCAGCTATGATTCCCTGTGGCTCTTTTACAAGCTTTTAAGGTTTATTTTTTTGCTAACTTTTTAAAGAGCGTTTCAGAGTGACTATGAGCACCCTCCCCTATTTTTGGTATCTCATAATTAAGAGAAAGCACCATTCCCTATCTTAAGGTATAACATTATTTTATGATGAAATTCCAATATACTGAAAGGCTGTGATATTGAACTTTCTGCCTGATATCACAGTCTGGGCAAAACAAAATTTGACTGTATCATGAGGACTCCTCATGTCATTGTATACAGAGGATTTGGTTGTGCCGCAGTTACAGGCAATGTAAGTTAATGATACACCAAGTGAGTAGAAGACATGATATTTAAAGGGGGTATAGTGTGGTCTAGCTGTTCTTTTCCATAGACACAGCCATTACACGGTGCTCTTTGCTGTCCCCTGCGCTTTCAAGGCCAGGATGCACTCAGGGAGTGCCTGGAAGGGAGGTGGCTGTCATTTCAGAAATGGCATTTGGCTTCCAGGATTGTATTGCAAGGCAGACATTCACAGAATTTGGATTTATAAACAAAACCAAGTGTAAAAATATATTTCAGCAGCTACACGGCCACAAAATGTCACCAGAAATTAACCAGCTTTGCTCTTTCAACTGGATCACAAAATGAGAAGTCTGCAGAAGGTCAGACATATAAAAATGCATTGAGATGATGGGAAGAATATTAAATTACTAAATAAAGAATTACACTTGGTACAGTTAGTGACTCTAATCTTTGTGTCTATTATAAGCAGTAATTAACACCCATAACTGTATTTGTTGTCAGCTTGTGTTCTTACCTTCAGGTCTCAATAGCAAATAAATGACTTGTACTTTATTCTTGAAATTTTAATTACTATAAGAAACACTCAAAGATAATTCTGCTATATTTTATATTACTGTCACTTTGCCCTTTCTGCTTTAACTCCTGTGCAATTTTAAGCTCATGTCTGCCAGAACTGTGGCAGGACACGTCCCTGCCAGTGTGGGGAATCCTGCTGAGCCCTGTGGGACCCCACCTAGGTAGAGACAGCTACTGTGGAGATGCCTTCTGAGGGATATGGGATCAGAGCTGGCTGCTCTGGCTTTTGGTTGTGTCTCACACCAAAAGCTGCTGCCTCTGAACCACTCATCATGCGGTTCGTATCCTCACTTAAATCAGACTTTTCTCATTTCTGTTGGAGATTATTTTTGTTCTGTCTACAATAAATTGCTCTAATAGTTCTCCATTCATTATCTTCCCCTTTCTTAGCCTCTCCAGTAGAGTGTAGATCTGTAGATTTCATTCATGGATGCTATAGTCGATCAATTACCCCCAAAATATGAAGCCAGCCTATTACTTGTTGATGCCTTCCATACACATCCTTCTTTATGTTATAACTTTGGCAGCAGCTGGTTACACCATTTCTTACTAAATGAAAGCATGTAATGCTGCAGGTATTTCTTTTTGGAAAGTATCTAAGTGTCTTGGTACCTAAGTCTCCCCTTCAAAGTAACGTAGGTTGCCAAGTTCCATCAATATTAATCCTCTTGTTACTTTCATTAGCTTCTTATCAAATTCCACAACTAGTTCAGAATTTTCTTCTTTATCAAATAACATCCTCCCAGCTGTTCTGCCCAAAGTCTCTACCAATACAGAGTTTTCTTCTTTCCATTATTTGCACTGTTCTGATCCTGGCCACCTTTGACATTGAAGTTGCCTGTTGTTCTAGAAGTGCTCCATCTACCAAGCCACAAAAGGTGCTCTATCTACCAAGCCATAAAGTTCCATCTAATTGTTAAACCTCTTCTTGATCCTGTGTTTTACCTCAAGCTTCAGAATTAATTTCCGAGTAAGGCAGTTTGGGATCCTTTACATGAATGATTGTCTATGTGCCTACTTCTGCTATCACTGATGCCTGTAACGATTTTGACACATTACACACTCTTGTTTTCAGCCTTGTGAATCACACCAGGTTGAAAAAGGATTTAGCACACCATCCCTGGCTGTGATTTTCACTTTTACCTTCAGTGAACATCGTGTGCCACTTCAGTGGTGAACCTCCATGAAATTACTTTGATGCATCCACTAAATGATGACTTTGATGCATCAAATGACCTTGATGTCTTCTAGAAGACCTAGAAAACATATAGGTCCTCTAATTTCCAAACTGGCAGAAAAGATTCGGATGAGCCGGCACTTGACCTATCAGCAAACTGTTTAGTGGCAAAAGCCTTCCTCCTTACATGTACTGAGACAGACACCCTGCCTCTTATCAGGGTCTGTGTAGCAGTGGAAAATCTTGATGGTGTCCTGTTTGCCTCAGCACTAGTTTCTTGAGAGGCTGCCAGGAAAGCAGCTTGACTGGAAAGGCAGCCAGAGTCCCTCTTGTGCTCTAGCTGAGCTGTGCTTGCCAGAGTAGCTGCGTGTGATGCCAGGCCATCACTTCCACAGCTTTTGAGAGACTAGCCTTCTCTTGTGAATACTTGTATGAGACGCTTTTACTTACTCCTGAGTCTTCCTTCCTTTTGGTACAAGAAAACAACACATGAAAGTTTCTCTCAGTTTTGCATTCCTGTGGAAAAAGATCCATAATGCAGCATGTTGTAGTGACCTACATCATCCTGTAGTTAAGCACAGGCGGCTGACGTGGTGGCAGCTAGAGTGTTCCTGAGTTTTGTTGCATTGCTCTTTCAGTGCTCTGCTTTACACCATAATCCTAGAGAACAATGGACTTTATCAAGATTTATAGCAGCACTTCGTCATTTGCTAAAGGTGGACTTGTGTTTTCAAGACATTCCCAGTTGGTTTGGGTGTCTGCATCAAGGCAGTTGGGGGCAACTTTCAAGGTAGTGGTACTTGAAAATCTTCAAGCCTTATGTTAGAGTTGCTGGTGCCCAGGCTCTACAAGTGTTAGATTCTTAGGTTGTGCATTGGTCACTGGGCTCTGGAGGCACTCAGAAAATCCTCAGATACTCTTGAAGTTAATTAGTATTGGCTGAATTCAGACTGCAGTTTATAGTGGTCTGGGGAGAGGACAGTAGGAACAAGAGATGGATAACAGGCCTTCACAGCATGGTGAGGAGGCCCTGATCCTCTTGATCAGGGAAGTGGGAAGCTAGGTTTCAGCAGCTTTGTTCTAAACATCCCTTGCTGGCTTCAACTTAGTCACCAGAGCATGTAAAAGTGTCCCTGTGCTCACTCAGGGCATACCTCTGCGGACTTTAAACAATAGGAAATACAAAGCACCAGGTTTTTAGGTTGAATTTAGGTCATCTGTAGATGGCTGGGTGTGACTTGGGTGAAGTTGCAGGAATTTGTCTTGCACACTGAGATCCAATGCCAGGGCTTGGAGTCCAGAATGCAATCCCAGACATGATTCACTGGCGTAGAGTTGTGTTTGGTGAGTAATAATATCAGTTCCAGAATCTTAGCATGGTTTATTTGCTGGTCATATTAGCATGTGAGCTGATTCACATTGCCACGGAAAACCCTTGCTTGCATATGAATGTTATTATGCTATCAACCGCTTCCGATACCTTGCAGATTTTTTCTATTTTCTCCCTCCTAATCTATTTTTTTAGGCCAACAACCTTGCTTCAGTGCCAGCATCTGCCTTTCTAATAATGTAACTATTTACTGCATCATTGTGCTGTACTCTCATTTCATGTTGTCACACTCTCCACGACATTATTTGAAAATTGTCAAAACTCTCAGTGAGAAATTTCTACCAGAGGGGAAATGAGAAATGCAAACGGTGCAGCCTGGTTACCAGGAAGAGGCATGGAGACTGAAGTCACGCTGTGCCTCTCCAGTGTGACCTCCTTCTGGGCACAGACTGGGACACTCAGACCACATGTGCTGGAAAAGCTGATGCTTGGTTTATCTTGCCATATGTGCTTTCAGTATAGATGCTCTGAGTCCCTCTGGACAGCTCTGACTTGTTTCCATTATCACCCTTTGTGTTCTTCAGTCAACAGAGTTCGCTACTTTCTTCTTCAACAAATGTCCATGCAACGATCAGTGAATCGTTATAAAAACAGGAATTGTTTGTATTGAGTTATATCTCCAGGACTGAGAGGGCCTGACTTAGGCTAAGTGGCTTTAACTGAATCAAATGCACTAGATAATGGAGAAGCAAAAATAACTTGAGTATGTTGAATGAGGTGCTTGTTGTCAACGACTATCAGATGTTTCCCTGACCTCAGTCCCCAAGCAACTCTACCTATGGCTGCTCACAATTGCTTTGTCCTTGTCAAGGTAGTCATTAGCAATACAGCAACAGACTGGGTTTGGAGTGCCTTGTCAAAGCCCTCCCACTGCATGGCCACTGCAGGCTGTGCAAGGCCTGTGCCCAGGACTTGCTACAGCCATCTTGCTCAGTGTAGGGAAGAAAAGGTGTTTTGGGAAGAATGGTATGTTTAAGCAATCATGAGTTTGGGGCAGTGTGGCTACACAAGAGTCCATCCCTAGGACGGTACCCACTGTTTTCATGCTGTTTTCCAGCTTCCATCCCATGTGCCCCAGAACTCCACCGGCTCTGGGTGGAGTTAGCCCTGAACCAGAGAATCTCTGCTGAGCTACTCAGCCAGCCTGGAGCAGGGGATGCATCTGGCACAGATGCCTCCCTGCCTGCCCCAGTGGCAACATGTACCTCAATCCCTATGAGCTGACACCAGCTGGAATGGATGCACTGAGTCCATTCACACCTCAGAGGTCAGAAACATTCCTCTTCAGGTGTTACACCAGGGTCCTTCGCTGAACAGATAGAAGATAACAAGCCACTGCAGAAGATGCCGCCACAGAAGGGATCTGCTCAACCATCACCCGGCTGGCTGACACTTGTTAGTGTCTGTGTCCTTGGCTAATTTATTTGTGGAATTGTGCAACCTGTTATTCACAGGGTAATGCACTAGCAGTACATGGACTACCTCTCCTGCAATCGGTGGAACAAGAAGTCTCCAAAACAAGAGAGCCAAAAGTCTGCTTCATAAATAAACAGCTTAAGGCTGACCCAGATAGAATGTTCTTCAGCTGTTCCACAAGCTTCCGGCTAGAACAAGGTAGTTTATTTCTGCACCCAGCACTGAAGGGAATGAGGGCCATCTGCAGGGTTTGTTTTTTAAATGTAGTGGTACACATTTGGAGTCTGTCAATAAAGAAGTCAAACGCAAACTGGCACTGTAGCACGCGCCTAAGGCATGTCTGCGTGTCTTTCTCCATGTAATAAACATGATATTGTGCCAAGCTTTATTCCCTGTGGTTTGAAAATCCACCCATGGAGTTAAATATATCCCATTTCTGACATGGGACAATACAGGACTTTTCCTAATGTTCATGAGAAAAATGTATACTACTAAAAATTAACCCCCCTCAACATATCCAAACAGAAATACACGTGGAGTTACTCATAATTTTCAGCCAAATCAACTACCAGAATGTTGTCAGAATAAAGCTGGTGTAATTTTCTAAGCTTTGTTTGGCTAATCCAGTAGGGCTACTAAATATTGCCAAGTATTAAGGATGGGAAGTCAAAAAGATTTTTTTCAGTTCAGCTGTTCTGAATGGCAATTACATATTCTGAACAATCATACAACTTCTTTAATCAAATGAGGTAACATGAAATTGGCTAGATTTTCCTCAATACTTTCAACTTCAGTGAAAAATAGAATAATTAAACTCTCGGTACAATGACTTTCAAACCTCTGCTCACTCTCAGCCCCCTCTCTTCTTCTCTCTCTGGATAATAAATCCTTATGAAAGCTGCCAAGACGACTGAGACAGGTTGTGAAATTGTTTAATAATGTTGACTCAAGTAGTGACATCATTTGGAGACTTCTGGTTTTCTTGCAAGATCTTTAAAGACAACTGTGAGCTGCTGGATATGACAGAGCAGATACAGCCCCTGGCAGCAGGAAGGAAGGTGTCTGCAGCAGTGGGGAACTCTATATCCCCCCACGGGGATCAAGGTGAGTCAGCACTAGGTGGAGGAAACATCAGCAGGAAGGAGGAAACCTCCTTCTCCTTGCCTCATGGCCTGTCTTACGGGTCCTTCTGTGAAACACTTCTATTAGAAGAAGGACATTGACAGACGAATTAATGCCTCATATTTTGGAGGTCAGGAATGGTGCCCAGACCCCATGTTTGACAGCCCAAACACAACTTTTTAATGTGGCTGGAGAATGAAAACACTGAGGGGAAAGTAAACCCCACAGACCCAATTGCTTTACCCATTCTGAGAAGCAATTGCTGCATTAGGCTCCAGGTTCTTGCTGATCCTGTATGGAGTCAGCAGTTGTACTCCAGGAACATTTGTTTTACAAAACTGATAATTTCACCAGGAAGAGGCAAATCCCCTTAAAGAAGGAGATAAAGAACAAGCCCATGAGGTTCCTTCCCACTGTCATGCTTTTTCATCTGCAAATGGTTAGCCTTACCTCAGTGAAAATTATCAGCGTGTATCTCAAATGGCTGTATGTTGGAGAAGAAAATCACTTTTGTTGTTCCTTGTGCAGGAGGAGGTGTGAGTCTGAGCACCCGGGCTCCAGTCTGAGAGCCACATCGTGTTTCAAAATGCAGTTCAACCCCTGTGAAGTACTGCAAAATAACAAACTCCCCAAATATCCTGTGGTTTTAAAAGTATGTATCTAATAAATCTGAGCATTTTCTTTTTAAGTGAATGTAAAAAGTCTGTCTCTCAAAAGCTGGGCTGTAATTCTAAGGATGCCATGAAAAGAAGAAAAAAAAAATACTAGCTCTAGTAACAGATGTGAAATTACATTAGATAAATATAATCATTAGTTTCAGTCTCACCCTGGTTAATTTGTTTGTGGAAATGTGCAACCCATTATTCATTAGGTAATTTTTCACACATTGATTAGAAAGCCATGTCGAATTGTGACCCAGCACATTGGGGTTTGCCTATCTTGCAGTGAACTATATCGCTTACAATAGTGGAAATAGGGGACAAAATGTTTATCTCAGGCTGATTTTGTGCCAATAAATAAAGTAAATCAATAGCCAGTGAAGTGTGAACGACATTTCTCTGCTGTATAATATGGTTTTGGGGGCAATTTGACATGCTACAAGGGGAAACAAGGGTCTTGAACACAAAGGTAATAAAAGCAAATCATGCTGGTAACTGTTACTGAAGTCCTGTATTTTTCTCTACATGGGCCGCTTTAAGATGAGAAAAATAATGCACGTAACAGCCTAAAACCACCGAGACACTTCCCAGCTTTGTCAACATTGGGGATTGAATCCAGATGTGGTTGAGAGAGGGACAGGTCCCTGAAAAATCAGTGTGCCCACAAATGCCAGCTCTGCGTTTAGATGGGACCCTGGGATGTGCTGGCAGTGCTGGTGCTTCCCTAGCAGCACTTGCATCTACTAGCTTCTTCCCTCAGTAGCTTCCTTTCTATTGGGTTAAATTCTGAGGCTATAAATGGGTTTGTATCAAATCACAGAAGCAGTATTTCCACATCCCCATGCAGAGACTACTGCAGCACGGATGCAGCTTATTTTACACAGTGTGTGCTGCCTGTGTCTACCACTGGAGCCTGGTGTGTTACACCCGTTTGCACTGGCAAAGAAGGTGAAGTCGATCCTTCATTACTGTTGCTCAACTTTGATATTTTGCCTTTGCATATTGTATATAAGCAAAAAAGGAAAGGAGAGAGAATTACACATTTGTAGATGGTGCTGCCAGTCTGTCCTTTACACCCTTGCCAAATTGTTCTTCCGGAATGACAGTTTGGGCAACATACATACATAATCAGTGCTTTTACACAAGCACGCATGGGAGGCAACCTTACTGCACCCACACTGCTTCTTGTGCTTCTTGAGTCAGCCAAACATAAATGGGAATAAATCAAATTCTTTAATTCTTTAATTCTTTTTCCTTTTTTTTGGTGTATGTTGGCATTTCTGTAAGAAAGAGAGTAGAAAAGACGTTACAGCACAGTTCAAGCAAGTCTTCAGAGAAATCTTAGAAATTAGGCTCTGCTATCACCATGGCTGGTATCAGGAGAAAAGAAAAAGAACACATGGCAAACACAAGGCAAATAGCTTCTCTAGCAAATTTCAACATCGAACCATAGAATAGTTAGGGTTGGAAAGGACCTTAAGATCATCTAGTTCCAACCCCCCTGCCATCAGCAGGGACACCTCACACTAAACCATGCCACTCATGGCTCTGTCCAACCCAGCCTTGAAGACCACCAGGGGTGGAGCATTCACAGCTTCCCTGGGCAACCCATTCCACTGCCTCACCACCCTCACAGTAAAGAACTTCCTCCTTATATCCAATCTAAACTTCCCCTGTTTAAGTTTGAACCCATTAACCCTTGTCCTCTCACTACAGTCCTTAATGAATAGTCCCTCCCCAGCATCCCTATAGACCCCCTTCAGATACTGGAACCTGCTATGAGGTCTCCATGCAGCGTTCTCTTCTCCAGGCTGAACAGCCCCAACTTTCTCATTCTATCTTCATATGGGAGGTGTTCCAGTCCCCTCATCATCCTCATGGCCCTCCTCTGCACTTGTTCCAACATTTTCATGTCTTTCTTATGTTGAGGACACCAGAACTGCACACAATACTCCAAGTGAGGTCTCACGAGAGCAGAGTAGAGGGGCAGGATCACCTCCTTCGACCTGCTGGTCACACTCCTTGTGATGCAGCCCAGGATATGGTTGGCTTTCTGGGCTGCGAGCACACTGAAGCTGGCTCATGTTCATTTTCTCATTGACCAACACCCCCAAGTTCTTCTGCGCAGGGCTGCTCTCAATCTCCTCTCTGCCCAACCTGTAGCTGTGCCTGGGATTGCTCCCACCCTGGTGTAGGACCTTGCACTTGGTATGGTTAAACTTCATCAGGTTGGCATCAGCCCACCTCACAAGTGTGTCAAGGTCCCTCTGGATGGCATTCCTTCCCTCCAGCGTATCAACCGAACCACACAGCTTGGTGTCATCGGCAAACTTGCTGAGAACGCACTCAACCCCACTGTCCATGTCACCCACAAAGATATTGAACAAGATCGGTCCCAACACCGATCCCAGAGGGACACCACTCGTTAGTGGTCTCCAGCTGGACATTGAGCCATTGAGCACAACTCTTTGTGTGCGGCCATCCAGCCAGTTCTTTATCTACCGAGTGGTCCCCATCCCCAAAGCAGTCTGCAGTTGTGTTACGTGTAATACCTGCACAGACCATCACAGCATTCGCAGCAGTCCACATAGGTTAAAATACAAAATAATCTCAGTCTGGAGGAAAAGCAGTGTAATAACCTCAGCCAGGCCTACCTTTCCCACCCTTGTGCCCACGGCTCTTGGTGGATGTCAGCTTCCTCCTGTGAACACCCAGGCAGTTACTTTTGCCCTGCAAATATGGACAGTGCAGGGGCTGGAGTGAGCCATCACCCATCTCCTACCTCTAAATGCTGGTTAATAGAGCTGAGACTCTGTCAGCCATTAAACTGAATTTTGGCCAGTGCAGCCATCTAGGGTGAGATTGTTCCTCTGTCACTCCAAAGGTGATTTTGTGTTTTCCGGTTCCTTCCTTCCCCACCCTGTGTCAGGGGTGGAAAATCCCTCCAGAGCCTGGGCCAAACTAGCAGAAAAACTGCTGCAGTAATGAGATCTGCTTGCTGGGGTGCTAAGTAGTTTAAGAGAAGGCGAGTTGTTTAAGCAGCAAGTTGCAGGAGGAAAGTGGGTTGCTCTAGAGAAACCCTCAGAGTTGGGAAGTGGGCAGTCCTATTCCCTTGGGCTCCTGGCAGTCATTCATGGGTGGCATGGTCCCTCAGAAGGTGGTTGCATGAGGGTGCAGCACAGAGGCATCCATGTTTATACAGAAATCAAGATCCTTCAATCGAATTGCACACTCAGTCTGCTGAAGTTAGAAAGGACGGGGCTTCTGATGTATTTTGAAATAAAAATAAATAATTGATATAATAAAAAGAATCAATACATCAATATAATTTAAAACTGGCTACTAATGATGGTAATTTGTGGTTTTTACAGAAATAAAATTAAATTGTCTGAAACAGTTGCTACCTGAGCATCTGCAAAGTAATAGAAAAACATGTCTCTATCTAGAAGAGAAGGATCTCTTCTAACACCAAAGGGGCAAGAGCAATATTTATCTATCTGTCAATTTATAAGGTGCCTCTGCCTGACATTTTAAGCCTCAGATGTTCTCTTTAAAATACAGATTAAAATAACTTACATTTTCCACATAATGCAGGCTGCATTAAGGCGATTAACATTTAATTAACAGCAGGTATTCCTCAGCAGGTCAGATTGCGAAGGGCTCACTGTTGTTGCCATAGAAAGTGGAAGGCTGGGCTGTTTGGTTTACAGCAAAGGAACAGCTGTGTTTGAGCCCTGTCAGTCTGAAATCAACCTGGGTAGGATATAATGTTCCAAAGGACATGGAGAGGAGAGGGTGGTGATTGTGGCTGTTAGTGTCACAGAGACCATCTCAAGCTGCTGGAGAATGTCATCTGCTTTAGAAATCAGTGTGCTGTTATTAGGGTATTTTTTTTAATTGAACTGACAGTAGAGCTCTAAAACTGCTGTAAGCACTCGGTAAGCTAATTTAACTGTTTTCCTCTGATATGCTTTTTAATTGCATGAACAGAGCAGTGCAATTATTTATCACAGTTTTCCTTTTCATCTTTTATTTTTGCTGCTCTCCTTTCCTTCAGATTCTTTACTCTTTCTCCTGGTATCCATTTGGGGCTCATTATGAGTATTATCCAACAAGAGATAAATGCACAAATTTCATTAAGATGTGGCATTGTTGCTCTGAATTGAAAGCTGTTATCAAGATGGTGCAAACAATATTTGTAAAGGGATCTTTAAAAAGGACAGAAATGCTGAAATGAAGATAACAAGATAGATGTAGTGAATCTGTAATAACAGAGACTAATATCTCCTGGGGAAAATGGAAAAAAAAGCAATCTCAAAGAGAACTTGGAAGAGCATGGGGGCTCCCAGAAGGTGGTGAAGTTTGCCTTTTCTCTTCAGTAGGCACACGACAAGGCTCTAAATGACAATATCAGAGAAATGCAATAGCAACACCAACTGACTATTTTTCAATAGCACAATTCAAGGCTTCGTGTTGGGGAAGAATGTTATCCTGGTCTGCTCCTAGGCTTCAGTAATTGCAGGGAGAGCTGTTCCTACAGCCCAGGGCAGTCAAGAGAGTGAAAGCTTCAGAAAAAACTCCGTTACAGATTATTTTGGTTGTGGTTTTACTCTTTATTCCTTTCCAGAGAGAGCAGTAGATCAGCTTTCCATTTTTGGTACCAGATTTTAACCATCAAAAGTAAGCCATCTGTCCTGGTGACTTCATGAATCCCCAGACTTACATATGTTTTCTAGAGAGTCTGGTACGGAAGAGGCACAGTGCAGTGACAGACCTCAGGGAACGTGTGACTCAAGGGATAATAAATATATAACTATCTGTATAATGCATATTGTATACTCCCATCAAAGGATGTGAATCCAGATGATAATTTAGGCAGAGAAGCTTGGTAGTTGCTGTGTTGATGCTGTTCTTTGTTAGATTATGGTGGAGACTTAAAGAAACACAAGGTACATGAAGAAGCTAGTCTGTTGAGGGCACAGGTATGAGCAACAGCTCTGCTTCTGTGGGTAGCACATCCAGCCTGTCCCAGCATTGCCCTTCAATGGTGTTATCTAACACTATGGGATGCGCTGGCCCAGGAAACTGAAGGCACGTGGCTTAGATAAACCCAGATGAGAAACCCAGAAATGGAAATAATCTGGTGCTTTTTGCCTTCCCATGTTTGTGCCAAGAGCTGCAGTAAGGAACTAAACCCAGTGTATGTGGACCCTTTCATGCTACTCCTCCTTGGGATGCTCTTGGGAGCACTGTAGGGCTGTGGGCATCCACTTCTGTGGTCCTAGAGGTGCAGCCAAGAGCCATGGCTGAGACATCACTGTATTCCTGGGAGCCCTCCAGCTCCTCTCTCTCCTCCTGGAGTTTCTTCTTAGTAGAAAATTCTTCAAAAAGAAAAAGAGGACCAAAGTGATTTAACACTACATTTTTCTTCACATATAGCATGAGTCTGTGTGGCTTGGACTGAGGGCAGTTGAGGGTGTTTGGCATTCTCTGAGAGCCAGTGTGACTGCCTGCAAGGATAGCACTCTCAAATTGTGTGAAGAGTACAACACAGAGTGGGAGACAGCAGATTTATTTAGGTTTGCTACTGGGGGTAACTGAAGGAAGGTGGGAAACTGTCTACTGGCGGAAACCACTGCAGTGTAAGCAGAGGCAAGGGTTCCTGGAGCCATAACTCCCCCATGCTCACTTGTGTTAGGCTTCTCAGCAGTGCAAGAAAAGGAGCTTCAGAAATCTTGCTGTTCGGATAGAATCACAGAATCATAGGATACTTAGGGTTGGAACCCAAGTTCCAACCCCCTGCCATGGGCAGGGACACCTCACACTAAACCATGTCACCCAAGGCTCTGTCCAACCTGGCCTTGGACACTGCCAGGGATGGAGCATTCACAACTTCCTTGGGCAACCCATTCCAGTGCCTCACCATCCTTAAAGTGAAGAACTTCTTCCTTATATCCAATCTAAACTTCCCCTCTTTAAGTCTTAATAACAAATCACCCCAAAACTACCCTCTACAGGAATGCCCTTTACAGGGAGGAGAAGGATCATTGAGGTCTAGATAGCTTGATTGTCTAGTGCTTGCCCTCCTCCCACAGTCAGAGCAGTGCTGCATCCAGGGTGTAGGACTTCAGGACACCCCCAGAAGATGCCCTCTGCATGAGGGTGAACCACTAGAAAGAGTGTAAACTGCTCCTGGACAGGTTCAGTTGCTTCTGAGCTGGCCGTGTAGGGCCCAGATGTTGTAAATTGGTTGCCATGCCTTGTTTTCCACCTTCCCATTTTTCTTTTGTTTCACTGTTATTATAAAAAATTGGTAGATGGCTAATATTACAAGTCCAGGGCAAAACTACTCATACGTTTAGTGTAAGGACATTTAAATATTTAAAGCAGATGGTTCCCAATGACCTTACATGTCTCCTTTATAAATGTATGTACTGTCTTATAGAACCATCTGCATCCCAATATGCAGCTCATATGTTTCCAAGTGTTTCCTCGTTAACCAGCAGAAAACTTCATCTTCTGTCTGACATGAGATAAAGGTTCAAGCTCAGTTACAGTTGTACAAAGCAGCACCCCAGCTGGGAGCAGCATTTACCCCATGGCAGTGAGGTGTTGGTGTCTCACACTTTCCATTCGAGGTGGATTGACAAGGGTAGGATTTGGAGCGTGCCAAGAGAGTGAGCCTGGGAAGTCCAACAGGAGAACAAACAACCTGCAATAGCACAGTCACTGATAATGACAGGGCACACGCATTGCCTGGTGCATCTGCACCGCCTCAGCAAGGCTTTCTGCAAAATGCAAAGCCATGCAGAGCAATGCATTATTTCCAGGCCCCCTACACCAGAGCTGCACCTTGCTCTGTTCTTGTACAGAAGAGCAGAGCTAAACTAGTAAAAGCAATTTTCCATTCTATAAGGGACCCAGGGGAGATGAGCTCTGATCTTGTGCTTGTCTCACACTTCCTTGATTCCTCGGACCAGCAGCCTTTCTGTGCGAGTCTTCACTGTGCAGAGCTGCTCTGTCATTACAGCAGTATGGTTTCCTCACTCCTTTCAAAGAAAACTCCTTTAATTTTTAGGACTTGCCCTGTGACTGGCTGTGTGCTACCTCCACTTTTTTGGTAGGAAATAATCTTAAAGAATTGTTCATAAAATATATATAAGTGGCAGGTAGATGGGAAGTGGCATGCCTCTAATTTAAATTTCGATTAGAAAAAAATACAGAAATGTATTACATGAGGAACTGCTAAGAGTTGTATGGAATATTGTGTTTTAAGACCTACTGTAGATCTATGTCGGTGCCTGTGAAAGAGAGGATAATTAGTGCCCGTACTCTCAGTCATATCAGACTAAAGGTAATGGGGTGTAAGAAATGGTTCATTAGGCTCTCTCAAGTACTTTTACTGTGTCCATACTATTTATACCAGCAGAAAAAATTCAATGTCTTTAAAATCAAGTCAAAGCATTCGCCTTAGATTCTTCAGTTTAAGAAATAACATTGAGTGATGATCTCTTAAAGTCAAATGGAAAAAAAAAATGTACATAAAAAAAAAAACCCTTAAACTGGTTTTATTAGCATTCTGTGTCACTCCAATGCAGTCTCCATGCCTATGCAAATCGTAGCTCCTTCATTTGTGCTTCCCTCCATATGTTTAGCTTGAATAGGGAAAAATTTGTGGACACAGGTGGCAAGAGGGCAAACACATAGCATTTATTTTTGAGAGAAACACATGTATGGAATATGATTTGCTTTCTGGCCTGAACAAAGGGGTAAACTGTGTGGAGAACAGCAACAAAGGTAAGAGAATGGAGAGAATGACTGATAAAAAAGGGTTAAAAAAACAAAATACGTGTAGCTTGACTAAGTGGGGAGGACAGGATGGCATGCTACAAATGTTTGAAGGGTACAGCTATCAAATCAGGGTGGGAAAGTTATTTAGGCTGACAAAGGAGATATAAGTAGGAGTAATAGGATGAAGTTAACAAACGAAAAATTTAGGTTAGGAATCAGGAAAAGCTTCCTGACAGCAAAATATATAATACAGCTCTGGAGCAATTTCTCATGGGAAGCAGAGAAGCCCCATCACACAAAGCCCTGTGCATTTAAAACTAAATTGGAAAAGCATTAGAAAATATAAGCAGAATAAAATATAAGGCACTTTTCTGTGCACTGGAGGCTGGACTGGATAATGGGGGGCTGCTCCCCCCAGCCTCTGTTTCCAGTTTTTTCTGGTTCTTTGCTAACGATGTGCCATTTGTACTTTCTAGAAAAGTAACTAGCACAGCAAGGGTAAATTTGGGAGTCAGTCTATTAGCATAAATTACACTATATATCTACAAGATAATAAGGGCATAGCAAAGACACATTGTACTAATACTGCATGCAATTCTGAGTGCGCTTTTGAACATACCTCATTTTTTGATTTGTAGTCTCGGGCATCTCCATTTTGAGAATCTGGCCCTACATAGGTGCTTTGTCTGCTACCTTTGCAGTCTCTGGCAAGGACTGAACAAGCTGCATTGGAAACCATACACTCCACATGTGGAGTGGGAGACACTGCTAAAACCAGGTGCGGAGCACCCACAGCTCCCACTGGCTTAAAGGGGGAGTGGTGGTGCTCAGCACCTGTTGGTGACAGGTCTTTGCCATGGCTCTCGGGTCAGTGGCTTTTGTTGCACAGGGCTATGGAAATGCAAGGCCAGCAGTTTGAGCTTGGCATGACTGGAAAATGTTTTGCAGGGGTAGAAGGTGAGAGCAGGTTAGCGTGATGCTGTGGTGCCCTAAACTTGTATCCCTTTGCTTTTGAGCACCAGAAAGGGGCTGTACAAATCATTCCAGAACCCCTGGGATAATATGTTTTTCAACTGACCTATCTAGAGCACAGATTGGCCCACTGGCCATATTGTATAAAGACAGGTAGGACACTCAACTCTTTAACATACAGACAATGAACACCTGCACCCAGAGAGAATACACAATTAAGGCATCCTGATTGATCCGATATCACAGAACAAACATACAAGGGGGAGTAGATACATCCTGAAAGAGGTAAAGAGTAATTTTCTACCTATGCAAAATATATAACAGGTGCATTTAAGTGCCAATTTAAACTTGGGATGTTGCCACCTGTTCTAAAATTGCCCTGTGAAAATATTATTGGGAGGTTTAGTTATATTAGCATCATAAATTGCCTTTGCAAACATTTTAGAAGATGTGGTGTTTTGGTCTTAGGAGGTTCAGGTTCCCCTCACATAAAAGAACAACTGTATCTTGGCTAAAAACAGTTTGATGTGAAGATGGGAGTATCTCAGGGGCATTTGTCTTTATGTATACACAAATAAATGGTAACCCGTAACCTCTACCCAGGAAAGTGTTTATGCATAACTTTCAAATTGTAGGGACCAGGTCATGTGTTTCAGATGAGCTGTGCTCCAGAGCTTTCCTGGTGATTATGATTGTTATGAGCACAGGTAGGCTTTTGTGATGAGGAACCTCAGTATTCTCCTGCATTTCTTCAGTCTTTCACAGAAAGAATTTTGCCTTACCCTGATAATTTAGGTTTATTAAACTCAGCCTCTGCACCTCTCACAGAGACAGAAGAGATACTCAAAAGCCTACCAACTTCAGTGTTTGTTGGATTTCTGTTTTTCTCCTGCACTAGCACTGCAGGACCACACCGTAATTACTTTGTGAGCTGAGTTTGAGCTTTCAGCACTCCCTATGTTTGATGTTTGCTCCTGGAAAACAGACTGAAAAATGGCTCATATATTTCATATTTGTTTAGAAAGAAACAACGTCTCCTCTATGCAGAATGCACAATGAAATCTGCCCTCGTGTGTTAGCAGGAGAAACATTTATCAAATGTTTGGTGAAATTCCAGTGTACGCTTGCTTTACTCAAAACCATTCTGTAAATCAGCCTGCATTTCTACTACTTCTTAAAAAAATTCTCCTCCATCTTGTGGAATTGCTTAGGGGGACCAGTAATGAGCCGAGAGCCTGCTGTGCCAGGCCCTGTGCAAAAAGAGAACCAAAAGATGATGCCTGTGTGTAAGAGTCCATACTGTTTTACATGTGAGAGCACCAAACGATGCTTGCATCATGTTTACTCCGTGGGTGGAAAACTCTGGGGTAATTCTTGCTGGCACCAGGTAAGTCAGGTGCATTTGGCAAAGGTAAGTCAGGTCCTCCATAAGCTGTAAAAGCAGGGAAAATGCCAATGGAGACTGTGTCCATTGCAGGGGCGTAGCACATCTCTCTTCTCTTCCACGAGGAGCACAGCACTCTTGCAATCATGCAGAGCTGCATGTTGCAGGTGTCTTCCTCACCCTGCCGTGACTCATTTCAGTAAAGCAAGGCATTTCTGCACAGAAGCACCCTTTGTAGCAAACTTTTAACCCATTTCACAGTTTCAGACAGGGCACCTTTGAAAACAAATCACTCTTCATACACCACTTATTGGCTTTCTCTAGTTACACTTCCCACCACCTCCCCCCCTCCAAAATTCAGGGGAATTCCAGAACATTTTGCAATTAGCTAAGGATTATATTTCCTTATTTTTATTAATTTTATGTAAAGTGGGATTTATCAGTGGAGCATTCATTGACACTGACTTCAATTTATTCTGATGAAACTGACTGACATCTGTGTGTGCTGTTCATCAGTCATAATTTGAACCATTCTTAATTGCATTAAATGTAAATTAAGACATTCAATTTCAGCCATTATTTTTCATAAAACACTGTGAACTGAATTTTAGTGGGTCATGAGATCTTACATTCAAAATAAATAGGGTAAATTTGAAACTTACCATTGATGTTCATATTTCACCCTTTGTCGGCTGTATTTCTTTTGTAGCTTACTAGATTGGAACAATTAATTTTCTCTCTGAAGGGAACATGAATGACTAAAGATGGTGTAGCTGGGATTTTTAACAAATGACTTTATCATTTCTAGAGCTTGCTTGTTACCACAATGTATTAAATATATTAAGAGAAAATGCAATTAACCTTTCATCTAAGCCAAATGACAAATTAAAACAGAAAATGCAAAACATGCCAGAATCAGCCCTCTGATTTTGAATTCACAAGGCTATGCTGTTGGATTTATTTCCTGAGCTTTCTCTAGGAGAGCTTTGCAAAACCTCTTCGTCAATGAGGACTTGGGTCAGGCAATGCTCAAAATAACAGAGGACGTGCAAGCTGCCCTTGCTGTAAAGGAGGGTGGTGTTCTGTGAGTGGGTTGCGGACTGTCTGGGCAAGGTCAGATATCTCATTTTTGGAAGTTAAGACCAAAGTCCCTCTTTAAGGGTTTTGACCAGCAAGCCCCTATGTTCAATGTTGCGGAGGTGATTTTTTAAAGTCAAATGTGTTTTTCTTCAGATGAAGGGCTGGACTGAATGCTGTGTCTTAATGGAGGGAGCATACCAGGCAATCCAGCTTTTTGTGGGAGCGTGGCAGGACTCAACTGGGCTGCTGAGCTCTTTGGCAGGATCGGGCTCTCAGGGAATGGCTGCAGGGTTTCTCTCTCTGGTTCTGTGCTGCAGATTTGGATGGGCAGTTACTCACCTGTTTGCCACCTTATAGTGCAGGACTGCTCGTCTGCGGGGGGGGGGGTGGTGGTGTATGTTGGTGTAATTGGGTGTCTGCACTGGTTTAAGCCAAACAATACACCCATTTGGGATAGCTTTCCAGCTCAGCTTTAGCATCTGCCTTGTGGCTTCTCTAGGCTGTGTGCCCAGAGGGTGCGGGTGTGAAAAGCTGCTGCATGTCTCCAAAGCCAGCTTTCCTCCCAACCCACTGTTAAGGAAGTCCCCGTTACGCACCTACAGCCCTTGCATGCCCCAAATCAGGGCTCTACTTTGGATTCATTCTTACAACTCACTGAGTAAAGGCTACTCACGAGGCTACAGCTCTTCAGGATGGAGTGCAAAAAGTTGTCCAGCAACAGGGGTGACCGCAGACCTCCCCTCACGTATAGTAAAATTTCATGTAACTATTACATGACATTCACATTCCCATGCCAGTTCAACTGATGGAGAATGAAGTGCTTCGATAAGTCTGGAGACGGGTAGTGATGCAATCATTCTCCCAGTTTCTTGCTATTAATATATGTCTCTTACTCATTTTTAAAGATAGCGTAAACGAGAGTACTGAATATAAATGGCTTTTGTAAGTCATTGAGGTCAGTGAAGCATGTCATTGTTTGCAACTTGAATTCCATGAAAGCACTGACTGGCTGAGAGGCACACTATGTATTTTTCTCATAAATAAAAAACACAAACAATATTCAGTATGTTTAATGATAATTATAAAATAATACTGTGTACAATGAGTTTCCAAAGCCAGAAGTAGTTGTGAGTGCTTAATAATATGACCTTACAGTGTCATCTTTAGCGTACGTGATGCCTATATGCCTGCAATGTATAAATTATTTCTCTGGCTGTACATTAGCAAACATTTGATTATGATTTATTTTGGGGTTCTCTGAAAGATGAAGTAAGTTCTTTAATATTAGCATTACTAATGATTTTAATGAGGCATTAAAATGTTGCAGTATTGTAGGGACATTTTTCTTTTTTAATATTATTTCATTAATAGTTTACATGAATGTTAATGTTAAATTGATTATGGAACCTGAAAGAGTAATCCACAAAATGTCAAAGTGCCATTAACACAATGAAAGAGCCCTCCAAAGGCAGGGATCTGGTAAGCGCTAATGAGATATCTCTGTACCACGTAACACTGGAGCAGCTTTTTCTAAAATTAAGACTGAAAATTAGGTTTTAATATCCTTCACTTTGGGACTCTCCAGCCATTTCAGCAAGTGAGTGCTTGGCCTCACGCACACAAAAAGCCAGCTCAGACCCTGGTCCTAGGGACTCGCACAGAATTTGGTGTTACGTATATGAACCTCAGTTAAAAGCTTAGAGAAGCCACCTGCTAAAAGATTAAAAATAAACAAAAAGGTTTTTCAGAAGATGTGGTGACTGCATTACCCAACTATCGACACCTCTGCAGAGCGGATCAGCCATAGGGATTTATGTTTCATGCGCAGTGTACTACGTATATTGCTCTTCAGTTGAGCAAGAGGGTGCAATGAGCACTTCCAGCAAGTTTTGCAAAGCAGGTTTTTAGCTAATGCTCTGTTTTCTCACCCCAAAGGGCAGGTGTGTTCAGAGGAAAACATGGAAATATGCTGCGTTATAAAATGTACGTAGCAGTAGCAGGTAAGGAGGGCTGGGAAAGGATCTGACACATCTGTGAGGTTGTCCACTGATTCACAGATTTGGCAGCTAGGAATGTTTCAAGACTTGTCCCGCAGCAGTTCTGACTTTAGCAAGTGGCACTTGTGCAGCAGATGAATCAAGGTCTCACTGACCTTGGCTGCTTTAAAGGGGTAAAGTTAATGTAAAGACGAAGCATTCTCAGACAATTTATCTTGTGTTAAGTAAATCCATGCTCTCACATACTGTCCATATATGTCTTAAATTTCTAATGATATTTCTATTGTGGCTGCGGCAAATAACATTGTCGTGGTTTAAGCCCCCCACCCACACAGTTTACCCCCTCCCTCTCTCCCTCCCTCACTCCTCTCTTTCTTCCCCCAGTCCCGGGGGGATGGGGAGGAGAATCAGAAGAGAATCATTACTCTCTAGATCTGATTTCTTCTATATCATTAGAAGAAATTAAGAGGTGTACTGGGTCATTTTATGCTTCCCCTCTAACTTTGTCCCATGCTATGGAATGTATAAGAGTATCCAGGAACGCTAGTTTGTGTAAAAGCATCATGTTTACACCAGAGACAAAGGTATATTGTCTTTCAGGTATGACCATCACTAGGCATGCCTGCTTGCAGCCTCCCAGCAGCCTGTCAGCTGCTATGGTATTATACATCAAGTCTTGGCTACTGATGTCCAGCAGTTATTTCCAGGATCCCAATGTTACCACCAGGACCAGATTTCTCCCTGAACCTTTTAAACAGGAGTGGCCAGAATTTCAGATATCTGAGGGTTCTAGCATCCTGGGGACAGCCCAAGGACAAGGTGCCAGGGCAGGGAATGTGGCCCTCAGTGCTTCAGCATGAAGCATGCTGGAAGCAAGCTGGGGCTTTGGCGCAGCACAGTACCCTTTGCTGTGTTTGAACAGCATCCTAAAAATACTAAGTCCTTTCATTATGCCAACCAAGACTAAACTTCAGGACTGAATTGCTGAACTTCTTGTGGTGTCTGAGTTCAAGTGCAGAGGAGAATTCAGACTTTCTATGGGGCTGCCAGATGCTGGCTCCCTTACGGGTGGTGAGGGAGCTGAGTGCCCAGCCTCAATCTGGACATAGGCAGGGTGCCCGTCTGGCAGCTCTGGGTGGTGTATGATTTGACAGCTCCAGGTGTTCCTCTTCAAGGTCTTCCAAACAACGACAGTGCTCAAATGAGCCCCAGGCAGCAGCAGGTGCTGGAGGGAAAGCCTGGTACTCCACAGCCTAAAGCCATACTGTGCCACCCTCATACCTCCAAATCATCTCCCTCTGAGCCAACACTCAGGCTGAAGCTGAGCAAAGAGCTCAGCCTGAGGTGGGACTGATTTTCTCACTCTCTTGTTTATGTAAGACTCTTGTAGTCTGGTAATGGTAATTCATCAGCCCAACAATGCCCTTAGGGAAAGCATTTCTCTGTCACACATAAGGAAACTGAGGCTCTGTAGCCTGTAGATTGATCCTGCTTGTCCTCTGTAAAAACTAGTGAAAATACTCTCATGGACCAAATGAAAAGACTACAGGTCCTCTTTTGTAGGTCTTTTCTTATATATGAAACTTATAGAGTACTCATTATTGCTGGAAACAAAAGGGGCTGGTGAAAATTATTCTAAACCTCTGTATTACAAAATTCCATAGTGGATGTTACTCCCTCTACCTTCCCATGAAATTCCTTGGTTGATTTCAAAATTTATATACTCAGAATATCTTAATTCAACTTCATCATTGTTTTGTTTTGGCTTTTTTCCCCATAAGCAGGAAGTCTGGATTGAAAAAGGGGGTTGAATAATTTTCTTTTACCATGGCTTGTTTGTGTCCCTTTGCCTGAAAAACTGGTTTAATGTAGCTTCACCCAGTACATGGAATGAAGTCAGCAACTTGTGTTGAGCGTCACTCTATGGCCAGAGTGCTCCTGGGTTGCAATTACTCCTTGCTCCTCTATGGGGTAACAGGCAGCAAAACACATTTTCAAGCAGCCTTGAGAAAGCACTTAAAGAGGCAGAACAAGGAGGCAGTGGTCTCTTTCTTTCCTCTCCCACCTCAGAAATCAGTGATGGCAACCTTACTCATTAAATTAACAACTTAAAAAAGCAGCTAAGTAATTAATGAACAGATCATTTTCCATTAATAAGATGAGCAGCTGAGAGAGAGCTAGTTCTGGCCTGTAAGAAGAATTCTTTACTCTTCCTCAAGCCCATGCAGAGCTCTCCTTCGTTTTGATTTCACTCAGGAGTTCTGTGCAGAAGCTGATGGTATCATCTGATCCATTATACTTAAGAGGGCATATATTTATTATCCCATTTATTTACGTTATCTGAATATTCCAGCTTGTATCTAATATATGGAAATTACAAATCAGCTTGACACAATGTTCTGAGTGCAAGGAATATGTTTATCCTGTAAAGACCTGTTTTGTTAAAAAAGAGTGATAAGGTTAATATGACACTAAAATGCATTGCATTACTCCCTACACTGCTGGCACAAACCTAATGGCCTCTCCCTGTGCTTGAAAGTGGAAGAAACTTCCACCAAGCCTAATAGGAGATTTTTCCCTATGTAGACATCACTGGTTTGCCTCTTTATCTGTTCCTAATATTGGTGAATAAGCAAAGAGTTAACCTGGAATCCTTTGCCATTTGCAATCTGGTGTGCTGATTTCCTGCTAGGAGAGCTCAGGGTGAATTCATTTTCATCTGAATATGTCATTAAGGAACAGGATTTATTAATGACTTATTAATGCAGACAGAGTCAAACTGAACTCCAGTGCAAGTCCTCTAGCGTTTGAAGGAAATACACAACTGCTTATCGGGCATGTGATCTGTATAGCTCCTGCCATCAGATGTGGATATATAGGCAATATAAAGTATTCTGTTTAACAATGTGCACTTATATTCATTACCACTCATAATAATAAAAACTTCCCATTTACAGTGACATTCATTTACTGCCAAGCATCAGCCCAGGCGAAAGAACTCCCAGTTCACTCCTGTATATAATCTCAGAGCCTGTCATTCACATGTAGAAAACTCAGCTCTCTATTTAGCACAGTGTTGGTGAAAGATAGACATTTACAGGGCCCCTCTGCCCTTGAGCTGTTCCATTAGTGCATGGAAAGCACCTTGCAGCCTGTGACAAGCGCAGCAGATCGGCACTAAATCAAAAATCAGTGCCAGCCAGGGATCTAAGCCACCATGAAGGTCACAGCCATCAGCTGCATGCCATCTCAATCCAAACAAAACACGCTGGATACAGGGGGATTTTCACTACTCACAACAGGAGACAAACACATCATGTTAGAGTAATCCCCTGATAGCAGTGAAATCGTAACTGACCTTTTAAATACTTTTGAGTATTTAATAAAAGTTTGAAGATGGGGAAAAAAGGTGTTGGTAATTTTTGGGTGCTTTTTAAAATGTAACTGAAACGTTGGCTCTGTGCCACAACAGCCCAACATGTTAACAAAGAAGTTCATTCCTTGTGCCGGGAGAGCTTGTATGTTTTAAAAAGCTCATTTATTAATTCTCTGTAATCAGGTTTTCCCCCTAAATAAATGGTCCTTATTGAGTGTTATTTTCTCTATTGAATGCTAAGAAACTTATGGAAGTATCCTGAAGTGGTTGGTTAACCTGAGATTTAAGTGAAGATATAGTTGTGCATGCTGTCTTTCCTAAAACTGTAACCCAAAGCAACATTCAGTTGTGTACAGTAAAGCAGCAAAAGCCAAATGAGGGAGAAATACAGGGACGGGAGACTGAGGTTTAAGTAAGGCAGTCAAGGTATACTACTGCCTGAGTTGAAAGGAGATAAAGAGAGATCAGACGGCAGGATCTGAACTCACCAAGCTGTGTGCCTTCTGTCAGCCAGGCTGCAGGAGAGGAATGAGGTGTCTGGCAGTGCTGTGTATGAACCCACACACTGGTACAGACATGCACGGGCTGATCTCACTGGGGTCTTGCACCAAGGTGCCCATGTCCTACATAGCTCTCCATCTTTTCTCAATAGAAAATGGTGTCAAAAACTATTTCCCTCTAAAGGAGTTCTCGGGGTCAAGAGCACAGAGAAGAACAGTGAAGGAGTATAGAAGATAAATAATTCCTTCCCCTGTGGCCATCAGTGGGGCTGGAGCTCAGGATCTCCTCTCCTCCTGCAGACAGCTGACCACAGGGAAGGGCGAGTTGACCTGCAGTGGACCTGAGCACAGTGGTCTATGTTTGGGGTGCCTTGGTCTTCTGCAAGTTCCCCTAGGTTCACAGAGAGCTTTGGGAAATTGGAGGACTTGGGAGCTGAACCGTAGCACCATTACATTTATTTTGCCCCTTCTCTTTGGACAAATTTTGGAGTAGACTCCCTAAGTGAACTCCAGAGAAAAAAGCCTTCCCTTTCTCAGGTCTCTTCCCTCAGGCTTCGCTCAAGGGAGCCCTTTCCTATCCATTCCCTCAGGATGAACTATGTGCTCTGATGGAATCTTATTTCCTCAGAACTGCTGTTCTGCAGCTGAAAAGAAAAAAACCCAACCAAATATACTGCTTGTGTGTCAGTGGCATAGTGGGTGTGTGAGAGCTCAGGATGGTTTCTCTTTCTTCACTATCTTAAACTGCAAAGCTCATATGCAACTGTGTAAGAGGAGAATGAGATCCCCTTAGAAATAAAATGACAGGAGAGGGAAAGTAGAACTGCTTCCTCTCGGAGATCTCCACCTCCAGCTTTGGGAAGGACTGTTCCTGTTAGAAAAGTGAAATGTGTAAAACAGAAGTAAAGACCCTGAATGGGTAGTATAGAAATAACATGTATGCAATCTACTTGAACAGATCTATTGAACTATGAAAGCTTATTTTAGCTATGGTATTTCAGCCTTTGTCAGACTAATTGGCTGCGTTATTAATTACACAGAAAGCTAATTTAAATAAGATGCAAACCAATGCAATGGGTCAGGCTACAGGTTAATCAGTGCCCAGCAGCGGATACATTTTCTGAAGAAAAGAGTGTAAGAAACAGGGCGTATACAGAAGTAATTCCTCCTGTACTGTTCGTCTATGGCTCAGCCAGATGCTATACTGTCATGTTTAAAAAACATCAATGGACCTACCTTTCATGCGACTACCTGTTCCTTTCCCGAAACTATTTCAATATACTTTCCTAAATAAACATGAAAGACTTGCCAATGTATTTTGGGCGAATAAAGGTTTCTCTTAGAGGAGAATGCTTGTAAACATGAATAGCCTGTTAACATCACATTGCTGCTCTAAATGCTCATTTTTTTGCATCGAAAAAATGCACATCCATATATATGGCCTGATTCATAGATAAAATTTTGTACAGGTTATATACATCTTATTTTTGTGTCAAAATTATACATGCATCATCTATGTACTTGCATACACCAACACGCACAAGAGCTCCACAACCCGTCGTAGGCGTTCTTACTACCAGGTGCCAACTCAAGGCAGCGCATTTGAATACCACGTGGTGCGAGGCCGCTGCGAACAGAAGGAAACCCAGCAGAGCGTTCCTCCAGCGCGAGAAGCGCCAGGGATCGCGGAAAAGCCCCAAACGGCGCCGGGAAAACGTGCGCTGGGGACGGCCGCCACCTGGTGGCACCGGAGGCGAGCCCGGGGCGCGGGACGAGGCTGCGGCTCCTGCGCAGGTGTTTCCGCCCTTCGGCTGAGACCCAGGGTCAGGATGCTGTTTTCCCTATGCCGGAGCTTTCCGTAAGGCCATGACCACCTCTGAACGGCATTACTTGGTTTAAATTCCCCTCAGCGGCGGTTTTGCAGACTCTCAAGCGATGGAAGCACTTGAAAAGTAGCCAGCATGAAGCATCCTCTCCTATTTGCTTTTTCTGTTTCTTTTTCGTTAATAAACTTTTTGTATTCATTATTCATCGGGAGTCATCCTGAGAGTGTGGTCTCTTTAAGCGCTCTGGCTTTTCACTTAATGCATCCCATCTGCTTCTGAAATAGATTGCAATAATCCGTGTTTAATGTTAATCAATGTATTACTAAATATGCAAATTATATTAAAAGACGTGGTTTGAAAAAGCTTTCATTTGTAAATATGGTAGCTTAAAACAGAAAGCATATCTAAAAGCTATTTAGATACAGTAGCCTAACTCTAACAGTGTGGCTGATTTATAAAGCGGTTTGCAAGTCGATCTTTCTCCCACAAGGGGATATGTAAAACTGTTGCATATCAGATTTTGTTAACATCTGATGGGTTAGTGCTAACAGTGTAAAAGCCTAATATTCACAACCATGTCTCTTATTTAAATTAAAGCAATCTTATTCCAGCTTTCTAATTTTTGTGCTCATCCCAACATATGAATTTGCATGAAGAGTTTATGAATCACAGTGAAAGCAATTTGAACAAGCTTTTCAATCAGTACTACATCTTAGTGCCTGATTTAGATAATTCATTGTCTAAGGAACTCTTCTAGACTCTCCCTCTCCTTTCCAGGGGCTCCGGTCTATTAAGCTGGCTGTCCCTGAAGGTGTGGCCATGGTCTCCCCCTCCAGCATACCACTTTGCAAGAGGTTCCTGTGCAGAACCCTTGAGATGCTGCTCATCATGGTGATGCTCCTATCATCAGTGTGGCTTTGCATCCCAGCTCACAGAGGACCTATGGCACTGCTTGTGCCACTGTGTTAGACATACACTAGAGGGTCATTTGCACTCGTTGACTTTCCATGAGACAGTGGTGTTGCATATTGTGGAAGTGTATGCGCTGAAAGTTTACAGGCAGGACACAAGCTCTGGACCCAGCATCATGGAAAGGAAACACCTAATGAGGAGCACTGAAGAGAAGATCCATCTGGGAAGATACCTGATACCCACAGTGGACAGACTGATGAAACCATCTCCCCTCCATGGCGGAGCAGCCCTACCTGGAAGACCCAAGGTACCAGAGGCACCAGCAAGAAGACGGAGCTGTGACCACTGCAGCACTTGCTGTTACTGAGACAGAGGGGAAGCCCATGAAGTGCTTATCTCCATGGCAGGGGCTGCCTGTGTGAGAGCAGCCACTGCAAGTCTCATCCTTCCCTGAAAATGGAAACAGCTGTCTTCTGAGCTTATAGTTGTCCTCCAGCTGACAGTGTTTGCTCAGTTTGCATTTAGTTTGCCAACACGTTTATTTCCTCGTGCTGCATTACAGAAAATCCTTGATGTTTCAGAATGTAAGTTAACCTCCAAACATAATAATTTGAAAGGCAGCTTATCTCCTACCCTGAAGAAGGTCATGTCATAAATGTATGTGAAGTAGTTTCTGGTTTGCTTTGCTTTTTATTGACCTGTTTTTGTTTTGTTTTGTTTTGTTTCCCCTGTTGCAGCTTTCTATGAAGCAGCCAGTGGAATTTACTGAGATGTACCAGAGAGGACCAGGAAGCCATTTTATCATAAATGTACCTGTGCTTGACAGGGTTCTCTTGGGTCCTTGCATGTTTGCTGTAATTTCTACATCCTTGAGAAACAGGGCACCAGGCTGAATTAATCTGAGACTAAAAAGAAGTAAACCTGGGACAGTTTTGACTGGACCTCTTTCAAATGACCATTTGATGACATATTGTGAAATGTTCTATGGCTTTGCCACAATTTTCATGATTAAGTGGACACAGATGACTTTGCAGCTAAGTTTTGCTCCAACTTTTTTAGATGTCCTGAAAATCAGGCCTGAGTATATGTGTGAGCAAACTTCCTAGGAGCTAAATGTGGGAGCAGGGTTATCAGAAACCCTGTCCAAACTGCTGAATTCCACGTGGCTGTATATGTGACGCTAGTGATACACCTCAGCACCATGTGTCAGGTAGAGAGGGGGAGCAAGTGTGAGCACTATTGATCTACTGTTATGCTTTTACATTTAAACATATAGAAGCATCCCCTTTTTTGCCCTATTAGCTTAATAAAGGTATTTTGGAAGATGAAAAGCAGAGCAGTAAGTAAAACTTCCTACTTTCTCTTGAAGAAGAAACAAGAAGGAGAAGCATACAAACAAGATTTCAGGAGGATGCAAAATGTGTTGGAGAAACAGCTGGGTTGAGGGCTATGCTCGCCCACATGGCATGGAGCTCTGAGGGAAGGTTAAATTGATGAACTAGTTGTTCGTAAATTTCCTTGTTGGTTCATTGTGCGTGGTACTTAGGGGATTAATAGCACAGGTCTAGGCACTCCTGAGGGGACCCTGGGCAGGGTGGCACAGACCCCTCTGTTCCTCTTGGTGGGCAGAAGCCAGATGTGAGCTTCTCCCATAAGGTACTTTCCACTGCCACATAACTCTAAGTTGAATGTCCACTTCTGGTTCTGAAGTAGCAGCTTGCTTTGACCTCTCCTTTGCAAAGCAGTGCTCTTCCTTCACATCATATAGCCTGGGGTTTTCCCTCAGCCCTCTGGGGCTTTCAGTGATGGCATTGTGTTTGGTGACTGAGATTGCCCTCAAAGTATTTTGTTTTTAATTTCCTCTAGTCAAATTGAAAAGTTAAAGCAACAACTAGGTCTGGAATGAAGATCCTTATTCATAGAGGATTTATTGACAGTACCTTTGAAAGTACTGTTTAATATGCAAGGTAAACAAATTAAAAATCCCAGCTTGTGATCCAAGGGCATTCACAAATTAGAAATGACCCCCTGCCTGCCCTGAGAGTGATAATGATGTAAAAGCTGAGAGGAGCTGAAGTCTCTTGGGAGAAGAGAGTGGGTCAGAGGGGCTCTTGTTGAATGTACCAATCTGTTTGGCTTTGACAGCCTCTTTGTCTAACCTGGGAGACGACAAGAGAAGCTGAGCCGTCTGGCAAAGGTGGGGATATCTGCCTACATGGAGGTGCAAGTTTTATGCATTCTTCATTTAGTATTCGCTTAGCAGTTGGTACCTCTTGGCTGCCTGAGACAAGGGGAAAACATTTCCAGCTGCCTGAAGGGGAAAACATTTCCCACTGCCTGCAGCAACAGGGAGAAAGAAGCAGCAGCCTGACATGTCAGGAAGTGTGACACAAGAGGGGGTTTAAATGACAAATCCAGTAACTCCATTTTGCTTCACAGAAATTTTAATCACAAAGGCTGTCTCTAACCCAGAACTGGGAAAGCAAAAAGGTCATCCAGTAAACTGTGCATCCACATGTCACTCAATGGCTCTCATGAAGAGCAGAGCGCAAGTGGTGACAGCATCGGTATCAACTGCAGCAATACATTGGTGTGATCTGAAGGCAGGGCTGGGTGTCGTGATACTGCCAAGGACCATGAACAGGAGCCAACCTTCTCTCCAACACACACTGTCCCTTGACATTCAAACCACACTGCTGCCCAGGAAAGCCTATCTTGCTGTTTTTTTGTTTGCCCAGCTGGGCTGTTTTGGGGATTCTTATACCTTTCACAAGAAGGCAAAGCTCTCACCCCGGATGCATGCACAATTTTCCTTGACTCTAACAAGAATTTGAGTGAATTTCTAGCCCCACTGGAATAAAGAAACCCTGTGCCATCAACTGCAGATAATGCTAAGATGCATGTCCAGATGTATATCCAGGTGGATATCCATGGAAATCCAGATGGATGTCTAAGAATTGCAGGCAGGGAAGCCTGGGTCTTCTTTGGCTGATGTATGAAGGAAAAAGAAGAATATCCCGCATCCTTTTCCTTTGCTTCTCTTGAATTCTCACTTGGATACAGAATTGATCCAGCTAAGATACCATGTGGTGTTAAGTACTGCTACAACAGAAAAGGAGTAGCACTTGCGCAAATGTAGCACTTGCAGAAATGGAAATGAATAAAATTGTTCAATAATCAACTCTGATTTTAAAAGCTGCTGCTAGAGAAGGCCTCACTGGCAGTGTAGCACATTGGCTGGTTAGTTGCAGAGCTGCTTCTGCTGCTTTGAAAGCCTGCATATTTCAAAAGCTATCCCTAATTTTTGGCTGTTTAGAATCCCCCTTGAGATATGTTTTCCAGAGGCACTGAGCACTGACAGTTGTGGGCAGACCTCCTTTGGTGGCGTCGTGGTTTAAGCCCCTCAATAACTCATGCAGTCGCTCTCTCACTCACTCCCCCCTCTTTCTTCTCCCAGTCCCGGGGAGATGGGGAGGAGAATCAAAATAATGCAACTTCCACAGGTTGAGATAAGAACAGTTTAGTAACTAAGGTATAACACAAATCACTGCTGCTACTACCAGCAATAATACAAGAGAAATACAAGGAAAGAGAATACAACTGCTTACCACACGATATCAAGCCCAACTCCGCAGTGCATCCATCCTTCTGGGTCCCTGCCCTCAGTTTTTACATCCTGGGCATGATGTGCTGTGGTATGGAATACCCTCTTTGGTCAGTTTGGGTCAGGTGTCCTGTCTCTGCTTCCTCCCAGCTTCCCTCCTCCCTGGCAGAGCATGAGGCTCAGAAAGTCCTTGGTCAGACCAAACCATTGCCAAGTAGTACCTGAAAACACTGGTGTTATCAGCGCTGTTCCCAGGCCCAAAATAAAAAACACAGCGCTGCACCAGCTACCAAGAAGGAGAAAATGACTGCTGCTGTTGAACCCATGACAGGTGGGTAGTGCAAACATTTCTGAAAGTGAACCTAAAGCCTGGCACCCCAAACCAAAACACCTCAAAATGTGTTCATTTAAGATGGAAGCTACTGAGCTTTGTTCTGTAAAGATACACTGGATTTTACAGTCTTGGTAGTTCTTGATGGGAAACATGTCTAACTGCTGAAAATGTCTATAGCAGAGAAAAGCAAGAGATTGACCAAAGGAAGTACAAGAAAGTCTATGGACATGCAGGAAAGTACTTAGTTGCTCACTTTGCTAACTCAACATGGAATGAAGGAATTAACTATTGAAATCTGGCAGAAAAAGACACACCACGATCCTTGTGGTTGGATGGTATAACCAGGCAAATTTCAAAAGGTTATCAAAAATTTTTAACAGTGAAGTGAATCAAGCCCTGAACCACACTTGTGTCAGATTCTGTCATGGGAGATCCCTACATGGACAGCAACTGCCTTTTTGAGGACTCGCTGCAGCTTGCATGGAAACTTGCTATAGAAATGGTTGAGTAAAGATTTCTGTTCTGTGCAATAAGAAAGATGGGAGTTAGTGAACATAGTAGTTCCTTCCGGCTTAATTTTTTTCTGAAGAGTTAGACTTCTGTATGAAGAATGCCTGAAAGGAAAGAAGTGGAAATATTTAGAAAGAACTGAAAGCCTATTAAAATGTCCTTCAAGCCAAGACACTAGCAAGAAGACCAGTGCACTAGTCAAGAAAGCAGTATTGAATGAAGAGATAACCTGGCTTGAGGTTGGCATCAGTACAGCCTGTCCTGTTCTAAGAGGGATCTTGACAGGCTTGAGAGGTTGGCACGTACAAAGCTCATGGAGTTCAACAAGGCCAAGTACAAGGTCCTGCACCTGGGCTGGGGCAATCCCAAGCACAAATACAGACTGGGCATGGACTGGTTTGAGAGCAGCTCTGAGGAGAAGGACTTGGGGGTATTGGCTGACAAAAAGCTCAACATGACCCTGCAATGCGTGCTTGCAGCCCAGAAAGCCAGCGTATACTGGGCTGCAGCAAAAGGAATGTGACCAGCAGGTTGAGGGAGGTGATTCTGCCTCTCTACTCTGCTCTCATGAGACCCCACCTGAACCAGTGCTGCGTTCAGCTCTGGGGCCCCCTATATGAAAAGAACATGGAGCTGTTGGAGTATGTCCAGATTAGGGCCACGAAGATGGTCAGATGGCTGGAACACCTCTCCTATGAAGACGGGCTGAGAGACCTGGGCTTGTTCAGCCTGAAGAAGAGAAGGCTCTGAGAAGACCTTATAAGAGTCTTCCATTATCTAAAAGGGGCCTAAAAGACATCTGGAGAGGGATCTTTTACATGGGCAAGTAGCGACAGGACAACAGGGAGTGGCTTTAAGCTGGCAGAGGAGAGATTTAGATGAGAAACTAGGGAAAAAATTCTTCACTGTGAGGGTGGTGAGGCACTGGAACAGATTGCACAGAGAAATTGTGGATGCCTCATCCCTGGAACTGTTCAAGGCCAGGTTGGGTGAGGCTTTGAGCAACACGGTCTAGTGGAAGGTATTTCTGTCTGTGACAGGGGGTTGGAACTGGATGAGCTTTAAAGTCCCTTCCACCTTTAACCATTCTATGATTCTGTGAAATCAAGAGAAGAGGAATATGATTCTGAGGATCCCTGTTTAGTCAGAGGAACTGATTTTCCTGAAAATGAAGTTGCTTTTACACCAGCTTTGTTGTTTTGACCAAGGCTCCTGTCTCATCTGTCACCCTTCTTAACTGTCCTTATCCCCTTCTTTTGCCCTTCTTATCATGAAGAGAACAGTGCAAGAGAACAGGCTTTTGGGAATCATTCATATACTAAGCCAAAGATTGAAGCTCTCATATAACCTTCCTTGCAGCCCAGATGCAGCATCTGCCTGTACTTGTTCTGGAAAACCACCATGGCAAGTTTCGTACAGGTGGAGGTGAGGGAAGCCAGCACAGCAAGAGGACAAATGACACAGATGGTTAGCTGGCACTCAGACACACCGTGCTACACTATCCTGACTCTTCTGCCACAAAATTAGCCTTGAAAGGAACACTTCTAGGCTTCCAGCTGTACATTGTGCAAGGATTTATGAGATCAAGGCCAAAGAAAACAGGGCCCTCTGCTGACTTAACCTTACTCATTACTTCAAGGGGGAATTTGTATGAAAAGGGAGCAAAGGATATGGCCTAAAACTGCCATCTTTTTGTGGCATTTCAGTACTTCCACACAGAGAAGGGAGTCAGAATTAGAAAACCATTTTATTTAATGACATAGTATGAATTAACATAGCAATATTTTTTAACCATGGTACATGTAGAAAAGAACTGTTCCCTAGCTAATCTTCTAAATCATTATGGCTCATCAGTTATAATTTTTGTTTGAACTTACTGTGTAAAGTTGAATGACATTTTATTTCAAACCGCGCAGACTGAAATGTGAAAGAAAAAACCTCAGTATATGGTGCTCATATAACCTACACTCCAGCGTGCTTCTTAACTGGAGTGCTGGACTTTACAGTCAGGCTAGCTATTGCCTTTTACTGGGGATATCTCCTCCCCAGTAACTTGATTGGAATAAATGAATGAAATAATGAAATATTTTGAAGGATTTGTCTTTATTGGTTTGCTCTGAGTGGTAAGACTTCTCTTGAATAACAGAAAGGGTATGCCGCATAAAATTCAGTTATCAGCATGTGGCTCACATAATGTTTGGGCAACATACTTAAACACAGATACATCTTTTAGTATTTTGGTGACCCAATTCAGACAGTGCACATTGGAAATGTGGTGGAAATACTTTGCTAGATTGGACCTTGGCACATAAATGGTGAAATTTCCCCATCAGTCTCACACTCAGTTTAGAGATCAAAGCAAGCTATATGCATTTCTTTATTCCTGTCTGATTGTATGGCAGAAGTGGGTACAAAGTGGTCTTGTGCCAGGCTGGTGCAGCAAGACAGGAGCATAGGAAGGGATTTCAGAGGGCAACCACTACCTCTGTCCCTACAGGCCCTTTCTGAGGCTGTTCATATGCACAGCCCCTTAGGGGCTTTTCCTACCAAAACTTTGCTTTTGGTTAAAACCCTTCTCCGTTCTCAGCTTTCTTCTAGGGTCTCCATGATACATTAGGGAGAGCTGTTCTGCTCTTCCCTCTTGTGCTTGATTGAACTGAATTTCTGGTGTTACCCGATGTGATCAGCCTTAGGGTTACAGTGACTGCTGCCTGCTCACATATGCATGTGAGTTAAGATTTTCTGACTGGAGGACAAGGTTTGTACATAACACAAGTCAGATCTTGCTAGCATCCTGTATGTTGGTCTTCATAAACCCATATCTGTAATAGAAGTATTTCACACAGATTTGTTGCACATTTGTGTCACACTGCTGATGTATTCATATGGCCAGGCACCAAGTGCCACCCCAAAGAAATGAAACAATCAACAGTAGGGGAGATTCAACAACTTATTATTTGGCAAGGCCCCAGAGAACACCAAGAAGTGACCTGTCCTCTAGTCATGGTGACTCACTGTGCTGCTGTAGGTATTGAAAGCTTTTGCTGTAGCCACCAGACTGTTCATGACAGCTAAGGCAGTGATGCTTCTCCCATTTTGAACCTCTTTCCTACAAGCATAAAACTTTATTGTGATCAGCTGTCAGGCTATCCTTTACCTCTCAAGAGGAATTACAAAATGGCAAAGGAATCTCTCAACCATTTCTGAATTAGGGAAGAAGAGAACACTCTGTGACAATTTTTGCACTTACTGTGAAGGGGACATTAAAATTATAAGTCTTTGCTTAACATAGACTTAACACAGCCATACCTATATCTCACTAGAAAACACAGGATGAAGAAAATGTGATTGACAAATAGGAAGATAACTAAGCAGAAATATGTCACTTGCACAGTGCAAGACAGTCTGAAAAGGCTTTTCAAAAGTCTTGTGCGCAAACATATATGGCTTTGTTTCAAAATATGTTTAAATTAAAGGTTTTTCATTTGTCAAGCCCAAAGCCCAGTGATAGCACCTCCAAGTGACGAGTATGAATTATAGCTTAGTCCCTAAAAATATAGTGAAATGACTTTTCAGATGAACTGTTGAGTGTTTTAGGGCTGAAACACAAGACAGATGAAAGTTTGAAGTTTAAATTTTCCTTGTGTGTCTCCTGGCTACTTACAGTCTTACAGCAATTTGGGTTTTGTTGCTTTAGGAGGTGTGGTTGATGATACTCTGACTTAGTGACTCCTCCTAAAGTACACTATGAAAAATATCCAGGGCAGTGCATAGGTTGGTTTTTATTTATGACCTATTACATACTGATGTATTTTAAGTAGTAATTAAAATTAGTTCAATTTGCTATATTAAATATGATTATTGTGTATTTCTGCTGCTGTATGCCACTGGAATCTCAAAGAGGTACAAAGATCCCATTTGTATGAGTGCTGCACAAATAGAAACTAAAATGTTCCACCTTTTAAAGAGGTTATAATCCAAACACAAGCAAAGAAGTAGCAAGGAGACACAGGTGGACAGCCCATGGTGATTGTGACTAGATGACAGTTATGGTTAGTCCTGTAAGGACAACCTGCAGCATATCAGCCCAATGGTTTCTAACAAAGTTGTGGGTTTTGTTGCAAAGGAGAGTTGGAAGAAGGGATTTGAGGGGGCAGTGATATTTTTCTTGTGGACTCACATTGGTGTCCACCAGCAAAGTCATGACTGGGCATGAGATAGCTGAAAGGGAAAATATACACTGAAAGAGCAACATGAGACTCCAGACTTTGAGCCATGAAGCTGAGGAAAGAAATGTTTCGGTAGGGAGCAACTCAAATGAGGATCTACCTGGAGTCTAAGTCGGTCTCTGTGGGAGCCATCCCTGCTCTGGTGAATGAAGGCACTAAAGATCAACAGTCAGCATGCTCAGCACCTAAAAGGGTGCCTAAATTTCAGGTGCAAGTTGTGCTCTTTGCAAAGGTCTACTTGTTACTCTTGGAAGGGAACAGAAATCCCATCAGAATTATTTTTGTTTCATGTAGCTATAATATCGAATTCTGCTTGGATTTCATCATGATACAGCATCAGTTAATATCCATGTGTTGTAAAGTACTAGTCATAATTGGATTTATACTTTCATCATATAGTTGTTGAAATGAAACTAATTTTACTGTAATTGTGATATTTAAAATTTGAATGGTATCTTTTATTGAATAGCTGTTGCAGGACATCATAAGCTTATGGGCTTTAATATCTGGAATATGGTATAATCTACATGATTCCATTAAACATCTATCAGACTTCAAGCTGGGTTTGGGCCTACTGTATTTGAATTATCAAAATGTATACAAATTGGAAACTTAAAAAAAAAAAAAAAAGCTCGGAGTATAGGTTTATTTTTTTTTTTGTTCAAATCTACCATGAGGGTGAAGAAAATTTCTTTTTAAACAAAAGAATCAGATCCATTCCTCATGAAAACAAACGATTTAGAAAAACAAGGTTAGAATGCCACCTGGGGGCTTATATTGCCATCACACTTCGGAGTAGAGCAGCATGCAATTTGTACTGTCAGATTAAGAACATGAAAGTTTGCTCCGTTTCCTTCACAAAGTGCAGTCAGACTCTTAGGAACTCATGAAGGGGTTATTCTGCTTTATGGCACCTAACTCCTCAGTCGGTCAGCAAGAATATAATGCAAGAAATGGGCACTGAAGAAGTAAGCCAGTTTGCTTTGCAAAGGAGAACACAGGATTACGGATCTGTGTGTTATGGCTCTTCTGCTTCTTTTCACAGAAGAATGCAAATGAAATACAAGATACAGAAAAATATACATATTTATTCATAAAATACAGCAGCAAACATTAGATTACATCAGCCATATGACAGAGGAGGCCACGAAGTTTGTGGAGACAGAAAAGTGATAATTCAAGCACAAATAAACTGTGTAATGCAGCAAATCAAAACATTAAAAATCGGAACATACAGACCATATCTCTAATCTACTAAATCAGTATTTAAAGTATTCCCTTGATTTTACATTCAGCAACTGTGAATTCAGTGTGACAAAAGTGAGAACTGACCTGAATCTTTGCCAGAAATCACACATAAATAACAATTTTTGTTAGAAATATGTAGGTAACCCCTCCCCACTATGCAGTATTCATGTGCACTTTTAGTGAACTTTTATAATTCAGACCAGACAGGAGTACTTAATACACATTTCCTACACCCAGATGTTAAATATAAAACCAAGGGGAGAGAGGTGATCCCGTTTCCGTGAGAATTTTAGTAAGTCACCATTCAATTTACCCTCAGCCGGGCACAATGAGATACCTTTCACTTATCCCCAGTCTTTTGAAATTCTCCATGAAGGGGCAGATGGGAGCACTGCACTACCTGACTCCATTTCATCTTATACGACGAACTGCATCACAATCATAAGACCCTAAAGCAATCATGTACCTACTGTTGGATCCTTCCATCAACTGAGCTGCTCCTGGGCCAAAGACCTGAGGATTTGGCTGTTCTTGTAGCAATGTAGATCATGAATGATGTCTATTTCTAGGGGCAGAGATGTTATGTATTTATGCTCACATAATGGATCACTTGATCAACAGAGAAATAATCAGTATGCAAAGGTGATCCCACATAATTAGGAACACATGAGTTTCTAGTGTGGTTTTAAGGGTAACTGAAGCCGTTGACTGGTAGGGGTGAGAAATGTATTTTTGATAAATATTTGCATTTTATAAAAAAAAAATGATTAAAATGCCAAACTATTTATTTGCACTTATGAATCTGAATCCATGCATTTCTTTTGCCCATGGGCAGCTCCAGCAGCTTTTGACAGGAGCAGACAATCCTTTCTTCAAGGAGGAAGCATTTCCACTCTCAGAGACAACACTGGGACTGATGCTGCGGACACCCTCTTAGAATATATAGGGTCAAGTGAATTACCAGCCATGGCTGACCTTCCACTCCCTTGCAAGTTCCTAGAGGAGTTTAGATATAGCTTCACTTAAATCAAGCTAATAACCCAGGTCCAGCTTAACCTGGGTTCAGGCTAGGAAGGGGAACTCAATGTGCTCAGGTGGTTATTGTTGGAAGATCTCCTGCCTGCCTCCTAAACCTCTGTATGCTGATGGTTAGATGTGAAACAGGTGGTGATGTGATGAAATGCATGGAAACCTTAAGAAAAGCCCCCAGGTTGTCCTGGTGGCATGTTGTAGGTCAACCTTAAGCTGGTGAGAGCCATAGGGTCCATTTTTTAACCAGTATTTTCAATCACCTTCAGTCACTAAATGAGCTTATTAAATGGTGTGGTCTCAAGCACTAGAAGGATGCAAGTGACTTCACTGTGTTATCCCCCATCATCCAGGGTCACATCATACCTCTAAGAGGACCTATGGACTGAATGAGATAACTTCTTTGAAGGAATAACAGATGTCTGAGCATTTGTGTCACTCACCTGGTCTGAGGAATGCAAGGGTAGCAATTTCCCAAGGGGGTGGATTTAGCTGCCTTGAGTATAAGGAACAGTAGTAGAATGATTTTTTAGGCACATATGCTGACATATGCTGGTTGTGGAGGAGTGTAACATATGATGTCAATTAAAATATCATCTGCTGGTTGGGCTACTCTTCTAACTCTGTTTTTTTAATATGTAAAGTGTTTCAGACTGTATTTGATCTTGGCAGAGTGTGAAATCCTGGCAGGCACTTTTCAACTGATGTATTTATAAGACATAAGGGAAAATACTGTCTGGATTAGGCATGGATTTTGAAACTGAATCACAACTAACTGTATCATGAAGGTATATAGCCTGGTTTAGAAAAGTCACCTTTAAAGTAATATGTTTTAGTACCTTCTTTGTAAAAATCTCTCCAAGAATTCCAAGCTTGATCATAAACTATTTACTTGTCCCTAGCTCCTCCATTCATAGTAGAATTTGAATTGTAATAAGCTTCAATTTGTAAACAGAAAAGCAATATCAGTGCATTAAGCGGCTTTTCTCTCTTCTATATATACAATTAAATTCTGATATACATATATGATAGCTACAGAGTTATACCTGTGTGTTTCTGTGTCTGTGTGTACACATTCAGATATCTATGCATATATACATATGCAAGCTCATGCAGCAAACGAATTGGTCTATTTGATTGTCTTGATGCCTGCAGTAAACTATAGTATTATGCAGTTTAGTGATAGGACTGCAGATGACTGTTCAAAAAGGTTCTCATTGTTAATGATTATTTCAATGATAACATGATGGGAAAATGAAAATGCCATATACGACTGTGACACAAGAGTGACAGTATTTGGAGGAGACTTACAAATACTAAGCATCCAAATCCTGTGGTACTGCTGGACAGTACTTTTACTTTGCAAAACTTACTGGAACATTTATGTTATCAGCCTGAGGTGACTGTAAAGTCACTCTGAAGACTCAGAATTTTTAAAGGTTTATCTTAGTGTATTTTGTTGATGTAATAAGAAAAGGTAGGCAAGAGATATACAATTAATGTGACATACTAGAAATGTTAGCTAAGAGAGGAAGAGATAATCCAGATAGTTTCTATGCCTAATCATAATAGCAGAGGCCAAGATCACATTGGGGTGAGTTAAAAGAGAAGCCATTGTGCTAGAAGCTAGAGTATTCCTCCATTCAGCTACAAAGGCCTGGGGACAAGAAGTGCCAAGCTTGTGGAAGAGAGTCTCCTTTTGCAAGTGGAATCATAACTTGTGCTGCAAACATCCTGCAGTGACAGCTAGCCTCAAGCTGACCCATCATTTCCATATTAAGAGCCTTAATACAACCCTTTGTCAATGGCCAATGGTTGACATCAACAAGCCATTACACTGCACAAGACCCTGCATCTCGGCCTGGCAACTAGAATGCTGGGGGGGATCACACTCTTTCCCTTGATCTCACAACAAACATAGCACATGTACAAACTGCACTGCAAAATAGAGAAGTTGTTTCTGCTTCCAGGAAGTGTACAGTACATTAGATGTTTGGAATAACAACTCTGTTGAGGTTTTTTTTTTAATATTACAAGAAGGATTTAAAAAAGAAGTATACAGAAATTAACAGATAGAGAAATGGAAAATGCAGGGAAAAAAACTGGAGGCAAACCATGTTGTTTAAAGAAGGTATTCAAAGATGCTCAGAAGCAGAGTTCTAAATTCAGATCTAATTAATGAGGCAAAAGGCACTCTCCTGAAATCCCTCTGTGGTGGGTTGACCCCAGCTAAATGCCAGGTGCCCACCGAGCTGCTCATTCACTCCCCTTCTCAAGTGGAGAGAGAGAGAAAATGCAATAAATAGCTTGCGGGTCAAGATAAGGACAGGGATAGATCACTCACCAATTACCTTCACAGGCAAAAGAGAAAATTTGAGAAATTAATTTAATCTATTACAAATCAAATCAGAGTAGGATAATGGGAAATAAAACCCAAAACTTGAAACACCTTCCCCTCACCCCTTTTCCCAGACTCAATTTCACTGCTAATTTTCTCTACCTCTTTCCCTTTGGCGGCACAGAGGACAGAGAATGGGATCTGTGATCAGTTCATCACACATTGCCTGTGCTGCTCTTTCCTCCTCATGCTTGTGGGGTCACCAGTCCTGCCAGCAGTCCTGCTCCAGTGTGGGCTCCTCTCCCCATGGGGACACAGGTCCTGCCAGGAGTCTGCTCCAGTGTGAGCTTCCCACAGTGTCACAGCCTTCTTTGGGCATCTCCTTGCTCTGGTGTGGGGCCTTCCATGGGCTGCAGGTGGAGATCTGCTCCAGCATGGACCTCCATGTGCTGCAGGGACACAGCCTGCCTCACCATGGGCAGCACCAGAGGCTGTAGGGGAATCTCTATTCCCACGCCTGGAGCACCTCCTCCCCTCCTTCTGCACTGGTCTTGGTGTCTACAGGGCTGTTGCTCTCACATATTCTCACTCCCCCCTTTCAGCGCAGTTTTTTCCCCTTTCTGAAATATGCTATCCCAGAGCCTCTACAACCACTGCTGATGGGCTCAGCCTTGTCCAGCAGTGGGTTCCTCCTGGAGCTGGCTGGCACATGCTCTGTCAAACACAAGGGAAGTTTCTGGGACCTTTTCACAGAAGCCACCCCTGTAGTCCTGCCGCTACCAAAACCTTCCCACACAAACCCAATACACCATCAGAGCCATGCAAAGCTCCATGTTCACCATGCAGGAACCTAGTGTATTTCCATCTCCTGTTTCGAAGAATATACTCCAGCATGATCTTTACAAAGACAGTGCAAAACCTAGAGCCTCCAGATGCTGCCATGAAGGCCACTGTATTTATAAAAACAGATGTTTGGTGTTGTGTCACACTGGATGTATTCTATCCTGTCTCCTCCAGATGTGTGAATTGTGATACAGCAGAATACGTTGAAATCGGGAGGCTTGAAAGGAGGGTAAAGTCAAGCAGTGTATTTTCCACACGGTATTAAAGAAAAAATAAGATCCTTACTTATGTTGTTTACCTGAGCAAGCACCATTCCCTGTCCCTGTATCTGGTGTAGTGAGAGCTCTTCCTTCCCTTTTTCGTTTTCTGGAGGTATTACTATGGATACCTCTAAAAACATTGCATATGGATAAGTATCTGAGGATTACAGGACAGAACTATAAGTAGTGTTACATTGTGTAGTCCTTCCAATAAATGAAGTGCAACAAAACAAGTCAACACTTGCCAGTTTGGAGAAGATATCAAATTATTTAGTGAGACTAATGAAAAGCAGACTGGTGATGACAAAATACTACCATGGAAACCCTGGCAGATGTATCTGTAGGCACAAATAATCCTACCAGCTAAGCCCTTCATCAGCAAGAACAGCACCTCTGAGCTGGGAATCTTAGCACAACTGAGCTGTGATGGAAAAGCAGGAGTATGCTAAACATCTGCTGTTTTAAAACTAGTTTATGGCCGTCATGAACTTTAGTTTGCTGAGAAGCTGTGAAGAAGTCTCAGTAGTTAACAAGTGGCAATCCTCAGGTTGCATGCCACCAACACTTGTCAAATTGTGTCGACAGTGGCATTTCATCCTAGACCTAGGATGCATCCCATGCTTTCAACACACAGGTTGGTCACTACTGGAAGTTCAGGTTTTAGCAAACCACCATTATCTCCTGCCCTATGTATTTGGGAAACCTCAGGCATGCCTCATGATACCATGTGTTACTGATTACCTGAAACAGCAAGGGCGAAAAGACAACGCGGCAGGTGAATTGTGTTGATTCAGGTATATGGAGCAGTGCCTGTTGGACATGCGTATACACATTAAGGGTTTCTTTGCTGCCTGTGTCTGCTCAAGAATGGGGCTTGTCCAGCCTTTTAGCTTGGGTTCTGTGATCTTGCTCTGCATGCATGGAGAGTTCAGAAAGGCTGCCCAGACCATGGCGCTGAGGACCAAGAGACTGAGGCAAGGCCGCATTCAGTTCCGTGGTGCAGCCACACTGTGAAGGCACAATGTTTGTTCAGTAGCTGTAACTCCTTCCTGACAAGAGTATCACAGAATTAAAGGAGGTTTAGCGAAGGAAAACAACCATAGCCAAAGGAAATCTGTTACAGGCAGAAAAAATCGGTGGCTGTTTGCTTCAGGAAACAGGTAAGGTGGTCACAATAAAAAAGTAGAAACTATTCCTTTGTAGTAGCATAAAATTGCAAGGCAGCAAGTACAAAGACAGTATTTTATTTGTCCGCTACACGGAACCAACACGCTTGGCACTTACACGGCAGAGACTGCCCACAGGCTGACGTAACACACGCTGCCGCTCCCACCGCCGCGGCCTCCTCACCATTTCCGCCTCTGCGCCGCCCTTCGCCGCGCCCTCTCGGCGGCTGCACGCCGCGCGGTCGGCGATCGACTGCTCAGGCCCTCCCGGCCCCGCCCGCTGCAGAGGTGGTTTCCGCGCGATCCTCGATTGAGAAGGCCTTTCCGTCCGCGGGAGCCCCGCCGCCGGCTGGCCGGCTGGTGCAGCGGGCTCTGGGGGACAGGGGTAGCGCCGCTGCCGTACCGAGCCGCCAGCGGCGGCCGTCGTAGCAGCAGCTCCCGATGCTCCGGTGGCTCATCGGCGGCGGCCGGGAGCCGCAGGGTTTGGCGGAGGTAAGGTGGGGGGCGGGCCTGGTGAAAGGGGGTAGAGCAGCTGGAGGCGGGGCCAGGGGAAGCGGTGTCCCCGCGGGTTGGGCCGCGGTGGGGTGCTGCCCGTGTGGATAGCCGCCCTCTTGGGGCACGGCGCCGGTGGAGGGCCTTGGGTAGCAGTGGGAGGACCGGTGTGAGGGCGGTGGCCTTCCCGTCTGGGCGGGTCACTGGCCCTGTGGTAGCGCGACTGGGATCTACGCAGAGCTCCCCGGAGCAAGGGGCCTTCGAGGCTGGCGCGCAGCTTGTGAAACCTCCTGGCTGATAGAAGGGGTTACGGGCTCCGCTGAAGAGAAAGATGAGAGGGGAAAAACACGAAAGCGAATAGCAAATCCCGCAAGCTGAAGGGGATAGGAGCCGTCACTGGCAAGAGAGCGCTGGCTTCCTTCTGCCTGTTCAGCGCGTCCTGAGCCAGTGGGGGTTATGTTGTGTAGCTTCCAACGTATGGAGTCCTGCCCTCGGGACTCCCTGGTCAATGTAAATTATAGGCAGTAAGTTATTATTTGTGGGCCTAGTTGTAGTTGGTAGTAGTCCTGCAGCATTTCTTTTTAGTTTCTCATTGCAGAATATGTGGGGCGGTAATACTGACATCCTGTTGCTTCACTTGGGAAAAGCGTTTTACTGGATTTGAGGGAGAGATTATCAGGATTTTCTTGTCCCTTAGACACTGTTGAAGTTCTGAGCTTGGAGTTAACCAGAGTTCATTAACACTATTGCAGGGCTCCTTACACTTAGTGGTTTTGTAGTCCAGACAAATATGAGGAAGTAATTCTTTTTCAGCTGCTGTACATGAACGAGTCATGACAATATCATGGTGGCTTTCAAATGCCAGTAGTTACTTTGGTGCAAATTTGGGTCTGCACCAATTTGGAATGATAGTGTCCGGAAATGCCACTGGCCTTTTATCATTAGTCAGAATGTTGGTTATATTGCAGGCATATTTAGCAGGTTTGTCTGCAGTTGTTCTTAAAAGGAATATGGGAAATACACAACAGCTTTCTGTCATATGCTAGAAAACTATGTTGGTGTGCCTTCCTCTCCAAAATTTAAACTCTGGCTATTGTTTAGTATACTGTGATTTGAAAATGCATGAGTCAAGATGTGGTCCAGTTCTTCCGTTTGTAGCTTAGATAAACGATGCACAGGGTCGTTGTTGGTGACATGGACAGTGGGATTGTGTGTGCCCTGAGCAAGTTTGCTGATGACACCACACCTTGTGATTTGGTTGATATGCTGAGGGGAAGGGATGCCATCCAGAGGGATCTTGGCAGGCTTAAGAGATCGGCGTGTGCAAATCTCATGGAGTTCAACAAGGCCAAGTGCAAGGTCCTGCATCTGGGTTGGGCCAGTCCCAAGCACAAATACAAACTGGGCACAGTCTGGGTTGAGAGCAGCCCTGAGGAGAAGGACTTGGGGATGTTGGCTTACAAGAAGCTCAGCATGAGCCAGCAGTGTGCTTACTGCCCAGAAAGCCAGCATATGCTGGGCTGCTGCAAAAGGAGTGTGACCAGCAGGTTGAGGGAGGTGATTCTGCCCCTCTACTCTGCTCTCATGAGAACCCACCTGGAGTACTGTGTCCACCTCTGGCACCCACAATACAAGAGGGACGTGGAGCTGTTGAAGCAAGCCTAGAAGAAGGCCACGAAGACAATCAAGGGGCTGGAGCACCTCTCTTATGAAGATGGGCTGAGGGAATTTGGTTTGTGCAGCCTGGAGAAGAGGAGGCTCTGAGGAGTAACAGTCTTACAGTACCTAAAAGGGGCCTACAAGAAATCTGGAGAAGTTCTTTTTACAAGGGGGAGTGGCTTTGAGCTGACAGAGGAGAGATTTAAATGAAACATTAGGAAAAAATTCTTCACTATGAAGGCATTGAGACGCTGGCACAGGTTGCCCAGAGAAGCTGTGGCTGCCCCATCCCTGATAGTGTTCAAGGCCAAGTTGGATGGGGCTTTGAGCAGCCTGGTCTAGTGGAAGGTGTCCCTGCCCATGGGAGAGGTGTTGGAAGTAGATGCTTTTTAATGTGGCTTCCAACTCTAGCTGTTCTATTATTCTGTGCTTCTGTTTCCATTCCTACCACTGTTTTGCTGAAAGATGATGATTATTTTGTTTCTCTGTTGAAAAAGCAAAGAACAAACACTGGTAAGGGTTAGTCCTGAAAGTACTTTTCTCCTGCATTATGTAGTATTGTTTTATCTAAAGGTTGTCTTCATAACTATCTCTGTATTCCTCTTAAATAGATAAGAAAGCCCATAGCAGTGTGTGGGCTATGGACTTACGAAGTTTGTTCCATGTTCTATGGCGTCAGCCAGTTATGAACAGGCCAGATATATTTGAGTGACATCGCACTGGGTGAATAGACAGAGCTTCTGGCAAAGCTGTCCTAAATTTGTGAAATATAAATTTCTCCTTACCTATTTATTTTTTTTTTTACTATGGAGTTGAAAATCATTTAAGGCTTAAGCTCCTGAATCTTTTCTAGCAGTGTGGATCTTGTAATGGGAACAGCCTAACTTCAGTAGTAGCATCATCATCAATATAAGCTAATATCTCATGCTCCATGATATACACATAAATATATCTGTGTACTGTTGTATTCATATTTTTAGTGAGTTGCTTTTGAAAATCCCTCTTCTAAGGACATGAAATTGCAGGAGTTATAGGAAGTTCTGAGGTTGAGAGGAATTTTGTGCATTTTTTACTGATTGGTGTAATGATGCTTACAGGTCCTGCATAAAAACATGCAAGTTGGCAATGGATTCCATTAGTATCAGCATTTAGCCTTCTCTTCTAAAAACTTAGTGTTGCAACAAGACAGTTCAATTATTAGTTTATGTAAAAGATGGATTTATTAAGAGAAGGAATGTACATGTAACCCCACAGTGGTAAATATTAATGAAGATCTGAAGAGAGAATATAGCTTGTTGTATGACAGTACTGGGAGAAAAACTGTTATTTTGTTGTTATCTGTAGTATTTCATCAGCACTTTATCTTTCAGTATTCACAGGCATTCTTAGAATTAAGAAAAAGTAAGATTAGACACATTGTTCAAAAGAAGTAGCACAGCCTTGTACTAAATAGGAGACATCAACAGAATATAGAATTGGGATGTTAATGTTACAAATTTTGACTTTTAAAAAGTGGTATTGCAATTGATTTGTGAATGTATGTTTCTATTAGTAAATAAAAATGGAAGTCTTCTACAGTATTGCTAATGTCATCCAATGATGCTGAGATTTGCGTAGGATTTTTAGAACTTTTTTTTAAGGAGTTGTTTTGATTAGCTTTTGACAGCTGAACTCCCAAGTTTCCTGTTTGTCCAACTTTTCTTTATAACCATGCAGACTCTACTGCATTATTTTAAATGGGAACTGCTATTCTCACGTAATTGCTTAAAATGAGGAACAGTTGCTTCATGAAATGCATCAGATAGCACAAAACCAAGATAAAATCACAAGAACTTGAATTTTGACAACCTCTTCATTTTAAAAATAAACAAGATTTCTTTCCCTGTTTATTGGCTTTGTCATTCTTAAGTTCTGAAGAATAGTATCATAGTACCATTATGGAAGTAATAGAATATAATTTATATTACTGAAAGAAAATGTTGAAGTTTCTGGGGACAGTATGTTTGTCTTTCATGTAGAATTCCTAGTCATGTATGCTGCATGTTGTGCAGTATTCAGTAATTAATGTTTTACAGTCTAGGTTCTGTTGAAGTCCTCAAAGAAGAGACAGTCCTGAAAGTAAGATGATGTTGACTGTTGCATAAAATGAATCTAGGAGGGGAGTGCTGTCACTGAGTTAGTACTGGGCTACTTAGATTTATATGTTTTTAAAATAATGAATAATAGCAAGTTGTTCCAGAATGTGGAAGGCCTTTAAGGTAGAAAAGTTGTCTTCTATTGAAACAAACTGATGATTGAGATAAGCACAACTCTTGCACTTTGAGACTGCAGTCCTGTGCAATATTTTATTGACCCTGTCTGGTGATCAGCCTGCTCTGAGTGATTGATTGTTCTTTTAATTAATAGTCTAGTTGGGGGTAATTGCAGATGCTGTTCTATAAAATGATTAACCGTCCTAGTTTGGTTTTCTTGGTTGTGGTTTTTTGTTTTTTTTTTTTTGGGTGACTTGCTTTGGTATTTTATGAATGGATTTCCAATGGATGATTTATATATTATGTAACAGAGCAGCATTTATTCTTGTTTGTTTTAAATATGTCATCTTTATGTAGGATTTTAAAATTGAATGGCAGATGAAAGATATGAAAGGTTCACAAACCTCTCAGAAGAGGTGTATTTTAATGAAAAACTGAATGTGTGGATATTGAGTCATGAAGGTGGCTCCACATGACAGCTCATGACTAAACTGTTTTTTTGTCTTGGTGTATCAGTGATTAAAGCAGTACAAAATTCTTTGTTAAACAGAAAATGCTGTCTTATAATTCAAAATATATGTTATAGAAAGATATTATTTACTTGAAACAATACATTATCTTTTGTAAGAATTTTCATTAAGGTAAAACTATAGTTCAGTAACTTAATTTAACTTCAGATAAAACTGTACATTTGCACGAGTCATATGGAGGTTATTAGACGTTACAAAAACCTAATGAAAATAATGATGTCAGTACAAAATAGATTTCATTCCTTTTTTATGAATTTTAGAAATCATCTGTACAGACAATTGGTGAAGAACAAATACAGAATCCTTACACGGAGCTCCTTGTGTTGAAAGGTCATCAAGACATAGTACGATTTCTTGTGCAAATAGATGATTGCAGGTATGAAAATTAATTTCAAATTGTTTCACAGCATCCTTGGCAATACTTCAGAAAATATGAACATTTTGTCATATTTATAATCCAGCCTTTTTGGTGGGGAGGGCAGGAAAAGTGTGGAGTTAAAAAAGGCAGGGGATGAATGCTCCCTTTTCTTGGTATGTTACTACATATTTTGGCTTCTCTTGTAAGTTATACTTTCATGAGAAAATAATGGTAATGGAGTTACATTTCTTGGTAAAAATTCTGTAGTTTGAAAGAAATACCTTTAGCTAATTCCGCCCTTCTTTTTCAGGCTTTCTCCCTGGACAATATGCAGTAGTGTCTGCTTCTGTTCTGAGTGGATGCATGTGTTAGGTTTTTGACTTGAGAGCAGCTGCTGTTTCATCTTTTGGTTCTACAAAAGAATGTAATAGATTTCTAGAGATACACTATAGCAATTGAGCATGACATTCAGCATTTTTAGCAGTACTGAATGTTGCTGTTTCTTTCTTTCCAATCTTGTATTATACTTTCTTCTGAAACTTTAGTGATTAATTCACTTGAGTTTCTGTTAATGCAACTTTTTTTCTGAACTTCTCAACGCTTCATTTAGAATGATTTCTTAGTAAAATTCAACATATGCCTAACCTCTGCATTACGTATCTCCTCCAATTTGGTCTTGTTTAACTTGCTGTACTACTTCTTTATAACTTGGCAGTTGCTTTTTTTCTCTCACCTAATTCTTAGCTCTGTATGCTTTTGTTTTATATATTCCCTGACAATCTTTATCTGTTCCTTTCTTAGTTCCTTGTAATTAGGTCCAACTTCATTTTGAACTCTGAGGACAGGTTTCTAGAAACCAGAAAACTGATTACGAAGCAAAGATGAAGTCACTACATTTGCCATTGCCATTATCATTTTGTAGTGTGAATTCATTTGAGAGAACAAATTATGTTAGTTTTATGTTATGACGTAGCTTCTAGTCTGTTTTTGTATAAATTAACCTTGCATGTTCTGTAATTTAACTTAATCCTGAAGGAGAAGAAATATTTATCTGCCTTAAAAGTAAGGTTGTAAAACCTGTAGTCAATCATAAGCATAATGACTCTTGGCTGATGTGGAGAATTAAATACAAAACTGTTAGAACTAAGAATGTAAGTAATAAGCAGTAGTCTCTCTGTTAAGGAGTTCTAGTAATTTATATCTTTATGGATTAGGCACAGAAGGGGATTTCTAATTTATTAATCAATACACTACAGTAAGGTAACATGGTTAAGTGTTTCGTTTATGGCCTTGCAGTGTACAGCAGGTGTTTTGTGTAGGAGCATTCTTCTTTTCTGCACATTGATCAGGTGGGGATCTGTCTAAATATGGATTTGAAGGATAGGCCACTCAGTGGATGGGGAATTGGCTGGATGGTCACACTCAAAGAGTTGCAGTCAATGTATTGATGTACAAGTGGAGACCAGGGATGAGCAGTGTCCCTCAGGGGTTGGTGTTGGGGCCAATGCTATTCAGCATCTTTGTCAGCAACATGAACAGTGGGATTGATGTACCCTCAGCAAGGTTGCTGATGACACCAAGCTGTGTGGTGCAGTCAGCGCACTGGAGGGAAAGGATGTCATCCAGAGGGACCTTGACAGGCTGGAGAGGTGGACCACTGCAAAGCTCATGAAGTTCAACAAAGCCAAGTGGAAGGTCCTGCACCTGAGCTGGGGCAACTCTCGAGATCAGTAGAGTCTGAGGGATAACTGGATTGACAGCAGCCCTCCCTTGGAGGACTTGGGGATATTGTGAATGGAAAATTGAAAGAGAGCCAGCAGTGTGCACTTGAAGCCCAGAAAGCTAACTGTATGCTGAGCTGCATCAAAGGAATTGTGACCAGCAGGATGAGGGAGGTGATTCTGCCCCTTCAGTATGCTCTCATGAGGCCCCACCTGCAATGCTGTGTTCAGCTGTGGGGCTCCTAACAAAAGGGACATGAAGCTGTTGGAGATAGTCCAGAGAAGAGCTGTGAACACGATCAGTGGGCTGGAGCACCTCTGCTATAAAGACAGGCTGAGGGAGTTGGGCTTGTTCAGCCTGGAGAAGAGAAGGCTCTGGTGCCAAGCTTAGTGCAGCCTTCTGGTGTCTAAAGGGGGCCTGCAAGAAATCTGGAGAAGTACTAGGCATGTAGTGACAGGATAAGGGAGAATGGCTTTAAACTGAAAGAGGGGCTATTTAGATTAGACATTAGGAAGAAATTCTTTACTGCAAGTGTGGTGAAGCACTGGCACAGGTTGCCCAGAGTAGCTGTGGCTGCCCCATCCCTGGCAATGTTCAAAGCCAGGTTGGATGGGTCTAGTAGAAGGTGTCCGTACCCCAAAAAGCTGGTTAGAACTAGATGATCTTTAATGTCCCTTCCAAGCCAAACTGTTCCATGATGCTGTGATGAAAATTTCACAGAAGAGTCCATGGAGAGTTTTTAGCTTGCCAGTTCATTCTTAATGTCATAAATACATATTTCAGAAAAGTTACATGCATTACCGTGAAATTTATTTGTCTACATTATAGTAGTCCACCAGAAGATTCTTATAAAAATAGAAGAGTCTTGTGGGGTTTTTTGCACTTCTTTTTTTCCCAGACAAATTGTTAAAAAAAACTTTCCTCAAATACATTTTTCCCAAAACAAGTAATAAGTGTACCTGATCTTTATGGAAATATCAGAGTATTCTCAGATTGGACGCACTGTTGGATGCAGAGAATTCTTTTACAATTTTGGGCTGTATTGAAGTAAATTAGTGAAGCTAAACTAATGGTAATCAGTGTAAAACTGAACACTGCATGGCTGCATTGAAGATAGGTTATAAAAATAGCATATGGATAACAAGTAAGTTATATAGCTGGTTAATATTCTGAGAGTTTGAGGAATTTAAGGGAGTTGCTTCAGTGGATGGTAATTCTTAGGTTTTATTTATCAAGAATATAGTAGTTTCTGGGTTGTTAAATAGCTGATAGTGTTTTTCACTTGATTCTTTTCAGTAAAATTACTATTGTTACTCAGCTTCTGAAATGTTTTTATTTAGTTGCTGCAGCTATTCCATTGTGTGCTTTTTGTCAACTATTGTAAGCCAAGTTTCACGCTTCAGGTCTTTAGATAATATCGTCTTAGTGAGAATTTTGCAGAAGGATTTTCTTGTTTTCTCAGTGGCTTAGCTAAAGCCAGCGAGTGGAAAATTTTCTCAGATTGGTTTTTGAAGATACTAAATAAATCCTGTATAAATGTAACAGAAAACTTTTTTTTTTTATGTATTATTATTATTATTCTTTTCTCTTGTACTTTTTGAACATAAAGTAAGGGTCATATTGATTGGAAGATCAGTAAAGAAGGCTAAGCCTCAGCAAGAATATTCCAAAAACTGGACTGAGATAAAATTGCATATAATACTCTAGCATTTGACACATTAAACTAATCTGAGTTCATAATACATGTGAAGGATAGTGGTTTTTGTTGCTCATTTGACCATTTCTTGCTCCTTAAGGAAGCAGAGAAGGTTGTAGATGATGGTCATGACTGGAAAAGAATCAGGTGACCCGTGAATCTCCCAACTTGGTGAACAGAATGTAACTGTAGAATAACTATACCTTTATATTTAAACAGAAATCCTGGTTAAAAGATGGGGAGGAAAATGTGCAGAACAGCACTCTATTGAACTTCTATGTTTACGAATTACAGTCATGCCTTCTTTCAAATACCAGTTTTCTTCCTAAAATTTTGTTCAAGTGACACGCATCTCCAATATTACTCAAGAAAGGAGTTGGAATTTAAAGAGTTATTCCTGAGTTGTGAGAATCTCACTATTTTAAGTTCTTTTCATTGTCACAAAGCAGGGTGTAATAGAACTAAAAGGCAACTAAAGATAAGAAATAAATGTAATTAGAAGCGTGCAGCGAAGATTGTTCTTTTGCTCAAATCTTTTTAAAGAAGGGGAGTGATTGGATATAAAGTAATGACATATATGAAGAAAATACAGCTTAGACTTTTATTTATTTATTTATTTTTTTAACTCTGTAATAGAATAAAACAGAAGGATGTATGGAAGAAAGACTAGGAAAAAGTCCTGTGGCTTTATGTCAGAAAACTTACTCTGTTTGCAAGTTTCACAATAGCAAGTTTCACAATCAGTGTAATTGCAAAGAGTCTAAAAGAAAGAAGCAGCATATTGTTAATGAAATCATTCACAGCTGGTAACAGAAGAATAATCAGAACGGATGTAACTTCTCTTATTCATGACTTTCTTGCACATAGAACAAATCTTTGTTCTCTAAATATCAACTTCACCCTTAGTGAAGGCTTAAAACAAAAGGAAAAATTAGAAGGTAAATACATTTTCAAGTAACAACTGAATTAAATTATCTTTGGAAGGTTTTGCTTCTGTTCTAGGCTTTCTCAACTTATAGTACACATTTACTGAGATAGCTGGGATGTGTGTGCCAGTAGCAGTGTCGCTGTGGTGGTGGTAAGGAGCAAATGTAGGCAGGTAGCTAGATATTCAGTCTAGCCTAAAGAAAATGATTGCATTTAGGTCTAACTTTATTAATGTGATATTAACAAGCTAATACAAACCTTTTTTTTCCTCATATGGTATGCCTTCAAACTGGATTTTTAGCAGAAGACAAATTAAGCAACTGAATAATAGTACTTGGTTTTTCACTGTTCTTTGGGATGTAAGGTATCACATTTTTAAACAAAAGAATTGTTTCTATAATGTGGGATTCTATTTATAATACTGTGTATTGAAATTCTTAAACCTTGTTCTTATATTAAGTGTATGTTGATGAATACCTATTTAAATATACTGACTTCAGTTTATAAACTAATTGGGATTTGCAAATTTATGATTTATAAATGTGATTGTTCTTCAAAGCTGGAAACTTATATATATATATATGTACATATATTGTAAATATTTTTCTTACATAACTGTTTATGGCTTTTCCATTACATCTGAAGTTTTCACAGCTTTTTGTTTTTTTTTATTTCAGGTTTGCGTCTGCAGGAGATGATGGCATTGTATTTCTGTGGAATGCTCAGGTTAGCTATATTTTGGGATTGCTTGTGAGCTCTGGAGAGGGTAGAAGCTAGTTTCTTCTAACTTCTTAGAGAGGAGTTAGAAGCATCTAGCAGCGAAGATGCAGAATAAATGAGAATTGCTGGAGGGCTATGGCATGAAAATGTAAAAGTGAAGGGAGTCTGTCTAATCTGAGTTTACAAAGGAGAGCTAGGAAAGTAAAAGGTGTGAACACGAGAACAGTAAGTTCTAAAAGTTAGAATGTTTTGGAAAGACAATTGTTTTTTATAGAGATCTGTAAGGAGGTGATATGAAAAGCAGAAGTGTTTATAAAAAGTGTTTTAAAAAAGGTTTAAGCCTTCATTTAAAATATGTTTGGGTTTGCTGTAAAGACTCAAATGTTGACTAGTAACTCAACAAGTATGTAGCAATCCTCTTAAGATTTATAGATGTACTTAAGTTTTTAAGTATATTTCAGTGACTCTATTACTGATATCTATTTGTAGTATAGCTGATCAGACTAAATGGAGAGGTGACACAAAGCTGTATTGGAAAGACACCAAAGTTAGTGGAAGTTAAACGTTTCATGTAGTGCAGAAACAAGGCCTTAATTGCTTGCTGTGATAAAAACCTTATAGCTTTTGAAAACAGTACTAAGATATTAGTGGAATCATGGAAATAGTGCTGTAAGTATGGTACCTGTTCTGCTCTGTGTCTTTGTATTATTGACAAAATTGTAGAGAAGGGATGAGCGTTAGACTTGTGTTAAGGAGAGCTGGCATACAGGTTTGATTGTTTGATAGGAAGTCTAAAATAGAGACATACTGTGCTGTCTAAACAGTGCGTATCAAACTTTCAAATGAGGGCAGAATTTTCAGACACTAAAATTTTTATAAACCTTCTAAAAAAATTATGTGACATTTATTACTACAGTTGTATACTATAGTAAGCATTTTCCAAATTTTGCCTTAGTTTTCCATGTTTTTATTTTTCAGACTGGTGAAAAACTTCTTGAACTTCATGGACACACACACAAAATTACAGCTATAGCACCATTTCCTTCATCAGATGCTTCTGAAGAAGAAAACCACTTGATTTTAACAGCATCGGCTGATAGAACAGTTATTGTATCCTTATATCTGGAGAAGATTCAAATTTCTATGGGCTTCTGTGGTTTTACTTGTAAATGTAGCATTGAGACAGGGTGCAGGTTATTTAAATTTATTGGCTGATAATATCTAGTAGGTATAATCTAATTACACTAGGATTTCACTAGTTATTGCTCACAGGTAGATGGAATCCTTGTTACAAAAATGAATCCATAACAGACTATTATTAATATCTCATTTTGGACAAATATTGAAAACGCAATCAGTATTTAAAAGTCTGACATTCTCCATACCTATTTCCTGTTTTGTCATTTAGTTACAAACACAGCAGTTGTATTTATAGTATATTAAAAACCTTTCAGTTTCCTTAATGATTAAAGTCAGGTCTGGGATTGTAGTAGTGGCAGACAGGTTCAGAAAGTGTCATGTTTCCATTCTACTGTCAAGGTAAGCTAAGGAAAACCTAGGTATGTCTGCTGTTTGCTTGTATATAAGAACCTATTATGTGTGGCTTATGGACCATATGGGCAGGTGTGTTAAAATGAACATGAGTGTTTGGTTTAAGAGCAGGTGCATAATGGGTGGCTGAGAAGTGAGCACAATTCTGAATTTGTTCTTGGAATTCTTAATACCTCAGTTTTCTTTTTGAAAGGATGTAGAACAAATGTTACTTTATGGCTTGGTTTTGTTACTGTGTTGGAAAAAGCAACCTACAGTCAAACTAATTCTTGAATGTTAATAGTAAAAAACATTGAAAAATCAATTTTTGCATTTTTGATAGAAAAATGTAACATATAGTATATAATTAAATCTTTATTTCTCACAAAAGTGACACCTTAATACTGTATTTTATAGTACTTACAGCTTTATCTAGCTAAAGCTCATGATCATTTCAGTGAGAAATTCCCTGTAGAACTTTTGCAGGGGACATAAATCTGATTTTTGTTCTGCAGTGTTTGACAGTTCTTCAAAGACTGAATGTATGGTTGTCTGGAGGGAGTGATCTGTGTGTTTGGAACCGAAAATTAGATCTCTTGTGTAAGACCAGTCATCTTACTGATGCAGGTAAAAATGTAAATGACTCATTATAGCTGTTAAAGTGCAAGTAAAATGGGTCTGTATAATGATGCAAAACCAACTTGGCAAATTCTCTTTAATTCTAATGATAACATTATGTATTAAAGCCACTCTATTTTTTTAAATGTCAGACTTAATCATTTCAGAATTAAGGCTGCTTTTATTCTTCTGTGCTGTGTGAATTTTAGAAATATGTCAGACATCAGTAAGTGTAGTTAACTTGGACTTACAGGCTTGGACCTTGGTTGCTGATTTGTACATGTTTGCTCTAATGTGGACTAGATGCTTTGGCTGCCTTTCTCTGTGAACAAGTGGGAGTTTTATTATTCCTAAGTAAAGTTTTCCAGTAGTAAAGCAGTAAAGATTTCTTTTTATTATTAAGAAGTAATATTTTTGATAGTGCAGGTTTTGATACAAATACAGTAAATGTAATCAGATCTTAATGTCAGTCACACTTTTCTGTTAATAAGCTTCTATATTATCTGTGCAAAGAAAATTGTTGCATATTATTAGCATACTTTACAAAGATATCTGTGAAGCTGTGAACAAAATTCAAAGTTGGAACCAATATTTTTCATATTTTTTTCATAGAATGGAGTAGTGGCAGGCAAAACCTTCTGAATCTTTGAGTATATTAGTACTTCTTTTAGGTCAATGTGAAATACCATGCCAAATACCAGTTGGAAGTGGCACTGTAGTGCTTTGCATGAAGTGCTGCTGAAACTGTTGTACGAGTGATCAATAAGATGTGCAGCATGCACCCTCTCTTCTCTCCTAATCTCTTGCTTCTCTTGTGGGGAAAGAGACATTGGGGAGTTTTCCTTTAATGGTGTGGCAGCACAGACTGGGGGAATTCTGTGCAGGGTGAAGGCACAGTAACAGCAAGCTGGGCATTTTATCTTGTGACCTATTCTTCTTCAGCTGTTCTGCACTGTATTTTAGTATCATGCATACTGTGGCAGTAGCAGTATCTAAAAACTTCAGTACTGCATATGTTGAGAGTCTAAATAATTACCCTTAATACTGTCCAGCATTAGGACATAAATATCGTAACTGTATTTAAAGTAAAAAGATTATTGATCCTCAGCTTCAAGTTTTATATTCAGAATTCTCCTGTATTCAGGACCAAAACTCCTGCTCCTGACACTGTTTCCATCTGAGGTAATCTGTTCATTTCCAGTGCTGTTCAACTTTCACTTCAGGCAATATGCTTTTATTTTTATAATACCTTGTAAATGGAAGGAAGATTATGAACAACTTTAATAAGGAATTAACAGTTTGCTGTGTTTTACTGTGGTCAATGAATATCCTTTTCTCCCTTATCCCCTGTATTTTTTCAAAGGTATTACTGCTTTGGTTGAATTGCCTAAAAATTGTGTTGCAGCAGCTGTTGGCAAAGAGCTAAGTGAGTATGTTTGCATTTTGTTAAATGTTCACGTATTCTATAAGAGCTGCTTATCAGAGATATGTGTAAAGAGCATGCTGCTGGAATTGTGTAGGAGTAGTGAGTGGTATTAGGGTGTGATTAGCAACCTTCTTCCTTTTTCTGTTGTTTGACAGTTAGACAATGCTAAACTCATTCAGGAATTCTGCATGATGGAACTTTCCTGTATTCTTTGTTACTGTTATTACTATTATTGCCACCCATCCAGATCTGGCTGTGGTGGTCTGCATTTGGCCTGGAGAAGGTCAGGATCTCATTACCTGAGTTGTCAGATACTAGGCTTTTCTAGAGCCTCCTTATCCTAACATCAGGAATGTGAGATATTGCCAATCTCATGATACTGCCCAAAGCTATAGAGACAGTGCGATGGTTTCTGTTATTCACTTGACAACAGGGTTTTCTGTCTGTGCAAACTGTAAATCATCAGCTAGCTGTTGATACAGTCTTTTAAATAGAATGTTTTACAAAAAAATCCAGGAGTGAAAGCAGAGCACTGAATCGTCAAAACAGACTTTGCTCAATATGATTAAACACTTAGCTAAAAAATAACAAATTGATATCCTGATCAGAGAGTCAGGAGCAAATAGTCTTCTTGTATTTAGACATCGATATGCAATGTTGACTTCCTTCTGAGCTTCCCACAGTTCTACAGTGTCCTTGAGATATAAAAGAAATTCCAAGATTGGTTAAAATAAAGTCTTAATTCCTGAAGATCTTTATTGCCTTACTAGAGAATATTGCATCCTTTTGAATGATAGTTTTCAGTCAGATGAACTATCAAGAAGTATGTTTTGCTGTTGGTTTACTTATCAGTAAAGATGTTTACAGTTTCCATTTCTACTTTCTGCAGCTTCTGATGTAGACAGATTATCAGAATTTCAGTGTTGTTAGTCTGAAGTGTTTTAGCCAATAGTTGCGGTAGTAAGAGGCCTTAGTAATAAAACTGAAATAATTTATTCCAATTTTTTTGGTGTTATAAATGGTCATAAGTGGCTTTACACATCTTATACTGTCTCACTTACGTTTTTTTGTGTCTTTTGAAAAATTGTGTTTTATTTAAGCATAGCTGCATTTTATTCTGAATGGTAAAGCTCATTTAGACAACTTATCTCTCTGTCTTTTTAAGTAATTTTTAGGTTGATTGCTTGTAATGGCGGGTCTGAAGGTTGGAATGTCCTTGAAGTAAGACGCCTTGTTGACCATCAGGATAACATTTTGTCATTAGTCAGTGTCAATGGTAAGAGTCATTTTATAATGTAACTAATTTTCTTAGTTACCAGTGGGATATTTCAACTGTAGACCAAACTTTTAACTGAAGGGAAACTTCACAGCTAGCAGACATCCCTTTCTCTGTAGCTGAAACAGTAGCGGAATGTGAAAACATAGTGACCTTATTTATGGATTAACAGTGAAATAAAATCAGGCAGGTTATGATGTAGAAAGGGCACAAAATAGGAAATGTCATTGGTGAGAACTCTTCTTCCTGTTGGGAAACTTTAAAATGCAGTTTTTTTTCTTGTTCCTTCTGGGTCTTAAAATGAAATGTACAATGCTGCATCCTTTGCACTTGTAGTCCCAAAGTGACTGAAAGTTCAGGGTGTGCAGATGTGGGCCTGCATATAGATCCATTATTTAGAGGCATCTGCGGGTCCTGAAGGAGCTGGCAAATGAAGTTGCTAAGCCACTGTCCATCATACTTGAAAAATCATGGCAGTCAGGTGAAGTACCCAACAACTGGAAAAAGGGAAATATAACCCCCATTTTCAAGAAGGGGAAAATGGATGACCCAGAAAACTACAGACCACTCAGCCTCACCTCTGTGCCTGGCAAAATCTTGGAGCAGATTCTCCTGGGAGGCATGCTGAGGCACATGAAAAACAACAAGGTGGTTGGTGACAGCCAGCATGGCTTCACTAAGGGCAACTCCTGCCAGACTAATCTGGTGGCCTTCTATAATGGGGCTACGGAACTGATGGACAGGGATAGAGCAGTTGATGTCATCTACCTGGACTTGTACAAAGTATTTGATGCTGTCTCACATGACATCCTTGTCTCTAAGTTGGAGAGACATCAATTTATCGATAGGTGGACTACTCAGTGGATAAAGAACTGGCTGGATGGCCGCACGCAAAGAGTAGTGATCAATGGCTCAATGTCCAGCTGGAGACCAGTAATGAGTGGTGTCCCTCAGGGATTGGTGTTGGGACCGGTCTTGTTCAACATCTTTCTTGGTGACATGGACAGTGGGATTGAGTGCACCCTCAGCAAGTTTGCCGGTGACACCAAGCTGTGTGGTTCGGTTGATAACACTGGAGGGAAGGAATGCCATCCAGAGGGACCTTGACACGCTTGTGAGGTGCGCTGATGCCAACCTGATGAAGTTTAACCATGACAACTGCAAGGTCCTACAGCTGGGCTGGAGCAATCCCAGGCACAGCTACAGATTGGGCAGAGAAGAGATTCAGAGCAGCCCTGAGGGGAAGGACTTGGGGGGGCTGGTCAAAGAAAAAATGAACATGAGCCGGCAGCGTGTGCTCGCAGCCCAGAAAAGCCAACCATATCCTGGGCTGCATCAAAAGGAGAGTGACCAGCAGGTCGAGGGAGGTGATCCTGCCCCTCTACTCTGCTCTCATGAGACCTCACTTGGAGTACTGTGTGCAGTTCTGGTGTCCTCAACATAAGGAGGACATGGAACTGTTGGAAGAAGTCCAGAGGAGGGCCACGAGAATGATCAGGGGACTGGAGCACCTCCCGTATGAAGACAGGATGAGAAAGTTGGGGCTGTTCAGCCTGGAGAAGAGAAGGCTGCGTGGAGACCTCATAGCAGCCTTCCAATATCTCAAGGGGGCTTATAGGGATGGTGGGGAGGGACTCTTCATGAGGGACTGTAGTGAGAGGACAAGGGGTAACGGGTTCAAACTTAAAACAGGGGAAGTTTAGACTCGATATGAGGAAGAAGTTCTTTAATGTAAGGGTAGTGAGGCACTGGAATGGATTGCCCAGGGAAGTTGTGAATGCTCCATCACTGGCGGTGTTCAAGGCTGGGCTGGACAGAGCCTTGGGTGGCGTGGTTTAGTGGGAGGTGTCCCTGCCCATGGCAGGGGGGTTGGAACTGGATGATCTTAAGGTCTTTTCCAGCCCTAACTGTTCTATGATTCTAAGGTGATGCAATCTCTGCTTGTTAGGGCAATACTGAGCTACTACCTGAAATTCTGTCTACTCCACTACAGCTAGAAACCATTTGTACTTTGTTCTTCCCTGTCTTTTTTTGTTTTCATGGAGCATCCCCAGAGCCCAGTGCAAGCTATTTCTGATGTGATAGAGTGTGTGTATACATTGCAGTTATTTTCTCTTTTATGATTATGAAGGGGAAACAGTGTTGGCCTTAAAAAGACAAAATGCTTCCTTTTGTGTTTAGTATTGTTAAAGTGTTAAGTATTGTTGAAGCAGTTCCTTTCCATGTGTGATTAACAAATTCATGAGCAGCTACTTCAATCGTTCCATTAACTCATCCATTTAGTTTTTTATCAGTATTTAAGTTTATGGCAGAGACATACTTTGTTGTGTATGAAGGGGTGCTGATACACCTTTGTGCAAGGAATAGAAGGGTTTTGTATGTAGGCAACAAATGAACTTCAGATACTTGTGCATTTGATGGTTTTCCTTGACTTTACTATACTGAACTGTGCCCTGTGGCTGGCAGATGTTCTCCTTCTTCATTTTAATTCTACAAGAGAGAACTCATCTCCTTTTGCTTATCTGAGCTATGCTACGTAATCAAATGAATGTTCAGTCAAAGAGAGATTTTTTTGTCAGTTTCATACTGCACATTCTACATAGCTTCACTCGAAAATAGGCTTTAGTAGCTTTTTAGGATTGTAATTTTGCGTGAAATGGATTTTTTTTTTTAATATAACGTAATTTGTATGTGTGTGTTTTTTTTCCCCTCTAGACTTTACTTTTGTGACAGGTTCTCATGTGGGTGAGTTAATAGTTTGGGATGCACTTGACTGGACAAAGCAGGCATCTGAGTGCAACTTCTGGGACTCCTCTGCTCATCCAGATGCACAGCCAGAAATAAAGCTATCTCAAAGCCCAAATGAAGCTTCAGTTCAACACTTAACGTCTGATGAGGAGGTAAAGAGCTTTAAACAGTGAACTACTTTGAATGAGGTGGCATGACCATGACCTTACCACACGAGGTCAAGTGTTTTGTGTTTTCAGTTTACGTGGTTTAATATGAGAGTCTTATTTAAAATGTTCAAGCAAGGGATTCATGGAAATGGATTCAAAGACACAAACTGTAACAAAATAAAAGCTGTGGAAAATCCTGAATGTAGGCTGAGGTCCAAGTAGTCACCTGATGCGTGACTTTCTTTCCACGTGATGGTGGAAAGAGCATTCCTGAAACACTGGAGAGAGAAACATAGGTGGGTTTGTGTGTCTGTGTGTGAAAAATGTACTTGTCTCTGTGCTTTTGTTGTGGGTACCTTAGTTCTAGAAGGAGCAAAAGCCAGTCCTGTTCAGAAGAAGTTCTGAAATTTGGCTTCAAAACATTCTGAATCCCTGCTTGAAAGCTACATGGATGGGTTTTAAAGGAGGGGGAAGGAATTTTGGGAAGTTCAGAGGTAGTTAAAACATTGAATGTGGAATCCAAGACTGCTGAGGATTTTCTTCTTTTCGTGGAACTGAACTAAACAAATTGCTGCAGAATATTATCTACTTATTATGATACTTTTAAATCATGAGAGGAAAAGGCAGTTGTATCGTAATATCCTGAAATAGAAGGTGCTTTTAGGTTGGAGCTGTCTGTATTGTGAAGTTCCTACATAGGAATACATTTCTTCACCACTTTCTGTAATGAACTACTTTGTTACCTGTTCTCTAAAAGCAGAACACTGTTCTTCATATTTAAAAAATAAAATTGGTATTTTTTCTGTCAGGAACTTTGTAGGCAGCTTGGTAGTTAAGTAACTGGAGAAGATGTCTAGTTTGACACCGAGTTTGTAGGCAAAACATCAGAGACAAATGGGATGGTAAAGGTTTGTCAATACTAGGAAACCATACTAAGGAGTGCACCTGCTGTCCTTGTATGTGTGTGTGTGTATTTTTAAAAAAAAAGTGATTTGTGAAGAGCATCTTATGAAGCTGTAAGGACTATATGGAATTCAGGAGCCTGTCTTAAGGCGAAAGACTGTAAGAGAGAAAGGGCTGAGATACGTGAGTGGCAAAGTGGTGTGGAAGGCCATTGAACTGAGCGTAGCACAAAACCAGGAAAATAATAATAATGGGCATAGTGTTTTTGCTTGATTTAGTAGGGTGCTGTCAGAAATCTAAGCTTAGTTTCAGAGCTATTTGAGCTCCCACCACACATGCATAAGAAGAAATAAACAAACCAAACCCCAACCAAGCAAAAGCCAAAACAATCCCCCCCCCAAAAAAAACAAAACCAAACCCCCAAAAAACAGATAAAACTAAAATGCAACAAAAACCTGGACAAAGAGTTTTGAAAAGTGTCAAACCATGGTTGAATACATGTTAAGTATATGAAAGCTTAGTCAAAGACACTGGGTTACCAGTTTTACAAAATGTTGACTGCTTATGAGACATTAATGTTTGGGATGTGTAGATGGAAGCAGGGCATTCAGGGAAGTGATTCAGCATACTATCACCTAAACAGGGTAGATTCAAAATCCACATACGTACTGCATGGAAGCATTTTGCACTCCATTGTTTGGTACCAAATATTTATTGTGTGTACGTACATGGCAGTTGTCTAAAATCGTTATTAGTCATGAGAGGGTCTGGGTCCAATGATCTGTGAGCTGTTTGTGGCTTCTTAAGGCCGTGATGGTTATGAAACAGAATCCCTGCACTTTTTCTGAAGAGCATTGAATGCAAAATGGTTCCAGGCATTTGCAGTGTTGTGTAATACCTTTCTGTGGGAGAATTCCTTTTCTATACTCTGTAGAACCCAAATGCGTGAGCAAGACCTCTTTTTGCAGCTTCAGTTAAGTTTAAAAAAGGCAAAAATGCAGAACAGCTTCAGTATTCTCAGTCTTTCTTGATAAAATAAGAATTTGTCAAAACAGAGTATTATTTTACTGTAAGAGCATAAATACTTAATTGCGGAAATGTGTTTCTGCTTAGACTGTAAAGTGGAGGATGAAAATACAGGAATGAAACAACTGCTTAGAGTATAGGAACATGTCTCTCATTTCCTCAAAAATCCATTTTTTTTTCCTGTTACTTTCTGATTCCATACATTAGAGATAAAGCAGTAACACAAGGACAGAAAGAAGCTGGATAATGCAGGCCAGATGACATCATAGTACTGCTGGAAATCCATTACATGCTGAGTGATCTTTCAGTATCTGTTTCTTCAAGTTGTTCCATTGAATTTTCTTTCCAGTGTGTGTTTGCTGCTGTTGGGAAAGGCATATACGTGTATAATCTTCAAATGAAGCGTGTGATTGCCTGCCAAAGAACTGCTCATGACTCTTCTGTACTGCACATTGAGAAGATTCCAAACAGGTACAAGTCATGGTATATTGTGTTAATGCAGTAAAGAAATGCAGAACTTCTGAGGGTGGCTAGAGTCAGTCTGCAAAGCTACATCTAATTTCTGGGGCAGGGACATGATATTTAGTTTGATCTGCCTTTATTAGATGGAGCTTGTTGATCTGATTTTTGAAAATACAACATTGTAATTCAGTGTGAAAAAACTATAGTATGCTTAATGCACAGGCTTAGAGTAAAATGACTGTTTTCAAAATCAGACCTGATAAAGCACTTTTGTCTACACTGAGAAAATATAGCTTTATAGCATTTTACTTCTATAAAGCAAAGGCCTATGGCATATTCAGTAAATATTTTTCACAAAATATTTTGTAACAATTGAGATTTTTTTAAACAAAATATAATAAAAACTTCCAGCATTTTTCCAGTTGAATTTCTCGCTGGAACTTATTTTGGCAGCCAAGTTGGACATTTTGCTACATTATATGTATCTCATATTTGTGTTGTTAGATCCCTTTATATGCTTCTTCAATGGAGAAAAAGCCTGTTGGAAAATAAAAATTAGGGCCTTGCAAATGCACATGCTGTTCTGAACTGTTCTGAATATGTAATGAAAAGAAGTATGTTTCTTTTTATTATTTTTGCATTAGAAAAAAAAAGTTTTTTCTTCATGAAAGTAAGCTTATGGAAGACATTAGTGGAACTGTGTTTGCAGAGTCTAGACTTGTTATTTTTTGTTTTACAGAGCAGTATGATTTTAAAATGGGATTGAAAATGTGTATTTTTTTTCCACCTATTTTGCAAGTCCACTATATTTTGTCCTGATAAAAATGCACCTTGTTTTGTATGGAACACCTGGATGTCCTGCTGTATTTGAGAGTTCTAGCAAACTTGTGTAGAACAAGAGGCACTTGCTATTTCTTCTAAAGAAACGTCACAAAGTGACTTGTGCAGATAAGTATCCATGCCAGTCTTGCTTAACAACTGTTTTTACAGGCAGCTGATCTCCTGTTCAGAAGATGGCAGTGTGCGCATTTGGGAGCTCCGAGAAAAGCAGCAGCTGCCAGCTGAAGCAGTTCCAACAGGTTCGCTTATAGTGCGGGGTAAAAAGAATGTTTAAAAAGGATACTGGGAAAGCTGATGTTCACCATATAGTAGTAGGGAGGCTTACAGGCTTTGTAAGAAGACATAATGTCTTATACTCAAGCAGCTGGTAGTAGATCATAGAATCATAGAATAGTTAGGGTTGGAAAGGACCTTAAGATCATCCAGTTCCAACCCCCCTGCCATGGGCAGGGACACCTCCCACTAAACCATGCCACCCAAGGCTCTGTCCAGCCCAGCCTTGAACACCGCCAGTGATGGAGCATTCACAGCTTCCCTGGGCAACCCGTTCCAGTGCCTCACTACCCTTACATTAAAGAACTTCTTCCTCATATCGAGTCTAAACTTCCCCTGTTTTAAGTTTGAATCCGTTACCCCTTGTCCTCTCACTACAGTCCCTCATGAAGAGTCCCTCCCCACCATCCCTATAAGCCCCCTTGAGATATTGGAAGGCTGCTATGAGGTCTCCACGCAGCCTTCTCTTCTCCAGGCTGAACAGCCCCAACTTTCTCATCCTGTCTTCATACGGGAGGTGCTCCAGTCCCCTGATCATTCTCGTGGCCCTCCTCTGGACTTCTTCCAACAGTTCCATGTCCTCCTTATGTTGAGGACACCAGAACTGCACACAGTACTCCAAGTGAGGTCTCATGAGAGCAGAGTAGAGGGGCAGGATCACCTCCCTCGACCTGCTGGTCACTCTCCTTTTGATGCAGCCCAGGATATGGTTGGCTTTTCTGGGCTGCGAGCACACGCTGCCGGCTCATGTTCATTTTTTCTTCGACCAGCTCCCCCAAGTCTTTCCCCTCAGGGCTGCTCTGAATCTCTTCTTTGCCCAACCTGTAGCTGTGCCTGGGATTGCTCCAGCCCAGCTGTAGGACCTTGCAGTTGTCATGGTTAAACTTCATCAGGTTGGCATCAGCGCACCTCACAAGCGTGTCAAGGTCCCTCTGGATGGCATTCCTTCCCTCCAGTGTATCAACCGAAACACACAGCTTGGTGTCACCGGCAAACTTGCTGAGGGTGCACTTAATCCCACTGTCCATGTCACCGACAAAGATGTTGAACAAGATGTGGGTGGGAAACTGAAGAAGACATGGGTGTACAAGTCCTCCAAGATCTGATATGGGAAGCTAGAAGGTCCAGCTGAAGCAGTTCTGTGCCATAAAGCTTATTTAGACTTTACAGTTTTATCACCTGATTTAACAAAAATTATGACCTCTCCTGACAAACCTTCATCCACTTCCTGCACTGAACTGTGCTGGACCCTCTTCTGTGCAGGAGTAGATAGTTACAGGACCTTGTAAAGAAAGCCAAAGAGAAGCTTGCAGATGAGCTGCTGGCACTGAAAAATGTGTTTTCCACATCTGCTCCTTGAACGTGGAATTACACAGTGACTCACTTTGACCTTATCTAGCATTGTTTAAATGCTAATTCTGGACATCTCGGTTCTCAGGGCTAGTTGTAGGTATTTTAGGAGGTGTTTTCTGCCAGGTACAGATACTGCCTGTGTAGTACTTGCTGCTCTTTGACCAGGCCAGCAGCTTCCCTGGGCTCTAATAGCTGTGGTCTTGGACTGGTGCTCTGGACAATATAGTTAGTGTCATGGACTGGCAACAGTAATAAGCTGTTAATCTCTCTTGTAGGACTTTTTTTTTATTCAAGCTGTGAATAATTTTCTTGGTGTATCTTGTTTACCTGGCTGCTTTTAAGATTTTATTTTTTAAAATACTGTTTTGCTACCTGGGTTGCTTTAGAAAGATTTTTTCAGTAATCTGTCTTCAGTGTTGCTGGTGACAGCTAACCTACAGTTCTGTTTCTTCTTGTGACAAGTAGTGTTTGGTTTCACATTGGAAATTTACAATGTCTATGATTGGAGGCATTTGAGAAAAACATATGTAATGGTAAGAGAGGTGAACTGCTGTTGATTCACTCTATTTTAATTCTAGGAATCCCTTGAGTAATTGTTCAGTTCTCCAGTTATCTCCCTTGCATCAGGGCCATGGTCTAGCACACGTTTTGTGTGCTGATGGGGCCAAGGGAAGGGTCAGTAAGAAAGTCTGGTATGCATTGTATACAGAGCCCAAATTTCTTACTTCTGCCAGTATTATTCCACAGTTCTCCTAGAGGCTGTGGCACAGATGTATGTTTTCTTGCTATCTAGATGGAACATATGGAGTACAATATGTACATTCCAGTTTAGCTGACAGTTTTAAGTCTGAGGGAGAAACCCAGCGGGCACTGGAAAAACAGGCAATTCAGGATCAGAAACTTGCTTGTTACCCATATTCCAGCACTCTAATGCCTCAGTGCAGGACACACAGGGAGAGACTGGCATCTCATTTCTCTCTTTTTATAAAAGTAACAGTTTAGGAGGACAAAGAGCAAAAGTAAACATCACTGAGCTGCTTCTGCCTTTGGTGTTCAGCTAATTCATTCTGGCAGTCCTTGATTTTCTTGTTAAATCCATCTGTTGTCTCATCCAGGTGAGTAATTCAGCATGTTTGCTAAATTAAGTCTACTTTGGACAAAAGACAAACTAGCTATATTGCTTTCCCCCATCAAGGTGAATAATTCAGACATAAAAATGTGGTGCTGGACCACGATTCTGTTGTTTTGCCATGCAGACTGTCCTGCTTTTAGATTTTAAGTGACTCCTGTAGTTCTTTCTTTAGCTAGAGAAAAAAAAAGTATTTTCATTTTTGCTATTATCTCCGCTGTCTCCTGCTCCAGGGTTTTTCAACATGTGGGGATTTGGAAGGGCAAACAAGCAGGCAAACCAGGCTGCTAAGAAGATGCAGGAAAATACACCCGTATATTTCTTGGAGCTGGTTGGTGATTTGATTGGTCATTCATCAGCTGTGCAGGTAGGTGAGCTTTAGTAAGAACAAGAAAAAGTGATTATCACTTACTGATGTAATTTGGCAGTGTTTCTCAAAGAACTGTAACTTCTGACTGGCTCTTGAGGCTGGGAACACATCAGTTGTGTAGGACATTTAGTGCAGTGTGACAACAATAATACATACTGACTTAAAGTTCTAATGAGAACTCAAACACTCACTGATGCCCAAAGATTGTGTGTGCAGATATATCCATACATGTAGGGTATTTGGTTTCTTAATGGACTGCAAAATATACAGCTGGGAACTGTGTGTTTTTTCCAGATTTTATATTAATTTTGCAATCTTAACAAGGACTCATATAAAACAATCAGAAATTTTGTAGCACTCTGCGCTGTGAGTCTTAACTGTTATCGGGTGCTGTTCTGTGTCTGTCTGCCTAATAAATTATGGTTTGTTTTAAATGACATTTTCTCTCCACACTTTTTGTGTTTGACAAACCTGTTGGAGTGACAAATCAAAAAACTGACGAAAGAAAGCCCTTTTATCAGTAGGAAATGTTGCTATCTGAGAAGGAGGACATACTGTGTAATTCAGCAAGAGACATAGTAAAGAAGGCACATGTGGGTCTTTGCTGGGATGCTACAGGGTCACAGGTCAACTGAGATAATGATGGGTATGATTTCCTGCAATGTTCTACATATGGAAAAATCCATTTTTAAACTCTGGGTAGGTTGGAGGCTGGAAATGTTGAGTAGTGATGAAATGTGATTGTCAAAGATGTGGGCTTGGACAGACTATTCTACTGGAACTGCATAGCTAGTAAGTGGCTGTTGCCAGAGCTGGTAGGCTGTAGCACAGTCCTTGGCCTGAATGCTCTCCTGGGCAGATCCCTTCAATAAGCCAAAGAGTCAGGACACTGCAAACATGCCATAGTGGTATCAATGACCTGGATCCATTGGCTGTTGAACTCTGATTAGTGGCTAATTTTAGGCAGCCTTCTGGAGGGCTCTGAAGTCAGGGATGACTGCATCTCTTGTCAGCTCCATGGCTCTTGCAAAATCCCTCCACTGCTGCTGTACTTTTCTCTTGTGTTGCAGTTCTGGCTGGTTTGGCTTCCTCTGTGTGACCAGGCATGTGCTGATGTCTGTCACAGTTGTTTACTCTGTGATCCTTCCAGGCCTGGTGATGGTAGCCCGTGGTGTTGTATGGGAAGGGGACAGTGTACACAAGAGAACAGGACAGTGGCTTCTATTCCTAAGAAATCAGGCGATCAGAGTTCATGCAAGTCACTCACTCCACTGCTGCTGACTTGGAACAAGTTTCTTCAATATTTAGTACCTTAGCTTCCCTATCTATAAGGCTTTTTTCAAAACTGAGATCTTTCAGCGTGAAGTGCCATTAAGGAGTTGTTTTCATGTAGGGATTTTATGACATCTCAAACATACAGAAAGTATGCATTGTAATTTTGCGTACTTATGTTCAAGCAAAACGTGTATTTGTTTAGTACAGTTGTTCACCAGAGGTCTAATCAAGCTGACAGTCTCATGTGAGCATCACAGTAATAGGAATTGTCTCATTGCAGATGTTCCTGTACTTTGGTGAACTGGGACTGGCTACGTGCTCTGCTGACCACCTCATCATTTTGTGGAAGGATGGTGAACGAGAATCCAGACTTCGCAGTTTAACACTGTTTAAAAAATTGGCACAAAATGGTGACTTGCAGCTGAAATTTTAAATTGCTTGGGTACAAGGTATGTATGTGTAAACTGGGTACGTGTTAAATGTGAGTGTGAAGGAAAGTCTGAACTAGGAATGACTCTCAGTAACTATCAGTAATATCATGTGTTATATTAGAATTATTGTTAGTTGCTGCTGCTATTCTCGAAGGAGAATTTTTATGTTGAAACTTACTTTGCTTACTCTGTCAGCAGAAATGGTGTTCTCTTGAAACACTGAGGATAATGATAGTTTCTAATGTTATTCCTAATGTTTAAAAATATTATGGACAGATGTCAAAATGAAGATTTGTGAAAGTCCTTAAATGGATCAAAAGTAAAGCAGTTGGGGGTGTTCCACAGTTTTATGTGCAGAAAAGAAGCATAATAAAAAACACTGAGTCTTCCTGCTTGATGTAACTTATTTCTTGAAGCTAAACTTCAGTCGGTCGTGGCTGAGATTTATGTATCTAGAGAAAAACCCCGAAGAAACAGTTCTCAGATAGAATTCTTGCATTTTAAGTTGTTATCCTGCAGTAATGGTAAGTGCAAGAAAGAAGATCAGGCAATACTGTTTATCGAGTTTTAATTTTTTGGCAAAGCTACTCCTAACTTGCAGTAGCTGCCATCTTACTGCAGGTTAACCTACGCTACTGGATTTTATACAGCACCATTATCATATTTAGCATGAAGTCTGATTGGCTTAGCTTAGTCTTCCCACAAAATATTCATCAAATTAATTTGTATCTAATAAAAAGCACTGGCGTTACCATGGATTTCCAGGATATAAAATGCTTTCTTAAGCAGTAGTAGTTGGTGTGTTCAGTATTAGCAAAACATTTCTGCCAGATGAATACTAAATTATCAGCTGAAGTTTGCAGAGGAATCTGCACCAAGTTTGTAAGTATAAGTAGTATTTTAGAGATTAAAAATAAAAAGCCTCTAAGTACACGATGCCTTTTTCAAGTCAGAGATAGCATTAGTAATCTGAAAACTAAACAGGAATGGGAAAAATGTCCAAACTAAAGAACCCCAAACCAAAGCAACAAAACCCCAAAAGCACAAAAAATACTCCAACCCCCCGGCAAAGTTAAACCCAAAACTGATACAAAGAAAGTGTGAGTGAGGATGATACAATCAGTGGTAAGTTACCATTTGAGCTAGGGAAGGGGGGAATTGGGGAACTTAGTGGTTATAAAGCCATGAGAAGAGGGTGCTTGGGTCTACTCAGAAGATCCAGCACTTAAACATCTTAAGAGTAAGTCGCTTGCAGCATATCCATTGAAAACATGATAAGCTAATGTTCTCAACAGCGAGAACCATGAGAACATGAGAACAACTATTTCATTTTTATGTGACTGCTTTTAAGTGAATATCTAGGAGAGAAACAGACCTTCAGTTTTTAACCTTGAGTTAAATACTGAACAGTTCTAGTCAAAAAACGTGCTGTGTACTTTACAGGGGTGTAATTCAGCCTTAAATAGTCCTACATGCATGTATAAATATTTCTGTCAAAAGTGCCATTGTTCTCAGATATGCTCCATTGGTAGTAGAGCTCCCACAGGTCTTTTCTTTTAAAGGTGATTGAGTTGAAAGTATTAAATTGAGTTCTTTCTTTTACAGGTGAACTTTGAGCATAGCAGTGAGGCTGTAGTAGCCTACTCCTGTTAAATAAAAGTTTGTCACTTGCTGTTGGAAAGTGTAGTGAGCAGAATTTGGGTAACCAGATTAGAAATTTTACTTCCACTTTGTCCTTTTACATTTCTTTTTCCACATCTCAGCAATGCAAAATTCCATGTTCACCTCATGGAGTTAACCAGCAGTCCTACTCTTAATACTTCCATAACTCTGAGACAGCTGTTAATCAACTAGACAGGTCAGAGTCTAAGAGATCTGACACAACTGGCAGATGACAGTTAATCTGCACTGATTTCTTTTGCTCTCAAAAAGAACATACTGCCACACAGACTACTTTTTTACTTAGGTCTCTGGCTGTGGAAAGAAACACAGATTCTTGCAACAAGTAGTACTGATTACATATTAATGCCTTAACTTGTGAACCAGAACTCAGGCTGAATTTTATTTCTTAGGTTCCTTCCACCATTGCCATTTTTTTCCTTGTGACAGAAGTGTGACAAAAATAATGAATGGTTTTTTACATGGGTGTGGTTTTACAGTGTTGCTGTATTTAACAAATTAAGATAACAAAGCTTTAAATCTTCTGAAATCCTTTCCTCTAATGCAGACTCCAGTGAGTGTTTAGTCATCAGAATACTTAAGGTACAACCACCGAGAACACTAGTTCCAAACAAAGGAATGGTAAAAGCAAACAGTTTACAATATAAAAACCAGATGCAACTTATGTGACTAAAAATCCATTGAAGAATGTTGCAATAGATAATAACAAAGAATGAGTAAACATACTTCACCAGAAACACCATTCTTCAGATATACACAATGCAGCATTTTAATACACAGCAACCTGCCTTAGCTATGACAAAAGTAAGAGTCTGTTACGATTCTAACAAAAATATAGCTTATATACATTTATCTGCACTTACATTTTATGAATGTTTCCTTTTGTCTCAGAACTTGGTACAAAACATACAAAAAAGGTTGGCACATTATGTAAGCTACCTGTAGTAGACATCAGTCATTGTCACTTCCACAGCAATCTAAACTCCTATGTGTTTGGTTTTGGTTTGTTTTTCAGCTTTACTGGATTCAATTCATGATACAACATAGGAGAGGTAAAGAGTGTGTCTCAAGACCTTTCCGTTTAAGGAGTAGTGGACTGCTGCTTCAGCTGCAGCCACAGCTTTGAAGCTCTTGCCTGCAGCCTGGAGTGCACAGTGTTAAAAATCAGCAGTTCAGCTAGTATTTATTAACTGAATAGTCTGAGAGTAGTCTAAAATTTGAACTCATGTTCTGCACAGGGTTAAAATGAGATGTACAAAAATACACATTTGTGCTTTGGAAGCATAAGCATAAATTTTGTATCTTAATACTAATGAAAAACTATGTTTGATTTGTAACTTATTTACATATTTTGAAATACTTTTTACCTCACAAAACAAACCAATATTTTAGTATGGGGAAAAAGCAGTACAAATTATAATGCTGTTACAAATTATAACCTGGAAACTTCTTTTAAAAAGCAACAGGTTCATCCTAGAAGTAAGTAGCATACATGGACTTATCATAAAATTCAGCTCAGTTTAGTAAAATTGATGATGTGTATAAACACCACCTTATAGAAAAGGATGTTGACCAAGTGCCACAACGTTTTTTTGTGTAAAATTTGGTGAAACATTTAATGTTAACATCTCTAAGATGGCAGGGAAGCATGTGGATGGTGCCAATTTTACAGAACATCTTGTTTTCCTTATTGTATGACTAATTTTAAGGGAATTTGACTGCTACCAACATTTTATATGGAAAAGAAAGAATAGTGGTGCTCTAAGAGAAAGTCCGTATAAGAAGGTTGTGTTAAATGGTGCAGGGTTTATTTTTTACTGTGTCCTGTTTATCAAGGTTTACTTGTTCTACTGTGCACATTCTCTTTTAGAACTGTTCTTCAGCTCTCGAAACCATATCAATAGAATTGGAGAAAGCTTATGCTAGTGGGAAGGTTTTTATGCTTACTTGTCAGCCTATTCTTACTCTACTGGTGACTAGGTTACCCCTCTGTCTGAGAAACAGTTGTATGAAGTGTTAGTGAATACAGCTGTATCAATTACAAGATTTGACAGATGTATATTCAGTGTTAGAAATCAGCTTCAGAAGTACACTTTCTGCCACAAAATGTTATTCCCAAAGAGCACTTACTAATCTGTGGATTATGTAGCCTTCTTGAAAACATTTTTCTTTAGGATTCAGAGAAGCTAAGAAGTGATTGAATAAAACATTTCCTTCTTGCCACAAAGTCTCAATTTCACTGGAAAGGAAACACCACCCCTCTTGAATCCAAGTCTGTAAGTGATTCACAGTGAAACTGGTAGATCAAGAGGTCTGGTTTTCTTGGCTTAGTGTCAGTTGTTGTTTTCTGATGGGAGCCTGACACTCTTGCACTTTAATTCATCCAGTGTTTTCCAGTGTTTGTAGTTATTAGCCAAGTGTTGCATCAAAACAGGCAGATGTGCAAATGCTGAAAAGAACAGGAGGATCAGTTGTACTATGTGTACAGAACAGGCAGAAGAACAGCCCAACCTAATCTGAAATCGGCGTTCTCCTACTTTTTCTTGTTCCTTCAGCTATAAGCTAATGCTAAAAGGGGAAAGATTTTTTCAGTCTGTTTCTTTCTTAAGCAACTCCCTTTCTTAATGTATGATGACTTCATTAAATTGCGCTAACACACAACCACTGTGGCCTCAGTTTCTGCTGCTCAGAAGAAATACACTGCTAAAGGAAAAAAAACCCCAAGCATCCTAGATGAAAAAAAGCTTAGTTTAAAGCCATTACTCCTTTACATAGATTGTCTGATAAGTGCTCAACTTTCATGAAGTGTGTTGTGTGCAGTGCACTGGTTTAACCAGCATCGTTGCTTAGGTCTTATGCTGTACTACTTATATATGGTTACTGTCCCTGGAAAAAACTGACTCAAGGCCAGCTTGAGATTATTCAGTTTAGTCTGTTGAATTCTCTGTCTTGGAGCAAGGAAGAGAAAAGCCGAAGTACTTACCATCCCATGCATCGAACATATCTGTTATAAAATAATCAATGAAGGATATTTGAGACTTGGGGATGCTGCAGGTGTTTCTATCAAATACTGGCATTACAACAGGCAGACCTTGTCTCTTCTCTTCATCAGTCTAAGAAAACAAAACTCCAGTTAGCCCCTAGAACTTTGCTGGCCTTAATGCTGGAGTAGCAAAGGCCAGGGGATTAGATGAATTGCAGTAGATTTAAGTTCACACCCTAGAACCCCTCAGGTGAACTGCCTTAGTTTCATGTGCTTTATTTTGTCTCAACAGGAACTGAAATCAACATCTCTTCCCTCTGTTACTCTAGTTCTGTGATTGCTTTTAGCTCTAGTAAGACAGAATGCTCAGCTCTGGTGGTTAGGGCACACCAGCTAAAAGTGGGAAATGGGGTTGCAGCATTCTTTAGCAGAGGCCTGTTTTGATCACGCAAAGGTTGAGGCTGGAAGGGAACACTGGGGGTCACCTAGTCCAACTTTCCTGCTCAAGCAGGGACCCTCAGAGCACATTACTCAGGACTGTCTCCAGACAGGTCTCCTCCAGGGGAGGAGACTCCACAACCTCTCCAGGCAGCCTATTTCAGTGCTTGGTCACCCTCACAGTAAAAATCCTTTCCCTTGGGTAGAACACCCTGTATTAGTCTATGCCCATTGCCTCCTGTCGTATTGCCTGGCACCACCAAGAAGTATCTGGACCCATCCTCTTGACACCTTCCCTTCAGGGATCCCTTTTTTTACCACATCTCTAGTGTCTGTTTCAAACCATTTGTCTCTTAAGAGGAATGTTGCTGTTGCTACATGTTGATGTTGCTACATTTGTCTCTGCTTGTGTTGGCTTGTAAGATGAATAGAAGTAAGGGTATGCCCTTTAACTCTGTGGCCACAACTGGAAGAGGGCTAAGGATCTATCAGTTGTTCAACTAAAGACCTGGTAGAGCATTTAACTCTCAGGAAGCTGGCGCATTTCTGCACCACTAGAAAAACTGATTATAGAGAAAGGAAGTTGGGCTTCCATTTCTGTCCAGAGAGATCCCATTTGATAAGTGTTTACACTGCCTACATGTCTGCAGTACTGGCCTACCACATCGTCTGCCTGCTGTGACAGTAGTTCAGGTGCCATCCCAGAAGAGAAAGGACCAGCCTGATGATTCAGCGGAGGGCTTCATCAAGCAGGATCTTCATGCTCTTTTCAGGGAAGGTATTGGGACTATTAAGCTAGAATGTTGACAATCTTGAATTTCAGCCAATTAAATTGACCAAGGCTAATCAAATAGTTTTTGTTTAGCCTGATGGAGAAAGTGTAAAAGCTTTTTCGCCATTTTGTACTGCAAACTTTGTGGTAAGCAAACTAGCTAACTGACTAGAGTGAATTCTTCTGTATGAAACTGAAGGTCTGGGGACAAAAAGCAAACATCTGGCTCTGTGGTGATGCCAGGCAGACCCTATGTGGAACAGCAGACCTGTCGATGTGTGCTTTTTTACCTAACCCAATAGTCATTATACAAATACACGTACCTGTGCAAAATACTCCTCTGAGATCCTCCCTGCCCATTCGATACACAGCTCTAGGGGGCGACATGGATTTGCTACATCTGCACATTTAATCATCATGCGCTTGATAAGTGTCTGGTTATCCGGAAAATTCTTTATATTGGCTGTACATTCACAGTCACTGCCTTCACTCTGTAAAAGAGAGTTGGTTTCAGGAGTCAGTGGCCAGTATCCCTGCCAGCAGGAGCAGAGCATCATTATCAGCTCCACTGCACTGTAGGCAGTAAGCGGGCATCCCACCTGAAGCCTTCTAATTTCATACAGAGCACCAGGAATTTGGAGGAGAGCTGCACAGGAAACTGCAGCCTTGCTTTTACTAATTAAAGCCCCATTACTCGTGACAGTTGTGGAGATTTTCATGATTAATAGCAAAGTCTGTGAAATAAAACAATCACAGGCTCCTAACTGGGTAGAGTGAGTTACCCTTCTCTGCATCCCAGCCTTGCTGTCTTGGAACAGGACCAGGACAGGGGACGCATCCACCAACTGTGAGGTGATAAATGGTCCTCCTTGCTGAGTTGTTTAAATTTTAGGATGGTGATGGTAGCGGTTGCTTCATTTTTTGTTCAATTGTCAGCTAGGATGAAGTCTTGGATAATCTTTGAGATTAACAGTAGGAAAACGCAGGAGTGGCAGACTAACTGCAGGGAGTCTGCTTTCTAGGCAGTAAAATACTTAAACTGCTTATTGACTGCTCTTGAGAATGGGTGAAGGGCACAAAGTAGTGGTTACAAGTCTGCTATGGCATCATCTTCTGGGTCTTGAACAATTTAGAAGGGCACAGGTATATTATGTTCCTTATTGAGTAATAAAAAGCCTCTACCTCTGCTCACTATGGTACTAATGCTATTCTCAAAATAATATACTTGTGTAGTTATAGTCTCCCTTCACTGCAGTTTCAACTGGAGTAAAATACTGAGCATGAATACTTTTTATCATCATGGCTAAATTAACCTCTTTGTGGTTTATGGGGAGATATTTTGCAGTGCCTCTTGCCAATTCAGACATTAATCTTCTAAGTTCATGTTTAACAGTTAATTTATTTTCTTTTCAGCGTGCTGAAAAAGATGCCAAATTAGCACTGCTCTTTAGCTGCTAACCAAAAATAGGAAAGAGCCACCATTAACCATGAGGAACAGAACAACCTAATATCAGGGGAAAAAAAAATCAAGCCTGCAATACAAGTGGTTCTGTGCTCCACTTTTATTGCTCTCCAACTCTTGCGCATTTTGAAATAGCCTCTGCTATAAACTGGTAAGATGAAAGAGAATGAGTAAAAAAAAAGTATTTAAGAACAGCTCTTTAGGAAGTGCTGGAACAAATGCATTCATGGGACAAAAGCAAGACTCCCAGAAATATGTTCAGAGCTTGGAAACGTGTGGTTTCAGTCAGGCTTGTGAATCTAAGCCCCATAGGCCAGTGTAGGGGTGCCAGAAAACTAAAGACATTTTAAAGGGGTGTAGGTTGAGGAGACATTTCAGAACAATGCTTAAATTGTCAGAGGGAGAAATGAAGCACTGTGAGACACCACGTTTCCCAGGGACACCTCAGGTGCCTTTTTTAGAAACCAGTGGAACAAGCTGCTATCTGGTCATCACGTAAGTACAGAGAAACCTGAGAGTAGGTATTTCCACTACCAATAGTGGACTTTCCTTTCCTCTGGGCCTTGATCTAAAGTGGGATCCTTGCTGTCCTGGCTTAGTCCATGCCTGGAGGGCAAGCCCATTAAACACAGCACCAGGCGATGTGCTGGGAGCGCCATGCAGAAACAGTGATAGGTGCCCTCAGCAGTGCCCAATACATGTCCCCTGTGCTGTGGGACTTGTGACACAGAAGGTGATCAGGCTAATTCAGACCCAGCGCCACATCCAGTGAGCCCTCCAGAGGCTAGAAGTGCTGGGGCGTACAGTGCAATGTGTCCACAGAGCCTGTGAAGTTCGGCTGTATTTGTGATTTGCATCTCAGTCTGCTGGGCGAATGGAGTTCAGCAATCCCTAGGAGCACATCAGTTAACTGATGTAATGCTGTCTCCAAAGTTGTAAACACTGACTGGTTTCTGCACCCATGACAATCTACAGAGTGAGAACCTGCATGACATGATAACCTACACTGTGAAAAGTCTAGTTACGGAGAACAGACAGAAGCTACTTTTATTTATTTTTAATACCAGTGACCTTCAATTTGGTCTGACTTTTTTTTTTTTTTTTTCCAATCTTTCTAAGCATTGTTTTTGCTAAGCTGTTATAAGATGGTATTTGCTTAGGTGAGTAACTGTGTCTTGGAGAGCACTCCAGGCACTGAGCACTCAGCTGCAAGATTCAGCAAGAGAAGATAAAGAGGGGCCTGGGCTGGGAAAGCTGGAGGCAACTTACGAAAGGTACCCTGGCTGGTGATGGAGCGTGAGCGTGTATAACTGATAGGAATAAAGGTTTGGCCGTCTCTTGGTACAGTGAAGACCGGGGATGGGGTAAAGAGCTTGAAGGCTCCAGATTACATTCACACAAAACTGCCAGAGCAGATTCCTCAGTTGCAAGCCTGGGTTTAGGCAACCCCACTGTTTGGAGGCAGAGGACCATAGGCACAAGTGCCAACCTGGTGCCATGTGCAGAATTTTGCATGAATGAAAGAACCCTCCCACAGGTTTTCTGAACACAAGATGGCTTTTGAAGGCAAGGCTTGTAAAATGAAGTGTTTAAATGAGCTGAGGGCAGGCCAGACGTAGAAAACAAAACAAGAAAATGAAAGTATTTTTTCAGTTTGAGATGCGAGGTCACAAACCCAGTTGTGTTTTTTGGCCACTATCACAGTGCACATTAATACAACATGAATGAAAACAACACTTAAAGTTGTCCCTGAAGGACTTCACTGAAATGCTTGAAGGCATGAAGACCTGCAGCACTTACGTGTGAGCTGGTCTCCTCAGATGCCATTGGCTTGTTGATGCTGTTCACAAATTTGTTCACATGCTCGAAGTGCTTCGTCATCTCTGTGGCCAGAACCATATCAATAATAGCCTGGCGCAATGTCCGGTAGCGATTTCTGGGGAAGAAAAAAGAGTTCCTGCTTGCAAGCCTGACAGACTGAGATCTGTCCTTTCTCATCCCTGCCCAGACTACATTGCAGAATGCTGCTTGGGAAGAGCAGCATTGGAGGAATGGGCTGTATCATGCTTCTCCGGCTCCCTCCAGCTCTGAATTCACATATTACCTGGAATTTTTTTGGTCGGTTGGTTTTGGTTTGTTTGGTTTTTTGTTTGTTTTGTTGTTTTTACCTATGAAAAGCAGTCCCCTGGAGTCAATAAAAATTTACAGCTCAATTTCATAATTGTAACAGTGTAACACTAAGACAGCTTCCCCAGGAATGGCACCAACACATTTCCATCTCACTCTGTGTTAGCTTGAAATCAAATCTCAGGTTTTTCAAAACCTGGAAGTGTTATAAGGTGTAGACAAATTCATCACTTTCCTGGGGTCAGGCCCTGTCACCTTTCAGATCCCTTTCCCGTGTCGCTTTCTCTCCACCCTGTCCCGCAAAAGCTAGGCTGATGCAATGGGAACTCCCAGGCTAGGTGCACACCCAGCAATAGTGTCTTTCCAACTATCCCAGAGGTTTCAGCTCCCTCCACTTACCCCCCTTTCTGTCCCATGTGAATGCAGCAGTGCCAGCAAGCATGGGGCCACATGGAGGCACATCTAGCTGCTTTGAAAACTCATGTCTACATGGGATTCTGAAAGAGGTTAAATATGAATGTCTTTATCTAAATTATATTCCTGGTTTAAAAGGTAGGCTCTCAATCCACCCCAAACTAAAATCACCAAACAAGCAACTCATACACACTCACACTCCCTTTCTACAGCAGACCCACCTATCAATGTTCTTGAAAATGTTGCATTTGCTGTCTTTAATCGTAAGCTGAAATGCCAGTGCTGTGTGATGACTCTCTAATACAGCTGTATCATTGTAAAGGACAGCTAATTCACTGCCCGCATTGCACAGGAAAGAGTTGGTCCGTCCGGGGTGGTCTACATCATGAATGGTGGCAGCTATTAGTGCAGCCACTTCATCTAAGTGGTCAAGACTTCCCTACAGGAAGAGAGAAAAATTATGATGTGGCACAAAAATTAAAGTAAATAACCTCTGATCATTTCCCGGTACCCACAAACACACAAGTGTAAGCTTGACTGCAGGGATTATACTTCCTTGCACTTATTTTTCATGCACTCTGTCCACAGGTTACCTACTCCAAAACCCTCCCTCCCACCTCACCAAAACCTTCTTTCCTTAACAAAGTCTTTTACTGTGCTGTCACCTCAACATTATCTTTGCATTAAAATTCTCTAATGGTGGATAGATCATCTAATGGTGTCCTTCTACTTTGTGGCCTTGCCTGAATGCCTTTGTGTTGACTCTGCTCCTACACAGCTTGTGTGTTTTAGGATAGGATAGGATGTGATATTTCAGTTGGAAGGGACCTACAATAATCAGGCAAGTCCAACCGCATGACCACTTCAAGGCTGACCAAAAGTTACAGCATCTTATTAAGGGCATTGCCCAAATGCCTCTTAAACACCGACAGACTTGAGGCATCGACCGCCTCTCTAGAAAGCCTGTTCCAGGGTTTGACCACCCTCTCAGTAAAAAAATGCTTCCTAATGGCCACTCTAAACCTCTCCTGGTGCATCTTTGAACCATTCCCATGCATCCTGTCTTTGGTTCCCAGGGAGAAGAGCTCAGCACCTCCATCTCCAAAGCTTTTGCAAAGCTTTATTAAGAGCTGTTACTAACAACCAGTTACCAGGAGACAGAAAAGAGACGGGTATCCCCCTCTATTCCTGCTACTTAAAAATGCAAATTCCTTACTCGTATAGACTTTAGATAAACTGTGTGGGCAGTTTATCTAAAGATTAACAGGAATACTTCAGGGGCAGATAGATAGATTTTATGAAGCCAGGACCATTATTAAAGAACATCTGACTTCTGAATGACAGCCATAAGATGGCAAACACACTGAGATCCTAACCGAAAGGACTCCTAGCTGGTGGTTATACCTTGACTCTCTCCTTCCTGAGAAAGAAGGCGGTAGCATGCAGGACATCTGCTGCATGCGTGGAGTTGTGGTATGAATTGGAGGAGTGGTAGTTAGCTTCAATCATTTGCAGCCATGCTCGCAGTGTTGCTTCCGAACAGTTTAAAAACTCAGAAACCCCAAACCGGGTAAAAATCTTTAAGCCCAAATACACTAACGGCCTGCAAAACAATAGAATTAAAAAGCACTGCTGTAAAACAGGAGCTTCTGATGTTCTAAAGAGAGAGAGTTTTGGCAAAGGAACCAATAAGACCTTATACATGAAAGTTGGGGGAAAATGGTAAACAGTTTTAAGTTGCACACCTATAATCTCTCACAAGCCTGATCAAGGTTACAAATCACTACATCTACCATCCTTTCAGACATTCTTTCAATATGTTCAGTAGAAAGAGCGCAGTTCCACTAGAGTTTCACCAATTCTTCTGGCTTCAGAAAAAAGTTTAAATGCTCGTATTTTTCCTGAGGAGAAAAAAGCAGACTTTGAACATGACACGGGCACATCCCAAAGGCTAAAAAGGTCAAATGTCTGCTGTTTAAATTTGTCCTGTGACTGCAGGGGGTCCAGATTTATACTTACTGACTGAAGTTGGCAATATGTAAAGTGTACTGATGTCTCCCAGAGCAGTTCTTATCTCACATTTCATATGAACTCTTCTAGCTTTAGGACTGGATCACTTTCTAGAGCTGAGGCATTTATCTTCCATCAGTAAAACACCCTCCCTTGAATTCCATATGCTAACAGGCAGCAGGTAACTGTGTGCGTCTGTAGGTGCTTAATGTTTAAAATAGAACTTCAGAACTCTCAAGAAGCAGCCTTCTTCTTTCATGCTTCAAGCAGTATGGGCTGGGATACACATAAGTGGCATGTCCTGAATCCTGACCAGTAGTGATCTCCTGGCTGTAGAGGGAATTTGAGGTCTGGCAAATGTGATTCTGGGGAGGACAGCAGTGAGCCTGTGTGTGAAACAGTAACTAGAGTAAAATCTCTAATCCTTTTGGTTCTTAAGTCCAAATTCTCTCTGGGTTGTCATTTACTCTGTGTGGCCTGTCACAGTGTAAATCTACCAGTCACATTTTTCACTCCTGCAGAGTGATCTCCAGAGCTCCTGAGCTGAGAAAGGCACAACCAAAAGCCAACATCCGCAAATTAAAAACAGGTCAATGCAAATTCCAAAAATGGCCACTTTCTCCAAGCAGAGTGCAAAAGTCCTGGTAGTCTCTCCAATTCTTTACATCTTGGAATGAAAATAACTTTTGTCTGTGCATGACATGTTTATTTTTGTGATCCGCATGACCTCAAAACTACTGGAGTCTTCTTTCATTATAAGCTTTAAAAGGTCAGGCCCTTGATCCTATCACTGGTTTATCCTCTATCTCATCTTTTTATCCCTATAATCAAAAGCCACAGATGCCTCAGAGCTTTCTAAATCATAGGGGGATTTAAGTGAGGAAAGCAACAGGCCTGTTTTTTCCAGCAGCACCATTTGCATATCAGCAGGAGAGAGGGGCATCTGTGGGATATCCACCATGTAGCAACACAAGACTATACCAGACATCGTCACCTGGACAGAGTGGATGGGAGTCATGTCTCAGACAATCCTGGAGGGCTGCAGACACTGTCAGGGAAGACAACAGCCTGCACAGGTCTATCCATGACCATTGTGCATGCCTGGCTTGGTAAATGGGACCATGACAACACACACACACAAAGAAGACAGCTTTCATACATTTGCTGTGCCTTGTGCTTCATCTTTACCAAAGCAAAGTGCTTTCTGCTACAGCTCTTCAATAACCTCTTTGCAGGCACTTGCGGAAAGGAGTCCAGTACCTTTTATTTGTAACAGCCTCCAACTCAAAAATATTGAAGTCCCAGCTTTCCTCATTATCCAAGAGCTGTGCAATACATGGCGGAACATCATTGATGGTGTTTGGCACTGAAAGGTGACTATGGCTCAGGTTCACATCTGTTGAAATGGATTTTGGGAATTACAACATTCCTAGATTATTTTTCCCTCCCACATGCAGAATTCCACTTACAAAACAACTCGTTCTCAAATAAAACAGCTCTTTTCCATAAATAAAAAAAGTCTGTAATAAAGCCTACTATATATAGTTCATATTATTACATGTGATTTGGACATAAACTAAAAAGATCAATGAACATTTCTTTGAGTGACAATATAGTATTTTCCTATTCTTATTTTCTACAGTCTTATTTTTTATAATCTATTGGCTTTTCTTCTATCTTGTTTTCTTATTTAATTATTTCAATCTGCTTTCTTATTTAATTATTTCAATCTGCTTCAACTCCAAAATGGAGGCAGTCTAGCACTTGTTCTGCAGTCATTTAGCAACTCTTTCCAAAGACGGACATCCCATTGCAAATTAGCTTGGAGTTTTATGTCACCAGCATCTACCAAAGATGTTATGCATGCAAAGGGAAATTTAAAATGGTGGCTTACTCTTAGAAAACACATACTCATTTCCTGACAGTCTTCTCAAGCCATCCTGAAAAAGCAAGTTTATTGCGAATTTTAGGCACAGCAACCATCATTAATTGAGAAAACACAACATACACTTTTTCTTTAGGTACTATTCCTATTGTGGCACTATAAGCACCATCCTTTTTTTAAGGTCTTTCAAAACAGGCATGAAAGGATCCAAGAAGCACTAATCTGAGATCTCCAGAAGGGATATTATGATCTGTACAGTGTTTTGCCCTCCTTGACCCTTTCATCAGCACTTGCAGGATTTCATCATTCAAATTAGCAACTATAACTTATTTTTCATTTTCTTTATATTATTTTGACAAGGATTGCCTCAGTGTATGTTAAAACCAGAAGTATTCATTGATGTAATCTAGGCAGTCTGTCTCTGGTGGACAGCGCTGCTATTACAGGACCAAAGTCAGAACCTGATTAAAATAACCTCACCCTTACCCTGGCCCAGGTGTAGAGCAACCCCTTTATTCCCATCTAAGCTTCTAGGATTCCCAAAAAGTATTTCCTTGAAACAAATCAGAATGGATGATACAGTTTCCAGTGGCAACTGTGTTCACTTATATATGAGGATGAATGCACCCAATGGACTGAGATGTGGCCATATCTTACTACATCTTGGGGCCTACTGTTTGTAGAAACACCAAAATACTCAAGAGAACTGGTGATGAATTATGAGTCCCCTTCCCATTGCTTGTAAAATTTTAGCACAGCAGAGCACTGAACTATGATGTAGTGCACTGGTAGTGGTAATTTCATCTTTATTAATTTTACTCACAGTCATCAGACCTCCAACAAGATCACTTGTGTGAGGATCTTCATCCTTGGTACCTAGCTGTGGGGAGTAAAGTTCTGTTGTTCGCAGGATTTCCAGAACCCTGTCCAAGGCCTCTGCTACTGTGATGGGGCTGTTTTCCTGGGCAGCATTAATTATGTTAATAACCTGAAAACAGATTAAAGAGGCAGCTGAAGAAGACTGAATGGCACTTTTGTCTTTTCTTATTAGAAAATTTTCATCCTTGGCTTGATGATAGTACTTCCCATTCAGGAAGTGCTATGCATTTTCCTCAACTTTCCTCCTTCGTTGAAGTACAACTCTGAAAATGTAAATTTGTACTCAGATTCCCTGGTATCCATCTGCTATTTATAACTGGGAAACTCCTGGGAAGTGAAAGCAGAAGGGTGTGAGGTATCTGAAATAGTTGCAGGTGGGTAGACCCAAAACTAGCCATGTCCCAGTCCTTCAGCATAGCCAAGGCTGCTCAGAAGCAATCATTTAGTCTCTATAGGAAAAAACAGCAACCAACCAAACCCCTGGATGTGACTCAGATATCCTGATACTGGATGTAAAGCCTTGGTTTTACCCATGTGAAAACTAAGCACAGAGAGCAGAAACAGCTGGGCTACGGTTTCGGGAGAGGATAGCTCTTCTTTGCTTCCCACTTTGTGTCTCAGCTGCAATCAGAGAATGCAGCAATGACACAGCAGCACCAATGACTGCTGGGTCTGAGGAAGAAAGCCCCTGTCTTCTGCAGCAATCAGAAGCTGCTGGAGTGGCACTGCAGGTATCTGTGGGTCTGCTTGCTGAGAAGAAAACCGAAAGCTGTCAGCTGTTCTAGTAGGAAGGCTGTGCTGGGAAGTAAAGAGCTTGGTGGTAAGAAGACAAGATGGAGAGAGGGGAAAAAGCCACTTTGAGAATGGGAGATGGCAGGCACCTTGGTTTGTGGGACAAGTGATGTGGAGCTGTTTTGTGGCAGCAGTCTGTATAGAACCGATAGTGAAGACTGCGGGAAAATGGAGGACAGAATATGGTGCAGGTGCTCCCTCCTCTCCATGCTATCTTTTAAATATCCATGGTAAAAGCAAAGATGTGACTGGAAGCACATGTCCTCCTACACATGCTTGGCCTAACAAAGCAGGGTCCTCTTCCTGCCACAAGCAGTGCATCTAGCAAGGACACATCTTTCCCCTGTTTATTATTCTTCCTTTTGAGTAGGATTTAGAATGAGATACAGAAAATAGTAAGAAAATATAAAAAAAAAGAAAAAATTAAAGTTATTCAGTTAAGTACAAGGTGCATGAAACCCCTGGCTGTCCTGCCACAAACTACAGCCTTCCCTGTGAGAGCAACTCCGAACTCTGAGTTAGTGGAAAAGGTAGTGCTCAGGGCTCACCTTTGTAATAGGAGCTTCTATTGTCATGGAGTGGATCCTTGCCATGGAAGAGTACCTTCGTGTTGGTAAACTTGGAGCTGCTGTTAAAGAGAGCACTGTTTAAGTGCCACAGAGTGTAAATCAGGTGACAGCATTTAAAGAGTGCAGAAGGCTGCCACTGGGGAGCAGCACAACAAAATCCAGCCTCATCTCCCATTTCTCCTGTATCTCCCTTTCTTCAAGTTCTTGCCCTACTGTTTCATTTCTCACACTGTTGTCTACCTCCTTTGCAGCCACCCCTCACTTCTGCTGTTTTTCTATCCATCCTTCACTTCAGCTGTAGTGAAATGCAGCTACACTTAAGCTATATTATACTTAATGCTCAGAACCTGCCACTTGTCCTTTGCGATGAGTCTCTGCCAGTGATGGCTCCTTCTGTGAGAGTATGTCTCTCATCTCAGTGATACAGCTGTTCTAACAAAATCCATTCCTGCTCCCTGTAACCTGTGCTTTCTCATTACATACTGGGGCAGAAAGAAATCTCTGCTACCACTGTCCCTGTCCCGGCAAGCAGCTACAAATGGCATCAGAAGTACTGCTCTCAAGTTACCAGCAGCAATAGATCCTTTCATGTCCCACACTGATGAAACCAAAGTACTGGTTCAGAAGCAGAAGCTGCAGCTTTCCGAGAGAAGTGGAATTAACGCTTCACCATGCACTCTTTTAACAGGCTGCCCCTATCCCACAGCACAGCTACTCCTCCTCTACTTGAAGGCACTGCACACTGCCATGCATTGTATACTGATGCTGGTACTCAGGCTGGAGAACTATTTCACAAATAATGCTACAGAAATTTTACATCAGTTATAAAAAAATTGAGTGATCTCTTTAACAAGATGTGAATCTGTCTGGTTCCTCTTTCATTCTGCATTTTTACTGCCTATGGCAAGTCTATTCTTTATTTGTAATGTCATTCTGGACAGTTTACTTTCTTACCATCACTACTTTGAGATGTTATGGACTTAACATCAATTGAGTCTTTCCTTCTATTCTTGCATTTGAAGGAATGGGATTCTGTAAACACAAAGAAAAAGGTTTAAAAATTCATCAAGTAATACCTCTACAGACACTCCTCCATCTAAAATTCTGAACATTTCATTAAATGACCTTAACAATACCACATTAGTGGGGGAAATACTGTAATCTCTGCACATCAGAACAAGGGACTCACTGTCTATCCCTTTACAGCAACTTGTCTGAAGTGCCTGGAAGGCTGTCTTCTCGAGGAAGTTGAGTTGTTATAGAACAGGGGACTCACCTCACCTAAGTTTAGCTGCCTAAAAGCAGCAATCTTTCAGGCTGTCTTTGTCTAAGGTAGTTGTCAGAGATCCTGCTTTAGAATAGATGTCTCAGGCAGGGGGTTTGAACCCCTCCTGCAAGTCCCTTTCATTCTTCACTGACCATTGAACAACCCTGAGTTTACCTACCTAGAAATTTAGCCATGTAAGAAAAATCCCACCTCCCATGAAAGAGTCCACACTCTTTCAGCCCAAGCACAGTTCAGACTCTGACAGCTTTTGCTTTTAATTGCAATAATTTTTTGTACTGTGTGTGTAAGAAAAATCCAACATACTGAGAATGATTATAAACAATTGATTCAGTTGCTGTGAAAATTAACCATGCACCAAGCTGTCATTCTTGAAACTGCCATTTGCTGAAGCAAGAGAAATTATCACATCCAGACAACAGCAAAAGTGGGATGAAATGCCTGGAAAGAACCTAAAAACCAAAATTTCCTCAAAAATATTACACTCTGCCTTATGTTTAAAAACAGCAACCATGCATCTATATATCTCTGCAAGAATAGGTGTAGTACCTGTTCCCGGAGTATCTGAAATGCTACTCCAAGATCAGAGACCCCAGCAAGCTTACAAAAAAGAGATAACTATCATGTGAAGAATCAGAGATATCATAAAATTGATATTCTCAACATAAGGCCCAATTAGCATATGACACTGTTACAAGACACATTATATGCAGCTTGTCTTCAGCAAAATAAAATGGCAATATACAGTTATCCAGAATTAAAAAGTTATGCATCTTATGAATTACTGATTACAGTTTCTGACCGTATTTCAGATTTACAAGACAGCTTGGGTCTTCTTATTTTGTTGCAGTCCAGACTGGAGAAACTGAAAGCCTTTTCCTCTGTCAACACCTAAGAGCAGGGCACAGCTAATGTGAGCTTCATGATTTTATTTACTTATTTGATAGGACTCCTCTTTTGAATCCCTTTCCTGTATTAACATTTGGAGGAGTTTAACATAAGGCACTTGAATGGGAGCCAACATTTTTGCATAAACACAACTGCGAGCAGCAGTAGCTGGCAGGACAACTCTCCTTGTGTTAAATACCAGCTAGCACGTCCAAAACTTTGCCACCTGGAGAGTCACAGGTGTATAGAGGATGCTTTGTGCCACACAACAGTTTTAGCTGAAATATTGAAATGCCTAAATAAAAAAAAAAATGTCCTTTGCCCGGTGAGCAGAATGTCTCCCTATCATATTTATTACAAATCAAACCATCACCAGCAGCACGATACACATGGAGTATTTTCTACATTCATCACATACTGGTATATGCCCATGGCTCTGGGAATTTACCCTTGGAGCACAACTATGGACAGCAGGGAAGGGTAATTCGCATCACATATACATGACTCTAAGGCTGCCTGTCTTCACTGCACAGTAGCCATCAATGTGATGTGGCTCCACAGTCTTCTTGAAATTTGTCACAATAATAAGCAAACCTAAATGCCCACATTATCTGTAAAACACATTAGTAAACTAGTAACAATGTGTTAAGTAGTTACAAGTGTCCTTCATCTTAATTCATGGGTGTTCCCACCTTCCTCTTTGCAGGAAGCAGTGAGAAAGTAAAACTGCGTTTATCACAAGGACACAGGAACAAGCAGTTTAACACACCGTTGATCAGTTCTGATGGCCATGGAAACAAGAACAGCAAATTGCATATATTTTCCCTTCTTCCCCCTGCCCATTATTATCTTGCACCACAAAGGTCTCCAACATTTATGCTACTTGAAAAGGCAGGGGACGTCAAACAGTCACTTGCCATCTCTTGGTATGTTATATCCTCCCATGTGAAAATCAGAAGCTGCCTGACATTGCATAGCAATGTTGTCCAGTGTTTCATAGTGGGAATGACCTCAGGTGCCAGAATGTGAGAGGGCATGAGAATCTGTTCACTCAGAGAAAAACAGCAGTGAGCATCTGGCTCAGATTGCTAGAGTCACAAGGTTAAAATCAGCCTTTAGTGCCACCTTCTTCAGCGAAAAGTGCTATTCCAAAGATAACACAGCATCAGAAGAAGAGATTATCCCCTTATGCTCCATACCTTTAGTGAAAAGCTATCTGCAGAAGTTACTGAGAGCTTGAATGTGCTCTCTTCAAGTAAGCAAACTTGCCCAAGAGACAGTGCAAGGGCTGCTCAGACATGCTGCAACAACTCAGCGCTGACTGGACATGACTAGTTCTTACCCCGGCTCTACAGACAGCTACCTTAGTCCTGTGCTGGGGCCAAATCAGTGATCTGCCGACAAGTCCTAACTTGAAAACACTAGGGCAGATCTGGCACACATCATCACAGTTCCACATTAATTTCAAACATAAAGAGGTGCCAAGGTACACCAGCTTCACAATCTGACACAGTCTTTTAGTACAATGAAGAGCAATACATCTTAACTCCAAATGCACGGGAAGAGCTCTGCACAGGAGATTGAATTATTAATGATGGTTTCAAATCCAATTCATGGTGCAACATCAGAGCAGCTGGCATCCATCTCTGGCCATCTGCTCTGACCACTAACTCGACAGAGGGAAGAGACAATATTTCATACCAGGAAAGAACCTGGCCATGACCTCAAGTGCAGCGGTGTATAAAGGTAAACAGTAGAATTCTAACCTGACTGAGAACTGTCTCCTGTATACTTCTCATCACGGTGACTCTTGTAGAGCTGAAGATGCATGAAGAGTGAAATACATATGTAAGGAAAAAGAACACAAAAATATTTTAAAAGGGCTACATTCAACACTGTCCTTTTCCAGCATTTTCTGTTCAATTATTAAAAAAAAATAGTGTTTGGCAAAGACTCTTCTTTAAGTGTAATGAGATGTAGAGAAATAATATGAAAGTAAGCAGATATGCAATGCATAAGAACACAGATACAACTGTGCTTTTATGTACTAAGTTCCTGTTTAATGCTTGTGTCTGCAACAGAACTCAGATTCATTTTTAGATAGTGTTTTAAGTGCAAGTTACGTAAGAACCTGAAAGATTCAAGAAATAAAACATACACACACACACAAACACAGAAGTTTACTTTTGCCCGCTGTAAAGTAATTTAAAAAACATTTTCTTAGTACTATCTAATTTTGCATGCATCCTTTCATGGGTCACTGATGAACTGGACTTCTAAAAACTCAAGTTACAAAAACTACTCTCCAGCAACTGAAGGGTAGAAGTAGGTACCAATTATCAAGACTTTCTTTATTTCCTAGTAATTTATAAACATTCTCAGAAATGAAAAGTTTAAAAGATCTTTATTCTTTGTTATTCTGACACATATTGGGTAGCTCCACTGAAAGATATTTCAAACTTTCTTAGTATCTGGATAGGGTATTTCCATCATCTTGAAGTTTATGCCTATTGCTTAGCCTACAATAACACAGAATAAATGCTCCATGCTTTTCAATCCTGCTGGACACAAAAAGCACAGTCTGTCTATTACGTGACAGTTTAATATCTGCCAATCACTCCATCCTGTTCCTTCATTACACAGGTACAAGAAAGTTTTTTGCTGCCAGTGGGAAAACTGAGCTGAGCTTCCAGTTCCTCAAGCCTTCCCTCTAAAGTTAGCACATGATGTATTTAGAGACACTGAAAAAAGCTAAAACCATTCCCTTTTTTCCTATAATCACTAGCAAAGATATATATGCCCTTTACTTCAGATGAATAAACTTTAATGCTTGACACTGCACTTACACACCATTCATGACACATCACAACCTAGTCTATGGTGATTGGTTCCTCTGGCCAAATACATATCTGCCTATAGCAAGGCACTAGATTGCATGGAAGCATGAACTCATGGCTGCAACTGATGAGGAATTACACAGATTCTCTTTTCCATCATTCTTGTGCAACTTCCACATTTTTTCCTTTTTGCTATTGCTGGGAGGAGGAATGAGGGTGAATAAGAATGAGAAGAGAATGGACAGGGAAAACAAACCAACAACCAACCTCCTCCTCCTCCACCCCCCAAAAAAACCCAACAAACACTCCCCCCCCAAAAAATAAACCAAAACACCCAAAACCCCCAAATTCAAGAGTGGCTTTCTGTAATGAATTAGAAGGAAAATAAAAATGGAAGGAGAAATCCTACACTCATGGTCCATATAAATCTGGAGCCTAAGGAACATGCCTTTCCCCAGAAAAGTGACTTTAAAAGCTTAAGCACCTGTCTTGTAATCATGCAGGAACACTCAGATAAGTCATCGCATCCAAACAGAGTAAAATTGAGTAAGCCCATCAGATATGGTACAATGACAAAATGCATCTGAACTACCTGTTCTGGTCCTGAACCGGAGCTTCCTTCAGAGCCTACACATGTATCTCTGCTGCACAACTGGCAGAAAACATTACTTACTGTCCTTTAAGTTCTCTACTGAGAAACTAAAACAAATCATAATTGAATTCTGAATACTTCTGTTATGCCTCCTGCAGGCATGACCTGAAAAGCCACATAAGGTAAGTTATGAGGCCAGTTACACAGCTAATTTTGGGCCAGCATGTTCTTAAGAGAAGAAACACCACCTCTGTTGTAAATCTATGAATGTGAAAACACTGGACTCTATCCTGCCATGGCTCAAATTGACAAAGGCAGCATTAATCATTAGGCTTCAGCACACAGGAACTGTCACATGAAAATCAATCCCTATTCATAAATCTTCACTGTAAGAATACTTGATAGACTCAGACATATTTCTTTTTTTCCATGCATAAATCTAACATGCTTAATTTTTGTATGCAATAAATGTGGCACAGAGATCCATGAAGCTTCTTACACAGTGATCTCTAATCATGCTGTGATACCCCTTTTGGAGGCTGTTGGTATTGACAAAGAACACTTCTACATCTTTTTAACGTGAAACAATGCAGAATAATGTAAGGGTGTTTCTAAGTTTGCACACAGAGTCTGAATGCTGACATCAAGCCATTTATAATTATGTTGATGCAGCGAAACATTAGACATTTGCATCAAAATTTGAATCACCAGTTTTTACTGCTCTGTAACAAAAACTTTGTTTGATTTCTTTTTATTCCTCTGTAAAGAATTATCTGAATTATCTGTGGTTTGAAGAGAAACTTTTTTTTTTTTTAGTCTGGGAAAAGTTCTATTGCTGGAAGTATTCTGGCATGGATTTTAGGAGACTTCAGTGTCCAATTGTTGATCAAGATTGATAACATCACATTAGTGATTATTGCTACAAAATAATTCTGAAGAGTCTCATAATAGATATTCACGTCACCATCACTGCTCAACTAAAATGAAAAAAAAAAAAAAAAGAGAAAAGCAAAACAAACCCAAAATGAACCCAAAACCACACCCAAGCCCCCCAAAATTCCAAGACATGCTGTGAATTTGTCATGTGATCAGAGAGCACCTGGTGCTCTACTCTAGGCAGGACATATTTCCACCACAGAACTGAAACACAATAGTTACCTTGTTCTGTTGGTTGCACCTTGTTTTTTCCCCAATGGACCTTAAACCTCTACAGACCATGCCTTCCTGTTAGGTTGTGGTCTTTAACCTTTGTGGTAGATATCTATCTGCATTTGTGTAGAACCCTTCAAAAGCCATATTCCCTGTGATGACCAAATGTGTAGAGCTCCCCAGACCTGTAACTCATCATGTTCATGCTTTTTTACCAATAAGTACTCATGAACCAGTGAGAAAAAAAGGCGAATTGATGGTTCTTTCCAGCAGTTCCAGTAGTACAGAGAACATGAATGTGGCCTTGAACACGAATCCCCAGCTAAAACCTGATTCTTACACTTAACACTGGCTTTGGCAGCCCAAAAAAAAAGAGTAAAGAAAAACAGGAAGGAAAAGGACTTTTATCTGTATTCCTATTGTTGCATTTTACACATGGCTGCAAGTTTGCAACTGTTCTGTATTCATTATCTTGCACGAAGAGTATCATATCTACACTTCCCTGTACCAGCCTTTCAGCTGTGCGTACATTCTAGAGAAAAAAAAATCAGCGTGCATCTAAGAAATACCTGTAACTTTAGCGCTGCTTCTATTACACAACTCTTGCACTCTGCCTGAGCACTCTGAAACATCCTGCTATAGTAAATGGCACTTTGCTGTTAATACTAAAATCTATGTTTTAGTTCAAAGATGAAGTCAGTTTATAGTATTTTGAGCCTTGTTTTTCAGTGATCAACCTTCAAAGTTCTTCCAGAACTTACGCAGATTTCTCCCTTGGCTTCCTGCCCCCACATAAAACTTGTGCAAGGGGCATGGTTTCAACAGCCAGATTTTACAGAATAACACTTACAAACTTCTTCCAATATTAGATGATTTCCAATAATGTGTTAACATTCAGTATTGTTACACTGAAGAAGGAGGAACTAGAAATAGCAGTGGCTTTCAAAATACCTTTCATGCACAAGTGTCTTTACCCACAAAACAGATAAAAGAACATTAAAATTCTAAACAAAACATGATTCCCTTATTTCCCATGATCCCCTAAAGAACATGGAAACAAATCATGTTTCCCAAGCACATCCTCAGCCTAAACTGTTGCTGGCTACTTCTGATGCTTCCCACTTTCTATCTCGCCCCTACAGATCACAGGCTAAAGATAGATTTCACTCTTTTGCTCGCAGAAATCCAAACTTCTTTACTTTACCGGCCATGTACTGGAACATTTTTTAAGAAAAGCATGTGATACAATCATTTGCTTTGGATATTTCCAGAGAGAGGGAACCAGGAGCAGATGACAGCAAACAGCTCCCCATGTCACCACCTTTGCTGCAGGACCTGCTCCGGTGGATATGTCTGGCCTGCAGAGACCAGTACTGACTGCTGCTGCTGGTTTACTTGGGTTATGACATGGATTACACCCCTCTGTAACATGTTCTGATGGTGCAATATCTCAGGTCCTGCATGAAAGCTACACACTTTACCCACTGTCAAACCTTGTGACAGCTAAGCACAGGTCATTATTAGAGCTGAACACAACAGATCAGTCTGGCAAGAGCAGCTCTAGAATAAAGCTCCTGAACTCTCTTTGGACTGTGGTCTATGTTGCTTCACAATATTATGGACTCAACAGTCATATCCACAGTCCAAAGAATTAAAGCTATTCTTCCTCTACTCAGCAGTCCTACAAAAGGAAAATAGCCCTTGCAAATGAAGTTATTTTGCTTGCTCCAACAATCAGAGAGAATCTCACTGACAATATAGATCACATCCTCCTGGAATAATACGCATTTCTAAACCAAAAAAATATCAGTTTACTCAAAGCTATGAAAATTACAACATGAAAGAAATACAATACCTGTTTGTTGTTTTCATTGGTGCAATGCAGCCTTTTGAGGGACACAAAGTGTCTTATTTTCCTAGCAATAGAAATAACCACTCATTACCATATCAAATGGTAAAGAGAGAAGTGAAGCAATATACTGCTGTTTTCTTAAGAAGACATCTCCAAACCCTCATGAAAAAAGGTACCAGATCCAATGCCAAACAGACAACTGGGTGGCAAGCATTTCTTCAGTGTTACAGCTATGTTTTTGTACCTGATCCTTCTGCTCCTGCAAGAATTCACCTGCACATCTGGGAGCAGAACCTGGCAACATGCCCATACCACAAGGTAAAGGTGTGAGCACATCCAAACACACACACAAACATCACCCAGCTGCTGATCCATTCTGTAGAGTAACTGCATAAAGAAATGCCTGATAACATGAACATAAATGTCAACTTGCAGATATCTATAGCAGTAACACTACTAATTAGTTATGACTTTGCAGTTCTTTTAGTCAGCAAATGATGATACCAAAATGGACATGATCTTCTCAACTTTGCTTATTTTTTCCAGACTGTTTGAAGTCAGCAGTTACATCATCATCCTGCTACTAAATACATGGAGGTTAATGTTAAACTTACATATGGGGAAAGCAGAGAGAAGGCCCTAAAAAGCAGAAAGCAATTATGTTCTGGACAAGTAAGTTACCCTCCTTGACCAATCACAGGTGTTATCTTCACATGCTGTTGGATACTGTCTCCTGTTTTTCTTCTTGCATAGTAAACTCCTTGCCATTCCTAAGCAAACACATACAACGGAGACATCATCTAAGAATACATAGCTGGCAGTCAAATGTTCATTTATTATTACATAATCCTTACATAGTAAAAAATAATGTATTATTTCTGGTATTTTTTAAAATAGCGTAAAATTTATTAATACAGAGTAGCACCTTTAATAGGCATTTCCTCACATACGGACAACGTAAGTATGTTTCTCTTGTGCAAGAGTATAAAGTTTTTACAAAGAACTTCAGCAATCATCTGTTTTGAAAGTTACAAACAATGCTGGCTGCAACACATCCAGAAGATATCTCCCCTGGAAGCAGAGGAACTAAACTCCACACTGAATACCATTCAGCTTCAAAGCTGCCAACCATCAAGCAATATGTATGCAAAATTGCAGAAAGCCTTGACCTAAGGATGTCCTTCAACTAATCGCAGGTAACCAACAGCCTATTCTCACTCTGTGACTCATTTCCCAAGACCATGAATATCTGAAGCACTCTAGATCAGCAAAAGAAATAAACAGTTTCTTCACAGCATCTTTTATCGTGGTCTGTCATGCAAATGCCTGTTTCTCTGACTGGCTGCTCATTTTTCCTCCATTCCCACTGCTACAGGAAAGTATCAGTAGGACTCCAGGCTAAACAAGAGCCATACATGCCCCATCCTTAAACACTCCGTTGATGCAGAGATAAAAGATATCCTCTAGTATGGACTGGAGAAGAAAGGAAGATAAAGCAGAGGGTATTGTTCTCCTTAACAACTCAAAGAAGAGAGATTTTAAGGAGGGAACTACTTAGCCATATAGTAGAATGAAGTAGAATGAAGTAGAATGGGTGGAAGATACCTTCTTCGTCACAAAGATGGATGAATGCAGAAGACAGAGTGCCTTTGAGCAGGCAGTGCAGGCATCTGAGCAGCCTATGTAATTGAGTAGGATCAAAGCAAGAGTGGCCTGCAGGTGCTCCTAATGAACCAAGGCAAACCTGCAAACAGCTCCAGCAGTGACCCCCAAAGCTCTGATCATTGCTGTAAGTGACTCAAAGGTTCAAGAACTCCCCAAAATTCATGAAGCAGAGAGTGAGACAGGGAAAGGTGAGAGGTACTTCTGCAACCTCTGGGAGACAGGATAAAAGACTGTTGCATGTGTTAGGAGAGCATATCCCCAGGAACAATGTAGTGCTTCTGTGGCTCATCATCACCATGACAGGAGTTCACAGTGCACTGCAGATATTCTGACTACAGTTAGAAAAACAAACCCCACTGGGTACTAATATGCTGTGGTGCCTACAGCATGCAGGTGGTGAAGGCTCGGCAGTGTGACAGAACAGTTAAACCTTTTGGCTGGATGATGCAACCACCTGAGAGACTGACTGAGGGACAAATTACTATGTTTCAACTAACAAAATCTCCATGGGCTCTAGGCAAAACAGAAACACAGAAAATGTTCTTACATTGCTCTTAAGCAAACAGATCAGAAAAGGCCTTCAATCAGATCCTAAAAGCAAAGCTAAAGAAATCTAGTAGTCACTTGTCTGAGGCATGGGCTGTTGTGCTTCTGAGACATCTGAGAAGCAGAATTCTGGTCTTACATGTATACCCATGAAAACCACATCTTGTGTTCTTAAACCTATACTACTAAAGATTAAGCAGAATAGAAATTTAAAGCAATTTTGCATGGGTTTATTTTATTTGCTTACCTTTCCTTTTTTAATGAATGTGTTGATATTGTCTATAAGATCTGCACAGTTTTTATCACTTTTTTGTAGTTCAGTAAGTTCCTTGCCAATAAGCTCTCCCTTGTGATACCCCATCATCCGTTCAAAAGCTGGATTAACATACTGCCAAAACAAAAGTACTTTAAGATAATATGAAAAAGAACATATTTAAAGGTTAATTACTCACATATAACTACCAATACAAGTCATGCATCTAGAACCATAACCATACATCCCTAGAATTCAGTGTTTTTCATATAAAAATACTATGTAATGGTGAAACATTTTATTCAAGCAATGAGCTGAACACAGAAGGCAATACGTAAACTGTTACCAGAAGGCACGGAAAGAGAACAAAACTCTACTGTACAGGTTATTTAGTTCTGCTGCAGATTTTATACTGGTTTTACTACATGTAACATTACTGAAAATTAGAATCTAAGTAAAGTTACTGAAGAAAAGGGTCTTAAGAGTTCAGCAGGCACCAACGTGCAGCATGCAGAAATAAGACAGTTCATTGCATGTGGCTTTCTAATGGGCAGCAAAACTAGAATACTACAAAATAGCTAACGTTTTCCCCCTACCTGAATGACATGATCTTCACTGGTTATTTCTATAGCTTCCTGACAGTGGTCTAATGCCGTAAACACTGCATTACAAGCCCTGAAATTAGCAAATGATTCATGTTAGTTTTATTGTTAGACCATTTTGCTTAATATAAATACATTATTATATTGTACTTATCAGCAGATGGATCACAAAGTAGCATGTTGTTTTGACTAAACCATATCACTATCTCCATTACAATTTTTTTCAGGAAATTCAGCTTCCGACATCCATGTTGTTAACGTGTTTTTCCTGCAGATCACACTGTAAAATTGTTCATGGGTCTTAACATGTTAATAGTATGCTTTTTTCCCTGAACATACTCTAGACTGCAGGAACTAACAATTAGCAGTAAAAATAACAAATGGCTGTTACATTAAAATAGAAAGTTTTGTGATCGTTAAAGATAGGGAACATAAAAATCATCACAATAGATATGTACAAAGGCTTCAATACAGCAAATAGATTGGCGCTATCAAAGATGCCATGAAATTAACATCATTAAAGAAAACAGTATAAACCATCTCAAAGTCCTAGTTAGAAAAATACCAATTTTCCTTCTTCCAAGTAATAATTCAGTGAATTGTTTTCCATAGATCCTGATTTTTATTAAGGGCCAAAATGATCTTTGTTTTCCTTTATTTTCAGGGCTATCTTTAAACTAATGCAGGAAAACAAAAGCCTTACCTTCTTGCTACACAACATAAATTGTTTAAATGATTATTTATGCAGAATGAGATTAGCATTAATGTAGGCTCCTAATACTATGGTGGGAGGGAGCAGAGGGACAAGAAAGAGAGAAAGCAAAAGTGGGGAGAGAAAGAGAGATCAAGAGAGAGTGCATACTAAAAGAAACAACCTAGGTATACTTGCTTTGACAGATATCAGTACTCCATATTTGATTTGGACTAAACACAAACTAATTATCTTCTGTGTACCTCTCATCACAGTGAGCTTAAATGCACCATACATAAACATTCCTGTATAGTCATTACCTAAAAGGAGCACCTTGCTCCCAGACTCCATAGCAGGGCTTGAATTAATACTGATGACTAGAGAATTAAGAAATACAGGACATTGCTAGGCCTGCTCATCACAGAAGCAACTCAAAATCAAATCAGACACATCAAGAGATAACACACACAGAGACACGGACATGCAGCCATGTAGATGAAGACTTGTAGGAAAAAGTGTTGCATTCAGAAGACAGCGGTATTTCAGCTCGTACAACAAAAGGAGCTCCCAGCGTTAATTTACAAGTGATTTTCTAGCAGCCCAAGCTGGCTCTAAAGCATGATTTTTTGCTGTGTGAAATAACTAATTCATCTCAGTGACAGGTGCTTGCCTCGTACACCAGCTGCTAACAAATGGCATTACATGAACTTTCTGCAAGAAAACACACATCTACATTTGCACTATTAAAACCTTAGTATTTGAATTTGATGTGGCAACCAAGCCAGTGAAACTACAGGTTTAAATGTCCCAAATCCTCTTTGATGTATACACACCTCCCACAGATGTCCAACCAAGCTTCAAACCAGGAACAGCTCTCTGGAGAAGCAGAGCGCCCGTTTGGAATGGAAGACACTTCTGACCACTGAAATGATCTTATACACTGCTTTGTTGGGCTGATCCAGCTTTCTCACCACATTTTTCTTGTATCCAAACACCTGAAATATCCTGTTTTTAATTCCATCTACTAACTTTCTGAAAATACTCTCTCCCTTTCACTTTTACAAATCTTCATAGAAGACCTACTGAAGCAGCAAACAGATCAGAGACCCAGTGGAATAGACACACAGTGCAACACTTTTTCCCTCACTTAAATTAATCACACAGATGAAAGCAAATTATACCCACATAGCAGTACCAAACACTAGTTCTGCTTTTTTTTTCAGTGGCAAATTCATTTAGAGCACTTGCCTAATCAGGCAGAGGTAGGGGGAGATCCTCTGTTGCAAGACATTGGCTTCTCAAAGTTATAAATATGCCTTTTCAAGAAGATTTATCTCCTAAAAGCCTACTTCATACCCCCAGATATTACAATAAATGTTGCTTATAAGCATTACTTGTGCTTGTTACATGATGAAGAGCATTTAACTATTCCGGGCCTGCATCTATTAAACCCTTAAATTACTTTACTGTTCAGGGTCTGCGTCTGGCAGCAGCAGTAGCAAACCCAGAAACACCACTGGTTGGGTTTTTTTTTCATAGTATTTTGCAGTGCTGTCAAAGATTTCCAAAACAGTCATATTCAGAGGTGATGTGAATATATATACACACATAAATATATAGAATGTGTATTCTCAATATACAAAAGACATTATAACACTGAATACATTTTCTATAATATTATTTACATAAATCAAAAAGAAGTAGGCTCACAGTTCATGTAACTATATTCAAGAGACCAAAAGCAAGCAGAATTATAAGTGAGTTGTATAATGCTGTTTCCATAAACAATATGGATGAAAGAACTGTCAGTAGATGAAATGCCACTGGAGACTAACTTTGTTTCCTTCCAGTTTTAATGAATTTTAAGATGTTTCTGGTGATGACTATAAACAAACTTGCAGCAAAATGTGGTAGACAATGTGAATCATGCTCCTTGTATTGGAGGTTTAATTATCTGCATTCATAATTGATACTCTCATGTACAGATGATGCTCAAATTGTATTTGCATCTTGTTTTTGAAATGAAACAAACTACAAGCATGGTGTGTATGAACGACAGCTTAATCTTTCTATATAAAACTGGTATTTCTGATCTATGCTTGTTTAATTCAGAACTCACTCATTTCATACTGTATTTACAACTGAACAACAAACCAAGTCAGGACCACCGCAACATCTAATTAACTTCTAAAATTTCACAGGTGCTTTATTTTCATGCTGAGTTTTGGAAAACACCTATTAAAAATCATGGAAGCCCAAATTCTACTTTTTTTTCCCCTGAAGATTGCCCTGTAATTGCACTTTGCATGTACAAACATGTAGCCACTTGAACATGAAGTCTCTTTGGGATCGGTTTGCAAATAAAACCTTAGAAAAATCTATTTCTTAAACAGAAACATTGAAACCTTTAGAGAAGTGATATTATTTTCTGTGGGTAGAAATGCAATTAAATTACGACACCAAGACAACTACACCTCTGCGTTATGCAACACAACTTCAAGGGTCTAGGTTTTTTTTTCCATATAGTTGTATTGCAAACATATCTATATGCATGCATAAGCACCCGTATTAAACATAAAATTAGTCACATTAAAGAAAAAGTGATAAGGAAATGAACTTCTCACTGAGATACAAAAACTGCTTTCCTGCTTTGCCAAGTCTTGTCCAAGCAAGGAAAAACTAAGGGTATGAAAAGCTGGAGTAAGATCGCATTCAGCTCAAGCCATCATACATGAAATCTCACACACAGGAGATCAAGAATGACTTTGTGAAATTGTACCGTCATATAAGTTTGCAGCCCATAAACCTTACCTGAGATGTCATTTTCAAAATGCTATCCTTGCAATTAAACAAGCTGAAGTTATTGTTCTGCAATATTTCTGCTGAAGGATTTTTCTCTGACTCTCATATTGGTAAGAATGGCTGCTGAACGTTGCCAAATTCAATATGGGCACCTCAAGATACATGGGACACAAGGAAGCATCAGAAGACATAAACTGCATTTTGCATTAAGGAAGGCTGTCATTTACACCACCAGTGAATGAAACATACACAGACCAAGGTTTCTCAGGGTACCAGTTACTAAGACACTTATATTGGTCCTTTACAAAATAACAGAATAAGGAAACAAGGATATGGTATAGTATATTAGTTAAGATACAGATGAAAAGCACATATATGCGCAGCTGGGAAGAAGCAGAAAGTAACCTAATAAATTATGTAGACCAAGAAGTTGATGTTTGCAGTTTCTTACACTTCTACATACCGTAATTTGAACTGAGATCGCACTTCCCCATGTTCTATTTGAACCAGTTCATTGTAACAAGCAGTTATGCTGCTATTCTCCTTGAATTGCTGGAAGACAAATCAAGAGTGCATGAAATAGACTGGAATGGTTTAAAACTGTTATTTCTCTTCCTGAATCTAAACCTCTAACCTTATAAAGAGAGCTGGCACAAGTCCAGCAAAAGGCAATGATGGTAGTTAAGCATCTCTCCCATGACAAAAGGCTGAAAAAGCCAGGACTGCCCTGCCAGAGAAGAGAAGGCTCAAGGTATTCAAATATCTGAAGAGACTGTGAGTGCCCAGTAACAGAACGAGAAGGTAATGGGCACAAACAGAAACACAGGAGGGTCCCTCTGAACATCAGGAAGTACTTTTTTTACTGTGAGGGCCGTTAAGCACTGCCACAGGTTGCCCAGTCTCCGTCCTTGGAGATCTTCAAAAGTTGTGCGAGCATGGTCCTGGGCAACCTGCTTTAGCAGAGAGGTAGGGCAAGATGATGTCAAGACGTTCCTTCCAACCTCAACCATCCTGTGATTCTGTAGAAATAAAAAGCTTTAGTTGCACCTTTTGTGTTCAAGGTTTTGTGTTCACTCAACTGTGAGTTTTCTCATTTGGTTTTAGCAACCCAGTTAGAAACAGTCAGTCAAAAAAAAAAAAAATAACAACAACCCAGACATAGTCTCACACAAACTAGTATTGCTTTGATATTTCATTTTGAACATATATCCTTAGTTCAGGATGGAAACGGAATAGAGACATAAAACATTTGTGCTAAAAAAAGAAAATAAAAAAAAGGATATTTGGCATTTCAAGCAAATACTGCAGCTGAAGCTCAGAAGGTCAAAGTAACTTTGCTCCACAACTAATCTCACTGAGCTGTCACTGTGAATTCAGAAGTGCAGAAAAGTACATAAAGTAAGAAGAAAGCTGACAACAGTTAACAGACTCTTATACACTCCAGACCAGAGCAAACAGCCTCTCTTTGTTAGGCAAGGGCAGTCAGCTAGAAGGTCTTATGTTTGGTCCTGCTGAAATCAGAAACTTACGTTGATACAAAAGAAGTAGATTTTCTGACTTTAGTTAAAGTTTACTGCTCATTAGTAAGCTTCTGCTATGAAAAGCTAAATCACTCCTTCAGAAATACATGCACCAAGTCTAGTTTTCACAGGAAATACCCCGCGTTGTCACTAGTTCTCACAGCACAGCTGCATGCAAAGTCTAGAGACAGCACTCAAACCTCCATGGAACAAACAGCAGCTTTAAAAAGCCTATGCTTCTCTCCTGTACGAAAAATTGTTTTGGGGACCAATGGCTTAATCCCAAGTTGCCAGCAAAATGTAAAAAAATAAAATTAAAAACATCTCTTGACATGGGTATGCTTCTCTCCTTAATGCTAAGATCTTAAAATACATCTGTAAGTCTCACTTGACACACTAAGTGAATGCATGGGAAACCAAAAGGCACAATATGAAGCTGACAGAAGCAAAGGTCTAGTAATGTTACGTTTTTGCATAACAAACTGCCTGCAAACAAGTGTATCTTCTACAGCATGGTAGATTTAGATTTCAGGTTTAGACTGCTCTTTTAAATATTCAAATATGCTTATGCTAAATTTAAAACAATATAAACCCAAATATATCAATAATATACAAGTTAACAATGATGGCAACCTATTTACAAACTAAACTTACTAGAACATACGAAAGCTCTTTATAAACTGAATTTTAAAGTAGTGCTGTTTACTGAGAAAAATCAACCACTATCGTGGCACAAATCTTTGGCTAAGAACCAGGAGATGCAGCTTGCTGAAGTGCTAAGCCTGCTCTTAACTGCTGTATAGTCATCTTCAGATATGCAGAATCTCTTTATTTAAGTTTACAGTACTAATGCTACTCATTCACTACCTCACATAAATATGAGAAATCAACTGGAACCTGAAAAAAGCACAAAGCATCTCCTTTCCCTAATCTGTGCATCTAAATGAGGCGCAGGATGATGAAAATCTATTAGCTCTCAAATATTAGAAGGCAGACAACAATACCTTCTTTTAAAAAGTTTAGTATTTATACTTTACATTTTGATGAAACTAATATATACAGAATGTGACACAAACTTCAAGAGCCATCAGCTAGTAGGAATACATCATTCTTCATGCTTAGCAATAAGTACTAAGTTTAATATTAAAGATTTATTTTGTTGCAAACCAGAAAGTTTTAACAGTAGCTGGTCAATGAGAACCAACGTGTGTTTAAGGAAAGAAGTAAAGTTCAAAATACAAGATTGTAATTGAGTAACTGCAATCATTAAGGTCCTTCGTTTGCTAATTTAAATCACAGTTAAAAATCACTCGGGATGCCAAATCACTTATTTAAATTACCCCATCTTAGGAAGGTCTTTACTATAAGATTTATGAGGCTGAGAGGTAAAAAAAAAATAAGTGTAATGAATGTGCTGCATTAACAACACCATTAAGACACAAACACAGAAGGTTCTGATGATATAGGGAGAAAAATCAGAAGATGTAATGTAATGCACTTCCTTGAGAAGGAGGAGGAAAAGACCAGAAATAGTTCAGCATAAAGAAAAATGCCAAAGGAATGTGTAAAGCTAACAGAAAAGACTCCTGAAATCTCTTTCAATTATAAGACTTTTAGTGGCTGTACTGATCCAGGTTTGGATAGCAACCAATCACCACTGATTTCATTAGAAGAAATTAAAAGTGATTTAAGACTACTTAAAATGTACATAACATATTAGCATAAACATAGAAAGATAATACTATAACATAAGTATACATGAAGGGAAAAGAACATTTTAAAGCAGATTCAAATAAAATATTCACTGCACAAAAAACATTCATCGTTATTTGCAAGAGTATCTCCAAAAAAAGATTAAAGGGGTTCTTCGGAATATTTACATTAAAACCTGATGCAAAAAGTCTGGTTTTGTCTACAAAACTCTACAAAAAGGTGGCAGATCAATTGACTAGATGCTCAGACTCTTTCCTAATCAGGTTGGAGATGCATTTGAAGAAGCCACCACAGCAATTGCATTCAGTGTTTTTTCAACGGATGAGAATCAAGATGATGAGCAAAAATAGGAAAAATGCCAACACAACGAATCGTGATGATGCAAATAAAGCTACCAGAAAGGTTGGACTCTAAAAATAAATATAGAGGAGAGAAACTTCTAATTTAAACAGATAGGATATTCCAAAAATAAATTTCATATTATTGGTGACAAAGAGATTGTTTGAAAATACTGTCTATTTGAAGAGGTGCATTTTAAAATCTTTGTATGCAGGATGTGTGTGTGGGTGTGTTAATGGTTTTAGTCCCTACTGATCCCTATCCAAGTAGAAGTAATTCCTATGTCCATCCCAGTGTGAAAATAGGATATTTGACATCAGATGTGTTTTAAATGATAAAAAATAATTCCAGTAGGGAAATACTATATTACGCAAGCTCCCTGATAAATCTGGGACAGCTAGAAGGAACAGTCAGAGCAGCTGCTGGTGCAAAATGATTTTACTTTCCTAGGTAGACATCGTGCCACTGAGATGTGTCCCAGAGTCTCACAGCGTCTCCTCTGGTTCTACTCAGTACAACATCTACAGTTATAATCTAGCCCACAGAACTCATTGCCCTCTACCGCTTTGGAATGAAATGCCAGATTTGAGAAGAAATAAAGATTTCTTCAAAAGGTATTAAACCCTTTTGGGTTTTGTTTGGTGGGTTTGTTGTTTGGGGTTTTTTTTTGGTGTTTTGTTTTTTTTTTCGTTTTTTTGTTTTTTTTTTTTTTTTTTGTTTGTTTTTGTTTTTGTTTTTTTTTAAGAGAGGGAGAAAACTGCACTAAGAAAGCACTGGCATTCTGGGGCTGACCTTTTAGCCTCAACTTTTCCAATTTTCAGGGCATCTAAGCATTTCAGAAATGCTTTTGCTTTCAATGCTTTTGCACCCACAGTACCCTTGCAGGCAAGGCAAGATTTATTACCTCTTGCTGCAGATGTTCTACAAATGGTGACTCCAGTGCATGTTCTTGCTTTGTAAAGAAACTCAAGCTAAATATGAGTTAGCTCAGACACTGGACTCAATATGAGCACATTAACATGAGATTCTGCCTGACTTAATTCCCTTCCTTCTCTGACTTTCCTTACTGTAGTTGATTGTCCTAACTATATATAGTTAATTCTCCCTAACTAAAGTGTCCACTGGTGTGCTTCTACTGCTTCAAAACATAACCTTCCTTACAAATGGCTAACTTCAACATTAGAGCTGATTTATATTACATTAACATAACATTAAAATCCATCTAAAGCCATGCACACCAACATTGGAAAAGGGTAAGAAACTGAACACAGATTTTCAGAGCTGAGAACTCCTGCCTTTTGCACTCTCTTCTCCAAATCTGTTTGGTTAACAGCATGAACAGTATGTTCCCCTGGGCTGCCTGTATAGGAGAGCTTCTAACAGAGTCCTGAGAAGAATGGGTGCAAGTCACCACAACAGACCTCATGACAAGAAAAGCAAATGTCTTCCTCACATCAGAGGGAGCTGGAATAGGCTTGTAGTCTCTTTAGAAGAGAAATCCCAGACGTCTGAAGCACACAGAAGTGTCTGGGTGACTAGTCAACATGCTGTGATATGCAGCACACAGTGATCAAGGTCACCCACCATCTTTTTAATGCAGTCATAAACAAAAGCCACCCATACAGACCACAAGAAGTTAATCTCAGTACTCCCACTTATTCTGTAAGTATTAGTTAGATCACAGATTCTTCTATTTCATATGCTTCTTGGATACACCATTGAAAAGAAAAGAATACCCAATGAATTGCCACTGGTTTCTCATAACTAAATTTTTGACAGAAGCAAATGTATAGTTTTCAATTTGAGGAATTAGAAGTGTCTGTAACTTATGAAGCAATCATGATTACTATATTAAATATGTAATTTATACGTACCCTATCAAAGCCTGCATTAAGAAGTGGAAGAACAGAAGTTTCTTCTTCATCAGCAGATCTACAAAACAAAATCATAGACTCATAGGATCATTTAGGTTGGGAAAGGTCCTTAAGATTGAGTCTAACTGTTAACCTAGCACTGCCAATTCCACCATTAAACCATGTCCTAAGCACCCCATCTACATATCTTTTAAATACCTCCGGGGAAGGTGACTCCACCAACTTCCCTGGGCAGCCAGTTCCAATGCTTGATAACACTCTCAGCGAAGAAATTTTACCTAGGATCTAATTTAAACCTCTCCTGGCACAACTTGAGGCCACTTCCTCTTGTCCTTGGGACAAGAGACCAACATCCACTCTACTACAACTTCCTTTCAGGTAGTTTTAGAGAGCAGTTACTCTCCCCTCAGAGCCTCCTTTTCTCCAGATTAATCCACCCCAGTTCCCTCAATTGCTCCTCATCATACTTGTGCTCCAGGCCCTCCATCAGCTTTGTTTCCCTTCTCTGGCCCCGCTCCAGCATCTCAATGTCTTTCCTGTAGTGAGGAGCCCAGAACTGAACACAGGATTTGAGATGCAGCCTCACCAGTGCCCAGTACAGGGGGATGATCACAGCCCTGGCCCTGTTGGCCACGCTATTGCTGATACAGGCCAGGATGTTGTTGGCCTCTTGGCTGCATGGGCACAAGCTGGCTCGTGTTCAGCTCCATCAGTCAGCACCCCCAGGTCATTTTCCATGAGCAGCTTTCCAGCCACTCTTCTCCAAGCCTGGAGTGTTGCATGGGGTTGTTGTGGCCCAAGTGCAGGACCCAGCACTTTGTCTTGTTGAATCTCATACCATTGGCCACAGCTCATCGATGCAGCTTGTCCAGAAGAAGGCTCTGCAGAGCCTTCCTATCCTTCAGCTGATCAACACTCCCAGCAAAATTGGTGTAGTCAACAAATTAGGTAACTATTCTACATAACATTCTTATATAAGAATATCTTTTACAGAACAGTAATGCTTACGTGCGGGGAACCACAGCAAGTATCATGGTATGCTCTGATGGTTTTGTGGCACGAATAGATCTAAAGAAACAAATTTCTCAGTTACCCCACATGCTTTCTCAATGTTACTTTAAGTATCTTCACAGAAAATATAAATAAAAAACAGGACTGAAAGACACCATTGTGGCTAGACAATAGGATATTGCACAGCCAAAATCTACTAATCCCAATTTAGCCAATTAATTTCCATTTTGCTACCAAATTCCTCAGATTTTCCTTAGTGCAGTAAAGAGGCAAGAGCTCCAAAACCATAGGGCATGAACAGCAGCTCTTCAAATCCACTCTTATAACCTAGCAAAGGTTTACCCTGTTTACTCAGCTTATTTGGGGCCGAGTGCCCTGAACGCATGGGTTGAGAAAGCTCAGTCTAAACAATGCCTTTTCAATACCTATTAGCTCATTTAAATAAGAATCTCCACCACCTTCTTCCATATTACCAGTCCTCCTAGATACTGTAAAATTTTCTTTAAAGGGTGGAAAGTGCTTTTGGGGCACACAAGTAAGGAAAGAGGGTATAGCAGATATAGATAATAAATGATCATTTATGAAATGCCAAATAAACAAAAATATTACTGAGGAACTGAAAAAAATATTACCAACTATCAGAATAACACACCATTCACCTTTCACTGGCTAAAGATAACCTTTTTCAATCATGTCACACTGTCCTGAATAAACAGTCTTGATCTTTTAGAAGAACTTCCATCAGCACAAGTATTTGAGCTTTAAAATGCTCCCTGTCATACACATGGGACATTTCAGCTCAGGGTGGACTGAGTAGCACAGAATGGTATATGGTACAAAAGGTATGCTTCAGCTGACACAGTGTATTTTAGCAAAGAATCACTTAGAATTCTAAGTGCTTGCAACCTTAGAGCTGCTAACACAGTCATGTGAACCAGAAGAGTGATGGGAACTTCTGTGAAGAGCTGGCAGTACCTGACTCAGTGAACAAACATGCACATTCCTTTGAAGCCCTACAGCTTCAGACTTTGTGGCAGCAGTAACCCAAGAAAGAAGCAGGCACAGGGCAGGGAGTAATTTCACAACAGCTCTCACTTATGCTCTGATAGAAGTCCATGACCTAAAGAGACAGTTTTACAATTCAGCTTTGCCAAAGTGTATTTTTTGCATTGTTCCGCTCTTACAGATGCATTCAAACTGCCTGGCCTCAATCCCCAAACTTTCTTTTTACTGTAGGTTTTGGGCTTCTTATTTATTTATGTATTTCTTAATGTTCAGCATGTTCTGAAATTCAAGAGAAGCAAAAGTGCGTAAGATCCTTTAGGTTACCTGCAGATATCTTCTGCATCAAAATATCTGGAGTTCCTGTGATCTATAACAATTATTTCCTGGTGCTTATCAAGAAAACATTCAAGTGCTGACTCTGGAGTACGTGCAATATTGCACCTGTATCCAGCTCTGTCACAAGCCCACCAGAAACCATCACTCTGGCTGTCTTCTTTTGCAAAGATCAGCAAAACCTGCAAAGCATGCAAAACAGCAGCATCACATTATGCATACAAAATAGTTTTCTGAGTGGTGCAAATCTTAACAAACTTCTCCTATACAAAAGAATGAGTCTACTTTGAAAGTGGAAAGCCTGATCTACAGACTGTAAACCAGCTGATGCAGTAGCACAACTTTCTTAATAGATAGACTAACAATAGATAATCAATAGTTAATTGCATAGGACTGATATTTTGAACAAAACTGGCTGCCAGATGATGAGTCTATCTGACATTCAAAGTCTATCAGCAGCCACCCAGAGTAGGTAGGTATCTGTTCCAACACCATTCCCACTGTCATCAGGCCATCCCAGCTAAACGCACTTTTAATTGTAATGACAGGTCTGAAATGTAACTGCCTTAATTATCCCTCTTCAGGGACAAGTAACATAACACAGTTTTATTCATTATTTCTTCTTTGATGTACAACAAAATGGAGTTAATCCATGTTCTTTCAAAACTAAAAAGAAAAACAGACAAGTAGGAATGGACAGGGCAGAGCAGGGGAAAAAACCCTTCTTTCAAACATAACAATTTTTACCCAATAAATTATCTCTAATTACGTAAATATATGAGGTAGTTTCAACAACCTCAACTGAATACTTAAGGAACTCCTCACACAAGATCAGTTAGGATGTATGCAAAGCTGCTGTTCAAAAAACCAGACTGATGCTGTAGGAGGTCTGTTTGCTAACTGACATACAGATAACAGAATATAGGTTGAAAACAGCTTTAGTTGTGTGCTGCCTGTGTGAAAGAAAGAGTGTTTTTAAGAGGGAACAGATTTTTCATCCTTGCCCTATAATACATGTATTATCAGCATTTGAATTATATAGCTAGGAACACAAGTCACATAGACAACCTCTTCACAATTTGCTTATATTTGCCATAGCAACTGATCACTAACCGGGCCACCCTGTGTGACAGATGAAATAAAAAATTAATGTAGTGCAAATATGCTGTGAAAAAGAAGGCCTCAAAACTGCACTGAAAGGCAATGGGCAGAGAATAATTTATGTATGAAACAATAGCCTGTTAATTTCACAGATAAAAGTAATCCCCTGACTTCCCTGAAAAACAAACAACTGTCTGAGCAAAATATGTAAGATTTTGCCCCAAATGCCCATAGGAAATGTCAATAACCTTCCATCTGTACTTCTCTATGAAGCTGCGGTGTCACCACATGAAGTTCAACACCATCAGTCTAGAAGCCAGAAAAGGTGGCCACAATTTTTCTTGTATCTTGAGCTGTCTGGATTGCTAACTTCTAACCAATAAACAGATCAATTAATGTTACTTTGGCGGGATAACCAGTCAAGGTTTCATTGAGCAGGGAAAGAAAATAATATGCTTGGAATTTTCATAAGTATTAAGAAATAAGTTTCAATTTACTAGAGACAGTATTTTTAATTACAGTTCAAGTAATTTTTTTTAAAGAAGAAGTAATTACAGTTAAAGTAAGCAGATTTGGGTTACTGACACTCAACATCTAAGGCAACTGTTTGTCACACTACCTAATCCCTGATTTTTTTCCAGCCATCAAAGTGCTCGAAAGGAGTGACATGGTTGAGCTCCAGACTTTACTCAGGAAAGCCCTTACTTTCTCCTGTTCGGTTACAACTGGTATTAGTTTCATTTTGCTCCTATTTTGGTCGGTACAATATGGCTCAGAAAACTGACTTTTTAGGGCACATATTTTGATATCTTCCTTTTCTATTTCCAAACTGGGAATGTTAAAAGGACTGCAAACTGTGATCATTCACCAGCTGTAAAATAATGGAGTTTAATTAAACCACCTAATCTTCCACTGGTAGCTATCTATCAGTGTGTGAATCCTTCTGAGAATATTAACTTTTGAAGGTTTTTTAAAGTATTACTCCCATGCCTTCTCATTAACATTTGCATGGCACTTACTATAACTAGAAGTATATTGCAGGATATGTTCTCAAAGTCAGGATAAAAATACAACAATACATATAAACAATAATATAAGGAAAAGCTTGAATTCAATCTGTGTTCCTTGGCAAAACCCCCCATGTAGCTTTTTTTTGTGTGTGGGTGTGTGTAATTTGTCAGTAAACTGTAAAACTGTAAAAAGATCATTCTACTCAGTGCTGCCCTTGTTTAGGAGCTCTGTGACCTTCTCCTGAATAGAGCTTTACATTTGTTTGTGATTTACTGGAATTTTCACCATATTTCTAAGTATTTGCTTTGCCCAAGTATTGCATGTTTTGTTCCAGTTTATCATACAAATATAGAAAATGGACAGAGATTTGCTTTAAAGAGTTCAAGATAAAAAAAGAGACACCAGCTGAGTACAGCCACATAGGGTACCACAACAAGACTGCTAAAATTACAAACAACATAAGAAGTGAAAAAAAAAGTTACTTAATTATTTTTATGTTATTGTATCTCAGCAAGAGAGTTTTAAGGTGGAAAACACATAGTGGCTCGGAATTAAGTTAGGGAAGAGCTGTTGTTACATTGAAAATAGGCATGGGAAGACAGTAAAATGCTCTGCATCATTATGCTTCCTTTGCAGCTCAGTAGGGAAGATGACCATCATCAGAACAGAACTGGAGTTTGATGTCAATACTGTGAAGGAGATGATGGCAAATGAATGTCCTAAGAAGTGAGAAATTGCAATATTTGAAGGGTGGGAAAGGGAGGAACAGACATATCCAAGCCTTGGTAAATAATAAGAGTATGACAGGGTTTTTCATGTGCACTAAAATTTTATAAAACCACACTTCTCCTGTGTCCACTGGAGACACTGCATTTATATATACTTTTACCATGGCAATTTCTAAGGTCTCAGAACCCAACTTTGCCTATTTGCAAGTCTTGGTACAAAGTCAGGGCAAACATGCAAGCAGCATGTGAGGAGGGTGTTTGGAGTGTCAGAGATGGTATATTTGCTTTGGACTTTTCTCCTTTCCCTTTAAGGTGAGCAGCACCTGGGTCAAAATCTAGTACAAACCAAACCAGATTTGTCCTTCAACACAGATGGACATGAAGTCCTGTGAGGAATCTATTAAAAGGTTTATGGCAGGTCACAGTCACAAGTAAGGTCAACTCTCAAGACAAAAAATATGGGCCATTTTGAGGTTGGCACAGGTGTCCTGTACCAGCATAAAACATCCACCAGAATAAAAATAACCACTAAGAAAAACTCTGGTGGCAATTGTTGTAACAAAATAAATGGACTTATCAGGCAATTGCGAACATGATTAAGCACCTGCAAATAGACATTTAGAATATGGTATTCAGTAGCTGTTTGCATTGCACAGAGAAACACGTAATACCATTGTCTACATGGAATAAAGATTAATACACATTTTTAAAATGCATAGATGTGTGCAATACTTGCCAAATTAGCTGAGGTAATGTGGCTTATTCCACAAAGGAGGTGAGTTTACATAAAGTGTTTTCCCTTTACAGTAAATAAGTTAGCATATGGCAATGTCTTTGAGGAAAACTCATCAGTTAATGGTTTTACTTCAGGTCTGCTCTCTGCTTTACTTAAGGACCTCTACGGCAGCACCGTAGATTCTCACTTGTTAATTCTAGGGACAAAGTAACATCCACACCTGACAAGATACCAAGAAAAATGCTGAACACTTAGAAAGAACAAAAACCCCATTTTCCTTTCTTATATGGAAAATCTTCACTTATAACAGCTAAGACTGGTACTGCGATACTTTGGCAAATCCAGTTTCTACAAAGTAAAATCCTGACATAAGCAGCAAGTGTATCTGTGTTTGTTAAACATCTGCTTGACACTCTTTCTGAAGATGGTCATAGACTAAAGAATATTTTTCTGTGAACAGTTCCACACTTTTATGTTGAAATTCCTTGCAAAACCAAAGACTGGTCTACTGCTGAAGCCACCGTCCCACAGTGATCTTGTAATATAAACAGTTTCATCAGATCAAGTCAATTCATTAAGACTGAATGCTTAATACAGAGATAAAAATGTAAAGCTTTATGATGCATATACACGATTTATTTTCCTTGTGAACAGCATTTCTTCCACTTGTAGGTTTTTCCTCTCATAGCCACATACAGGGAGAAAGAAGCCAACCCACAAAATGAAAAGGTGACTGGTGACTAAATGTCTCCATGACCCAAAAAGTAAATTCAAATGAATGCTGTGTCACTAGAGCAATGTTAAAGACTGAGATTATTTAATTTCCTGACATCTGAGAGCTCTAACACCCACTATAAGCTAAATTAGAAAGAAAAAATCCAAACACTTGGCATCTGTTTACTGGCACAGGAACAAAATGTACAGAAGCGAGTGAGGGTGAGAGCTGTGCTCTTTAAGCTGAAGTTCAACCTGCGCTGTTGGAGATGGTGAGATTTCTTGGATTGGTGACCTGTAGAAGCAGTTCTCTGTTTTGTTGTGCAAAAACCAGCAAAACTCAAAGAGTACTTAAATTTTATAATGGAGCTCTCCGCTTTTGTGTATCAGAACAGAACAGATTTTAGATACAGAGAGGCAGCTCTTTCCCCTGCTAATGCACATACACACACACACTTGTATTGACAGGACTTATAAAAGGAATGATTTGATGTTAATGGAAATCTAAGCACCTTGTTTACCAAGTTAATTTACTTGTACATCTCTTTTGAAGCAATCAGATAAACCAAAACACCAATTACCCATCTCACAGACCTTGAACAAGTAAAATGAAAACATTATGTTTAACTACAGGGGTTGAACCTTCATTTCTTCATCCATTAACACTGAATTGATTGTATCAAGAAATGGAAAGAGCATCTTACCTGAATTGGATCTTGGGTCAGTCTCATGGGCCCAATTTGTACTTCTGTCGCTGAACCCTGCTAAAGAAAATAATATGGACATTTTTTCCCACTCTGGCTCTTAACAAGATGGCATTCTACACGCAAGAATGAAAGATCAAACAGAACCATGAAAGACTCTCAAAGGCAGGCAGATATTAGACTAGCAGCATTAATACAGTTGCTTTGAAGTGTATCTTTCATGAGCATATTTTACCAAACTCTGAATTTTGTTTTATTTACCTTTAAGTTAAAAATTGTAAGGTTTTAAACAAGGAAACAAGAAAAACCACTTTTTTTCCCCTCTTGCCCCAACAGAGTACCTTGGTTACACACAAGGACTTGTATTTTGAGTAGGACTACAGAAAACTTTTTTTTCCTGGACAAAATTTGCTTACTCCTTTGAATGTGATACAGAACTTTCAATAAAGGTCTTGTGACATATATTGAATAATATCTTAATTGGTTTGGTTAGGAGAAAAGTTACTTCTTTAGACAAGAGAACTTCTTTGGATTGCAGATTTAAAACTGTTTTTTAGAACCACAGCCTTCATTTTGCAGGAAAAAACACTGCTACCATGTGAACCATGCCATTTTCAGAAGATACGAGAGCATATAATAAATTAAAGCAACTGTAAGAGAGCCAGCACATATTGGCTGTGGCTTCTTTGGTTGCCAATATTTCCTAGGAGTTGAATTACCTTAATACTTTTTGTGTCTTGATACATTTCAACACACTCCTCCTGTACACCACTGATTTGTTTCACTTCAGACCATTAGCCACAGAAGGTTGTTAAGCAACTGAACAATACCTATGTCCACCCACAGATGCATGTACTTAAGAAAAAGAGTCTTTGACGCCTTAAAATATTGTTCCCCTCTTGTGTATGGAGGATTCTTTCCAAGTTCACCATCTCCAAAAGGGCAAATTCTCTGCGTTTCTGGTACCAATTACCCCAGGTGTAGGCAAGTTAAAGCAATTGTTCCTCAAGGCATGTAGATTGAATGAAGCCCTAACTGTAGGCAGATTCCCAGGCTTGTTCCCTGGCAGACAGGAATCCTGAAGCCTAATTTGTGCAGCATCTTGCTCTGCAGTTATTATTAGTTTGAGCCTTCTGTCTAGGTGTTACATTGTTCTTAATCTCAGGATTTTTCACAGGAATGCATATGAACATTCAAAATGGATGAAGTTACCAGTATTCAACTTTTTCCCTTAGAGAATACAATACAGTGTTAAGCATTAACAGCCTTGACTGCACATGAGACAGTGGTATTATGTATGGCTACAACTGACATGCTGGACTTTCATGCACCACTGAGCATCCATTCTTTTCAGCCCAACAGCGTATGTCAGAAGGTGGTAACTGGCAGGACTCCAACAGATTAAACCACAAAGCCTGCGACTGTTTTCCAAAGCAAAACCTGCCCCCAATATAAGTGTAGTTAACCTCTCCTTTTCTCATACAATAGCTTAACTTCCCACTTGAGCTCCTGCCATAAGCAGAATGTAATTTAATGCCAGAAAGTGTATCAGAATAGAAATGAAAGTTAGTGCCCACCATTAACCATGAGTTATGAGTAAGGTTTGAGAAACAGTTCTCTGAAAGCTCCCGACTGCTTTTCCCATCCACCAAAAAAGGAAAACAGTTCATTCACCCTCCAGTGGTGGACGAAACTCTTAAATACACCTTTTATTATTGCTCATTTTGATTAAAAAAAAAAAAAAAAGGAAAAGTTTTAAGGTAGACTCATTAGATGAATCTGTAAGAATACACAACAGGCTTGGGTCAGTACCACTGAAAACCCTTCTTTTCTTACAAGCTCTGATTGTCCCAGAATGCACTGATCAAGAGCTCGGGATCCTTCACAAAAGACAGTTGGGACACAGATATTTATTTTATTATCCATTTATTAATGGGATACTGACACAGAATCATAAAATCATAGAATGGTTTGGGTTGGAAAGAACCTTAAGACAGTTCCAACCCTCCTGCCATGGGCATGGACACCTCACCATAGACCATGTTGCCTAAGGCTCTGCCCAACCTGGCCTTGAACAGAACTGAATAGATCAAAGCAGGGAAGTCTATAAATTCTTCTACAGAGATTCCTTTATAGGGTAGCCACTTGTCTTAGCCTGGCTGTTTTAAAATAACAACAACAATAAATCCACACCACTGGGACTCGAGGTTTCTCTTCCTGCTGCTTCTGTGTCAGTGTCATGAATAGAAAATACCTGAATATAAGAACCTAAAAATCAAGGTTTCTTTCTCTTCCTCCCTCCCAGTTTCAGAGTGTTCTGAAACTAATGCAACTAACTGATGTTAGCAACTAACTGATTGCTAATGGTACAAAAGCTTCATGAGATTGAAAAATCTGAGAGCCCCAGTGTAGGTGAACTTGTCCCTATCCTGCTCTGCACAGACACGATAGTGCCAGAACCACACATGGATGCAGAAAAGGTGTTGCTATATCTGAAAGATTGCCATAACCTTTAAGTCCCTAACTTGCTCAACTTTGTTGCTTATACAGTGCATGGAAACAAATGGCAATGAACCTCAGCATAGGAAGGATTAATAAACTTCATCAGATACAGCAAAAACATGTGTCCGAAATCCTCCTTCCTGGACTTGGAGTTCTGAGCTTTACTTTACAAGCTAGATCAAACCCTTGGATTTACATGCCCAAATTGCTCAGGGAACAAGTGACTGTCTCATTTTTCTCTTTCAGAACATAGCTAGAATATACAGCAAGAATGAGCGCCTGGCCTTCACAAATGTCCTACAGGTCTCTCTTTGGCCTGAAGGAATTAATTCCACCGCTTCCTACCTGCAGAAGAGTTTGATTGCATGGACATTGCATATTAGTGATACCATGACCATACCTCTGCTCATTTCCTGACTTAAGTCAGTATCTCATTGCTGATGATTTCCAATTTAAATAAATCCCTCATTATATGATTGACTGTCAGGAAGGACTGATAGTAGGTCTGGAACCTAAATCAATTAGAACAGTGGCTCATGACAAACTTTTCTGGTAAAACGGTAGATACAAGCCTGGTTCCAGAGAGGTCAGTGAGAAAATCCCTGATTTCAGTGAGCACATTTAGAAGCAAAGAAATCATAAATAAACTAACAATGAGCAAACAACAAAAGCTTAAAAACAGTGAAAAAAATTTTTGTTTTTAACATTTTAAACCATATTCTTTCCAATATCATTCTAACCTCCAAGGCAATCTCACCAGGAATCAGCTATTAATCAAGTAATTAAAGTCAATGGTACTTTTTTAACCCGCGTGTTTTTGTGTAAATCAGGGATCCTCAATTGCCTTACTATCATAGCAGCTCCATTAAGCAAAACGTGCTCACCACTTCATGAAAGTTCTGCCCTTTTAGATCACCAACACAAAAATATTCACCCCCCCATATGCCTGCAGATTTACAGCCCCTGCAGTTTATGAATCATCAATAGTTAGTAATATAACCACTGTAAAAATAATTACTAATTAGTACAGCAAAATCTCCTTGAATGATTCTTGATTGCTCCAGAGCAACAACAGCAACTAAACCCGACCAACCAGTGAAGCAAAGGTGCTGGTGAATTCAGCCTCCTGGAAAGGCTCACGATGGGTGTGCCTGTTGAGAAGCATCACATAGATGCAAAGGACCCTACTAATACTCTTTTGCCTCGAAAGCCCCTTCCCCCTGCCCCCTATATCTTCTTTCCTCTTTAGTCACTCCCACAATGACGCAACCCTTCCCTCACTTTTGTAGCATGTCTTCAGGCATCTGTCCCTTTGGTTTTGTAAGCAGGTAACACAATTCTTTTTTCGACCCAGCTCTCCCCATCTTTGCTAGGGCTCATTGGCAGTTCTCTCCAGCTCAGCTTCCCTATCCACGCAGCAAGTGGGGGTTGACACCTCTGCCCATCCTTTGGCTATTACCAGTTACATATTCAATTATACCACTGTTTTCAGCCTCAAATCCCTTTCTTTTTTTTCCAGGACAGTCTTTGGTCCTGAAAAGGATTACAACTGTGTGTGACTTTAACCCTGCTTGAATTCCCTTACAGGACAGAGGGCCCATATCTTGTTCTTCAACATCCCTGGCTTGGGGCTGGTGTCCTGCTCCTGTTCCTGCTACAACACCTCTGATCAGCATATCCAGCTCCTCTTCCACTGTTTAGCAACATTCTGCCAGTGTCTTTTTCCCCTTCTTTTCTTTGCCTGTCTTTCTTAGAAGAACTACATCCCAATCTTTCTCCTGTTCTTTTACTTTATTATCACTTCTGCTCTATTCGACTCCCACCCACTGGGGTTTTTCTATAGTTTGACACCTCACTACTCTCTCTCTGTTTGGAGTCTTCCTGTTTCTTTGCAAGCTTCAGCTGTTTCAGGGGCTATCACTTGACCTATCTAGCAATTAATGCATATCAAAGAAGGGGCAGATTTATAGGGGAAAATTTAAGAATTCACAAAGATGAATTCAGTCAGATGTTACCTCTGACTGAAGAAGCCCCTAAACAATAAGCTGGCAAAGGCTGTGAGAATAAATGGGATAGATCACTACACACTTTTGCTGGAGTCTTGGTCCCGAGCTAGATGGCTTTTGGCCTGACTTCCATGGCATTTCCAGACACTGTCTTTCCCCAGTTGATTCCTTTGACAAGCTGTCTCTGTTCTTCCTCTCCACCCACCAATACAGCTACTCCCCCAACTCTCTTTCGTGGAGCACCACTCTTTGCCACCTCTGCTGTCAAGTTCTGATGGGTTTTTGTAGGTTTTCTTGGCAGTGTTTTTTCTCTCCCCCTGCCCTCGCCTTTCTGAGGCTTTCATTTACTTGTCTCCTACCTTCCCCGGCTGCTCATACCCTGCACTTCGCTGGCTCCCACTAGAGGGCTGCCAACTCACTCTGCTCCACAAGCTGCTCCCCATATGCCAGCCGAGAGGCACCCTTCCAAGGAGTCCAGAGGAGCACTAAATGTTTGGATAGCTCAACTCTAAGGTTAATGTAAGGTCATGCTGTTTAATTAATTGAAAATAATGATCAAATGCACATGCCATTTAGAAGAAATAAGGCTTCATCTTTGTTGACTTAGCAACTGCAAACTCTGCAAGCATCCATAACAAAAGCCTGACACATCAGATACATAGGAACTGGTAAAAAGTATGCATTTTGAAGAGACAGATTTTCACAATATGTGTGAAACACACACTGAGACAGCTGGCATGAAAACACTATATACACAGGCAATAACCTGGACCCAAACCTACAAAGACACGTAGGTTTGTCAGGCTTTCCTGTACTTTTATGCACCTAGCTCAAGGGAAGAGTTCACAAACCAGCAACTGGTTCTTTTGCTTCCCAAAATGAAGCAGAATTGGGATGAGGCCCTCTCAATGTCTCCAGTTGAATCTATATGTCATTGCACACAATGGAACTGAAAATCTGTGAGGAAGAGGAAGAAAGTCAAGGGCCTTTCCTTCCTTGACCACCCTCACCTCTGGGTGATGAAATGAGTCCCCTGTTGCATACTGATTCCTTCACCCACGACAGAGACCTGTGCCAGAAAAGGAGCATTAAGCACTGTCTAAATTCCTTTCCCACCTCCCCCTTCCCAGTTACCAATGCCTTACACTGGTGGCAGAGCACTCACCTGGGAGAGAAGCATTTGAAACCAAACTTGGCTGGGCATAAGCTATCATATACCAGATGACCCAGCCCACTATTGTCCCTGCAATCTAGTCCCAGCCTGACTAGATCTTTCAGGGGACCTGCTACAGAAATGTCTCTGGCTGTGAACTCCACATATTATACAGTGTGTCGTGTATGCCAAGACTGTGTATCTCAGTAGAACTAAGATTGGCAGCAGTTCTCATAAAAACGGAAGTCCAAGAACCAAATCACTAAAATTGAGTTTCTGTGAATTACACCGTTGGTAGCATGTTGGATGCTTAAGCCATTTTTTGACTTTGGTTTTCAGAGTCTGCTCCTACTACTGCTTCTGTGCAAAGCTGCAAAGATCTGTATGAACAGTCAGCTTCAGGAACAGATGTTAAGATTCCTATCTTTCTTCCTTCATCCTCATTCCACTCTGTATGGTCTCCTGGCTTGTGTTTCAGATAAGAAATTAGAAAAGTAAGTATTAGAAAAGTATTTCTTCTTTGTTTCTCACTCCTTCCACCCTCCCACCCCACAATATAACTAATCTCTTTTTAAGCAATTATAGATAGTAGTGATCTTGCTGCTTCAATCTAAAATAAGTAGTAAAGGAAGAAAAGCAAACCAGTCGGATTCAGGTAAACCTCTGAAAGACATGGGGAAGAGAAAGGGGAACAAAGGACAGATAGCACAAACAGGTCACAAAAATTGGATCACCCTTAGAGAAAAAGAATTGAGAAAGAAAAATGTACCAGTGTCAAGTTGCTAGCAATTTTAGGTAATCTCTTGAACAAGAAAGCTGACACTTGTCAAATAATTCTGTGAGCTCTAATGTAACAAATGTGTACCTGGTATAAAATGGTAACTGAAGAAAAAATATTATATTAAGACTTTTTGCATTCTGTTCACATTTTGGTAGCAGCTTCCTTATGAATATGTTATCATAATAGGAAGTAAAACAATCAAGTAGAAAAGACACTATTTTTGGCTATTATTTTGTTAAATTTGGCATACAAACTACCATCGTCAATCAGTCCTCAATTCTACTTACAGCAGCAACTGCTTTGAGACCTGTTAAGGGAAGATAGGTTATCAAAAGCCCACAATGCATAAAGAGTAGTCCATGTCCCTTTTATTCCTATAATTCGCAGATTAATGCTTCCAACAGGAACTGGAAGCAATCCTGCGGGTGTTTGTACATAAAATTTCACCCCAAATTTTTCTTACATGGATTCAAGGCTCATGTTCTGAACATTGGTTCTATTAAGTTTAGTACCACAACTCTGGTTCTTGATGTTAGCACAAAATAGATTTGGTGTCCAAGCTTCAGTTGGTTGAACACAGTTGATTAGGACATCTGTTAATAAAAACCTACAAATTTCTGGAGAGGTTTCTAAACACATTTCCATGTCCTTTATACAAGGTCTTTGAGGAACAATCAAAAGTTGGTCAGAACAACCAATCCTGGCCCAACATTCTGTCTCCAGAAGTGGCCAAAAGCAGATGACAAACCCAAAACTGCAAAACCAGGGCAAGCACAAAGTGACACTGTCCTTTATACCACCTAAACTCAGCGCTCATAAGTAACCTCAGCTTCTGCTTTCCTTACAGAAAAAGCCATGTTAACTCTTCCCCAGCCCATCATTTTGCTCAGTTATCTACCACATGTATTTGTGCTGTGCTATATCTCTAGATATAGTGTCTTGCCCAGGATGGAAACCTTCCTAGAGCATCTCTGGTACCCTCTAAGGAAGACTAAAGTGTCATTATCTGTTTTTCACTCCTCTAGCGCTGACATCAGTTTAAAGAAGAGGTGATACACCTTAGTAGTTCACCAGTTCCAGATTTATGTTCCTTGTGAACCCTTGGGTGAATATGCTTACCTTCCAACCCAGCAATCTTTCCTTCTCCTTCACCGCCTTCCTACAAGAGAGCAATAAATGGCCCACATCCCAAAATCTACTACCCACACATCTCTTGTTAAAGTGCAAAGTGCCCAGAGAGGTGGCTTAAATGACTTGGCAGCTATTCACATTGCTTGAGAAGGGCATGGTCTCAAAAGATGTAGCTATCATTATCAGTGTACTCACTGATATTGAAGCTTTTATGCCAATGATATTTAAAAAAAAAAAAAAAGAAAGCTATAAATTCATTTTGATACGTTAAATATACATCAGGAAGACATCAAATTACATAATGCTGCATCACAGTCTGATACCAAACATTTTTCTTTCGTAAAATTCTCTTTGAGGTATCCTGTCTTTCTCACTCTAAATTCAGTATTAATTTTTAGGAAAAAAGTAATATTCCTTAATGAGTTTTCTAGTCAATGTTTTACATGCAAGTCTACAGAAACAAGAAAAATATGGCATAGTTGACATTTCCTACCTTTTGATAAGAAAGCTAAGCATTTGTTCCTCTTTACCTTAAGCTATTCAAAGGTATTGCAGGTTCCTTATTCTTGTGTTTATGCAGTTTAGAGGTACATTTGTTTAAATTGGCTGGATTGCCATACCATATGAATAAAAAACTTTGAGAAATTAAATTGGCTGTGACAAGGTATCTTTTCAAGATAACAGCTTCTTATCCACAGATGCTGTTAATATGTTCAATCCCCTCTCCCCCAAAAAAACAAACCAAAACCCACCACCAAAAAAGAAAAAAAAAGGCAAAACCCAACATGCAGCATTTGTTCCTAATTAGGGGGTTGAGACATGGCAAAAACAACTAATGCATAGCTTTCAAGTAGCATTTGGACTAGGTGTTCCTGCACACATTGCAGCAGGACATATAAAATAACAGCGTACGTTTCCCTGCTGATTTCCTATAGTGCCTCAAAGTCTATAGCTGTAGGAAACTTCCTCCCTTTCCTCCAGGTACTCAGAACCTGAGTAGGAAGAAGAGCCTGACTAATGTCTACAGATGTTCAGTGAAACACCAATGAGTAAGAAAACACAAAATTGTTGGCTTGAAAGGACCCCTGAATAGCATTTAGTCTTTCCAAGTGATGCTATCACAGTGCTTGATTGAGTCAACCATGCCTTTGCCTATCCCTTTCCAGCATGTCTGCTGCTCAGGCAGTCACCTCCAGCCTGCACTGGCAAGAAACAAATTAAATTCCACAGACTGGCCAAATGCTTTTACTTCTGAACTACTCTGTATGAGAAATTTCATAATATAACCCCTTTTTATTTCACTCCTTTCTCTTAACTGTAATATTGAGTAAGTTCAGATCAAATTGGCATTTTTTTTAAAAAAAAAAACAACACCCAAAAAAAACAACAGTCAAACACATTTCTCTTTGAAATACTTAAAAAAGTTAATATTGAACAGATACTATGGACTCCTCCAAAGATAAGAAACTTTAGCAACTCCTAGTATAACTATTGTGGCAAGTTAAAAAATGGCTCTTTTAAGAAAAAAATACTTCCACATTTTAATCCAGCAGCACACAAATAGGAAAGAGACTCATGCACAAACGGCAACATTTTAATACTTGTGGAAAGAAAGCCAATTACAGAATGTAGTCCCAAATAACATCAGGTTTATTTTAAATAAATAGTGACTTTGTCCACAGAGATTTCCCTCAAAGCCTATTTATTTTGTTAGCACATACATTTCACTTTAGTAAGCACGCAAATATGCATGGCAGGTAAGTTATGTTACTGTCCTTGCAGTGGGAAGTGGAGTGAGGAAAAAACTTTTCCAAGTATCTGTCAAAGTAAGCAGAATCTGCCCAAGACTTGTGAAACTTGTCTTGGTGAGACCTCTTTCTGTAAATCCATTTGTCATTACTGTCCATTCTCAACTTTGCAAGAGCGTGAACTGCACATATTACTAGAGAATCCAGTCAAATCGTCTTTCCTCAATCTTAGGGAAAAATACAGCAACTAAACCTGAACTGTTTCAGAAATACACTCAGAGGTATTTAGGAGAGAGCAAAACCCAAAACTATAAACACAGAAAGATTTAACAATTAATCTTATTTTTCTCCTTGTATGTTCAGCTAGTCAAAAAAGTAACCAATGTGAGGTTAGGAATGAAGAGCCAAACAAAATGACTTTATGCTGACATGTAAATTTATGATGAACCCACACTTTCAATGCTGTACATTATCTTTTTTTTTTTTTTTTTGCTGTAAGTCAATAAATTAATAGACACTCCGAGACATCTTCAGAGAACTCAAAAGGCTAGGCTGCCTATGCCAGGAAGAGAAGTAACTAAGGAACATAAGATGCATGTATGAAATCATGAGTGTTGCAGAGCTGAATGAAGAACAATTCATCAATAGTGTTCACAGTACAAGAAATACGATGCTTTCATTTAAATCATCAGGCCACTGAAGGGGGCATTGTTCAAAAAGCAGTTGAACAAAATTTACCAAAGGTAGGCCCCTGAGTTGCTGTGAAATATGTCAGTAAAAACATCACAACCCAGAAGCCCCTCAGTCACAGGTTAATAGAGGCCCAGGAAGAGATCCCTCTCCATCTGCCCTCTTTTCTATCTCTTGCATAGGGCTCTTTGCTCTTGTCCAAGGCAAGACAATGGGCTGGCAGACTTATGGTTCAATATGGCAGACTTATGGTTCAGTACAGTATACCAACTCTGAATATGGCTATTAAAATTGATAGAAAAAGATATGAAGTGAGTTTCAGTATTGGAAGATTTGGGTAATATGATCATATAAGTATGAATGGAAAAAGCTAGAACAATATTTTGCAGCAAGCTGCTACCTAAATAATCCAGATCTTCTAACCTCAGCTCTTTGCCTGAGTAAAAACACACAACTTATGAAGCATACCATTAATCTGCAATCAAACAATAATTTTAAAATGTAAAATTAACTTTGACTTCCAAAGACTAAGAAGAAACATCTAGAGGTTGTCTGCATTCACCAGAGGGGCTGCCAGCTCACCATTTTCTCTACAGACTGTTCAGTTCCCTCCAGTTCATATGGAAGGTGCTGCCAAAACAAATTTCAAGTCCCACTTCTGAAATGAGTTGTGAGGAGCATACTTCCAGGGCTCTGAGATGTCAGTAAGAGTTTGCTGAAATATAGTTATCATATTTGAAATTAATCCTCGAATATGTGAATATTCAGGAGTTTTCCACAAGTCTACTTCTACTAGGAAAGTGCAATCTAAATGAGATTACTGAATGAGAACACATTAAGATTGAGCTGAATTCACAGGTTCTCTCTTTCCTTCAAAACCACTAAGATTATGCTCTGCGACAGCTGACAGCAGTCAGAAGCAGCACCTCACATACAAGGTACAAATGCACACACAGGTATTATGGACTCCAAGGGTTAAAAGGAAAACAACTGCTTGACCCAAGGTATGTATTATATTTCCAGTCTACCATTTCTCCAACACCACTCAGCGAAGATGCTTTTCGCTTTCAATATCAACCTTAGAGTGGCTAGCAGGCTTCTTCAGAGATTCGTGATGGACCCATGATGCATGACAACGCTCTTCACATCAGAGCTTTGTCTTACTACCACCTCCTCTTATTTCTTAAACCCAGGTGGGCATAGCTGGAAAGAATTTCTCCCTGCTTCAACAAGGTCTGTTTATATCTTTTTTTGCTAGATAGTATAAGGTACCTACATATTATCTCAGCCTAAACCCAACACCGTATTTCTGTTTCTGGGACACAGAAAAACAAAAAAAACCTCAAAGGCAGGACAAAGATGTTCTGATGAGTACTGGTCACTTAGGAAGTTTTCTGAGTTGTCTTTCTCTTAGAAAAAGCTCAGCTGTGAACATTGACCTACATTTTACAAAAATACCATAACAAGTTCTAGTAAAGAATAGGGTATTTCTCACTTCTTCAAAGATATGATGGTTCTCTCTCCTCCATTCCTTCACACTGCCAGACAGTGTTTGCTTCACAGCTCTTCTGTTTTGATTGTTCAAATCTGGGGAAAGGTAGCTGAAGCCAATTACTTTGGCATTTTAATTAAAATTTTAGCACCCACAAGATGTATCTTAGAATTATACTTAGAAACTCTATTAAAAAATAAAACTAAAACCAATCAACCAAAAAACCTAAACCAAAATAATCAAGAGGAATTAGAGATACGTGTACATCTATGGGGTATGACATCTTTGGCATCACAGAAACATGGTGGGATGGCTCCTATGACTGGAGTGTTGGAATGGATGGTTACAGGCTCTTTAGAAAAGACAGGCCAGGCAGATGGGGAGGGGGAGTAGCTATTTATGTCAATGATCAGCTGGAGAGTTCCTCAATTGTGTGGAAGACAACTTTGTCTTGCAAGTAACAGAGAAGCCTACAAGGAGAGGTGCCATGCTTGACCTCGTGCACACCAACAGGGAAGGGCCGGTTGGAAATGTGACATTCCAGGGCAGGCTTGGTTGTAGAGATCATGAGATGGTCAAGATCAAGATCCTCAGGACAGTGAGAAGAGCGTGCAGCAAGCTCACTGCCCTGGACTTCAAGAGAGCAGACTCTGGTCTCTTTAGGAACCTGCTTAGTAAGGTTCCATGGGATAAAGCCCAAGAGGACAGGGGAGGCCAAGAATGCTGGCTGATATTTGAGAATCACATGCTCCAAGTTCAGGAGCATTGCGTTCCAACAAGAAGCAAATGGGGCAAAAATGCCAGGAGGCCTCTACGGATGGATAAGGAGCTGCTGAGAAAACTCAGAAGGAAAAAGGAAGTTTATATAAGGTGAAGTGAGGACAGGCAACCCTGGAAGAATAGACAGACATTGTCTGGGAAGCTAGGGATCAGGTGAGGAAAGCTAAGGCCCAGTTGGAATTGAGTCTATCCAGGGACGTCAAAGATAACAGAAAGGGCTTCTATAGGTATGTCACTAACAAAAGACAGACGAAGTGCCCTCTCTATAAGGAAACAGGAGAATTGGCAATGCTGGATTTGGAAAAGGCTGAGGTTCTTAATGATTTCTTTGCCTCAGTCTTCACTGCCAAATGCTCGGATCACACCGCCCAAGTCCTGAGAGAGAAATGCAGAGACTGGAAGAATAAAGTCCTTAGGCCCATGGTAGGAGAGGATCAGGTTTGAGATCCTCATAGGAACCTGAATGTACACAACTCCACGGGACCTGATGAAATCCTTCTGCAGGTCCTGAAGGAGCTGGCAAATGGAAGTTGCTGAGCCACTGGCCATCATATTTGAAAAATCATGGCAGTCAGGTGAAGTTCCTGACAACTGGAAAAAGGGAAATATAACCCCCATTTTCAAGAAGGGGGAAATGGATGACCCAGAAAACTACAGACCAGTCAGCCTCACCTCTGGGCCTGGCAAAATCTTGGAGCAGATTCTCCTGGAACACATGCTGAGGCACATGAAAAACAACAAGGTGGTTGGTGACAGCCAGCATGGCTTCACTAAGAGGAAGTCCTGCCTGACCAATTTGGTGGATTTCAATGATGGGGATATGGAACTGATGGACAGGAATAGAGCAGTTGATGTCATCTACCTGGACTTGTGCAAAGCACTTGACACTGTCCCACATGACATCCTTGTCTCTAAGTTGGAGAGACATTAATTTATCGATAGGTGGACCACTTGGTGGATAAAGAACTGGCTGGATGGCTGCACACAAAGAGTTGTGCTCAATGGCTCAATGTCCAGCTGGAGACCAGTAATGAGTGGTGTCCCTCAGGGATTGGTGTTGGGACCGGTCTTGTTCAACATCTTTGTCGGTGACATGGAGAGTGGGATTGAGTGCGTCCTCAGCAAGTTTGCTGATGACACCAAGCTGTGTGGTTCGGTTGATACACTGGAGGGAAGGAATGCCATCCAGAGGGACCTTGACACACTTGTGAGGTGGGCTGATGCCAACCTGATGAAGTTTAACCATGACAAGTGCAAGGTCCTACAGCTGGGTCGGAGCAATCCCAGGCACAGCTACAGGTTGGGCAGAGAAGAGATTCAGAGCAGCCCTGTGCAGAAGGACTTGGGGGTGTTCGTCAATGAGAAAATGAACATGAGCCAGCAGTGTGCTCTTGCAGCCCAGAAAGCCAACTGCATCCTGTGCTGCATCAAAAGGAGAGTGACCAGCAGGTCGAGGGAGGTGATCCTGTCCCTCCACTCTGCTCTCATGAGACCTTACTTGGAGTATTGTGTGCAGTTCTGGTGTCCTCAACATAAAAAGGACATGGAACTGTTGGAACAAGTCCAGGGGAGGGTCATGAGGATGATGATGGGACTGGAGCACCTTCTGTATGAAGATAGGCTGAGAAAGTTGGGTCTGTTCAGCCTGCAGAAGAGAAGGCTGCGTTAAACAGGGCAAGTTTATATTGGATATAAAGAAGAAATTCTTTACTGTGAGGGTGGTGAGGCACTGTAAGTTGTTCCCGGGAGAAGTGGGAAATGCTCCATCCCTGGCAATGTTCAAGGGCGGGAGGAATCTTGGGGGACATGGTCTAGGATGTGGTATCCCCGCCCACAGCAGGGGATTGGAACTAGAAAATCTTAAGGTCCTTTCCAACCCAAACCACACTATGGTTCTATGATTCTAAAAGCTAACAACTCCAAATGGCAAATATACAGTACAACCACCAATAGTAATTTAAATTCAAAATAGAAATAGAAAATTAGATCTTCCAAGTTTTCAAGGTAACTTTTTTCTTTACCATCTTTCATTGATTTTAAAATCTAAAAATAACATTTAAATACATGTTAAAATTAACTACTTTGCCATTGATTCTTTTATCAGAAACACACAGAAAAATTATTCCCAAAGTACCCTACCATCTTAGTATCAAGAGTGATGCTGTCTCCAGTAACATAGCCTCCTGCACACCACCACCTGTTATTGTGCAGCTATAAATCACCGACATGGAAGACTGTGTCATGTCTCACACTAAAAACTGTTCAGGTAACAAAAAATCAAAGCCAAATTCTCATCAAAATAAACAACACGGAGGCTTTCATGCTGAGTAACTCATGGTCACATTTAAGTCTCCAATTTAATTTTGAGAAAGACACTGCAGATGACCCAGACAGCAGCAGTAGTGTGTGAATCTAAGATTCTAACACTAATATCCGGATATCACCTTCTGGCATGTGCACAGTGCTTTGCCCTACGGTGATTCATGTGACTGAGATACGTGGATGTCAGCCCAAACCAGCATTTTCACCCTCCGTATTTCGTCATTCAAGTATAAAGTGGTTATGAAGCTTGTCTCATCTATTTAGATTATAAACCTAAGAGGCACTTACTTTTATATTACCTCATATAATATGGCACACAGGCCAACTAATTCTATAAGCCCTACCCAAACACAATGAAGAGTGAGGAAGAGTAAAAGTAATATTTATACAAGGTGGGTGTAGCAGCACACATGAAGTGGTCAAAAGAATGAGAAGATCTGACCCAGAGGAACAGAGTAGTGGGTGTTGGATGCATCTGAAGCATTCATACCTCACAAAAGTAAGAACTGCCATTTTATACCTGGAAACTTGACTTAAGTCTTGCAAACTTAAATGCAGTCATACTAATTTCACTGCCCTTACACAACTCATGTAAATGCTGGCAGGATCAGCATCTTATGTTAAGGTTTAAATTTTGCACACAGCTGAAATCCAAATAAGATCTGCAGAAGTATGAAGAGAAGACATCACATACTGGTCTGCTGCACCAGGGCAAACTATTACTTATGTAATAGGCAATAACCATTTTGGTGTTACACATCACTATTTCCACAGTGGTAGTGGGAGAAATCATTAAAAGCTTTCTGGAAAAAGATGGGGTTTTTTTGGACATTTTATTCCAATCATAGCAGGAGAAGCACCACCAAATTAAGTGCCGCATTCCAGACTCAGCATTGCAAGAGTCACACCAATGTTCTACAGAGAGCTCTTACTGCTACTGAGGTTTTTATGTACTGGCATCTATTTGAACAGAATATAGCCATTTTAGTTCGCCATTAGGACAGTCCATCATTAGGATGTATTATGCAACTCATTACCAACACAATACTGAGTGGATAAAAAAATTACAGTTATATTCGCCAACCAGATAATGAAACACAACTTTCCTGCAAATGTCTCGACAACTGACCTTCAGCCATGGTTTCTACATGCGCACAGTATGAACTTCCAAACTCAAGAATTAAAAGCAGAAGTTCCGGTCACCAAATGCAGTGTTAACTGCCTTGCTTACTCTACCCAGAGAATAGTTACAGCTGCCTATTTTCAATTCACTTTATACTGCAGAAGCCAAATTTCGTGCACCACAGCCTCAAGTCAGCAATCTGTTTAGTTTTATGAGCAGTATTACTAGATAGAAAAAGGACTTCTTATACAGTTAAAGCTAACATGGCCCAAATGCTCAACATTTTGCACAATTAAGCAACTATGAAGCAACAGGAATTATATATGTGTCTGTATATTAAGTGCAGGAGAACATTAATCTCCTCTCTAAGAGATCACATGGACAGTTCAAAGCCTGACACTTTTCAACCACCTTTACCTAGAAATTCTGTCTCTGAAAGTCATTAAACATTTGAATTCCAATTTACTGACAAAATTTGCACAACAAAGCTTTTAAAGGGCATGATCTCTTCATTTTAGTGGATTAGACTGAGTATCCCATACAGCTCCACTGAAGAACTGTTTACGTGTGCATTACTCACAAACTAACATTACAGCCCATGAGATTTCAACAGAAAAATATATTGCTGGACTCTTCTGTTATGTATCTTTCTTATATGTATATTTTTATTTTACAACTGTCTTTGCTTAGGCTCTATAGAGAAATATGAGGTAATTCCTGTTAATACTGTCTTTATTCACAAGTGCACGACAATATAGAAAACCATAGCTATAAAGTTCTTGCTAAATTCAATTTTAATTCTGTTTCAAATAAAACATTCATTTTTCAAAGAAGCTGAGAAATATTCGATTGACATAAGCTGGGGGAAATGTCCTGCTCAGACAGCAAGGAAAGTGGTCTGGGCAATAATAGACTCATCATATTGGCACTCATGCTAGAAATCTGTGCCAGAGTTGTATGGAAGAATAAAGACATACAGTTATATTGAGCAGAAGATGCAATTCAATTTCATTTTACCAAACTTACTGGGTCACCCTGATATGGGTGCTGATAAAAATGTATAGAATAATAAAAAAATATTTTCTAGAGAAAGGAAAGTTAATAAACCTGTCCTGTTCAAGACAGCTGAAAGGCATTTGTTGGCATGCCACAGGTAATCCTATTAAATAAGCTGAAGAAAATGGGGTGAATAAAAGAACTGCAAGGTAGGTAGGGTAATAGAAAATCCTGAGGGCAGAAGTTGCAGAAATGGGCAGAAATTCAAACAATGTGAAGTGCCACACTGCGTTCTCATGTATGTTGCTATATGTTAAAAGCTTCTTAGCTGAATACAACAGAAAAAGCAGAAATGACAACTTAGGACTCCCATCAACCAAATCAGAGAAAAAACTTTTCCAAGGTTTGGATGAAGTTAAAGGGGTATAAAAAGTGGCTTCCTACAGTTTCAGGGGTCAGCTCTCTGGACCAAAAGTCCTTCCACAAAATCACAGAATCGTTAGGGTTGGAATGGACCTCTGGAGATTATCTAGTCCAAACCCCTGCCAAGGCAGGGCCACCCAGAGCAGGTTATATAGGTGGGTTTTGAATGTCTTCAGAAAGGGAGACTCCATGACCCTCCTGGGAGCCTGTTCCAGAGCTCTGCCACCCTCAATGTAAAGAAGTCTTTCCTCATATTGAGGTGAAACTTCTTGTGGTTTAGTTGACGACAACTGCTCCTCATTCTGTCCCTGGGCACCACTGAAAAGAGCCTGGCACCATCCTCCTGGCACCCAATTTCGAGGTATCTATATGCATTAATGAGGTCCCCTCTCAGTCTCCTCTCAAATAATCAGGCCCACCTCCTGCAGTCTCTCCTCATAAGAGAGATGCTCCAGAGCCCTGATCATCCTTGTGGACCTTTGCTGGACCCTTTCCAGTAGCTCCTTGTCTTTTCTGTACTGAGGAGCCCAGAATTGGGCACAGTGCTCCAGATGTGGCCTCATGAGGGTCAAGTAAAGTAGGTTGAGAAAACTGGGGCTGTTCAGCCTGCAGAAGAGAAGGCTGCGTGGAGACCTCGTAGCAGCCTTCCAGTGTCTGAATGGGGCCTATAAAGGATGCTGGGGATGGACTCTTGATTAGGGACTGTAGTGATAGGACACGACACAGTGGCTTTAAACTTAAAAGGGGAAGTTTATATTGGATATAAAGACGAAGTTCTTTACTGTGAGGGTGGTGAGGCACTGGAATGGGTTACCCAGGGATCCATCGCTGGCGGTGTTCAAGGCCAGGTTGGACAGAGCCGTGGGTGGCATGGTTTAGTGGGAGGTGTCCCTGCCCATGGCAGGGGGGTTGGAACTAGATGATCTTAAGGTCCTTTCCAACCCTAACTATTCTATGATTCTAAGTAGAGGGGGAGGATCAACTCCCTCTACCTGCTGGCCACATTCCTACTGATGAACCCCAGGTTACTACTGGCCCTCCTGGCTGCAAGGGCATACTGCCGGCTCACAGACATTTCAGAAATTGCATTTTACTACACATAGCAAGTCACTATTAAAGTTTAAATGCTTCTCCAAAAGTGAATGAGAGTTATCAGGCTGCAAGGCATTCTAAAAAAATACATCTGTAATGAAATGTCTGCAATTGTTTCAGTCATTGAACATAAAAGCCCATTTCTGGGCACATATAAAACAGTCGGACTAGCTTACTGGTCCCATCTGCAGAAACCTTGTGATGAAGTGATAACGCAGTACTGATAGCTGGATCCTCCACACTGAGTAACAAAACAGCACCATGAATTATTTCAGTTGTGGTAGTGCAAATGTATTAGTACTCCTTACAGAATTTAGGCCCAAAGTCTTCAGATCCATGTAACATTATCGGAACAAGAAATTTTCACATATGAAGCTCTTCTTGGCGAAATATCAGTTCTCCTTTTTAGACCTTTGTTGTGACTTGGAGCTAACCAATTGTGCTATATTTAGCTGCCAGACACAGGTTACAACCACCCCAAGGCCGTTTTAGACTTCTTTTGAGTGCAATGACCCAGTGGTAATGTAAAGTCAAAGTGGTGCTCTGGTTTTTCCAGTCAAGCTGGATGGCTTGACTCATGCACTTAAATATTCTGCTAAGTCAGGCTTCAATGGAGGCCAGGATTGCAAACACACAACAGGTGCACTGGGTCAGATCGGGCCACCAAACTAACATTATGTCTCACAGAATGGTCAACCTTGTGTAATACGTACAAGGCCAGGACAAGCACGTATGAAAGCTCCAGCATCCACTCCCCACTGTGGGCTTTAAAGATGTACCAAATTCACAGAAGTAATTTTTGATCTATTAGTCTTCAAAAGATCTCTTTTTCACTTATTATTTTCAGTGTCCTTGCGAACTCATGTTATATATATAAAAAGAAGGTAGTGTCCATGAACCACGTAATTGTAAAGCAAGGCATAGCCTGACACATTCTATAATTTGCAGCCATTATGCTTTTCACTGAAACTGCCATGTATCAGGTACAGATTACTCAGAAAACTTAAATTAAAAATAAAGAAAAGCTATTTTTAAGTCATCAAGGCAGACAGAGATGCATTTTCAAAGTTAGTGTAAATCAGCATATCCCTGAATCCACAGTGGGTCTGAGACAACAGCTCTGATAGCCTCTAGGGCAGTTTAATAGGCAGCATGGTTAATTTGTCTTGAAGACAGATCTGTTCTGAAATGGGAATTTGCCTTCTGTGAGAAAAGTGGCCTTGATATATCACTTACACGAATCTTGATCAGTGGTGTTTTTCCTTACAGACACTGAGAATGCTGCTTCTCAGATCCAAATTAGGATAACTTGATTTTAGGGAAACTTTAGGAAAACACTCCCCATCCCCTCCTCAAAGTTAGAAATAAGATGAGAAAGAAGGTGAGAAATAATTTTGTTTGTTATAGGAAATGTATGGAACTTACAGAAGTGTGCACTTTTGACCCATTTGAGCATCAATTTTTTTTAAAATATGTAATGAATACATACAAAATGCTGAAAAAGTGACATTCTTCCATAAAAGTCTGAGTGCTGGATTATGCTTCACATTTCATGTTATAGAAATTTCTTGTGGTTTAATTTCTCTTCGCTTCCAGTAAAGAGGTACATACATTTGCAGATACAGGTCTTCCCATAAAAGTTTTAATGCAACATGTTTGTATTAACTGGCATTTTTACATTTCACTTTACGAAAATAGCCCAAAAAAATTTCCTTTGCCATTTAGAAAAAAAAACCTCAAAAAAGTCATTCTCTCATCCATTATTTTAATTTCAATCATGATGTATGCAGAAATATTTTAACATTATTCAGTCACTCATACCACATTTAAAATTGCCCCAAAACACTCACCATGAACCAGCTAAGGAATATACATTTAGAAGTTTTCAAAGGGTAACTGAAAGCAACTCTGTGCACGCCTCTCATTTTTCTCCAGAATGGGATCTTCATCTTTAGATTGGGAACTATCTGTCCAGCCCAGGAAGAGACAGCTAGGAGCTTGCACCCACTTGGCGAACACTGAGACAACCTCTGTGATGGCACGGGAATCCTCATTGCAAAGCAGGAATTCTCTCTGCATCCAGCCACTTCAGGAAAGGCAAAAGCCACAGCATTAAAGACATCAGGCCGTTTCAGAACTTGGGACATGCAACTTTCAAACTGATTTTGCCTATATCAGATTTGAAAAAAGTTTACCCTATTTCTACATGCAATAAAATGTACAATTTTGTAGTTATTGATCATGAGATTACCAAAGTGAATACAGGTTGTTGGAATAGAAAACTTACCTGTGTTCACAGCAAGTAAGAACTATTCCCCCATTTCTCATGCATGCCCGTTACTTTGAGTTTTCCCTTGTTGTATAAGACACTTGCTATAATGAAATTTTACACAGGTTCAAGTAACTATAGCATGAACACAGCAATTTCACTTGTACCCACCACGAGTTATTTTATTATCCTTGGAAGACTTGTGAAGATGCTGCACCTGGTGTACAGAAATAGAATAGATACACTGTACTTGGGAAGGATTTACAAGTGAGATCTACTGAAAAGACTAACTCTCAGAAAATGAAACAACTGCAACAGCATCTATCTTATTTAAGATGGCTTGGTTTAATGATTGCCTTATGCTACTGTTGTAAGGTAGACTGCAGACATTTCTGTCTGAGATTATTACTTATCACTGAAATGTGTACAGCATGAAGTAGTACAGAAGTCTCCATGAATTTTTATGTACAGCAGAATATACATGATTGTCATTCACTTTACTTTTCTGTTGCTGACGGTAATATCAAGTAAGCATTTAACTCATGCTTCCTCATATAACTAGGATCTCCACGAAAAGAAACATAATGACAATGGATCGAGTAACAGCCTACTAGTCTAATTTAAAATCTTGCTTGGATTCTTTTGACTGACTTGGACTCAGATGCAAACCAAGTCAGAAACCATATTTATATAAAGATAGCTTGCTAAATTTTTCACCTTAGTGCTCCACTTCATCTTTTCCTTCAAAGGGAATGATTTTCCTATCCCATATGTGCTCACTGAATACATCTGCAAGCACTAAACACAGACAGCAAAGCCCAATCTGTGACAATACAAATGATGTTTTCGCAAAACATCATTGCAAAAAAAGTAAAAAGAAAAAAAAAATCAAGTAAGTTACCATATGAGAAGAAAGAGCAGCAACAAGCACTGCAATTTCACCTGTGGAGCCACTGAGACTTTACAGATCTGACCCAGTTGTCCAAGGCCACCTATTTGTTCTTTACAACAGTGGCACAATTGAGGTGTTTAGGTACCTGGTCAGACCCCTTATTACAAAACTGGTTGTGTCTCAGCAAGGACTATGAGATCTCAGTCCTATGCTTCCAGTCTCAAAAGCATACATCATTGAGCTGTAGCTAGGTATAGCCAGAGCAGCCAGCTGCTGAAACTAGCCAGCTTCCCAGTGTATGTTTTACAACTGATGTTGCTGCAATCATTAGCCCCCAAGCTTTAGTAATTTAAAGGTAGTTATCTCTATGTGGGTATCTCTATGGCAATTCATCTTTGGACCTCCCAACTACAGCATGAAGTGATCAAAGTTACCACTGCGAAACAGTTATCAATTTTCCAGCTGGATCCTTCAAGACACCAGACTATTTTAATTTATTAGAAATAAAGCTTTCTGAAGAAGCAGTAAATCGGGTGGACATTTTTATCAAAATATAAACAGAATCTGAGATTGACTAACAGTAAGTTCTGACTGACATTGAAACATTCTTCCAGAATGTTATCTTTGAAATATTTTTCTTGTTGAAGTGACATTTCCAAATAAGCAGGAAATCCAACTCCCACTAGTTTTCCATCAGTATGCAGGAGAGTTGCTGAGCAAATTTATGAGCAGATAAGCAGCAAAAGCTTGGAAGGAGTTCAAAGAGGGTACACAGCAGACTATCTCTCCTGTTTTATGCTTAATCCTATGATAAGCAGCAATGAAAGTACGGTTTTAAGTCACATCTGTGGCATGATTCTTTCCTGTCCATGGCATACATGCTGGTAGCAGAAAAGAAGATATGCCTACTGTCATCAGATACTTATCAGTTGTGATAGTACTTGGAAGAGGCAGATAGAACTGCTCTCCTCCAGAGTGAGAAAGAACGTTCATCAAAGAATGAATGAAGAGACTTGGTGGTTGATAGACACAGGATGCGAACTGTGACCAAAATGAAGCAGGAAGCCCATACTTTAAAATGTATCCTGCTTTGATCCCATTCTCAGCAATGGCAGCACCTCTGCAACTCGTCAAATGGGGGGAAGAAAACCCACTCAAACAACCAACACTGAAGTGGAGATACCAGAATATGGCTCATCTAATCTGTAGACAATCTTACACCAAGTGTGCATGCAAACACAGAAGAGGATCACCTATTATCCCAAGAAGGCAGACTATACTCTTCAGTGATCCTCTGCCGAAAGAACGAGTGAAAAATAAGAGTTCTGTAAGAGAGGGAGTATTTCGTATTTTAAGCTCTTTCATTAGGTTTTGAAATAAAATGCTGTTCTTCCTTCAGTGATAAGTGTTACACAAAAAATCCTGAGTATTTCATGTACCTTAAGAGTACCTTAAAAGAAAATCATACTTCATGTCCTGATGTTCATTTAGAAAGCTAGCTCTGTTAAATGTTCTTACAATGTGTGCATACAGAGTTGACCTGATCTCTGTCCTAAAAATTTCTGAAGTGCATGAAAGTTCATAGCTGCTCTTTACCACGCAGATATTCCTAAATCTGCCCGATGACAGTATCTTGTAGGAGTAGCACTCTAACCCAAAGATCATACATATCTCGTATTCATTTTACAGAACAGAAACTGAAACAACTTGCAACTGTGAGCAAGTTGCCTCCATTTTCTTTCATTTTGTTAATTTTGTTCCAGTGGATCCTGTGCAGCTGTCCTACCTGAGTTCCCAAATAAAACAAGTGTATGTTGAAGGCATTCTTTACTCAACAGGTGTTTAACATGCTATATGCCAGAAACTGTACGTCTATCATAAAACACCAATTTGCAAACATACACATAGCTCCGACTTGGATAGTTAAACCGCATTATGTACTGACACCCGAGAGTAAGAGTAAGCATGGTAATGAAGGATCATCCTTTCACAGGCAACCATCCCCATTAATGATGCAGGAAAACAGTGGTCTCTGGTAAGACTTGACATGTGAGCTACATAACTATAGAGACCTTTTCAATTTTAAGCAATCAGCAGATAATTTGCAATCAAATGAAAAATAACAACAAAGTGAACATGAAAAGATGGCCTTAAAGGAGCTACTTTCAGCACAGCAGATTTTTCAAACCTAAGGCGGGGCCACAGATGTCTCATAGTTCTAAGGGCAGCGAGGGGGAGGAAATCCTTGATCTAAAAATAGCCTCTTGTATAAATCTGGTGGAACCCATGAAAATGATTCCCTTCTTTGAAGATGATTCATTACCAAACTCTTTGAACTGCATGGATAGTTTCTAAGCCACTAAAATGCCAGAGGGCCAAGAAAGATCTACATGTGCATTGGCTGTTCCAGTTAATACATATCTACAAACTGACACAAAAGAACCTTATGAGTTGATAAGGTAGGAAAAAAAAACAAACAAATGTAAGTCAAAAGCCTAAAACTGGTGGTTCAGACTATTTTTAAAAAGAGTTTCTCACCGCCTGCTAGCTTTTCTTCCCAAACTCTAGAACCATGTGTTGGGAAAAAATGGCAGGTATTAAGAACACACTGAACACACAAGTTTTTTCCACATACATTTGTGAGGGCCCAAACCCCCAAAAGCAGTATACAGATCTAATTCACTGAAGGATCTTACCAGGCATACAGGTGTTGTCTATCTGGACTTGTGTAAAGCCTTTGACAGAGTCCCCCACCACATCCTTCTCTCTAAACTGGACAGATATGGGTTTGATGGGTGGACTGTTTGGTGGACAAGAAATTGGCTGGAAGGTCACATCCAGAGACTTGTGATCAATGGCTCAATGTCTGGATGAACACCAGTGACAATTGGCACCCTCACGGCTCTGTACTGGGACCAGTGCTGTTTAACATCTTCATCAATGACATGGATAGTAGGATTGAATGTGCAGTCAGCAAGTTGATACCAAGCTGAGTGGTGCAGGTGACACACCTGAGGGATGGAAAGCTATCCAGTGGGACTTGGACAGGCTTGAGAGATGAGCCCATGCGAGCCTCATGAGGTCCTATGGGGCAAGTGCAGGTCCTGCACCTGAGTCAGGGCAACCCTCGATATCAATACAGGCTGGGGGATGAAGGCATTGAGAGTACCTCACAGGAAAAGCACTTGGGGGTACTGGTGGATGAACACAAGGCGACAGTGTGCACTTGCAGCCCCGAAGGCCAATCATATCTTGGGCTGCATCCAAAGGAGCATGGCCAGCAGGGAGGGAGGTGATTCTGACTCTCTGCTCTGGTGAGACCCCACCTGGATACTGCAGCCAGCTCTGGAGTCCTCAGCGCGGGACAGACATGGACCTGTTGGAGAGGATCCAGAGGAGGGCCACGAAAATGATCAGAGGGCTGGAGCACCTCTCCTGTGAGGAAAGGCTGAGAAAGTTGGGGTTGTTCAGCTGAAAGAAGAGAACATACGAATAGATCTTATTGTGGCTTGTCAGTTCTTAGAAGGGGCCTATAAGAAAGATGGGGAGAGACTTTTTAGCAGGACTTGTTGTGATAGGACTGAGGGGTGAAGGTTTTAAAGTAAAAGATGGGAGATTCAGGCTGGGTGAGAGGAAGAAATTCTTTATAGCGAGGGTGGTAAAACACTGCCACAATATTTTACCCAGAGAAGTGGTGGCTGCACCATCCCTGGAGGCATTCAAGGCCGGATGGGTGTGTTTCTAGGCAACCTGATCTAGTTCAAGGTGTCCCTGATCACTGTAGGGGGATTGGATTAGATGACCTTTGGAGGTTCCTTTCAACCCAAACTATGCTATGGTTATCCTAATGTTTTCTGGTTGAGTGCAACACTGGTCAGTCCCACTAGTTTTCATGCTATAAATAATTTTATGATAATTCACTTTGTTTAAACACCTGGCTTCATACCTGAAAGAAAAAGCCTGATATCTCTGGCACTAGAATGCACAGTCTAATTTAAAATTATGAAATTTTAAATATATTATTTTTAAGACTGTCACAACTCGTCTTGAGCTTGAGTCTTCAGTAACATCAAACTCAAGAGTTTTCAATCTACTAATGGTATGAGAAACAAACAAGCTCTGTTGCTTACTCCAAGCCCACCTGAACAACCAGATTATACACTGGAATGAACAAAAATGCCAGAATGCACCAAAGAAACTTGCTCCAAATAAAGTGACATTTATACAAGATCACTTTAGAATGGAAAAAAGTGCCTTTAAGATTACATTCATTCCCATGCATTGATCCACAAAGCTGACAGACTTTACTCTAATAGACTATAGACTGAATCCTCTCCTGGCAATATCCTACCTGAGCTTGGAATGTAGGTGTGCATGCTGTCGTTTCACAAAGTTGTACAAGAAGTATCTCCATATTATAATAATTTTGATAGTTATGCCCTGCTTGGTGGTGGTTTGTTGTTGTTGTTGTTTTGACAGGAATTTTTGTTTGTTTGGGGATTTTTTGCGGGGGGGGTGGGGGTGGTGTTGGAATTTCTTCCCCCCTTTCTGCCAAAGCTCTCTTCAGGACAAGACTCTCCCAGCAAGCTCCCTTTCCTGTCTTATAGTAAAAGCACTGATTTAGTTCTCAGCATTCTTCCCCCAGCCACCATTATACCACAACAAACCAGCATGCTTTGTCTGGAGCAGTACTCCAGACAAGGAGAAAAAAACACGTGAAGCCAAGGATTTTTTTCGTTTCAAGAGCATAGAGTTCACACTGGCAAACAATACGGTCAGTATACTTCAATTTGTTTAGACAAATTTTAGATACTTCTTTCTTGCTCTCAAGTATTACATTACATAGGCATTCTCTGCTGTCGTGATGGGGTGGGAAATAAAACCACAGACTATTAGGTGACTTTAAGCAGCAGTGGATACATTACTACGACTCTATCCACAGAACACCATGTAGGTGTTTCCTGCTGCAGTGAAACCAATGTACGACTGAATTGTATTAGAAGCTCATGAAGACTACCTCAAATAAAATCCAGAAATAGCATATTCAAGACAACCGCTACAATCCACAAAATTTCTTAGCACTGAGTTGCAAGCTGTATTTTTTGTTGTGTAGCTGTAAGATCTGGACAGAAAACACTAGATTTAGACTATCACATCTCCTCAAGACTTCCAAGTGTCACTGGCATCCTCTGACACCAAGACAAATCTTTCTTTCATTCCAAACACTTCTACTCTACTTCTGCCTTTGAAAGGCAGACACAGGACTGTGAGAATGAAGACCTTAGGCCCACTGTAGGGGAGGTTCTGGTTCGAGACCATCTTAAGAACCTGAATGTGCACAACTCCATGATGAAACCCATCTGCAGGTTCTGAAGGAGCTGGCAAATGGAAGTTGCTGAGCCACTGGCCATCATATTTGAAAAATCATGGCAGTCAGGTGAAGTTCCTGACAACTGGAAAAAGGGAAATATAACCCCCATTTTCAAGAAGGGGAAAATGGATGACCCAGGGAACTACAGACCAGTCAGCCTCACCTCTGGGCCTGGCAAAATCTTGGAGCAGATTCTCCTGGAACACATGCTGAGGCACATGAAAGACAACAAGGTGCTTGGTGACAGCCAGCATGGCTTCACTAAGGGCAACTCCTGCCTGACCAATTTGGTGGACTTCTATAATGGGACTACAGAACTAATGCACAGGGGTAGGGCAGTTGACGTCATCTACCTGGACTTGTGCAAAGCAGTTGACACTGTCCCACATGACATCCTTGTCTCTAAGTTGGAGAGACATTAATTTATCGACAGGTGGACCACTCGGTGGATAAAGAACTGGCTGGATGGCTGCACACAAAGAGTTGTGATCAATGGCTCAATGTCCAGCTGGAGACCAGTAATAAGTGATACTAATTTTTGGTAAATACACCAGTAATGAGTGGTGTCCCTCAGGGATTGGTGTTGGGACCGGTCTCGTTCAACATCTTCGTCGGTGACATGGGCAGTGGGATTGAGTGCACCCTCAGCAAGTTTGTTGATGACACCAAGCTGTGTGGTTTGGTTGATACACTGGAGGGAAGGAATGCCATCCAGAGGGACCTTGACACACTTGTGAGGTGGGCTGATGCCAACCTGATGAAGTTTAACCATGACAAGTGCAAGGTCCTACAGCTGGGTCGGAGCAATCCCAGGCACAGCTACAGGTTGGGCAGAGAAGAGATTCAGAGCAACCCTGCGGAGAAGAACTTGGGGGTGTTGGTCGAAGAAAAAATGAGCATGAGCCGGCTGCAGTGTGCGCTTGCTGCCCAGAAAGCCAACCGTATCCTGGGCTGCATCAAAAGGAGCATGACCAGCAGGTTGAGGGAGGTGATCCTGCCCCTCTACTCTGCTCTCCTGAGACCTTACTTGGAGTATTGTGTGCAGTTCTGCTGTCCTCAACTTAAGGAGGACATGGAACTGTTGGAACAAGTCCAGAGGAGGGTCAGGAGGATGATCAGGGGACTGGAGCACCTCCCATATGAAGACAGGATGAGAAAGTTGGGGCTGTTCAGCCTGGAGAAGAGAAGGCTGTGTGGAGACCTCATAGCAGCCTTCCGTTATCTGAAGGGGGCCTGTAAGAAGGATGGAGAGGGACTCTGCATTAGGGACTGCAGTGATAGAACAAGACACAATGGCTTTAAACTTAAACAGGGCAAGTTTAGATTGGATATAGGGAAGAGGTTCTTTACTGTGAGGGTGGTTAGGCACTGGAATGGGTTACCCAGGGAAGTTGTGAATGCTCCACCACTGGCGGAGTTCAAGCCCAGGCTGGATAAAGCCTTGGGTGACATGGTCTAGGGAGAGGAGTCCCTACCCATGGGGGGTCCTTTCCAACCCTAACTATTCTATGATTCTATGATATTCAACATATGAAATATTTGGCACTGGATGGCCAAATCAGTGGGTAGAGATATACAGGGCTGCTTTTTTTTTTTTTTTTTTAACTACTCTCCAGAGTAACTCTCTATTCCCAGTGTCAGAGGTAACCCAAAGGAACCGAATGTCTCTAACATGTTTTGTTCTTTTAACAGGTGAGAGACAGACATTTGTAAGTAATTGGATGCTGAAAGCTGGGGCAGTGACAAAACTGGTTGACCTGCAAGGGATAAATAAAGCTCATGAGCAAACGGACTAATGGTTTTCTCAAGTGAAAAAAGTTATCTGCACTAGACACTTATCTCCAGAAGGCTGTGCAGCTTGCCATCTTACTTGGAACTCATAACTTATCTCTGACAGCACTTCTTTCTCACACAATAGGAAAGCTGGTTCAAGCTGCACAAGCCAAAAGCACCAGTGTTTTGTGGGAGTTGTGGGAACTCACATAGAATGAGCTGAACATACCTTATGGCCTGTGAGAAATTGTCCCAAAAAAGATACTCTCAGAGAAGCAAGGGGGCAATCAGCTGTTGCTGCCTGGTAAGCCTGGCCACTTACTGGGCTAGAAATGCACCTACTAAACTAGGCCAGAGGGAGACAGTACTACACAAGAGATCATCAGGTGTCAGTCATTACTGTAAGCTCATGCCCTTCAAACACACAGGCTGTGTTCCACAGTGGGATAATGGCATATTTATCTTTACACTGGTAAAGGCAACTGCTGATTTTCTAAAGCCATAATCCCTCTGCTATTGACTTATTTTGAAGTCCTGAAAATACTGGGCTTGGTTACCATGACAATACTCCCCCTAAAGAGTTAAACTCTGCCACACCATAAAACATTTCACATGCTATTGCCTAGCAACCACATAGGTGCATACAGCCTTCACTGAAGGCAGTTTTAGAGAATTTACATTAAAGACAATTCTACAGGTTTCACATACACCATGCATCTTTCACTTTGAGCTACACTAAAAAAAGCCTGTAATGGAGACAGACTTGAATCTTTTTAAAAAGTTAGAGGTGTGACCAACAAGCAGACAGGAAATACAAACAGAGAATGATCAACATGGAACCTAAAGCACACTGAGATCTGCCAGCAGTGGAGGTGGTGTAAGAGAAGAATTCAACCCAAAGCATGGTTTCTTCTCCATCTCTCAATCCCCTCCACACCACGACTTACACTTTCACCAAATCTTACTCCTCTGGACTTGAGTTTTCAAGCAGCAATACATTCGAAGGAGTAGCCAGACAATCCAAAATGGGACTACAGTGTTCATGCAAATAGCATGTCTGCCTTGCGCTATGAAGATTTTGATTAAAAAAAAACAAAAAACACACAAACAAAAAAAACCCAGAAACACACGCACAAAAAAGAAACAAAAAATCCCAAACAAACAAAAGCCCAAACAAAAAAAGCCAAACACAAAACCAATCCAAAGCCCTCAGCTGTGCTGCTTTTTTTTGCACATAGGACTAAGGCTTATGAATGTCCCCAGCTCTGCTTGCATTAATCTGTCAAGCTTTCTATGAGCACCCTGCATTTCAGAAATTATTATAATCTCTTTTAGAGTATATATAATACTCTTTTTAACTTCTGCAGGGTTTAAGTATCATTACACAAAATTATGGACTGCTTCACAGAACATTACCAAGTCATTAAAAATATGTGCTTGCATTACTCCTTACTTCAGGAATGCCTAGGCTGTATAATCCAGCGTGGTACAGATACCTCATCTACGAAACCATGGACATAGAAGAGGTGCAGCAACTTGTCTGAAATAACAAACTCCTGGAGAAGCTGAAGGACTCCACCAGCAACAGGAAAATTTTTATGAGTCAGGTGCTCAAATGTTCATTACAGCAAATAGAGCAAGCTCATCATCTTAATGTCATAGATGTCCAAGGCATGGAGGGGACACTAAAGCTACGTGAAAGGAAATGCGTGCAAGAGATGTTTGGTAGCCTTGTCTCTCTCAGACTATCTGCAGGGCAAGTGTGATGCTTAATTTCACAACCTTAATCTGCTCAATTACCCTGCTGTCTAAACCACTACTTAAAGGATGATAAATGACTGGATTATTCCTCAGCTAAAGGAGAGACATAAGAAACTATGTCCCCATTTTCTGTATCACACCCTAACAATCATTAAGCATTCTCAGCTGCCAGAATTCAAACCTACCCCTTCATCCCTAGAGCACACACTATTCCCCATGGTATATGACAGCTTCTCAGCTTTCATTATGTCTGTCAGCCATGAGGTCAGTTCTATTTGAAATCTCTCTGCTCTGCATTAAGTATGATCATTGAGTATTAGAAATAGTCGAAAAATCCACATCGAGCTCCTCACACAGTAAAACCTCAGAGTCTTATTTTGTGCATAGCAAATGGTACAAAGTAGAAAACAGATACTATCGATGCTCAGTTTACCTGCAAATGTTTGGTGTTTTGGGCACTGAAAGCAAATGTTTGAAAATAACTTTTTACTGGAGGACTTAGAGGGGTGCACGGGTCCTTGAAGCACCTCTTGACTCTCAGTGCTGAAATGGCTGGGGCTCACTGCTCTCTGACAAGCTTCCAACACTCATCTTTTCCTATTACCAAGGGAAGGCAGGGGGAAAAAAGAAGCAAGCATTTTATATTTTATAATATAAAGGCCTATCACTCAGAAAAGTTGTGGACGTCCAGAATGTTGTGTGACTCAACACCAAGTAAGTTTAATCTACCAGGCTGCTCGGTTTCCTTTGCCAGCTGATATATTATTTTCTGAAGAAGTAGTTTTCTTCATCCAGTAACACTTCTCCTGTCTAGTGTTGCTTAAAAGCACATCTACAGTTACCTGCACCATTTGAAGAAAAAATTGAAAGGTCAGATACAGAGTCACAAATCCTTTGCCAAAGTTCTTTTAGTGTACTCATTAAAATACAAGAAGTCTGGGCTTTGCCCAAGTAAAGCATCCCTCTACTAACAGTCTTCTTTATGGTAAGAGTTACTCAGGCCACCTGCTCTTGGAGAGTAGCTAACCTAAATTAAAAATGCTTTGCACTGTATCACAGTTCAACTCTAGTTGGTCTGCCCAAATCTTTTGAACCCCAGAGTATGTTCAAGAGGACTTCGATGTTTTATTGAGTTGTGAAATGGACCCTGATCACACTAAGTTACAGAGTTGGGAGATTTATTTTCCAAGTTTACCCTACATCTGGTATGTTCCATGTTCTGCAGAACATACTAGCAGCCAGCTGAACAGCAATACACTTCAAACAAAACAAGAAGTGAGAACTAAAGTGACTTTTCCTAAACATAATACTGCTTTAAAGAGAAAAACTATTTGAAATCAAGGCAATGCTTAGGGTTGCATTTCTCCAGAACCCATAGACCTGATGCACCTCTGGATTTCTCAGTGCTCTCCATAGCAATTTGCATTTGGCAGCTGCATCCTTTTCCCTATTCCTCCAGATCTAAAACCCCCATAAAAGCTAGGTGCTTCATATATTGGGATGCATTCTTCTCCTCAATGCTTCCACCTTGGAATTTAAGACATACCAACACTGGTAAAAGATACAGTATCATTGTATTTCTTATTTCTCAGCTTTACTTTGAAATTTCATTTTGCTATAGAAAAAACTAAAAGCTCTCAAAACCTGTTCCTAGTGTGACTGACTTTCGAGAGAATTTCACGGACAGGTTTTTCTCTTCCACAAAGAACACAGCATATGAAGAACCAAACCATTACACTAGCTGCACTTGTCATTTCAAGGAGAAAAATAAGATAAAGTAATCAACAGAAGTATGAAAAGGGTTGGGATTTTTTTCCCATCCAGGCTATATGTTGGCAACAAGAGCCTTAAAACTTCTTTGTCCATTTATTTGTTTTGTCCCCTAAATACAGTTCAATGAGATTTCAACACAGCACATGCAACCAAGCACTACATCCATTAAACCCATGTGGTACTACTAAACACTTTCTCTGCACCAAAATAACTAGTATTTTTCTTCATTTTGAGCTTCAATTGAAATAAAGATTGTTATCATGTAATACCAGAGAACATATATCCATTATTTTCAATTTCTTATAGCCCATTAGGTATCAAGTACTATTTTGCCTCCATGATAGTTCTGCAATACTCCAGCCTTGCTTTGACCAGACAAACATGATATTAACCTGTAGGAAATTGTGTCAGAAATACCAGCAAGAATGGAGGCACCAGCTTAGTTTAAAAAAAATACATAAAGTATTTTACAGACCTTAAATCTCATGAGAATGGAAACATTTCTACTGTATCATTGAAGCAGCTGTTAAATAAATAAATAACCCAACCCACATAATTCCCCTTAGGTGCTTGGACTCTAAAATTCTAAAAAGAACTGAAACTATTCAAAGTAATAGTACAGTGCCAATTATGAACTTCAAAAATATCTAAAATATGTCTACTTTTAATAACCAGAAAACTGACAAATGTGTTTATTTATAAAAGCACATGATGTAATCCCAGATAATAAACAAACCATACGAACAGAAAGGGGCATTACCACTTAAAAAAATTTACCTTTTTTCTACATCTAAACATAATTAATTGCGCAAGAATTTCTATTATGCTCTTCTCCACATTAACAAACAAACCACAATGTACTTCATCAAAGTATTCTACCCTGAAAAAAAAACCAAATAAATCCCTAAATCCAAAAAAGTGGGTTTACTTTCTCTGTGATGTCTCTCACTTGTGTTTTCCTTAGATTATGTCTGGAGTTGGTTTTGGCTTTTTTTTTTTTAATTATGTAAGATTATATAACCTTTAAATTTCTTAATTATAGTCTAAGAAAATACCAGGATGTATGTGATCCCCTGGAATTACTGTGTGACATGATATCCTGCTTTATTAGTACAACAGAAGAGTAATCCAAGGCACAGTGGGATCACAAGGCACCATTTGTTTTCATAATAAGATTTGGAATACAGAAACAAAGTAAAATTTGATTCTGATCTGAAAATTTTCAGGGAAATTAATGAAATCTACCCTGATACTAAGAAAAAAAATAAATAAATACACCACCACACCCCCACACCCCCAAAGCTGTCATCTCTTTTAGCTAGTAAACTTCAGCGAGGAAGTTGACCTGCAGTTACAGCAGTGCTGCCTTATTCACTGAGAGGGGGACTCAAGCCTTCCAGATGTGGATGAGACGACCCTACTGGCACAGCCTCTGCCTGCCCCTCCCGGGAGCATCCCCTAGTCCTACATCAGCGAGGTGTATTTGCCTGTATGCAGATCATAGGGGTTCGGTTCCACGCCTCGCAGCAACAGTTCATTTTAACCAGATACAGGGGAGGAGGAGGTAAAAAAGGGGATGAAGAAAACCCAACAGCAAGTAAGGGCTTTATGCTGCTGAGAACTGAGCAGGGGGAGATTTCATTCCGCCACATTAGCACCTCTCCCAGACGCCCAAACCCTGCCATCAGCCACAAACCTGGAAACGAACCCTCCCCTCCGCCCCCCCGCAGTAACTCCGGGAGCGATCGCAGCACAGGGGATCCTCGGAGTCACCCCAGTGCTGCGGGAGCGGGGCAGCCCGAGGGGCCCGGCACTGCCTCCCGGGGTGCTCTGGGCCAGGCGCACCCCGGCGCGGTCCCCCGCCCCCCCCCGCAGTGCCAGCCCGGCACGGCCGCCGCAGCTGCGGTGAGTCAGTGGGGACCAGAGCAGCAGCTCCCCGCAGCTGCATCCCGTCCGAGGAAGCATCACCTCCCGCGCTGGCGCAGGCGGGGGATGCTGCTGCTCCGTCCTCCCTCTACCGCGGCCGGCAGGGAGGACCCACACCGGCCCACCGGGGCCCCCTCCTCCCTGAGCGGCCGCGGTGTACCTTGAGGCTGGCGTTGCTCGTCTGGGTCTCCGCTTCGACGCCGCAGCAGCGGGTGGCCCTGGTCCGGGCGGAGGCTCCGGGCTCCCTGCGCTCTTTGCGGCGAGGGCCGGCCGAGGGAGGCGGCTGCTGCCGGCTCTGGTAGGCGAGGACGGAGGGGATGGAGTCGGCCGCGTCTGTCTTGATGAAGAGGCCGTGCAGGGTGGTGGTGCCCTGCGAGATGGTGGTGGTCTGGTGGGAGGAATTGGACTCGTCCGAGTCCCGGCAGTAAATCACGCCGCTCTGGGAGACGTGGATGCTGGGGGCGCAGCCCATCCCTTCCGTTCCCCTCCCCGCCCCGCTGCACCGCCGGCAGACCGGCCCGTTCCGCTCCGCTCCGCTCCGCTCCCACCTGCCGCCCGAGCGGGCTCCGGGGCCGCCGCCCCTGCGCCGCGCACCCCGCGGCGGCACCGGCACCACCCCCCACCACTGGCGCTGCCCCGGCCGCTCCCGCCCCTGCGGCGCCTCCCCGGCACCCCCGCCCGTCCGGCCGCACCGCCCCCAGGGACCCCAGACCCTTCCCCTTCTCGGCAGTGTCTTACGAAGCGCCTGCGGCCACCGGGTCCTTGAGCCGCGGAGGCGGGGGGGCAGGAGGAGAAGCGTCACCAGTGATGCAGCCCCCTCCTGACCCTGGCAGAGGGTCTGCTGGCAAGCGACCCCTGAGCACAACATCACACCATCCGCCCCCCTCCATGTCCCCATTGTGACAAGTACCTTTTCCTTTCTTGCCTTAAAAGCGGTTAAAAATACTTATTCTGTCAGTCAAAATGCACCTACTTTTCTTAGCAGCGGGTGGGCAAATTTCAATTGTCTGGGGGGAGTTCAGAGCCACAGAGCACCCACTGCAAGTTAGGAAAACGATTAGGCCACGATTGCTCCACAATTTTTAATGCTGTTTTTCAATCAGGCCAAAATTCAAAGGCACGAGCTGCTATTTTAGCCCATATGTCTGATAGCTGCCAATCCCTGTTTCCACTCCCTGGGGAGACAATCAAGCAAAATGTTTAATGTTCCAGAGATTTACACACCTTCTTAGCTTTCCACAGTGAATAGTTTCATTGACCCCAGCAACACTACCTATGAGGTGTAAAGCTAAACATGCGGGTTTAAAGTCTTTGCAAGGTTCTAGTTTAAATCTCCCTGTTTCCAATGGCACATTGTAAATCCTTCGAGAATTGGTCATGTCACCCAAGCAGCATGCTGCCTGCCTAATAAAGCATTTACCTGACACCCAGTTACCAATGAACACTTGTGAATACACCTTTTCTTTTCCTTGGAGCACTACCTGATGTTTGATCACTGTTTCTCCAGCTAATTTTTAGGAAGTGATATAAAAATACTACAAATGTGAAGCACAGTTGGTGCAAGGATTGTGATGCTGAATGGATCTTACATAAGTAAACCACTGTCGTGGTTTAAGCCTCCAAGCCACACAGTTTTTCTCACTCACTCACTCACTCACTCACTCACTCACTCACTCACTCACTCACTTCTCCCTCTTTCTTCCCCCAGTCCCAGGGGGATGGGGAGGAGAATCGAAAGAATGCAACTCGCACAGGTTGAGATAAGAACAGTTTAGTAACTAAGGTATAACACAAACCACTGCTGCTACCACCAGTAATAATACAAGAGAAATACAAGGAAAGAGAATACAACTGCTCACCAAGCCCGACCCAGCCAGTGCACCCCCCAGCAGCAAACCCCCCACAGTGCACCACCACCACATCCTTCCGGGTCTCTTGCTCTCCGTTTTTACATCCTGGACATGACGTGCTGTGGTATGGAATAACCTCTTTGGTCACTTTGGGTCAGGTGTCCTGTCTCTGCTTCCTCCCGGCTCCCCCTCCTCCCTGGCACAGCATGAGACTCAGAAAGTCCTTGGTCAGACCAAAACACTACCAAGCAGTAACTGAAAACACTGGTGTTATCAGCGCTGTTCCCAGGCCCAAAATCAAAACCACAGAGCTGCACCAGCTACCAAGAAGGAAAAAAATGACTGCTGCTGCTGAACCCAGGACAATGACAAAGTTCTTTGAACATGTTATTTTGGTTCCTAAGGCTCCTGGATTGCTTTCATGGACTAGAGACCAGTTTATTTGGAAGTGGTAGCTTCACAGCTAAAACACCTCAGTTTAGAGGACTGTTTGAGCCTTTAGCCTCCGCCGATCCAGACCATGGCTTATTCTAATAGTGGCAATATGAACATTCACTCATCCATCAACAGCTGGACTGAGATCAATCTACTGGACAAACTATGGTTTTCCAGTTACAAGAGAAAACCTCCCTAGTTTTCCTTTTAGTTGTTGATATTCACAACCCAAGTCATGACTCAAATCCTACCATACTGCTCTGCTGGTAGCTGTCTTTGAGGACTACTTTGGAGACAGGCTTAGTACGAGTGAAATGAGGCAGACTGCGCTTCATCACCCAACCATGCAGCCCTTCTTGCTGCTCAGGCTGCAGTTCTGAATGAGAGCTCCCAATCTCCCAGAGCATAATACATTAAGTTGCATATTAATGTATCCTAAAACTGCATTTAATAACAAAAGAGCAAGAAGTTGTACATATTCCTTGCAATATTTTCAAGTCCCTTTTAATTTCTGTTAACAGTTTGGAAACTGAAGTTGGGGATTTGAGTTACCTGCCCTAGACCACACCTTGGATGTGCAGCAGAGCCAGGAGTTCAGGAATGCTATTCAGGACACATACATTGGTATAAATGACATTGCTCAAAAAAACCTCTAAAGGTTGTTGACTGTCTAGTTTGAGACTTTGTTCATAGGAATTTACCCACCCCAGGTATCAACAGCACCTAACATTTTAATAAAGGAAGTAGTATTTTGACTTTGTAGACTGAGATTGGTGAAAATGTCATGTCACAATCCTAAACTGTATTACTAACTATTCAAGGTCCATTTTTTCTGAATAGATATCAAGGATAAGTTATTTCACCCATCAATATCTAAGTTTCCTTAACATCCCAGCACTCTGGTTTCTTTTTTCAGCCTTTTTATCCTACTGAATACTTTGACAACATTGCTATGTTGTCAAGACAGTGTTGTAGGCACCTGTCCATGCTTACATGGATTTCCCTTGCTTAGGTTGAGTCGATGTCAGAAAACAAGTTGTAGGAATAAAAAGTCACAGCTCTGGAGAATGTCTGCTAAATGCAGCCCTTGGCTGGTTTTGGGTAATGAGGAAGGATCACCGCTGAAGACGATGATCCTGCCTGTGCACAGTGCCGGAGTGTTTGAGAGGAGTGAAGGCTGCAGGACGGGAAACTACATGGACTGCTGAAAAACAACAGAGAAGTGGGGAGAATAACTTACTGCTTTGTCTGACAACAGAATCACAGAACTGTAGGATGGTTGAGGTTGGAACAGTCGCCTGATCAAACCCCCTTGTTCCTCAGGAAGGGCCTATCTGGGTGTTTTTTCAGTATGCTCAAGGATAGAGGCTCCATCACCCCTTTGGGCACCCTTTTCCAGTGCTCAGGCACCCTCACAGTTCTTTCCTGATGTTCAGAGGGAACCTCCCATGTTTCAGTTTGTGCTCGCTGCCTCTGGTCCTGTCACTGGGCACCACTGAAAACGACCTGGCTCTGTTTCTTTGCATCCTCCCTTCAGACATTTACACCCATCAATGAGATGCCCTCGAGACTTCTCTTTCCCAAATTGAACCAGTCCCAGCTGTCTCAGCTTCTCCTCATGTATGTGGTGCTCAGAAGGAACTTACAGAGATGGAACAAGCAAGTGGTGCTAGCACGAGCAGAGGCTGGAATGGGTCAGAGTGAGTGGGTGAAAAGGAGAGGGATGTCTGTCTGCTGCTGGAGTAGGAAGTAAAGAAATGGAAAATTAAAGATTTTCCTAACATTGGTATTTGTCTTGCACCTTGCCTGTGAGAGGACAACCATGGATTTACTGGACAGGGAGGGAAGAGAGAATATGTAAAACACATGCATGCATACTTACACCACCTTTTATGGCATTCTTAAGTCATGCTCCTGCAGTCGTGTTGCTGCAACCTTCCCTGACTGATGCTCACTAAAGCAGAAGGCTTTACAGCGAGCAGTACATACTAATTCAAACAGGGACTTCCGGGAGGGACAGTTAATGTACTGAAGCAGACTCGGCCCTCAGAAATACATACTTAGCATGGCCCAAGAATTAAGTCAGTCCTCTGGAGGATATTCACATGCACCAGTGTCATGATTTAAGCCTCTAAAACTCACAAAGCTTTCTCACTCACTCACTTCCCTCTCTTTCTTCCCCCAGTCCCAGGGGGATGGGTAGGAGAATCGAAAGAATGCAACTTCCACAGGTTGAGATAAGAACAGTTTAGTAACTAAGGTATAACACAAATCACTGCTGCTACCACCAGTAATAATACAAGAGAAATACAAGGAAAGAGAATACAACTGCTCACCAAGCCCGACCCAGCCAATGCACCCCCCAGCAGTGAACCCTCCACAGTGCACCACCACCACACCCTTCCGGGTCTCTCGCTCTCCGTTTTCACATCCTGGGCATGACGTGCTGTGGTATGGAATAACCTCTTTGGTCAGTTTGGGTCAGGTGTCCTGCCTCTGCTTCCTCCCGGCTCCCCTCCTCCCTGGCATAGCATGAGGCTCAGAAAGTCCTTGGTCAGACCAAAACATTACCAAGCAGTAACTGCAAACACTGGTGTTATCAGCGCTGTTCCCAAGCCCAAAATCAAAACCACAGAGCTGCACCAGCTACCAAGAAGGAGAAAAATGACTGCTGCTGCTGAAGCCAGGACAACCAGTTTTTGCGCTACTAAAGAGCCTTCACTGTCTTTAGTTGCGACTGCATAAATCCTAACAATTTTATGCTCACAGGAAACCAATTCCTTACACGTGACTAATTTTAGCATGATGAATTGAAGTGCATGAGTGATTCTGGAAACTGTCAGTGGAATCCTGAAATGTCTCATTTTTTTTTTTTATTTTTTTTCCCCAGTAAAACCAGTGGATATACATTCTTTATGGGGATTACACCTGCAAATCCCTCCACAATGAAGAAAATATACTCCTCCAAACTTTATATCCCTTCCAAAGTCAGTTGTAGGCTTCACTCTGACCTCAATATTAACACTCTATGCTACAAGTAGATTGGTAAGTTTATGTTGGCATTACTGGAAGCAATATCTGTAAATCCCAGTTCATTGCAGTAAGAATATAGTACTTCAGAGGTCACATTTTACAGAGACTTAAAAATCTGGTACTTGACAACCAGCTACTGAAGACAGTTACCTCTATTCATGGTTCATTTACTGTAAAACCAGTTTAAGAATGTATAAATAAGCCTGTAAAATAAAATAAAATAAAATAAAAATACTAGGCTCTTGGGAAGCTCAACAGCTTCTGTGTCTTTTCATATTGGTCCAAAAGATTTCTGAACTACAGTAAAAACCTAACACGCGGCATTCCCAGATTACAGCTAAGTAAATACCTAGAAATTATTTAAATTATCCAGACTACATGCTACGTTTTTAACTTAAAATAGATATGAGGAAAATAATAAGCATGGCAGCTAGAATATAACCCTTCTCTGTACATCTCTGTTTTGTTAAAGAAAAAAACCCACCTCTACAATAATTTGGTAATAGATTACCAAATGTTAACCTTGTGGTTTTTCTCATCAATACAAAAAATGATGGTGCTCGGAAAGCAGTAAGATATTAAATACAAGAGGTGAATGTTGCTTCTTTTGCCTGAGGAAAAGCAGGATGTATTTTTCAGCTCACAAATCCAATGACTATCTCACCTATATGATCAAGAGTAACTTCACTGAAAACAGCAAACTTTCTCCAAATCAACCAAAAAGCAAAATCAAGTCCTTTTTGTTTTCCTGCCCCAAACTCCTTTCATTTCATAACTTTGAAAAATCAGTCACTGCAGAAAAGCTGTGTTTTAATTTACCATGGGTTGGTTAGACTGCGTTTGCATGCTGTATTCTGAGTGCTGTGAATAACAGCCTCCCGATAGCAACACCCCACAACAAAATTCCCCCACATAAGTATTGCTCAGACAGAAAGGTTTTGCTGGGATTGCTTGCTAATCACACCATAAACCCCATCTTTGGCCTTCTCTTACAGTCAGATTTTGACTGGCTTGGACAATGCCAGTTATCCCACTTTTCCCCAGAAGTTTGTGGAATACTTTGCACTCTAGACTGTGCCCCTACCTGTATCAGGGGGTAGGAACCAGATGATCTTTAAGGTCCCTTCCAACCCAAACCAGTCTATGATTCTGTGGAAATTTTGCAAGCTCACTCAAGGATGCAGAGCTGAAAAGGGAACTCAGCCTGGCTCTCCTTACACCAGCAGTCTGTGCCACTGTAAATGCAGTGAGGCACAGATTCTGTGCAGAGTGCATGGAGGGACATGCACCTTCCTGCACTCTGCCTCTCCACCCCTTCGTGTGTGAGCAGGGAAGAGCTACAGGTCCTGTCCTCCTCTGTCTGCAGCTGCTTCTCCCTCTCCATGGGCAGGAGAAGATGCAGTCCTGGGATTTTGCTCCTCACTGCTGATAGATGATGAGCTGCCCCAAGCATGCAGATTCCCTCCTGGGGACAGACACCTGCAGTCCTTTTCCCTAAAACGGGCCACTGTCGTCAATATCAGCATATTTTCAGGAGACGCAGCAACCCTTTACCACGCTGCTGTGAAGAGGAAGAGTAACATAAAGAAATACACAGTAACTACAGGCTTCAGCCACGGGAAATAGCCCCGTGCGTTGACGTTATTCCTCTTGAGGAGCTCAACTTTTTGCGGGACAGTGGGCTGATACTTCTGATTACAAGCAAATTTTCTACGACAACAAGATCTGATCGCATTTAAAAGGCTTAGACATCTGCTCTTCACCAAGCCCTTCGCTTTGGTGGACAGAGAAGGACTGAACCAAGTACTTCACACCATTCAAAAGCTAAGAAAAGCAGCAGCGGCTCTCCTATCGTCATTGAAAAGTCTTCCACCAAGACTTCGCTTCCTCACAGAAAGCTTGTTCTTTGCTCGCTGTTACTTCAGTAGCACAACTCCCTTGATTTGTTGCGGGAGTATCTGGGCAGCAAACCGCGCTCGGGTGGACACTGCATGGGCAGGGAGCCTCAGGCACTGCGCACCGGGCGCAGCTGGGCGCAGCCTCGGGCGAGCCGAGCCGTGCTGGGCGGGGTCAGCAGGCGCTGCGGCTGCACCAGCGCTAGGACGCTTCTCCACCGGCCGCGGGGTGCCGGCCGGAGCGGCGGGTCACCCGCAGAGTGCCAGCACCCGCCGCCGCCGTGCCCCGGCTCCGGCAGCACCGGGGGGTCCCTCGCCATCGCTCCGCTGCCCCCCGACCCGCCCGGCTCCCCCTTACCTTCCTCCCCGGCCCGTTCATCCTCCAAGGAGCGAAAGGGAGAGGGACCGCCGTTACGGACCGGCTGCCCAGGTGAGTGGGGCGGGACCCGCCGCTGCCGCCGGCACCTCCCCCGAGGCCGATCCTCTCCTCTGGAGCTCCCCCGCCACCCCGCCGGGCTGGTAGCGCTCCAGGAAAATGAGTCCTTGCGCCGGGGCTCCGCTGGGGAAGGAGGACAAACCGGCTTCGCAGAGTTGTCCCGGCCCCCCTGCCTCCCCCCGTGCCAGCGCCCCGAACAGATCGTTTTCTGCCCCGGTCAGGAACATTCAGTAAAAAGCGCTCAGGGAAAGCGAGATGAGCCGTGCTCTCTGAGCCTGGCTTGGTTCGGTATGCTAATAGTTACACAGCCTTCCGAAAGAGGCAAACCACTTAGAGCGATAAATCCATCCCTAAGCAGATAGCTGGTGATGGTTTTCAGGTTCCTTGGGCAAAATCCAGCCTGACAGTTGAGGAGAAGGGAGACAAACTGCCCTGGACTGAGAGAGGGCAGCATGGCCCTGATTCGTAGCAAATCTCAACTGCCAGAGGCTGTACCAGAGACATGTTTCAAGCAATCTACTTTCATCTTTGGGATGTTTTAGTTTGCAGCAAGTACTGGGTAGGTGGAACACATCATCTTTGCTCTTTCCTTCATGCTTTAAGAACAGCTTGTTGCTGTTTTCCTTATGGAGTACTACTATTTCTTGGGAGTTTATTAACATCATCATTACTTTCATTGCTCTGCAGTGGTATGCAAGGCCTCAATGAGGGAGCTCTACATGACACTCAGCACACGATAAAAAACAATCCTTACCCCAAAAGGTCAAAGGCTTGCAGACAAGATAGTGGACAGCACTTGAATGTCACAAAAGCAGAGCAATATTAAAGATGACTGGGAGCTGTGGGACAAATAATGATCAAATCACAGCAGCTGCCCCCACAAAACCACAGACCAGAGTACAAAATAAAACCAAAGTGCTGAACCTGTGCAGAAAATCTTTTCTAGAGAGGAGAAGCAGAACGAGGGTGGGTCAGCAAGTTTTGTCAGATTGAGGCTAAGGACTGTGAAGAGCTGCCCTATTTCCAGGGGTGAAGACACACAGTCAGCAAACAGTCCTTGAGCTCCCCAGAAATCCTAGATAGCGTGCATACTGAGATGTCCCCAACACCCCCCCTTTGTGGCTATACATCCGTGTTGTGGTTTAAGCCTCTATAACTCATGCAGTTTCTCTCTCACTCACTTCCCTCTCTTTCTTCCCCCAGTCCCAGGGGGATAGAGAGGAGAATCGAAAGAATGCAACTCCCACAGGTTGAGATAAGAACAGTTTAGTAACTAAGGTATAACACAAATCACTGCTGCTACCACCAGTAGTAATACAAGAGGAATACAAGGAAAGAGAATACAACTGCTCACCAAGCCCGACCCAGCCAGTGCACCCCCCAGCAGCAAACCCCCCACAGTGCACCACCACCACACTCTTTTGGGTCTCTGCCCTCCATTTTCATATCCTGGACATGACGTGCTGTGGTATGGAATAACCTCTTTGGTCACTTTGGGTCAGGTGTCCTGTCTCTGCTTCCTCCCGGCTTCCCCTCCTCCCTGGCAGAGCATGAGGCTCAGAAAGTCCTTGGTCAGACCAAAACATTACCAAGCAGTAACTGAAAACACTGGTGTTATCAGCGCTGTTCCCAGGCCCAAAATCAAAAACACAGTGCTGCACCAGCTACCAAGAAGGAAAAAAATGACTGCTACTGCTGAACCCATGACAATCTGCAAGAACAGTTGACTGGGAGCTTACGTCCTTGGTACTCTCCCAAAGGTCTTTGTCCTACATGGATGAGGTAGACGGGAGGTTTGCGGGAGGTTTGCTACAGCCTCAGCTGCACACAGTCACATTCTTGGATACCAGGAACTGCGGCCCTGGTACGTTCTCAGAGGAGATATAACCTTTCCTCTTCAGCACCTCTGCAGAAGTGCCAGGTGTCAACCAGCCAGCTGCAAACCTCAGAATTGGCTTTGCCCAGTTATTTCAAAGGATTGTCAGACAAGCAAGCATCACAGCCTGCCTGGGCACCCTACTTTCCCCAGCAGGACAAATTAGGGACTAATTAAAGCATGTCTTTTCCTGCAATTTTGTGCAGCTAGGCTGCCTTCTCAGTAAAGACCCAGGAAAAGGAGGAAGGATCTCACCCAGAAATGGCATCATGATCAAGGCAAGGTACCCATATGGACACAAGGGCTCAAACGTGTCCCCAGCGCTAAGTTTTGGATACAGCCACGTAGACTGTTTGCAGTTGCCATGCAAGACTTTCTCTGCATTTCTCCTAGTGCCATCCCCTTCAAGCTGATATGGCTTTTGAAGACTCACTAGAGGAATGCTGAGACCAGCCAAAGCATCAATTCTTTGCAAACCCTGAGAAGCTGATACAAGAAACACAGAAGGCTCAGCCCTATCACTAACAACTTAGTATGTGGCAGAAAATCGTCATTTTGTGTGCACTCTGAAAGGAGGACACCATCCTGCAGCAATCATGCTGTCAGCAAAGAGCACAGACACAGGTCCTTTCAACTTTTTATTCACCTGCGGCTTGGGACCAGACTGCTGACACTGATTGCAGTGCTTTAAGAGAATAAAGGTAACTCAATCTTTGTTTCTGGGAAAACAACCCAAATATAGGGGATGATTCTGCCTACTTTTCTTTTAGAAGTAAAAGTAAAACAAAAAATAAATCGCCTGCTTTTTTTTTCTTTTTTCTTAAGTACATTTTACATATGTGTAGATTTTAGCATGTACTAAAGACCTTTATAATGAGTCCTTATAGGACCTCAGGATCATTATAATACTCCCACTGAACTTAATGGGAATGTGGCTGTTTATATTTTAATAGGGATGGAATTAGGTCCTTCATTTGCACTTTATGGATTTTTATTCCTTCTGTTATTAATCTATTTCATTATTCTTAATTTGCTTTTGCTGTGTTCTGAGAACATTGTAAGTACATTCCAGCCTCCTGAATAGCATCTTTAATTCTAGTATGAAAACATTGTGCCTCCTAGTGGGTAACATACACAGACTTCAACTCTCCAGGTTGCATTTTCATGCCAATTTCTTGGGACTTTCTTCTGTTAATATCAAGGAGGTGATTTTCAATATTTTCATTGTTCTTGAATTCCCCCATTTCTTTCCTGTGCTGCCTGCTTTGCTCTTTCTTGCACGTAGCCTGTTAGGTTCTGAACATTTGGCCTTTGCAATTTTCTTTGCTGTGCATTAATCTGTCATTAAAATTCCCATCATCCACAAACCTGTTTGTGAGGAGGCCATTTCTGAGATATTATTGCAATCACACAAAGGGTAAGAAAGTGGGTGTTTGCATATCAGTCTGAGTGGACTTGCCTGAGTACATATTCTGTGCCTGAATTGTACTGTGACAGCAGTAGCGTTCATGTTTCTTAGGCAAGTGAAATGCCTGCTCTATGGATTTGGGAACTCTTGCAAGAGGTATCCAAGACTTGTCACAGATAAGATCCAGAATACTGCTTTTATTTCGTGAATTCCCCAGTCAACAGAAGCAAATGTCAAACTCCAGCAGCAGACCAGTAAGTCTAGGTACAGCAAGGTCCAAAATCTCATTCTGCCTCTTTAGCTGGCTGCAGCCTGGCTGTAGCTTCAGCTCAAAGTGTCCACATGTAGTTTGTGAAGAGACAAGCTCTACGTACCTGCTGGTGGCCAAGCTGAGGTGTCCTTGCCCAGACAGTCCTTCCTGACCCAATTGCAAGGACCAGAGCTTGGTCCTCCTAGGCTTAGGCAGACTCCAGAGCTCAGATTAAGTTTGCACTTGACCATTTGTTTGGCATTAGCAAAGCTCACAACAAAATGTTTCTGGTCCTGCAGACAGATCTGATCCTGTGAATGGCGTACTCAGTCACCTCTCTGCCATCAGAATTTCCTCCACTGATCTCACAGTAGGCAGGAGTAGGATGTTTTTGCCACTTAGACAAAAAGGTTTTTTTAATTTTTTCATTTATATTTGGCTAGCATCAAAAATGCTGCCAGATCTTAACAGAGAGGAAATAATTTAAAATTGGCATTGCTTAAAATGAACAAATAATTTTTATCCCTGAACTCACATATAGTTTAGAATATTAATCCTGAAGAGGCCACAATTCTCCAGACTGCAAGGTGAATTGGAGCACAGAATGCTGTTTCAATATTCTTTTTAAGCCAGTCCTTACACACTGTCTTGGGTTTAATCTCTCCTTAGGTTTTCATCTCAAGGACAAACAACAAAAAAAAAACCCAACAAACATTAAAGGTTGACATTAGAAGCTGAGGCAAATAAATATCTAACAATACCCTCTGGCAGGGCACAGCTGGGTGAATAGGATTCTGCCTGATGGAAATTTGTCCTGTGATGCATACTCAGAAATTCATTGCTTTTGTCATTGGCTAAGAAAGAACCATTCTTCAGAATGGAAGTGTCATTTAACAATAGTAGTAGTAGTAGTAATAATGATAAATTTTATTTATTTTGGGCTTTATGTTGCATTTTACATAAAATGGTTCTTGTACACACATCTTATTTCATAGAATCATAGAATCATAGAATGGTTCGGGTTGAAAAGTGCCTTAAGATCATCTGGTTCCAACCCCCCTGCCATGGGCAGGGACACCTCCCACTAAACCATGCCATCCAAGGCTCTGTCCAGCCTGGCCTTGAACACTGCCAGAGATGGAGCATTTACCACTTCTCTGGGCAGCCTGTTCCTGTGCCTCACCACACTCACAGTAAAGAACTTCTGCCTTCTATCTAACCTGAAGCTCCCCTGTTTAAGTTTAAACCCATTACTCCTTGTCCTATTGCTACAGTACTTGATGAAGAGCATCCTTGTAGGCCCTCTTCAGATACTGGAAGGCTGCTTTCCAAGCTCTTCCTCTGCTTCAAAAGCCTTCAGATGAAATGAAGGGCTAATTCTGTCCCACACTGCTGCACATCTCAAAGGACTTTCTGACAAAAAACCAAAAAGCATAGAGGAGTTCTGTCATGGCATGAAATTGTCACTGGCCACTTGAGAGGTCTCAGTTCAAAGAGTTTTCAGCATGCTTCAGGTAGTCCTGAGAGCCTTTGACTTTGCTGGGACTGCTAGCATGAGTAAAGGTCTGCAGGATCCTTAATTAATTCTGGTGTTATCTATAGGTGTCAGAGTGTATGAATTATTTGATTTGCCCTAGTTAAACTTTTATAGTGTAATCTTTGTATGTAGTCAATACCATAACATTTTAAGTACATATGAGCTGATCCTGTAAACTGCACCAGTTGATATGTACAGTGGCTCCTTCCCTTGCCTTGGAGTGGTTCATTTGCTTGGCAGACAATCAATTTATTGTATTTTTTTTTTAATCAGTTTATCTGCCCTCAACTGATAGTTTGATTGGACTCTTTTTTGTTCTTATGAAGTAAATAAAATGAACTATAAAACCAGTATAAAAATAGCACAGGAGAATTTGTAAACTACAAGCCAGAAGGCCACAAACATCACACAAAGCAAACGCTCATGAGGGACATCACTTTCTTCTAGACTTACCACAAATCAGAAGAGAACACTATGCCACATTTTGAAGAAGATCTAAAGATAGCTAAACACTCAACTCAAGGAGCCACTAAGCAGTATTAAGCCATTTGCACCTAAAACATGGAACATATACCTCAGCACATATTTCAGACAAGATTTTATTTTCCTTAATATATTTAGGACACCTAAGGGCAGGTATTTTTGTCAGGGAAGTTCACATTAAGACATTTTTTTTTGTTCTCTCGTTATTAGGCAACACAAGGCTTTGGTGTATCACATGGTCATTTCGTGACTCTGGAATAAACAGTGCCACTAATAAAATCAGATGAAGGAGGCATTCTCTAATTGGAAAACAGCTTTATGGAACCCAATAATTTCTGACTTGTACTGCCGTGTCTTCAAAAAATCAGGTGTTGCAGACCAAACTAGTATTGAAAGCTGTGTGAAACAAAAATCTTCTCTAGCTCAAGCAAAATTCTCTACCCTTTTTACTGTTTCCCACAAGCGAACACGAACTGATAGCATTGGGAATTTGCTGTTGAGTATTCATTGACATGTGTTTTGCTATAAAATAGTATTCATCTTAGCCATTAAAGGGAAATTCCTCTTGTTTCATTTTGGTAGGCTGTGTACTTCCTGAAGATATCTTCCCTCCTGGAGAGACATGAGCATGTTTTTCAAGAGCTACAGTACTTTGCAGAAGTCAGCTACTTGGCATGGGCACAAAAGAAGGATGTGACATGAATTTTGTGCCTATAAAACCTCAGGTTAATGCTTCAAACACACAAACATGAATTCCACTCATTTAGAGCACTCCATAGCAGGACTATGCTGTAAGAAATCCTTTGTCAAAGATGATGATTACATCACAGACTGCAACACCCATGCATGGATGGACAGGCCCAGGGCTCATGCCGAGGTAGCTGATGAATAAAAACTTCTCATGAGTACTAAACTTTTTTAAAACTCATTGGGGTTATGGGACAAAAGACAATATGCCTTTGCAAAGCATGTGTTAATATGATATTTACAAATAAATGTTTCTGCACCAGCTAGAATACAAATATTTTAACGGGTACACTTGAAATCTCTCCAGTGTTATAGCACTGAGAAACCACTACCCAGCTCATTGCATAGAAATAATCTGATTTTTTCATCTCTTTGCTATAATGCTGTGAATCTGCACAAACACAATTGCTCCTTGAAAGCTAAGCAGACAGATATAGCAGAAGAATTCTTGTATTTGCGTGCCACAGTGTCTCACTCAGAGCCATTGCATCAGAATATCAATATTCAGATCTGCAAGTCATGGCTATCTACAAATACACTCAGTTTAGACAGTTCAGCCCTCTTCTTGGCCTTTTTACTTTCTATTATATGCATTGCTGAATTAACGTAAGCACCTACAAGAAAGAGTAACATTACATTACTTTAGGAATGACTAGAAAGATTTAATTTTAGAAAACCTTGTTGTGAAGATCTACTCAATACAGCAATTGCCAGAGGAAAAAATCACTGAACTGTTCAACTTTGTGTCACAATAAAATTGTATATCCTTTATTAAAATGTCTATGCTCGTCTCGTGGTGCCTACAAAGTTAGCTGTAGTTGTGGAAGGTTTGGAGAAAAACAATTTCCAGAGCATGAATAGAAAGGCTCAACAACAATTTAGAAAACAACACAAAGCAAGAACAAAACCAAACCCCAAACCATAACAACACATACCAGTTCATGAAGGAATATGTGGCAAAACTATACATTTTTCTCATAGCTACACAATTCTGCCTGAGGCAAATTGCTGAAATCTGCTCATTTCCACAAGCGATGAATATGACTTGAAAGCATCCAAGAGTCTCCACCGTAGTTTAGTCTCTCTTCCCAGCTGTGGTAAAATTACATCTTCCTAGGGGGGGCTAAAATTATGTCTTCACAAGGGGCAGAGAAGTCTTTCATACAGAGCAAACGACAGTATGGAAGGCTGTGATCGATTCAAGGCACAATGCTGGAAGAGCAGCAACAAAGAGGCACAGTGTCCTGAAGGTAGCCTGAAGTTCACAAACCTGCGAGATGCGGAGCAACAAAGGCTGCATACCAACAGCTTAGTCAAGAACTGCAACATGGTATCTGCCAAGCCTAGGGCTCCCAGCCTGGCTGCAGGCTGCAGCTCATCCAGCCATTAGGCTACATAGAGGTGTAGATGTATTGCTGGACCGGTGGAAACCAGCTCCTATCCACCTTGCTTCCGTCTTTGCCATCATGCTGGATTGCTGTATGGGCTCTACATGGCTGTGTTGTAGAGGTATATATGGGCTTCTTTCCTGGAAACACGGCAGAGCACCCTGGGCTCTATCAGCTGCTGTGGTCACAGCAGTTGCATGTTGTCCTTTAGAAGTGGCAGACTTACCAATGTGCTTATAGGCCCCTTAAGTTGGAAAGGTTAGATACTAGTTATACCACACAGGTCATGAGATCTCCAAACCAAAGCACTCCTGACAAAAGTCACAGACAAAGGCAAATCCACCACTCAGTCGAGTGAAGGCTTCTGATGTGAAGGACAAAGGATATGAAAGCTACTACTCCTCTCCAACATCTTTCTGGTAACAGAATGAGCACATAAAATCGCAGGTCAGAGAGCAGTCCTACCAGCTCCTGAAAACACTTTCTAGAAAACGTCATGAACTCCAAATGCAAAAAAACTCCAGGCTTTTGCATTCTGCATTGCAATTTAGAGTGCAGACCATTTGGAATCACATACAGATATGTGCAACTCGTTTGCTGATCTAGACCATTTTCACCCACAAGTCAGGCAGGTAAAATATTCTTTATTTGCAGTCACAAATCACTGTGTGCAATGTTTCCAGGCTTATCAATCAAGTTCAAATCAATTTTAAAATCTGACCTTTAAAATGACATAATGGGCTTCTCAATGTACTGTTTGCAAGTGATTATTTTTCCATAGTAGGTAATTCCAGATAATAAGAAATACCACAACTGCAGCTAAAGAAGGAAACAAATTCCAAGAAAACATGACTCTGCCTTAGACTTAAGACAGTACCAGTTAATTTTAATTAAAAGAGAAATGTGCTTTTGCAGAGACAATCCTTCCTCAGTTTCCCTTCAAATGTCAAAATTAATCCCATTACTTCTTCCCTTGTATCATTTTCCTCTTCTCTCTTTAGGGAGCTTTTTTCTTGCAGTTTTTGTCCTTTTCCCCCACCTGCCTACAGGGATACAGCCTGTTTCTATTTAAAAAAACCAGTTTGCCACCTTTTCATTTTGGCAATAACTGCTTTTCTAACTACTGCCTTCTCTCACCATCTTCCTTTAACCTTCAAGATTGTGGACTATGCTGTTTGTTTTCTCTACTTAATTGTCTTGCAATTAAATGGTGACCCCTTACATCATGTCTCTGGCTTATGTTCTCTTCCTGGTCCATCAAATTGTTCTTTTAAAGGCTGATGATGTTCTCCATCTATCTGACAGAGTCCTTGGAAGAGTAAATAGTAACAGTGACCATTCACTCAAAGGACAATTGGGATCGCTCAGTTGTCTAAGCATAACCAGAAGTATGATTCTATATACAGGAGACATCAACTGGAAAAAAGGAATGATCAAATACAACCATGGGAGCAAAACTATCTGAAAGCAGTTCTGCCTCTTCCCGTCTATGACCATCATCATATGCTCATCCTACCTCATGGCCAAAAGTAATCATATGGTCAAACTGAAATTAATCTAACAGCATTCATATGATATTCCTGTCCACTGCAAGGTCACCATCTGCAGCTACTGTTGCTCTTTTACTTACATGGCCCTGAAATGAGACAGACAGGAAATACTGAAGGCAGATGGATTGCCTTCTCATGATCCTTTGTACAAGGAGTAGTTTAAGCATTTGCTAGCAGTTAATAAGACCACCATTATGCAGATACATTTGCTTCAACCGAAGGTTAACAAAGCTTCTCTGAAGAAGTGTGATACCCTGTTCTACAGAGAGGCAATGGAGAAAAGGATCAGAGGTACAGCATCAAAGGGAGTGACTTCACTGAAACTGAGAAAATTCCTGGACTTTGTCCCTGAAAGATTACATTCTTAGCTCAGCTATGTAAAAACTGGCTTAATCTGGACCAATTTCATCCACATCATGCCTGCAGAGCTGTAAACAGCAAAGACACTCAGATACGCATCCACAGGCTGGTCATGAACTTTTCCTGACTTCTTTCTTCACAGAGAACATCTCTTTTTTTCCCCACCCATCTCTGAAGATAGTAAATGGTCCATGGTCACACATGCTTTATTTCTTCTCCAACTGGTTCTCTCTTTCCTTCCAACCTGTTCATTCCAGGAATCCTATAAAAGGTGAGCTTGGGGTTTTTTTAAGCTATAATCTCTCAAACCTACCTTTAATTAAATAACTGTTCTTGAAAACATCTTGACCTATCTTACAGACTGGAGCAGAAATGGAAAAATCTAACATTGTTCGGGTTTTGCTGGCACTTTCTAAGTATGTGATATTTCACAGATTACTTAATTGCTGCTAAAGCCTAGCTCAGCTACAAGGCTGGTTGTTATTCACCTCTTGTGACTGTGGAAAATATCCTCTCCTTGTCCCTGGAGAGTGTATAAACAGTCTATATGTAAGATTTCTAGATTCACCACACAGGCTGTCACCTGGTGGAGGTTTTTTGACACAGGATGGTGATATTACACAGCAGTGAAACGCACTTAGTGGAGGAGCTGCAACACACATCATGCATGAGGCTTATGCAAATGGTGTGTATTTGCTTAGACTTTTTAGTGTGGGTGACAAAGTGAGTAATTTTAGACATGGAATGTCTCCTTGCATGAGAAATGGAAGTTCATAAATCCAGAGAAGACAAATACGCTTTGTTTTGAGAGGGGTAGAATAGGCAGTGAGCCAAGTACCACAGATTTGCTTACCCTGAAATGGTTCTGGATCCCCAGATTCCACCACATCCAATTTAAATACTTGGAAGCTGATGTTTAATGCTGGTTTCATGTCTGTGGCACAGTAATTTGTGTTTGGCCATGATGTGAGGAGCGACTCAGTGAGACTATCTGTGCTGTGCTGACAAATGCTATTAAAATAGCATCAAGATGATGAACTACAAACTCACTCAAGAGTCTCCCAGCTTGCAGAAGCTCTAAACAGAGACAGAGGGGAAAAAACAAGCAAACAAACAAACCAGCCAGATCCAGTAGGAAGATGAGAATTACAGCCACACCTAGCTGCATACAGGCAAAAAATTCCAGAAATGATGATTTATAAATTCCCAGAAATACTGCTATCTGAGCACCCTCTAGTGGTACAAGGTTGAGAATAATAACTCCAGAAATGAAAACATGATGCCACAGGTTAAAAACAAACAGAATATGTAGCATTTAATTGACTTTGTTCAGGCAATTAATCACTCTGTGTGCTTCCATTTGGAAGACAGGGAAGTAACTCAACATTCAAAACCAGTTTTGATATTTATGTCCTGGCATTTTGTTCCCAGCATTTCCTTAATTTTCACATCATCTGACTGGTTAAAGGCTTCTGTTCATTTAAAACTATTCCATTGATTTGTTTTAAACTCATTTTCTTTGGAATGTGAGATTAGAATAAAATGAAAAATATTAAGCCAGTATAACAATACAGAGGGAAGGTGGAGATCTAAATTCTGGAATATTTCAGACAGTTCATGAAGCCTTGCGACCTGGCTCAGAACATGGAATATAACCATGATACACTAAAAAATGCATGTTCCATCCTAACCAGTCATCTATTGAAGGAAAAAATCGAAGTGAGGACCCCAACAAATGCATCTAGTTTCCAATTATCTCTTTTTCATCTTCTCCTTACATACATGAGAGAAATAATTTCTACATTGATCATAAGATATGCAGCCAGAGGGGTCATTTAAAATCTTTGGTGGAGCATGTATTTGAGAAAAACAAGCAGGAAAAAAAACCCCAAAACTTCATTACACTTAATTACAGTCAAATGGATTTGGAAGAGAAACTACTCATATTTTAAAGGCAGCCATGAAAAAAACCTGTTATGAGTCAGACCCTGATCTGCACTTACCCCAGCTTGCATTGGTGTAACCCTGCTGCCTTTGGAAGAATTTTATTCCCCCTATACTCTCCAAGTGAGATGAGAATCAGGCCTGCAGCCTACCTGCCCACCCTTGCCATGGTGATGATGATAATGATAATGAAAAAATTAATGGACCTGGAGTCAGTATTAAAAATTGCTTGTACCTAATACTAATTTTCCTCATGGCTGTGAAGCCCTCTTTCTGATGAGAAGGAAAACAGAACAGTTACCAGCTGTTCACATAATGACGAACACTAATAATGGAAGACATGCATGCTAATGAGCTGGGGGAGGGGAACCAGAGGAGGCACTCATCAGTGTGCAGCTGAAAGCGCAAATCCTCCCATCGCGTATTTTGGAAATCTGATGGCATGTCATGCTGGCAAACAGGCTACAGACTGAAATCAGTCCCAGATAAGGAAAACAGCACCTCCAGAATCTACTTCCAGCTCTGGCCAGGTGAAGATCAGCCTGTCTTTCACCATGCTGTTAAGAGTGTTCAGACAGGAATTTTCACATGTGACATCTTCTAAAAAATTATTATTGCAGTCACAAATGAATAGTCAAACTGAGATGACCTCATGGGTCCAGCAGAAAATAACAGCGAAGAAAGAAAGAGATGTGTGGATCAGAGCTGGGAGGAGAACAAAGATACCCTTTGTACTCTCTTGTCTGTATATCACACAAACAAATTGAAGCTTAAAGGCTTGCCTGCATGCAGAGTTGTAGGGTCTTCTTTCAAAGTGTGTTTTAAAACCTAATGTAGATGATTTAGTGCAGAAGCCAGAAAAATCAGTCATCCCTTAGTTTAAACTCAGCTTATTTTCATTCAGTTTAGGTCAGACAAGCACAGACTTATGCTGAAATATGCCATTCACCCCAAAGTAATGTCTGCTTATAGGCTTACAGTACTCCAACTAACCCACTCAATTATGTGCAGACAGGACCTGCTCTCATGTCTTGCAGAGGCAATGGACTTCAGGCTACCATAGGTGAAAAACCTCTGCTTGCAATTCACTTCCTCCCAGTTTTCTGTGAAGATTCTGAAGGGATGTTAGGTTCTTGGAGGACCTTAGCAACATGAGTCCTGGTAGCTTTATTAGAAGATAAATTTGTCCAATTTGTTCATCCTGAACAATCTTAGGAAGCTAATCATCAAAACTGAGTAATGTTAAAGGGTAGGTCTGTAGAAAGAGAACTGCTTAGAAAGAAAACCCTGCTCCACAGCTTTTAACCTGCTGAGGATTGCTTGGCCACATCCACAGGTACCAAGCTACAGATCTACAGATTATAGTTCTACATAGCCAGAGGCAAGACTGCCAATATGGAGAGTGTTTGGTGTAAAACAGAATAGGTGGGTAAAAATGCATAGCTGGGCCTATGCTGATATACATCAGCTAAAAAATGCTTTTGGTCTTTTTTGATGTGTAAATAGGTCTTTACAAAAGGGTTAACATTTCATGGAGGAATGCTCACCTACTAGGTTTTTATTTTTCAGTAACAGATGTGACACTTAAATCATTACTGAAAGTTGTTACATCAACCTCCATGTGAGATACAGATTGAAGAGAGGTTGCTGAGGACACTTTCTCTCCTGAAAAATAAAAGATAGAATTTATTTTGTTGTTGGGGTTTTTTTCTTAATACGAAGAGGAGACTGAAGAGAAATGTTTGCCATTTAGTTCTCTTTCTACTGGTACGGGAAATCTCCGGGAACTCACCAAAAAAGTTTAAGTTGACAAGCAGGTATTCTTTATGGCGGAGCCGGTAGACACAGGGATAGCTCATCCTAGTATGTCTCCCGAATTGCTGCACAAGCCATCCTTATATAGTCACTAAGTATATATATTCATTACGTGCATACATGCATATATAGTCATGACGCTACTTATGTATTACATCGTTCTTCTAGAAAGTTTCCCTGCATGCGTACAAAAATATGGTGGTGGTCTTTCGGGGTCATTTATTTCTTCCAATAGTCTTCATCGCTTCTGGCAGCCTTTGAAGCACACACTATAGATAATCATAGAATCATAGAATAGTTAGGGTTGGAAAGGACATTAAGATCATCTAGTTCCACCAGCTTAACTGGTTCGGTAACACTGCAGACATAATCATCCTGTCCTACTTATCAGTTAGCTTAGCTGCAGACCATCCTGGACATCTGCTAGTTTCTGATACTCTTCATGTACATGTCCTGTTTTTCTGTCCTGTTTTTCTTACACTTATTTTTGCACTAAGGTCATAAGGACTTAAAACTATGCCAACTACAGCGGTTTATCTTATACAAGAATTCTCATTATGTTCTCTAGCTGCACTCTTTTTTCTGTGAAAGGTGTACCTCAGTTATTTTCCATTGCTACTGTCACAAAGCCATCAAACTTAAAGTTACTTAGAACTGATTCTACTTATTTACAAGGGTTTGTATTTCATTTTGTTCCTCCTTGTCTCAAATCCCCACTTTTCTCGTCCTTTTGCAAATTCTATGGAAAGAAATAGAAAACATGATCAAGGAAGATAAATTAGAAAAATAATTTAGAAAAACTCAATTTCCTAGTAAATTCTAGTCTCACAGAATGCACTGAAATGAAACGAAAAACAGGGAGTCTGACTTCATCAAGATGCAATGGTTGCACAGTATGGAAGCCAGTGAAATCATATGAATTCCTCTAACTTTGGAAAAAGCCTTTAGAATAGTAAAAGCTGCTTTGCTTTAGCAAATGGTTGTAGCAGCTGAGCTTGAGAAATGTACCAACAACAGGATAAAGTGCAGCGTTAAAAAAAAACCCAAAACAAACACAAGTGTTCTAAAATTTACAGTTGAGAGCAGAGAGCACTTCAAAAGGTGAACTGGTCTTATGCCTACTTGACACACAAGCTGATCCCTACCTGAATGATCCAACAACATTGCTAGACTGCTCCTCTACACAATCCCTGCAGCTCACAAGAGCTGGGATAACAGGACTGGAAGCAGCTTCAGGAGATCTACCCTGGCTGCTTTCTTGGAGGCAGGACCTGATATGAGATTAGATCCACTGGGAACAGCTGTCCAACTCACTGTTACAAATGGGCACTCTGCCTGGAGATTTCATGACATTGGCCCATGGAAGGGGGAAAGTTTTCCAAACCCAGTCATGTTTTGCTGCATATTAGACTCACTTATACCTGTTCTTTTCCTAAGGACAAACAAATCAAGCTCTTCTAGTCCTCTAGTCATTCTTGTGATGTCCCTCCAGACTACTTCCAACTTCTGGCACAGTGCAAGGTGCACTGAAAAAAGAGGTTTCTGAAGGCCAAATGAATGCTCAGGCTGTCTAGATGAAGCCGTAAATAATTGGGAAAACCATTGCCATTCACTTGGTGAAACTGGCCTTCACAGAACTTCTAGCACTCTTCCTACATGCACACCAAGGGCTTTGGTTAAGCGTAAACATGAGGGCAGAGATATTTAAGTCACTCTTCCAATCTGAGGAAACACTAATCATCAGCCACACAGGCAACTGCATTTTCTGCTGTGACTGCAATTATAAAGGCTGTGGAATCCACCAGGTTAGTGAGAAGAGACTCTCTGCACCCCTTCAGTCTGCTTCTGCCTCAGCTCCCCATAAGAGCCCATGTCAGGCCAGTGCAGAAATCTCTCCTCTATCCCCATTGCTCTGACTGTAATCACCACTGATGTAGCCATGTTGAAGATAAAGTGCTCTTTACTTTTTGCACTCCTGGTAATAGTGCTGCTGCCCAACAGGGACAAGGCACTGGTATGCCAGTTCATAGCTACTGCATGACCACTTCTGAGAAGAGCCAACAGTGAAAACGATAAAGCAAATTTACTGCAGGGAAAAATTAACTGTATGCATTTGTGATTCTCAAGGTTGGAATTTGGGCAAAATACTTCCATGTATGAAAACATTATGGAAACTTTAACAGCCTAAAGAAGTTAAGATGTTGGGTTTTCACCTCTTCTGAGCACAGACAAGTCACTGGCCATGTACTGATCAGAACCTCCAGAGATCGGCTTTGGACATGAAAGCACCAAAGCATATTGATTGACTTTAAATACATGAATAACCAAGAGCCAGAATGGCTTCACTAAGGACAAATCATACCTGACAGATTTAGTGTTCTCCTATGACAGGGTTACAGCATTTGTGAATAAGGGAATGTCATCTTCCTGGACACTTGCAAAGCGTTTTATACTGCTCTGCACAACATCCTTTGTTTCTAAAATCAAGAGACATGGATCTGACAGGTGGACCACTCAGTGAATAAGGAACTGACTGTATGGTTGTACTCAAAGAGTTGTGGTCAACAGCTCAATGTTTGTGCAGAGACCAGTGATGAGTAGTGTTCTCCAGGGGTCCATATTTGGATCCCTGTATTATTTAACATCTTTGTCGGAACATGGACGGTAGAACTGAGTGCACCCTCAGCAACTTTGCTGGTGACACCAAGATAAATGGTGTGGTTGATGTTCAAGAGGGACCTTGACAGGTTTGAGGGGTGGACCATGTGAATCTCATGACTTTCAACAAAACCAAGAGCAAGGTCCTGAACCTGGATTTCAGGATTGCCCCTGTATGGAGGCAATCCCAAACATGGAAACAATAAGAGTAATGGGTGGATTGAGAGAATCCCAAAGGTGAAGGACCTGGGGGTCTGGTGGCTGAAAAACTGAATTTAAGCCAGTCAGTAATGTGTGCCCACAGCCCAATTGTATCCTGGGCTGCACCAGAAGAAGTGTGGCCAGCAGGTCGAGGGGGGCAATTCTGTCCCTCTACTCTGTTCTGGTGAGACCCCATCTAGAGTACTGTGTCCAGCTCTGGGATCACCAGTGTAAGAAAAACATGGACCTCCTTGAATAGCTCTAGAGGAGGGCCATAAAGATGATCATGGGACTGGAGCACTTCCCCATGAGGGAGGACTCACAGACTTGGACTTATTCAGCCTGCAGAAGGCTCTGGGGAGACCTTAGAGCAGCCTTCCAGTACCTAAAGGGGCCTACAAGGAAGCTGGAGAGGGACTTTTTACAAGGACATGTAGGGATACGACAAGAGGGAATGGCTTTAAACTGGAAAAGGGTAGATTTAGATTAGATATTAGGAAGAAATTCTTCAGCGTGAGGGTGATGAGACCCTGGAACAGGTTGCCTAGAGAAGTTGTGGCTGATCTATCCCTCTAAGTGGTCAAGGCCAGGTTGGACGGGACTTTGATCAACCTGGTCTAGTGGAAGGTGTCCCTGCTGACGGCAGGGGGGATGGAATAAGATGATCTTTACGGTTCTTCCTAACACAATATGTTCTATGATTCTATGACCTGAAAAGTAGGTGACTGATGTGCTTATATTTGAAATCATAAAAGAGTAATTTATTCAACTGCTGGCACCTCTTGCTGAAGCTTCTTCAGCCTCATGCTCATGCATTAGTTGTAACTCAGCTGCTGTAGCACAGATGGTGCAGTGCAGGCAGTATGTGAATCTTATTGATGAGAAGAGATGGGCCAAGGAAGAACATGAGATTTTTGGTGCAGGCCAGAAGACAGGAAGAGGAGTCGTGAATAAGGAAAGGGGAAATTAAGAGAAAATATCTGATACAGTTGCTTGCTAGCTAAGCACTTTCCCTCCTGTGCAATAAAAGCTGTAGAGGGACTTTGGAAGTAAAGAGGGCATGATAATGTAACTATACATTACATTGTGAAGCAAGAAAACTACATTGAAACAACAACATTAGCATCATGCAGTTAAGCATTCAACGGCTGGAAATTCTGGTAAATGTTCAGGCAACTGTGATTCTTGCATTTCTGCAACACTTGAGAGCCTGACTACAATGTTAACAGCATACTCTTGATGCTGACTTTGTGTGTGATACATCAGCGTTCTCACCCATGTTTTGGTTAGTACTTCCCATTCTGAGGATCCAAGATCAGGGACCTGTTTGTCTTATAAATACTAGTATAAACTCCAAGTAAACTGCACTGAATTCCAAGAGACACTATCATGAAAAAAAAAAAAACCAGATGCAAGCAGGAATGAAATTATATCCTATTTTTACATAATCAACAGAAACTTAAAGTGGTAAGTAGCTGGCAAAAAATACCCCTGTAAAATCCTAAAGTGAAGAGTGCAATCTTTATTTTGCAAAAAAATGGGGTTTTTACTCTAAATGAGCCTTGTAGATTCTAAAATACGCTTTGTAAAATCATTGCTAATTGTCAGATGATTGAGTCACTCTAACTGAAGCCAGCAAAAAAATCATGCCACTGCAGCTGTCAAGAGTTATGGATTTTAAGGCTCTAGACTATTTTTAACAGCATGTAAAAGAATATAAAACATATAATTATTCAAATGAGAAATCCACAATCTGAAATGTGCAGTGTTTTGAAAACAAGCAAGCATCCTGACACCTGTAACACTGCCGCAATTTGGCTGGCACTGTGATTATGCCAAGTATTAGTGCAGCTGTCACCCAAAATGCTGAATAGAAGCAGGGGCTAAATGCTTCATTTAGGTGAGCAAATATACCAGGGCTTCTAAATGAATGACAATAGAAAGATCTTCCTTGGCTAACTGCTGTGGTGCCACAGGCACAGTTTGGCAGGAGGATGGTGCTATGAAAGAGGAACACATTTCTCAGTTTGGGGTTATGTTATTCCTTCAATGTCTGACATAAATAATTTATTCTCCAGCCTGCAGAGTTAGGGCATGTGTATATATGTGTAGACTGCTGTACCAACACCCACACTATTATCTATTCACTAACACTGGCCCATGAGCATCTTTGTCCAGATTATTCACTGCTGGAGGTTAGCACACACCCACTGAAATCATGGTGACATCCCAGTTGAGACTCCTGCCCTTACATTCCAGAATTTGTAGACTGCTGTTTCAAGCTTTCAAACCCAGGCACACTGTCTGTATCCATATCTGCATGACAAAAACTTCTTCCTTTTAAAGCAAAACAAAAACTAAGCTGAGCAAAGTGACATGTCTCATTAGTTAAAATCCCCTGAGAAAACAAATTCTTTACCTAAATCAGTTGTGGCAGCTATTAATATTCCTGCCAGCTGTTACAGGAGGCCTCTTTAAATGTACGGAGATCTCAACTTAAAGGTCTCCTGACAATGTATCCACTGCACCATTTTAAAAATGAGCCTTACTCAGCTAAACCTTCTTAATCTTTATTTGCAATGACTAAAGTGATTTATTCAGGCCTCAGCAGTTCACTAGTTTTAATGGTGAATATTGGTAATTGTAATATCACCACAGCCAGGTGTCAGTAGTGTCAAGGGAAAAGGAAACACTTTCCTGAATGCAGGTCTCAGGGCAACAGGTGAGGCTTATGTCACATTTTGGAGACAGTTGTTTCAACATTTTTGCTATGTTCCAACATACCTTGGGTAACTCCAAGATATAGCCTTGAAGAACCAGCTAACCTCATTTATTTCCAGAAGGTCTGAGGAAGAACAAACAGTGGCTACCCAAAGTGAGAATGGTTACAAGCTTAAATCCACATTAAATTTTCACTCAACTCTGCCTGTGGCAAAATTCAACTTAAATCAGCATTTGAGCAAGCAAGGTGCAGATTTCAAGTGTCAATCCAGGGGCAGGGTCTCTTCAGGGTGCAACATTTACAGACATGTGGGAAAACAAAGCTGAAACTTGTGGTCATCTTTCACAAATATCTCTCCATCAAGTTAAAACATACAAAAAATACCTTAATGCACAATAAATACCAAATATTGTACATTAACCAGAAGTGCTATCCTTCTTTGAATACCTCCAACATTTGACAATGAAGACACACAGTGGATAAAGAACTTGCAATTTTCCTCCTGGTGTGTACTGTGCGCAATTTCCAAGTTGAGTCTGCTGTCTAAAGACATGTCTAAAATGACACATATATACGGTAAAATGAAAAATGGAACTAGAGTCTCACGAAAATCATACTTGTCAAGAACTTCTCAACTACATTCCCAATCCTGTAAATTCTTTAAACAAGCTCAGAACGGCTGGATGGGGGCTTGTCCACTGAACTAGAAAAAACACAAAAGCCCATCTCTGGTGCTTCCTGGTTGTTATTTTCGGATAACACTGACCTCCTTGGTAAAAAGTTTAATGACTGCTTATGGTCAAATAACCCACCCAGCCAGAAGCTCTGCTCTACCCACATGAATCACAACCAAAAAACCTACCCCAAATTCTAGGTCAACATGGATCAAACAGAAAACACACCTCAGGAACAATTCAGCAGTGTTTGTTTTACCTGCCACTGCATTTGTGGAGGACCAGTGTACCTACATCACACTGAGCAATCATTTTTGAACAGTCAGACCTGCCTCTGAGCAAAGGCTCAGGAACACCAGGACTTCACATAATGTCATGCAACAGAGAACTGCTCTTTATAAAGTATATATTTTAAACAGCTGAAATGGTCCAGCACTGTGACACTTACCTGTGCATTGTATCGCTTTGGTTTTTAACCTATTGTTTCTTTGTTATGCTGCTTAGAGCAATGCTGGGCATGCCAAGCTGGAGGAGGGCGCTGGCCTACAGTGCCTGCCACCATGGCGGCACCAACTGCTTTGGGCAGGTCTGTTGGAGTTTTGTTCTAACCTTTCCACTCCATAGGCTGGCATTCACACTAAAGAGCCAGTTGTGTACTTTCCAAAACTCCTGTTTAATATTTACCATTCAGTCATCACAATTGCTCTTTCTTCTTGCAGCTTCACCTCTTTTGGCTCATGAATCTGGACCTCAAGGATGGCTGGCAAAGGGGAAACTGAACAGCAAATTTTTCTTCCCAATTAGTCTCAAACTGCTCACTCTCCTTTGTCCGTTTACTTGCTACTGTCAGTTCAGCCCTTCTTTCCTAGAAAAAAGGGAAGTTCTTTCCTTCTTTCCTAGTTTCAGCCCTAGCCTTTCCTAGACACATCTGTGGCCTCCACCTCTGTTGTATTCAGCTGCCAGTCAGTTCTTCACCACATCTTCTGTAGTAATCATATAACTACACAGCAAGCTGAGGTTCAAAAGGACCTCTGGAGCTCATCCTGTCCAATCCTTTGATGAAGCAGGGCAACCTAGGGCCAGCTGCTCAGGACTGTGTCTAGACAGTTTCTGAGTATCCCTAAAGAGGGAGTGAAAACAAGTACTATTATACCCATTGTGCAGATAAAGAATCAAACAGAAAAATTAGGGTTTTTCAAAGGAAGTTAAGGAACTACAATGATAATTTTCATTCACACTAAGCCTTATTTAACATTGCTGGACACTTTAGAGACTATTCCTGCCTGTTTGTAGTACAAGCTGAATAAATAAGATTAAAGGCTGGAAAAACAAATCTACTGAATAGCGTGCTGGTGGTAACTCACGTAAACATCACCTTTTTATTAACCAACACTTTGTTTGATGTATTTTTCCAATCGGTAGAAAGCAAACACATGAGAAAAAACCCTGGTGATCTAATAGAAAAAAAAAAAACAACCTCTAGAACTTGGTGATATAATAGAAAAAAATGGAGGAAACAAAAAGAAGAAAGTGAAGGACTTAAGGGGGAAAAGGTTAAAAATGAACAGTGCTAGTGCAAGAGACAAGGTGCTACTAAACCTAGCCTGATTACCTTGTGCAGACTTTTTAGTCTCACAAAGCCCAACGGCTGAGGTTTGGCCAAAGCATACTTATTGTCTGCAGCAGCTACAAGACTTGACCTATTAAGACAGTCAGTCCACCATTGTCCGTGGTTAGAAAAGGGAGGGAGGGAAGACAGAGAGCAGAGGGAGGCTGAGGAATGTTGCCTGCAAGGCATTTACAGCCGAAGGTCAGGCAACGGCCGATGAAGTCGGCTCTTTGTGGGATGAGGTGCTCTGCTGGCCCACGAACTGGCTGAGCCTCCTCCTGCCGTTTCCCTCTCAGGATCACTCCTGAGACTCCACTCATTCATTGTTAGGATCACTCCTGATCCTAGATCTTAAATAAAACAAAACAAAAACGGGAAAAAAAAAAGAAAAAGTCATATGTTTTAAAACTAGTACGTATGGATCTAATTTTCTTCTGTTTGGTCTTTGGTCACGTTGTCTTGTGATGGATGGCCCCCTCCTCCGGGCTGCAGGGTCCCACAAAAGCGCCTAGCTCCGAGGAGCAGCCCTCCACCTCTCCTCCGGCTGGGGCAGGACGAGAAGAGGAGGAGCAAGGGGGCAGTTCTAAGCTGAAAGATGGGGCTCAGACTAAACTCCGCGGCCGCGCCGGTGCGTGCAGGCGGCGCTCCTCCCTCGGCCGCCCCCGCGCGGTGCCGCCGCTGCTGCAGGACGGAGGGAGGCGAGGCGAGACAATATGGCGGCGGTCCCGGTGGGGGTTTAAAGACCGGCCGCACGGCTTCCCGGACTCCCAGCCGGGTACTGAGGCGGGCGGCTGGCTCTGGGCTGGGGGGAAGCGGCGGGAGGTGCTGCCGGGCCCGGACCTTTGCCCGGCCTTCCAGGCATATTGCCGCGAGTGCTCGCTGGAAGGGTCGCGCCTGACGGGAACCCAGGCCATAACCTCGTTTTTTTCCTTGTCTTAACCGAGGAGGTTGAGAAGCATCCAGGAGAGGCGGCGTGTGCCCTGTTTATAGTAGCACTGAAGTAACCAAGAGACCCTTCGGCACAAACGGGTGAGAGTGGCTGGTACCCTGCTGCACTGCAGGGCTGCACCAAGTGCTGGCTGGGCCATGGAAACTGGTATGCAGGTATGTTCCTCAGCGAGTGGCACTGCCAGATTAAACTAAGATGCAGGTGAAACACATAGAAGGCAGCAGCTGGGTGACATAAAAATACCACATTTAGTGGTCACAAAGATATGCTGCACTTATATAAACTCCATAGAGAACAAAACCCACTGGGAAGTACATTTAAATAAATCTTGATCATATCTGGATGCCATTTTCGGCATCTCTTCTGGCTGTTACGAGTTTGTTACATACTGGCAGAAAGGCCTTGTCAGCTACACTTCACACAGCCACTTGCAGCAGGAAAGGGTGTGTTCTTGCTGGAACAGAAACTCCAGTTCATCTATTGTATGTTTTTTAAAAGTATTTCACATATATACAATGGTTCAGAGCCAGGAGGTGTTTAGGTAGTTTTCACACAGTGATGAATGCGCTCCCTTTCTTTACTTGACAGCTGGGTTAGTAAGCACTGAAAATATGAATGTACCTACTCTTTTTAGTTTATTTCAAATATCAGCAATGTCGGTGCTTTGCAAAATTCGCTGTTGGGACTACAGAAAATAAACTGCTTATATAAACTGATGAATGTAATGTTATTTTTGACAGCTTTGAGATTATATAAAGTAGCAGTATTTACATACAATCAATTACTAAACTTCGGATGTATAGAAAAGCAACTTTGTCTAACTGATCAATATTAAGTATCATAAATTGGAAAAGACAACAGGATGGCTGGAGGACTGAGAAGGTAAGACAGTCTTCATACTGTACTTTACTGGTTATAGCCTCCAACATTATAAGAGTGCAATGGCAACACATGTTCCCCTCCTGACATGAGGGAAGGCAGTACTGCATTTGCACATAAGGCTTGCACACCGTTGGTGGCTTTCACTTAACTTAAACATTTTAAGAGGTCACTAAGGCAGGGGATGAAAAGTTCTGTTTAGCTCAAGCAAAGTTTTCCTGCTCAATAAAGGTACATAGCTGCTTGATGAGGATTAGTTGGACATTATATTCAGTTGTTAACAATGCTGTGTATTAGTGGAACCACTTCTTCCACTTTCCTAGGCAGCTTCAAGAGATAGTGGGATATGTAACACCAATGGTAAACTGAGACTAAGAATCAACCTTTGAAGTGGCACTGTACTTGAAGTGGTACTGTGAGGAAGCGACAGTACTGAAAGCAATCAGTGCTTGACTGCACAAGACCATGCCTCTCACAGAAGGCAAATGTCTTATTTCAAAAGCTTTATGAAATGCAAACTCAGTTACATCCTTTCGAGTTTCTTCTTTGCAGGGCAACAATAAAAGAATGATGGACTTTTCTTAGAACTGTTATTTGAATAACTGGGGAGAGGGAAAGCTAAGGTTCCTACTAATGTATGTTCAGGATGTCCTGCTCTCCCATGAGACCCAAGATCTGTTCTTTGATCTACTCTGAAGACTACAGAGGTCAACTTAAAAAAAAAAAAAAGTGGATGGGGCAAAAAGGTTTTTTTCAGCTAGAAATAAATATGTAACCTGAAAACATGAAGCTGCAATATAAAGGAATGCAACAGCAAAGTAAGCCAAAAATTCATACCTATCACTAAAAAAACTCCAACTGTGTACAAAGGCAAGCAGTGAACTGATTTAAATTAAAGTAATACTGCTGCAAGCATCTAGTGCTTATAACTGTATCTTCAGCTGTCTACTGCTAAAAGCATGCGTCAGGTTGTTAAACGTGTGTGCTTTAATGATCTAAATAACGAATATTTGGCCTTATACTATATGTGTCTAAAGATACATCAAGATAAATAGCAGCTTGTCCTGGTTTTATTTGACAGTGCTTTACAGTTGCCTTTATGTTCTAACAGGATGCTGAGACTACCAAGTTTCCAGTACTTGGACAAGTACCAGAACTTTAACTTGACTAAATTGGGATTAAGTTTTTCTCATTTTAGAAGAGCACTCCTATCCCACATATGCAGAAGATAGTAGCAAGAAGCACAGTGCTTAAATTGACAGTAATTTATTGTGATAAGGAACATTCAATAAATACCAAGCTCTTAGCTTCAGTTTGGCAATCTTTCCCCATCAAAAATCTGTTGGTTGGTTTATTTTTCTGGCATAAACTCCATTGCCAGCAATGGATGTATCAGAACAAGAAGTTAATAAATAATATGCACACCCACAGAATACTGCTGTATTCAAAACATACCTCCTGTTTTAAAGGCATGAGATATACTACACAAATCTCAAGGAAGTTCTTCATAGAAGAAAATTTGGCTACAAGCAGTCTCTTGAACAGTATTTTCTTCACTAATGCTACCTGGTAGTTTACTTCTGGAGTATTTATTTTTGACCAGTATTGATGAACTATTTAAAAACAAGGTTTTTTTTCCCCCTCATTATCTGAGACATGTAACTAGTACTAAACTGTATGAATTTAAGAGTGGTGTACCTCTTGCTGAGCATTACGTGGCAATCGTGAATAAGCACAAAATAGAGGAAAGGAAAAGGGCAATATAATACTCTGTTAGTAGGGCCCTGGGGGATTTTCTTTTCTTTTGTTTATTTCTTTCTTTTTAACCACTGTTCAAATGTTAAAGGTATATAATACTCTAGTTTAACAGATGTTTTGACTTTCCATGAAGAATTGTGTTAAACACAACTGAGGAAACATCCTGCTTATGATGGTAATCACTTTCAAGTACTTAATTTGAATATGCCCCTAAATTCCATTCATTTTTTCTTAAAAATGTGTTTTTATAAAAGCATGAAAACTACAGAAAACCAATTCATAAGAGTTAGTGGTGTATATTTTTTCCACAACTGTATTTTACATATTGCCAAACTTCTGCTTTAGCAAAAGAAACAAAGAATAAAAATAAATTCTCTCCCAGCTATGTACATACAGGAAATACCCTGCTGTGGGACTTTACTCTACAGTCCCTCTCACCCAAGGTATAATCTTAGGTGTATCTTTTTGTGATTTTGGTTCTTGGAAGTTTTCAGCAAACCTTTCTCTTGCTTTATCCCAGTTCTTTTTATTCTTGCTCTGGATGATCTGAACATCTTCAGCTGAGGCTGGTCTACTGGTACCCAAACCTGCATGCGTCTTATGTAACTGAAGGTGGATCTGTCAAATACATTAAATATGGTAACTGCAAGTTAGGTATTCTAAATACTTTTAAATCATGTTTTACAATACTAATTCCAGCCCCCATCCCCAAGCTCTTTTCTTTAAGCCTCTAATAACATAGAATAGTTCTGGATGGAAGGGACCTTAAAGCTCATCTGCTTGGAACCCTGTCCCACAGGCAGGGACACCTTCCACATCAGACTTGGCTTTGAACACTGCTGGGGATGCAGCATCCACAGCTTCCCTGGGCAACCTGTGTGCCCTCATAGGGAAGAATATACCTAGATCATATGCAGACATCTAAAGTACTGTTAAAAAGATGTGTCAAATCACCAGTTCTGGAACTATGAGCTAGAGTACTGAATAATACAAGCTACCACTAACTGTGAAGTATTCGTCACTGAGTCAGTAGTATATAATCCCTGTGCTGGGTAGTCTGACAACAAAAGGTACATTGTGGCTCTGAGCAGCACTACTGACAAAAAACAGCACATCCCTGGTGAACAAAAATGGGGCTGCCACAGAGGCCTAGAACTTGATGGCTACAATGACTAGCCAGTTGTTTCTTCCTCATGGTCCATCACCTAGGTTGATTTTGTGCCACATCAGCCTCAGAGAAAGTGAGGAATTCCGCTAAGTCCATCTTGAATTCTTAGAACTTAAAATTATTCCAGTCTTCCTTCAGACTTTGTACTCAGTTATGAGATTTTTTTAACTTCTAGAAGCTGCCTGTACTCCCTTGTTTCCTACCAAACACAGATATTACTGTCATTTTCTACTTAAGGGACAAAATCACTGAAAAATTTCAAAATACTTCATTAATCAAGTGATTTGAGATTAGCCCTACTGAGATTATTCCTTCCTAACCAGGAATTTAAAACATTTTAAGTGAATAATGGCTTACAATTGCACATTTTCCACTGCAAATACATTTCTATTCCTTTTTGCTCCAGGTGAAAACCAGAAAGACCTACCGGATCCTTGATACCGCCACCATCCTTGCCCAGGCCTTCCCCCTTCTTCCATCCCATCTTCTCCAACATTTTATGTCCTTTATTGCTGTTGCTGATTTCACTTTGAAGAAAGTTTAAGATAACTGGTAAGCAGGAGTTAATACGAAGAGTACGCTCTCTACCCAAATACTGAAGGACAGAAATGTGCATGCTCTAAAAACCAGGACTCAATGATGATACTGTTCCTACTTCCACAAAGAGCTATGCAGGATACACTAGTGCTACCTTCTGCAAGTTCTTTCATGAATATTACCAAAGTTACTTCAAGACTCTGGTCAATACCAACATAAAAGTCCTTCTGAACTACTTGATTATTTCTGGAATTAACTTCTGGGTGGAAACTGACTGTACTAGGTAAAAGACAGTATTGCTGCCTCACCACCAGATCATCCTATCACATATTTTATTGTCTCATACTTCCTTTTACTAACCAACAAGTTCATGGTTTTTTTTTAGAAAACCCCATTACAACTACAGAAACAAAGGAATTATCAAAGAGGAAGACTAAAGCAAGTGTCATTATGTCCTAAGATAGGCTGGGTATTGACAGCAAAAGAAACTGCAGGTGAAAAATCTGCATGTGTACCATTAGTGGGACTGGATAAGAAAAACAGAAACTCAGGCACTTGAAAAATAGACAATATTGAAGGTGTCAGTAGTACAGCTGGGGAGTTCTTTCTGTTCTGAGTTGGTAAGGAAGAGATGTAACCGTTCTTACGGCCAAATTGAATTCTGTATGGAAGGTGAGAAAGAGCATATGAACTATTAAGTGAGAATAGTTTACTATTTTCTAGATCTCCTAACATATTATATATAGGTAATGAATACTTAACAAACTGTATCCTAGTAACAAATTAGTACTTCTTTATTGTAATTTTTTAAGATTCACTGAAGACACAGAGGATGCCCCCCTTCCACTCACACCAGTCCCCCATCTGCCCACCAAACTTACATATGAACAGACGCTGGACTATCATCTCTCTGGAAGGTTCCTTCACTTCCAATGGTCTCTCTGCGTTTTCCCGCTCTGTCTTTGTACTTTGGATTCTTCACTGCTTTATTGTCTTCATACTCTGTGTTCTTTATAAGCAGGTTAAATACCATCAGAGAAATAAAGCAGACTTTACATTCTTTGTTTTTGATAACTTCATTGCTTCCACCAAGAGTAAGGCATTTTCAGTCTATTTCATTAATTCTACATCTTCTAACAAAACCCCATAGTTCTCATTTAGTGGTTTCTTACCTTACAGCCATGCTTTGTAATGGCTGTAAGGTAATGGTTGTAATGTGTGTGTGTGATGTCATTGCCATCATTACATAATAATTTAATTTTGCCAAATTCATTGACTTCACAGAGGCTGTAAATAAATTAACAGGTTCTCCTGAATCTTCACTTGGTATGAAGAACCAGTCTCTCCATATTAAGCAGAAAACTATACAGACATGCTTTCTGTTCAAACATTTGCCAGTTCCTCAGCAATTATTTCTTCAGAAGAGGTGACAGAACTAAGCGTGTGTATAGATGCCATATTGGTACCTCAAGAATTTGAGAGAAATTATGTCATTCTGATTTCTACACAAATACTTAGGACAAGTGCTAGATGTAACCCCATAAAAATAATCTCCAAACCAGAAGTAACTAGAACACTTACATACTATATTGCCTATAAATTCATGTTGGCTTTCATCTACAGCAAAGCAGACTTAAAATAAAAACTTAAAAACTGACGGAAGGAAGAGGGAAATTTTTTCAGTTGCTCATTATTTTTCCTTTCCAAATAAAAACAGCACTGCAATTTAGTGCAAACTTAATTTGCAGAAATAAAAGTTGAAATTACTTAAAAAAAAAAATCTTAAAAGGATGAAGAATCTTGCACACAATAGAATCAATCTTCTTTTCCTAAACTTTTAACAGAACTTTCATCACCTGTTACTATCATCTCTCTCTGTAGAGGTTTGTAAATAATTATTCTTTAGCGTACAAAAGACAAACTTGAGTTAAACTACCAGGTCCATCTCATAACAAAAAAAGCACAGTTCTCATTTAGTGGTTCCTTACCTTACAGCCATACTTTGTATGTGTGTGATGTTACTGCCATCATCATCACCAGGCCCAAGTCTGAATGGATTTTAAAGTTCTCCTTATTCTCTAAAGTCTATGAATTAACATAGGAATCACAAAATAGATGTAGACATCAAACCCTTTATCAACTTTTACTGTAAACTCACCTGTAAACCATATTTTTCCCGTATTTTTTTTAATGCTTTTCTTCTGACTAACTCTCTCTCTTCTTTGCTAAGTGCTGGGCAAACTAAAAGGAAGAACACAGGACTGATTTTCTAACTAATATTGTAACAATGTTTTGAAACTTAATTAACTGTGAGAATTTTTATTCTAATATTACTACACATGGACACACATACCAAGAAAAAAGTACACCATTATGTATTGTAGCACTATTCCCAGGTAAGAAAAACACTGTAAGAAAACTGAAGTAATTATGCTTATAAAATAAACAGCCATAAAAACAAAGAGCCAAAAAAAAAAACAAACCCAAAACATATCCTGCAATAACATGACTAACCAGAAAATTCCTTTTTCCTGTCAAGGCGAAGATGTGCTCTGACTTGTCCTGGTTCACATCCATCACAAGTATCACTGCCAGGATGTATGTGAAAAGAAAGCACAGTTTCACCAATCTTCACTTCATCTCCATGCTCCAAGATGTAGGGATCACATTTTGTTTTAGGCTACAGCAAAAGAAAGTTTGGAAAGCCATGTTATTTACTAATGAAGGGTACTTCTATTCTAAAGGTATTCTATTCATATTTGAAAAATCATGGCAGTCAGGTGAAGCTCCTGACAACTGGAAAAAGGGAAATATAACCCCCATTTTCAAGAAGGGGAAAATGGATGACCCAGGGAACTACAGACCAGTCAGCCTCATCTCTGTGCCTGGCAAAATCTTGGAGCGGATTTTCCTGGAAGGCATGCTAAGGCACATGAAAGACAACAAGGTGCTTGGTGACAGCCAGTATGGCTTCACTAAGGGGAAGTCTTGCCTGACCAATTTGGTGACCTTCTATGATGGGACTACAGAACTGATGGACAGGAGTAGAGCAGTTGATGTCATCTACCTGGACTTGTGCAAAGCGTTTGACACTGTCTCACATGACATCCTTGTCTCTAAATTGGAAAGACATCAATTTGATAGGTGGACCACTCGGTGGATAAAGAACTGGCTGGTTGGATGGCTGCACACAAAGAGTTGTGCTCAGTGGCTCAATGTCCAGCTGGAGACCAGTAACGAGTGGTGTCCCTCAGGGATTGGTGTTGGGACCGGTCTTGTTCAACATCTTTGTCGGTGACAGGGACAGTGGGATTGAGTGCGCCCTCAGCAACTTTGCCGATGACACCAAGCTGTGTGGTTTGGTTGATAGGCTGGAGGGAAGGGATGCCATCCAGAGGGACCTTGACACACTTGTGAGGTGGGTTGATACCAACCTGATGAAGTTTAACCATGCCAAGTGCAAGGTCCTACAGCTGGGCTGGAGCAATCCCAGGCACAGCTACAGGTTGGGCAGAAAAGAGATCAGAGCAGCCCTGTGCAGGACTTAGGGGTGTTGGTCGAAGAAAAAATGAACATGAGCCAGCTTAAGTGTGTGCTCGCAGCCCAGAAAGCCAATCGTATCCTGGGCTGCATCACAAGGAGCGTGACCAGCAGGTCAAGGGAGGTGATCCTGCCCCTCTACTCTGCTCTCCTGAGACCTCACTTGGAGCATTGTGTGCAGTTCTGGTGTCCTCAACATAAAAAGCACAAGGAGCTGCTGGAACAAGTCCACAGGAGGGTCAGGAGGATGATCAGGGGACTGGAACACCTCCCGTATGAAGATAGGATGAGAAAGTTGGGGCTGTTCAACCTGGAGAAGAGAAGGCTGCGTGGAGACCTCATAGCAGCCTTCCAGTATCTGACAGGGGCCTATAAGGATGCTGGGGAGGGAGTCTTCATTAGGGACTGTAGTGATAGGACAAGGGGTAGCGGGTTCAAACTTAAAACAGGGGAAGTTTAGACTGAGTATAAGGAGGAAGTTCTTTACTGTGAGAGTGGTGAGGCACTGGAATGGGTTGCCCAGGGAAGCTGTGAATGCTCCATCACTGGTGGTGTTCAAAGCCAGGTTGAACAGAGCCCTGGGTGGCATGGTTTAGTGGGAGGTGTCCCTGCCCATGGCAGGAAGGTTGGAACTAGATGCTAAGGTGCTTTCCAACCCTAACTATTCTATGATTCTATTTCATGAATACGTCTCATAATTTATTAATTCTACTTGGTCTGACAAATACAGAGAAGTATTCAACTGCAGTGGGTATTTCACACTGGCAACTGCAACTGTTGCAATCTTATACAAAGAAAACATAAAAATATTGTAAGTAGCTCTAAAACCAGAAGGGAAACAATGAAAAGACAAATGTATGAAAGAAGCCATACAATGATGTTGTTAGTGATTTGCCATAATATATTTAAGAAACCCATATGACTGAAGTTTTCTTCAATGTAGCATTATAAACAACAGGCACTCACCTGGAGAATCTGATTTCCATTAACAACTGTTCCATTCTGACTGCCTTGATCCACAAGAACATAATTTTGCAAATCATGGTCAAAATATACTTCTGCATGGAACTGATAAATAAAAGCCTAAGTGAAACGTTCTTATTAAGGAAATACTTAACAATGTATATGGTATTTTAAAGTAAGATTTCAGAATACATTTTAAATGAGTGGCTCTGGTACTCTTAATAACCCACGACACAATGACTAACCATCATTTGTTTCTTTTATATCCTTTCTGATATTGAGACAAGCAACCTAATTTTTTTGTTGTTGCAATTTTATATAGACACTGAACAGAGAAAACATAACTCCAAACTCAAGGATATATGCTACCTCCAAAAATGGCCACTGAGCAAACTAAAACATCACCTTCTGCAGCCTTCTAAGGGTCTCAATAAAAACCAGAAGTTTAAAAACACCTGTGACTGTGACAAGCAAAGTTCCTTTTTGTTACAGTCGCGAAAAAACCTAGGAATCAATCTGGGAAGAAAATGTTCATTTAAAACCAAATCTCTTCTTATCTTTGAGCAATAATTTGAGTTTCTACATTCAGTAATAAAAAAATTAATTAAAAAAAAAATCAAAGTAGCATTTTGCAGATTGGCTAGAACTTACAACAGGAATACTCCAGTAACAGTGGAGAATGACTAGCTCATTCAATAAATAATTTAATTCCTAGCTCTGTTTTATTGATTAGGATGAACCCAAACTTAGTCTAAAGATGCTTTATCTACAGGGTGCAGTGTTTTTTTTTTTTTTCATTTCACTTTACACTCAAGAAAATGCCAAAGTGATACACAGCTATTAACTATGAATAGCAGGGTAAACAAATTAATAGTCAACTTTTTGGTTCTACAGATCTGTCATTTATTTTCCTGCCTTTGAGTCCTTATCTTCAAAGTGAAGTAACTTCTCATATAAACAGGCAGGCACTAAAATGGTAGCATCACAGAAAAATAAAAGACTTTTGGCTTCTTCATGCACCCAATTGTAAATACATGCCTGAAAAAAGTCATTAATAGCAGGAAAAGATTTGTTCTGAAAATTATTCAGTACGAAATATGATACACAGCTGATTAATCAGAAGTAGCATCTGGAACAGACTCAGGGATACAGCAAAGTGTATTTCAGATATTGCATTTGCAGACAGTTGGTTTTTTTCTTGTTTGTTTTTTTGTGGTTTGGATGACGTGTTTGTCACTCTAGATTTTCTTTTATTAAGAGTGCTGTATTTTTGGTCTGAGAGAGCCATTAATTTACTTTTAATCCTTCTTAGCCGGACAAAAAATTTTCCATTAAAACCTGTCACTGAAAGAAATGATGTTAAATCTTCAAACTCCCTATACATCACTTACATATTTATACAGTTGCTTTTAAGAAACATGAAATAAAACCTGTCAGTCTACCTCAACTGCAAGGATTGCATTACTTTATGACAAAGTTCTAACTAGGTGACATCAATATTCTATGTACCATTAGTAATTAACAGAGCAGTATGGTTTCTTCCAGTTCAACAACTAATAAATGCAAGATTCAAAGAATTTTTTTTTACTGTGCATTACACTGTGGACTAGTAGAAGTCCAATTAAAAAAAAAATAGTTTTTCTAGACTTTGAAATCTCACTGCTGTTCATGTTAAGTTCCCATTCAGGAAAATACTGTATGTCTTCCCTTTTCTAACTTCAAATATCTCATTCTGAAAGTTCTTAAGAAAATTAATGCAAGGTTTTGAGTAACTTAAAACCATAAAGTTTCATTCATATGATGATCTGTCTTTCAGAAGACAGAAACAAGAGTTACCTTACTGACTCCAACTTCAGGAATCTCAAGTGTGTGTCCAACACCTTTTTCTCTGAAAAGGCAAGTTGATACATAAATCACAAAAAATTCAAAATATGTCTAGTAAGTGGCTTACAAAAAGTGCATTTCACTAGAACTTTAATACTATGTTTTCCTTCTGAGCTACTGGGGAGCTTTACATATATAAACCACGTGTTGCTATATGGACCATGTGAGTACCTGCTTCAGGTCCCTTGTTCCATCTAAAAACTATACAGAGTAGACAAGAAATATATGATCAAGCTGTACTGTTAAATTTTTATCTATAAATTTTGTCATTTCTATCTGAATATTTATAGTCATACAATGCCTGTAAGTAGTAGTCTGAACTCTGCATCTTTTAGGCTTTTCAGTGAATCCCGGCATTGGTATTCAATACTCAATGCTGAAGTTGACTTCTTGGAAGCAACAAGCAGGTAATACAAGCAACGAAAGAGTAACCTGTATAATTTTTTTTTTATCAAAGATACTGCAGTAGGAGCAAGAATATGTGTATTAGTTCCTTATACTAGGGGATGAAAAAGCAAGACAGCTAGCAAAGGACCTACACGCAAAATACAAGAATTATCATTTGTTCATCTTCGCATAAATGTACCTAGAACACTCAAGATGTCAGAATGAATCAAAACACTTCAGCATTAGGTAAGAGCAGCTGAAAAGGAGGAGTGAGGTTTTCAATAAACAGGGAAAAAAACATTGATTCATCATTAAATTCATCACCCACAATGAACAAATTTTATTTTTTTTTTTAATAGTAGAACTTAAAAAATACATACCAGCTAGCACAAAACCCATTTTACTATTTAAAAATGATGAACCAACCCTACTGGAATTTGAATGTGTTGAGGAACTCTAGAATATGCTTCCTCACGATCCTGGATTTCTAAAGTGTGTTCTTCCATTTCTGGAAAAGTTATTAGTGGTCCTGAAAAAAAGTTACTTACTTTCTAGAAAACAACAGTTTTCAAAGAATGACTTGCAGGTATGCTGCCATTAGGACTCAGACACAAGATCAAGTTATCACTAACAATTTTCATGACTGCTGAGCTATAATTAACTGTGTATGCTATTATCACAGCCGGCATGATGTTAAGTGACATGACCTAAATGTGGGCTAACCTAACTCCAGAGTACCTCACAACTTCTGCATGCTAGGAGGACAAGCATGAAGAGGAGGGACAGACAATCCTGACTGGCTTCCCCAGCTTTCAAAGTGAGGTACAATTTCAGATACATATATATATATGTATATAACAAATTCCACTCAGTTTTACCTTCCAATTGTAGCAGGCTTCACAGCTGTGATAATATAAAGTGATCCAGTCTGCAGAACTGGTGATCTTACTACAATCACTCTGATACAAGGAGGCCAGATCTTTTCTTCATCTGTAATTACACAGAAAACCCAATACTGTTACTACTGACAAATTACAGTTTTACCCCTATAGCCCATAGCTTTCAAACAACTGATAAACATTCAGCCATGATCTGGCTGAATCCTATGCAACTTTCAGAAAAAGAAATGTATAAGCACATCTGAGAAAACTTTGATGAGACTACTGTTTCAAAGGCTTTCTGACAGCACACTGAAGTATTAAAAAGGTTCTCCTAATTCTGGTTATTTACATGTGCACAACTATTCAGTGACAGCAATAAAATACAAATACATTCATAAAATTTCATACTGTAAGTTTATGGATCATTAGTGATAACAGATTAGAATACAATTTTAGTTTGAGAAAAGGCAGCACCTATTTGTTCACCACATCACAAAACAAATGCATACAGAACTTCGTATTTGAGAATTTAGATGTCAAATGTATTTTTACTACTTTTTACTCTTACTAGCACTATGCGCCAATATAAAAAGTAAAATATAATAGATGAGCCTACAGATACCTATGCTTTTTTGCCCCAGTTAAGTAATTATATTCCAACAGCTCTATAAATTCTATTCTTGGGAAGTATATTTGCAAAAACAGTCTCCAGTGATCTCAGTTAGCAACGGACATGAGAAGATGGGAAGACTCTAGCTCACAAGGTACAAAGAGGTGAGAAACCGTCTCCAGTTTTTATTACTCCAGCATTATTGCAGAATTCATTAGAAAACAGTAAGGACAGGAAATCTGAAAGCTTGATGAGAGCAAGCACATTTTGAATGGCATTAATCACTTAGAATCTAAGTAGTTGAGTAAGTAAAGTAATGAAAACAGAAGAGACAAACTGACTAACTGTGAGCAGGGCACAGGCTGCAGTACAGACTTCTAGAGATTGTATTTCACTCTGTGCATTTGCTTGAATGTATCCTTTGCATACACATAGTTACAACTGGCTGCATTACACTTTTCACAGGGTTTTTGTTTTTGTTTTGTTTGTTTGTTCATTTGTTTGTTTTTCACAAGAGACAGTTCAATTCGAGGAGAACACCTCTGGTACAAAACTGTTCACAGGTTTCCTCTCTATACCCATTTCTTGCAAGTTGCCACTGGAATGCAGACAAACTGGGATTTCAACTAGTACTGAGTACTCCATGCACATCCTTTTCACCATAGTGGACTCACATTGAATGATACATGACTGTTTATGTACAATATCAAAAATATTATACACTTGTTGGACTTAATATATGGAATTACTGTGAGTTCTGTGCTAGAACCTCTATTTTCACAACAAACTTTCGTTTCTCTTGTCCCTTTGCTAATCTAAACAACTCTTATACTTCCAGTGAGGTTTCCACACAAGCACAGGACGCTATACCCTAAAGAGCTTTTACAAATACACCACTACTTCTGTGCAAGTAAAAAGAAGAAACAAATGCTAGTAACATATAAATACTTTAATTCAAAGTATCTTAAGACACATGCTTTTATGTATTAATTTTTTTTTAATTATCCAAACTGTTTTCTTGTAGTTAGTTCTTAATGGATTCCTGTAAAAATACTGTAATATCATACATAAAAGCCATAATAATTCACCTTCATTTTCTGAGTCTTCTGAATAAGCAGTTTCTTCACTTGTTACTTCATCCTCACTGCTGTATGCTTCGCACTCAGAATCTGTAATTTCACCTTCTTCTGGCTCACTCTCTGTGTCTGCTGTTCTACTGTCATCTGTATGTGCTGCAGTATCTGGTGTACTTTTGCAAGAATGTGAATTTATATTGTCTGTAGAAATTGATTCTTTGGCTGTTAGACTGTTTTGTGGTTCTGTGTCCATTTTAGTCTTCTTTCTTATACCTGTAGACTCCTCTTCTTCAGTAGAACTTAGTTGCTCAGTAGTGGAAAAGCAATTCAGACTGTTAGATGATTTCTGCTCTTCTGTGTCCAAATCCTGGAGGGGAGTTACAGAATGTTACATTCTTTACAGATTGAGTTATTCTGAAGTCTGCTATCAGCCTGGAAGTAAATTCTTCACTAGGAAGAATTATTTTTACAACTATTAAGAAAAAGTTAGATTTTCAGGAAGCTTTGCATATGCAGTCAACAGAGCATTTCGGTAGAAACATTTTCACGTCCTGTTAGGCATGACCGAGAGAGACCATCTTCTATCTGGGAGACTGCACTCTTCTTCTAAACTTCACTTACTGTTTCCTCTTTTCTCACACAAAACTCAAGATCCTTGTCCTAACTTTCAAACTGGTACAAGAGCATCTTGAATACTTTTCCATTTCGACTTTATGACACTTACTTCTGTCCCTCTCTCACTCAATTCTTGCAACTTGTTTAAAAGTTCTTTAACTGATCTTCATCATATCTTCCTCCTGTCTTTGTCTTCTCACATTTTCCCCACAGTGGCCCAGAATATTTGGAATGCCCACCCATGCTTGCCTAATCACCTGTTCTTCCTCCTTTCAGAATTTCAACTTTAAAAAAGCCTTTCATCAAGATACTGGAGAGAACTTAAGTTTAATTTTTGCTCCGTGAAACAGTTCTACTGAGAATCCATTTTGTACTGCAACAAATTTCCCCACTGAATAACAGATAAGATCCTTACCACTTCATTTCATCAGCAGAAAAAAGAACATCAACATTTTTTAAAGTAAGAAATCTAAAATGTCATATTAATTTTGCCAGAGCAATTTTTACCTTGAAAATTTAACTCTCAATCTATTAACCCTGATGATCATCTTGGGGGGGAGGGGGGAAAGAAGGAAAAGAAAAATAAACACAAATGGCTTGGCTTGAAAAGATAAATAAAAACCCCTCATATTTCAGTTATTTACCATCTTAAATTCAAAATGAATGCATTCAATTGCCCTGAACTGTACCAAATGTAGCAGCACATCAGTTAAAAAAAAACAACAATAACTTTTTTTTCAGTGAGTTCTCACATAGAGCATTTGACATTTCAAAATACGTGCATTAATGTGAATGTTAACATCACGGAATAAAAGCACTTTCAATTTTCAGAACTGCAAAACCACTTCAGTGGCACGGGTGTAAGATAAACACAAGAATGCCTTTGTGCCCACCAGTCAAGTTGTTGGATAGGACTTCACAGTGTACTTTTGAAATACTTCCAGTAAGACAGCAGATTGTCAGGAAAACCCAGCACATTTTAAAAGACTTCATGCTTTAACTGAAGAACTGTTGATTTGGTTAGTTTCTCCATAAGGTACTAGCTCTCCTCCTGGACTCCTCTGAAGTATCAAAACAAGAAAGGAAAAGGATCACAAGGCCACTGCCCAATAACATTTATTTTAAATAAGAGATACAGTAATCTTGCCAAAAGTAATGTTTTTGGCAAATCTGATTTTCATTTTTATGAATGACCTTTTCCAGTGTATTTACCCTTGTCTATATGTTTGGTGTGTATATATATATATATATATATATTAGACCAATGCCCAATACACCAACATGCTCTGCAAATCTAAATGTATTTTTTTCCATAATACTGTGACCTACCAAAGTTTTATTTATGTACTCTGAAAACAGAGAAACTAAACGGTCCACTCAAATCTCAACTGAGGCAGAGAAAGAGATGACTGTGATGCACTGATGCCCAAGTATGATACTCCAACCATTCAGGTCTTTCTCCACAGTGAATCCAGTGATACTAATTTTTGGTATCACTTCAGATATTCTACATTACAAAATAAAAAGTTGCTGTTTCAAAACCTGGTTACTATAGAGTACACTCTCTCTTCCAGGTTGGAAACAGGAATTTAAAAAAACCTTATAGACAGATGAAGCATTCTGTACATACATTCTGCCAATATGACCATTAAACCAGTTCTCAGCAGTTTATTTATTTTTTCCACTATTGCTACAATCAACTGTTAAGAAAGCAAATAAACTAAGTAACTCTGTTAAATACTGATAAAAATGTAGTCTTCACATTTAGAAATCCCTATACAAAACTGAGGATTTAAAACTGCATTCCTAAAGAATATGGATTTTAAGCATGTTATGATGTTATGATTGCCTGATCAAGAGGACTCTGTGGATGAAGCGCTCCATAGACAGATAGGAACAGCCTTGCGCTCACAGGCCCTTTTCCTCATGGGGGACTTCAATCAATCACTCTGACATCTGTTGGAAGGACGGTACTTCCCGGCACAAGCAATCCAGGAGGTTCCTTGATTGTGTGGAAGACAACTTCCTTCTGCAGGCAACAGAGGAGCTGACAAGGAGAGGTGCCATGCTTGACCTCGTGCTCACCAACAGGGAAGGGCTGGTTGGAAATGTGACACTCCAGGGCAGCCTTGATTGCAGTGATCATGAGATGGCTGATCCTCAGGACAATGAGAAGAGCATGCAGCAAGCTCACTACCCTGGATTTCAAAAGAGCAGACTCTGGCCTCTTCAAGAACCTGATCAGTAAGGTTCCATGGGATACAGCCCTAGAGGGCAGGGGGGGGCAAGACTGTTGGTTGATATTCAAGGATCACCAGCTACAAGCTCAGGAGTGTTGTATACTAACTAGAAGGAAGTGTAGCAGGAGGGTCAGGAGACCTCCTTGGTTGGATAGTGAGTTGCTGAGGAAACTCAGAGGGAAAAAATAGGCTTATAAAAGGTGAAAGCAAGGACAGGTGGCCTGGGAAGAATACAGGGATGTTGTCCAGGAAGCTAGGGGCCAGGTTAGGAAAGCTAAGGCCCAGTTAGATTTAAACCTGGCTAGGGATGTTAAAGATAACAGGAAGGGATTCTATAAGTACTTTACAAATAAAAAACAGATCAGGGACAAGTGGGCCCTCTCCAGAAGCTATCAGGAGAACTGGCTACCCTGGATTTGGAGAAGGCTGAGGTTCTTAATGATTTCTTTGCCTCAGTCTTCACTGCCAAATGCTCTGACCACACCAACCATGTCTTGAGAGAGAAATGCAGAGACAGGAAGAATAAAGACTTTAGGCCTACTGAAGGAGAGGATCAGGTTTGAGATCCTCATAGGAACGTGAACGTGCACAACTCCATGGGACCTGATGAGATCCTTCTGCAGGTCCTGAAGGAGCTGGCAAATGGAAGTTGCTGAGCCACTGGCCATCATATTTGAAAAATCATGGCAGTCAGGTGAAGTTCCTGACAACTGGAAAAAGGGAAATATAACCCCCATTTTCAAGAAGGGAATAATGGATAACCCAGGGAACTACAGACCAGTCAGTTTCACCTCTGTGCCTGGAAAAATCTTGGAGCAGATTCTCCTGGAAGGCATGCTAAGGCACATGAAAGACAACAAGGTGCTTGGTGACAGCCAGCATGGCTTCACTAAGGGGAAATCCTGCCTGACCATTTTGGTGGGCTTCTATAATGGGACTACAGAACTGATGGACAGGGGTAGGGCAGTTGATGTCATCTACCTGGACTTGTGCAAAGCGTTTGACACTGTCTCACATGACATCCTTGTCTCTAAATTGGAAAGACATGAATTTGATAGGCGGACCACTCGGTGGATAAAGAACTGGCTGGTTGGATGGCTGCACACAAAGAGTTGTGCTCAATGGCTCAATGTCCAGCTGGAGACCAGTAAAGAGTGATACTAATTTTTGGTAAGTACACCAGTAATGAGTGGTGTCCCTCAGGGACTGGTGTTGGGACCGGTCTTGTTCAACATCTTTGTCAGTGACAGGGACAGTGGGATTGAGTGCGCCCTCAGCAACTTTGCCGATGACACCAAGTTGTGTGGTTCGGTTGATAGGCTGGAGGGAAGGAATGTCATCCAGAGGGACCTTGACACACTTGTGAGGTGGGTTGATACCAACCTGATGAAGTTTAACCATGACAAGTGCAAGGTCCTACACCTGGGCTGGAGCAATCCCAGGCACAGCTACACGTTGGGCAGAGAAGAGATTCAGAGCAGCCCTGTGCAGAAGGACTTGGGGGTGTTGGTCGAAGAAAAAATGAACATGAGCCAGCCTAAGTGTGTGCTCGCAGCCCAGAAAGCCAACCGTATCCTGGGCTGCATCAAAAGGAGCATGACCAGCAGGTCGAGGGAGGTGATCCTGCCCCTCTACTCTGCTCTCCTGAGACCTCACTTGGAGCATTGTGTGCAGTTCTGGTGTCCTCAACATAAAAAGCACAAGGAGCTGTTGGAACAAGTCCAAAGGAGGGTCAGGAATCAGGGGACTGGAACACCTCCTGTATGAAGATAAGATGAGAAAGTTGGGGCTGTTCAACCTGGAGAAGAGAAGGCTGCGTGGAGACCTCATAGCAGCCTTCCAGTATCTGACAGGGGCCTATAAGGATGCTGGGGAGGGACTCTTCATTAGGGACTATAGTGATAGGACAAGGGGTAGCGGGTTCAAACTTAAACAGGGGAAGTTTAGACTGAGTATAAGGAGGAAGTTCTTTACTGTGAGAGTGGTGAGGCACTGGAATGGGTTGCCCAGGGAAGCTGTGAATGCTCCATCACTGGTGGTGTTCAAAGCCAGGCTGGACAGAGCCCTCTGTGGCATGGTTTAGTGGGAGGTGTCCCTGCCCATGGCAGGAGGGTTGGAAATAGATGATGCTAAGGTGCTTTCCAACCCTAACTATTCTCTGATTTCACAGATCTGTATTAAAATACACATCTTGTCGAGGTCTAAAGATTAAACCTGGGATGCTGAGTGGGGATGCTAAATTCTTAAAGCAAACATTTTAATGGGGTCTTATGCTCGAGAAATCCTTTTGCATTATGTATGACTACAAGTACTTACACACAACGTATGTAACATGTAACTATGCAAACAGCACCTAATATCTTGCCTGCATATAGCCACTGCTTAAAAAAAAATGAGGATCTGGCAGTAAACAGAATACTCAGTAAATACCATCCTGAATGACCTAATACTAGCAATGCACTTAATTTATCTTTGCCAGGATATTTTACTCTTCATCCCAAACTCAAAGAATCATAGAATCAACTAGATTCGAAAGGATCTTTAAAATCATGAAGTCCAACCTTTACCCTAGAACCGCTACATCCACCACTAAACTATTAAAGGCCTCATCTACATGGTTTTTGAACACTTCCAGGGACAGTGATTCCACCACTGCCCTGGGCAGCCTGTTCCAGTGCTTGACCACCCTTCAGTGAAGAAACTTCTCCTAATATCCATCCTAAATCTTCCCTGGCCCAGCTTGAGATCACTACCTCTTGTCCTGTTACCTGGGAGAAGACTGATGTCCATGTTACTCCATCCTCCTTTCAGGTAGTTGGAGGGAGTAATAAGGTCCCCCCTGAGCCTTCTCTTCTCCAAGCTAAACAATCCCAGTTCTCTCAGCTGTTCCTCACACACTTGTGCTCCAGGCCCTTCACCAGATTTGCTGCCCTTCTTTGAATCTGCCTGGCACTTCAATGTCTCTCTTGTAGTGAGAGGCCCAGAACTGAACACAGGATTTGAGGTGCAGCCTCACCAGTGCCCAGTACAGGGGGATGACCACTGCCCCGGCCCTGCTGGCCACACTGTTGCTGATATGGGCCAGGATGCTGTTGGCCTTCTTGGCTGCCTGGGCACAAGCTGGCTCATGTTCAGCTCTGCCAATCAGCAACCCAGGTCCTTTTCTGCTGAGCAGCTTTCCAGCCACTCTTCCCAAGCCTGGAGCATTGCATAGGGTTGTTGTGGCCAAAGTGCGGGGCCCAGCACTTTGTCTTGTTGAACCTCATACCATTGGCCACAGCCCGTTGATCCAGCCTATCCAGATCCCTCTGCAGCCTTCCTGTCCTTCAGGAGATCAACACTCCCAACCAACTTGGTGTCATTTGCAAATTTACTGAGGATTCATTCAATTCCCTCATCCAGATCATCAGTGAAGATAGTAAACAACACTGGCCCTAACACCTGAGGCCTGAGGGACACCACTAGATGCGACACCACATATCACCACCCTTTGGGCTCTGGCATCCAGCCAGTTTTTTACCCAGCGGAAAACATACTTATCCAGGCCACGAACAGCCAGTTTCTCCATTTCCAATACAGAACTCTCACGATATAGTATACAAAGTATGCAAGTACGTGCTCATTATAACCATGCTTGCTACATCATTATATTAGGCAAATACATGTTCCTTTGTGTGCTGTTTTGCCTAATAAATCTAAATAGTCAGTAGACCTACCCTAATAGTCACACGTTGGATACAGACGACCTCTGTGTGATTCAACTTTGAGAAACTTATCTGTTGGGTTTCACCACATGATCTCTTTTCTCTCATGAAGCATGAGGAAAATTGAGAGGTAGGATGAATTTGCTCCATAATAAACTATTTCTTGACTACAGGGTCCAGTTGGTTTGAATTTTGGCATCGCTGATAAAAAGACAGCCAAAGGTGCAAGTGAAATCAGGATTTTTATGTATCCCATGAGGACTGATCTTGTAAGAATTACAAATCACACTAATGTGACTGGAATTGATGATTTTGCTTTATAATAGGCCACACGCTACTAATTACAACAACCCTCTGAAATGCAGACTGACCACCTTACAAAACATACATGAATGATCACAGTCATGAGTGTTTTTAATGAAAAAATTAAAGTATTTTAAGCATTTAGCTATAGTTTATGCCTTACTGTGACAGAGCAAGATATTTTATCTTTTGAAACTTCATATTTTTCTGTATTACGCCTGATCAACATGCATGTTCATGCAATCCATCAGCATGCCTACAAATTAGAACTTAAAAATTACCATGAGCATATATATAACTAGCATATATAACTAGCTTAATTTTAAGCACACTGTTTAAACTATTGTTTTATAAATAAATTTCTTTTGTATAAAACATACCAAGCATGTACAAGTATAACTTTTCAGAAATGTGTAGTCTGTTGCTTCTTCATTTGCTAGTTCAGTAGATGAATTAATGAAATCATGAGCACTCAGTGCTCTCAACTAAAGGGCTGAATATTAGAACTTTAGCACTGACTCGATTTGAAATATTAATCTTAAAAAAATCAGTATTTTACTAAAACATTTTCAAACAGTTTAAACAACTCTCTCACTCAGATGACTAAGCTTTTACTTGCTAGCACTGTCTCACAAGTACTTCAGTTACTTCCTTCCACCCTACACAATACTTGAATTTCCAATGCAAAAAAAGTCTGATTAAAAGCCAGAAAAAGAGCAAAGCTCTTATTGTATCATAAAGAAGCCATTCTAAACACAGAAGGATAGCTCTGAAAAGACAGGAAACATAAATTTGCCTCACTTAAAGAATGCATAATTTAGTTAGGACACTACATTAATACAGTAATGTCTCTTGCCAAATATTCTAGAATTGTCATCAAAGTTTTCTTCAGATGTTTTACTTATACAGTGTTTCAGATATATTTCAAAGTTACTTTGTAGGTGAACTGATTTTGATCAAATAGCTTCCAAAAACTTAGCTCCTTTAGGAAAACAGGTATCTTAGATATTAGTTTTCCTTTAATAAAAGTATCAAGATTAAAGGTAAACATCCACAGACTAATGTATCTGTTGTCTCAACTCTACCTTCACCAGAAGCTGCCAATCCAAAAGAAGAAATCTTCAGATTAGCCATGGTTTCTGTCAACTGACGTACCTAAAGATGGGACGAATATCAGCAAAAGTAAACTACATGTGATAAAAAAAAAAGAAAAAAGAAAAAAAAAAGAAAAAAAATCACTGCTTGAAGAGTTCCAAGGGAAATACTACTACAAAAGCCTTTTCTTTCCTACGGAAGGAGATAGGATGTATCTATTATGGAACATAGAACTTCTGACTATGGCAGAAGTTAATTTTGAGCATCACGGTGAAATACAACTTATTAGGAGTTTAAAAATAAACTGCAAAAACAGTTTCTGGGGAAAAAAAAAAAATGGCATATGGCAGACCCCGCATCTAAATTTTGCTACGTATTTCTAATGTCCCCAGTACAACAAGTAGAACTACATGATCGCTACTGCACACAGTCTATTATCCAGCCTGTATGGAAGCACTGGATCTTGATACTGGGCCAGGGACACAATATCATTTATGCAACCTCATGGGGTTTTTTTTAATTTTTTTTTTTTACTTTTCCGAATTTACTTATTTAAAGGTTTTTCTTGTACAGCAGATCACATTGTATTTCTTGCCCCACTTTTTCTTTGGTCTGCCACTACAAACAGGTATCAGAACTGAACTGTATGCCTGAAAGTTCCAATGTATTCCACCAATACTTTAATGTGAGCTGCATAGAGGCTACTTAGTACTTCAAGCCAGCAAATAAAATCCCTCATCATCTATTAGAAGCAAGCATGTGGGCAGCATGCTTAGTTTCACAAGTCAGAAGAAAACTTTGTAATACAGAACTTTGGTGCCTGAAAAGAATCTCTTTACACAAAGTACTTGTACAAATCAGGAACATTCCTCAGGAGATACTAATCACGTGAGTTACTTTCTGCTATCTGTTTTTCACAATTAGATGTACATTCATTTTAGAAGACACTCACTAGTATTTTCTGTTTCTTAGTGCAGCTTGTTAAAAATACAAGAATGTTTTAACATTAGTTTTATTCTTTAGATCCTCAGATTTATGTTGCTTTTTCAAGAATGCTCCAATATTGGTGGAGACTACACTTGTCATTTCTGTATTTCTAAGCATCCCAACTTGCTACTCATGAATAGATACTATATGTAACGTATCCGAGTACATAAAATTTTTCACAATAGCTACAAACTAAACCTCAACTAAAAAATCCTCCTATGACCAGAAACAGAGTTAACAGATTGGCCCAGTTACCATATTTTAGATTAAAAAAATATATTAACTTTGGTTTAAATAGAATAAATCATTCAAAATTCACATATAATTACTGTAAAAACTATATAGCTATCAGTACCATCCACATAAAAATATATGCTGTGATAATATACACATGTAGCTGCTAAATTTTTGTATTTCTTTTATTTGGCAGCTTTTAAGTAATACTGCATATCTATCAAAACTTGTTTATATTTAACTCTTTAACTGGAAAAGAGAGAAAACAAGTTTTGCAAGTGTTTTGTGTACTTGAGATTCTAGAACTACTGCTCACTGTCTTTTCTTGTTTTACGTGCCTATTCTTATAAACCACCCCAATCTTCATTTAGGCATAATGAAATTCAAGGGTGTATGATACCTTCCCAGAATTAGACTCTGGTATTGCGTTATTAACCACTATTACTGGTCCATAGACCAGGCAATAAATCAAACTGTTCTCCAACTTGTACTGGCTGTAGAAAAAGAAAGTCAAGTAAAACATACTTTCCAGAAATTATGGAAGGAAAAAGGAGAAGGCTGGGCCTAGGTGTTCAGGAAAACATTTCAATAGACAACTCTTCAACCACAATGTCCTACTTAAAACTGGACATTTTGGTGTTTGTTTCAGGATGTAAATAAGACAGTAACTAGCATGAACTAATTAGTGACTTTTCCAATACCTCACTAAACTGAACAACAGTAATATTGCCAAGAAAGAGCAAGCATCTCTGAACTGGACTGTGCACCTTATAAACTATTTTTTTTTCAGTTTTATAACAGAAAAAAATTAAGATCTATTAGAATAAAAGATTAATATTTTACAGTAATGTAACATTTTGTAAAAACTAAGGAATGAATTTCTTAGACGATTAAGAACCACATAAGAATGAACTGAGCTACGTAAATTACGACAGGTTCTTGGTTTTGTCTAAATCTAACAGTTACGTAAATGACGTTTACAAAAGACGTTATTTTCTTTTTGACATTTAAAGTGGAGAGTAGTTGTTTTTTGTCTTACTTCGTATGGTCCCATTTGTTTTAAAAAAGTAGGAAAGGTCTTGATTCTTACTATGACACTAACCTTCACTTACTGTTCACAGACACAAAGATCTGTGCACTGATTGATATGACTTAAATGTTTTTCCTGTTATCTTGTTGGTCAAACAAATTAATTCAAAATAAATCAAAGTACTTTGCTCACTATCAGTAGAACACATCAGAAAGTGGATGCTTACCTCCTACCTTGTAACCGTGAAAGCTTCACACAAGAATTGTTAACAAATCATCTACATAAAAATATTTTATTAACATAAATTATGCTAAAGACAAGCAGCTATTTCTAGAAGAATCGAATGACAGAAGCAGACTCTGACAGGATCCATAAAAGTAGTCAACATTATTTGTCAGATGAGAGCAAATGTGCCACAGAACATTTATAAATACACTTGTGTATTTTGGTAAATATGTAACAGTTGATCACAAGACTAAATTTAGGAGATTTATTAACTGCATTATACAACAATGCAATTAAACCCTTATTTCTACTAGCTTTCCATGATGCTTTCTGGAAGCATGATGAAGTTCTGTATTGATATATTGATATATTCTCGAATGCCTTTCGAGAGTGACAGAATGCTAATCCAGCAGTTGTACACAACCTGCCCAAAAGCTGGATGCTGGTAAAACTCCCAGCTTCAACCACATTAGCTCCCCTCTCTGAAGTCTAAACAATCATTACAATTACTGTTGCTATGTATCCACCTAAAGCTTTCAGAATGGAGTGGTTAGCGTGAAGTTTTCTCAGAGAAGAAACTCCCACATCAGCTATAATCACAGAATCATAGAATGACTGAGGTTGGAAGGGACATTAAAGACCCTCTAGTTCCACCCTCCCTGCCATGGGCAGTTGTACTGTCCTTGCTACAGTAACCAGGTTGCTGCAAGCCCGGTTCAACCTGGCCTTAAACATTGCCAGGGATGGGGCATCTGTTTATTTATTTATAAAATCTGCAGTTGATCCACTACTGCTATCCATTTAACCTGCCTTCACTGGTTCTTAATGTATTAACAGTTTCCATTTTCAAATCTTTCATAAGAACTCAGTCCTGATACAAAATCTTCGAATTTGGTACTGGTAACTGTTATGTAAGAAAGAGTACCTGTACACTAATACGATTACTTCAGACTTCAACCTATTGGCTTGACTGAGGCCCACAGAATGGAATTATGCATTGAATAATATGGCCTCAGTCCCTTATAATGGGCATTTATTAAGATGTACAGCTTATCCATGCACTGTGGACAACAAAAATGTATTGAACAAATAAAACAACAATAGCAGAACATAATATGCAAAGAATTTGAACTTCACACATGTTTCTTCAATCCCAAATGATGTTAAAGATAAGTAAAACATCCATGCAGTGAGCTTTGGAATACAGCCACAAAGAAGGGGTGGTGTGTGCATGTGTTTCCAAAGCTTTCAGTCAGTTTTTGATTCACCATATGAATTTAAAAAGAATCCAACCAACCAGAACAAAAAAACACCACCAAAAAAAACACAAGCCAAAGCCTCAAAACCAAGACACTGAGGTAATACTGACTTTCTGATTTAAATTCAGCCCACACAGTACCCTGAATTCATTCTGGTGAGCTTGCTGACAATTTTAGAGATCTATACAGTTGTACTGTAATAAAATAACACTGAAAAAGTGAGGGGATCCAAGTTTAAGTGTTCCATCCTTTATCACTCAATGAGAAAGTTATTTGAACACTAACCACACATTAGCAACCTCCTGTATAGTTTAAGGATGTTTGAATCCCTCAGAAATAAGCATACATCTCCAGCATAAAACCAAACCCCACAAGATAAATTGCATGATGAAAACCCCCTAGGTTTCGCATTTTCTGTCTGTCGGTTCTAGAGTTACCTTATGGTCATTTGCAGTAATCCGCTCTGGCTCTTTTCTCTTCTTTTTCCCTTTTTTATCCCTGGTGTGCTGAGTACCAGAGGTCTGATAAGACTGCAGGTCCACTCGTGAATGAAACTGGTATCGACCACTTTCCACATCACAGTAGTAATAAATTCCAGTTGCTGGATCATAATATAGTTGATTTTCCTTTACAGGGAGCAAAGAACAGTGTCATCATCACTTCAATAAATACAGTGTTCAAAGAAATACCTAGTTAATAAAGAACCACATACTTGGTTTAAAAAAGTAAAACAAAACTCAAATATGGTGGCTTGACAAGGGCTGACTACCTGGTGGCCTGTCCAGCCAGGCTTTTCAATCCTTCTCTTCACCAGGATTGGGGAGACCATAAGATGAAGAGCTCGTAGGTCAAGAAAAAGACAGGGATATCACCATCATGGACAAGCCAGATTTAATTTGGTGAAAATAAACTGACTGAAATCATTCAACAACCAATTTCCATTACTATTCATATTCAGTAACATGTTTTTCAAATCAGAGTCAGTTTAGATCATAGTTCTTTGCTCATATCAACTCTTACTACTAAAACTTCTGCAACAGATCAAAAACGGAGGGTATTGAAAATGATCCTTACTGAATTATAGTAGAATCCAGTAATATGGTCATAATACAGTCCTGTATTTTCATCATAAATAAATCCGGTTTGTGAAACAGCAGCTTCTGCAGCAGCTCTCAAGCTCTCTGCCAAAGAACCCTCCGGCACTGAAGTATCTTCTGCTTCCTAATACCAGAAAGTAACAAATTATATTTTCTTCCAAAAAGGAGCACTTTACAATGCCCTATTTTAAATAAATCAGTGTTTGATGGACATAGATTGTTTCAATAGCTATTAAACAAGAAGGCAAAAAACTAGCTGTAGTTTACTGATAACCTCCTACTGTGCCTTTTCCCCAACCTTTATTCAGAAGTAGTTCTGATCAAAAACATACACAGCAAGTATCTTTCAGTACATTCCTGAAAAAGATATCTGCTCTGTTCCACTTCAGTTGCTAGATGCTAAGGCATAAAATCAGCTAAGCTGCTGGATAACAGAACAAAAAAAACCCCAACAAAATCAACCCCACAACAAAATAGACATATAAACCCCCCCCAACAAATTCCTTTTTTTTATCTGTTGTCTCCTTATATCAATGGAAGAAAAAGTACATTTTCAGATAGTTAGCATGGCCATCCTGAACATACTCTACTGGTTTTAAAAATGCCATGTTTCCAGGCTATGTAGGACATGGGTTTTTTTTTTGTTTGTGTTCTTTTTAAACAAATCTAGGATTATGTTACACTTGGAACATATTATAGAAAGAACTAGCTATATAGTACAAGGATGTTTGCTTGCTATTATCAGCACCAAACCATCACACACACACAAAAAAACCCCAAAACACCCAAACAAAAAAACCCCTCCAAAATCAAACCCCAACTCCCCCCTTCCCTCCCCAGTGACATCAAGACCAAAGCACATCTTTGAAATGTAATACCAATAGGGTGATGACTTCAAAAATGGCAAAACCCCAAACATTTCTATAACCTGTGAATTCTGGATGAAATTTTCCTCTTCTCCACCTTCAGCAACTTTGGTGCTATCCGTCCTTAACGGAACATTAACATCTATCTGCAATTCCTCTGTGGAATTATGCTCAGTGCCTTCAGTCTCATGATCGTGCTGCACTGGCAGTTCAGCTGTACAATCCTGAGTATCAGTGTGATTGTAGTAATCTTCATAGTGGTAATAATCTGTGGAGGTGGGAAGGGAAAGGAAGTAACATAAATTAGCAAAGCAGTATTTTACACAATGCAGTTTCAGGATTCTAAATCTTAAACTGGAAATTTATAGTTGTAAGTAGCCTAATGAAAATCAATTATTAGGTAGTGCCTCTGCTTTGAATTTATTTTATTCTTACTGAAGAAACTGTACTTGTTTTAATGTACTCTGAAATCTGGTAAAACATGTATGTGCGTAATACATGAGTTTACTATGTAACAGACTACTATGACATGAGTTCTGCTGCAGTTTGTGCTATGTTTTATCCTGTTCTAAAAGGAAAGGCTTGAATAAGTAGGAAATGGTCCAAAAGATAATGTCAGGCTACTGAGCTTAATGCAGAGTTGAAATTTATTTTATATAAGATAATGCCTGTTAAAGAAATCGCCACCCTCTCTACCTGCTTGTGACCACGCAGCATAGTCTTCTGTCTGTACTTCTATGCTACATGTATCCTTCTCCTTCCTACTAGGGATTTCCTTAGTGAGCTCTTCAACCTGAAAGAAGAACAGCATCTTACAGAACACAACACTGCATTTTAGGGATCCACATCAGAAGAGCATCAGGTTATTCCACATTCTGTAACTCAAACACAACACAATTGCACTATAAGTGTTTTAACTAGCCTTTGCGTGGCAGCACACAATTTCCCACTTGAATGGTTGGCATAATGAAAAACATAATTTCTGCTCACAAAGGGTAAAATAATAATGGCAAGCACTTAGAAGGAAAAATAAAAACTTAACCAAAGTTATTCTTAAGATGACCACCCTGAAAAGTTGGATTTCAAGCAACAATCACTGTTCAGTGATGACAAACTGTTGCATTTGACAGAAACACAGAACACTGTGGGTTGGAAGGAACCTTAAAAATCATCCAGTTCCAGCCCCCCTGCCATAGGCAGGGTTAGCTTCAGCTAGAACAGCTCCCTCAAAGCCCTCTCCAACCTGGTCTTGAACACTGCCAGGAATGGGGCAGCCACAGCTTCTCTAGGCAACCTGTGCCAGTGTCTCACCATCCTCATAAGCATCCATAGAACAATTCTTCCACTCTACCTCACCTTGTTTATTAAGCTTCTTTTCTGCTGCTAATGCAGTTTCCCTTCTGACTGTGAAACCAACTTTGTGGCTGAGAAGACGTTATCACTCCCACACCACCACCTGTCGAACCAAACCTTCAGTGTTTGCTCGGTACAGCAAACTGGAGCCAGAAGATGCAGCAGCACTCTTGCTGGTCGCTGAAGTCCCTCCCGCAGGCCAGAAGAGCCTGCCCCATGAGCTCGGCCCGGGCGGAGGGAGCCAAGGATACCAGGCCGGAGGATGACGGCAGCGCGGACGCCTGACAGGGCTGGTACCGGCTGCCACCCGGCCCGAAGACAGGAGCGGGCCGCGGGAGCCGGGTCGTACCTGTCTCCTCAGCGCCTCGTTGCCCTCCCGCGCCTCGCGGTAGAGGCGCTCAGTGCGGCGCAGCCGCCGCTGCGCCCGCTCCAGCTGCCCGCGGCAGGCGCCCAGGTCCGCCTCTAGCGCCGCCACCCGCTCCCGCAGAGCCCGCTCCTCGCCGCCGGGCGGGGAGGCCATGCCCGACCGACCGCTCCTCAGCGCCCGCCCGCCGGCCGCCACCGGGGGCCTGCGACGAAGCAGCGGCCGCGGCCCCCCGCGCGAGGCCCGGCCATGGTGCCCAGCTGGGCAGAGGTGGCGGAGCTCGCGCCCGCCCCGCGCGCGAGAGCTAGCCCCGGCGGCGCCGCCAGACGAACAGACCCCCCGCCGGCCGCCAGCTCCCGTCCGCAGGGCGGGAACGGCGAGCGACCCGGAACGGGCCGCGGCAAGTCGGAAGTGACGATTATGGGTGCCCGGCCACGCGGTGGGGTGGGCGGGCTCGGAGCAGCCCAGGCAGGAGGGGGATGCTTGGCCGTGGGCGGGCTCGGGGCTTGCGTGGGGCCGTCTGTGGCTGCGGCTGCCCTGTTAAGACGTCTGTGAACGGCCTCACCCAGCGCCGGCGCTTGGCCGTGCCCGGGGGGGCGTGTTGCTGCTGGCATTATGTGAGGTTTCCCTTGGAACACGCGGTGGAGTGAAAAGCACGTACGCTGCTCTACACACATGCAGCACGGTTTTGCTGGGGATTTTTGTTTTCCTTCTTGATATTTCTCAGTCTGTACTGGGGCAGACTACTGGATATCCATCCAGACTGCAGTGTTTGGAGAGTAGTGCAATTGTAGCTGGCTGAACAGCACTCAGGGCTACTATGATTAAATCTGTGCTCAGTTACTTCTGTGCCTTGCTCCAGAAACATCATGGTAGATCAAAGCCTAACAATTCTTAGACCTGGCAACAGCAAATATATCGTGTGCGTGGGCATCTACTCCTAGCAGGTATGTCCTCAGTAATGCACCACCTTTAGAGGAAGTGTTCACCTGAAAGCTTGAATTAATGTATGCATTTCATATATATGTATAATGAATTTCATGTATTTCATATATGCATATATATTTTCATATTTTGCATATATGTATACGTAATATATATGTGTTTTCATATTTTTGTGCAGTTCTGATGTCTTCAGCATGAAAAGGACATGGAACTGTTGAAAGAAGTCCAGAAGAGGGCCACAAGGATAATCAGGGAGCTGGAGCACCTCCTGTATGAAGATAGGATGAGAAAGTTGGGGCTGTTCAGCCTGGAGAAGAGAAGGCTGTGTGGAGATCTCATAGCAGCATTCCAATATCTGAAGGGGGCTATAGGGATGCTGAGGAGGGACTATTCATTAGGGACTGTGGTGATAGGACAAGGGGTAATGGGTTCAAACTTAAACAGGGGAAGTTTAGACTGAGTATAAGGAGGAAGTTCTTTACTGTGAGGGTGGTGAGGCACTGGAATGGATTGCCCAGGGAAGCTGTGAATGCTCCATCACTGGTGGTGTTCAAAGCCAGGTTGGACAGAGCCCTGGGTGGCATGGTTTAGTGGGAGGTGTCCCTGCCCATGGCAGGAGGGTTGGAAATAGATGATCTTAAGGTCCTTTCCAACCTTAACTATTCGATGATTCTATATATCTCACACATATGGATATTTCATAGAACCTTATTGGTTTTGACCTTTGACTGATGGTTCTTACTAAGCTGAAAGACTTTCCAATGGGATGAGGGCTTTAAAGTTTGCAGTGTGTCATGATGCAGGCGGAAAATTCATAGCTATGCTTTCTGTGGCTGCTGAATACAAGGGGCTGGCTTATTGCCTGTAAACTTTTGCATCAGCATGAAATTAGTGGTTATTTTTGCCACTGTGGCCTGTCAAGGCACTTCTGAAAGACCTCACTTGGCACATAATACAACCCTTTTAGTCTATGAGTTGGAAGCTGAGGTAGTGCTACCTTTGTTCAGTTGCTTCCCACAGCTGCTGAAGTAATGACTCATTTTCCAATAAATAATAAGTTCAAAGACCTGTGAGCTTGAAAATCACAGTATGTCACAGTATCATTTTAGCAGGAAGACTGCTTTCTACTGCAAAGGCAAGCTGGTCATGCACTCATGCACAGCTCATTAAGTACCATACTGACCAGAAACTGCCAGAACCAAGTGCCTGAACTCCACAGGGTGGCCTACATGAGCAGGCAAGAGACAAATCTGTATTTATTCATATCCTAACTGAAAGGAAATGGGTAAAATATGTATGTAGCTTGTCTTCTTTACAGCATTGTGTAAAATGGGGTAGAGCTCTAGTGTGGACTGTAGGTCTTAAAAAATGCTAAAACAAAAAATACAGGTTTAGACCTCAGTTTTTCTCTTCCATAGTTTCTCACTGGAAAGGTTATGTCTTGTGATCTAAAAATCAGTATATTATCTCTGTCAAAAGGTGTTTCAGGTAGTGCTTTTATTTATATCATAATGGTTTCACTTAACATGTATAAGTAAAGAAGGACCTGAGCTGGATGAAGATACTTTCTGAAAGAACAAAGTCTTCATCCACTGTTTTGTATTAATTTCAGGGAATCACACTATCTAAGAAGATATTATTAAAAGATTGGCCTAATCTCAGGCCTTTGACCTGAAAGTCATATATTTAATTCTAAAAATAACAGATTATGAAGTTTAAGCAGTGAAAGGATGGCGAAGAATTATGCCAGCACTTCAAACAGTGCATGTTTCCTGAAGAAAATGGAGAAGGTGGAGAAGGTGTACATCCCTGCAAACTGGGGAAATGTGCTGGGGTGCCTTGGTTGTCTCCACAGGCTGTTGTTCCACTGAGCCTTGCTCTCAGGAAGCAGCAGACCAGGTGGAAGAAAGGGGTATACAGAGTATGATTAATATCCATGTGCAGTTGCGTTAAGTCTGAAGAAAAAGGAGGTGGCAGCTGTCACCACAACTAACCAGCTTCCAGACAGACCTTTTGTTTAATGAATGTTTCAGCCGCAGGGCTAACATCTCAGAACACAGCACTTCAGAGCTTAAGTCTTCTGAACATATTTCGACTATTCCCATGACATTCAAGGTTGATAATGTGAAGGAAACTGAAAAAATCCAAATAGGTCTAACCATGGCTTTGCACAGTGCTCCTTTTCTCTGTAAAGCAGAAATGTAAAAACAGACTAGCTTTTACCACTAGATGGCATTTAAGGATTGGGGTTTTTTTCAAAATGTCCTGAAACACAGTCCTGAAAACTGCCTAACTGGGCAAAATGATGGATTTCTAACATGATTTTCTTCCTCTTTCCATGCAGTTTGGACTTGAGCACATAAGCTAGTTATCAATACAGAAATACACAAACAGAACCGAAGTTTTCTTGAAATAACTGTGGAAGCCTGCCTGTACGTGCAAAAAAAGGGCAAATCTTAGCTTGTTGAATCAACTGTACAGCAGGCAGCCGCCGAAAATGGCTTGTTGCTGTCCCTTAAGATGATCTGATCTAAGGGCCAACAGCATAGTAACAGAGAAAGGCTTGCCTATTGCCTCTACAGTAGTTGGTACCTTAGAGAGAGAATCCCCTACCTTAGGGTCAGCTTCTTTGTACCCTGCTTCGGAGTCTTGGCTGCTGGGAGATAATCTGTTATCTCTAGTGCTGTAGAGTGAACAGACACCTTAACACAGGAGCCCAAGTTGCTCCAAAGTTGAAATGCTCTTCTCTGAACTTGTTATTTTTGTTAACTGCAGAAGAATAAATGTGGATGGCCCTTTCTTGCTGTGCAAGTGATAGCATTGCCTGCATTTTCTCATTACCCCCTGAGCAAGTTGTCCCGAACATCACATGCAATTACAGAGCTGTTGCTGTGAGTCACTCTGTACCTGACAGTAGGAGAAGGTAATAGGGGCAGCACCAACCTAAACTCCTTGGCGTAGGTGCTAACTCTGGTTCCATTTTTTATAAAGACTGTTCAACTTTTTTTTTTTCGGCGGCATAAAGCTGCCAAATGTCTGACATCTTTGTTTCGTGATTGCAAATAAACTGACAACTTTGCTTAGTTGCAAAGGCAAAAATAGATTAATGTGGGCAAGAGTCAGAATAGTAAATGTAGGCTGTTACCTGAAGAAAGCAAAGCTAAATATCAGGGCTTCAGGAACATCTGCCCCTAATGATGCTGAAATTATTGCAGCTAACACACTCCGGGATGCTACAGCCTCCTCTAAGAAGGATGCTACTGGTTGGATCATCATGCTGGATTTGTTAGCTGTGTCATATGTGAGAGAAACAGCATTGTTTTCGCTTATTGGGAATGGGGCTTTGCAAAATTGAGGCTTTGTACTATTAAGGCTTTGCAACAGTAAGACTTTGCAATATTGGGGCTGGGGCTAAGTTACTAAGGGAGTGAAACAAAGGGTTTGAAACACCGTGACTTAAACAGACACACTCTATGGTTAAAAACAATGTCATCTTTGGGCAACAGACACACTGGTTAAAAAGAATGGTATCTTTGTACAACCTATGGAAACTAAGCCTGTGCAAACTGGTTCTGTAGTTAAACAGGAAGTTGGGTTACTACATGTATGCCAGAGAATTATGAAATCAAACCATAAAAGGAGATAAATAAGAGGAAATGTCATGAAATCATATAAGGGAGAGGTGGGACAGTTAGCATGTAGATTATATGCATCAGATAGGCTATAAACTTTGGAGTACCCAAAAATGGGGAAATAAGGGAGGAAATTTGTGGATGGGATAGGAAATATAAATCAAAGTTTTGCTTTTGCTGTGTGCCTGCTTATTAGGACACCTGCGTTTGCAAAATCATTAATGAATAGCTGCTTCACTGTTGTGACTACCCCAAGCTTTTATAAGAAAAGCTTTTATCTAGAGACTGTTTCTCACGTCATGCATGCCCCACTTGTCAGTGCAGCTGCAGGAAAGATTATTCTTTCTTTTCTTGAGGTATGCTGTTTACAGTGCCTAATGCCTCTGGTATGCTTGCACCCAGGGGACATGCCTCCCCACTCTGCTCTTTCTGGGTACCCCTGTACAGTCGCACTTCCATCAGCTCCAGCTGCACTTCTGCTCAAGCCCTGCTGATGCTGCTCCTGCTCCTCATCCTGGCCTCTGACAAGCCTCAAACTAACAAGGGCCAAGCAACAGCACAGAAGTGTGTCGTTTGCCTGCTTGCTGTGTACAATGACTTTAGCATGCACAGGCCTTAGCATGCCCCAGAGATTAAGATGACTTTGGTTGTTACAGGAAGAAAAACAGTCACACAGGCCAATATGGAAGTAAATGGCTCAGAAACAGGAAAGCTTCCTGTGACTTACTTATCATGCCATAGCAGGGCAGAAATGACCAATCACATGTGAGAACATGTGAGTGTTACACCTATTTGATGCGCAACACGTACATATTAGCTGCACAACTTGTAGTCTTCGCACTTCCCCCCATCACGATCATGCTACAGGTTGCATAGTTTTTAAGTTCTGGTTTTAATGAAGAATCAAAATGAACACAGAAGCATGGGATGGTGTGCAGGTGTGAATTTGTAATACATTGTAAACAATTTGTTGACAATTAAAAGGCTGTCTTTGAAGGGTATATTCTTGCAAATGCAGTCTTTTTTCATCAGGGCTACTGTGGAAAAAAAACCAGATGATTTTTTGAGGGAAGATAGGAAGCAACCTCATCACCAGGTTAATTAAACAGGCAGCTTTGTTCAGTTGGCTCATATTTCATGAGAAATTCTATAGGTGTATTATCAGTTAATTAAAAAATAACTGGGGTAGTGATCACAAAACTGCTGTAGTTGCTTATGACCGTGGAGAGATGCATGTAACTATTCATATTGCAATGCATTATGTCAAGAGTCTTAATTAGAGCAAATCAGGTGTAACCTCTTTTAGTAAGTATGTGGTATGAAACACCTGATCATCTACTAAAAGCCTGATGAATTAAAATTATCTCAATAGCTTTATTATCTGAATAAGAACCAAATTGGATTTAATCCAGTTAAAATTAAACCCAATTATTTTTCAAATTTTGTTATTAATTATTAGATAATTAAATAAAATCCAAATGAAAATCAATGGCCATGCTATCAGTGGTTTTAACAGGAAGCCAAATTTTTATTTTTTACATTTATTTGGGCTGAGATGCAGGCAATATATCTGATTTTTATCTAGTACGTACTTTTTTCTGCAAAAAATTACTATCTTTTCTGGGGTAAAGTAACATTCAGGATTGCGGGTTTTAGCTCTTCTTTTCATTCTCAGCAGCCTCTTGAGTCTGATTCATTCCTCACATCCAGAACAGCCTCCATCTCATTGGAATGGAACAAAAGTTGTGTCAGATAAGCAATGTTCAACATGATATCCTGTTCCCAATTATGCCCCTGTGACTCTCCTGTGTTTTCTCCTCTGGGAGCTAGTGTGTCCTGGAAGAGAGCTTTCAGGTTGTACTTGTTTTTCAGAGTTTTCCCTCTGAAACAGGGTCTTTCAGTATAAACTTAAAAAAAAAAACTATTTATGGATGTACTGTTGGAATTTGTATCTGCTTCTAACCATAAAGTTGTGTTTGCATGTCACAGACACATCTTTGAATCTAAGCAGGTTTAGTTCCACCTGTGATCCTCATTAGAAATATTTGTAACATTTTCACAAAATATCCCATCAAGGTCTAAAACAGATCAGGAAGAATATTTACAGCAAGGAGGACGCAAAATGTCACCAGGAAGGCTATATTCTCAGGGGGACACACCATACTTTAACAGCGGAGGTTCAGCTCACCTCTAAAAACACTGCTGAAAAGCCAGAGAAGGTTGGTGTAGCGGGTGTTCTGGAGGGATCGCACTGCATTGTGCAAAACTTGTAGTGTCTTTTTCACCATTCTGCTTAGTTGGCTTCCCAAACATCAATAAACCATGAAAATCAGCATTTCTTTAGTATGAGCAGAGCCCTCCAAAAGTTCTCTTATTGCTGTCTGTTAGGAAAGCACAGAAAGTAAGCAGGAATGTGTCTGTGTTTTGGAAGCAGGAAGGTTAGCAGTGAAAATTCGCCCAAGGCCACGGTTTCAAGGCAGTTCTGAACTCAAATGTTTTTTTCTCTTCCTCAGAGGCTATTACAGTGGTTTCTTCCCATATGATGATTCTTCTTGCAAGCCAATTGCTTCCAAAGCTTTGGGTTAACCAGATCCTTCTTTTTACATGGTATTTCTTGGCTGTCTTTTTCTCAGGCAGTTTTCATGTATTTTTTGTAGAATCAGAACAACCCAGGTTGGAAGTGAGATCAAAAGGCCATTTGGTCCAACCAGTGCCTTGAAAACCTCCAGCGTCAGTGGCTCTACCATGTCACTGGGCACGTTGTTCCAGTGATTGATTGTTCTCAACCCGTACTTACTAATGTAGGTGGCTCTTACCGTTGGGTATAATAGGGTCAGTCAAGCCAGAACTTTATAATCCTTGTTAAATATTCCTTCTGGTCATATACAGTGGCCAGCATAGCAGCACAATGGAGGTTTGCTTCCAATGTAAAAATGGAGGTGAAAGCAAAGTTTGTACAAATTTATTACAGCAGGTAATGAGTTTACCATAAATGTGTATTTTTTTTTTTTTTTACTAAGACTTAACAAGTTAAGGCTTAAATAAGTCACAGTTCTAGTGCAGATGTGTACTGTGCAGTAGGTCTCAGTAGAGATTTCACTGGCCTCCAAGCTCCCAGAGAAGGGGACATGGCAGTTCAAGGTGAGTTTAAAAAGGACCATGTAGGGGAAGGTTGCTCCCGAAGTGGTGATGGCCACTTTCCTTGCTTTTCGAACACAGATATGCAAAATTCCCATGTTAGAATTATCTTTATAATGGATAGCCTATCCTGCTTGTTTTCTACTGCAGTGTTCTTCTAAATCTCTCTGCGATTTATGTATGCATAAACACACTCAAGTTGCCACAACATTTCTGTTAAGATCCTTGTCTGCTGAAAAACAGTGTAGCTCCCTCTTGTCACTAACCACACCAAAACTCACTTTCTGGACTTCTTGTTCAAATTCCACAGTGCAAATTTGCACCTAGTTTTTGAAAGAGTATGAGACTGGCTGAAGTGAGATCAACAAAAAGACAAACTTCTCACTGTTACTGATGTGTTTGATATCTGATCCAGCCACTGAATTAGTGATGTTGAAGCAACTTTGAAATAGTACCAAAATTGAATGAAGGCCTAAATTATGTATGACACCACTAGCTTTTTTCTCCCTCTTTCTTCACTCTCCTGTTTCCTGCTGCTACTGTTGACTGTACTGTCTTTCAGCAGCCCTTTTTTTCACTGCAGATGGTGCACAAACATTTCTGAAAGTTGACATTCATGCTCATAGCCCAGCTAGACGTCAGGAATGCTGTAGTATGAAAGTGTAATACTACTTGCTGTCACGTCTCTATTCAAATGACTTCTTGGTCATTAACTAGTCTCAGCAGCATCACTCTGGGGCAAACATCAGTATTTTCCTCTGCTTAATGAGAGGGCTGAGAGGAGAATTCTATTACCACATTGCCAATACAAATTGATCACCTGTTCCCTGAGGAACATACTAATAGCTTTCCAGATGAGAGGAAAAGAATCTGCCCTGTGCAACCTTGATTTTTCAAGATATTCTAATAACAAATACTGTATCTTTTACAAGAGTTGCAATCAGGGACAGATATAAAAATGTTTAGTCTTTGGGTAACTGTGAACATGAAATAGGGTAACAATTAGGAACTTACTTGAACAGCTATAGTGTAATGAGAAATAAATGTATTTTCAAGCTATTAAAACTCTCAGAGGGGCTGGATGTCTGCCAGTGGCAAAGGTCTGTGACTTTGATACACGCACTTTGTTTAATGACTCATCAGAGAAATCTGGAAAACTTCACAACACAAAAATTCTTCTTTACAATCAAGCCTCTCAGACCATTTTGTGCCAGGGGGTGGTGAAATTTTCTCCTGGTTACTTTGATCCTTTAACTCTCTTCAGTCTTTCTGATATCCTGCAGGGTTGCGTGGAGGAATTGGAGATGGATTGGCAGAGCTGACTACAGGCAGTAACAAGTAATGGAAAAGACATTCTCTGAACTGCTCAGGGCTGAAGCCTGGGGCCAAGGACTAGCTCTTTCAAAAGTCATCATCATAAACTGGGACTCATGCCAAAACCAAATGGGGAAGGCAAGAGCAGCTTCTGAGCTTGCATGCCCCTCATGCTCCCACCGCTGCCATGGCCAGAGTAGCTTCTCTGCCAGTTGCCTGCCAGCCCATGACAAGATTGGCCAGCAAGGTCTCACTCTCCTGTGCAGGAGCAGTGGAGCCACAGACACGGGTCATACTATGTGCGAGGGTGCTGTCCTGGGGAGCTGCACCTGGGACCACCCCCGGGTTCAATTTGTTAGTATTGATGCAGCTGCGCTGTGTCATTTTTCAATCTCCCACAGTTTCTCCTCAGCTTCTGGAGTTACACAAGCAAGCCTCCTCCTTCCTTTCCCCTGCGTAGCTGTATGCAAATACTGAAGGTATGCTGGGGACACTCTTAATGACTTTAGACTCCCCCTCCTTGAGACCTGCCATCTTGAGACATTGTGGTAAAGTTGAGATTAATGAGAATTTTCAGGGATTTCTAACAAATACAGTTTGTCTGCGGGAGTATTTGAGGATTCACATGGGCTGCTGAGATGCTTTGTCTCTCAGAGGAAAGTATGTTGCTCCTTAAAGCTGCACGATCTTACCAAGTAGGGTGATATGCAAGATCTAGTAGCTATGAAGGACAGCAGCTCAAGCCTGAGCACCTCAAGGCTGTGTGTCTGGACTCAGGAAGTATCTGATCTTCCTGATTCATCTGTGACTAACCCCAGATTTTAAGTGAAGAACTATGGTTCTCCCTAACTTTTAAACCTCAAAACATCGCAGATATAATCAGTCACTGGTTTTACATCAGTAACTGTTTTAAAATAATTAGCATAATCTTGTACATATATACTCCAGATCTTTACCCCAGCCAAAAAATAAATTACCTTTATCTGAAATCCACATCCTTCAGTAACAGATTTAAGGCTGAGCTAGCTCTTGCTGTTGCCTGTAATGTGCCTGGGCCTGGGCCTGGACCATGCACAGAAATGTAATTTAACCTGGTCAGGTATCACAGTAACACAGCTGAGCCCCTCCTAAGACTGGTAAGAGACACCACCAGGGCTAACACTGTGCTTTGTAAATAAACCTGCTATATAAATTGCTAATGCAAGACACACTGCACAGCACAGATAAAGCTTCAGAGGCAGAGCATCCAACACACACAAGCAACAGCTGCAATAAACTTTCAGTTGCTCCCATCCTAAGATTAGAAAGCCTATGCTGAAGTATTGAAAACCAGTGACAAACAGGTGTGTGTCTTCTGCATTTGTCTATTAGTTAAAGCATCTAGTGAAAAGTTTTACCTCCTTCTCTTCAAAACAGCAGATTGAGTGTAAAGTTATCTATATAGAACTTAATTATTGAAGTTATCCCTACACAGAATTGATTTGCAAAGGTAATATTCACAAAGGGCTGACATTCAGACTTCTCCTATAAATGGTATAGGAACTTAAGATATCTGGTGTACGTGACTACAGTGGTTGAATATGCAGTCTCTCTGGGGTCTTCAGAAAGAACCCTTTAACCTGTTACATCCTGGTAGATCGCAGTTCAAGCACATGCTGCTAACAGCATGATTTTCCGAGGTGATGTGAGCTTGCTTCATTCCTCTGGATATGTTCCAGATATTGTTATGTTCCTCACCTGGCCTGTGAGCCCAAGTGGGGCTGCAGCAGTCACAATGAGGTCACAACAGGGATAGTAGTTTGGTAGACAGGGTTGTATTTTCTGTTATAGCTAGAAAAGCTGACAGTCACTGGCTGAAAGAGGAAAAAAGAATGCTGGAGCATGAGTTGGAGGGAAAAGGAGGTTGCTATTCATATGAACAATGGGTTTTGATCCCCAAAGATTTCCCAGGTCACAATAAATCAGAAGAATCAAATTCCATGAAAATACATGGAAGAACACATCAGTGCTGAGTGAAGGTGTCAGTAGCCGAAAGCAAGCTTGCTCTATGTACATAGAGCATGGCTAGTCATTGCACATCTTGTACAAGCCCACACAAGCCAATGCAAACAACTCTGTATGTTCTGAGTTTCATAGAAAACATTTGTCTCCATTATGTAAGATTCCAGCCCCAAATTGTTGGTTGTTCTTCCTTCTTTTTCAAAATAAAAATGCAGAGCATCTTGAAATCCATCTTTGCTGTAAGAAGCTGCAAATTGTTGATGTTCAGTACTCCACTGAGATGTCATCAGTGCCTATAACTCATCTTTTCAGCCGTCTTGGTAATGGGACATGGTAATGTCCCACAAGATATGTATTTTTCCTAAAGCTGGGAAGATTACTTCAGTAACTTTGCTAATAAAATGCTCCATAGAAAGCCTGAAAAATCCTGATCAAGCAGATGTGTACAAAGTCCTTTCCCCAAGTGCTTTCTCTGTGAAATCCATCCATCTATCTATCTATCTATCTGTCTGTCTGTCTGTCTACCTATTTTTAAATTGAGAGCCTTGGATGGTTCTTAAGATGATGTTTCCCCTTGGAATCCAGTAAGGCAGCATCTGTGTTTTTCTGAGAAGGTTTTCAGGTGAAGTGAACCATAAGATTGCTCCCAGGTAAACATTCATCTTTACTTACAAATGGCCTCATTACTCAGCAGGTCACCCATTCATTACTGGTTCTTGTCTCCAGAGCTTGTAGAGTCACCTGACATCTTGTCTAAGTGTTTTAGCACTGTCAAAAATGGGTATTAATGATTGTCCCTAATAGGGCCACATTGTAAGATTTGATCTGAATGCCACAAAGTAACTGGGCCATCCAGAATTGACCTGCCTGAAAATGTCAGCACAGCATGCGACTATTGAGAGAGGTAGGCACTGTTGTTTTGGTTAGTCATTTTATGGCTCTGTCCCTAAATCCATCCATTCAGCCTTTTTTTGACTTAAAGCCAACACCAGCTGCTCAGGCTGGGAACTGCCTTCTCTTAGGAAGACTAAAGAAAATGTTGATTTGTGCTGTGTCTATTTGAACCAAAGATCGGCAGGGGAGACTTTCTTCCAATCACAAGTGAATTGAAGACTGTGCGTGACAGGTAGGCCACTGCTGTAGCTTATAATGACTCTAGTTAAATCCCCAGCTGAACACTTTAACTGCAAGTTAAATTAAGATATTGTACAAAAAGGGTTCCAAATGTAGGTGTCTTCCTTTCTTAAAATAATCCTTAAAAAGCAGTCACATGCCTAAAACTCTGTGATATGGTAGAACTTTTCTGTCAAGCCATGACAGGTACTGATAGCCCATGCAGTATCTGAATGCAAATCCAACTCCAGCTCCAACATTAGCAAGATGCCGTCTGTTGAGGTAACTGTCACTGGAGTCGTCACTGTTACTCAGAAGTGTAGTTGCACACTAGATTAAAAATAGAGATCACAGTTATAATCACAGTTATAAATAAAGTGAAGTAGTTACCAGTTGTGATGACTGGTATCAGAAAAATGCGGTGGTCTCCACTTTTCAGTAATGATACAGCAATAATACCCATATAGTTTGTGTTTGATTACAGGATCGTAGGATAATTCAATTTGGAAGGGACCTTCAAATGCCCCTAGTGCAACCTTCTGCTTAGAGTAGGGTCAGCTACAAGGTCAAAGCAGGTTACGTGGGATTTGTCAAGTTACTTCCACATGTGCCACTCTCTGCAGGAGTTTTGTGCAGCTCGTCCTTAGTTTTGATCCTTGCCCTCACCTCTTTTCATCCTGCCCAGTCTGGGGGTCACATACAGATGCTACACTCAGCAAGACAGTCTCCTAAATTTGCTCTAAATTGTTTAATACATGTGTTAGCAAAATACTGGAAAACACAACTCAAAATGGCTCTGTGCTTTTTTGTACCTAATTAAGTTCGGTTCATCCTCTGATCCTTGCCTCACTGCCTTTCTTCAGGCTTAGATCTCACACAGCACCTTTCAATTTCTGCATTCAAAAGTGCTTAGGAAAATGTACTGTATATCTTGGGATGTAGCTTAACTTTAATATGATTGGCTTGAAAGAAATGTTTCATTTATTTTTATACAGCTCAGAACTGTATTTCTGAGCTGCACACTAGCAGCAGGGCTGAGCAATTGGCTTGGCAGCTCTCACATATGTCTTTTTTTATGTCTTCAGATACAGACTTCCAGTTTATTTTCTATGTGATCAGAGGTGTCTGGTTTTGATACCACAGTCCCGCATGGCAATTGATTACAGGGTTCTATGAATTTATTACCTATTTCCACCACAGCCTACTACATCATTAATTTTCCTTGGAATGACCTTAAACAGACGATTTTATACTTTGAGGCACTTCAGAGAGATACCTCCATTTATTAAGCTACGGGCGGTACATCTTTAACATATTATGAGCAGAAACATTTCCAAGTCAACACCAGCTCTTCCTGTCTGTCCAGAAATCGATCTTTGGACAAATTCGGAAGGAGCTCTCCCTTCCTTCTTCAAAGGACTCATGTCCTAGGTGGCTGCAAAAGGCAATGGTAATGCTGGAAGTTACCGATGCTAGAAGTTACGAGAAAGCAGACAGACAACTTTTGCCCGTTCACCTTCTGTATACCAAGCACAGCCTCCTCTTGGGCTGAAGGTATGACTCAGACCTAAGTGAGGAAATATTTCAAGATCCATCATGAGTCTTAATCATTATCCTCCACCAGATGTCAGGGAGCTTACGAAGTTTGTCAGAGGCAACACTCAAGTTCTTACTCATCTGCTCATGGCTAATTAAAATAAGGGTTGAATGAGACAAAAGCATGCCTAGAATGACAGCCCAGGAAGAAATAGTGAGAGAATTTCTGTGGAACATTCACCACTCTGCAGACCACAAATGTTCAGAGCCGATGCCACCCTTTTGCACAATAACTTTAATAAGCCTATTTTCTGTCTCTGTGCTTATAAAGAATATATTTACATTAAGGAATTACCTTGAATATCTATCTAGAGACTCACAAGGCCATTTTGAACAACCAAGGCTGATCTGTGTTGGTGGCTTTCATGTAACTTTTCAGCACCCTGCTGCAGGCTGGTGTGGAGAGGTGCCTTTGCCACCAGTCAGGAAATGTAAAAACAGTGTTCAGGAAAAAAGAACCATTGATGGAACAATTCCTCTGTGGGAATTGCATTCAACCCTGTCTGCAGGGTAAGGTTTTTTTCTAAATTGAATTAGAAAGATTTTTTTATTTCTTTTTTGGTGAAACATCAAAATTTACACATTTTTGCAGATATCTGAGAGACCTATTAGTCATAATAGAAATCCTTACACAAAATCCAGCTTCTAGTAGTGCAGAAGTGTAGAGGGTTGTTTAACTTGAAGAAGAGAAGGCTCAGGGGAGACCTCGTTGCTCTCTGTGACTATCTGAAAAGAGGTTGTAGCAAGGTAGCTGTTGGTCTCTTCTCCCAGGCAACAAGCATTAGGACAAGAAGAAATGTCCTCAAACTGTGCCAAGGGAGGTTTAGATTGGATATTAGCAAAAAATTCTTCACTGAGAGGGCTGTCAAGCATTGGAACAGGCTGCCCAGGAAAGTGGTTGAGTGACCTGAAGGTATTTGAAAGACATGTAGACATGGGGCTTAGGGACATGGTTTAATGGTGGAGTTATCACTGCTAGGTTACTTAACATGCTAGGCTTGGACTTATGATCTTAAAAGTCTTTTTCAAAGATTCTATGATTCTAAATAACTATTCAAAGTGAAAACAATCTTCATTATTCTACGCAGTGTGTAAAAAAGAAATACAAATCACAGAGGATTCAAGATGAAGTCTCATTCTGGTAACAAAGATAATTGTTTCCAGAAAAAGCCCATACATAAGACGTATGATAACAGAAACATAAGTAATAATTTTTAAAATGTGTAAATTGTAAAGACGCCTTTCACACACCTTATCTCCTTCACCAATGCCATCACAAAGTTATCACAGAGGCAGCAGAGGAGTAGCAGCACTGCAGCAATGATGCGCAAGGAATTGGGAAGCAGATACTATGATAAAATATAACTATGCTATATAAAAAATATATTTCTTTGGAAACATTCATATTAAAGTGACAGCTACACCCGAAGAAATACAGTACATTTTTTCTAAATGCTTTTCTAATGTGGAAATTGAAAGCTACTGTGCAAGATCCTATCTAAACCTGAAGAAAACAGGCTTGATTTCCAGGCTACCTGATGAGTGTTTGTAGCAGTTTTTCAATTTATTCTGTGGAATTGTAAGATTCTGGCAAAAAAAGAGCAAAAATGAAAGATGTATTCAATAGCTCTTGGGAGAAGCTGCTATGAGGGCCAAAAAAAGGAAATAAGGGAAAAGCCCTGCATTCCTGCTCTGTGTTTTCTTTGGATTCTGACTGATCAAATTTCATATTTTCTACCTGATCCTTCATCTTAAGGTACAAGTTGCTGAACCCAAAGGCTTCACAAAGCAATAGATGACTAAATTATGCCTTCAACTGCAGAACGTACATGATATATTTAGTTATGTGAAGTTACAGCCTTAGCTAATTAGCTGATAAAAATACAATTTTTTAAGGCTTTTCCCTTTCAGTGAACAAGGACTTTTGTTTCTTTTGCTTTCTGTATTCATTTAATAATAAAAAGCTTCAGAATATGTTTGCCAAGAGAATAATGAGTATATGGAATTTGCATGTTCCTTTTGAATGGTTTTTTCAAGGGAGACTTACAAATATCTTTCCAAAGCACTTCCCATGATTTCTCTTGGGGGAAGGTTCACTGCTGCATGTGCTGTGTCTCCACATTTGTTTGTGTTTAGCTCTTGAGAGAAGAAAAACTGAATAAAACAATTTCAAGGATATTTTGAGGAGTCATAATGCTTGAAAATCAATAAATATTGGTCTGATTTAGGTGGGTTGTGTTTTTTTGGGTGGGGGGGTTGGTTTTTGGTTGATGGTTTGTTTTGGGTATTTTTGTTTTATGTTTTTGTCTTTTGTGTGTTTGTTTGTTTGTTTTTGTCTTAACATCTGAGGAAAGCAGCAGATATAAACCCCCCCAAACACTATGGACTCATGAACAGCTATTGTATCATGAAAACGTGGGTGTATTCAAAAAGGACAGAGAAGTGGGCTCGTATTATATTTGCAGGATGTTATTTCATTTTAGTCCTCATCAGTTCTTGGTGCTTCAGACAATGCAAAGACATCAGCTGGGATGTGAGAGCTTTGTCATACCTGCAGCCAAGTGATGACTTTGAATTTTGGAAGGACTTTCAGTTTTAGTTATAGCTTCCAATGACACCTCTGCTGTGATGCCAAGGTAAAGCATTTCCACATTCCACACACAGTCATACATTACTATCCCATTGTGTACCCACTAGTTTGAGTCTGTCCAATCTTTTCTGAAAATAGGTAGAAAAACAAAAGGATTGTTTTTATCCTGCCCCATTTTCCTATTCTGCTGTACAGTGCCACCGAATGAAAACCTATGTCAGCACAGCTGCATGTTGGGAAGTAACTAGATGAGATCTCCAGTTTTGCCATGGGCTTATGTCAGGGGTGATGAACTCAGTTAAGCCCTACTTCAGCAGACAAAAAGGGATTTCAAAATGGTTTGCCCTAACAGCTGCTGCTGCTATGACAGCCAGGCAGGGACTCAGAGATGTGGCTAGACCAGTCATAAATGCCAATGGTTGCAGGAAGCCCCAGAATATGGTTACATTCCAAAGGAGAGCACTTGGATTTACATCAGTAGCCATGTGGGGGAAGGTAAGGGCAAGTGCAGTGGCTTTCGTCTTGGGGGCTCTGCTGATAGTGGGGAGCCTGGAGCTGGGAGTCTTACTTTCTTGCTGAGGGCAGGCAGAAACCTCCCAGAGACCTGATGAGGCTGGGAAGGGCAGTGATTCTCAGCTTTCAGGAACTGCCTCCAAGTATTATCCCTAATTTCTTAAGCCTTGCCTGTCTGTTCAATAAACTCATATTGTTCTACCCTTAAAGTGTATCTAATACTAAGATCTGCTTCAGGTGCGGGTCGCTGAATGTATGATTCCAAAACAGAAAAGCTGGGTCCTCTCTATCATTAGTACTAGCACATTACCCGAGTACTTTCTGACTAAGTGCAAAGGTTGGTTTGCAGCTGAAGAAGGTGAGTTGTTGGTTGGAAAGATGATAAAATAGCTGATTTCCCATCACTAGTGGCAACTATTTTCCGGCTTTTGTTTTGTTTCTTTTTTGTTAGATAGCTCTAGAACTATCATTGTAATGTTTTCTGGTACTCAATTAGTGACTCAGTGGCTTTAAAACGGGGCTTTTAACTACAGTGATGCTATACTATAATCTAATTGAAAATGTTTTAATTCAGGCCTGAGTTGTGTTACCTTTTTAACTCAAACTCTGACTAAAATAATTAATACAATATATGGGCACTGAAATGTTATGCACAGACAATTTGGAAGTAAAATATTTGAAACTGAAGAAAATTAGAAGTAATTGAACATGAAATCTTTCAGCCATTTGAAGCAACAGTTCAGATGCACTGAATACCACCCGCTCCCTACGCACAAGCACAAAAAGTACTTGTTTCTTTTAATGATCAAAATGTCATGAATGTGCCTTTCAGCCGCATTTGTTAAGAAACTCACTGAGGGGTGGTTAGAAAGGAGCACAAGTTTTAAATGTTCTTCACTGTTTACACTGCTCTTTGTACAGGCTTGGAGCTTGTTGACCCCAATCCAGTAAAAGAAACAACAGGTATTTCCATGACTTGCAAGCAGTCAGACAAATACAGTGTTTAAGTACTACCCTGTGGCTTTCTTGTTCCTTAAAATATGAACAGCTGGTTAAAAAACCACTTTGGTGATAGCTCTAATCATTACAGAGTAGTAGTAATTACATCCAGGTACTCAAAATGCCAGGACAGCAGTCAGCTTTCTCCACTCTTTTATTCCAAGCTTTGTCTTTGTCAGGTACTGTACAAACACAATTAAGTCATTCAGTAAGATAAAGTGGCCTGGCATGATCACCTCCATTGTAAGTTAAGTAAGATTTAAGGGTTTGAGACCTCTACCAGCTTTGTAATTTAAAAACAGTTGCTATTAATGGACAGCTTTCTTATGAAATAAAAAATTACTTTGCATTCCCATTCCCTATTCTGCCAATACAGTAAAAGGCATCTGAAGTGTCAAGGATTGGCTTCATTTAATTAGCATATGTACTTACTCATCAGTTGAGAGGCTTAGTAAGGAGCAGTTTCTTGTTCTCCACTCCCCAGAGTGGCGGTATGGGTAATATTGGGTGTTTTGGGTAAAAATATTAGGGAGGTATCCTTCTGACTGTGAAGCCTGAGACAAGACAAACATGCAGAGTCTGTGAGAAGAAAGAGCAGCAAAGACGGAAACCCCAGCTCTGTTTCTGGTGACATGTGTCTTACTCCTTGCTTCACTGCTATAAGAATGCAGGTATAAAACTAACCCTATTAGACTTTATGTAGTCTCAAAGCTCATATGGAACTTTTAAGGACATCTCATGGGCTTCTGAGTCACAGCAGACTGGCAAAAGACATAGACTAGGGTATGGTCAGAAGGAAAAACCAAACAAAAACCAACCATGATAAATAAAAAAGATCTGTGAGGAGGATGGCACCTCCCAGATCTCCCATCCCATTAAGGTCTTTCCAAGAGCTGTCAGCATCTTAGAATAGAATCATAGAGCATCTTGCTGAACACAGTGGGTGGTTCTTGGTGGCTTTGGTCACTGAGACCACCCTGGCCTGTGAGCCTCCAGGCTAGAGCAGGCCACCTGGGTCTCCAGATCTCAGGGCCAGTGACTTATCCAGAGTGCACCGGCTACCCCATCACCATGTTTTACATACATACCTCAGCACATGGCATCAGCTGCTGCAGTATTCTCAGCAAGGCTGATGTGAATGGCACAGAAGAGATGGGACAGCATGGAGGTAGCACCTCTCACTAATCTTAGCTGGATGAGGTCTTTCAGCCCCATATTTGCTTTCTGTTTTACTACTGGGTATATAATTTTGGCCTGCAATCATAACATGGTTTTACAGCTGCCAAAGGTGGTGTCTTGAGGGATGTCTGAGGGCACGTACGCTCCTGGAGGCTGACTTTTGTCAGAGTAAGATAGTCCCATACAGGTTGGTCCATGCTGCCTAGGGGGTGGATCCCTGGAAGAAACTGTCCTCTGAAACAAGCCCAGGTTTTGTACTAAAGAGATCTGGTCTAAAACAGAGGCTGGCAGTAGGTCAACAGTTGTCCAGACTGGATGGCAGGTGGTTCATTAGCCCTATTTCATTAGCCCTGACACCCTCTTATTAAATGATATAAGTATTTCCAGTGAATTCCAAGAGACAAGGTCCAGGATAACAGATTTATGCCATTCCATTCACGTATTCTCCTGCTTTATGCACTTAACTGAATTTCCTAAAGATGGAAAAATGGCTTCTCTATGTTTTGTCCACCAAGGAATAGTTATATTTCAGCATACAGTTTTGGCACATAGATTTTGCTATCTTGCAATTACCTTATTTCATGGATATGAAATCAGGTTTTGGCTTGGATTAATTTTATGTTAACTATCTGAAACATCTTTGCTACTAAAAACGAAGTCCTCTACCATTGGACTCAAGTTTCCACACACATCTTAAAGTACTAGCTCCTTCCACTTTATCCAAGTATCAGCAAAAATAAATGGACTGAAAAACCTGATACCATTACAGCTAAAAGATGACCTCACTTCATATCCCTGAGCTCATTCTCTTTAAGTCGGCATGGATGCAAGAAGGGTGGGAGATTCTAGATCCTTGCCAGGGTCCCTATTAAAGACCAGTTTATTCTATTTTTTGTTATTTAACAGACAATGTTGAAAATACAAATACCAGTGGGATAAAAAATGGTTTATGTAAGTAGCAGTGGGAAAACTCTGTGGTAAACCAGAGGTGGGACTAATCCCTTAACAGAGAAGAGTGAGTAATAGCAGCTGAGACAGAGCAAGGTCTCAGTGGGTGCTGAGTACGACCATGAGGAGCCAAGTGTTTCTGCTCCCATAACAGTGGTTGCTGTAGCCAGGCAGGACTGATGTGATCAGTGAATACCTTGAGCATTGGAACTTAAGAGTACAATAAGGACTAATAAAGGCAATTTGGAGAAGACAAGATGAGTAAAGGGGCTGTTTGACTTTCTAATGAAAACAGACCAAGTGGCTTTTTAGCTATCTGTGTAATTAGTATTACTGCAGAGCAATGTATTACTGGAATTAAAAATACTCCGTGTCAGTCCTGCAAAGAAAAAATTAATCATTACTATGCATTTATTTAAAAAGGCCAGATAACCTTTTTGAGTGCTATTAATCCAAAACCAGCATTAGCTAGAACAAGAGACCTACTTCCAGTGCTCGATTAAGATTGTGCCACTTGATAGCTCTTGTTAAAAGGGTACAACATCAGTTAACATGAGTTAATATGCCATTTCTCAGCGGAGGCATGTGCCTTATGGCATCTGCAACTCGCAGCTTCAAGGTGCTCCTTGTTTCTCCAGCTTTCCTGAGAAGCCCACATAAATAGTGGATGAGAGCGATGTTGGTTCATAGTCTTTTTCCTAGATATTAATACCAAAGAAAACAACGCGATGGTAGGGCCCAGACTGTGCTCTGAGACTCACAAAGGGTCGTCATCTTTAACATACTCCATTTACAGCCTGCTGTATCATGGGTTGTCCTTGGAAAGCAAAAGTTACCCACTGTGTGATCCCAAATCACTATCAGATGGTTAATTAGCTTTTGTTCCCCATTCTTCCCAACAAACCAGGAAGCGCTTAGGCTGTTCCAGTGACTTGCAACTGCTAGAAATGGGAGATCAACTTTCCACCCTCCTCCAGCCTCAGCTACCTGTGCTGTCTTGGACTCCAGTGGCTCACTGGGTCCTTCACTGAGCTGAATCATGTCCCTGGCTTAGCAGAGGACTAATGTGACAGACAAACCAGGCAAGTGGCACTGGACACATGCTGGAGAAGGCAGAAGGAAGAAGAGGAGGTGGAGGAGAAGAGGAGTACTTTGACTCCAGCTTCAGTCATCGGCACCCTCTGACAGCTCAGCAGAGCAGTCAAAATTTATTCACTTCCTATCTTCTTTTGTTTTGACAGGAGAAGGAAACAGCTTTAGACCCTCCCTCCCCACTGTTTCCGCCATCACGAGGGGATGATGATGAGATGAACAAAACTCACCCACTGGCCTCAGTTGCTGGTGTGTTTATGTAGGCTCCTAGCACCTCACCTTGCATGGTTTGGGGTCTCTGTGCTCCTCAGCAGTCCCAGTGCTTGCTGGCCTTCATACAGCTCCTGAGGCTTACCCGATCTCAGGGGAAAAAGCACAAGGAGGAAAAAACCATGCTACAGATTCTAGTCAGATGTTTCTTTTTAAACACAGACTTCACAAATAATGCTTTATCAGTATCAACGCACATCAGTGATCACATTGTTCAGTCTTGCATTTGGGAATGCTTTCCAATTAAAAGCAAATCGCTGAAAGAGACTTTCAAATTGGTTTCATTGAAGAAGAAGAAAGGGAGGGAAGCTACTTGAGATCTGACAATAGCTGAAGTGATTTGTAAGCATGAAGCACACAAGATAACATTTAATTAACAGCAGCAAAAATAGAACATTGCTTTGAATTTACGTAAGTTCTCTTGTTCTATGTGTGCGCAATGCCCTTTCTTTAAGTATCTTTTTTCACAGAACTGTATGAACACTCCATTCCTATAGATGATATACCAGTCATAGGTTGGGCAGCATTTCCTATCCCTTTTTCAAATATTTCAATACTCACTTGCAGGGTTTGACCAGGCAAAATTTTTTTATCTTCCAAAAATCTCAATCTGGCATAATTTTCCATAAAGCAGTGAAAGTGACTGAGTGGGGGAAATGAAAAAAGGTCCTCATACTTATTATGGCTGTGCAGAAGCTTACTTATCTACTGCTGCCTAAATCTGAAACATCTCTGTGGCTTGATCAAGTAATATCTCCAGAGCACATGGAGAAACAAGGACTCCTGCAACTCAGGTGATGATCCTGGGTCCCCTGGTCAACAGAGCCAGACAGATAGGTTTTTGGTACCACTCACTTGATCCATTTTGGGTGCCTGCTTCAGGGTAGATCTGGAGCCACAGTTCCAGACACTGCTTCTGCCTGTTGACCAATGAGATGGCCCTGACACTATGATGTCCTCAGTTATGCAGATCATTCAGTGAGACTGATCTTGAGAAGGTCCTGGCTCAAAGCACATCTCCCAGCATCACTCCAGTGGTAACTACAGATAGGAAACCCATTCCCATAGCCTCTGCTCAGCACATGCTGTGGTGATATCACTGTCTGCACCCGGTTACCATTCTGCATCAGGATGCTGATGTTGAGATGCCACTGTAATGGATTTACATCAGGACCCTCTCCAACCTGCCTGGCAGACTGCCCCTCACATCATGTTGAGTTGACACTCCATAGGCAAATGGTTACTCTCTAGGGACAGCACAGCTGCCCATGTGCTTTGAGACTCTGTGATGCTAGGCTGTATGCTATGCCAGTATGGCAGCTGTCTGCTGGGACTCATTAGCCAGGATTCCTACCTGATTCATACTCCAGTTATAGTATATCTGTATATATATATACAGTATAGTATACAGTACAGTACATATAGTATATCTGTATGTATATACAGATACTCCAGTTCCCTTGGGATGGAGAGAGTGTTTTAGACCCAGGAAACAACTGGAGGGACTGGATAATGCTGAGCAGCCAGGTTGTAGCTTCTCTACTCATGGGGTACTCCAGCCTCCACTGGTTAAGGCTCTAGGCAACTTGGTGCAACCACAAAGAACCAGATGATCTGCAGAGGCCCCCTCTCTTGCAAAAACAGTTACGGGAGGTGGGGGACCATAGTGAGCACACAGCTGTTGTCCATTGGGCCAGGGTCTGTGTAAGTTTCCCAGCAAGGGGCTGGCATTTGCACCTGACCCCACCTCACCAAAGGCAAAGGTTCCTCTTTCTCTTAAATAATGAGCCAGGATTTCTCTGTGGCTGTTGTTCTTTCTCTCCCTGCTCCACTATGAACCTTCCCGCTAGTCTCCCCTGCTGATGCTCTGTTGGAGTTTGAAAACCAGGATGCAATCTGCTCACAACATGCGCTATGCCCACTAGATTAGGCTGCTCCTCTCTTGCTTTAATGGCAAAACCATGCTGCTTTAGCTTTGTTTCCTTTTTTTTTTTTTTTTTGTGAAGTTACCCTGCTGTTAGTTTTAGTCCAGTTTGGAATTTTGCAAGCTTACTGCATACGGTAGCACACCTCTGTGAATCAGAAACATCAAGGAAACTATATCCCAATACGAAAAATAGCAGTAATTGATAGTAAGTTGTATAGAAATTAGTAGGGAATTCACTAGTAATCAGTAACTAGTTATGGATAGCAATGAATCAATTGTACAAGAAACATGAGCAAATGTATGACCTATTTGTATGATCTTATTATCTAGATTTATTAATATCTTTTCATCCAGACTTAAGCAGTCCTCCAGTTTTTTGGTAACATATTTTCAGAGTAATGGAGAACTGCTGGGGTTTTAATCATCGTGTCTCCTGCATCTGTATAGTAATATAATCTTACCCCTGGGTTATGATGAACTAGCCTGCCCTTTTCCAATTGATTTTCCTTTTGCATTTGATGCAGTGCAGGCTCCAAAGACTGTTTGACTTTGATGTGTCCTCTGTAAAGTATGCAAACACACACTTGCCAAAACTTTCCCCTCCTGTTCTACTTTTCCCTGCTTAGACAGTAAGAACCACTGTCCAAGAAGCCAAGAGAGGAGAACAAACTCTGATGGGTCACATTCCTGAATTAAGCTGGTTTGGAAAAACAACAAGCGAAAACTGGGGCAAATCCCCCAGGATTCAGTCTAGCTCACTCTTCATTTTACATTGGATCATCTAAACAGAATTTCCACTGCATCCTCAGCTCCCTTTAAAATCGTGCCATCCACTGGCTGTAGAGATAGAGAACTCAGATGGGCTGAGAATGAGCGTGTTTCTTATTTTGGTAACCCTCATTATCTGTGTCCAAACCAACCATATTATGATAGCAAACACACAGCAATTTCCCTGTTTTGTGAAGAATCTGTTTCTGACATAAAAGATATTATATTCAGAGAGGTAGGGCTGATACTGCTGTAATGACAAATGGAACACCCAAAACAAGTCTCATTCCAAAGATACATATATGTTTTGATGCAATGAGATGATAAATAGATGTGTCAGTTGCATTAAGAATGGACTCTATTACGCAGGAGCGGCTCTATAAAGCTTCCCAAATTTACTTCTTTGCCTCTTATTTTGATGATCCAACTCTTACTGCCTCTAAGCTGGCCTTTCCTAGTTTTCATCATCTCCCCTACTTAAAGGAGTCCAGTGGACTTTAAGAGCAGTCTTTTCTTTACCCGTAATGATAGTAATGTTACTTGTTCTCAGAGCTTCAGCTCAACCCAGGAGCTTGTAGCAGCATGAAAATACAGGATCTTTTGTACAGTAAGAAGGTGCCTACACACAGCCAAACGTGAGGCTGGAGCTTGACTGATTAAACAGTCAGAGACCCCATTTGGTCATCTCTTCATCTGGGACATTTCATCTTTGCTTCCAATTAATTGTTGCGCCTGCTGGGACTGCAGGAGAATTTACTGTAAGTCTAATTAAGCTATGGCAGAATTGGAAGCATGTGTCATCAATCTCCTTTGCCTCACAAAAGAGCCAGGTTTCCAAATCAGAACATTTTAAAGGCAAATCAGAAACCTGTGTCAGCGTTCAGACCTCCAAGAAGTGCCCAGTTTAAAGCTCAGTTTACTACAGCGCCTGAATTTGATGGGGATTGAAACCAAGAGATACTTAGAGATGTTGCCTTTTTTTCTTGTACATATAAACTTCCTTATAAGGAAGCTTGTGAAACTTCCTCAGAGAGGTTAGGTTTAACTGTTCTCCACACACCCAGCTGCATACTGAAGGGCATTTGTGGACCTGCAAAATCCATGTCCAGCTACCCCTGATGTCAGGAGATGCCTCGATTGGCTTGCAGTTGGTGGCAGCTGCAGGGTGTGGAGATGCATGCCTCTAGCTCCTGTTGGGCCAGGCATCTCCAGCAACTTGTCACCACCAGAAGGGGTTTGGAACTGGGGACAGCAGGGTAGAATCAATGGAGACTCTGAGCAATGTTCACCACCAGCCTAATTGAAGTTCTGACATCTGAACAAGATGTCAAAAGATGTCATCATCAGCCAGCTTTTGTATCTGAATACAGCCAGCTCTGCTGTGCCGGAGGTACTTGCCGATATCTGTCAGTTAATTAAAGCTGAATTTTTCAAAGACAGAATAATCGTTGTTCAGACAAATTATTATGATCTTTTATCACCTGCTATTATGATGATTCTGTATTTTTTGATGATTTATTTTTGTTGTGTGATATTTAGTCATACCCTTTACTATTGCCTCAGATTGTTTCAATAGCTGAGCTTTACATAATGCTTTATTTAAATACATGCCAGCACCCGCCTGTAGCAGTGTGTGCTCAAGATATGTGTGGCAGCCACTTAACCAGCAGCAGTGGAATGTGTCCCAGGGCAGGGGGAAGCTCAGCTGGGACCTCTCTCACAGGAGAGGAGCCAAGATTAACTTTGGTTGACAGCAGTTTGCTCAGACTCACTGTGAGCACCGGGGAGCAGAAGACCACAACACTGTAGTCTCCTGCCTTGGGGCTCCAGAAGCCTGGACAAGGCAGAACCAGGGATGTGACAGCAGGGAAGTGGGAATGCTGGGGGTCTGTACCCATGAGCTTGAAGGCCAGAGATGTTTCTCCTCCAGCTCTGGGGGTCTCTGCTCCTTGTAAGAGGGGGTGCTGTCAAGCACAATGCTGCTTTGGAAGACCTCCAACTGCCAGCACAGGATAGGACTGTGAGAGATAGGACATCCATGAACAACATGTCCTGCATAAAACAGCCATTATGTTCTTGACCTGAAACACATGCCTGGGTCCTTCAGAATTAGTCCTGATGAGAGGCACTGAGTACCAGTGTGTATCTGAAAGGCAAGTTTTGGTTATAAAACTGCTTGCTTTCCTGTTGAGGGGCAAAGTTATAAAAAAACTATTAGTCAACGCTGTAATTGAGGGTTAGATGGTAATTTGCAGCAGCACGGTATCATGAATATCAATTTTATTCAAAAGAACAGATAATGAAAACTTTTCATTTTGTAGTGACTCACGTGTAATACACTGCATTTCCTTTAATAGGAAATGATGTGCGTACAAAATCCATAGTTGCTATGATTAGTTGTTGCTGATCTTTAAAGATAAGAAGCAAAGTGGGGAGAAAAAGTGAAAACTGTGTCAATTTACCAACAAGAAAGTTACTCAGATACCAGAAGTAATGAGGCTCTGAATAAAAATGACTATAATGAATCACTTCCTTGAAGTATAATTTAGCTTGTGTTTAGAACTGAGTAAGTACAGCTTTGAGGTCCTAAGAAGTGTGTGTTTCATGAAGGCAAGTGAAATTTCTTTAAGCTCTTAAAAATTAGTTGGCTCCCTGTTACATAATTGGCACTGCACGTATTCCAGTGCAGGATAACAGAGTTCAGTGCCTTTTGTACCCTATATGCACAAATTAGTGCAGTCCCTGTAGCTAGCAAAAAATCCACTTGGCGCTTGAAGCCAGTGCAGTGCAATGGCTGTGGGGACGTACTATAGATCTGTAGGAGTAGATATTCAGTGGGAAGCAGGTTATATGATCAAGCACCTAATGTGTTCTGCAACTTCACTTCCCTTACTATTCAGCCTCTGTGTGATTTCTTCCTACCTATTGATCAAAATTTCACCACAGTGGAAGCCGGGCACAATTTCATAAAATCAATGTTAGCAGAGCAGATATTTAGAAGATATTTTAAAAGTAATTTAGGCCATTCAGAAAGACCATACTTGTCTTTGTCTGAGTGCTCATTGTCAGTAGAAAAAGATAAAAATCAATACTAGTTTATCAGAACTACTCTAACTTAAAATAATATTGCATATTATTATGGGTAATTGCACGTTAATGGCAAGAAGTTTGTGATTTTTTGTCAGTGCTTTAAGAAAAAAGAATCTAATTTTGGGAACAGACGATCAACTCACAAAACAAGAAATCATTGCAACATCTCACTATGATCAGTTTCTCTATTAACTATTTCTCAGTTACAATTGTTCTGCTGAGTTTTTACCTCCAAAGGCAGCAGTTCTAGCCTTAATAAAACATTTCTACTACACCTTTACTTACTGATAACAGTCCTTAATTCCTGAACAGTTTTGATTTGTTCTGTTTTGTTTTTTTTTTTCTCTTAAAAATCCTAAAGCACATGAGCAAGTCTGTATCTATCCCTGTATCAAGACCTATTTTAAATGGCATTTGGCACTTGGTCTGTGTTGATAGGACCCATAAAAATGTTCCCCTTTCCATTGCCAGAAAACTCTTGATGAATATTATTTTAGCTGACTGAGTTTTTCAAATGTCCAGGGCACTTCCATGGGGACGGGTGCTCAGGCTTTTTCCCCACTACCTCCAGAATATTCCCATCTTCTCTTCTAGGTAATTTCAACAACAAAGGCTTACCACTCTCCAATAAATCCCTGCAGTTGTTATTAATTTACATAGTAAAGATGAAAATAACAATTAAGCTGAAGATTTATTGCATGGTCTTTAAGTAGAAGACTTCTAATCTTACCCAAGGTGGAAAATCTAGCCTCCCTCTGAGCAACTCACTACATTGGTTTTTCTGAGCAACCACCCTCATTTATATGTTAGTACAGAAATGCAGGAGTTGATTCATGCTCTATGTCCCTCTGTCTTCAAAGATTGAGATTCCAGTAAGAATTGCTGATTTTTTCCTTTCCCTGCAAACAACGGTTTTTAACCCCGGGTTCCTTTGTAGTTTCTGCAGTGCTGTAGTTTTTCAGTTGTTTCTGGAGCGTTGGCTGACTGATCAAGTTCTGTGCTTTTCTTTCTAAATCTAACATGATGCTTCTATGTTCTGTAGTACTATTATTGTGGTATCATGCCAACTTTTACATCACTTCTCTAAGGGAAACTCAGTGCTGATGCCAAATCAAGAAGGTGAAGTGGTTCATTTTTCACCAAGAATCTTCACCAAGCCTGTCACTCACATCTTCTCCTGTCAATTTAGTGGGTTTTAACCGTAATTGTGGTTTGTGTGGTTTTTGCTTACAGTGACAGATGTCAGGGTTTCTAAATTCTGGACATACGATTTCTTCTCTAAGCCAACATTTCCATAGAGCACCTCTTCAAAGTATTTTGTTCCATTTTATTATCAGGAACTTGGTTTTGGTTGTTTGCTTTGGGTTTTTTGTTTTTTTTTTTTAATTCCTGGGAGTCTTTCCAGACCTTGCAAGCCTCCAGGGTACAATCGTGTTAATTCCTACATCACTTTCTTGTGTCTTTGAACATATATTGATGTTATTGACATATTTCTCATCCTGTTTGTTTTTTTTTCCTTTTGCAAATTTTTAGTAGCTGCTTCTCTGCTTTGTTGTTGTTGTTTGGGGTGGGGGTCATGGTTTTTTATTGGGTCTTTTTGTTTTGTTTTGTTTTGTTTTTCCATTTGTGGGTTTTTTGTGTTTGTTTAGTTTTGTTTTGTTCTTTACAGTGCTTTTTTTTTCTTGCCTTTGTTTCCTTTCTTTTTATTCATGAGGATACTTACTTCCCTACTTTCCAGAATGAAACCCTGGAGGCATTCTGACATTTGACATCTATAAGCTGACCTCCTGTGACTGAAGTTCTGCAACTCCTGAAATAACAAGGGCCTCCTTTAATCCAGGTACACAGATTGCAGTGACTTGGTTTTCTGCATTAGGGGGACCCCAAAGCACAGACCAAAGAATACCTGACTGGCTGTGGTCTGGGTTTTTCTAAGATAGGCAACAGTCTGGAGTGATGTCATTGATGGTACTGCCTAAATTTATGTTGATTAAAAGGAGTAGGGGAAGTGGCAACCAGTTCTGGGAAAACCATGACTTGACTAGTCAACCAGTACTTGACTATTACGCATGGAGCAATAGCAATGCATGGTGCTGTCCTGCACCAAGTCTTGTTTTTCATTCTCCCTCATCTATAACAGGAAGTTTTGTTAGCAATAGACTCCACTTCTGTGTACTATGGGAGGAGAAATCTAAACCCTCTGAATAAAAGTATCTTTTCTTGAAGGCCTTGGTGATTTGGAGGTATTTAAGTCATAGAATCAACTGAGTTGGAAAAGACCTTCAAGATCATCAAGTCCAGCCTTGATCCCAAGACTACCAAGTCTATCACTAAACTATGTCACTGGGGGCCTCATTCACATGATTTTTGTACACTTCCAGAGACAGTGATTCCACCAATGCCCTGGGCAGCCTGTTCCGATGCCTGACCATCCTCTCTGGGGAAGGGATTGTTCCTTATATCCATTCTAAGCCTCTCCTGGTGCAGCTTGAGGCCATTACCTCTTGTCCTATCGCTTGTAACATGGAAGAAGGCTGACCCCACCTCACTCCATCCTTCTTTCAGGTAGTTGTAGGGAGTGATGGGGTCCTTCCCGAGCCTTCTCTTCTCTAGGCTAAACCACTCCAGTTCCCTCAGCTGCTTCTCATCAGACTTGTGCTCCAGACCCTTCACCAGCTCCATGTCCCTTCTTAGGACCCACTCCAGCACCTCAATGTCTCTCTTGTAGCGAGAGGCCCAGAACTGAACACAGTATTTGAGGTGCAGTCTCACCAGTGCCCAGTACAGGAGGATGATCACTGCCCTGGCCCTGCTGGCCATGCTACTGATGATACAGGCCAGGATGCTGTTGACATTCTCGGCTGCCTGGGCACAAGCTGGCTCATGTTCAGCTCCATCAACCAGCACCCCCAGGTCCTTTTTCATGAATAGCTTTCCAGCCACTCTTCCCCAAGCCTGGAGTGTTGCATGGGGTTGTTGTGGCTCAAGTGCAGGACTCAGTACGTTGCCTTGTTGAACCTCATACTGTTGGCAACAACTTACAAGGAACACCTGGTCATAGGATGAGATCAGGTTATTCTCATCCTATGATGAGAAGCAGGGCCTGCCCTTCAAGAACCACGATGACTGGGTTTGAACCCCTGGTTTTCCTGCATGTGAATGTCAGGATTAAAAAAACCTACAACATAAAGCTGAAAGTTGGGAAATACCACTATCAAAGTGCACTAAGCAAGAGATGATTGTGAGTTTACCTTCACTGGCAATTTAGTCCTGAGCTAGATATGTTGTTGATATTTCATCTCCTCTGAGGTTTCTTAGTAACCAAGGAGCAGTACTACTACAGACCTCTACCTCTCCCCACTGTTAAGGTAAATAGTGGACAGGTACAGTCTGATATGGGAACCCGGGAGACTCTTCCCAAACTGTACAGCCCAGAAGCCTGCCTGGCTCATTAAAGGGTGTCTAGGAAAGTCTGGTGGGGCTGGATGCAGTAAGGGTCACCCTGAAAGTGACAGGCACCCAGAAAGGGTAAGCTGAATGTGATGCTGGGGCACAGAGATCCTCTGTCACTGCAAGTTTCCTCAGGAAAAAAGGTATTTCTTTGAGTCACAATTTTTATTTTTTGCTTTTTTTATTTTTTGACGTCTCTGGTGCTGGGTGACCATACCAGTGCTACCAGCACCACACCGGGGGCCCAGGAAGCCCATGGTGGGTTGCATGGGGCTGGATCAGAGCCCAGAGCCAGATTCCATACCTTGTGGTAGCCAGCACCAGCTTTGTCTGGGTTTTTTCGGAACAGCCCTGCAGGGTCGACAGACTTGCCTGAGTCTGACCATGACGCCAAATACATCTCTCTGTTCATGAGTCAGTCACCAAAAACAGGTTCCAAAAGCCTTACAAAGGGAGAGACTGAGGCACCTTGTGGTTTTCACCCACTTCAGTCTGGACAGATTTACTTTAATGCTGCTGACCACTCAAGACACTTGATTATTGGTGACTGACTATGAGATTAAGAGACACAAACCAGTGCTGAAGATATCAAGCATGCAGCTGGACTAATCAGTGTTGACCGTTAATTGAACATCAGAGGAGGAGCAGTTTGGTCTCATTATTCCTAGGTAGTACTCCCAGAAATCATAGGAATCAGTCCATGCGTCTCCCTCCAAGCCAGGACACAATCCTGGTCCTTTGCTGCACTGTGCTTTCAAGAGCTCTCCAGGCTTACACCCCCTTTCCGGGTCACCAAAGGTCTGTAAAATACAAATCTGTGCTTTTACATCTGTGCTTTCACAGGTCAGCAGGACACCTGGCCAAATTCTTCAACAGGGAAGGTGTCAGTAAGTGTACAGCTGGAACATGCTCCACTTGAAGGTGTACACAAGATTGGCAAAATAAATTTCTGCCTGTAATGTTACTTTAATAGTCCACAGTTTTACAGTAACATATGTTCAAAATTATCATTTCCAGAAAATAGCACAAGACTTGGGAAGTTTAACCAGAATGCTGGAAGAGCTCTTCAGAAAAATATAACATAATAACATTTTGCCAACTCTTTAAATGAATTTATGTACATTTGGGTTTATGTAAGGAGGTTTCCATGCTATAAATTTTTATTAAAAACATGTCATTAGAAATAAATAGTACATTTATAGTAATAAACAAACCAGTAGTTTTTACACACACTAATGTTGGGTTTCCTCTTACAAAACTGGAAGTGTATTCCATCATCTATTTTTTTTTGTTTATACCTGATAGAGAAGGATAAAGTTGCTGCATGAAGTTCATACTTATTGTAGGTTTCATATGTGCTCTGACTAGATAATTTCTGTTTTCCTAATAATATTTATTTGGGAAACATAGCCTTCTGTTCTTGCTATTGATTTTGGGCATGGTAAATGAGCTTAAATACTGAGAAAAAATACCACGATAGTAACAAATATTAATATATTGGTTGCTTTTTCTTGCTTGCTCATGAGAATGACTGATCTGCATGAAAAAAGGAAATACAATTGTACTGTAGAAAGGCTTGATTATACCAGCTGGTTAAAGGAAACGTACATATTTTTTCATTCATCAGAACCTTATTTTCAATAGCTATGTGAAAATGTGTGTCCTGGTTTTTTAGATACTAGGAAAGCAGAATTCCTCAATGCTGTTCTCCTTTCTGTTTTCTGTTTCCTGCAGGTTGATTTGGTGATACTCAAACGTCACACGATTGATATGTTTCCCGCTGGAGACCATTCTCAGCACAGTATTGTCACAGCCAATTTTCATTTGTGCTAATTAGGGAAAAGAGATATACAGGAGATATAAAGACACACTTACATGAAAGAGAGGGATAAAAGATATATAGTGTTGAGAATTACAAAGTACTGATACATACAATTTTGGAAGCAGAGAAAATTTGTGTGTGTGACCAATCAGTGGTGTAACTGCTGACTAAATACCCTCTTTTGTATTTGTTAGTTTTGCTGTACAAAAGCTTGGGTATTTAATCAAGTGTTGTAATCTTTACTCATGCAAATGCCACTCACTTCCTATCCACCTGCAGTTTTAGATATGCAGAGGTGGACATGATGCAAATGTCTTGGAAAGATAAGATATGCTACTGTTAGATACCAGGAGCAACGTGTAAGGGAAATACTGCCCTATCCTGAACATACCAAAACGGAACAATATTGGAATGCTTCCTGTTAGAGGAATGAGTGCTTTTGTGTGTAAGGAGGTTCTTCACAGTAACAAAGACATGTGAGAGTCCCACCAAGACAAACTCAAATGGCAGTGCCCAGCATATGGACTCACTCTGCGGAAAATCAAGTCTATCAGTAGCTACTGCTTTAGGTAAGCCATTTGAGCTGGGGTTTGGCAAAGCCTCTTTCATTTGGGGAGCTTGGAGCATCTTCCTCACTGGAGGAGAAATCAGGTGGGTCATTGGGAGAGCAGGGGCTGTTGAGACGGGATTTCCTTCCTTCTCACCACCAGGAAAGCACATTTTAATCTCATCACAGATCTCAGTATTCACTCAGCACCAGTTAAAGCTTTGAACAGTGCCTGGACTACGAGGTTGTGGTGTGATGAAAGGCAAAGGGAGACCACATGTTCAAAGTGCCAGACACATGCCTGCTTTCCAGCACTGTGGATATGCTGCTTCTCAATGCACACGTTCACACTCATGAAGTACAACACATGTGCCACAGCGGCTTGTCTGCCACATCACTGCAACACTTGGTACTCTGCTGTACTGAATTTTAGGGAAACTGGGAATTCTCATTTTTAAGGGGAAAAATAGGTCACTGACGTGGCATGATAGTGAAATGGGAACAGAGCTCCTCCAGGGCTCAAAGCAGAGAGTGAGAGCTCTGAGGCTTCAGGGGTATGTGTTGCTCCTGCAGCGGAAAAGAAGGCTTTGGAAACACTGAGTAACTGAGAAAAACCTCCTTAGCTGAAAAAGGAACCATTCTGCATCCATTTGTTATGAATTTCCAGGGTCATCTGTCTGTTGACACTCTAATAATCCTATGTATTACTGGAAAGATTTTAAAAACAAGTGTAACTTCATTATACAGTTAGTGCAGGAGCAAACGAAGGTGTTTGTGTGTGTGCTGTGTAACACAGCCCAGACACAGGCTCAAACAGCTTTAGCTTTCATGTTCTGCTAGATGTGACGTTTACCAGTCCAGCAGGAAATCCAGGTTTGGGGGGGCCTCTGCATGACTCTCTCTGGCTAATTGTTTTATTACATGGAGGTAAGTGGAACAAAGAGTTCTTACCAGACCCATGAAAAGAGTGACAGAGATCAGCAAGTGGAAACATCTTGGATGGGTCTAAGCCAGTTCCTCCTAGCAGCTCTACAAAATCTCCCACTCCTGCACAGCCTGCCGATGGTTTCTGAAAAGGCAGAGATTAACACTTATTTATAATTTAACTTCAAAATGTAGCAGTTCTCTAGACATGACTGCAGCCACAAATAGGTTTTAGAAGTTCTCTGTGCTCAAACCTGCACAAAATCAAGCTGGTTTTATCCTGGAACAATACTACTTCAATTTGACATTAGTCAGTTAACTTCTTAAGGAATTCTGAGGAAACTCTTGAGTATGCTGTGAAAGTTACTGACGAGTAGTTAAGGTGTTGATTCAATTTCTTTTAGTACAGATAAGCAGTCTGATTCTGGATGCTTAGACATGTCATCAAATTAATACAGGCATGGGTTGCATGTGTGCACTCAGCTGGCAAGCAGGAACTTAAGTTCCACTATGCCATACATATTTCTAAGCAATTAGTGTTGCTTTTAGCAGAGTTTAATTAAAGTAGAAATTAACCAAAAGAGTAGTTTTGTATAATAACAATAGCTCACTGTATATTTGACCCACAAGCATTCTTTTCCTGAAACTTAATGATGTGTGCCAAAAACATTTTGCGCAGACACCTTGTACACCTTTGGGCTGTCACCCATATGGTGCTATTTAAGTGCTTGATTTCTTTATGTCTTCTGTTCTTGTTCCTTTTCTGCCCACTGCTGAGTAAGTCAACACATTTGCTCATCTCTCAAAGCCTGGATTGCTCAGACACTGGCAGTCCCCCGTGAATGACCTGGACTGCCAGTCTCAGTGGCTCAGAAGACAAACTTTCTTGCTCCTATCCTTCCAGATATTTCGGAATTTGCACCTTCTTAGACCTCCCAGGCACAGGGGACCACCAATAGCTCTTGCTCTCCTGCTGGTCACCACCAAGGACCAAATGCTGTGGCCAGACCACAGCCCCGTGCTAATGAAGCAGAGGATGCTCAGCATGCTGAGCAAGGAAACAGTTTTGGGCACCTTCGTATTTTCTCCATGCTAATACCTCACTATCTAACTCATGTCTTATTCCTCTGTTCAGCATGGCTGCTGCTTTCATTAGTTTAAATACAGACAGAAAGCACTGCTTTCTTTCTAATGAAATTCTTACCCTTTGTTATGGCAACCAGTATTTACATGTATTAATGGTACTTTGCATAATTTGATTGCCTCTGAAACATTACAAAGACAATAGCAACAAACACATAACCAGCTCTCATCTCTGGGGAAAACCAGAGCCCCCACCATGTGCACGAGTCCCAGAGTGCACTTGCCTTAGCATGCATGCCACAGACTATCCCCGCTTCACCCTCTTCCCTCTCCCATGACCAGGAAAACTGCACATGATAGTAATTTCTTAGGAAATAAGCAACTCACCTTCAAAAAGAGGCCATTTAAATGCCCCAGGATAAGATCAGATATTTTTATCACTACTGGGTATATTATGGAGAAGCTGCAGTTCCTGTGCTGATGAGGAATGACCATGGTAAACCTTCCCGAGGGAGTCTGAGAGATGACATTGCAAGCTGCAGCACAGAAGGTATAAGAATTACTTGTGCAGTCACTACTGCCTGTAGGAAAACAATGTACTTTCAGTACTAACAAAAAATTGATGATTTAATTACTGAGGGTGACAACCAAATGCTGGAAAATATGTATGTGGCATTTTCTGGCATTCTTGCATAGTGTTTGTTCCCTAAAAATTCCTTGCCTGTTGCTTACTATTGTAGCATGAGGTCTGTCAGAATTTGAGGGTAAAGCAGTCAGTGGAAGAGCTCAACCTTAAGTCCATACATCAGGGGCTCATGCTGTTTTCCAGTTTGAAGGAGACCAAATACAGATGCAGGCCTTTTGTTTAGCTTTGAGTGGTTGTTGCCTCCTATTACCAGCAAGCCCCTAAGCCCTATTCTGCTGCTCTTAAGTAGTTCCTTACCCTGCAAAATGTCCCTTTGAAACTAAAGCAGATACATGCTGATTTTATCTTAGTGTTCAAGCTTAACAGTTCAGGTAAGGGAGAAGCCTATCATCTGTGTGTGCAACCCAAGGGACGCACACTTATCTGGAGGCCCGCAGCTGCTTCAGCAGGCTGGTGAAGACCACAGGCCACCTCCAGCAACTGCATCCAGCAACCACACCCGTAGGCACGGAAGCCCCACCAGAGTGGGGACCCAGCTTGCCACCTTGTGTCTGAGCAACTTGGAGTAAGAACAGGACAGACAGGCCATCATCTTCATCCTTTGCATGGTGAGGTGGGTAAACCAGACTGGCCTGAACAATAAGTGTTAAATGCCCTGTCCCCACTCAGAAAAATGAAGCAAGTGACCATTACTTGTGCCTTGTGAGCTCATAGGCTTAAGGAAAGAACTTAGAATCATGTATCACTCGTAACAATCATATTCAATATAGTGGTTTCGCTGTCGACAGTTTTCAAATTTTTTACCTCATTGTTCACCCAGACCTAAAAATTGCTGAGATTAAACTCTCTAAATTAATACTATTTGTTCTAGCCAAGTGTGCTGGAATATGACATGTTAGATTGGAAAAGATCTTTGTAAGAAAGAGCCTTCTGCCCTGAATTCTGAAGCCGTGCCGAAGCCATCTCTTACATTTCACTGTCTTTTCTTCCTCAAGACAGACGCTGAGCCTGAGTCAAATCCTCAGGCTTTCAGGAGTGCATGGCTCCACTGCCCCTACTGGAGCTGTGTCAGGGCAGATAATGATAGTGAGAGAATTCAGTGTAAATCAATGCATTCATTTTGCTTCCTGCCCCAAACTCAAGCCCATTAGATGGTATAAAATGCAGACTTACGAAAGAGGTTGGTGTTTTTCTTGACTGTGATAGTAAATCCATTGCCCGGCTGGTGAATCCTGAAGAAGATCATTGCCACGTTCTGCGATGACCTGATGCTCTTCTGAATATTGCCACTTTCACAAAAGTCTATGTACCTCTCAGAAGTAGGAAGAGGATGGTCCAAGGAACTGGGAAATTTCTCTCCTTTGAGTATCCAGCCATCAAATACCTGTAGGAGTTCAATAATTGAAAACAAGGCTTTTGCTTATCACTCTGTTAGCAGAGAAACATGAAATATTACAGGCAGTGTTTGATTTTGACCCCAGATTGTCTATTCGAAGCCACCAATTAAAACCAAAAATTCTTTGCATTTATCAGTTTCCTACTATTTAACTATTCAAGCTTCAATCCACATTTAGGAAAAATGTACATATAAATTTTAATTTTAATTTTCTTTATCTCCTTGAGGTGACAATGCTGGTGGCTGTTTTTGAGAGAAGCAACTCTTTTTTTGCTACAGCATCATAGAATCATAGAATTATAAAATGGCTTGGGTTGGAAAGGACCTTAAGATCATCAGGTTACAACCCCCCTGCCATGGGCAGGGACACCTCCCACTAAACCATGCCATCCAAGGCTCTGTCCAACCTGGCCTTGAACACCGCCAGCGATGGAGCATTCACAACTTCCCTGGGCAACCCATTCCAGTGCCTCACCACTCTCACAGAAAAGAACTTCCTCCTTATATCCAATCTAAACTTCCCCTGTTTACGTTTGAACCCGTTACCCCTTGTCCTATCACTACAGGCCCTCATTAAGAGTCCCTCCCCAGCATCCTTATAGGACCCCTTCAGATACTAGAAGGCTGCTATGAGGTCTCCACGCAGCCTTCTCTTCTCCAGGCTGAACAGACCCTACTTTCTCATCCTGTCTTCATACGGGAGGTGCTCCAGTCCCCTGATCATCCTCGTGGCCCTCTTCTGGACTTGTTCCAACAGTTCCATGTCCTTTTTTATGTTGAGGACACCAGAACTGCACACAATACTCCAAGTGAGGTCTCACAAGAGCAGATTAGAGGGGCAGGATCACCTCCCTCGACCTGCTGGTCACTCTCCTTTTGATGCAGCCCAGGATATGGTTGGCTTTCTGGGCTGCAAGCACACTGCAGCCGGCTCATGTTCATTTTCTCATTGACCAACAGCCCCAAGTCCTTCTCCGCAGGGCTGCTCTGAATCTCTTCTTTGTCCTCATCTGCCCCCTTCTCTCACCACATTTGCATCTTTATTATTATTATTCCTTAGTACTTCAATTTCTTTGTTACTACGAGAAGTTCTTTACCAGCTTAATTCAGAAGCCACATGAAACATAAGTCACTCTCTCAAACTCGGGCAGTAAGTCCATTGGTCTGGCCTGAAATTTTCCACCATTCATGTTCTGCAGCTTGTTATTAAAGACCTGGACACCTTCCAGAGGTATTGGAATACAATAAAGCTTTAGTGAGGAATTATTGGCAGAGGTATAGCTCTCTCCTGTTTCTCTCAGCTCATCCTAATCACTAGAAAGCAGAACAAATGCCGCTTACTTGGCAGGACCTTAAGCAGCAACCTCTACAAATCTCTCCTTCACAACAAAACCAGCAATGATTTGCCCTCCCTGTCTTCAGGAAAATGTGTCAGAACTAGAAATCTGTATTAAATTCTAGCATAGGTGCACAGTTCACTGTTTCAATTCCCTCCTAGCAGCTCTCACCCAGTAACTCCTTCTATGGTCCAGTCAGTACCTGAAAAATCCAAGGGCTAGATTCTGCCATTGCTTCAGTGAGTAGTCTCAATGAATGTGTAGGAATTCCTCATGATAAAAATGCAGGATCAGTCTCTGGATTTGCCAGAACTATAAATTTTCTGAAGTAATGAGACGTGGGTGCTCAAATTACACAAGGGAAAAGCTGCCTGTATAAATACAATGGCATAATGCAGAAAGTGGGACCCCATGGTCAAAGGAGGGAAACCTTTATAAAGCCTCAAAGATTTTTTTATCCTCCATAAGTGGCTGTAAGTCTAGGTACAAAATCCTTGGACCCAAACCAAGCTGAAATCAACATCCCTGTAACAACATTGGAAGAGATCATAGCCATGGGTATGAAAGGGAAAGGATTCCCCTGGGGAAAGTGAGAAGGGGGACAGCCAGCAGGGGGACAGCATATCTCCAAGAGAGGGACACAAGGAAAGGGCTGAAGGGGAGCTTTCCACCTCCCAGAGCCTAATTTGCCACTGGGTAGGATAGGGCCTGTGCTGTGCACAGCCACCACAGCGTAAGGAGCAGAGTGCAAGGTGCAGGGAACAGCCTCCTCTGCAGTCCTGACCTGAGTTCAGATCTTGGTCAGTGCTTTGCCTGCCAACAAAATGCACTGGTGAAGTTTTTCTGATACGGGAATATAAATGGCTCTGAGTCACAAACCTTCTGTTCAGGGCAAACACCCTGGAAAGCCCTAGTGGGGCCATTTGAAAGAAAGCCTGCAGTGATCCACTCATTAATAAGCTGATGTTAAGTGACCTGTAAGCAGAGGTCCTGGAGTAGTAACAGCCATTCAGAAAGGTGTATCATTGTCTGGAGGGCTTGCATGCAATGAGAAAACCCTCTTAATGGGGCTGACGGGCTTGGCTCCTGCTGACCAAACTTCAGTCAGTCCCCCAGGTATGGACACTCAGCCGAGGTGCTCCTGGAAAAGTTCAGGAGGGCGGGCGCTGCAGTTTGGAGAGGGCTCCTCAGCCTGCATCCGACTATGCTTTAGGGGGTGGTAGCAAGGGAGACATACCCAAAGTGCCTTAGGGAGGAGAAACAGCTGTCCCAGAGACAGCTGCTTTGTGAGAGCCTGTTCTGCACACAGAAACACACATGCAGTCATGCACACGCGTGTTTGCCTGCTCCTTCCACACACAGCGAATGTCTGACATGACAGGAATGCAACGTGCGGCAGAACTTGCCAGCCTCTTACCTTCAGGAAATCACCCCCCTTGCAGTCGATGTTTACAAAGTCGTAGTCGATCATGATGAGGTCCTCAGGCTCCCCGATGAAGAAGGTTGCACAGTGCAGCTGTGGTTGGTCTGCGGTGAAGGTGAACTGTCCCTCTATACTTAGCATGTCAATGCACCCTGCAGAAACGCAAACACAGGGCTGCTGCCTCAGTCTGCTGGGGAGGGAGACTCAGCGCCAGCACCCACGGCACAGGGAATAGGATGGTGGGGAGAGACACACACGCTGAGACCCAGCTGGTGGTGAGGAGAGGGAGACCCAGCTGAAGCAATTAGGAACCTGCTGAGCATCAGAAGATGCTCTCAAGTATGAGCGCAGCAAGCAAGGGGGAAGTGCAGGGGGAGATGACAAGTAGATGCATCTCTAAGCAGAAAACTGCATGTGCACAAGTGCACAAAGACCCTGTTCCTTTGGATTTCCCTCTAATCACAGCTTCTCCACCTGACCTGGAGTTGTGATAATTCCCAGGGACATGGGTGGCCAATCCCCATCCTCCCATTATTGAGGACCCCCAGCTCTGAGCCCCAGCCTCTTATCAGAACCTTGTTTCAATTGCTCTGCCTCAACCACAGTTTTCCTGGCACTTTAACGCTTCATTATTCTTCTCCCCCCGCCTTGCAGAGAGTGCTTGCAGCTCTGTCACTCCCAGATAACCCTGTTCCCCTCCTTGTGCCCTGAGCTCCCCCCAGGACTCTCCAACCCACTGATCATCCCCACCAGAGCTCCAAAGAAACTCACGGAGCGACCGCCGGTAGACCTGCCCTGCAGACAGCTCTCTCTTCAGATCTTCACTGAGGAGTAGGAAGGGCTCATCTTCACCAGCATCCCTCACCTGGCGAAGGAAAGAAGGAAATAAGAGTCTGGGACAAAGTGAAATGCATTCCCCTCTCTGCACCTCTGAAGAACAGGCACCAGCAGTTTAAATCCCTCCTCCAGAAGCAGTGCAGCTGTGGAAGAGCTCCGTCAGAAAGCTGCCAATCTGACGTATTGGGGAGCAAACCTAGCACCTAGGAGGCGAGCCCAGCAAATCTCAAATCCCCAGTAAAAATGCAAGTCTGGGAAAAGGGATAAAGAAACTGGGGACACGAGGGGATGGTATGGAACTGTTGCATTAAATGTTACCCAGGTGTATGTTTAACGAGGAGTGGGAATAGGAGGGGAGAGAAGAAAAAGCACAATGCTCAAAACCTGGGAGTACAAGTTAGAAGACAGCAGTCAAAAGCACAGCAAGGTGCCCCATTGCTCACCTCTAGGTATCTGGTTTCCCCCTTGGAGGCTGCCAGGAAGATGAGAATGAAGTGGCACTGAAACTGGAACGCAGACAGCATGCTGGCACCTCCTCTGGCAGCCCTCCCTCTCTCCCCACGGCCAAGTTTCCCCTTGTCTGCGCCAGCAGGCAGGAGCCGCTGGGGTATCTTGGAGAGACTCTTTTTATAGAGATGTTGGGAGGGGAGGCACTTGGTCCCCGTACTGATAGGGTAACCTATGGTAACTGCATTCCTCTCGCAGTGACACAGTACGTGGGCATGACGAGGGTCCAAATCACAGCCACAGATTTTCAAGCCAGTTGAACTCCCCTCACTGACAGATGTCTTTTGTCTCTCTGGTGGAGATGAAAAGCTCTGGGGAGGAGAGCCTGTCCCCATGCAGTCAGAGCACTCACACTGTGTTTTTAGTTCCAGTTACTCCAAGCGAGGAACAAGCATCCCCCCCTCCTCTTCTGCAGCTTTCCAGTGCTGGGGCATTTCAGACATGCAGGGCTCCCTTCCTCCCTCCTGCTGCTTTGTGACATGCAGCTCTCCACAGCACCTGCGCCAGAGGTTTTCCACTGGCCAGGCCTGGGTGAGCACCCTGCATCCCAGCTAGGCTTGCAGCCTGGGGTCAGCATCATCCCAGGGCCAGGGGACCTGCTGGCTTCCAGGTCCTGTGCCAGCAACTTTGGCACAAGGACAGGCAAAGCCAGACAGCTCTCCCCACCAGATAATGGCTTTCATACAGAAATTAGCAAAACTTAGGATTCCCTTGGGCATATTCCCCACAGAACAACTGATACTGGTTCAGCCCAGATCCTGAAGGGACACGTGAGAAAAACCTCTGAAAGATGACTCTGGGAGTGGAAATTCATAACTCTGCCGAGTACTAAATATCATTAATTCAGCAGATCTATTAGTTGTAGGGTGCATTCTTGTTTTCCCCTGATTTGGGATGAGCCATCAATACTCTGCAGACAATAACTACCCTTTCCCCATCTCAGGCTTCTTGCTAATGTCACCCTCTGCTCTATGCTTCCCTGTCAAATTATCATTTTGGTTCACCAAAGCTTAGAAATACGTTTATAATATGATCCAGAATTCAAAGCTTCAAGTTTGCTGCTTCTGATTTAATTTTTAGGGCTTGTAGACAGACCATTTGCTTGCTGTTTCACCAAACTTGTTGGTCAAATAAATAGCAAATACCTATATCTTGTTCTGTCTGTACACCTGTGGCTCTGCCTGTATTATGCTGTAATTCTATGGGTTTACTTTAATGTAAACCATAACATTGTTCTATATCTGCATGGTACTTCTGTGAATTTGCCACATCTCTGTGAGTTTCAGGAGCATAAAAAATACTTAGGAAATGGAGAACATTATTTTTGAACTTTGACATCAAGTTGCATTCAAAGGCTGCTAAAACTGATTTTGAGAACTGTGGTTAATTACTGCAGGAACCGAGACTTTAAGTATGTGCCTTGAACTGTTTAAATACTGTGGGTTTAGGCAAATTTTATCAGAGGATTATCCAAAGGAATTTGGAATCTGGAAATGCATTGAAGTCCTATGGGAATTACAAGTTTTGTTGGAAAATTGGAGGGTTTAGTTCCAACTTGTATTAGAGGATGGCTGGGAGGGTAATCAGAATGGGGAGAGGCACTCTGGTGATCACTAGGATCCTGTGGGACCAGGAGGGGCTGCGGGGGAGCCTAGCCTCATTCACATTTCTTATCACACGTTCACTTTCTGAAGAGGTGAAAGACATTAGAATTACAGCAAGACCCCTTCACTCCCCATCTTAGAGGCACTGTGCAGAACACAGTCCCAGTTCTGGCTGGAGAGTCCCACTTCCCCTCCTGTTCCCCAGTTTCGACCTCAGATCCTGAGTACTTGTCTATCTTCAGTAAAGGAGAGAGTGTGCTTGGTAGTGTGAGAATTTGACCAGTTACGGAAGATCTGATTAAATTCAGCTTCAAAAATGAGTGAAGAACATTCTGATCTACTCAGAATAAAACATACCAAAAGCAATTTCAACATATTTTAAACTCTTGCACATGAATAGCTGAGGTCTGGGCTAGCATTTTTGCTGCACAGATCCCAGACAAGCAGGTGGTCCCAGGGGATGGAGGACATCCCAACAGATGAGGTGTGGGGACTGTCCTTCTCCAAGGAAGAACAGTGGAGAGAGGGAGGAGAGAGGTGGAGAGAGGGAGGATAGGAGCCACCTCCCTATCTGTTGCAATTTCTTACTCACATGGCACCTATGGAGGCTTTACGTTTTCTATGCAGTATTTTGCTCTGAGTGTTACAAATACTCTAAATAACATTAGTACAAAAGTTAAACTCAGACACCCCTAGCTGTGGATGTTGAGCTTGGGTTAAACAGGGGTGCTAAGGTAACCTGTCATCTATGCTGCATCATCTTCCACTTCACGTTTCGGTTCAGCGCTCAGCAGGAGCCAATGAAGCTGATGACATCCTGCCCAGCCTCATCACAAAGCCTTCTAGTGCCTGGGATAATTGCTTGTGTCCTCAAACACAGGGATGCCTTTAGCCCCCAGATTCTTATATGCTTCCGTTTGCACAGCTCCAATGTCTGTGGAAGACAAGTACTTGGGATGGGGATAAGAACCACATGGAGAGAAGGGCAGCTGCTGCTGCCAGAAGCTGCGCCTCACAGTGTCTCCGCAACTGACTCAGGTGGAGCCTGGGCAAATAGACCCACAAAGTGGACCAGTCCCAGGGGAAGGAGGGAGCTCATCTCCCAGCACATCATCCTGGCTGCCAGTGAATGAGGGAGGATGTGGGACACCTCCTCAATCAACGCTGCTGCCCCCTCACAGGTTATTATAACTCCCCTTCCCCTCTGTACCTCCCAGTACAGCTGCTCTTGTTTAAGGCCACTGGCAGAGACTGATCTCCTCTGGAGATGAGAGATTGTGACTAACAAAGCAAATTAAAATCAGCAGTTTAGTCAGGGTTCAAAACATCCCTGCATCATTTCAGAAAGGAAAAGCACCTTCAGTGTGACACAAACCCTTGGGTGAAGGAGGGGGGTGTCACCTCTCTTTCATGGGGTTGAGTCATGTTAACACATTGTAGGACTAGTTTTTTCATTAATATCACATTATGTAACGCAGTAAAATGCATTCCCAGTCTGACCCTTCTTGTGGCTTTCATGCTGCAACACCTTGACTCTGCTAGCAGCCATAACTTAGCCTGGGAACAGCCGCTTTCCCTGGCAGAAGCGGTGGGATAAAATCGTAGAATCATGGAATAGTTTGGGTTGGAAGAAACGGAAGAGTCCTTCCAAGGCCAACTAGTGCAATGCCCTGCAGTGGACAGAGACAAAAAGATGGTCTTTTGGATGCTGGTGAGAAGCTGGGCTGTGTGCCCACACCCACTGGACTCTGCTATAGATCGCGAGGGTATTGGTAGGGCACCCTAGCCTTTGCAGAGCCTTGAGTTGTTAAATGAGTGCTGATGGATGGGGTTTTTACCTGGTTCAGCTGTGTGCTTGGGAGGACCCACCTGCCCCTTGGTGGAACTCCTCATGCTCAGAGCTTGTAGGTGTCTTGTCAGCTATTGTAACAGAGGAGAGATCCCAGCTGCAGTGAGAGGTGGAGAAAATACAGCTGAATAAAGAGAGTAGTGAAACAAACCTCATTTACCCTCCTCCACAGTGATTAAGTGATACCCTGTACTAGGATACAAGTGGTAAATGCAATTTATTCCCTCAAGGTAAGGTAGTGGGTACAGGAAGACTGTGGATGTTCTTGGGTATCTTAATGGGCAGTGTTTGAGCTCGACAATCCCTTGGGATCTCTCCCTCATGCATAAAGGACCCAGACATTATGTACGCTTTCTGCTCTTCAAAGGGTCCCTGGAGTCCCCAGCTCACTAATGCAGCAACCTGACATGCTTTAATTCCTGCAAAAGGCCATTTTATTTCAGCACTCGCTTCACCACAAACACACTCCAGGCTGCGGCCACCATTCCTTTCACTCAGCCTGAAAATTTCACCTGCAGCACATCTCACCCTGCACCCCTGGTAAAGGGATGCTCTCCAGAGAGCCTGTGAGACAAACCACAGCTGGATTTCCTACCAGCTATGTGTTGAAAACCGTGAACTCCTGGTTCAGGCCACATTTCTTATCCTCCAGAGCACTTACCTCCTCAGCTGCAGCCTGGCTGCTGGCAGAAGCAGCTAGAGCAAACCAAACCTCCCCCTAGCACTGAGACCTTAAATAAGAGTTAGTTTTCCTGTCCTGACACAATGTCATGCAGGCTCCTACTGCACAGGGAGCAACCAACTACTGTGTGTCCCATGGGGACCCCACTGCTTGTCTGCGCTTTGTGGTTTCGTGAACTGATAGGAGCAGCAGCGAGTTCACAGTGCTACAACACCAGCTGCTCAAGGGAGAGGATTTCTCCTGCCTTGGGCAGTCCATCCTTTGCTGTTGATGCTGATTTCTCACTGCTGGTTTGTGCTGGCTGAAGAGATGTTGTGCAGGGTGATGCGCAGTGTGAGACGTCTGGCTGGACTTCAAATTTCCTAACATGTCAGCTGCTAAGCACTGTGCTGAGCTACTTTTATTTACCCTATGCTCATCCCCACTGTAACTCAGAATTAATTCAGGGACTAGCTTTTCCTTTCCCCCATGGTGTATGGAAGACATAGTACTAGCCCATCCTTGCTTTTTACCATGTGGCTGCAGGTCTGACGCTGATGTCCATGTCTTCCCAGGGTAGGAGATTGCTGCACATCACTTGTATTTTATTATACAAGTAAGCTATTCAACTGTTTGCAAACCCTTCAGTATATTACTCCTGAGCAGTGGGATCAGTTAGCCCAGATTAAGGTGATAAAGGAATCTAGTGTCTCTCAAGTATCATGAATGCTACAGTGAAAGCTGAACTTTTGGTCATTGCTAAATTGCATGCTAGCAATCACCTATTGCTCTGAAATAGTGCCACAGAAAAGGAAGCAAAGGGGAGGCTTTATGGCCAATCACAGCCCTGGAAGTCATTAGGAAACCCTATCCTTGATACAGATTCACACAAGACTTCTTCACTTCAAAAACTGTCTCAGATCAAGAAGCTACAGCCAAATGTGTATGGGGCTCCTGCTTCTGGTTCCCTTCCCTTATGCTGTAAGTCATCAGAGATCACATTTTCTGCTTCATTCTTTTACTCTTGTGCTGGTTTCAGTGCCAGACAGGCTCCTCACAGGGCCGTGACCCAATCTGAGCCCAGGACTCCTCCTCCCCTGGTCAGTGGGCATCTCTGCCACTGACTTCTGCTGTTACCCATCTGCCCCAGCTCCGTGTTGGGTATGACAATCATCTTCCAAGCATTGCCATACATCTCTCTGCAATGACACTTCTATTACTTCTTTCTGTGTACCTAAATTGGCTTTAAATAGAGCTGAACTTTCTGTAAGGTGAAGTAAGTGTAGCTTGTTAACTCTGGGCAGTTTGACACAAGAGATGTGTGATTTGTCATGTTGAGTGGCTTAGAGAAATGACAAATGCATGTGATTTATGAACTGAAAGCCTATCAGCATCATGCAGGCTTGATGATAAGTGTTGCATTAACACTATTTATGGCATCGAATAAGAGCAAGGACTGTGAAGCTCGCGGTTTAGCGGGTTACAAATAATCAAGCAAATGTTATATTCAGACACCAAGATTACCTTGAGGGCGGTTATCACTACCAGCTCTGCCTGTGACTCAACCCAGTGTCTACACAAAGGAGTCAGGGCCAAGAAGTGAGAACAAGGAAAAGTTTTCTCACAGGAAGGAGGGAAGAAATGTGGGAGGGCTGGCAAAGGTGCATGTCATCACTCTGGCATTAAGAGTGGTGCTGGACATTCACCAAGATGTTTGATTTTAGCCTGGGCCTGCCTCTGCTATGGATCCCCCCACAGTACCTCCTCTCTCAGGGCTGGTGTAGGACAGACCTCAATACCAGAGCCACACAGGCATCAGTGAGGCACCCAGGCAAGGGGCGTTGCTACATGCCTCCTTCAGTCCATGCCTGTGGACTAAAGTCAGTCATGTTCAGCTTTGTCAGCTGCAGCGGCTGCTCTGATCAGTCCCAGTGGCCTTGCAGAAAAGCAATCTCCCTTCCAGAACACGACACAGTTATTGTGGTTGGACTGTGCTTGGAGGTGTACCTCTCATGGCTGGGTCAGGCTCTGTGCTGGATGTGCAGAGGACACAGTGCTGCAAATTTCTCCCAGAGTACCTGCCTCAAGCACCAGCTCCTGTTCCTCTGCTCCCAAATTTCCTGTTCAGCGCTGGGTTACCAGAACATTTGTCACTTTGTTTTCAGTGGTGAGGTCACTTTATTATACAGAATGTGATTTCCAGATGTATTGAGAAATCATAGTATTGACATATCACATAACAAATTCTGGGTCACTGAGAACAAACTTTATCTTTGACAAAGCACCACTTCGACAAGTGGCACTTTGAGGTATTTTTTCCTATTCAAGGACAAGTATTTCTCAGCTGAAATTACACTATCTCCATGACCGATTTTTTCTCATCCAGGAAAAACTGTGATTCAACACAATTGTCTCTGCTAGTGTTAGGCATCACAGTAATGGGCCCATTTCAGAAACACTGTGGAGTGTTAACACAATTCAGCTAGTCAATATGAGTCAGAAATGAGATGCCAGCATATCCAGCATAATGATATATTTATCCTTTTAACAGCTCCTACCACTAAGTCCTTTACTTTTCACATGCATGTGATTCCTTACTACTTACCTGTAGTACCATATAGGCTGTGCCATTTTGATCAGTTAGGCTTCAAACACTTTGAGGTGAAAATACTGGAATATTTTGTGTGTTGAAGTGTATATTTTGTGTAGTTTTGAGATTGTGTACTTGTGAATTTGAATATTGAAGGACTTTGAGATCATCTGGTAAACATTTTTCAACCTCCTGAAGCCTAAAGACAGCTTCACCTTTGACAGCGATGTCCTAGACAATATTTAGTTTGGGTCTACCAACAGGCTTTTTAATTTCAAATAGAAACAGTACTGGGCTTTCAAAGGCTGATGATTCTCGTTCATGTAATATTATTCCTGGGGAAACAAAAATGGCAAAAAAAATCTCCCCGGGTGAAAATTGCAGAATTCAGTCACTAGTGCAAGGGCAAAAAGAGATTTGGTTTCACCTAGCCAAGGCATTAGTGGTTTAACAGGATGGAGCTCTCCAACCCTGCCATCTCATCCAGCCACTGCTCAACCACAGGGACCTATTTGCTGCTGCCACTCAGTGTTCCCAGCCAGAGCTGGGAAACCTGCATCTTTCTGCAGCATTCTCAACTTCTTGTTGTATTTTCAGCCCACAAAACACAACCTAAACTAACGCTCCAAGTGGTTCTGTTGCTTTTTTGCTCTTTGCAAGAGGTACTACCCAGAGTTTTTTCCTGCTGTAGCTTTATTCTGTGTTTCCACAAAGTGCTTTTCTGGGTTCATTCCAATGCTGGGAATGTAGAGTCAGAGCGACATATGGAGTTTTGAGGCAGACTCCACAGAGGGGTATTTGAGAGCTACATCATGAAAATTTGCTCTGCAGCCCTTGAAGTCAACCAGGACCTGACAGGACAGCTTAGAATTTAAAGCAGATGTATCACAGGAGCATTTTCCACTGATATTCTCCCAAATACTTGTGCTACGAGCAACTGTTCATCCTGTCTTCCTCTTAGCTGCCTTGTTGCAACATTTGCAGTTTTACAGACAGGCCCTTATTTAGCCAACCAGCTAACAGAAACACAGCTTTCCACTGAAGGCTAATTTAAAATCTCTCAAGCACATGTCCTCAGCTGTTGCAAAATTATGCCACGAAGTGCAATAGGCTCTGTCATTTTACATCAGCTGAGAATCTACTTGCGGGGGCAAAATAAGTGGATGCAGCTGCAGTTCTCTTCCTTGGGAGTTGCCCCTCGTACACAACTGACTGCAGGTGGCTGAGAGCTGGTATTTAAAAAGGACAAGCTTTAATTTTTTGGGTTTGGGTTTTTTTATTCTTGTTTGTTTTGTTGTTTGGTTTTTTTAATTGATGTATCTGGTGAAGTTCATTCATATGCTCTCGCTGATAGCTGCCCAGGGCCTTTAACCCATCATACTCTAACACAGAAGAACTGACATGGATTGAACTATCATAGAAAACAGATTACCAGATCAAAAATGAAACATTAACTCTCCTGCCGTAATGTGTGGCAGAAAGATAAAATTGAAAATGTGACCCCATTTTTCCTTCAAATTATATAGTGCCATTCAATTTACTTAATTATGCCTAAAGACAGCTAATAATTGTTGGCCTGTCAATCAAAACTCTTATTAGACATACACATGATGTCACATAACAGTCTAGCGAATCTCTCTGCCAGTCAAATGCCTTTATATAGATAATCTGATTTTGGAGGCAAGTTTTCTGTTCAACATTTCACCCAAATTCTTTAGGGCTGAAATTGGAAAGGAGCTGAGCGTGTGCTACTGAGATGCAATGATGGGCTCTGGGCTGTCCTTAAGAGTTTCCCCCTGGCCATGTCCTGCTTTATGCTGCAGAATGGAGCCTGGAAAGGAGGCTCTGCCTTGGATGGCTGAGTAACCTGGGGTGGTTTGCATAGCTACAGCAGAGCTCTTCACCCCCTTCTTCTGGCCTGTCTGTACCACAGTGTTAATTCCCTGGCTGCTTGGGATAACACAAAGCCATGCTTCACTGAGATACCTGTGCCAGGTTTTGAGATGACACAATCCGCTTCCTGCACACTGTGCACACCCACTACACTGCCTTGGCCATGCAGCCATAGCAGTGATTGCTGTGCTGGAGAGACCCCAGAGCCTTTGTCCCAGGAGGAAATATCTGCCTTACTAAGTGAAAAGGGTGCATGCCTGCGCAGGGCAGGCACTGTACTGGCTGCCCAGGAAGTTTGCCAGCCTGTGTGTGGTGCCAAAGGGGAGAAGCAAAAGGACTAATAATTACTGCAATTTAAAAGGCAGCTCCATTCAGAATTCTCAGACCAAACAGGCACGTCAAACTGCTGTACTGCACACTGCTCAGTGTGTCATCGTGCCATGCTGAGCAGCTCTGGGCTGTCACACATACGGTATACGCTACTCTGTGCCTGCCCAGCAGTTGTGACAGGCTTTGGAGATAGAATCATAGAATAATAGAATAGTTAAGGTTGGAAAGGACCTTAAGATCATCAGGTTACAACCCCCCTGCCATGGGCAGGGACACCTCCCACTAAACAATGTCACCCAAGGCTCTGTCCAACCCAGCCTTGAACACTGCCAGGGGTGGAGCATTCACAACTTCCCTGGGCAACCCATTCCAGTGCCTCACCACCCTTACAGAAAATAACTTCTTCTTTATATCAAATCTAAACTTCCCCTGTTTAAGTTTAAAGCCATTGCGCCTTGTCCTATCACTACAGTCCCTAATGAAGTGTGCCTCCCCAGCATCCTTACAGGACCCCTTCAGATACTGGAAGGCTGCTATGAGGTCTCCGCGCAGCCTTCTCTTCTCCAGGCTGAACAGACCCAACTTTCTCATCCTATCTTCATATGGGAGGTGCTCCAGTCCCCTGATCATCCTCGTGGCCCTCCTCTGGACTTGTTCCAACAGTTCCATGTCCTTTTTATGTTGAGGACACCAGAACTGCACACAATACTCCAAGTGAGGTCTCAGGAGAGCAGAGTAGAGGGGCAGGATCACCTCCCTCGACCTGCTGGTCACGCTCCTTTTGATGCAGTCCAGGATACGGTTGGCTTTCTGGGCTGTGAGTGCACACTGCAGCAGGCTCATGTTTATTTTCTCATCTACCAAAACCCCCAAGTCCTTCTCCACAGGGCTCCTCTGAACTTCTTCTCCACCCAACCTGTAGCTGTGCCTGGGATTGCTCCCACGCAGGTGTACGACCTTGCACTTGGCATGGTTAAACTTCATCAGGTTGGCATCAGCCCACCTCACAAGCATGCCAAGGGCCCTCTGGATGGCATTCCTTCCCTCCAACGTATCAACCGAACCACACAGCTTGGTGTCATCGGCAAACTTGCTGAGGGTGCACTCAATCCCACTGTCCATGTCACCGACAAAGATGTTGAACAAGACCGGTCCCAACACTGATACCTGAGGGACACCACCGTTACTGGTCTCCCGCTGGACATTGAGCCACTGAGCACAACTCCTTGTATGCAGCCATCCAGCCAGTTCTTTATCCACTGAGTGGTCCACCTATCAAATTGATGTCTCTCCAACTTAGAGACAAGGATGTCATGTGAAACAGCATCAAATGCTTTGCACAAGTCCAGGTAGATGACATCAACTGCTCTGCCCCTGTCCATCCTGCTGGATTTCCTATGCTAGCAAGTGCAGGTTAACGCAGACACTGCATGCATTCAGGGCATCCCTGCAAGTGCAGCACCAGATTCATAGATGTAAATATAAAATTGTCACTCTCAATAGCTTTCAATTCTTAAATGGTGTTTGGTGGAAAGCAATTCATGATATATCTGGTTGCTGGAAAGATCATCTGTCCTGTTGGCATCTCTTACTGTCACTTCTCTCCCCATTCCCACAAGCCCAGGCAACTCTGTTTCTCATCTTTACAAGGAGGAACTGATGTTCTAAGATGATTACCGCACTGCGCTAGACACCTTGTACAGTGTTTAGAGTGAAAAAGGTTGTGCTTTCCTAGCGGACGTGGCAGGTGAGTCAGAACATGGAGAGACTGCTCCACTGCAAAGCACTTGTCAAGACAATGGTGTCATATGAGGCTCTTTGATATCTGCAGTTGGACACCAGATCTGAAGAAGTTATAAATTTATTTACTGATAGTGCATTGAGCTTCTTGTACCCAGCTGTACTGCATTTCAAGTCTCTTTTTGAACAAAAGCAAACGGCAGAGGCTGATGCTTTCAAGATAATATCATTTGTCTCTGAAAATCTGTTTTTTAGATGTCAGGAAAAATAATTTCACAATAGCTAGTAAAGATCTTGGCTGGCATCACTGCATATTTATTGGTCTTGAATGTAACTTGAACATATTAAGACCTTATTGTCGTGTTCAATTTTCTATCAATTTTTTCAGACAGTCTGATAGCACAAATGATAAAAATGCATGTAATCAGACATCACTGCTAAATCTGAGAGACTATGGAGAAAGCCACACAGCAAGCTTCCTCTGCATGTGAACATCAAAGTGCTTTCTAGATTCATGAACTACAGGCAAATTCAAAGTCAGCAGGAAAAGTGTCAGTAAACAGTGAGAAAAAAACCCCACTGCCTTTATGTATGAAGGAGACATTTTCCTTTCTGAAAGAAGCTAAAATCAAAATGTTCACATCTGCAGGACAAAGTTGCTGTATTGAGGTTGGCCCTGCAAGCAGCATCTTGCATAGCCGGTATAAACGGCTTCAATGCAGGTCTCCTTCCTGAAGATTACTCACAGAAAAGAGGATTGCTCACACTTTTTCTGGTTCAGAGGAAATTCAAAGGTTCTAGGTGATTTTCAGCTATCTTTCTTGGAAGTGGTGTCTACTAATGCAGCACTAGTTGACTCCTGTGGGAGAGCTACAGCAGAGGAACGACCAGTTGGTTCAGTGGGCCAGCCTATGATTATCCCAACATTAGGATGGCAAGTCTTTTACCCCAGAACCCCAAATCTTGCAAGCATCTGAATGTGCTTTGTAGTATTTTCTTCCTTTTCTGCTTGGTCTTCAGTCCTCAGTGAAAAGAGTTTCTTCTTTAAAGCTGATAGTTTAACAGTTGTCCTTGCAGCTAAAACAGCAACTGGAAAAATCTAACCAACCAAAAATGGTGACTTATGAGGTTTTATAAAACTTTTGTTGGAATAAACATCATTTGAGTCATTCTCCTCTGATTCACCCATAGCTCATGAGCAAGCAAATCCCCTTTGACAGAGGAATTGGACTGCACTCAATCCCTAGCAAATTCAGCTGATGAGATGCCTCCACTGACCCTCCATCATGGCAGCATCTCTCCCTGCCTGACCCCAGGGCATGTTGATGTTGACAGCTGTGATGTAGCATAATTCTGCTTGGTACACAGGCTGCTATGCGTCCAGGGGCTCATCAGGAATGAGCAGAGAGTTCATGAACTTTCTGGAGCTTGCTTCCAAAATGCCTCCTGTTCAAATGTCATAAAGTAGTCACTGGTCCTTACTGCAACAATCTTATTCCTTTCAGCTTGGTTCAGGCTTTAAGCTGCTCTTCTCAACCTTCTCCTTGGAGGAAGGGGAAAAGCTGTGAGACTAGAAACATTCTGCAGGACCTATGGTGAACCAAAAAAGCAGTCTTACTTCTTTTCTGGCTGATAACTCCTGAAATCCTGGTACAACAACTGCAATGATACTGAGGTGCGCAACATTGCAGGGGGCAAAAAGTTGTGTAATTGTTGTCAGTTTTAATATTTTTTGCTGTGTTCCTTTAGAAGATCTTCTGTGAATTCTACGCAGCTTCTGTCACTGAAGAGTTAAAGAGGCAGCACATTGTGGCTCTGCATCCAATTCTAAGTCTCCTTTATTCTGGGATAACACAATTTTATGGTGGCTTTATTCTTAGGATGATGTCCGCTCCTTGAAATATTTATTAGATCTTATAGAACCCCCTTCTTAAAATAAATTACATCTTCTTAATGATATGTGATTTTATACAAATATTATAATCTTTACTGAATGATGACCATGGAGATGGGGAGGAGAGACAAGTGAAATGCATTCTTCAGCTGTTGCCTAGAAGGACAAGCCTTCATTGGGGAACTGTTTCTTTTTATTAACCTCTTACACAAACAGCAAATATTCATTTAATTCAGACACCTTTTATTATAGTTTGAAGTTACCATAAACCAGAAAGAAATAAAGAGAAATCTCCATGCAAGAAAGAAGGCACAACACCCTGTCGCTGAAGATTCGCAGGGGTTTGGAAGTATGCTTAATTCAAACAAGAGTGCAGAAGTACTTTTAATTCAACCCAAGAGCAGGTTAACACTGAAACGGATTTTTTCTACTCTCTCCAACCATGGCCATGGGTTCCCATTGCCCCTTTTGCACTGCTTCTATGCAATGTGTTGGATCACTGTAAGATGAAATCATTGTTCCATAAGATGACTCACATTACAAAGCTGTACCCTGAGACCCTATCATTAAATCCCCCAGAAGCAGTCCTCTAAAAGTCCTCCTCTTAAGGGTGCCAGAATTGTAAAAGCAGCAGGCATTTACACTTCCCCTGAAGACCCAGTCCTTCTATCAGCCCTCAGAGCAGTTTGCTGACTAAATCTTCCATGCATTTGAATAATTTAACATATGAATAAATTCATTTATGCTGAATGAAGAGGTGGACTACTGGGATGCAGTAATGCCAACACAACAAAATTGAAGCAGGGGAGGTAGAGGAAATGAACCTGTAACAATGGCAAGCAGTACTGTCTGCTCAGGCACCAGGAGACAGCTGTGACCACATCTGAAACACAAGAGTGTGCGGCAATATAGAGCAGCATCTGAAAAGGGCTTTAGAATAAGCAGAGCTGAGCAAAACCCAAGCTGATTTTTGTGAGCTGCAAGAAATGTGATTGTTATAGAATGACTGAAAACTTAATTGCAAGCTTTATGTCTCATTCCAAATTTTCCAATTCAGAAAGCATGTAAGTAACATTGCTGTGCCTTTTACTTTCCATTGGCAGTTAAGAAATAGATGTCTCAGCTTCTGTCAAATGATCTGTCACACCAAGCTCTTGACCTCGGCAACTGATGAATGCACGTTACAGATGCATACAACGCAAAACCTGAAAATATTAAAAGCCAGATCTCAAGTAGTGTAAACTGGCGTTGGTCCAGCTTACACCAGCTGCTGATCTGCTCTGTAAATGTCTTAGAGCAGTAACAGTTGGAGGGATGATGGTTTGCATTCATTAAATGCTGATGAGGGCTACCTAACTACGCATGCTTTGCTCGCATTTGTGTATTAAGCATTTTTAAAATCTCTCTCTCTTCAGCTGTTCTTCAAAGAAATCATTGCATGCTACAGTCAAAGCAGCAACCAGAATGACAAATTCATGAAAATCCACTTCATTGTCTTTGTTGGAGTCCAGATCTTTCATAATCTTATCAACCAGATGCAGGTCCTTTTGGCCCTAAAGAGAAAGAAAAGTGATTTAGCTGTGAAGAATCTTGAATGAGGAGCTCGGACACAGCTGGCACTGCAACCCAATGCTATGTTACAAGCCCTGATGCTATTAAATAAAAGGCTGCAGGCAGTATGAGCCTGAATATTAACATGCCACTAGCCACAGCATTAAAACATAGGTCTGGAGTCCCAAAAGTGCACAGCAATAGAAGTCAAAGACAGCACAGCTTTTAGAAGAAATACAGGTACTATATAAGCACTGGAATGAATCAAACAGATTTCATGAGCTGCTAAGCACTACTTTCTTTTGACAGGATGGATCTATAATGTGCATTTCTCTGTATCATCCATTAAGAAACAGTACTTAGATTTTCAATCTGACCATAAGTGGTCGTATTATACATCCATTCATCACATTCAGAAGATCTCTGCTTAGCAAAAACCACATCCTATTCAGCGTGAGTAAGAACAGTGAATGTTGTAATAATCAATCAATAGCCAAGGTTAAGAGAAAATCCAATTCAAGGAAATAGACATAAAGGAAAAAATCCTGCTTGTGGTTATAGTGTCCACAACAATTTTTACAGTTAAGAGGATACAGAAAGCCAACTATGAATCTGGTCATTGTTCCATTAAAAGCATCCATACTGTGTAATAGAGAACATAATGTAACAAACGTGAAGAAACACTCAGATCAACAGCTTACTGCTGAAAGGATTTTCTTACCATCTCTGTGCAGGGCACACAGAGAGCTGTACTGTGTCTGTAGCTACTGGGCACAAGCTATTTTCTTGTCCCATGAGAACTGGTTGCTGGATTTAATTCTTTGATGGACTTACCTGTATCTCATTATAAAAAAAGAATAAATTAACAAAAAATTTATTAAAGCCTGTTTTAGCATAAATTTTGTTATTATTTCTAGGCAGCCTTTGTCCTCCTGCTCTGAAGCACAGAGGAGTAAGTAGAGCAAGGTAAGTAAGGTACCTGTTGCTGGTGCTGATGGCACAAGGCAGAGCACTGGGGCTGGAAAACCCTCTCAAAACACACTTCTCTAAGGGGACCTTGATCTCATCTCTTTCTGTCTGGCAGGATGTGCCTTTCAGAAGAAGATGCTATTCCTGAACACTCAGGTAGCTGCTTCTCCCACCCATGAAACTAAATCAAGATGTTCAGGAGCTGCGTCTTACTGAAAGGAAGTCAGTGAGCTCGCTGGTGAGGAGCTCCTTGAGTTTTCCTTTACTGAGCTTGTATCTGTCTCCTTTGCCAGAGTAGTGATGGGAAGTCCTGATCAAGGTGTCCATTGCATCCTCCAGTGGTGTGGACATAACAATGAGAGGGAGATCTGTAGGGTAAAGACCCAGAGTCAGTGATATTGCACAGGAGCCAAACCAAAGGCTGGTCTCAGGGAAGGGATGAAGTGCTAGCTGAAAATAAATTGTTACCAGAACTGAAAAAAAGGGTTTTCAGTGATCCACTCTCACAGCTGTGTGTGAGCAAGGCTAGACTGCTAAAAACAAAGCATTGTCCTGAACTCACTATCAATTGCTTCAAAAAGGTAAATGAAAAGGAAGGTCTTTATTTGAGACAGTGATCTACTGTGCGTCATTTTGCAAAGCTACTGTAAAATGAAATGTCTCATACCCACAGCTGAAAACACAGGAAAAATGAAGGCACAACCTCCTACCTGTTCATTCAAAAGTTTTCTCAAGAAATAACAGCAGCCAAAGAGGATGAGTTATACAGAATGCTCCATACTAGTTTCTTAAATGGTTAGAGGAAAATCACCAGTAATAAGCACAGAAGCATCAGCTTTTGATTTACACAGTTGTGTTTGCCTGGGATGACATTTTTCCTTGTAAATTACCTGAAATAAACAGGGCTAGGCATTGCCAAGGGTTTACTTCATAGAGCATGCAGTAAGAAGGTACACAGGGAAGCACCACCAAGAAAAAAGGTGGAAATGCAATTAGCTGCTGAGTAGCTGACTCAAAAATTAACTTAAAATAGAAATCAGGTGAAAGGGAAACATTATGTTGATTAAGCCCCAGGAGAGATAGTAAAAAGACAGAATGAAATTCAAGGTAAGACTGGAGCTGCAAACAATATCACCATGCATAGGCTAAGACTTACCTGCTTTATGGGGTGGCTGAGGTCTTTGCCAGAAAATGCTCAGATCGCAGAAGATGATGGTCACCTTCCTTTCAAAACTTGTGCACAGGCTCTTGTTTATCAGGCTCAGAAGGTGGATTACATATATAGAGACAGATGTATAATTGTCACAAGGATGATGGGGCTTCTGTTTCCTTCTGCATTTGCCTACTCTGCTCAATAAAAGCCGCTTGCTGTAAATGGGTCACTAAAATATTCACTAGGCAGAGAAGAGGGCTGCGTGTGGAACATAGGAGATGTTTCTTATCATTGGAGCTTTCACAGATATGTTCATCTGGGGGCCTGAAGATGGGGAGCCTAATTTCAAAATTAGAAAAATCTAACAATCACCATGTCAGTATAAACCAACTTTCACCCATTTTCAACACAACTCTTTCTAATCTGTCTCTCATCACTTATATGGCCAAGAGCCTATGTGGGTAGTGGTAGCCAGTCGGTGTTCGCAAAAATACTTGGGTACTAAGGGTAGGTTTGTAGGTGAGCTTTCCACAGATCCCTGGAAACATCTGCCTTTATTGTCAGATGTCTCTGTGAGCCTAGAACGTTGGCTTTGCTGAATGAAACTCTTGCTGTAGTACACGTACCCTCTGGACGAAATGAGGAAACCAGTTTCAGAGGAAGGTGTGCCTGAAATTACAGTGTGCACTGATCAACAGGCTTGGCTTCATTTTTATTAGTCCTGCGTAACAGCTGCCGCTCAGCATCTCTCTTTTAATAAATGATCTTCCCCCAGAAGGGCTTCCCCTGCTCTGAAACCCAGGGACACGCTGACCCTGAGGACAATGGCTGGGGGATGCAAGAAAGATGCATGGTAGAGCCTACTTACCACCCAAAATTCCAAATAACCACATAACCACAGTTTTCACAACAGCCACATGAATGGAAAACTGCTTAATTTGTATTTGCTTTCCCTCAATAAAGGCTTCCATCTGCTGTACACAGCAAGCACAACTGTGCAGAAAAACAGCAAGAGGGTACAGAGCTGCAGCTCGTTCTTGCTTTTATGCCAGACAGGGGGAAAGAGAACGAGATGGGCACCAGTTTTAGCTCTGAAAGTCTCCTGGCACTTGTAGATTTGAGTGCCCCAGTAGATCTTATCCTGCATCTCTGACTGCTTCCTTTGTTTCCAGACATGTTGTTTCTTCTCTCTACACCATTATGACAAGTCTCCACAATCTGAGGTGTCTTGGCTATGCCTCTGGGAGAAGGGGGAGGAAAAAGGGACCACATAAAAAGGATGGATCCAGTGGTATGAGAGGTGATTATGTGTAAAGCATTGTTTCTGAAACAATAGGACGGCTCTTCTGGTTAGATGTCCCTGTGGGCACGCACCACACTGTATGCAGGGCATATGCCCTCACCACCCATCACTGCAGCCATGGGTGCTCACCGGGGATGGGGGAAGCCAATGCTCAGACAAACTTCAGAAAAGGCCCAGGTGGAAACCAGCCTGGAAATGATGATATGCAACAAGAGGAACCTAATTCCTCCTGGAGTCAGAGGACAGCTAGGGAGGAGAGTTGCTCCACATACCTCTCCTCTGTTTGGGAATAGCTAATGGGTGCCCAGTTTTATACAGACAGAGTCCCTGTGCTCCAACAAGTGCAGAGATCTAGCTGGACCATACACAGCATATGGGAGAATAACATGGGTGATACCAGGTGCAGTACAGCTCTCTCACTCAGAAGCTGGACATTCTCTAAGTCTTTGCAGATGCTAAGAAAAAGCATGGAGTCTCTTATGTAGCTAGTTACAGCCATGCAGGGCTGTGTGTTGCTTGTGATTCACTAATGCTTATAATGATTGCATAGAAATACTAACCAGATAAACATCAAAATACTGTATTTTTTTGCTGTTTATTGAAGAACAGTTTCACCCACAGAAAAAAAAACATGGCTGCATGAATACATAAGTATAAAGTCCTTCTGTTTGTCTATATATTATATTGATCCTCTGGCTGATGAGTATTGCAAATTAATTATCTAAGCAGAGTCTACAGGAGGCACAACTTCCAGGACGCAGGTATAAACTTTCAATCCTACCATCCTCAGGACTGAAGAAAGAAGGGTTTCCTCTATCATCTGCCAGGACATCAGCTCAATAATTTATATAGTGATATAATCTGTGCAGTCTCCTTCAATAGCTACTTTTACTCCAGCTAATTGTGTAAGAAACTCTCTACTCCACACTAACAGATTGCAGGCATACAGGGAATGGATGCACTCTGTTTGTCCAGAGGTCCATCCAATTTGCTGTGTTCATCCCTTTTCTCCCTGGCTAGTGAAATCCTGTCACTGGCTCCCGCGGCAGCAGAGAACTCCTAACTCCTGTGAGGGCAGGTGCCAGAGACTACACAACATTAATGATTATCAACCAACTGGTTTTCATCTTTGTCCAAACTCCAGCACAATTTGGTTTTGTATGATACCTAATGTGCACTGTATGATAAATCAGTCCATCCTGTGAGCACCTCTGTATTAAGGCAAGATCCAGCTCCATGATAGCAATAAGCATTCTCCTACCAACCCTTCCTCCCCTGCATTCTGGTTTCCACAGGCTAAACACAGAAGCATCCCCAGACATATGGTTGACAGAGGGAGTAGGACTGCAGTGCCTCAAATTCTGTGTTCACTTCTGGACTCCTCACTATAAGAGAGACATTGAGCTGCTGGAGCGAGTTCAAAGAAGGGCAACAAAGCTGGTGAAGGGCCTGGAGCACAAGTGTGATGAGGAGCGGCTGAGGGACCTGGAGTGGTTTAGTCTGGAAAAAAAAGATGCTCAGGGGGACCTTATTGCTCCCCATAACTACCTGAAAGGATGGAGTGAGGTGTGTGTCGGTCTCTTTTCCAAAATAGGAAGAGACAAGGCAAGAGGAAATGGCCTCACGGAAAGGACAGAAAAGCACTGGAACAGGCTTCCCAGGGATGTGGTGGAATCACCATCCCTAGAAGTATTCAGAAACTGTAGATGAGGCCCTTAGTGGTTTCTGGTGGACTTGGCAGTCTTGGGGAAATGGCTGGACTTGATGATCTTAAAAGCCTTTTCCAACCTAGCTGATTCTGTGATTCTGTGACTATAGACATGGTGAAGACTAGTGCCCCTTCATTCATGACCAAATTTTATCCATCACAACCTGCCAAATCATGGTGAAGGTGCCTAGTCCCACTTCCTGCTCAAGGTGAGATGATCACCATTGCCAGACCAGGTCAGCAATGGCTTTATCCAGTTAAATCTTGAAAACCTCCAAGGATTGGATTGCACAAGTTCTTGCATAACTTGCTCCAGTGCTGTACTACCTGCCTGGGAAAAATGGTTACCTTAATATCCAGTCCGAGCATCCCAAGCTGCAGCCGTAGCCACTGGCCCTTTTTTCACCACCTACCACTATCATAAAAAGTTTAAGTTTATTGATTTTATAAATTCTTTTCAAAGAGTCTTGGCACCTCACTCAAACTCAACAATAAACTTAAAAGCAACCTGTCCCCTGATTCACCCAATCTAGTTTTAGTGGTGTTTTAGTGTTCCCAAACATGCGACATAATTACGTGCTTGCCCTTTGCAGACTGCTCCAGCTGTGCCCTTCTCCTAGTGAGTATTTCAGTAAAGTGTGCGCTGCAGTATCAATGGCTGTCAAAAGGAGAAGGGTAGAGTTTTCAGCTGGCATGGCACAAATGCTCCATAGGTCTGAACTCTGCCATCTTTACTCAAGCAGTAATAGATGCTCACAAAATGAGTCAGCCATCTGATCTCACCGGAGGCTGCTAAGAGAGGCAGAGGTTGTTTTTCGCTCTGTAAACATGAGAAAGACTCAACCAGCTATGACTGCTTCCTTTAACTTTCGTTGGTGTAGGGAAGAGGTACACCCAGCTGGGAAGCTCGCTGGGACTGTTTCTCCCCTCCCACATGGGGCAGCCAAACTACAGGCAGAAAATCTTCTCCCTGGTCTCACCTCCCTCAAAAAAGCCGAGCAGAGTTCTGCTCTGTGTGAAAGCAGTCAGCCCTTGAAATAGGTCAGCAGCTTTTCTCCTCCACAGCTGGGAAGGAGAAGCTTTGGCTTCTTCATCGGAATTTTTCCTTCATCTCTTCTTGAGACAACATAACGCAGGCTTCCTTTAAAGCCAGAGGGGCCTAAAAAGTGCCAGTCTAAGCCACAGTAAAATACTGCTCAGCTTAAGTGGGAGGATCTCATACTTAGGGCATCTGGTTTTCAACATTTGCCAGAATGCATATGGGGAGTATTTTCTCACAAATCATTATTGCGCTGCGAAAGGCAAGTCAGCCTCCCACCCACATCCTGTCATTATTTATTTTTCCCAAACTCACACTGTTTTTGGGATGCACGTGTTTTGAGTCAATGTTGTACCCCCAGAGTGGCAAATGGCGTGATGGGAAGCAACAGGGAACACTGCAAAGCTCAGAAGGACGGATACACTAAAAAGCTTACATTAGATTAAAGCCTAGATTAGTCTAAAGATTTCACTAATATAGACTAAGCGTTTAAGAGCTTATATGAGACTTACATTTGAACCAGCATTTTTTGTTGAGTTAAAATAGGCATGTTTACATTTTTAGGATTATTAGCATTTTCATTTTTGTTTTGTTTCCACACATGGGCAGTTAATTGGTTCATCCATTTACATCAGGCACACTTCCTTTCCCCACAGGTTCTGGTTCACATCTTCAAGACAGTTTTAATCCCCGTGGTTCCACAGGCAGCAGAATAGCAAAGGGCTATTAAAGCTCTTGCCACCTAAATTCAGTGGTTTACTCTGCAGGTATCTCTTTTAATGGGTTACACTTCCAGGGCTGCCCAACTGAAGGGCATTCTGATCTTGTTTTCTGCTGAGCCCTGTTTTGGAAAAAATTGTACACTTCTTTTCCACATACATAAATAACTTTTTCATTGAAATGTCTGGATCATTGAACTCTGCTTGTTCCCACAGAGGTCATTTATCTTGTGATACTTGTTTAGGACAGAAATTGGAGCATTGTCTGTATTTGAGTACTGACCTACTGCTCCCCTCTCCTCCCAGAACATCAGCCACCATTTCCTCCCTCTGAGAAACTACCCTTTACTAGCATGTGAAGGGTTGGAACTAGATGATCTTAAGGTCCTTTCCAAACCTCACTATTCTATGATTCTATGATGTGAAGGCAACATCAAGTTGTATAGGAATGTACTGCTATCTGATAAATAGCCTACATTGCCTTCATTAACCCTAACCTGGAGCCATGGAGTGATATGTTGGCTCAAAATTCTTTCTTCCTCGTAAGCCTCTGATGCAGATATGTGTATCCGGCTGTGTATCAGCCATTTATTACTTTAATGTAGTCTACTTACGCCAAGGCTGGATACCAAAATAGTGTAAAATACCCCAGTGTAGACAAAGTTGGAGCCAGCTCTGCCTCAGGTACTATTAGAGGTCCTTTTTCAGAGCAGCTCTCCCATAGGTAACCAGAGAACACGCACCTAGCGCCAGCTGGCTTTGGTAGCTCGTGTTTCAGCTAGGATTTGGCAATACCTCACCTTCTGAACAAAGCCAAAACAGCAATTCCCTTTGTGTTAAATCCACTGACCGATATGCCAAACCCACTCTTTTGAAGACATGATGGCTCTTAACTGACTCATATTTCTTCCTAATTCGACCTCTTATCAACATGCAGCAGCCTTCCTCCTAATTCACTTCAACATCCAGTTATGCTTTATAATTTACTGGGACCTGTGTCACAGGATGGTGACCAAATCACCTATCAGGTTGTAGCAGCAGGAAAACCTTAGACAGGTTTTCCCTGGTCCAGGGCGGGCTGCTGAGTGGCTCCTGCCTCAGTTTTTCCTTCCTCATCTCCAACCACACAGCAGCTATTACTTTGGGGATGGATTTTCAAGGGTTGGTGTGACTAACTCTCTGGTGGCAAGGAGTGCCTCTGAGCAGCAAAAGCCCCTGGCCCATACAGCTACATGCTTGTATTTGCTCTTGACCATGACATGATACACTAACGCTCCAGATGCAGAGCTCACTCCATCTTTTCCATTCTTTCTGCTCTGTCTGTGAGCCATGAACTCAAGTGGGTCTGTCTTGAGATAACTGGCAAATAAACCCACCTTCCTTATCACCACTGCCAAAATCAATACAAAAGATGCAGTGGAAAAAAAGCCATCCAGACCAACTTGACACAATAGTCCAGGGCACTGCTGATGTTAAATCAATATAGAAAAATTAGGCAAATAGGGTTTGTATGTTACATGCAACTGAGGAAAACTTTTGGTCTGGGTCTGCCCCTTAGTGTCCGGCTGAAGAACTGCTGCTTCCAGATCTTATGCTAGCAACGACTACCAAAGCTGCAGGGCCCAAGGGAAACAGACTCCCGCCCGACTGCTCCAGGACACACAAAGATGTTTCATCTCTGCATTACCACAGCCAGCTCTACATAAGGGTCTGAATCATCAACAACAAGATAAACTAGAAGTATAATCATTAAAAATGACATAGAAAAGAAATACTTGTTATTCACAGCTTATTAGCTAGAGCTATAAACTCTGCAGAGAATTTAAGTGCATAACATAGGTCAGTGTTAAAACAATGGGATTTAGGCACATATTTTGCTGAATTCAGGCAGTATATTCCCACTAATGGCCCTTAAAAATGCACCCCAAACTTACCACCTGCTGTTGGAAAAAGAAAGTTTTTTAAGGCAAATGCCACTATTTGGAGGGTAAATGGAAGAAAAGACCAGAGTAATGTGATCTCCTCCAGAGCTGTTACAGGAGCAACCTGCAAATAGCCACGAATTCCTGCCGAAATGCAATGAGAAGAGAAGCCTGAAGAGGGCATTGTGGGCCAGTAGAGGGGCAGGGCATGGGAAGAGTGTGTAAAGAAGGTAAGATGGTAGCAGAAAACTTAAATAACTATTCATATGTGTTTTCACTATGGGAGGGCCTGGGGAGGCTCCCACATGACAGAAATTGGGACACGCTGAAGGATCTGTCTCAGATTGAACCGTAGATAGAAGATATTGTAGAGTACAACCTCAAAATGAGACTTAACAAGCCAGAACTGGATGGTATCCACCCCAGAGCTCTGAAGGGAACGAATCTGAGGTGGATGAATGATGGCAGCCACTGGCTGAAGGCACATAAACCTGGTGGGTACAATGCCAAGTGGATGAGTGTCAGGCAGCATCCAGAGATCTGCTGAACATCAAGTCTGTTGTCCAGATTCGGTAAAAAAGTAGAGATCATCCTGAAAACCCAAAAGGGTAGGAACATGAATAGCCACAGTACACTGGAGAAAAGCAAGTAAGAGTCATAACAGATATCTACTGTCATTCCCTGAAGAACTTGATGTTAGGTGACCCACCTGCTTACTGTCCACCTTGTTCCCAGAAAGCATTCCTCACTCTTAAACTAGCCTGCCATGGGATACAGGGAAAAGACTCAAATAGGAAGCGGCTAACTGAAAGATAGGAAATAAATAATAAATTATTGTGTTTTACAAGTGAACTGACAGCATCAATGGTGCCCCACAGGAATATAACCCGAGGATAGTGCTAGTCAACATATTCATCAGTGATCTGGGAAAGGGAATAAATAATGAAGAGATAAAGCTTTTTTTTGTTGCTATAAAGCTATACAAAGAGAGCAAGTTAAAGTCCATCTGTAAAGAATGCAGAAGGACCTCATGGAACTACAGTGTCAGATCAATTCAGCTTTGATAATCACAAAATGGGGGAAATCAGGTTTTCATACACAGCTATGAGCTCTGAGTTGACTGTTAGGCTTCATGAATGAGATACTGGGACTAGCGCAAGTGAAAATGTTGGTCCAGTAAGAATCTGAAACCAAACAGGATTAGGAAAGAAACAGAAAACAGAAAACCAGAAGCATTTCTACATTGCTACATAAGTCTAACGGAAGCCCACTTCTTCAATATCATGGTGATTCTCTAACTTCATTTTACAAGTAGTACAGAAGGATTAGAAGAGATAAGAAGAGCAGCAAAGAAACAGCTTCTGTGCTATAGACAGCTAAACGTACAAGGCATCTCAGCCTTCAGAAAGATGTAAGTGGGGATATGAAAGAAGTCCACACATCCGAGAGTTGCACAGAGAAGGTAAGAATTAATTATTCATGGTCTTTTACAACACAAAATAAGGAGAGAAACCCCCACCCTCATTCAAAACAAGCAGAAGAATGTTTTTGAGCTGCTAAACTGCTTGCTGTGAAAAAATCCTGGGAAATACTTATAGCAAGCTGCTAAATACAAAAGCTTGTGTCATTAAGACAGCTCCAAAACACAAATCATAGGAGACTGGGTTAGTATTTGGGGAAAGTACCAGCCTTGCTCCATTCTAGTCCTCTTTCCTACATACCTGCATCAGCCACTATTCCTAGTAGGTTACTATGCGACAACTAGCTTTTGTCTGACACGAAAAGCCCATTACACTCTTACATTATATGAAAAATAAAAAAATCTCCCCAGAATAATGTGGGACCAGCATTAGTTCTGACAAACAGTGTCTGCTTTCCTAGAGCACTATATGGCTCAAATGGCTATCTCAATAATACTGGAATAGGGAGAAAATTCCTTAAAAAGTCCAAGGCAGATAAAATATTAACTTTCAGGACAAGGTTACAAGAAAGCAAATTTCTGATAGCCAAAAGTGCTTGCAGAACTCCCTGGATGATCCAATGGATGTTACAGCTGCTGTTGCTTTAAGGAATCTGCTTTATAAAACTTAATTTTTGCTGGTACTAGGAATGGAACTAGACCAACACTACAAGAGCAATGATGCAGGAGCCAGGATGAGTGTTAAAAGCTGATGTAAATTAAGAGCCAAAGTCAGAAACGTTGTTAAGGTACAATTGGTTTAATTGTCTTTAAAAGACAGGAAATTAGGTGGTTGTTCCAAGTCTAATGAACACCATAAATGTCCAAGAGATGTTGCACACATGCAAACCAAGAACAGCTGAGATGGTGGGAAGAACAGGGAAAGCCAACACACATAATTTCCTCTTCTTGCCCCAGCGTTTACTTAGAATTTGGGGCTGCATGTTTTCTCTGTGCGGAGGAGAAACTGAGAAGACACTGTGCTGTGCAGATACACTCAAGTGTATCAGCAAGACAGACCACCCTGCTGTAATGCCTCCATCCCTCACCTTTGCAGGGCAGTAGCAGGATCTCCTGGCTGCACCAGCCCTGGCAGGTTCCACTGGCCAATAGTGGGGTTCCTTCATTTCAAACAACATGACAGACCCATGGTGTTCATGTTGGTCTCCTGGCTAACACCCCAGTCACATACTCTCTGCTGTCTCATACCACAGTCCTGTATCACCTGGCATGTCAGATACTGAGAGGCTAGGTGTAAGCCTGACATTGTGACAGAGAACACACTGAACTTGTATGTCCCTGGTCACAGCTTGAACAATGGCAAAACCTATTCTCCAGCCTTCACCCATGCCACCATGTGGCATGAACCTTTTGTTCTGATCCTTCTATTTCAGTCCTCCCAAGCATAACACTCTCTGTTATGGTTTAAGCTGAACCCAGGAAACTCACGCAGCCTTTCAACCCCTGCAGCTGTAGGAAGGGACTCTCAGCTCCAGCAGACCTCACTGGGTCTCACTCTGTGGCATGAGGCTTTTTTAGCAGGTCGTGCATCGTTTCCCTTAATCTTACTGTGGGAAAACTGCTTTTTTTTGTGGCTGACCAGTTAGCTCACTTTCAAGTCTGCTATATTAGAGGCACAGTAGTCCGAATGGAATTGGTTTCAAGAAACACCCCTAATGGTTAAAAACAGACATGAAATAGATGTTGGAAGAGAAAAACACAAGTGACTGCAGAACCATTACTCAACCAATACACATCATCGTTAAAATATGTTATCAAGATTTGGCAATAAACTGGAATAAAATCACTTAAGTGAGTTAAAATGAGTGAGTAAAAGTTTTCACAGAGAGAAATCCCACAAAGCAATTATCTGCTTTGTCTATGTGCCACTGAAAACAGCCATGTCTGCTGTGGAAAACAGAGCAATTGTGAACAAATCCACTTAGAAATTTACTGCTCTGGTGCCTCCTAAAAGGATGAGTAATGTTTTATTACTCTTACCCAGTTTTCCAAACACCCCTATAACAAAGCCTTGAAAGAGATTGTCGCTACATTCAGAGTTCCCTTCTCATCTCTTCCCTGCCATGCTGAACAATATTCTACCTTTGATCACTTGGTCTTCTCATTACTTCGAAGAGCCACATAACACTGTTTAAACCTTTTCTCTGCTACACAATGTTGCATAGGTTGCATTCAAACTCTCTCGATTCTGGTGAGCTTTCAACATTCGTTACCGCTAAGAGTTTAATCACATTTATAATGTACCTTCTAAAAGATATGTATCTCTGTGAAGACAAATTCCTTCATAATCAGAACTATATGAATTTCTGTTATTTGCTTTTCAGATATTTGGCCCAAGACCTTGAGCTGTGAAAAGGAGAATGTCAGTGACTGATGTCATGTGCAACATTTTTTAATTGAAGCTTTTGTTTCCTCTGCAAGCATTTTCCTGCATTTTTTGCAGAGATTTCAGAGTGAAATCAGATTTTACCTTTACAGATTTTACCTTCACCTTTTAACTTTCTGTAAAAGGTTAGTCCAAACTAACTCTTTTGTCATTATTTAAAGATTGTCAGCATAAGAACATAAGGAGGATGTGGACCTGTTGGAGTGAGCCTAGAGGAGGCCATGAAGGTTATCACAGAGCTGGAGCACCTCTGCTATGAAGACAGGCTGAGAGAGTTGGGTTTGTTCAGCCTGGAGAAGAGAAGGCTCCAGGGAGACCTTAGAGCAGCTTACAGTACCTAAAGAGGCCTACAAGAAATCTGGAGGGCTTTGTACAAGGGCATGTAGGGACAGGACAAGGGGGAATGGCTTCAAACTGAAAGAGGAGAGATTTAGAGCAGACATTAGGAAAAAATTTTTCACTATGAGAATGGTGAGGCCCTAGCACAGATTGTACAGAGAAGCTGTGGCTGCCCCATCCTTGGTAGCGTTCAAGGCCAGCCTGGATGGCGCTTTAAGCAACCTGGTTTGCTGGAAGGTATCCCTGCCCATGGCAGGGGAGCTGGAATTGGATGGTCTTAAAGGTCCCTTCCAACCCAAAATCTACGATTCTATGATTCAACACACTGACACAAATGCTGAGACTGGTATTAAATGAGATTTCAGATGTACTTTTGGTTATAAAAAGCACTGCCATCTCTGAACTATAAAGTGCGATGATGGTATTGCTATCCTTCCTTGCTCTCTTATTCTACAGTTTCTTGGAGTAAATGGCATATACAAAAGGCTGACACGTTCTCAAGAACAAGTACAGGCTACCATTTTGTTTCCATTGTGTTGAGTTGGATGTTTCAACATGTTAATTTTGGTACAAAAGTGTAAGTATCCTTGTTTTCACATATAAAGAAGCAATCTCAAACACCTGAGGCTGTTAAGACTCCTTGGAGTCATACTGTGGCAGAATTATGGCAGAAACCAATATCATATCAATAAGTGACTGATGCCTTAATTGTACAGCCCTTTAATTATGGTACTCTTAAAAATTGTATGCACATATCTCTGTTCTAGTGGTCATTGAAACAACAAGTATAACAGGCTTTGATGTCTTTTACTGTAAGGATTATCTGAGTAAAATTATGCCACTCACAGAGCAAATGAACAATTACTTTCCAACAACCAAAATGACAGATGTTGCTGACCCACGGAAAGCTCCTAAATTATGAAATTACAGAGTATCTAGATTTATTTTTTTTTTTTTGTCAGGGGACTGAGTCTAGGTATTCCCCATTCTTCATTCCTTGGTTCACTATCAAGAGAAGTTTGCAGCAAAATGAAAGGCAGATGCTCTCACCATGTCCTTTAATGATGCAGCCCCACTGAGAGGACAGGGCCAGCACTTCCAGCTGTTCCGGGCTCATTCAAAAACTGATTTGCAGCCTCAGTCCTTTGACACCAAAGAGAAGTGCACTTACAGCATCTTGCAAGAGTATTACAATTCCTCACTGGGGAATATGAAAGGCTGTACAGTATACAGTAAAAATTGTATGTACAAACTTGCACAATACTGTACAAATACAGTACAAATGGAACTCTGCCTTTACTCAAAGGGTGGAAAAGATGCATTCCTTACTTAAGAAATATATTTATGTCTTACTTCTCAACCCACGGGTTGAGATAAGAACAGTTTGACAATTAAAATAAAGTACAATATAATACTACTACTAAAAATAATAACATAAAGATAAGGGAAATAACAAGGGGAGAGAATATAAAACTAAAAGGGGAATGGAAAAACAAACAATAAATGCAAGTGATGCACAATACAATTGCATCCACTGCCAGTGGATACCCAGCCTGACCAGAGCAGTGATTGGTCCCTTCCAAGTGACTCCGCCAGTCATACTGGACATGTCATACTGGACATGACGTGCTGTAGTATGGAATGCCCCTTTGGCTAGTTTGGGTCAGGTCTCTGCTCCCTCCTGGCTTCTTGTGCCCCTCCTTATTGGCAGAGCATGAGAGACCGAAAAGTCCTTGATGAGGGTAAGTGCTACTGAGCAACAACTAAAACACTGGTGTGTTACCAGCATTATTCTCAGGCTAAAGCTGAAACACAGCACTGCACCAGCTACCAGAAAGAAAACTAAATTCACTCTATCCTTGCTGAAACCAGGACAATCCACTCTTGCCAGGCAGCCTGAATCACCACCCTCACCAGCACAAAATTATTCGTAGCTACAATGACCACAGAAACATGCATTAAGTTACAACCAGACATTCGCAGATGAAGCAACATTTCCATGATGGCAAACGTCACATGGGCTCAGATGCTGTGAAAACAATAAAAAAAAAAAAAGATCAGCTATTGCTGCCAATGAATTTCTGCATGGCATTCTATTTCAGAAACCTGGGGATTACAGGAGATAAGTGGCAACATATTTTCTTTTTCAGATAAGATTGTGCTTGGAAGATATAGCTTTAACAGTAGTTTAGATCCAAGAAAAAATTAGAGGAAACTGGAAGATATCATGACAATATCCTGTTTCAAAAGATACTCTCCAGGAGCCAAGCATTTCTCCTTAGCAATATGCTTCTCTAATCCCAAGCTTAGCAGGGATATTTAGTATCATCTGTTAAGTCCTTCTCCTTGTCTTACATTAGATATATATTTTTATTTTGAAATGTGGAACTACAAAACTATTTGCACAGCACAGACTTGGATTAAGCTTTTTACAGTTGCGTTGTTAAAGAAAATGTGCAATAGCAGCTAGAAACAGAAGAGGGAGCCTTTAATCACAGTATCAGCTCTTTTTACAGTTTTTCAGAAAATGAAACAAAATACGCTTCTATGCGAACTTCTTTCCCCACCTGAGGAACAGAGTCCTCAGCAAGCTCCTGAATGTCACCAATCTCCGTGGGCTTGGGCAGACAGCTTGGCTGGTATGTGACATGCATCTCTGCTCCTTCACTGAGAAGCCATGCTACCATGTCACACTCTGTGGCCTTTGTCGGATAAGATGGCATCACTTCGCTGTACTGCAAAGTCTCCCGAAGCCTGGAGGTTAAAATTGCAAAAACGAGGATGTGCTTGCATGGTGGATGCTCTACTCCATGGAAACACCAAGAGCCAATGAGATGCTTGCATTTCTGACTGTTGCAGTGGCTTTGGCTTCTCATGTAAGTGGTAAAGTGGATGCTCTGTGAAGAAGGAGGGAGGTTGCTAGGCTAGACATGCTGAACTACCCTTCATAGATGTCTTCCTACCCATATAGAATGGTTAGATACCAAAACAAAAATGTGTGGCTTGACAACCCTCCCAAGTGCAAACTAATTGAGAGGAGCTCACTCTCCTTTTAAGAAGGAATTTGAAGAACTACTCAGCAGAAAGGCATCGTGAGTTCATGCTATGGTAAACCGTGCATTAGCTGTCAAAGGATACATGCCATGCGCACAATACAGTGACCCCACTATGCGCACAAGCTCCCTGAATGGTCCTCAGGCCACAGTGCCCTGTGGAGCCCTTGTTTTTCCTGTCCATGTCTGACAGGTCTGGTTCGGTCTCTTTGGGTGCCTGCAACCAGCAGTGACCCTACGGTTGGTATTTGTACCAAATGTTGCTTAAACTTAAACCACACATGGAAGACAAAAAAATCTTGGAACAACAGGGCTGCTGACATCTTTCTTACCTAAAGCACTGTTACCTTGATTTGATGGCAGAGGAAGCTGTGACCTTAGCAGCCAAGTCAGGCACTGCCATTTCCCCTCTTCTGGCAAGATGTATTTCCAGTCCATGATGCCCTATGTCCCACAGCCAGGACCTTCCCTATCTGCCTGCCCACATGCTGCTGTAACAGTTAGCAAAGTGAAGGTAGCTGTGGAAGGACCCTCTTTTCACTGTCTCTCCTACCATGTCACAAGCCCTTCCTCAGCTCCTGCCGCAGAATTGAGTTCTGCAGAGCTCACCCTAGGCTGCATTTTGCCAATGTTGGAGCCAGCCCTACACCCTTCAGCAGTAAACCCAAAGCCATCTGCACCTTCAGAGACAAACAGCCCCCTGACCAACAGTTTACAAACCATCACTGTTAGAGAGCTTCCTTCTCCTCTTCATCACTGGCCCTGCTAACCAAATACTCATGCTGTCAGACTCTGGGAGTTGAGTGAGGCTCCTTGGTTTCAGCCACTTGCCCTGGGTATGGCAGCAACTCAGACATTTACTGAGGTTTGTCTTAACCAGATGCTACCGTAGTATTCAGGACTCTACCAATTTAACCATACACAGTGACATAGGGAGCTTGAAAACAACCAGCCTAACAAAAACAGCACAGTCTTCATAAATTAAAATAAAGCAGTTCCATAATCTTCTTTCAGCATCAGATTTTACCATCAAATCACCCTTCACAGGAATAGCACCCTCCACCCCAGCTCACATATAGCATCACCACAATACAGCTACCCCCAGTGCTTCCAGTTGTACTCCTGAAGTTAATGGAGAGACATTAGTTGTTTTGACCAAAAGCAGACAACTTCAGCTGAATGAGATACAGCACCACTGATCTCCAACATACCCTGCATTAATGCTATGGGCTTGCCCTCAGTATTTTTACACCAAGAACCATGTCTCAGTTCATCTGCTTACAGAAAGCCAGATGGGTTTGCCTAACTGGGATTTGAAGATGAAACGTCAAGGGGTCATGATGGGTCAAACTGGAAATATGTCCTGAGTAAAGCCTGTCCAGCAAGCACCAGAGCATGATGTTCCCTTTATAACCCATGCTGCTGTTTTGACTCATCAACTGTATTTTCTTCATTTCTCCGTGGCTTTTGTAAACACATGACACAGGAGACTCTTCAGGACATGCAGTAAACCCCTGCTACCCAGTATGTACTATTTTTTTAATTTATGTTCTACAAGTTATTTCCTTCATTTCCTCTTATTCAGTGGGGCAGCTTCTCCAAGTAAGCCCCATATCCTTTGCTTTCCCATGTTAAATTACTCCATTTTCCCAAGTGCTCAGAAATGCAGACACAGGCCTTGTGCAAACGGGCTGTACTTCTCTGCAACCCATAGTCCACAGGATTATGTGACCCTGCAGTTCCATCACAGACATTCAGCCAGGGGAAGCACAGACAACGGCTGCTAAACCACAGTACCAGATTACATACATACCATCCTGAATTCAGACTCAATGAGGAGAAAGCATGAATGCTGATGGTGTTCCCCACAGCATCACACCCATGCATTTCTCCATCCCAGCAGCTGAGAGCTGGCAAGTACTATAAGGCTGGAGGGAGGAGAAAGAATCAAATAAACTGCACTACAGTTTTAATCTGTAATACACTGAACAGTCAGTTCCCAGCAGTTTGCTGCTTGAAGGCGAGGCATGAAGCCAGAGTACCCTCACCAAACCAAATGTTGCTTTTAACTGCTATAGAGACATCCATTCCTGTACCAGCTCATGCTCATTATCAGTCAGAGCACTTGTCACTTGATGCATGCAAGATTTGGCAGTAATAATACTGCCAACCTTAAGTACTACACATTGAGTTTCAGAACTGCCATAAAATACAGACATCATCCTCTTGTCCACTGTTTCCACAGAACTGTCTGCGTTAACTGACATGCCATGGGGGCTGCAATATCTGGGGGTGACCGAGAGAGCTGAGAGTTATTATTGGGGCATTTCTCTTAACTCCCAAATATAGACTAATCAAACACAGGCTTGTCTCCTCCTCCCCCACTTTGTTGTCTTGCTTCTTTACACAAGTGCTCATTAATGCTTATTACTGCTTATTATTAACACCTTCAAAGCAAACAAAGGAACAAGGGTTAGTCCACGTGATGACTGTGCTACCAGCAGACTGCATTGGTAAACCACTCCAAACACAGACCTAACTTTAGCAACAGGACTGCGGTTTACAACCAGTGTAATATCCTATGGAGACCAGATGGTGCAAGTTTTACCTGCAAAGTTGCAGTCTCTGGCTTACAGCTACATTAGGGCTCTTGCTGACAAGACTGGTGATCTGAGATTGCACCAGTTCTCTTCCATGTGCGCTCTATACTGCAGCAAAAGCACAACACCCAGGTGAGCATTAAGCTGACACAGGTAGCATGCAGCATTTAACAGCTGGCAGTGTATGTGACAGGGAAGCATGGTACCCAGAGAGATGGGAGCGGACACATTTTAATTATCTTCGCATTTGGGAATGCAGCCTCTATACTGAAGGGTAGACACTGAGGCTTGGCTCTGACACAATTTAGTCAGAGATAATTCTAGATAGACCTCGATACCCTTAAGCTGGCTCTGTTCTGGTGTTCGCACCACATGAGCAATCCCAGGTAGTTTATGAACTCCAGTGCAGCTGTGAGCCTACCTACCTCCATATACAGACAGACAGATAATGCCTTTCCCCCTTCCCTGCACCACCAAAATGCTGGCTGGACCACCAAGGAAGCTGGTTGCAGACACACTTCAATGACTGTAAATCCCAAATCATACAAGCTAGCACTGTATCAGTGAGCCCTAATGGGTCCAAGGTAGTTGTCACCATGTCACTGCACAGCACTCAATACATCCTTCACAACCACTAGTCCTTTTTCCATTATGTGAAGCATCTCCGTTTCCTTTGGCCTAGATGACAGAGAGCTGACTATGTAGTCAGCCTGTTGTACTGGTCCTGCTAGCAAAGAGTGCCTGGAGAAAGTTCAGCAGCAAGCCTACAGAAGATTATTGTTCCTAAGAAAAATTGTAGGCAAGACACACTTTCCTCTCTGTTTCTGAATTAAAATAACCATGACTACTGTGATCATGATGAATTTAACACCGGTGTTCTACATAAACCATGTTCAAAGTGCCCATGACAAATCTAACACATCTGTAATGAAAATTGAGTCCCAAATGGCTGTTATGAGGCATTATGCTGCTTGATTCCCATGACAGCTACATGTCAAGACATGTGCTACATGTCTTCAGTCATCACACCAGTGAGACAAAACAGATGATGAACTTAGTGGGCCCAGATGGTATATAACCTCTTGCCAAAATTATACTTGAATATGGGGACCAAATGCTGTAATCAATAATTAAAAGAAGGTTCTGAGGTGTTCAGGGAAGTACTCTCCTGTAAGCCCAATATTTGTACTGAGCAATTATAGATGAGTAGAGAAGGGACATCACTAAGGAACTTCTAGACCTTTTTGGGAAACACCACCACAGCTTTTGTTAAGTCTGGGATTAACAGCCTTGTGGAGTTCTTGGGAGAAGCCAGATGAATGTGGAGATAAGGGTGACCCAGTGGACAGTCTACCTAGATTTCCAAAAGGCTTTTGGCAAAATTCCTGATCAAAGGCTTTAAAAGAAAATTACATAGCCATGGAGTAAGCAGGAAGGTCCTCTTGTGGAAGAATAACTTTTGATTAACAAAAAAGGAAGAGGGTAGCAGAAAAATGGTAATTTTCGCAATGCCAGTTACTTACCAGTGCAGTGCCAGACCTGTATCATTCTGTATATTCATAAATGGTCTGAAGAGGGTTAAGCAGTAACGAACAGAAGTTTGCTGATAAAACAAAATTTGTCAAGACAGTAAGGACTTAAGCAGGCTGCAAGAAATTGCAGAGGAACCTTGTAAGACTGAATAAGCAATCAATTGGTGGATGAATTGAGTATAACTCAAAGTGAGTTGCATGAGGGAAACACATCCTAGCTTGACATACAGAACCATGTCAAGCTTGCAAAACAGACTTGCAAAACAACTGTAACCACTTGGGAGAGAGATGCAGTTACAGACAGTCACAGGCATGAAAACACCAACTCAATGCTTGGGAGCAGGGGAAAATAAAGCCCAAACAACAATGTTAGGGGCTGTTGGGAAAGTGGCTGGACAAGACGGGGACTTGTTCATATGCTTTTCTCCTATAAGAACCAGGGTCCACAACATAAGGATAGTGGATCAAGTTCAAAGCAAATCAAATGAAGCTGATTTTCGCAGTCAGACAAGCGTTACTGATTAGACCAGACACATCAGACTTGAGGAAGCTCTCATGCTGAAAATAGCTGGACATTGGAAAGAGTACTGTGGGGGATATGATACATGCCTGCACTGACCTTACTCCTCCCTGGGTACCTACCTCTAACTTCTATTTGTTGCTGTTACACATGCTCTTCTCAGCAGCAACATTCCTCAGAGATGCCAGTGAGCCTTCAGCCTTCATTTTTCTCCTTTTTTTTCTGACTTTCAGAGCACAATTCAGCAGTCACATAGCACAGCACTCCCAGGGTGCAAAGCATCAAACTTCCATGGCCGCATCTTCTGCACATCTAGTGCAGCAGTGCTACTGTTTTTTGACAGGTCCTTTGACAGCTTGCTGTCCTGATGACCTCCAAGGGCACAGGCGAGAGGCAGATTAACCTGGCCAAGGTGGATGTACCCCTCCATCTGAGCCGGCAAAGCCATTCCTACAATCATGGGTGAAGACTTGCTTTCTGCTGCTCATGAGACTAGCCAGAAGCTTTCCAGTTCCTATGCTTCAACGTGCCTTGTAGCTGCATATTGCAAGCTGGTGTTGGCGGTGAAAGATGCAGTCTGACCCTCTCCCTTGTGCTGAGCCAAGAGTTCATCCAGCAAACCAGCCAAACACAGCTCCAACTCAAAAGTAAACTTTCCTCCCTCCTCCTGGTTTAACTCAGGACTGATCCAATACACCCCAAGGTCGCACATGCCTGTGACAGTATGAGGAAATGGTATCATCAAGCAGTCAGGTTAGGGGAAAGACTAGTCTACATCTCTTAGCAGCACCACGTGCTTGAGGTGTTTGTGAAACCATGACATTGTGCATGCATATTACACTTTCTTCCAATTCCCAACTGCTTTCCTGGATGTGGCACTGACTATTTTTGTAGCATCCAAACATTAAGTGAGCCATAAATGGGGGGAGTTTTTTGCATCTCTTGCTGTCTGAATTGCAAAGTTGACACTGTTCAGGAATATATTTGTTAGCTGAAGCTGACAACCTTTATACCAATCAATCCTGCCTGATGACACAGTCCTAAAAAAGGTTAAGCAGCCAGCTTCATCGGCCAGGGCTACATGTTCTTGCCCCATCACTACCTGGATGCAAAGGCACATAACTGCCAATTCAAGGAACTGATTTAAATTGATTGAACTACCAGCCTGGTCTACCTACTCTGTAATTCATACTAAATTCAGGATGAGCATTTGCAATGCAGCTATAAATGGGGAAAATTTCCCACAATTCATCCTCATTTCAAGAACAAATGAAAGAACAAAGCAAAGCAATTCTTTATAAAGATTCCGCCTCTTTGCCTGTAGGTTAGTCTTCATTGCACTAAGGCTGCAGCGAAGATGCATTTGCAGCATTGTTTGTCTAGAAGATAAGGATTATGCAAGCAACTGGATGCGTAATTGAATTTTGAGTACCAGCTCTCTTCTTCCCCTCCTGATCACACACCAGTTAAATGTAGGGAAGATGCACCTCCCTATTCCCCATAAAGACACTAACCCAGATGGTGCCATTAAAACAGCAAAGGCAAGGCAGAAAGGACATTAGTAGTCTTTACTATAAAAAGATATTTTAAGCTCCCAGAGAGCAGCATTTGAAGAAGTAAGCCTCACTTAGATGACTGTGGGCTCCTTGAACAGCATCCTCCAAAGTTTGTCACACATAATGCAAGCTCCTTTTAAAATAAATCATTCTATTAATTAAAACTTTTTCTCAATAAAGTTTTCAACAACCCTGCAGTAATGTCTAACTCTTCACACGTCATTGGCAGACTTCCGCTGTTGCTGCAGGGAAGAGATGAAAGATTCTTCCTTGCAACCTGCTTTGTCAATCCACAAATGAAGAAGGTTAGAATGGTGAAGCGGTAAAGAGGATCACCTGCAGTGGAATGGTCTAACTGAGGGTCCCCAACTCCAATCCCACAAGTGACAGGAAAGGAAGAACAAAAAGTAAGAGTATGGATACAAGCTGTATGTACTTGTATCTCAGAACTGGTGTACTTCTGATTTACTTAATCAGAAGTGGTGTACTTCTGGTTAAATAGCAACAAAAATTAAATCTTGTCCCCCAAGACTGGCTATTTTAAGCATATGACTCTTCAGTAATTTGTCATGCATGAATCATGAGCAATATCTTTGTGGTATTATATAGACACACAGAGACAATTCATCATCTTTACAACACACAACCTGTAACCCTTGGACTCCTGGCAGAACCCAGGTAGTGCTGTAATCACGTGAACTGGATGCCCTTGCTTCGTGGTGTTCCCTTCTGCACGTATGGCAGGAAGCACAAAAGGCTGTCTGGTAAGACAAAGGACATTTTCATACTGTATTTATCACACAGGCTGAGGGAAGAGTTGACAGCAGTTTGTGAAGATGGTGCAACCCCCTTCTTTGCAAATCCTTCTGGTGAACTACGACCTCTTGCATACAATTTTCCAGTAAGGATGCTGCATTACAGATTCAGTTCAGTAACAAAGAAGCAACTATTTCCTTTTATTTTTTTGTCAGGAAATGGGAAGAGCAAATTGCTTATGCCAGAGAAACATTTGTGTTCCACATTATCTAAAGAACTGTAAACTCTGCTCCTCAATGAGGTGTCCATTAGTGTAAACTGCTATTTTAGCTTGGACCTCTGAAATAGCACCATGGAACATCCTACTTTCATGATGAGGACTACTAAGAGTTAGTATATAAGACTGCAGCAGACAAAAGGCGAGCTAGAGCTTCATTAATTCTTGAGAAGAGAGACCAAACACATTAAACAAGCCTCTTGTGTGGGGTAAAAAATCCTATTGTAGGGGAAGAACGTGGAAACCAAAGAACAAGGCAAGGGATGGAACAGATTAGAACAAATAATAATTTATTATATAAATAATGGACTTCAAACTGTACAAGATTCTCTAATTCCTGCTACAGTTCATCTATCCCCTTCCTTACACTCCATATTAAAAGTGGCAAATATTTTCCATCTATATACTATTTGTCTCAGAGTACTTTTTGGACTGAGGGCTTTTCCCTTGTGTTAACACGGACTCAGTCTATGTCCCAGATACATCACTTGGATGCAAGTTCAACATACAATTTGATGAAACGCTTGACTGCAAATTTGAAGAAGAAAAAAGAAAAACCAACACAAATCAAAACAAAACAAAAAACACCAAAAAAGCATTTAAATCCTGCCACCAAATATAAACCCGTCAGCTGCTCAGATTAGAAGTAAATGTGACTCCATATTCCTGAACGGTCACAAGAGGTGGGCAAGGGAAGAGGACTTCAGGTATTTCAGAAATCCACTGGGGTTAAATTTGCTATCTATCTTGCTAATGTTCTCCCACATATTCCCTCACAGTTCTGAACCATGTGATTTTAGTTATCTGCCAATAAGATACGGAACAGTTTCACCATAATGAAATATGTTATTAGGTAATTTTTACCTAACCCATTCAGATATTACACCTACAGTTGTCAGACTTCTGATTCACTGTTATATTTGTGACCTGAAGACAGGCAAGTTGAACTACTCCGCATTTCAAAAAACATGTAAAAGTAGAAAAGAAAGCTCCCAACTCGAATGTATTGTATCTACATATATATAAAAAAATCTTATTCACGTATCTTAAAAATATAAGGCACACTGTGTAAAAATCAAATAGCCATTCATCAAAACTTTGTTAAATAGCCTCGTTTAAGATCATGTACCAGCAAGCATTAAGTAACAGTGGATAATCTCAAATTAATTTTATCTCAGTGCTATCTGATAACAAGTTCAGCTTGTCAACGTGATAGGATAATCTTACAGACATCTGCCATGCTACTATTTACAGCAAGGTAACTCGGAAAATAACACAAAATTATATTATACTAAAGATAATAAGCAGTCTACACCAAGATGGTGAAATGGATTCTCTTTTCCTTCTCTCCCCAGTTTCAAATTAAGCAGGTACACAGAGCAAAGTCCTACATATACAATCTGTTCAGCTGTTTAATACATTACAGTTAAAGCCAAACAAAACAGATTTCTCTGTTAATTAAATATACTGACAACACTAGGGAACATTCCAGTGACATTTTGTTTCTTAACAACTTTGATACTGAACAAAAATGTCTTCAACCACAACTCACTTCCAGGTCAGCAGCATTTTTGCAAAGCATCTGAAATGTCATTATGATTTTTTTTTTCCCCAGTCTCACGGGACCTTATCTGCTTACTGTTTCTACACAGGGTAAGCAGCTGTCAGTTCTGAAATCCAGGCTTCAATGCAATTAAACAGCAGAGATGTTTCTTCAGACTCTCTTGTAGAAAATAACTCTTTTGTCACTTACATCCTTTCAGTAGTAGTAATAAAAGTTCACTTTTCTAGGATTAAACTCAGTAGGTTGATCTAGTGGTCCCATTTGAGTTTGAAGAATAAGAATTTGATTTCTTAGGGTATCTTCCTGATGAGAGAGACACCTGCATCCGCCGTGTAGTTCTCACACTTCGGCAGAGAAGAGCATTTTTAAGGTTGTCTCTGAAGTCTTTTGAAATATAGTAATAGATGAATGGATCAATGCAACTGTTCAAAGTAGAAAGACACAGCGCGATTATGTACGACACATACAGATAGCTCTGGTTGTAGGTTTTGAGGAGCAAATAGTGCACAACAAGCAGCACGTTGCTAGGTGTAAAACAGATGAGATACATTGACAGGACAGTGATGATGAGTTTGATTGCTCTTTTTCTTTTCTTCCCAGTGCTTACATCTGAGATGGAAGCATTCAGAGTCTTAATCATTAGTATGTAAGCAACAGCAGTGAGGACAGCTGGGATTAAGAAAAGTCCAATTGCAAGTGAGAGGAAATAACTGAACATATCACGAGCCAAAACATTTTCAGGCAACACATCATGGCAGGTAGTGATGTTAAGATTTGAAATATATCTTGTCTGATTAACCAGATACAATGGGATGGTGCCCAACAAAATCAGTATCCAGATAGCAAGGGAGATGCCCAAGGCAATTTCAGATTTCTTTCTTGACTGCACTATGGGGTTCACTACAACCCAATACCGTTGCACACTGAGACATGTCATAAAGAGGATGGAGCAGTACATATTTCCATAGAAAAATCCAACAAGTACTTTGCAAAGACTTTCACCAAAGAGCCAATTATTGCCATTTACATGGTATGCAATTTTCAGTGGGAACCAGACAACAAACATAAGGTCTGCCAATGCCAAGTTAACCATATAAATCACAGCAGGATGTTTCTTCGTTGTTCGGAAAAAAAAGACCCAGAGGGCCATGGCATTGCTTGGCAAACCAATGACAAAGACAATGATATAGACAATGGGAAGAAAAACTGTAGTCAGCTTTCCTGTGAGGGCTTTTGCTGCAAATTCATCTACTTCGTATATCTCCGAAGAGCCATTATTTGTATTTGGAACTTGCCGGCCAGCAAAACTTCTTCCTTTTGAACTGTTGGTTGTACTACGGTCTAAAATAACAATTAAAAAAGAAAAAAAAAAGTTGCTGTTATCCAAGTACAGACTTTTTATCCTTTATAAAAAATAAACCAGACATCATGAATGACTCTGAAAAATTAAAGATGATCTCATCAACAAAAAATTAAGAATGGTTTTCAAACACGACAATTTTTCTTCCCTTTACTACCCAAAGACAACTATATTCCTATTCAAGGATTCTATTAGCAACCAAAATGCTCTTCCAAATCACTAATGACATTAAAAATACTTTGTTAAAACAGCTGTGAGGTGCTCCTACCATCCAAACAGTTACAATAGAAACTGGTTTCAGGGCACCATTATCCATTCACATAGTAGTGCCAGATTACCCTATTACTGGGTATTGCTGGTATAACTGCAGTAGAAGTTTCCTTAGTTTAGATAAGCTGAAAAAATCAGGAAATTCCTGAAAATCAGGAATGCAGTGAAAGTAGAGTATGCTGCCCTCAGACAAGTAGAACTGAAACTCAGAATGTAATGCCAAAAGCTGCACAGAAACAATCTCTAGGGATAGAAAGATGTGTTACACCATATTTGAACTTAAAGTTGAGCAAACTTTGTGCATGATGATGCAACAGGGCCCATTATGAGATCTCCTTCCAATTCATGAGCAAGACAGTCAGACAATCTCTGCAGCCTCTACTCAAAGTGTTAGGTGGTAGCGCTGACAGCTATGGTTGCTTCACACAACCAACTTCAAGTAGCCATTACTCCATTTTTTCTCTGCCTCTTTGGACACCACAGGAACTTACGAACTGTGTGGGCAAGCCAGTAATTCCTGACTGCTCTGTCTTTCTGACAGACTTCAGCTGACCCAGTTCTGAATCCCTTCAGACACAACACAGTCCTCCCACACTAACAGGTTAAACTGCAAAACTAGAGACTGTCCATAAACTTGCATGTTCCATAAAGTCAGACATCCACCAAGCTAAACTGTATGGAAATTGACTGTGGGAAAATTACTTTTAACCTTATCAACACTTGTAGATTATTTTAGCCACAAAAAACCCCAACTGGAGCATAAAAGAAAGTCTTCTTGAGTAAGCACATTTTGTACAACAAGCCATGAACAGTGTCACAGGATGGCCCCTTTGTTATTCTACTCACCAAAAAGCCCTGAAGTATTAGTGTATATATAAGAGCTGTAATAAAATGGATTGAGAGACATGTGAACCACAGACAGCTCTTAGCACTGCAAGAGTGGCAGAATAAAGGTTTGGTTTATTCCATTTTTGATGCATAGCCAAGCTAAACAGGTGATTTCAGAGATATCTTGCTTTTATAGTAACTTTGAGAAGTTTGAGCCTCAAAAGGGCTGCACACACTGGGCAACTTTTGTAAGCCCAACCAGGACCCATATAGGGATACAGTTCAGTGTCCTGTTTGTCTTTGCATTTAACACTCCCTCACCAAGTAACCAATCCTTTGTTACCTATGTGCATTTTCTACACCCTTTTCTTACTCTGTCAGCGCTTGCAGTTTTCCATAACAATTGAGCCTTTTCCAAGTCGAGTTTCACTCTGCCTGACTCACAAGCAGAGAATGCGGCTGACTTGCTAATCTGCCCACGGGAAATGCTTCCTTGGCATAGCAGGGAAAAAAAAGTACTCTCCTCCCACAACAGTTTCAACACCTTTGCCATTTGTCCAGAAGTTATAACCCACTGCATACCAAAACGAAGGATTATGCCTACCCTGCAGACACAAAAGTGAGAGCAGCACAGAGCACCCAAATTAACAAGCTTATGTCATGTTAGTTAATACCCACACTGGATAAAGTCTAAGATTACCGTGGTTCTTAGATCTGCAGCCCAGATTCACCACATAACGGCACTTAGCCTGCTTGAAAACAGCCACAACAAGCCCCGGGCTTACAGTGTATCGCACTTGGTACGGATGGGATCATCCTGCTAGCTCATTTTGCTCCCTACTCCAGAAGATCAATCACCTAATTAAAACTTTTAAGTGTAGTACCTCTCTCCCTGCCAGCCAACCAAGCTATGAACAGGCAGGTCAATTTCAGAAACTGAGCTCAGAACAACTAAGTCTGCAGTTACCTAGGACCTACTCGTTGACAAAGCAGGACCTGCCATAAAGCTTGGCTTCAATATTTACACAATCTTTACGCATATACTTTTATTATGTAAATAAGCGCAGGATGAAAAAATACAGAAAGACACAGTGCAATGCAGTCGGCAAGTACAGCAATGAGGTTTACTCTAACAGGCAGTGAAACGTGAACTTTAAGGTAGTGAAATATGATACTTTTTTTCCTTCCCAAACAGCACTTATGTTCAATTATGTTTATTTATGTTCAGCAATATAAACTAAAATAGATAAGAATTAAGATTTTTTTAAAAAGCCTAACTTTTCAGAGTTTGGGAAAAAAAAAGAACACGGTCTTCAAGGAGTTTTTTTATGCTTAGGGACAGCTTTTAGGCAAGCTGCTAGCCGAGAACCAGGTGACATACAGCGCCGATGAGGGTGAAGCCACGCCACCCGTGTCAGGTCACCTGCGGTCCAGCAGCCCTTCCCGCCCGCTCCGTGCGCCCAAGTCCGCGGGCGGCGGGAAGACAAGCCCGGCTGCTTTTGCCTGTCGACCTGCTTCCCCCGCCCGGCAAGGAGGCCGGAACGCCCTTCCCACGGGTCCCAGCAGCTCCACAGCTACCGGCCCCCATTTTCCAGACCTCTTCGGCTCCGGCGCCTCAGAAGCATTCCCTCCGGCGCGGCCCAGCCCCGCGCCTCGCCCGCCGAGAGCCCAGCCATGCCCTGCGCACCGCTGCCGCCTGCACCGCCACCGCCGGTGCCCGACCAGCAGCCGAGGAGCACAGAGCAATCAACGCAGCACCCACGGAGCCCTGGCAGGGCTCGGCCATCCCCAGCTCACCCCAGCCAGCCAACGAGCTTTAGCACCCGTCAGCGGCAGCTCACACTCGTTTTCCCCTCACCTGAGGAAGTCGCGGCTGCCAGCGCACCGAGCAGCAGCCCAAGCAGGCAGAGCCCGCAACGTCCCGCCATCCTCCTGCTGCACTTCGGCCACTGCAACCTCCCCCGCGCGCCGGGCTAGTTTCACCTGATACCTAAGCTAGGACAGGGTGGAGGGCGCGGTCTCGCCGCTACCTGCCAGGCGACGGGCGGGACCGAGCCAGGCCACCTCCCCCAGCCCCGAAGTGCTGTGGGGCTGCCGCTAAAATGGCGCGGTGAGCCTCGTCCGCGGGACCGCCGACCGGCGCAAAATGGCGGGGCAGCCCTTTGCCCCTCTTCCCCGTGAGGGGGCGGCTGGTGCCGCGGATCGCGTCACGGCCTGCGCCCTTGCTCCCTGGCTGAGCAGGTGCTGCGGCTCTCGGCCTTTCTTGCCCACTTCCCTCCCGGGCTGGTCCGCCCTGGTGGTGGCTCTTGCTCGCGGCAGGTGCTCTGTTACCGAAGGGGTATTCGGAGAAGGCCGTTGTCTCGGTCTAGCTAGTGCTGGAGCGGAGCGGGCTTGTTCTGGGACACAAGGGCTAGGGTCGAGCTGGCGAGGGAGAGGGGTGGAGGGACATCTGATAGGACAGCGTTACTCGTGCTGACTTAAAATGCGCTGCTTTTTGCGGTAGACAAGCAGGAAAATGTATGATGGTTGCCTAACCCAAATGCATTTGTGGTACCATGACAGTGTGACAGCGTAAGAAACGTGTGTCTTCACTTGTCAGCCTCGCTTAAACTTGGAGTACACCAGCTTTGTTCTTCGTGTTGTAAGTAAGGATTTCAAGAACAAGATGAAGCACAATACAATGCCAGCAATGTTTTCCACAAATACAAATTTGCGAAATGTTTTTATATCTGTAATATCAAGCGCAGAACTGATCAAATTCTAAAGTTGAAGCTACATATTCAACCCTGGCTCACACTTCTAGGCCAGTTCTCCCTTTTACATCTGTAATGCTGCTTCTGCCTCAGTCTGCAAAATGCTTGGTGTTCAGCTGGTGATAAAATTGTTGCTTCTCTTCCCCCTCTCCTCCATTTTTGAATGAACAGGTAATGAATATACTATGTTGGTCTGAAGAGAAAATGGTTCTTTTTGTGGGCTTTCTATGTTGGTTCTTAAATATGGCTGTTTTGTTTGAGGTCTGCTTTGTTCCCATTTTACAGATAGGAAATGGAATACAGCGAGATCCACTTGGAACTTAGGGTGTCTGAGTCAACATAAAAGACCTCTCTTTTTGGAGCCTTTTTTATAAGTTACCCCATACTTAAAGCACAGTTCCTGTTTGTCAGCCACCCAGCTAAGGCTGTTTGTAGCTTTCTCAGGTTAGACTCAGTTAAGCACTGGGAAAGTAGTATCCCATAGCCTGTCCCTGCAGACCCCCTCTTTATTTCTTTCTGTCTCACTTGCAGTGCTCTTATGTTTACTTTACCATTACAAACCGCTTCATGGGTACTTAATCTCCTGCTCTTAATGACCTTGTCCAGTGACTTGTAGTCTTCTCATCTGGCTTTTTATCTAATCTCCCTTTCAAACAGGCATGTACACATGTGCTGGCTACTGGTCTCTACAGTGTTTTTCCTCTCAGATCTCTAGTGTTAAGGTGTGGTCAGTGCTTCTCTCATTCAGTTCTGCTGTAGCTCTGCTCTTCTGCCAGTGCTCAGCTGCAGTTTTCATTAGTTTTTTTCTCTAGATTTTTTCCATCTAGTCTGTCTTTTTTTCCACTTTGAATTCAAAGCAGAAAGCTCCTTCCCTCTTTTTATTGAATCCAGCAACAGTGAAAGGGACTGAGAATGCACAGAAAAAGGAATCATTGCTGTCACTAAACAAAATCTGCTCTGGTTGTCCCATGACAGATCAGAGCTGCAACTGGAGAAGTCCTGTGCTGTGTGTAGAAGCAAGTGTCACTGCAGCTGCATCTTCTGGAAATGCAGCTCTGGACTTAGCCTCTTCGAGTGTAAGGAAACCATGTTAACAGATGTTTGTAGTTTGCCTAGGTTTCATAAGGATGTCAGAAACATGCAGTTGATGTAAGATTATCTCCCTTCAGTATCTTATAAGCAATTAATTAGATTCTGAAGCATTTAAACATGGAGCTTATAAAGGAGTATCATGCAACTTCAATACCAAAGAACTCTTATCAACCTGTGTTGCAAGACAGACATTATTGTGGCCTTTCTGTGCCTAAGGGGGACTTACAAGAAAGATGGGCAGAGACTTTTTATCAGGGCTTTTAGTGACAGGACAAGGTGTAACATTTTGAAAGAGGGTAGATTTAGATAAGATATAAGGAAGAAATTCTTTACTTAGGGGGTGGTGAGTCACTAGGGCAGGATGCCCAGAGAAGCTGTGGGTGCCCATGCCTGGAAGTATTCAAGGTCGGGTTGGATGGGACTGTGAGCAATCTGACCTAGTGGAAGATGTCCCTGCCCATAGAATGGAGTTGGAAATGGATGATCCTGGAAGGTTGCTTCCAACACAAACTACTCTATGACTCTGTAATGGTCTAAAGAGCTAATGGTCTTTGGCATTTGTAAGCTGTTATTCCTGGTACTCCATCTATACCCTACTAACGAGGCTTTTGTTCTGGTTTTGTTCTATTTACTTTTATTGGGAAGTTGGTGTTCCTAGCTAACATTTTCAGCAGGGATAATATCTGTTAGGAAGACTCCTCATTTGTAGGCTACAAGTGAGTTCTGCCTCATGAGTTAAAAAATAGAAGGTAGAAATGCTCCTCCCAATGTTCAAATCACTGTTACCTCTGTACAGAGCAATCTCAAGACTTCATAATTTTTAGTTGCCTTTATTGAAGACAATTGATTTGTCAAACCTGTTTATGGTTCTAGTGTGCCATTTATCAAACAGTTTGGAAAGAAAATGTAACAATTTGTAAATAAACACAAAAAATAGGTTCTTCTTGACGCTTGTTTATATTTGGAAAATAATTGCAATAAGTACAGCTGCCACAGAAAAAATAAATACATGACTGTAGGTGCTTATTAAACCTTAGTTCTCCATTGCATTGGGTGATTTAGCCTGTCCCTATGGTAGCCATCTGGCATCTTAGAAACAGCAATAATACCTGGGTAGTAAGTTACAGCAAGGCCCTGCTTTTGCAGTGCAGCACCAGGTCTTGGTATAATAATCCTTTTTGATACCTCATTTCAGCACAATAAGGGCCTGTATCCTTCCTCCTTGTATTTTACATTCATAAAAGCCTCTGTGCCATCAAAAGCAGTCTCTTTAGCTTGTTTCCCTGTGCCTTTGAGAAGATCTCTGTGTCATCTGCTCAGTCCTTGTTGGCGTTGCTGGCAGGCTTATTAGGTACGAAGTAATGGTTATTACTACTGTTCTTGCTGTTCTATGTGTGTCCAGCAAGAATCCTAGGAAATGAGGGGTTACAGGCAGCAGCTGTATATTTTTTTGTTTCTCTGGTAGTAGAGATCCATTTTATTTCCTGCTATATTTAGTCAGTCAATTTCATTCCCTCTCTTACCTCATCTACCCCAGGATTATTGCAGGTTTTGGAAATTCTGGCCATGGTAAATATGTGCTTTATGAGCATGTTGTGCTGATGTGCTATTATGTTGTTAATATTTGGGGTGCCAGTATGGGTGGCATATTCAGTTATGGCACTTTGGAGTCGCTGTGCTGGGGGAAGGGATAGGTAGTATGGGTTATTTAAGGTGGTCCCTTAATGGTTATTGGAGGTCACCCTGAATTTTCTGACCTTCTGTCAGCAGTGCCCTGTGTTTGCTCCTGATGTTTGCTCCAGATGTTTAGCCTTTAACTCCTTCTCTATTTTCACTTTTCTCAAAAGCAAGGAGATCCAGAGCTTGGGCTGGAGGTATGACAGAGAGAAGTGGCAAAAGGTCTAGAACAAAATGTTAGGTATGTGCAGTGCCTGTGGGGTAGAAACAGACGTGGCCCAAACCTGACTTCACAGTGACATGGAAGTACAGCTGTGACTTCTGTTCACCACGACCTTGCAGCAATAGAGGACATGCAAATTTAACAAAACCGCTTGGACCAAGCAGAATATAGAGCAGAGCTGCTGCACTTTTGTTGGCAATTGCTTAACCCATGGTACATCTGTCTTCAAGTGTACCTACAGCTACATGAATAAAAGCATGTTAGAGTGCCAAAGTCAAGCAATTGAAAATTAGGAAATGCTATAATTTGAGCTTCTTTTGCAATCTTAATTAAGTGTGCTTAATGTATATGCATTTTGAAAGGCGTTTAGTTGTGACATCATATCTAATTTTTCTGTGGTGCACTGCATGGAGTGTGCTTATAAATATACAGATAATCTCGTACTTGCACCTCTGTTTACATGTATAGAAATACTCAAGATAGTACCATTTAGCTAGTAGTGACTTCTTATCCTGCTGCTGGTGCAAAATGAAGAAGTATTCTCTCTGCATAGATAGGAATGTAGCGAAAGGGATATGCAGATTGCTTGCAAATCATCAGTGAAACCACTAGCTTTGGCTGAGTTTGTATCTATCTGATGCACATTAGCACCATTCTGTTTCCTGTGCTGAGGAAATGGAACAATGGATCATTATTAAACTAGGATAAAAATATGTAATAACTCATCAAAATGGAACATTGTTACGTGTTGGCATGTTTGTTAGAGTGGGTGTGCCCTTTGTAATAGCCAAGTAGTCTTCAGAGCAATCTAGCTGCAAGCAGATAATAATCTTGCATCAAAACTGGTTTAATCTTGCATCAAAATTGGTTTAAAATAAGGTCAGCAAAAATTGAAACAGGATTATTAAAGAGCTGTTATGCTTAGATATGCATAACATATCTATTTGCAGTAGAAATATAGTGGGGAAGGTTGTGGTGGAAAGTTAATCACAGTATTGTTTGTGATGAACTGGGTAAGGATTTTCCACATCTTTCTCTTTCAGAATTGTGTCTCACACAGGAAGTTCATTGATGATTTATCACAGAGATAATTCTGTATTAACACTATGGGACTGTTGAAACACCAAGTAACTTTTAGGAACAGATCTTTATTAGGTAACCATTAAGAGTGGTAACTGAAAATGTTGGAAGAATTCTGAAACATCTTAAAAGCCCATAACATTTCTCAGATAATTTTCACTCTTGGTATTCCTTTCAGTAATATAATTAAACCACACCAGTTTTAAGGAGTGATTTAACTTAAATTTTACAACAAAACCTTTTTGATGCCAGGAAAAGGTTTTAAAGTTTGATAGGTGTAGTGAAATGTTAATCCTAGGCAGTGAGAAGAGGTAAATGGGTTTTCCTTCTGGAGATTAATTAAATTAATATTGGGATACATTGACCAAACTGAGGACAGACTTCTTTTTCCTTTTCCCCTTCCATTTCAGTTAAACTACTATTTGTACATACTGTTTTATGGAACTGTTTTGAAGGGATTTAAAAGCTATTTTCAGTGTGGGTGTATTATAATTCTTGTCTAATGTTTCTACATTTGCACTGGAAGATATATAAGGTGGAGTGTATAAATTACAATTCCACTTATGGTAATATGAATCATTACAGTGAATCATAAATGCAATGGGAGTCAACAGTATTGTCTTGCAGCAAAGAGGGTTGTTGTCTGTAATGTATGTGAGGAAGTCCTTCATTTAGCATCAGTAAGTTATTTGTTGGAGGGTGTTTTTAATTCAGTCTGTATCTTCCTTAAAGAAAGCTGGACGAAGTTCAGAGCAGTTGGAACAATCCAGAGAATGTTTGGAGCAATTAATTTTGTTTGGTCTAAAGAAGCTTGTTGAGAGACGTGATGACATACTTAAAGTATGTCTAAGGCTGTAGCATATTTTCCATGTACACTGAGAAGGCTGAAATGTTAGCAAAATGAGTAGGGAAAACGTTGTTACAATTGGCAGTAGTTTTATTGACCTCTTACTTTCTAGGGATGCAGTAGGACCTTCATCACTGGAAGTTTTAAAGTGGTTTATACAAACATAAATGATGTAGGTATGTATAGTTCATCCTGGCAGGAGAAGTAGGTGATGCTTTAAGTAACTCTTCAGTCCACCTGTTGACTCAATAACAATGTTCCTAGCAGAACAAAAACCCCAGTCCTTTATTACACAGACCTCAGTGTCTTAATCTTGTCTAGGATCTGAATACAGTAAGATTGGACATAATATTGTATGTTGTGAGTCAACCTTAGTGTTTTCCTACTTGTGTAGCTCTGTTCAAAAACAAGTGCTACTGAAATGCTATCTGTGCCCTGGCTTATCTGGTTCTAGCTAGGAAGAGTTCAGATCCTTAGGTCATGCTCATCACTAAGCAGTCATGGCTCAGGCAACAGCAGAGTCTCCTGCTGAGATCCATCATGGTTTTGCCTCTGGGGAGAGGAGCTTATTCAAACCCCTCTTCATCTTTGCTTCCCCATTTCCCAGAAGATAGCAGTTTTCCAGCTGAAAGGAGGACTAGAAGCTAAGAGGGAGAAGCATCCAGGTGGGGCACTGGGGGAGAAAAACCTGAAAACAGCTAGGTTTCAGAGTGGCAGTAGAGCTCTGGGAAACCCCACAGGGTTTGTACCCGTTTTGAAGAACTAGACAACAGGTGTTGAAAAATGCCAGTCACAAGCCACAACGTTTGGTGGATACCAGGGAGAACTGTGCTTTGAGTCCGAGCAAAACAAACTCTAAGGATTGGCTCTTTTGCCTATGGTGAGCTACTCCAGTTTGGGAGAACACCATACAGAAAAACTGTAGCATGACAGTTTCATGGTTTTATTGTGATTCCTTTTCTGCCTTGTGGGCATATATGTCAGATTATTAGCAATCTGTAGTGAGAGTAACCCACAGTAGAAATAACCTACAGATATGCTAATGCAGTTACTAGCCTGACTATTAGCTTCTCTCCTTTCTGTCCTTATTCATTTGCATTATTTCTCCTGCTCCTGCCAACCTGTAGAATGGGATTGCCTACCTCATGCATTTGCTTTCACCAGCCTTTCCATTTTTCCTAGTTTAGTAGAAGCATGCTTATTTTTCTAGTGTTGTTCTGCTACCACATAGTTCCTACTTCTTCCACCCAGAACACTCTCAGAAGAGGATTTTCTTCTTCATCATCTAGCACACCTCTAGAAGATGCCTATGGAAATGGAATCCACAAATCAAGGAATGAAGTAATGATTGATGAGTGGGGACCTGGAAATACTTTGTTTTCTTTCTCCCTCAAGATCCCTTTATCTGTTGAGGTATTACCAGAATTGTAAGATACAGTGCAGTGTTTAAGTAAATCCATTGCAAATCCATAGAAGAGAAATGTATGTGGAGATGCAGGGATGGGTGGAAAAAGAGCTGTGTGAAAGGAAGAACAATCTTCCTCGGAATACTCTCATGAAAAGTTAAAGCTGCAGGCTTGCTCTAACCAAACCATAGTTGATGAAAGGCAGGTGGTGCTTTCACATATGCAGAACTGCCGAAGTGCATAGGCAATACTAAATTTGAGCTGTGATTTGGCCAATGCATTCTGCCTTAGTTTCAGAATGTGCTTGTTTCAGTTATCTCCAGTTTACTGACATTATGTAAACATCTTGGTATAGATAAGTGTCGTGGTTTAAGCCTTTCAGCCATGCAGTTTTCTCGGTCACTCACTTTCCCCCCTTTCTTCTCCCTGCTCCTGGAGGGATGGGAAGGAGAATCGAAAGAATGCAACTCCCACAGATTGAGATAAGAACAGGTTAGTAATTAAGGTATAACACAAATCACTACTGCTGCCACCAATAATAATAATGACAAGAGAAATACAAGGGAAAAGAATACAATCGCTCACCACCCAATATCAAGCCCAACCCAGCAGCAAACCCCGCAGTGAGCCCACCCCCTCCCCCCGCTTCCAGGTCTCTGCTTTCCATTTTTACATCCTGGGCATGACGTGCTGTGGTATGGAATACCTCCTTGATCAGTCTGGGTCAGGTATCCTGTCTCTACTTCCTCCTGGCTTCATCCCAGCTTCCCCTCCTCCCTGGCAGAGCATGGGACTCAGAAAGTCCTTGGTCAGACCAAAACATTACCAAGCAGTAACTGAAAACACTGGTGTTATCAGCACTGTTCCCCGGCCCAAAATCAAAAGCACAGCGCTGCACCAGCTACCAAGAAGGAGAAAAATGACTGCTGCTGTTGAACCCATGACAATAAGGCCTGGGACAGCTGCAGGGATGAATGAATTTTGGCTGAGAATTGTTGATGGCTCCCAGGGAACATAGGATTTGCCCAGGCAGTAATGCCATTCTCTGTTGTGAATGGATGCAAAGAGTCAGCATCCAAGAAGTTATTTAATGGTAGCAATGAGGTCCTGTCTATGCGATTAAAATCTTGCTAATGCTGGGATCTGTCTAACCAGTGTCTTTTTAGATTCCAGCTGATATTCGAAAAAAAAAAAGGAAATAACTTCTGAGATATTCACAGAAGATTTCTATGCTAAGCTTTTAGTTCAGTTGAATAGATACATGACATTCGTTCATGACAGTGCTGACTACTGTAAAAATTGTATGAACAATTCCAGCATTGTAAAGTAAAGGGGCCTTGAAAACAAAATTTCTAGATCTGAAAACCCTCTTAATCTGTAACATATCTGTGATTGTTTAATCACATTTCTGGTTTTAGGACCTGTCTTGCTCTTCCTTGAAAATTGATACTTGTAAATAAACAATAAAAATCATAACTGCTTTAATAGATAAGAAAATGTGGAGTTTTGGATGACAATTATAATTTTCCTAAATGGAAGGTGAACTCAATCTAAAGTTTGTGCAGTATCAATCCATCTCCACTTTCTTATTCTGAAACTCTTTGGAAGTCTACGATAGGCTGCTACTCTTGAATTGCTTTATAAATTGCATGTATGAAATATGGCATTTTGACCACATTTCCAACTAATTGTGGAAATTTTAACAGAATCATGCATTTATTAACTTCTGACCCTGAACTGCATTTCAAGCATTTAACTTGAATGTTTAGTTGATCTGTTGGTATCTATGACATGTTCTGTAGTCTCATCCATATTATATGTTCTTAATTTTTGAGTGATCTAAATAAGATATGAAAAGTTATAACTTTTCTAGTGATCATAATAGTGAAATATTGCAACAGCTGTCAGGTAGGAGTATGGGGGATAAAGAGAAATACTTACAAGGCCATAGCTTTTATTTTTTTTCTCTCTGTGTGGACCTGCATTATCCCACTCCACCCCTGTGTGCTGGCTCGTAGGTTAGTAAACCCACACAAGGGTCATGGGATACTGATCCAAAAAGAGGCAGAATTTTAACGGGATCGGTTCCAGTCTAGTTGATGGCATGCCTCTGTGTATGTAAAAGAGGGGATGTTTCAGAGACATGCACAAAAGTCCAAGGACACTGAGTGGGTCAGGCAGTTCATGTGGCAGCATTCCTGGCTTATGACATTTAAATAGTACATGTCATTACAGTTCAGAAAGCAGCATGACAAATAGAAGGAATTACTGTTTTGGCTTTGCCTGATTTGGGAGGGACTAATATCTTGCCTGTTGCAGTGGAAGCCAGGTTCAAACATAAAAACTTTACACAGAGCGCCAAGTATGTAGGAGACCTGTGGAGCTCCTTGCCAAAGGATGCTGGGAATACAGGAGCTTTACATAAGTTCTCAGGAAGACTGAGCAACACCTGAAAGACAGGTGCATTGAGGATTACTAAAGAAACAGTCCATATTGGATTTGGGAATTTTCCTGAGCAGAATGTAGTATAGGAGTGAGAGAGTAACTGGGGAAATACCATTTATGTTTGTCCTCCTCTTTTTCTTTTCTCTGCAGGTACTTACGGTCACTGCTGTGGCTGGTGTCCAGGGCAGTGGACCTTCCTTTGTATAGTGCAATCATTTGCCCTACTTCTTAGGCTTTTCTGAGATGTAGGTTAAACTTGAGTTAGCCAGTTTGTCAGCTGCTAACATGTCCATGCGTCATTATGGGCGTCATTTAGGTTCAACTGTGATGTCCTCCAGCACTTTCCTGTGTTTCCTTGTGCTTGCCTGGCAGAGACATAGTTTGCTGATGGAGAGCACTCCTGGAGCAGCTCTGTGCTTTCCAGGGAAAACAACTGTGTCGCCTCTGCAGGACCTGTGGGCTCAACTGGGTAAGCACAGCTGAATCCCTCACAGCGCACTGCAGTGAAGACCACAGTTCGAGAGAGGTGCTGCCATGTCTTAACCTGCCTTTGCAGAACTCCCTCCATCCTAATTTATCTGATGAAGGATAGGGTCTGTCTATGCTACCTTGTGAGACAACTCACCACTGGTTTGGGGACAGATACTGTTAGTTGCAGCTTGGAGACAGGGAATTGGAAAAGCTGAAGGAGAAAACATAGCTGTGCTAGAAACTGGGCATCTCCTCACTCAGTGTGAAAGGATGTGTCTGGCATTGAGCATGTATGGTTTCAATTTCAGTTTCACCTCTCTGTCTAGATCTACCTATCACATGCTCTTTTACTTTAGTTCAAGAGTTTTTGCAGATTGCTTTTTGGGGAATTCCTGCTATCATTGTCATTGAGATGGAGGGAGATTGCTTTTGTCATGCTTAGGGATTATGTATTAAAAAGCATAGAGATTGGAACAATTTGTCTAATTATTTTCATCAGCCGGTCTGTTGTCTGTCTATAGAGCAGAGCCCGGAGTCCACAAAAAATTAATTTAGTGGAAAAAGTATGCCAATTAGCCAGGACTCCAAAAAATTATTTGGAGAGTTCTCATGCTAAGAAAGGATGTGAGGAGGAAATCCACGCAGCTGTGCTGAGTCACACACTTTCCACACAGCCATCCTGTCTGTTCTCACAGTGTTTATTCAGTGTGGGGGCATCCAGGATCCAGTCTTGCCCCTCACAGCATCATCAGGCTGCCTTCCTGGCTGTCTGTAAAATCAGGGGAAAACCACAAACACCTTACCAGATTCAATGCTGTTATTATGCCCAAAATTGAGAACTACCACACTATCAAAAGATGCTGGCATTATGAGCAAACCCAATTTTATTACTCATCATTACGTTTTGCGGAGGGAGTTCTGTTTTTGTAAAATAATCATTTGTGATTGAATTGTTTAATTTGCAGTTAGATTGTTTAATTTCTGTGTAAGTTTAATGAACAACATAGCCATAATTTTTCACATTTAGAAAAATATTTTTTCTTCTACTTGGTTGAAACTTGCCAAACATTTAAACTCTAGATATATAACAGTGTTGTATGATCAAGGTGCTGAGTATGCAAATGCTTAGTCAATTCGCATTTAGGTGTGAACAAAACTGTTAGGATTTGCAAATTATTTGCTGCACGTGCGCAGCAGCCACTTTTATCATTAAAAAGGTGAAAAGGATTGTTAGAGGATGGGAAGGACAGAAGAAAGTGCTTCCCTCTGCCTTGCTTCCGGGCCATGCAGGAACTTTGGTGCAGTCTCCTGCTGCCACATTGTCCCTGCTGCTTCCTGAGGTTTCTTTGGGAGTGGGAAGGGAAAGTGATTTCACAGAGTACTGCACCCCAGCAGCCCTCCCTGATCTGCTGAGCACAGCATGGCAGTGTAGGAGCCCACCGCAAATGCGGGTTTATTGCTGCAAGGCACAAAATCAGGAAATCTTTCATTTTCCCCTCTCTCTGCTTTAAACCATTCAGTGTCTTTAGCGAGTTCAACATGGTAGAAATAGGATTTGGATTGTTAATCAGCCCCTATTTTGAGGAGCAAGCAGCTAATCCTTCAGAAGGGGTGCAGTGTTTTCTTCTTACAGTTGTACTTACTCCAGTTGACAGTTGTTCTTAGTCCAGTTGACAGTTGTACTTACTCCAGTTATGTTGGATTGCACCAGTCCCAGGCAATTTTCAAGCCTTTGTTTACCAGGTGACTGGTCCCAAGATGCTTTACCCCAAGCCACACACATTAACAAGGCTCAGTAAGAGCCAGACCTCCCAGGCAGTGGTGTGCTTAGCAGCAGCCAGGATCTGTTACGGAGGCTTCAGGTCCCTGCTCCTGTCGAGTTTCTGTCCTGGTGTCTGATGCTGTAAGTCTGGGCTTCCTTAGGCATAGCTTCTCCCAGGAAGAAGAGGGAAGAAGAACCATTCTCTCTGCTGTGCTTAAGGCAACTAAGCTCCTCATTCTCTTGCTGAGTGAGGAGCTGTTTACCCCTTTGTCTCCCGTGCTCCCAGCATCCCAACTGAGCGTTGCTCCAGCAGGGCGGAGATATCATGCCAGAATGCTGGCAGCTCGGGGGAGCTCCCTCAGGCTTGGTTATGAGCTCACACCAGCTTCCTTTGCTAACTCTTAGTAAATCCTTCAGCACTACAGTTAATGATTTTACATTTAAACAATGTAATCTTGCCTCTATGTAGTCTTTTAGCACTCAAGGAGTGTCTTTTTGCAAAACAGTATAAAGGGCTGAAGTGCAAAAACAGCAGTGCTTGCATTTCAGTAGCATAAAAATTCTGTGTAGTTGTTAGAGGAACTCAGTGTATTAGCTATCATTGCTGGGTTTGATGGGAAATTAACAAGAAGTGTGGGTGTGAGAATTAAGAAAGTTTAAATGTTCCACAAATGTTTGCTCTGGAGAAGCTATGTTTCCAGGGTTGCTAAGGTAAATTCCCCATATTTGTAGAATCATAGAATAATTAGTGTTGCAAAGGAACTTAAGATCATCTAGCTCCAAGCCCCCTGCCATGGACAGGGACACCTGCCATTTAATTCAACATACCACTTGATGATGACAGCTTCAGTGCTAGCCTTATTGCTGTGCATTTTCTGTGGAAATTAAGCACAGTGCTTTTCTACCTACTTTACTGCAGTACTGGAGATTTGAAAAATGAAAAAAAGAAAATGATGGATTTTATTCTCCCCACTATGTTTAGGTTTGTTTACGCTTTGGCAGAAAAGCTGGTTGGTCTGGTTTGTCTAGAATGGAGTCATTCCTGTATTACCTTTCCTGGTGAAAGGAAGGTAATTTTTCTTTCTTTTTTTTTTTTTTTTCCTTTTTCTTTCTTTTTTAGCATGTACATCATGAACTACACATCAAAATAATTGAAATATGATTAAATTGTCTCTACTTATAGAGATAAATTATATTTATATGTAATTATATACTGAGTATAGGTCACAGGAGACTACAGTGAAGTACAGTATGAAGATTTGAAGGATTTATGAAGAGTAGTTAGGTGGTTCAGGGTGAAGACCTGCTCCAAAGAGCTAAAACTTGTGGTATCTGGCACCTGACACCCAGCAAGAGCAGCCTCCCATGCTGGGCAGCACAGCAGGAGGCAGCCCCAGTGAGTTCAGACATGAGATCTGGTAACCACTTGGATGAACAGAAGGCACGGGCTGTGCCTGCTGAAGAAAATCATCTTTGGCCTTACTGGGAGTTTTCTGTATCCTCTTGTCAGGAAGGGAGGTCAGGAGATTTGGATGATTGCAGCTGGGAGAGAGCATGTCCTACTGTCTTTACTGTTAGAGCATGACAGGAGAGTAAATGCCTTGGCTGCCACCAAAAAAAGCCCAGCAGGAAAACACCTGAGCTTTGGAGCAGGCACAGAGCTAGGGATCTTGGTACCCAAGGGCTCAGGAGAAACTGCTAAGGGGAAGGGTGCAGCCTGCCCCTTTCCTAGGAGACACCAGGTGTCAAACCCAGAAAATCCTGTTTCTGCTTTGCCACTGGATGTGACAAAATAAAGTTCGTCCTTGCTTTCAAACTTCCTTCTCCCCAAAAGAAAATCTACAGAGAAAGAGAAGTCAGAGGAGCAGTGCTGTATTTTACCTGTTACCTTAAGGATTGTAAAGATCTAGGATCAAAGTGTAAAGTGGATTGCAGATCACATATCTATCTCCTTAAAACAGCTCGTACCTCCAAGTTAAAAGATACTGTAGTGCTTAAACATTTACTTTCCGCCTTAATTAAACTATGCCACTTTGCTTAGAGTGTTTAGGTGTGTTCATTGGCACACTGGCCGCTTGCATCCTGTTTATTAACAGTAACCTGACAGGATGCAACCTACCACCACAGAATCCTAAAAAGTGTGAAATAAAACCATGAAGGAACAATCTCTGTATTGCTTTTCCAACTAACATGCAGCAAAACTTCACAGAATTTTCAGGTTTATCCCCAAGAGCTATAAATTCCCATATTTTATCACTGACTTGGTAACATAATGGCAAACGTGACATCCCCACACAGGACCAATCTTTTGTATAGTGCTTTCTGGACATGTAAAAAAATGCTTGCCTTTCGTTTGAGCTTGATGGTTTATGGCATTTTAACTGTTATTATGTATTTTTCCTTTTTTTAAGCCACTCTCTTTAGTTCCCAAAACAGTATCACATACCAAGCCACTGGGAAAAAATCCCATCTGTTGAAAACTAGAGAGTGGTAACAGTGTGTCTGTAGTCAGGTTTTAAAGCCAAGGTGTTGACAGTCCTCACCCAGGTTCGTATTACTTTGCAAGCAATAAGCAGCAGCTTTTAATTTACTGTCTGTAGCTTGAGCCATTATAATGTACAGAAGTGGGATGTTTAAAGGATTTTTATTTCTTTTGTGAAAGTCAGGACTTTTTTATTTTAAACAAAAGTTGGGTTCTCTTGTAACTAAGTTCAGCATTAACACACTAAGGAAAAAATAGTCATTATTATAATCCTCATAATAAAGCCTCTTGAATGGTAATTATCAGCTCCTCGGGGCAAGGATTGCATTGTGGTCTACTCAGGAGGTACACTGATTTTGCTTGAGTTTTCTATGTGCTATCAAAATATGCATTCAGCTCACTTATAGGAAAACTCAGCCTAAAGTGAAGAAATAAGAAGGAAACCTGGAGTGATGCCAACGTATGCCAATGCCAGCACTGAGCTGTTGACAAAAGAGTTCACCGTGCATAGAAGGCAACTGGTATACACATTGCTTCAAATACTTTTCTCTTTACTTTTCTGTTCCCCACCCATGTGTTCTGTGTATTCCTGTTACCAGTAAAATGAGTCAGAAGATACTGTGCTGTATTTTCCCTTCCATAGGATGCAGGATCCCCTCCCCAGTGAGCAGTGCTAAAAGAAAAGACTTGAGGTCTCTCAGTTCACTCAATAAGCCTGTGCCTGGGTATGTTGACAGTGTCTTCTGATTTTCAGCAGTCAAATACAATTAAAATATATATGCCAAAAGACAAGCTGTTAGGGAAGAATAACTGACCTGGCTAAGTAGAGAGTTTTGGGTGAAAATCAGAAAAAAAAAAAAAAGAGAGGTTTTGACATTTGGGAGAAGGGGCAGGCAACTCAGGAGGACTACAAAGATGCTGTGACGTTATGCAGGATGAAGCCTAGCTAGAACTTAATTTGTCTGCTTCAGTAAAAGGCAATGAAAAATGTTTCTATAAATGCATTCACACCAAAAGGTGGCCTAATGAGAATCACTATTCTTTACTAGATTCAGGGCAAAATATAGTGACAAAGAATGAAGAAAAGGCTTAGGTACTTGAATACCTTCTTTGCCTCAATCTTTAATAGTAAGAGCAGTTTTTTCTGGGTAACCAGCCCCCTGAGCTGGAAGGCAGAGATGGGGAGGAGAATGGAGCCCCATAATCCAGGGAGAATTTGTTTGCAACCTGCTGCACCACTTAGACACATGCAAGTCTGTGAAGCAAGAAGGGATCCACACACCAATACTGAGAGAGCTGGCAGAAGTGCTCACCAAGCCGCTTTCCATCATTTATCAGCAGTCCCAATTGACTGGAGGTCGGCATATGTGACACCCATCTACAAGAAGGGCCAGAAGGAGGATCTGGGGGACTGCAGACCTGCCAATCTGATCCTTGGTGCCATCTTGAGTGCCATCATGTGGCATGTGCAGAACAATCAGCTGATAGGGCCCTGTCAGCATGGGTTTATGAAAGCCTGGTCTGCTTGACTAACCTGATCTTCTATGACCAGATGACACACTTAGTGGATGAAGAAAAGGCTGTCAGTGGTTTTTAGTGGACCTTAGTAAAGCCTTTGACACTGTTTCCCAGAGCATTCTCCTGGAGAAGCTGGCTGCTTATGGCTTGGATATGTGTACACTTCACGGGGTAAAAAAACTGGCTGCATGGCCAGACTACAGAAATGGAATAGCTGGATCTATCCCTTGGCTATAGCAGGACTGAGTAACTCCTGGCACTGCTCAAAGCACATATCTAGCTATGAATCCATTTTTGTCTTGTAGGCAATTAGACATTTCTAAACCAGCTGTGCTCCAGAACCAGGAATCAATACTGGTAGAACTGGGCTCAATAAGCATTTATTAGAGGATAAGGCTTTCGCAGTTATAAAGTTTGTTGTGTTACCAGACATTGTAAGTGATAGCTTTTCTGACTCACTAGAAAACTGCTATTACACAACAGTCTGAGTAAGACACTTATTTTGTACGTGTTCAGGGTAACACCACTATAAGAATAGATAAGTTCATCAATATTTGGCTAGGTGATAAAATAAGGACAGAATTGTCAATGAGGTCTTGCTCACAGAGTATTTGAAGACAGGACTTCTTGAGAAATTGTGCTTCTGTGTGCCTGGTGAAAGAGAAGAGAGAGAACAGGAGTCCCCATAACCAATCTATCGTGACAGCTGAAGAGAGGCTTGCTTTTGAACAGGAGCCTTAAGGGCCATCCTTTTCAGTTTAGGCCTCTTGTTTTTTTTTCCAGAAACCTTAGTGGGAGTGGGCTAAATGATTAAACCTCTCCCAACAGCAGAGTCACACTTGCTTTTTTTCCTTTCACCCTGGCTATGGAGGGACTTTGAGATGTGTGCAGAGCACTAAGCTGGGCTCCAACTTGGGGAGAGGTCTCCCAGGGTCTGTACATTTGAGTAGGAGGATAGTCTATTTATGGTACCAGTTGAGAAACCCTTAAGACCTGTACTTCAGCACATGGTTAGAAGCAGAGCAGGCCTTCAGCAGATAAAAGGCTCTGCAGTCCTGCTAAAGACTGGAGAAAAGAAGGGAAAATCCCTTGAATCCAAGAGTGAAAGCTAGTGAAAGTGTGGCAATCTCATTGTTCTTAATGATTACCATATCCTTGATTTAGATCAACAGATAAATTTATTTTATGAACTTGCAGAGAGTGTTTCTCTGCTTTCAGCTTTTCCCAGGCCTGCTTATTTTTGGAGTCTATATAGTGACAAGAATCACACCAAGAATAACATGTGGAAGGAAGTAATCTGCAAAACAGTTTAGTGTTTGGATGGTCATGAAGTCATGCTTTCAACCTGGCAGTGAATTTTAAAGTAGCTATGACAGGGTGAGCATTTCTGACACACTTGTCAATGCTGGTCTGTGTTGTGCTTAATCTCACTGGAATTACAGGGTGTAACAACTTGCTTCTAATTAAAGAAACAGTTACTCTTTATAGAACTGATTGCTACAACCTGTACACAAGCCCCTGATACCAAAACCAAGATACCTGCAAAATCTGTTGGTGGTGGCTCCAACAGAAACCTCAACAACAAAGCCTAAAAATCTTTTCTGGGTGGAACACCGAATACACAACAACAGGAACTCTGAGCTGTCACTATTTCTGTCACAAAACACTTGTTTGATGAGTTTAAGGAGCTATCACCACCTGCAAGGATCCTCACACATGATATTTCAACTTTGCTTAGAAATCTGAGCTCCAGATGTTTTTCCATGTGATGTGTGTTCCAAGTGAACTATAATGGGAGATTATCCTTAAAAATGTCTTCCTTTTGTTGTGTGCAGTCTTATTTTTGCAGAATGTAACTCATGGTTTGCTAGAGAAGCCCTGGGTTCAGTCTGTGGGGCTGGATGTCTTTATCAGTGTTATTATGAAAAATGATCATCTGGTTATGGCTTGTAAAACATTGATTTCTGTGTTTAAGAAAGGTAAACAGGAAATATCTGCCTGATAGTGCTGCTGTCACAGTTACAGCAATGGATTAAAATAAATCTCTGATAAGTGACTAATGTACATACCTGCACACACATAAACGTGCACATGCATGCTGCATATGGGGCTGTCAGGGTGGGTTCCCATCTTGCACACATTCCAGAGTGACTTGCGCAACAGCAGGATTTGGTAAGATGGTTCTGTAACCCTGTGTTCACAGGTCCCAGGCTAGTGGAGGGGCTGTTCGAGTTCACTAAGCTAAGGCTGATGCCATCCTTAGCGCCCTGGTCCCGTGCTCCTCACGTAGTTCCTTCCTCCTTTTCCCCCACTACAAGGTCTGAGGCAGGTTGTTCCTGTTAGGAGAGGTGTAAATGTGGGCTGTTTGTACATTGCTCACACAGGAAGAGGAGATGCTGAAGGAAAGCTGGAGGCAGCTAGGCTTTTTCTTTGGCACTGTGATCAAGACAGGATATTCTCAGTCAAAGGAAAGTCCTGAATTAGCCTATACAAGGCCATTCACATGGGTAAAACCACATGCTTTTAGGCAGAAGTTCATTTGCTGTCTCATTAAGCTAAATCCTCTTTCCTCTCACCAGAGGTGGCTAAATCTTAATGAAGTATTATAAAACTCAAGAGCTGTGCCTGGCTTGTGGCACGGGCGAGGCTGGCACTTGTCTGTTAATGGGAGCTGCAAAAATCATTGCCCTGCATATGCTAGAGGAAGCCCAGACTCTGCCTGGCTCAAGCACCCTCAGGCATGGCTGTTCTTGTACCTGGGGCTAGAGGCTGGGCAAGCTTCTGAGCTCCACAAAAAACGTGAGGCATAGGCTTTACTGCTGCACACCCTGGAGCTTGTACGCTGCTGCATGCAAGAGCCCAGGCTGTAGTACAGAGCTTCAGCTGTGGGGATGGAGCAAAGTAAAGGCTGCCTTCATCCTGCCTGCTGCTCCTCCTCCTCCTCAGTTTGGGTGTGCAACTCTGCTGATAAGAGTGGGACAGGTGGGTAATTGTAGGGCTGGAGGGTTGGGACAGCCAAGCCACAGCTGTAGAGGCACGCAGTGCTACCCCAGCTGTCCCTAGGGTGTTTGGGTGCTGCTTGTCCCCAGCATGAGCCTAGGGAGATGATGCTGGGCTGGGTGCAGAAAGCTCTCAACATTGCTGCAAATTGTCTATGTGCTCTGCTGAATAGGATCTCACTAGTTTTTCAAGAATAGATTGGCCTTTCTTTAATGGCGTTGAAAATCACATCAATTGAAGAAAATATAAATTCCCATTTGGATTCCAGTATCACTATCCTGTTACTGCAGCTCTCTCCCTTGAGCACCTGCTAAGCATGCAAAAGTTTAGAAGGCAATGTTAATATCTTTGTAGAGGTTCCCATACATTCATAAGAAAACTGTAACCCTATCTCTCGGCAATGTTTCTACAGACCTCAGTTCACCCCCAGTGTCAAAAAATAATACTGAATGGAGAAGTGGCTTCTCCTTGATGCTGCTCTTCGCTCAGTTTGGTTTTTATGTGCTAGTCTGGCAGAAGGGGGTGGGGAAAAGAAAAAAACCCAACAGCCCATCTTGTTTCATTAGAGCACAAACAGAAGATACAGTGATCGAGCAAACATCAAATATTTTTCTCTAAATATCAACAGCTCTTGATAACTTATTTTCAAGTTAGGAAATACTTCCACTGCTTCAACAGAACATGTCAGTTCTATTGTGTACAGGGTCTGCTGCATCACTGATCTTAGTTTAGAAACTAAGATAAAAAAATACAAACCTGGAAAACTACCCAGAATGGTTTTAAGTACCCAAAACATTGTCTTCCTCCCCCTCCCCCACGACAGTGTAGCAGTTGGGCTAATGAAAGATGTATCTTTAGACCAGCCTCTCTGGATGTTTGACTGTCTTAAACAGTCTCAACATTGTAAATGTAATTTTGGAAGAGTTTTCACCATCTCTCAAGCAGATATAAAAGGCTTGGAACTATTTTAACTACCTAATGAAAAATATCCATGAGTTCACAGCAAATTTACAAATATGTTTCATCTAGTGAGTGAAGTGCTGTAAGTTCCTCCTTTAAAAATTTTGTTAAAGATAGTATGCAAATAAAAATAGAAAAAAAAGAAAAAGGTCAAAGCAAAGTGAGACATTTGAGCTGAATTTCTGAGTTGTAAATACAGTTTTCAGTGGTGGGAGTAGAATTTTCTTGGTCTCCCCTAGCTTGTGTATAATACTGGATGTGTTATATTCTTTGTTGGGTAGAATTGCATGTACGTCTTAGATTCAGTGAAGGTGGAGAGAAAAAAATGTGTGAAAATAAATTGAAGTAAATTCTACAAATGGCACTGTTATACAGGTTTATTCCTTAAATGATATATAGGAAAAACATGCAAGAAAAATATTATTGTATTTATTTCAAAGGAGGGAGATTTATTAGCACTTGATCAGGCAGATAAAACAATATAAAGAATGGGTAGCAGTTTTCACTCTCCTTTCTGTTCTTCACCATCTGGACTGAGTTCTCAATACTACTTTCTTTAAGTGGTTGTGAACCTTTATCCACATACATGTAATACAATTATTCTGGTTATTCTAGCTGACCCAATTTTTGAACATGCTTAGCAAATTTCTTGCATTTATGGTCCTCGAAAATGTGTCAGATGTCAGTGGTATCACTTTACAAATACATGAGTTTCCTGCAGGCAAGAACTCATCATCTTCTGTTTGGTATTGCAACAGTGTTGATGAGAGATTGGACTAGGCAGCAAAAATTGTTTGTTATAAAATTGAAAAGAGAAGAAGTCACAGGCATGACCACATCAGAAAATAAACACTCAAATCAGTGTGTTAAGTTGTAATGATTCAAGAATAACTGACAGTAAAACTGGTGTGATTTGAAAGTAGATCCCCAAGGCACCTTGCTGTGTAAATTGTGAGGAGGACTGTGTGGGATATTGTCTTGGACATGAAATACCCAGTGTTTAGGGAGGTTTCAGTAAACAGGACATTATAGTTAGAAGCAGCAGTGATAAAATGGACCCTCTGGAGCTGGACACCTATTTCCAGTTAAGTGCAGTTCTGAGGGAAAGGAGGCAGACTCCCACAGCATGTGTTCAGCAGCATCATTTCCCATCAACTAAATTTCCCTTCTGCACCACTGTATCCCCCTTTTATCAGGTACAAAGGGTTCAAGGGAGGCTCCACACCCACTGAGTATAAACTGAGTAGGGGGACTTAAGTTTCTGGCTGAAACAGATTTGAAATATTTGGTCTTAGGATCCTAACCTGCTTAGCTATTGCTGATAGTGATTGCTCTTTCCTGTTTGTAAGCCAAAAAAAAGATTTAAATGCATACATAAAACAAACAAACACACAACCACTATAGGGAGCCAGTAGTGATCAAATATTTATAGACAATCTGGCTGTACAAGTCCATTCTCCTTTTCTGTTTTCAAGCTTCTGAGGGAAGCAGCAGTGTCCTGCCTGCCACCTCTAGATGAGTTGAAGGGAGAAACACAGCAAGCTAGTGTGAATAGGCTGCGAGCCCCATGGGAGGATAAGCTGGGAGAGTCCTGTGCCCAGGCCCTGTGGCATGACCTTCACCACTGCCTGGGGTGCATGCTGGCCCATCCACCAAGATGAAAAAACACATGTGAGGACTTTCCAAGGACTTCTATCTCTAGTATGTAATAGTGCAATGAAAAAAAAAACCAAACACACAAAGACCCCAAATTCCTAACAAAAAACCCCAAACTGATCAAAGCAAGGACAATGACTTTCCCAGGCTTACTATAGATGAATTTGACTCAGTGTCATCCATTTTTATTTTTCATGAGGGAACACCAAACCAGATTTTCATTGTTGGTTGACTTTATCCGCTCTGACCTTAATGGACTGCATTTGAGCTTAGTGCCATGCTTTAAATGTCAGGCCTTCTTTTGAGGAGAGGGGCTTGTTTGTGGCACTAGAAGCACCACTGTTATAAGGCTGGTAGCACAAACATAAGGAAAAGTATTCTGCAAAACTTTGCTGAAACTTTTAACAAGTTTGGTTTAAAATAAAGTCACTCACTTTCCCAACACAATTCCAATAGTTTTTCACCATTAGAAATCCACATGTTTGTTTAGAGGGCTAATTGGTAGTTTGCAATTCAGCATGGCGTTCAGATTTGGTTTCTAATGGTCCTTCCCAAGAAGCCGAAATACAACAGCCATACCTAGTTATTTTAATGCTCTCTAGTGTTGACTCGGATTATAGCATGTTATTTGTTCAGCTTCTCCAGCTGTATTAGGTGTCACTAAACCATTTCTATAGCACTTGCAAAATGCCATGAAAAAGAACTTATGTGGGTCATTAATTCTAACCACGTGAGAGGGCTGATTCACTTTTTAATTTGCTCAGCTTCTTGAAAGAACAAACTGTGATTAAGATCAAAACACATGAAAATGATCAATAAAAAAAAAAAAAAGTCCTTTTCTAGGAATTTACTTAAATATTGCACCCAACACACTGGGCCCTTCTGTTTGCTCCCCCAGCTCTTGGAGAGCTCCAGTGTGAAGCCACAGCTGGTGATCTACTAGCTGGCTCGTATTCTCTTTAAATTTCTGGATCCTATCTCAAGTGGGGAGAGATCCAGTGACCTGATCCAGTTTGCCTCGTGCAAAACCTTGTGAGGACACTTTGCGGCCATATTCACGTTTCTGGCTAGGATTCAATAAATAGGGAAACAGAGCTAACAGCTAGTAGACCATATTCTTGTCTGCAGTCAAGCTGCAGGGAGCAGGTTGTAAGGCAGATACATGCTTGGCATTAACTGATAAAATGCTTCTAGCGTGAACACATCAACCCCTGCAAAATCCTTGCATTGCTAACTTAAGTAAGCCTTCCCCTGTGAAATAAGTTATACCAATGACAGCCACTATTTGAGCAACAGAAACCAGGCCGATTACAAATCTTGCAGCTGCCAATATTGAGACAACATGAAGGTGGCATATCTGGAACAAGCTTGCTTATGCATGTTTGGTGCCTGCCCTAACACTCCTCATCTCCGGATGTTACTTGGTATAACATGTCAGGTGAAGTTCCCAACAACTGGAAAAAGGGAAATATAACCCCCATTTTCAAGAAGGGGAAAATGGATGAGCCAGGGAACTACAGACCAGTCAGCCTCACCTCTGGGCCTGGCAAAATCTTGGAGTGGATTCTCCTGGAAGGCATGCTGAGGAACATGAAAAACAACAAGGTGCTTGGTGACAGCCAGCATGGCTTCACTAAGGGGAAATCCTGCCAGAGCAATCTGGTGGACTTCTATAATGGGACTACGGAACTGATGGACAGGGGTAGAGCAGTTGACGTCATCTACCTGGACTTGTGCAAAGCGTTTGACACTGTCTCACACAACATCTTTGTCTCTAAATTGGAGAGACATCAATTTGATAGGCAGACCACTCGGTGGGTAAAGAACTGGCTGGATGGCCACATGCAAAGAGTTGTTGTCAATGGCTCAATGTCCAGCCGGAGACCAGTAACGAGTGGTGTCCCTCAGGTATCAGTGTTGAGACGAGACTTGTTCTGTATCTTTGTTGGTGACATGGACAGTGAGATTGAGTGCACCCTCAGCAAGTTTGCCGATGACACCACGCTGTGTGGTTCGGTTGATACGTTGGAGGGAAGGAATGCCATCCAGAGTGCAAGGTCCTACAAGTGCAAGGTCCTACACCTGGGTTGGGGTAATCCCAAGCACAGGTGCAGGTTGGGCAGAGAAGAGATTCAGAGCAGCCCTGCGCAGAAGGACTTGGGGGTTTTGGTAGATGAGAAAATGAACATGAGCTGGCTGCAGTGTGCACTCACAGCCCAGAAAGCCAACCGTATCCTTGGCTGCATCAAAAGGAGCGTGACCAGCAGGTCGAGGGAGGTGATCCTGCCCCTCTACTCTGCTCTCCTGAGACCTCACTTGGAGTATTGTGTGCAGTTCTGGTGTCCTCAACATAAAAAGGACACGGAACTGTTGGAACAAGTCCAGAGGAGGGCCACGAGGGTGATGAGGGGACTGGAGCACCTCCCATATGAAGATAGGATGAGAAAGTTGGGTCTGCTCAGCCTGGAGAAGAGAAGGCTGCGTGGAGACCTCATAACAGCCTTCCAGTATCTGAAGGGGGTCCTGTAAGGATGCTGGGGAGGCACACTTCATTAGGGACTGTAGTGAGAGGACAAGACACAATGGCTTTAAACTTAAACAGGGGAAGCTTAGATTGGATATAAAGAAGTTCTTTACTGTGAGGGTGGTGAGGCCCTGGAATGGGTTGCCCAGGGAAGTTGTGAGTGCTCCATTGCTGGTGGTGTTCAAGGCCAGGCTGGCTAGAGCCTTGGGTGGCATGTTTCAGTGAGAGGTGTCCCTGCCCATGGCAGGGGGTTGGAACTTGATGATCTTAAGGTCCTTTCCAACCGTAACTATTCTATGATTCTATGATTCTAAGCCAAGAAGCCTACTTAGGTTCCCTTTTTACTTAATGTTTCTGTGCTGGAATTGCCTTTCCTGTTTTTCTTTCCGTTTTTCTTATCATTTTCGTACAAGCCAGAATCATCAGCAAACTCAGCTTCAGCAGGATGTGTGTAAGAGCTAGGATACTGGCTTACAACCATGCATAAAATCTTTCTTTGTCACTCTTATTCAAGATCTTTTTTGATGCTCTTAGCCATGAGAATAAACACTTATGTTCACCCCTCTCATTTTTTCACCCTGCAAGGTAGGAAGAAGTTGCTCACTTGCAAATGTTCTTGAGCACACGGAGGTTAGTTACAAGTGAAACTACCCAAGCACAAAGCAAAATGAAGTAAATAATTGCTGATTGCTGAGCTGTTTTCCACATACATTTAGCCTCTCTCCCAGCATGTGGTACTGCTCCTTGTAAAGCAGACTATAATGTCTTTTTTTGCTACCTAAAAATAAACCATTATTGTGAACCAAAATACCGTAACATTGAAACAAATCCCAACTATCTACAAGGTCTAAAAAGCAGTCTTCCAGCCTGTAACCGTAGGAGGCACAGAGGTATTTTTTTCTTCTGCCAGCAAGAAGCAGATCTTAAAATCTTAACATTTTACTGCAACTTGGAACCTCCCCTAATATATTACATGAGAATGTAACTGAGTAAGTCTTATTTGTGGGGATTTAGCCTTACAAACTACATATACATATATTTTTAGCACTCATGTACTTAGAAAGTGGCAAATACCCGAGAACAAATATCTAGAGAGACTCTGGTAATGCAATACTTAATTATGTCTAAGTCCATTAAGGGACAGACACAATCTGACAAGAGGTCATGGTTAGAAAGAAGTTTCTAACTGTCCCACTGTATGCAGAAAGTTTACATTTCTTATCACTTGTGCTGGACTGAAGAGCGCTTTTATCCGTTGCTGCACTTCTTGGCAGATTCCTATGGCAAATCTTACATTAAACAAATTGCCTCTTAATCTGATTTCCATTTTCATGTATAGTTCTATTACCTACATGCTCATTTCTAAAACAGAATTCCTGCTATTTGGCTTTAGCATCCCTTGTAGTAAAAGAATGCTACAGAGTAAAGTTAGCTACTGGGCTCTATACCAGGTATTTTAGTAGATATGGACACTATGTAAAATAAAAAAAATATCCAGACTTGGCAGAGACAAAGGATATTTCAGAGTCCTAAACATGTGCATGATGATTAATCACGTGCACCCAAGCACAGGCTTGCAAACTGCGTAACAGGATGATGAATACAGCTTTTTCAGCATATTTTCTCAAGACCCATTCAACATCAATTTCTTGTGAAATAAAATGTCACTTTTCTTTGTTAAATTAACTGTGAAAAATACCACATCCATAGCCAGGATGCCAAGCATACACCAAAGGAAAAGCTAGTTCTAGCTGCTAAAAATTATCTTCCCTGACACATTGCACCAGTTAGTTGCTGGTTTCCAGTTGCCCACATTCCTAAAACCACACAGACTCTTTTGCAGTAGAATATACAAAAATGGAAAAAAAAAAAAGTCCCAGTGTCCAAAAAGCGAAATAACGCTAAGATTATTATGATGAAATATTAAGAAATAGGGGAAAAAAAAACCATAGCCTGGAAAGATATTTTCACTTTCTTCAGGAAGTACTGAATAGATGGAGAGGTTCCATAAGTAAGAATTTAATCAACCTGATACAGTTAAAGATCCTAAAATGGGATTTCATAAAATACCTGAAAGAAACTAACAATGCAAAGGATTTGTCTGAAAAAAAAAGGTTTATTTGAAAAACACTCAACAACTATTAAGGAATTATGTCTATGTTAACTTATTTACATATACAATATATGTACATATACAGAGTTATAATATGAATTGTGCATTACTGTAATAAATCCACAGAACTATGTATTGTACAAAAACTTTTTAATATATAATGCAGTCTTTTTTTTTTTTCTCTGAAATTGCCTAAAAATTAAGCATATGTAAGACATGTTTTCTCAATGCATTGCTAGTAATTTCCTGTAGGCACTGTTGTTCACAGTAGTAGAGCACGTACCCCTTCTACTAGTGGTGGACATTGACTGGCCACTGCTGTTGCTACTGTTAGGATCAAGTGTCTCTTTACAATTGAAGAGACTGAAAAGCTGTCTCTGATACTGAGAAGAGGCATAGTAGTAAATGAAGGGGTCAATGCAACAGCTAATGCTGCTGATACAAACACAAAGTAGATAGGCAAAGTAGAGATATTCTAAGCTGTTGTCATAAGAAAAATGGATATAATGAATTAATAGGAGAACATTTGTTGGTCCAAAGCAAATAACAAAAACAGAAAAAACAGCCACACACAAGAGCAAGGCACGTGTCTTCTTGTTTTGTTTTGTAACAAGAGTAGAAGAGCTAAGACATCGAATGATACACACGTAACAGACAGTAGAGATTATAAATGGCACTACAAAAAACACAGAAGAGAAGATGGAGAAGAAGTGGAGGTAATAGCCATGAAGCTCAGATTCTCTTAGCACATCGTGGCAAGTAGTTATATTTAACTTGGGTATTTCCATTGTTTGCTCTCTAATGAGAAAAGGTATAACCCCACTTATTGCTACAAGCCATATGATGAGACAAATCAGTGAGGCACGTGTTAATGTACGCCATCCAAGAGACTGCATGGGATACACCACTGCTAAGAAGCGATCGAAGCTTATGCTTGTCATAAGCATTAGTGAACAGTACATATTACAGTAGAAGGCAGCAGTGATGAAACGGCACATTTTGGGTCCAAAAGCCCAGTCATTTCCAGAAAAGTGATAAGCAATCTTAAAAGGAAGCACACTTACAAACAGGACATCAGCAAGGGCCAAATTCAGCATGTATATCACAGCTGGCTTTTCAATTTTCATTTTTTTCAGAAACACGAGTATTGCTGTAATGTTCAGGGGGAGACTCAGCACAAGCACTATGGTATAAACTGAAGGAACAAAACGTGTCAGCCATGGACTAGTGAGGTATCTTGCTGTTTGCGCTGACACTATTCGCTGGTCATGTATGAATGATCTAGTATGGTTGGTGGCTCCTGATCCAGCTTCCAAGTCATTTTCAGTATCACCTTCAGTAGGTATGCGGTCATCCTGGTGACTTAAAATGGAGATCATAAAACTTCTGATCTGTAGTGTGCTGCTGTTATACAGGGAGGCTGAAAAATAATAAAGTATTAAGATTAATAAGCAAATATTTACATCCTATGGGGAAGCAAAAACATCTTTCAAAAAGGAAAGCTAAGATATATTAGCAACACAAAACAATGAAGTTAATTCCTGATTCAAAGTGCATACTGCCCACAGATGTTAATCCTTTTTATTTTAACTTCTGTTACAAGTTTGGGTAATATGTCCTCCTTTGCCTCCTGGTTCTTGGCCTGGAAGTTTTTATGGGAGGGACTCTACCTAGCAAGTACTGAATATTTCTGTGGGCTCTGGAGGCATCTTTCTCAACACGACAGCCCATAATGACAGCTGGCAGACATCTTCATGCAGTTTTCAAGGCAGATGTGGCTCAACCTTTTGCTTGTACACAGACTGCATTGAAACACTTTCCCAGTTCTACTTAACCTACCCCACAGCACATATCCGGTGTGCCTTCGGAGCACTTTTGAAACCTGCCACTAGTATTCCCTCTACAGCACATTCTTTGCAGCACAGTCTTCGGCTGAGTCTGAGAAAAGCAAGGTGAAAGGGTATCTCTGCTTTCTGAGGTGTAATGGGTTAGGAATTTGGCATTATAAAGTGTTGAATGTGTGGTATGGTTTATTTCTGGGGAAAAAAAAAAAAAGGACAAAAATACCCAACCAACCAACACCAAAAAACCAGTACCAAAAAAACCCAATCAATCAAAAGACCTACTTTAGATATTATTTCAGAAACGTTGTAGGGATGAAGTCTTATTTTGGAAGACAGTTGTTTTTCACATCAGCTTAATCTAGTTAGGTAAAGAATAATTCAAACATGTTATGGGCAGACAGAAGTGAGAGAGTTACTATTATTTAATCATTCATGTGCATAGCTGTGAAGCTGATCCTTTGTTGAACCCTCAACAACTAAAACAAAAATGAAGGTGTGTTAGCTTAAATCAGTGACCTGAAAGTACTTTGGCATGATTCACCTAACACGCTGCTCGTCAGAAGTAATTGTTTTTTCTACAGTAATTCAAACACTGTTTTTAATGCAGATGAGAACAAATGCATGTGAAAGAGGCAGAGGGCAAAGAGAGGAGTGGCTGCAGCTTTAAGCAGGTAATTGCCTCCATCTGTGTGCAGGCTGTGTGGGAAGGGACCAGGCCAGCTTGAGTTTTGGTGAGATTCAAATTCAACATGGGGTGATGAGTGGTAGGGAAATTTGGGGATTTTTTACGGTTGCTGTGCTGTATGTATCATGATGTGTCACAGCAGCATTGGGGGGCAGAGAGAACGAAAGAGGGGAAGCGTCTGCGATAATGGGTTTTGTATGCAAAGTGACTAGATTGCAACCACTGCAGGCCACACAAAGGATGCTGGATAAGAATTTTAGCCTAGACGCCTCTTGGATAGACTGCAGTAGGAACAATTTAGTACTTTTCCTGAAATACAAATGCACAGAAGTATAGTGAGATTCAGTATTTGCACAGAAGGGCGCTAAACCAATTTATACAAGGGGCTATTCTGCTGTCTAAAAAAGAACTCTAATAAAAGGCAAATCTAGAGATCCTTAATCTTTAACCTAACTTCAAAAGTTTAGTCCAAGCAGGTGGATGGCCCAGGGAATCAGCTCCCAGTTCGGCAGTTCAGGTTCAGCGTGAGTTCTATTTTACTGCCAAGATTATCTGTGCATGATGTGGTAACAGAGGTGCTTCCAGCAAGCACCTCTCATATCCCCTTGTACCTGAACTTTAAACCAGTGTCACTGCCCCTTAATGATTGAGGTTAAGAAACTTAATGTGAAAGTCCTTGGTGGTAACCTGACCCACTTCTCACCAGCGACTCCTAATTTAGAACAGTATGACAATATGCTAAAGGAAAAAAAATGGTTGGGCTAGTTCCCTTTTATTGACTACTGATGTCTGTCTTAACTATTGCTTGTAATTACTTGAACATTGATAATAATTTTAACTATATCCTGAACTCTTAGAGCTACTTTATTTACAACTTTTTTGGATGAGAGGATTTAGAGTCTGCATTACTCAATATCAAACTTTTCTGTAAGTAGAACCCTATGACAACAGTTCAGGAAAAAAAATCATAAATAATTTTAGTTTAGTTAAAATTATCTGGTTTAACTTAGTGTAAACTATGTGTTATTTGTAGAAGCAGACTTCCTAAGTTCAGAGTTGAACTCAACCTTGATGCTGTTAACAGCACCTCCATGCTGTGTCCCTTGCTCACTCCATGTCTCCACCTTGAACTTCGATGACATGAGCTACTACTCGGAAGTCATCTCTATGGAAAAATGCAACAAGATCTCAAACTTGCTATTTTTTGCCACTTTATACTACAGAGAGTGGGAATTTAAACTTGCTTGATGAAATTCAATTTCATTTTGATTTACAAGACTGATAGCCACAGATCAGTTCTTTTCCTTTGGAAAGCTGCCTGTTTGTATGACACAGCACCTGCGTATTAGAAAAAATACCACTGTAATTCATGCTTTTTGAAATGGAAAGGAAGATGGTTACTGCCCTGAGGTTCAAAATTCCTTTTGTGTTAGTGTTTGTTTGAAAAGGCTTATGATCAGAGATTTATAGACAGAAAGGAAGAGGGTGAAATGATATCATATTACTTCAAAAGATAGTGAATCTTGACAGTAAACATTAAGGTCAGTAATGGGAAACAAGCATTACCTGTAAGCTGTGATAGTACAAGGCAGCCAATACAGTAGCTCAACCGGAAAGATTTTACAACTACTCTTATGTAGCCATAACTATACCGGAATCTGTCAGATGTTCTTTTCTAGCTGTTTTAAAGCTGTAGATATCATTTGTCTACAACATACTTCACTACAGCTTAAGTAATTTTTTATAAAACAAATCATCTGCTGGAAAATCAGAGGTAAAGCTTGTATAATGATCACAAATAATCAGTCAGTCATCCTCGTTTTGCTAGGCTGTCATCCAGTCCTTTTGGAAGAGGTCAAACCTCGTAGATTACAATTTTTAACAGTATTCTCATGGCTGATATGACAAGGTAAACAGCTCTGTCTACTTGTAAACTATAAAGAGGTATAAATGAACAGGACTAAGAAGCTTAAGAACGAAGAAGGAAAGGGATAAAGCATTGAAGTTTTATCCTCACGGAGTGCAGTCAGGACACTGAACAATACACATAGAGTCTTTTCTTTGCTTCCAGTAAGGACTTTGAAAGGCAAAAATTACATAGAACGATACTCAGATTGCCTGAAGTTTTACTGCCTGTGGTCTTTGCACTGATTCTCCATCAAAGACACAGAGAAAAGATGTAGAAAGCTCAGTAAATTTGGATTGTTTAACAATCTATACTGTGCTGTTTTCCATCGAGTATTACATATTGTTTATCTCATGATCTGCATACGCATATTCTGCTTACCCTGAGAGACACTGTCTTTTTTCTTTTACACAGACCTATGTCATGAATTCCTGTCTATTTTCATGTGCAAGATGCTACTGCACATACTGTTCTGGGAAAGGAGAAGTAGAGAATAAAAAATATAATGGCTTCAACCAACCGTAAAAAGCATTCTTGAGCTCCAGAAGAAAATGTATTTCTGTAGACCGATAAATCTGGACAGGATGTTTACACACCAGCAGTGTTCATGTCCCAAGGGGTATCTTTGTGAGGTGGAAAACTAGAAAGTAGGCTCCTACTCAAACCAATTAAATATGTGCTGCTGGACAACAATTAATATAACTTCTGGGTATTACTACTGACAGTTGCACCCATACCATTGGCTTGTAACAAAAAGTTGATTTCTCTTATCTCCCCTTTGTATAATCTGCAGTGATAAGCATTTGGAATCTGAATTACTCATCGGCCCATAAATCAGGTACTCGCAGGCAGAGTGTGAATTGCATGCCAGGCATATTTATAAACAAGGTAAATCACAACTTTGTAGGACAATTAACAATTATTTGCTTTTATAAAAATATATACTGGATGTCTTTAAAAAAGAAAATCTTCTTTGGCCCACACCTCTGTTAATACAGAAATTGCTACTGTATTACATTAATAATGTAACAATTTGAACATATTTTCCTAAATATTGTTTTCTTGCAACCCTAGATGGATCCAGGGTCTCACCAGTTAGAGCACTGTTGTTGCCCTTAGTTTTATTTCTAATGGGGTATCAGTGAAGGTCACCTGTCTGGGGTGGATATTCTGAACTACTTTTTGTGGTACCTACAAATTCAGCTGGCAGCGCATCTCCTGAAGTTGTGAACGAAAGGCAATGCCGTTGTTTTGAGGAAGCCCACCAGCACGTCCTGCCAGGCTGGTGGCTTCTTTCCATTGTAACTTGCTATTGCTCGGCCGCCTCCTTAGCCATGGGACAACTGCAAACCATTCTTCACCATCAGTAACCCTGTCCGTGGCATTGCGTCTTTCACAGATCTATGTATTTTAGATCCATGTATTTTACATCTGTGATATGTGCTTTATTCAAAATATAGTTCTCAAAAAGCATCCACCTTTGCTTTACTCAGGGCAACTTCGTATTTCAGCCCGCTCCCCAGCCGCTGCTGGGAGAACCAAGCTAGCGCAGCGTTTCACAGCGCCGAAGCAAGATCGCTCTTAAGTACCAATTAAAACTTCAAAGCGGGAGACCCCTGACCAGGCCAGGGATGCCGTGCGTTTCGTCTATTTCCCTCTGGCAAACCGCGCTGCCCCGGCCCCACTGCCGAGGCAAACGTCGCCCGGCCGGGTTCCTCGCTCTGTACCCCTTCCCGGGGGTCCCCACCTGGGACTGGAGGGTTCGGGCCTGCAGGGTGGGGGCGCGACGGCCCGACTCAGTCTTCCCCGGCCCTCCCCTACCCTCTGGCGCGTTCCCCGGCAGCTCTCTGCGCGGGGCGGCGACTCACCGCGGCTGGCGGCTGCGGCGGGCGGGCAGCTGAGGACGGCCAGCGCGCAGAGCAGCGCGTACAGGGCCCGGGGCCCCATGGCCACCGGGTTCGGGGGGGGCGGCCTGCGAGGAGCTCCCTCCGTCCGTCCGAGCGTCCGTCCAGCGCAGGAGGACGCGAGCGCAGCCGATGCGCGGCGGGTAGCAACCGGCGGGAGGCTGGGGCTGGCGAAGAGCCGCCCCGGGGCGGCCGGGCCTCCCTCCGGCTGCAGGGGAGGAGGGAGCGCCTTGTGCCGCGCCGCGCCGGCAGAGGGGGCGCTGCGCGTCGCACCCGAGCTCCCCATCGTGGAGCGGGTGCGGAGCCGAGCCCCGGGACACCGGGAGGGGAGGGCAGAGCCCGCGACCCCTGCGCTGCAGCGGGGAGCGGCGGCACCCAGCGGAGGAAAGGGAAGGGGCCGTGGGGCCGGGCTGGGTGAGGGGGCAGAAGGGGCGGAACGGGGGTTGTTCTCGAGGAGTTGTTCTAGGCCAAGTTTGCCAGGTTCTGTTTGTGCAATCTCACAGGGCTACAGGTAACGCGCGCAGCTGAAGTATCTTCATTACTCCTGATTGATAGATCACATTCAGAAAACCTCCCTAATACACAGTTCTGCTTTGTATAAACAGTATCAGAGCTTGCTTGTAGTGGATGGGCACATGCTCTGGAAATACAGGACAACCTAAAACCTGTTCATGACCTAGATTTGCAGTCCTTGCATCTGTTCTGGCAAGACCGCTACAGAAGTGATGCTGCTCCTGAGCTCCAGTGGCGTATGCCTTGGACAGGCACTTTGTTCTGTCTTTCAGAGCAGCTCATGAATGGAGAGCTGTTTTAACTGAAGCCAGTATGAAACATAGAGTGGAATACATTTTGTCAACTTTGCAGCTAGTATTCTGGCTCTTCTTTGAAATTACTCATTCCAGGATATGGTGCCCCATCCTCAACCATAGAGCTGTTTACAGCAGTAAAGAAAAAAGAAAAAGGGGTAGGGGTGTCCATTTAGAAGTTGGTCCTATTTATGCAATGCCTTTATTACTGAAGACTTTAGCTGTTAGCAAAGTAAAAAGTATTGAAAATAAATACTCCTGATTGCAAATACCAGTTCCCAGTAAGTTTTGATGTTCCACAATCCTATCACTTGCTATGTTATAGCATTGTTAGAGCTGGCTACAATTTGTGTAGAGCAAGGGCAAGTAAGATACAAGTTTTACAGCTGACCAGCTTTTTTAAAGCTCTGTCATCCAAAGCGCTAAGGAACCCCCACAAAACACTTTATACTTCATCATTAACTAATTTTCTTAATCTATTTAGAAAATACCTTAGTAAGAGATAATTTTTTCCCCCATCTGTTTGGGAAGAGCAAGTGAAGCTGTTCTTGGGCATTCTCTGTGATCTCACAGCTCTATAAACATACCCAAAGGTAATACTTAAAAATTTCAAAACACCAAAATAGAATTGAACTAAATATCAGCCTTTCTTAAAATAATTGTGTATTTGTAAATGTTATACCAGACCTTAGAAAATCATGCATTGTCAGCATTTGTGTTTTTCGAGTTTCAAGAAGCCTTAACCAATGGGCTGCTGCTTGAGAAATAAACCAGCCTGCAGAGTTTGTAAAAGACGTGAAGGGAAACACAGTCTGTATCTGCAGGGAGTACCTTAGTTGCAGATATAAGAAAGTCATAGGGTTGTGTTCTTTTGTCTTCATAAATGAGATTACTACAAATATATTGAATAAATAAAACACCCAGCGCCTGTGGTTTGTCAATTTTTTTGCATGCATATGGGAACCAAATTTAAGTTAATGTTGTAACCTATAGTCATACAAGTCAGGCTGCTACTTTTTCTTACATGAAGTGATTGCAATGGAGGTGAAAAGTTCATGACTTCTAAAGCTTTTACCAATTGCCATGTTCTTTACTTCTGCTTTTTGCTCCTTTTCAAAGCATTTTTTTTTTTTTTGTTTTTTTTTTTTTTTTTTTGTGTTTTTTGTGTTTTTTGTGTTTTTTGTGTTTGTTTTTTGTTTTTTTTTTTTTTTTTTTAGGCAGAAGCATGTTACAGGACAAAACTCAGTTCCTGTTGAATATACTATGTCTACCAAAAAAAGCCTATAATTGTCTGCTATATCATTACTGCATCTCTGTTCGGGGAAAGAGCCATCTTCCTGCTGTGCATGCCCACGGTAGGCAGTTACTGCTCACTGAGGTTAGAATCTTTGTTAAAAACTCAGAGGCAAAATCAGCCCTCCAGGATGAGGGCTGTCTATCTAGTTATGAACTTTTTCAAAATTGGATGTGACCATCACTTTGAATTAGAGTGAAGATTGTTGTGTTGCCTCCATATTCTTAAAAAACCCCAAACAAACAAGGTTTGCAGATAAACACAAAGTGAAACAGAACAAAGGTGTTACTTGTGATGGTGTTTACTTGGCCAAAGAAAGAAGTTCTGCAATTCTGTGGATAGTTTTGGAGCTTCAGAGCCTTATCAGAATGGTTACTTCCCAAAGCAAACTGTGTCAGTTGGCAGGCACTCTTAAGTTAACTCTAAAGACATGCAGTAAGAAAATGCAAACTGTGAGGCTAACAGGGTAAGACTATTGGCTATTATAATTTCTTTCATCTTCCTTAATCAGCAGTAGTGAAAATTGAGAGATATAGGCAATTCTTTCAGGGAAAGTTGCATTTTTTCCTCCTATGGTAAAAAGTTCTGAGTACGCTCTACTCAGCTGTAATGGCATTTTCCGCAGGTTTTGCACAAGCAATGCAAGTCTTTCCTCAAGACCATTTAATGAATGAAACTAGTTTTATCAAGTCCTACCTAACTTTGAAGACCCTAAACTGAGCTTACAGCAGCCTCTAGAAAACCATTTTTTTAAACTGCATCTATCAGCTGTCAGCAGCATAGGACAGCAATGGGTAGGCACGGGATTACTTTGCTCATTTGCGTGGTACACTTATATAGTTCGGTAGAATCACTGTGATCAGTCCTGTTTAGCAGCATTCACTGTTTGTTCAGTGACAAGGCCCTAAATTGAACTCATTAAGAAAAGAAGCTTCTAAAGGAGTTTAAAGAAATTAAATGGAAATTATACTTTGATGTGCACCAGAAGAGCAGGAAGCCCAGGGAAGTGCTGGAGAAAAGGTGAGTGCTAGCATGCGAACTGTGTGCTAGCATCACGTGTCATTACCTGGGAACCACGCAAGCTTTCCTGAGTTTGTGCATATCCAGAAATAACTGAGGAACATGCTGTTCACAGTAGAACTAAGCAGTCACTAGGTGTGTCAAGTGTCTTATGCAAAACTGCATACCCAGGAGTGACTTATTCCCACAAAAACTGTGGGACTCTGGTATGTCTCACCAGCAAAATACCAGGCTTTTGACATGTTATCTCAAAGGCCTGGTCTTAGGATCAGCATTCCACATGTGCAGACATACCAGCTCAGCTAGAATTTGTCAAAAATACGTAGGTATTAGTTAAGTCCGTTACACATAAAAAGGTAAACAAAAGATTGTGAGTTTAAGTCATACTCAAGTACAATTAATTTCTCTCCTTTGGAAAGAAAAGTGTAGCTTTCACCTTTCCATCCAGCTATTTTAAGTGAACAAGGGGCTGGCTGGAATTAGATGATCTTTAAGGTCTCTTGCAACCCAAACCATTCTATGTTTTTATGGTTTATTCAAAATTTATATTGTATTAAAATTATATATACATAGATAACTAGAATAAAAATGGAAGTGCATAGAAGCAGTTTATCTTTTAATTATGATATTAGCTGTTTTAAAATAGTCAAGTGTTCAAATTTAATGTCATACATAAGTAAGTATAATAGCTGTTTCAGCTTTTATAGTTCCACAGGTCAGTATACTGCCTAAACTCATAACCTATATATCTGCCACTGACTTTACACTGGTTTAGTCTACCTTCAGAATTAATATTTTTACAACGCACTCCAGAATGCCTCACTGTCCATCTTTTAAAATGTTTGTCATGAGGAAAGTGAAAGTAGAAAATATTTTCTCTTGGTTTATGTGTATATATCACATTACCTACTGTACACAGCAAAATTATCATCATGTTCAGTGGCACAATGGCCACGAAGCCTTCACTGCTGAGCAACTCTTGTAAAGTGTATTGTGAAGACAATCAAGCTTAATTAGATTCATTTTTATAAAAGCACTGAAAGAGGTTCTTTCACTGTGGTCTGTATTCCTGCTTTAACAACTCTTTTAAATGAAATTTAGGAAGTAAGCCAGCTTAATTAGGCAATGTTTATTTTACATAGAACAATCTTCAAAGAATATTAAAAAACCCAATCTAAATACTGATTTTTTTGCTTTTATTTTCTTGCAATAATTAAAAAAAAAAAAGACACAGGCACAATTTACGTATTCAAATACTTCAGACTGAACAGTGTATGTTCACTGTTCAGATTTCCCCAATGCCACTCCAAAGGCTGTGAAAGTAGAAAATGTCATTTTACACGAGGCAGTAGTGCATTTGATAGGAATGAATCACAAAATATATTTTTGTACAGTAAGAAGTTATTGTCAATGCATAATTACCTACAAATTTTTTTTTTAATTGCACCAAAAGTTGCTTTACAATTGACAACTGCCACAAAATAGGCTTAGTATGTAACTAAGTGTTTGTCCAAACTATCCCCTAGAAATGAATTAGGATTTCTTTTAGTAAAAACTTAAAGTCTAATAAGAACTGTATTATATATCTGAGGTCATTTAAGAATGTTTTAATAGGAAAAGGTTTATAATATTCAACTAAATTCAATTTCTGCCTACCCTAAATTCCATACAACCACAATAGCGGAGCATCCTAAACAATATTTTGATTTGAAAGTACCAACACCAGTGAAATCTGGAACTGTTTAATTTAATCTGTATTCTATTTTTCTGCTTCATTATCAGTGCTGAAAGGCACTGTGTACATTCCTCTGAACATTTGGTGCTTTAGTTTTTTTTAAAAGTTAAAGCATCTATAATGACAAACTCCAAACAAATATTTAAAAGGAAAAATAAAACCCAAAACTGAATAAACTTCTCACTGATGAATGTGGACCACAATATCTGAAGACACTCATTTTCCATAGAACTTCTTATTCAACAAGAATATGAGCAAATTCACGTTCACTTTAGCCTTATCAAACATTTTCATTACAGCCACACCTTCGTACTGCATCTGAAGCAAATCCTGTAATCAGAAATAAAATCATTAATCTCTGTTTGTATCCATGCCTTACAACAACAGGATGGGGTCATTTTCATCATGGGATAACTGGCTCAAACTCCAGGTCCTTCAAAATCTATAGAATTACCAGCAACTATTGCATAGGTGATACATGCCTTCTAGTTCCCAAATTGCAGACTGTCAGTAACAGCAAACCAGAAGAAATACTGTCTTCTGTGTATTTTTGTTTTCTCCTGGCTTTTGCTGCTTGCCACTGAACTAATGTGGCATTTGTTTTTATGCACTTGCCCTAATATAAACATTAACCCAGCTCTGTGCCCAGCATCCTACAGAAGCCATATAGTTATTCCCCACATGATCTGCTTCTCTGTGCTGATTGAACAATTCGTGAATACATATAAAAAATATGAAATAGTTTATAACTAAGAAACCTGTGACTATATAGCAAATCAGAAAAACTCAAACTCTACCTGGAAATGGAGCTGCACTTTTTCCATCTCAACTCCCAAGAATTTTGCTTTGATTTCAAAGTCACCCACTTCTTCTCCAGGTGTGATATCAAACATCACATTCTTAAACCTTGAAACCGAAAGGAAAACTGATTATGTATGCTGTCCAGTTTTATATAATCCACAGCTTCTAGAAAAAAGCCTACAGAACTCAAAAGAACTTTGGCCATGAGCAGTGTAAATGGTGTCAAATGAACCACTCCATCCCTCCTGCAACGTCTTCTTGGAGACCTTCTGGTGTACATGTAGTATGGAATGCAGAGCTCTCCCTTTTGTACTGGGGGGAGAGGGGAAGAGGAGAGAAAGCTGGGGGAAGTTCAGGGAACAAAGATGATCAATTGTGTACAGCATAGGAATTTTTTCTTATTCAACCAGATTTTTGTTCTGCCATGCCCAAGTGTCTCCTTGCAGGTGCACACACACTCTCCCCAGGTTTCAGTTTGCCTCGTGGCTTCCTCTGTCTGACAAAACCACTTGGAAAAGAATTACATCTGGAAAACTTTTTTCCATGCAGAAGATAGATGGAAGGGTGCAGAGGAAGAAAGGTTTTCAGTATAGTGGCCTCAAAATGGATAGATACAAAATGGATGTTAAACCACCCCATCTGTTTACCTTGCCATAGAGAGGCAGTGCAGAAAAAGAGGTGTTTACTTAGTATATAAAAGTGATTGGTCAGTAAATGGAAGAAATAACTGCTACAGATGCTTAACAAGTCAGTCAGTAGCAGTGAGCATGCTGCTGGACTTCTACTGGTTTCATGAAGAACTAATGCCAAAATAGACTTAAATATTTTTCCAACGTAATCATATAGTGAGGTACAAGGGAAAAAATTAATTGTAACAATTAGGCTTTATCAATCTTCTGAAGATAAAAGTCTGAGGTAATTTTAGGTGTGGCATAGGGAATGGCAAAGGTTTCTTTTAACAAAGTCACCTTAAGAAGATTATTAGAAAATGCTCTGGATTGTTTATACCACACTTACTGGTTGGTTTGAAGATCTTCAATTTCTAAGATGACACCTTTTTCATGCAGTCTCGCAGCTGTGTACTTCAATGAGGTCTGCTTCAGTTTTTTGCTTCCCTTCGCCTCTTCTTTTCCATCTACTTTAATTGACCTCCGTGAATTTCTGGTAAGAAAACAAGAAAATGGCTTTTAATTTATCTACCAGGTCTTTTATAATTCAACTACTCTTCTAGCCATATTTAGCTTTCCTTCAGTCTTTGCCTTCTTGAACTCCAATTAATAAGCAGAATTAACATTCAGAACAAATCTAAGAATTATAGGCCCTTCTAGCACATAGCGAACAGTCTAAACATTTTGACAGCAATTTTGAATCAACATCTTTAGCACTTTTGTAAAGTTTAAACTCTGCTGTGAAATGTAACCCCAATCCAAAAGAGTCCACAATCACTGTAAACTAGCAATTTGTAAGCTTACAGTGACATAGGTGTTAAATAAGATTGGCCATTAGAGTTCATTTTTGGATCAGTGAGGTAAGCTCCTGTTCATGTCAGTAAAACATTTTCATTTTGACACATCAGTGGCACAAACGGGAGCTTGTTATCGAGTAACTGCATCATACCCAAAAGGTAAGATTATTTAGGCATTTGGGGCAACCCCAGGCACACCTACAGGCTGAGTGAAAAGTGATTCAGAGCAGCCCTGCAGAGAAGGACTTGGGGCTGTTGGTCAATGAGAAAATGAACATGAGCTGGCTGCAGTGTGAGCTCGCAGCCCAGAAAGCCAACCGTATCCTGAGCTGCATCAAAAGGAGCATGACCAGCAGGTCAAGGGAGGTGATCCTGCCCCTCTACTCTGCTCTCCTGAGACCTCACTTGGAGTATTGTGTGCAGTTCTGGTGTCCTCAACATAAAAAGGACATGGAACTGTTGGAACAAGTCCAGAGGAGGGCCACGAGGATGATCAGGGGACTGGAGCACCTCCCATATGGAGACAGGACGGGAAAGTAGGGTCTGTTCAGCCTGGAGAAGAGAAGGCTGCGTGGAGGCCTCATAGCAGCCTTCCAGTATCTGAAGGGGTCCTATAAGGATGCTGGGGAGGGACTCTTCATTAGGGACTGTGGTGATACGACAAGGGGTAACAGGTTAAATCTTAAACAGGGGAAGTTTAGATTGGATATAAGGAGGAAGTTCTTTTTTGTGAGGGTGGTGAGGCACTGGAATGGGTTGCCCAGGGAAGTTGTGAATGCTCCACCCGTGGCAGTGTTCAAGGCCAGGCTGGACAGAGCATTGGGTGACATTGTTTAGTGGGAGGTGTCCCTGCCCATGGCAAGGCAGTTGGAACTCAATGATCTTGATATCCTTTCCAACCCTAACCATTCTATGATTCTATGATTTATTTCCCCCTTTTCCATTTGAGAGACAAAACCCAATCCTTTTAATGAAGAAAAAAAAAATAATTACTTCTAAAATCTGCATGACTTCAAAGCATGCTAATAGATCTGTGAAGTAACACCAATTAAATTGATTGAAAATGTGTATACATCTCAGGCCTATTTCTGTAAGGTAGCCTTAAATAAATGCGAGACTTTACTTTCCAGGTTTTGGAAGTAACTTTTTCAAGTTACAGTGATAACTTCCACAAACTTCCTAATCCATGGATTGTCAATCTGTCAGAACCAAAACTTTCAACTACAGATTTATACCTGCTCTCCCCGCCTGATAAAACACACTGAAATACTATAAGACAAGACAACTTACTTTCTTGTTAAGTTGTCTAAGCAAGTTTTTATGTAAGTGTTGTAATAATTTATTTGTTCTTCATAAAATGTTGTCTTGGAATTAAGTGCATTCAAAGTCTGCTGGAGTTTCACCAATTCAGCTTTTCGATGATGTCTGTATCTTCTTTGATTCCGGATATCCTAAATAAATCCATTAATGTAATTGGTTTGTTAATCTGTTATTGTAGAAAGTATCAGCTTACTGCCATTCAAATCTATAATTACACAACCTGACCTAATTAATCAGAGAAAACATGAACTATGAACTGCCATATTAGTTTTCATAAGCATAGTACAAATAGTAAGTACTACAGTTTATGTGACTGTACAGAAGACAGCAATCACACTGCTACTCATGTATACAAGTGGCGGTAGTATCTCTAACTCTGTGATGGTCTCCAGGGCATGACAGACACAGCAGTCATAAGGAATACATTGTCTTCATCCTACAAATGGAAGCTTTCTCACATCTAGTTTCTGGTCAGAGTCCTAAGAAATGAGAGCTTGGGCTTCTACTACCTACAGCTAAGGTGGAGCTTGGGTTTAAGGTAATGGTTTAGTTGAGGTAGTTGAAAAAAAAAATAAAATATAAGCATCTTCCAGTCCTAAGGCTCATCCCAATTTTTAGATTCCCTTAATGGCTCAGAATAAAGTGTCTAGGCTTACAGAAGAAATAAAAAAAAGAATGGGACACTGAATAAATATGTAGAATGGTTTTGTCTCAAGCAGAAGCAGACGCCTGAACAGAGCAGGGCTTTAAAGTGGCACTTCAGAATAGCTGCAACATTAAATAATTATATTACAGACTTAGCTCACATGAGTAATTCACTCATTTATATACTTAAATATATTTGCAACTTAAAAAGAGTACATATTGATTGTATGTAAATCACTCGTGTGTTAGGAGTAATTTAGTTATGAAGAAAGATAAACTGATATTACTCATGAGCAATTAAAGGTAATCCAATATTAGTCATAAGCAATTAAAGACAATGCAATACATTAAGATTCTTAGAGCCAGTATTAGTGTGAATTTGGAACAGGACTTGCCTATATGTACACAAGAGGCCTGGTGCTTTATCAGCCACAGGATGGGCACTGTATTTGCCCTGTATTTTCCTTGAGTCCTGCCTAACCACTGTAGATCAGTTTTAATCCCAATCAGAGAATGTTTTGGAATTTTATTAAGTCTTTTTAAACTTTATCAATACTACATTAATTGCTGATTAACACACTGATGTGTAATTCTGATTCCTTTTAAGATATAAAGAGCTATGTTGAAACACTTTGTACTGGAGAAGTTAAAACAGCATCAGTATTAAATCTGGATAATCTGGAGTCTACAGTGGTATATTATTCAGTTCAAGTATTTGTGCATGAGAGAACTGTCTGTAACTTATTTTATCAGTAGACAAAGATGATTTGTTTTTTTATGTGGATATTTCTGCAATTTAGTGTAGCATTTTCAGGAAAATGTGTATTATACATCTCTAGCTGGAATGGACTTAGGTCAGATGCTTAAAAACTCTCAATATACAGCATGTTCCATTTACCTTAGCGATCTCATTTATAATTTCTTGGTACTTAGTTGCTGAAGACACCAGTCCTGCTTGTTCCAATGTCCGGAGGTTTCTCTGAATTTTCCTTTTCTTCTGTTCTAGTGGTAGCTGTCCATCTTTGAAAATAGACTGACTGTGCTTCATTTTCTCTGGAGTTTTGGAATCTAAGATGGCACGTTTTTCTGCAAGTTTCAGATGCTCAGATTCCTGTGCAGGAAAAAAAAATCCAGGACAGTTATTTTCCAACTCATTATAACAGTTAAGTATTCAAGCACATTGAATACTCAAAGGAGGTTGTCAAAAATCAAAGTGCAGATTTATATCCTTTTACTACATGGCTTTATTTATATCCTCTAACCACATGGTCTGAAAATGCTTCATTTACTATGCCTTTTGACATACCTTAAGTATCACAACACCTAAAAAATATGTTTCAGTTAATCAAAGCATGACTAAAATCAGACAAGTCAATGGCTTCACTTAGTTGTGAAACAGTGGCCCAGATCTCACAGGTGTGCCCTACATACATACACACACACTTGAGCTAAGCTAAAATGTGCACGTTTTTGAGATGTAGCTTTGTGTGTCAGTGTCTACAGGGAAGTCTTTAACTGGGAGCTCTTCCTACTCAATTCCCATACCAAAGATAACAGTAGTTACCCAGGCAGATGTTTGCTTTTATTGCTTAAGCAAATAAACTAGGTGTCAGGAAGCTTGAGTTAAGACACTGGAGTACGTGAGGAAAAAAAAGAATCAAGCAGAAGTATTAACCTCAGGCAGTTTGGTTGTGTTATAACATGGGATAGAAAAGACCCTGTTTAAAAAGAAAAGTTAAAGAGAATATTATCACTGTGCTAGGTGACAGCAAGATACAATTTTTCTTTTCCTTTGAAGCTGTTACCAATTATATAGTAGAAGAAAATTTGCAAGTCTCGCATCTTGAAGGCTCTAGATCTGAATAGCATAAAACCTGCAACATTAGTATTAAGCAGTGGAGAAAGCTGTTGGAGATCTGTGAGGCTTTCAAATAGCTATAGTAAAGCAAGCACTTTCTTCACTATTCGGGCACAACATAAGACTTACCTGTTGTGCAGTGGCCGGTGTTTCTAATATTTCTAAGAGTGTATCCCCTGGCTGTGTTCGTATCACATCCACAATGAGTCTTTTGGTCCTTTTAAAAACGATATATGGGTATTACAAGACAGTTGTCACTGGATCACTTGTGCATTTCATTTCTTCAGCAGTAAAAATAGCAAGCTCCCATTGTTATGGATACTTAGTAATGTTTGTGTGTCCCAGCTTTTTGTTTCAGAGCTTTCATTAATAATGTTGAATGTCTGGCTTCTACACAGGTCTAAATAGAGAAATGCATTCATACTTCCCCCCCCCCCTTTTATTTTAGAAAACAGTTAACCAAGTAGCACAGTAAAACAGTTACTGTTAGCATGATAAAAATTCAAGCAACAACTCACATGTGGATTTTAATTACAATCACAAAAATCCAGCAGATATGAACATAATCTTTGCAAAGCCTAGGCTATACATGGATTCATTAAAGGTCATATTTACTGAATAAAGTGCAAATGCACTCAAAACTGCTGAAATCCAGAAGGAGTATTACATCCATCACAATGAACTTATGGACACCACTTAAGGGCAGATATTTCTCTAGTGGTAGCAGACAGAGAGCATTTCCTTGCTGAAAAAGGGAAGCTGCTACACACTGATATGTAAACCAGTTCTTTTTTGGGGTCAGAATTTATCTAATTCCTGCTGTCTCTTCATCAATAATGCTTCCAAGAACACCCTGCTACAGGATTCTCTTAATTCAGGGGACGCAGTTACAAACGAGATATACCTCATTATTCTTAAAAATGAACATAAACTTGAAGATGCAGCTTAAGTTTCCCAGGAAAATGTCTAAATATGATGAAGGCTTCTGTGATAAAACCTCAAACCTCATGACTAGGTTTAAAATTATCATTTACCTACGTAAAGTTGTGGGTTTTGTTGGTTTTCAGGACAAGAAGTTTTCATAAATGCAATAAGATTAACTCACATATAGAAAACATTATCCAAAACCAATGAGTATTTGGGTATGATCCAGGCTTCCATTGAAGGACTGCTCCTTCCATGTTAGAAGGTGACCTGCTAATCCTCCTGGAAACTAATTTGCTCATTCAGAGCTGCTGTTAACAGCACTGAGTAGTTCTAGCATATCGCCAGGAAAAAAAACCCAAGCCCAAAACCACACAAAAAACCCCAACCAGAAAAGCTTTCTGGTGCTGGCTCACTTGGGCTACATCAAGACATTGCTGGCTTTCTCTGTCTGATGCAACTTTTGTCAGTCTTTATTGGTCACCACTGCATTCTACATTAATGTATATGGGACGGCATTGCTATTTTATGCAGTGCTTAGAAACAGGTGCTGATATGGCTGATAAGACATGTGGCTTATTTCTACTTCATCTCCCCATGTACCAAACTTGCTCAGCTTTGTTGTTTTCCAGAAGCAGCACACTTGGGGCTGGATACCTCCGTCTTCACCTGCCACTTGGCATGCAGCACTTGCACGCGCGAACCAGGCAGACCAGGCACCTTACACAGGGTCCTCTAGGCAGGGGTACCAGCAAATATTAGGGCTTTTCAGAGAAGCATTAATAAAACCATGTAAAAAGCAAGTATGTTGCTATTTCTATAGCATGTCCCTTGCAAGGAAACATGCAACACACACTGAATCAACTGACTTGAATTTCAGCCAGGTGCCTAACATTTCACAGTGGCATTAAAAGATTTCTCTGCAGCTAAGTTAGGAAAGTTAAGCATCTGTATGTACACATCTCTCTTTAAGAAAAGTAACAGAAGTATTTTTTACTTTGATAGTAGTGCAATGTAACACAAGTTGCTAAATATTCTTCTGTCAGATTGTTTACTAAATTTGCTCAAAATATATTACTTGAAAACACTTATGTAATAGCGAAGTTAAATTCTTTTGTTAATTCTCTTCCTATTGGTTCAACATATTTCTGCACAGTGTTCAGGATTAAAGACATTTCTTTTGGCCTTCATTTCACATATTTTTAGGGATTTCATGTAGGGATAGCAAAAAAGAACAGGAAGCTCTCTTTTTTTCTTTTTTAAAGGGACAACAGTCAGCGTATCCTTATTACGAAACCAGCTTGGGAACAGCTGTAGAGCCTTGGTCTCTGAAGTATCAAATGACAAACACAAATTTGATTCAACATTGTCACTGCAGACCCTTTACTTTAGACCTGAAATTATATTTGATAAATTAAAGAAAAGCCTCAGTGTTTTCTTGTTTAAGATTCAGATCAAATATGCACAAATAAAGTGTAAAAGCAGGAAGAGCTTTCTTGCACTTAAAAGCAGATTTTTCTCCAGACCTTAAACGGGCATTTATAGATTTCACTGGAATTGCACCACTTACTACAGACATTGTAGTGAATCAATTTCTTCAGAAGTAAAACTTCATATATTACCTAATAAATTCCTTTTACTGATTTTTATTTTGAAAACAAATACTAACAGATTAGAATTAATTACAGGTTGTATCTACACCCCAAGTGCTTGCAAAGGTGTGAAATCCTTATCCTGTAATTCCCTTTAAAGTGAACTTCTAACCTTCACATTTGTGGGGTCTAAATAAGCATGGTACTAAAGGAGAGCAGCATCCCATTCTCCTCCAGGAACTTAAATAAACCAGTCCCTATTCTGCACAGCTTGAAATAACTTCAAAAGAGGGGTGCCAATAATTTGATACAAAGTGCTTTTATAAAAATGTTTCTGACTATATATAGTAGCCTATATCCCAGGGTACCCCAATGGCCATTTCTTAATTTGCTTGCCAAATAGAATAAACAATTTTCTTTCCCTGGATAAAGCATGCACTATTCCTGCAGAAGTGACAGGCGCATCCGGTTCAAGTAAGTGATGGCAGTAAGTCAAGGAAGTGTTTTACTTTGCGGGGGAGGAGAGGACAGTGTGATATTGACCATTCCTTGCAAGGCTAGACAGCTTTACATCCCTGCTTTCCCAGGGCTATGGTTTTTAAAGCAGAATGCTTTTACAACGTTATGGAAAAGCACTTACTAGGCTAGATAATGATCCAGTCATGCTCCAGAACACAACTGGCTCATGTTTATCTTTCTGCAAGCTTTCTGGAAGAATCGGCATTTTCTCTGACTTCTGCAAAAGTTTGAGTAAGACGAAACAGAAACTGGCTTTGGAAAACTGAGTGCACTCAGTACCTCAAAAATACACCTAGTCTGGACAGCACAGTAGAAGTAACTTTCAAAACAACAAAAAAGAGAAAACATTGCCAAAAATACAGGGTTTTGAGCAAAACATACTTTATCATTAGGCTCTTGAGATCCTGATCTTCACCTTCTCGTAACTCGTATTTGCTTGTTAGAGACAGTGAAATCTCTGTTTTTGCAAGCTGATTCAGTGTGCTTGCCCGGTTGGGGTCATTGGGATCAACAGCTCCTTCTCCTGTAAGGAAATATCTTTAAGTTTGCCAGCTCTCCCATGATTCAATGCACAAAGCAAACAAGAACCTAGATAATAAACCTCAAAGCTTATTAAAAAGCATACCCCATTCCTGCCATTTAGAAGCAGGATTTTTTTTGTTTTTTTCTTCTTTTCCTGGACATTGAACAGTCAGAACCATAGCCAGTTATTTATAAGTCCAGTTAGAATATTTTGGAAATGCCACCAACTCTTGCTTTTCAAGCTACTGATGTGCAAGGGACTCACAAGTCATATTCTCAAAGAATGCAATCATGATGATAATCATTTGTCCAAAAATGCAGTGATAGTGGAAAATGAAAGAATAGCAGCTATGTTAACAGGCTATCCACTTGGAAGCTGGTATAATTCATGACAACCTAACTACTTTCTACGCAGTTCACATGTTACAACAATTAAGGCAAATATCAGCCACATTTATACCTTATAACTCTAATAGATTTACCTAATTTTTTAAAAATAATTTTTTTTATAAGTGCCAAAATAAAAAATTGTCCCTTCTCTATGCACATTTTCCAAGTTCTTAGCCAACAGTAGCAAATCCTGAGGTCATGATATTAAAAAAAAAAAAAAATCACTTGCTTTCTATCTGCAATTTGAGCACAACTGGATCATTCTAGTTGAAAAATTACTAATGTTTGGATTTTGAATCACATCAGTCTTTAGCGTGAATATTGCACATTAGATGAAGTTTCAATTATAAGGAGTAATATTACAGGAAGTGTTCATAAAATAATTCTATGGTAAATGAGGAAACCGTAACTATGAGAGACACCAGAGTATTTAAAATCAGGCCCCCATTTCATTCTGCCCCATTTAGTGAAGTTAACCATAAAGGTGAAGAACAGCATACCGAGGAAAGACTCTACATCAGGAACAGGTCCCAGCCCTTCCAGCAATTCATTCAGCAGGTCATTTGGCTCAGTGGCAATGGCATCTTGATGTTCCAACAGTAGCTATAAAAAATTGTAAATGAAGTATCATCCAAAAAAATACAGTAAAAATTCCACTCTTCCCTGTTCCTCCCGAAAAATTCTCAGTGTCTTTATACTTCTAGATAAATCTGGAGACTCAGTGCTGAAAAACAGACCTGATGTGATCAGGATTATTGAGGACCCAGGGTGAGGAAGCATATTCAGTTCTGGACTATGAATTTAGGATTGCTCTTGCTGCAAGATGGCTTTGCTGTGGCTCTCTGGCAATCATCTCCAAAGTGGAGATACTTATTTTCTATATAGCTATGCCAGTAGCTTACAACAGCAACAGTGATACAAAATACAGTCATTTCTGAAAGGAAACCGAGAAACCAGCTATGCAGTAACTGCTGTACACTTTCTAATGGAAGTTGCAGGAGATCTGTGAACATATTCACAATAACTTCCATTGCTCCTGGAAGTTTTCCATCTGCAAAACTTTAACCCACAAAAATACCGGTAAGCCAAGCCAAAGAGCATGAACAAGGCAATAATGTTTTCTTGAAAACAGGCTCACACTATCTATGAGAAAAGTAACTTCATGCTGAGTTAGATAAAGCCAACAGCATTAGTGACTGCTAGATTTAACAGCCCATTCCCTATAGAAGCAGTGTTCTTTACTTGGAGAGAAAGAGTGTCACCAAGCATCATTGGAATTTAGCTATAGCAAAGCATTCACAGGTGGCAAAAAATCTAGGATTTGAAGTATTTTTAAAACTGCAAGTTATAGTCAATAGTTATCGGTTACTAGAAACTTACTGACAACCAGAAAGCCTACATCCAGAAGAGAAAGGCATTTCAGATGTACTTATAGGACAGAACTGAGCATTACAAGCCCACGACCATTAACATGTTTAAGACAATTTTCTCTTATGTGCACCAGCTACCTCACGCTATACATAATGCTGACTATGATACTGTGAGACCTGCTGAGAAACACTGTGTGCACAAATTAGAACTCCACTATGCTTGATACTATACAAGCACAGAATGAAAAAGGCATTCACAGGACAAATTCTTTGGGCCAAAGGCAAGAGAGACATCGGGAAGCACCAAAAAGGAAAGCTGAAAAATGCAACATCCCTTGGCCCAGCTACAGCCAACAGAGGTGTGCAATGAAAATTAATGTAGGCAAGTACCGTGGGCAGAGATTTGATAACTTTTTCTGAAACTGAGCAATGCATGACAAAAGACAAGATGTTTATGCCTCTCCTTTTATTCAAACTATGTTTTTGATCTACATGAGCAAAATTTAAAGTTCTATTTACATTTGCAGGGAAGGTGCATTGGGAGAAAGCAACTCAGATGAAGGCTCAGGCTTGAGCATTGCTGGAACTCCTGGTAAATACACTACACCCAGATAATGTGTTGTCTTCAGACCTAATTGATTCCTCTAGGCAGGCAAATGTGCATAATCATGTTATCAAAAAAGACCATCTGCTTGATTGCACTTGTTGGCAATTTATTTTCATCAATTTATCTCATATTTTGTAGGGTGTTTTATCAGCTAATATAAAATTGCCCAGTGATACTTCCTCAGAAGTTGTGGTCAATGGCTCAATGTCCAGCTGGAGACAAGGAACAAGTAGTATCCCTCAGGGATTGGTGTTGGGACCGGTCTTGTTCAACATCTTTGTTGGTGACATGGACAGTGGGATTGAGTGCACCCTCAGCAAGTTTGCCGATGACACCAAACTGTGTGGTTTGGTTGGTACGTTGGAGGGAAGGAATGCCATCCAGAGGGACCTTGACACGCTTGTGAGGTGCGCTGATGCCAACCTGATGAAGTTTAACCATGACAAGTGCAAGGTCCTACACCTGGGTTGGAGCAATCCCAGGCACAGCTGCAGGTTGGGCAGAGAAGAGATTCAGAGCAGCTCTGCACAGAAGGACTTGGGGGTGTTGGTTGATGAAAAAATGAACACGAGCCAGCTCCAGTGTGTGCTTGCAGCCCAGAAAGCCAACTGTATCCTGGGCTGCATCAAAAGGAGAGTGACCAGCAGGTCGAGGGAGGTGACCCTGCCCCTCTACTCTGCTCTTGTGAGACCTCACTTGGAGTATTGTGTGCAGTTCTGGTGTCCTCAACATAAAAAGGACAAAAAAGGATAAAAAAGACAAAAATAGGCACAAAAGACAACCCGGTATATATGGTTTTTTTAGCAGACCAGGTCATTAGAGGGAAGTTCTTTGTGGGGTTTTTGTGCTTTTTGAGGATGATGTTTATTTGGGGAGCTTGGAGAGGGAGAGGAGGGCACCACAGGGGATAGTTTGCAAGCCAGGAAACAGATAGAAATATCCCAGCTTTGGAAGGGCCATGTGGTAGACATTTAACTTACACCCTAATGAGTCATAGTAAAGCCTGCAGTTAATCTTTTCTTTACCCATGATAAAGAACTGGCAGGATGCCACAGCTTCAGTCCTTCTAAATCAGACTTTTGCATCTGCTTCCAGAAAAACATATGACAGAATGCTAGAGTCATGAAATACACCGACTTTTTCTCTATTCCCCGAGTCAAAGGAGCTTCTTCAAATTAGCGTCACTTTCTTAGCCAAGACAGGAAAATGTTTATACATATAAATAATTTAGGAATGTCACAGTAGATTAGAACAAAAATATTCCTCCCTTCCATCAGAAAATGTTATATTCTAATTATTATTCAAGACGGTGCTTTTCCATGGAAGCAGTATTCTAGGAAAAATACAAACACTCAATTCCATACCACTTCAGAGATGAACTGAAGAAGTTATTACAAAAGGAAGGGCAAACACTAAGACTTTCCCCTAGAGTGTTTGTTGCAAGTATTTAATAATCTGTATGTTAGTCTGTTGACTAGTATATTCTCATTGACTTACCGAATGGGTATTGATAATTTCTTCAATGGAGATATATATGACAGGTTTGCTGAGGGTCACCATGTCAGAGTATTCATCAATATTGAATTTCTCCTCTGGTTCGGGAACATCACATGCTGCTTGAAAAAAAGTTCTTAGAGAAAATGAGAAAGATTCTGTAATTGCCTCCTATAAAGTAATTTTGGTTAGCCTGTATAAAAAAAAAACCCAATCAAGTCTTTGACATATACAATCATAGAGCAGTTTGCATTGAAAAGGTCAATTCAAAGGTCATCTAGCCCACCCCTCCCTGCAATGAACAGGAACAACTTAATCTGGATCAGGTTGCCCAGGACCGCATCCAGGCTGGCCTTGAATGTCCCCAGGGATCGCACATCCATCACCACACTGGACAATTCGTGCCAGTATTTTAGCACCCTTAGTGTGAAAAATCCCATCTTCATGTCCAGCCTGAATCTCCCCTCTTTTAATTTAAAACCATAACTCCTCATCCTATTGCAACACGCCCTGCTAAAATGTCTGTCCCCATGTGTCATATTTGTCTTATAATCTGCAATCTACTTTAAATGTTTGAAGGAAACTTTTGGAGGCAATGCATTTACACATGAATACAATGACAAAGTGTTCTGTCTTTAATGGACAGGAAAGAAAAAAGGGGCTGGGATTCCTTAGTTTGGAGAGAAAAAGCTGAGTAATATGATCAAGTTGCACAAAATAACAGTGGCATTGAATGAGATAGGTGAAAAATTCATTCCTCAAATCCCACAATTATGGGACAAAGGGGTATGCAATAAATCTAGCCGAAAAATACTATTTTCAAATGAATGAAAGGAAGCACACTTTTAATCGACAGGTGGCAAACTTCTGAATATTGCTATAGGAGGAGCTTGTGGAGGCAAATGAACTCAAAGGTTTAAGAAGGGTTTAGACAAATTCCTGCACAAGTTCATAAATGCACATAATCTTTCATAATCTTTCATAAAAGATCTAGGCAGGGGTGGTAGCTTTTAACATAGCTAATACTGCATTTGCAGCTGCTGGGAGAGTAGAAGTGGAACAGGCAGCTGAGAGCAGCCATTGTTAGTGACTAAGGAGGGTTTAGTTAAAGTGCAGAGCACAGCCACCCAGAAATTCAGTTTTATATAAAGTTACCTTAATTAGGAGAGGAATTCTTCCTTTTGTAGCAATCAAAGGGCCAACCATGAAGAGTAGGCTCTTTCATTAGCATTTGTTATTCCTACTATAACACTTTCTACCCTATTGTTTCTTCATGATTATGTCATGGCTATAAGTACTTCATTAAACAGAATGACTAAGTCTGAGTATCTTTATGTTCATGGCTGATTTCTCAAGGAAACACATTCTATGAACAGTACATTTAATCTCATGAAGGGCAGACATTAAAGACATGTTCTGAAAATGAGTTTGTCTCAAGACTCAGCAACTCAAGACTCAGTAACTCAAGACTCAGTTTAAGCTAATAATAGCAATCACCCCAAAAGATGGGCTATAATCCCAAAGAACTTGTGTTCCAGAGTATAGCAAAACATGCAAATTCCTATGAGTGTGCAAGATGAAAGAAAAAAATCTGTGTGGGATCTCTCTGCAAACATGAAAGGATAGAAACAGAAACCGCAATCTTTTCCTGCACAACTTTTTTATTCAGACTAAACATTCAACTGCTCTCCCAACCAAAAGAGCACATTATTTTTGCTGCATAATGGATTAACCCATGCTGCAGTAAGGCAGCCTTACTGCAACCAAGCCAGCAGAGGTGATCGTTTCTCAATGTAATGTTCAAGCAGAAATATATCTTGTTACTCCTGCTTCAACTTCCTCAACAGTGAGGATTTCTTCTATGGCAGATCACTCAACATTTTTAACTCTGAGCAAGAAATTTCTATAGACAAGGAGTCCACCTGCTCTACACATCCTAGAGGAGAGCTCTTACTGTATAGGTATTTGAAAGGCTTTGCATACCTGAACTTCTGGTATGTCTGTGAGAGGTAAGTGTTCATAGACGATAGATGTTCGCTCTCTCCTTCAAAGAGTTTGTTAGAAGCAGCATGCTGAAGGACTTTTGCCACACAGCCTAGGTTCCTCCTCTGATCAGGGTGTATCTGGCCCCCAGCTGTTATATCAACGATATCAAAGCCATCAGGAGCAACAATGGCAGGGTTCATATAGCGATAGTACAGGAGGTTGCCGACAATCTAAAATAAAAAATAAGGAGATCTTCCCTTCACACACAGTAATTACAGTTAACAAAACATGATCAACCATCTCTACTGCTGAATTAGACCCATTGGAACCAGTGCTTAGAAGAACCTCCAAGACGTACATGTTACCATGTAGCTAATTTACAAGAGCCTGTGGTCTTTTACAATATGTGCCTCTTGCAACACCTCTGTGAATGTCAATTATGGACTTTGACAATCACATCTGAATTTAGTGCTGGCTTTAGGTCAGCAAATGCAAGGCATTGAGTTGAACAGAAAGACAAACATAACTCTTCCAGATTTTGCAAGGTGCAGCTCCAGAGGCTTAATCGCTACAGATGTCTGCCAGCATTTGTTGCATTCACTGACAAGCGATCCGCTGTTTCTCATGAGGACAACATGCAGATCTAAAAGACTAGAGAACAGATTTTCCAAACTGCAATTTCCATAATGATGTTGCAGTAATATATATTGTGTAGATGGTGGCTTTGAATCATTCCTGATCTCAGAAACAGGAAGGACTTTTCTTTCTGCAATTTGCCTCTGTGTAGTCACACGCAGAACTTCCAGTTTACACATTTCAAACAGAATTTCAATTGGGTGCCTTATGTTCTACTTGTCTGCCTTTTTTATTTGCTTTTCCATAAATTAAGCAATGACTTAATCTGTACTTCTGGAGTGATGGACAGGAATACCGTATAAACGCTGCATGCAAGGATTTCCAATTCATTGTTAAACCACACAAAAGCAGAATTAATGTTTCAGCTGAGTTTGAAGCCCTCTATGCACCATATATATATATTTATATAAATTTTAAACACTGAACCATATCTTTCTGAAGAATAATGGGGAAGTATCATTAAAATGAATGGCTTATTATTTTAGAACCATGTCATTAAACACTAATGAAAGCATCTTTATTGAAGTGCAAATAATTCTAATTTGAGAGAGCTGACAGTCTCTCAGCTAGCTGGAAGGCTTGTGGAGCAATTTTCTTAAGCCCACTGAAGAGGCACCCTGGCTGTGGTTGGTGAGAGATGGCCAGCATGTCAATACCATCACTCACACTTTACTTTTCAGTCTGTACAAATGTCATTCCTACAACTCTTCTAAGCATCTTGAAGTATAATGTAATGATCTACTTGCAATTCATTTTTAGAGCCATTTCTCATTGTATCTATATTACAATATTAATATGTTTTTTAATATGGTATTTTTTTAATAACACATTATAACAACTTGAGGGAAGGTATATGACCAGTCTTCTTTATGAAAGGACTGTTGATGGTAAGGACCATAGTACAAATACAACCCCCAAGATGATTCAGATAAATTTCAGCCTTCTAAGAATACCCCTTTGCAACCCAAGAGGTGCCAAGTTACTTCAGTAAATGCTGGTGTTCTTAGTTCCTTAGAATGCTTAGTGTCAATAAAAATCCCCTTTGGCAGTACAAGCTGCTGACAGTTTCCCCTCAGGTGCCTACCTTCAATAATTCATCTTCTGTTGCATCTGGGAATTTGTCATGGAGCGAGCTCTTCAGAACTTTGGCTATGTATCTCATTCCATAACTGCATGTAGAACAGATGAAAAAGAAAAATATTGGACAGACTTAAACAAAACATAAACCACTTATTCTAGTCAGCCAAGTAACTGGTTTTTGTTTGTTTGTTTTTTACAGCCACTTAAAACACAAAATGGAGTGGTAATGGAAAACAGTTTCAAGAACAGGGAGTCTTTCATGAGGCTGACAAAGCAGAGTAGACGTGGAGAAACCACTCCCTCTACTGGGGAAGTCATTCGAGAGGCACGTATGGGAAACCACGTAATTTGAAAGGATGCCCATCAGTGAGTTTCAAGTGGAGCTTCGCTGTGCACATGAACTGCATCTTCCTAAGTCAGCACTTACGGCATCATATTGAGAGAGGAGAATATGGTCGTGAGAACTTTGTCAGTAACTGCTCGCAAACTCTGAATTGATGATTCCAGTTTATCGACCACTTCTGTGTGTGTCAATGCTTGTTCTGTGGTTACATCATACGGCAATTTGCTGTGAAGCAAACAGATATTAAACCAGGCTAAATATATCTGAGATTTGGTGGTGTTTTGTTTTGTTTTGTTTTTCTTTGTAAATGCCAGCAGTGAAAAGAAGGGACAAAAAAAAAAAAAAAAAATAGAAAGACAAATAAAGCTGAAGTTGGCTAAGTTTTGGAGGGTTTTGCAGTTTGTTTAGGTGGGGGTGCACACACCATCATGTACCTTCCCTTAATTACAAAAGGGGAATCCTACAGTTTGTCAGAGAAGGAAAGGGAGAGCAGAAATGAGGGATCCCTCAAGTATTGAAATATTACAGTATGTCTAGCTTCCTCACTCACCTGGCCTCACCAGTCTGCATTTCTAGCTGGTTTACCCATGACTTGTACACATCCACAGGACTAGTGTTGATTATGAGGGACTTGTCCTCCATGATCTCCTTCACCACAGGGGCCAGGAGCTGGCGCAGAGTGTTCTGTCCACGAGCACCTCGGTTGAAGCTGACGACCATCTTAATGACTGTGGGGTTTCCAGTAACGATATCCTGTATCTGGTCTACCTTAGAGCTGTATCAAGAACAGATCAGTTCAGATCTGACTTATGTATGCCTTTATACATGTGTTTAAAACCCACACATTTAAAATTATCCCATTTCTATGTTGAAACAGGTTTATACAATCTATTTCTTAGGCTTTGAAATAAAACAAGATTATAGAAATTACTACTTGAATTCTATGTGTTATAATAATGTCCCTGGAACATAGCATAGCTAATAGCAGCTGATATATACCTGATTCAGGCCCAAATACCTGTTCAGCAGATACCTGCTAAGGGCATAAAATAAGTTTTTATTGTCTCAGGATAACAAGCCGCTACCCTCCACTTATAGAGCATTTATGCTGAGAAAGGAAAGACTTTCTCTACCGTTAAATACTCAAGCATAAAGCAAGAAAGCCCAGTGTCTGCTTTTTTTCAAGCTACTTTTTCATACAAAAATATTGTCCACTATAGAATATTTTTTTCATGATTGGAAATAGCTTGAGTTAATAAAGAAGTTATGCTGAAAATCATTTTCTCTAGTAACAAAACTATGTATCTAATTTTACAACATCTTAAAGATTAACCATCAAATTCTTTTAGGTATGAAGTATTCATTGAACAGACTCCGACACAAATCAACTAAAGTCTTCCTTTGAATGCACATACTTTATCTCCTCTTCTAGAGCAGTTTTGAAGAGTTTGAGAAGCAGATACTCTTCTCTTTGATTGGAGGCATAGTTGTATAGAGTAAAGATGACTGTATCCATGAACTTGGTTGATTTGTTTTGTGGCATCTGGAAAATCAGCTTTGCCAGATACGTGGGATTAGTCTGTGAAAAAGAAACAAATGACTGAAATAGAGCTGGTCCAGGACAAACTAGGGGGCAGCGCTCTCTACATTTCCATCATCACTAAAAGCACTTATGTTTGTTCCTGTATATGTGACTTTTCCACACTGGCTTTACTTTTTTCCAAATCCTGAGGCATAAGAAACACTGAATATTGCACAATTAGATATCTGCGATTAACACCAGTAAGGATTTTATTTGTACTCTCTGAACAGTACCCCTGTGCATTAGGTCCATGAATCCATTAACAATGACATTTTACCAAACGACAATGGCTATCTACCAACACGACATAGCATACTACACGTCCACCTAGGTACTAGAGAGCGTCTGCCCTGGGAAGATCTAAAATTCTTCTAGAAAAACTTCAGTGAGATGAGATAAAAAGACCACAAGAACAGATACATTATATACTGTCAGCTGCGCAGTATATAATGCAGAAGCTTCCTTTCCACAACATATAATGCACAATAATAGGGACAGTAATTTACATGGACTAAGTGTACATTTCTCTCTGGCTTCAGTACAGACTGAAGTTATTCTAAGAAAAAACAGCTATATTTTTTGAATGTTTTGAAGACATGAAGGATTCTCTCAATTACAGGAAATACTAGAACTTGATCATAGTATTTGCTGCAGTCTGCATACTACAGCAGAAATTTTTTCATAATCACTACCGCAATCACTAAAACAAAGCAAGCAATGTATGTGTAGTTTTTCTTCAGCAATTTTCTGCCTTGTCAATTTTTTACATCAATACTTACCTGTAAAAGGTAGAATAAATGTTGATAAGCCTCCAGTTTCTTTCTTCTCTCTTTACTCAAACCTTTGATACCCTGTTTATCAACCATAACCATCTCTTCCAACTGACTTTTGCTCTTTTTGTTAAGTTTCTTACTGTGCAGTACCACATCCTGCAGAGAGATGATCAAAAGTCTAGATTATACATTCACAAAAAAGGCAAATTGGAAAAATTAACATATTCCAAACCATGCTAAATGCAATATATTTCCAGGGGCCTTTATTAACAATTTTGTATATTTTGGTCCACCATTCACTAAGCAGTCTTTGAACATCTTTATCTTGTCACCAGTATGGCTTGCCAACAGTGATCATCTGGGAAACCTCATCTCATGTACAGGCTCATTCATCATTTAGTTAACAATGAACAAGCTCTCTAATATGATCAGAGAATTCTACTGCAATCTCCTGAAGTCTGCTAAGCAATTACTAGTGTCCACAAGTAGCAAAACAGAGTGATATTCAGTAGCAGACTATCATACCACTCAGGACAACAGAGCAACATGTACTGCAAGGTATTTTGACGAGATTACTTATGACATGCAAAGAAAGTGCTTAATTTACCAGGAGTATTTTAACTAATTCTTTAGCATTGGCACAGGTTCCTCAGAGACATTGTAAAGTCTCTACTCTTCGAGGTACTCAAAAGCCATCTGCACATGGTCCTGGGCACCCTGCTCCAGGTGGCCCTGCTTGAGCAGCAGGGCTTGACCAGAGATCCTCCAGAGGACCTCAGCCATGCTGTGATTGTGTAATCTGGAGCTCCTTCAACACACGGAAGTGCTCAGCGCATGTTACCAAGAGAGCTTGAACAGAGCATGCTGACCTGAAGAGTGATTCTGTTTTTCACCAGCAGACCAATCTTTATATCCATCAAGTTCAGGTCCTTCTCCAGCTGTTGATTGGATCGAATTTTTGTAACAACTTCTTCTCTTAACCTTGTTACTTCTAGTTCTTCCTGAAAGTCTAAGTCACTTTGGTCCAAGAGGTAAGCAAATTTGCGCAGAACAGTCAGGGGTGGATTTTCAGCACCAACTGTAGTTGAAGTAAATAGGCTTCTTAGTTGGCGTAATACTGTTTGTTGACATAAGACTCCTAAAACCCTCAGAAAACTGGAACTTCAGAGAGAAGTTTATGCCAGTTAGAGCAGTTTTTTTGTCATATTGTGTAAGTACAGTTAACCAAAATTATTCTAGCTGTAAAACAACTGGTTTGCAAACACTTGCATCTGCTTTTGAAGGGGAACAGGAGATTGAGAAACCCTAGGTGAAGGTTTAAAAACAAACAAAAAAACCTGAACATACTATCATACTTCTCTCCAAACATGCAGCCTTCAACTGTTAACCACTTACTTAGTGTTCTGTAGTCCTCCCTGGCTTTGTTTGCTCTGAGAAATGCTTGTATCTTCACAATTTCATCATTCTGAAAGGGACCAAGGTTAGGCAAAAGAGTCTAGTTATGACACATTTCTGCTCAGAAACACATAGTGCAGAATCTCTTTTCTGAGATTCCCAAAACTGGCTGTATGGTTGTATTACCCTATTTTAATGCTTCACATACAAAATGGAGGGAAAGGACTTACATGATCCTTGAAATATTGCAGTCGTTTCCTGTAAGATCTCTTTGCAAGCCACATTTTGACCAATGACTGAATCTGAAATTGAAATAAAATAGAAACTTAACAGACACTGCACAAGCAGTTTGAATGTGCATGTTCTAAACTTGCTTCTGAGAGTCTTTTATGCAGGCATACTGTTCTCATAATTGGCACCATAGATGACTGTACCACTGGGCTGCTACAGTCCAGTGACCAGATTAATGGGCTTTGACTGAAATAGCAAGTCAAGCTGAAGGGTCTACCACCTGTGTGTAGCATTAGCTTTGGGAGTAATTTCTACCTTCAAGCCTCAGCTCTCAGTTGTAAACCCGTCTCCTTCAGACACAGGAGACCATATCCATCTGCAATACTCATGACATAATATCCCATCAGCATCTCAGAAAAGTGAACACTTTTCAAACAGATTTGACAGCTTTTAATGAAATGTAACACACTGTCAACTCAAATATTTTCTAATTTAGCATTATGGAAAGGGAAGTGTAAGGACATCTCTTAAGAGACACTTAAGTTCAGCAAAGCCTGATAGAAGTCAAACACAGAACTTTCAAGAAGTGATTCACTTAAACTATCAATTAAACAACTTTTAACACCATCAAAATTTCTGGATCACAAGTCCCTCCTGTTTGAGTTCCTAGTCTCTGATTTCTAGGTGGTGGAGGACCAAGCCAAGGGACAAAACATACTCAGGCACCAAAACGCAGGGGGATCTTACCTTAACAATAGCAGCAACATTGCCTTGAAGCACCTTTAGTCTGTCAATATAGCTTTTCCTTTGTTTGTATCCTTTCCAGAAAGCCTGTTTTATAAAAGGCAGGAGACCATTACTACTAACAAGAAATGCATATTTACACTAAAATTAACAACAGTGTTTATCACATAGATAAAAACTGCCATTGTGGTAAAAAGATAACTAAGGTGTGAGCAAGCTTGCCTTTGCATTTTTAGGTGCCCTGATAGATTTCATGTTAATTTTGGCCAATCTCAGCACAAAGTTTGTTTTCCAATGCCATTTCCTTCCCTTCCCTGAAGGGAGGGAAAGAGATAAGAATTCTTATACTTATCTCCAGTACACCCATATCCTTTAGTATCCCTGTCACTGGCTTCATCCTACACAGGGAATACTCTGCAGGCTCTTGTCCATTATATCCAAAAGCTGTTCCCCACCTAGCTGGACCCCCATTGTTCTTGGTCTGGACTCCTTCCCAAGTCTCTGATCTTCCAGGATCACGCAGGATCATCTTGTACCACAAATTACAAGCTCCCAATTCCCTCACTTGGCCCTCCCTTTGCTAGCTCAGAAGCAAACTATTGATAAGGAACCCAATGACCGTAATAACTGATATTCTTACCACCTTTACACATTTTGCCTCTCATCTCTATCCAGCCAATGACTCCAGCTTTTTCTTCTACTTTTGTCTTTTTGCAATTCATTTCTGTTTTAATGCCCATAGAAAACAATCTGAGATCAACTTTATTTGTCTACATTTCTGTATATTTTTGAACCTGTTTGCAGACCCTGAATTTCTCGAAGAATAGCACAGTCCTTTGCACCATGCCAGAAAGGGAAAAGCTAATCCCAATAACAGTTGCTACTGGTAAAATTATGTATCATGAGTTGTTAAATAAAGTCATTATAGATTAGAAAACATCAGTTGTACATTCTCCTATTATTTTTGGGAGGGCTGAATGATCGTCTTTCAAGACTGGTGTAAATTGCTTCTAGTGGGAGGTGGCTATTTCACCACTGAAACCACTGTGCATGCATTTGTCCATGTTCACACTCTCAGCAGAAAGTTTTCTTTCTACTCTCTTCAGAGTTCTGTGAACTGAAGACATCGAAGAAAAACTGCCAGAGCCTGAGAACACCAGAGTGGCTGCCACTCCCTACCCAGCTATGACTCCAAGGAGCAGAGGTAAACCACTTCCATTGGAGGGTAGTCTAGAAAGGAATGTATTTCCTAAGCTGTTCTTTGCCAAGGAATTTTTGCTTCAATATGCAGCAAATGTGTTCTGATTTTGTACCATGCACAGTTAGGTGTACCGCACAAGACCTGAACACCTGAAAAGAAAGCCAGGGCTATGTATTTCTGAGTTTCTTCACTGTAACAACTTAGACTGCAGGTGGATATGAGCCATTCTTTTAAAACTGATATTTGCTATTTAAAAACACAATTTCTCCAATGAGGGCAAGCACATATTTGCAGATGTGGAAATTTGAACTGCAGATCATGAGAACAGGCAGAGACACCTATTTGAAAATTTTGTCAGTGGTAGGAATCAGCCAGATCACCTGTCACATGCAGAAAGTTACCCAAGCCCTGTTACCTTCTCATTCTAGAACAATACCTGTATTTTGATGGCAGATGGTTCCTGGCTTTGAAGGTAAGCTTTTCTCTCCCGATAATTTTTTCTGACTAAGAATCCCCTTGCTCGGGCTTGCAGCTGAACAATCAGATTTTCATTAGCAAGCCACAGCTGCTCTCGATTGTAATCTGCTGTAACTTGCCCAACAATGCTCTGTTAAGAAATCATGGGAAAAGGTCATTTAACAGAAAAAACCCTATGCCAAAACCATCCTGCAATTTGTTCTGTATTCTCTCTACCATATCACAGAATCATCAAGTTTGTAAGGGACCTCTCGAGGTTGTGTAGACCAACCCCTATATGTACAGCTTCTGTTCATTCCATCCAAGCCTCTCTTACTGACCCCTAGATTTTAATCAATATGAAGGAAAAGCTACTTTGTTACCACTGCAAATTAAAACCCCCAATTGTGCAGAAGCTTGTGTGATCTACTTTGTTCTAAGTTATATTTCATGTTAATGCAAAATCACTACAGTAAGAAAGTTCAAGTATCACACTTCTCCTGTTGAACTTGGAGGTACAAGAATGCTGTCAGATAATTAGATTTAAACTTAAAACATTGCTTCCACATGCCCCTAAATACATCATGAAATTCCTTCTCACAGACCAATGCAAAGTCCAAAAAAATATAAAAGGATACAGAAGCTATCAGACTTTCCTTCACCAGTGTCTGCTGGTGGCCATTAAAAAGTATGCTGTAACTTCCATTTAGGAAGTCCCTGAAGCATTGTCAGACATCAGACAGGAAACTGTGCTAACACTGCTTAGCCTTAAGTTGCTGCTATTGTCAGAAGCAGGTAAAGTGATCTTCAGTCTCACCCAGCACAGCCTCAATCCTTGATATTGACATATTTTGCATCTCTTTCAAATGCTTATGCTGCGTTTGCAATAAAAACAAACATTTCAGCCACCTACCTGGATTTCTTCAGCAGTTAACCATGAAGTTTTTGGTACAACTCCTTCAGGGACATCACAGGTGCCTTCCTCAGTTTCCACATTGTAGTAGTAATCATACATGTTTTTCATTACCAGTTTAATCCATGGACTTTCATTAGAATCTAAGAGCAATACGTACCATTAGTACACATCTGTGCCCTGCTACAGTGCTACATTACAGCTCTTCCTACTCATTTCTCATCTCTGCATTTACTACAAAGCCATTTTACATGCAAAGGTACTGTATATATTGGGCCATTTTTCAGTAAGGATGTTTTCAAAATAATTCTGTTAGCTGGATCAGGATCCTTCCTTCAGAATGAAACAGCTATGAGGTAGTACAGGTCCTCTGCCAGCTTCTCCAAACCCCAACACACAGAATCAGTGCCTGCTCCTGAAACAGCATGTACTATATCTTCCATCAACACTCACGCAAGTGGAACTGAGACTGTTTATAAAAAAATGTTGTTCTTGTCTTATGGCCAGATGCTGGCTTTATTGACACCTACCTCATGTGGGACTTTTGCTATATCCACATTGTCTTGTTTAATGCTTTGGTAAACAAGGCTGTATCCTGACAGGCAGGAAAAGCCTCATTTCCTCATGGACAAAAGGCCCCAAGGTAAAGCTGAGAAGGACAGTTGTAAAGCTGAGAAGGACAGTTGTGCAAAATGCTCTTTTAAAACTCACATTGCAGGATGAAATATGCCCACCTACTCTAAGAAAGTATACTACATTGACAGTAACTTTTTTCTTTTAGTTGTTACCTAATCTTGGCTGCATTAGCTATGACCAGCCTGCAGCTCTAACGTGACAGGACATCCCATCATCCTGCTATGGGCAGGTTCTAGCCCAGCTTTTGCTGGTACCTGCTGCTCTGACAATGCCTAGGTGCCATAAATGGAATAGGGACACTCTGGCACAGCCTGTCTCACTCTTTACAGGAACCTGCAAGGCTGGATTGTGCAGCCAAATGCTTCTGTGCACCTACTACCAGAAAACAAACAAACAAACAAAACCCCAGACCAGCAACAACAACCCCCCAAAAAAATCCCCCAAAAAGAAAACAAAAAAAACCCCCAAACAAAACAACAGCAAACCAAATCAACAAAAAACCCAACAATAAGCAAACAACATCCCCCTCAAACCAACCAAACAAAAAACCACCCAACACCTGTACATCAGAAAATCACATGGTTTTCTGAGGGTATAGACTAGTCTATTGACAGTCAGGAAGCTGTCATAAATTCACTCAGAGGCTAGTTTGAGACTCTAGAAAGTAATAGCTAGACTCTAGAAATAGTTAGACTCATTCATTAGCATGTATTGCCATGTGGATGATGCACACAACTAGTCAGCATCACATAAAAAGCACTTGGGTAAGTATAACATTTCTCAAAAGATTTAAAACCAGGAACAGTTTACAGTGATTTTAGGTAATACTTCTGGGCTAGTTTTCCCATTGCCTCAGTAATACAAATGCATGGAACTGTGCTATTCATGAAGTTTTTTACCTTCTCTAGCTTTCATATTCTTGGCTTCAGAGAGGTTCCTGAAGTAGTTTTCAGCACACTCAGGAATCACTCTTAATCCAAACTTGGACTGCAGTATGATCAGGATTGGCTGCGAATCACCCTCCTCCAAGCTCTTATTAGTCACTGATGTTCCAACAGCCACTAGGGTAAAATAATGACATAGAAAATTAAGTGGTTTATACTTTATGCACTCACAGCTGTAGCCTCCAGCAACCCTGATAATGGACTTCTAATGCTGGCACACACAGACAGCATGACATACTCAGTAATGCAGTGCTTCACCCATTAGCAGCATCCTTCATGCTTGTAAGGACAAGTATTTTGAAGAACAGCAAGCTTGTTAGGTAGAAAAAGTGCACTCCACCCATGCTGGGATGCAGCACAACTGAGAAAGATCTGAGGGCATAGCTGCTCCCCCCACATCAAGTGACACACCAGATGACACCAGAGCAGGTGTTGGGGATGGTAGGTACCCCTGCACTTAGTCTGCCCTAACAGACAGGCCATCATCTGCTGATCACCTGGGAGCCTTCTAAAGAAACCTGAAGTCATTAGGTTATAAGCCGTAAACCTTAATGTTCACTTTTACCATACAAAATGGGAATAAAAACTGATTGCCTCAAGCAAAGTCTTGAAACAATAAGCATTCTAGTCAGGACCCTTTCTTGTCCTCATCTGCAGGAGTTTTTTTTTAAAGCTGATGCAGCAAATACGTGCCTTTGAGTCTGGCATAAATGCAGCTCTTGCTTCCAGGGCACAAAAAGCGCCCTGAAAGGTGATGCTATGAAGCATGTTCAAAGTTTTATCATGTTACCCGCACTGATTGAGGACCTTGTAAGTGTCCTTTGCTTTGTGCAGGTCCCACCATCATCAAAGGAGCTGATACCACCAGACCTGACAGCATGTGATAGAAAATGCCACTTCAAAGTGCCTTACACACTAGAGGTATACACAGCTTTAGAAACTGCTGCTCACATCTTTAATGGTGTTTCTTCACATCTAAACTCAAGATCCACGCACAGGAAAATAAGTGATTATACATATAGCCAGCATATCAACATTATATACTGACCTAAGTGAACCTGGCTACCTTTGCGTCCCACAGCTGCACTTCACACTGCAACACCAAACACTTTCCTTATCTCGTGTATACCCAGACTAATACAAAAAAGATTCCTCCACGTGCTCAGTGCTCTGCCCACCCAGAGCAGACCCAAAAGGTGCGCCAGTATCAGAAGCCTACACACAGGAGGCACAGCAGGAGACTGAGCTAGCAGGGGAGCATTTCAGCAAAAGAACTTTTTCCTTGTGGTTGTTCGACTAAGGTGAAACGTGTAGATTTGGCTAGACAGTAACAGATCAATCTCCAAATACTGTTGCAGCCAGCTGAGAGAAAGTGAACACCACACCACCGCTGTCTGGATTCCTACAAGACAGGATCCCGATATATTTCTGTGCTTTGAAACAAACACCTGCCAAGAATAATCGTGCTCCCTACAAGACTGGAGAACACTTTATACCACAGTTGTGGTCATGTGATGCCCAGTCATCCCACTTCAGCAGTGAGGAAGCAGGAAAAACTGGGAAGTCATGGGTGGGTTACCAGCTTTCTGCTGCTGGTCTAAGTGGTTCTGTGGACTCAGCCCTAAGCATGACGAGTCTCATGTGCCTCATTAAGTCTGGTCATCTGTATTTGAATACTTTTCTTCCTTCTTTTCATCTTGTAGTTACAGGTGCTGGAAGCTGCTGTTACAAAGACAGAACAGCACACAACCTAGCTAATAGTTTTTTCTGTAGGTCCCCTGCCACCTGTCTTTTTCCTCATCTTTTAATTAATTATGCTTTTGTTTTTGAAGGAAATAAAATTAAAAAAAAAACATGTTTATAGGATAAAAAGAATTCAATAGAAATTACTTCTTTCCACTGAAGTGCTAACAATTAATACTGCAGGTGTTGCTATAAAGTAGGCCCATGTGAACCCTGCAAAACTGTAAGATAAACAGAGCTGAGCCATACCCAGCTGCAGAACTGCAGACTCCAGCCTGCTCCTGCAGCAGCTGGGATGCCATCACCAGATCAACACTGTGAAGGGCTTTTTTTGACACTCATCCTTTCAAACAGCTATGATATACAGAGATAGATGCAGTTGTCCGGAGTGAAAAGGCCAAAATCTCAAGAGGGCCAAATATTGGCTTTTTCCCATGACTGGGACTCTCTTATGACAAATCCTGTTTTGACGAACAGACATCCTGTGCAAGACTAAGGCTGGAATTGGTGTCTGTTCCCCAAAATCTATATAGCCAATATTTTGCCAATCTCATTTTGCCTTCCGCTTAGATAAGTAGTACAATAGTTGAACTAGTTCAAGCAGTGAAGCAAGGTGATGCAAACTGCACAGCAGCAACACAAAGAATTAGGGAGTCCCCCAGCATTTACTGAACACATCTTCCTAAATGAATACAAAATAAAGTTTTTTACTGACAGGGAAGACAGTTTGTAAAAGCCTTTTAAAGTCTTAATACTGTAGTATTTAGTATTTATAGAGGACATAAAAATTAGTTTGGAAGGAATCAAGACTGCTTCAGTACAGTTGCCAATACCTTCTTTTAGTTTACTGCTGATTTTATTGCCATTACTGCTGTGATCTCAAAAATACACTTTGTTCTGACTAAAAAATATATCACTGTGTTGCAAAAGTTGTGGAGTGGGATGTGGGGAGCTGTTTGCCTTTCAAAAATAGTGTCTCTGAGTTAGATCAAAGCAAAAGTTCATCCCCAAGTTGTGATCAAGCTGAACTTTAAGTTTAGACTACGTGAACACACATGCTAACTTCCTGAGACAGGAAGTGCTTGTTATAGGACGTATCAGGTTCTGTGCCATGGGGAAATTTTAAATTGTGGATTTTAGCTGCAAAAGCTTAGAGCTCTTCTGAAGAATGTGCTGTGCTGACACTCTTTTCTTTCAACCTAGAGGGCAGAGTACAGGAGATTGGTGGATATTTCCACAAGTGACTTGTTGAAACAGTTCTACTGATCATACTTGAGCGTGAAAAGCTGTGAAATGTGGATTATATGAAAAGATTTTACTGCATAAACCAGCTAGTAGATGAAGTAGTGGCCTATCATTAGCAAGATTGTCTGGTATTGGTATATGGATAATCCTGTTCTAATTTTTATGGGCCATTTATGAGATATATTCTCAATGCTTTTACACCAGTGGACACAAATCAGAATGTTTTCAAGCTGCTCTTTAGCTTTAACTTACATCTGTTTATAAGCTGTGCATTTCCTTCCCTTCTTTGTGCTCAGATATTTTCTCATGCCACTGAATGGCATTGATGGAACACCAGTTTTGTCCACAAGAGAAGGTACCAGTGCTCTTGAGTACGAGAGTTCATCTGAGACAATGTGTGTGAGTCTGACTCCATCTCAGAAAACATAAGTGAGGTGCTTTTCACTACAGATGCATGACCTATGAAAATACTTTGTGTCTTCAGTGTATCTGATTGGTTACATTAAGACTGTATTGATCAATCAAATCAATTCTAAAGTAACAGCAACGCTAGATGCAGTGTTTCTGTAGCAGGAATAGCAGAATTTATCATCATAGCTAGCGGCGTTTGTTTTCTTCCACCCACAACTTCCCAAACACTAACTACTGACATAGCCTGCCTATAAGTAAACATTAAGCTGCTGCACTGCACTAATGAAGGCTGAATGCAGTGCCGCAGGAATGCACTGACTTCAGCAGTTGTATTCACAAGCTCTTAGGGTGCAAAAGAAGGTGTCACTGACTCACCCAAAGTCAAGTCAAGCAGAATGTGAACCAATACCCAATGCCAAGCTATCAGTCTCAGCTGCACTGTCCTGGCCTGAGGCAGGAAAAAATAGGGACCCCACCATGTTGTCCAGGGTGCCTCATATACCCAACTACACTTCCTTCTACATTAATTGCCAAAGTGTATTTCATATTAGGAGTAGTTCTCTACAATGATTATATTAAATCTAAACTTTGACAGAAGGTGTTGCGTGCATCCAGTATGCAATACTCTGACAGTACAAGCCTCCACATTTTTGCTACAGATTTCCTCCTCCTTACAGATTGGAAGAGTATACGCTTCAAAAAGCCTGAGGGCTTTTTCTACCCCATTTTAAAGTTGATGTATTCCTACTTCTTGTTTGTTAGCAATTAAAAAAGGCATTGTAATGAAATTGGAACAAACAAAGTTGTAAATATGTGAGAATTTGCTCTTACAACATGCCTCAGGATATTAGACATGTATAAGCAAAGTAAATTCCTGAACAGTATATCCCTTCTTATTCACATATCTTTCCATTTCACCAGCCTTATGAAGATAAACGGACAGCAAAAATCTTAGTCATGATGTTAACCTGTATAACCAAATCCACTGAATTATTAGCCAAGCCTTAAGGATTACCACTTCGTATAAAACCAACACCACTGCTGAAGATCCAAGTCACCCAAATTTTCAGTATGACAAAGAACATGCATTCATTTCTTTTGATGTATTTAAATGGCTACCACACTTCCCTGATGTGGAAAAATTACAATTTCAGTTTTTCAAGACTAAGAAAACAATGAAGATGCAGGGTAATGCTTACAGATTGCTGCCTCTTTTATATTATTATTGCTATCATTGATTCCTTTTTGTATTTCATCCAGCCACAGAAGTGCTGATTCATCCTGGGATTCCTGAAAAAAAGACAGAGAAAAGCTTTGAAAAAACTGAATTATAACAACAGTTGTCTGAACCTACTCATACGGATCTTCTCTTCCAAAGCCCTTGGACACTAAATGAATTTGACTGCTTAAAATCAGCAATAAACCACATTCTATTTGCCCACTTCAATCAATTCCTGTTCAAATACAAATCTCTGAAAGTTTTCATGTATAAAAGACACCATCCTGCTAAAAATCAATAAAAAATTTGAGAGAAGGTAGAAACATTTTTATTTCCATGATACAAAGGCAAAGCAATCTGACTGTCAAATGACACCAGACAGCAGCATAAAGAACACAGAGCAGTAGACTCCAGGAAGTTGTCTTTCTTTCAGAATCCTTTATTTGGAAGGGATCCACATGTACACCTGAGTACACATTCTGCTAGGAAATAACAGCAAGAACTGACATAGGACAGCTCAGGATTAGTAATGGTAACCTAGCTCAGGTGGCAAATGCCCCAGGAATTAAGCAGCAGGGCAGATCTCACTCTTCCTATAGGCTGACAGTATATGGCATTAAACCCAAGTTAACATAGGAGGTGTAGGAAGCGGGTTCAGCATTCCTGCTTGCCAGCAATGCTCTGGCTGCCCAGGTTCACAGGTGAACCAATGCTTCAGCTGAGAAAATAGGATTTCAGAGCTAAAGTAACCTTTAAAATCTAAGGGGGGAGAGGGAGATGAGGCGTGGTGAAGGGGCAGGAGGGGGCGGGGAAGGGCCGTGTGGTGTGTGGGAATCCTTCTAAAGAGGAAATAGGAGTGCTAGGTCTGTAATAGGCTAATGATGACAGAAACAGGAAAGCACGGATTTGATAAAGATCTAGGAGTATTTCACACAAATATTTCATTAAAGAAGCACCCAGAAACTCTCTCAAGCTGAAACAGAGGGGACAGAGAACCAGCTCTGGAAAGACTATCCACTGGTTTTATGCCCAACTCCAGGCCAAATATCCAAGAAATTTGTTATCCACAGAAATTACAAAGACAGAGGCAAAAAACCCTGAAGGCAGATTCTTCAAGTCTGCATCATATATGTAAAGGAGGTAGCAGAATATCTAAATAAAATCAAACAGTGTTAGGCAATAGCATGACAGTGATCACACCCCACAAGTTTTTCCAGCAGGAAAGTTGGAGTTAACACTTGAGAGAGTATATACTAAAGTCACAAACTACGGCTGACAATTTTGAGAAAGAGATTGAAAAACTGAAAAGAATTCCTTATCTTGTATCCAGCTTTTACACTAACTAGAAGAACAGATGCAAATACTACTCTGGAACCAAGCACGGCTTATGCCGAGCCTCGCTGCTACCTTGGAAGCCAGACCAAGACTTGGGCTGATTTTTTCTGCTGAAGCAAGACATTGTTATTCAAAATTCAAGAAAGACAAAAAAAAAAGAAAAACCAAAACCAAACCAAACAAAAAACCACCAAAACACACACACACACACAAAGCCAAACAGAAAAAGGAAGAGATCAACAAAACAACAGATGAAAAAAGGGGAAAGGTTTTAGAGGCTGCAGGTTTGGAGGGATGGGAATTGTCTGAGCGGAGCCAGCAGCGAGGCTGAAGGAGCGCAGACAGTTAACAGTGGGTATGGAAGCAGAAAGCAGAGCAGATCATAGTTTTCTTAAGGCATGTTTGTATACGTGGCTTGCTATCACCTTTGCATTTGCTAAATTGAGATCACTGCACTCTTCTCCAAGCTTGACTGCTTCCTTGAGAAGGCTATAGAATTCAGCAATTTCAGTCTGTGGGTGGGACCCTTGAGGATTTACTAAACACACCATTTAATTTTTTTCCAGAAACACCTTTTTATCCCAAATATCTGTACGTGTAAATTCCAGTAGAACACCACCCCCCCCCCCATGTCAGCAGCGGGCTTGTGGTGAATTAGGAGTTAAATTGCTGCTATAAAGCAATTTTATCTCTGTGTTGGGCAGGGGCTAAAACTGAGTCATGTGTGCACAGATGGATACGTCACACCCTCTTGCTGTAGCAGACAAAGAACAAACTAGCTGCTTGCCATAAACCTCATGCTTACAGGATGCTTCTGGAGGACAGATCAATCATTCTTTAACCCCTGACAGAGGGGAAAAAAGTCCCCTCAAGAAACAAAACACTTCAAGATGAACTAGAGCAGCATTGTTGTTTGGCTAGCTGGATTTCACACACTACAATGAAGATACTGGTTTTCACTGGACTGCTCTCTCTTACCTCCAGTCTTTTCACAGCAGGTGAGTCTGTTCCATATTTTAAGTCAATAGCATGGGCTTTTTGATAATGCTTGGCACTTTGACAGCTTAAATGAGTTGTACATGCATCATTACAGAAAACCATACTCTAGGAAGTCTCACTTAAGGCAGATTTTTACCCTTCCATTTCAGTGACACCTTACCTGCCCCCAGTCACTTTCCATAGTAAATTTTATTTAGGGAACTTTCTGTGCTAACTGAAGACACATCTTCTCTATAGTATTTCTGTAGTGATATGACAACCTTAAACCTGTCCAATCTTGTTCTTTCTGCTTGAAAAAGTTCAACATAATTACTCCTTCACAGATGGTGCTATTAGAAGGAAATGCTCAAATAACTTTTGTGACAAAAATAGCAAAAGCAAATTATCAAATAGTAAGCCCTTTTTTCCTTACTAGAATTAAATCTTTTCTCAAACCATGCTCATTTTTAAAAGGTGGTTTTCATAAATACAATATATATATGCATATGCATGCACATATATGTCTTTAAAAGAGTGATTAGAATACATTTCATGGATTATCCAGAAAATTACTAAAAGAGATGCAATCTACTAATCATAATTTCAAAATATTCTACCATAAATATTTCAGTGAGCACGGATAAAATTGTTTTCCATATTTTATTCCAGTATGGAAGGGTAAAAGAAAAACACTTAGGTTTTCACCCAAACTTTAGTCCACTCTTGAATTTCAGTTTCAAGTTACACGCTCTAAGATTTACACAAGTTTTTTTGTGTTAAACGCATCTAAGCAAATTTTTAAATGAGAAAATTAATTACACAGCTCTTAATTCTGCAAAACTTATTTCATAAGGTATGGTTTTAGAAAGTATTTTGAACACATTTGTGCTTCATTTGGAAATCTCAGTGTCCCTACAAAGGTCTCTACTAAAGACTGAGGAGCAGGCATTAATAAAAGTGGTATTATTGGCCTTGCCTACATGCTAATGATATTTACACACTGAAAAAAGTAGTCCAAGCATTGTTTTCTGTTCTCAAGACTAACTCCCCATTCTCACACATAAAGAGATGAAAAGATCTGATTTACTTTAGTCAGAAACTGAATAAAAACATTAATTTGATACATGAAACCAAAAATATTGAGGGCTGTTTCAATTTTCGAAATTGAAACTTTCAGCCTGTGTTAGACAGGATAACTTTTTGCATCTTTACAGTCATGAATTTTATCCATGAAGTGACAAGAATAGTACTGCTGTTTGCTTTGGAAATTCTCATCAAGGCTGCTGCTTATGAGTTTCCAACATTGTTTCTACTGGAAAAAACCCTCTAGAGGTGATAGAGATTACCCAGATGTCCGATCCACTGTCCAAGATTACTGAACACATGAAAAATGAAAAAAGCTATGTCTAACACTAAATTTATTCAAAATTTACAAGGTTGGGTGTGAGATGACAAAAAATCAGTGAAGGCTGTCCTTGAGTGCATTTGGCATGAACACCCAAAGCAAAGGAGAATGCCACCCAATCTAAACATATATTGCTTTGCCCATAGAGATCTTTATCATTGTCCATTCCTGAAGGTGAATTACATTGCTAATCAAATAGTTTGGTCTTTTTAACAATGTGGGGTTTTTGTTTGTTTGTTTTTTTGTTCTTTTTTTTTTAAGCTTCAGAATTTTCACTAAATGGCTCTGCAATTAAAACTGTATCACTTATCAAGACTTTCCGTGGAATTTCAGCAAGAGACTATGATTACATCCCCCCGTATGCTATAGAAGGGGAAACAACGACCATTCATATCAAAGAACACAAATGCTCTTTGAAAAAGTCAAATGACTCCACTTTAGCAGAAGTGAACAACACCACACTGGAGTATCTGACTAGTTCTCTGAGTACCAAGCTAATACCCACCATCTACCTCAGTGCTGTTTTATTGGGTGTACCGTCTAATGCCATCATTTTGTGGATGCTGCTCTTCAGAATCCGGTCTGTGTGCACTGCCATCCTCTACACAAACTTGGCTGTTTCAGATCTGCTGTTCTGCATCATGCTGCCCTTCAAAATAGCTTACCACATCAACGGGAACAACTGGATATTTGGGGAAATGATGTGTCGGACTGCCACTGCAGTGTTTTATGGCAACATGTACTGCTCCATTCTGCTGCTCATGTGCATCAGCATCAGCCGCTATGTGGCCATTGTTCATCCCTTCACCTACAAGAATCTACCGAAACGTGTCTATGCCATCACAGTCTGCACTACTGTGTGGGCCATCGTCTTCCTGTACATGCTGCCACTTTGCATAATGCAACAGAGCTATTATGTGAAACAACTGGACATTTATACCTGCCATGATGTGCACAATGCCTGTGAAACAGTTTCTTCCTTCCAATTCTACTACTATGTTTCTTTAGCTATCTTTGGCTTTTTAATACCTCTTGCAACTATCATTTTCTGCTATGTCTCAATTATACAAACTCTCAAGACTCATGAATGGTTCTGGTATGTTAAAGTCAGTCTTTTGATCCTTACCATCTTTGCTATTTGCTTTGTGCCAAGCAATATTATCCTTATTATCCATCACATCAACTACTACTATTACAAAACAGATAGACTGTATTCTTTTTATCTAATTGCTTTATGTCTTAGCAGCTTAAACAGTTGCCTTGACCCTTTCCTTTATTTTCTGATGTCAAAAATTAGAAATCAATCCAACATTTATCTAACAATGGTTAAAATATCAAGGGAAAAATGAATTTAGTTCTATATTTATACTATTGGAATTATCATTTTGTATAGTATTAACCCAGGCAGCAACAAACATCAGGTGCAACAACTAAACTTAAAAAATTTAAAAGTGTTAAGGAACACAATCTCAATAAAAATTTACTTCCTTGCACACACCATACAAGGAATATCTTCAGAAATATACATTTCCAGCCCTAAAATACACCACCACCCCTCCATGTCCTTCTGAGGAGATCAGTCTCAGGGCCACAGAGAAGAAACCAGCATATCAGTCACCACAGCCTCTGAACACCAGAAGAGGAATCAATGTCCAAACAGCACTTTAGGCCCATGCATGATTTCCAAATACTACAAATTAGCTCCCGGCCCACAGTCGCTGCAGGAACAGTGATGTGAAAACAGGTTTTTGACCAGTGGAAATGGGAACAAGCAAAAGCACTTTCTACCTGCCTGGGAGCTGCTGAGCTTTGCAGGACCTCCCAGTCACATGGCCAAGAGCAAATACTGTCTTGGATGTTGGACATAAAGAACCAGAGTCCATGTGGGTTCAAGGAGCAATAAATCTAAAGCTGTAGACAAGGAGCCTGACACTTCCCAAGGCAGAATCTCCTATGATTCTGCTTAATCAGCTTTGCACAGGAGACTTGTTCTTCCGCTTTGTCAGCGCCTGCACTCCTTTAGCCCATGAGGATTGCTGGGAGCTAACCCTTATCAGTGTTAATTCAGGCATTTATTATTCTTGCCTGGTAAGCAAAACAGGGAAGCTGTTTTGTAGTATTCTCTATTTCCACATCCTCACAGGAAATACCTACAGTGTTACAAATACTGAAACTAGTTTTGATTGATTGTCCATGTTAATAAAGCAAAAGGTCAGCTTTTACATTTACAGAAACTCAAAAGCTGCATGAGTTCCTGCAAAATGAGCTCAATGGTTGGCTTTTATAACTACAGCATGTAAGACAGGAATGTGAAAAAATATTTTACATCTGTTTGATTATAGTATTGTAAAAAACTTTACTTAAAATTATTTCACTGGAAAGTATCTTCAAGGAATTTGAAGCCTGATAAGAGTGTCCCCCTCTTCAATTTCTTCCGGCTCCTAATTTAAGTTAATTTTAATCATAACATTCCCTCAACATGCATAAGAACAGATTTTAAAGATAACTAAGATAATCCACATGTTATAAAACTATTGTAAATAGAAGAAGCCATTAACCTAGCTGTAAAATCTGTATGTCTATGACTCATGAAATAAAATAACACAAGAACAATTTCAGAGTTTCACACATCTGTTTAACTTCTCAGCCATCAACAATACCCTCCCTAAACACAGGGTTTCTCTTCACTGGGACCTGAACACACTTGGTTTGAAACGGTGTTGAGAAGTGTTACAACCTGTGGTTTAACATTACAGGAATAAAGAAATCCTAGGTTTGCATTTTCAGTTTCAAGCAAGGAACAAAGAGGTGCGATCTGAGATTAAGACCTGTAAAGGGTAAGGGTATTGAGAGATTTCGATACAGTCTCCACTTCCCCAAAGCCACCACAGCTACAGGGACGTGACAGCAGGCTGGCTAGAATAAAGTGGGCAGGTTTGACCCATATGTTTTTCCAGACACTGGGGAACACAGGAAGTTCACAGAGAGATTTATCTGATCCTTGTAAATCAAGTATTTCCTTTTACTATGGCTCACTCTTAAAACATGCAAAATACAATTAAAGGCAGATTTGCTTTATAAACAGAGCTCAGAAAAAATTGGGTGTAGCCAGATTTAGACATCACATCTTTTCAATTCTGTTTGGATTTCTTTTTAAAGGCAAGTTCAGTCTAATTTATATCTTTACCCAAAGGGTAGTAATGTTCTTGTGATTCACCAGCATAGCAAGTAAGTCAGATTAACACTTCTGAGTATTTCTTTTGGGAGCACATATAGTAGAGTGTCTTCTTCCTAAACGGGAGCAATGCTCCTGTTTACAGAGGATTTTAAGTAGCTATCAAAGGACTTCAAAAACAAAAACCAAAATACCTCAGGAAAGAAAGGCCAACAGAATGACAAACAGCAACAGTCAAAGCTCTAACCTTGCATTTCTGTGCTTTGGCGCGGTACAGAACATCCTGGTAATGCCTTGCATTTACTGATATCACATCTTGCAGCTTGGCTGTGGGCAACAGCAGGGTTTCTAGAGTTTTCTCAGGATTTCCTTGGTCAATTGCTTCATTAATCTGACCAATTGCAATGATTCCTATGAAATGGAAGAGTTATTAGAGATGTAGTTATCAAAGAAAGATGCAGCTTGTCCGATACCAAGTACAAACAAAGCAGCAACATGAAGAACAGAAAAATCAAGTAACAACAAGCAGCAGCAGCAACAGCAGTTGATTTAAGTAATTTGTACTTAGATATTCCTGTGAAGTTGTGCAGCATTCCTTTCTGCCACAGTTACTGATTCATCTGAACCTACCTCTTCATAAAAATCAAATTTAGCCTTCCTGAAAAAAGGAAAACTGACTTCCTTACTTTCAGGGTAGGATTATCTACATAAAACTTAAGGAAACAGTGGGCATCATGTTTAAATACGCTTGCCTACGTATTGGCTCAGTATAGAAATGCTTATTCTCAAGTGATTTCAGACTAGATTATTTGAAGCCCTGATTTGGACAGATACATACATACTGACTTCTCAGCTACAGCATTACATGTCAACTTAACCTTGCTGCTTTCAATTTTACCTTAAATAACCAACCTGATAATGTTGACCTTAGGGGAAATCACAGTTCAAACCAGTGACACCCAGAACTTCAGTTGGCAAGTAACTTTAGAGCTTGCTTATTGAAACAGAGGGTACCCCTCTTCATCCCCTATCTGCCACAAATAACAATCCCCATCCAGTGTCACTGAAACCAAGTGCAGCTTATTTAGTACTAAAGACTGACTGCAAGACCACCTTTCTTAAGGCCTTTTTCAATTCCAAATGACTTCACAAATTCAGACAAGAAAGTGATTATGTCAGTCAAATGAACTGTTCAGCATCCCACTCTTGCCAAAGGACACAAGCTGCAAGCAAGCCATGAGTGTCCACCACAACTAGATTTAGGAAGCAATACATAGTTTTATGTAGTCAGTTTTAGTATTTCTGCAATATAAAGCTTCCTTTACCAGTATGAAACAGTAGCATGCAGGACACTGATGGCACTATGGGAAGCACACAAGTGGTGTGCATTAGTGCCACCTGGAAACAGCCTGAGCCTTATGAAGTCTCTTAAATTACCCTCTAGGCTTCTTCCCAATGATATGCAGTCTGAAAGCTTTCCTTTCCTTTCTCCAGCAAATTTGGCATAAGTAAACTCTGAATCCATTTATATTAGAAAAGTAGGCATAACAAGCTACTCTCAAATAGGAAATCAAGTTATCTAGAAGAAGAACAGGACAGATAACTGCACTACATAAATTCTCACTAACTCCCTTTTGAAATAAGGAAAAAAAAAAAGAAAAAAGGGGCTTGGAAATAATTCAATATTTGAAAACTCATTTTCTACAGGACATTGCCTGTAATTTCTTCCCATATTACCCACTACTTTCTTTGATTGCAATTTATGCAAAATCTGCAAAGCAAGACCATCCAGTGCAAATACTGACCGATACTGCCAAGTGGGCAGGGCCATGGCATTTGTGACACTGCAAAAGGCAGACATCCTACAGTACCTTTCAGCCAGCCAAAACACAACTAGGAATACTTCAATTACATTGAAAACCCAACAGGTGTTCAAAGCTGTCTTAATACTCTTCTCTCTCGAAGAGCATCTGAACAAGGCCTTTCGGCACAGGTACTTGGGTATCTAGGATCAGAATATCATCCAGCTGGGTGATGTAGAGGGAAAATTACTTACTTTCATTTTCTTCTTTAATTTGCATATTAACCATGTCAATGCAGTTCTGGATATCATTCCAGCTTAAATAATCTTGGCCTTGAGATGAAGCCTCTGACTTAATAGACAATAGTGTATCAGCGTAACTATAAGAAGATATAAAATACATAAGTGTATTCTGTACAGAAGATAAACTGCCATAAAGAAGTAGTCAGATGTATCATCCATCATTTAGTGCATAGTGTTTTTTTCAATGAATGAATTTCAGACAAACTCATCTCTTGCCAGAAATTACACACACATGCAAGCTGCCTTGCTTTTTCTACATATGCATTTCAGGATCTGAAAAAATGGCCCTGTACACTACTTCAGAGCACTTTACTTGGCAACAGGGGATGATGGTAATGCATAGGCTGGACGTACACTTTGCTGCATAGTGCTACAGATAAATCTAGGAGGAACTATGGTTGGCTTCTTGACACAAAGTCAGTAAACGGAATTTCAGCCCTAGCACGAGGTAGCAGCACCTCCTGCAACCTCCATGAGGAAGATGAAGGACTATAGGCAGAGGAACGGTATAAAAAATGATGCCTGTCTTCCCCACAGCTGAAGGTCCTCCAAACAAGGGATCTGTAGCCTGTGTCTACTCTTCTTAGAAGGATTATAGATCAAGATTATCTGGAAGCTTTCACAGTAGTGTTAATATTAAATGATTTTCATATTCCTGAATCAAACATAAAAATGTCACAATATGTCATATCAAGTACCCGTCTTCTATTTCCAGCAGAAACCTGAGGAAGTAATGGTTGCCAGAAAACACAGAAGACAATCATGTCTTGCTCCAATTTGCCCTTCTGGCATTCATCAGTCTGTGCTTAAGGACTTCCTGAGCTGGAGGCTACCTATTACTTTAATATTTGCAAACAATGCTGTGTTCCACTAATTTATCTACTTGAATGTGAAGTATATATTCTTGAGGGATAAGTCCCACTATTTAAGTGTTTTGTGAGATGGCAGTTCCTTATGTAAATTTTAAACTTGATATTTGATAGTGTCTTATCTTCTCTTGCTCCAATTCTCGAAAGAAAATTAAAGCTAAAGTTATAAAAGAAAATAGCCACAACCTGCATGCTTTTGCAGACCTATGTCATATTTCCCCTAAATTCTGACTTCTAGGAAACACATTTTTAACCAGTTCATGACTTCTGGTAGAAAGCCATTGAACACAATCTCCCTTACTGAATATTTTCTAGCTCTGCTGTAATCCTTTGGGTATTGTGCAAAGTTTCCTGCAATACTAAGCATATGGTTAGCAATACATTAACCTGATGACATCAGAATTTTATTCTCTAGTCCAACTAATTCCTAGTAGTTCATTTGTACTGACTGGCAGCTTAGTCTGAAAGATCAGGTCACAGTAACACCAGCCAGAAATGCTACACTTGGGCACTTTGGGGCCTATTTCTTTATGGGGCCTGCTTATTGTATTTGTAATGCTGCTTTTCTTACAAGCACCACCTCACCTTGGCAGAAGCCAAGTGGCAAATTAATTTTGCTCCATCTTATGGCAGTCTATTCCTCCTAACCAAAATACTGGCCTCTTATTCCTATCCTGACTGCCCTTCCAGCTCAGAGACACCTAAGCAAGGGTCACTCTCAGTTTCCTGTCTCGTAAGAGCCACTGCTGCCCCTTTTGCCTAGTAATGTCTTCCAGCAGCACATGGAGGTTTTCTCTACCTGTGATGGAGAGGCAAGAACTCTCCTATGTCCCCATGCTTTCCCCCACACTTTGGGAGCTCATGTCTCACACGAATCAGTGGTGCCTGATAGTTTTCGCAGGTACACAAAAGAATGGAGAGATAACAGCACATGGCTGTGACAAGTCAGGCACGTGGCCGTGCAGGCGGCTGGCAGCAGAGTGAAGGTTATAACTCAATGTTAAACATGCACATGTGCCACAGCAGTGTATTCAGCTTTTTAGCAAGCAGGACTGGGCTAATTTTTTCAAGATCTTTGCAGTTCTCAAGCAAAAAAGCCCAACGAAAACACAAAATCCAAGTCAGCCGTGGTTTAAGGGCCCTCCTGAACCTTAAAGCATTAAACACTACCTCATTCCAAAGGTCATCTTTCGATATTGCAGAGAGGTTACTGATTAACAGTTTCCAGCTACAGTTTGCTCATCTTTTAGTGCCCACAAAAATTCTTGTCAGATCTTAATGTTTGCTTTTGGAAGATATCTTCCCTGCACCTCAAGTCCTCTGCACTCAAACATCTGAGGGAGTGTAATTTCTTATATTTAGAGATACACAGCTAGTTCAGCAATTGTCATATGATGCCTTATTAACTTATAAAACAGGTGTTTATCTTGCAGCTCTTTCAGCTTCATTCACAGCACAACACAGGACAGACCACCTAGTGAAATGCCTACTTATGCTTTTGCAGAAGTCGCCAAGTTATAGAATCATAAAATAAACTAGGTTGGAAAAGACCTTTAAGGTCATCAAGTCCACCATTAAACCATGTCACTAGACATCCAGTCAAGACAAAATGAGCCTTTACCGTCGAAAGTTTTCTTCTTCCAGATTACTGAAGCCAATACATGGGGTTCTGAGATGATTCTTTACCATTAGGAGGTCCTTATTTTCCAAGGCCTGGTTTAGCAACGCAACAGCTGACAACATTTCTACTGCAATAGACAGTTCATCATGTGCCAGGTAGTTCTGTAGGACAATAATGTACCACGGTCAGGAAGCTAAGTAAGCAGTGTAACAAATTTGAGAGACACAGTCTAGATACCATCAAGGAGGTGGACTTGATTTAATAAGCCTGACAAATGTCTTACTCACAGGCATGTCAGGTTAACACAGCACTGGTCGCAGAGCTTACTGGGTTTGCTACACATCCCTTCAGCCTTTTCTTCATTTGGGCCACAGTCCCATCTATTTTGGTCTTACTCTCATTGCAGAGGATTACTTTTCTACACTATATAGAGTATTTACAATAAATACAATATAACAAAACAGTCCTCATTAAAAGTATGCAACAATTAAAAAAAATGTCAGTTAATTTGTTGCAACACAAGAGCTCAGCCAGAGCAAAGTGTCAAAAAATGAATTTTGTGATTCAATATTGCCTATTCAACCAAAACCATTCATGCAATATATAACACTATGGCAATAGAATCAAGTTTGATTTTACACAACAACATGCTATGTTTGTGCTCTTTCATGGTTTGACTACATAACATCAGTGAGCAGCTCAAACTTTTCACTCTTACCACAGCATTCTGTTGTTGGAGGTTGAACAGCTCAGTCTGATAGAAAACAGCAGCAAATGAGTGCACAACAGGCAGCTGTGCCTCCGGTTTCATCAGTGCAACCAGTGTTTTACTAGGATCACAGTTACGAATTGTAGTATTGATATTGTCAACTGCTATAAGTTCTAGAGAACAGCAGGGAAAGAAAGGTCTATTAATTTTCATATACCATTTGCTCTTTATGCCATGTAGATGACAATTAGGTTATTCCAAAGAATATAGTTTGCTGTCATTAGAGAAAAATCAAACATATTTGTGTGAGATTGTTCAAGACACAACTGCTGAATGTTGCAAAACCAGTGTCTGTTAAAAGGTATGCAGCAAATAATTGACTGGAGGAACTTGAAGTTTCTGGACTTTTAGATATTAGTGGCTGCTTATTGTACCTTTAACCCAAAACAAGTAGCTGACTTCATCCTAGCATACACAAAGCCCTAACATCCCTCCTGGGTTTGCATGGGACAGGTGCTGCTGGGTATATCAGCCCCAGTGCCCCAGCCTTGCTTCACCACTAATGCCGCTTTCCTTCTGCACTGCACTCCTCCCTTGCCTCCTCTTTTCAGCAGGACCCAACTCAGCTAGCTAGAACAAGCCTGTACTGTAACAAAGGCATTTTTATTGTCCATTTCAGGAAGCCTGGTTGAAATCAGCCACATGCTGGGGCTTTGGGATTTTCAGTAGCTGAAGAGAGGGCAAACCACATGCTACAACTTCTAGGACTTCCTCTGCATGCCATCTCCTCTTTGCTTGTCTACCAGCATGGAAGATCAGTCCTCACAAGCACTGCCATCTGGAAATTTCCCCCTTCTCTACAAATCAGATTTAAAAATCAAACAGACCACCACAGATGAGCATGAACACTACTCTTTTCGGTATCTGAATAACTCACCTGGTTTGCTTTGTGCTGAACTGACTTCAGCAGTTGTTTGAACCTAGCAGAAAAATGCCAAAACCCACTTTCCAGTTGGGCAACTGCATAAACCTTATAAAAGTCCTTAACTTAGGCACAGCCGCTGTAATTGCACACCTGCAGACAACTCTGAAGAAACCGGGGCCAGGACACACCCAGGAACGCATTGTACAAGGGGCTGTTCTGGTCTTGCACAAAGGGAATCAACCTTGAAGGTTAGACTGTATGTGGTAAAGAATGACAATTATAAGTGTCATTTCCATCTCCTTGCTTATCTTATGGCTTTTTTGTACACCATCATCCAGGGAATGCTTTCAGTCACCACTGACTGCTTAAGTCTGTACATGGCTGCTTGTACAGCAGACACCATCCACAGCTCATGTATGCAGCAACACTCAGATCTTATTATACAACACAAAAATGTTGAAAACCTTTCTAAGCAACCAGGCCCACCTAAACAAGCCTCTTGGTCATGTAAGGCAGTGTTGCTCTTGAAGGTCCTCACTATTAGTTTTTCCTGAGGTTATGAAAATAAAAGACTCCCAAAGCTACAGAGTGCATGCTTTTCTGAGAGAAAAATGCAAAGAGGAAAAGAGTCAGAGTCCACAAATGGACTAGACAACCCCTGCAGTGAATAACCAAGAGAATGACTTATAATTCAGGAACCGAGCATGCAATTTGCAAAACACAATTTACATTGTTCACATTCCAATTACAAAACCCACTGTTTTTAACTTTTCAAACCAAACGTAAGAAATAAGTCGGTCTCCAGATCACTGTTACTGATTTTCAAACATCACATTTTCCCTTCTCATTTCCTTCACCAAGGAGCTACTCTTCTAGAAAAACCACTGCTCACCATTGTCTAAACAATCTAAAATAGGCTAACATTTGACCTAGCAAGTCAAACTTCTATTCTGGCTTACATTGACTTCACAGGACAGCGTTTCAGTCACATTACAAAAGCAATCAGCTTGGATTGAAAGCATTGGAAATACCACCAGAAACAAAACAGCCACTAAGCCATGCCCAGATGTAGCAGTTTAACGAAAGCTGAACTTCCTAGCAAAGAAGATTCCAGTCAAAAGCAGCAATACATGCACTGCAAATTTAGATCCCCTTTAACTATATTTTCTTTAGAAACTATAACTTGTCTTGTGACATTCTTAGCAGGGTAAGAACAGATTAGACAGATAAGTGTGTCTAAAACTGAGAAAAGTTTTCCTCTGTGATGTGATTGCAAAATATGCTTCCATGTGGTCATTCTATTTTAATGCTACAAGGATGTTCATCACTTCCAAGTGAGGATTACACTGTTAAATATTTGTTCAAGCCATCAAGCTGTGCGCTGTCTTCAGTTTAGCCAATGTGTTCACCAGTGGCCCAAGTTATTCAAAGAAAATGTGTTAGCTACCTCGGATAAGAGTATATCCAAAGTGGCACAGATTGGTGGCTTGGCAATTGTGACACTGAGAACAGTTTCAAAAATAAAATGCAACACATTTCTTCTGTTTGAGAAACCTTGTTGCACACAGAAATGGTGGATTCAGTTAATCAGATTAGCGTAATTAAGTGGTGATGGTAAAAATTGAGTATTAAAACAGTTACTCACTAAGCTTGTGAGCCTCAGCTTCCGCATTGGCAACACTAACTTCATTCTGTATTTCACTTTTGTCGAGCATATTTGGAACCCCTGCTATCTAACAGATCAGAAAAAAAAAAAAGATTTAATTATACTTTTAAGTTTGATGGAAAATAAGGGATAAAACCCCTTGATGGGACACTGGGATTTGATTGTACCATCCTCTGTGCATCAAACAGATAGTAAACACAGCATTAATCTTTCCCTGTGATTTTCGTCTTGCTCACAATGATGTTTTTTCTCTTTAAAACCCATTAAAATCTCCTTAAAACCAGTTCTTTCATTTGCCGTTAGTGATTCAATATTGCCTTTGGGTGTACTCAAGTTTAACTCATTTTCAAATCAAACATAGTAGTAGGAGCTGCACGCTATATATTTTTTTCTTATATCTAAGTAACTACTTAAAAGGCATCATGCTCTTTAGAGCAAATGCAGCTACTTCAGTGTTGATTAGTACATCAATTATTCAAAAACTTCCGTAAAGCTGTTTTATAAGTGATGTTGAACACAGAGTAAAGGTAATCTTTCTCTGGGTTAAAATCTGCTAAAAAAAACCAAACAAGCTGATGCGTAGTACTATTCCATTCCATTACCTGCATTTTCTGTTCTTTAGAACTGCACAACTGCCTTAGGTACCATGAGGAATTTTGTGGCAGAACTTCAAGTAGGCTCAGAGCAGGACGGTTCAAACCTGCCATCAGTGCCACTTCATCTTGCTGGTCAATAGCCTCATTCGCTTGGACTAAAGCTATGTGAACTGAAATGAAAACAATGCTTATAAACAGCAAATATGCTTTTGTGACAAATAAAATTTCGTTGCTGTCAGCATCTCATTTCTTGTAAAAGCCAGCTACAGTGGCAATCTATCCAGCAGAGGACTATGTATTTCAAGACTAATCCTACACAGGGAAATCTCTGGCTCTGTGCAAGCCTGCTGGGAGGGCTTCAACCACAGCTAACTGGAAGGTTACGAATTAATTTTGGCTCTATATAGAAAAGGGGGTCAAAATTTACAGTATTCTGCACACAAAAGGAACTCAAATGTAAGGAAACAGGGCAGGCAATGAATGATTTGAGTGTGAACTGGGACTTCTTAAAGCAAAACCCAGAAACCCAGACCATTAGTCCCCCAAAAGATCAGTAAAGAAGGAGCAGCAAGAAAATGCTGTTGCAGACAAACATAAGCTACTTCTGCATATTTTATAATAGTCCACAGAAATATTTTGTTTGTTCATGTGTATTCAGATCACATTCAGCTGAAATCCGGGAGATCCCGAGTTATGTGCACACTTCCGTGATCCAGAACAGCTTACTGTTTATCTTATTGATATTTCCTTGAATCTCAGCTTGTGTCAGCAGCTCCTCGTAGACATCTCTCTCTTCTTCAGAGATTGCGCCATTCTAAGGAAATGAAACTGCTGCTAGTACAGGCAAAAACTTTACAGAGAGAAAAGCTATTAGCAGGAGTCATTAAAACTCTATCAGCTGAAATATTTGCTGGATGTATTTGTGAAGGAATTTGTCAGCCGCAGGAACTAAACAAATTAGCACTTTGTGGTAACTTGCTGAGCAGAATTTAAAGCATTTTTTTGCTCCCTGTAAAATAGCCATGTAAATACAGTGCAGTATTTTTCAACTACAGGAAGTATTCTCTCTCAAGTAAAAAACAAAGCAAATAATTTCACATCAAAGATCTGTGGCAGAGGTTATACTTTACACTCAAAAAAGATAGAATGGTTTTTACAACTTTTCAAACAGATTTTTGTTTTGTTTTTATTTTACTTCTAAAGCAGCCAACAGAGGAAAACCAGTCTTTTTTCGTTTAAGTCTTCCAGGATTTTTTACATTGGTTGAAGATAAGTTCCATTATCCTCTTACTAATCATAGTCTTAAAAAATTGGCTGCCAGCTTGTTGCATTAATATTATTTATCTTTTTTTTAGTTTAAAAGTGTTTTTTTCCTAATTGCTCTATTACCATTAAGTTAATTTTTAAAACAGTAACACTACAAAATGAGAAACAACATGAAGGAACATGCATAGTACAAGTGCTAATAAAATACCTCTACCTTAAGCCTTGCATTTGATTCTTTTCTCCTCTTAGCTTCAAAGAGTTCATTCTGATAGTCTTGTGCAAGTTCTTCATCCACATTTAGCAACATCGCATTTGGGTTCCTCAGAGTTACAATGGTTTGCTCAGCTATTCCCTTCTCAATAGCTTCGTTAATTGCTATTACCGCTGCGTGCACTGAAATGAAAAGCACAGTCCTAAATTGCAGGAAGTAAAACACATTCAAAATTATCACTGCTTCTTCTGATTTATTTGAATTGAGTATTTAATATATATTCAAAAATTTACTTATTCCCCTTCAAACACCCTAATGTTTCCCATCAGAGGAAATTCAGACTAGACATTAGGAAGATAATCTCCACTGAGAGGGCTGTTGGTTGCCGGAACAGATTCCCCAGGGAAGTGGTCACAGCATCAAACATGTCAGAGTTCAAGGAGTATCTGAAAGATGCTCTGAGTCTTATGATTCAGTTTTAGGTTGTGCCACAAGGAGCAGGGAGTTGAACTCGATGATCCTTATGGATTCCTTCCAACTTGGAGTATTCTATGATTCTATGAAGATCCAGATCAACTTCAAGGGGGCTAAGACAACTGCCATTCTTGGGCACACATATCATCCCTGTATCCTCATATAATAAAACACATAGGAAAGATATAATCTCTTCCACAGTTGTAGAAGAGACCTTACTTATGTAAGTGGAGCTAGCAAAAAGTAGTCAAAAGACAGCTTCAAGATTAGGAGAGATATGAACAGGTATTGATGAATGTTGTGAACCCAACAAGAGAAGCGGTGAGAAGCCTGATGGGGCTTAAATGAGTAGCCTGCAGGGATGGGAAAATGGAGAGAGTTACAAATAAGCTTTCTTTGAAAGCACTTAAGCCTACTTTTTTACTCTGATTTCTACTACTGCTGACAGCACAGCATGAGTAATCAGTGGTTTCATTTCATATCTCCTTTTGCTTATTCTATTTCAGAAGCAGAGTGGTAGACCCTTTCTTCCAACAGGACCTCCACATACAACTTCACTAGTGCTTGAGGGCTCCCAAAGCAGATGTTTCCTGTGCTGGGGCAGTGCCTGTTATCTACAGCACACCCCCTGCCCAAAGGGACAGAAACAGCATCAGGAAACCCTACTTTTCTATGGAGATTGAAAACACTTCAGAAGTTAAAGGAAATCCTACGCATTCTATAATAAGCTTTCAAAGAAGGAAGTTGCAGCCCTTTCATCTTCAGAGAAGGAAGGCAGCTCCCTGGAAAAGTGCTTGGTAGTCACTATGTCTCTGAAAATTTGCTAAAAAAGGAGACAAACTACCTTTACTTCCAAAGGCAGTGTCTTAAGAGCTAGCTTTATACAAGCATGCATACACTGAGCTATAGCAGTTTCCAAAGTATACAACACAGGCAATGCAAATCAGTGTGAGGAAGTGTGTTTTAAGTTAAGGTCTGGAAATTTCAGCAGAGTAAGTAAGATCATAAATCAGCTTGTTTCAGTTATTGTACTGTGCAAGGTTTAACAACTTGCAATGGAACTTAATTATAATGCAAGTTTTATTCCCCCCACCTGCCCATGTACAGTCTGCAGTACTGTTACTGGGTTGTATCAGTGACCTACTGTGCCGTTGATCATACTCAAGCCAGCCCTTCTGTTCTTCAGAACAGCTGTCTGAAAAAGGCTAGGATTTTCAACAAAATAAAGCTCAAATGTGGACTGAAGTGGACACAATTCATTTCATGTCATTTAAGTTCAAGCAAGTATTTTTTGCTTTGTGGTTTTGTTTTTTCTTTTAGTATGTCACTTCATTTCACAAAAATCCAAAACAAAACAAACCCCCCCCCCCCCAAAAAAAAAACAAAACCAAACCAAAAACAAAAACCAAGCAAAAAAACCAACAAACCAGATGGAGAAATAACAGATGTACTATGATGGATAGGCTTGGGCAACAAAAAAGCATTTAAATATGTTTTTGAGAGGAGGCTATTCAAATCAGACTCAAAGGACCATAACTGTGCATCAATCTCCTTAAAAAGGAAAAGCCTATTTAAATATCTGAGGTTGCTGTGCCAACAAAGCAGCCTGATGTGTTTGAAGAAAGCCTTCAAGGCTCCTGCAAAAACCCAACGCATGAAGGAGGCACAGAGGAGACACCTCATTCCCGTGGCCATCTCCACTGAACTCTCTACAATGCAGGGGCACACACAGAGATCAACTCATCATTCTGGAGGAGCAGCTGCTACCAAAACATTAAACGCATGCAAAAAACTGTAAGAAATCTTTATTTCTGGTAGCACTTCCTATGGTTCAACAGAAATGCTCCTGCAGACTGAATGCAGACTGGAAACTTGCAAGAGGTCTTGCAACAATGATGGAGAGTGATAACCAGTGAAAACTTGTTTGTTTTTCCTGCTATTTATTAAGGGGTGCCAAACATGGTAAATTAAACCACAGAAAAATATTTTGTTAGCAGTCTGTCAAATTACCCAGTAGAAAATGGAACAAAAGCCACACTTACATGCAGCTTCATCCACTGATAATTCACTGGCCAGAATCCCACCAATTTTACTAAAAGATGGCATCTGTATGCCATACTTCTCTAGCTCCTTTCGCATGTTGCTGATTTCTTCCTCTGTTTACATTAAAAGAAAAGAAATATTGTTAGAAGAAAAGCATAAGAACCTCTTTATGAATCACCATACCTATAAATATGGGTGCAATATTTTTGGAAGTATGTGTGGTCAGGGCTTCTTAGCAGTTTCCCCCCCCCCCTTTTGAAGGAATCTAAGACATGACAAGTATTCCAGGCGAATTCACTCCCTTCCATCCTTCCCAGTCTAAAATTCATTAAAAATAGCAGTCTCTCCCCTACTTTATTAGGGTGTGTTCATAACCTTGTAGGAGGAGAAAGACCATAATAGAAAATATGCACAAAGTTAGCAGATTTACTGGGTGATAAAACCATCTAACATATGATCAGATAATCAGTTTATTACCTGTGAAGTCTACTTTTCCCAGCAGATCCTGGATTTGTGGTGCTAATCCTAGTTTGAACAGATATAAACTGCAAAGAAGAAATTTAAAATGTAAAATCCTGCATGTGGTTGAGGTGTTCATTTTCTGTACAAAAGAAAAGTGCTTTTATGAATCTTGCCCTGTAACCCTTGAATTTCATGGGCCAATATGGAATAAATTAACCCTGTAGTTATCTTTATTCTGTACTGTCAAATTTTACAGAAAGAGAAATCTGTTTTTACTTGGTATTTCAAAGAAGCATCTCTAAGAGAGGCACTGTCAGTGTATCTCAGATCACAGGGAATATGTAAACAAGTAGGAAAATGTAAGGGAAGACAGATAAAAAAATTTCAAAAGCCCACACGGGGGGGGGGGGGGCAGGGGGAAATCAAGGTGTGAATGCACTTTAGTACAGCTTATAGCTTTGGATCTATGTACTGTCTGACTTATGTTGTGTGCTCCCTGTCATTAACATCTGAAGACACACAAATCACTGATACCCTTCTTACTAAATGTAGAGGAACAAGGACCTGTAAGTCCATCCAAGCTTATCTCAAACACATTTGTGCGATTAACCATTTATCTTTGTGGAAAACAAAGAAATCTTGATTTAAAGTGATATCCAGGAAGTAATATTTTTGTTTCAATAAAGCATGCAAAAATATATATACACTAATTCCTAGAACTCTAGGGTGCTACCTGAAAAAAAAAAAAAAAAGAAAGAAAAAAAGAAAAAACTGAGTACATGCATATTTTCTCAGTGCCTTCCAAAGGTATGCATTAATCTATGAAAGATTGGCGTTTCTATAGTTTATCAAATAAATATATAATTTCATATATAATTTATACTGAAGATCAACAAACAAGTGAGTTTTGCAAGCTGTGATGGAAAAGGTAAAAAAAAAAAAGACTTAAGTAATGCGTTCCTCCAAAAGGATTATTTGCACCACTTATTTAAATTATCTCACCCCAACTTCATATATTCCAACTGTGTATTGCAGATTAAGGGTTTTGTTTCTAGAGGGGTACTCTTCACTGTTGTGTTTTGTTGCTTGGGTTTTTTTGCTATTAACAAATTGCAGGATGAGACTTCAAAGCAAATATTTGTAGCTGTCACGTTTATTTCAGAGCACACAGAATCAACATTTCATCTTCCATGCTACCACTACTGCTCCTCTGCCCTGTCAGAACCCGGATAGACATAACATCACATCTCATGTAGGTCAACACTTTTGACTGCTGCAGCACCTCAAAATCACTGCTTTCAAAGCAGTATTAAATGCAAGTTTTCTATACCATGACTATAATAATGGAGGATCATGTTCTTCCATTACCCTTATTTACGTACCAGTATTTCCTCGTGGGCTTTGAAAGAGATTTACTTTAAGCTTCAGACAGGGAAACAGTCCTGGCTGCAGTACTGGGTGGGTATGAAGCTGAAGGGTGTTATAGAAGCAGTTATGGAGACCAGCAGCAGCACAAGGATATGCTGTTGGGTTTCGGGTTGGTTTTTTTAGGTTTGTGTGTGTGTGTGTGACCACAATAAAAAGACAGAGCTAAAACTGTGGCGTGAACATCTGAGACTAATACTTCTGCTGCTCAGCCCTTTCTGGAGGATACTGAACCATGTGTGGTACTTCGACACTCCTTTGCTTGGATAAATTTATTAACCACCAGGTGGTGCTGAAAATGCGCTTCGAGTCTTGGAGGAAGCACCAAGGCGCTTCGACTCTGCATTAGGTTATAATTTCACTTGAAACAGCTTGCTTAGTGCTTTTATAGTGTAACTTGAACCCCAGGGAACCCACATAAAATCAAAACCAGGGGATCTTGGCATTAAGAAAGCTGGATATGAAGCTTCAGGAGCAGGGGAGAAACAAATGGGAAAGGGAAGTTCTCAGGTGAAGTTCCCCTTGCTCGCCCACACAGAGCTGCAATTTGTATCAGGCAGAGGTTCGTGGGTCTTGTTTTATGGTTAGGTCATATATAACATGTCATAAAAAACAGATCTGAAAATAGTGTGCCTTTTCTTCTTTAAGGAATGTGCATGTTTTTTTACTGCTTATTTGGAAAACAATGTTTTGAAGCTGTCCAGCTTCAGAGGGATAGTTTGTCCAGGAGGTAGCAGTGATTTGCTTGCCTTTGCAAGCGGATTTGTCATTTGACAACTAAGCTTTTCAGGGGGAGGGGAAAAAAAAGTCTCAGAAGCACTGCTATTTATTAACGTGAATCACTCTCAGAATCTTAATTTAAATGAAGCAGTTCTTAACCTCATTTAGTCCAGGAACAGATCCAAATCGGCTTTCACAAGAAAACTGGTGCAAGAAATGAGACCTATGCCTTTGTATTTTTCATGGGCTTTAAGTATTGAGGTCTCAACATGAAAAAAGCAAGAGGGTAATTATATTCAACAGGAGCCTAGAAATTGTTTGTTTTCTACGTCATTCCTTCCTGGACAGAGCAGTGCTGTATTTGACAGTACAAGTTGTTCCGCATACAGTTGATGCAATGGTCTTCATTGCAGACCTGAACCAGGACATATCTTAAAAAATATATTTAAACCATCTTTCTTAGAGTCATTTTCTGTCTTAGGGTGCTCTAGCAGCTCAAAGATCATCAAAACTCAAATAACCAGAGACTTCCCTGTGAAATGTTAACATTTCAGATGTCAAATAGACCCTTCAGAATGATGGAGGTTTTTTCTCCTTTACCTGCAGTTAAGGCTATTTCATGCCTTTTAAAGGGGAAATTAAAAATAATCTAATTGATTTTAAGCACGTTAGTTATGCACATTAACTGTGTAAAAACGAATTCAAGCAGGAAAAAATCTGAACTAAATATGGCTCCAGGATTTCCAAGAATGAGAATAAGAAAATATCCTGTGTTAAGTTTACATAATTTTGTTAGAAAGCTCAAGAATCATGTTGCTTCAAAATAATGACTTAGTAACAACTGAAAAAAGAATAAATAGGTCAACCCCTCACCTCTGAGAAGGTGTTCAATTTTCCTAAGGTATAAGTCTTTGAAATTTGAGCATGTGCTCCAAGATGCATTAGAATTTAGCTTTTCAACCCAATGGTGATTCTTCATACAGTGGTCATGAATATATGCTACAGCTGCAAAGGTGAAATGCCTGAGTACAATTGTTTCTGGATGCTGCAGTGCTGGACCCTGAGAACAGCCGGAATATGGACTTTTCCAGGGTTGGTCAACACTTGATGACTCCCTGCAAGAAGATTCTGTAACAAACCCAGAGGGTAAAGCAGGTAGGGTGCATAATGTTGAAGCTGAGGGAATAGATGCCAGCTGCAGAAGAGGAACAGAACTAGAGTCCTGCTGTTCAGTGTTCTTCTGATGCCAGTACAATTAGGAATGTTGCTAGCCAAGCAAACGGCCTGCCCTTAATTCTATTTGCCAGACTGCTTTCAATGTAGGCTGTGTGCCATTTAATACTAGCACAGGAGTTTAATTCGAAAGGCTGGAGAGAACTGATTTGAAAGTGAAGGACCTATACATTTTAGGAAAAGACATAGAAATAAATGAAGCTCAACAATTGTTTCTTTAATTCTTACATCCTGCCTGTAAGTCTGTTTCTAAAATATTAGCTTGTAGGTGCAGAGTTTTAGCTTTGTGTTGATATGCAGCAAGGAAAAGTAATTTAAACAAGACAAATGTGGAAGTGAAAGCTAAGACAATACAGACTAATTCTGATGTTGGCATAAGTGCTGTGGCCTGTCAAGATGGAGAAAGAAAAACTTCTGAAAAGGTCAACCTATTGCAAAATTCATCTCAAAATGAAAACAGTCATTGCTGTTGCAAAGACTAGGCAGAACTTCTGAAGGTATTTAATTGATGGGTTTATTATTCATGCAGTGTTCAAATGCACAGTGGATGAAGTGTTCCTCCGTATATGAGGGAGCAAATATTGGAAAACCTCATCGTGTTCTTCCACCTCTTGCAAAATGTTCAAGTCAGTCCATAACAGGGCTGGAGGGGCACTCAGCAAACCGTGTCATCCTGAGCTAGTTAACATCAGAGGCCCATACATCTAATTCAATAAATCATTTTAAGCTTATATGAGACTCCCACTGACAGAACGGACTGCACGATCAAGTTTTAGGTGAGAGCTACCCTCAAACAATCCTGGTGATACTCTATAGTTAGAATTACACCAGACATAACAATTTCAAGCAGCAACACTTGCAAATATGACCAAACCCTCCTCCTCCCAAACCAACAGCCCAGCCCAATGGCAAACACCACAACAAAACCAGGACTGTCAACTCCTAACATGTAGCATTTGAAAGAAATAATATGAACTTTGGTGGTATGACCTATTTATTGGCAGTGAGTACACACAGAGTGCAAGGGTGGCCACATCATTTAGAATCATAGAATCACAGAATAGTTAGGGTTGGAAAGGAATTTAAGATTATGTAGTCCAACCCCTTTGCCATGGGCAGGGACATCTCACACTAAACCATGTCACCCAAGGCTCTGGCCAACCTGGCCTTGAACACCGCCAGCAATGGAGCACTCACAACTTCCCTGGGCAACCCATTCCACTGCCTCACCACCCTTACAGTAAAATATTTCTTCCTCATATCCAATCAAAACTTCCCCTGTTTAAGTTTGAACCTGTTACCCCTTGTCCTCTCACTACAATCCCTATCGGCCCCCTTCAGATACTGGAAGGCTGCTATGAGATCTCTATGCAGCCTTCTCTTCTCCAGGCTGAGCAGACCCGACTTTCTCATCCTGTCTTCATATGGAGGTGCTCCAGTTCCCTGATCATCCTCATGGCCCTTCTCTGCACTTGTTCCAACACTTCCATGTCCTTTTTATGTTGAGGACACCAGAACTGCACACAGTACTCCAAGTGAGGTCTCATGAGGGCAGAGTAGAGGGGCAGGATCACCTCCCTCGACCTGCTGGTCACGCTCCTTTTGATGCAGCCCAGGATACGATTGGCTTTCTGGGCTGTGAGCGCACACTGAAGCCAGCTCATGTTAAGTTCCTCATCAACCAACACCCCCAAGTCCTTCTGAGCAGGGCTGCTCTGAATCTCTTCTCTGCCCAACCTGTAGCTGTGCCTGGGATTGCTCGGACCCAGCTGTAGGACCTTGCACTTGTCATGGTTAAACTTCATCAGGTTGGCATCAGCCCACCTCACAAGTGTGTCAAGGTCCCTCTGGATGCTATTCCTTCCCTCCAGCGTATCAACCGAACCACACAGCTTGGTGTCATCAGCAAACTTGCTGAGAAAGTTTCAATTACAGCATGTATTGAACAGTTTCTGACCTATAGCCTTGGAGTAGTTGCTGTGCCTTTGAACAACACCATTAGGAACACGGAAGAGTGTTTGGGGTGCAAGGTAACTATGTTCTCTGCAAGACTAGTTGCAAGAAAGTAATGAAAGGGTAAGATCTCTGTGTGCAGGATCTCCGAGTGCAGGAAATGAACTAGGAGAGCTGCAAGAGGGAGGAGCTGTCTGCTAACAACCCTGCCTCTCACACCAGGGGCAGCAAGAGGCAGATGTTCATTACTCCTGCTAAACATCAAGAAAATCCTTTAAGACAGGACATACCAAAAAAAAAAAAATTTAAACTCTACCTTCAATGGTGTGGTCAAAGCCCTCTTGAATTTACATTCAAAATCAAGTTGCTCAGAACTTTAAAATTTTGGAAAATGTTAATTTTTACACCTATGACATCATAATACAGTAGTTATTTCCTCCATTTTGGGAGAGTAAGATGTCAGTTCACCATCATGTTCACTCTGATCAGCTGTTTGCCCCATGCAAAGTTATTTGGTTTCTACTGCAGTACGTGTTTTGAAATAATATGTGAATGAGAGGGTATGTTCACTGAGGGAGGGTTTCTGCAGTAAGTTCAATTGTCTTTAATTTTTATTTTTAAAATAATTTGACCAAGTCCTGAAAAAATTAGACTTTTGTTTCCAAATTTAAATTAATGAACACATAAATTCTGTCAGATTTTGATATACTGGTTGCCCTAAAGCCATTTTGTGACCTACACTCCTAGATTTGCAATTACTTTAACTTTTACTCCCGTCACTAGTTACCTTAGAGCATGAATGCAATATATCATCCTAGGGATGTTTTTTCTATCGTAGACATCCGTAGTCTCTGGATAAAAGATCTAAAAACCAAAGAGCCCACAGTTAAAGGAGAAGACATATTGCTGAGCAGAAAAGTAGCTAAAAAGAGCTCTCTGCAGGACTACACCTTAAACTTATAGAATTTCAGCTGTTACTTCTATACAGTTATGAATCAAGTCTCTTCTGATGTTATTTTAACTTTACCGGTTGTTTTCATAAGCAAGAATTCAATAAAGCATTAAAAAATTAGGGGGGGGGGCAGTGAAGGAGGGGGGAGCAGAAAGATAAGCAGGCAGAATTTCAGCAAGAGTTTTAGAAAAGGTCCTTTGGCAGAAGCTCCAGTAATAGGACAAGCAGTAGGGCTTATCCTCCCAAAACCTGGAACTCAGCTACAATTTGCAACACCTCCTTGCAAACCAAGCTTGTCCAGAATGGTTTAAAACTGCAAAATTCTAATTGCCAGTACCCCTAACTTTGTGAATACATCATTCACAGAGAAAGATATTCAGAGAGGAATACAGGAATATTAAGAAATTTTGCCAAAAAATCGCATCATAAGTTCCAGTTCTGCTCCTACCACTAATTTGTTCCTGGCCTTGATCCCAGTCACTAAATACTGTTTCTCAAAAAAAAAATAGACTTAGTTAACTGTGAGAGTTGGCAGCATACCTCCAGCCCAGGCTGGGAACTTGGGACTGTGCTGTCCCATGGTTAATGAGACAAGACTGAGTAAGTCAGTAGTACAGTGCCCTCTTCATCATTCACTCACAATAGCTCTGGAAGGGAGAATAGGGAAAGCATTTGGCCATGACCACCTTCTGCCACAGAGGCAAAATGTTTCAGAAGAGAGATGGCAGTGTGGAAATCAGACAGCTGAATGGATGACTCAAGTTAGACTAGAAAAGAGTGACCTACACCTGGGAAAGGCAGGACCCTCCCCATCTCTGCGGCATTTCTGCTGACAGTCATAGATGCCCTTTTCTGCTTACAGGCACCTGCAGTGGGTTTGCCTGCAGTGAGTGGCCACTAGTCCTTACAGCCCTTCTGGCAGCTGCCTGAGCTTCCCTGCTGCACCTTGCCACAGGCTAGGTGCCCTAAGATGGCTGCTGGGCAGCTTGGTTGAGGGATTACTTGCCCCTGGCTGTGTGCAGGTGCCAAAATGTCCAAAAAGTCAAGGTAGGTGTTTCCACACTGCCCTTTCTTAAAGAATTTTCACCTGAAAATGACTCACTGGCGCCCAGAAACAGCAGCAGAAGCGGAGATGACAAGCGAAGACCCACAAGAAGGAAGACAAATACAAGAGGTGACCCAAGAAAGCAGCTGGCTGAAGAAGAGGAGCAGCATAGCCGCATAGATGCACTGGAGCGTGCAAAGACAGTCTGGAAACAGGGTAGAGGCAGAGAAACTGGGAGATACATTAGCAAGAAGAGGTAGCAAGAGACACAATGAGAGGCAGTGACCTAAAGGAAGCAAAGATTTGAGTTTTCTGTTTTAAACCATATTCCATTCAGGGCCCCCCCCCCGGACTGTACTAGCAATAAGATATAGCAAAACCACTGCTAGCACTTCTGTTTATCTTCCCACAGGAGAAACATCCTGAGAATTTCCACACATAGCACTCATCCGCAGCAACCTCAGCCCATGCACACCAGAAGCAGCAGCACATAACTGACACTCCCACTTCTTTCAGCATTACCTTCACTTCAGATTTGTTTCCCAAACAACCTGTTCCCTGTAGAGTTACTGTAAGAACCTGTTTATGCTCAAACAAATTAAAGGGCATCTCAGTGAGTCAGCCTTGAGCAGATTTCCTTGCTAAAATTTAAAGGCTTACCTTAGGCAAACCAATGGACTCCATTGCTTTTAACCACTGCACAGTATTGTCAGTGTGCCGAAAATGAAGGCCAGATCTCTATTGCAAACAGAAGGAAAAGGTGGTAAAAGTCACATAAAGGCATTCTGAACCTGAAGACCAAAGTGTCACAGTCTCATTGCTACTCACAAAGCATCCTGATATATCAACATCCCCATGCTGCGCAGCAAATTCTTTTAAGTAACATAAGCCAGATTTGTTCCTGTCTGAGCGGGCTTTGACTTAAGTGGCCTTTTGTACAGCCTTTCAGTAGTCTTTGGGAGTAAAGGCTTGCTGTCAAATACTAGGAACCACTACATCCAAAATACAGAAGTGCTAACACTGCTCAGCACTTCTGTGAAGGAGAATGGATAAGGAGCTCATACAAACCCACCAGACTTATCTGAATACCTGACCTCCCCACCACCCCCATCTAAGCAGGCAGCAGTTAAAAGAAGGAAATTGGAATTTTATTATTTTTTTAGTATATTTTTTTTAATTTTTAAAGAGTCAGGGGAAAAGGGGAAAAGAAGCCCAGACTCAAGTTCTGGAGATTTTCAGAAGCCGTATTTAAATGTAATCAGGATTCTTAACCATGGTTCTGTGACAATATGATACCTAGAACAGCTTAATTTCTCTACTCTTGAGCAACAGCCAGTGATGACACCTTAAAAATGACCATTTCATTTTTTTTTTCTGCCTGTTCTACATGTTGAAACAATGCAGCCCATAATGGGATTGCTCATATGCATGTATATATTTCTGTATTATTGATGATCTTGGAGTTCATGAACAGCTTGCACAAATAGCAAGCAAACCTTAATTACTGGGAGCTTGGTTTTGCTTCTCAGTGTTAACTTCGATGAAATAAACACACATATCTAATGAAGTGAGTGTCCTTCCATACAAGATGAATAAAATCTGGATTAGTCATCAAGTTTAATTCCTGAATTACTTTTGTCTCCTATTCCTAACAAGAAATAATTGTATAAATGGCAAAGCTCTTGTTCTCCCAGGAGCCAGCAGTGTAATTTGTTCAGCTTTAGAAACAGTAAGTGACACTAACAGTTTTTGTAAGTGTAAAACATTTCTAACATCATGCTGGCTTAGTGCTGTATCTTCAATCTAGTCCTGACAATCTTACAGAAGAGGTGCAGAACATCAACCATGCTCAGTATCTTTAAGAGTTGGAAAACAGACATTACTTTTTCTGTCATGTCAGAGAGAGAACTGAAAAAAGTTGTTACCTTATAGCGTGCCTGCTCCACATCATATATCTTTTTGTCAGACACCACGTTAGGGGCAAAGAATTTTGCGAGCTTGGCTAGGTAAACACCATTTCTTAAACCTTCCTCCAGCTCAGTAGTTGGGGGCAGCTCTTCCTCCAAGCAGACTTCCATCCACCTACATAGACATCATTTGAGAAACATTGTTATTTGTAGTTTTAATGGAAGTGACACCTTTCACCCACAACCATTGCACTTTTAATGTCACTACCACAACACAATCCTAAAATAAAAGGGTACAGGCTAAGGACAAAACTCTTGCATCCATTCACATGGCAGATCAAAATGACTAGTGAATTGAGTTTGCAGTGTGTGACCCATCAATAACCAAACAACATGCTTTGAAGTATAAATCCCCTACGGGGGTCTTTAACTTAGATCTTTTGAACAGAACTATGTTTTTAAATAGGCAATAATTTCAGATGAAACTGGAAAAAAACACAGACTAAAACGTATTATTGATGTTTGCATTAGAAAAAGAACCCATGACAGGAATGCCAGGGCTAAACCTCAAGAGCATCACGGCCAATAATGCGCTAGATAAGCCTGGTTCCTGCAGCCAATGTGCTGTACACCCCAAGCTCACAGCAATGCTCACCTCAGCACAAAGCACTCCTGCAGCTCATCCTACTCCCATCGTCTACAACAGCTCTCCATGTCCACCTGTGAAACATATGGTGCCAGTGCTTGGAGGAAGGAGTCAAGCTTTTTGTTGAAACAGCCCAAGGTACTTTATGTATTTCAGGTCTGCCTGGCAGTGAGTTGCCCAAATCATTTCCATTGCCCATCACGTAGGATGGCTTCTCATCAAAGAGTGACTCAATCCTCCAAGGAGGTAAACTAGTCATGTTTTTGAGACTTGGATGTGATACATATGGTAGCATATATAAAACAGTAATTATTAAATACAATAACCAGTTCAGAAGGCCAGTAACAGACATTAAGCTGTATTATCCAGTATTTTTATATAGAGTAGCCAGGAGAAACTGCTACCAAAGAACTCCTGAAACAGGTTAGCATCCTAATCACTAGACCAGAAGTTCCTGACATTGGTGGTCTAAGTGGTTTGGCCCTGTAATATTATTCTTATCTTTAGCAGGTAAATCACTTTACAAGAGCTGTAAATCTGGCTAGTTCTTTCCTAATATTTTTTTTCCCCACTTAGGCAACCTCTCTGTTGTTAGAAGGACATTAATACCATTGCAAACGGACAAGAACAAAGCTAAAGAAATTGATTTGCTTTACTTACTGTCACTGAGGCAGCATTGCTGTATGCCACCTGAGACAACATTACAAATCTAGCACCACCTCCACAGGGGTGGCTTTAGAAACCAGAAAGCTGGGATCCAGGTTGAAAATGAGCCAGTTTCTTCTCCCACCACAGAGAAGAAAAAAACTCACTATATCATTTTGTTTCAGGTTAAAACTCAAGATAAATTACCTACTCAATTACACTTTTGGATTTGTTACAGGACATATGAAAGTTGTTTCACTGAAGAGCAGACTACCCAAATAGCTCTTCAGAAAACCACCAGACATAAATCTGGGACAATAACCCACAAAACTGTGTGGAGTGAGTGTCATTAGGAGAAATGTAGTTTGCAGTGTAAAAGCTGGTTCAGTGACAAGTTTCCCTGGTCCATGTTCATGTGTTACTGCCAAAGGTCACGAAAGTCATAATCATTAATAAAATTTTATAGACTAGATATACACATTAAGGAAAAATGTCACAACATTTGCCGTCTCCAAAATGGAGGACAAGGAAGAATAAACAAAGAATGTGAGACCCAGCAATGTGGGTTTCACCTGAGCCAGTTGGTTTTTCTGCATAATTTATTTCCTAAAATGTGCCTGCTAGAAAAAAAGTTGTACAATAGCAGAACAAGCTTCTGAGCCACAGGAAGCAACCACCATGAGCTGAAGCTGACCCTGTTGGTCAATTCACCATCTCCAGTGAGATGAACTGTATGCCCTCAGAGCAGTGTTTGCTAGCTTGCACTGGATCCTTTATATTCCTCATTATTTCCTTATTGAAAGATTTTTTTGATCTCTTCAGTCCAGGGCACCCAAAAAAAGACTACATTGGAACTGGTTTTGAAGATACATATATGTGCCCCCCAAAAGGTCCATATATAACTGAGTCATTCCCCAAGCTCTAAATGAGATGCTTACCCAAGGTGAAAGCTACACCCCAGCTTTTAAAACTCCTGTTATACAACAATTGCAAAACCAGTTTGGATTTGTTTCCACTGTGGTGATGAACCTTTAAGATTAATCTGGAACCATCCTGTTCTGGAGAGGTAGGCTACCCAGTCTAATGGGTAAATGCAATACACTGAGGAACAAACAGGAAACAATATGAGGAAACAAGAAAACCGGGGGTGGGTGGGGATGGGGGATGGGGAAGAGGCAGTGGGTGGGTAATGAAGAATACAGTTGTCATTCCAACAAGTCCAGATCAACTAACAAAATCAAGCAGTCTTTTTTTAGAACAAGAATGTTAGTGGCTCGGGGGGGGTGGGGGGGTGGGAGTGGGGTGGGGGGGTGGGGAGCCAACAAAAAAAATGTAGAGAGAATTAGAATAGAGCAGACCTGAAAGACACAAAGAGTTTCTTTCCATTTATGACTAAAAAACCTAAGTCATATGAATTCTAGACAAATTCAGGTGTCTGTAGTAAGACAACTGTAACGAAAAGCCTTTGGGAATCAGTCTTCAAGACTGAGCACAGCTGCAGCTTTTACAGGTTTTACCAATGTCTGGAAGTTGCAGAACTTAGCTACAAGAAGATCTACTGTGAAAGGATTTAGTCGATTTAGCACTTAACCAGAGGCAGGGAAAACCTTTGGATTTGCATGAAATCCTGCATACACTGCCAACCTTGTAAGTTTTAGTTATGCAAGCAGCTGCCATCCAACTCTGTTGCTCTTTCTCCTAGTATTCATTGTAGTACAGTTATATAGCACATTTCTCCCCCATGCTTGCAGAAAACTAGGGTTTTTTGTTCCCTTTACACCAATTCAGCTAAAAGGGAATTGTAGTTTTTAGCAGAAAGCAGCATTACTTTAAGGTTGTGAGGTTCTGCTTTTGAAGGCACAGTTCGGTGAGTTTTATGAAAGTTATCATATGACATGGTAGTGATAGCAGGGGTAGAACTGAGTTGGAAAAGGAGACAAATCCTTCTACTTCCATTTCTTTAAGTGAAACAGAGAATATCCACCTGAAAATAAAGATTTATAGTACCTTAGGAGCAATTTATTTTTCTTCGGGGTTGAAAAAGCAGCACTGCCTTCTGCTCGCCCACTGTTTTCCTGAGCATGCAGGACTGCAGCAACAGCATCAGATTTAAGACTGTTGCAGAAACTGTTCCCCACAAAAACTAAATACCCTGGCTATACAAGAGGAAGTGCCTATAACCCAATGTTAGATGGTATGTTTTCCTTTAGTATGAAGCTCATGGAATAAAACTATTATAACTATCAAATGTACAAGTGTATTTCATAGAATCATAGGACAGTTTGGGTTGGAAGGGACCTTACAGATCATCTAGTTCCAACCTCCCTTCCAAGGGCAAGACACCTCCCACTAGACCAAGTTGTTCAAAACCCCATCCAGCCTGGCCCTGAACTTTCCACAATGCAATATCTACAACTGTGTTTAAAAAAAACCTGAATTTATTGACAAATGTATACTATGGAAAACTCCCACAGTGAACATAGTGGTTGATTTGATCACTCATTACAGCTGAAACCCCACTCCATGATGGAGAGACAAAAGACCCTCAGGAAGCAGATCAAAACATTAAACATCCCTGAAGTCCTGGCTAGTGCCACCAATAATTAGCTATCATTAGAACAGCTCTGCAGAACTACCAATGCCAGTTTAAGTCTTAGGATTTGGGTTTAAGCAGACATTAACAGGTGTTTTTCTGAAGACACATACTTGGGATCATATACCAGCATGCATAAATACAGCCTGCTTAATTTTCATAATACTGCAGTGCTTGCCAGTGCAGAAACAAAGGATTTGCCTTAGACAAAAACCCAAACTGAGACCTGATCAATGGAAAGTAATCTCCAAAACTTTAATTCCAATACATAGATCTGGGAAAGCCTGCCAGGCGGGAGTGTTGAGATACAATTTCCTTTTGCTTTGCTTGATTCTGTTTGACTCTTGGCAATCTGCTGCGGAGCAGTTCAGCAGTGAATTTCTGGCAAGATAACAATGACTTCTGTGCCAGACCCACGAGCAGTTAACAGTATGCTGCTCACCAAGAGACTGCAGTTTCCACATTTGACCACGCAAAACAGCAGCAGTATAATGAGCTCAGGCTTGCATTTTAACAGCAAGGTCAAGAGAACTGGAAGCACTGTACTGCGGACTTAACCAGTTATGAAGTTGTCATTGACAGTCTGTGTGGCCAACAAAGCACACACAGTTGGCTAAGGGACCGGAAATGCTAGAGCCAGTGCTCAGCAGGGAAGAGAGAATACATTATATAACCCACCCAAAGCCAACCACATTTGGCATACATTGGATATAGCAGCAAAATCTATACTTGTGCTGCTCTGCCCTTTTGCATTTATGCTGCAAGATATGGATCCAAGGGCATCAGGTTTTCATCTCCTGGGAACCAAACCTTTGGATAAAGGTGGGACTCCAGAGCCAATGCCCAGAACACTGGATGCTGCTATATGACAAAGATATAGGAAGGACAAGGTAAAGATAAGTTACCACCCATTTACTACCCCCTTAGCTCACAATTGCAGCCTTTCAGTATGGTTCAGCACAAGTGAAACAGACTGTTGACATAGAGTTTATAACCATCTTATTCCAAAGAAAGGCTGAAAAAGTCTTGCTGCTAGTAACGTAACAATCAGTCCCAAAGCAAATTGAAAGATTCTAACCTTGAGTGCCTGTGAAGTGGCAGGATTATTTTTAAATCAAAACTTTTATTTGAAGATACTTAGTAATATAAAATAGTCTGAAGCATGAGAACTCATAATTTAGAGTTCCACATTGTTATGTCTCTAATTTCTGAACATAAACATTTGTTAAGAAACCTCATGTCTTAACTTTTCATTTGCTTTTGGTTTTTAATGCAGAAAGAGAGTTTTGCCCTCCCCTCCCCCCCCAGTAGTCCCGTAAATATTACTTTAAAAAGGAGGGTAAGAGCAGCAGAAGCAAGTTAGGTGTGTTGCTTGGCTGAGCAGGAGTAGTGCTGGTGGCATTGATTTTTTTCATAAGGAAAGACTGTGTTAACTTTGGAATTTGTTCTCAGACTGCAAGCTTTAGCATGATACAACCCTAAACCAGGAACCTAATAAAGAGGTTGTTTCACAAACAGCTACAGGCTATTTCCAGATGAAATGCATGCAGAGCTTCCACACAAAGAGAGAATCAGACAATTTGAAGATCGTCGTGGCAAAACGAGTGAGTTGCGTAAAAAACCTGCAAAGATTAGAGGCTCCACTTAGAGGCTGTGGAGAGGAGTGGCAAAGCAAGTAGCTGAGGAAACTACTTTCTTCAGACCTTTTTTTCTTCACATTCAGGTGCACTCAGCCCCAAATCTGCGTTATAGTTGGAAGCCTTGTCTCAAATCAGAGTTACAGTCCTCTGCTACCAGCTTACTCTGAGCCAGAGATCCTAGAAACACTGCCTTCTAAATTTGAGGCTCTAGACTCATACTGCAGTGGTAGCCTCTCCTGATCTCAACTTTTATCCATCCTAGAAGACATAATTTGTGTGAAAGATTGACATTTTGTGACTGTAGGTTACTGGAGCAATGTGGGGATGGAAGGTGTGAGATGTTACCACCAGTCACTTCTATTATGTTGCATGCAAGAAATTACATGAAGACAGCATTGTGGAAGACACCATGAATCACTTGGCTACACAAGAACTCAGAACTTCAGGATGTAAAATGAGGATCAAATCCTTTAGCAAGAGATTTTGGATTAACTTGTAGAGGTCTGATTTTTACCCTTCTGTAAATCAGTTCAAATTCAAATTTGCTTATCTAAGACAGCTAGTGTTAGATTTAGCAGCATCTGAAATTCTTACGATTTCACCAGGGAGGATACTGACTTTCAGTAAGAGCTACACTGAAAACTATGAAGCATTCATGTATGGGTTGTCTGTACATAAGTTTTAAAAGACAGATCTCACTGTGAGTTTTCTTACATTGTGCACATGGCATGAAATTTATTGCAACTTTCATTTCTCTGATCAAAGCAATTCTGATGCATTACTTATTCAATTTAAATGAGTTGAAGCAAGCAACAGTGATGGATTGCCTGCCCTGTACATTACACTAAATCAGCAATAAATAGTTTTGGCAATGTTTTTCCACACCAGATCTCTGCTGCCATAGCAACACTGCCATATTTACAAAATAACCTGAAAGGTGTTATGAAATTCTGGTTCACAAGATGGCAGCACAGATATTTGTTGTTTTAATCCAGCCATCCCTTATGGGGGTTAATCAGTGATTAGAGTCCACAAGGCAAGATGCTGCTCAGGAAACCTGCTCCAAAGCCCCAGCATGGCCCCACTGCCATCAATGGCTGTTAGGCACACAGATGCAACCAAGTTTTGTTTATTCAGCACTTCTATGATGTGGGAAAAGAATTACTTAGAGACTCTCTAGCAACACCACAACAGGCAACATCAGCACATGTGCTTGTGCTCCATCACAGCCCCCAATCTTCACAAAGGCTTTGCTCTGCCGTCTTCTCTGTTTGCAGAGATAGTAAGATTTAACAGCAGGTATCAACCACAAACTGGATAACTGCTCTGCGAGACAACATGCAAGTCAGGGCCAGTGCTAACAAAACTCATGGTGATGGTCACAGAGATGCCTCGTCTTATTCCCCTGCTACTGGTCTGGCTCCAAGTTGCCAGGGGCTGAGGAAAAATGTTAAAGAGGCAGAGGAGAAAGTGGTAGAAGGAAAGGGGCTCTCTGCGCTGGTGGAGTCACAGGGTGTATTTCTCCCTAAGAAACCTCACCTACTAGAATCATAGAATAGTTAAGGTTGCAAAGGACCTTAAGATCATCTAGTTCTAATCCCTTTGCCACAGGCAGGGACACCTCTCGCTAAACCGTATCACCCAAGGCTCTGTCCAACCTGGCCTTGAACACCACCAGCAATGGAGCATTCACAACTACCCTGGGCAACCCATTCCACTGCCTCACCACCCTTACAGTAAAGTATTTCTTCCTCATATCCAATCTAAACTTCCCCTGTGTAAGTTTTAACCGTTACCCCTTGTCCTATCACTACAGTCCCTCATGAAGAGTCCCTCCCCAGCATCCCTATAGCCCCCTTCAGATACTGGAAGGCTGCTATGAGGTTTCCACACAGCCTTCTCTTCTCCAGACTGAGCAGACCCAACTTTCTCATCCTGTCTTCATACAGGAGGTGCTCCAGTCCCCTCATCACCCTCGTGGCCCTCCTCTGGACTTGTTCCAATATTTCCATGTCCTTTTTATGTTGAGGACACCAGAACTGCACACAGTACTCCAAGTGAGGTCTCATGAGGGCAGAGTAGAGGGGCAGGATCACCTCCCTTGACCTGCTGGTCACGTTCCTTTTGATGCAGCCCAGGATATGGTTGGCTTTCTGGGCTGTGAGCGTACACTGCAGCCAGCTCATGTTCATTTTCTCATTGACGAACACCCCCAAGTCCTTCTGCGCAGGGCTGCTCTGAATCTCTTCTCTGCCCAACCTGTAGCTGTGCCTGGGATTACCCCAACCCAGGTGTAGGACCTTGCACTTGGCATGGTTAAACTTCATCAGGTTGGCATCAGCGCACCTCACAAGTGTGTCAAGGTCCCTCTGGATGGCATTCCTTCCCTCCAGCGTATCAACCAAACCACACAGCTTGATGTCATTAGCAAACTTGCTGAGGGGGCACTCAATCCCACTGTCCATGTCGATGATAAATATGTTGAATAAGACCAGTGCCAACACAGATCCCTGAGGGACACCACTCGTTACTGGTCTCCAGCTGGACATTGAGCCATTGACAACTCTTTGTGCGCGGCCATCCAGCCAGCTCTTTATCCACCGAGTGGTCCACCTATCAAATTGATGTCTCTCCAACTTAGAGACAAGGATGTCACGTGAGACAGTGCCAAATGCTTTGCACAAGTCCAGGTAGATGACATCAACTGCTCTACCCTTGTCCATCAGTTCCGTAGCCCCACCATAGAAGGCCACCAGATTGGTCAGGCAGGATTTCCCCTTAGTGAAGCCATGCTGGCTGTCACCAAGCACCTTGTTGTCTTTCAAGCACCTTAGCATGCCTTCCAGGAGAATCTGCTCCAAGATTTTGCCAGGCACAGAGGTGAGACTGACTGGTCTGTAGTTCCCTGAGTCATCCATTTTCCCCTACTTGAAAATGGGGGTTATATTTCCCTTTTTCCAGTTGTCAGGAGCTTCACCTGACTGCCATGATTTTTCAAATATGATGGACAGTGGTTTAGCAACTTCATTTGCCAGCTCCTTCAGGACCCATGGATGGATTTCGTCAGGTCCCATGGACTTGTGAACGTTCAGGTTCTTAAGATGGTCTCGAACCACATCCTCTCCTAAAATAGTCATGGCCATCTTAAACACATTTTTTTTTTGGCAGTATTTTAGAGTCAGGAATTAAATCACTCCTTTAAGAAACAGATTTGAGAAGCTAAAAATTAGATCACTCTGATTAAGCTGCAAAACTCTTAAGATTTTCCCTTTGAACAGCTTACGTTTATGGACAAGTAACAATAGGACAGGGTGAAAGTGTAGCTGGTGTTCAAAGACTAGCCTAGGAAGAAAAAAGTGATTGCAATCAGTATAGTAAAAATTTAACAGTGTAATTAATAGTACCTCATGTAACAAATACTCTGGTGAGACTACTTCAGTTTAAAGGTTTTGAGATCACCATTCCCAGCACCTCCGCACACAAGATAATCTTGAATACACGAGCAGAGTGAAATAGCCCTATCAGAGTAATCAACAAATAATAAATCTATCATCTATGACCCAGTGTTCAGGTTACTGAACATAGGAAGAAGGGTTCAAGAAATACTTAATCAGTTAAGAGCCTGCCAGTCTTCAAACAAGATGTTAGGCACTGGCAGAATTGAGCTATGAGGACAGATTCAAAAGCAACAAACAGGTCAATAGTGTATCAAAAGCCTGGCTTATGGCACCTATCATCAACCAAGAATCCTACTACCACATGCCTTAAAAGTACCAGTGCATAAATTATTTTCTTCCAGCCTTTCAAAAAGAAATATTATTCAATAATTCAAATGTGCAAACCAGCTGTCAGCATCTATGTCATTGGCTAACACCCACCCAGCCAGCCCATGTGCTCGGGCGAGCTCACCCTACAACACAACCACCACTTGTCACAGCTGACCCAGGCTCTGCTGTCCTCTAACACGATTCCCATTACTTGTCACCCCATTTAAACACGAAATGCCATACGCATGAAAAGTCTTATTAAACTCACTTTTGGATTTTTAAGACTACTTATGGGAAAGCTCAGTTGTTTATGCGAAGTGGCAAATGTAAAACAAAGTGCTCCTTTGTTTCCTTGCTCATGCATGAAGAGGAAATAAAAAATCAAAGAAATTTAAAAACAGAAGAAAAACTTGACAAGTTTTAGAGAGTATTTTAAACTAGTCATAGAGCTTATGTGGTACCACCGTTTCCCACAGAGATTTCAGCTTGTTTTAGCTCTCTGGAAAACCTTTAGATGCATGAACCCTACAGAATAGTTTGCTCTCTGATTTCTATAGAAGTAACTTCTCTGAAAAACAGCTACATGCTCAATGGAAACAAAGATGGTGCAATCTGCTTCAACCAACACAGTGGCCTAAGTGAACAAGGTGGTCCAGGAGTACTTCCAAGATCTCCAACTGCTTTCAAGCACAGGAATTAAGATAAAAACTTCTGCATTAGAAGATGGAAGTAACACCAATCTCTATTACGAAATAAAAGTGAAACATAGGACATGCACCCGGGCATCCAGAGGCCCCTTTCATTAGGAAACTAATATTTTAGACTGATAAAACATACTTTGTCAGGGCCACAAAAAGTTTACTCCATCTTTAAAAAAGCATAAGGGGTTAACATGCAATTTCCCATTAACAAGATGACGCATTAAGACTTCTCCACAGATATTTAGTTCAGTTGTGTTTTACTGAAGTGGAAGTTCTTAAGACAAGAGGAAAAAAATATTAAGATGTTTCACATTTTACATTTACAGGAGCACTCTCTTGACTTTCTTCATAAACAACAGTTAACTCAGGGTCTCTGATCCAGTCAGCCGATAATTTAACACAGCAAAAGAAATCCCCTACACCCATGAACCTGATCCAAAAAATACATAAAGTCAATTTACCTCACTGCCAAGCCCATTAATGACCTAGATTCTTTGATCAAGTTAACAAGCTGTGATGGTTCACTGATTAACTCTCAGCCTTACATCGAGACCTAAGTGACTTAGGTTGCTATTTTGACCTGCAAATTTGCTCCTCTTTCTCTTCCCATTTATCTGCACTTTACCCCAAGCGAGTACAGTGCCTTCACAGTGCTAGCAATGAATACTGGGAAGATGTTGCTGAAGTTACAGATAGAAGCCACACAATGTTAAAACTGGAGGTCCACTTTTGACTATCATTTGTAGGGCATGTTTTTGTATGGTTTTAGGAGGGCGTGTGTATTTTGAGCTACTGGTAGCTGCAGCCTGCAGAGCCTGTCTTGGGCAGCCCAAGTCCTTCTGTAAGAGAGCCATCGAGATACTTCTAACTTCCATGGCAATCTCTCCCCCAGCATGCCAAAAGCTTAGCTGAGAATATTAAAAAATGTCCACAATATGAGTAACAAATCAACCAGCTTGCACAGTGGCAGACAAAGTGACAATGAAGAGCATGGAGACACTAGTCATTCACCAGTGGCAGAAAAGCAACTGTAATGGGCGAGAGGAAAAACGGCACAACCGTCACCATGCCACACTGTTCCTGTCAGCAAGAGAAATGGGCAGGAAGAGCCAACCACAGCAGCAGCTAGATAAGGGGGATCAGCAGGATGGATGCCAGGATAGCAAGATTTACAGTGGGGAAGAGTAAGCCAATTAGGCAATGTTGACAAAGGCCTGAAAGGGAGTGTGGAGGGGTGGTGCCTCTTAGACCAGGTCATGAAAAAGATGTGGCAGTACCACAGCAATAGGAAGTTTTGCCCAACTGTAAGGAATGCACATTTCCTCATTGTGCAATGGCAATCAGATCAATTTAAGTTTTAATATCAGAACTGTCTATGTGGGCCCTGGAAGAGGTGCTTTAACAAGGGAGGGGAGATGCCCCTGGTCACCATAGATTCTGCTGAAATACGGACTCTAAAATTGCTCAAGAAATTCTTTTGAAAGAACAGGGAAGGACCTCAAAAAAGTGTTGGAGGATGTGCACAATTACATTCACAGACAAAACTTAAAACAGGAATACACAGTTTTAACTCTGACACAGAGCATCTTCCTCCTTAGACATTTGCCTTCTTCTAAGATTTAAAAAGTATGCCTTGCAGAACTTCTGCACACTTCCTTTGATACCCAGCCAAATCCTTAAACAGCATATTTTACTTCAGCTTTCCATATGAAGACGCAACATGATCGAAATCTCTGCATGCTTTTCCTCCTCAGGAAGACTAATATATATATCCAAAGAAAATTAACAGCCCAGTTTCTCCTGATTTTGAACATGAATATTACACTCTGAGACTGTATTTCAGGAGTGCATATGCTCTTGCAATGAAATTAAAAACCCTGCTGATGTCCCATCTCCACCCATACAGATCATATTTTTCTTGTGAAGAGATGCAAGTTTGTTTGTTGTTTTTTTTTTTCTCCTCACTTGGCTACAAAACCTCTTAAAGATTCTCACAACACCTTTCCTCTACTTCAGATGGAAATAGGGGAATGAGCATAGTCCTTTTGCCATTCTTGCTCCTTCATCACAGTCAGCCACTAAAACTTCAGCTGCTTCTTGTACCAGCTTATAACCAGAGGTATTTCTGGAGACAGCCATTTCCAAGTTGCCTTGATTGGTGGTGCATTTTTATCACCAAACTACAGTAAAGGGAGCATCTCCCAATTGGAAAAGCAGATCTCCACCTGGTTGCCAAATAATATCTCTCCCAAAAGCAAAGTGACCCCATTTCCCATGGCATCAAGTTTATCAAACAAGCCAAACCTTTGCAACAGTATCCAAACTCATAATTCAGCATTCAGCGGCTTTCAACATATTTGCTATCAGAGGACTCGGTTTATCTTTAAAAATAAAACTAAGAGGACCAAGTTTCCAGTTCCTTGAAATTCTAGAACTACATTCAGAAAATACCTCCATGTGTCCCTCCTTGTACCCCACCCCAACACTGTGCATAGAACAAGCCCTACTGAGACTATGAACTTGCTAAAAGCTTCATTGAAACAAAAATAAATTAAACCCCACAATAAATCAAAATCGCATTTCAGCTGATAAGGATTTGTCAGGAGTTGGTTTCTCATGAAGGAAACTAATAAGTATTCATACAGTAAAAATCAAACCCAACATTACCAGATTCGTTAAGGTAACCTGAAAATCCAGTATCTAGGTGGGAAGGATGTTTATAGATACACACATACAGATGCCTGAGGAATTTTGATGCCAACAGACAGAACAACTATCTGAGGCATGGCAGTCAAGCAAAGCAAGTGGCTGGGCAAAGAGCATTCAAGAGCAGGGAAACCTCATGTGTTGCTCACTGAGTGAATCAGCATCTGACCAAAATCTGTCACTCATATGATATATCTGCTGGTCACTGCTGTGAGGAGGCAGCAGTCTGCAAGCACATCAAGGTGATAGTTTCAGATGGGGGCAGGTGAAGCACATAGAAGTAAAGCAAAACTTACATCCAAACTAATGAGCCAAATAGGGATGAGAAATAAGTAGGGTGGATGAAGTGCACGCAGCTCCTAAGCAGCAAGTTTGGTGATCTTACTTAATAGTTATTGGAAACCAAAATATTGAATAACAACTCTTTTTCCACTAATACTCATAGCTTATGTTGTTATTCAACAAATATAAATCATGTTTTGAACAGTAACAATGAACCTGGCATTGAGAGAAATCCAAGGCATTATTTTGCCCTTCAACTGATCACTGCAAGTACACAGTCTTCACTTATTTTAACTCTACTGAAAAGTAGCAGAATGTGCCCAGCATGCACAAAACATTATGCCATAACTCAAAGATACCCACTCAGACAAAGAGTTGGAATTACTATTTTCTAGGTATCTGCACAAAAGTGTTTTGTGCTCAGTATGGCTGACCAGAGAAAGAGCATAAGCATTTATTCTTCAGAAATAACTTCTTTGTCAATTGGTTCTTTTACAAACAGGTTAAATGAAAGGTACGCTGTTCTTTTCAATGCCATTCTGGTGGCAGATGTAGTCTTTGGATATGAACAGCTTGTTAGCAAATCCTGACTAACTTAATTCTACATATATAAATATATATGTTATTCTTGAATTATAGCTCACTCCTTTCACACAGCTCACTTTACATAAACACTGCCTCTCTGCTCCATTCTGGCTTGTGTTGAAAAAATACTCTCCTGCCACTGCAGCACTGTATGACAAGCAAACCACATCTTAGGCTGAAGTATTTACAACTACTGGATGGAGAAACAGCAACTGTGTGGAGCAAGAAACAGAGTCAAAGAAAATCTAGATTTACAGAGGAACTAGATTTAGACTTTTCAGAAAGTTTTCAGGATGTTTTGTTTGCTTGTTTGGGGTTTGTTTTTTTAATGCATTACTTTTTTTAACTAATTTCAGTAGATGCGTATTCTATTACTGCCAGTGCTTATCAGCAAATGATCAACTCGCAATCTTTCATGTTGATTATGGTTAATTAGACCTTCTCTATGCAAATTTTTACAACTTTTCTATTTTGTTTCTAATCAAACAAACTTTACATGCACTTTCTTTAATTCAAATGAAAATATATGCTTACTTCAGCAGCAGCACCATACATTAGAGTAATTGCTATTTGGCAGTAACCACACATCTGCCTTTACTTTGAGAAATTATATTAAGAAATGATGGTGAGCAAAGCTGAAACACTGTCTTTATATTGCAAATTATCACCATTCAACAGTGACCAGCACTCAAAAAATGCCTTTTTATTATTATTCCTATTGCATCCATTTCTGCTCTTTAGATGAAACAACAGCACTGTCTTGTTAGAATAAAAACAAACCTGTGAAGAATTATAGCTCTTTGGTTTAAGGAAGACTTTCTCAGTCTCCCCTTGGTCCTCTGTCAAAGTGACTTAATTTTCTATGACAAAATACCTGCACAATAAATCTTAATTCTGTTTGTTTCCTTAGTTTTCAGCCATTGCCACTACCTTCATCTTGCTTCTTCTCAAAAAGCTAGAAAAGTTTTGTTATGGAATTTTTTACTCAGTTTATTGCTATTTTACCAAGACTAAAAATAAATTTATATTGATGTAGTAACTTTTACTAACAGTATGTATGCTTACAACCACATGCATAAAGCTGCCCAAGAATCTTGCAGTTACCCAGTTTTGGAACCATGAATCTTGTCACAGTGAAGCTTCATTCTAAGTATTTGAATTATTTCAGCTCTGTTCAACATATGAGAGTTTGCACTGCCAGAGTTTCCAGACAGAAGGCTACACATGTTCAAGGGAAAGCAGAGTGTTTACTGACACTCAAAAGCATCTAGAAATCTTGACAGAATATAGATGCAACTCAGGGTCAGGGCTTGAAATAAATAAGTGAGAAGAGGGATATGTTTCAACCCATATAAGTTTTGCAGAAATCTTATCAGGTAGTTCAGTCTTTCTTCTCCGAATGCCTAACACGTTTGATTTGAGGGTTGGTTTGGCTTTTTTTAACACTTATTTAAAACCATGCACTGCAGACATCTCTTGGGCAATGCATTTTGACTTCTGAAGGACAATTATCTGCACTGCGATGAACAATATCCAATGATCAGTGCTCTTTGGTTAGAAGTTAATGGAAGAGTAATCTTTTCTGATGGTGCCTGTCACATCAGCGCATAAATAGTAAATCCCACTCCAGAAGTGGAAGGCAGTCAAATAACAAACCATTATACCTCCTTTTAAGTTACAGGTCCAAGATGCAATCTGGGTTATGGATAGTCAAAGGGCAAAAACCTCTTTCTTAAAGAGTTTTAAATTATGATGAATTTGAGTTCAACACGATGTTTAAGGGTCTTACCAGGAACATTTGTTTGTATTCTGGTTGCAATAATCAGGAGCAGCAAAGCATGCTGCTGTAAGAGACAGAGCCAGCGCTTTATCATGCATGGAAATGAAGTGCACGGGCTAACCATGTAGACTTGTCTTGCTTAGTGCTGTGCTTAATACAGGTGGGTTAGTTTACATGCCAGTTTTTATTCAGTGTTTAGTTTTTAATACAGAACACAGAGACAGAGATGAAGTAATAAGAAACATGCTGCTCAGTTCATTTATCTTGGGGATACACTGTACATTATATTTCCAGGCCAGAGTCAAATATCTGAAAGTGTGATGGCTTGTAGCAAATTAAATTCCACATACATTCCCAAAGCAGAAGAATTCAGGTTGATATATCTGCCAGTGACAGAAAAGGAACAAAGGGAGACAATAAAAATAGGGCTTGTTTCCTCACCAAATTTTACTTGTTGGCCTCTTTCACCTTTGCCATTTTATAAGAGAAAGACTTTGGGCCCCAGTCTTATTTGATGCAGGTTCATAGCATTTCACCAGCCTGTGCCTGGCACTGGCCAGGAACCGCATCTGATGTGTGTCAGGGTTGACCACCTGGAGCTGCTGGGTAAAGGAGTCCTGAGGATGCCCCAGGGCAACCTTTCCCCAGGTCCCACCAACAGCACAAGAGCCATCAGCATTGACTTTTTGGATTATGTGGCAGGCTGGAGAAGGTGATACAAAGGCAAGTCTTATGTCAATACATTACACGCTTTAAGGTACACGTAGATGGTCACTGGACAAGTTAACATTTTCCTTCCCTTTTTTTCCCTGCTCATTCTTCCCTGCATTTTGCCTTCAGTTTTTGGCCACACTAGCATCCCAGGGGCTGTGGAGAAAATGGATCCAGGGAACCTACTGAGAACTAAAGCGACACCGCAAGATACATACATTGATGCTGACCAGGTCAATTCCCCAGTCTGACACAGACTGGCTGCAAGAGCTAATGCTGGCATTGGACAGGCAGCAAAACAGGATTACCCACCCTGCAGTTATCAGAAAACAAAGTTCAAGGAACACACTGCAGCTTTTCTTCATGTCTTTTGCATTACCTCTGTATTTAAGTGTACACACAATTATACTGATTTAAAAAATGAGATATGAATCTGATATACAGATATTTCCTTTTTGTTCTTGTCAGCCCAATTTCTAAATAGCCTTTGGTTTGTACATGGGATATTACATTATCCAAATTACATCATTTTCTGGCAACTATGGCAGGCCTAGCCTGTGAGTCACTTTCCAAAACGAGGGAAGAGTCACACTAGGGAAGAACATGCAATTCAAAGGTTTCTATTGTTCTGGACCTTGGGGTCCATGCAAGTTCAGTTGCTGCTCAGCACAGAAGACCTGCTAAAATATCTCACTATTGACTTAAATGAAGAGGAGCATCTTCAAAAAGTGAACAGGCAGATACAATTATACAGTCCCCAAAACCTGGAGTTACTTGATCGCTTGTTTGCATGTGTCTGCATTTGCCAGATAAGCGTTTCCACAGCTGTAAGCAGTAGTTTCACTAACCCTGTACACAAGGCACGGCCACAGGACTACAACAAGCCTTCTCTACTCAATGCTGCCTGACTGTACAATTAATCAGAGAAATAGATTGAAAGAGACCCAAAAGACTATGGAAACAATTTTTCATTACAGACTGTCTTGAGGAACAATACTAATTATCACAGAAGTGTTTCCAGTTCTTCAGTGAATCCAGACGGCTATTCACCCCAAGAAGAATGTTTCCTCTTTAGTCACTAATTGGATCTTGTTTGTAAAGCCAATCTTTGTTTCAAAGTCTGACACAGTTTGGGAACTTAGGTACTACAGGGAAAAAGAAAAGATTAAAATGCCTTTCTACAGCTGACAAAGACACTATAAACATTATCCATATATAAAAGGATGAGGCACATTTGCATTTATTTTGTAGCTTGGGTAAAATATGGCAACACACTTTTTGGAGTATACTGGAAGCATCTGATCTTGTATAACTCCAGAGTTTCATTTGAAGTATTTACTAATCAGGAAGGTTAACTGCACACCAAATCAGTCACTTTAAATGTCAAATTATGCAAACGATGGATTTATTACTTATTTAAGCTTAGAAAGTTAAGGGACAGTTACTCCAAGAAGGAACAAGCATTGTTCATTGAAGGCAGTGCTGCATACAAGAGCAAGATACTAGTTTTCTGCACCAATGTCTCCGTGCTTCAGACTTAAAAACCCGTTTACCCTCCCTCGAATAATGAGGATACTTGAAAACAACACCAGAAATGCTGTGGCTGAGTTTGCTGCATGTGTACACCTCCTTCACCTGATACCAAAACCTCAGACTTTTTCCATAAGCTGCTACCTCTGGTCGCTAGAGTAATAATGACCATTTAAAATTAACCGAAATTTTGAAAATTGATATCCAACTTATGTACAGTGCATGTGATTAAGCTCTTCACAATGCTAAACCAACACAGATATTATTAAAAAACACCACGCATCTGCTACTTCACCTTCCTGACCCCTAGTCAAGGGGGGGTCAAAGCTAAACTATACTCTTCTGGCTGTAGCAGAGAGTACACCACCCTCAGGTATTCTGTGCTTCACTCATCGAGCATGCCAGCTTCTCCCAAACAGCACTAGATCAGTATTCAGACACATATGCCAGATCCCTTCCACAGGCCAAGAAGTTCTCTGCAGAAAAAGAGCACAGACCAAAGATGATGCTAAGCCAGCTCCCATTTCCACCCTACCTTGAGTCAGTCCACACCAGTCACTGAAACATCATCCAGGCAGTCTCAACCTTCTGACAGCGGAAGAGCAGCAGTGGTGTATCATATCTGTGATTTAGACCAATATGCAAGAAAAAACTCACATGTGCTGTCATATCCACCACAGCATCACTCTGCAAAGATGACAGGACCAGCTGACCAGCTGTCCAACATCCCCCACTGGCTAGCAGAACTTCGCATTTAGTCCCTGAAAGCAGAGAGATCTTCATCATGTTTTGGTTTTTGTATCAGGTCACAGTACGAAAAAAACCTCAGTTCTGCCTCTCTGTTTTCACTACATATCTGAGATGTTGCATTAGCAATACATCTCTTAAAAAGAATAGTCACAAGGAAGGCTGAGCTACGCTGTTCTGCATTTAAATGTTCTTAAAGCTCTAGTTTTGAATAGTAGAAAATATTAGTTCCACCAAACCAAAACTGGGTGTGCTTTCATTGCAGGAGCGTAACAGAGTTACCAATGTACAGTTTGCCATGTAACGAAAATGTAAATGATGATTTCAGAACACTAAACATTTTAATGTCAAGAAACCCTACTGGTTCCTGTATTTTATATGAAATTATTCAAAGGAAAATGCTTCAAGTCAGACAAATTGCATGCTTTACAGACCAAGTCCAATGCAACCCAGTTTCCTCCTGCCATCAGGACAAGGCAGGTACACTGTCAGAAGACTCAAGGCTTAAGTCAATTCTCATCCTCTGCCTACGATGTTGCCTTTTGAACAGGATATGTTTGTGCTCTTTTCAAACTTTATAACAGCCTGAATATCAGAAGCATGTCAGAGAATATATATTGGGGTGACAGTTAGACTGGACAACATAACCCATAGTTCTATACTTTGTTCCCCAGCACATACAAAGATGTGCAAATATGTTTACTAATTAGTCTTATAACCCTTTGAGTCTCTATTTACAGAACTTAACAAAAACAATTTATTTTTTCTTTTTAAACATGTAATTTCTCTGAACTATGTGCTTCAGAGGATCAACTCATAAGGTTTAGGGACAGCTTGTGGATGCAGGCATAACCAGAGCTTGAAGAAACATAGCAGGTTTGTAACTAGCTTCAATTCTGAGTACCATTAGCCCTAAATTTAAGGTATAGTTCAGAATTCCTTGCACACAACAGTATTGGACACTGTTCAAACAGCTGCTAGAAAATGCATTTATTCCAGCAGTTGTACACCAAGAATGTACAGGTGTGCACAGATGGTGCACAAGAAAAGCAGCATTCCCAAGGACTGCAGGCTCAGAGTTCTTCAGCTGCTTCCAAAGGGATTGAAACACAGCACTTAGAGCTATGTCAGGTTGAAATTCAATCAATACTCTGTATGTGTGTGTGTGTGTGTGTGTGTGTGTGTGTGTGTGTCTCTAGACATTTTTCAGTGCATTTACATGGAATGTTCAAATGACTGAAAGGGACTAGACTGTCTTTAGGAGAGTTGAGCTGATGCTCAGGTGTGGGTTTTGTTTGTTTGTTTGTTTTTTGTGGGTTTGGTGTTTTTTTTTGTTTGGTTGGGGTTTTTTTGGCTAGTGCAACAAATGAAAACTCCTTAGCTCCATAGAGAACAAAGACTGTCACCAAATTATAGGTCATTACCTATCTTAAAGATTTACATGCCCATTCTTTGATGAAGAGGTCAGTGTTCCATTAGGAGATACATTCACAAGTCAGCTGGTTTACACGATTTCAATACTTATTCTATGTATGCTTGTCTTTAGCATCTGTTCTACAAACCTACAGATTTCCATGAGCCTGAGGACAATGGTACTGAACCTTTAAAAAACACTTTACTCTGCTTTCAGGCACAAATGGCCAGAAACAGCTAGGCTGTTGCGCAGCTCAATGTAAGTTTACATTCTTGCCTGAATTCTAAGCCTAGAATTTATGGGCCATATCTTGATTAGTAACCAAAAAGTGGCACCACATACGCAGCATATGAAGTTGGCCATCTGGATACAGCAAGTTAGATGCTACAGCTGTACAACTCATGGAGAATAAGGCATGGACCCTGTTTCTGTTTACAAATGAAATCCTTTATTATCTGAAGGCCCAGGATTGATATAGGCTATACAAAGTACCCGCGTGTATGACCGGCTAATACAATTGGTTATCTATTACCACCCATGTGGGTATTTTGGCTTCTTCATTGATAGATATCTTGCTCACTGGTTGCCTTGATTGGATGCCTGCTTCCACCTGCTTTCTTCCTTATTATCTTGCCTACCTTTCCCTGCAATACTCCCAAAACTTTCCCAGTAACATTCCTCTGCTATCTCAAAGCTTTTCCAGCAGCTAGTCTAGCTCAGAAATCCATCACATCGTGGTTCTTTACACCCATACAACTCATGCACATTTAGCAGTGAGGAACGTACAGAAAGGCTGTGTGTCTCTGTCACTACCCTTCAGGTGAGAAATTCACTGACCTCCAAAGGCTACTTTCTAACAAAATGGCTCAGCACTATCACTGAGCATACCAGATATATTGCGCTTTTTATTCTTAACCTATATTTAAACCTTTTTTCTTTGTAACTAAGTGGTATTTAATTACATCATGGATATAAATAATTTTAAAAACAAGAATTGTTTTAAGAATTCAAATCTGGTATTTTTGGTTCAATCATTTAAGATTGAAAATGAGAATATGACTGGGCTTTTCTGCTTCCTTTCAAAGCCCTAACACAAACCCTTCATGATAAATTTTCATCTGCTCAATAGTGCTTGAAGAGAGGTCTTCAATATATCCATTTCAGAGAAAATGGATCTTGGACAAAAAAAAGAGCTTGGCAATCATCTCCAAGAAAATGTAGTTACTGAACCAAATTATAGCAAATAAGCCTAAGACATTCTGATCCAGAACAGGCTACTACAACTGCTTAGATTCCTCCAATCTCCACAAGTATCCTGACAGAAGCAGCAACAACCTCAGACAGGTGATTAATACCTAGGGAGCAACCTTGGCATCCAGCAGAAAGCAGTTTTCATGAAGCCTCATTATTATTTTTCCACATATTATAACCAGCCTTTGACTCATTACTATCATTTCTAGTATTGATCTCTACTGGACCAGAGAGATGCCCAGCAAAAGGGAAGTCAAACATCTCTTTTCATTATCAGAGATAATTATGAGTAAGAATAGTTAGGCCATCAGTACTGGGGGTTATTTACACACTTCCTACTTAATTGTGACAATGTCTTATCAGCAAGTCAGTGAGGGGTATGCAGACTTAAACATATGTGCACTCTGAGAGAATCAGACAGGAATACAATCGAAACATATTGAATGTTAATTTGATTTCTAGATGCAATGAAAGCCACAGCCAGCGCTACTTATCTTCATTGTCCAGTACCCTACTGTACTGCTCTGCATTCCTGCATCAAATACTGAACTGAAATATCAAGTGAATTGCAATAGTTTCCAAATTCAAGGATAAAGGCAATCATTGTTTTAATGCCTGGAATCTGTGGCATGAGGATTAACAATCACGAACATCTGGCTACCATCAAATAACCCTTTGAGGATCAGAGAACCACATTAGCTAAACAAAAAGTAACTGGTATTTCTACCTTTAAGCGTATCAATCAAAAAAAAAAAAACCAACAAAAGAGCAGTAATCAATAAAGCTTGCCTTCTCCTCTCCACGGTACAGCCAAAAGATGTTTCAGAGGGTAATAATCAGCAGGATAGATACAAGAAGCATCAAAGCAATAAAAAACATATGCAATTTGACTCTGAATTTCCACTTCAGGATAAATTCCTAGCTAAAAATAAATTCCAGGTAAGTAGTAATGGATCTCGCCCTCCTCAACAAGGCTGTCCACAGGCTGTCCACAGTTCCCAGGAGTGAGGGAAACTGGAACTGCACAGACAACCTCTGTTGTAAGAGGAACTACATATTCCTCCCACCTTTACTGTAGCAAGGGTGTCTTTTGCCAAAATATGTTGCTATCACCACTGCAATAGTATTTTCCCTGCATAAAATAAATGGCTGTACTGAAGCCCAATTCATTCTCTCTTCTAGGGACAAAGACTGTCAGCAAGCAAGAAGCATGGCACAGCAGCTTCAGCCATGCTATGGCAGCCACTTCCTTCTCTTCCAGGTTGCACCACAGCTACTGGGGTTCCACTTCGAAAGAGTAGGAAAACTACTCAGGCCAGGGAGGCTTAGACTTTAGCAAGTGTGATTTGCATGAAAAAGAAACCTCATGCAAACAGACTACACCAAGGTGTAAACACACTTATTAATAAACCAAATGTCTAGATGACTGACAAATTTTGCACCTATTATGTCACAATCTGAACATCAAGGGAGAATCAAGTGATGCAGATGCTTTGCATGTCATTATGCTTGTTCTCATGTAAAAAGCAGAATTCTTGAGTTGACAGCATGTACTTATGGGGTAGGATGGCTTAAAAGGACAAATACTGCACAATGATTCCTTTCAAGCACAGCGTATTGGCAAACCTCCACCCTTTGCAAACAAAAAATTTGGCCCAGGGGAATAAACTTTCCTAGAATTTAAGAGCTCATTAAAATATATAGTTACTGTGTCTCATTACATCAAACAGCTTAAAAAGTGAAGGCGGAGTAACTTAAAAGTATCACCAATTTTCTGACCAAACAGGCTGCTACAGTGCTTTAGTCATCATTTACTGTCTTTACAAAATCAAGGAAATTATACTGATTCTTGTACACTGTTCCTCTTGTCATTCAGGATAAAGACAGACCCATACATGTTTGAGGCAAAGTGGGCAACACCAGTAAAGAGTAAGAGGCTAATCAGCAGTTATAAAAAGGCAGCAAGTCTCTTAACCCCACCAAAAGTAAAGGCTGAGGAAGATGCAACAGTGGGAAAACCTGGGTTTGTCTGTAAAAGAAAACAGTAGGAAGGAAGCTAGGAAAAAAAAGAATCCTCTTTTTTAAGACTGAAATAAGGAGAGAACAGGAGTTACAAGTTGGAGAATTTCAGGAGGTTTTGGGGTTTTGGGGTGTTTGGTGCTGTTTTGTTTTGTTTTGTTTTCCTTGGTTGGTTGTTGTTTTGTTGGGTTTAGCGGGCTTGGGAGAGGGTGTCTGTGTTTGGATATTTCCCCCTCTTTCCCCTTTAAACTTAGAGACACAGCCTATACTTCATCGAAGGTTTGAAACAAGACCTGCAGACCTGTTGAAAAATACAAGATCTTACTCCCAACAACAACCTTCCTTCCCAGTGACAAGGCATGCTTCGTATAAAGCTGTTCCCCTGAGCATACTTTAATGTTCATACTTGCCATTAACTGTCAAGTGGCTTTTTAAATATCACTCAGACTACCTAAATAGTCAAGGATTTTCAGCTTGCTTTCAGTCAGGCATACCAATAAGAGGCAAATGGGAAAGACAGCAGCAAGGAACTATCAGGTTTTACCTCAAGAAATTCAAGCTAGAGATGCACTACCTAGGACAGGAAGACTTCATTCCCCTTTCTGTAGCTAAGTTCCCTAAGAATTATATAGCTAATATCTCCCAACAACTACATGGCTAGCATAAATGTGTTGATAGTTAAAGCATATCTAAGCTACTTTGAAAAAGCAAGAAACACAATGTGCTTTAGCAATTCGTTATTAGATGCAAATTATTGTTTACAGCTCAACATTTGGATGGAGCAATACAAAGATATTCTCCCTATAGAAGTGAGTACTCAATAGCACTTGTTCTGAGGGAGGAACAATGTTTGAATTGTGCCAATTTAGAAAATCCAAAATCGTAAAGAATTAAAAAAAATTAAAATAAAATAATCAAGACTAATATCACTGTAACATTACACAAAATATTCCCATCCCAGCTGCTAAACTGAGAGGAGGCTCCAGTAAAATTGTGTTTCAGCAGCCACCAGAAACCTATCATGGGGCAAGCCTGCTTTAACCTGATGGCCCTCTAGGCTGCCATCTCCCTGCATACCATATTATCCCAAGTTTTCATCTACACCTTTCATAGCAGCTCCAACTAGACCAAGTAGAGAAAGCTGATAACTCTAATCACACTAAACACCGACCTTTCTGTGCCCTCCTTAATGGTACAGCCTTGCAATCCTGTTTATCGACCTCCCACCTGCCTTTTTAAGGCAGGGAAAGAACAATCTATTTTCATCCTCTGAGGAAGCTCTCATCCAAAAAGCCATCCTTAGGCCGCTGTTCCTTGAATGTGATCCTGTTGAGACAGGCTCTTGGGAGAGGCTTGCAGAGTTTGCTGGAGCTTTTCCTCTGGCACCCTGTCTGGACCACTGTGAATCCCCACACACCAGCAGGAAACATTTTTGCCTCTGCTCTTCACCTGTTTCCACTGCTTTGAGGTAGGACTTCAGTTTGCCTGACATCCTGGTCTAATTTTTCCCATAGGGACCCTTCACAACTTCACCGGTTATTTTCCCAGGACATACTCAGAGGCTACAGCAGATGAAGAGCGAGACAAACTTTCTTCAAACTCAGGAGCAGGCTTTTTCAACAATGGCTCAGGAACTGCAGCCCCTGACTCCGACCTCAACCCTCAGATCCAGATGATGGGACAGAAGTGCCCAATCAAGCCTCACACCCCAGCACAGCTCTTCATCTTTCTCTTACCTCCTTCACTGTTCATGAAAGCATTTGGTTGCAATATTGTCAGAGGGAAGCTTTGAACATCTTTCACCTATTTGTTTTACCAGCGCACATCCAGTCTAAGTTCTGCTATTTCCGTCTCCAGATCTCACGCTTTGTCACACACAATGACAGCAGTAAACCATCTGTACTGCACTATGTTCAAAAGTTTTCATTCTCCCACCAGCCAAGCAGAAAGCCATGTGTGTTACAGCAGTGCCATATTTACTGTGCAATGGCTTTTATAGATATTGAGACAGGATATTCACTGTATCTATCCCTAATCTATTCAAATAGGTCACTGAAAGTTCAGTGTTGCACACACAACTACTAGACTGGGTATCTGGAATACAGTATTTTCTTGAGTACTTGAGAAAATCATGAGAAAGGCAGATCTCAAAGTGACTACCTATAAAAAAATCAGATTTATTCAATGCAATAACAATGTGAAAGTCTGAAGCTTTAGCTCTTCTAATCAGTAGATCCATATCTTCAGTTGTATATGATGTCAGGGAAAGTACTTCTTTAATACGAGACCTAATGGGAACATAAGGAAAGAAATTGCAGAAAAAGAGATTGTGAAATATTTCAGCAGCTAGCATAAGGTCTGTATTAAAAATACTTCAGTGCCTCTAACACTTGCCAGCTATAATTCTTCTACATCAGAAGAACAGAGCTGCTGCTGCTGCTTTCAACAGGTAAGGCACAGAGACAAACAGGTAAACAGTTAACCCAAAGAGATTGCATTCTTTAAGTTCTAGGAAAAAAGCTAATAATGGGCTCCTTAGCAACCTGGGTACATGATTCTTCACCATTCACATCATGGAAAACTGTCAAGCCCACTGAATACACAAATAAGTCAAACAGAAGAAAGCTATCGTTCCCCGCTCACTTATCCTGATGTTTTCCCAGTGCAAGAGGAAGAGCAGGTCAGGTTCATTGCAAAGCACCTACTGGAGTATTTCTCACACAGTTGATACTCAGGAAAGTGGCAGCAGGCTATCTTTGATGCAGGTATGCCAAGTTTATAATTCAAAACACTTCTTCCAGTCTCCAACCTTGAAAAATCTGACATGAAGTTATTTCATTTATTATTTGCAGCTGTTCAAAAGAAAAAAAAAGCCACTTCTGTAGATCAAGTATTTAATCTGTCTTGACAGGTTTCCATCAATCAATACATTGTAGGTAAAAGTCTTACCTCTAAAAAATCCCAGTACAGTTCACTTGTAGCACCATAGGCCAGCACAGCTAACAGAAGTGAATTACAACAAAAGCTCATTTTTACCACCAGCTCAAGCACTTTTGACCTTTAAAACATGACCTCTATTCAAGTCAGGATTGCACTTTAAACTGATTAAGCCACTTTCTAGGGCATACTATGGCAGGGTACTTCATCACCATTTCTGAATGTTCGCCTTGAGAGAAACTTTCCAATATATGATGCAGCGGGAGAAAAAATGCCTGAGTTTATTCAGTTTTTGGCTCCTTGATCAGACTCCCCAGAGTAATACGGTCATCACGAAAACATTCTGCAACACTAGCTCAATAGTATTTCAACATTTAAATGTCAGAAGTGGATGAAAGTGGTATTGTGCAAAAGCTCTAACAACTGTTATTTTAGAAAGTGCTTTATCAGACATTACCAAAGCTGTACTTCTAAACAAAGCAATTTTCTTGTTTTACTTGCATGCTCTAATGTTCCCCAGACAGAAATTTTACTGGTAGGCAGCCATGTGAAAGGATTCACTGCTTCAAGGTGATATTTATATTACACTAGACACACGCTTATTTTACTAGGAACACTCAAACTGAATACTTCATCTTAAATACTTGGACACCTAAGTCACATAACAGGTTTGCACATCCTTTTCCAAATCCATACTTGGTCAGTCTTCAGAAAAGCAGATGTTCCTCTTCTGCAGCAGGAGGAGAAAGCCTCAGCTGCAGTCTTTTCTGCTATATCTGCTTCCGTTGCTCTCCTACAGAATCTCAAGCAAACCATGCTCTTCCTGCAAGGTGCCTGTTCCAATTATACTGCTGTATGCCACAGCACAATCCTCTGAAACAGATGGCTAAGAAAAGAAAGTGACCAGCAGAGAAAGGTCAGAAAACTTTGTTCACCTGACTCTGAAAATGAAACTGAGAAGTGGGAGACCTAAAGCCAACAAGAGGAAGTTATTCCTTCAATGACTTAGCAATATCATCAGCCAAGAGCTTAAAATTTTTTTCTTCAAAGAACTGGACTGGTTTTCATGCCTGCCAAAAGTGCAAGTAACCGTCATACCATTTAGTTTACAAAAGTTGTTTGTTTCATCTTATTCTGTTAGTCTCTTAGCTTTAAGAGAGGACTATTTTGGGGTGCTGTTCTTAAAACCTTCTGGAAGGCCAAATAGCCATTTTCATTTTCAGCTTTATTTTCACCAACTGCAGGAAAACAGGAGGAAAAAAAAGTCTCAAAAGGAATTTGCTTTCCCTTGAGAACTCCCAAGTATCCCTCTCATTTTCTCTCAGCCCTACTGCCTGACATTCCTGTAAGCAAGAGAAAGCTGAAGACTCAGATCAGAACAAAACATTCTACAAATCTCGTTACATTTTTTTTGTTGCTGAAGAATCATAAGCCTTTGGTGTTCTGCGGGCAGAGACAATTTTTAGTAACAGCCACCTACTTATTCACATCCAGTGCTACATGAAGGCCACACGGCATACTCAGCATTAGTTATTAATCTAATCATGCTATCAAACTACCAGCTAAGCAGGATATTCACAGAAGATACAATTCTTCCAGCAACATTCTGTTCAGAGACAGCACAGAAACAGCATAACTGAGGGGTCCTCTGAAGTGAATGAACTCTGCCCTGAAAAAGTAGCTTCTTTTGCAACACATGGATCTTGACACTGCCGCAAGTCAGAAGCACTGCATGCATATTTCATCTTTGAACTTGCTGGAAACTAAGGGACTGCAATATAGGTAATGTTTTGGGAAGCCTAAGAAGCAACAGTGGAGTTCAACCCTATTATTTGAAATCTAATGTCAAGCCACAAGAAAAGTCCTTAAAGATGGACAGATCCAATTCTTCTGCACTAAAGCAGAATCCAAACAAAGCCTGCATTAGATACAGTCTTTCCCCAACATAGAGATTTTGACCTCACTTCCAGCGAGCAGAGCAAATACAAACAACAGTAAATGCTCAGTCCATCAGGAGCCTTTTACAGATTTCAGAGGAGGTCTCAACTCAGCAGCAGCAGTCTATTGCCTCTTCCTTGGCATCTCAAGTTATCAAAGGTCAATCTTATTAAATCCTCCAATAAACCCCTGCTTTCCTAGTGCATCACAGTGGACAAGCTCAATCTTTTGTTATACATCTCTAAAAGGACTGAAAATGCTGTTAAACACATTTTCTTAAGATGCAAAATAATTACTGTTGACATTGAAAATACCATTGCAATCTCAGCTAGGAACCGCCACAGCAAATGGGTTAGTCTCTGATAGTTTCAGACACTGAAAACTCAGACACCACCTTTCATTACTTACAGACTTTTCTGACATTAAACAGCTTTTAGAAGGAACACAAAATGCTAGAGAAATACTGAGAAGCCTTCATGTACTCCTAGCTTCTTTTTAGCATACTAAGAGTGCATAAGCCCATGGGTAAATAACACCTTCTGGAATAAATTCTTGGTTTAAAGTCTGTCCTCTCCTATTGCTTCTCACTAAGAAAAACAGTATGTACTAATCATCATGTGACACCACTTTGAGGAAGTGGAGAAAATGTTGAAATTGGAATCACAACAGAATTATATTTATTTAGCAGCAACAGATCAAGGTCCCTCTCTGTGAGGACAGAAAACAGCAGGAATGTTAAAAAAACATTCACCAGCTTTCTAAACTGAACACAGAAATATGTCAATACTACTCAATACTTTACTTTTGCATTTACTAAGACTCCAACTAAAGTATAAGCTCTTCTAAAAAACAGATAGCAGCCATCCCAATATTAAGTATGAAGTGGATCACAAGGTTAGATCAGTGTTCTGGGGAGGAAATAAGAAGGGGACACATACAAGAGATTCGAAAATACTGTGAAAGCATGCCATTAAATCCGAAAAGCTGCAAACTGCTCTTTCATTGCCATCAATATTATAACATGAACCACAGCACTTTTGCACCCTCTCCCAAAAGCACGTGTTCAGCATAAATAATTTAAAAGTTTGGATTTTGGTTTTGAAAGCAGCTGAAGAAAGTGCATCTAAGGAGTTACTGGGTGTGTCAAGTTGACTCTTCCTTATTCCGTAGATGTTGATCAGAAAAATGAGAAGCACCAAAACCCTGCTTAAGTCATGAATCCCACTGAACTCTGTTCCAGCAACAACTGTGCAGCTGAACATGGGCTGGCTCTCCCCCAAACACACTGCACAGCAAAACCCACATGACCAAGTCTATGCAACATGTAAATGCAGACACACTTGACTAAAGCACACTGTGCTTTCCTTGGGTCATGGTAAGGTGGTGCAATCGGCAGCTTGGAAGCTCTTCCAGTTTTTAATGTCGACCAATGTCATACTATTTCATTGCCTTGTTTCTTTAACAGAGAAAAAGTTTGATCACAATGCACAGCCAGACGTTTCATGTAAATCATGCTATTTACCCATCTAAGAGCAGCCTGTTTGACAGCTAGGCTTTAAAGACACTTCTGCCTGGCTTGACTTATGAGACATTTGATGCTCTGGTGCTCTCTGTAAGACCAGGGACAGGGTGCCCTGTGGGCAAGCATGGCTGGCATGCAATGTCATCCTCCATGTACCCACCCAGCCTTGCAGTCCAGGAGCAGCAGCCAGGGTCCATTCCTTCTGTTAAATGGTCCTCTACAGATTGCTCCCACTTTTAAGCCTCCATTCTGGGTACTTTTTGCAAAACACCAGTGAACCATTCCCCTTTCTCTCCTTGCTCCCATTGATTCTCCCTATTCCTCCCACTGGGAAACAAACACACCAGTGCCCTGAGCATAACTAAGACACAGCAGGACAATTCCTGTGCAGTGAGAGGTGCTTGGCTGCAGGAACTACTGCAGCTTCAGTTGTCTTCATGCACAAATTATGCCTTTGGCCCTAAAACAGGCAGACTGTTACAGGGTAGAATAATAGGGGTGCTGAAAAGTACTGGGTTTACAGCAATTTAATTCATTACAAGAGGTCCTCTTTTACTTACCACACAAAATTTTATAATGCTCCCATCTGCTTTGATAGTAACCAAATTTTAGAAATGGTTAACACACTGTAGATGACAAAAGATCTCAAGTTGTCAGACTAGATTTATCACTTCCTTTGCAGGGCAAATGCATCACCAATAATCCAAAAGCTTTGACAACCCACCCAGGTGGGAGCAATAAGGACCAGGATTAGAATCCAGGCTCCCATCTCTGCTGCCTTGCAAAACAACTAGGTTACTCCTGCACCACAGGCATTTACAGAACATCTTTACAATTGCAAATCTATGAGCTGTCATCCCACGGCAGGCTAGCTGTTTGTCCTCTAGGTAGCTGGAAAACTATGCACGCAGTTAACCATCTTCCTGCCAGAATAAATCTGTACTCAATGCCACAATAACAACTCACTTGTCAACACTTCTCAAATCAATTCTAATAAAAACAAAAAACCCACAAGTCTCTCTCCCCTTCAAGCTGGTGGAGCAGTTACACTTGTAACTAGTGGAAGTCTCTGCTTGCAAGCCAGAACATGTGTAGCATTTACAGTCACTGGAAGCTGTGTGAAATCCTTCCCAGCACTTCAAGCTCAAGAGCGCCCCATTCATTCACTTGAGAGAATTCATTCATAGCCCTTCCCCCAGACTTAAATTTGTCAGGCTCAAAACCCATTCACAGCTCTCAGTCTCTACTTTTGAAACCCATTTCACGCCTTAGTTGTCAAGAAAGATGCTAGCATCCAGTAGCAAGTGGAATGCATTAAGTGTTCAAGGCCATGTACTGCTGCCACTGCAGAAACAGAAAACCACTATCTCACCTCTTCATTTTGCAGCAAATACAAGGCTAATTCTGAATGCATACACTATGGGCAATAGCAGCAAAGACATTTGGGGCTACTGTTTCTGTTTGTAAAAAGAAACAGTACGTTTTTCTTCACAGATTGTTTTCTCATCTACATACGCGTTCTTGTCTAAGAGGACTTCTGACCACCTCCTGTGATTTTGAACTGCAAAATAAAAACCTTGACAAGGAATATTTTTAATCTGAGGTTTAAAGAAAAAATGCCTTCACACATACAGCTGAATTAGTGTAAGTTGTACTAGTTCAAGACTGCATGTGAGTTCCTGAACTTGGTTGAAAACCAGATAAATAATGTAAATTTCCAAGTAATGGCTTGGCTTAAAGAACGCTTTCCCCAGTTAGTGTTAAATCTGTGGCTGAAGTGATAATCTTGAAATCTCTCTTCCTGTGCACCACAGAAAGTGCATAAGCAATTGGAATAAACATGGGCTACTGAAAAACCGGCAAAGAGTGAAGTTCTGAGAGCCATTTTCACAGCCCTCCTTATCTCAAATGAGGTGGGGAGAATTTGAGGGGTTTACTTAGCCCCACATAGGGGCCTCCACATATCTACATCTATCAACAAAAATAGCAAAAGCAACCATGAAAGGCTGTCACACTGCCAGCTCCAAATGACAGTGATTCCAGAACATCAAGAAGAGGTGGTTCTACAAATACATGAGCTGCGGCAAGGCACATACATGGTTTTAGCAAATCTGGAACACTGCTATACCCTGTTTCTTAAAAAGATCTTTGAATTTCAATGCAGGCAAATAAAAAGCCATCTTTCTTAAAGCACATGAAACACTGAGAGCAACAGCAGTCAAGAGCAGTATACAGTACATACACTGAGCCACAAAACCCTGTAACTTAACTAGCTTCGTTAGAAGTCTGACCATGTGCTGCCCTAAAAAGCATGTTCTTCAGTCTTAACTGTCAACAACAGAGTCCCTCACAGAAGACTGCCACTCATCCTGTGACGGGAGACATTGTGGGTTTTGCAATAGCTGTGCCTACAGGATTCACATGGTCTCTAGTGGGAAACATCAACCGTCAAAGCACTTTGAGTTACTCCATACCTAAAGATAGGAGGTGCAAACTGTCACAGTGTTCCTTCTCCAGCTAGTTAATTCTTGAGATGTTTGAACCAAAAGATATTTTTAAGGAAACCCAGATTTATGTCCCTCAGCAGCTGCCTTAACCCATAAAGTGCTTGCCTGCAGTAGCTAGAAGTCAAAAGCCTGGTGCAAAGTCACACCTACACATTCAGTGAACAATGACCCCTTCACTCCCCCAGTTGTTTCTCCAGTCCAAAACTGGAGGTATAGTGGCATCCTGGTTCTTTTAAAAATCTCAGCAATCCTGACCCACAAGAATTGGTCAGCTCCTCATAGATCCCCAGGCAGTGCTCCAGCTTGTCATTGACATACAGGGCGACACCCCTCATTGTGCCTCCTGCCTGTCCTTTCTGTACCCTTCCATTCCAGCACTCCAGTCATAGAAGCCATCCCACCACTTCTCATGAAGCCAAGAAGATCATAGTCCTGCAGGCGTGTGCACATCTCTAACTCCTCTTGTTTATTCCCCATGCTAAGTGTGTTTGCATCAAGGCATGTACATTGAGCCCCTGATGAAGCCGACTTACTGCTGGAGAGGCTGGAATTAGTTTGTGCTGCTCTTCAGCTGACTTGTAATCCTCTCCAGGCTCTAGGCATCCACAAAGCTGGACGCATATTTCTTGTGAACACTCAGTTTCTTGTTTCCAATACACTGAGATTCCCACCTGCATTTATCTGTGGACTCCTCACCAGCAGCAGTGATCTACATAAGGTAGTGCTATAAAGGCCATCAAGTAAAGCTCCTGTCTCACCTCTTCTGATCTATGAAAGCTCATTCACATCTCACCACAGCAGTTTCTACAAGTGCCTAAATAAACACTTCTTCCAAAGATCAACATCTCTCCAGGACATGGCAGTTGGAAAAGGAGGATCTCAGCATGTGAAAATACACTCCTGCAAGGGATCTGTTAATAAGCAGATTCAATCAGCTTCAGAAATTTCCTCCACTAATACAAAGCAAACAGATGCATGACCACAAAACAAAGCTTTTTGAATGCTGCACTAGAGTTACTGGACAAGGGGAAGTTTGCCAGCCAGAATGCACCACTTGCTGATCAGCTGTATACCCAGTGCAGCATACAACCATCACAGCCCATAGCCCAGCACAGGTGTCATGGTCACACAGCCATTTATTCTATCATTAACAGATAGGGAAACACAGGCCTTGGCTGCTCTCAAACAAATAGAAACTACACTCTGACTTACTGAACAGAGTCCAAACAATGCAGAAGGACCTATCCAAAGGTTAACAGCAAAATGTAAGCCTTTCAACACTAAGCAAAGAACAAAACAGTGCCCTTCCATCCCTCAGCTACAACCACAGGTTCTTCCCCGTAGCAACTTTATATGAATACCTTAGGCAAGGTGCAAACCTCAGATATGACTGCTCACTCTAATATCCATTGCTGTGTTCTTCCCTGCACAACTCAGGCTCAAACTTTCCTTTACCATCCTTCTAGATGTAGAAGTTCTGGTCAGTGATCCCTGCCAGCCTCCCTGATAGCCTGCTCCCCTACTTCTTGGTGCACTCCATACCATACCATAACAACTCAGCTACTGCTGATACCTTAAGGAGGCCACCTCAGATTACACTTAATATTAACTAGGGTTATTAACACAGGGTGCAGAATGAAGCTATCAGTTTGATCTGGCAAACAGCTAAGCTTATGGATGGAGTATAAAGGCAAACAGGTTTTGAGTTGCACCACGGAAAATCCAAATTGCAAAGGGGAAAGAGGAGGAAAAATGAAAATGCCATGTGCTGTCTTGGTGAAGCTGAACTTACAAGCTATTCCCATATGATGGCATTGGAGCACAAACTAGCTTCAGGTTTGTCACTCTTCATAAAAAATAAGAAAAAAAAAAAAGAAAAACACACAAAAAAAGCCACCAAACAATAGCCAAACACCATTCCCCCCAAAAAAACCTCCAAACAAAACCAAATGCAATACCTTTTGCAAGAGGGTGGTACCAAAAAGAAAGGTGGAAAACTGAGAAAGAACTGGCTCTTCAGAGACTATACTGTTAGATTCAGTGCATGATATGGGATAAGTGCCATATGATTTAGTCTCCAAAAAACAAAGGTCACATCCATCATTACTCAGCAGCATTATTCTGCTGCTATACATGCTGAGCAACGGCCCATAACATGTGCACAAATTACCTCAACATCCCAGTGAGCAGGTCAATGCATCCTGTACAGAAACTAACACAAAGGTTTCTCTCTCCTTCAGATCTTACTATTAAGACTTTTCATATGCCAATACTATCCAAGCAATTATTGGATTGATGACTGATATTACTCACAATTGCATATGAAAACTCTGGCACATCTGCACTATTGTGTAACTACCTGGAGCAATTCAATAACTGCCAGTCTTTCTTCTAGGTAAGAACCCTTGAGGATCAAGACATGAAACTGGGAGTATACTCGCTGGTCAGTACTTCTGTGCAGACTGACCTACTTTAGGGACAGATATACCCCTGCTAAGTAGGATTCTTCCAAGGATTTTGGCTCATGAAGCACCCTAATTTCAAACATTTGACCTTTACAGATCTGCTGTCAGCCATGTTCACTGGTGCTTTATTAGCCCTAAGGCAGAGGGGAAGATGAGCCAAAGTTCGTAATTTACATGTCAGTAGACTACTGCTCCTAGAAAACCGATTCTTTTGAGGGGGAAAAAAAAAAAAGCAACAAACCACAAACAAACCATACAAAGCAGGTTACCAAAAAGTAGCATTATCTTAACATTTTTTCCTTAAAATCAACAAGTTGTACAACTATATTACAGTTTGATTTATGTCTATGTACGAAAATTTAAAGGCTTCCTGTAGTCTGAAAGAAAAGGACTTAAACCAGAGAATTTGGTAGCATTTATTCACTCATGAGCTGGCAGGGCTGCAGTTTCCACAACTTTGCTCATGGAGAAACAACAGCATGAAACCTGACAGAATTCACTTGCAGTTCCAAGCCTTTGTAGGACACCAGTAACCCACCAGGAACCGGGTAGGCTCCAAAGCAAATCTCCATGGTCACACAGTCCTGACAACTGGAGCAACCTGAGCTTCCTATGGTGCTACTGTACCACAAACTCTTAGGTGTAACGGAAGTCAATTAAGCACTTCAAAGTATTTTAAACTGCATGTACATTTTTACACAGCAGCTTCCGAATGTGATCTCTTCAGTGACCAATACTGCAGCTAACCATTGGAGGCCAATACAATGAAGGAGGAAGGTTTTAGATTATTTAATTTTCTGTTATGAAGAAATATGACAATGAGGATTTACATTTTCATAATAAAAAATTACTCCTCAAATGAAATTTCCTGGATAGTTTTCCTATGGTTTTCCTAATGTGTCTCCATTGTCTTAACATTGAAGCTAAAGCTTGAGTGTTTCACACAAGTTCCTGTCCTACTGAACAGCTGAGCAAGAAAAGTAAGAAGCATGACAAATACTGGCAGTTCTGCTTATGAAATTGCAACATATACTTTTTGAAACAAAGTGTATTCCATTTCATACAGAGAGGGACAAGGTTAGTGAAATGAGGCCTCCCATGGTCCAAATTCAAGCTTAGCATAAGAAAGTATGATTTCCTAAGAAGCCAAAAGAAATAGTGCTTACTAAGTATGGATGTATATAACCCTAGCCAGACACAAGAGATTTAGTGTAAACTTGATGTGCATTATTTGCCAAAGCTTCAATCACGGTTTTAAACCCTTCAAATCTGTATTATCATCTACAGTACTCTAATTGCAGATCTGCAGAAAGACATGCAACAGCAAAAGTCAAACGCACGGCAGAATCTGATGTTCTGGGTATTACAAAGATAAAATTTACCAGAACATCTTCCTTTCCAAAGGTTATCTATTAAAATACACCTAACCCAATAAGACATTAGAGCTTGTGACATGCCTACTTTAAGCCTTTTTTATTTAACAGAATAATTTCCCAGGCAATAATGGAAATGTGTTGGTGTAATGCCTGGAAGGCTTCTGTTAGAGGTACCCATGGCTGTATTGTTTGAGAAAATCCCTACTCCTAATCACTTTTCTTGATTTTATTCTTCTCAGGAGTTCAAGGTTACTGGATACTGTCCATTTTTCTTTACTTTGTTTCTTTATATGCACTAAAATAAACTTCCCTTAAAAACAAAAGTAATAAACAAAATTACATACACAAGCCACCAAAACCTTCATTTATCAGAAGAGGGATTTGGGGTAGAAAGGAGACAGCAGTCTAACAGAACAAAATGGTTTTTCTCCAATTCAAATATTTTTCTCCATATTCAAACTGACCAACCACTGCAGATACCTCAAGCCTGCTCATTGTGTTTAAAAGACAATTTCCTATACAGTACACAAATACTGTGCCGAGCACAGAAAGTATTTGCAGAAGCATCAGCTACCAGCGACAGGGCTCTTTCATGTTAAACTTGGAAAGTTTTCATTAAAGCTGGGCTACAGGAAGTAGGTGTACAAACAGTGGTCTGAAAAGCAGCTGAAAGTACACATTCTTCAACCGTTTAATTAACTCTGGCATTTCAAAATGCAGAGATGCTATGCAATAATATTTTGATCACAAATACAGTGAGAGAAAAAAAAAAAACCAAAACATAACCCCTGTATTAGCGCAGCCTAGCCATGCTCTGTCCCAATCTTTTGCTACTTATTGTTTATATCAGTATTTATTAATCTTCAATATGGACCAAGACACATGGTGTTTGCGCACTGCCAATTAGCTGAAACAGTAGTTGCTGTCATTTCAGCAGCTGCCAACTGAATGGAAAACTCATCTTGCTTTACCTATTTCAGTCTATTTCCAGTGCTATACATAGTGTCCTGAATACTAGAAAATCCTCTCTGTGCAGTCAGGATTTTTAGAAGCAAAAAGAGCTTGCAACTGTAAACAGAAATCAAATACGTCAGAGAGGCAGTTCCCACTCACAGGTTTTGCCCAGGAGGGCAGGCAGGTAGCAACTACCCTTCTGGGCTGTTTCACAACCCAGTGCTGCCCCTGGGGCCAAAGGCTTCTGCCTTCTCTGATTAAGACCCACAGCCACAAGCGTAAGAAGAACTGAGAGCATGTGCATCCTACAGGGGCTGCTCTAGTGCTGTCATGGTAGGGATGACCGCCCATCTGGGAACTCGGTTTAGGAGCAGCAAAAGTCAATCCATCAGCAGATGCTGCCTGCAAAACTGCACCCAGCATAGCTGAAGGGCCAGACCCACTGTGTGCAGTTGAGGTAGCCTGGACCCTACACCCAAGCCCCCCAAGCTTGTACTGGTCTCCCTTTACTGCAGTTTGAATTATGACCCCATTGCTCCCCCTGAGGTTGCTATCTTGCTTTCCAGAGTCCCCAGTTTTGTTTACGCTCTGTTGTAACAAAGAAAATGCTAAAACCATGCAAATACAGAGCAGAGATTGCACATCAACATGTTTCAGCCCTGATCAAGTACACAGAGAGGACATGTAATGCCCAGTGAGAAGAGATTCGGCATTTTCTCATGCTGCTGTTCTACCAGGTCAGGGCTGGGGAGAACGTAGTTGTATACCTTTGCCACCCCAATCTCTCTGGGTGGTATTACTCAGCTCCTGAGGAAGCCAGGATAGGGGTTACACAGCCATTAGACACAGGCATTTCTTCAAGCTTTTTGTACATGTTTGTCATGGGTTCAGCAGCAGCAGTCTTTTTTCTCCTTCTTGGTAGCTGGTGCAGTGCTGTGGTTTTGATTTTGGGCCTGGGAACAGCACTGATAACACCAGTGTTTTCAGGTACTGCTTGGTAGTGTTTTGGTCTGGCCAAGGACTTTCTGAGTCTCATGCTATGCCAGGGAGGAGAGGAAGCCGGGAGGAAGCAGAGACAGGACACCTGATCCAAACTGCCCAAGGAGGTTATTCCATACCACAGTACGTCATGCCCAAGATGTGAAAACAGAGAGCAGAGACCCAGAAGGGTGTGGTGGTGCATTGGGGGGTTTGCTGCTGGGGGGTGCACTGGCTGGGTCGGGCTTGGTGAGCAGTTGTATTCTCTTTCCTTGTATTTCTCTTGTATTATTACTGGTGGTAGCAGTAGTGATTTGTGTTATACCTTAGTTACTGAACTGTTCTTATCTCAACCTGTGGAAGTTGCATTCTTTCGATTCTCCCCATTCCCCTGGGACTGGGGGAAGAAAGAGAGGAGAGTGAGCGAGCGAGCGAGCAAACTTCGTGGGTGAGGGGCTTAAACCACGACAATGTTTTGTGCCATTAGTAAGAGTCCATCTCAGGACAAAGTCTTATGGTGCAACTGAATTATCTTTTTTGTGAAGGGAGAAGTTTCCATCACCCTCTTTTTGCTGCCACAGCAGCTCTCTCCACAGAGCTGGGGCACAGGAAAAGGATACCCAACAGCATCAGACAACTGCATCACCTCCACCTGTGACAACCCAACCCTTTGGTGGAGGAAGCACAAGGCTTCTTACACCATAGCAGTCATCATCACCTCATGCAGTACCAAGCATTGCCCAAGAACATTACCAGTAAATTCCAGTTTTCCAAACAGAGATACGGAAATACTTCCAGGTACCTAACTGCCCTGGGAGCAAGTGCTCTGGCTGCAAAGTCTCATCACCTGATGGCAGAACTAAAGGAGTACTTCTACAAAACTGCAAATAGCATGAACTCAAAAATAAATACAAGGAAGAGGAGGGAGTTACTCATAGCAGACGCTAATTTAAATCATTACTTGTAAAAATAACTTTACATTTTCTTGAAAATATCAAGGGAGATTTTTCAAATGAACTAGAGGACTTGAGTTCAAAGTGACAAATAGCCCTGTGAAGGGGAAGAGGGTGAAAAAACCCAGGAAGATTGTTAATAATAGAAGAAAGAAGGCTGAATTTGGAGACGGGTTGTTATTGTTACCTTGCCAGAAGCCAGCATGTTGATGAGTTGCAACAAACCTAGGGGGAACCTTGAGTAAAATCAAAGCTTGACTCACTGAGGTTTCTTGAGATGATGGAGCCAATTTAATGTCTCGGCAAGCAAGACCTGCTCCCTCCCCTTTCCCAAGCATGCGACTGCACCCCATCCCCTTCTTCTTGTCAGCCCTGATTCTCCTCTGACCGCTTGATCAGATCAGACAGCTCACTAAACCCCTACAAAACTAGGCAAAAGAGCTACTAATTTCCTGCTGGGATAGTGAGCCAACTCAGCTGATCAGGAACAATCTCTTGCAACTGCATGATGAGGGCAACAAGAGCGTGCAGAGCAGGCCAGTGCTCTCTGGCAGCAATAATATGATTGCCATATATAAATATGTGAACAGGGAAACACTCTGCTGTGGAAAGAGGAAGAAAAAGCAATGCAGGCAATGTTTACTACAGCAAATGGGACTGCATAGTGGATAGGAAGTAAGAATGGCTGATTTTTAAAATAATGCCCCTAGCACAAGACCATTGGCAACTAGCTGCCCCATGACTGCCAGATAGGTAACCCTCAGTGCCACATAGTGATGGAGAGTGGAATGGTGTGGAAACAAATCCCAGGGCCCTTTTTACATTTGATTCCTGGCTCAATACACTGTATTACCCCATTCTAAAAATCCTATGGTTTGTCATCACACTGAGGTTTCACAGCTGCACCACTAATCATCACAGCTCAAGTTTCCTTTTCTTTAGGAAATTCTAGGAGTCATTGCAACTAATGGTTAAGACTAAAATGACCCTCATCAACAAATGCAGAGGCAGAAGCAAAACACTTAATGTTGTCCAGGGAAATAAACTGCATGCAAGAGACATCTCTGAAAAATTGCGATCAGACTGAATGTAAGATATGCTTTCACACTGGCATTAGCAGTACTCTTCAAGCTACTCCAAAAGTGCAAGGATATTGTACCCTGTTTTCTTGTTCACTAATTATGAATATTTTGTCCAATGTTTGATTTGAGAATGAAGTGTAGAACAGTACATTTGCACAAAGATGATAAAATCCCTGTGCACTTGCAGAACAGTGCTTCATTACAGACTGTCGATTCAAAAGATGAGTACTCCTGACCAATAAAGAAAGAACAAAGTCCATGTTACCTTATTGCCCTGGCTGCAGTTACCACTGAAACACTGAGATGATATGGATCATTAACTCAGGTGATATTCTGCCATCTTAGCAACCAGAGTCACTTTATAAGCACTACCAGTAAGAAGGGAGCATGACCACCACACAGCCAGGAGCAAAAGACTTTCCCAATTAGTCATAAGCTTGATTCAGCTTCTCACAAAACCACAGCCTTGGGTTTTATTACACACCCCTACTTTCATTGAAGATAGTCACAGTCACCACAGTAACTCCGAAAAGGTTGTCTTGATTGCTTCTAAATCCATCTTTGAATTAAACTTTTTACACTGGGCATTAGTTTATCATTCTGAGTGCTATAAAATTCCAGCATCAAGTTAATCTAAGTAATTCAAGAAGTTGAATAAAAATTACAATGCTCAAGGACACAACAGGGCTGAACTTGCATATTCAAAGGCAAGGTGTAAGCTTTCATTTACTTACCTTTTTGCTTCTTCTAAGTGGCACAGGTACTCATAAGCAATGTTCTGACGTCTCCTCTCATCCATTTCTTCTGCCGAAAGCCTTTCATCATCCACAATAGCTGCAAACAGAAACCCATATCAAGTTACATATGGGTCAGGGGTGATTTTTAGAGCCATGTTACTGAGAAACTAAGTGAATTACTGCAGGAGATAAATTAAAATAGTCATCATTCCCCATAAAAAAAAAAAGGCTTTTATAGTACCATGTACAAAGATATTCAGATCACCAAGAAGATGCTGTTCGCCATACAGTGAATTTCTCTTTTCACTTGTTCAAAACCAAGAATGTATTTGTTTTTTGTGCATTGCCTGGTTTGGGGGCAAGATGGAACATTCAAATACATGTGGGGCTGAGACTGGAAGCCAGCAGGATTTCATCTTACACATCCTCAGAGGAGTTTCAGGACTTCTCTGTGGAAGCTCAAAGCAAGCAGAAAATGAAGAAACCATGTGCTAAGCAGAGTCTCTGCAGTAGACATGATGACAGCAGTGCCCTGCAAATGTACCTCAAGGGCAGCCTGGTAACAGGCTGCAGCATCAAGAACCTGTGAGACTGCAACAGATTGATCTGCTTCCCACTGATGGGGGTAATAAGGGCTGTAATCAAATGAACAAGATGTGATATTCACACTCCTACTTCTCGTTGCAACCAAATCACACTCTCCCAGACTATTAAGGACAACTGTGTGCACATCTCAAACTGCAAATGACCCTGGTTATTAACAACTACTACCCATGACTGGTCTTCCTCTCTTTGCAGGGTACAGAGAGTCTCTGAGTAAATCTGCAATTCTTACGAATGTTTCTAGCAATGAATCTGACGGGCCATCCAGTAACGCTGACTTCTGGCTGAATTTTAGTCACTGTGTGTGAGGCTTTTGGAAACAGCCTTCAGCACAAACCAGTTACCAAAATTTGTGCTGTCTGTTACACAAACCTATTTGTGTTAGTGGCTCCTAAAAGCCCTGGCCCTACTCTCCCCCATGTTTCTCTGCCACGTACTTTTGTCATTTCGTGTGTCAGAGCTGGCAACCCTGAAGATGTGTCACTGAACCAGAACAAGGGACAGCCCTTGCCAAAGATCAATGGCTAAGAAGAGACCCATGTCTAGGAAGATCAGGTCATTGGCCTAAGCTGCTGTGCACCTGCAAGCACAAAGGGAAGGGACGGAAGTGCAGGGCTGGGCCAGACACTTTCTGCAGCAGCCCACAAACTGGTTAGCTGAGAACATTAAGATGCATTCTCAGCTAAAAAAAAATGTGGGCCCCTTTCCTCCTCAAAGGCACTGTGAGATGTTTGTTAGTTTGACTGCTACACAGATTGTGCATGCCATGAGCAAGTTTTCAATGTTTCTCCAGCACAGCTGCTTCATGCAGTGGGCAAGCGCCTTCATGCAGCTGATACAGGCAACTCAAGTAAAATGCACTATGATAAAGCAAAGCAGCTGTGCTCCTCAAGTATATGCATACACTGAAGACTGCACATCAAAAACCAAGAGAACACAAATCACATGGAGAAATGATCCCACATGCGTTTACTGAAGACACAAAGAGTTTACACTACTTGCCTATGCTTTGGACTGATGCTACCACACATTTGTTAACGCATCATATAGCTTCTTTAAGCTTTGTAGTTTCAGTTTTAATCACCACAAGCACTGATATCTCTCAGCTTCCTTTGCTTTTAAGATGGCTCTTCCTAATTACTCAGAAGTTTCATGCACTGATAAAACAAATACTTGTCTTGCCCTGAGTCTCTTTTAAGTCTGGTAACTCCAATAAGTGTGACTCATTCTAACTGGAGTTCTCAGATACTGTGATCTAGTCATCACTTGCTATGAACCAAAACATTAGTTTGAAGACAAACATGAGGTGCAGGTGGTAAAATACTTGGCCTGGCAAATTGGTCATGAAGGTTGCTGTGCTGCTGCTCTTACCCACACCACCATCAGCACATCCAGGCTAGGTTGCTCCCACTCCCTGACACAGCTCTACTACTGTAGAGGAGTCCTGGCTCCCCAGAATGAAGGAGAACCACACTGAAATTTAACATATCACTTTCATACCTAAGACAGTGAGTCCTAGGGCCACTTTTCAAATACCATACCTCTCCCTTCTCTGTGAGATCTGCCCTGCTCCTCTTAGCTCATTAAACAGCCATTTACCCTGGTCCTCCACATACAACTCACCATGGCCATAAGCAAACCAGCAAAAAAGGCAGCTTGTCTGAAACTAGGAGTAAGAAAACCACACAACTCATTTGATAAGTACCAGTCTAGGAATTCACCTGAGTAACACTGATGTTATACAGTCTAGCCCTGGATCTACACAACCCCAAGTCCCTCACATCCTAAACAAGGATATCCCACATCTAGCAGCCCTTGTCAGCCACAAATCCCTCCTTAAAATTATGTGCAAAGATTGGTTCAGAGGGTGGATGAACACACTGACAGATCCTGTGAGACTGTAATAGCTGTTCTGCTTGGGAAGCCCTCTGATAATAAGGGGAAAGGGCAAGAGGCAAGAACATATAACTTGTAAACACTGGAAAATGGAAACCCCAGATCATTTCTAGACGAGACACTATATCATAAGGTCACAGGTAGGAAATCAGGCTTCTTTCCCAACATGGCCAAAGCTGCTGTTTCTGGGTTTAATATCTGAGCACTAAAAAGGCAGAGCACAGGGAGTGCCAACACCTACAGTGCTTACGCTGGGAGGAGTCTTTTGCAACACTGGCTTCTGATTAAGACTGATTACATCCCTTCCCCCTCCAGCATATACTGGCTTCAAAGCAACAGTGTTATCATATCAAATAAGTGGTTACAGACACTTCTAGAAACAGCAGTGACAGTCTGTAGAACAGAGGTGGCCCAACAATTAAACTGCAGAAGAAACTACTTTAAAGACTTGGATGCTTAAAGTGTAGCCTACTGCAATACATTTTGGCGAAGGCTTTAGTCTTTTACTAAGGTCCTGCATATAGCCTTCTACAACTTCAAATGCCCTATGAGTGCATCCATCAATCCAGCCACACCAAGTTCAACACACAAATGAACTTGGTCTGAGGACGGAAAACTCAGCCTTTTTGCTTAACAGGGCAAGTATTAGTCAGAAGACTGGGCAGAATGTTGAAAGAACAAATGTGTTTCTGCTGTATGAGTAATGTCTCGATAGCACTCAACTCACAAGGGAAGGCTGTATTGTGATAAAGGATGTTAATGAGGCACAGTAAGCAGAGCTGGGCCTCACCTGAAGACCTCCAGCTCACTTGGTAAGGTTAAGCAAGATCCAGAAAGACACAAAACATTGTGCCTGAAAAGATCCAAATACCACAGAACTCATATACACACACAAAATACAAGCTATATGGGAGTGCCGCGTCAGGGGCAAGGTATCTAAACCAGCATCTTATTATTAAAGTCATTAATTTTGCAACTTTGACTTTGGAATTAAGAGGAAAATACCAAATATTCCCTCAAAGAGTGCACATTAAGAGTATGTCCGGACAATTGACAAGAACTAAAGAAAGTGACAGTGTAGCTAGCCAAAAACCTCTCAATTTCAATTCTTTTTTAGATGTTGCCACCTTGTTGGACAATAGTCAATACATACAAGCACTTGTGAGTTCCCTCAATATAGATACTCTATCGAAAAACACTGAAGGAAGAGTGTCTATGCAAGACTGCATGGAGCAGTAAGCAGTACTAAATTTAAATTGATACACCTGACTTCAAACAAACACTAGAAGAAAAAAAAAAAGAAAGAAAATGTTGTGTACCAGGGCACATTCATAAATTGAGACACCTGAGCAACTTCCATCAGCTGACATAGTGCACTTACATCCACCCTTGTCTTTGTTTGAAGTATTTGTCTTGCATACTACCGTCACTGAAAAAGCAGAACAGGCGAGGCAGTAGCTAGGACTAGTTTGGGCTTTGGTTATGGATTGCAACAAAACTTTCTGATGCTCCCTCACCCAAGATAGCTATTCCAGTTGCTGGTAAATACTTTGAGTTCTGCCAGCTGCTGATGACAGGGCTGCCAATGCAACCTGTGGCACACCATGCGCCTATAGTCAACATGGCACAAGCAGCATTTACTGACTCTGACTCAGCATTAGTTGACAACATAAAAGAATTTCAACTTTTTGGACTTGAGCAGGTTTTCAGAAATACAGCCACCATTACTAAAGCTGCAATATAATTACTGAAACCAGCAATCAGCCCAGGTGCACAAGAACTTGGAGCCATGACCTTACTAATAGTGTCTGGAAAGAGATTCAAAACATCAGGGTCATGTAAGATTATGCTCAGCTTACACAAGAATTTTAAGAATAGGTACTGGCTGTGTAAATGTTGCCCAAGTTCAGAGTTAACCCTCTTATCACAACCATGGCAAGTATTCTGGAGGTCCCAGGGTCACAGAGATAATCCACATCAACACTGAATTTACAGGATCTCTACCATTAGTATGTTTATACTTCAGATGACATTAAATAAGAGATGCTTTACAGGTTTAATTTGCAATAGTTTTCAAATGAGCCCATGTGTCCCTGGATTATATTTTTAAATGAAGATAGAATTAAAACTTCTATAATACATAACCAAAGAGCATACAAGGAAAAGTAATGCTTGATTTGACTTCTGAATACAAATTTATGGAGCACTTTACTAGGCATAATTCAAAGTTATTGAGTGATCAAAATTCCCCAAACCATTTTTGTTATCTTGAAACACTAAAGCTGGAAAAAAAGCCCTGCAAAACCCTCCACCCATATTTAAGGCTTCCTGGTTATTCATTTGCACTCAGACATATGACTATCTGCAAAAGTTCAAGAACAGCACAAGGCTTCTTCTAGCAGGCAGACTCTTTAATAAAGCATTTGCCACAGACATATCAAAAGACTTCTTATACTGAAGAAGGCAAAGAAAGGAACAGAAGCTTTTATTTCCCAGGATCAACTCCCCTCAATTTCCTGCCACCAGAGACTCCCATGGAAAGCGAGACATGATCAAGGAGGAGGAGAGCTTTTTTGGCACCACAAAAGCAAGCTCAATACACAGGACATAACAGAGGATGCAGAGAACAAAATCCTCTTGCAGGGACAGAAAACAATTTTTTAAAGTCAGGATAGAGGGAGAAAAAGAGATACATGAAAAAAACTGTAAAATGCTGGAATGAAAGTTTTTCACCAGATATTTGAATTAAACATGAGCTAATTCACATTTGGCAGTCCCAGATGTGTACTGTCCTGGCCATGCAGTAGGTAAGGCAAGGCAGTTCCCCAGTCCACTAGTAAGAAATTCTGCATATTCTGCTTATTCCCTGCTCGTAATTTTCTGTTTCCTCCCCTCAAGCCTGTCCCCACATCCCTAGTATTAGCACACTGAAAAGTGTTTAACACAAGCATACTGTAACAGCTGAAAACACACACACACACAGAGTGCGAAGCCTCTCTTGCACAAAAACTCCCAACTTTTTGCTGGCCGCAGGCAGCCCCAGTGAAAGCCGAGCCAGTTACAACAGGCCCTAGGCAGCATCCCATTTATGTCTGCATGTACCACAAGGATAAGCTATGAACCTGAAGCATTTGCCATCATACTTCAGTGCTGTAGTTTCAAGAAAAAGCTGGTTGAATTTTAGATGGTCAAGGTGACTTTAAACCTTATTATTATATGGCAGCATGTAACTATTTTGTCCTTGCGTGAAAGAGGCCAATAAATTCCATGCCAATAAATTCAGACGCCAACAAATTCAGTAAATTCACCTTTTTATTCCTAGTAAAGTTTGTACTTTCATTCTAGGAGCGACTGCCCAGGGCAGTTCAGCTCCATGGCCCCTCCTAGGTTAGCAGCTCAGATGCTACTGCTTCACCAATGTATCACTGCCCAACCCCTGTAACTGGAGCAGGTCCGAGCTGATGACATTCTGAGCCGTGCTTGCTGCTACCTGAGCTGCCCTTACCACAGTGGGGCAGGAGCTTACAGAACTGCAGCTGGAAACTATGTGGGCAGGATTGCATGAACAGATACCAGAAAAACACTGCTCAAAGCTACAGAGACAGAAGGAATCCTTTTCTGAGCCTCCACTTCCAATATCAACTCATAGGTATCCAATGCAAGAGTTTATTAAATGTGCAGAAGAAAGATGCTAACTTTAATTATGTTAATTGGAGATCATTCAATAGGTTAAGGAAAAAAGAAAGAAAAAAAAAAAAAGGCTTTACAGCGCAAAACACTTATTACAAGTGTTCTTTTATTAAGATATTCAGTACCTACAGGTCTATCATTATACCAGCAGAAATTCAAGGCTCCAATCAAAACAGCTTTCTACGTCAAAAAGCACAGTCACAAGCAGCAAACACATGTCCCACAACAATACAACCAGATGGCCTGAGCCTATTTCTATGGCTCCAGTTGAAGTAATTCAGTCCATTCCTGATCATGGGCTCCAAGAAAGGGCTCTGGACAAAGGCAGACACAGCAAGAACTCAAAAACCTGCCACAGCTGTGAACTTGGAGGGCAGATTCACTTGAGATAGTAGATTAACAGAAAATTCAATTATAAGGCTCTTCAATACTGCATTTTCCAAATCTTTCCAACATTGCACTACTTTCTCCCTCCCTTAAAAATTTCTCTCTCTCCTAATCTAGTTATTACATTACCCAAAGCAATCAGGCTCAGATTTTTATACAGAACTATACACACATCCTCTGGCCAGCAGACAGATATTATCCAACTCTTACAAATTGTGAGTCACACAGGATCTTCAAGGCCACTGTTCTGGACCAGATCTCCCTGCCCAGATACTACAGAAACATGGAAATAAAGCACACACCGTTAGCATGGGAGTGTTGACAACAGAACTCCAGTAAAACGACATCCTGATGCGAAACTAAAGATGTCTGCTAAACTAATCTTTCCCTTGAGCTTTCTCAGAGAGTTGCATTCTTCTGTGTTCACTTTCCCGAGTCCTCCTCCCCCCATTTCCTTGCATAATGGCTTCTTTCACTGTCATGTGTCTACTACCACAAGACCAACCACACGCACTTACAGACTCCTAGCACTATTACAATACATGGAGCTTACGACTATCATACCAAGGAGACAATGATGCAACAGCAACCACAGCCCTTGCTTCTGGAGTCAAGTGTCAAAACTGCTCAATTTCACAGTCTGTCAAGAAGGCAATAGGACTCCATGGATGTGGAGATACTTGAATTCCCACAAAGTTTAGAAAGTCTCATTTAGCCACACAGACACAAGACAGCTTTTGCAATTAGCAAGTAACTACATGCACTGCCAGAACATTTAACAATCCATTTTTTTTGGTTTATAGGTAAACACAGGCTTTACTCCACTTTTAGATTTCAGGTTTTCTACAGTACCATCAAGTGAGACGTTAGTAGTGGCAATGCATGAAAATACATTAAGTATTTCTAACATCTCATTGCATAATGATAACACACATTCACCTTTATTTAGTAGAGTCCTTTACCCTTGTGCATAAAAATAACACTGCTCATTTTATCTTAACTTCAGTATAATCATTCTGTATGCCTGGAAGAATAGGGAGACAGAGTAATGGAGTTGAAGGAAGTATATGAAAATCCAACTCCACACAATTTTTCTTAGTTTCAAGTGTTGCCATCTACAATTACAAATATGAAATATAATTAATCAGCCTATTGCCCAACCACTTCCACCTTCCACCTACATTTAACTGCCAGTCTCACTGTCTCCAGCAATACTTCACATAAATCCTTAAAATTGTAACTGTTTATCTTTGCACACTTTGCAAATGGATCACCTCAAAGCACAACAACAGGTTTCCTCAAGATTCAGGTGCTCAGGGAACACCTTTAAAACTCTAGCTCCTTTTTATGGACTTCACAGTTGACCTAGATTTCTTTGTTAATATAAACCTTCAGTTTATCTTACTGAAAAAGTTACAATCCTGAGAAAGCACTCAGACTGATGGATCCTGAAGAGGCAGTGAACACCAATTGCAAGTTGTTTCTTTCCCTTATAGGCCATGTTATCTCTAGTTGCCTAGTCTGAAAGCCAAGGCAGCTTGAAAAAGGCTACACTGGGAAGTAGTCTGTCTGGTTGGAAGGTCTGCTTAATTTACACATGCTTACAGAAAGAATGACATATTTCACGTGGGTTTTAAAAAAGGCAATTTTTTGAAAAGGCTGGTTGATCAGATTAACACATGTCGTGGTTTAAGCCACCCACCCATGCAGTTTTACTCACTCACTCCCCCTCTTTCTTCCCCCAGTCCCAGGGGGATGGGAAGGAGAATCAAAAGAATTCAACTTCCACAGGTTGAGATAAGAACAGTTTAGTAACTAAGGTATAACACAAACTACTACTGCTACCACCAATAATAATACAAGAGAAATACAAGGAAAAAGAATACAACTGCTCACCAAGCCCGACCCAGCCAGTGCGCCCCCCAGCAGCGAACCCCCCAATACCAAAAACCTGACCATGCCATGCACCCCCAGTCCACCACCACACCCTTCCGGGTCTCTGTCCTCCTTGTTCACATCCTGGACATGACGTGCTGCGGTATGGAATAACCTCTTTGGTCCATTTGGGTCAGGTGTCCTGTCTCTGCCTCCTCCCGGCTTCCCCTCCTCCCTGGCATAGCATGAAACTCAAAGTCCTTGGCCAGGCCAAAACATTGTCAAGCAGAAACTATAAACACTGGCGTTATCAGCGCTGTCCCCAGGCCCAAAATCAAAAACACAGCGCTGCACCAGCTACCAAGAAGGAGCAAAATGTCTGCTACTGCTGAACCCATGACAACCCATCACTGGAGGCTTGAGGCACTCAAAGGAATATTGCACATTCCATCAGGAATTTCCAACAGGCTTTCCTTCTCCAGAGGCTAATTCATGAGGAAACAAATAGCAAAGCATGAAAGGTTCCTCTGTCAGCCCTATACACTCACTGCTTTCTTAAATAAAGAACTTATGGTTTGAATTCCATGTATTTTGACACATTTTCCATTTGCTCCATTCATTTCACTGGAATTACTTTAACCTGTTCGCTTTTTATTAACAATATACATTAACAATACTCAATAAAAGAGCCAAAATTTTACCATATGGATTCCATTTCCTTACTTTTTACCTACTGTGACCTCAGTTCAACTTAAAAGCAGAATATAAATAAAATAATGAAAAAGACAGCTTAATATTAGCAGGCTAGTAAAACACACTACTCAGCTATGAAAGACAAACATTAACATCTACAGTACACCTCAGTGTCAAGTCTGTAATGGGACTTAGAAGAAAAATGCCAAGTATCTTGCCTACAAATGCCATCAAATTTATTTCTAGCATTAAAAAAAATTATATTTCATTTTTCTCTGAAAAGAATTGAGGATATATGAGTAGGTCAAATGCATATGCAAACCTACATAAGAGGAGAAGTAATTTGTGGAAGGTAAAATATTTTGAAGGATATCAAAAAAGGTGAAAAGCACATCTGAAAGACATTCATGCTCTTCAAGGAGCTGGAAGGAGAGGCACAAATTAACAAGAAAAGAAGACGTGCCTGCAGCCTTCTGCTGAACCCCAAAGGCACTTTCATTATATGTAGTCACACCACCACCGCCTGTAACTACTACCCCACCCATAAACATTTGTGGACCAAGTACAGAAAGCCACTGCAGAAATGGGTGGAAGAACAGGAAAGAGGGCTGTAGACGATCAGGAGGAAGGGCAGGCAAAGACTGAACTCACCACAGTGGCAGCATAAAACCCAGACTCGGGTTCATCTGCCCCTCATGCTTGCACATGTTGACGTTGACCCAGGGCTCTATTGCACTCCTCCTGCTGCCAGTTTAGATGCTTTGCTTTGCAAACAGCAGATAAGATCACCCTAATTGTTTGAGAGTTGTCCAACACAGACAGCCGAAGTAAGGTCTGAGGCTTACTGTGGCAAAGGGGGACCATAGGAACTCAAGAAGCTAACCATGTCTAAAAAGAGCTACTGCAGTTTCACCAAAAGGCAAGCTCATTGAAGTCTACAGGGAAGAGCATAACACTTTGGTCCCTGTTATTCTCTGGTAGAAATTCAGATGACTGATGGCCATTTAAACAGTAATCTATTAAGCTAATGCCCAGCATATGCTGCACAAAATTATTGGCTAAACCAGAACTTTGTTCAATTTCTGTTTCAATCTTGAAAGTGTAAAAAAAAAAATACATCTCACCAGAATTACAGTCTGAGATCAGAACAGTAAACTGCTACTACCTGGAGGCTGGTTAGGGAAGGGCTACTCTTTGCTGTGAGAAAGGAGGAAGACAAGAACAACAGCAACAGGGTGAGTAAGAGAGGAAGAGAACATCCCCTCACACCTCCTGAAGAAAAGTCTAGCATTATATTCCCTTTACAGGGGAAGAATTACTGAATGGATTCAATATTCAGATCATTGGAAGGCTGACATCAAAAAGCTTCCTACCAGCAAACTCACAGTATAAGTTGGAAGAAATCAGCTGGGAAAAATGTGGTAAGATGTAGCTTAAAGAACAGGAGAATGACAAGCAGGAACACCGGAGTGAAAGACAAAGAGAACCTGAGGAGAAAGCTGTGTCTGAGTGTCAATGGATAACTCAGACAAGAGCTACCTGGTCATAGGGTCTGAACCATAAGACTTAGAAGGACTGAAACACCTGTCTAGGAAAAGTCATCAGCAAGAGCATCGTGTAAGCACTGAGTAGATTTGAAATCGCCTTGAAAAACACTGCAGTGTAGAAACCCTCAGCCCTGACACATGGTCTCAATTCTTCCTTTTGCAGTGTATCATCTCCTGGTCCTTCCACAGCTGGTCTGTTGCAGAGCTCTCCTTCTACTGAGTACTGAACAAATCATCTGCTTTACTCTCATTACGCTTGGAAAGGAGCTTCAGAATCACCTGAAATGTTGCAGCACATTTTTCCGTCAAGAGGAACACAAGCACGTGATTAAAAAAGAAAAGCACATCTGCAAGTTTTGAAGTCTACTGAACAAGGAAAGTCATATGCATTGACTCTTACAGTCTTCTGTGCAGCTGCAGTCCACTTCCTTTGTTGAAGCAGTACTTAAAAAAAAAATCAAGACTTTTGCTAGCACTTGCAATGGTTCTTCTTCCAAATTTTCCCTGGTTTCCAGCTCGCACACTGTGGCCAGCCTCCTTATTACAAGGCATTTACAGCTGCTACAGGGAGCAGATCAGTCAAAAACTATCCACTCCATCAACAGTATCTTACCCATGTGAATCTCTGCCATTCCTGATGTATATAGGAAATATTTCTATAGAGACCCAGCTCCACAACAAGCTTTGTTCATCACCAGTATTTCTACTTCTCCTGGCCTGCACACTAAATGCTGTCAAAAGTGAGCTCAGGTGGAATATTTCTACAAAATCGGTAATGGTTTTCAAGCAAATGGTCAGCTTCCAAGACAGTCTATAACTTCAGGAAATTAAATTATAATAACTTGATCAGATGCAAATTTGCATCGCAAATGTGACCAAGAAGATAACGCAGACCAATTCTGCCACTGCTATAAGAGCCCAGAAGTCTTGACTGCACATTTTTTGGTCTTTCTGGGGAGTCTAAGATACGCCTGTGAATGGGCAGCATTTGCAGCCTGCACAGAAGCAGCCTACCACTCTGCACCCTCCCACCACAGTTTTAAAAAAAAAAAAAGGGTACAGATGAATGTTACAGAAATCCACCTCTATTTTTATCAGAAGCCTCTGTAAACATTTATGGAACTACTTGATTTTAGGAGGGGGGAAAAAGAAATTAAAAAAAAAAAAAAGAAACTACTGAGTGTTATTTCCATAGTTCAGTGTTAGAGGAAACACCAGCCCTTATTTTGCCTGCTAAGAAATTTGTTTCATTTTGTTCTGAAATAACTCACAACTTTGAAATCTTCAGCAAAACAATGTGCTCTTATTTCTCATGATCTCTATGAAAATAGAAACTGGAGCTTACTTTACACGTGATAAAAGATGTGTATTTACTGGAGCATTCTAACACAACTTTTAAATATCATTACCATTGTCAAAGGTGACATAAATTCAAAGCAGCAGTCAATCGCATCCAATCCTTGCAGGCAAACTGTCTACGTACCTTCAGCAGCCAGCTGCCATGCAATTTCGAATGTCAAACCAAGGCTGGTTCATCTCCCAGCATCTACTAAATCACAACAAAGAAATCCATGCTATGGTCTGAAAAGCATTATTCAAAACAACTTCTGAGCTCAGACGTAGTGAAATCACATTTACTATGTGCCTGGTTTTGTAAAAACAGCTGGTAATTTTTTCATGGTAAAAATTCTGCCCCAGATTGATCTAAATGTAATCCCTGCTTTCCCCTGGACTCCTTAATTTTCCTTTTCAGTTACACCACCACATATCCATCCTGGTATTTCAATGCATTAGTTGTTCTGCTAGACTGTATTGAGAACATATGGAATTTAAGACTTGTTTACCACTGAACAGGGGCCAGTCAGTTATTGCTTGGGTAAATCAGCTGGGCATGAAGGACTAAAAATCCCAGAAATAAGCAACACATACCACAAATGACATCTCACCCCTACATTTTTGGGGCCCTGAAAGTCAAGAGTAATTTTAGCAACAGAAGAGGGCTGGAAAAACATCTTGGATCTTATTTTATGTACAAAAAGCATTTACTTCTTTCTTGTTCAAGCAATCTAGTATTTAGACAAGTATTTCTTACAAGTTTCTTACCACTGCTGCATTGCCTAGCAAATACTGCCATGCCTTTACTGACACATAGGGATTGAAGTTACAGCACTAGAGACTAAATTCCCTCAAAAACATTTCTGTAACTCAAAACTCCCTGGGCAGCAGGAGAGCTGAGAGCAGCCCCAGTCCTGGCAGGCAGGCAGACAGGGCACCAGCAGCACCACAGTAGAGGCAACCAAGGGGAGCCCCATTGCTTCTTCTCATGCACCCCAGTCCACTCGTGGGCTTTCTGCAAGTTTTGTTGCCCCACTGCACGCACACTTTCCAAATCTCTATGTGCAGCAGTAACACAACTTAAATCAACTCGACCTGCCATTCTCTCTACTGCTTGTACTCTTCCCTGCTCCAGCTACTACATCGTGTTGGCAGACCTGTCTGCGGGTTCGTGCTGTGAGCCAGACTGGGGATCTAATCCAGCCAAAAATAATCCCATAGAAGGAGTGGAGGTTGCTTCTTCCACCAGCAGAGCTGACTGAAAACATACACCGCGGCTTCAGGGTGCGGCTCCAGAGCAATTTAAACACATTTAAATTCTGGCTGCCACAGTCCCACCTGGACAGAAAGTCCCCCCCTGCCTCAGGCTAGCAATGAGATCTGCAGCCAGCCCCTGCAGAAGCCTGAAGTGACTGCTAATCCAGCAACGCAAATCAGCTCTGCAAAGAGAGATTAGCCTCTTTACACATTAGGTCTCTGTGCCATTGTAGAAGCAAGGGGAAGACCACAGCAGCCTGACAGAGCAGCTGAAGGCACCTTGGCAAATTGAGGCTGCTGAAACCTCACCAGTTGCAACAGTCTGCAGCAAGGCAGGAGTTGGCATTGCAGTATAATTAACACCAGTTAAAACCAGCAACTTCTCTCCTGAGAGATAATAACCCTAGATACAGGATTGTGTTTTTGGAGAAGCAAACCAGTGTCCTTGTTTCAGCTTTTAATTTTGTTTCTAATAATTTCAAGAAGACTATTAAACATATATCCCCTGTACTTACCTATGATCGCCAAAAACAACTCTGAAACATTGACACTACAACCTTGTGAAAGTGCGGTTGCCTTAATGAAGCCCATTTCTGTACAGAGATTGTATATTTCCCATTCTGACTGCCCTTGTATTCATCTGTGCTGTGCTTCCAGAAGCTATGAAGCTCTGATCCTACAAATGTAATCACTGTCCTGAGCAGCTTTACAAATCAAGCACAATGCAGGAGACACCCTTAACTTTCAGCTGGAATAGAAAGTAGAGGATGGATAGCACGCATGATTACATATTTCCCTTCAGACTTTGGAGCCTGGTAAAATCTGTTTAAATACCTTGCTACATGCCACAAAAGCTTCTACTGCACTTTGAAAGAAGCAGGTCAGAGTTCGCAGCAAACGACTTGCCAAGACCACATCCTTCATCACCCACTTTAGCTGAAGCCACAGACTGCTTTGTCTGATACACCCAACCCAAGAGAAGCTCCTGGGATGAGGACAGTAGTTTCTGCCAGCTCAGGCAGGCACTGCACCTTGAGGCAGCAGGTCCTCAGGGTCTGGAAGCAGTTTGCCAGCAGTTGTGAGTCACAGCTCTAAGGTACTCCTTGAATCTGACTCCTGAAGAATTTATACCTGGCCAACCTCTTAACTTGGGTAATAAGTGATACCTAAGAACTGACATAATTCCTTCAGGTAAGTTTTTCTTGCTACTGCATGCTCATTTGAATGAAATAGTAATTCAACACTGAAATTGGCCACCAGCACAGGTTCTTAACAGCTATTTGCTTACATGTATCAGATGGTATTTAAGAGCCATGCAGAGCTTGTATGAACACCACCTGGTTCAGTATATCTCTTGATGGGTTAGCAAGGAAGTTGCTTAAACCAAAGCATCCATTTTCTATGCTCAAGACCTCCATGCAAGGGCCATGGCTCCATCCCCTCTCTCGTCCCCATCACATGGACCACCCTGACACCCTACCAAAGCCCTTGATCACTACCAAGCGCCCTGCAGGCACTGCCTGCCCCACCAGCCCATCACCATCATAAATCAGGCTGGTATTTCAGCAGCTGGCAAAACGCAACTGGAGCAGTGCTGGGGCAAGGTGTTGGTCACCAGTGCAAACCTACCCCTTTTCAAGGGGCTCAGCAGCCCCCATTTCTCCTCAGCTGTAAGATAAGGCAGTATGTGTCCTGCAGATGACCCTTTTCGAAGCTGAGCTGGCACCACGCCGAAGAAGATGCCATGGTTTTCTGATGATGAACATTGAGGTGCAGGAAGCACTGACCCGCGAATGAGCTATGCAGGGCACAGCTCTCACCCCAGCCTGCCTCATCAGGGATCAGCAAAAAAGTGCCTGCAGCCGGTACTCCTCCCTTTCCCAGGATGCAAGCGTTTGGCCTCAGCCCTCCTTGATCATGCTCCCCAGGATGCGTGAGCACAGCATCGGCCCTGCCCAGCACTTGTGCTTTCATTCTGCAACATGTGGCACTACAAGAACACCTGATCCAGAAGAAAAAAAAACAACACTGAAACAGCCTGAACAAGAGACGCAAACAGCAGGTTAATAATTTCCTGCAAGGAGCAGAGCACAGGAAAGCACACTCGCTTATCATCTCATTGAAATATGACCCACAAGTCCTGCCTATCACTGCCAGGCTTTTTTTTTTTCCACCTTACATGTATGATCATTCCTAGGAAATCATAGCTCAAATCAGCAGTAGTATCAAGCAAATCCTGAGCTAGAACTAGGTAACAGAAGCACTGCTTAATGGAAGAGGAGAGCTGCAAATCTGTGTATTTCCCATTCCTTGCCTCAAGTACTGGACTTGATCGAGCACACTCATGTATGCTATAAATCCTGTTTCCAACCCAATATTAATATTTCCTGTTTCAACAGTGTTCAAGTAGCTTTAAGCATGCTGTAACACAGCTCCGTACTTTCTTTACCGAGAGACTTCAGGGGAGATGAGTCTGCTTTGTACAAAAAGCACACAGAGAACCACTCCTACCAAATAAATTATGTGCACTTGGTTAAACAAAGCAGTTAAACTTTTCAAGTTCTCATTCAGCAGTTTAATTATTAGCAATCTACAAAAGAGTGGAAGAGATAAACAGTGTATTTGGTTGCCAAATTACACCCATCAATAAAAAAGGAGAAGTGTTCTCATAAGCCACAAGTGCTACAAGAAAGTATACACCCAAAAGAATATATATATGCATAGGATACAGCTAAGGTTTTGGGTGAGGGGTTGGCTTTGGGGGGTTTTGCTCTTTTTTTTTTTTTTCTTTTTCCAAGCTTTAAAAAACCCATCTATTTTCAGTTAGAAAAATCCTATGGAACTTTTACCAAAAGATCTCCCCCCCCCCCTTAAAAAATAACTATGTGTTTCCGTGAGCTTCATAGACCTGCAGACAAATTTATAGTTTCTGAAGTTAAATGCTTTTTGGAAGCTACTAGTTTACAAGCTTTCACATCCTGTTGAAGAAAGAAACTAGGTGCAGTTTCATAAAAAGGTGCAGGCTCTGTTTTACTTTAGATTTGCCTTGCTTGCAGAGACAGGCAGCTTTCCCTCCTGAAGCTTCATGATGTTTATTTGTCTCATCACCTACACTTACGTGCTGAACAGAAGCAGTCATGGGAGCCAGGACCAGAAGTACAAGCAACACCCTTATAATGGATAGCAAAGTCAAGCTTCCCCCATATTTACTCATCTGCACCAAGGGAAGCTGGCTTTCCAGCTTCAGCAGGAGAGATGGGAGTTTTCTGTAGCTGCTTGTCTCCATTAGATGAGTTTGGTGGTGCTGAAGCACCTAGTTTCTCTCCCATTTGATACGCAGTGACCTGGGATGTATGTTAATTCAGTTACTCTGAACATGGAAATGTCTGAAATCCTTTGCAAATCCAGCCACTCATGGCTTCACTCTCTGTAGGTTTATTACATTCCTGGAAGTGTGGTTAAACCATTCAGACATTTATTTAAAACTTAGATATTTGTTTCTGCACACAGGTTTCAGTGAGAGCTAGCTATAAAAGACCTAAGAGTATTAAGAAAAAGGCATTCTCACACACTGCTTGCTGATTTGCTATCTTCCCATGTACAAAACTTCACATTTAATCTGTAAGGCACATTCAAGATTTATACTTTTTCACTTTATAATCTTCAACAGCACCAAGCACTTTCATTGTAAAAATGGCTCATACCTCAAGCTGTATTACAAGTCCCAATCCTCTGCAGTTATGCGAACCTCTGCATCTGATTGTGCTGGGATTGAGAAATAAACCAGGCAACAGCTGTAGCCAGACTGGAAACCAGCTATGTAAATTCAGTTGTAGTATGCCTGTTATCACAGTTTCTGTGCTTCCTTATACTTGCATGATCTTACTTAGTTTGGTGCTGGACATGAATATCTGTAAGACTTAGGGAAGCACCAACAGAAATCTCTTTTAAGTTATTGACAGCATGAAGAGCTGGAGGCATCTTCCACTGCATAGTCCAAAAAGCCACAATACTTTGGCTCTAACAGGCTAAGAGAAGGCTCAAATGCTTTGCTTTGAGCTCCTGTTTGTCCCATGAACAATGTTCATCCTGAACTAGCACCCACCCAAAAAAGGATACTCTTGTTTGATTTCATTCAGCTATTTCCTGACTTGAAAGATTAAAATTATCAGCTCCAAGATTTTTTTTTTCCAGGTGTGTACATTTGAGTTACTACACCAGCAAAATTTGTAATGCAAAATGAGTTTATAGGTTAGGGATATGTCTTCCCAGTTTCTTACTTTGGGCTATGAGGTTTTGCGCTCAGAGAAACTTTTTTTCCCTACTAGTACCCATCAGGCTACAAAATGTAGCCAAGATTTGTAAATGTCTTCCTCTCCATTTATTAAAATGAAATGCTACTGATAACCATGCACTAGTCCATACAGTTTCTACCACAGAATTATCATAGTAAAATGCTAACCTTCTTCAGAGCAATACGAACTCTGCCAGGAGTCTGAAGCCAAAGTCAAAAGTCCAAGTTAAATGTTGAAAACAATACTAGGTCACTAAAGAAAGGAATCTTACCCATTTGATAGCCTAACTTGAACAACTTATTAACTCTTGTAGGAAATCCAGCATAGATATGGTGTGTTCAACATGGGGAAGTGATTGCTAGTGATCCAAACTGTGGCATTAGTCACGCAGGGAACCTATAATTTATGATTGACTTCATAAGACCTCAGAGTTTTCTAATTAAGGGAGCCTTTTCACTTCTTTTTCTTTTCACTTTAAGATGTAGCTTCTCTCCTTGTCCCAAATGGCAGGCAAATACAGTCTAGATAAGGCATGCTTATAACATCACTACAGACAAGGCTATGGTTTTCTCTTTGATGGGTGGAGTTTTCCATAAAGCTCCTTGGTGGATTTTTTTTATAGGCATCAGACTGGTATATTTGAGCAGCCTTTGCTCAGTCCCTTGAAAGGAATATTATCCCAAAGGCTCCTGCAGAGAAAAAAAGAAAAAAAAATCCTAAAAAAAAGAGGATTCGGTGCTGTACAATAGCCGTGCCTCTCACTGAGAGAGTGAGATTCAGTGCTGTATAACAGCCACTGGTGCCTAAGCACAGGCAGTGTCAGTCAGAGAGGAGGTGGCATAAGAAAAGCCTATAAGGACACTTTTATCAGCTCCTGACCCTGGGACAGGAGACCAAGCACCAAGAGAGCGGGTACAACTCAACACACCAGCTCCTCCTCAACTCAACACCACAGCTCTGAATTATCATAACAAAACATATATAGTAAGAGGACAGACCATATCATAGACCCATAGAATAGTTTGAGTTGGAAGGGATCTTTAAGATCACCTATTTCCAACCCCTCTGCCAGGGCACAAGAACACCTGAAAAAAAGCCAAACAAACAAAACCCCCCAAAACCCACGCACCTTTCAAAAATATATTTGTAATCCTTAAGATGGTTGTTCTTCCTCCCACGATAAGTAAGCCCTGAGATCCTTAAGATACAAAGGATGCACCCTTTGCTGTAAGTCAATGCATCATCTTTGACCATATTGGACTTTGTGGCAAGTTAGGAAGTGCCACATGTCCTCTCTTATTCTGATATCAGCCAGCCCAGATATGTACAGGAAAGTCCCTGTTGCTAGGGTCCTGGTGGGCACACCACATACATTTAAGGAGTTTCTGCATGTCAGGCAAGCGAACAAAGTGCCAATATGGGGCTGGCGCACGATACAGCACACCAGCTGAACACTGCCCTACCATGCAGGCAGTGGTACAGCAAGCTGAGGTGACTGGGAGATTGGTTTCACATGCAAAATACTCATTTTTGCTAACATACCGGCATGGGCACCCAGCCTAAGTCTGTAGCAACCACTCCAAAATACATTATCAGCACCAACAACTGTGAATACACCTTCCAAAGCATCTCATCCACCTATCACACAGCGCAAAAGAAAAAAGAGACCTACTGGCAGGTTCTACAGACTGCCCAAACTGGCAGGCATCAACAGAGGAAACTGCTTAGGAGGGCACAGCATCCTCCAAACTGAAGCTAAATCTGCCAAACGCTGCCTTTTCTATCAACCCTGTGTGGAAATGAAGTGACCCAACCCCTAGCATCATCAAGGTGCTTTGTCCTTCCTTCAAAACAGAGCTTTCAGAACTGTTTTGAAACAAAGCTGCTACCCTAAGACTTGGGAAGCTGCTCTTCCGAATGCAGGATGCCATGGTTGTCGTGAGCTTTGCAAATAGCATGCATGTTCACAATTTGCAATACCTGAAATAGCAGAGCCACTTCTAGGGATGACATGGCCAGAGGCTTGCCCTGCTCTGGAACCGGGAGAAAGTACAGCCCAGTACAGGGTCCCAGGGCAGCTCAGCAGCGCTTAGAGAGCCGCGGCAGGCACAGTAACGTTCTTCAGGGCTTTTCTTAAATGCAGGTTTGGGAAGTAAATTCACCTCCTCTGAAAAGAGACCTGCACCTTTCTTGCCTCACCGTCGTTATTCAAGTTACAAAGTTTTACGCCCAAGTTATAAAATCAGAAAGTAAAGTTTTAATTTTACGCTCCGAAATTCCAACGCGATAATTCAAAGGTTACACAGTTACAACCCGAAGCTATAGTCAGAACTCATTACAAAGTTACAACCCAAAGAGATACCTATATAACGTGAACTTATGAAGTTGAAACTCCAAAGCTCCGGCTCTAAGCTGAAGCTCCCAAGTTGCAGCGCGCTATTACACCTATAATCCGATCAGAGAGCTTCGGAACAAAACCCAGCCCCACGAAAACCTGCTGAAAACCCAGCCGGAGCCCCCTGCGAGCTAACCTAAAACAAGCCGGAGCGCTGCAACAGTGCGTGCTGGGTGGGTTTTATTCCTCTCTGAGTCCCTCTTTCGGAGTTAAACCGGGAAAGCCGGCAAGAGAGCAGAGCAGAAAGAAAGGCGGTGGGGGAAATAAAAGAGGCCCGGGGCGCCCGCCGCTCCCCCCGACCCTACTCACAGCCATAGCGGGGCCGCTGCAGGGGCGCCAGCTCCTCATGGTGCATCCTGCCGCTGCCGGGAGGGACGGCACTGGCCCCCGCCCTCCCTTCTTATGCGCGGCCTCGGCACCGCTGATTTGCTGCGCCCGCAGCCGCGACCGCCCCGCGCGGGGCCTGGGCCACCCGGGTCTGCTCCTCTGAGAGCGAGGGGGGGGGGGGAAGGGACAAAAACACGGAGGGAGGGAGAAGGAGAAAGAGCCACCTCCCCTCACACAACCACCACCCCCTAAAAAAGGGGGGGGTAAAAAGGGGAAAAAAGCAGGAAAAGAAAAATACAGAAAGAATGAAAAATGGGGGGGGGGGGGGGGGAAGATGAAAGAAGAAAAAAGAAAAAACACCAAGCCTAAAAGCAAAAATACCTTAAAGCAAAACCAAAACAAAAATAATAATTAAAAAACCCTAGAAAAAACAAAACTAAACAAACAATTCCACCTCCCTGAAAAGCAAACCCAAATCCAAAAAGCCCCCAAACCAAAAAGAAAAAAAAAAAAATGAGAAGCAATTAAAACAAAATAGTCCTTTCCCCATACAAGAGACCAAGGTATGTCTGCTCTGGTGTTGTGGCATAGTGGGCTATGAAGAGAGGTGAAAAACCAAGTCCAGGAGTCCCTCCTCCAATTCCGTCCTATTGAAAACTCTTGCAGTCCACAAGCAGTGATTTTCGTGCACCAGGAAGCCACCTCCTCAATCTGCAGGGCAGCTTTGAAGTGGGGAGCACTCGCACAGCCCTGTCCCATGTTGGTGCCCCTTTCTGGGGGTACTGGAGAGAGCAGAGCATGTGCCTGCCTTCATGGCTTCCATGAAGTGTGTCCCTCAGACCATCAGAGAGGGTTTCCTTGTAGACAGCAGAGCAACAAATTCATAGATCAAAAGGTTTGCGCTTTTCCAGGCTCCAGGTGACATGTGAAAAGCACCTGAAGATGGGCAGAGAAGCAGTTTCTAAAATGGAAGCGTATTATACGGCAGGACTGTATCTTCCTGGCAGTCTCTAAGCCCCTGATGTGAAGTTTCCTGGAGAACAAAGAGTAAAATGGTGTCTATACATAGCCATGAGTAGCCACGAGTAGCCATGACTAGCTTCACAGAGCCAGCAGCACATGACCCACCTGAGCCTGCTTGTGGTTTAGTGCATAGCCAGGTGACTCTGATGGGTGTTTGCAGATTGTCAGGAAGATTTCAGTCATCTCTCTTTCAAAATAAAACAGTGGTGGATCTAGAGAGTCCTCTGTAGTTTTCCACAGATTTAAGGATACCTGTAGGTTGTTTGCAAGACCTTAATTTTGCTCATTCCTTGACTCTGGATGTGCTGGGTACAGGTTACAGATTAAAAATATGATGAGGGGTGACAGACACTCTTGATAGTAATTAAAACATAGATTATTCAAGAATAAAAGACCAAAAGGGTACAGAGGAAAAATGACATGCAACAGTAAATGCCATTATTTTTCTTCAGGTCATTTTGATTTTTCCTGCTCTCTTTTCCGTCATCAGTAGAGTGCAGGGACAATGACTTTCTGTAAAGGTGTGTGATGCAGGCACTGGTAAAGCTGCAGTCTGCACTTGGCTTTCTGAATGCTTTCTTTTCAAACAATTTTAAAGAATCACCCATTTACTTGCTTCTCCTCTTATAAAAGAAAGTGAGTGACAAAACTCAACATGAAAATGAGGAAATTGGCTTCCACAATTTAAAAAGCATTTGAGTTGATTGAAAATACTACATTTGCTTTGAATGACCACTTTTACTGCCTTTTATGTTGTTAATACTTAGCCTCAGTCAGGAAAATACTGAAGTACATTTTCTCCCTCAATTTCTTTTATGTTACATCACGTTTTAAGTTAGGCTTCTCTCTTGAAAAGTGCTCAGCCTCATCTGCAGGATGTGTATATGCGGTGTGACACGGTGGCCAAGAGGTCTCTCCCCCTGTGAAAACCATCTGGCAAAGCCCAGGGGGTCTCTGCAATACAGTGCCAGTCTCTGGTGTGGTTTTGTGCTCCCTCACTTGCTGTGGTTGGAAAGACAAGGGTGTGTGCAGTTGTGGTGTCACATGTGTGAACATTGACTCTGTGCCTGAGAAAATGTTCACCCTTGTCTTTCAGCCTCTGTACTTGCAGCACGTTCTCTGCCTCCTCCACCCTATGGCTCCTCTTGCCCTAGGCTGTCACCAGCATTTTACTGGCCCCTGGGGACTCAGCTGACTGACCCAGATGAAAAATGAATTTTTTTAAATGTTTTTCTTTTGGTAAGGCTATCTACTAGACTAGCAGTTCCTGCACCACTTTCACCCTGCTGCCTCTTGAATGCGAGACCTAGCATAGAGAAGGGGGCAGCCTGAGGGGAGAAATGAAAGGCCAGGGTAGTGAGAAGTGAGAGTGGGTTTTTGACTGCAGTAACCTCCGTAATACTTGCAGAACAGCAGGCACAACAGGAAACAAATACTCCCAGTGGGAGATGAGACAGGTAAAAGAATATTGGAGTAACAAGCAGCAGCCATGCAGGTCTGGTTATGACCTTTTGCATTGGATTTGTTAATCCCTGGTTTTCCGACTTGAAAGGCAAACTCCATCAGCTGTTCATGGCATGAAGGTTTAGACGCTTCTGGCAGGAACTAGGCTGAAGGGTTGCAGCCTGCCCAAGAAGGCTGCCCAGGGCTGCATGTTAGGGATGAGAGCAGCCCCTCTGTACCTCCTTCCTCTCCTTCTTCCTTCTTCCCCTTCTGAAGTGCCACCTCAGCTGCACCCAGTGCCCACTTGGGCTGGCTGGAACATTTTCCTACAAGAAAGGCAGCACACCATACATTCTCTCATTGTCTTACAGGAACCTGATTGCAGTATATGATGTAGAATCACCCACAGATTTCTAGTCAGCCTACACCAGACCTAAAGCTGTGGATCATATTCACTTTTGAAGTACTTAAGCTCTCCACTTTCATACTTGCTAAGAAGCATTCACTTCAGAAATCAGGGTAGCCAGCTATCTAGAGTAAATGTTTGTATGTGAACGTTTCCTATTCGCACTCTGTGTCCTTCAATGGAGCTTAAGATCAATGTCCTTGCTATATTATCAAGGACATTGTGCTGTGGATAACGTGTTTCCCATATTAGCATTGCTGCTAACAGTCCAGTCCCAGCCTCCATACCTGCCTGTGAGTGACGCAACATGCCCCAGTAGGGAGAGAGCATGGAAGCAAGCTTGGGGTGGATGGGTTGTGTGTTATACACTCTCTGTATTTTCAGAAGCAGCTATGGACTGCTCCAGATCAAGCAGGGAAACAAGCAGACAGAAAACCGAGAGGAGGAAGAGATTAAAATGTACCCTTCCTACACCTCATTGCCTGCACTTGGATCAAAAAAATTGCAGAGGACTCTGTTACTTCATGTTTCCTGACAGTTCTGTTGTGTACAAAGGGATTTTATATTGTGGAGGATATTGATATTTGGAATTCTTGGGTGGCTTATGTAGCAGTGACGCAAGTACATGCAGGTAATTAGAGACACTAGGCTTTTTGTTGAAAACAGCGGCTTCAATGTCACTTTTTTCTGTGACAATACTTTTACTTTATTGGTAAATCATATGCCTTGGCTGACTACATTTGTTCGACAGAAAGCAAAACTGCATTTGCTAATTTAAAAGAGGTGGGTTTGTTTTTGTGATTTGTTTTTCTGTGGTTTGTTTTTGTTTGTTTGTTTTTTATTTCTCTCATTATGTATTTTGCAGAAAGACAGTGCCCTTTTTGTTTTTCCAGGAGTGAAAGCCTGGGCTGGAGAGTTTCTCTCAGTAAGCAGGAGAGGGAAGCTGCTCCTCGGGTGGGTCAGCCTGACTCTGTGCTGCACAGTACGGAAGATTATCATCAGACTGGTCCCAGTTGCCGCAAGGACCTTTTTTGATTGTTTCCTTTGAGCAACTAATTAAAGGCTGGCAAGCTCAAGCTGTACTTGCCACACTGTCACTTGTGCAGACCCAACAGCAGTGTGTCGTAACCAGAAATGCCTGGCTGTCCTTAACACTCCCTGTGCAACCAGCAGACCTTCCCCTGAGCAGGGGCCAAAATGGACCTGGGTGCTTTTGCATGTTGGGAGGGCTCACTCAGCCCTACTGAACATTAGAGGTGACTGAAGGGACAGTGGCTCACAGGGGCTGTGGTGGCAGAGCTAGTGCTCCCATACACTGACGAGGATTTCAGTGGGAACACTGGGGGAACCCAGATAAATGATTTTACACAAACTGCAGTGAAAAGGCCACAACTGCTGTGTTTCAGAACCCAACCCAAAGGCCAAGACATACTCAGGTAACATTAGGAAACACAAAATAGGGAAGTGCCCCCCAGTGCGGAATGCCTGTATGGTCTGCATGGGTTTTGCAAGCTGCTGCCTCCGCAGGGGAGAGGATCAGAGGTGGGAACCAGCACTGGGAACCAGGCTGGGTTACAGCCTCCTCCTCAGCATGGTATTTGTGTTATGCATTATTTATTGTTGTGAGGTGAGTAAACAAATAAATTATCACATAGTTGGCCAGAGGGATCCTTGAAAGAACACAGCTAGTGTCAGGGAAGGAGGGAGCTTTACCTCTCCTGCTAGGGAAAAGTGAGGAACATCACTTGCCTTTGATCCCTGCCCCTGTGCACATAGAGGGGAGAGACAATGGTGCAACCCAGCTTTTCCCTTCCTTAATTCCCCTCTTGGCACCCCCCTTCCACTGAGCGAGAGCCTGTGGTCACAGCAGAAAGCCTGATTTAAAAAATATATTAAGCTCAAGCTAGACTGGAGCTATGTTAGTCACATTCACTAAAGAAATGTGACATTTCACAAATTCAAAATACTGTGGCAAACTGAATTGGCGGGTAAAATGGAGACCAGGAACAAGAGTGCTGAAATGCACTTCTCTCTTAGCAGCAACGGTTCCTTCCTGTTGAGGAAGTGATTTTAACTTCTGAACTGTCCTAGTGTACAGTCAGAGGCAACACTAAATACCAAAACTCAGTGTCTAGAGGAACACATTCTGCAGATTTTGTCACAGCTGCTAGAGAGAGCCGAGATAGTTGAAAATATGCTGAACTGAGCCCTGTTGGGCATCAGTCTAAATAAATAAAAAAAAAATATGTTGTTATTTATCTCGAAATTGAAAACCTGTTTTAAAAGCAAAATAAATAGTTTGTGGGTTAGAAGGAAAACAAACATGAGAGTAACTTTGAGCCAAAAATTTAGAGAAAGAAGATATGTATTAAAATATTCACGAAAGAGTGATTTTGTGTAGCATTGTCATCCAAAAAAAGAACATAATTAGAGAAATAACTTCAGTGTCAGAAGTCTCTCTTCTTTCTACCACTTGCAGATCTCATTTGTTTGCCTTAAAGCTGCACCTACCAAAGCAAGAAGATGCTTAAGCACCTGCATTTCAGTTGTTTTGAGAAAATGCGCCTTTCCAGACCTTGTCTTTTGACAGAAAACCAGCAAATAGAGTTCTGAAATATTGAAAGGTATATATCCATAATTTTGTCAGTAAACCCTCATGATTTCCAAGTTAGTGCCAGGAATCCATGGGTTTTGATTTCAAACACTACCCCCGTGGAAGCACCAATATTGTGACTGCAGTGACTCTTTCTGGGTCCCAAACTGCACTTTATAAACCAGAGAAGAACCCCTCACACTGATGCTATTGTGCTCATGGGGCTTTCTGCAGGATCACACCATTATCTCAACCATGGGACTGAGCTGACTTAATGTTCCTCTTCCCCACCCAAAAGCTGTGATTTCTTTTCAAAAGCTAACTCATCTCCCAAGGAACTGCTTAAGTAAAAAAGAGAGGGGGCTGATATGGCCTGCGCTGAAAGTGAGAAGCAGTGGTGGAGCTTGAATATGGGGTTATATGGTAGCTTGCTGTACCTATCTCTAAGTTCTTCATGTTATACATCCTAGCCTTACCTAAGGTGCTTTTCTAAGGTATGCTTTTGTATATCCTTTCCTATCAGGTGAGGGCTCCCTCCACTTTTCCCATCCTGGCAAGACTTGGTTAAATCCCGCCTGCCAAGGTACCTAAGAAACCAGTTTCTCTGCTTGAACAGGTTTAAAAAAAAGAAGTATTTGTTGAAAACATCTTGGACAAATGCCCTGGTTCCTGCAAAATAGGCAAGAGTTTAGCAGTACAGAGGTTCTTTCTGCAAGAACTCTGCCAGAAAAGAGCTTTTTCCATTTGTCTATTGGAATAAATATTTATTCATTTAACAGAGTACTTCGTAGTGGAGTGACCCTCCTTGTCTAGACAAAATGAATGACCATAAAAATGAATTCAGAACTGTTTGAAAGCCGGGAACATCTGTGCTCGGCTCCAGCTCACAGATTCAGCAAAAAAGCATTCCTTATTGGGTTGGATATAGCAAAAGTAAAGACTTGATTGTTTCCCCACATGTTATCCACAAGCTATGAGGTCTGCTTGTGGCAATGTTTCTTTTGGGGGAAGATTTTTTAGGGTTTGGGGGTGGGATTTTTTTGATTTTGTGATATAGCATCTGCGTGCGTCTTTGTGATTGCAAGTGCTTAGCAATGTTTCCACTCCACTAAAAGTCTATACATTATTCACTCATTAATGTATTATTTACTTATTACTCTCGAGGCAGTGCACTAGGAGCTTTGCATTTACAACATACTGAGTGACAGCTACGGCAACCTTACAATTATTTCTTTCCTGCCAACAGTTGCCCCACAGATAAAGCACAGGCTGAACTCCCATGGATTTCCACTAGACTAATTCTGGTCTCCTTATTTCCAGCACTTTTCCACTGGCACAGCTCCAGCCTTTTGAAAAGCTCCTCATTATTCACATTAGTGTAAAAAAATGAAGATTGTGTCTAAAAGACTGACAAATTCAGGCTCTAGGAAGCTCAGTGAGGAAAGCTAATTCAAGTATCCAGGACCCTTCACGCAGGGAACACAGTATCAGCAGCCTCCTCTTATTTAAATGAAAATTATTTCAGTTTAAATTATACTCCTGGAAGTTGCTTTGTTGTTTTTCTAAGGGAAAAAGGATATTCCTCAGATAACTAGATTCCAAATCAGTTGCATCTGTACCATAAAAATCTGTATGTGAAATTCCAGGTAAAATTAACCAGAAGCCTTCGTCGTTTGGCGAGCTCTGAGATCCTGAAACTGGCTCACTGGTTTGTGGCAGCTCTGCTTGTGGAGAGGCCAGGAGCTGCCCTCTGCTCTAGGCTTGACCCATCAAAATGTGGGAGCCAGTGCCCAACTCAGGACACTTTGCTCACCCATTGTACAAGGAGCCTGGTACCTAGGCGGTGGATTTACCCACCAGTGAAGGATCAAAGTCATTCCTGATCCTTTCCAATAGTTATTTTTCCTACTCCACCTGTAGGTCAGATTGGCAATTGCAATATTTTCTATAAACAGATTACTGGCTGTTAAAATATGCCCCCCTGATGTGGCCAACATTAATGTTTTCATGCAGGAAGGGTCCTGTGTTGTCATGAATGCTTATTCTTCCTTGGTTTCAACATTCATGTAACAATAACAATGCAAAGTAACATGTTCAATTACAGATGACCTCTTTAACAGATGTGCACTCTTATCCACTTTTTTTCTTTTGCTTTATGATCAGTCAATAGTTTTTTATATTGTTTTATAGTTTTGCCACTCTAAGTCCAGAGGTTTTTCCCTGGCAGTTGGGGTCTGTATGCCTCTGTTTTTCAGCTTTTAACTATTAAGTTTTTAATATGTATTTTAGCACACGAAACACAGTATGACAACCCTACCAAAGACCAGTTAGAGTTCAAACTAGCAGTGTAATACTGATATTGCTGTATCTCAAGAGTATAGCAATATCTTACTGTTCCTTGGTCCTACTTTTACCAACCTCTGTACTAACAGGTAGTGAACTTTTTTTTTTTTTTTTTTCTGAACAGATTCACTGTTTTATTAAAATTTAAAAAGCTCTGATTTTAGTTAAGGACTGAAAGGAAAAATTCATACTCCTGCATACTGAGAACTGGGGTGCTGAATTCTCCAGGAGCCTGGGCTCATTTTCCATATAATTTTAGGGGTCAGTTAATAAAGCAATCATATTTGTAATTCTTTATTGACTGAATGGGAAGAAGAGGGGAATGTATCCATAGATAGCAGTTCACAGAGGGCCCAGAAATGCTGGCTAGGAAGTAAACCTAGGAAAAAAGATCCTAGTGGATATATAATCCTACATACCAGGACAATTGCCTTTCAGATAGACTAGCTGTGCCACCACTGCTGCAGTCTGTTTATAAGCTGAATCTGAAGTTTGCAAGAGAGTCTTTGGGGAAGTTTGTTTAAGGCCAGCCACTCAAAGTTAATGATGTAGGAGTTATGAGAGTCTACTAATGGCTTCACTTTCAGGATGCTTGGGAAGGTGAATTTTATATAATTTCTCATTCCTAGTCTCTGTAAAATATCGTCTGACTGCAAAGTGAAAGATAAAGTCAGGAGCCTCTTCAGTGTCCAGGGGATAAATGGTTTGCAGTCTGTATGAGCTCGCAAAACAATTAGCTATGTTATGATAAAACCTGTTGTAAAATGCACAATTCAAAGTTATTGTAACCACCTACAAAACCACTGTTGTTCTGCAGTAATACAATTCTGGATTATTATGAAGCTTTTTACATAAAAGTGCCATTTGCCTCTGTGGGAATTTAGATCAGATCTCCAGCCTAGGCTGCATCTGATCAGAATTCAACCAAACTAGCTGGATATCCAACCAACATTTTAAGTGGTTATAGCAGGCATTTCACAGTTCATTAATGTAGCAAATGATAATCTTAAGTGACTATTTTTTTTTTTAGCATTGGACAATATGTTTGGGAAATACTTTGACAATTTCCCATTCTGTGACTAGAATTACCACAGTCTGGCTTTTCTGAAGGATAGCAGTAGTCACTCAAGGATTGATAAGGCTGACAACGGTTTGTCTTCTCATGTTGAAAGCTGGAAGTATTGCCTGGATTGATTAGTGTAGGCATTTCCAGATGTAGTTTGTTTGGGCATTACCACTGACAACAGCAGCTGCAGCTTCCACTTCTAGGTCTAAAGGTAGTGACAGCATTTGGCTTTCTGGGCAAATACCATACAACATTTTGAAGACAGCAGTGTACCCTAGTGCAGTCAGTAGTGATCAGCAGATCACTGATGACAGACACTTGTGTTTGTATAATTTAGCAGGTGATGTGATCAGGCCCTTTCTTCAAGCTCTATCTTCCTCTCCCAAGGAAGTCTTGGGTGGTTTTGGTGTTTTCCCAAGCTATTTTGCACATGTAACTTTAGTCTGCTATAGTAATATGAAATTGTTACTGAAATCCTAATCACACCAATTAGGTCCATTCTGAGAGACAGAAGTAACATGATGTGAAATGTATCTGTAAAGATGTGGATTCACCTGTATACTGTGAAAGTTACGTATACTGTGAAAGCTTACATGTGAACCAGAAAAGATACAGAATTGTATGACTTTGGGTTCAGCTCAATATTTTTAGGAAAGTCTATGAGGAACACACACACAGTGCTCTGAATTAAGCATCACCGTTTTGCTATCATAATTATGCCAGCCAGGAGTATATCCATCCATGCTTTCAAAATTCTTCCGAGAAATGCAGTCCTTAAGCCGTAGTGCCTTTTTTGCAGGGTGATGTTGTCCAGCACAAGATTCCCTGCTACTGAAGGGAAGAGTTGAGTTTCAACCTCTTTTCTTTTCCAGCCTCTTTTTTATTTTCTGCTAGCAGTCCTCCATTACCTAAAGGGCCTACAAGAAAGCTGGAGATGGACTTCTTACATATAGTGGCAGGACAAGGGAGAATGGTTTTAAACTGAAAGAGGGTAGGCTTATATTAGACATTAGGAAATAATTATTCACTGTGAGGGTGGTGAGGCAGCGGAGCAGCTGTGGCTGTCCAATCCCTGGTATTGTTTGAGGCCAGGTTGGATGGGACTTTGAGCAACCTGGTCGAGTGGAATGTGTCCTGGTCTGCAGGAGGGGGCTGGAACTACATGATCTTTAAGGTCCCTTCCAACCTATTTGATGATTCTATAATATGATTTTTCCCAGAATGAGACTAGGAGATACAATCACAAAAACCTTCATCCCCACTAGATGATGAGAGCACTGAGTTATGTTACTAATCCCCTTCAAATACGGGTGGATAAGAGTGTACATCTAAGTGGACTTAAAAATATGGATTAGTACTTCTGTTGCTTGTACTTAATTAACAGAGAAAAGTTTTTCTGTACTGTAATACAAAAAACTCAATTTGCCAAAAAACAGTCACAAAATCATACACGCCCATATATGCTTTTGCATGAGCTGAAAAATACTTCCATTCAAGTGCTGGTTAACTTTTCCCTGTTGGTGACACAGCTGAAGAGGCAAATGTGTTTTGTTTGGTCCATCATCTGTCTGGAATAACCTATATTTGGAAATGAATTTCCGATCCAGACATGGAGGTGGCAGAATATAAATAATTCAGCAGTTTTTGTTATATTAAAGCTACCATGTTTGATCTGTTGAAACTATTTGCAGGCCTTTAGTGTACAAATGTAATGAAGAGCTTACATTGTTGCAGTGCTGCTTCAGTTTTTCTTTGGTTTTTTTTTTTTTTTTGGTGAAAACCAAGTTCTCATGGAACCATGGTTTTTTTGTATAAATTCCCATTGGTCTTTCAGATGCATGGATCATCATACCTTGCAGCAGCATGCTTTTCACATAGTTAGATTAGACTCTTTGGGTGATAATATAACCCTGTATTGCAGTTATGTAGTGAAAGGCCAGATGTCTATTTTGTGCAATTATGTACCATAGAAGCATGAAGCGAGACAGTTAGCTAGAGAACTTTGTCTCTTGCAACCATAGCAACTTTTACATTTTTTTAACAGCCATTTAAATTTCTTTAACTGCTTTAAATTGTTCCATGTTTTCTTTTAACACGTTCAACTTCCATTGCAGGCATTAAAGATGAGATACATAGAGAGTCTTTGTAAAACAACTAATTATTGTAAAACAACTGTTTTTGTAGTGTTTTATGGGTTGTAAAGGATGATGTTCTGGCTATCATCACACCTGATATGTATTCATTGCAAAGAACAAATCTTTATTTGAATATAGTGAAGCAAAATATCCCCTTTATTAATCTGTTGTACACTAAATAGCTTTGCATTTGTTACATGGATGATAAATATTTGGCAGATAAATTTATAAACACTTCCACATTTTATAGATTTATACTGTACACAGTCATCTTACACAGAGCATGCCCTTTCACAAGTATACAAGGAGCTTTCCTCAGGGGACTTAATCAAAACACTTGGTCAAACATTTTTGAAGTTTCAATCCAACACAGAGGAGCATACTGGAAAGATGAGTTCACAATTGTACCAGCTGGACTTGAAATGAAAAATTCAGAACTCCAAAGAGAGAATTTATCAAGGCACACACATGCAAACACATATATACAATGGTGATGACTGTAACCTGCTTTGCAGGAGATCACACACAGCCATAAAGAAAACAAAGAAAGAAAGAAACAGAGAAGTCAGGACCATTGCCAAGATCTTGTTGCAGATTAGCAGATCTAGAAGTAAACATATATAAATGGGAATTCAACTTCAAAGTAGCTCATTACCATATATACAATATGTACATGTTTCCTCGCCTTAAGAAATGGAGACTGTCAGAAATGGTTATGAATTTCTTGACAGCATATGCACACTAACACACCTGTGCTTTTGTACACAAAAGACAGTTTGAAAAAATGTACTCCCAGTTGGCTCAGAGCAGTTGGAAATTTGAGTGGAAGTTCAGTAGGATAAACCAGGAGCATAACACAGCTCATGAAAAACTAGGAAAGAATATGTATTTTCCTTCTGTGGCTCAGCATTAGAAAATGCTACTGAGTTTTTAAGAAAGTCAGCAATCTGACAATGATAATAAATTACAGTGAAGGCAAAAAGCCCTACTTTGCCTTATCCTTGATGTCTGACTTCTGCACGTATTTCATTATTGCAGAGGAAACTGCCCACTTAAAATAAAAAAACCTAATTTTGTCTAGTACATTGCCACATATATTTGAGGCCAAGTATGAGATACAATTTAGTTGTTACAATGTTATGCTGATGAAAGTAATACAGCAATTTTGGGTGAAGTTTTAGTTAGGATTTTTAATACAATGTCCTATAGAATAATAAGCTGTCAGTTGATTTGTTAGTCTTGCAGCATGGGGTGCTATTATAAATTCTTTCACTGTTTGGGAAACATTACGTTCATCTGAAAAAGCTAGACTAAAGTTATTCATGCTAAAAAGAAGGCCCCAAACCCCACATTTCTCTTGCAACAACAATCCCAGCATGACCGTATACAGAATCATGTATTTAATACTTTTGAAAGAAAAAGCTAAGATCGCAATCATGCAATTTTTTTCACTGATTTAAACAGGGATCAGTGTACACATAAAATACAAGCTTAATTTGACACTTTGTAGGATCCTAAACCACTAAGAAGACAATTCAGTCACAAACAGCTTGGTGCATTTTTCAAAACTCTTTATAAATAAGCTAGTTTTCCTACAGGCTAATTTTGTGCCTGCTCTCATTTTTGTTGCAAATGTCAGTAAAATGTTAATTTCACTAGTGGGGCTCAAATGAAATCAGTCACCATATCGGAAGGGATCTGTGGCAGGAAGAAACAGGAAAGCTGTATGGTTTGTCCAAAAGAGATAATGGGTGGTTGTGTTTTGTAAGTCACTCTCCAAATATTAATATTCTCTTTTTCCTTCTAAACTATAGATTTTAATCTATGTTTACAAATTTCTGCATAGAAGCTAGTATTATCTACTACTCCTTTGAATCTGAACAGCAATTTTCTACTTAAAACTGTCTATTTGTGATCACAGTCTCCCTGTGACTATGTGTTCCTTTTGGAAAGACCCCCTACCTTTCCAAAAGTACTGTCACATAAGCATTGCTACCCTTTCATAGTCTCCCCCTAAAGGTTTGGTATAGACTGGTATTCAGTTTATCAACTCTTAGAACACATGGAGAAAAAAGAAAATTATAAGAAACCCCAACTAATTGCAAGCTGCTTGGCTTTGTTTGTTTATTTTAATCTCCTTATAGAGCTGGCATTGCTATAGCAAATATACATTGATAAGTCCTGTGGAAGGAATACACTCTTTCCTCTGCTGCTTTCTTAGTTCTATAACATGTGTGCTCTTTACCAGACAAAGCACGCTACAAGGAGCACATGTCCCGCAAACAGGGGAGGAGAAATGTAGCAGATGCCAGAGCATTTGAAAGAGCTCTCTCCACCCTCACTGCTCTGTGTGCATGTGCTGCTATTTTCACTCTAGATTTGCTTGACTTATAGGTGCAATTACTGTAGAAGATCTTTGTAGGAGGTGTTAATCATTAATTGAAAGACACCCTGGCAATGGCTCTGTTTCAGGTTGGTCAAAGATTGCTGACAAGAACAGCAGCAAACAATTATTTGGCCACATTACTAGAACAGCAGCTATGTATGCAGAAACAATGAAAAACATACAATATAGCAAGACACAGACATTATCTCATAACGTTACACAGAAGTTTACAAGTTGAGATCCCCATGGAACATTTTGAAGGACTTTTAGTCGTGTAAGGCAAATTTCATAGCTTTTAGGATTTTGTGAATCTGAGAGTGCTGTGTCTCCTAGTCACTGGAACATGACCAGTGCCTTTGACCATATGCTATTTTGCTGTTTGGCATAGTGGGGTGGGGACAGGGTAAGTCAGAACCCATTTTCAGAGGATTTCAGGAGTTCCCTTCCAATGATGAAAGCTAATAACCAGCTAAGATGAATTTTGGCATCCCTAAAATTCTGCACATGAATAAAGGGTTCTGCACAAGGAATGAAGCAGGATGTTACTTAAGTTCTAAGCAAAATGCATAAAGCAAAAATAACACCTAGTGTCACAGAGAATGAGATGAGACTGTGATTTGCAAGTCTTACATCCACCTGTGTTACAGGGAACGGTATGTGTATATATGCATGTATACTCAGCCAGACGTGTGTCTGTGTATGTGTTCATTTCTAACTGTGAAATACTTCTTTAGAATATATAGTATTAAATAGCTGCAGCCTAGGATTTAAGGTAAACAGCTGACAAATAAAAGTAATTGAAGCCTAGGCCTTTAAATCTTACTTTTCTTGGTTTGCACTTGATTTTATTCCCTTTCACTGTTTTTTCCTGACCCTTTTCTTTTGAAGTATCACCTTTTAAATGGGCAAGACAGGCCTATATGAGATTCACAAATCACTTTTATCACATAGCCAGTGGAGGACAGGCATATATTTACAAGGCAGACATTAAGAGGACAAAAGACATGTCTTATAGGTTAGAAAACATGCAGTATTATCTTATTAGAGAGAAATGCTGGGTGACAACTCTAGCACTAGACAACAGATGAAACTGGAACAACACATGAAACGTTGCACTTTTTGCAGAGTACTATGTTTGCAATGATTTATGACTGCTGTCCATTAGCAGCAAGTAGCTTCAACTTGCTTGGTCAGGACTACTGGTGAAAACTGAGTGGCAGGTAGAAGATGTCCAAAACTAGAAAGTAGGAGACTCAGCAAAAATGCCCATCCCTAGGATCAAGCAAAATGAGTTTGGGTGGCTAGCTGTGGAGAGAGTGATGAAAGCCAGCCTGCCAGCAATTTCTTTCTCACTTGCAGACTGATGTGCCTAGCTACAGCTCAGAAGTGTTGAAGCCCACAGTAGGGGCAAGATCTGTACAAATCTTCTTAATTACATGGCATTAAAATATATATTCATGAATACCCTGGATTGAAAGGACAACACTTTTGTGTCAGGTTATCCTCATCCAAACACCTTTGTTGTTAAGTAATCTCCAGTCTTTGGTTATTGGGCTTTGTGCTGGTCAGAAGCAAGCAATATATTCTAGACCCTTGTCAAGCAGGGAAGATCGTCTGCCTCAGAAAGCAATCACACCTGTATTTTTCCCCATTTTTTTTCCTAAGAATTTTGGTCCTAGTAAATGTAGCTGTGTGTATGTCATGAGAGGAGAAAAATCATTGCTTTATTCATTTTTAGTTGGACAGTATGTACTCGAAGGGCTAGAAAGCATGGCTACATATTACAGGTTAGCATCTTTGGAGATAATTCAACCTGCTATCAAATAAGAAAGTAAATCAGGCCCATTTTGTCTTTTTCCTGTTTCTGACATGCTAAGTCCCTGCATCAAAGAAAGGTCCTGAATGTGGATCAAGTTCTATGTAAAAATCTTACCCATCCTGAGTAGGACTAAATATTGGAGGATCCTTCCTTTGCATTAAGTAATAAGGTATTCACCACTGCAACAAAAATAAAGAATGCAGATAACGATAATGGATCAAAAAATATTTTGCATCATTTGTTTGAAATTATCAACATTAGAAGAATGGAAATGAGGCTTTTTTCAGCACATGGACTGGTTGCAGGCTGGGTAAAGGTGAGTAAAGGTAAGGGATACCTGCAATTAGCATTATACACTGGTGCTTTCTACTTAATTCAGGTTCTGAACTAAGTTCCAGATTTTTTGGCTACTATGTCTCCTCTAATTCCACAGCACTTCTTGATCCTTGTCTTGCCTCCAAACTGCATGCAAAAGTCTGTCTTTTCATGCTATTTTTCATGAAGTAGCAGCATTGGAAAGTACTAATTCAGGCAAGTACCTAATATTTTACAGCAAGTTTAATGAACACGAAGGCAGGAAATGAAGAGGAAAAGCAGTCTCTCAGACATGTTTTCTTCTGGAATATGATTACTGAACATGTGTTTTCTTTCAAGACTCCAGAGGAAGTGAAGGATTTCTGTTTTTACTTCTTGTGTGTTTGACCCCCTGAGTGCAAGGATTCATTTTTTTAACATTGTGATTGAAATTTCAACTGCATTTCCAGGTTATTAAACAGGAAACATGGCTTATGGGTTGTATTAGCATGATATCATCTTGTTTAGGTAAAAAGGTGCAACTGGATGTAAACATCTTTCTCTGACTAATGAAAATAATTTTAAAACTCAGAATGGGGAAGAGAGCTAAAGCCCAGCACGCAGAGGCTGTCCATATGAGGGGCTGAGGACAATATTGCATTTCTAGAAATTGGAATCAGCAGTTGTGCCTCACGAGCAGTTGCACAAAGACAAGGATCCACAGTGGAAGAAAAAGCTAAAAGAGAATATGTATCTTTCACATGGGGCTACACTAGGTGTACAGACAAAATTACCTCACAGCTGCACCTAGAGAAGAAAAGGCACAGCAAGGGCCATTCTGACAGGAGACCCCTCCTTGTATTTGTTCGGCTTTCTTGATATGTAAGGAAATGTAGGTTCTGGCTGTTTCAAAAGGATAAAATCATCTGAAGGACTTTTGATGTCACTTTCCATCTTCATTTAAAAAGGGATCGACAAATTGCGAAAAGTAGGTAGCAAACTTTCTTACTGAATGTTACTATGAAGTCAGAACCAAGTGGGAGCATGATCAGTGAGTTTTGACTATCTTTAAGATTCACCATCTGGTAATAAAAGCAATTTGGGATGGAATTAATGGAATAGCAGGAAGACAAAGAGAAGAGAGTCTGAGTTAGCAGTCTTACTTTGACCCACTTTTCTAAGATTACGAACAGAGTAGACCACTGGAGCCGTTAGGAAGGAGAGCTAACACTTTTTTATCCATGTCAAAATATTGTAGTACATACCTCTGGAAAGGCACTGGCTAAAATCAAGCTAGGTAAAGAAGGCTTCCCAATACATTATTCATTAACAATCCCCTTCAGGACTCCAGAAACCATTAACACCTAGACCTGGTTCCCTTGATAGGAATCTGTACTCAGTAATCAGTGCAATGCATACCAAACGTAGTAGTATATGCTTCCAAACAAGAATGTGCTAACATGAATATAACCAATCTGGTTAAAACGTTCAAACACAATGAATAAGTTGCTTTCAAGAAATAAGAGTCTGCTAAATCAAGCTCTGCTATCAGACAACCTTTAAGGAGCAAAATTAAATAAATATTCTCTGACAAAAATGAAAACATGTGGTTTTTCTGTAGTTTTTGGGTTTGAATTGTAAAGTAGTTGACCATCATGTTTAATATCATTCTAAATGCTTTCAGTCTTCTCTGTCTTCAAATGCCATCATACTTTTTGTCATTGCTGTCATTGGGATAAGTCTTTCAGCTCTAATGGAGAAGAGCACTAGACGTTATATTCTACTTCAGTTTAGACTGAAAAGAGTTTCTAATTAGTTGTCAGTCAGTTCAGTAATCAAAACAGAAAAATGAACAGTTCTTATTATATACGTTTCATAGCTCTCATACACAAATGCTATCAACGTCAGTTCCCTGTGGTATATCAGGTATCTAACCAAGACACTAAGTGATTCTTTAAGTGAGATATAAGTGAATAGACAAAGAAAGGAAGTGCAGTTCCTATTGTCCAATATTTATTACCTGATATTGCTTTGGAAATTGCAAAAAAAAGACCAGCCAAATCACTTTTGCTTGTAACATAAGTAACATTTGTGTCTAGATCTCCATAGATTAAGTATATACCTATCTAAGTATTTATAGCTTGAAATTGCATTCACTTCTTTTGTCTTTATATGAGACAAATCTTCACTGCACTCAAGCCCAAACGATTGTTCAAACGGCTTTGATTCTGGCTTACTTGCTGGTTCAAATCTGCTGAGCCAACTGGCTCACCAGTTACGTAAATTCTAGCTTTAAATTTTGTTTCATATGATGGAAATGTTTGTGGATTTTTTCTTTGTTCCTCTTTCAATTTTTTTTTTCACCTTTACTAAACACTACTGTTCTTTCTCCCTTTTCCTAGCTTAGAACATTCACTTTAATTCTGCACCATGCAAGGTCTATGTAGTTGAGAATCTTGTTCACCTTTACTGATTCCTGTTGTTGCTATATTCTACTTCATCCAGACTTAATCACACACTGATGTTGCACCTAGGTTTTACGATAAGAACCAGCTTTCAGGTCAGCATAATTTTGCATGTAATGAGATTTTAGTGTGTTAATCTTGAATCGTAACCCAGAAAAGTCAAACCTTATTTTTCTGTGGCACATTTTCACCCTACTGGTCAGGCGGCATGAAGTGTTGGATCTGGATGTTTTTCAGAATAGCATACAGAGATGGGCAGAATATACTACTTCAAGCGGACAGTGCACAGCAGGACAATGTAATACTTTACTATTGTTGTTGATGTTTACTCCAAACATGTACAGAGGCTTCAGATTTCACAAAAAGTTGTGCAGTAAGTACAAGAATGTGGACACATGATACTAATGAATGTAACAGAGAAAGAGAGCTCAAATATAATCTCATTGGAGAAAACAGCCTTGAAATAATACTAAGGCTATGACTAGTGGACAGAAGCCACAGATGCAAAACTAAGGCCAGCATTTTTTTCTTAACCTGGAACTTGGTGAAAAATAATCCTTCCTCCTTTTCATACCATTATTTAGAAATTTCAAAGATGTGTTTAAGTCAGATTTAAATATAAAATACTTAATCTCATAAATCTTGACCATTTATATTCCAAAATAAACACAATTCCGAAACTTTGTTTTTACTATATAGTATTTAAATTTTCAACATTAAAAAATACTCACTAGTTTTCCATATGTATACTTTTTTAATTCAGCCACCTTTCTCATTTGTTAATAGCCGAAAAACACTTCTTGGGGTAACATTCTGGCGCTACAATGTGTAGCACAGGCATTTGTTAGTAACTGAAAAATGCAGCTTCTAGAACCAGTAAATAAACAGTGAACTTTAAATGTAATGAACGATCTTCTTATGTGGACTTTTAGTGACTCTTTCAATATGACCAAGCCAATGACTGACACAAATGCAGTGATAGATAATACTACCCAAAGCCAAGTTCATATAAATGAGCAAGAGACAAATTACTGACCAAAAAAAAAAAAAAAATCTATCTTACTACACTATGACCTTATCTGAGACCCTAATTTCTTTGGCAATGGTTCAACCACCTAATGAATGTTGTCAGACATAATTAGAAAAAATACTGATGAATTTTTCCTTATGTGTTAAACCAGATTTGTTCTCTGAAACACGAAAAGTTATATAGTTCATCAGCTTATATAAGTTGTCTTAGCTCCACTGAAAGCAGTGCCAGTTCCTGACACCAGAGAATCTGCCCCTTTTTTTTGATAATTTTATAAATGTATTTGTCTTGAATTTTTAATGCTAGCATTTTAAAGAGATCCTACTATTATCAGTCCTGATGTGGTCTGTAGAGTTTCCTAATTGATGCTGCATGCATTGATACATTAACATTCTTTGCACCAATACTGCTAAGTAATTGACTTGTGTGTCTGCATTCTCACAGAAGCTCCAAATGCCATGGCCAAATTTTTTAAACAATATGACTGCTCACATTTTAAACACCTAATCATCAGTATGGTTTTTACCTTCCTGAACATGTCACCAGAAGTGTTCTAAGAGGTAGCTTTACAGTTTTAAGTGATTTTCAATAGTGATTTATGCAAGCAAACAAAATTGAAATTTAAAATTTTTATACAGAGGTTTCTAAATCTCTGCCACTCCAAATATATTTTGGGTTTGATTTCTGACATTTGAGCACTCCTAAGCATTGAGAATCTGAAGCCTTTGCACCATTGGTCAGGAGGGTTGACATTTGTACAAATAAATAAATAAATACTAAATGGCTTTTTCCCATTACATCAACACCTGGGTTCTTGTGTCAGGAAGGCGAAGTCCTACGAGACCTCCACATACTAGAACAGTAGAAGCAAGGAGAATAGGGATTGCTTTGGTGATACCAACAAGAGAACCGAATATTAAGTTTCCAAGCACAGCGGCTGCTTTGCACAGTGCATTCAAAAAGCCAAAACCTGTTGCCCTAGAACAGAAAACAGAAGAAAGTTAAAAAATGGGCTAGAAAGTAAACTTTTTGAGACAAATCCTCAGCAGGAATAATTCAGTATAGGCCAAGCATCTTAAACAGAACTTATACCAAGAAGGATTCTGTGCTTGTCTTTATAATGCAAAATAAAAGCTCAGCTGTTACAATATTTTAGAATCATAGGATCATAGAACAGTTAGGGTTGGAAAGGACCTTAAGATCATCCAGTTCCAATCCCCCTGCCATGGGCAGAGATACCTCACACTAAACCATGCCACCTAAGGCTATGTCCAACCCGCCCTTGAACACCGCCAGCGATGGAGCATTCACAACTTCCCTGGGCAACCCATTCCAGGGCCTCACCACCCTTACAGTAAAGAATTTCCTCCTTATATCCAATCTAAGCTTCTCCTCTTTGAGCCCATTGCCCCTTGTCCTCTCACTACAGTCCCTCATGAAGAGTCCCTCCCCAGCATCCCTATAGGCCTCCCTTCAGATATTGGAAGGCTGCTATGAGGTCTTCATGCAGCCTTCTCTTCTCCAGGCTGAACAGACCCAACTTTCTCAGCCTATCTTCATACGGGAGGTGCTCCAGTCCCCTCATCATCCTCATGGCGCTCCTCTGGACTTGTTCCAACAGTTCCATGTCCTTCTTATGTTGAGGACACCAGAACTGTACACAATACTCCAAGTGAGGTCTCATGAGAGCAGAGTAGAGGGGCAGGATCACCTCCCTTGACCTGCTGGTCACGCTCCTTTTGATGCAGCCAAGGATACGATTGGCTTTCTGGGCTGTGAGCGCACACTGAAGCCAGCTCATGTTCATTTTCTCACTGACCAACACCTCCAAGTCCTTCTGCGCAGGGCTGCTCTGAATCTCTTCTCCACCCAACCTGTAGGTGTGCCTGGGATTGCTCTGACCCAAGTGTAGGACCTTGCACTTGGCATGGTTGAACTTCATCAGGTTGGCATCAGCCCACCTCACAAGCGTGTCACAGTCCCTCTGGATGGCATTCCTTCCCTCCAGCGTTATCAACTGAACCACACAGCTTGGTGTCATTGGCAAACTTGATGAGGGTGCACTCAATCCCACTGTCCATGTCACTGACAAAGATGTTGAAGAAGATCGGTCCCAACAGCGATCCCTGAGGGACACCACTCATTACTGGTCTCCAGCTGGACACTAGAGCCATTGAGCACAACTCTTTGTGTGCGGCCATCCAGTCAGTTATCCCCTGAGTGGTCCACCTGTCAAATTGATGTCTCTCCAATTTAGAGACAAGGATGTCATGTGTGACAGTGTTGAACACTTTGCACAAGTCCAGGTGGATGACGTCAACTGCCCTATCCCTGTCCATCAGCTCTGTAGCCCCATCACAGAAGGCCACCAGATTGGTCTGGCAGGATTTTCCCTGAGTGAAGCCATGCTGGCTGTCACCAAGCACCTTGTTGTTTTTCATGTGCCTCAGCATGTCTTCTAGGAGAATCTGCTCCAAGATTTTGCCAGGCACAGAGGTGAGACTGACAGGTCTGTAGTTCCCCATGTCATCCATTTTCCTCTTCTTGAAAATGGGGGTTGTATTTCCCTTTTTCCAGTTATTGGGAACTTCACCTGACTGCCATGATTTTTCAAATATGTTCAATATTTCAATATATTTTATTGAAACAAATTCATTCTGCTGCCTCAGGGATCAAAATGTGAAATGAATGACTGAATAGGTAAATTCACACCTCCACAGTAGAACAAAGGCCTGCAATGAAAATTCAGTAATATTTCAAATGCTGAACTGGGAGAGAGGAGTTATCAAAACAGCTCAAAAGAGAGCTACTTGGTGATTAGGGAAACAAGTCATCAGAATAAAAGGATGACCATCTTGGGGCACTGAATAGAAATGGATTTCTTACAGGTGGTATACATATTCAACCAGTGCTTTTTTAAAAAACAAGACCTTCAGTAATAATAAATGTTTGTCTCTTAGAGGCAAAGAGAATAGGGTATACAAAAACCTGCTTGGTGCAGGAGTGATATCTGAGAAACTTTGGAGAAAAGGGAAAAGAAATAGATTGACAACAGGAAGTATGACACAGGCAGCTCTGAGGAGGTTTTGTGTGATTTTAGTAGCCTGTATTAAGTATTTTAGGTGTTCAGTAACCTGCGCATAGATGTATTATGCAAACTGCAGTTAAATTAATAAATTATGCTTTACTTGACTGTAAGACTCATCATCGCAGCAATAGCCTTGCTCTACCGAAAAATATCTTAACGAAAATATCTGTACAATAGAATCTCCAAAACGTCTCAGATTTCTTGGAAGTGAAAGAGGGAAGGAGTATGTGGAGGTCACACTGTGCTCTCTGAGATAAAATAATATAAATTAGGCAGGTAGCTGTTCTTTGTTTCAGAACAAAATGTTTCTTTCCTGTTAATATTAAGTACTGCCATTCGAAGGAAAAAAGATATAAACGATGTTTTTCGTAGAACTACTCTCTGACTTTGAAAACAGCAAACCTTGTTATCAAGGAGAAGGATCCTCTGCCTCAAGAAACTGCTGGACGTGGCCACAGCCCACAGCTACCAATCTCTGCTTTCCTGCAAACTGGATCTCAAGAGTGCTTTTTTCCAACATCCAGGCTTTATATTGGGGAGAGTTAAAAACTTCTCTCTAGTATACCTGATGAGGATATAGGGGTTTCAGCACTGCCTGTGCCCTGACTGTATCTGACATGCTGTGCTTCAGAATTCTATCACTCCTGGTATATTTGAGGACTCTGCACCAAAAGAATCATGAGAGTAGATCCTTCTGGTGTATTTCCAAATCACTTAATTTTAAGAAGCAGAACTTTAGTTGGCTCATAGAGTCAACTCCAGAATCTGAAACAAGATTCAGAAATGTGCTAATTTGAAGAAATGGTACTTTTACTCTCAAATTCTTAGATCAGTTAAAAGACATTTGTAGAACAGAATTAAAACATGGAACAGACTGATTATTGTACCTCTAGAAAGTGTTTCTTTTCCCATTATTATTAAATATTCATTTGTCCATGGTTGCAGACAAAAGTCAACCCTCTCGCATAAAACATTATGGACGTAAAATCAGAAGTGCTGATTCTTACTTGTTCCAGTGTCAGCTCTGTGTATTACATCTTTTTCTGACCCCAGGACAAAACAGAATTTAATTTCTTTTTCTCAGTGATCATTATCATAATATATTTATAATTAGTTTGGTGATATGTCTGTAGCAATCAAAACAGTGTTTCTTTAAAAAACCTGAGATTTTATAAAGTAATTATGATTTGTTTGAAGTAATCATAATTCCTTTTTGTGCTAAACATTGTACGCATTCACATACTGCACGCCAATATGTATCAGCAATATCTAAGGAAGGAGAGGCTGGGCATGCAAATGACAAATCAGAAACTACCCTGAGAAAAAGTTAAAAACAGGCAAAAGAGACTCAGATATATCTCCTGAATGTTCAAAGTCCTTACCTACTTGCTTTCTTTTCTATATTTATTTAAACCTGCAGTACTTTTACATAATACTTACTGCCAAGAAAAGCTAAACACGCACATCATAGAAATAAGCAACTTGGAAGTTGGAGGTTGGAACTGGATAATCTTAAGGTCCTTTCCAACCCTAACTATTCTGTGAGTCCACCATTCTATAAGCCACATGCTATGCTGCCTGACAGTGCAGACCAGTGATGGCTGCTGGAGAGCGTACTACTGAGGGCAGCAGTTGAGGAAACTTTGGAAGCGCTGTTTATGAAGCTTTCTGACAAAGACATATATGCAGCAGCTTCTTGAAAATATGTTCCTCAGAGGAGGAATGGGCAAGTTAAAATTTGCCCATTTTAAGCATGACATTCGAAGGAACTGGTGTAAAGAGGAGTAGGAGATGCACTGAAGGAAGCAACAAGAGCCACCCTACTGGAGTTATCCTCCAAAGCCTATGAGAAGATCACACAAACATCTATACCGCAAGGGCAGATAAAGCCCAGAATATCCAGAGGAAGCTAATCCAGGATGGGGAAAAGCTCCTGAGTGGAAAGGAGCTACAGACTGATGCATCTTCCAGGGTGGAAGGAGGAGCATGAAGAGAAAAGGCTGTTGTAAAATAGACTTTAAACAGGCAGGAAGATGTTAAAGATGACACAGCCAGCTTGGAAAACACTGTTCATGTGATCAGATAATAGCAGGTTGCAGCTATTCTGAACAAGTCACAGAAGAAGGAAAGGAAAAAAGTAAGAACTATTCTAATTTCAGCCTCATTTACACACAGAAAGTATTTCTGAAGTTGTGGTGGTGACCAGTTGTGGTCAGTGTCTGCACATGTAAGTACGATTTCTTCAGCTGCTGGTGCTCATGTGAAACCAAACTTGCCGCCAAATAACAGTAACAGGAAAAAAAACAACATTCATATGCAGAAAATAGATACCTAGTCATCCACAGCCTCAGGATATTCAGAGGTATACCAGAACTCCCTAAAAAATACATATATCTAACTAAAGTAAATTTGGATGGATACATGCAGGAAATCTTTGGAAATGCACAAAAGCACAAAACATATGGTGATATTATATTTATATCCAGTGTTGTTTTATACTGCCTTATAAAGATAAGTTGTTTAGAGATGCTGCTTGCTTGTATCAACTAGAAATAGCAGGATTCAAACACAATTTGCTGAGCAATTTGAATTATTTCTTTTCCTGTGCTGGGCTCTGCAAGTAGCACATTCAGGGCTGACAATGTGGCTTAGGTGTACTACAGGTTATATAGCCAAGATTACCTTAGTAAAGTTCAAAGTAATTCTGTAATACTGTATCTCTTATATCTGAGCAAAACTAAGATAATTTGTTGGCATTGAAAAAACAGTTCTGCTTTGTAAAATGGATTTACTAAATTTTTCCAATTGTCCAAGGGGTCAATTAATCTAATCCCATTAATATTATCAAATTTTAAACAGAGTAAGACAAAGTAAGCCCATTTTCATTGCCCTTGGCTGTTCTTATGATACAACATGAACAACCCAGAAGAAGTTCTATCTTTTGATCTTAAAGCAGTTTTCAGGCATGTCCTTTTCCCTAAAATATGCACTTAATTGGCAGGAACAGCAAGATTTTTACAGGCTAAAGGAAAATGCTGTTGCAACCTGTTCAATAGTCTGCTTTCATACCCTTCAATTTTAATGCTGTGTTTGAATGTGAATTTGTTGTGTACTAATAGAATAAAGTCATTAAGCAAACTATTGAGCTCTAGGGACAGTAAATTTCGACTTGCTGGTTTTTAAACGTCTTTCTTAGAACAGTGCTTGAGATTCAAATCAGCCAAAATCTGCATTAATTCCTGCCTTTATACTTAATCCTGCTGAACCCAGAGTGAAAATAGCCAGGCAATAAATACGCTGCAATTCACATACATGTACAAAAAGAGTCTTCTGTTGCAGCACTAGTTCAGTCTCTGCTACAGTGTTTCAGGTAAGTGCTAAAGTGTACAGAAAGTCTGCAAATGAGCAAAGACACGTGATGCTTCACACACACGTATAAATGAAAAAATCCAAAAGCATAAGGCCATTACACCAATTTCTGTTATGTTGATCAGTTACTAGGTGAAGCTTTGGCACAAAAATGTCATTTTGACTTCATGAACAATCCTTATTACTTGTCAAAGGAGCATGGTAGCAAGATTCCCTTGTCCAGCCAGTGAATGTCATTAAAGCCTCTCTGCACATCAGTGATACAATGCTGGTGAAACAATTTGGAATTGCCCAATTGAAAAAAACCCAACCCAACCCAACCCAACCCAAACCAAACCAAGCCAACACCAAAAAAATTAAACAAAAACAAACAAACAAACAAAAAAGAAAAGCCAACAAAAGAAAAGCCCGCCCAACAAACCACAACCAAAAAAACCTGTTACATAGTTTAGTACTGATAGAAGAAAAATGCAGAAGTCTTACAAGTCTTATAAAACTGTCAGGTCTGATAGAAAGATGCATCTTATGGAAAATGAATTTTCCCCAATGTATTTTACCTCTTGCTGGGAAAGCTGCTACAAAGTAAAATGCTCAGCTTCCTTTCACCCCAGCCCCACACAAAAATGGCGATAGTCCAAACAGTTAAAAATAGAGGGATTATCCAGGCCTTTAGATTAAAAGAGCTTGTTCCGTGGTTGCCATGTGTGTTCCTTCTCAGACAGGTACTTATATACCTATATACAATACTTCAGGACCGCCTTTCCATTGCTAATAGCTAAAGCACGTAAACACTTCATGGTCCTGCAGTACTACTGAATGTCTGTAGCACAGAAATTTGATAACTTTCTTGCCAGAGCTAGTGCAAACCCTATCAGAGCAAATTATAGAAACCTCTGAATATAATTTTGTGGGTGTTGATAATATTCAGAGACTATTACAACACTTCCTGAATATGCTACGGACAATCTTTTCACATCCAGACATCTTAAGTTCATTTAAAAAAAAATGCATAAAGATGCATATCATAGCTGGGTGGATTACAGCATTCAGTGTGCAAGTAAAACTGTGGAATTGGTCTCCCTACTTTGGACTACTGCCTAAAGCATCGTATAGGTTTGACATGTCATGCCTTAAACAAATTAACATGAAATTTCAGCAAAGTGCAATTGAAGCACATCCACAGGATGGCAGTAGAAAATAGCTATCAGGAGGACTGCTGTAAGTCTATGACTGTTATTGTGACTCAAAAGAATAGAAAAAATCTCCTCTAACAGCCACAACAAATCAAAGTTGGACTTAAATACCCTAAGAATAATGTTTATTACTCTGGGAACAGATTCTCAGGGCTCAAGAAGAGGAGAACAAAAAATGTAATTAACTAAAGATAGGTGACCTAATTATGACCAAGCCCTTCTGAGCTTGTTTCAGAGGTATTAAAAAAAGGCAAAACAAGATGACTTCACTTTACAGCAAAATCTGGATTTAAAATATTCCTGGCCAAGATTCAAACCTAGATGTCTGGCAGCTGCAGTGAAACTGATGAATTGTCGGTTATCTGATACAATCTGACCTTGATTTACTTTACGGGAGTTGACCTACTTCTATTCCACTTGCTGTTTGGGTTTGGGTTTGGGTTACTGGTTGTATCTACTCCTTGACAAGAGTCTGGCCTTAAAAAGCTTGTGCTTCCCAAGCTAGTTCACAAGAAGATATTTATCACTTATGTAAAACTAATGATTGTCTTTTAAAGTCATAAAACCCCCCTGTATGTTACTTCTTCAGAGAATTTTAACTCTCTTCCATTCATATTTATATTACAGGCAGAGGTAGGAAACTGAAATGTGATTGCAAGTCCCTTGGGCACACATTACAACACAAGCCATAATGACCTCATCACACAGTATTTTTTTTCCACATCACTCTGCCAATGCAGAGAACAAAGAGAGCTTGAGGATAAAACACAAACTTGGTCCCTTCATCTGCTGCAGAAGTTTGGAAGGTGCACTGTGAATTAGGTTGGGGACTGCAAGATGAGAAAGCAGTCCCATGGTTAAGGTAGTTGAGTGCTACCAGAAGAAAGTATACAATCACTACCCCTGCCACAAAGTTCATATATGATGTGAGCAAGTCACATAAAGCTAACTAAAGGGTCATAAAGTATGCGTTTCACCTTTTCTGGATGTTCAGCTTAGCACCTTCAGGTTTGTGTTGTGGAAGTGCTGAGCAGTGGAAGTTACATTTCCAGCCATTCCCTCATCAAAAATGCTCTGTGACTGGGATAGTTGGTACTACATGTGCCAGTCCACAGGGTTCCTTTCCTAATGGACAGTGCTAAAGTAATTTTTAACAATATACTTTTCCTCTGTGCCTCAGCTGCTACATACATCACTTCTTTTCAAAGGAGTGTTTGAAAAGTACAGAAAGTTTATGAAAGAGTAAGAAAACTCTCTGGAGCATCCAAAAAAGTTTGAAAGACATTTAACAACTCTTCTTGAGAGCAGAGCTATGGGATATATTGGTTTGGCCTTCAAGAACTGACCAAAGGTTTCTTAGAATGTGCTGATTAGTCCAGAATAGCACATTAAGAAGAAAAGGTTAAAGAGATGAGACAAAAAACAAGTTAAAACAAGCTCTTTACATTGTGGAGCTGTGTTAATTTACTTGCTTATTGGAAATCGTCTGGTCTATCATGACCATCCTTTCAAATTTGTGCATTAAAATATTATCAAGTGATTATTTGTCACCACCATTTGTGTCATCTGGAAGACAGAAACCTACCTACAACTAGCATTAGTGAAGTATCTTCACCTTTTAAAAGAACTTCATTATCTACCTGACAACCACCTGAAATCTGTACAGCCTTGACCATATCTTATTTTAGCAGTTGTGCAAATCAACCGAGACTGTACAAAGAACATGCAGGCAAAAGCTATGCTAAAATAGCATAAAATTTGCAAGTGCTCATCAAAAAGACAGGACAAACTACTTAATTACCTTAAATCCAGACACTAGAAAATTAGAATGTGAATAGGTAGATTAGCGTGAATGCATACAGAATCCAAATCTATTAAGATTTTGAAGCAACCTTAACTCTGCCTTGCAGGCAGCTGATGAAGAGGAAACTGAAATGTGCGCTATGCATTGCATATATGCACATTTCCAAATTGCTCACCACACCCTTATCTGGCAAAAAGCCAGTATGGTCCCTAAATAACCCGGAGTACAATTTATGAAACACCTTTTGTATTATGCTGCACAATACTGGCAAAGTCCCAGTGGATTGGCAACTGGCTAGTCTCCAAGAAGAGTTGTGCAGTAGAAAAAGCAGGGGCTGCCCAGCTTGGTCTCTTGTTCATGGCAGCATGAACTAGCTTCCTTTACATACTTTGCTTCCAGTCCAATCTCCAGCTGCACTTTGCTGCTCATTTGTGGTCATTTCACTGACTGGGTGTACAAAAATGTGTCTATTGGAATAGTAAAATAGTGACAGAGTGAGGAAAGCTGTTGTGCCTCCATTGTCTTTTGAGGGGAAGCTGAAAGCTGGGTTCAGATCAGATTCTCTCTGGATGCAGCCTTCCACTGAAACAGATCATCATTTTAAGTATGAAGGACCTCATATACAAAAGCAGATCAAGCAGCCTGTTGTATCATATATGCCTGGAAGGCTGTTCAGCCCTACACCTACTTGCAGAAGGTGGAAATTCCCAGCAAAATGTGGCAAGTCATGTCTGGCAGTGGAGATTAGAAATCTATTAGAAGGAAAGACAGGACCTTCAGAGGTGGGCAGTGGTGGCTTATAAACAGTAGTTGGTCTGGTTAAAAAAAAATAAACCAGAGAAAATATCCTGGGAAGCAAGTTATTTGAGTCCCTGCAGGTATTAATTTTCAAGTAATTCTATGAAACATGAGTAAGCTTTGCCCCAGTCTAAAAAACCACAGGTCTAGGAAGTGAACTGTTGATTTTCTTATGACCAGCTGGCAAAAACTGGCAATGACAGTTCCATCACTTTCAAAATTCTGAAAAAAAATCTCATCTACAGTATGTGTGGGCAGTATCTTTCCTGGCACAGGTAGATTTGGCTTATCAGCCTTTTTATATTGATAATACAGAAGGCCAACTTCTATCTAAGTTGTTGCAAAAAATACCAACAACTCAGCTGCATGTAAATTTCTGAGGTGGAATTCCAGAAAGCTATTGTTGCACACATAAGCTTTTTAAAAAGTAAAAATGGGGAAGAATTTGCTGCAATCCCAAAGACAGCAAAAACTACTTCAAATTACTACTATCTACCAATAAAGATGATCTGGAATACATGTCAGTTACATTCTTTTTATCATTCCTAGTAATGATTATTTTTGCTTCCATTAACATCAATGGCTTTTCCAGTTTTTTTTTCTTCACTTCATTTTAAGAAAACATTTGTGATTGATACATTCAGGAATGCAAAAAGGACAGCTATTTCTATATATTTATTAGATTTATATTACAGAGTTTGGACGATGGGATAATTCTTGTCAAGAGAGCAATTTTCTGAGGTATAATAAAAACACTAGTTCTTAATATTAAAGCTTAGTTCTTTAGTAGCCTAGTAGGGTTTTTCAATACAAACACAACAGTGCACATCAATATCTTGTGTGAAGGAGCATATACTTTTATAATGCAAATAAAAAGAAAAGAAGGCATAATGCATTTATAAACTGGAGATATTTTTCATCATATTTGAAACTTACAGTGAATGTCATAATGAATAGGACCGTGACAGGAGAAAGAGCACACTGTCCCTGGGCAGAAGCCTGAGTAATTTTATATAAAATTTGTTTAAGGAGAGGAGGAAGGAGAAATATCCCAGTCTTTCCAAGAAAATGTGTTCTTACACTTGACATACAATAGCATATGACTCAACTGTTCTTCCTTTATGCCATTAAGTGACATAAAATTAACATTAAAATGTACCTGCTTCTGGGAATAAAAGCCAAACCGTGTCATCTAGCAGCAATACTTGCAGGACATGAAAACTGCTCTGAGTTTTCTGGTAAGGGCTCTGAGAAGTCAGGAGCAATGCCTGAGACATTTTTGTATCCTCTTAATGCTGAGTATGTACACTTCTAGTGACCCTGAATACAAATTTGTAGCAGACTGATTAACAGCTCAGCATGATTCAAATCATCCAGAAGATGATGTTCAGCTCCAGACAGTGATTTTTATTATCATCCCCACCATTTCACAGCCAATAGACTAATGCAGCTATATTGCTGTTTTGGAACAACAACTCTCTTATTAGCCAGCTGCACTAAGAGAAACCCAGAAATATTCCATTATTGTTTTCAGAAATACTAGTCATTAGCTGTATTTTAAATGAGAGTAGCAGTTAGACCTTCTTTTTTCATATGAAGTTACATTTGTGGTATTTTCCTCATTATGTAATGTTTGATGAAAAATACCAAATAGCTCAAAACCACCTTTTCCCCTTTGTAAGTCAAACTATTAATTCAGCCCACTCAAAATACCACTTACCTCTGTAAAGCTCATACGTAACCATTTCTAATTACCATTTCTGCTGATACATAGTGTCAATAAAGTTAGGAGAGGTGTATGTTCACATACCTTCTGTCAGTAGGATATAACTCCACAGTAATAACATCTAGAGAGTTCCACGCTGAGATGGTAAGGCCATTGTAGAGGCACAGCATACCTATCATCATGGATTCACTGGTCCCAAACCACAGGAAAAAACAGCTGATGCCAGAGAGAACCATGGAACCACCTAGGTTTGAAACAGGTAAAATGAGCATGAAGCGGAGCTGTATTTTAAAAATTACCATTGTTTGTTTTGTCTAATATTACTAAACACACAGCACAGCTAAATAACTGACACATATACTCAAGTTAAAAACTAAAGAGACCTCCTCTGCTAGAAAGACCAGTCAGGCAGACAAGCACTGTAAGGTGCTCACAGGAATAAAAAAGTAACTCCTCAAATATTAGGATATATTATAAAGTACGTAGTATAAAGTTTATTGAAACCCACTTTGAAAACTGTAATTAAGCTATTTGGGGAAAACAACCCCATTATCCCTTGCTTATCATCTTCTGCAATTACATGAAACTCATTTACGTATTGTAGCAATAAAAACTCAGAGTGGAAATTGCATTTATGTAGAGATATTCTCACACTGATCTATCACATAGTTATTTAAGTAAACCAGATTTGAGTAAACTGAAAACAGATTTGTCATTGCAGATAATCCATGGGAGTTATCTTTCAATTGTCTTACTTCGCAAAGTAGATAACAGCAAAGGACTTCTGACTCTTCCAAGGGGCTGCTCCGCTAGCTGCGGAGCATCTCAGCACATCTCACCTGCGCACATCTCGCTTTTTTTTCAGCTGGAGCAGAGGGGAGCCAATGGTCATCACTCTCCAAAAGCTCATCTCAAAAGCCTAAATAATGGTTTTGTAATATCAGTGTGGAAGAGCAATGACTGATAACATGGCATAGCAGAACTGGTTGCAGAACTCTTTGCTCCTAGAGTTTCTAAATTGGTGACTATTTGAAATGGCCCTTATGATACCACAGAAACAAAGTATCTGCAGAAGAAATGTTCTGCATCTCTCTGAATTAAATTCTTTTAAAAAAGAACATGTTAATTTATCAGGAGAGCTTTAGATTTTGGTGTTGTTCCCTGTTTTAAACTAAAGTCTCTACCTAGCATCGTTAACCGTCCAATTCTATCCATCAGGAGAGCGGACACAATATTCCCTGGTAATACTGCCAAAGTTCCCAGGAAATTAACAAAGTAAATCCAGTAGGCACTGTAGTCATCATCAAAAGAAATCTGACATCCTGTCCTGATGTGGAAAAATGTGCAATTTATCAATTCGCTGTCAACAAATTTATACTGCTCGAGATCTGTGGAAAGAAGAAAAAGAGACATTTCAGGCGACAGCTGACTCCATGTGCAGCATTTGATTAGAAACATTTCAAGTTTAAACAACTTTAATGACAATTCTGAGCTTTCATTGCTTCATAAAATGGGACTAGTTATTGCTGTTAATTTTGATACCTCTTTATCTTAATACAAAAATATGCAAAGCTCATGAAAAAAAAGGAGCTAAGGCCTTGAGTTAGGCAGGATAGATTACTGTATTTCAGATCTGCTTGGACTGCATTTGGTTAAGGTCTTCCAGCACCAGCTGGTCTTGCATAAGAAGTACTGGGTATCTGCAAGTTTCTATCACTCTGCTTTGTTCAGTATCAGATCTTCTGTTCCCCCATCAGACAGCCTTTAAGATGAGACTGCCAATCCCAGTCAGCTTGGTTTGACTTCCTTTATAGTGAGACATCTGTACAGAATTCAGATTAAACTAATTTTCTTTCTGAGAAGGCCTCATGGTCTTCAGCTCAAACACAGATGAGTTCCCACATGCAGCTGTTCAGGCCATTCTTCCCATAGTATTTCAGAGATCTCTCCATAAACTTCCACTTGCTTTCCATTCCTCCTGTCAGCTTTATAACCCTGAATCATGAATACCTTCCTCTTCCTCTCATGCAAAGAAAGCTGGGTGTTGCTTGCTCTGAAACCTAAGTCTATTACTAGTATGACTGCTGGAGTTGCTTGAAAGTGGTAGGAAGTACCCCATTTTTCCACAAGCTTAGTTGGCCCTGTTCTACTTTCAGTTATGTTATAATAAATTGAAAAAAAAAAAAAGAGTAATCTGTTTAACATATGAAAATATGCATTCCAATTTTTGTTACAATACTTAGGAGAGTGGGAATGATTATAGATTAGGCAGCTTGCATCCTGAACTCTGATTCCCACGCCACAGCAAGCACAATGAACAATGTATTTCACCAGTCCTATTTAGACTATGTAAAAAACCTCCCATAAGTTAAACGTACCGGTAAAGCAATAAATACATTTTCTCCCCTCCAGAGTGAATCTCTTTAGAGATATTAAAATCAAAGAGAAGTTTATTTTCTGAGTCAATATTAGGCCTGATGTATCTCTAATGCAGGTGCGATCTGATCCTTTCACTTTTCTGTTATAACATTGCAGAGGCCTGTTGCTTTTTTATATCTTTCTATTCCCTACAGGAAGGCTTTTTGTATGCCTTGTTAGAAATCCAGAAATTACAAATATAAGATGAGAACACGCAGCTGAATGGATATTCAGCTTTTTTTCTCAGAATACCTGTGTTGTAGAAGGTGGTATTCACGAAAGTACAGTTCCTGAAGTATGTGTTCAGTGAAGTAATATCTTCAAACACACAGTTCTTAAAAAGTGAATCTTCAAAGGTTACTGATTTAAACTTCATCATAATAAACCTGTCCAGTAGAAATAATTTCTGTCAGTCTATCTTCATAGATTAGAAAGAGCAACAGGTCAAGCTGACGCAGCTGTACAGGTCTAAAAAATATTAACCCCAGTAACAATGATTCCTTAAAGGCATTCTGGGGATGTAATTAATGATGACCTGATTCTAGAATACTGTTGTCCAGAAAAAACATTAATAAGAAGAATAGCTCCACACAGCTACCAGCCACAACAATTCCTTTGATAATATTTCAGTTATTAGTTGTCCTTAATCATCAGCCAAAACCAATGTCATGAGATTGATAGAATAGCCTTGGAAAATAACTATTACTTATAACTTGACATTACAGTCAGAAACTGGGAGATCATGCTCCAGAAACTTAATCTCTTCGAACAAACAATTGCCTGCTAGTACCAGGAAGCTGGAAGAAAAGAATATTTTAAAGAACTTGTATTTTTCCAGATGAACACAGTGGGCATTGCGCTAGCCTCAAATGCAAAACAAGAATACAACGATTACATTGCCAGTTACACAGCTACCTATCTAACTGGAAGTCTGTGGTTGCTCCCCCTGTGTGTGTGGATGCAACTGCAATTACTGTGTACGTAAAACAGGTATAAGCAAATTTTCAGTAACTTTTTCTTATTTCTGAACATCCCTCTTCCTACTAACTTATTTAGCTTCTGGGATTTTGATCATGACTGTCATTCAAGTCATTCCCAGAAAAAGTCAATGATGAAGTGCATTACTAGCAATAATTTTCTACCTCAATGTTAACAGAATAAAAAAATGCTGGAAGCTTTTTTTAGTATAATTCTAGAAAATACCATTATATGCTAAGAAAAAAGAAATAAGAGATGTAGAAACACATCACTATTTTTGTGATGTCTTCTATTTCACATGTAAGTGTGTAACAAGCTCATAGTTTTGCTGGCAGACTTCACTCAAAGTGGCAAGAGTTTCAGAAGCAGTGCTTTAACTGTTATACAGCTGTAAGAACTGTTAAAATGTCAAAGCCTTCAAAACACAGACCTGGCTTTGCTCTAATTAAACATGGTGTGACTAGCTATATAATTTTCTCATTATAAGACTAATAATAGCACTAGGACACACAAAATATGTTACCTACGAAACAGTAGGAATTAAACTCTCTCACCAATAAAGTTCTTGGAATCTTTACGAGAAAGGAGAGCTGATTGTGTTTGCCACAGGAAGAGATTTTCAGCTCATGAATTCTCTTTGTCTATTGGTCAGAAGAATGGTGTTTTCAGCCCATTAGTTTCATTTACTGTATCATTTCTCATTTGTGACAGACTGATTAAAATCAGGCTGGTGTTCAGTGTCAACTCATTATCATTTTTCATATAGCACTTCCAATTTTAAAATGTAGCCTAATTCCAGAGGAGAACAAAGAAAATTTAGCAATTAAATAGTCAGTTGGAAAAGAAATTACAGACTACGTCCTACATTCTTCTGATACACTTTATAGCTTTGGACAGGAAATATGACTGTATTAAAATTGGTGTTGCAATGATTTGCATTAAAACCCAACAGAGATGTAACAAACTAAAGAGTCAAGTACTAATAGATCTTCTATGTAAGAAAGAACATGAGAGAAATACAGATTGAGGGTGGGTGGATTACTTAAATATTTGTGGAGGAAGAATATTAAATGAGCTAATACTTCTGTGGAAAATGTTTTGGTCATCTCATATAACTGTCAGAGGCTTCTCAAATTTACACATTTGAATGAGTAAATTGGTGTTTTGGAGCAGATAAATGTTAGATCAAGTGTTTTACGAGAATTTTCAGTTTAAATTTATAAGAACCCAGTTGATGGAATATTGCCAGTTACTGAGAGTAGATAGTACTTTGCTTTTAGGAGAACATCTAACTCCTAGAAAGGAGTGAAACTGGAAAGCTATAGCTAGCTTGCAAATGAGATAACTGCATTTTCCTGTCTGAAGTGCATAGACTTTAAATTGTGTCAAAACTCAATTTCTTATAAAAATAATTTTAAAAACCCTATATTACAAATGCCAGTAATTTTACTCACCTAGATTTATTTTCCTATGGAAATAATAATTACTTAGCATCACAACTTCCAACAGACCAGTCACATGGTTATAACTTAAGAGAAACCAGATGCCTAAACCAGCTGTGTTTAATTTTCCCTAAGTTCCCTAGTTATCTATGAAGTCCAGATAGAGCCTTAATAGGTTCAGATTCAGTTGAAAAAAAAAAAAAACAAAACAGCAAAACAACACAAAAGTCATTGCCAACATGTTGTTTCCCATTCAGATCTGTTTGCACTTTTATTGATTCATGGTAACATTTAGCTTTTATTTTTCCATGATAAGATGCTAAAGTCTCAATATTTAGCGTTTTCACAGAAGAATCTTTCATACATATAAGAAAGGAATTAGCAACAGAGATGAAAGTACGTCCTTTCCCAGGCCCCTACAATATGCTGCATGTGTTTGGTCTGCAAATCTTTGAATCCCACTGTGAAAGGGCGTATTGTTAATTTAGGCTTTTTGGTCTATTTTTTAGGATGACAAGGAAGCTGTGTTTGCTTGGGGGATCCTCACACAGGAACCACTAGGGCATATACAGGTTCATTTCTCCCCATGCTCCACAAGGGACAAAAAATCAAGACCAGGAATAAATTCCCATTAAAAAGAAACAAAAGCAAGTATCATTAACTGATAGAGAAAAATATGAGATGATTAGGACACGCTTTGAAACATAATTCTTTTGTTCCAGCTAAGTCAGTATATTAGGAAATCTCTAAACCTGTCATTGATGTATTCTCCATTGCTGTGAATCTGATTTTCCAGTGTGAAGTTGAAGACGAAATGTGAAACCTCCTCATTGCGGAAATGCTTCACTCGGGATGCGTACTCATCTGACTGCAGATGTTTAATGACGTCGGGAAACCAGACAGATAAGCCATAGTAGCTGCAAAAACCAGAAAAAGCTCAGTCGCCACTCTTGCTTGTTGGGAAATCTATCTAAGTTGAGGACGAACAGCTCTTACGTGGTGGAGCAGTTGTTCCACACCCTGGTTTCAGTTGTAACAGTTATTTATTCTTTCTAATAGCTGGTGCAGCGCTATGTTTTGGCTTTAGTCTGAGAACAATGCTGATAGCACACCAATGTTTTAGTCGTTGCCAAATAATGCTTACTCTAATCAAGGACTTTTCAATCTCATGCTCTGCCAGTGAAGAGGGGCACAAGACGCTGGGAGGGAGCAGAAACAGAACACCTGACCCAAACTAGCCAAATGGGTATTCCATACCACAGCACATCATGCCCACTACATAAACTGGGATCAATCTCTGGAACGGATCAGTCACTGCTTAGATGGGGCTGGGTATTGGTCAGCAGGTGGTGAGCAATTGTATTGTGCTTCATTTGTGTTTTCTGAGCTTTCATTCCTTTTTTGTTGTTTCCTATTATTATTATTGCTGTTATTGTTGGCAATCTTGTTGGTAATACTAACAGTATATTTTACTTTATTTTGGTTATTAAACTGTTCTTATCTCAACCCATGGGTTTTACATGCTTTCTGTTCTCCTCCCAACCCACCCAGGGAGGCAGAAAAATGGGGGGTGAATGAGTAACTGCATGGTGCTGAGTTACCAGCTGGGTTTAAACCATGACAGTCCATCATAGTAGAATCTACCATAAAATAAAAACATTGAAAGATGCTGACGCCAGCAGATGCTCTTTTCTGAAGCAGATATTTTTGATATGGTAAGCTTGCAAGTAAGAACAGGCTGATAGATAAGACATTTTGTGGAAAGATACTGGATAGAACCCTTCTGAATAAAAAAGATAATCAGTGATAAAAAATTGCATGCAAATGATTCTTCTGTCCATCAAATCTATCAAAAATGACATAAGATTTTAACCAATCTTACCCAAAAGACAGGGTGAACCATACAGCTGTAAGTTTGATAGTATTATCCTTCACTGGGTAGTTGAAGCATCTCATAAATGTCAACCAAATCTGTAAATCATTAGGAAATACATTTATTATAAATTGTATTTTGAACAATTTTGCTAAATGATAGAACCTTTTTGATTATGGTTTGCTTGCTTCTTCAGGGCCTCTGAGAAAGGAGATACGTCACTGGTCACACAAGCATGTTAATCTCCAGATATAGCCAGGTTGTGCATGTTCTATGACTTCTGACTTCTTTTCACAGAATCATAGCATGGTTTGGGTTGGAAGGGACCTTTAAAGATCATCTAGTTCCAACCCTCCTGCCACAGGCAGGGACACCTTTCACTAGATCAGGTTGCTCAAAGCCCCACCCAAATTGGCCTTGAGCACTGTCAGGGATGGGGCTGTCACAACTTCTTTGGGCAGCCTGTTCCACTGCCTCACCACCGTCATCATAAAACATTTATTCCTAATGTCCAGTCTGAATCTATCCTATTATAGTCTAACACTCTTACCCCTTCTCCTGTCACTACAGTCCTTGGTAAAAAGTCTCCCTCAATCTTTTTTATAAGCCCCCTTTAGGTACTGAAAGGCTGATATAAGGTCTCCCTGGAGTCTCCTCATCTCCAGGCTGAACAGTCCAACCCTTTCAGCCTTTTCTCATAGGAGAGGTACTCCAGCCCTTGGATCATCTGTGTGGCCTCCTCTGGACTTGCTCAAACAGGTCCAAGTCCCTTTTACGTCAGGGGCCCCAAGGCTGGATGCAGTACTGCAGGTGGGGTCTCATGAGACCAGAGTAGAGAGGCAGATCTGACGGCTATGCTTCTTTTTATGCAGTTTAGGGTGTGACTGGCTTTCTGGGTTGCAAGCACACATTGCTGGCCTATATAAAATTATTTACACACCAGTATGCACAGTGTTTATTAATTCACCCTCGGCTCTGATCACCTCAAAATTTCCAATATCTAGGCAACTTCATTTCACTATGTCAAATAAAAAGAGATATTGCCAAAAATGTTTTCTTCTGACTTTTCAGTATTACACTGCTTTAAGTTTAGATAAACTATATTCCATAATTCAACAGTGACACAGAGTTTGATCTATCATAACCTACCACAGCTAGAAATTGGTACTTTAACTATATGAGGAAAAGATGGGACTACCTCCAGGTCAGAGACACTACAGCAGAGCCAACTGAGAATGGTGTTCTCTCCCTTCTCTCTCATCTCAGGATGATTTTCTCTTTTTGAAGAGAAGTAGCAGTCTGCCTTAGGAGGTTTCAGCACACACTGTGCAACAAGGAGCTCTAACCCAGGTGCTTGTCCAGAGAGATTACAAGCATCTGAGACAGCCAATCTGTAACTAAGTGGTTTAGTTTCAAAGGTGGTTTGGTAACAAAGCAAAATCATAACATTTCAGTCTTCAACTACTCCATTTTTGTACAAATAACTATAAAAGCAGAAGCCTTCTGTGTTTGTTTGGTTGGGGTTTTTATGTTTGGTACTTTTTAATAGTGAAAATGACATTTTTCCAAGTAAAGCAGTTTTGTGACAAACCTTGGTTTTTTACACTATCATAGCTCTGGAGACCTTCAAGATGCCAGATATTTAACAGCTGTGAAAGCTATTTCTAACTTTTTTTTTTAATTAATGACACTTTTCTCAATATTCATTACAAGGTTCAGTGGTACTGCATAATTTTGGCTTTGTAAAGAAGTAAAAAAAATATTGAGCATTCTCCCATTGAGCTTGCATTAAACTCTTTGAAATAGCTCTAACATAGTTTTCTGGTAAAACATTTAACCTACCTAAAAATATACGCAGATACAAAGCCTTATAAAGATTTTATGACATTCATTTACACAATTTGTTCATGACTTTACCATTTGTACATAATGTCGCTGCCTCAAGTTCATGCTGCAAATTTTCCATCTCATCATGTGTCACCTCTTTCTGTAAGTATATATTGATACACATTTCCAGTATGTATTATACCGTGGTGCTTGGGAATATGTAACTTCGGCTATGTAACTATCAGCCATCACTTGTGCTCATTTTCCTTCTCACAAACTGTGACCAAGCTCTGTGATTCACCAGCACCTCTCCTGGGTCAGGAAATGAGAACCTTGCACTGGTTCCTGATTCTGCCAGTGCATGGAAAATGCAGCATTGCAGCTATCACCAGCATGGGCTCAATAACCCATCCCATATCTGAAGGCTAATTAAAAAGAGGAAAGGTAACAGGTTACAGAACAGAGATGCTGTTACTTACGCCATACAGCTCTGTGCGAATTCTAACAAAACACCTCCTGTACCAAGTTCCTGTATCGCTCTCTATTTCTATAAGCTCGTCTATCTGCTTTGGAGTTTTGATTCTGTTAACCTAGAAATAAAAACAGAACAGCAAATATTTGCATTTTGTGGAATAATTAGCTGTCTGTCAAGGAGATTTGGAAGGTTTTAATAAATCCCATAAATTAAAAATGAGCTGATGTTAAACCTGTGTCTACACTTGGAATGCCTTAGAAATATAAAGTAATAGTAGCACACTATAATGCCAAATTTTGTTATGGATGCAACTGTACTGGAAAAACTTTAGATTTAAAGCATGCAGGAAATCAATTTCTTCTGACTGAAACAAGCTGTTACTGTCAGGTTCTGCTAGACTGTTGCTGTCCATATACCTAATGCCACAAAGGATAAACCAGTATTTAAACCCTCAGTTAACTATGTCTGGATTTTGTTATCAAGATGTTTCTGACTTGCTATCACAACATTCTTGAAAGTCTACTGACTGAAGATACAGTAATGCAAATAGAAGTATTTGAAATGTCAAGAATTAATAGTTGAGTAACAGTATTCTTTTGTTCTTATTTCCTTTACTGTTAGACAGGGAACTCTCTTTGTCTTTTGGATGTTGAATTTAACTATCTATTTTAATGAAGAGAGAAAAAGTTAGGTGAAATGATCTGGAACCTTGCATGTTATTGCTGTTATGAGCAATCACCTACTTCATCTAAAGTAAAATGAGATAAACAGACATCAGGGAAAAATACAGAACTACCAGTGATAGAGAATGTGATGTTGCCTACAGTGCTAGTTTTCACTTGCACTCTCCTGTGTAGCAGAACAAGAATGTGTTATATTGTCTTTCCAGACACAGGATCTGACAAACTTAAACCATTGTATAGGTTTGGTTTTGGTTTCTGCTCTGGTCCCAGATTCATACCAATATCACAAAAGGCAGTGTATTAACCCACAGTTTATTTTAAAAGAACAGAAATAGAGAATGGAAAAAAAATGACAAAATGGGAAAAGGGCCTGATATATAGGGAGGGAGAGAGCAAGACACTGAGTGTTCAGTGTATGGCTGACATTTCTGAAGGTAGCAATAGCTTGTGTTTCTTCTTAAGAGAATGATGACACCACTACCCACAGATGCATCATAGTGGCTTAGAGGACATCAGGGAATAGCAGTACTGGTGGTAAAGCTCTAGTTTTCAGCTTACCGCTTTTACAGATGTACACTCTTTAAGATGTACATCATCCCATGGGCAAGAACAAACAAATGCCTACTAAGCGGTTTAGCTATAATCACCACCATTTCTGAAATACTGCAGCTCACTGTCTTGCCAAATCATGACTGCATCAAAGACAAGACTGTACTTTTTTCGTCATGCCTTTCTCAATAGCAATAATCTGGTCTGCATCATTCAATTGATTTTAAGCTTTTCTTAAACTGCTTTTATGAAACATATTATACAGAAGACTGAGTTGAGTCTTCCAAGATTATTTAAGACCTTTTATATAAAAACATCCTCACATGTCACACCTCAAGGTAGAAAGGGCATGCCTTCTGAATCACACTATAAACCAGCACCACATTTGTAAGCTCAGGGGCAGCCTTTTCACCTGACTCATTTGGAGATTTGGAGGTTGGGGGAAGCATGTGTATATCCTAGGACCACTGTACGTGATTGGAGACAAAGAGCCGCTGGCCTTGATGGTTACTTAACATAAGAAAAGTCCTATTGAATCAAGACAATCGTCCATCTGGACCATGCAAATTCAGCTGTCAGCATATGAAGAATGAAAGAAAAAAATAGAGAATACCTATTTTAATGAAAATGGAACTTCTGTTTAAAAGCAATGGCTAGAAATATGCAATGGTTTAAATCTTAGAAAATCAAGAAGAAATCTTGATGCAAAGAAAAACTTTTTGCAGAATAAAAGATTAATATACCACAAAGAGTAGATAGAATTTCGGGTTTAAAGATAAAAAGGTGTTTTATTTTTTTCTTAAACATTTAAACCAACGGATCTAATGAATGTATATTTTAAGGACCCAGGAAGGTAGTTAAGTTTGTACATAAATGTTTAACTTGGATAGTTCCATAATAGAAGATACTATCAATTTTCTACCATCTTTGTTAATGTCACTGCTCTCAAGAGAGATTTTCAGAAGCTTTCAAAGATACTATCACCACAGTCAGTAACTAGAATATACTTATTCAAGTTTCTAACTTAAAACCCAATTGTTCATCAGTTGTTGCCTTCCCTGTTCTAAAGGTTTGAAGATAAAATCCTCAATACGAGTAACAAGAGTAAACATGACATGTGAAAAAAGCTTCTAGGAAAAGATGAAATCAAGATAAGATAGGAAAACATACAAAAGGAAAGCACATTAAAATTATAGCAGTAATAGAAAAAGTTACACCAGCTATGGAGTTAGAAATACTATTAAAGCATATCAGATGTGACTAGAGACATGAAGTGGAGAAAAATAGTAATGCAGAAATCATAGAATAGTACTGGATGAAGAAACAGGGTTTAGGAGAGCTATGTGAATAAATTACTGAGACAAAATGTCAAAATAGGAATAATTTACATTTTTTTAAAAAGAGAGACTAAGAGTATGACCCAAACAATTTACGCAGAAGTTCTTTGTTTTCTGGGTTAATAAGATTAAATGCTGATATTTCCAGTGAGGAGACAATGATGTATTTTCTAATCATATTAATGCAAGCTAAAACCAGGGACTTCTATATATGTGCAACCTTGACATACAATATTTCTAATTTTTCAAATCCTCAATATCTGGAATTTTTCCAATTATCATGGCAGAAACTGGCAAATATCCCAAGAAAGTGGTGTGTTTTCTTTATTCATGCATTATTCATGGGTGACAGATTAACAAAAATAGCTATAAATAAACTGTTGAGTTCAACATGATTCAGTGTCACATTTTAACAGCCGTAGAAAGACTTGTTAAATCACAAGAACTGGAAACAACTAGCATGTGCTTTGTTTTCTTCTCCACAGCTGCTTTAGGACATTATTATGATTATGCTTAACTAATGTGAGGCTGTGGCTGATCCTTCCTCCCACCTTTTGTCCGATTATATTTCTGTCTTATTCCTCATGCCTAAGCCAGCACTGCAGGGGGACATCATCTGTGCTATGGCTGACTGTGCAATCAGTTAATGAATATCAACACTGGCAGAAGAAAAACAAAGAGTGACCGAGGGCAGGCATACTCTGTCTGAAAGCAGCCCAGATCAGCAAAAGCCAGTTGTGAAATTACACCCTAGCCGTATGGTGTTAGGCAAATCCCTTTATCCATAAATGAAATCAGAAAATGAAATACTAGGTTAGATGGGATTAGAGGTAGATCACAGGTGTATCAATAAATGTGGATTCAACATGATAGGCATGCTAACCAGCCTTCTTTTAGACTAAATAGAAGATTTTGAGCTTCTTTGTCGGGAAAAAAAATTAAATGGAGTAAATGGAAACTACATTCAAGGCAATAAACTGCAAGTCTCAACGAAATAAAGTTATACAGTCAGATGGTCATTCATTGAGACTATCTGCAAAAGAAGAGCCTTTAAAAGGATATCTTAATTGAGTTATGTGTGCATTAAAGTAAGAAGAAAGCCTCTGGAAAAGGAAAAACAACCCAAACACGGCTCTTATATTTACATTTAAGGAAGATGCCATAAAAATCCTCCACATTTGAATCACCAGTTTCTCCTCCAAATAGAAACAACCTATCAACACTTTGAATCTAGCCTTTTAATTCAATAAAACACAGATCGAGTCTATTAAGTGTCTTGGTACACCAAAGAAAAATACAATGTGGATTCATAGGTTCAAGAATATGTTGGCCAACAGCTTATAGCTTTACAAGCCTTGTAAATACAGCAACTGTATATATAGCAATTTCAGTAGGAATTTGGTTCTTATATTTAGGAATTTAGAGTGCAAATTGTTTACTTTGTCATGCAGAGTATTAATATTGATTGCTTAAGCCCTCCAGACCTTGCCAATCAGCAAAATCACTGATGTGTTAAAGTGATTAGCTTTAAAAGCAATACTCACTGTGAAGACTTTCTCAGGCTGACCACGAGCTCGCATGTTTGTGTCATGAATTTGCTTGAGTATCATCCATGCTTCATCATGTTTTCCAACCTAAATGTTCATTTAAACACAACATACATTCATTATTATCACTGAACAATCTTAATGCCTGTTATACGGAGGTCATGATGTAAACACAGACATAATTTTGACTGGAATCTAAAAATTATTTGGAAAGTTATATATACCTCCAGCAAGAACCGTGGGCTTTCTGGCATAAAAGTGAGGGCTACCACAGAAGAGACACAAGGCAGTGCACAGACGATCACAAATACTCGCCAGCTGTGGAACTGGTAGGCAGAGCCCATGCTGAAACTCCATCCTATGAAATAAGAAATTCACATAATGTAGAGAAATAAGTAGTATTGTACGTGAGAGTCTGCAGCTTCTTGGAGATGCAAAATGATGCTTTTAACTAAGTGAAGCTTGATTGGTCTCCTTCTTCTGTTTCCACAAATACTGATGATTTTACAAATAATCTCACACAATGAGTTTCACGCTCTTTCATGTGATTAGTCAGGCTGGAAAATTGCCATCTTATGCAGGGTGGGAGATATTCTTACATAGGGATGAAGAAAGTGCATTCAAGTCTCTTATAAAATCTGCATGAAAGTAGTTATGAAAAGCAAATAGGGACACTATCACCATACGTAAGAATACATACACAAAGAAATATTTTCTAAGAATACTGGGAGAAGGAAGAATTAAAGAGCTACACTCAGATGATATATTTTATGGAATTTTACAGTTTTGCTTATTAACTTTTTCTACAGAGAGTTAATCTCAACACTCTTAATAAGAGTCTCCTAACATGATACAGTGCAACATATAAAGCATTTATAGTGCCTAACTTCTGTTTCCATCTTGTATCAGAGCACTATACCACTCCTTAAATAATGCTGGAAGTAAACTGACAGTTGACCCCCCCTGTCCCATAACTAGATATTCAGGAAAAAATACTCAGCATTTAAGTTTCTATCTGAGATGAACAACCTTAACACTGAAGTGGAGAGAGAATTTATGATTATATAAAAAAAGATTATGAAAAATTAACAAGAAAACAACTCTTACCTGAAAAATTGGGTTTGAGATACATCTGAGTGCTAATAACATGCTGTAGAAGCCATAGTTAAAATATTCTGAGAAGAACACAAAAGAAAATACTGGAAAACTTGTATGTGAAATTGCAGTGCTGGTAGTTCAGCTCTTTAATAAAATATCTGATTGTTCTGCATATTATGACTGGACTATTGAAATAGTATAATTGTAAGAAACCTAAGAGTTTCTCTAAAGAAAGAGAAAAATTTTTTTGAGTAATTATCTAGCCTTTTAGTCTGGCTTCAATACAGCAGAAATTTCCAAGTAAAATTTTCAAAGTATAACATATTAAAAGGTGGGCGGAAGATAAGAATGGTAAAGGACAGATGAAGCTGCTGGAATAAAATGGAGTCCTGACTGATGAAAAAGTTGATACCAGACTGACCTCATATATTTCTTTGTTAACTGATTTTTTAGACAGAAGACATGGTTAATTAAATCTGTCTGCATGTCCATAAACAACTACTGCAACATGGTTTCAAATGGCCACAGGGATTGCAGCACGGGACAGGGGACTTCGTCTTTCCGGGCAGTGCAGTCCAGGTACTGGCTCTTGCCATTAGAAACTGTCCCAGAAATACACAGACCAAATGGTATACTTAGACAATCTGTCTTTCACTGCTCTGGTTTATGTTTTATGAGATTGAGCTGCACAACAGGCACTTCTGCAGTAAATGTAATCAGCCTGGTTTTATACCTGTTATAAAAACCAACAGTAACATCTTGTGCTCTATAGCCAGCCCTGGAAAATGATAATTTATTTTAAGGGGTAATTTATTAATGCAAGTTAACCATACCACACTAAATTAAAGGCAATGAGTGCACCATTCATCCTACTGTCATCCTGACAACCTACAAAACATCTTTTTTGCACCTCAAAATATCTGAGGGGCATGTCAAATGAAATGTTTATTATGTTTTTTATTGCTCTTATTCTGTCTTTTTCCTCTATTTATTGTATTAGCTGCTGCAATTTTTCAGCATATTTGTTCACTTAATTATAATAGTAAATGTCAGGATTATAAGAAGCAATAGGTAGAAAAAAGCCAGCTGCAACACAGCTGTCCTGATGCTGCTTTCCTGTCTATTCCAGTACCACCAGCACTAGATCAGCAAAACAAACATGCATTTTAAAATCAGAGCAAGTTTAGATTTATTCTGATGTTTAACACATTGCATTTTCCTAGGTCATGAGCTCATCTGGAAAATGGGGCCATTAGACAGGCCCTGAATTTAGCTCATAAAGTGGCTTTCATTCTTCTTAAACGTAGGTCTTGAAACCAAATGGAAGTGTATCCTTGCCTGTAACTCAATTTGCTTCCCGCTTCCATGATTTATGACACAACAGCAAAGACTCAACAGCTCTACACAGTTCCATTCAGAGCACTGCACAGCAACCTAGAGATAAACTTCACCTTTGATCCCTGGCTATGCCATATTTGAGAGTCATTAATCTTAAAAACAGTGGCAAGCCTCAATGTTTTATGAATTGCAAAACACTTGGCCCAAATGCATCTTGGGAATGATGTGCTGTAAAGCGCATCATGTAAAACCCGCAGTGACTAAGTGTGAAGATGCTGCAGCACCCTTTGTGCTGAATACCACCCTCCCACTCTACTGACAACTGAAAAGGCCAAGTGAATCACAGACATAGCAATTACTGATTACAGAAATACAGCACCACACATCAGAGCAAAGCCAAAACATACAAGATACTAATCTATATCTAATTATATGTTGAATTCAATGTCAACAAAATCTTCCCTCCCAACACAGCAGTTCATCCACTCCATAATGTTAATAAATTAAAAGCCTGCTATAAACAAGGTCTTGCTCTGAAGGAGAGAAAACAACATTTATGTCATAGACTGTCTGAATAAATACAGAAGTAAACTTGTCCACATTATGCTGAATTTTGTAAATTTTATATTACCTGATAAACAGCGCTATTTTCAAATACAAGGATCATCTTTTGCAGTGGGAAGTTTACCAGAGAGCAGACTAATGGGGAAAATTCGCTTAACTTTTCAAAATGAGGGCTGAAAAGGAGCACAACAGCTATGTAAAAATCCATAAGGGTTACACTGAGGTGCAATGTGGGCAATGAAAATATGGATGCCTACAGCTGTGAAACACCTTTCTAAGAGACCAGTGTGGGTAAAGAAAGGCAATCAGAATAGAGGGATTTTACAGCATAGCTAAAGACTGACCACTCTCGATAACAATTGTTAGTCACGCAGTAGAAATCTGAGCAAAAAGATTCATGGCAGTGTCAGAAATTTATAAATGAGACTTTGCACAAAATTCTGTCTTTTAGTAGATCAAAGGAAGGAGTAGATGGAAGAATATCCCTAAAATTAGGGGTGGAGGGATAGTCAGGGAACTTATGTAAATTCATAGACTCAATCGATTCATCTGCAGAACCCTTTCTATATTTTTTTTCTTATTTCTGTTTCACCACACAGTCGTTGGTCAAAATTCAGCTTTCTAGGTTCAATTTTTAATATTTTAAATTCGAAATATTTCCATCAACAAAGATATGATTGCTAAAAATTGCCACCTGGTGGCACTGTTACCACACTTGATACAAATAATAATAATTAAAAAATCTGCAGAAACACTTCTACTATTAAATATTGCTGTTTTATTGAGCATTTCACAAATCTAAACTAAAACGAAATTAGCAGTACTGGAAATATTTTGCAGCCAGCAGCACTGAAATACAAGATTATTGCAGTGATATTTGTCTGTCCTAGCATTACCAAGTTTAACTGAGAGTGATATCTAGGATTCGAGCGCATGTATTTTAGTGGTACTGATTAGAATAATGGTAAAAGTGAAATAGGTAAAAAAAGTGAAGTTCAGGTAAGTTATATAGCTGAGGAAGCTCAATTAGACAGATATTTTTGCAAGACTGAGTGAAATACATAATTTCCAAGAAATGCAGAAATGTTTTCAGCATTATTCTGTAATGGTATTGATGTGGAATTCCAGTAGAATGCATGTCTTTCCCGTGATTAGTTTATTAATATCATATTGGAAAGACAGTGGTATTTTTAGCCTGTAGAGATAGTTAGATACTCTACAAACCCACTGGCTCAGCAGTTCAGCCGCTGGCAATTTCTGCGGAAGGAATCTGGTAACAAATTAGCTGAAGTGTGGCAAGCCATCATGTGGCGTCTTAACAAAGGTGCCTGGAGAAGATTCTAGATATCATCCACATTTTCCTGGCTCTTTAGCTGATGTTAATAACCCCTGGGAGCCATAAGGATCAAGAATTCAAAGGAAGAAGAAAGTAATAGTGTTAAACAGATATATTTTACAAACACATTACACTCAGACTTGGTCTGCTGATGCTTGAAACTGTGATTAAAAGGGACAAGGCATTTTCTAAAGACACATTTCCTCTCCCACAGAGGTGGTGGCTGTCAACCACTGACACTCATCACTTCCCTGTGCCAGCACTGATCTTATCTGAAGACCTGAGATTATCGGGTCTCCAATCACTCAGGTAACATTATCTGCCATTCAGACAAGCCCCAGGAGAGCTGCAAGCAGGGCTGACCTTACATATAAAATGATTTGCACTGTAATATCATCAGACATAATTCCTATATCCAGTGCATGGCGCTGCAGTCCAGGTGATGTCTCCAGCTGTACTCTCTCTGAACAGTGATAACAATAACTCACTTTTAAAATGTTTCTAGTACATACTGTAGTACTGCCCAGTTTTACTTTTCATTGAGGAGGAAATTTGTGTATCCTCATATTTCAGACAATAATACAGTATATGTCCTCAAAATTCATGGTTCATTACTGATAAATCAGCCTTTCACTTAACCTTTCATATACCCTGTGCAGATTACAGAGCTGTTATGTTTGTTTCCTTGCTATGGAATTCCTAAAGTACCTGTGACAGACCTGATAGAAAAAACCACAACAAAACAAAAAACAACAAAACCAACCAAAAAACAACAAAACAAAACAAAAAAATAGTTGCTAATCATAATACCTAGCTGTGATCGGGGGAAAAAAAAAAGACAAGGAAAGCTTGTAAGTCATTGTGTGCACAGATCGAAACTGTCTGTCTGAAATCTGACTTTCATTTGGCCCCAGAGTATGACTGTAGCCGGATGTTGTGACTCATAGTAGCTATCACAGGCAAGAAGTTAATCTTTAAAAAAGGCAGAAGAGATGAACATGTGTAATTTTCAAGAAGAATTAAAGCACTAATAAGAGAATTGCAGATACCAAACAGCCTGGTCATGTCATCTGTCAAATCTTGGCAGATGCTAGGGGTGGCAAAGGATGTTTGATTAGTGGTCTATTTATGACTAGGAAATCAGGATCTCACTTGCCTTCCCATCTAGATAAATATGAATGCATGTAGAGACTTAAAGTAGGCTGTTGATAATACGGAGCCTGATGGGAATGGCATGTCCGTATCTTGACTTCAACACAGGAAACTATTCTTGCACTTCAATTTTCTTCCTGAGAAGAATACTGAACCAACTAAATAAAACAGACATGAGTAAGGCAAAATCACTCATTAACAGTTCACTTTTTATTAAGTCTTACAGGACAGGAGAGAAGCTGTACAGAACCAGAGAGAAAGGACTTGCAAACTAAATCGACCTTTCCACATTTTCTGCAATTTCACTCCTTCAGTGATAATCTTCCCTTCAGTGGACTGTTCCAAAGACATAATAGTTGTAATGGTGAATAGTTGAAATGGTGGCAAAAGAGCAGAAAAGTTTTCATAAGAGGTAGCTTACGGCATTTTCAGAATTGGTTTTCATCTTCTGTACTTACTATATGACTAAGAAAGGTCTGATAACAAGAAGATACCTGAACACCTCACAGTTGGACAAATAACCATTTTACTCACATAAAGCAGAGACGAAACAAGCCTTGGGTGAGTGCACTTTGCAGAAAACATTCTGGTTTGAACAATAGCTCTAAGAATCGTGTGACACCAAAACAGCTTACAGGAGATGAAGATTCCTCTCCCTCTATACATATTGTTTAATGGCTTCAGTTAGTCTCCAGGCCATCACTCTCCATAACATTATCCTCCATACAGGAAAGACAAGGACCTGTTGGAGAGGGTCCAGAGGAGGGCCACAAAAATGATTAGAGGGATGGAGCACCACTCCTGTGAGGAAAGGGGTTGTTCAGCCTGGAGATGAGAAGGCTCAGGGGAGACCTTAGAGCAGCCTTCCAGTACTTAAAAGGGACCTATAAGACAGCGAGAGACTTTTTAGCAGGGCCTCTTGCAATAATACAAGGGGTTTAAAACTAAAAGAGGGAAGATTCAGGCTGGATGTGAGAAGAAAATTCTTTACAGCGAGGGTGGTAAAATAGTGGCACAGGTTGCCTAGAGAAGTGGCGGACGCACCATCCCTGAAGACATTCAAGGCCAGGTGGATGTGGTTCTGGGCAACCTGATCTAGTTCAAGATGTCCCTGCTCATTGAAGGGGGGGTTGCACTAGATGACCTTTAAAGGTCTCTTCCAAACCAAATTATTCTATGATACATGATTATATTTGATTACATGGGGAGTTATTGGCAATCTGTAGTGTTATATTGTGCTTTTCTGTGTATTTATATGCTACATCCATATCAATAAAACGGGAATAAAAATACTTACACAGGTTAAGTCTTAAGTCAGTGCTGGAAGATCTCAGAAACACTGCAGGGGCATGAAAATAAGAGGAAAATCAGAGCCAAAATATACAGCCTTTGGGAGAAGACTGTACTCATCAAATCCATAAAGAAAGACATTAACATGAAATGAAGAGCCATCACTCCATAAGGGGAGAGGGGAAGGATAAACATCAAATTTGTACAAAACCCTTTACATGATTTCTTGATATATCAGTACCTTATTCCTAAGAGAATTAGGGTTTGTTCTCCAATACATGGCCCTGGAGATGTACTTGACCATCATACAGAGCTCTGTGACCCTTTGCTATATTGATCCCCTGATTTAAGCTCATTGTTGCACCCATTAATATGATACTGCATAAAAATAAAGGCTAAGAGCAAAGCATTCCACATGCAGGAAAGGAATAAAGAATGTCACTGCTCAGAAGTGGAGACAACCCAGCAGTCTTCTGCTTCTGTTTAACTCTGGCCACTTAGAATTCTCCATTCTCAAGCTAGACAGAAATAACAGAAATGCACTTTGGTAAGATGTCACGGCGATGTAAATGCCTTCACCTGGCAACCACCATGTAGGATCCAATTTTGTACCTTAGCAATTCTGAATATCAATGCAGCACAACCATCCTGTCAGGCTGGAAACTTACCAAATTTCACAGCACTTGAACAGAGAATTGCAATACATTGACTTTCATTACAGTTAAGACTTTTGTCTATGTCCTGAGATGTTTTGCCAGACTTCAGCCACCTCTTCCTATTCTAGGAATCAAGTCTGAATTACTTCCACACATCTTCATTCTGAAGGCAAATATTGTTATACTCCTTGGGGAGTGGGTATGTCCTCACTCATCACAGTCCCTGGATAATGAGCATAGATTTTGAAAATTTTCCAGTGCAAAACCATACATTTCTGCTTAAATAATGAATCAGTCTTTCTAAAACATTCTACTTTTGCATCCTCAAAATAGTCTTCTTCCTCTCTACCTCATACTTTACAAAATACAAATCAGTGCAAGAACTCTCTTAAAACTTATGTCTTTTAAAATGAGAAACACTATGCTGCAATTAAAATTATTAAGTAAATATGCATATTCACGAATAGAAGAACAGAATGTTCTGCACTTCCCTTGTATGCAGTTATGGGAAACTTACTGAGAGAAAACTGCCCAAGACCAGTAGAAATTAATGTAGATGGATACAGGTGAAATTTTGTCCATGGCTCATCTGCGAACCTGGAAAAGAACTGTGACTTGTAATCAAAGGTTCAAAAGTTTTATTTCCCTATAAATGCCTGCTTTTGTTATATTTCTGCATCTAAATTGGATTTGGAAAATTTTGCCCTTTCAGTTAAAGATCTGATATAGATCTACATCTACTTGTAAGTAAAGATACTAGGACACATATGGCACTTTCCTCAGCATTGTGGAAACCAACATTTGCTATAAGTGGATGTAAAATTCTTTCATGCATACATTTGCAATATTCCTAATGCACTTGTAATACAATGAAGTCAGAAAAAAAGAATCAAAGGTAGTGCTGGGATGCAATAGGTCAGTGCCTTGTGACCTTCCTCAATTTAAAACAAATAAACATTTTTTAAGTGGATGTATAGACTCCTACATGACCAGCTAAGGCTTATGGATGAAAGATTAATTTGCCTTAATTATTTTTACACACATATAGCCTGGAAACATTTAACAAAATCCCTGCTATTGAAAACCACAGCAATAGCTGGCAGGATCTGGAAAATAAACTGAATCGAAGAATGGACTAAGAATTTTCTCAGCTTAAAAAGCAGATAAAAAGTGTGCATAAATATTAATATGTATTTTCCAAATATGAACAAGATCTATTCAATAATTACACTGAGTTTACATCGCAGTCCAGAGCGGAATGGGCACTGAGGAACTGCAAAAATTATTTTCTAATTACTTACATATTGAAAAAAACAACCCATGATGGGTCACCAAGGGTTAATATTTAGCTGATACAATTGAAAATCTCATTACAAAGACTGTAGCACATAATTGATGCTGCCTGAGTCAGTGACCCCAGAGATTTATGCACTCATGCAGTTCTGCAAAGTCCTTGCCTGTGTCTGGCTCTGTGCAGCTGTTTCACTGAAGGCACTTCACAATCTGCTAAACAAAGAGTAAAAGCTGCTGGCCACTATTCTGACAACATCATAACTTACAGACTTATCAGCCTAAGAAGAAAAGGCCATGTCATGCTTTCCACAGATGGTGGATCAAGCAGATGCAACTAATGTTAAAAAAAAAAAAAAATGGGTGAGAGCACATGTTAAAAGATACTGCTGTCATAGCTTAAAAATATCATGGTCAGTGTCAACACTGAGACTGTGCAATCAAATGTCACTAAAACATGCTTTAGATTTTGTTTGCTTGACCTTACTTTTGATTTCTTTCTAAGTTTTCTGCCTCTGGTCTTCTACATGTACTTAGCGGGTTCCACTACTCTGTTTTACTACACCTAATTAAGAGTTGAAAAATGGTTTGTGCATCAAGTTCAAAACATCTATTTGGACAGTGATAAAGAGAGTACAATAAGAGAAAATTGTACTCATCGACAGCAGACAAAATGTACTTTTATAAGCAGACAATATAAAATTGCCAAATGTATTATGCGGTAGTCGTTACAAATCAAGTATGAAATAAAACACTTGTCTGCAACAAAATGTGATTATATTGTTGTCCTACCAATATGCAAAACAAATACATGGTGGTATGTCCGTAATTTTTTGTGTGGTGCCTCTCATGGCCTACTCATAGACCTGAGCTCACATATTGTGTGACAAGTTATTGTAGACGCTACTACCAGCAGCTGTTAAATGTGGAAGCTAATTGAAAATGTAAGTGTTTCTGTCCTGGTTTGGGACTTCCAGTGATTTATGTGGATCTGGACTAAGGGTATTTAAATGATGGGCTCACAGTTGAAGAGAAACAATTAATCAAAAAGGACAATCATAAACAGGCAAAATAAAATATTGCAGTTTATGAAAGAAAATGGGGCTTTCTTATCTAGCCTAACTTACAAACAAAACCATCATTGAAATATTGGAACACTTTCTGAAGAGTACAGACAGGCTGTGTCTTTTACCAGCGACAAGCATTTTGCCTTTCACATGCTGCTGCACTGTAACAACAGAATATAATGCAATTCAAGAAAGTCTTTCAGATTTAACCTTATTATGTCTTATTTGTTCGAAAGTTGTTACAAGAAAAATGTTTTCTAAATGCACATTTCAGTACTGTGTTTGAAGACTCATTTCTTTTTTTTTTTTTTTTTTCCCTATTTAATTTACTTCTACTGTTTGGTTGGTTTTGGGGGTTTGTGTTTTGTTTTGTTTTGTTTGTTTTCTAATTTTAAACTAAAAGGATCAAATATGCTATTACTAAGAGAGAAAAAGGTAGTTTATGTGACCTAATAAGTAGACCAGAAACGCATTCTAAGAATTATCCTCTAAACTAACAGCAGCCAATTAAATAAACCTGTTTGGTTGAATACAGAGAGCTTTTCTGTCTAAAATGTGAACCATGAGTCGAAACTCTTGAACTCAAACTTTGGTAAAACACGTCCAATACAAATATTATTTGCACTCACAAATAAAGTACTAATGATCCTCAGTTATAATCTACCACAGCTACTGAAGGAAGAGGGGTGGGGGTGAATTTTGCTTACAGAAACGCAGTCACAGTGTTTGAAATATAATTATCAAAGGGAACAAAGAAAATACAGTATGTTTGATAAACAGAGCATTATATTATATTTTTTCCTTTTATAAAGCTTCAGGTTTCTGAGGGAAAATAAAGCAATCTAAATGTGTTACCTTGATCTCTTTAGATGTGACTCCTCACTTTTTTATTATACGGCAATGCTACCTTCAGAAAACAACTAGGAGGGGCCCAGACTTCAAGTGCCCCTAAACAGATGGCCCCTGAGCTAGAAATGGAAGACAATACAGCAAGAAAGGAACAGAGCGGTAGTATGCATTATCTCCTCACCTCGGCCAGCATCAAAGCTGAGGAGACCAGGCACCAAAACCTCTGCCCAGAGCCCTGACTACAAAATCTTGCTGTTTCTCTTTGAGAATTTTATACTGTTTTCTGCTGGTGTTTTTAGAAAGTGTAAAAATAAAGCTGTATTGAGAATACTGAGCACACAAACACTATAGGAGAGGTAGATCAGTTTTTTTCCATATATTTATACAGGTCCCTCCCGTATAAACAAGAATAATTTGGCCAGATGCTGTATCCACATACTCAGATATGGATGGATGATTGAATATACCTTGAAGGAATTATTTCCACTGAAGTAGGCATGACTTTCAAAAGTAATATTTAATATTTCAAATTGAGAAAAGGTATAAACAAGTTTCCTGAAAAGGAAATCCAATGCCATTCTGTAATGGATTATGTTAATTTTTTTTTTTTAAAGGCAACTGCACTGCAAATTGACAAATGATATCACAGTTGCATATCAAACCCATATATATAACGTATTATTAAAGCGAAAAGAATCTGTTGCTAAAAGCACAGTTGCTATCTCCTTCAGAGCAGACAATTTTATAAGCCAGACAAACAACATGGAAGTATGACTGACAAACTTGTACTGTTGCACTGTGTTCCAGAGAAAATTAATATATTTAGGTCCCTGAATAATCATAGAATAATACCATTGACCTCTTCCTTTGTCCATGTGTACAAAACATCTTCTTCAGCTGTTACAGACCAATCATAAAACCAAAAGCTTTTTTCTCTTTTTGACATTAAAATCTTGCCAGATTATCATCTTATTTGTTTCTAGGAGGAAAAAGCAAGGGTTAAGCCTGACACTGCAGACATTTCTGATGGTCACTGAGCAGACTTTTAAGGCAGCTTCATTAACTTGGATGTAATTTTTTTAATTTATACTGAAGGACAATTCATTGTGTGAAACTGAGTATTCATTAAAACTAAGGATGAGGAGCTGCCATTGTTCTACTGCCATAAGAATGATTGACTATTACTATAGTGTCTGCAGAAAGCTATGCTTATGGCATTAGACAGTGATGTTTATGGAAACAGACTGTTCACCTGTCAGTTCCTCCACCAGCATTGCTTAAAGTGACTGACCTGCTTCAATCAAATCTGGCAGTAAGAAATAGTCTCAAAGGTAATCACAAAGGAAAAGGCTGAACAAGTCAGTGGTCCCTCAGGAGCGCTGAGGCCTGTCTGGTAGCTGGGACCATGCCGTGGTTGTGTGGTCCATGAGCTCTGGCACCAGTCTGACCCAAGCCAAAACTTGCTGACTCCACACCAACAGCAGCTAGACCAGAGGAGGGCTGCAAAACAGCGAGGAGCTCTGCGAGCTCCTGGTGAGCTCACAGTCTCTGGTGGGTGTGTTTCTTATTGCACAGTGTTGAGAACCAGAAAAGGCAAGTGTGGCCACGCTATAGCAGAAAGGGATATGAAAGAAGCAAGGAGAACCAGCGCTGCTGGGGCGTCCTAAAAGGGATATAAGGGATGAAAAGGAGAGAAGGGTGTTAGCTTGGATAACGGGGACATAGACAAAATAACCCAGGAAATTGCCTCATAACTTCTCTGCTCACAAAACAATTTGCTAGCTTTTTACTGAGCCTCTCAATAAACAAATTTTCTCTTTCACAATCAACCTGAAGAGCCCAGGAGAAGATTATATTTGAGGCTTGCTAATGAGTATCTTTAGTGCTCATTAAGTAGATGTGCTAAAAGCTACTTAAGCTTCTAGCAATTGCAAATATAAACATTCAAATGACCATATCAAACCCTGCATTAGGGCACAGAACACAGCAAACTGATAAACAAAGTGATTTGTTTTGCTTTCCTAGCTGGATCTGCATAAGCATCTGTTCTAAAATTCTGCTGTGTTCCATCATTCTTGTTGTTCCTAAAGATGAAGATTTTTTTAAAGTATACATGTTCAGTATAATCTAATTTCACAGGATTATTTCAAATGAAGAACAATTCACCAGTAGGAGTTGATAACTCAGGTTAACATTAAACCTGCTTCATACCCACTTTAATTAATGCAGATTTAAAATAGCTTCAGCCTTCAGAACACCAGATTAATGGAAGTGCACTAAGTATGGGGGGAGCATAACACATAGGGGATCATTTTGCATCCTAGTGGAATGCAAAACAGATCAGCAGATGTTGCATTATGTAGTAGATGCCTTTATGTCTGAGCTATTCCATTTGTTCAGACTGACACAGTCTCACAGCAAATACAGATTGAGCATTAAGGTAGCTTCACCAACTTCCATTAAATATCAAACAGGATCTTTCACTGGTTTAGGTATTCATAAATTCATGAATTCTGAAGACAGAAGATGTATCAGAAAGGCAGTTGCATGAAGGCAAAATTGAAGAGCTGGTCTTGGTTTCAAAATTCGGATTTCCACCAGGATTAAAAAAAAAATAAAATAAAAAATTAAATTCTGCAGATTTATTAGTCCATTCAGGAGCTTTTTACAAGTAAGAAAAGACACATGAAGCTCTTTCCCAGGCCATCTTTTTTGGTATCTCTTTGGTCTGGGCAACTGATAAAATTAAGAGAACAGAAGCTATTATATAATAGAAAATAGAGCTTTGGGCTCAGATTTTTCCAAAGCAGCTGCTGCCACAGTTTGGATTTGTTCTGAACCACTATGAAAGGATAGACTATTAGGAAAAAAAGTAAGAAAAATAATATGTTTTAAATTGAGGGTTTAGATTAGAGAAGAATCGACGTGAGTTCTGGGAATGTCCTGCGCTGCTTCTTTTTCTTTTGTTTTGTTCCTTCTAATTTCTGATGTTCTATTCTCCTTCTGTCTTTGTTTTCTTCATTTGCTCTTTTCTGGCCCAGCCCAGCACTCCTGGGAGCAACAGTATCTGTTTAACAGTTTGCTGAAAACAGGCGTAGACAGGATATTGAAGGGGCACCCACTGCATCCACTTGCTCCAAATCAGAATCAACAATAGCCCTTAAAATATTCTCAAAATATCTTCCTAGACTTACAGTAACTGAGTTTTCACTACTTCCGTAGCAGTTTTATTGAGATGCTTCATTTATTCAGATGCTAACACACCATTAGAAAGTCATTTGCATCATCTATACTACCTCCCCTTGGCAGAAAGTTCAGCTCATTACTGTTTGTCTTATCAGTAAACAGTTTATTTCATTCCCTCTGCAGCTAATCATGATTTCCTCTTATTTGCCTTTTGCAGGATTAAAGAAGACATCACTGATACTCCTCTTGCATGTCTGAATCATTGGTAGCATCCTATTTCAGTATGTTTCAACTCTGAACAAGGAAACAAAACAGCCATCACATAACTGGTTTTCCTATTTCCAGCTCACATTAATCAGGTGTTGACGTGTAAGTACTGCAGTGAATCAGGTCTGTAGATATGACTATTGAAAACATTTCTTTCTCTTGTTGTTTTGGGCACAGTCACTACAGAGATGCATCAATATGAAATCAGTCAAGTGTGGCTTTTCTTATTATAAATCATGTAAGCACATCCTGGTCTTTTGATTGGATGGGTGCACTGCATTAGAGAGAGTCAAATTCCTCTCTGAGGACTACAGTAAAGAAAAGGGTGGAAGAAGGAACTTGGTAATCTTTTCCCTTAGATGAAACCACGATTTATAACACATTTATGAGCTGCTGGGTACCTCACTGCTGAGGAAATGCTGGCAGGAGCTAAATAAATAGCTGTGAGTGAAATCAAGCTGTTCCTCTGATGCTCAGACCCACTTTTAACAAACATTTCAGAATCTAGAAGCGCTACAAGAAATACTTGAAATGCGGCAGTATGTGAAAAAAATAACAGACACTTATTTACAGCATCACCATCAACTTTGAGACTTTGAAGCTCATAGATCTGAGCACACAAATTATGTCTAAAGATGCTTTGCAGATATTGGTCTGTGCATTCTCAACAACGTAATTACTAGTGTTTTGGTTTTGTTGGTTTCTGTTTCTTGGGTTTTTTACACACAAGTAATAATGAAGTTAAGACCTTAACTTTTCAAAGTAGTTAAGAATTTTCTATATCTATCCAGGTACAAACCTGACTTAGACTTGAGATACCCAAGTTCATGGGTTATGTTTAAAGAAATTGTAGCTTATACTAGCAAAAAAATCTAGCTTCAAGTCCTTCATCTTCATAAAAAAGCCATTTTGTTAACCTTTAAATTTCTATAAAAATAAATGTCATCAAATAGAAAAAGCCTAACCACGTAACACTAATGTGCTGTGGAACAATTATTTCACAGCATTCATCTTGGAATAATCATCACCATGGAAAAGTGCAACCTTTCAACTCCTTGATGTTTTGCTGATGCAAGAAAACATCCTTGTCTCCTTATAATGGAGGAGAACAGCAGGCTGGACTGAAACATCTGTACATCCACACTTGTGGCACCTACCACTAAAATCCAGCTCTGCTCATCAGAAGTACTCGAAGATAGATAGCTCCTAAGATCCTTCTGCTTCTATTGCTAAGCCAGGTTGGACAGAGTCTTGAGCGGCACGGTCTACAGTGAGGTGTCCCTGCCTTGGCAAGGGGGTTGGAACTAGATGATCTTAAGGTCCTTTTCAGCCTAACTTTTCTATAATTCTATGATTCTAAGCACTCACCATGCCCTATAACCCCACTGATATTACAGTATTGGTGTAGGACTTTTTTATCCTAATACTTCTGCTGCCATGTGCCACTGAGAAACCCTCTAGCCCCCCCAAAACATATAGAATTAGGGAGTTAAAAGTTTTTCTGACTTCACTGCCACTGAACAGTTTTAGTCCATCATGTTCTCAGTTTAGTCTGCTGCAGGCTGACAGATTAAAGCCCCCCTTAACACTGCACGATGCCGTACATTCTCTGAGTTGCAAAATGAGTCAGTAGCTCTCCGTCTCCTCATCTCTCTGCTTAATTCCTTGCCTGTGTTACTACAGTGTAGTTCATGATGGGAATTGTATTGCAGGTTTGAAGATGTTTACCTTTTTTATCATTTTTATCTCCAACTGGACACAAGAATAAAGCAAACATGACAATAGAAAATGCTACCAAAACAACTGTCAAGCCACCTACCAAAAAGGTGATAAAAAGATCTTTTTGATTGCTAGTCAAGTTAATTTCTTCAGACAAATTGATCTGTTTCACCTTGCCAATCTTTTGCTAAAAGAGAAATCTTTATCACTTTGCAAGCTGCATACTCTAAAGAAAACCAGATTGTTCCATTCTAGTTGCGATTACACTGGGTTAGAAATAGAAACTATTTATGGACTCTGTGCATATGAAAAGATCTACCTACTTATGGAAAGCAGATTTAAGAATGGGCAATGGGTCTCCAGCACTACGTTTGGTGAATTTAGTATGGTCTAATCTATTGAGGACAGGCTGTGGCTTGATGTTCCCTGACAGAGATTCTGTAACTGTAATTGACGGTTTATGTTAATACCACATTACATCTGTGTTCAAATCTTAATTTTTTTCTTATCTAAACTAAACTTCAGTTTCTGTGATTTTAGGATACTGGCAGAAGAAAATTAATAGATGTAAATCATCAGAGAAAAGTAGGAGCAAATATGTTTTATAACCCAGCAAAAGAGTACCAGATTCCAAATACAAGCCATAATTAAACATTTTAAAAATAGAATTTACCATCAATCTTTTAAATAGACTATTTTGCAAGTCAAGTGTGAGTCCATCCTTTGGACATTTCTATGTCTGCATTTTTAAATTGCATGCTACTATAAAAAAGTTGCTATCTTAAAAATAATTATTCTGAAAAAAAAAAGCTGGAGTAGAAATACTATTTGTAACTTGTCTTCTTTCAGTCACAGAAAAATATACCAGTTGTTTGCAGATGCAATGGAGAAATCTGCTTACATGGCAAACAATTTAATACTTTCCAACTTACACCGAGAGAGACACATTGCAAGTAACCAAGAAAACTCTAGATCTGAAATGAAATGCTTTTTCCTTAGATTTCTTATTCCACTTTCTCCCCCAAGTTTGTGTTCTCTGAATGGTGCTAAATACCTCTGTTATGAACACAAGTAGCTAGTCCTCAACAAAGTAGAAGACGACCTTACTGATGAAAAATGAATAGTTTAGATGAAGACCTGTTATGCAATATGATTACACAGGCCTGAAGAAAATGTTTAAAGATTTAAACCTGTTTTTTGCATTGAGTGTGTTAGAAAGTAGTATATTCCCTATTTCCTTGATTTTGTATTATTAATTTTGTAGGTTTTTAGTGAATAATCAAGCCTAATTTAATCACAATTTGATGGATTTATAGAAAAGCAATTTCTCTGCCTCTGATCATACTGTAGAGATTTGTTCACTAAAGCTATTTGAGATGGTTGTCTCCTCTTTCCCTCTGCTAAATACCAGAAGTAGAGGGCTGGAGTGTAGTGAAAATTTCAGATTTCAAATGCAGCTTGTGCTTTAGCAGCCTGCGCACCTACATCATCCTGTTCTCTGTCTTGCAATCTAATTTATTTTTTGGCCATGTATTCCCCTTCTTGTTCAGGAATAAGACTTACAAATGAATGAGGTCAATATTTGTTAGTCACTAAGCAAAATACTCTAGGGAATGTTTCAGATTTCAGAACGTTTTACAGTAGTTTGTGAAGCAAGAAAAGGCTCGTATACATCACACACACAAAACATAAAACTACATGGAATATCAGAACTGATAGTTTAAATATACTGAAATCCCCCTCCAGCTTCCCCAGATTTTTAGTTTGGAGATTTGGTACAATAAAAATTGAGACTGATTTTTAAAATAATACATGTGTATGGCAGGCAACTTTTTTTTTTTTTTTTAATGATGACCATATAGCATCCTTTTTTTTTTCCTAATGAAAGGAGTAAAATAGCTAGAACAACTTGCATGGTTCTTTTTGACCCTATCCTCAAACTAGTACACGTATTAAAGAATACTGTAATGCATACTTGATGCATTTGACAGTCTTTGAACTAATCTACCTTAAAATATGATGCTAAATTTAAAGTGGAACTTGCAAAATAATTTATAAAATGAGAATTATCCTTATTATCCCGCCTGATATAAGTATTGCATAAAACAATTTCTTTGTGGCAGCCTAATCTGGGATTTTTTTTAATTGGCAGCAATTAGAACTACTTCTCTGCAGTTGTTTCTTCTAATAGCTTCTCCATGACCTGAACTCTTCTTTCAGAGTCCCTGAACAAGTTTACATCCACCTTTAATTTTTAAACAAAAGCCAACAGCTATAGAGTTCAAGGAGCCTTGAGACAGAGATGCTGGTCTTAGAAATGATATTAATTTTTCCATATGTGGTCATTGCAGAACTACATCTACATCATGCTAATTCTTCTTTAACAACACACTGATGCCAAGGCAACTGCTAGCTTCCCTTTATTTTGTGTTTCAGAGCGTTACTCAGGCTTCAGACACTCTTGTGCTGCTTGAACACAAACAGAGATAAACTGTTACATATACATAATGCAATCTTTTTTTTTCTCACAGAAAGATAAGAGCTAAATGTTCAACCGGTAAACTTGTATAGATAGCTTCACTGGCTGCCTTGGGCTAGGTAATATATATCAGCTGTGAATCTAGGACTTTTTAAAGTGGCTTATGTAAGAGCAGTAACAAATGAGAGGAAGACATTTGTAAGAGAGGGAGTAAAAAAACCCTATGAAATTATTCTACTCTGTTGGCATGCTATTTTTCTATTCATTTAAGAATAATTCTACTGTGCTCAATAGCAATTTATTACTTTTTAGGAGATGCAACTTGCTATGGATTCACTACTGCTGAGTAACTTCTGAGTTCAGCTGGGAAACATCAACTCTGTTTACTCTTCATATGAGAAGTGGAGAGCTCAGAAATCACTGTGCACTATATAAGCGAGGCTTAGAAGTGGCTGGGCTGCTTTGTTTATAATTCTGTTTTGATCCTGGTCAGTGGAGATGTGAATGATGAGAAAGACTAGAAGTGATTTAGAGAAAAATTGGTGGGTTTGCTTAATTCTTTTGAAATGATTCCATGAAAGCGATGTAGAAATTGTAAAAGGGAAAATACAACTACACAAGCCTCCTCATGAATGCACATGATAAAAATGCTTCAGGGGTCTGCATTGGTGCTTGCCTAACCTGGTGTGTTTCCAGGAGGGTACAGCAATGCATGACAATACACTCCCAAGTGCCAGAGCAGGGTTTGCCCTGGGAGCCCTTGGCAATGCCTGAAAACTTGGCACAGCATTATTACAATGAAGTTTGCCCCTCATCATGGGCTAGGATGATTCCAGATTTGTACTACGAACTAAGACACAGGTTTTAAATTTCACAGTGTAATAAAAAAGTTTTATCAAAGTGAAGACTCTTTTATGACCTCATCAAAATCCATAAATACATTTTATTTATTTTGGTGAAAATTATGTTTAACCCAACTTCTTTTCCTGTGAGAAAGGATTGCTTCTGTTGTTCATAGCTCGCTTTTTAGCCCTCCTTTTGGCTATTGCAACTTTCTTTACTATACTGTAAGGAGAGTGATTTATAATTCCCATGTACTCAGCACTGATGAGGCTACCTCTTGAGTCCTGTGTTCAGTTCTGGGCCCCTCACTACAAAAGAGATGTTGAGGTGCTGGAGCAGGTGCAGAGAAGGGCAATAGAGCTGGCTAAGAGTCTGGAGCACAAGTCTGATGAGGAACAGCTAGGGGAACTGGGCTTGTTTAGTCTGAAGGACCTCATCACTGCACAACAACCTGAAAGGAGGATGGAGTGAGGACGTGGCTGGTCTCTTCCTCCAGGTAACAACAAATAGAGCAAGAGAAAAAGGCCCCAAGCTGATCAAGGAAGGTTTAGACTGGGTATCAGGAAAAGGTTCTTCACCAAAAGGTGATCAAGCATTGGAACAGGCTGCACAGGACATTGGTGGAATCACCATCCCTGAAAGTGTTCCAAGCTTGTGCAGATGAGGCCCTTAGTGATATTGCTTAATGGTAGACTTGGCAGTCCTGGGGTAACAGTTGGACTTGATGATCTTAAAGATCAATTCCAGCCAAGTTGGTTCTATGATTCTATAGCCAACACTGAAAAATACTGTCTTTTAAAATTTGTTTTTATAGTTGCCAGAATATTATTCCATAAACATTTTTGCAGGACACACACACACACACACAAAAAGACATACAGAATATCTTTTTGTTGGTGATATTCTTCCATTGCTAAAGAAAGAAGAAAATTTTTCCTTCTACTGCAACTGCCTTGGTATAAAGAAGTGTATTATTCTTCACTGTTATACTGCCATGTGGTCTTTCAAAAGCACATTAGTAAAGGTTATGGAGTTATTTATAAAATCTACAGTGAAATTAGATTACATATATCTGTCATAATGTTTGCATTTTCCACTCAAAGATAAGGAAAATAAAAATCCATAGGAAAGTGAAAAGTACTTGGCATTCAGAGCAATTTACTAATTGGACAAAAAAATAAATTATTCACATTATGCTCTGTCAGCAAAAATTGCTCTCTTTACTTCCAGCAATTCAAAGACAAAAGGCAAGATTGAAGACATAGATTCAGGTTGTATGGAAAAATTAATTTTAATGCAACAGTCTAGATATTTGATTAGTCTGAATTACTATAATTCATTTCTGGACATTACAGCTTGCTGAATGTTCCAATCACTTTGGGCGAATGTTATGAAGTTGTCATCTCTTTTACAATCCAACTGTGACAAACCTCATTGCTTGGCTAAGGAAAGCTGCTTTGGATGCCAGCTAACTCACAGCTCTACTTTACTTGTCTTGAGGACTGCCAGAGAGAAGTGCTTGCAGAGGCTAATTTTTAAGAGTCCCTGAGCTGTCTCAGCAGCCTTGGAGACCTGTGAGCACTTAACACATGCAAAATGCAAACCCAAGAGACTAAGAATTGAATCTGTACCTCCACATGTTTAACCATGTTAGGGCAGTGAAGACTCTTTCACAAAGTGGCTTATGTTGCATGCGTGTATAACTTCCTGCAAGCTTTCTGTACCACCTGTCCTCATCCACCCCTACAGCACCCCTACATAATTGAACAGTACACTCTGTTCAATTTCTCTACTTCTAGACTTCTAGTTCTACTAAGAATGAAACATTCAGCATAGCTTCATATTCAGAATTAGCGCTGTAAACATTAATTGTCCTTACTCTTCTTTCTCAAGAATGTCTATTTCACATTTGACCTCTGAATAATGCAAACAATGTGAGCACAAGTTTGACATCCAGCAATTGAACGTTTATTTTCTCTGACACAAGTCTCCACACCTATTTTCTACGGATTCAACACAACCACCAATTGTATTTTTATGTGTCCAGGTTTTCAGTAATTTAAGGAATCTGACTAAACATGGGTTTTGGCTATGTTTCACCATTTTAATATATTGCTTTTTATTTAGGGCACAACCTATTCTTATTATTCCTACCAGAAGGAATATTTTTTTTTCTTGACAGCAGGGTCAGTATTTTGGGAACAGACATGAAGTCCCCTTTTAAACTATACTTCAGGATCTTTACTTTCACAGTCGAAGAGCTGTAAATCACTAGGAGATGTTCTTTCTTACCATAATGAGGAATTATTGCCCAAGCCATTGCAGAAGCGTAGATACCACCAATCATCCAAAACATACAGAGCCAACTCAAGTGTTCACCTCGTTTCTCCCGAGCAAGCACTTCCGAAAAATAGGAGAAGACTGTCGGCACAGCTCCACCAATCCTAAAAGGAGATACAGATTATGGATTAAGCTGAGATAGTAACAGCTAATTGAGGTTTGAACAAACCCATAGCTGCAGTCATTGAAAAATCAAACTGCAAGCAGCTTTCATGGTAAACAATTATTTTTTTTTCTCAAACTGCACCATGTATTGGGAAACTCTTGAGGAAATTTTCACCAGTTTGGACAATTTTTGTCAGGTATTTCCTTTAAAACTGTATATACAATTAGTTGCATTCAGTGTCCAAGGGAATTGTCAACGTCTCAGCTGCCAGAACAGGAGGCTGCACATAGTGGCTGACTTTCACCGTTACAAAAATCTTGAAATCATGACAGTCTGCTGACAAGTGTCAAAATACATTAGTTTTACCTGAAAAGGTAAGTAATTTTCCCAAAGAATAACAAAAATTTCTCTAAATCCTACATCCCATGCTTTAGGTAATCAAGAAGTAACCAAATGCCAGCTATGCTACTCATACTGCATATTTAAAAAGAGGTTCTATTCATTTGTACTACATGATTTGCTAAGCCCATGATGGCTTTTGACTTATGTTTTCTATGAAAAGCCTGTGCATTCCTAAAATATTTGTTTTTTCACATGGTCAAAATAAACACCGCCTGAAAGTTGGTTGGACAAAAATAAAGTTTAACTTGGTTTTACAAAAATTAGAGTAACTCAAAATAAGCAGCATTTTCAGTGCTGGCTTACAGATTATCTACTCTCTTTACCTCTTCGTTACCAATGCAAGTTGTCAAATGTTCCACAGCAGGATGAGTCCTTGCAGATTTTATTTTCCCTGCTAGAAAATATCTGTGAAGCTTGAAGAGATATTCTCGCATACTAGATTGCATACTTGAAAGCAGTATCTTGCATGGATTGAATTTTTAACAGAGTTTCAAAGATAAATACAAATTTATGATGTCATCTGTGAGCTGCCACACCGGGAGCAAAAAGAAGGAATCTTGAAACGGATTAAAACAAATATTAAAAAGGAAAATATGCATGCAGAAATGGTTTTTCACTCCAAGAAAATTCAGTACCATAGCAATACAGTTTATTCTTACATTGAGGTAGAACAGTAAAATACTGGATTGAGCTGTTATACTTGTTTAGAGGTGTGCTGTTCTGTCACTTCTTTCTAGACAGCTCTTCATGAAGTATCACTTCTCAGCTCTCACCTTTACAATGAATGTTTACCATAGTTGACCCTGCTAGTTCTTATACTCTCTGCCAGTGCTGTAAAGGTTTATACCTCCATTAACTCTTGTTAGATACTGTCCCAGTTTGGGCTGGAATGGAGTTCACTTTTTCTTACTAGCTGGTGCACTGCTGTGTTTTGGCTTTAGTCTGAGAGCAATGCTGATAACACACTGGTGTTTTAATTGTTGCTAAGTGATGCTTACCCTGATCAAGGACTTTTCAATCCTTTATGCTCTGCCAGTGAGGAGGGCAAGGGCAGTTGGGAGCGAGTACAGACAGGACACCTGACCCAAACTAGCCAAAGGGGTAGTCTATCCCACAGAACACTCAGTATATAAAAGGGTGAGCTGGCTGGAAGCCCCTAGTCACTGCTTGGGGACTGGCTGGACATCAGTCGGCAGCTGTATATCATTTGCGTTTATTGAGTTTTGCTGTTGTTATTATTATTATATTTTACTTTATTTCAATTATTAAGCTGTTCTTATCTCAACCTATGAGTTTCACCTTTTTCGGATTCTCCTTCCCATCCCATGCATGGGTAGGGAGTAAGCAAGTAGCTGTGTTGTACTTAATTGCCAGTTGGGGTTAAACCACCACAGATATACATTTAACAAAGGCTGAATCTCATTTCTGTTCATAGGTGAAAACACTAAAAGCCTTCACTAGTGAACTGCCCCGTCACAGGAATGGGAGCAGTTACCCTTGGTGGTTCTCCTGAAAGTCCAGAGTAAGGAACGGTGGAAGGGGCATGACCAAGGGTGGAATTGCAACTTATTTTGAAGTAATTGGGAAGCCATGCTGCCTCAGTGGTGCTATGGATTTGCTGCTTTCCAATTCCCAAAGTATAAGGAGATATGATTTCTTACCCTCCAGGGCTCAGGCACAGCTTGAAATTGCACGATATTGCCCAAATACAGTACTCAGGGATCTGATTAGAGTGGTTCTGGGGGATTGAGGTTTGGGGGGTTGTTTGGTTTGTTTTTCCTGTTGAAAATTCCCTATTTAAATTTACAATTTTCTTCATTTCATATGATTGTTCATGAAGAAAAGAATCTTCTCTTTATATTATAATGAAGTTACTATGGTACTAAATATAGCCTGAAACCACCTGCGATATATAACACAATTAACAGTAAATCACATTTAAAACTTTAGTAGTTTTCCTACTGAAATTGCTTGAAAACATTCTCTATAAAAGGTTTTCTTCAGGCAAATGCAGTTCTTATGCTTATGAAATTCAAAACTCTACATATAATCCTCTTGAAATCTCCCTTAAAATATCCTAGGCTGGAATTTTGATGAAGTGAGTCTTGTGGAGAGTTTCCCATGGTGGAGTATGTCTGTAGGTCATACAAATGTTCGTGGGATGATAGTTTAGGAAGTGGATGGATGCTTCAAGTGAAAAGAACATACCCTACCTTAAGGGCATAACAGGTACAGAGATCCTGACCAAAGGCAGCAAAAAAGGCATCTCCTACCTATCAGCATGAACCAGCTGTACCATAGAGGATGGGAAGTTGATGCTGCTTTAGCATTCAAGACTGATCCAGGTGTGTTGACTCATACGCAATGTCCTAAATGTCCTCTAAGGCTACAGAAGAATCTTTGGCTATAGTGACCAATTTAATAGGCAACTTTTTTTACAAATAGACCTTTTAGACATGCAAGAGGAATTTTGGAGCCAGTAAACTAAAATGTTTATTTAGGATATGCAAATAAACAGAAAACAATTCATCAGCTTTGAAAAATAAATCAGTTTCTCTCTTTCATCTGATGTAAATGACAATTTACAGTAAGCAGCCCAACAGACTAAGAGAAGCTTAAAAATCTGGATATTGCTTTCATCATGGTTAAACAGTGAAAATAATGTCTAAAGGATAAATAGAGGATGTATTTTCATCATACAGACAACATCAGTGATTTAGAGTTGTATGTCTCTGTTTCATAGCAACTGTGTAGTAAAGTGTGCTGTGCGCTTTTTCACACCTTAAATGTGTGAATGGAAAACTTACTTCTCTGGTAAAAACTGGTAAATTCTTTCTCTGCCGTTATGTAAGTGCAGAGTAATCCTGCCAGAAGCTTTTAGGAAACTGGTACCTAAAAATCTCTTCCAAAATTACAAAGCTATTACAATGACTAAAAAACTATATGAGAATCTTAGAGAAATTAATCAACAGCTGAACTGGAAGAAAAAGGACAGAGATTGAGAGGAAGCATCTTGCTGCAGAAAGCTGTTTGTTTGCTTTTATGCTGGACAATCTTAGGGTGGCGGTAGCCATTTCTCCACTCATTAAAACTTGCTCACAAGCACAAGGCAAGTGAAAATAGAAAGGGAGAGCAGGAAGAGCTACAGCTGTTATCACACCCCACATCAATGAGGAAGCTGCTTAAAAACTGTGTAGACCTAGAGAACATTTTTAAAGAGCAAAGAAGTTTCTGTCTGACTCTTGTAGGAATTTTAATGTGTGCTAGCTACCATTTAGTATTACAGAACTAATGTGGTATCTGGTATACTGAACATTGCTAGTAGAAGCATAAACTACGTCGCAAAGACTTGGGCAAGAGAAGATCAGAGCAACTCTGACTTCATTGAGGATCTTTCACATACTTCATCAACTATTGCAAATTATGAATTAATTCATAAAAAAAAACAAAACAAAACAAACAAACCATCATATCACCCAGTAGCTGGAAGGAAGAATGCACTTTCTAGTCAAAAAAAATCTAGGCTACATCCCACCTTCACTTACACTCATATGAGCCCTTAATAATTCAGTGGCTCCAGCTGAACTCTTACGTATTTACACGGAAGGAACAGAATTTGATCCTCAATATTTTGTATTACAACTTTGAAAATAGACTACCTCTGTGGTATCCCACCAACATTGTGTGAAATGGATGGTGGCATGCACAGGAGGGAATTCCAGATAAAATCAAACGCAGAGTTGCCTAAAAAAGTAAAAAGTAAAGTAAAAAGACTTCACCTTTTGTTTTAAGGGAAATGCAAGCACTCTTTTCCCGCAGGGTACAGTATTAAATCGGTTTCTGGCAATTAATTGATTTGATACAGGGGGCTGTTTGCTCTTCCAGTGTTTTAAATTTTACGGAATTTCTAGAAGAGAATTTGATGCATAAAACTATATTCTTCTCACCTGCACGTGCAGATGAAAGGCCTGGGAAAACCTTGCTGACTTGAGAAGAATGTTTATTCTAAAACATGGGAAAGATTTTAACTTTCTTAAATACAAACGATTCAAAAAACCTGAAGTTTTTACATCTCATCTGTCATTCATGTACATTATTTCTTCAGTCATCATAACCAAAGCAGTAGGCATAAACTTGTCATCCAGAGATCACGGAGATGAGTCTATGCATTACTTCCTAAAGGGTGACAAAAAGTATCTAAGAGACGTGAATATCCTGTGAATGTGCACATATTAACTATACAGGGTTTTTATACCTCCAATGAAGAATTGGGTAGAGTCTGAACATTTTTTTAAGAGATTAAAAATCCACTGATCTAAACCTCTGGGTTGATGATCATAAGTGATAACTGTCTCCAGAATAACAGATTCTGTAATAAGGCACAGCCTGGCAGGAGGCAAAACTTTCTTGAGTTGTTCTAGACCATAAAAGAAATTCTCTTACTCTATGAGGATCAGTCTCTGCACCTAAAACAAGAAGATGCATTCCTTCAGCCTTGTCTTTTTTTAATAAATATGTATGAATATATACAAGAAGGATTCTTAATAAACAGCAGGACCCTTTTTCTGCTGCACATATTCTTACATGTGTGGAGAAAACGGCATAAATGTCAGTCAGAAAAATGACAAATGACGGCCATAATCTTTTTCAGCTATTTTTTATCTTCTGCAATAAATCCCCTCAAAAGTAGGCAGAGTGAGACAAGGATGCATATATTCTTTTTTTTTAGTTTTATTTCCTCAAAAACATAATTAAATTGGAAGGAAATATGAATTAATCAGCATATTGTTGCCCTTTTTCATGCAAAAGGTAAGCCAGTTTCAGAGCCTTCTAGATTTCTTCTTGTTTGGAGAAAAAATGATTGAATATATTATGTGGCGCAATTCTGGTTATAAAGAATATACACATTCTGCCCCAAAATTATTATTTTACTTTTACATCTTACTGTTATTTCCAGGATTATGTTCTTAGTGTCTTTCTAGCTACATTTTTAGGTTTTAGCTATCTCTTTCCTGCTTTTGCTAATATACAGATGCATGCAGGCAGATTTCTCCACTGTCTGGTACCAATGCCCTGCAGCTGTATTTAGTCTCTAGTGAAAGCCATTTTCTACATAGTCTAGCTTCCACTCAGTGTGCATATGACGTGTTTTGGATGGTAGGTCATATCTTCTCAGTTCGTACTTCAAAAAAAGGGTTGTACTGTTTCTTCTATTTATTCACAAAGAAGGGTGGCTCCCTATCCAACATTTTGATGCAGTTTTGGGTTTTTTTTCTTTCTTTTTTTTTTTTTTTTTTTTTTTTTTTGGTGAGGTTTGTTTGGGTTTGTTTTATTGGGTCTTTTTAGATTCAAAGAAAGCAACAGCTATTCAGGGGGAAATGACAACACAGAAATAACCGATTGGTCTAATCCTACTTTTCAGCAAAAGAAGGTTCAATTTCTGGCCCCAGAAAATCATGCAAACTGAAAGCTATTACTTTTGAATATAATTTCTGCACACTCTCTGTTCATTGTTATTCTGTGAAATACGGGCAGATTTAAGTGATGCACCCTCAGAGAGAAGGATTCTGTGAAAGGAAAAATAAGCTAAGATACATTTCTGCTTACTTTCTCACAAACAAAGATGATAAATGTCTGCTAATCTACCTTCAGAGCTGTGATCTGTCACAACAGATTTTGGCAACTGCACAGTGTGGCAGCTGGGATGAAAGCACTTCTGTGAGGAATTCAGGATCCTCTGACTTCAGCTTTTGTATATTTGCAGATTCACTAGCCAAAGGGGCTTGAAATGCAAAAGCATATAAGGAATAGAGATGATTAGGAAAAAACCTTTACAGAATACTAATTGGCGCAGGCAGGGTGGTGTTCTGAAATACCTTGTCTTCTTCCCTTTCAAACTTGGACAACATCCAGACTAAAAATATAGTGTCTGTGTGAAATGGTATTTGCAAGTTGTCCCTTGTTATTTGCAATTTGTTTAAAAGTGATAGAGCTTAAAGCAGATTCAGTGTTACACGCCTGAGATTTGGAAAGTGCCCACCACTCTTTGCCCTTCTGTCCAATTGCGCTTACTCATTTCTATTCTGATTAATAGTACTCTTACCCCCACTACCACAAGTCCTATTAAAAACATCTCTGTTGTTTTACTTTCAGAACTGTTATTAGGCTGGCAAAGTATCTGACTGTAAGCAGACAGATTGACCAGCTCTCCTTGAGAACTGCTGGATAAAGCCTTTCAGAATTACAGCATGCTATAGACTAAGCTTTGCTATTATTCTACCCTTATTTAAATACAAGTGCCTATTTGGACTATGAATAGTACAGAAGTTGTCTTTCAGGTACACACATAGATTGTCTGTTATTAATAGCAAGACAGACCTTGTGGTAAAGATTCACGTGATTGTTTCCTAAACTGTATAAAACTGTCTGTTCTGACGGAAGCTGACCTGATGAGTAAATAATTCCCCAGATCTACTCAACAGTACTTTGAAAAATCAAGTAAAATTTGATGTCAAGTTCAAGCATATAATTGTAAAGAACTTTCCCGCAGTATTTGCTCAGCTAGGTATGTCGGATAAATTGCTTTCACGTTTGCCAGTATTAGTCATCATAATATCATTGTTTATGAACATTCTCTTTTGCAGATTTTCATCTTCTTCTTCATTGCTCTTTTCAAGTTTTCATTTGAAAGGCAGATAACATATTGGGATATCTGTTAAAGATCACACAACCAATGAAGAGGCAGAAGGAATATTCTATAAGCAGCCAGCAGAAGTCTCACAATCACTAGTCCTTGTTCTCATGGAGAACTTCAACTTACCAGATGTCCGCTGGAAATGCAATACAGTAAAAAGAAACCAGTCCAGGAGGTTCCTGGAATGTATGGAACTTCCTGACACAGCTGGTGAGGGAACCTAGGGAAGGTCACACCTGGACTTGATGTTTGTGAACAGGGAAGCACTTGTGGATGATGTCACGGTTGGAGCCTATCTAGGCCACAGCAATCATAAAATTATAAGAAATTTTAATTCTCGGAAAAGTAAGGATGGGGACTCAATAGAACTGCTACCTTGGACTTGTGGAGGGCAGACTTTGGCCTGTTTAGGAGCCTGGCTGACAGAGTCCCTTGGGAGACAATCCTGAAAGGCAAAGGAGTCCAGGAAGGCTGGATATTTTTCAAGAAGAAAATTGTAAAGGTGTAGGAGAAGGCTGTCCCCATCCATTGAAAGACATCAGAGAAGATGACCAGCCTGGCTAAAGAGAAATCTAGACTCAGGAAAAAAGGGAAAGTTTACAACCTTTGGAAGAAGAGGCATGCTTCTCAGGAGGAATACAAATATGTCATATTGGATGCAGGGGGAAACAGTGACTATGGATGGAGAAAAGGCTGAGGTATTTAGTGACTTCTTTGCCTCAGTCTTTAATAGTAAGACCAATTGTCCTCTGGGTGACCAGTCCCCTGAATTTCTGGAAGGCAGGCATGGGGAGGAGAATGAAGCCACATAATCCAAAGAGAATTTTTTAGCATCCTGCTACACCACTTAGGCACACACAAGTCTATGGGGCAAGAAGGGATCCACCCAAGGGCAATGGGGAAGCTGGCAGAAGCGCTCACCAGGTCACTTTGCATCATTTATCAGAAGTCCTGGATAACTGGGGAGGTCCCAGTTGACTGAAAGTTGGCAAATGTGACACTCATCCAGGGAGGGCCAGTAGGAGGATCTGGGGAACTACAGACCTGTCAGTCTGACCTGGGTGCTGGGGAAGGTTATAGAGCAGATCATCTTGAGTGCCATCATGTGGTATGTACAGAACAACTAGGTGGTAGGGCCCTGTCAGCATTGTTTATGAAAGGCGTGTCCTGCTTAACTAACCTAACCTCCTACAACAAGATGACACACTTCGTGCATGAGGAAAGGCTGTGGATGTTGTCTATCTAGACTTCAGTAAAGCCTCTGACACTGTTTCCCACAGCATTCTCCTGGAGAAATTGACTGCTCATGGCTTGGACAGGCATACTTTTCACTGGGTAAAAAACTGGCTGCGTGGCCAGGCTCAAAGACTGCTGGCGAATGGAATTGAATCCAGTTGGCAGCTGGTCACAGATGTTGTTCCACATGGCTCAGTATTGAAACCAGTTCTATTTAATACCATTATCAATTATCTGGATGAGAGGATTGAGTGCATCCTCAGGAAGTTTGCAAGAAAAAAACACCCAGTTGGTTGGGAGTGTTGATCTGTTTGAAGATAGGAAGTCTCCACAGAGGGATCTGGAGAGGCTGCACTGATGGGCTGTGGTCAGTGGTATGAGGCTCAACAGGGCAAAGTGTCAGGTCCTGCACTTGAGCCACAGCAATCCCATGCAATGCTCCAGGCTTGGGGGAGAGTGGCTGGAAAGCTGCTCATGGAAAAGGACCTGGGGGTGCTGACTGACATAGCTGAACATGAGCCAGCTTGTGCCCAGGTAGCCAAGAAAGCCAAGGGCATCCTGGCCTGTATCAGCAAGTGTGGCCAGCAGGAACAGAGCAGTGATCATCACCCTGTACTGGGCACTGGTGAGGCTGCACCTCAAATCCTGTGTTCAGTTCCGGGCCCATCACTACAAGAGATATATTGAGGTGGTGAAGTGTGTCCAAAGAAGGCAACGAAGCTGGTGAAAGGGCTGGAGAACAAGTCTCATGAGGAGTGGAGCAGCTGAGGGAACTGGGGTTGTCTGGATTGGATATTAGGGACCAGGAGAGGGTTGAATTGAGTATCAGGAAAAAAGTCTTCACCTAAAGGTTTGTCAAGCACTGGAACAGGCTGACCAGGGAAGTGGCTGAGTCACTGTCCCTGGAGATATTTAAAAGATCTGTGGATGCAGTTCTTACGGACATGGTTTCGTGGTGGACTTGGCAGTGTTAGATTAATGGTTGGGCTCAATCATATTAAAGCTCTTTTCCAACTTAAATGACTCTATGATTCTGTACTTTTTCTTTTGATTGTTTTCGGTCATGTAGGCTCTCTACCTTATTTATACATTTCCCTTGTCTAGTCTTTCTCTCCCTTTTGTATAATCTTTGCTCTTCATAAGGCTACTGTCCTCTTCTAACACTCTAAGCAAAGACCACTTCTTTCCCAGCTACCCCAAGTTTTTATTAGTCAACATTTCCCACAGCTGAAGCTGTTAGAGCTGGGACAAAACTGTTTGGAAAGCTCAGACCTTGGCAGCTGCTTCCTTGGCTTGACTGAAAAGTGTATCTACCCTTTGGCATACACTATCAGCTTTGAAGCCAGTCACCTGAGGAGCTATTCATTAGCTCACAGTGTAAAAACACTGATAGCCATGGGTGGGAAATAGCTTAGAGCTGGATAGGAATTAGAGACAGCAGTATTACAACCTTGTGAGGGCAAGAGGACATGAGGTGTTTCATGAGAAAGAAATAAAGCAAGAGGGTATAAAGAGGTAAAAGATAAATACAATATAATAGTAAATACTGATGGCATACAGTTATAAAAGCAGCCTGTTGGTCTAGATCTGAAATTCTGGAAGGCAACAGCTTGTTCCAGCTCAACCATCTTGTGCTGTGTCCACATGATCCATACCTCTGCTGGAACATTTTACAGTTATGCATTTTGGCTGCTTCCATGTCCTTCCTGTCTTGGCCATTGGAAGAAGGGGATATAAAACAGTAAGTTTCTTGCCACTACACATGATATATGAAAGTGGTATTAAAAGTCATCATGGGTGGATTTGCACAAGCAATCACCTCAAAACCGCTAGTTATAAAAAACTACAACTGTGATTTCGGATTTTTTCTAACTCTTGATTCACATAACAATGTGAAGAATTCAATGAAAGATCTAAATGATGAGTTTAGCATTACTACATTGGCACCAGCACTCTTTAGTAGATCCTAGTAATATGGAAGGAGTACTGCAAGCAGCTTTAGAGGTATTTCTGAAGGAGAGTTAGGAAAGTTGTCTGAAGGTGAATCTCTGATTCAGTGAAGTATAGTCTAGAAAAGAAACATTAGAAATAGAATCATAGAATAGGATTGGAAAAGACCTTAAGATCATCTAGTTCCAGCCCCTTGCCATGGGCAGGGACACCTTACACTAAACCATGCCACCCAAGGCTCTGTCCCTTCTGGCCTTGAACACCGCCAGCAATGGAGCATTCACAACTTCCTTGAGCAACCCATTCCAGCGGCTCACCACCCTCACAGCAAAGAATTTCTTCCTCATATCCAATCTAAACTTCCCCTGTTTAAGTTTGAACCCATTACCCCTCATCTTCTTGCTACAATCCCTAATGAAGAGGCTCTCTCCAGCATCCCTATAGGCCCCCTTCAGATATTCAGAGGCCTCCACACAGCCTTCTCCTCTTAAGGCTGAACAGCGTCAACTTTCTCAGCCTGTCTTCATACAGGAGGGGCTCCAGGCCCTGGTCATCCTCGTGGCCCTCCTCTGGACTTGCTCCAGCAGCTCTATTAATTAGATGGGTATGAAGCACGGAAAAAGACTTTTTTTCAGAAGTTTAGTTACAAATAATGACTGAGTTTAAGTCCAAGCACATGGAGGAACAGGCGTGAGCCCGGGACATTTAGAGAACTGTTTCGAGATGTGCAGCCCTTGCTTGCCTGCATGCTGACTTGAACCTAAGCTAGCTCTGTGAATTTTTGCCTGAGCTGCTCCTCGGCTCAAGCTGTTTTCATTGTGTATTAGTACATCTCAAGAGAGACAACTATTCACAAAGCGGGGCAGTGGGCAGGAAAAAGACTTCTTAATAGCTTTCAGTTGCATAAGTTAACTACATCTGTCAGTAATATCTCACAGTGGTAACATAATATATGCAACAACTCCAGTTCCATTCAAGGTAACAGTGACATTATGTATCACGTTCTAGCATTAGAGAAACCTTTGTTAATTTCAAAGACGGATCTAACAAGGTGCTTTTTCATGATAAATCCTTGCACATTTCCCACATGGTTGATGATGAATACAGCACACAGTTTATTGTCTAGGTCATTTTCCTTCGTAGGAAACCACGTCAAAAGCCCTCCTAGACCTTTACCAGCCTTTTGGTTTCGAGTGCCTTTTGAATTTTGATTTTGGATGACTCAATCAAAGAATCACAGTTATGATATAATTTTCTGTAAAAGGAAATGATCTTGCAGACTGTTCAACATTCATTTTTCTTCTCAGTAGCTTAAGTTTACCTTTCAGATTTTCATATCCCTCAATATCCTTCTAGTATCTGAAGGGGGCCTATAGGGATGCTGGGGATGGACTCTTCATTAGGGACTGTAGTGAGAGGACAAAGGGTAATGGGTTCAGACTTAAAGAGGGGAAGTTTAGATTGGATATGAGGAAGAAATTCTTTACTGTAAGGGTGGTGAGGCACTGGAATGGGTTGCTCAGGGAAGTTGTGAATGCTCCATCTCTGGTGGTGTTCAAGGCCAGGACGGACAGAGCCGTAGGTGGCATGGTTTAGTGTAAGGTGTCCCTGCCCATGGCAGGGGGTTGGAACTAGATGATCTTAAAGTCCTTTCCAACCCTAACTATTCTATGATTCTATAATGTCTTTTATCCATCAGTATCTTAGTATTATTGAGACTGTTTTGAATTCCAAACACTTTTTTGCATGCAAAATTTTTACTAGTTATAGGTTTTTCCCATGCAACATATATATTTGAAGGGAGTTTTTTCCCTGAGCAGATTACCTGTATAAACACATTTTGACTGCAAATAAAACCTGAGAATATTTTTCATAGTATTTTTATAAATAAAAAATTCTATCAGATGTTTTTATTTTTTCTGCTTCTTAGTCTTTTTTTATATTTTCTGACAGATAACAGACCAGTTTAAATTCTATATATCTAAATGATATTATATCTTCTAAACACTTCTTAATATTTTATTGACTTTTAATGACATGAAATTGTCCAGATAATTGTTTGGCTCTTCAAAAAGCTCTTCTTCAATGTGAGTAACAATACTATTCTGCATTTAAAGCAAGTAACCAAATTCTTTACTTACAATCATTCCTATTTCACGTTTGGGCTCCCTGATTCAACAAAATTACTGGAATAAAGCCACCTCTCTTGGTAAGACAGGTACAGAGGTACATCAGTGATAAAGGGAAGACTGGGGAAAATGTGGGCCCTCTCCAGAAGGTAACAGGAAACCGGCTACCCAGGATATGAGGAAGGCTAAGCTACTCAAAGACGACTTTTGCCTTGATCTCCACCACTGAGTATTTCAGTCACAGCACACAGAAGGCAAAGGCAGGGACTGGGAGAATGAAGAATTGTCATCAGTTGGAGAAGATCAGACTCAGTACCATATAAGGATCCTGAAGGTGTGAGAGTCCATGGGACCTGATGAGTTGCATCCATGTGTCCTGAAGAAACTGCGGGATAAAGTGACTAAGCCGTTCTCCATCATATTTGAGAAGTCATGCCAGTCCAGTGAAGTTCCCACTGGGAAAAGAGGAAACATAACCTCCAGTTTTAAAAAGGAAAAAAAGGGAGACACAGGGAACTACAGGCCAGTCAGTCTCACCCCAGTGAGCCATGGGACGTAGTAAGGATTGCAATAGATGCTCAGGATCCCTTTAAGCAAATTTCCTGTCATACTGCAAGAAGATAGGCATTCAAAGCTGGAACAAACTTCTGAGAGTTTCTAAGTGAGTAATTGTCATGGGTTCAGCAGTAGCAGTCATTTTTCTGCTTCTTGGTAGCTGGTGCAGCACTGTGTTTTTTGATTTTGGGCCTAGGAGCAGCGCTGATAACACCAGTGTTTGCAGTTACTGCTTGGTACTGTTTTGGTCTGATCAAGGACTTTCTGAGCCTCATGCTCTGCCAGGGAGGAGGGGAAGGCGGGAGGAAGCAGAGACAGGACACCTGACCCAGACTGACCAAAGAGGTTATTCCATACCACAGCACGTCATGTCCAGGATGTGAAAACGGAGAGAGCAGAGACCCGGAAGGGTGTGGTGGTGGACTGGGGGTGCACAGCATGGTCAGGTTTTTGGTGCATTGGGGGGTTCACTGCTGGGGGGTGCACTGGCTGGGTCGGGCTTGGTGAGCAGTTGTATTCTCTTTCTTTGCACTTCTCCTGTCATTAGTATTATTGGTGGTAGCAGTACTGATTTGTGTTATACTTCAGTTACTAAACTGTTCTTGTCTCAACCTGTGCGAGTTGCATTCTTTTAATTCTCCTTCCCATCCCCCTGGGACTGAGGGAAGAAAGAGAAGAGAGTGAGTGAGAAAACTGCGGGGGAGGGTGGGGGGTGGTAGAGACTTAAACCACAACAGTAATACTGGCTTCTTTCATAGCAGCTGATGCAAAGTATCTGGGAACAGATACATGTATGATAAATGTTCTAACAGTGGCATATATGTGTTTAAAAGTGAAAAGATTTTCTTTGCTGCCTCTGCAGCTGGAACATTCTAGCCTCTCCTTTCTTGGTGCTTGGCATATGATGTGTCTGTCTGCTGTTACAGCTGCTCTCAACACAAGATCATACTCAAGGTGGGGTTGAAAAACAGAGGAAAGGCAGACATGACACAAATACCATCTTAAATATGGCTGTTAAGTGAAAAGTAAGCCTCCTCTGAGGGCCAGTGAGCAGACGAAAAAGAAGAGCACCACACACGCAAAGTCTGGTGGTAAACTACGTCATCACAGGCAAACAGTGAGAGAAGAAAATGGAAGAGCTTTCCCTCATCTTGAGGGTATGAAGCCGAGATCTAGTTCTAGAAACCTCCTGGCTTTTATAATGTTACTCGGATAACCAGCTGAAAGGGGTTATTCTGGGCAGAAGTCTGGTCTTTGAAGGAAACAGCAAATGTGAGCCAGCCAAGCATCTTTCTCTGCAGTAATTGCTATGAGAACTGCTGTGGTTTAACACCAGCTGGCAACTAAGCACTAAGAAAAAATTAACTCTATGCCAGCTTAAACCAGGACAAATAATGACTTTGTAGCTCATTGTGTCTTGGTTTCTTCTTGTCATTGTTTGGTTGTTTTGTTTTATGTTTGGTTGGGGTTTTGTTGATTTATTTTTTTTGGGGGGGAAGCATTTAAAATGTAGTTGCCAAATTATCTATTACTGATTGATGCAGTTCTCAAAGATGAGGTAGGAGAGCTTCAGACAAGTGGAGAGCAAAACAAGTGTAAGATAAAGATCTGAAGGGCCTGCTCTTCCAAATCATAAGCTGAGTACACAATAGAACATGCTTCCTAATCCAGGGCATACATTTATCACAAGTAAAGCTACAGGCACTGCATGTTACTGGAAAAGCTACAACTATAGGTGATGAGGAGATCCTGCAGGCAAGTTTAGCATGAGGCATGACAAATACATATTTTGTCATATGTCCCAAGAGGGAAAATCTGGGAAACTGACAATGTCACAAACCTGCCTCACAATAGACAAACCTTTGTGGCACAACGGTCCAGTACTGCCCTCATGAATTGGGCAGTATATTAGTCCAATAAGCAGATACACAAGCAGCTTCTGGTCTTTGAGAGGGTCATGGAAGATTGAAAATGTCATGCAACATGAGCAAGATTTCTCTATGGAGAGAGAAAACTGATACCTGAAATTGAGAGTGACCTGTAATATGAAAAACATGTAAAGAAGCTGGATGGGATTTTTTTTTTTGTCTTTCTAAATTTTTTAAGAATTGGAAGAGTTGCCATTTCCTCTTGATCTCTCTTAAAGTCATATTTGACAATTTGGTGACTAAGGGGATTCTTCTAGAAAGAAGACTCTTCATATCTCCTTCCTTTCTCCCTTTGCTTTTCTACTCTCATTCCTAAAACAGTTTAATAAGTGCTGTAGAAACTTCTTTTTGGTATTTTGAGTGTCTAGCCCAACTCTACTTCAGATCAGTTCAAGGGGTTTCTAAAACTGCAAACATCACACAACAGTATTAGTGCACTGTGGTCACATAAACTACAGCAAACAAACCATAGAAGCAGTGGACTTCATGTGCATGGCTTTACGATCAGCATACTGTGCTCTCACCCACTCCTGTCTGTTCAGCATCCTAAAAATTCATAGCGGCGTAAAATGAAATTGTAACTGGGACTTTTGATCTGAGCCAAGGAATTACCAGAAGTGCTAAACTAACTGCTCTGCAGAACAGCACTCTTGATTATCCAACGGTGCAGTAAAGATAGAAGCTTTCTCATAGTAATTTACTTCTGTATCTCAAACTCTGCTCATGTAAGTTTAAAATTATAAAATTAATTGACCATTACCAATATCCTAAACATTTCCAACAACTGAGAAGTTATTTAAATGAAAAGTAAAGCAAAACCAGAGTCAAAAAACCCATTCTTATGTAGAGAACAATAACATCTGGCACACTCCAGGGCCCTGATTTAAATTTTATATTCTTGACTTCAGTGGTATTATAAAAAATATGATGTACACAAAGACACGAGAAACTTTACAAATATTACTGAAACCTTACAGTACATATGTGAGGAGGGTATTATTTTGCCGTCTGAACAAACAACACATAGAGAAGCTGAGGCATGAAAGAGTTAAGCAAATAAATCAAGTACACAAAGCAAGTCTGTTGCAAACTCAATTTCACAATTTGCAGTCTGTGTCTTTCCCCTAAAATTATTATTCTTCTCCTTCAGGTTATTATTGTTATTACGTTGTTTAGCGGTATAGGAGCTACCTTTTTTAGTTTTCTCACTCCTGACACAGACTATATTTCAACATTAAATAATATGCTTTTACAAACAGTAAACTTTTATTAACACAAAGTATTGTGGAAAGGAACAAAACCAGAGAAGCTTACCCAAATCCAGAAAACAAGCGACAGAAGAGGAAGAAGCCATAGCCCTGGACAAATGATGAAAGGAAGGCAAAGAATCCATTGACAGACATGCATATCAGGAGTGACTGTCTCCTTCCCACCTTGTCTGCCAAGCCTCCCCAGAAGAATGCCCCCACCATCATCCCCAGGTACACTATGCTACCTGCAATACACAAAAAGAAAGATGTTTTGTGAGCTACATAACTGACCATAATTGACCAGACCAAAAATAGTTGACCTTCTATACTGACAAAACAAACAGTATACAGATTGATTTCTCCTTTCTTAGTGAATATAAATTATATGCACATTTTTGCAAATCTATCTAGTGAGAACAGATTTCCTCTTGTGTGTTGTCATCTGTAACCAGACACACTGAAGCTTACTATAATTATTAAACAAGGTGCCTCTAGCTAGAACAATTAAAATAGAGGAAAATAAGACTGAAGGGGAGAAAGAATGCCACTACTTCCTAAATAATAAACTGCATTCATGTTAAGCACTGCAAAAATTATAACTTCCCCTACAGAAACAAATTGTCTGAACATTTCCAGAATATAAGCAGTTCTGTAGTGGTTTAGACACTGGGAATAAGATGTGTGGAGTCTGGAAATCATGAAACAGGCACTTTCCATTTGAGATCTACAGAATCAAAGATGTCCAGCTTGATTAGTTTTTTCTCTCTAGTTTTCTTTTCTTTACTACAGCAGTATACTGCTTTATTTAAAAAGGCACTGTCCTGTATACAGAAAAGCACTGGAATGTTTTGATTTGTGGGGTTTGGTTTTTATGGGTTTTTTTTTGTTTGTTTCCCAAAGAATTTTGTACAGATATATTAGTTTAGCTACATATATGAAAATGGGATGGCAAAAAATACTATGGGGTGATTTTAATTTTTTTTACATAAATGATGTTTTCAACATGAAGTATTTTCCCACAGAAAGGTAAGTTGAAATATTTAACATTTTAACCATTCACACGTAGCATATTGTACATCACTTCCTTTCCAGGGAAAAATCTTCTGTGGGACATTTGCAAAGAGGCACAACATAATGAGTACATTGTCAGAAGAAAAAGTATATCCCAAGCTTTGGACAGAACCAGACAGATTTCTATTTTATTTGATATATGCAATTCTTTTTCCACCTCTACTTTCTTACTGAACTTCCCAGTTTGCATTTTATCTACCTAGCAGTTGCTGTCATCTTCTATGTCTACTACAGAGCAGAAATTAAACATCAAGTATCTGGAAGCAGCTAAAATACTAGCAATCCAAACTGTGTCACTTTTCAAACAGCCACAAGAACAGACAAATTCCCCAGCAATTCTGCTGGGCTCAAATTGCTGTTTTGTAAATTTCTGGTCTCCAAAAGAATGACCTCTGCCTTGCAGCAGGTAGTTGGAATAGAAAGAAAGCTGGAAAAAAAACAGAGCACTGAAATGCCTGGGCTTTGTTAACTGCATATTAACAGAGAGGTCACTCATCAGTACTTCCATGCTTGGAATTCTAAATATTAACATTTGAAGTCCTGATATCTGCAGGGTCTCATGCACCCAAAAATATCTCTGTTCCCTCTCATTTGTTGTACAAGCAGTCCCCACTGCTGCTTCCTTGTGAAACATCATTTTAAACATTCAACAGAAGACACATTGTGTGAAATTGATTTTAGTAAGATAGAGAATTTTACTTTGTCTATGTGACTATGCTGTTTGAATCCACGTCCTTTGCCTTTGATTGTGACCAGCATCAGCAAATCAGTTTTTTCTGCAGCTGCCTTTTTAGCCAACATAAAATAAGAACAGAATATTTCTAGACTGACCATCTTCTCCATGGGTCCCTCAGGACAGTTTGACAAATCCACTGCTGCTCATCACAGGAGCATTAGCTATCCCTTTACACAAGCAAGAGCAACAAGCTCATTAGGAACAACAGCTAAATGTCCTCTCAGAACAACTTTTATCAATTAACATTTTCTAGCTATGACTGGGATCTTTGTCTTTCATCAAAGGATATTGATAAGAATGTAGATCAATCCAGAATTAGTAGAATTACTGATATTTTTGTTCTTCTTTTTAGCCTAAAATGGTCACAGAGACTACAATATACTTTCTGGTTCAGAGGTGTTTAGCAACAGACATTTATCAGATAGCTCCTTCATTCTGATCAGAAATTTTTATTCCAATAGTTGAGATTTTCCTGTGAATGTACACATTGCTCATACAGTTTCTGTTCCTAAAGAGATGAAGTTTGGCAAGTGGCTTAGCATATTTGCTCAACTGCTTTAAGATCTCTTTTGTGGGCAAGGTTACAGTACCACGCTCCATGTAGACCAGTACTCAAAAGCAGTTTGGAAACTCCATCCAGCAGACCTGGTGCTTGCTTGTCAATATTACTTGAAAGAACTTAGCAAAATTCAGTAGCTGCACTGACAGCAAACTGATTTTAAAAGGAATACAACATGGTTAATTTTTACTCTTAAAGTGAAATTCCATATAATCTTTCATATATAAATCTTGTTAGGTTTTCCCACTAAACACTCAAATATTAGAAATACTCAGAGAAGGCAAATCAAATAGTTGTGTATTTCTTTATGTAGATAGTTTGGAAATATTTTATGCAAATAGTATTCATTTTACCAGCTACTTCCTCATGATGCATGGAAATACCAAAACACTACGAACAATGAAAGAAAAAAGCTTTCAAGTCCTGACAGTTAAAAATATTAACCTTTCTTTTTAATGACAAGCCACTGTACCGTGCTTTGGCCTCTCTTTCACACATGAAATTCTTCTGAACAGCATTCAAAAGCCACTCCTTAAAATAATATTATTCTTCTATCAATAAACTGCTATAATAAGCTGATCTCTGAATTGCAACATTAGCTTATTCTTTCCCATCATAATAACCTTGAATATTGTCCTAATTTCCTTGCACACTCTTCGCAATCCCTCTCCTCCCCCACCAAGAGATCCCTTCCATCCTGAACTTATTGCAGCTGCCAACGATACCTGTTTCAGTGTATTTGCCTGTCTGTCTTCTTTTTTATATTTTCTGTCTTTCTTTGTACAGTAGGTAATAGAATCATAAAATCATAGGATGGTTTGTGTTGGAACGAGCTTTTAAAGGTCATCTAGTTCCAACCCCCCTGCCATGGTTAGGGACACCTTCCACTAAACAACCAGGCTGCTCAAAGCCCTGTCCAACCTGACCTTCAACAATTCCAGTGATCAGGCATCCACAGCTTCTCAGGGCGAACTGTTCCAGTGATGGACAGTGTCTTAGCTACCTCATCCGCCAGTTCCCTTAGGACCTGTGATGTATGTCATCAAGTTCCATGGACTTATGCATCTTCAGGTTCCTTAGATCTTCTCCTACAGCAGGCGGGTTTTCACTCTCCCAGTCCCTACCTTTGTCTTCTGTGGCTTGGGTGGTTTGGCTGGAGCTCTTGCTGGTGGAGACTAAGGCAAAATGTCATTGTTGAGTACCTCAGCATTCTCCATATCCCAGGTAATGAGATCTGTTGCCTTCTGGAGAGTACTCACATTTTCCTAGTCTTTTTTTTATTGCTAACATACTTACAGAGGTTTTTCTTGTTGCCTTTGATGCCCCTGGTCAGATTTAACTCTATCGGGGCTTTAGCATTCCGAACCTAATCCATGGCTGCTCAGACAATTTCTCTGTATTCTTCCCATGCCACCTGTCCTTCCAAGAACAAGCAAGTTCTTGGAAAGGACACAAGAAACCAACTGTAGGTTTTCTTGTGTGCTTGAGTTTGCTCAGGAGCTCCTTGTTCATCCACACAGGCTTCCTGGCATTTTTGCCTGTCTTCCCCTTTGTCAGGATACATTGCTACCGAGCTCTGTGGTGGTGATCCTTGAATATTAACCAGTTTGCTCGGGCTTTAAATGAAATCAAAACAGCTTTAAACTGAAAGAGGGTTGATTTAGATTAGATATTAAGTTCTTTACTATGAGGGTGGTGATACACTGGAACAGGTTGTCCAGAGATGTTGTGGATACCCCATTCCTGGAAGTGTTCAAGGCCAGGCTGGATGAGGCTTTGAGCATCCTGGTCTAGTGGAAGATGTCCCTGCCCATGGCAGGGGGATTGGAACTGGATGACCTTTAAAAACTCCTTCCAACACAAACCATTCTATAATTTTATGATTCAGTGATCCTTACATAAAGAACTACCACAAAATAATATTCCCCTGTAAAAAATATTTCTTCTTTTCTCTGAACAGTGCTTGAAGTAGTAGAACAATAAGCTCTGCATCTGTGGAGTAGGAAATTTTTAAGGTGTAGTTCTTAGTGGTTAAAGGAGTAAAACCATCAGTTGTTCAGACACCTGAAAAAGTCAATGGGTACTGTTTTCTGACAAATATGTAAGCCAGCCTCCATGTAACTAAAACAAAAATTTTTGCACGACTATTCGGAAGTTCAAGTCTTCTCAAGCCATGGATTTCCTTTATCTAAATGCTAGCAATTCCAACAGCAATCATTTTGTGTCTTAACTTCAGATGTTAAATGATTGCTTTTACTTAATTTTATGCAATATATGCAAATCCCTTAATGCCACAGCATATCAGGTTCTTTTTCTATTACTGCTCTTCAGACTATCCACTCCTTCTGCATTCCCTTTCAGGACAGCTGCAGACAGGCTTCAATCTGCTATTTCATATTGTCTAATGCAGATGCTTAATTACATATTTGGTTTGAAGCTTTTTGCTCTTCTGCTTAATAAGTGTTTACAAACTGTCAAGTTCTACTTACTATTAGATAATTAGAATTATTTTTAGCTATTCTGGTAATAGGGCTTATCTGTTTAAATAGATTAGAAGTATAAAGCTATTTCAAAATGTTAAAGCTCTTCAGTCTCCATATAAAATTTTGTAGCGTATCTCTCACACTACAGTGACTCTTGCACCTTAGAGCGTGACTTGCAACTGAGTAACCCATACGTTTATTTCTCTAATAGTAATAATTCTGAACTGACAAATCTTCACATAACAGACCATTTAGCATTTGCATGCTTTTTTAGAAAGCACCTCCTTATACCACTTTCAAACATGCCTACAAACCATCTATCTCATGACATCCAATCTGACACAAATCCAGAAATTTCACATAAATAGAAATTAAATTAACTGTATCTGGTTTTCATACAATACTGATGAACTGCAACACAGAAACTTAATCATAAAAGTCAGGAAAATGGAACTTAAAGCTGAGCAAATGTAAGATTATACATACTCTGTTGACCAGTGTAGACAGGAAAATGAAATTACAACTCAAGTAGCCCAACAGTTCCATGTGCAAACCTATTTATGATCTTTTAGATAACAGAGGGAAAAAAAAAATCATCAACACAAGTAAGCGACTCAAACAATTCAGGTTTGTAATAGTATGAGAGGAATATTTTGGTGATTGTTCAATCAAAGGAAAATTGCCATGAGGTAAACAAGCGCTCTACTTCTAAAGAGTAGCCTCACAAATACAAAACAAAGATAGAGCCTAGAAAAAGTACAAACTATTAAATGAAACAAAATAAGGTAGGGGGGAAACCTACACATTTCAAAAGGATCACGTCCAAATTTCCCTAGAACTTAATTCAGAAAAGGTAGTAGATATAAAAGCCCACTATGGAACTCCCAAGATAGTTGTAATACAACTGAAACTAAGTGAATGGGACTTAAGGCATATACAGAAAGCAGAAAGCAACTAATACAAGAAAAAATCTGACAATACAAAATTTTAGGTCAAAAAACTTCAGACCGACAAATACCTACAATTTATTTGTTTTGACTTAACATTGAGACTAAAGCATGGCTATCCAAATTCATCAAACAGTTGTGTTTTAATGAAGCTCAAATACAAGCCAGGAAGACTTTTTTTTTTCTTGGGAGGAAAGGAAAAGTGAGAACAGTTCTGTCCTTCCCATTAAAACAAACAAAACAACAAACCAACCATATTCCCCTCCCCCCAGTTGTTTTTTTTTTTCACCAGGAAAACAACTTTCATGTATTTTCAAATCTTGAAGCACCTCCAGTTGAAATTTCAGAGATAAAAACTCAGCTGGAAAGGTTTGACCAAAGGTTTTCCAGTGTTATAACAGAAATATCATCCACATTTAAGTCAGAAGGTCCCACAAAAAAAACATTCAAACAAATTTCATTTATGTATTAGCTAATTTTTTTTCCTCTGGCATCTTTTGTTATATTTATGAGTCTTATATTTCTATTTTTATTAGCTTCCTGTATTTCAGGCACAAAATTTACAACTGAAAGTGTTTGTGGTGTAAGGCTTAATTTAATTCCAACAGGAAAAAAGTTGACATTTTGCCTCCATGTTTCCTCTCATTTGGCTAATGAGACTAATTCAGAACAAGGTGATTTAGTTCTGCACCTTTACATTATCTGTTAATTTTGAAAAACACAGTATTTCCTTGCTTTGAGAGTCTATGCTATTAATTCTTTTTACAGTTCTAAAGACATTCACCTTATAATACATCTAAACTTACACAAGCGGGTGTACTGACACATGGGTTTTTTATTAATGAAATAACACTCTGTCTTAACAGATGAGTTTCCTGTGTACTTACTCAGATAGTATTTTAATTGAAACACTGTAATAACAAAAGGAATAACTGCTCCTGCTTATCTTCAGATCAAAATTGGGTAAATTAATAAATGCATGGAAGCAGCTCAGCAACTGCAGCGACTGTGACAGGTAATAGATTACTAGCTAGGATAGGACATTTTTTCCACAGCTGTATTTTCTGATAAGGCAGCAAAAATGGAGAATATGGTAAACCAGTACCTTTGCAGTACATTCTCATCATCACTTCTGCTTTATGAACGTTATCATGTCAATAACCAGATTTCTCAGAATAAAAAAAAATTGATCAGAGCTTTTCCATTTTCTTCATAAGAATCATTTACAAACTGAATACTGGTAGCAACTATTGCACAAGCAGCAGCACACCATTTCATACTGCTATTTCTTGATTAGTGATATCAACCATGCACTACAGAAAACAAGACCAAAGTACTACTTCCTTGACACAACAGAAATAACCAATCAATCAGCATTCAAATTTAGTAACACACAGCTGTAAGATCCAGCCAATCTGTGGTATCTTTCTTCCTATATAAACAATATTTTACAAGATAGTAGTTGCAATATGCAATATATAGAGCACACTTTATCAAAAACCAGTGTAATCCCAGGTGATGATGAGAAGCTGTTAACAGATTCCTTAGGTGCTGTCACTGAACATGCTCTTTTCACATTATCTTCTTTTTTGATCCAACAGTTCCCTCTGACATTAGTGAGAAAATCCTAACAGATGAGCTTCAGATAAAACACACCTAGTTAAGCTGTCCTAATACCACAAATTCCAGTTTTCTTCCACTGAACTGTGGAGGTTCCCCTGGATTTTTCTGCTCTCAGATTTAGATGCTAAATTAATTCTTTGCCCATCTCTGAATTGACCTTGTCATGCTAGAAATTGTTGTGACTTTGCAATATGAAATGCACTTCCATGACAATCCTGAAAATAAGAATGATTATAAATGTTGCATATGATTGAATAGTGCATACCATGGTGCAATGTGCTAGGATTAATTAAATTTCAAAGTAAAAATATATACTTCATTAATGCTTTAAATTGACTAACAGTAATATACATTAATCGTCTTATTTCATATCAAAACTGCTCATTTTGGTTACATGTTTTACTGCCTGAATGTTAATCTGTTATTTGCCTAGTCCTTCTTCTGACTGAAACCAGGTAAGTGCATGAATATAGCTAACTTTTCATTAATGCTGAATTAAAAAAAAAAACCAAAGTAGATACACCTACATTAATAATACATGCATCCAACTCCGAAAATCAAAGCACATGATGCTAAGAATTAATTAATAAAACTAGGCTTCTAGTAAAGGTATGTGTATTATATTAAAGCTAGCAGCTTTAATAAAGCTATTTCTCCAGGGTTTAACAAACCATTAACTCTCCTTATTGTAACTAAATTCCAGTAATGTGTAAACTTCTTTCCTTGTAAATAGGAGGAAATATTTTTTATTTTGCTTTATCTATATACTGGCTGTTGCCTTTTTCATTCCAATGAAATGAAAGGGTGGAAAAAGAGAAATTATACAAAAAAAAAACCACACCAAAACCAAAAACCAAACCAACCTTCCACTGGTTTCAGTAAAAGACACTGAACTACAATTAACCTCATCAGGAACAGGTTACCAAAATTAATAAGGGCCTGAAAATCACACATCTTCTGAAGTGCTGAGAAGAGACCTGGTCTACCTCACCTAGCACAAAACGGCGTAAAGGAAAAAGGAAACTTCTGTTGCTAATGGTCCCAGATATTTTTTCTGTTTTCCCATTTAGAGTAAATGAAATAGATTAACTAATCCAATGTCAGAAGAAGAATAACAGATCAGAATAATCCTCTGTATGGTGCCAATATGCCTGCAGGTGGTGGTGATGCTAAACAAGCTTTTTAGTTATCTATTTACAATAGTGCCGGAGGCACTGTTATAATGACTAATTGGAAAATTGTTTAGATGACTGTATCTATCAGCTCCTGATCTCTGTTTAACAAGACTTGCTACTGGCAACTTCAGAGCCAACCTTGAAAATTGCCCTGAATTCTAATGAATTTGGAAAATACTTGCACTCTGTGAAAAAGAGCAGATCTGACAAATGCCAGAAAAAAGCAATATAGAGCACAATAGACAGCCAGGGATCACATGGGGTATGTTCATTCATATTCCCTCAACTTCATATAAGGCTCTCGAATGCTAACCAGTATACAGCAAATAAATTCAGTCCAGCTAACATGACATGAAGAAATTTGCAAATGGGCCACCTTTGTCTATCCTTGAGAACACAGGCCTTTTTTTCACACTATGGATGTAAAGCCAGTGCCACTTTACACCATTTTCTTAATTTCCCTACTTTACATTACTCTCCCAACATTCTACAACCCTCCCCAAAGTCATATAGAAACATCTGTCTGACTGATAAATGGGTGTATGTGAGTCTTTGAAGATGCTTTGTCTGTCACCTGTTTATCCTGAGAAAAGCACGATTATTAAGAACTAGAATAACTTGACATTGTTATGTATCATTAAAAACTCTTAGGTTTGTTCTCACTAGCTGGAACAAAGACTGATAGATGTCAGACAAAAACATCACTAGTTTAGGAGAGCCAGGGAACAACATTTTACACTAGTGGTAGCGAAGTGCCCAGCTACAGTATTGATGAAATCCATGGATAAAAGACATAGGAAGAAATTTATTTAGCAGTGACAAAGTGCCATTAAATTATATTTGTTCCATGTCTTAATGAAGTTCAATAACACTTTACCATGAAAATATTTACTCTTCTTGCTGAGGAGCTGATATGTCCTCTCTTTCTAGTCACAGCTCAATATTAGATGCAAAACGCAAAAATCAGAGCTAAAATACACAAATAAGGAAGGTAACATTTCTATAAATGAAAGCTTGCAGATCATAACTTAATTCCATTGCAGAATTAACCAAACAGGGCTTTGGAAGAGAGTCCACTGTCATATATAAAATGTTTGGTTTAAAAAACTTCATTTGACACATTGATTTAAAAAATGATGCATCAACAGCCAGAGATCCCATGGCTTTTGAGAGAAGGAAGAAAAAGTGGTGGTGGCAGCCAAATTAAATGTGTGAAATTACCATGGCCCTCAGGCTTTTCCTTTGGGAGGAATTTCCTTCTTTTGGCCACTTCTATAAAATTATAAATTTGTGTGACATAAATGGTACAATTACTGATCTGTGGTGGGATAGGTAGAGCCAGAAAATAACCTGCAGTACATAAAAAAGTAGCCCCGTGATTTTCAATTATTTTAGACACAATCAATCTCTGAGACAGATGTTTGAAGATAACTACATGCACATAATTATTTAGTTTTAATTCTGTGTGCAAATAAAGGGTATATGCATTCTTGGACATGATGGTAATGCATGTCCATAAGCAGTCATATGTACAAGTATTTACTGGTTACCACACAATCTTCAGAAGTACACACATTATCCCAATTCCAGGCTGTATTTTTCATCATTTAAATAGAAGCAAGTTTCCCAATATACACTGAACTCACTTAATTCAGGTGAAGCAATTATATCTTGAAACTTGAAGGAGTGCTATATTCTGGCAATAAATATGAGGCACTGGAACAGGCTGACCAAAGAAGTGGTGAATGCTCCATCCCCAGCAGTGTTCAAGGCCAGGCTGGACAGAGCCCTGGGTGATCTGCTCTACTGGTGAGGTGTCTCTGCGCATGGCAGGGGGGTTGGAACTAGACGATTTTGACATCTTTTCCAACCCTAACTATTCTATGATTCTATGATTCCATGATTCTATGATTTTACATCTTGCTCAGAAATTTACCTACTACTTTATTAGCTATATATGCACTAACTGATCTCTGACATGTTCCAAGGTACACAGGTATAGTTAGGTCCATTTAACTAAAAAAAAAAAAAGTAAGAAGTACTTACTATGTTACGTACAGAGCTTTCAGAAAATGAATTGGTTAAAACAGTGTTTGTGCTAAACATGAATACAAACAGCAAGACTCTCAGCTACGGACTGTATTGCAATCATTTCACTTTGTTTCATATTGGGTTCCTCAGGTTAAAGCTGCATGACTGAAACTAGGTATTGAGTTAGGGAAATATTATGTTTAGCCCAAGGAACTAAATGGTGAACCTCTTAAAAACTAAGAGTGAACATGTAAGTCAATGGTGTCTGATAGCTTGTTTTCGTCAGTAAAGCTGGATGCAGGAACACCTCAAAAGAGTAAAGATATTTGACATGGAGGTACTGCTTCCCTGTTGGCAAAGCTTCAGTAAGGTGGTTTGGGAACAACATCCTCAGAAAAGGATGGTAGCTATGACCACCTTACTGGCTTATAACGGGAGCTTGCAACAGTGCAGAGGACTGAATATACAACATTTCATTAATGGTTCAAATCTGTGCTCCCAGTTCCTGTCTTGTGACAAGCCCATGACATTTCACATGATACAGGCTTAGTCCAGTTCATAGCAGACAAAAATTACACTGCATATTCTCTCAACTGTCCTTGTTTTCCCCTCAGAAAAGAGAAACAAACATAACCAACATACCCATTGGTCCACATAATGTAGCTTCTTATAAAGAAAAAGGATATTTCTTTTAAATTTTTCTCACTCAAACAATTGGTTTTGGAAGGCAAGCAGAAAAAACACTGCAGTAGGAGTACTTTAATAATGTCACTGCAAGGGAACGGAACTATACGAGAGGTGAATAATGTGCATGATGTAATTTGTATTTCTGGCATGTCCTTCTGAAGAAAGAAGACATTAATCCTACAGACTAGTTCTCAACTTTCTCTGGAATATTTAGCACAAATTTCAATGACTGTGGCTCTATTTCTAAATTTTTATATCATTGCTGAAGATTTATTACTACTATTAACTGCAAATGCAGTGGAGTTTCACTGCTATTTCAGTGAGACTCCTCACACTCAAAGGTCTGCTATGGTTTCAGTAAGTATTAACCTAGATGCATTTCCTGTGGATACAGTAATTCTCAGAGCCATACACAACTGCCTTATATTTTGAAATCAGCGCTCTCTTCAATAAAATTTATACCACTGCCAAGAGTCCACATTAAAAAATAAGTTCTGAATCTCTTCCTCTATGCCTTAAGTCTAAAACCAGTTTAAGAAAAGAACTTCCACATGCTTTTTTCAATAAAAATAAGAATCTTCCCATGGAAGTTTTAACTTTATAGAAGCACATCTACCAGCTGCACACAACAGTAAAATGTAAGAGTGTTAGAGGCTGGTTTTCCTTTATTTTATGTCACTTGTGGTCTATTACGTCATCACAAATCTGGTACCCTGCTAGTAACTGGAATATAACAATCTCACCTGTATCTAGTGAGCTGTAGTAATAATGAACAATAAAAGAGAATAGTGTTGCATAGCAATACATAAATATATAATCACAACAGCAGAAGAAATTTTACTCACTGCTGTGTAAGCTCAGTTTTGTGACATTCAACTCAAATTCAGACCTTTAAATAAATAGTGTCATGTGTTCGGCATGATAATATATGGAAGCACCATGCTGTCAAAACTGTTACTGAAATCAAATAGATGAGAGAAAACCATGATGCCTGAAGTAGATTTTCTTTAGAAATAAAGTCTTAAATGTCTGAATTTTAAGAAGAAATGCAAAACAGAAAGTCTGCTGCGCAGCATTACACTTCCTGAGTTTTCAGTCTTTGAATTCCGATTTAGCCCTGAAGTTGGAATTTCAGTTAAGCTACAAGTGTAACATAATGTAGAATTAACAAGGCTGATTAGAAATGGTTTAATGAATTCACAAAAAGCAATAATCATAATTTATCAGCAAGATAAAGACATTTAGTTTTCATGGCCTTTTTTCAAGCTTTAAAAATACATTTATTTACAATTTGCAAAAAGATTATTTATTTTTTTAATAAAATGTTTGCTTAACCATCAAGTAGCACAACCAAAACTTTAGCTTCCATATTAAATCATAGTCCTCAAAAGAGATCAGCAATCCCAAAAAAGCTCCTCCTCCCCTCCAAATCATGATGTGTCTAGGTATCTGGCCTGCACAGAGAACTTTCAGCTACTTAGTAAGTGGAAAAATGAACGAGTATCACAAGCACTGAACAGCAAAGAAAGCTCAACATAAAATTTCATTTAAGATTGTTTTAGTTTGAACATCTACAAGAGAAGTCTCTCTAAAAGGGAACTTTGTTGATTCAGCAAAGAATTACATGAAGGAAACCTATCCAAATGTGCAAAATGGAAACCACAATCTGAGAATAACAACTTGATTCCAGATTTGTTCATATATTTATGCCTCTGAAAAAGTATGCAAGGTGTCTACTGATGTAGAAGGTGCATAGACATGTTGGACAGTCCCACTAGGCAATTAGATGCCTGAATATTTATAAAATGGCCCTCTCAGACGCAGGTTCTGCAGTCCTTTATTCACTGACTTTTTGTCACATGCTCCCAGATTTCTGTCAGATGCAGAGACAATCCATATAGCCTCAGGAGAAGAGTGATGGACTTGGCAGTCCTGGGGGAATGGCTGGACCTGATAATCTAATAGGTCTTTTCCAACCATAGCTGATTCTGTGTGGCCTCACTGTGGTAACAAAGGAAAATAATCACTTCCCTCTAGTTACTGGTCACTCTTGCCAGTGCAGCCCCGGTTGTGGATAACTCTCATTGTTGCAAGGCATTGGTGACCCATCAACTTATTTCTTACTAGGAGCCCTATATCCTCTTCTGCAGGGCTGTTGCTGCCTAGCAAGACAATGCCTAGCCTATACCCGATTTATGCCATTCTCTCCGAGGCAAAGGACTTGTATTTGCCATTGTTTTGTTTCATATTGAATATAAATGTTGCAAAAGATCTGTGCAAAACCAGATTTACATTAAGTAGCAAATATCTGGCAAGCCAGTATTTTTTAAACTGTGGGGGGAAATAGTAATGATCTGGTATCCTTAGCACAGTTTATAAGCACTTCACATCAACTACTGAGCCTCTGGGTAGCACTTCCTCCCATGTAAGAGGAAGCACTGTCTTGGTGTCATTGGCAAATTTGCTGAGGATGCACTCAATCCCACTGTCCATGTCACTGACAAAGATGTTGAAGAAGATCAGTCCCAACAGTGATTCCAGAGGGACACCACTCGTTACTGGTCTCCAGCTGCACACTGAGCCATTGAGCACAACTCTTTGTGTGCAGCCATCCAGCCAGTTCTTTATCCACTGAGTGGTCCACCTATCAATTTGATGTCTCTCCAATTTAGAGACAAGGATGTCATGTGGGACAGTGTTGAATGCTTTGCACAAGTCCAGGTAGATGACATCAACTGCTCTGCTGCTGTCCATCAGTTCTGTAGCCCCATCATAGAAGGCCACCAGATTGCTCTGGCAGGATTTCCCCTTAATGAAGCCGTGCTGGTTGTCACCAGGCACCTTGTTGTTTTTCATGTGCCTCAGCATGTCTTCCAGGAGAACCTGCTCCAAGATTTTGCCGGCCACAGAGGTGAGGCTGACTGGTCCGTAGTTCCCCATGTCGTCCATTTTCCCCTTCTTGAAAATGGAGGTAATATTTCCCTTTTTCCAGTTGTTGGGAATTTCATCTGACTGCCATTATTTTTCAAATATGATGGACAGTGGCTCAGCAATTTCATTTGCCAGCTCCTTCAGGACCTACAGGTGGATTTCATCAGGTCCCATGGACTTGTGTATGTTCAGGTTCCTAAGATGGTCTCCAACCAGATCCTCTCCTAGGGAGCAGGAAAGTTGTGAACGCTCCATCGCTGGCGGTGTTCAAGGGCGGGTTGGACATACCCTTGGGTGGCATGGTTTAGTGGGAGGTGTCCCTGCCCATGGCAGGGGGATTGGAACCAGATTATCTTAAGGTCCTTTCCAACCCTAACTATTCTATGATTCTATGATTCTGTGTTACTTAGGTTTTTAAAATAGAGTAGACGTAGGAAGTACTGCATTAAGCCAGCTAATATGCAATGCAGAATGGGTAGACGTGTCATTTATTTTCCCGGACTGAAAACTATTCCAGTCCAAAAGACTTTGTTATCACCTCTGCACTTTCCTTCCTTTAAATATTATCAAAAGTGCGATTATTAAATTCTGACAATATCAGAGAAGCCTTTTACACCAAGGCATTATTTGACCCTAAACAGGGGTTTCAGAAAATCCTTTGATTTCTCTAAGTAAACTGTTGGTTGCTATTCATATTCACAATAACTGCATTATCAGACCAGTGATTTATCATGATACTTATGGTTTTTAGATGGAAGAAACAGTCTGTATGGCTCATCAACTATGGTATCTTTTAAAATGAGATTGTCTTGTTAAATAAAAGAAAAAAAATGCAACAGGTAGGCTCTATGAATATTATCACTTGTTTTTAATTAGCTCAAGTTCCCTAGTAAACTATCATGGCACAGTATACAAGAAATCAGTTTTTTACAACTGAGTCAATCAGTGCTTTTCAATGACAAATTAACATGTTCTTAGTGTGTTTCCTAACAGTCTAGAAAATTGCCTGGAAAATAAATACTGTGTATGTATACCAGTTCCAGCCTATGACTCCTAGCACTGGTCCCATGACTTCAGTATTTTAACAACATTAAAGCCCTCTGGATTATGGAATTATAACTATGAAAAAAAAAAATATGCCTGTCTGGAAGACCCCAGTTAGAATGTAATTATGATGCGAAATCACAATGGCAAAATAATTGAAATGCATGGCTGTGGGAGCCTAGTTATGATAGCATGAAAGTCCTTTCACTAAGCATTCACTGTCATTGTGGATATTTTGTATCACTGGAATGAAGGTTATGCTGTCTGCAAAGGTTCTATATACCTACATTTGTTACAAGCCGTAAGTACATCAATATGCTGACAAATCACAGCCTATGATATATTTCTATTAGCAAAGTGCAAGTAACATTATTTTTGTGAAATTATTGACAAAACCACCACAAGTTGCAATGCCTTCAATACACATTTGGAAAGAAACTGCTTATCTCTATTCTCTCCTGCTTTTGTATGCTAATCTTTTTTAGCATGGAACTACTTGTTTGCTAATACAGCACAGAGTCTAGTGTTACATTATTACAAAAGGAAGATAGAGGGATATCCATCACAATTTCTGCATTTGAGGCATGAGAATACATTGCTTGCATACCTCGGCCTTCCAGAGTAATTTCCTTAATTTTGTCAGGAAGTATCACCTACATATACACACACATCTATGAGGTATTTTAACAGCTTACTGAATTTTAGTTAGACATGGATGGAGTCATTCCAATATACCTCACATGACAACATCATAAGAAGTCTAATAACAGGGAAATCCTTAATGGTCTTCTTGACATGGGGCAGACCTCAATAGGTGGCTATGAATCCTCATGGCAGCCTCATGGCGGCTTAGTGTCAACACTTCTGACACCCAGCTCCAGATATCTCCATAGTAGTTACCACAACTGTTTGAATGAAACACAATTTTTAGAAAATATAATCTATTTTCCCCCAAATTTCAGTTCTATATAGTGATGTAACAAAGGAAAATCATTATAGCCATGTTCTCCACACTTGCAACTTGACAGGAGAAGCCAGGAATGTTAACGAGTTCAGAATATCGGAATCGTGAAAAGATCCATTTCACAGTTCGACTTTTAATGTAAATGGATAGAACTGCATATGTGGATAAGTTAGCAACTGAATGCATTAGCATCATGAAGCTCCATCTTAATGTTGCATAACCTTGTTCTTTTCCATAACTCCATACGAACTAATTGCAGAGAGTTGTGGTGGCTGCACTTACATCGTTATTGTTCCAGAAAACTGACAACTTTGACCATTCAACTTTTTGGGAGTGCGTGTGTGGTAAAACAAACTGCGTTATCAGTATAAAAAAAAAAAAAAGGCAAAAAGGAGTTGAGATCCATCAATTTTTTTTCCAGCAATAAAGAGGACTTACAAAAAGTGATTATTAAAGTTTAAAGATATCCTCAGCTGCAAGTACTGGATAGCAAAACCACACTGAAAGCAAGTCGGGCTCATGCTGATTTTATAAAACATATTCTGTGTTACTATCTGCACTGACACAGTAACATTTTTCTAGAGCTACCTTTTGGAGTTGTTTTGGTTTCTCTTCCTTCTCTCTGCTCTTTGAGTAGAGCTCCATAACAGCTATATATACAGACATGTTTATGCACTTTCTTTAAGAAGTAGATCGGAAAACGCAAAGGTCCAAGCATGACAAATACAAAGCTTGTAAATTTCTGTAAAGAAACAGTACCAAACAGGTTATTTGTATGCAGACTCTTTAACAGTAAAAGCTTAGATAATTTATTTTCTTTTATTAACAGTTTAACCACTGCACTGTACACATAGAGTAGTTAATTTCTAACAACAAATGATCAAATGGCAAGGAACGACTCAAAGGACTCAGCCATCTGATAACTTGGCTCCCATTTCCAATCATGGTCCTCTCACAAGGAGGGAGCATTAGAGATATAAATTAGGGTAACTACAGTCCCCATTATTGAAACCTATAGAGCCAAAAAGCTCGTATCAATATGTCAGAATACAACCTGTCATGGCCTTAATGATCTGCCCAGAAAGCTTCTGTGTTACTTAAGTAGCACAAGTAGCCTTATGTTATTTAAAATTCTGAATCTAATATTGATTCATTTGGTATCTCAGGGTCCTTCTAATTGATAGTGAGCAAAGAAATAAAATCTGGAGACTGACTTAAGTTTAAATCAGTTTTGTTAAAATGAGACTGTTGCAACAGAACCATGCATTGTAAGGATGCAGTAAACAAACAGTACACCTTCTAGAAGACAAAGATTCCTAAATATTTTATGAGAACCCTCCTTTTCTGTAATAGCTTGGGTCCTTCAGGCCTAAGCTGCTTATCTACACACACCAGCTCCATTTTCTGCCACATCCAAAGCCCCGATGCTGCTACCTCCCCTCATCCTCAGGGAGCCATTTCTACACCCTTTCTCCATAGCCCTGCCCCATGAGATCCTTGCTTTATCTGCTGCACCTGAGCATACCCAGGGAGAGCAAGCACAGACCTGCTCACAGTGCTGCCGTTCTCACCAAGTCACAGAAGGCTGCCTCAGCCTGCCTCTTTGCCGCACTGCGGGAGAGAATAGGCAACAGGATGAGACACAGCCCATCCCCATCAGCTGAACAGACAAAAAAGGGATACCCTATGCTCTTCTTCAGCCCTTTGGCCTACTGATTCTGTTTCCCCCTAATCAAAATAAACATTATACTTTTTGGATGGCCAGAGAGCAGTCATTGGGATAAAAGGAGTAAAGGACAAAAAGAAGGAAAAGGCTAGTCAAAATTTTCCCTGAATTTCTTGCATTTCCCGGATTGCATTCCACTTTGCCCTTGGGATGGCTCACATGCAGTATGTTTCTGGACAGTTGTATCATCTTCTCTTTATTATGCCTGTATAAATCCAGCAGAACTCCAATACTCTGACAATGGTTTGGTTTTTGTTTTGGTTTTTTTTTTATTGTTCATTGGCTGGGTTTTTTTTGTTTGGTTGTTTGTTTTTTTTTGGTTTATTTTGGGTTTTACTTAGTTCATCTGCATGTCTACTCTTGTATATGAGAACAAAATGTATCCCTCTGCTCTTAAGTTTTACTGTGCAGACTTCCATTTCAGCAATTTATATATACTTACTGAAAAGAAAAAGTCTAAAAAATAAAATTATAATCTTCATTAAATCCATACAGCTGTTCATGCACTTTGTGGATCATATATATTCAATACAAATATATTTTTTTATAAGCATTGGTGTTGACAAATACATATTTAGGCATACTGTAAGCAACACTTGTAATAGCACAAAGACAGAACAAGGACTTTACTCACCAAGCCATCCTGATCCAGAATTTGGTATACACATATCTGTTTCAGCACTGGGCAACACAAATCCTACTACAAAAACTTCAACCCCATCAGCCATCAGGGCCATTCCCAACACAAAGAAAAGGGCCCACTGGAAACGACCATGGCCACATTCTTGTATTATCAGTTCATACTGCTGTGCTAGCTCTTCTTCATCAGCTTTTCTCTCTGTTTCCAGTTCATGACGATTCTTATATTCATCACGCATAGGCTGACCCAAGGCCACCATGCCATCTTTACCCCCCATGCTGGGGACTCCCTGATACTCCCCTTCATAAATTTCATCATCTTCATCATGCCCTTCAGTTGCTTCACTTGATCCTTCATCATCGTTAGCTTCAACACCATAATTTCCTCCTTGCACATAGTAATCATCATCATCTTCCTCATCCTGGAATCGATTGTAGGACCTCTGTGTGTAGCCATCCTGAGCCTTTTCAACAGCTTTATTCACTTTTTTCACTGCTTGCCTCTTCACTTCTTTGGCAATATCTTTTGCCCCTTTCATTAATGAAGTTCTATCTTTGTATGTTTCCTCCATCTTGTATCAAAGAAGGACTACTGTTATGCTGCTGCTATTCTGCTGTGGGACCTGCTGTACACTGTTTAGAACACCTACTGTGTGTTGGACATCAGTGGAAAAGGCCCAAGTACATGTGAAACTGTAATGTTCAGCCTGAAAAATATGAGAGAGAAAAGTTAATACTTTGCTCCTTAGTTGCTTCTTTACACTGATGCAGTACCACACCAATCTTAATTTAAGCACACAACACTACAGTTCAGGTCTTCAAATGTACAAACCTGGATTTTCCTCAGAGATATAAATATCCCAGGTTACAAGGAAAATACTCTCAAGAAAAAACATCCTTACTGTTTCTCAAAATGAAATTTATTACACTCTAGCCTTAGATACCAGATTTTATTCTGAAATCAAACAAGGGATTCCATGCACCATACATCATATCAACTCCATCTACAATGTCCTTCCCCATTTGACCTGCTTGCTACGTTTTGAACTACCTGCTATGTAATAAAACACTGCTTTTCTCTCAATGAGTTACCATGAAATAGCTGTCCTCTGTCCAGCCTCCTACTTACATGAATCTTGTTTAGAGTTAATATTTCTAAAATCCATACTAGTCTCTCAAACTGACTGAGCTTGGACAATGATTTCACAGTGCATTCATACTGAGTCCTAGCAACATGTATTTCTATGCTAAAAGCGTCAGCACAAGGAACTGGGTGGATAGAAGTGGTGGGACTTCCATACGTCAGAGTTTTCCAATACCTAAATCATGCCCCGACACATCTCTCTTTCCCCTGCCCATAGTAACAGTAGAGGAAGCCTGGAGCAACTGTATATAAACAGCTCATTCACCCCAGTGTGCTAGTCTGGCACAAGCTCAAGCCAATCTACCTGCATGAAAGCACCAAGACATTTTATCCCTGTTCCCCTGCTGTACTTTTAAATTTCTCCCTTTATGCAGCCCCAGGATCACAAATACAGGCACAACGAGTCAAGAGCAGCTTGCTTGTTTGGCTGAAGACAAACCATTCTCTTCTTTTCCACAAAGTTTTCACGCATACTAGCAAGGCTATTTGCCCATCATGCATCTGCATGGTCGCTAGGGGTAGTAGAAGGAAATGGCAGCAGCATGCAGGCAGATGGAGGGGAGAAATGCACGATCCTTCTTTGGCAGCCATCCATAGTTATAACAGCTGAAATCAATTACAAGACTGCACCATTATTCATGTGTCGAAAGTTAAGAGGAGGGTGAACCTGGGCATTGCAACAGGACTGCAGAGGCTTCACCTCTGAGACAAAGCAGGCTAAAATCTCTTTAGCAGCGCTTCCAAGAAAACAGTGCCTGCTTCCAGCTTGGGGAAAGGTTATTTTTAAACATGACCATGTTAATGAGCATAACCTCAGAAAAAGCTGCAGTGGTACAAATAGGGAAGCAGTGAGGTGTAATGCAGGAGTAAGAACAAACGGCTGGAAACTTCTGAATAAAATCCTATTCCCTTTACTAAAGCAGTGTGAACTGCCCACCCTGAACTCCATGGGAGAAGACCAGGGTAATGCTTTAAGAAGCTGTCCTTTATTTATTCAGCTGTCAACACTGTCCCAGAAGTACATTCCGGACATCAGTTTTAAGACTGATACTGTTTTGAGGGATAAGAAGAATCACAGACTGCATTAGATAAATTAAGGACATGATGTACTTCTGATTAAAAAAAAACAAACCCTAAAATCACACAGACACAAAGGTAATATGAATTAAGAAGCTAAAAGATATATCCTGGATTCTTTGATAATGACTATAGAAATTCACCTATGGTGGAAAGTGTCTTTATTTTTAGTTCCTTCCTCTAGGTTACACTCTGACTGCTTCTCAAAGAAATCAAATGTGATAGCACTACTCAGCTATTCAGTGTAAACTGAAGCATTTACTAGAAGAGAAATGCAGCCCTAAAAAAAAAAAAAAAAAAAAAACCAACAAAAAAACCCAAACAGAATGTAATATTTATGGCTGAAAACCGTAGCCTGATCTTAGGTACATAATGATCATTCTAAGTAGGTCATCTTGATGAATCTTTTATGCTAAGGCAGATTCTCCAACTACACCTTTTCAGTTTTCAAGGCACTTCTTAGAAGTTATTCTTTGTGTACTGAATTAATCATCTGATCCCTACTGTTACCTGTGTGTTAATACCAGGTCTACTATCTGTTATTAAACATACAGTGCATAAAAATGTCCACTGCATCTGCTGTAGCTTCTACAAGTACTTTCAAGAAGCTAATGATCACCTAACAGGGACTTCTAATTACGATGTGCTCCCAGATATTGACCATTTTAGATTTTTAGATTATTCTAGAGTATGCATGCGCCCTATTTAACCTAAACTCTGAATTTCTCTGATTCTTACTTGTTTGTTTGTTTTGTTTGGTTTTTTTTTCATTTGGTTGGTTTTGGTTTTCCCCAGTGAGTAGTCTTCTATTAAGGATTTTCAGTTGTCAAATGCCATTTTACTATAGGGTATGTCCATGGAAGGAAGATAGCGGGAGTCTGAATGCCAACAGAAGAGTATAAAGTCTGAATGCCAACACTGGCAAAATCGTGTGTTGCATTCCTATAGTACACCTAGCTCATGAGTTCATCAGACTCTAAAAACACAGATTTGCAAAAACAACTGAGCTTACACTGTAGTTTATGATATACCAGGTATGGCAATAGGAATTACACCTGTTCAAACTCAACAACGATATAACTCTGCCAGCAAAAACCCGCACATAGAACATGTCAAATTTCTGTCTGGATAGAGTATGAAATAAAAAATTTATCTTGCCTAAGATTACCTACTTTGAACGCTGTTTTTTAAGCAGCTTCGCTTTCTTAGGGAATTTAATCCCTTCCTTAAGAGTGATAAGTACAAAGAGGAATTATTTACAGCCCATGCATGATAGCTCCCCACCCTTTTAATTACGTTGGACTGATGGAGTATAAGTAACTGGAAAGTCTGGAAGAGTGAGGAGTAATGGCTACTTGAGTAGCATAAAGCAGCAAAAGCACAGATGAGAGAGTCTCACCATATACTCCTGTTTGTACTGACTGTCTTACCCAAAAAGCCTGCTCACATTCACTAAACACTAAATGTCACATTCTTATTCAATTCCTTCAATTAAAAAAAAAATCCAGGAAAATAGTGATTTCACCTGGAAGAAAAACACTATTTCAAGCAATAATTCCTTTTACTTTTGTATCCCCACAAAACAGAGATGCATTCACTAAAAAAAAAAACAAAAAAAACCACACAAAAAAACCCAACAGATTTTCTCTAATGTTTGCTTTTTTCCATTCTATTATATAAACAATTTCAGTACCTTTACCTTTAAACATACTATGCTAATCTGAAATGAAGGTCAGACATTATAGACTGAATCAGCAAGGTCCTATGAAGATGTAAATCTACGAGAAGTCAGAAAACCCATTCCCACAAAGTCTTACATCATTGCTCAACATAATCTGTAAGAAGACTCACTAAAGATTAATGACACATGATATTAGCTATATATATATCTTCAAATAATAAATTCTTCAGAATAAACACGGAAATCTATTCTGAACTATCACATTTCAGATACACTTGGAGACCTAGTATAATAACCTTCCCGATCTGATTTTGAATCTGTGATTCCTTTTCAAAGGAAAACAAAACAAAACAAACAACACACACCCCCCAAAAAAAGACAAAAAATAAAACCACAAAAGCAAAATAAAAGAACCCCCCAAAACATCACTTTTTTAAGTATGATGATGCCTTTTTAAATGAACATTTTACCCAACATTTTGATTCTTGTTTAAATTTTTCTGCCTTCATTTTTGAATGGATACAAGTGTTTTGTTTCTTCTGAGTTCATCTGTTTTTCAATGGTAGTCTTCATCTGAAGCTATGATCTTCCATTAGATCGTAACTAATTTCAATTATATTACTCTGATGTGTCAAATGATTTTATTTCCAGGTGAAATATAAGCAGGAGAACTATGTGAACTCACAAACACAAAATGTTTTTTTTCTTGCATGTGTTCTCAGTTATTAAAAAATGGTAAGAAAAAAAATAGAAGTATTACGCATTGCTATGTCATGACAGAGAACAACAGTATTCAAATTTTGTGGAAGTTCAACAATTTTTTACATGATACAGTTCATGTAACACAAAGAATACAGCCCTACAAGTCACCATAGATGTAAGCCATATGCAGAGGTACAGCCCATCCTTTCATTTACTAGGATAGCTGCAAACTTCATGTAACTCCACCTCTTCATGAGCAAAACTGTTCTGGAAGAGCTGTCCTATTATAATTCCAGGGTATGGAATTCAGCATGCCCCAATAGAGAATAGAAAGCTCAATAAAATATATTTGTAACTGTATTACATTTATTTATTTATTTATTTATTATAAATAAGAGCTGGCACCAAAGCTGATGAGAATGGGATTCTTTTAGGGTAATGTTAGCTGATTAAAATTAAAGCTTCTATAGCCTAAACAAATTTTCTTTTTCTCATGTTGAAAGTCACACATCCAGACTGCAACTCTCCTATCTCAGGCTGCAGTTGCCAAAGCCATGTAAGTCACTGTAAGCCTGCAGTGCCACCACCAGCAGCAGTCCCAAATCCTTTCCCAGTTCATAGAATCACAGAATCATAGAATAGTTAGGGTTGGAAAGGACCTTAAGATCATCAAGCTCCAACCCCCATGCCATGGGCAGGGACACCTTACACTAAACCATGTCACCCAAGGCTCTGTCCAGCCCAGCCTTGAACACCGCCAGCGATGGAGCATTCACAACTTCCCTGGGCAACCCATTCCAGGGCCTCACCACCCTCACAGTAAAGAATTTCTTCCTCATATCCAATCTAAACTTCCCCTGTTTAAGTTTCAGCCCATTACCCCTTGTCCTCTCACAACAGTCCCTCATGAAAAGTCCCTCCCCAGCATCCCTATAGACCCCCTTCAGATACTGGAAGGCTGCTATGAGGTCTCCACATAGCCTTCTCTTCTCCAGGCTGAACAGCCCAAACTTTCTCATCCTATGGCATTCTCACCATTTGTCCTGTACCAGCACTCTTCACTATTCATTCTCAGTGCAGGCACAAAACACGTACACAAGATGAGCCTGGAAATTCATTAATCTAGTACACATCAAAGATCCTGAGCTCAGCAGAGATGGTCATTACATGCTACACTGAACTCTCTCCCTATTTTATTCCTTTCCTTCCTCATCAAGCAGCAGAGTTAGCTTTATCTCTCTTCACTGTATGCTTTACCTGCCCAGTTTCTCTTACACTATTTAACTAATCTACCTATGTCGTGGTTTAAGCCCTCCACCCACGCAGTTTTACTCACTCATTCACTCCCCCTCTTTCTTCCCCCAGTCCCAGGGGGATGGGGAGGAGAAGCAAAAGAATTCAACTCGCACAGGTTGAGATAAGAATAGTTTAGTAACTAAGGTATAACACAAATCACTACTGCTACCACCAGTAATAATACAAGAGAAATACAAAGAAAGAGAATATAACTGCTCACCAAGCCCGACCCAGCCAGTGCACCCCCCAGCAGTGAACCCCCCAATGCACCACCAAAAACCTGACCATGCCGTGCACTCCCAGTCCACCACCACCACTCTTCTGGGTCTCTGCTCTCCGTTTTCACATCCTGGGCATGACGTGCTGTGGTATGGAATAACCTCTTTGGTCAGTCTGGGTCAGGTGTCCTGTCTCTGCTTCCTCCCGGCTTCCCCTCCTGCCTGGCTTAGCATGAGACTCAGAAAGTCCTTGGCCAGACCAAAACATTACCAAGCAGTAACTGCAAACACAGGTGTTATCAGCGCTGCTCCAAGGCCCAAAATCAGAAACACAGCGCTGCACCAGCTACCAAGAAGGAGAAAAAATGACTGCTACTGCTAAACCCATGACAACCTAATAGGAATAACACTAAAGGAATTCATTTTAACAAGATCTTGCTTGAAATTTGACAACCCTTATCAGATAAAAAAGGGACATTTTTGCCTGAAATCATGTTCATTTTCTTTTACGTACATCAGCCATTAGCAAAAAATACTGCCTTTAACTGCCTCCTCTGGCCTTAAAGTATTAACAAACCCAGATAACTTTACTAATACTTTTCTCACAGCGCTTTTGATCACAGGCTTAATTCTCTCTCACTTACAGCTGGATATAAAAGCATGGAAACAGGATCTGCAAAAGCTCTGCTTAAAGCAGTACAAATGACTGTGAAAGAACAAGAATGAAACATTCTGTCCAGTGAAAATCAGGAAATCTTAACTGAATCACTGAATAAAAATTCAATAATATTATAAAAATGAATTCTCCTTTAACCAGGGGACACAGAGAAGAAAATGACAGTATAAATTTGGGAGGTGGGCCATTCTTCACTTTATACTTGCACTTTATTATTCTTTTCTGCATTACTTCTATGCTCTAAATATCTTTCAAAGAATATCCCAAAGGATGGTGCCACAGGGCTGATAAGTTTTATGGGCACCACCAACACTTTAAATTGTGCACAGATATTTCTAATTCAGCCGGCTGTTATTAAACACACTCAGACTTCTAAACCTCTCTGGTCCACAGTTCCATCTGTGGTCACAACCTGGTCTGAAGATTCATCTATGGTCCACCCTCTCTTATAATGCTCTTTTCATGCTTTTTTTTGACCTACAAAACAGCTTTATTACTGACAGTAGGGGAAGATGTTATCTACTCTCTGATTGTAAAACTTACCAACCCATCTAGACTCAGCTCAATGTGTCCCTCCACTCCAACAGTAGGGCTAGATAGGGTTACAAAACTGAAATAATAGTATCTTTAAATTATAGCACCAAAACTGTAAAGACTTTGCAGTGGAGTGATCCTTTCCGTTGTTTTTTTTTTTTTTTAAATCAGAAGCTTACTTGAGAGGAAAAGGTGATTGAACAAAATGTCATGGTTTAAGCTGTAAATTTCACTTCTCCCTTCCTCCCCCCCCCCCCCCCTCAGATGAGAGGGAAATGGGGAGAAGAACTGAAAGAATGTAACTCCCACAGGTTGAGATAAGAACAGTCCAGTAACTGAGATATAATACAAATCACTACTGCTACCACCCATAATAATAATAGTGACAAGGCAAATACAAGGGAAAAGGATACAACCGCTCACCGCCTGACCGAGCCGAGAGAGAGAGAGAGAGAGAGAGTGCAATTTCCGGGCTCCCGCCCCCAGTATTTTACATCCTGGGCATGACGTACTGTGGTATGGAATAACCTCCTTGGTCAGTTTGGATCAGGTGTTCTGTCTCTGCTTCCTCCCGCCCCCCACCTCCTCCCCGGCAGAGCATGAGTCTCAGAAAGTCCTTGGTCAGACCAAAACATTACCAAGCAGCAACTGAAAACACTGGTGTTATCAGCGCTGTTCCAGCTACCAAGGAGAAAAATGACTGCTGCTGCTGAACAGAGGACACAAAAAAAAAGGACATACTTTGAAATTTCTTGTTATCTCTTACATAGCAAACCAGTAACAGAGAATAGCACATACAAAGAAAACAACTTTACTAACAAGGGTTCTTTTTAATCTAATTCTAATTACTTTTTTTTTGCCCTAATGTACTTAAATGCAAGAGTTTTAATTGCTTTTGTTGGTTTTGCAATCAGTTTCATCACTATCTGATCACTATCTGGTTATTTAAAGATGCTACTGGTTTTCACATGGCAAACACTGAAAAATTCATTCTCATTAAAGGCAAGGCAGGACAATTGGAATCCTCTTCCAACACTGTTTTTATTTGCTCGTTAAACACTCTTCCATGCTTCTTCACATGCTTCCTGTGGATCTATTAAATAAGCATTTCCAGGATCTATGTTGGGTGGTGGTTACTAAAATGCATTGACCTGTTCAGTAAGTATTGACAAGAATCGATCAAGGAGAAATTTCAGACTGGATGACATAAACTAAGCTTCTTCAGAGAGAGTGCACACTGTACCCACACTGCCTGCAATGACAATCCATATCTTGGGGAAGTTGAAATTCTATTATTTTCAAAACCTTCATTTAAACCAAACATATTTGAACATATTTCTGAACTTTTCAGACACACCATTAGATAAAATTGTATTTCCCAGTTGGAGCTACTTCTCTTGATAATTCACTTTCTTCATTGGGATATGTGCATCCAGTATGCCTTATGCTTTTCAGTTGCCAGAATTATAGTGAAAATAATCATCCTGTTTTTCAATAGTGAACAGGTGGAGAAGCAAGTTTTCATTGCTCATCACTGCCAATCAAAAATAAAAACAGAACACCAAAACCACACCTACCAGCACTTTCTTTTATCTGCCATGGTCATGTCTGCTGCTGCACAGAAAGCAAACAAGAGTGTCCTCTGAAAGTAAAGTGCCACCCTCTGAGTAGAACGGCTTATGGTTGAAAGCAGATGGAAAAAAAAAATCCCCTCACAATGGAGAAGGGAGATGGAAAACCTGGAGATAGGTAACTAAAAAAATTCATTTTTAAAGTGCCGAGACTGAAGTCCTGAGAACAATGGCCAAGGAATCCCACCCTGGAAGAAAACTAATAAAATAACACACTATAGAAAGTCTCCAGGGAATAAAACCTGCAGGACTCAAGTAGCCATTCCTGAAATTACTTTGCATAAATCTGTGATACACAAGTGCTGTGAAACGGCATTTGTACAAATGCTAGACAGACAGGTGACACAGAACAGTGCTGGAGCTTAGGGAAAACATGGAAAGGTTGAAGGATATCTTGTAGGGCAAGCTGTACTACAAATTGGAATCAAGCATCTTTCCTTTCCTCCTGGAATAAATCAGGCAAGTGTTCTTTACATTTAAGGAGGAATCACAGGGTCACAATCATGGCTCCTCTTGGGAAAAGCTTTCTGAAAAGAATCAGCTTTCTGTCCTGTCGGCTTTCTGGCGGGGCAAGTTATTCCTGTACCTCCACAATTACGGTCCCAAGACTACTCAGTTCTGAGCTAACACGGGCTGCCAAATCCCTCCTTTTCTGCTGTTAGCTTAGATTGTACTCCTCATGGGGAATCAGCTGTTGCAGCCAATAAACCTTGGTAAGAAAGCAGTGGTTTCTTGGCACAACGTTAAAAGATACTTCAACACCCTGCATTTTAACCCACGCTGCCTTTCAGGCATTTTGCTGTTCAGTCAAAGCACATACTCTTTCATCTTTAACATCTGCTACTTTTTTATTGTTTGTGTCAGGATATAAAACGTTGGAAAACAAAATCCTTTTATAGAATTCCATAGTACTCATTTCCTAAATATTTTATTTTGCTACATTTTCAACATGACAACAGCTGAACTTGCTATTTCAATTTTATTTCTCTGTTTCACAATCACGATATCAGACTGATGCTGGTTCTGAGAATCCCAAGCACTCATGTTAATCTGCTTCTCCTTCAGTGAAAGACATTTGAGTTGTATCTCCTGAGCAAAAAAAAATTACAAGCTCCATATAGTGTTTTCTGCATCTGAAAGCCCATTTCCTCATTGGCATTCAGCCAGCACACTTGCAAAACTATCTTGTGAGAAGAGATAAATAAAAAAAACAAGAATGACATACTAAGCTTTTCTGGTGAGGGGCTGCTTCAGCTGTGGGAATCTCAGAAGTAACTGAGCATTCAGCAATTTGACCTAAACAGAGATGAGGAAAAGGAGTAATTCCTGGTGTATAAAAAAATGAAATAAGCCTGGGTGGAAAACATGAAATACATCAGTGAGGGTTGCTTAAAAAAAAGAAATCATAAATAAAAAAAATATACATATAAATCTCTTTTAATATACACATACAATTAAGATCTGTTAATTATATAAATTAATATTAATTATACAAATGCATACCTATTAAATGCTTCACTATAAACAAATCATGAGTAACAACTAACTTTGCACGGGAAAAATTCACATTTTCAATCAAAAAAGAAACATTTGTGCTTGGTGACTATATTGGGTTTGAGTGGCAAGGTTTGGAAGCTGGGGAGGGATACAGAGGTGGTTTCTGTAAGGAGCTTCTGAAAGCTTTCTCCATGTCCAATAAAACCAATGCCAGAGGGTTCCAAGACAAGACCCACCACTGGCCAAGGCCAAGAGCATCATCAGCAGTGGTAGCATCTCTGAGATAACATACTCAGAAAAAAAAGCCTGCTGTGGAAAAATTGCAGCAGGAGAGAGGAAGGAAAATATGTGAGAGCAGCAACTCTGCAGATACAAAGGCCAGTGCAGGAGGGGAGGAGGTGCTGCAGGGGCCAGAGCAGAGATTCCCCTGCAGCCCATGGTGCCACACATGGTGAGGCAGGCTGTGGCCCTGCAGCACATGGAGGTCCACAGTGGAGTGGAGGTCCATGTTGGAGCATATCTCCATCTGCATCCACAGAGGACACCACACTGGAGCAGGGGATGCCCAAAGGAGAATGTGACCCTGTGGAAAGCCTGCACTGGAGTGGGTTTGCTGCAGGACTTGTGACCCCACAGGGACCCACGCTGGAGCAGTCTGTTCCTGAAGGACTGCACCCCATGGAAGGGATCCATACTGGAGCAGCCTGTTCCTGGAAGACTGCACCCATGGAAGAGACCCACACTGAAGCATTTTTTGAAGAACTGCAGCCCATGGGAAAGACTGACATCGGAGAAGTTCATGGGGGACTGTCTGTGGTGGGAAAGACCCCATGCTGGAGCAGGGGAAGAGCATTAGGAGTCTTCCCTCTGAGGAGGAAGAAGTGGCAGAGACAACATGTTATGAACTGACAGCAACCCCATTTCACATCTCCTTACACCACTGGAGGTGAGGAGATAGAGAATCCATGAGTAAACTTCAGTCCAGGAAGAAGGGAGGGGTGTTAGGAAGGTGATTTAAGATTCAGTTTTTATTTCTTGTTACCTTACTCTGATTTGATTGGTAAATTAAATAAATTTCCCCAAGTCAAGTCTATTTTGCCCATTATGATAACTGGTGATTCATCTCCCTGTCCTTATCTCAACCCAAGACCTTTTCATTAAAGACAGCCTTGTTTCCCCTGTCCAGCTGAGGGAGGGAGTCACAGAGAAGATTTGGCAGGCAACTGGTGTCTCACGTTGGTCAACCCACCACACCATATGAAGTAGCATAGAATGGTTGGTTTGGAGTTTGTTATCCAAATAGTGCTAGAAAGCAATAAAGGAAATGAACAAGCAAAGCATTCTCTGATAACTACTTTAATACAGAGACTTATTGCTATATCTCTTTAGGCTGGTTACACCAAAATGCAAATTTAAGATAGAGAATGCATTCCCTGAATTAAATCAATACTTACATAGGTTAGGTTTTAGTCACTGTATTATGTCTGCAGAAATAGACCTAAGGGCCTAGGTGAATAACAGGCTAAACACAAACCTGCAGAGCCCCTTTTCAGCCATGACAGATGGCATATGGTTGCATCCTGGGTTGCATTAGCAGGTATGCTGCCCACTGGCTGAAGGGAGTTTTTCCCCTCTACCTGTGCAGCCTCAGTTAGACTACCCCATCCTATTTTATGCACCTCACCATCATCACAATCTAAAAAAGACAATGACAAACTGAAGAGGGAGAGAATCACTGGAGTGGTTATAGGTCTGAGATGCACAATACATAATGAGAAGGAGCCTGTTTGCTTAGCCTCTAGAAAAGAAAGCTTAGGAGGAATCTAATCACTGTCTCCATCCTCTAATGAGGGATTGTAAAGACAATGGGAACAGGCTCTTTTCAGAGGTAAAGAACAAAAAGAAAAGAGGAAACAGCTGCAAGCTGCAGCAAAGGAAATTCCAGCCAGCCCTGACGCAGAAAATCTTCACAATGAAGCTGGAGTGGCTGCACATAGGAGCTCAGGGATCTTCAGTCTTGGAGGTATTCAAAATTCAGCTGGACAAGACTGGGCTAACTAAAGTCCAGGTTTGAAATCAGGTGATTCCAGAGTCCCACCTAAATTATTACATCATTCTAGCACGTTCCTTTTTCACAATCAGTTGTCCTATATTAAATGAAGAGCTCATTTTTATAAATTCAGATCAAGTGTCAAGTGCTGGATATGACTGTACAAGCATATCTTTCACTGAAAACTGAAAACGTCCAGAATCCAGTCTAGAAAACCAGAGAGTAGGGGATGTTTTAGTGGACTGTGGAGGACAGGTGGCATAGATATCCCCAAAAATCACAAAGCCTAAATGGCTGGCTAAAACTGGTTAAACAACCATTGCCCATAAGAGAAAAGGAAAGCAGCCTTTTGTGTTTATACAAAGTTGATCTCAGAAAAGCATTTGGCAAATATGTCGGATCTGAACAGTAATTAAATATGGTTCAGGTATTTGTCAGATCCTTGTCACATGACATAAAAATGCTGACATTTTATGATTTTGCTCTAGTTCAAAAGATCTGATCTCTAGTAGTTTTGAGGAAAAAAAAAAAGTCACTGGTGAATGTGCCTCCTATTTTTGCCCCATTTTGAAAAGCAAAATTAGATGTCATATAGCCTTTATTTTTCTTGTCGCAAGTGAATCAAGATATACAGGAAATATAGAACAAATATTTTGTACTATCAATGTTAAAAAAAGCATAAAAATTTGCTTTTAGATCAATACTTCAGGTGAACTACAGAAGCAGGTTATTCATTAATTTTCTCTTTCCTGCTTTGAAATAGTGGCAATTAAAGCACAGAAAAGTTAGGTCACTTGCACAATTTGACATGGACAGGTATCAAAATAGGTCTTAAAATTATTTGGCAAATTCAACATCTTGCACTTCGAATTATAGATCATTTCTTCCTTCTGTTTTTCAATAGACTTGCTACCTCTGAGAGAAAACAGCTCAAAAATACCAGACTCAAATTAGAAAACTGCCTAACTAGAGAAGTAAGAGTTGTACACATCAGGTACAGATAATTACACAGAATAAGGCAATAACAGAGTTGATAAGTGTATTTGCACATAAGAAGTAACAAGGACTTTCAGAGTCATGCTGACATGGAGATTCATCAATATGGGAACTCAGCTACAATCAAGAATGACAAGAACATTCATAGACAGCTGTAATAAAAACAGTCTGACAATATGCAGATAACAGGTACCTTGGCAAACATAGTTTTAGTGGTTTCAAAATAGGTTTATAAATAACAAAAACAAACCTACATACTGATGTAGAAATTAACTTTAAAAGCTTTATTTAGTTTTTCTTCATTTTTCATCCTGAAATAATTAGAAGTTGATGGTCTGTCTTAAAACAGCTGGCATCTCATATAAAAAAGGAAGGGGGTTAACGAGCAGATTATAAATTATAGCTTGCAAACCTAAATTCTTCTCAAAGAGTTTTGTTCAGCTAAGACTGCTAGGCTCCTTCTTGCAAACAACGTGATTTGGTTTTACATCCACCATATCTTTTCTCTGTTTTTCTTAAAGAACAGGGTACTTTCTAAATCATTTGGCTAAAAAAAATGTGTACTGTGTATATTCGAGATGATGCACACTAATCCTTTCTATTTCATCCTGTTCCTTTAGGGTTTTCCTTAGACTTTGCTGCACCATGCCAATACAGTGTTTTCATTGGAAGGCTGTGATCGCAGTAATATAACCCTCTGCTTCAGACGTACCTCAGCTATTAAAGAGTATGGAACATGATATCCAAATAGAGCACTAGTTCTGCTGCATTAAAAAAGGAAAAAAGTGATTCTGCGCATTCAGAAAAATCTTACCTCTTCCTATTTATTTGAAAATTTCAGGTGGAAATTACTTTTTTCATAATTAATCCTGACTCATGGTCTTCCAGGCTTTAATTGGGTAAGAAAAGAAACCACAAGTGCTCTTACCTCCCCCAAATATAAATGCCACTGCTAAAAATTGAACTGCATTTCTTTTTAAGGCTGAACTGGCTTATAATTGTACAAATTGTTTACATAATTTTATTCCACTCTGGAAAATAAAGGCTTCCTAAGATCCCCATAACTCAGGTTTCAGCCATATTCAAACTGTATCATTTGCTGATCACATATTTAATTAGATCTCTTCAGTTTGTTAACCCAAATCACACTACTATTACAAGTTACACAGCGCACATGTGCAGGCTTCAACCTGGAACCCACTACCATGGACAACTTCAGCCCTGAAGTAATTAAGTTCAAGTGGCTGCAGGTGCATGGCTTCCATTAAATCGCAAATTTAATATTTTAGCAGTTTATATTTTGTATCCCTACTTGGTTCAGTGAACTTCATAAGCCTTTATTTTGTAGATTTGATAACACAGGTAAGAAGGGAGTGTTGAAACAGACTAAAATAATGGACTGATGAACAGTCTGTAGTGAAATGCATCGACCCCTAGCTCTCCAGATTCTGCAGCTCAGACCTCTGACAAAATGGGATTTATCTGTATCTCGGAGTGCATTATGCAATCTAAACACTACTTCAGTGTGGTTTTCTTCCCTTGGGTAGAATATATAGGGGTGGGTTGCACAACTGAACAAAACCAGTGCTTTGTCACTGAGAATAGGCCGCAAAATTAAGATAGAAGAGCTGATGAACATTGTTTTTATTTACTTCAGTAAGCTTCCTGCAGCTTATTTTGAAAACTACTCATTTGGCAACCTAAAAAAATCGTGATTGATGCTGCACAGAAAAAAAGCTGTGGTGAGGCAAAACAATTCAGAAACAAATTCTGCCATATGAAACCATATCTATTTTATTCTAAAGAAGAACGATATCCTTTTTTCTAGTGTGTGCCTCATGGACATGACAACTCGCCAATTCACTAAGACCCTCAGTCTTCCCACTTATTCTTAGCCTAATTCTTAGTCTGGTTCTTAAAATGCCTGACACCAAACACTGAAGTTGACCATCTTCCTGCAGTCCCCTGCCTTGAAATAGTTTTTCCTTCATCCTTTGGAGAATTTTAATTGCCTGTTGGGACCCCAGGTGCTCCAATAGGACTTACGCATCCTGCTGGGACCCTTCCCAGGCACTCACATCTTCTACCATGGACACAAGCTACCTTTAAGCTCAAACCTGGGCAGCCCAACTCTGCCTGAACTACACCATAGCATGCCTGTTTCCTATCTCCTGCTGTTCCTGAATCTCGGACTGGATTTCCCTCACTAACCTTGGACATAGCACTGCCTCACCTTGTCCAATGAGCTCCAGGCTGTTGACAGAAAACTGCTGCTGCTCCCACCATCTCTGTACACCCTGTCTGGGGACCATACTTCATCTGCAAAAGTACCACCCACACTATAATCCCCCTCAACTCCAGGCTGAAGCTTGAGCTTAAATAGAGCTCCTGGACCAGCAGAAAGATGATGCTTGTGTGAGAGGTCTAGTTGAGAGTCATCAGGACAAACAAGGTCTGTTGGGCACTCAGCATCCTCACAGAGACTGAGGGTATGTGCCTGACTTTCAGTCTATCCTTAGAACTGAAAAAGCTCACTAAAACCAGAAATGAGACTACTGCCAGCAGGCTGAAATTTTCTACACGTGGATCCTTACCTCTACAGGAAAATCTGAAGGCATTTCTAAACTCCAAAAAGCTGGAAATTAATGTATATGGAATGGTATACCCAAAACTATGATACCTGTTGTGGTCAAAACTATAATCTGGAGGATCTCCAGTAACAGCCAAAGAAAAACATACATTGGGAAATGTGACAGTATTTTTCATTAGCAATTACTGATTATCGCTATAACCAGAATAGCTAGTAGAAAACTCACTTTTGGCACATGTAGCAAGCCTAGTTTACAGTCAGATGTTAGCTTGGTTCTCCTTTTTGGTGAGGCGTGAGGAACACTGCATTTCAGCTGCTAACTGCCAGTTTTAGCATCAAGCCTCTTATCTCTGTGTGATCTCCATTTTCTGTTCTGCCACAGGAAGCAGCTACACAATCTTCAAGACTGAAGAGACTGTTTCAAAGGGACATTAAGGGCGAACATTTGGGACTGGATTAGAATTAATTAAAATGCTCACAGTGAAGCCAGTGGGATAAGGAATGAACACACACCACCTTCTCTGGAGTGATTATCTTCAGCAGTTTACTAGGAGTACCTGCTAAAATCACATAAGACACAACACTAAATTCTGCACAACTTTCAACACTGACTAGGATTATGAATTTACAACAATTCCTCATTATTTGCATCATGAGAAAAATGACACTGAAAGAAACTCTTGAAAAGACAGAAAGCTGAAAGAATAGGACCTTTGCAACACTGCCATTCTCACGGGCCATGGGTTTGATTTCCTGCACTGCCACTCACATAGCATATTATAAATTTTATCAAAGCAGTATCAATTCTGTCATATATAAAGCTGCAAATAGAAGCAATTAGACAATTTTTGGAGGGGGTGGTTTCAAAAGTCTTAAGTCAGTTGAATCTTAGTCATAGCACACTTGGAAAAACTGTTAACCTCACACTTCCGAAGGGAGGACATTACCACTGCCAGTTGCAGAGAATGAATGTATGAAATGCTCTCCTTTCTTAAGTAACCTTAAAAGGGCTTCAATGAAAAGAAATTGGAATAAAAACACGGCGCAAATGAGTAACAGGTGCTTAACTATGGAAAAAAAAATCCTGCTTATTTTTCTATGTCTTCCTACTAGAAGTACTTGTTTATTACAGCAATGAGGACTACAGCACAGAAGAGCTACACAGCCATATTAATGGTTTTCTTCTAACTCTCAAGGTTCAATACCATTTGATAAACCAAACAGTTAAGAGAGAGAGTACATAGTAGCCTTATTTAATTTTTCATTTTACCTCCATATTTTAAAAGATGGAATATCAGCAATATTTAGAGCACCTAATCGTGACAGTCAGGAAAGCAAAAAACTTGTCAAGAATACATATTATAAAATAAAATGTATCTGATAACTTCCTAGTCTAAACTCAGATTGGCTTAATCTCTAACAACCACATATCCCCAGAAGGTAAAAACTATTTAAGCTTTTCACCGACTTAATTTTAACTTTGCTTGACTTGCAGCAACAATATTCAGGTCAATAAGGCACTATCCCAGCATAGCTGTGTTCTAAAGTAATTTCCCTTGAATTTCTGCCTTCAACCTGACTAATCATTATCACTGTTTTGCACCCTGGCTCTTTGCTGACATTGCCCTTGAAAAAAAACTAATCATGGCTCTTCAGCAGGTACTCAAATACAAAAACCTGCATAGTGCTACCACGCTCACATGCGCTTTTTGTGCAACTAAAGGTATTACTACTATTAGTGAAACAGGGAAGTAATACCACACCAGTAACGTCCTCTGAATGACACAGATAAGGTGGACCACCCCTTTACTGACACCTCAATTACACACACTCACAAAGGATATTGAAGGGCCATTCTTCACACTTGGCAGGCTCCTGCAGTGGGATCTCTTCTATGCTTATGCTTGGGCAGCAAACTATTTAAATGTTCCACATTACTATTAGACATTTGTAAGCATGCCCATTTTTTCTCTTCAGACTTGGCCTATTATTATCACTTACTCAAAAGAAACATTAAGACTCTTCTTACCCACCTACAATGGGGGCCCTGGATGACTCACATCAGATAGTATTTTGGGTTCAAGGACAGAAAATAATCTGTAAACCATCAGTGCCAGCTGACTAATGAAGGAAACCGATGTACACTCCAAGGTCTCTTGCCTACTCTCTGGCTGGGGGAGTATGAAGAGAGTATAAAAAGAAACAATTCACTCATGTGTGCGTATACATAGATCCAAAGTAGGCAAAATAAACAACAAACTAAATCCCAGTAAAACACAGCAGCAAAGCTCTAAAAGTAATTTTTCTTTCCTGCCAAAAAAAGATTAAAAAATCAGATATCATGTTTAAATTTAAAAAGCAAAGCAATTTTTGAAAAAAAATTCTTGCTTTATCAGCCAATTAGTTCTTGATTATAGTTTACAATTAGCTTTTAAAAAGGATCTCTTTGTGGTAGCCTGAGGATATACGTCACATTTATTAAGTGCTTAGCTCCTTGAATGTATGTATATCAGCTAACATTGAAAATAGTTTTGCAGATTGTGTATCTGATGCCATGTTAAATGCTTGCATCCCTAGAGCAAGGGCCATTCCCATTAAGGAAAGTGAGTTTTTAGTTTAATCCACAATTTCACAGAAATTTGGATCAGTGTATCTTTTCTTAAAGCCAGGCTAGCCTCAAAATTAGATCAGGTTGCCTAGAGCTATGTCCAGGGAAGTTTTGAGCATCTTCAAGGCCAGAGATACCACAGTGGTCCCGTGTACCTACTGTAATACTTCACCACCCCACATTGAAGAATTTTTATTTCCTATCTATCTTGTTCAAATTTCCATTCCATTTCCTGACTCCATCATTTTTATAATCAGTCATTAGATTAGAGAAGGCAGCAATTAGATCCTCCCCATTTTCCTTTGGTCTTCTCTTCCCAGCTGAGAAAACCTACAGCCTCTCCTTACGCATCCTTATGCTAGACTACCAGTCTGTCTGTGTCTTTCTTCACCCAGTGGAAAATGTGGTTGTTCTGAAAGACTGTATATGGATCAAGCACTAGGGAAGCTTACATTAAGCAAACATTTTCATCCTATACCTACCAGAATAACATACATCCCTTAAAACACCAATTAGGATGTTACACAAGTCTCAGATTATACTCCTGAGTTATCCATATTTCAGCAAATATACACAATAACAATTCTTTAGTAACTTCTATGAGCAATGTTTACTTTAGAGAGCAGTTACACCATCAGCAGATTGAAATAGGTTGGTTTGCAATAGTTTCTCAAACACTGGAAAATAGATATTCTTCCTCTGGACTATGGAGCAGGGAGTCACCATATTTATTTTCTGCAATTTCTACAGTGAAAATTCGTTATTCTTAGAAATACCTAACTCCACAGAGAGAAACAGTTTCCCCTTTTACCTAATGATTAAGCATAATAGCAGCAGAGTGCTGATATACTTAATAATTTTGTACAGCTCGTGATAGCAAGGAATCTCCTAAATCATGCTCCAAGACCACATGAATGATAAGCATTCAGTAAACACTACGGGGAGGAGAGGGGGGAATGGGGCAGTGTACGGGGAGGAGAGGGGGGAGTGGGGCAGTAAGAAAAAAAAATAACCCTGAAAATAATTATAATTCTGTGACTTTCAGTAGTTTTCTTCCATGAAACTGTAGCTGTAGTGAAACTGAAACTTCAAAATTGAGATGATTCTTAATATTTTTAAGTTATTATTACAAAGTCATAGAAAGTTTGTCATGCTGTGTGTGGGAGTGAACATCAGTCAGGAGGCAATTCAGTCATCTTCTCAGGCAAGAAGATAAGCCAGATATGACAAATAACCATTACTCAAAGGTTTTATGAATTTCAATCCCAGACAGGAATTCAAGAAACATTTCCTGGACTTTCACAAATTGAAGTACACTAATCTTCTCTAAGTGACTGATAAGGCAAAGAATGGCTTTGATATAGTAAAGGAAAACATCATGAATGGGTTACTCTTGAGCTGGTCCTTAGTCACTTCAGTCAAAAGATGTCTCAGAGAAATTATCAGTATTTTCTTTTTAATGAATCAGTTTTACTGGTTGATCAAATTTTGTAATCAAAACTGTAATGTTATTTTACAGCAGAAAAACAATGCTTACTGTTTTAACCATTGAATAAATGTGAACTGAAATAGAATATCCAGGTGTCTATCTCTACAAAGCAAGCTAGTCCAAAACAAGCAGCACACAGGACAAAACTGCCTTGAGGAGGTGAGGTGCTCACTAGCAAAACATTAGGATTGCTTCTAGACTACTAATAAGTAGTGCCACATCTTGGATTGCTACTTTCACCATGGGCAGACATAGTCATGAACAGACAGTGGAGAGCCAGACTGTAATTCCAGTAAATACCGCGACTGATATCTTACTTGGGTTTTTTATTACAGGTATCTCCTGCTTTCAACTGGAATACATCTTCTAGTGAGAGTACTTCCAGGGTCTCTGAAAGTGAGGCCATGATAATTATGATTATAAATATGGGTCTAAATATCTGGTTAGATATTAAAAATTTAAGGAGTGCACTTATCGAGTAGAAGATGGCTCAGATCCTTAGCAGCATGTACTAAGCAGAACTTTGAAGAGCTTTGCAATTAATTAGTGCTTGGATTCTCCCAAGTTCAGATGTGAACTGAGCATGGAATTTTATTTGAAGAAGAAAAATTAAACAGAATGTAATTTATTTTAGCAAACAGCTGTTAGATGTTCCTGTATGGTGTGTAACATTCATACCACTTTTTTGTGTTTTCTAGGAAAAGCATACTCATTTCTCCGTGTCCAGGTTGTTTCTATTGTCCTTCCAGGACTTCATTTGAAGGCAAGAAGAGGAATGGAAAGGAATTAGTATTCCAGCTAAATAGACCAAAGACATTATCAAAGAATATCACATAAGGCTTTTCCAGTTTTCCCAGTAAGTGAGCTGAATATTTGCTGCATCAGACTTGGCCTACACAACTTGGGAAGGCATGCGGAATACATTAAACTTACAAACATATTTGATAGTTTTGAATACCAAAGAATGCATTTTAAGTGTACACATGCTGAGGCCCACAGGGATTATGCCTGCAACAGGCAAATGTAGTGACCTGAACTCCTTTAGAAATACGAATGTCATACATTTTCAGGAGATGTGTATTTTTTAAAGTCAGTGTGATTTGGCTTGATATCTTCCTGTTCTTTACATAATAAGCATGTATTTCCATTCACAAAATGACATAACATTCCTCATTTACATTGTGTATACCAACATTTCAAAACTGAAATAATACAAACATACATTCTTCCAACTACTCACTCCCCATAGAGTTTATTATAAAGAAAAGCTTTATTCTGAATTTAACATGTAAATAGTCTAATTATGTAACTGATAAGAGCAATAATTTAGATATTCCGATAATTTTCCTATCAGTTTTTGTAACATTACTATTACAATATATGTAGCTTTGGGTTTTCATACTCTTTTCTCTCCTATTTTTACTTCAGATCCATGTGAGTATACAAGCTTTCTAACATACATGGGGGAAAATTGTCAGAGCAGCTATATCAGAAAGAATGTGCAATGCATAAGATATATGGGTAAAGGCTTTTAACTCCTATAATTTTCAACTTTTGTCCTTTTAGGTGCAATAAAAAACTACAAAAGGTGCATAAAATAAATATATTTTTTTCTTTTTAAAATCTTTATGACATTTGTAAGGTTTTATAAGGTTGGTGTACGCCATAAATGAGATATGGGATTCTTTTTACCTATGGTACTGACAAACATATCTGTCTGAATTTTTCCCTGCTAATTATCATGACATTTGCCTAGGCTTAAACCACGACAGCTAACCATGTAGATTCTATTCAAATACAAGTTTAAGATATGCCTGGATACATAGAATCTTAGAAGGATACACATTTTCTGGTCAGATGCTTATTTACTTATCAGTGTGGTTAAGACCATTTAAAATAAAAGAGAAAATAATTATCAGAGAAAAAGGATCAATGACTTACATAGCCTCTTTTCTACAATAAAACCTACAGACTGACACATCCTAAGCCAAATTCCCACTGAATGAAATTCATTCACCTTATTTGAATTACAGTGGGTTGTACTGGGATCTAAATTGGTCAATATATGTATGAATGTCTGTAATAATCTGTGGCATCCTTCCTCTCACAAATGGGGTGAAGATACCTCTGGATGTCATCCTAACTGAGATTTAGGCCCCTATAGTACCTGATAGCTCAGTGCGACACTTACCTTAATGCTGTTTCGAGGCAGTTGCCCCAAAATATTTTTAATGGTTTACCGCACTTCAAAAATTGCACAGTAATGTAACATCTTCCTAATAGATAATGGAAAATGTTTTCCATAATCAAAATCAGGGCCTCTGTACCAATGCCAGCATTATGGCAAAGGGATGACATTTTAACTATGCTGCTATGCACCACAGTGTACCCTGTAGTAATGAAGTATAACTACATCCTGGGATGCATTAGCAAGTTTTTTACCTACAGTAATTATTCCTCTCTGATTGTGAAGCTACATCTAGTTTAGTATGTCCAATTTTGCTCCCCTTACCAACACCTAATAATAAGGAAGAAATTCTTGATGATGAGGCCAGCGAAGCACTGGAATGTTTGGAGCCTTGGAATTTTGGAGATATTCAACCTTTGACTGGGCAGGCCCTGAGCAATCTAATCAAACTATAAGAGTTTGCTCTGCTTTGGGATGGGGACTGGATGAAACGACTTCAAGGAGTCCCTTCAAATGTACATTATTCCATTATTTTGCATTGCAGCAGTGTTGTGCAGAAACCTTCTTGTAAGTTTTAAACTAGTTAGCCTTGAATGGAAGGCAATCTACCTGTATTGTGGCCCACACTGTAGAATAACCTCAAGCATGTCTGTGGTTTGTTCAGAGCATCATCCTGGTGTACTAGTCTGCAACAGGAACTAGCTATTTTAAATATCTTCACTATGACTATGGTATACTGCAGCTAGTGATGATGTGGCATGCCAAGGGAAACCATGGGAAAGACAGACTATATCTGCATAGCAGGGATTCCCACAAGCCTTAATACTCCTTGGCTTGTTGGGTTTTGTTTTACCAGGGCAGGAGGGGAGAGGGAGGGTTCTGGTTTAGGGATTTTTCCCTGTTTTTTTTTGTTTTGTTGTTTTTTTTTTTTTTTTTTTGGGGGGGGGTTGTTTGTTTTGCTTTTTTCTGAACAGATTGCCCTTGTAACATTTCCAGGCACACAAGCTAATGAGTTTGGTAGTGATATGTCTTATACCAGTAAGTACGTTTTTCTCTAACAGTCTCCCTGTTGCCAGAACTTTATTTCTTTAACAAAGCTGAAAGGAAATAACAATTGAGTTATTAGGAAATAAGGTGCTGCTCTCACACTGAGACAGAATGTTAAAAGGATAAGTGAACCCGGTGGCAGTGGCTGTCTCTGCTCCAGCTAGACATGAAGACAGGCAGCAAGTCCTGCTCATGCAAGGTCTAGACACCAACAAGAATACTGTCCAAAAGCAAAAGCCACTGTCAGCTGCAACCTACCTGCCAGCGTGAAACATAGGAGACCAAGAGACATGAATGTTAATATTTGGTATCTTTATCTACTGCATTTAGAATTACCTTATTTTATTTGTTGATTAAACCCAGCTCAAAACTGAGTAAAAATCCAGTAAAAACTGAGGTGAACTTTGCTTTGTAAAATCAAGCATATGCATTTTCTAGACTCACAGGAGACCACAGTAACACTTGGTCTTACCTTTCGTTTCAGGACCAGCCTTGCATGACTTACAAAGTACTCCAAACATTCACAGATCCATAAACCTTTCAAGAAGCACTAATAAGCCATCATTATAAGATCTTCACAGTTTCTACTAAACAAATTACTGTGATAGTGTGAGAATTAAAAAGTGAATAATATCAAGTGCTTTCATATAAGTGTAAGAAAGGTATCACAGGTGTGCTGCAGAGAGCTTTCAACATGATCAGGAAACAGAAAAATACACTGTTGATCTTATCTTTATTGTTTGGTGCCTGGATATATTTTATGATGGAATTTTCAAGTAGTTCCTTTTTAATGAAAATAAATATGTATTTTCTTCCATTCATACAAACAGCAAGGATGTGAGACATCAGCTGACCAAGAGGCAGAATTTCAAGAATCCACACAGATAAAGGAGAAAAAAACAAAAAGCTACATGTTGGATACCAGCGACTTCCATCTGCAAGTGCTGTTCCAAGTAATCACTCATTTTCAGCATTAGAAGCAGTTCAGAGGACTGCTTGATTTGTAAGGCTGTGGCAATGGCTGGCATCCCCAGATAAAAGCAAAACCTGCCATGTCAGAGCAGGGCAGGGGAGGAGCGAGAAAGGTGGAATCCCTTTTGCAAAACCATCTTCTTGGGATTAGCAGTTTACTTTTTTGCAGAAAGAGAAGTTTAACCCCTAGCTCTGTGTGCCACAAAAACGGTGCCACTTAAAGGTCCAGAGGCCCTAAGAGATGCAATGAGCAAGGTTGCCTCTCAGTTCCACACTTAACTGTATTTCTGAATAATTTGTTTCTGTGATGTATTTCACAATGTTTTTTCCTATACAAAAACTCCTATGATCATTAAGTGGACAAAAAAAATCCTACACCATCCTCTAATGCTGCTACCAACTGTATTCACTGTAATGTGGATTTTCAATCAAAAATCTAGACGTGCTTGTGAGACACAGGCTGTCATTGTAGAACAAAGCACGTAACTAGATCCACACAGCCACTACCACAAAAATAACCTGCTGAGAATGAGAGAGCCAGCTACAGGGATGCTACTTTATCTTAAGAAAAAATCTTGCTGCTGGCAAGGAAACATGAAGCTGCAGCAACACCAGATTTTTCAGAAGTCTCAGATCAGTATAATGCTATATGCCTTGTGCGTGCTGAAACAGTTATATTACATGGTAGGTATCATTCACATTTTCAATATGGTGCAGTTTTAGTTGAATTAGAAATATTTGGATGGAATGCCCACCTAATTATGAAAATCTCTGAAGGTCTGTTGATGCGTAGAAGATCTGTACTGCCAGCAGCTGGCCAGCAGCAATGAAGGCAGAGGTAAGAACTCAGTCTTAAAAATGAAATTACATTATGGTGTCTTAATCGCATTACACTGTATTATACCTTAATTAATTTCATTGTTGTGTCTGCAACATTTTAACTTTTATTAGCCTCTCTGGGTAGGAAAGTGACTAAGAGTTTGAACCATAGAGGAGGAAAAGATTTGCTCAGCGTTGCTTTACCCCTTCTGTTTGGTTTTTAATAAGAGGACAACAGCTTCAGTAATAATTGCAAAAAAGAAAATAGCATTTGATTATGTTTAATATACACATATTTATATCTCATTGGTATAAAAATAGCAACTTGAAACCAAACCTAACATAGCAGAGACAGCAATCTATATATTTATAGGCATGTGGGTAATCAGAATGTTTAGGATGTCTCCAGAAGAGCCAGGTAGCAACATACAAAATTAAAGATGAATTAAAATGTGAGGCTATCAACTGGTGTTTTACAGAAAAAAAAGGCCCACCATGTTTTGTAGCATAGTTATTAGAGAATATATCACATTTAGTTGAAAACTGAAAGAGCTAATTTAAAAGAAAAATCAAACTGCCTTTTTCTTCCCAGTGTAAATATTTTAAGCATACTTTCAACTAATTTTTCCATTCTACTGCTTACAAACACTTAAAAGACAAGTTCTAAATCCAGTCATCTGAATAATTTTAAAAAGGACTCCATTCTGTTTCAATAGGAAAATGTTATGCACTACACCACAAAATATGAAGGCGGTGGCAGCAGCTGTGCTTTCCCTATCACAGGTTTGCAAACACATTTAATCTAATTGATGAGCTTTTGTTTAAACAACCATTGATATGCATCCTGTGATGCATATGGGTTGCAAAGATTCACAGCAACATACAATCCAAGTGATCTGCCTGTGATGCTGAAACAACTTTTATATGACTGAGAATGAAATATCTTCATTGATAGTATTTCCACACAAAACTACTAGCTAACTATATAGCTGAATTCACTGTGGTTCCCACCAAAATCTACAATAGAATTCACACCAATTTTAAGGGATGATCAGGACCACTGTGAATAAACATTTGTCCTCTGCGCTCTGGAACGCACCATTAAAAAAATAATTTGACATCCACCATTACTGCAAGCAACTTATAAAAGCTTATACACTCAGGCACTTACAAAATTGATTATAGGTTTCATATTGTCACCAGGTAACATCATGATTTGCAAACATAACTGATCGCTTCATTGATTTTCCTTTGTTGCAAACATCTTTCTGGCGTGTTGCTGACAACTGAGAAAAAAACATAGCAAACATCTTTGCTTCACTATTATCAAAAAATTATTAGATTTATCAAATAAATAATCAGAAGACATTTGGCTTGATATCATTTGGCCAAATACAAATCTATTTTTCCAGAATGCAATGACATTTTACATCAAGTTGCCATCAGGGAAAGTCTGTGTAGTCTTCAACACTGATATTAAGGGTCATCTTTATTGAATAAGCAGTAGGAATACAGCTTCAGAAATACAGACATTAAACAGTTTCTTCTTTTTCTTCAAGTATCATTTGGAGATGTTTGGAGGCTCAATGTGTGTCAATAATTTTAATTGACAGACAGTATTTTTGTTAGTATTTTCCTACGCAAAGCTTTTCTCCAAATATAAATGCAAGTCTATTTGGAACTTACTGTGACTGTATTTTAGTGTATTCTGCATTTCTCTGGAATACAAAGAAGCTTCTCACTCCCACATTAGAGAAAAATATTATTACTGTTTTTTTTAAAAGGACCAAATCAGTAAGATTTAATGTAAACATTTATGGGATGTTATCATTCCATAAAATCGCAGAAAATGGCTAGGTGAGAGGGAAGGGAAGAAAAGGGGTCTCAGCTTTACCATGGTGCCTTGTTCTCTACGAAAATGCTGAATAAATGCACAATTACAGGGAAAATTATGAATATTGCACAAAATAGTGCAGTAGTAGTTTTCATTACCACAGGGACATCAGTCAAATAACAAATAATAAGACAAAGAAGACCATCGTAAAACTTCAACAATTCAGGACGACATATGGCATAGTAAAAACAGGGCTCTTTCCCATATAGAACTCAGAGAAAAGCAACAGAAAGTATACCATTTACAATTTTTCTGGCCGAAGAACTTCATTTGTTTTGGGAGTTGCTGATTTTGGTTTGGGGTTTTTTTTCTTTTTTTTTTTTTCTTCCCTCCTGCCCCTTTCTTCTCCCCTCTTCCCCCTAATCTTTTGTGGTTAATTGTAAATTCACCAGGAAGTTCCTTCCAAAATCTCCTTACATCTCTGCTTCCAGTTCTATCTGCAGTTCCCCCACAAAGCAGTCATTTTGGCAGTACGTGCCACCTCTACAGATCAATTCAGCATCTCCCTCTCCCTCCTAAGGCAGAAGTTGCTGTGAGCTCCCTGCACTGCAGCGCAATGCAGCCCAAGTATCAGCAGTACCAGTTGTGTTTGGCTGAGTAGGTTTCCCTTGTGTTGCACTAACCACTGCAATCTGCCACCCCCTCCACCAGAGTTACACTCATCAGCCTCCTAACCCTGTAAGGAGAGCAGGGTACTATCAATCACAGAGGAGTTTCACGATGATCTCGGCTTCTTTTGAAGAGATGATCTGCCTCCTCCCTGCCTATCTTTTTGTGCTTCTCATCTTTTCCTTCTCACCTCAGCCTCCCCATTTCTGTACAGATGTGCCATGGCTGCCCCATGACTCAGCTCCCACTTTCGCCCCCCACTCACACTTCACCCACACTGCTCGGCAAGATTAAGCTCCTAAGACTTGTCAGCGACCTCCATGCTCCGTTACCCCCATTTCAATCAGCCCTCAGGTCCCTGGGGTGTCCTGCCTCCACTCCGGACTGCCAGACCTGCTCTTTCGCCTTTTTGCATCCCTCAGGCTCTTCTGCCTTGCCATCCTCTTTAAATTGGATGGAGTCGCCCCCAGAAAAGTCACCATCCCAAGGCTCTTCCTAACCCTCGGCTTAGGACTGACTTCTCTGTGCTCCCCTGCCCATATACTGCCAGAACCATCTCAGGATCTAAATCCCTAAAGCACTAGGAAAGCAGTAACTGGGTGTGCTTTGGCAAAGTCCAAAGAGAGTCCACCACCCCACCCCACCTCCCCCGCCATGGGTCACGAATGCTAAACTATTCTCCCAACTTAGTCAGTATGAGTTACAGTCCTTGACGCAGCCTAGAGTGAGAAAAGCAACATAGTTTTCAAAACCACCTAAACTGTTTGGGGTTCTTGGGGTTTTTTTTGGGGTTTGGTTTGGTTTTTTTTTTTTTGAGGGGGGGTGTTTGTTTGTTTGTTTTGGTTTTCTGTTGCAGGATCCACAACCCTACCGTTTCTCCTCTAAACACATCTTAGAAAGTGTCGGTTCCCTAAGGAGCTGGAGTCTTGACACCCTTCCTGCATCTTTGATTCTCCTCACCATCCTTACCGTTAGGACATCTGTAAGCATGTTTTCTTCAAACACCTGGAGTCTGCGAACCTCAATACCCTCGGTTTTTGCTCCCCTAGCGTGCAAAAGTTCTGCCAGCCTTTAATATGCCTGACAGCTTCAGAAGCAGAGATTAGACGCTCGGATCCGTGCAATCTAGTCTAACTGCGCAGAAGACCGACTGAGCGCTTGGTAGAGCTGGAGTGAGCAGCAGCCAAGCACAGACTGCTCCTCCTCTCACAGCCGAGATGCGAGGGAACCCCGAGCTCCCTGCACCGCGCGGCCTGCCTCGCAGAGAGCTCTTCCCTCACCCAAGCGAGTAAACCCCCCGAAAGTTCCGTGGAAAAGTTGAAGTCCCAGGAAAAAAAAAAAAAAAGGGGGGGGGGGGGGGGAAAGAAGGGAAAGTTGCTCGGGAGCAGCAGCGGCCGTCTGACTGCCCGGGCATCACTTACCGACCGGCGGGGCAGCGGCGGAAAGCCGCGGCGCGACTGGGCTGCGGGGCGTTCCCGGCTCCTCCGCTCCCCGCCTGCCTCCTGCTCCCGGCGAGCTGCTGCGGAAGGGAGCGCCGAGCCTCCCGGAGAAGCCGCCAGGCGTGACGGACCAGAGGAGGGGCGGACCGAAGTGGCGGCGTGGGCTTCGCGTTGCGGTGAAGCCTCTGCGGCAGCGCTGGGGAGAGAGAGGGGGAGCGCAGAGGGGCGCAGGGGGGCGCGGCGCAGAGGCAAGCGCGGGCGGCCGACGCCACCATCAATAATTGAAGGCGTGGGGATAGGGGAGGGGGATCCCTGCCGCAGGCAGCAGGAGAGAGGGAGGCACAGAACCGCCCCCCCTCGCCCCCCCCCCCGCGGAAGGCTGGGAAGCCTCTGCGTAAACAAGCCCCTTTTACCCGGTATAAGGGAAAAATAGAAATAGTGACATCCACAGATGCACTTATTTCAGAAGACAGTGTTTTGTGAGAAGTGGGGACAGGGCAGAGCACATGAAATGGCTTGTTTCAGAATGGGTTGCAACAGGCCCTCCAACTACCGAAAGACCTCTGCATCCTTCCTCCCTGCTGTCTTCCCGGAGCTCGGGCCATAAGCGGTTCACAGCAACAGTGCAACGCTGCATGCACTCCATATGCAAAGCCTGCACGTGGAGATCAAGGTGAAGGAAGTGAAGTTGGTCCAGGAAGTCCCACAGGCAAAATTCATGTCCCTGAGTGGAAAAATGCCTAACTATGAGAAGAGTGAAGCATTGAAGCGGATTGCCTTGGGTGATGGCGGAATCCCCATCATCCATGGCTTTTAAGAAAAGAATCTATTTGAAGATGATCAATTGATTTGTCTTGGGAGAAATTGATAAACTAGATTATCTTGTGAAGCATTTCTTTGGACTCAGGTTCCATGAAAAGTAGGAGTGTTCTATGTTTATTACCATTACCAACAGTATTTTCAATGCAGCGGCATGAAGGACTGAAAGTGATAGCATAACTTTGTTGCACTAGGTGTAACAGCCACTGTAGAATAAAGAACATGGAAATGCTTCCTCCTTTATATGCATTTACCTGCAATTTCACTGTCAAAGTGTGTAGTGTGACAAACATAGCGGTACCGCCAGAGTACCTCACATGAGAGAAAGTAAAGAGAGCAGGTAGGACTCCATATTAAAGCTACTTTTAAAAATTATCAAATGTTTCACCAGCTTTATTAACCAATAAGAGTCTTGGGTTCATCTCCAAAATGTGTTAAACCATGCAGTATACCTGCAACAGAAGGTAGGGTAATGGGCAGACATCACCACTGCCTCTGCCTTGTAGCCAGCACATGCCTAGTGTGTGGCTTCCGCAGAGTTGCAATTTCTGCTTTGGTAGTTCTGCCCTGGAGTTTTTCCGTCAATATTGTGAGTTTATATGCATGTTTTCCTATGCTCTGAAATGCTTTTCCTTTCCTCTGTTGTTCAATGGAAGACTCAAACAGCAAGGAAACTGGCTTATTGATCAGCTACCCAGGGGGAAAAGACTGGTTGAACTATGCATGGAGTGCTGTCAAGTGTGAACACAACTGGAGAAGTAGAAAAGAAATACATATTACTTTTCTGTCCTTTTCAGTAATCCTAGCATTAGAAAATTGTACCTGGTGTTAGAAAAAGGCAGCTCTTGGTTAATAAACCAAACTTGCCATGCACAATATACAAGAAAAACAAAGATTCCAAAATTTTCCTGTGGTAACAAAAGACTGTGTGACACAACAAGAATGATAGGAAAATATCGTTTCCATCTATTTACTGCTGACTATCTAATAGGAACATCTCTGTCTATAAAATGCATCTTAAACCAACGTCAGTCTGTTTTACTGACATAAATTGATTAGGACAGAAGACAGGCTCCTCGTGTGCTTTTAAGCAAATGTAGCAACTGTCCTGGGTTCAGCAGTAGCAGTCACTTTTCTCCTTCTTAGTAGCTCGTGCAGTGCTGTGGTTTTGACTTTTGGCCTGGAAACAGCACTGATAACACCGATGGTTTTAGTTGTTGCTCAGTAATGTTTACTCTGACCAAGGACTTTCTGAGCCTCATGCTCTGCCAGGGAGGAGGGGAAGCCAGGAGGAAGCAGAGACAGGATAAACAGAGACCCAAACTGGCTAAAGAGGTATTCCATACCACAGCACATCATGCCCACTATATAAACTGGGGGCAGTCACCTGGGAGGGTTCAATCACTGCTCGGTGGGGCTGGGTATCAGTTGGCAGGTGGTGAGTGGTTGTATTCTCTTCCCTTGTTATTTCCCTTATCATCATTATTATTGGTGGTAGCAGCAGTGGTTTGTGTTATACTTTAGTTACTGGACTGTTCTTATCTCAGCCTGTGGGAGTTACATTCTTTCAATTCTCTTCCCCATCCCTCTGGGAGCAGGGGGAGGAAGCGGGGGGAGTGAGCGAGGGCCGTGTGGCTGAGCTGCTGACTGGGCTCAAACCACGACAGCAACTAACTCTGAGACAAAAAACAGCACCACACTTAGATTTTGAATACACAGGACTAAAATGCTGAGGAAAATAAATCAGCGTAATACAAGCACAACAGACAGACTCAAGGGTTTTTTTAACCTCACCTTAAGATTCCAGAGAGAAAGGGCCACTATAGCAGTCACGTACCTCCTCACCTACCACATTAGACAGAGGAAGGCTCACATGGTAGGTTTCCAGGCATTTCATAGAAACAAGCAGATAGACTAAAGGATAAACCCAGGAATTTTATTCACAGGAGTTGTGCAGTTTCATGGTCAAGTTGCTGAAGTAACACTGCAGAGAACACCTCTTCCACTTGTTTGCATACTCTGCTACTTCCTTAGCATCAGCTTATTGTTTGTGTGGTTTCAGGGTAAAAATGGGCTGGTGAGGAGATACAAAGCAGAATAAGCTGCAATTAAGCTTATGACATCTGCTTCTCTGCTAGTTTTCTGTAGAGACTCCATGATGTACTCATTTACAGCTGTCACAGACCAAAGAACAAAGTTTTGTTTCTAGTGAAAGATCTGGAATATGACTTAGTACATAATGCATTTTAATGAGGCAATGGGAAATGAAAAGAATATAAAGTGCCTATAAATATTTAGGGTTGATCCTCAGCAACGAGTCCTGTGAGCTGCTATGGTAAACAGCTTACCTCAGTCACTAAAGCACTTCTGTATTTTATTGTATGCAGTGTATAAACTTTTCAGACTACAGCCATGCACAGTAACCTAGCAGAATAGGACCCAGTCCTGAATAAGATATCTGGACACCTCTTTATTTCAAATAAGTAACAGCAGGAAAAGGTTACTTAAATGCACAGAAGGAATTCATTATAGTTACAAGTGACAGAGACAGAAAAATATTTCTACAGTTTGTCTAAAAGACAAAGAATAATTAAGTTTTCTTTATTTTTTTCTTAAAGTTTTCTTTAATGATATATGAGATACTTGTCTGAATCTGACCCTGAAGATAGTGTATCACAATGCTTAGCGACATCTAATTGGAAATATTCAACAAACATAAAAAGAACTAAAGTAAAAGGAAAAATCTAATACTTCTTTGCTGTCAAATAAAAATCACTTTTTAAATCAGCCGATTTGGCCCTGATTCATACACATAATATATATCAGACCATGTTTTCCTGTGGCCTCATTAAACAAAAAACCAAAACAAAAGAACAAAAAATGTGACGGGTAAAGGCTGCCATTGATAAAAACATCCTCTACATCTTCTAGAACTGAAAGTAAAGAATCGCTAAATATATCTTCATATAATGTAAGCAGAATCAACATTATCAGCTGATTAAATACTCTACCAACCAGAGGAATATTAATACCTAAATACTTTTGGTCATGATACAAACATGAAAACCCAATCACTCATCTTCTTCAAAGAACATGTTTCTCTCTTGTCTTACTGCTGCCTAAATTTCAAATCTGATTGCCAGGAATGAGTAGCTTCCTGGACAAGAAGGAACATTAAATGTGCATCTCCTAAGTCCTAGTTTAGGGTCTTCTGCTGACCTGCTGCACTGACCTTGAACAGATCATCTTCTCAAGCAACAACTTCATTTCTTGTTCTTTTCTGGATTTGTCTATTTAAGATATTGTGTCTTAGGCATGAGGAATAATATGGTTGCACTGCACATGCACCCTGTTCTCATAATTAATATTGAAGATAATTTGTAATTCATACACCTCTGTATTTAAATATAATAAAAGATTTATGCTTCATTTCTGCAAAGACTACTGCATGATGTCAACTAAGCACTATGTTCAGTTGAATCTCTGAGGAATACTGTAGACTGTATAAACCAGTCCTATTCGGGGCTGTAAATCTTTGCAGCACCAAGGCCCAAATTTGCAACAAGATAAATCCTATTTTTCTTCATGGCAATAAAAGTTTAACCAAAAAAAAAAAAAAGTTACTAACAGTTTAGAATTTTTTAATGAGTATGTTAATATACATGTACAAGTGTATTAAACTTGTGATGACTTCTGAATCATATTAAGCATGTAATTTGAAATTTGCTTCTTTTTCAAACATCATATTGCTTTTGTGTTTGATCACTTGTTAAAGTGATTTCTGATACTGTCATGTACTGTTCAGAGTGGCTTATTCTTTTAGGTTTATACAGTACTACAGCATACATCATGCTTGAGCACAATTCATAGAATCATAGAATCACAGAATAGTTAGGGTTGGAAAGGACCTTAAGATCATCTAGTTCCAACCCCCCTGACATGGGTAGGGACACCTCCCACTAAACCATGCCATCCAAGGTTCTGTCCATCCCGGCCTTGAACACCGCCAGGGATGGAGCATTCACAACTTCCCTGGGCAACCCATTCCAGTGCCTCACCACCCTTACAGTAAAGAATTTCTTCCTCGTATCCAATCTAAACTTCCCCTCTTTAAGTTTGAACCCATTACCCTTTGTCTTATCACCACAGTCCCTAACGAAGAGTCCCTCCCCAGCACCCCTGATACATATTGTCCCCAATACTGGGGACACCATGCAGATACTAGGAAGAAAATTCCTGATCAAAGAACACAAATATGAACTTAGCCCAGGAAAGAGTCATTCAAAATCATAAAAGTGAAAGAGGGCTGCAAGAAATACAAAGTATCTCATTATTTTCACTTATTGATTGATAAAATGGCAGGTGAATTTAAAAGGTGATAAATACAATTCAACGTGTACTGTGAAAACAATGTCTTCTATGCGCACAGTGATATGACCAAGAATTGAGAACCCTGCTACAATGTAACTTGCCTTGTTAGTACGTTACATTAAGTATCTCATGTTGAATATATTCAGTTTTGTTACTTAAATACACCTTCTTTTAAAAAGCAAACAAACAAACATTTCTATTGTGGCATGACGAACTGGTACAAACCAGTTTTAAAGCTCTTTTACCCACAACACAGCGTATAGATTATGCCATGTTTCCATCTGAATAAAACTTGTAATGTGCCTTTTCATACTCCTGACAGGCAGTGCTGAAGTCTCTAAGGGCTGTGCAACAAACCTATATTTTCATAGCTACATATTTGTACCTGTATTCTCTGAGGTATATTCTGTGGGACTAGGTAAACGGCATGAAGATACAATGAAATTGTGCCAGGATTACCTTTTAAATTAAGAGTATGCTCAAGGGAGTATTTTAGACTTTAAATCCTGTGTGAATCATGTAAATAATCTGGTCATTCAGTCATAAATCCACAGTGTTTCTGCAGGTATCTCAATCATGCATATGATGCCCAAGGGTGTTGAATTTCATATACGTATTTAAGGAATAATGAAAAGCTATGTTAATCACAACTTGACTGAAGCCTTCCTACATCCTGTGTTAGCATCTGAAGAGACTTGCAAACACTGTGTGTAGAATGAAGCTAGAACATATCACAGAGCTGAAATATGAGTTGGTATGCTAGCTTCACAAAGAATCTGTAAAAATACAAATATAATGGGCTACACTTGAACAGTGTTACTTATTCATTGTTTTATTTCTAATTTTTTCCATATAAGGTGGTGAAACAAGTGTATTTGTCCTACTGAATTTCTAAGAGAAAACAGATTAATCCCAAGATCAATAGAAATTCCACAGAAGACTTTTTTCATTACATATATTGCTCCGACATTCAATCAAAGACCAGAATAAAGACAAAAAAACCCTCAAATTCTGAAGATAAAACAATAACAGGAGTTAAGAAGTAGGTCTATACAAAACACTTATAAGAAGTGGAATTAAATAAACACCATTAAACACATCTAGTGTGCTTTGCGCAGGCATTGCTCATTCTGGATTAAATTAATGAAAAGAATCTAATTTTTCCTGGATTTCTTCTAGTCGGATAGCAACTCTAGGAGCCTTTCCTTAATTTTTTAATGCTGAGCCTAAAATACTTCAAAACCTGGATCAGTTTCTTTTCTATTATATCTTCTGAATCATCCTAACAGATTTTGAACCTTATATATATCAAAAGCTCCTTCAGAATTGCATTTCTGGAAATATTTTAATTTGGGCCTCCTAATCTGCATCAGAAGGCAAATTATTTGATGATTATTTGGTGCTTCAGGAATTCATCAGTTCTCCTCTCCTCACGTTCTTACCAAACACTAACAGTGCTAAATCAGCAAGAAATAATATACTAGATTGCAGAGATTTTAAATACAAGAAACTGTATTTAGAAAGAAAACACATTTTACGTGTTCATAAGCTTAGAAACATAATGCTGAAAATAGGAAATGCTCTATGAAACAAAGTAAAAGAGTTCATGAAGTTAGTGAATACAAACATGCTGCGATTGGGCTACGGGGCTACCCCATAGACCACGTAACTTAATTTACTCCTTAAAGTAAAGCCCAAATTCCCTATAACTAATGCTTTTACCTGGAGTATCTCCACTGGAGATACTCAGTGGAACAGCTGACACACTGCTCTACAAAAAGACAACTGGGATCAGTGTATTTGCTGTAGTACATGAATTTGTTGAATGCTGCTTTTATAAAAGGCAATTCAGTTCAGCAGAATTAAACAAATGGGCCAAATCTTGCTTACATTAGACTACTCATCACCTGGAATTCGAGGCAATTTCTTCAGCATAAAGGCTTTATGGCTGTTCACACAGAAGAGAATTACTCCAACAAATGTCAGTAGTTTGAAAAAAACTCAAAAAAACAAAAAAAAAAAAAAGCAAACAAACAAACAAAAAAAGACAAAACAACCCAACAAAACATAAAAAGAACATAAGATTTGGCTTAGGATTTCCATCCATATGAGTAAAGTGAATCTGTGAAACAGCCTTTTAACTCTAAGTTGCAACTAACAGCATTTATAGAACTGAATAATTCTTTTCTTAGTACAAAGGGAAGTAAAAGCACAGGTCTGAAACAAATCAGTGAAAATCACTACTAAATTCTGCAGCAAGATACAAAATCCCTTAGAATTGCCATATTTTATTTTCTTGTACAACACCCAGACAATGACATTCTGAGGTGACTGGTTTCCACATGCTGCTGGAAAATATAGTAAATGATATACACAGTAGTGCAATTTACATATCAATTCTAGAGGTCAAATTAGCATCGAAAGTTCAAGCATATAAGCAAAAGCCAAAATTACAGTGAAACTGTAAATAAGGGTGATCACACCCTGTTTTCATCCTTCCTAGTAGGAAGTTTCATGCTATCCTCCTTGCTTTGTAAGTGATACCTAGTTTGCAAATATCCTGTGTGCAGTCATGAACCCCAGATCCAACTACTTTACAGCATGCCAGGAGAGGGGCGTATCAGTTTGCAGAGAGTTACGTACAGACTATGAGTGTGTTATGGAGAACAACCCTTGAGATGCTTTATATTTAAGGATCAGGAGCCAAATCTTGATGTCAATTAAACTAGCAGAGATTCTGCATTTTGGCAGGAGTAGAATCAAGCTGCAAATCTGGTAAAGAGTACTCATGGCTATGTGTAAATAACAGGTTTCAAGAGACTGCCTCATTGCAAATATAATCTCTTTAAACATTTAAAAAACAGAGTGAAATTAGGAGTTCCTACAGAATGCATCCATCAAGCTACTTCTTACTTAAAGAATAAGGAGGACTCATCAACATAAATCCAAAACATTCAGAAATCCTCTGGTATCATACAAACGTTGCCACAGCTGTAGAAGGGGTAAGTCTGAATTCTGTCTTTCCCCACCTCTCCCCCACCCTTCATCCTAGAATTATCTGAATCAGCTATATCAAACACCTACACACAGATACTATTTTGGTGATTCATTTGGAACAGTCACAAAACCACAATTATAAAGAAATTATCTTTGAAAGCTGAACTTGAAACATGCTGTTTTACCCAGCAATCAGTTCACATAAGGTGGGGGGGTCCAAGTAAATAGTCCAAGTAAGTAAAAAAAACTCACCAACATTCACACAGTTTCTGAAGGATGTTTATTTTTCATTCTTGCTCCCCAAATGATGCCTGTATTTAAATTATAAAACTATGCCCAGTCAAATAATTTGCAAAACTAATCTAAAAATGCTTAGTAAGCCTTTTTTCAATAGCAGATAATTAAATCTATTATATTATCAAGAAATGTATTTAGATTTTTCCATTTCTGGGCAGTATTACTGACTTAACTTTTACCTTGAATAATTCTTCCAACTGTCTTCTGCAGCTCTTCAATTAGTTTTTTCCGTGACATTATTTTTAACACTAATCATGTTAGTTCGCAAAATGAGAAAACTGATATAAAACCCCACAAAAATTTATTTTACTTTTATGGTGACACAGCTTTTATAACCAAAACTGATGAAGTTATAACAGAGCGTTAGAAATCTACATTGGTCCCTACTTTTAAAAAGAACATCAAAACGCTAATGCAAAATAATATAAATTTGGACAAAAAACACCATATAGGAAATATTCTCCTGAAAGATTTCTGACTTCTGCTGTTTCATAAACAATTCGAGGACTTGATTTAAATTAATCACTGTTTTGACAGAAATACGCAGCTGCAGTTGATCTTATCTCCTACTTATCAACTTATAAATTACTGAGCTAACTTCATTTTTGCCTTAGATCACATACATAAAATATAATAGTACGTAAGGGAGGATATGACAGGAAGAGACATTTTAGCTTTCTTCATCTAATATTTTTCTGCATACATATGTCCAAATTGAGAATTTTGTTGCTACAAGCAACTCCATACAAAGTATTCTCTCAGCTGCCTCAGTTACTCCAGCTCCATCTACTTATTATCATATGTATTCTCTACATGTAATGTCCTCACTAGTAATTTCATTCTCATAAACTTCAAAGTCAACCATTTCTTCCAGAAAGCCTACAGAGATGATCATCCAAATGGTTTTGTTCCATTAACATATCCAGCAATCAGATGATGTTAGAGAAGAGAGGAGTTAAAAATACCAGAATTTGGTCAATGCCAAATGTTGTTTCACAAGACACTAAAAATAGCACCCTTCCTGAAGTTCTCCAACCCTAGGAAGAACTCTTGACCAACACTGAGTATGCTGGCAGACGTGATGAATGAGAATACAACCAAAAGGTTGTTGCCTGAGTATGTACAGACAATCACTATAGAAAATGGGGACTGCTGAGCCTTCTCAGGATGAAGTCACAGGTAGGTAAAACGATGGTCACCTACATCTTTTGTACTTTACAAAATGGGCATAAATCTGATAACTTCTGCCTCTGGCTACCTGATTTATGCCTTGCCATGAATTTATTAAAAAACCTTAAATATATAAGGAGCTTCAAGGCTAGAATTTCATCTAAATGTGACTTCCCATGTTTGGTTGCTCAACTTTAAATGCGTCTAGGAATCTGACCACCAAGTTTAGTAACCACAAACCTAAATTAAGGTAAATTACATCTGTGATTAGGTCTGGATTTAAAAAAGTATATATTATATGCCTAATGTCAGGGAGTAGCAGAAGCAGGCTGCTCAACAAGGAAAACTGCAAGCTAAACATGAGAGAAAGGCAGGCAGGGGCAGCGACAAGGAGCACAGGCTCACCACAACCTAACAAGAGAAGCAGGACAGGTGCAGCAACAAGATTCAGCTTAGAATCCTGGTCCTCAGACGAGTCCATAAGCATACAGCAGGTCCAAGGTTAAGTCAAGAAGTTGAGTCAGCAAGTCAGTGACAGGTTCAGGTCTGGAGACAGCAAACAAGATCAGCCGCAGCCCAGTGACAGCCAGACAAACCCACACAGGCAGGGCAAGTCTGGGATGAAGGCAGGTCAGGAGGTCAGGGCTGGAGACAGGAAAGCACATTGTCAGGCATGGGAAGGGTAGCTACAGCGAAGGCTGAGCAAAGACCTGGGCTTAAGAGCAGTTTCCAAGCAAATGGGGACAGGCTTTCACTTCCAGAATCATAGAATAGAATCATAGAATCAGCTAAGTTGGAAAGGAACTTTAAGATCATCAAGTCCAACCATTACCCCAGGACTGCCAAGACCACTACTAAACCATGTCACTGATGGCCTCATCTACATGGTTTTTAAACACTTCCAGGGACAGTGATTCCACCACTGACCTGGGCAGCCTGTTCCAGTGCCTGAGCACCCTCTTTCTGAAGAATATCTTCCAAATATCCAACCTAAACCTACCCTGGCACAGCTTGAGGCTGTTACCTCGTCCTGTCACTTGTTACTTGGAAGGAGAGACCGACACCCACCTCACTACAACCTCCTTTCAGGTAGTTGTAGAAAGTGATGAGGTCACCCCTGAGCCTTCTCTTCTCTGGACTGAACAACCCCAGTTCCCTCAGCCGCTCTTAATCACACTTGTGCTCCAGACCCTTCACCAGCTTCATTGCCCTTTTCTGGGCCTACTTCAGCTTCTCAGTATCTCTTTTTTAGTGAAGGTCCCAGAACTGAACACAGGATTTGAGGTGCGGCCTCACCAGTGCCCAGTACAGCGGGCTGATCACAGCCCTGGCCCTGTTGGCCACACTATTGCTGATACAGGACAGGATGCTGTTGGCCTTCTTGGCTGCCTGGCCTGGGCACAAGCTGGCTCATGCTCAGCTCTGTTAATCAGCACCCCCAGGTCCTTTTCCATGAGAGGCCTTCCAGCCACTCTTCCTCAAGCCTGGAGTGTTGCATGGGGTTGTTGTGGCCCAAATGCAGAACCTGACACTTTGCCTTGTTGAACCTCACACAATTGGCCCCACCCCAATCACCCAGCCTGTCAAGATCCTTCTGCTGAGCCTTCCTACCCTCCAGCAGATTAACATTCCCACCCGTATTGGTGTCTGCAAATTTATTGAGTGTGCACTCAAACCCCTCATCCAGATCATCAGTGAAGAATTTCACCCACAAACATTCAGCCTTCTCACTCACAACACTGAGCTCAACGCAGTCAATGCACTCCCTGACATACAACGCAACCCCACCACCTCTTTTTCCTTGCATATGTCTTCTGAAGAGCCTTTAGCCATCCATTGCAGCACTCCAATCATACGAATCATTCCACCATGTTTCTGTGATGGTGATTATGTCGTAATTTTCCTCCTGCACAACGGCTTCCAGCTCCTCCTGTTGCCCAGGCTGCAGACATTGGCATAAAAGCATTAAAATTGCCCCATTGATCTGGGCTCCAACAGCAGCACGCTACCCCATGGCTCATGTTTAGCGGGCCTGGTGTTCTCCCCTTCTCCCTTCAAATCTAGTTTAAAGCCCTCTTTATAAACCCTGCTAGCTCCTGGGCTAAGATCCTTCTCTCCCTCTGGGACCCCCATCTGCCTCCAGCAGGCCCGGTGCCATGTAGGCTGACCCATGGTCAAACCCCTGAAATTCTGGGGCTGACACCAGTCACGGAGCCAGGAATTAATTAGTGACATTTTTCTGATGTAACCATTGTCATTGTGACTGGCAGGAAGCATGAGAACACTACTTGGGCTCCCAGCCCCTGAACCAGTCACCCCAACGCCCCCAGTTTGTTTCCTGAAGTCCTTCTTGAGTCCCCTCAGGCTTCTTGAAGAGATTCCTTTATTGCCCACCTGGAAGAGCAATAAAGGATAGCATCATCTTGCACACTTTCCTGATCCTGAAGTACCAGGCCCTCCAATCTGCTGTAAAGGGGCACTTGGGAAGGTAACATGAGCTGGGGAGTAATATGCTGTCAACTCCAAGGAGTAACCTGTTACCAACCTCCCCTGTGTCTGAGGTCCCTTCCATCTGCCTTATGGCAAGAAGGTAGGAGATCCTGAAGTACTTGTTTTCAGTTGGCTGGCTTGCTTCTCCCATGGCTGGTGGAGTGTGGGTCCACCCATCAGTCTCCTCCTCATATTCCCTTATGTTCCTTAGCCATTCCACCTCTTCTAGTAACTGTGCCACCATGCAAAGAAAATCACCAATCTGGTCACAGCTTACATAGCTACCATCTAACATCACTGACAGGCTCTGGCACTCTCTACAGTCAGACGCCTTGACATGTTTATGAGGGCCTTCTCTCCGGGTCGCTCGGTGGCCATGTCCTTCTCCACCAGCAGAGAGGACCTAGTTTCCTTTGCTTTCTGCCGAGAGGCTGCCATCCTGGAACACCGTCTCGACGGCCGCTGGCCCACCGCAATGCCGAGGCTCCCCGCGACACCGCCCCCTGCCTGCGCAAACTGCCGCGCCGCCGACGGCTCCCGCGCTCCCCGCACGGTGCTCATCCGCTCGGGGCGGTGCCGTCCCTCCTGGCACTGCCCTCTATGAGTGAGCTGCTGCGCTGTCAGCTCCTGGGCACGCCCTTTCGAGGCCTGGGCGCTCCGTCGGTGCCTCTGGGCGTTCGGGACCCAAGCTCGTGCGCGCTGTATTTCCCCTCGCTTGGTGCTGAAGGCGCCTCCCCGGAACTACTCACCTCGTCAAAGCTGCTTCTTGCACAGCAGTTTCCCTGGTGTGAGATTGGGCAGCCGTGTTGCCAATGCTGGCCCCGAGGCCAAACAGCCAACTTCCCTACAGTGGAGGGTGCATTCAAGTCCCTAACAGGAAAGTGGGATTCCTGCTGACATACTGCACACTATGCATACCCTTACATTTGTAACGTAAAGCTTACTTGTGATCTACTTCGTTGGTTTAGGATACATGGTTTGACTGGGAAAAGATTTGCACAGTGACAGATGGAGCATTTCGGGACAAATCTCTGAAGTGCTTCCTGCTAATAAAAGATACTATTAATATGCACATGATATATATCATCTTTATGTTCATTCTATTATGCATACAAATATATATTTATAAATATTGCACATAAAAAGGTACACACACGCATGTCAATCCTGACGTATATCTTACATGTGTTAAGGCTTATTCCCAGTATATCAGTTTGTTTGTACAATGCAAAAAAAACCCCTTTGTTATGCATAGGCTCTGAAGCAGTATACTTAAGGCAGAGAAAATGTCAAAGAAAAGTTAATTGCATTCCTTGACATTTCACAGAAAATATGAGGGTTTTGCGTAGTTAAAGTTTAAAGGAGTAGCTGGCAGTACTGGAAGAGAACTAGGCAGTTGTGAAGAAACATTCAATGTACCAACATAAAAGGGAAAAGCTATACTTTAAGTGTAATTAGAAAGGCATTGTAAAGTAGTGGGAATGATATAATTGTAAGTACAACATTAGCTCAGTACTGACGAAAATAACCCAACTGTTTGTTTTCTGAAAGTGAACTTTTTTTCTAAGCATACCCTATTTAGAAACTGGAGAGGAGAAACAAAACCAGAAAAAACGATCACTAATGGCTTTCATGGTACTATAGAATTCAAATGCTTAACAGACAAAAATATATGTAATTAAAATGAATAAGCATATTTAAAAGAATCTCTCCTATTAAAAATGTAAATTTTGTTGCACTTTTTCTGCAGTTTTCAGAGTAATGTTGAATTCAAAGAAAACAGGCCAAAGAGTAGGGCTTGGAAATAGCCATAAAATATCTTTTTCATAAAGAAAAAAAAAAAGCATCAGGCATGTTTTCTGGACTGAGTTTTCTTTTAAAGCATGCCTTGAAAAATTTAGAGAATAGCAGACTTCCACTTGGGGAACTGGTTTCTAATGCATCCAGTTTCATAGATAGCTGTCACTAAGAGCTGTCACTGAGAGATTAAACTGGTTTAATCTCTGATATTCTAGATGCCTTTTAATATTGTGTTTCCCCAACCTCGATGTCAGCTGCTTCTTTGCTGCTTACTGCCCGTCAAATGGGCAATGATAATGACAGTCAAGGGAGACTTATTTCCACTAACTCTTTTTTTTTAAATCAGCAGCCCTTAAACTGACCATTGCAGGTTAGTGGAAAGGGTACATTCAAGCCCCTGAGAATCCCAAATACCAGAAGCATCATAACATCTCTTTGAGCAGTATTTCTGCGCAAGAAAAAAAAGCTGCTGATGTTACCTGGTCAGGGTAGGCTGCAGGAGACTTGATTACAGAACTGAAGCCTCTCATCCAGTTACAAATGCACATTACAAATTACCTTGCCCATGAATTTCTCTGACACCTGACATGTAAGTCTTCACCTGCTTGACCTTCTGCTTTGTATGTCCAAAATGGAGACTACAGCACTTCATTACTTGAGCAGGTTAAGGAACTGTAGGTACACTAATAACTGATACCAAAAAGAATGGGCTGTATGGAGAGAGATTTGAGGGCAAACTCGGATTGCTTTGCACAGCCCTAACAACCTCTACTAAGATTGGACATAACTACTTCATTCCTTTGTCACAGATTGCTAATGATACAGCACCGTGATAATGTATGATGGATTATGAAAGGCCACTGTTCTCACTCATACAATACACATATCTAGGGAAAATTCAGTCTTACTTCATAAGGTATTGTCAGATTTGGTATTTGTTGTTATGTAATCCTGAAGATTGCCTTTCTCATATGTCTTGCATTTATCAACAAACAGTATCACAAAGAATTTGGGAGAAAATTAAAGCCAAGCATATATCATAGATCATTCTTACTTTTTATCTTTTTTTAACATCACGTATGCTTTACAGCAGAGTAATGAACCAAGCTTCCAATTTACACTTTTGCTAACTTAATGAACTGATTTTTTCTAATTCTAGTAGGTTTTAATAGTTATTCACAGGTACTTCTAAAACAAACATGAATGCCACATTAATTGGGTTAATTGCTGAATGAAATAACAAAGATTTTGCACAGTTGTAGAAAAAAATCAATCATAAGAAAACCAATTTAATAAAATCCTGAAAGCAAAGCTGCAGTTTGCGAATATAGAATAAGTCCTCCAAAGAAAATGGGCAGACAAATACCTATATGAATGGAACATACTGTAAGTCAAATCTGTTTCAGCCTGCATAACAGAATATTTGTGACTCCATTAAAAAAAAAAAAAAAAAAACAAAAAAACCCAAAACATGACATGATAAAAAGTGAATTTAATTCATCCACAAAACAGCAAGTTTATCTACGACAAGGCACATGCTATATTAAAATATCTGTTGTAAGATTTCCACTGTCCTGTTCAGCAGTAGCAGTCATTTTTTTTTCCTTCTTAGTAGCTGGTGCAGTGCTGCGGTTTTGACTTTCAGCCTGGGAACAGCACTGATAACACCGATGGTTTTAGTTGTTGCTCAGTGGTGTTTACTCTGACCAAGGACTTTCTGAGCCTCATGCTCTGCCAGGGAGGAGGGGAAGCCGGGAGGAAGCAGAGACAGGACACCTGACCCAAACTGGCTAAAGAGGTATTCCATACCACAGCACATCATGCCCACTATATAAACTGGGGGCAGTCACCCGGAAGGGTTCAATCACTGCTTGGTGGGGCTGGGTGAGTGGTTGTATTCTCTTCCCTTGTTATTTCACTTATCTTTCTTATTATTGGTGGTAGCAGCAGTGGTTTGTGTTATACTTTAGTTACTGGACTGTTCTTATCTCAACCTGTGGGAGTTACATTCTTTCGATTCTCCTGCCCATCCTTCTGGGAGTGGGGGAAGGTAAAGGGGGGGAGTGAGCTAATGGCTGCACGGTTCTGGATTGCTGGCTGAGCTTAAACCACGACATACACACAGTATTACTCACGCAGCTGAAGCATTGTGGGATGTTCAGGGTGTATGGTGTTTCCATTTTGTGTAACTGTGGTTAAAACGTTGTTGTGTCACCAGCCAATTAGGTCAAAACAGCTGTGTTATTAGGGACCAGTCAGGTCTTGGGTAACATGACTTTAATTACAAGCATAATAGCTGTTCATAATTTATTAAGCTGATGCTAAAGGAATTTTATTTTGTTTCCTGAAGACATGAACAACTTATTAGGCTGGTTAGTCTTAAGAAACTAACAGATATCTAAAATTACACTGAGATTAAATTAATATATACTAATATACTCCTCTTTAACATTGTAATAGTCATCTCATGACCAATATCCATATTTTGCATAGTGGTTTTTGTATCAAAACACTTTCACACTTCATTAAGTTTTAAACTCATTGCCCTACAGAAACTCATCTAATCTAATGTGCCATGTTGACTTGAAGAATTTGGGTCCCAAAATGTCAGAAGTAGTCACACTCTTAGAAAAAAAACCAAACAATTAGCTAAGATTTTGCACTGTGGTTTTCAAGACACCAAAGGATATTGGTAGAGTAAACAGTAAGACTACAGTACTGAAAATCAGAAATTATTTAACTAACCTTGCCCAACTTGAACTTCTTGAACTTGAACTCTTTAGAAGAGTTTCAAATAGCATCAATTTATAAACAGCATAATGGAGTTTAAAATAGTGCCATATGTTTTTAAAATGTCAATATATAATTTGCAGGATATCTGTACAATAACAATGCTATGAAGATTAAGAGTACAGACCATATTTTCAATTATCTTAGCAGCAAAATTATATATTTCTGTTTTAACTTTCCCAGCTAATCAATATAGTGTTCCTCAACCTAGGAAAATTAGACTTTGGAAGCACTGAGCACACACGTAACAGGTGTGTTTCCTCAGCCCTTACTAAATGTAGTCTTCTTATGTTTACATGACGATGTATAACCTCATACTTCCTGTCCAGTCATAAATTGTCTTTATTAATTGTAAGGCTTTCAAAAAAGAATCACTATGTATTCAATATAAATATTGGTGTATTGAAATACCACAGAGAGACCCTAGCGTTCAGAACGTGCTGAATGCTAAAATATCGGCAACACTAAATGATTGAACGTTTCAATGACCTTGACCTACATGCTTAGAAACAGAAGTAGCTTTACTGGGAACTTTGTAAGTATCCTCATTTCAAGGCTAGCACTGAAGAGCAGAAAGACACCAGCATAGTATCATTCCTTAATATGAGCTTAAATACACAGGCAAGCAAGGTCTCACTCTTCATTTCCTTAACAGAAAGAACTGCTAAAGCAGACTGAGAATGAAATAAACATAATGTTCTCCCACATCCCACATGCACTGGTATTTTATTTGTATTCTATTTGATACAGTTACTATACACTGAGGAATATTACAAGGATAAATTTTCATCACATAGTATTTTGTTCTCAATAAGATTGGTATAAATTCAATCCTGTTTCTCAGAAGACAGCAGTCGAGTTTGCCCATGATGAACTACTTATGAAAAAATACATTTTTTTCAATAAAGCAGACTTTTATGAATCTAAAAGCTGTGTTTTTTTGCATTCTATTAATGCTATTCATTTATTCAATTAACCAAAGTTATTACATGCAAATAAAGATCTTCAGCAGAGATAACACTGATGAGTTTCTTACTGGAGAAGTACTTTGGAATCCTGGAAAAAACAGGTCTGGAAGCAACCTCAAGAAGACCTCTATCTTGCCTACCACAGAGCAAGATCAGTCATATCTATCTCATTTGCAAAATATGTGTATGGATTTAACACCAATACTAAGACTCCATGCCCTCCACACAAGCTACTGGAGGGGTTCCCTGTCCTACTGTTAAACCATAAATCATGGCACAAAATAAAAAAAAATAAGGCAGACAAACAATTTAAAGGAAGACAGAACAACTGAGGTGACAGAATTATATCTTTTGATTTAACTATAACTGCATCGGGTTTAATTATATATAATTTGTTAATGTTCTATGTGTCTTGTATTCCTTGAAATCTTTTAGAAATGTTTTTTCATTGCTGGTATTTAAAATGCAAAGTACATGGAGTCGACCACTTTATGTTTCCTTTCTGATTTGGAGGTACTCAGGCTCATGTTTCTGTGAAGGTTATTTTAGTTCAAGCAATCAGAATTTACTTTTTGCCAGTAGTCTCTAATATTTATTTAATATTTGCTGCTTTCATGAACATTTCAGGCAGCAAGGTCACTTGCTCTAACCCTTGCAGAAGCAAATACAAAAAACTTCGTAACACTTAATTCAGCTTTAAAAAGATTCGATGAAAATGTGAGAATTCACTTACCTCTAACACCATACCAGACTGCAAATACTGGAAGAACAACTAATCCTAAAGTCAAATAAAAATAATGTATTGTAATATCATAGAATCATAAAATAGTTTGGATTGAAAGGGACTTTAAAGATCATCCAGTTCCAGCCCCCCTGCCATGGGCAGGGATACCTTCCACTAGACCAGGTTGCTCAAAGCCCCATCCAATCTGGCCATGAACATTTCCAGGGATGGGGCAGCCACAACTTCTCTGTGCAACCTCTTCCAGTGTCTCAACACCCTCACAGTAAAGAGTTTGTTCTTAATCTCTAATATAAATCTACTGTCTTTCCGTTTAAAGCCATTCTCCCTTCTCCTATCCCTATGTGCTCTTATAAAATGTCCCTCTCCAGATTTCCTGTAGACTCCCTTTAGGTACTGGAAGCTGCTCTAAGGTCTCCCCAAAGCCTTCTCTTCTACAGGCTGAACAAGCCCAACTGTCTCAGTCTGTCTTCATAGGAGAGGTGCTCCTGCCCTTGGAGCATCTTCATAGTCCTCTGGACTTACTTGAGCAGGTCCGCTTTCCTCTTGTGTTGGAAGCAACAGAGCTGGATGTAGTACTGCAGGTGGGGGTCTCATGAGAGCAGAGTAGAGGGGGAGAATCACCTCTCTTGACCTCCTGTTCACTTTTGCTGTAGCCCAGCATACGTTGGCTTTCTGGGCTGCAAGAGCATACTGCTGGGTCATACTGAGCTTCTTGTCAGCCAACATCCCCAAGTCCTTCTTCTCAGGGCTGCTCTCAAGCAAGTCTTGTGTTGGCCCACATCTCAAGCCTGTCAAGGTCCCTCTGGATCCCACCACTTCCCTTTAGCATGTCAACTGCACCACACAGCTTGGTGTCATCAGCAAATTTGCTGAGAGAACACATTCCCCAGAAGCCTCTTATTGTTGGTGAAAACATGATCCAGCATAGCAGCTGTCCTCCCTGGCTATTACTTGAAGAACAAAGTTATCATCAACATACTTCAGAAACCTCCTGGATTGCTTATGCTCCGCTATGCTGTTTCTCCAACAGATAACGGGGTGGCTTAAGTCTTCCTTGTGAACCAGGGCTTGTGAACATAAGGTGTCTCCTGTCTGTCTATAGAGGGCCTCATCCACTTGGTCTTCCTGGTCAGCTGCATATAAGCAGCTGCAAGATAATAATGTCAATGACATAGAATTTATAAAAGAACATTTAGCCTGATCTTTTAAAACCTCCATATAATTAAGTCTGATGTACTGAATTTCCTGATGTGAAACACATCAGGGAAATCACTAGATGTCACTGACACTGGACTTTTAAAATTAGAGCATAAACGGCATTGCTGGGCCCTTGTTTAATGTGCTATAACATCCCAGTCTACTCAAAATCTGCCAGGCCTTGAAAAACAATGCAAAACTCAAGAATCAAGTGGATCATTCTTGTGCCCCTTTAATAACTTTTAAGAAAGAATCTTTCGATCAAACAAGACCTATGATAACACATAAGCCAAGTCAGTCATAGAAAAATTGAAAATCTGAAGGAGGTTGTATTCTTCCCACTAGCTTTATTAAGAGCAGAAATATTCAAGGCCACATATTACAGTTGCTCTCCTCTTGCCCTTCATTCACTCTGGGCAGACCTAATCCCTAACACAAGGCCTAAGCATAAGACAATAATGCTATTTATATTCTTCTCAATATTATTTAGTTTGGTTTTTTTTAAAAAAAAAACCAAACCATACCCAAGTCTATAAAGCAGAAGTTGTAACCCAGAATATACAGAAGAGGCAGATTAATTGAGCTAAGAAGCTGCCAGCTCTGTATAGTCACTCTTCAGCTGGATTTCATGCTTTCAAGTATTAGGCAACAGCAATACAGTCATAATGTATTAACCAAAGGTATTAAAAGAGGGCTGATTAAAGGGGGCTGCTATCCATCACAGAGTGCTGTATCTGGTTACTACTAAAACTTAAGTAGTGATTAGTGTCATGAAAAACATAATTTTGATGGGTTTCTGCAAAGAAAAAGGCTGAAAAGTTGTTGTTTGCTAATGATTTTTTTTGCTGTTGAAAGGGAGAGGGTTGGTGCTGAGCATATGAGGAGGAAAAGTTGGTTTCTGAACTCTGAAATGTAGGTCACTTAAGGGATCTTCCTAACTTGCTACATGCTTACAGTAAAGCCATCATTTGTGTCACTAGAAGACTATTAGAACCGTAATTTACTGAAGTATTTTACTGAAGTGTGTACTGAAGTTAGATTTATGCATTCAAGATTTTGTTTGATAATTTTGTTTGATTCAAGGTTTTGATGATAATTTATGAAAAAAAGGTTCTAGGAGGCTAAACAAAATTCTAATGATATGGTAACTCAGTATTCCGTCTATGTTAAACTGTATGTACAATTTATACATGGAAATTTCAGTTTATTAGTCTAGACCCCTTTTTTTCAGTATCTGATTACTGCAATATTAAACACATTTTGGTATTGTTCCAAAAAGCTACTCTAAAATGTAATTCCTGATAAGCTAATAGTGATCTTAAAAAAAGCCCAGACACTAAAGCTAAACAGCTCCATATTTGGTCTGCAAATCAGATGCAAGAGAAAAAGGGCTGACATTGTAAATCACAGACACATTCAAGGTTAGGAGCCAGCTTAATGGATGAGAACTGGATGATATATTCCAGAGTTCTGAAGTGATTTGAATGGAATACTGTAGAAGAGTTCTCTTGTGTTGGTGAATAATTCACCTTTTCTATACCCTGCAAAGAAAACAAGAAAACAGAACAAAGCACATTATATAGCTGTCAGACCAAAGGTGCATCTAGGCCACCACTTTGGGCAGTGTTCAGAAGTGGATGCTTAGTAACTTTAAATTTTTTTTATGTTTCGGGTTTTTTTAAGTAAAAATGGTGGAAGTAACAGCACTCAAACAGGTTGCCTGGAGAGGTGGTGGAGTCTCTGTCTTGGGAGATACTCAAAAGCAATCTGGATGTAGTCCTCATCTCTATGTGAGCCTGCTGGAGCAGGGAGGGTTGGACTAGATGAACTCCAGAGATCCCTTCCAACCTCAACCATTCTGTGATTATGTGAGGAAGGATACAGCGTGTAAGTATATGGTGATACTTTCTTTCAATACATTTTTCCTACTCCAAGCAATCCATGGCTTCGCTTCACTTCGCTTTCCTTCCCTTCTCTTCCCTTCCCTTCTCTTCCCTTCCCTTTCTTTCCCTAAATTTCCTTTCCAGATTTCCTTTCTTTTCCCTGCAGAATTTCACTTCAATGTAATATTTAAGACTTCTCATCTATTTCTCCATTATTCCCTGTAACCCCTATGGGTATTTATGTAGAAGTTAAAATGTTTTACCTATTTAACTTTTTTCCTGTTTCAGGTTAGTCTGGACTTCCGGAAAAAGTGAGTCCACACTTAAGATATCAAGCTCCATATCCTTCACATCTAAGAAAAGATACTCAAAATACTTACTAATGTATGTTTAATCCTTGACTGAAGTTGCAAGGCGATATAAGTATTTAATAATAATGGTGATAACAAAGGCATTCGCCTGACATCAATTATTGCTATAGCACTGAAGCTGAGTCTAAATTGTAATATTTAGTATTGCTGGTGCCCCAGTAAACCATGAAGGTACTGTCAGAGCACCAAATAGTTCTTTGTCTGCAGGCTTTCTGTGCAAAGTATCACGTAGGCACGGCACACCTCCCACCCAAGTCCCATCCCAGCATTCCATAGGCAGCTGGAAGTTGGGAATTGCTTCCAAGGTCATCCCAATTACATACTAAAGTATGGTATTATGATTTACCCCTTTACAATAGCTTTGGAGGTGTTTCTGCTAGTGTCAAAACAGCAGAGTTGGGGAAAGTTATAAAGCCACAGTGAAGGACACCTATTCTTGACTAATGTTGTCCTACCACTGGAATTTTTAGGAAAATATAATAAAATATCTAAGTTGATTTTTTCAGTGTAGAGAATACATTAATAGATACAACTAAAACCCAATATTTTGCATTCTACTCACTTTTTGAAATTGGCAGTACCTGTTATATAAACATTAATCTTTTTTAACTCTCTCTTACACACATTCAGAAAGCTTTTTCATGGATTTAGTGTAATCTTCACATGTATATATATATATAATAAATATGGTACTTAATGAAAAAACCCCATATTCTTTATATATACTGGAGAACAGAAGAAAAGTAACAACTTCCAAAATCTTCCCATTTATCACTATATTGTAAAGGATTTTTTTGGCTTTTACTGTCACTTATCTCCATGGAAACTGTGTTCACAGGTCATCCAAAACCAAAAGCCCTCTCAGAATTAGAGGACTGTAATCAGCAACATGTTGAGAAATAAGTGACTGCAGCAAATCTTAAGTGAAATCTGAAGTGTGCCACTTCAGAAACTTAAATTTATCCCTATTGTGATTATAAAAGTTTGACATTAAATCTCCTAAAACTCTCTGAAACTTAATAAGATAGCACAATGAAACATGAGAAGATGGCCTGTGCCTGTGTTACATCCTTTTCTCCCAGTGGACTAACTTAAATTTAATGGAAATCCTATATACAGATACATTTATGTATTTAAAAAAATCAAGTCGAAGGAAGAAACAATTTATGGGGATTTTTTCCTTCCTTTTCATTGTCTGGTTTTTGTGCCTTTTCTGTTTGTTTATGAAATTCAACCTTGATGACTGCCTGATCTTATGCTAAAAACATAGCATGAAAGCAGAAATTACTAACTTGATGTCATATACACATGCAAAATACAGCAGACAGGGATTGTAATTGCTGTATTTGTCACTGAACTGCTATTGCCCATCAGAGATCTGTACTTTGCTTTCAATCTTCCTACAGTACATTCTGCCAATATCCTTCAATTTTATTGGATAACATGCATTAAAATTTTTGCATACACGAGGACAAGTTCAACTGGCCATGGACACAGCACAAATCAGGCATTTCACAATTACACAAGGAATTACATCAGTAATCTAAATGTAAACTGGCTCCAGTTTATGAAAGGCTCTTGGTATTTTGAAGTTGTGACTCCCTGCAGTTCACCTGTGTATGCCCCAATAATCAAATAATCTCATTAGTATTCCTTCAGGGTGCAAAGACCACCACATTAGTTGTATTTCATTTAGTTATTGTCTGCATGTGGAGCAAATATCTGGATGATTTTCACATTACTACCAGCTGACAAATCAGAGAGTAATGGCTACTCCATGGGATAGAGAAGGTTTCTTCCTGTTGTTACAATGCATTGTGAGCATCAGTTAGCATCAGGGATATAAGAAGTTTTCTGATGCTGAACATTAACAGTTTTTCTTGCTTGCCCCATGACTACATAACGGCATATACTCTGAGTAAGAGCAAGCAAAACTTTTCGGTCATTCCTATACTCTCACTGAGGAAATTCCAATTTCTGCATGCAGGAACCTTGTTTCTGCTGATGCCCATCCCACTGTTTCTGAGGAAAACATTTTCTGTCACCTCACCCCCCTAGTAACCTGGGTATCACAAAAGTGTCTTAAAGATAAGAATAATATATTACTTAATGTTCAAGTGATTTCTCAATGCACTGCGGAAAATCAGCATGGAGAACATGGGTCAGGCATGATGAGCTGCAGCTGTTGAAATGTAGCGTCCTGTGTGTCACATACCCTGACTGCTTTGTATTATATTGCTAACATTCTCTTGGGAAATGGCCAAGTTAGATATACCATTGAACTAGCCATTTTTTTTTTCAAGACAGGATGCTGTCTCCTCATGATTGACAGGTGATGATATACTAAGGTCAGCAGAAGAATGTCTACCTTTAAGCAAGAAAGAAGGGAGTTAATTATTTCTCTTCCATCACAAAGGAGAATCCTGTGGCCAAAACAAACCCTGAGGCGCTTCTTCTGACAACCAGCATAGCCTATATTTCCTGGCTTCTGTTCTCACTAGTTGATCTGCATCCTTCTGTATTTCTTGGCAAAGTATTGGGCTGTATTGGTGGTGTGGTATTTTGTGTTCTTCAAGATAGAAAAAAGCATGCAGTTTCACACTTAGTGAACTCTGTGTTTAACAATGCTTAATAGGACTAGACAACAAACTAATCATAAGGTTCCAGAAGTAAGGGAGATACAGATTTTCAGCATGACTAGTATGTGTCTTCTCTGCTAAAAGCATTAGGCAGTCTGTTTGCCTGGAATTCCTCCATCTCCTTCAGACATAGAATCATAGAATCATAGAATAGTTAGGGTTGGAAAGGACCCCAAGATCATCTAGTTCTAACCCCTATGCCATTGGCAGGGACATCTCGCACAAAACCATTCCACCCAAGGCTCTGCCCAACCCAGCCTTGAACACCGCCAGCGATGGAGCATTCACAACTTCCCTGGGCAACCCATTCCAGTGCCTCACCACCCTTACAGTAAAGAATTTCTTCCTCATATCCAATCTAAACTTCCCCTCTTTAAGTTTGAACCCATTACCCCTTCTCCTATCACTACAGTCCCTCATAAAGAGTCCCTCCCCAGCATCCCTATAGGCCTCCCTTCAGATACTGGAAGACTGCTATGAGGTCTCCACGCAGCCTTCTCTTCTCCAGGCTGAACAGACCCAACTTTCTCATCCTGTCTTCATACGGGAGGTGCTCCAGTCCCCTGATCATCCTCGTGGCTCTCCTCTGGACTTGTTCCAACACTTCCACGTCCTTTCTATGTTGAGGACAGCAGAACTGCACACAATACTCCAAGTGAGGTCTCAGGAGAGCAGAGTAGAGGGGCAGGATCACTTCCCTCGACCTGCTGATCATACTCGTTTTGATGCAGCCCAGGATATGGCTGGCTTTCTGGGCTGCGAGCGCACACTGCAGCCAGCTCATGTTCATTTTCTCATTGACCAATACCCCCAAGTCCTTCTGCGCAGGGCTGCTCTGTATCTCTTCTCTGCCCAACCTGTAGGTGTGCCTGGGATTGCTCTGACCCAAGTGTAGGACCTTGCACTTGGCATGGTTGAACTTCATCAGGTTGGCATCAGCCCACCTCACAAGCATGTCAAGGTCCCTCTGGATCCCATTCCTTCCCTCCAGCATACCAACTGAACCACACAGCTTGGTGTCATCGGCAAACTTGCTGAGGGTGCACTCAATCCCACTGTCCATGTCACTGACAAAGATGTTGAACAAGATTGGTCCCAACAGTGATCCCTGAGGGACACCACTCGTTACTGGTCTCCCACTGGACATTGAGCCGTTGAGCACAACACTTTGCGTGCGGCCATCCAGCCAGTTCTTTACCCACCGAGTGGTCCACCTATCAATTTGATGTCTCTCCAAATTAGAGACAAGGATGTCATGTGGGACAGTTTCAAACGCTTTGCACAAGTCCAGGTAGGTGACATCAACTGCTCTGCTGCTGTCCATCAGTTCCATAGCCCCATCATAGAAGGCCACCAGATTGCTCTGGCAGGATTTCCCCTGAGTGAAGCCATGCTGGTTGTCACCAAGTACCTTGTTGTTTGTCATGTGCTTTAGCATGCCTTCCACGAGAATCCACTCCAAGATTTTGCCAGGCACAGAGGTGAGGCTGACTGCTCTGTAGTCATTTTCCCCTTCTTGAAAATGGGGGTTGTATTTCCCTTTTTCCAGTTGTTGGGAATTTCACCTGGCTGCCATGATTTTTCAAATATGATGAACAGTGTCTTAGCAACTTCATTTGCCAGCTCCTTCAGGACCCACGGGTGGATTTCATCAGGTCCCATGGACTTGGGTATGTTCAGGTTCCTAAGATGGTCTCGAACCTGATCCTCTCCTACAGTGGGTCCAGGGTCTTCATTCTCACAGCCCCTGTGTCTGCCTTCCAAGAGTCGGGTGGTGTGGTCAGAGCATTTGCCGGTGAAGACTGAGGCAAAGGAGTCATTAAGAACCTCAGCGTTCTGCAAATCCAGGGTAGCCAGTTCCCCTGATAGCTTCCAGAGAGGGCCCACATTGTTCCTAGCCTGTCTTTTGTTTGCAATGTATCTATAGAATCCCTTCCTGTTATCCTTAACATCCCTAGCCAAGTTTAATTCTAAGTGGGCCTTGGCTTTCCTAAGCTGGTCCCTAGCTTCCAGGACAACATCCCCTGTTGGTGGGGATGAGGTCGAGCATGGCACCTCTCCTTGTTGGCTCCTCTACTACTTGCAGAAGAAAGTTGTCTTCCACTCAATCGGGGAAATTCCTGGATTGCCTGTGCTGTGCCATACCATCCCTCCAACAGATATCACAGTGGTTGAAGTCCCCCATGTTATTAACAGGTCAGGAATGACTAATTCAGAAACATTTGTGTACTCTTTACCAATGGCAGAAGACTACCTAACTGAGAGAATGTTGTTCCTGTCCTGTGTTTAGACCTAAATCTATATTGTGCCAGGTACAGGATTAGAATTTCTAATTAGAAGTGTTTGGAAACAACTTCAGATCCCTTCCCATAAGTTTGCTTGAGATAAGGAGCATTTGACTGTGAGCAGTAAATAACTAAGTCAGGTTTCTTCTGAATTGATCACTGTTTGTCTGAATTACATAGAGGTAGCTATTTCAGTGGGAAGGAGCATCACCTGTTTTAATTTCACTAGTAAAGAAAGAGAGAGAGCACCCCCTTGAAAAGTTACTTTGTAGAAGCTCACTGTCTTAGGAAATTTGGCTCCTTGTGCTCCAAGCATCTTCCTGAATGTGGATGTTACCTTCAGCAGATGGATTTCATATTTTTCCAGTGAATTGCAGGATTTCTTGTTTAATTAATTTACTTAGCTCCCACTTCAGGACATTATCTCCAAACCCAGAAGATTTCTCTATGAATGAAATCTTTGCACAGGCTTAGCTAAATTCCATATTGCATTGTCTGCCTTTTTTTTTCTTTTTTGGTTTTATACTTCCATCATTTTTCCTACTGCTGCTGTGGTACCTCAGGGTAATCCATACAGTAGCTCTCCACATCATCAACACTTTGATTAATAGATTGTGTCTACCTATGCTATAGTGAATTTTTTTAATATAATGTAATCCCTAGCCAATGATCAGGCTTGTTAAGTCTGGTTTTAGCTGTAGAAACCCTGGTAACTTAATGTTAGTCTTCAAGAAAAATACTGTGTAGAGATAAATGGCTCTTATATGCAGAGATTTCATACAAAGGCGTGTTAAAATGGACAGAATATTCAGACATGTGGATGATAGGAAATCTATAAGAAGAAGTGACAAAAGGAATATTTAGGCATTTTCTTTGAGATGTTAAGGTGAAGATGATGAAGTCCCTTAAGATGACAAATCTCATCATTAGGACTAAAAAACTTAGTGATGCTGTGAAAAATTGGCCTGATAGGAATAAACATATTTAATTTGGATGTGAAGCCTCTGAATGTTTACACTTCTTTTTTTTTTTTTTTCTTTTTTTTTTCTTTTTTTTTTTTTTAGGAGATTCCTCATGAACTGAATAACCTACAAAAATGTAAGCTGGAAACCTAGTTGTCAAGTCTTCTCACTGATTTTGAAGGTTTCTCTCATTGTAGCTATTTCCTGAAAATACCCTGGCAATATCTGAATCTGAGGGAAATGTAACAATAACATACTCCCCGTGACCTTTATGGTTCAAACATGAATCCCAACATCTTAAAGCTTTCATGGGTCTCAGAGAATGTTTCTTTCCCTCTTGGTTTCCCAGTGTCACCCCAGGGTATTTCTTTCTCTAGGCTTTTACAGATGAAAAAGAGGTCCTTTATACTACCGTTTGGGTAGTATAAGAAGTGTGCTAGTGAGCTATGGAAACCCTTTTTATGTGTTTGCCATACTTTGGAGAGGAGAATGCGATGTTGTTGCCCAGCAGTGCCTGACCTGGAGCCACTTATAGGTCAAATCCAAACAAACCATTTCTATGTGACATTCAATATAAATAGCATGCTTGATATTTGCAAAAGACATAGGTAAATGCACAGAATACATTTAATCTACCTATGCTAAACCTACACTAGGAAGTTTCTCACCCCATTGCCTTGCTTATTGCTTCTATCAAGGCTGAAGTAATGCTTTCCATCTCTCTGTATAACTTATGGATCAGGATGCAGTTAAAAAGAAAATGCTTCCATAAGAGAAGATGTCCAGCCTTCCAGTAAAAGCTTCCTTTAGTAACTTCTTTCAGTCAGAACAAATCATTCTGTTTCAGCAGAATGTGTGATGCTATCCTTCTCAGTCTTAGGAAATGCTGACAGATACAGCCTTTCACCCTGAAACTGAGTCCTTTTTCTTCTTCTATAGGAGTTATATGGCCACTTAAAATGTTGTTTCATTTTTTTTTTTTTTTTGAATATAGAAGGATGTCATTAACAGACAAGGGAAAAGCTACTGTTACCATCTGTCTGGACTTCTGTAACGTCTTTGGCTCAGTCCTCACAACATCCATCTCTCTAAATTGGAGAGGTATGGGTTTGAATAGATGGATTATTAGGTGGATAAGAAATCAGCTGGATTCTTGCATCCAGAGAGTAATGGTCAATGGCTCAATGTCTGGATGGAGATCAGTGGTGACTGGTGTCCTTCAGAGGCCTGTAGTGGGACTAGTACTGTTTACTGTCTTCATCAGTGACACAGACAGTGCGATCAAGTGCACCCTCAGCAAGTCTGCAGATGACACCAAGAGGAGTGGTGCAGTTGACATGCCTGAGAGATAAGATGCCATCCAGAGGGACCTGGACAAGCTCAAGAAGTGGGTGCATGTGAACCTCAGGTGGTTCAACAAGGCCAGGTGCAAAGTCCTGCACATGGGTTGAGGCAACCCGGAGTGTCAACGCAGGCTGGGGGATCAGATGTTATTTTAATTTAATATTTTGGGGTGGATTTGGGATAAACTCAGAAGACCTACAGAAAGCCTATTGGAGTGAAGTATTTGCTTCATTTCTGTTGTTTCTGTTTTTACTAGTAAAAATCCCAGTGAAAAATGTTCATATCTTGTTTTGTTCTGCAGGAATACACATCTAGTTGATAAAATAGCCTGCCACTAATGTAGTGTTTGCTTATGGTGAATTTAAAGTACAAAACAGCTGTCACCGTGGCAAGCCTTTGGCTGTTAGGGATGACTTATGTAGAAGAGCCTTGGAATCTAGCTGGGAAAAGGTGATTTATAGACAAAGTGTTTCACAGTAATTGCTATCTGACAAAATTGTTTTGCAGATCCATGAAACTGTTTCCATTCACATACTCCCCTCAACTAGGTACAACTTCTACTTGTTGCCACATTGCTTTTGACACAACAAAGCATCAATAAGGAAGATGCAGATAATGTCAAGTGGTAAAACTTAAGATGGCAATTTAAAATGTGAAGACAAAGCAGTCCAAATAATGAGATATTCTTAAGCTTTCACTGCTTAGGTCACCTGTACCAAACTACTTGAAAGTATTTCTATTCATAGATTCCACTATTTACTCTTCTATTTTTTCTCCCAGTCATTCTCTAAGGAAGAGTAAAAAAGTATCTTGTAAATACTTTGTATTAACTTGCATTTAGCACAAAGAATTTAAGATCATTTTGTAGGCAGAGTCATGTACATTGAGAGATAAGCTACCTCCATTTACTTCAGGACATAGCTATGTAAAAAAACATTTGTCTCAGGGCAGCTGACACACTGCAGTATCACTCCCAAATTCAATTTCCAGCAACTTTTCTGCCAGTGCTCACATTCATATTGCCGAAGAGCAGGTCATAAGCTATCTGGCTAATGAAGAACAGCATGTACCCACTCAAAGTATGGATTCACCCATCTCAAAGTGATATTGTTATTCATGAATATGTATTCAATTATTTTTAGAAGTATTGAATCATTTAACTTCAATTAAAAACGTTTTCTCAACTCCATTTCAAAATGCAGTGAATGTGAGAGATATTTGGCATAAATATTTATAAAGTAGGAAATAGCATTTCCAACAATAGTGCAACTTATTTAAGGTTTAGAGATAATTTTGCAGATTAAGTTTGTATCTGTATATAAATAATACCCTCTTGCATTCATCTAGTGGTTATAATGTTAATTCCTGTGTTTCTCTACTGACCAGTATTTCAGAAATACTTGTGCTATAGGTCAGTCCAAGATTTTACTGCAAGGTGAGGTACCTCAAGCAATATATACACCTCATTTCAATTCCAGTAAGTCTCAGGAAAATTCATGCATGTTCTTCATAGGCCCAGAATGTCCCCATGATACAAACTGAATGAGGAACAAGCTTTGAATGCCTTCTGAGAGCAGGAGTTCACATATCTCAGGCTGTCCCTGCTCCAGTCTTTTCATTGCACAGAGCAGTGAATTACTTTGCTGTAGTTGGCCGAAATATGAGTTATGAGGTTCATGCTTTCATTTATTGTCTACCTTAGTTGCAACAGAAAGAGAAACCAAAGAAAAATAAGAGAAAATAAAATAAAATTAGGAGTAAATTATGCAACCAAGAGTCAAAAGGTGTCAGAAAGGGCAGCAGTTCTCAGCAGGGAAGAACCTTGCACCTGGGCGGGACTTTGTGGACAGAAAGAGATTGTCCATGAAAAGCCGTCTAAGTATCTTGGTGGCTTGATGCTAAACTTAATCCAGTTTAGTGATCTTAAGTTGCTAAGCCACTGTCCAACATATTTGAAAACTCATGGCAGTCAGGTGAAATTCCCAACAACTGGAAAAAGGGAAATACAACCCCCATTTTCAAGAAGGGAAAAATGGATGAGCTGGGGAACTAAAGACCAGTCAGCCTCACCTCTGGGCCTGGCAAAATCTTGGAGCAGGTTCTCCTGAAAGGCATGCTAAGGCACATGACAAACAACAAGGTACTTGGTGACAGCCAGCATGGCTTCACTCAGGGGAAATCCTGCCTGACCAATCTGGTGGCCTTCTATGATGGGGCTATGGAACTGATGGACAGGGGTAGAGCAATTGATGTCACCTACCTGGACTTGTGCAAAGCGTTTGAAACGGTCCCACATGACATCCTTGTCTCTAATTTGGAGAGACATCAAATTGATAGGTGGACCACTCGGTGGGTAAAGAACTGGCTGGATGGCTGCACACAGAGTTGTGGTCAATGTCTCAGGGTCTATCTGGAGACCAGTAATGAGTGGTGTCCCTCAGGGATCACTGTTGGGACCACTCTTGTTCAACATCTTTGTCAGTGACATGGACAGTGGGATTGAGTGCACCCTCAGCAAGTTTGCCGATGACACCAAGCTGTGTGGTTCAGTTGGTATGCTGGAGGGAAGGAAAGCCATCCAGAGGGACCTTGACACACTTGTGAGGTGGGCTGATGCCAACCTGATGATGTTTAACCACGCTAAGTGCGAGGTCCTACACTTGGATCAGAGCAATCCCAGGCACACCTACAGGTTGGGTGGAAAAGAGATTCAGAGCAGCTCTGCACAGAAGGACTTGGGGGTATTGGTCAATGAGAAAATGAACATGAGCCGGCTGCAGTGTGCGCTCACAGCCCAGAAAGCCAGCCATATCCTTGGCTGCATCAAAAGGAGCGTGACCAGCAGTTAGAGGGAGGTGATCCTGCCCCTCTACTCTGCTCTCATGAGACCTCACTTGGAGTATTGTGTGGAGTTCTGCTGTCCTCAACATAGAAAGGACATGGAACTGTTGGAACAAGTCCAGAGGAGAGCCACGAGGATGATCAGGGGACTGGAGCACCTCCCGTATGAAGACAGGATGAGAAAGTTGGGTCTGTTCAGCCTGGAGAAGAGAAGGCTGCGTGGAGACCTCATAGCAGCCTTCCAGTATCTGAAGGGGGCCTATAGGGATGCTGGGGAGGGACTCTTTATGAGGGACTGTAGTGATAGGAGAAGGGGTAATGGGTTCAAACTTAAAGAGGGGAAGTTTAGATTGGATATGAGGAAGAAATTCTTTACTGTAAGGGTGGTGAGGCACTGGAATGGGCTGCCCAGGGAAGCTGTGAATGCTCCATCGCTGGCGGTATTCAAGGCTGGGTTGGGCAGAGCCTTGGGTGGAATGGTTTCGTGCGAGATGTCCCCGCCCATTGCATGGGGGTTGGAATTTGATGATCTTAAGCTCCTTTCCAATCTTAACTATTCTATGATTCTACGACCTTGTTCTTTTTTAAGGGGTTCAAATTGGATGCACTATTCTAAACTAGTTTAATGAGTGCTAAGCAGAGGGATAATCCCTTCCCTTGGTCTACATGATGCACTGTTAATACAGGCCAGAATACCCTTAGTGTTCTTTGCTGTCAGTGTGAACTACTGGCTCACAGCTTGCTGCCTGCTGGGACTTCCAGGATCTTTCCTGCAGAGCTGCTCCTAGGCCTGTCTTGTGTCTGCAGCAAGAGGTTCCTCCTTCCCAGGCAGAAGAATTTGCCTTTGTCTGTCAAGCTGCCTGGGTATATCTGATGACAGCCCTGCCTTTAAGTGCACCAAGAGGTCTCTTATTTTGGTGTCAAGAGCAAACTTGACAAGTGTTCACTCTCACATCCTCCAGAACATTGATGAAGATGTTATCAGTACATGTTCTAAGACTGATCCCTGCAGTGCTGTGTTTGTTAATCAGCACTGAGATGGAGAACAACCCACTACCCACCAATCTTTGAGCCTGGTCACCCAATCTCATTTTTTTAAAAATTCATTGCTAAAACATTGCTAAAGTCAAAGACAGTCTACTGCTCTCACCTGCATTGGCATCAATAATTTTAAAAATAGTTAAAAAATAATTTTCCATCATGAAGTTATAAAACGTACCAGCAGATAGCAGAAGACTTTGCCCAATGCAATGAAGTTTCTTTCTTTAATTTTATTTGCTTTAGATTTCTAGGAGCTACATTAAAATTTGGTGTAAGCTAGGATGTTGCAAAGCAAAATCATAAATGGAAGTATGAAATAGTGATGCAGTGTTTCAAGTGGAAAAACTTGATTTCACCATGGTATTGAATTAGGTCAAAAGTCCTAAACATGATGGACAGACTGTTGAGAATTCTGGACACATTTGCAACAGAAGGTCAGTTCTTAAAACGCCATGTAACCTCTCAGTCCATTACTTCATCTACTTTTTAGCAACCAGAAAAGTTTAAAAAGTTTGAAATTAGAGATCACTGGTAATATTTGAACTTCTGAGGAAGAGCAAACCTAACATGGCATTCAATTAGGGATATTGAGCTCAGCTACATAATTCAAAAGAGTGCTGAGGCATTTACTTCCAAAGTAATCAATGCCACAATGTGACATATTAATGGAAACCAAATAGAAAGGGTATAAAATTATGCAAAATCTGAAGTCATCACACTTACTGAGAATATTACAGCAACATCATTTTAAGATACTCTTCACATATAGGGTTTCATTTTCCACAGTCATCTGATGCATATCAAAATACCAGACTAAAGAAACATTACTGAAATCAGCTCAGAAGCATTGGTTAGCTGATGTAGGCAAACGAAATTTTGCACAGTGATGAGGAAAAAAGTGAACCTGGTGGTATAGACAGAATTTATTGATTTTGGAGTAAAAAGCAGATAAATTTCTCTCTTCTCATATGCTCCTTAAAGGGAGCTTATTCTCACCTACAAATTATCAGACACTAAAGTATCCAATCTATGAAATAGAATTTCTGCTTTAGTATATTTATGTCTAGAAGAGACCAGAAAAGCTACAGAACAAGACCTGGAGGCTATGCATACATTTACATTTGGAAATAATTCAAGACAGTCATAGATCTCTATTATGCCTAGATCATTTGTTTCATCTCATCTCTAAGTCATTTAACATATTTGTGCTTAATATTTGTAAAGAGAAAAAGACAGAAGGAAAGAGCCCCTCAGTTAGCCTTCTCTAATTCCAGATGGGTGTATGACAGTTCTCATTTCCAAAAAGAATACGCAGCACAACAGTGAAAATATTCCATTCAGATCTATCTGAACACATGCTTGTTCGATGGTAATCCAAGCACTAACTTCTACAAGTGTTCATTAAGATGTTACTGATCAATGTTAGCCTTCCCCACCACCAAAAAATTAGTATTCCACAACAGGTAGACTATAAATTTTGCTAATACAATAGAAACTTGATTGCCTTAGAGCAATCTTAAAGCAGTTTGCTTTTCAAATTATACCTGGCATGAGTTTTACAGACAGAGGGGTAAATAAAGGTGCAGAATAAATTATTAGAAACATTACAGTGAATAATGTATCTCTTGTTTTCATATGAAAACTTCTACATACACCCAGTTTCAAATCAGTTCAAGTAATCGTGTGCTTCTTTCCCAAGTGCCTAAAATAGGAATAGTAGTTTTTGAATAAAATTGTATCCTTTACAAAGTTATTGTGGAAGCATACATATTCAAATTGCAAAACTCCTCCATGAATTTGTTTGCCTAAGAACACTTCAGTCATTCTGCATTTCTGAAGAAAAAAACAAGTTATGGACAGCTTGAGGCACGGAGAAGTGGCAGTGATACAATTCAGCGGTCTTCTGACAATGGTGCTAAAATCAGCAGTCATCAAGAAGAAGACATAGGATATTCTCATCATTCAGAAAAAATTATTAGAAAACACTCAATATAGGCCACACTTAAGCAAGAACCATTATATCCAAAGTGGGAAGCCAGGTAGTCAAGGGAGCCATAGTTCACTGGCTCAGTTTTCATGTTTGTGACACACAACAGTAGAGTTCACACTGTTCCTATTTCATTTAGTTCATGAAAGAACACTATAGTTAATTTATTGATCACTTTTTATACGAAGAATCAAAATCCAGCTCCAACTTCTTTTTTTCCCTGTAACTGTCAGCTGAAACTCACACTGAAGTAATATGAGTCTTCTTGTGCAACACAAGAAATAGGGCTTATGTTACAATCTGACTCAAGCGTTGAGCATGAGGATGGATCAGATGAGCTCCAGAGGTACATTTTGGTCTAAATTATTTTATGATTCTATACATTCTCACACTGCACCTTCGCTGTTTCAAGGAGGCACTAGACGAATGGCAGTATTTTCTCCCTCAGTGCTATATTTCCTTTGATGATTAAATAAAAATTGTTCACAAGTTTTGGGAGCAACTGGGGGGACAGGTTTTAGCTTAAGAGTGGGAGTATAAATACGCATACAAATCTGGCATCCCTTAGGCTTCAGTAGTGGCTTCAGTCAGTGAAACAATTATTTGGTTAACAAGTGCTTGTGGTGAAAGTCAAGAAGGGTGAAAAAGACCTCCTTTTTTGGATAAGTAAAAGCTCCTTTATTTCATGAAAAGCAGCAACAAGGATTTAGAGATATTTACCCTCAAACATCCTACTAATCATACAGGCAGAGAATTCATCTGAGAGGTAGAAGACATAAACTTCAGTCTCTTCAAAGTCAGAAGGCAGTGAAAATTGAGTCCAACATATTCACAGTAAGTAGTCTGATCACGGATCTTGGGGAAAAGTATGATCACTCTTCCTGGTACTATGTTGAACAAGAGTAGTGTAGTCTAAGACACAGAGAAATACTTTCAAACTTCAGTAAGCTTGGGTAGGAGCCAGAAATCCAATTGGTTCCTGCTGGCAAGCCCTGATGTCTCTTTTTGCATGCTTATTAACAGTTACTCAAGCACTTCAGCAGTTTTCTAAGGAAAATGTTAGTGCCTTAGTCCACCAGGTACTTACGAGTTCAGAAGTATCTGAATTGAAGTTTGGGGATCCAAGTTTTCCCCTTCACCGATAAGTTTTATTAGTAAATCTAAATACTGGTGGATAAAATAAGGCTAAATATACAGAAAGAATTAACGCGAGGAGTTAGGAAGGCACACAAAAGAGTGGAAAAATCCATCAGTCAGTTTGATAGTAGTGAGAGGGTGATTCTAACAGGAGAAAGTGCTCTGTCTGTAATGAAGGCAAAAGAGCTCCCAGTGGAAGGGAGACCGAAGGTCAAAGCCACAGCTTTTCAGTGCACAAGATGGAAGAAGCACACACTCGGCTTCACTAATTTAATGTTCAGACAAAATTTCTGCAATATCTGCATACCTCTGTCTTTTGAAATAAATGTTGCTCTTCTGCAGTAGCTTTGATATACCAAGAAACTTAAATTTTAAACACTGCTCTAGTTTTGAGCAGTTACTGTAGCTGAAATTAATTGTTAGAAAGAGCAGTTTGGTTTCCATTTGAATTATATTCCATTCCTTTCATCTGCAAATGGTTGCTAACTGAAAAACCACACTAGGGACTGACAAAAATAGATATGATTTTCCTGGTATTGCAGGCTGTACAAGGAAAAGATGCCTTTGGTAGTGAGGAAAAGCTGGCTCGCTCTTATAGTTCCTAGTACAGTTTCTAAGACTGGGGAAGTCAGTCTTGTATGGATAAATGCAGCCTTCCCTGAGGATGGAAAAGAGGTTTTTTGCTCTAAGGCACTTCTCTCAGTTAAAGGGAGAAGAAAAGAAGAAAGCAGCTAACAATCAATTTCTGGGCATCAGCCAAGGAAAGATATGCCTGAATCCATTAGGCTGAGAAGGTTTCATTGTGTAGCTGTTCCAAAAGATTAAGTAGCATGGCTGACTTCAGACTAAAGAACCTGAATTAGAATTACAACATCCACTGATATAAGTGACTGACAACAGACTGAAGATCGTACTTTATAGGCCAATATAATATCCTGTCCTGATACAGTGCTTAAATACTGGAATCTGTACTGCTAAAGATGAATAAAATTGAAATTGGATTTAAAAATCAAACTATGAAAAAAAAAATTCTTTTGCTCAGAGGCACTTGTTTAATTTCAGATGCCAGAGCTAGAAAGTCCCAAATATTACTGCAGTTTTTCAGATAATAGCCTACAATGCCAACTGGAAAAGATTATCTATACCCTAATCTCTTGTCAGCCACAACTAAAGAAAGGATTTTGAAAATCAACTGTTGTGCCCTGATTTTCTCTCTGTCCCCTGACTTATTCACAGGTCAAAAAAAATCTCATGTCTGAAGGTAAGACCTTCAACTATACTAAAATCCCCACCAGCTGCCATGGAAAGAGTATGGCAGTTTGTTTTGGAACTCTTACGTACCTTTCTTCACAGGTGAACAGGATGCTCCGTACAATCAAATGTAGTAAGTGTGAGTGTAGCAAGAGAAGATTCTTCATATCCAGACTACATCACAGTCCAAGGAAAAAGTCAGAGTTTACAGTTCATATTCAGAGAGCGAAAGTCAGACAGGACTGGGTCACCTTATCTGATTCTCTGTGTCATAGAAAAGTATATTTGAGGTCATAGAATCATAGCATCATAGAATAGATAGGGTTGGAAAGGACCTTAAGATTATCTAGTTCCAAACCTCCTACCATGGGCAGGGACACCTCCCACTAAGCCATGTCACCCAAGGCCCTGTCCAATCTGGCCTTGAACACCACCAGTGATGGAGCAATCACAACTTCCCTTGAAGTTGTCATTCAACTCAAAAATAATTGGTATGAAGCTTCAAGTTTTTAAACTGTGAAGGCCAGAACTGCAGTATTCCAGGATCAGTCTCACCAATAATGAATGCAAAGGCAAATAGTCATTTCATTTGTTATATTTAAATAACAAAAATTTGGTTTGCATTTGCTTCCACAATATCATACCAGGAGTTCATATAAAGGTACTTGTCCATAAATTTTCCCAAGATTCACACTTAGAGACAGCATTGTTCATATAACAGTCCTATTCCTGTCTACGGTTTCTTGACATTGTGACTGGATTTAGGAAACTCGACTTTGTTTCCAAGGACCTACATTGCCAAGTGATGCAGCAGACTACTGTCATTAGTTACTCATCCACCCACTTTACATTGTCTGCAATGTGACGCTCCAGGGCAGCCTTGATTGCAGTGATCATGAGATGGTCAAATTCGAGATCCTCAGAGCAGTGAGAAGAGCGTGCAGAAAGCTCACTGCCCTGGACTTCAAGAGAGCAGACTTTGGCCTCTTCAGGAACATGCTCAGCAAGGTGCCGTGAGATATAGCCCTAGAGGGCAGAGGAGCCCAAGACTGTTGGATGATATTGATATTGAAGGATCACCTGCTGCAAGCATGTGCGCGATACATGCCTACGAGAAGGAAGTGCTGCAGGAGGGCCAGGAGACCTCCTTGGATGGATAAGGAGCTGCTGAGGAAAATTTGAAGGAAAAAAGAGGCTTATAAAAGGTGGAAGCAAGGACAGGCAGCCTGGGAAGAATACAGGGATGTTGTCCTGGAAGCTAGGGACCAGCTTAGGAAAGCCAAGGCCCACTTAGAATTAAACTTGGCTAGGGATGTTAAGGATAACAGGAAGGGATTCTATAGATACATTGCAAATAAAAGACAGGCTAGGAACAACGTGGGCCCTCTCTGGAAGCTATCAGGGGAACTGGCTACCCTGGATTTGCAGAACGCTGAGGTTCTTAATGACTCCTTTGCCTCAGTCTTCACCGGCAAATGCTCTGACCACACCACCCAACTCTTGGAAGGCAGACACAGGGGCTGTGAGAATGAAGACCCTGGGCCCACTGTAGGAGAGGATCAGGTTCAAGACCATCTTAGGAACCTGAACATACCCAAGTCCATGGGACCTGATGAAATCCACCCGTGGGTCCTGAAGGAGCTGGCAAATGAAGTTGCTAAGACACTGTTCATCATATTTGAAAAATCATGGCAGCCAGGTGAAATTCCCAACAACTGGAAAAAGGGAAATATAACCCCCATTTTCAAGAAGGGGAAAATGGATGACATGGGGTACCACAGATCACTCAGCCTCACCTCTGTGCCTGGCAAAATCTTGGAGCGGATTCTCATGGAAGGCATGCTGAGGCACATGACAAACAACAAGGTACTTGGTGACAACCAGCATGGTTTCACTCAGGGGAAATCCTGCCTGACCAATCTGGTGGCCTTCTATGATGGGGCTATGGAACTGATGGACAGGGGTAGAGCAATTGATGTCATCTACCTGGACTTGTGCAAAGCGTTTGAAACTGTTCCACATGACATCCTTGTCTCTAAATTGGAGAGACGTCAAATTGATAGGTGGACCACTCGGTGGGTAAAGAACTGGCTGGATGGCCGCACGCAAAGAGTTGTGGTCAATGTCTCAGGGTCTATCTGGAGACCAGTAACGAGTGGTGTCCCTCAGGGATCGCTGTTGGGACCACTCTTGTTCAACATCTTTGTCAGTGACATGGACAGTGGGATTGAGTGCACCCTCAGCAAGTTTGCCGATGACACCAAGCTGTGTGGTTCAGTTGGTATGCTGGAGGGAAGGAATGGGATCCAGAGGGACCTTGACATGCTTGTGAGGTGGGCTGATGCCAACCTGATGAAGTTCAACCATGCCAAGTGCAAGGTCCTACACTTGGGTCAGAGCAATCCCAGGCACACCTACAGGTTGGGTGGAGAAGAGATTCAGAGCAGCCCTGCGCAGAAGGACTTGGGGGTGTTGGTCAGTGAGAAAATGAACATGAACCGGCTGCAGTGTGCACTCGCAGCCCAGAAAGCCAACCGTGTCCTTGGCTGCATCAAAAGGAGCGTGACCAGCAGGTCGAGGGAAGTGATCCTGCCCCTCTACTCTGCTCTCCTGAGACCTCACTTGGAGTATTGTGTGCAGTTCTGCTGTCCTCAACATAGAAAGGACGTGGAAGTGTTGGAACAAGTCCAGAGGAGAGCCACAAGGATGATTAGGGGACTGGAGCACCTCCCGTATGAAGACAGGATGAGAAAGGTGGGTCTGTTCAGCCTGGAGAAGAGAAGGCTGCGTGGAGACCTCATAGCAGCCTTCCAGTATCTGAAGGGAGGCCTATAGGGATGCTGAGGAGGGACTCTTCATGAGGGACTGTAGTGAGAGGACAAGGGGTAATGGGTTCTAACTTAAAGAGGGGAAGTTTAGATTGGATATGAGGAAGAAGTTCTTTACTGTGAGGGTTGTGAGGCACTGGAATGGGTTGCCCAGGGAAGCTGTGAATGCTCCATTGCTGGCAATGTTCAAGGCTGTGTTGAGCAGAGCCTTGGATGGCATGGTTTAGTGTGAGGTGTCCCTACCCATGGCAGGGGGGTTGGAACTAGATGATCTTAAGCTCCTTTCCAACCCTAACTATTCTATGATTCTATGATATTAATGCAATCATCACTGATCACTCAGCTTTCCTACCTAATGTACAGCCTTGCTTCACCTTCCATACTGTCCTGGGTTCAGCAGCAGCAGTCATCTTTCTCCTTAGTAGCTGGTGCAGTGCTGTGTTTTTGGCTTGCGGCCTGGGAACTGCACTGATAACACCGATGGTTTTAGTTGCTGCTCAGTAATGTTTACTCTGACCAAGGACTTTCTGAGGCTCATGGTCTGCCAGGGAGGAGGGGAAGCCAGGAGGAAGCAGAGACAGGACACCTGATCCAAACTGACCAAAGAGGTTATTCCATATCACAGCACATCATGTCCACTATATAAACTGGGGGCAGCTGCCCAGAAGGATTAGATCACTTCTCCGGTGGGGCTGGGTGTCGGTCAGCAGTGGTGAACGGTTGTATTCTCTTCCCTTGTTATTTCCCTTGTCATCATTATTATTGGTGGTAGCAGCCGTGGTTTGTGTTATGCCTCAGTTACTGAACTGTTCTTATCTCAACCCGTGGGAGTTACATTCTTTCGATTCTCCTCCCCATCCCTCTGGGACTGGGGGGGGAAGAAGGCGGGGAGTGAGAGAGCAGCTGCATGGTTCTGAGTTTTTGACTGGGCTTCAACCACTACACTTACCCTTGTGCTACAGGCTCCTATTTCAAAGGTTATTCTTCCAGAAGCATCCATACCTTCCAGAATTACATATAAAGCAAAGAAAGAGGGGAAATTCATATACATGTTCCTGAAACAAAAGACTGGCTTCCTAAAGATGAGCAGTTGTCGTGGTTTAAGCTGTAAATTTCACCTCTCCCTCCCTCTTTCCCCCCCCCCCCCCCACTCCGATGGGGGGGAAATGGGGAGAGGAACCGAAAGAATGTAACTCCCACGGGTTGAGAAAAGAACAGTCCACTAAGATGCAATACAAATCACTACTGCCACCACCACCAACAATAATAATGACAAGGCAAATACAAGGGAAAAGGATACAACTGCTGGGAGAAGGACACAACCGCTCACTGCCCGACTGAGCTGAGAGAGAAAGAGAGAGCGCGAGAGCCAGCCCACTTCCGGGTTCCCACCCCCAGTATTTCACATCCTGGACATGACGTGCTGTGGCATGGAATAGCTCTTTGGTCAGCTTGGGTCAGGCGCCCTGTCTCCGCCTCCTCCCAATTCCCCCCTCCTCCCCGGCATAGCATGAGACTCGGAAAAGCCGAACCCATGACAGCAGTGAACTCCACAAAACAGGTACACATAAACATCTCCATTTTAGTGCATAACTTTCACTGCAAAGCAAATGATCATGTATCTTAGGGCAGGCGGTCATGTTATGATGTGCCTGCGCTCCGAACCAGAGCTAATTCCCTTTGCATAATACACACACATCTGAATAGCAGTTTGGGGAGGAAGTCTCAATGTGTGGTACTGTTTGGATTATAATTACATACAATTATAATTAAAATGTTATGTGGAAACAGAAGAAGACTGAGCAAAACCAGTACAACTTCTGCCTCTGTCCCATGACCAGGTCTGGAAAAGGAGCAGCTGATTTCAGCCTAAGAGGAAGCTATTGTTGTGATAGAACTGTCATAATGACTACTGTAAAAATAGATTTTTGAGCCAATGGAAGAGAATCTTCAGAAAATAAGAGCACCAGAGTATGCCTCATACACTTTATGAATTACGCAACATTTTCTGGCAGGTACAACTCAGATACAATACGCTATGCACAAATAAGTAGGAAACAAAAGCCCAGCATTTTTAGAGTAGGCAAAAAAGCCAAAAATATCTCTTTGCATTTCCTACTGAGACAGTGAGAAATACAAAAGACAAAAATTATTATGAGTCATTACTGAAATATCCCTGCTTCTGTGATATGCCATAGGGACAGTATGTATGAGCGCCACTAGTCAGCATGTGCGAGAGAAGGCCATGCCAAGATAAAACTGTTCCAGACCACAAATTCTGTTAAATACATAAGGATTACTTTGATTTTTTTGTAACACTTGGCAGAAATGTTGCTACTTATCTTACCAAATCTACAGTACTGAAGCTGCAAAAAATCCTTTGGTTCTGTAGAAAGTAATTTACTTAAAGGAGATAAATTAAACCAAATTAATTTCCATTCCCCTGCAAAACTGGTGGCATTTGTATCACTCCTGGATTGGATGCAAATGCAGATAAATTCTGTATTTCCGCTGATATTTTTGCTTTTGTTTAAAAAATGAAAGAAATTGTTCTATTAGTAGCCAGAATAGTGTTGGTCCTAACTTCGACTACAGTGGTTGGAGAGATAGCTTTGCACTGTTGTGCTGATATTTGTATTTTTCTAGTTAAGGAAGCCTGATTTGAAACAATATTTCATGGTAAGTAGTATCAGCTGAATAATTCATTGTCTTGCTAACATCTAGCAAGCACAATATCTAGATTTTTTTTTCTCTTTCAGCAGTATCTCTTGTACATGGTGCTACTGCCAGGAAGCAGAACCACACTAAGAGGTTTTGAGTTTATAGTCCTTAAAGTTGAAGGTGGCTCTTGGATTTTGACCTCCATTTAGTACCTTGTTGAGGAAGTATATCTTTCTCATTAATTCTGCTTTGTGGAAAAAAGATCAAAATGCATCTTGCAGTGAATTGTGCATAACAGACACTGAAGAAGTAATTCTTCCTCAATTTGAAAATGTTCATTACTGCAAATTCCAAACCATCACAGGCCTCAATGTCAGGAGGTTCACAAGAAGCCATCCATGATTCTTTACACATGTACAGTTTCAAAAGCAGGAATTCTTGAGTAACTTTTCAATAACCAGCTCCTGCAGATTATTGGGAAAAGGCTATTGAAGTAAGCCACTGAGAGAATTTGTACAAATACTAACAAAGTCACTGAATAAAAACATTCTTGGCACAAGAAGGCTTTTACTGATATAAAAATAAATAAATGCATAAATAAAATCATAATTGGTTTCAATCTTATTAAAGAGGAAATTATAACGCTCATGTTGGAACGGATGAGCAGGCTGAACTCTTCTCTCGCATTGCCAAACTCAGAAATCGTAATTCTCGGCTTACCTGGCGATTGACTTGTATTTGCTGGCCAAAGTGTTTTAGTGCTGTGTGGAATCATGGCCCTGTATATTTTGAATACACAGATGCATAGGTAACAAAACTGAAAATCCACTCCTAACACATAGCTCTGGCTGATGTTACTCTTGGAAAGAAATCTTGGTGGCCTTCAAAATCTATGTCCCCTTGAGTGTGGTTAGAGAGGGAAAGCTATCCAGAGAATAAGCAGAAGAATCTGGCATTGATTTATTGTCCTACTGAGATAATTTATTTATTCTGATTTCCAGATGTGTCTGTTAGATTCTGTAATAATTCAAAATGAAATCTTTAAAAGACACTATCTGGGCAATCCTTAGTAGCCTGTCCTAAAAATATTCCTAAAGCACATGCTAAAAAAGGGACTTCAGGAGATCATTCTACCCACCATCCTGACCCAAATATTTCTACATCACAGCTGGCAGCATACATATCCTGCCTACTTTTTTAGAATAGTCATAATTTCCTTACATAATCCACTCTGAAGAGTTAGAATGTTTTTTCCAATGTCTAACCAAAGCTTCCTTTACAATTTCAGTTCATTACTTTTCATCCTGTTCCTAATGGCAAGTTCAAATTGCAAGAAGGGACTCTGCTCTTGTGAGACCTCACTTGGAGTATTGTGTGCAGTTCTGGTGTCCTCAACATAAAAAGGACATGGAAGTGTTGGAACAAGTCCAGAGGAGGGCCACGAGGATGATCAGGGGACTGGAGCACCTCCCATATGAAGACAGGGTGAGAAAGGTGGGTCTGTTCACCTTGGAGAAGAGAAGGCTGTGTGAGACCTCATAGCAGCCTTCCAGTATCTGAAGGGAGGCCTATAGGGGTGCTGGGGAGGGACTCTTTATGAGGGACTGTAGTGAGAGGACAAGGGGTAATGGGTTCAAACTTAAAGAGGGGAAGTTTAGATTGGATATGAGGAAGAAATTCTTCACTGTAAGGGTGGTGGGGCACTGGAATGGGTTGCCCAGGGAAGTTGTGAATGCTCCATCGCTGGCGGTGTTCAAGGCCAGGTTGGGCAGAGCCTTGGATGGCATGGTTTAGTGTGAGGTATCCCTGCCCGTTGCAGGGGGTTGGAACTAGATGATCTCAAGGTCCTTTCCAACCGAAAGCATTCTGATTCTATGATTGCAGTAATTTTTATTAGATCAGTGATTTGTATTAGGCACCAGGTGAGAAATTACAGTCAGGTCATTGACACAACTCTGCTATCTGATAATTTCTGTGAAAGAAAGGAACTTTCTCATATTTCTCATATACGTGCCACATAGTTAAACGCGGCAATAAAATAACTGAATTGTCCCAGCGACTTACTGTACTGATTTGACTCCCGACAGCTGTAGTATGAAACTTCAGTTGGTTTCCTGCTACTCTAACACAATCTTTATTTTATAGTGCCCCTAAGGCATATATCACCAAGCATTCCACATAAAAACATAATTAAACATTAGACTGAATAAGCTTTTAGAAACAAAATGTCCTTTTACTGTTAGTTCCTCCTAGCAAAGGGAAATACAATGGTATATATTCAAAGGGTTTAGTGGGAAGATGAACCTAGGGAACATTCAGAAGACAAACCAAATGAGCATGATGTACTAATATATGCTGATACTCTACATTCACCATGAGACAAAGATACTGATGAATCTGATGCATCAACAATATTTGCATATTAATTCCTGGAGAAATTGACAACCAATGCAGCTGAAACCAAATAAGAGATACAGAATGTTTAGTAAGATTAACTCACATTAACATGAAGGCTGTAGTATTCTCCACAACTTTGGAGAAGGAAATGGTGAAAGAAAAAAAAATAAAGACTAAGGGAGATGCTCATCCATTTTGGTCTTTTTAAATTGGTTTGTATACCAATTCTGTTGTCAGTATACCTTCTCCAAAATTGCATTAACTGGTGTGAAGAAAAGCGGATTTGAAACAAACTGGCATTTAATAGTAGAAGTCTGTGCCCTTAATCAAAGTTTTATTTATTTACAGAATCACTTCGTGTAACCCAATATTTTTGATCTTAGCAGCCCAGTGAACTGGTCTTTTTATATTCTGAATATTCTAGTTTAAAACCTGCACAAATTCAAATTCTAAGACAGGCGTTCATTAGACCAAGTGCATTTGTAAGTTCATTATTATCTTTTTGTTTTAAAAGGGTCTTTTTTCCATATTTCTTCTCAAAGAGGCTCCCAGTGTAATGAAAAGCTTATATATTTCTTTATTATATAACATCTTTATCCCTATACCTTCTTTTTATGTATAAAAATAAATCTTCTTATTGAAAAGAAGAATTGTAATTGAAATTGTAATTTTAAAGTGTAATTTTTGGAGATGGCTGGGTTGGAGTATTTTAAAATTATTTTGCAATTGGGATACTCCGTTTGATACAATTAGGACTACCCTATAAAACTGATTAAAGCTCAGGATTGTAATCAAGGAAATCTGATTATATGGTATATATATATACTCATAACAAACATTATATATATGTATATATGCAAAACAAACAAATAAATAAATTCCAAACAACTGCTACACAAATTTATACAACATAAACTTATGTAGACCCAAGAGGTTATTATCAACCTTCATCATATAGGCAGAAAAAGCCCTTAGATTTCCCTAGATGTCCGAAATAACCTTTATATATAACCTCCAGAATGCACTTAAGGAATGAAGAAACAACATCCAACACCATAACTCAATGGAAAAATGATTTATCTCTTTGAGAACAAGAAAATCCCACCTTTTCTGAACTTTAATTTTGTCTTTAATGAACATTATCTCCCCTCACTTGCATCCCTATACATCCAGTAATATTAAACAAGCTGGTATGTGCAAAGGTTAGTCACACATAGTAAAAAGCGGTAGAATTATTCCCTTTGCAAGACAAATACACTGTTGACCTGACGACTTTCAGTTTGAACTACTGAATTGCCTCACAGCCTTCAAAACAAAGTAATAGTATTAACTAGTTACAATAGTTCCGTTAGATCCTGAAACACTTCTAGAATCTACAAAAAAAAAAAAAAACACAAACAAACAAAAAAAACCCGAAGATAACTTAAAAGCCCAAGGAACCTTTCATCACAGTGATATTTTTTAAAAAACTAAATTATTTCATTTCTTAACCACTTAAAAATCAACTCAACTTTAGCTAGTTGCATAGCCACTAGAAAGCTAGTATATAATGGAAGTTTTTACCCTCAGACTTGGCAGGCTTCCTGGGCAATAATATATCATGAAAGCTCTAAGATCTATTTAAAAGAAGACTTTGGAGATGACCTTTAAGTTGACCCCTTCTATGCACACAATACTGGAATTAAAGGCTGTCCAAGTCTAATTATTTGAGCTCTGCTTGCCACAGAAATACTACCTTTCTTGCTCTTAATAGGGAAACTTTTCTCTCTCAAATACTACTAAGTAATCATGCAAGTAAATACAAATGAGGAATAGAAAAAGCAACGTTTCATTCAGAACAGCGATGGGCATGTAAAGTTCAAGGTCTATCAACTAATTTGGTAAACAAGGACAACAGTATGGTCATGTATTTACAAGCAGCAGAGATATAAAATCAGAATATTCCTGAAGAAAACATGGATGTCCCAATTATGAGGTGGTGATTTATTCCTCTACAGTCAAATTAATGAGAAGCACTTTTGGTACTGACATCATCTGAGGACATTTTTCTCCATCCTGCATATTTTTTTTGTCCCAGGATTTCTCATTTCTATTATCTTGGGTTTAGCTTGCATGACTTTTGTATGGTGTATATGTTCTTTTAGTCCTGGAATATAAATTAAAATGCCACAGGCTCCAGACATCTGATGGTATGAGCCAGAGCAGAGGCCACAAAACAGTATTTCAAATTCAAATGGCAAAATGAGTAACTTAATGTAGGCAATGATGAATTCAGCATGGAGGCCTACATTTGAGAGAACAGAATGTACAGTATGATTATTGCTTATTCCTTTATTAACATGGTCAGATATTGCTTTTAATTTGTTCTCACTGTGAGAATGTCTAAAAATTTGTTTGTTTGTTCCTGGCCTTCTTTCCAGCCACGGAAAAAACCTGACGGAAACTGAAGTTACTTACATTCATTATTCATGCCTACTTAGATGCTGGTGATACTTAGTTGCCTGCATGTTCATGGATTTTGTAAATACGGTTGTAAAGTCGTTGTCTTCTCTTCTTCCCTCATTGTTGAATCATATAGTTAACAGGCTGACTACTAGAAAAAACCCAACAAACAACAAACAAACAAAAACCCAAAAGCTTTATAGTCATCAGAAACATGTTTGAAGCTATGATTTAGCTTAGGAAATGTCATTGTGGTGTTTGTGAACAGAAAACCTTTTCTCCTCAGATTAGTAAGGGTTTTACATCTGCATTTGATTAAATTGATATTTACTCAGAGAAAAGATATTCTCTATCTAATTACACAGAATCACAAGTATTCCTTGCTATAGGATTGTAAAGCTGCAAACCTGTGCCACACTGAAGTGAGCGTTTTAATTTAGTCATTTCTTAATGTACTAGCGCTATTAATAATATTTCTTGTACTCACAGAAGAACCAGTATTGGCTAACTGGAGTCACTGCAAGTTTTAAGATGCTGAATCTGCAACTTTCTGAAGCACAACTGCAAAATCAGAATATATGTATTTTTAATATTTTTTGTAATTATTAATATAATGTAGTCATAAATGCATTTTTAAGATTATACTGTTTCATACTTGAGGCAATTTTGCATCTTTTATGGTTTTTTATCTAGAAGGTTATTCTGCACAAAGGATTTAATATAAAAGTGCCAAAACTATATTATTATTTTTCAGTGAATGGTTGGATGGCTACCTGAAACTATGTGGCAAAATTATTATTCCTGTTTTCCCTTTGTAATGATAAAGGTAATCTTCCAGCACAGCAGTGGCTGCAGCATTCTGTTCTTTCTTGTAGCCTTAGCAACACAGCCTTTTCCTTTATTCGGACAGTTTACTGTAATAAAAATGTGTCACATCCTTTCTGAAAGGGTATGTATCAACAATTCTTATCACTCAGTATGCGAATACAAGTTGTTAAAGAGTTCATCAGCTCAATAGAAACATGTTGTTTAGGAGGCCAGCTGGTGTCATAACTCTAGCACATCTTCTTTAAAGCCATTTCTCAACATGAAATCCACAATAAAACTGATTTCCAGATCTCGTCTTTGATATAGACAGCTTCATAACAACCTGCAGTTTATGCCCTTATTTACAATGTCTAACAAATAAAAAAAAAGGCCATTTTTTCTGTTTTGTATCTTAACATTTTGAAAATCATAGGGAAAATAATCTACAAAACGGCAGGTCAGCCACAGAAGTATCAAGACAAAGACACCGTTAACATCCAGCGGAACATGGGAGATTAGTATTTCACTTATACTAATTTCATATGAATATGTAGAATGAAAAATGGGAATAGCATTGATTTAAAAGATACTAAAAATACTAAACATATTAGATTTTTTTCACTACTTTCACAGAGATGTGATTTTCAATGAGGAAATTGCATCATTAACTCAAGTGAAGAAAGAGTCATTTATTGTTATTTTTCTCAGAATCTGACTGATACTCTTTGAAAAGTTATAAAACAAAATACGGAAGCTTGAAAGGTACTGGGTGACATTGCTAGCACATGAAATCAAAGCGAAAACCCATTTATTATTTTGAGAGGCAAAAAGTGAAAAGGCAACACTTTACTTTCTTGATATTGTCAGTTCTAGCTAAATTTTATGATCTTTTAGATAAGCAATATTTAGAACAAAAGCAAGGTAATTGCACTCTGTTCTTCAGCACATGACAATATACTATGGCAAGACTTAACTGCCTTCAATAATGATGTGTTCCTTTGTGTGTTTAGGCTATTCCATTTTTGCCCCGTCCGACAGCTATTCATCACAGCAATCAATGGTACATCTGCTCCAAGGAAAATAATCTCTGAGTACCAGATAGGACTGCTATATGGAGACATGTTCTTTGGAGAGATGGGACAGAAAGACAGAAAGAAAAAAAAAGTCTTTTTTTCCCACCCAGTTAAGGTCCCATCTGTCAGACCTGTCTTTCCATACAGGAGTGGAATGAAACCCTACCATGACAGTCAGTTGTAATTCTCTGAAGTAGCCAGGGAACAATGAGGGGCATGTTCCCATTGCAGAGCTCTTAGTATGTTCACACTTATTCCATTTCTGATATAAAACACAATATAGAACTCTCATTTCCAGGTTATAAAACCATTGCACAAGCCTCCCCTTTGGCAAGAGCAAATAGCAGGTGCTAATGACCATTCCCATAAGTAACCTTTTCCAACAGACCTTACCTCATTATCCAGTCAAGGTTAATTTGCTTATCAGTCTCAGAAGATGCTGTCAAGGCAAAAGGACAAACCTCACCTGAGTTTGATAGCAGCTCCTTTTAGGTATGCCCTGTAGTTGACCTGCCCAAAGAAGCTGTGTAGTACAAAAAAATCTTTGATTCCTGTAGTCAAACAATTACCCCAATTCCGCACATAAATTAACACAGTAAGTTGGATTTGACTTGACATAGAATCATAGAATAGTTAGGGTTGGAAAGGAGCTTAAGATCATCTAGTTCCAGCCCCCCGCCATGGGCAGGGACACCTCGCACGAAACCATTCCACCCAAGGCTCTGGCCAACGCAGCCTTGAACACTGCCAGCGATGGAATATTCACAGCTTCCTTGGGCAACCCATTCCAGTGCCTCATCACCCTCACAGTAAAGAATTTCTTCCTCATATCCAATCTACACTTCCTCTGTTTAAGTTTGAACCCATTACCCCTTGTCCTATCACTACAGTCCCTCATAAAGAGTTCCTCCCCAGCATCCCTATAGGCCTCCCTTCAGATACTGGAAGGCTGCTATGAGGTCTCCACGCAGCCTTCTCTTCTCCAAGCTGAACAGACCCAACTTTCTCAGCCTATCTTCATACGGGAGCTGCTCCAGTCCCCTGATCATCCTCGTGGCCCTCCTCTGGACTTGTTCCAACACTTCCATGTCCTTTTTATGTTGAGGACACCAGAACTGCACACAATACTCCAAGTGAGGTCTCAGGAGAGCAGAGTAGAGGGGCAGGATCACCTCCCTTGACCTGCTGGTCACGCTCCTTTTGATGCAGCCCAGGATAGGGTTGGCTTTTTGGGCTGCGAGTGCACACTGCAGCCGGTTCATGTTCATTTTCTCACTGACCAACACCCCCAAGTCCTTCTGCGCAGGGCTGCTCTGAATCTCTTTTCCACCCAACCTGTAGGTGTGCCTGGGATTGCTCTGACCCAAGTGTAGGACCTTGCACTTGGCATGGTTGAACTTCATCAGGTTGGCATCAGCCCACCTCACAAGCATGTCAAGGTCCCTCTGGATCCCATTCCTTCCCTCCAGCGTATCAACCGAACCACACAGCTTGGTGTCATCAACAAACTTGCTGAGGGTGCACTCAATCCCACTGTCCCTGTCACTGACAAAGATGTTGAACAAGATTGGTCCCAACAGTGATCCCTGAGGGACACCACTCGTTACTGGTCTCCCACTGGACATTGAGCCGTTGAGCACAACACTTTGCGTGCGGCCATCCAGCCAGTTCTTTATCCACTGAGTGGTCCACCTATCAATTTGATGTCTCTCCAATTTAGAGACAAGGATGTCATGTGGAACAGCGTTGAATGTTTTGCACAAGTCCAGGTAGATGATATCAACTGCTCTACCTCTGTTCATCAGTTCCATAGCCCCACCACAGAAGGCCACCAGATTGGTCAGGCAGGATTTCCCCTTAGTGAAGCCATGCTGGCTGTCACCAACCACCTTGTTGTTTTTTATGTGCCTCAGCGTGCTTTCCATGAGAATCCACTCCAAGATTTTGCCAGGCACAGAGGTGAGGCTGACTGCTCTGTAGTTCCCCATGTCATCCATTTTCCCCTTCTTGAAAATGGGGGTTGTATTTCCCTTTTTCCAGTTATTGGGAATTTCACCTGACTGCCATGATTTTTCAAATATGATGGACAGTGGCTCAGCAACTTCATTTGCCAGCTCCCTCCGGACCCACAGATGGATTTCATCAGGACATCTTTGTCCCTTCATCTCTGAATGACCTATTTCCACTGTAGTTCCAAAAAAAATCCACAGTGACCATGAAAACAAAGCAAAACAAAACAAAAAACCAATGAAACAGAGAAAACCCCCCAGAAAACCTGTCCATAAAGAGGAGGAAAACCCACAGAAATAAATTTTGTATCTTATTTACAGGTTCAAAATATGCTTTGCTGCTACAGTCTCCCTCCACCCTTCTAAGCCCATCTATAGTTAGGTGGAGCAGAAGCAGACAAACCTGAGATATCATGTCTCCTATCTGTGAACCAAAGACAATCTGTCAGATGGACTGATAACCACTGCAGTTGTCTGACATTTTCTTTCAGAACACCTCTTCCTTCCCTACCTCTGTGTGAGGTTCCAGTATCCTCCTGAGTCCCAACTAATGGCCTGGCAAGACCTGTGACGAATCTGATGGGCAGCTCCTTCTTATTGTTACCAATCCATTAGTATCTGAAATCTCCAAAGGTATACATGATACTTACAAAGTTAGTAATGATACTTTCTTATCAATATGAATTGAAAGAGATCCCTCATAAAACACCATTGGCTTTGAGAGAGTGATTCTGATTCTCTGGTACTTTAAAACATACTCAAGTTTAATAGGTCATCAAAGCTTCCCTGTACTTCATGATTAAAGCATAATTTTTAAGTATATAAGTAAAAAAAAATTCTTGTCCTATATAAAATTAAAAGCAAAGAAAAAGGCCAGAGACCAAATAACATGAAGATGGTATGACTTTCCTGTGAAATGGTGTTAAAAACTTAGTACTTCTTTGAGACTACCGAATTGCAACCCTTTTCCCATGGAAGATTATTCAAAGAAATAGCATATGGGAAAACACTTGGTAGATGGAGTACCTTTAACAGGCAAACAATTCTATCATTGCGTGGTCTGGAGTAGATGAAAGATTAAACGCATCAATTATCCCAACTGAGTTATATCATAAAACAAGTTAAAATAAATGTATATTTGATGAAGCAGTAATGGAAAATATGCAGAAAAATTTCCACAAAGAAGTGAAGCCAGAAAATGAATACTTTAGTGAAAGAGAATATGTTTACAAGAAACCTTCAAAACTCTATTAAAGAGGTTAATTATATTAAAATTAAGTCTGTTGAGCAGTCAACCTGTCTCAGATTTCCAGGTATAGCTGAAAAGTATGCATCATTGATTGAGTATAGCTAAGAACAATGGTAGAAAGAAATGTGCATTAAACTTGAGAGCAATGAAAGGACACGGTTCTTCTGAATGTTTTGTTCAGAGCTAGTTAAATGAACCTCAGCTTCTGAGGCGTAAGCCAGACCACAATATCACAAAATATAAAAGCTTCATGTTTTTAGAATGTTGCTTTTTTTTTTCCTCCACTGAAATGCTTTTTTGAACAGGCAAACTATGTGTTCACAGTGGTTATTCCATACAATTACATTCAGGATGTTATGTTGACGATTTTCCACTTGAGACTAAATTTAAGGAATAAGCATCTCTGACACACTACTTATTATGGCTGCAGTCTAAATTGAACACAGAAGAGAAAAACAGACTCAAGAGCCTTGTTTCATCCCATGACATACCACAACAGATCTTGCCACCTTAGGATTCTGTGCTACATGGGACAATGGCATACTACAGTAAAAAGCTAACTACAAGGGGAATGCATAACACTAGATCATTAAAAATTGATCAGAAGTTAAAATAATGATAATTCTTAAATAACATAGAATTGTAGAATCATAGAATAGTTAGGGTTGCAAAGGACCTGAAGATCATCCAGTTTCAACCCCCTGCCATGGGCAGGGACACCTCACACTAAACCATGCCACCCAAGGGTCTGGCCAACACAGCCTTGAACACCGCCAGTGATGGAATATTCACAACTTCCCTGGGCAACCCATTCCAGTGCATCACCACCCTCACAGTAAAGAATTTCTCCCTCATATCCAATCTAAACTTCCCCTCTTTAAGTTTGAACCCATTACCCCTTGTCCTCTCACTACAGTCCCTCATGAAGAGTTCCTCCCCAGCACCCCTATAGGCCTCCCTTCAGATACTGGAAGGCTGCTATGAGGTCTCACACAGCCTTGTCTTCTCCAGGCTGAACAGCCCCAACTTTCTCACCCTGTCTTCATACGGGAGGTGCTCCAGTCCCCTGATCATCCTCATGGCCCTCCTCTGGACTTGTTCCAACACTTCCATGTCCTTTTTATGTTGAGGACACCAGAACTGCACACAATACTCCAAGTGAGGTCTCAGGAGAGCAGAGTAGAGGGGCAGGATCATATTGCAACTATCAGGCACTACTCAATCATGTAACATTTAGCTGCACATACAGAAATATCTTGTCAGAATGCTTGATTTTATCTGCTGAGCTGTAATTCAACACACTACTCCGTACTCCAGGAGCAATCAAGTAAAAACTAAACTAATATCTGACAAACAGCTGAATGTGTCCCCCACACAACAAATACAGAGAACTCCATGTATGAATAGATATGAGTGTGCCAGTATACAACCACACTGTATATTCATTCGAGTCAAATATCAAAGGATGAACTAACAAGTGATGCAGACCCTCCTACTGATATCAGCAGTAAACCGATTTGTTTGTACTAAGAACATAAGGATGTTACGATGATGGAACTGGGGAAAATGCTACATGTTGTTTATTACTTCACAGCCACAGAGATATCTAAAACTTGGCATTGCATCTTCTTGTTGCTATTATTTCTATTATGATAACATTAGAGAGGATCAGCTTACATCTAAAGAGTTAGATATCTTACTGCAACTGCCTTTTTAGAGAATTAACATTCATTTCCTAAAGAGGTGTTTTAGGTTTCCTGGGGATATAAGAAAAACAGTTTAATGGTTGTAAAGGTAAAAAGAAAAGATAGCATGTTTGTATGCTCATTGCTTGTCATTGTGGAAGGACTAAAGCTACTTCATGTACCCATACCCAGCCAGATTTGGCCCTTCTTGCTTATACCCACAAGCCCCTGTGTCCTCCAAGCTATAAGAGTGTGTCAAATCCCTATGATCTCAAATCTCCTTATTTTTGGGAAATGGAGAAAAGAATACTCTAGGGAGTACTATCACATTCTTGAAAACAGCCTTCTGCTGTTGTGTCTGTTCTGGTTTTCCTAGCCCACCCTTGAAGTTAATTAGGATTCTGGAGCACATTACCCCCGCAACAAGGATTTTTTCAGCCCTTTGCTGAAAAACAGGTGTAAGGAAGTCTATCCTGTTACATTACATTTGACAGCACACATCTTCCAAGTGAAAACTCATTCTCATTAAAAAGCATTCACTACTGTGATATTTATTGTGCTCCTTCACTATTATAAAAGAGAATGTATTTTAATACAGGTTTCTCCTGTCATGGAGATGCTTCTGAAGACATGTCAGAAGGTCTGGCTTGAAGCTAGGGAATTTTTTCAATTTAATGCTGCAGATTCTAGACACAACACTACCTGAAGATGGATGACCATGACATCACAGTTCAGACATGAGGATTCCACTACCAAAAGAGATGCACTGTCTGTGTGAGAGAAAGCCCTTGTTTAGAACAGACCATTGGAAACTCAGAAAGAAGCTTTAGAAATAAGGAGAAATTAGATCCATGATACGTTTGTGGGCCACATAGAAGGGTATTCTTATTGTGGATGAGTTTATATTTCTGTAGAATTTACTGGAAAATATTCTGAAGGAGAGAGTTGTTCTGATGTTTCCTCAAGAAGTTGTATTTATTGTGAAGTATTTCAAAGAATTAATTTTAAGTGAACAAATCAGGTAACTCACAGAGCCAACAGCAAAACAACATATAATATGTACTAAATGAAAAGATTAGAAAGAAAATCTTAATAGTTATGAGCTATTGTTTATTATGCATTTCCTGCTATGGTCGCAATGTATCACAGGTGCGACTACAGATACATATGATGTGCTGTGGGCAGACTTCCTGAAAGCATTGGATTTTTTGTACAATTATAAGACAAATTATGTTATCTGTGACACAGCATGAAAGATGGAGCATACAACATGCATGAGAGATAGTGTGTAAACACCTGAATAGAGGATGCAAGGACTGGGGTTCTGGGACTGACCTTTACACATCTATCAAATGTGTGGTATAAGTATGATTTCATTGTGATGAATGCTGATTTCTTCTGAGTTACTTTTGTCGGGACAAGAGAATACTATAGCCTTATCTTGGCCAAAAGCCAAGTATAAAATTATAAAGAAATAAGTATTACAATTCGTGGTAAACAGAAACAGAGCGTAGTCAGCAACAACCAACAGCAGAAGAAACTGCAAACATATGCAGCAATACTATTAGGGAAAAATCTTACTGGTGGCCTCTGGCAACACCTGGCTACAGAACTGTCAGTGGAAGAGCTCAGGGGAGCATCTGTATCCAGATGTCCAGTACCACATAGCAGAAATATGCCCAGATAGAGGAACTGTAACAAACAGGAGCTAAGCTCTTTCCGAGGCTCAGTATGGAGATTGGTCAGAGGAGTTATTGTGTTCCCTGAAGCTCTGACTCAAAGACAATCAGAGTTGTAGCTGAGGCAGGTCTACATTGACTGTATGTGCATATGTGTGAATATGAATGAGGTCTTCTTAACATCACCTTTCACTCATTCTGCCTCATAAATCAGACTTCACAGTGTCATGTTTGGTGTGCATTACTTCTTTTTGCACCATGTTTTTGTATTACTGCTGAAATTCAACCAGATTAGTATTGTTACTACTAGAACCAGGTTGCTCTGGAGTCTTCCATTAAACATACCAGTCTCTGTTTATAGGAAAACTATGAGATATTAAAACCTGTTTAGCTGCTATGTATTTGCAGTTATTGTATAATGGTGTATGGTAATACTAGTCACAGACATTATCTCAGTGAGTTATGACAGGTCTTGAAGAAAAAAGTCTACTTATTGTTACATTAGCCAAGCACAAAGTAATAAAACCTCATCTGAATCTCCTCCGCCTCTGACCCACAATAAGGCCTGTCTTTATGCTAATACAGTGACTTGAGCATTATCCAGAAAATTCACATGGTACAGGGGAGAAGAACTGTAGCAAGGCAAATTGAAGTCTAAAAGTTGGGCAGCATTAATTGATCACTACTCCTGGCAATAGATAAAAGCAGCGGTCAGTTCCTATCAGTTTATACAGAAAGTGAGAAAAAGCATTCTAAAGCCACCATGCATTCTCCACACATTAAAACTGAAATGCAGGCTTTTGTTGAATGAGGAGGCATCTCCTCTTCAGATGCAAATGTTGCCCAGAGTTCTTATACTGTGCAGACATTTGTACAGCATACAAAATCCTAAATTAAATCTGAGAAAGTCACTACTAGCTCTGGGAATTTTAATACCCTTGGCAATTTCCTGTGAAATCAATGATGGTTTCACTTGATTCTCCCACTGAAAAATAAAACTGTTATTTTAATTCTGCTGAAAAGATGTTTCACAAATTGGTAACCATCAGTTGTTTTACTCCATATATACAGATACTGAAAAGGTAAAAAACACCTGCCAAGTTTCAGTCTGACGATTCAAAATCAATCTTCTTTAGTTAAGAGGCTAAAATAAAAGACCTACCTTTTTTTTACCTTCTTATTATTTGCCTGAAGTTGGAGTTTACTCTTTCATTATAATTTTGCTTTATGACACGAAAGTATTATTGGACCTAGCGCAACAGAATCATTTACCCCTTAAGTGTTCATGTGGAGCTCTTAATGTTGTCAATGAGCTGTGAGAGATGCATGGTACATCAGATTCAGAACCTGAGATTTCTCCTCTAGATTTTGTTTAAAGATAGCTTATTTTGCTTTTGTGGTTTGTAATGCTGCCTATGAGGCTGGATAATGACCTTCCATTGCACACCATTAAAAAAAAGCCATTTGTGTCTCCCTGAAAACTGAGGTCTGCAGAACCAAGAAAGCTAGAAATACAGTAATGCCTGATGACTAAGAAGTCCCCTAAAGCAAAGACTGACAAGTGAAATGGATTTAATCTCTCAATAAAACCAGACAGATTGTGAGTCTCCCGAATTAAGTAGTAAAGCATAATCATCAGACAAATATCTAGTTTTAGTCAAAGCCATTTTAGCTCTAAATAGTACTTCAAAAAGAAAGGGGAGAGGAAAAAAATCACTGCTTTGAAAACAGTGTATGTAGCTTACAGAAAGTATATACAAAGACCCAAATTATTACAGAGAACTGTAAATCAAAGTGAATCAATACACATCACAAACTATCAAGGAGTAAAAACCCAAAAGCTTTAGAAAATTGGAATAAAAGTTCCATCTGTCCATAAAAAACATAAAAGAAAAAATTTTTAAGAACAAAAAAATCTACTCAGATATAATCCTGTCCAAAGCATATACTACATTATAGGTATGTCTGGAAAGAACAGAACCACTCTGGCCTTCTGAAACAATGTACTGATGCTTTATCCTAAGCCTTTTTTTTTTTTATTTCTTGCAATGGCTGTATACACTTCAGACACAAAAAAATAAAAACATTATTTCTCATTGTTCTCTGAGGTTTTATTTTTGTTCCAGCTCTGCAAGATGCATGTTTTCCTTAAAAAGGAGAATAAGCACCCTGAACTTGGAAAGAGCATACTACTTAAAAGAAAAAAAAACCAAAACCGAAACCTGGACATAAAGCTGTGATAGGAGATGCGAGGAGGATTCCAGACTCTTCAGCAGACTGTCAAGATACAGTGTTTATTTTCTTGACTTCCTAATTGAAGGGTGACCTGGCATTTTGAAGTGATATGGTATCTTCTGAGAATACTGGAACTCAACAAAAAGTAAGATTGCTCCTTTTATTGCTCCAGAGTGAAAATGAACAATTGCAAGTATGAAAACAAATAGGCACATTTATAATCTCTATCCAACTGAAAATCTTTATGTTTTTTACTTAGAATGTAAAGATTTGGATTCAGCAAATCATGTTCGTAATACTAATCTTTCTACGGACCTTCTGCTATGAGTAAATTTACCTCACTTCACATCTGTGTGTACGTTTGCATTTATACTAGTTGTGCAGGTTTTCCTTGTAGCTAACTAAGCAGGGAAGGGGCAACCATAATGATTCCTCCTAATTCACACAGACACTTGTCTCAGGATGTAATGATTCCCATCCTAGAGATACCTAGATCTGTCCATTAAGTATTGAGAGAACCTGGGCAACTAGATTAGACTGGCAAAAGGCTGGTAAGCTCGTTATCATCTGGTTAGTGAGTCAGGAGCCAAGTGTCTGATTCTACAACTAATTAAAAAGCTGGTGATTATTTCAACCTGTGTGAGTTACATTCTTTCGATTCTCCTCCCCATCCCTCTAGGACGGAGGCATAAAAATTGCGGAGTGAACGAACAGCTGTGTGGTTCTGAGTTACCGGCTGGGCTTAAGCCACGACAACTAGAAAAAGTGGCATAAAGAAGCAGATACCTACAAATTACATTTCCCTTTCATATCTCTTACTTTTATAAAAATCTCTTATTTTTCCTAGATACGAAGAATACTCTATGCACTTTAAGTTATACTCTTAGGGTGCCTAACGGTTTTTATATGTCACCATGAACATCCACATCCAAAATGTGTCCTTTAAAATTTGCCATCTGAACCTGGAGGCCTATGAATTTTCTCATTTCAGTTGTGAGGACTCTGAATTTCTGCTACTGGGCAACTACAGAGCAACCTGTGGACTGGGCATGTTAAGTTTGCCCCATGCTGAGCTCAGTCAGCAGTCATATAGAAGGAATTCTCCACATAGCTTACCTCTGGAGTTCAAAGCCTATCAGTATTACTCAGAAAATTGAAAACTGTCCCACAAAACACAGTCAGAAAGTGTCAGTGCTTCGTTTTTCATCCTCTGCTTCCAAACAGAGCACTTAGAAGTTGGAAGAGCTGTCTTGAAATTTCTTCTGTCTGGATATAAATCTTTCTCTTAGGAATATAGCCTAAGCACAGGTCTGCACATTAGCCTGTGAGAAAATGATAGAAGTTTGGTGAGGCAGTGTCATGGGTTCAGCAGTAGCAGCCATTTTTCTCCTTCTTGGTAGCTGGTGCAGCGATGTGTTTTTGATTTTGGGCCTGGGAGCAGCTCTGATAACACCAGTGTTTGCAGTTACTGCTTGGTAATGTTTTGATCTGGCCAAGGGCTTTCTGAGCCTCATGCTCTGCCAGGGAGGAGGGGGAGCCAGGAGGAAGCAGAGACAGGACACCTGACCCAAACTGACCAAAGAGGTATTCCATACCACAGCACATCATGTCCAGGATGTGAAAATGGAGAGCAGAGACCCAGAAGGGTGTGGTGGTGGACTGGGGGTGCACAATGTGGTCGGGCTTTTGGTATCAGGGGACTCGCTATTGGGAGGGGTTAGCTGCTGGGGGGTGCACTGGCTGGGTCGGGCTTGGTGAGCAGTTGTATTCTCTTTCTTTGTACTTCTCCTGTCATTATTATTACTGGTGGTAGCAGCAGTGATTTGTGTTGTACCTTAGTTACTAAACTGTTCTTATCTCAACCTGTGCGAGTTACATTCTTTCGATTCTCCTCCCCATCTCCCCGGGACTGGGGGAAGAAAGAGAGGAGAGTGAGCGAGCGAGCGAGCGAGCAAACTGACTTAAACCACAACAGGCAGATTGTAAACATGCCAGTCTGACCTGCAGCTGAGATGTTGAAAAACATATATATCATACTAATGTTGTTTAGTCCTTCGTGTTTGACAAGTAGGACATCTGTGTTTAGAATACGTAGGCCTAGAGGCACCCAGATGAACACATTTGAGATTCCTGCCTTGCTGTGGGAAAAGTGGTAAAACACACCTGCATGAATCCCTGATACACAGACAAAACCAGCAGGCTTTGTGATCCTCTAGCATGGACTGAGCTCCATGATGCCTATGCCCCTGCTTGCATGCCTCTGAGACCCAGGTTCTGTTTCAGAGGTTCCCCAACTAGCAAGGTAACAAAAATGTCTACTACTTGCATTTTGCCTATGGTTTTGTGGTTGTTCCTGTGTCCTGCCTGTGCTGGCTCATACATATCCTTATGATACTCTTAATATGTTATCACAATGTCTTCGTGAATACCACATCTATGCACCTGACGTTCCTGAAGCAATGTACGAGGACAGTTGAATCCCAGGACATAAGAAGGCATTTAAAAATTAGGTTAAAGTTTTCGGTGGTGCAGCACCACCACAAAAGCAGACTATGCTAGCAGAAGACTGTGAAGGTGCCCTAAGCATATTTGAAAGTCTGCTCATGAGAACTATGTGCTAGACAGACCAATGAAGCTTGAAATTCTGCTTGTACTGTTAACTGCCTCACCTCCAAAGTTCTCATTACCTCAGCTTCTCAAATATAAATCAGAGTCCAGGAAAGAAAGAAAAAATGCACGGGTCTTTTAAGTGAGGGGCTTTTGGGTTTTTTTGACATTGTTGCATAAGAAAATTTTATGAAGAAAAATGGCTTTGGAACAAAGCATATGCAACTCTCCTGGACTAAATCCGACAAGCAACAGAACTTGATTGTCTCACGTAGTTTATTTCCAAATATTAGAAGTTATGACAGCTTCCTAAACCAGGAAAATTCACTGTATGGCTTCCTCAGGATTATAGGACTTCATTTCCACATTTCACCTACTGACCTCTTCATTCATTCTTGTCAGTGATATTTCATTATACAGTGTGCACGTGATTTGGAACTAGAAAATCAATTCTATGACTCACATCCCCTTTTCACATAGGGGATTAAGTGATCTCTTTTGAAATAAATCTACAAAGAAATCGGGAAAATACTGGCTGTAAACAGGAAAAAGTAATAAATAGATGAGCTTCAAAGAGTTTTTGTGTTTAGTGAATATATTCAATTGTAAAAATGTGGTAAGGAGCCTGGATGTAAAGTTTTAGCTTTAATTGTGTGTGATAAATTACATAAACAGACAAAAACCAAATAGAATTAATAGTACCACAGATATTCAGTGCTCAGTACCAAGTTAACACACTATATCTGTAGTCCATCATATTTGTGCTCTCCTAGAGTCCGTGCTTGTAATTCTGCTAATAATCTTGCTCACTTCTCTCAGTACCTCTGAGAAAACTCTACCATTTCATGATTGATAAAGCCAAGAGTGCCATGACCTTCACACTCCAAACCAGTTCTTTCTGAGGGTAATAGATCAAGTAGAGTATCTTCCCTAGTCAGCTTGTATCAAGGAATTGTATTAAGCACACTCCATGAATCTCCTGAATTGCTTCTGCCTGGTCATGTTTCAGCAGATGTTGGAGTAGCTCATGTTCCTTAACTCTTTGATGGTCCTTTACCATTAACATGAAAATTTGAACAGCTTTGTGCCTTTGAACTTCTGCCTTTGTGTAAACTGCAACCTCTCCTCCTTGCCTTCCCGATCTGTTCTACCTGAAAACTCCACATTCATTAACCACAACATTCTATACAAGCAAACTATCTCACCATGTCTCTGTGATCTCAATGAGTTCTGTGACCACACCTGGACTCCTCCGGTGTGTTTCCCATGCTGTGTGAATTGGTGCACAGGTGTCTGAGAAAGGCCTTCCATAGCAACACTACTTTCTGCGTGGAAATAAGACAGCCTCCTTCATGTCGCATCCCCAGACGCTTCCTTACTGCCTCTCGTACCTCCCTACACTTTTAAGCAGTCTTTGCTCAGCATCCCCCAGTAAACCTAGATTGAAGACTTCCTCATTTGTTGGCAAAGATGCTCTTGCTTCTCATGCTAGTCCACTTCTCCCCTGTGGTTTTTATTCTTCCAAGTGACCGAATTAGTTATCAAAGACAAAGCCTTGCACGTGACATTGGCTATGCAATCAGGCATTGACCTTATAGATGCCCTTCTGCTCAACTCAGAATAAAGAATGTGATGTGTAGGAATAAAAAAAGTAAATGCAAAGAAGTTTTCAGCACAAAATGTTGTTTTACTTGGGCAGTTTCTTTGTCACAATAAGCTACCTAGTTTGTTACAGTTCTATTTACCACACTGTTTTGTGATTTCTGTGCATTCTCAAAACTGCCTCTTAATTTTTGCTTTTTTGTTAATTTTTATGGCAAATACTGCAATGGTAAGACCTTTTTTTCCAAAGTACAAAAACAGAAAGTGAAAGTAACAAACTTGAAATGTCACAGCTGTGCTCTGTATTGAAAAATAAATCTGTAGGATTTTGAGAGAAAAGAAAAACCAGATCACTGTTAATGAAATAGCATTAGTTGAATCAAAGATTGCCTGCCTTTCAAAAAAGAAAAACAAACAGGCTGAATCCAACCAGTTTTCTTAGGCTTGCTCTGAATATGGCTAAATAGCATATTTTAAAAGTAGAAACGTTCGTATAAAACTTTTTTTGTTGTTCTTGGTACTGTTTCTGTAGGAACTTTAAATGTAACACCAAGGAAGAAGTGGGCGCTCTTAGACCTCTTTTTTTTTTCTGAGCTGCCTCTTCCAAGCATATTTATTTCCTCCTGTTCTTCACCTAATTAATTTAAATTAGGCAATTAAATCAATTACCTCATATTTTTCAAAATATATTGTAGGGAATGAGAGAAAAGGTATCAGTGTAGTTTTGAAATAAAGTATCTGGCAGTCTGACTAGGGATATACCCAAGCTGATAAAAGTGTTTGACAAACACAAGTTATACTGTATGACAATAAGCTGCTATTTCCCAGATAATGTTCTCAGCATTAGAGTGACCTTTTAACATTTTCCATAATAGTTCTTAATCAATGTTTTCTTTCAGTCCATGGTAACACGTTGCATGCTGCGTAGTACCTGAAGAAAGACATGACTCTCAGAAAATAAAGCTCAGAGAAGAGTACCTTGGGTGATCAGAGGCTTAGGAAAAATTATACAGAGGGAAGATCAAGAACTGAATTGATGTAGCCAAGAGAAGACTGAGAGGATTAGGAGAATAGTTTAAAATATGCAACAAAAGTTTTCCACAATGAAATAAGAGTTTCTTCATGGTCCTGTGAAACAGACAAGAAGCACTGGTCTAACCGCAGTTAAGTGACATTACCTTAAGCATTGGGTAAATTTCTCAGAGATAAGGCAGTGAAGCACTGGGACACATTGCCAAAGATTGAGAAATCTTCATGACTGAAGGATTTTTGAAAACTATTTTGTTTGCACAAACCTACCAGAAATTAATTTAGTAGACTTTGGTTTGCTTTGGAGCAAGAAGATGCAAAAATTCATCTCCTGAGGTCCTTTTCAGTTCTACTTCGCAATATGAGATATTTCCATCACTACCATTAAGAAAACAAAGAGCAAACCAGATCAATGAAGAGAGAACTAAACATTCAACTTAAACAAACAAACAAATAAATAAGACCTCCAAAACACCAAACAAACTGAAACACTTCTTTTTTTCTCTGAGAGTGCTTAAACCCAGGTGTCCAGAGAGGTTGTGGAGTCTCTTTCCAGAGAGATATTTTAAATTTGACTGGATATGGCCCTGAGCAACCTGCTCTAGATGACCCTAATTTTAGCAGGGGGTTGAACTCAGCAATCTCCATAGGCCCCTTCCAACCTCATTGATTGTGTGTGTGACATGCAATCTAATTTTTCAAATATATTTCAATCTGTGATTCCTGTCTTTCACTCAGGCTGTGACCAAGGCCTTGATCCAGCTAATTTGCAGTTAGTCGTTTTACAATTGATTTATTCTTGCTTTTGTTATAACTCAGGCTGTCCTGTTTCTTAGACAAAGAGTTGGACAAAGGGATAAACTATCAAGAATTGCAGTCTTGCAAATCAGTTCACACCTTGGTGTGCAGGGAAGCATCCCAAGCATCTAGGTATTCAGCCACAAATTTGAGAACAGAATGACTATTAGTAGTAGGCAAATATTAATCTGGGCTGCTATATGATAAAACAAGAACTGTCCTGCAGAAGACTTTTTCCTAAAAAACCCAAATCTTTGCATACAGAGATTCTTGTAATCAGTGCATTTTTCTTCATGGTTCTTTTAAATAAACAGCTACTGAAATCTGAACATAGGCTGTCATTACCATGCAGTACAGCTTAATTAAAAATGCAGATTAAATTAAGTAATTATCTTTAAACACTAGTAAATAAAACAAGCATAAATATGTCATTTCGCATAGTATATATACAAAAATAAATATTTACATTTTAAAGACTTCTTAGTTATTAAGACCATGATATTTGGAGATGCTGGAATACATTTATGGTTTTCATGCAAGAATTACAGTAACCTATAATAACAGAAAACTTAAGAAAATATTTAAATTTAAAAAAAGCTGTGCACTTCATTAAAATTTAGACAATTTTTTTCTTTTTCAGCTATAGTACTATTGAATTGTAGTCCTATTTAGATAAACACATGAAAAAGCTATGCTGATTATCAGCTTTTTAACTGGTACATTTTTCATATTCTAAACCCTATCATATTTTAGAACAGTATTTATAAGAATAGGATTCTTTTTAATAGTGGTATACCCTATTGCAATTTTAGTGTTCTGGGAGAGAAGTCCAAATTAAGGCAGTTGCTGATGTTTTCATAGAAAGTGAAGTCTTTTCACTACCCATAGCAAAGGCTACTAACTGCCTGGGAAATTTTCTGCAGATATTGATGTGTGCGTCTCATACACAGTAGTGACGCAAAAATAGAGAGAAAACCCACACAAGTCCTTGAAATATCAAAAATCCACATCCTCTTATGGAAGACTACAAAAGATCGTTAACCAATAAAATGAAAACAGTATTGCTTGATTAATGTTAACATATTTGAAAACAACATGAATCAAAGCCTAGAGCTTCAAACTAGACAATATTAGACAAACAGGCATAATGTCTTAATGGGAAGATTAATCTGAACTATTTCCAGGCTGCCAAAAGTTTTTCAGGAGTATTAACAAAACTAATTCTTAGATTTATCCTAGCACTTCCTCTCTGCTGCTGGGTTTCTTTCTTACTGTGTTATAGTATGAAGGTTCTTTCATTCAGACCTTTTTACAAATTCCTTCAATCGCTTTACATATGTCTACCATTTTTTAGGCATATCCCAGATACTTCCATTTTCTTTTACAGATAATGTAAGAGAAATAGGAGTGTTGACATTTCTGGCTGGTCCTTCATGTTATGAATTTATTCCACTAAAATTGCTATATATTATATATATATAAATAGTTTCAGGCACTTTCTTTCCAAGACATTTAAAAGCCTGTCTATTGTTATAGTGGACCTTCAAATTTCATTTCCATAAATTGAGGAAGAAAAATAATTTAATTGAAGACCTATATGAGTTCTAGACTTTCAATTATTAACTCTTGCTTTATACTTAAAACCCCTCAGTTTTCATGTCAACTTACAATCTGCTCCTCTTCTAGGCTGCCACCCTATGTAATAAGTTACTATGATGAGAAGAATCTGTGGTCTTTCTTTGCGTAGTGGCTGAACTGCCATGAAGAAGACCTGAATTTTGCTAGTGACATGCAGTTCATCTTTTCTTCCTCACCTCTTTTTAAGGGAATTTTTTACGAAATAAATTATTATTTGACAATTATGACCATCTCAGACCTTTCATTCCGTGCTACACTTTCTTGAACTGTGAATGTTGAATCCTGAAAAAAAATCCTAGTGAAAAAATACATTCAGCTTTTCAAAGGTCCCAAGCTTAAAAGACTGTTGTTTGGGTTTGGTTGTTTTGTTTTGTTTTGTTTTATGGTGGGAGAAACTCTTTTTATTATGCTCGCATAATTAAAATAATATGAAATAATTCTTTTCCAATTTTCCCACTAAAATAATCATTTTTATTGTAAACAATAAGGAAAATACTCGGTGAAAAAGTAATTTTGGGGAAATCATAAATCACTGGAAAAGCTTTGAAGAAAACTATTGTCTGGCCCATAATTATAGTCCTCTGAGAACAATATTTTACTAAAACAAGCCTCACTGCTAAATTTTAATACAGACTTGTTACACTACTGCTAAAATCCTTCTTTGCTCAATGCCAGCAAGCATAATATTCTGCTTTCAGCACCTACCCACAGCTACTCAGAAGAGAAAGCACATGTACTAGTAGCACTTGTGTGATTAGCCAGTTCATATAGATTATGAGTACCTGTTCAACTCTGCTAGCTAGGCAAAATGGCATTATAAATACTCCTAAAAAAGGGTATAAATACAACTTCCATTTCTCTGCATTTTCGGTGAATCTTCCTAAGTCCTCTAACACAGGACAGAATCAAAAGTCAAAAGTGGTATAGGTACATAGCAGATTTCTTGCCCTTTAAAGGGCAGGGGATAGTAGCTGGCATTAAACAGACTACCTGTAAGGATGGAAAATAACTCAGAGTGGGAATTCACAGTGAGAATTCACTGTTGTTATTTTCTCATCATTTATGGAAAGACCTAATGCCATAAGTGCAGCTAAGTATTTCAAGAAAGGTTAATTTGGGAAATAGGACAGATTTTGGTGTCACATAACAGGCAAAAGACTCTAGAAATTACGTTGTAATGCCCGAGATAAGAACTTACTTTTAAAAAATTATGAACCTATGAGTATCTATGAGTAGACACTCAGCACTAACAAGTCTACCACAAATAGCTGTGGAGAAGCCACTCCAAAATCTTGTTCTTTCTGTCTTTCTGGCTTGGAGAAAGTACTACTACACTAGTAGGTATAAGGGCAAGCTTCTCTAGGATATGCATAATAGCACAGCTATTTAGGAGAATCTATAGAAATGAATTCAGTAAAATCAGCAAACTCAGAATACCTATAAGACAATTATTATGTTTAAACTTTTTTCTCTCCTATCTCAAATAGAAGCAAAGAAACCAGTGTTGCGTTCATTTATCAGGGAATGCTATAAGATTTGTTAAACATGTGAAGGGATACAAAATCTTTTTTCTTCTTTTCAAGAGTCCAGAACTGCACATTATTTTTTTAAGCCATAAATAATCATTTAGCAAAACTGAGTAGACAACACTTCCATGTCCAAGGTCCACTTTGATGGACCTTAACAGCAATGATGATGTCTGGTTCAAGTTGCTCACTGATGAGTGAATGCTGGATAAAAGTGCTTCTCACTGCTTAGAAGTCTAAATTTCCCAACTGCCGATGACCTTCCATCAATTTTTCATATTTGATTTGAGTTTTGCTGTTACTGAAATTGACATTGGTATTGACCATATCCTTGAGCAGTTTCTTCCTTGCCTGAAAAGGCCTCCATCCCCTGGAATTTGTCTTGAGTTTTTTTTTGTTAGTTTTATTAAGGACTGTATACAACCTGTCATGCTTGAGATATGTCCTTTGACTTCTCTTTTGAAAGATGGAACTGTCTGCATGAACAGACTGACAGGATCAAATCGCTGATATGTAAATTCTTCAAGGTTTTGGAGCCAGGAACACTAGTTCTGTGAGTAAGGGTTCAATAATGTCAATAGAGGGGTCACTGGCTGACCCAGTGTCTGCTAAACATCTCATCAGCAATCAAAAATAAAAGTTTCTTGATGCAGCATTTAAGACATAAGGTCTACAGTATCACAAAGCAAGAAGCAGAGCAGAAACTGCACTTAGTTTCACTATCCATTAAAAAAATGGCATACAGGAAGAGTATACCTAGGGAACAAAGTCCAGAAACTGCTACACAGATTGAAGGAATGTTACAAGAGGAACTCATTCATTTCAGCAAGGATGAATGCAAATTCCTCTGGCAACCACAGATACAGGATCTCACAGGCCCAGGGAGCAGCTCTGTAGGTAAGGCAGCTAAGACAGCCAACAGCATCCTGGACTGTATCAACAACAGCACAGCCAGTAAAATCAAGGGAAGTACTCTACTCAGCAATTGTTGGACTACATGTAGAAAATAGTACCCACTCTTGCATTTCCCAGTACATGAAAGATGTGTGTCAACTCAACAATAAGTTTGGTGGAGAGCCACCTAGCTGTTCTTTGGCCCAGAGCACTTGCCCTGAGAGAAGAGGCTGAGGAAACTGGGCTCATTCAGCATTGAATAGAAAATGCTTCAGGCAGACCTAACAGCATTCTTGCAACATCTATAGGAGGCTAAGTCAGTTATGGTGGTGCATGCTGAGAGGATGAGAGACCACAAAAGCTAAGACAGGAAAGGTTCAGACTTGATAGAAGGAAAAAAAGTCACTATGAGGATAGTGAAATGGAACACGTTACCCAGAGAGGCTGTGCAGTCTCTTATTTTTGGTTGCCTTTTTGGAGCAACCCCAGCACAAGACATGGATTAGCTGGAGTAAGTCCAGTGGAAAGCCACAAAGGTTGTTAAGGAACTGCAGGACAGTTCACATGAGAGCAGGCTGAGAGATCAGGGATTGTTTAGCCTAAAAAACAGGAGAAATCTTATCAATGCTTATAAATATCTGATGGCAGGCTGTAAAGTAGATGGAGCAAGACTCTTCTGAGCTGCGTCCAGTGTTAGAACAAGAAGCAATGGCATAAATAGAAACACAGGATATTCCATCTGAACACAAGAAAAATATTTTTTACAGTGAGAATAATCAAACACTGGACCAAGTTGCCCAGAGACCTGTGGATGCTCATTCCCCAGTGTCATGGTTTAACCCCAGCTGGCAACTAAGCCCCACAGCAGCAGCTCACCCTCTGTGGAATGCGGGAGAGAATGAGAAGGCTAAAAGTGAGAAAACTCATGGGCTGAGATAAAGGCAGTTTAACAGGTAAAGCAAAAGCTGCATGCACAGGCAAAGCAAAACAAGGAATTCATTCAATCCTTTCCATCAGCAGGCAGGTGTTCAGCCACCTCCAGGAAAGCAGGGCTCCATCACTTGTGAAGACAAACACACGTCATTCCCAACATCCACACCAGTTCCTGGTTCTTCCCCCAGCTTTTATTGCTGACGCCATATGAAAAAGAATATCCCTGTGATCTGTTGGTGTCAGGTGTCCTGGCTGTGTCCCTTCCCAGCTTCTCATGCACCCCCAGCCTACTCGCTGGTGGTGTGGTGTGAGAAGCAGAGAAGTCCTTGACTCTGTGTAAGCACTGCTCAGCAACAATAAAAACATCCCTGTGGTATCAACATTGTTTTCACCACAAATCCAAAACATAGCCCCATACTACCTACAATGAGGAAGTTTAACTCTATTCCAGCCAAAGCCAGTACACCTGGAGATACTCAAAACCTGACTGGATAGGTTTACTGTCCAGAAAAGTGTCTATGTTAGGACGGTATTTTCTGTGAAGGAACAATAGAAGAGAAATCCATTACAAGAGAAGCAATTAACTGAAACTTAGAACTCAGCAACAGCAAAGAGAAAGCAATGCTGTGAAAAACTGAAGATGAGAAAGAAAATATTCAAAGTATTCTTCTAAAGGTCAAGGAAAATATCAAATATCAAGGAAACTATTCAATGGAAATATCATTAACTTTAAAACCTTGAGAGCTGTGGCAAACAGGACTTATATGCATGGCTGAAAACATACCCTGAGTGGCCCTTACTACAGTTACACTTAAATGCAGTTTAAGTATAATGTATTGCATTGCAAACATGACTTTTTTTTAAAAAAAGAAAAGGTTGCCTGCAACCAACATTGTTTCCTTTCAATAGCCCAATTAACTATACATAGTAAATGTAAGAAAACAGTCTTAGTGAATATGCACCTCTTGGGAATGAAAAGAGTTTAAACTAAAATGGCAGTAAATCAGGTTTATATCAATATTTCAAGCTTAGCCAGAAAGTTCAGTTCCATCTTACTGGATAAATGTCAGCTTTTTCTACTGAATATACTTTTACCAGACATGGACTTTGATCTCATTTTGTACAACCGCTGCTGTCTCTTTTAGAACATTTCAGCATTTCTGGGAATGCTTTTGTTTTCTACAAATGCACCTTTTTAAATCCTCATGGTAATCCTCTGCATCAGTTTCTGAACAGAGAAAAAATACAGGCCAAAATTTTCTTATCCATTTATTTCCTACTGGAAGATAAATAATGTCTCATTCAGTGCAGATAAACAATACGTCAGGGAAAAGAAATCGAACAGTGAGAGAATATTTAAAAACATATCAGTAAAACTACTGTCTAGGAAAATATCAGGTAGCTTAAACTGCAGCTTCTGCACGGATCTGTGCTAAAACAAACTAAATAAAAAAGTAAGTTATTTTTATTGAACATACTGATGCTGTAAAGCCAAAGATGCATGCATTTCAAAAGACGGTCTCAATGAAACAAAATCAACTGCTTGCAATATTGGTTTGATTATCTACAAACTATTAGTAATATGTAATAACCATTATAATACTGCAATTCCAGCAATTTAAGCCTACATGGTTTTAAAAAAATAAGATTAAAAAAAGATCAGAAGAGCAGGAAGATCATCTTATTAAATATTCTGGATGACACAGTCATTAGATGTAGGGTCCTCATGGTCTATCCAAATCTGAACAGCACCAAGTGTTAAAACAGAGAACAGAATTCTGCTGGCTGAAAACAGCAAAACTCATTTAACTTCAATTGAACCAATGTTTTACCTACATACAACTCTAACATCTTCAGTGGAAACAATTCACTGAAATGGAGCCTACAAGCTGTGACTTGAGGTTATTTTTTTAATAGATTACAAAAAAACAGATGACAAAAACATACATACAACTTACATTTGCATAGTCCTTGCAAACTACTCTTTCATCTCCTACAGAATTTCAGTGCTCTTGCATTTTTCTTTAAACTCCCACAGTCTTTCATATAGAAGAATATGTTTTCCATAGGGGCTGTTTGACTAATCACAAAACCTGCTGCTGTCAAGGTCATTTTGTTTGAATGAGTATGGTCTGCTAATTTGAAAAGTCAGGGCACCATATTAAAAAAAAATAAAATCTTAATATCTTGATCTGCCTTAAAAGTATTTTTCTAAATATTTTAAATATTGCACTCTGAAGGAATTTAGAAAAGTTAACATGAGCACTTTTGTTCTGTGCCCCCTGACATACATCTCTACCTCTTTTGATTTCTTTCTATTTAGAAAACCAGAGCCATATTCTGGACATTTTTACGTCACAAAAAAATCTGTGCCCCATTTGTAAATTGGATTACATTGTCCCAGTAAAGTTCCTTCTCTACTCTGCTCCAGGGCCCTTCTTTATGACTTTAACTGCTTCGAGAAAAGCATGCAAGCATACTAAAAAAGAAATACTTTGCATCGTTCCCTACGTTATTTCCATTGTGGGTCAGGTGCCTAGGGAACTTAAGCTGCTCCACAGAGTGGCAAAAAAGCTAGTATTTCTCAGAGTAAAATATCAACAAGGAAAGTTTTTTGATGTTCTGTACAAACATTCATTCTACAGTAGTCTTAAACCAAGTCCTGCATTTACTTAGAGAAGACTGTAAAGTTATGATGTACACTAAAATATTAATCAAGAATTTTAACATGCAGAAGGAAAACCTTCATAACAAATCAAAAACCACTATCAAGTGGTTGAGAATATGGGTGTTTGGTCTACACCTTTTTAATAAGGCCACAATAAGTAATTGTGTACATACTTGTGTTTTTTCTTATACACAGCTTACAATAAATCCATTAATTGTTACAGTGGAATATTCCAGAATTTTCCTGTTTCAATTTGCATCACAGACTTACCTTTTCCTGTTTTCTATTTCACTGCTTACTTTCTCTATGACTTTTCCAACAATAATTAACCTACTCCTCAGCAAAAGTTGTGGAATAATTTCCTCCTATCTTCCTCCCGCTTTGCGGCTCAAGACCATCTGCTGGCATTTCTCCTCCTAAGTATTCCGTTTAAGTAGATACAACAGATGTAAGTAAACGTGTATTATGGTAAGATACTTGCTAGAAAGGGAGAACAAGACGGAAAATAAAGTTGTAATAATATTTGCTCTTCCTCATCTCTTCTGCATCATAAAATGACAGGAAAAACAAGGCAAGAAGGGTACTACCAATTAGGAACTATGTATTTACTTTTTTGCGCTCTTGTATTGACAGCCATGAAAACGAAGGAGTTTCTGTAACCCAAGAGTCAAAAGTCTGCTTTCCAACATGAGTTGTATTTGATACAATATTGCATTGGTCTATATAATGCAGCACTGCATTTCTATATGAGTACTTTAAAGAACTGAAGTACTGAGTTCTGTGATGAAGGAAGTGGTATATGAACTTTTGAAGCTGCATCAAACTGACAAAGATGTATTAAAAGTATTACAGAGCTTCCACTGTGAGAAAAAGAAAAAAAGAGACCCATCTTTCAGCCAGATGAGACCACAGTGAGGCTTTTCAAAAGAACAGCTGCTCATGACCACTTCTGCCTTGCAAGTGAATCTTCGAGACATCTTTTTTTTGTATCGAACAGAGAGATTCCCAGAATTCTGCAGTCTACCTGATAGCCAGGTCAGTAAACAAGACAAATTATAATCAATATGCAAAGTTCACTAATAGTTAAATCAAAATTCTCTGTAACTGGGTTAATATACGTGTGGTTTTTGTGGTTTTCACTAAAGTGCTTTTTTCTCCTATGTCAGATAAGTTTCAATAGACATTACTAGAATTACAGGTAGGATTTATTTTAGCTGCCAGATGCCTTGAAGAGAGGGAAATATGCCTGTGATGCTAGGTCAAGCCAGAATTTACAGAAACTGACATCAGAATATGTCCTTTTCCAAGGCTTCTTGGAGACCAAGTTTCTTACATGTGGAATGAGTAACAACTCTTGGGAAAACTAGTAGTTTACAATGTTATTTCCAGAGTTCCAGAATCATACAACGGTTTGGGTTGGAAGGAGCCTTAAACCTCATCTAGTTTCAAGCCCCCTGCCATAGGCAGGGACACCTTGTGCTAGACCAGGTTGCCCAGGCCTGTCCAACCGAGCCTTGAATAATTCCAGGGATTGGGCACCCACAGCTTCTCTGGGCAAGCTGTGCCAGTGCCTCACCACCCTCACAGTAAAGAACTTCTTCCTAATGCCTAATCTAAATCTACCCTTTTTCAGTTTAAAGCCATTCTACCTTGCCCTGTCACTACATGTCCTTGTAAGAAGTCCCTCTCAGGATTTCTCGTACCTGGAAGGACTAATAAGGTCTCACCTGAGCCTTCTCTAGGCTGGACAAGCCAACCTCTCTCAGCCCGTCTTCACAATGGAAGTCTCCAGTCCCCTGATCATCTTTGTGGCCCTCCTATTGATACACCTCAGACTGCTCCTGCCTGTATCACTGGTGGCCATATGAAACAATAGCAGCAGATAATAGTCAGTGGACTGTATGAGGCTTGGTGACATCCCTGACATGAGCCCCTGGGAGGCAGCACATCTCTAGAAGCACATCAGGTCAGCAAAGGGGTGGCTCAGTACTTCTCAGAAGAGAGTCTCCTACTACCATCATCCGTTGCCTTTGCTTAGTTGTGCTGGTTGTTACGTAGGGATCAGATTGGGCTGCCTCACTCAGCTCCAGTGTCTCTCCGGATGTGACAGGTTTTTACTCTTTATTCCACATAGCAGTGAAGCAGTTCTGCAAGGGCACCTCAGGCTTTGGGGGAAGTCTCTTCTTCCTGTAGGTCCTTGGCCTGCAAGCTTCCATTCTCCTGGGTTATTAGTCCCCCTCCCTTATGTGCGTGTTGCTGGGGGAGTTTTTGGCTGTTTTGGCCACTGCAAACTGCACTTGCACCCGTCTAACTGCTTCTCCCTGATGCTCCACAGCCTCCTCATTTCCTTCTGCAGCTCAGACACATCCCACAGAAGGTCCTCCATCTGGGCATGCTGTCTAAAGATGTCCTACCCCAGGAGAGAGGTCTAGGCCCCTCCTGCAGCCTGAGGGCTAAACTGCAGCCTCTCCCTTCAGCAGCTCCATCTGGATGAAGGAATTGGCCACTGCTAGGGTAGATGGTGCAGATACCCCAGCCAGAGCTGCAGCCCACCATTTTGCCTTGACAGTCAGATAGAATGAGTTGATTGTCGTTGACCTGTGCAGATGCTGCCCAGTTGCTGGGTGATGTGGACTTCAAGACTCTTCACATGACAGTGGAAGGCAGTTTGCCTTCAGAGGCAAACTGCCATGCTAAGCTACTTGCCCACTCTGGCTGCAGTGCTCTTGGTTGCTTGCGATCCCATGGATGGCCCTTTGTTGGAGTGTAGGGTGACCACTCTTACTCCTGGCCATACACATGCCTTATCAGCAGGTTGCCAGCTCCTGGCAGGCCTCAGTGCTCCCTTGAGGTTTCTCTGGGTCAGGAACCCTCCCTGTATGTCACCATCTCCCACTCCACTATAGAACATAACTGCTCTGGAGCTGATCATCCTGGCAAGTGAGACACACATCATTTTTACTTGATAATGAAGTATGACTCTACTACTGAATTAAGGACAGACAAGTTCACACAGCTGCAGAATGATGATATTTAACAGTAATAATAATTACCCTTCTCAACTAGCAAGAAAAATGCACCTCTGTATTAAGAATGAAAGCACCCTGGGGCTCAACTTATTTCCTGAACTAAGTATGTCCGCGCTTCTCACTGATAAGCAGCGTAATGATATCACAGCTAACACCCAACAAGCTAGTCATGGTAGTGTGGAACTCCATACTACTGGCACTGTACTGTTTCACTTCTCAAACAACTTCTTTCAGTGTCTGAGTACACAATATCATAATGTGTAACAGAAATGTATTCACAGTTTCTGACCCTCTTATACTGCTTCATTTGCATTTCAACTAGTTCTTCCTTGGGCTCACTTATAGTTAAAGATTGAATATGCCTTCTCCTCTCTTTCCAGAAAGATAGATAAAAAAACTCATAGTTTTTTTTATTTTGACAGTGTTGCCTTGCATCTCAGTCAGGCAAATCAATTTAACACTAAGCTGTGTTTTCTTCTTTTAACTTCAAACACACCATTTATCCTGAAATGTTCTATCACCTAGCGTGCAATCATATTGTAGGAAATGAGAAACAAACAAGTGGTGCCAATGCCAACAGTGTCCCAGATATCTTGCCAAGTTGTCCCATATGGAAGGCTAAGTGACTCAGAGCAAGCCTAGTGAATGAGTTTCCAACATAACAATTCTTCACTGGAAATTATGATTTGAAGAAATACTAGCACTCAAAATATTGACTGTTTCATCTCAGTTATTAACATGAATTGACCAGAACATATCCACTCACAGAAATTAGACCCTTTTCTTTTGATAAATCCTTTTTGACTGTACAATAAGCAGTTGCAAACTGCTGTAACTGTTGCACAGCAGAAACAAACTTACTTCCCGCAAACTAGCAAAACCATCAAGTAAAAACAAGACAGAATCTTCACCAGCAAAAGAAAAATCTGATGTATGGTCTGGAAATCTGAACAGTTACTAACAGGAGGAAAATACTTCTGATGATTCCAGCCCATGCTGACTCACAGGTGAAACTGATAAAAATCAATTAAAAACTAAGCCTTTAATTTCCTCTCTTCAAGAAAACATAGCATATTTTAAAGTTGAATTTAAAGCTATACAAACAACCAGTTTATTAATTAAACTAACTAGAAATATTCATTTTGTCTCTGAAGTGATCTATATTTGTTGTAGATATATGCAGAACTCTGGGACAACAGAATTCTGTTCTGCAGGAGTAAGTCTATTAGCTGTGGCTGAATGAAGTCCTAAGTGTCATATTGTCAGTTTAAATTGAAAACAATTAGAAATTAAATGTTATTGCATATCACTTTGACAAGGAATCTGAGTCTCAAAGTGTGAGATCGATAGAAAATATTTATTATTCAAACAAAGAGTAGATAGTCTTACTGTAGATCTGCTTGGAGATACCATTAGAGTCAATATTCTAGAAGTTCAAATGTTACATTTCTCCCTCCAAGAACTCTGATTTTCTGTCATGCATTCCTTCAGTAGTTTGCCAAGTAAAAAATAAAAAGTTTAAAAAGTAGTACTAAAAATCATCAAAGAGTAAGGTGGTGGAGAACAGATGTCCTTCATGGCCAGAACAAAATGGTAGTATCAAAGAGATAACAGCAGTTATGTGCCAAATCAGAGGTGGTTTCTCCCATCTCATAGCTGGACTCTTCATTGATTACTGTCACTTCTGACAATTGAAAACACTTGCTGAAGTAAGAGAAAGTTGCAGGAAAATTAAAGGAAAGACCAGAGGTGGCACTTAGGACCATGACTACTCTAAGTAAATTTTTACTCGAAATTAGTGTACCAACCTACCTGTATTTCAGGTCAAGGGGATATGCCTTTGCATTGCCTGGAGTGGTCCTGAATTCCACTGGTGAGTCTGAGTTTCCTTGCAAAGCTGTGATAAATGTAAGCACAACTAGCTAACTGTTTTATTCTAAATTATTAGTTAAGTAGTATCTCTAGTAAATTCATGTCTTTTCTGTTTGATGCAATCATATATGTTTGCATAAAATATATTTCTTACAGTATTCCCTAAACCTAAAAGCAAATATGATGCCACCTCTCTTTCTGAATCTGTTGATATTGAGCTTTGTTAGTGCCTGCCTGTCCTAGCTTTGACCACATGATAAAAGGATCTCATCAGTTTTCTGATAGACGCACTTATAACAACAGGCAGTGCTAGGCAAAACTGCAAGGCAGTTGTAACATTAGACTGTGCAATACTGACTACAGAATCCAGCCTACTCTATTTTTTATCATCATCTTTACATTTGAATAGGCTGCATACACAAGTTAAAACACATTTTAAACGTTAACTTCTTAAATTCAAAATATGTGACACATCTTAGAAACTGATGCCAGTTTCTGTTGAATCACAAATCAAAAAGCCTTCCATTTTCATTTTATTTTGAGTAATGTATAATCCATCCATGCCTTTAGAAATATGTGTTTACAAAATGGGAAGCTCCAGTGTAACTACCGTTGTTGAGATAGAACTGAGTTCAGTGGCTTGTAGTATATAAAATGTGATTAAATAAGACAAAAGTAATATCAGCTTGGATCCACAAAAATTAGGTTTTCATGGCATTATTTGATTTAAAAGCCATGTTAAAAGAAGAAGCAAGAAAATTGCCATGCTCTCTTTTCTGAGACTTATAGGTGCATCAAAGGAAAGGAGACAATATGGTGTATGATGGGTCTAATGATAACATTAATAAACACTTGACTTTTGTAATGCAGTGATTTAGCAGACTGTAAATGGAGACTGCCAATAATGTTATTTTGCATGATTGCACTGTAATTACTTTTATGTCATTGGTATCAGGTTGTGCATGATTAGAGGCTATTTTAATTTTCATAACAAATAATACACCTTTGCATTGCTAAAACAAAACTGTAAAAACTGCTCTACAACAGTACTGTTGTTATGACTAATAATAGATAATAGTAACTGAAGTTACAAGAAAGCATCTGTGATTTAACTAGTTATCATCTATCAGTTTACTTTTGCAAAATGTTCAATTATGCACTTCTAGCCAACTGAGAGAAGAAAATTACCAGAAGAGATCATTCAAGCTAACTTAGCTGCCAGGGGAAGACATGAAAGCTCATTTAAATTGTTTCCTACAGGCTAGATACATCTCTCAGACAACTTCTGTTTATTGCCTGATGTATAGTTACTCTTTGTTTCATGTTAATATTTCTGCGTCCATAGCTACAGATTAATTTTATTTCTTGCTCTAAAACACACTTAACTTTTGTCTAACAACCCATTTTTCCTTTGTTGCAAAGAAAAACAATTTCCCCAAATTTATCCTCACAACAGTTTTTACCCAAAGTGAGATTCTGTAAGTTTTCTATAAGCCACTGAAGTTACAGTACTTCTGAAATGCTCCTCTCACATGCACTTTCATTTACCCTAGTGGTACATGTAGAATGACTTGGTCTACAAAACCCATATTTAGTTTTGCTTCTTAAATTACCTGCATTTTGGTTTTTTTTAATTACAGTCTGCAAAAGAATAATGGGAGGATTGTAAACTTATAAACAGGTCATATGAGAGAAAAGGAGAGCTGTCTTCAAAAGTACAAGTAGAGACATTTAAAAGAAGTGCACAATAGCATAAAGGAATTTTTATTTCTACATGAACTACAAATACCAAGAATTCATCCTTTTTCTCCAATGTTTTTTTTGAGTTGGACCCCACAAAGAGGTCATGAGCAGATACCTTTTCCAGTTCTTAAATATTTGCAAGCTTCTGTCACTCTGTGTCTACATGTTACGGTCCTCACAAGCTCAATAATCTCTGACAATGCATTTCTCATTTAGAGAAACCTCCTCAGGTTAGTCTTAGTTTTAATCTTCCCTTAAACTGCTTCTCTTCTGCCCCAGATCTGTAATGCATGGAGCCTAAACTGATAGATATCTTGGAATCAGAATAACAATGCCTTACTGGCTTCAACTAATTACACATACGTAAATAAGAAGACACAAAAAGTTAAAGCATCATTCAGCGGATCATTAATTTGGAGACAAACAGAGAGTTCACAATTCAATCATTTTTCCATCTGTATTCTGATTAGCACAAATCTAATCATCAAGATACAGGTTCACTCATTAATTATTTAGACAGATCTAATGTCTAAATAATTTAGCCGTTTATATAGCATGGACAGCTCCAGCTGGTATGCTGCAGACTTAAACTATGCTTACTCTTCCTTATGAAACAGAAGGGGCAAGTAGATTTGCCATTCCTTAAAGGTGCAGCACCAGCAATTGTGCCATTTCCATTCCTGGCCTCTCCAGTGATGAGGTTCATCTAGTAATTACACTGCTGTTAGCACCACGCCTGGCTGTTGTGTTTGATTTTACTTTGAGGGAAACAGAGTAAAGGGAGACAATTTCATTCTCTCCAGTGTCGTGGTTTAAGCCCCTAAAACTCATGAAGTTTTACTCACTCACTCACTCACTCCCCTCTTTCTTCCCCCAGTCCTGGGGGGATGGGGAGGAGAATCGAAAGAATGCAACTCACACAGGTTGAGATAAGAACAGTTTAGTAACTAAGGTACAACACAAATCACTGCTGCTACCACCAGTAATAATAATGACAAGAGAAGTACAAAGAAAGAGAATACAACTGCTCACCAAGCCCGACCCAGCCAGTGCACCCCCCAGCAGCAAACCCCCCAGTGCACCAAAAACCTGACCATGCCGTGCACCCCCAGTCCACCACCACACCCTTCCGGGTCTCTGCTCTCCATTTTCACATCCTGGACATGACATGCTGTGGTATGGAATAACCTCTTTGGTCAGTTTGGGTCAGGTGTCCTGTCTCTGCTTCCTCCCGGCTTCCCCTCCTCCCTGGCATAGCATGAGGCTCAGAAAGTCCTTGGTCAGACCAAAACATTACCCAGCAGTAACTGCAAACACTGGTGTTAACAGCGCTGTTCCCAGGCCCAAAATCAGAAACACAGCGCTGCACCAGCTACCAAGAAGGAGAAAAAACGACTGCTAATGCTGAACCCATGACATCCAGTTTCTGGCCTGCTTCCTCTGTGTTCCTTATTTGCCAGTGAAGATGCAAGAATTAAAGAAAAGGCTACACTGCACAGGGACAACACAAACCATTCCAGAACAACCACTATAAAGTTCTAGTATATTTTGGCTTCCTTGCAAATAAAAGACGAGGGATAATGTGGGCCCTCTGCAGAAGCTATCAGGAGAACTGGCTACCATGGATTTGCAGAAAGCTGAGGTTCTTAATGACTTCTTTGCCTCAGTCTTCACCGGCAAATGCACTGACCACAACACCCAAGTCTTGGAAGGCAAACACAGGGACTGTGAGAATGAAGACCCTGGACCCACTGTAGGAGAGGATCAGGTTCGAGACCATCTTAGGAACCTGAACATACACAAGTCCATGGGACCTGATGAAATCCACCCGTGGGTCCTGAAGGAGCTGGCAAATGAAGTTGCTGAGCCACTGTCCATCATATTTGAAACATCATGGCAGTCAGGTGAAGTGTCCGACGACTGGAAAAAGGGAAATATAACCCCTATTTTCAAGAAGGGGAAAATGGATGACTCAGGGAACTACAGACCAGTCAGCCTCACCTCTGGGCCTGGAAAAAACTTGGAGCAGATTCTCCTGGAAGGCATGCTAAGGCACATGAAAAACAAAGAGGTGGTTGGTAACAGCCAGCATGGCTTCACTCAGGGGAAATCCTGCCAGAGCAATCTGGTGGCCTTCTGTGGTGGGGCTATGGAACTGATGGACAGCAGCAGAGCAGTTGATGTCATCTACCTGGACTTGTGCAAAGCATTTGAAACTGTCCCACATGACATCCTTGTCTCTAAATTGGAGAGACATCAAATTGATAGATGGACCACTCAGTGGATAAAGAACTGGCTGGATGGCCGCAGGCAAAGAGTTGTGCTCAATGGCTCAATGTCCAGCTGGAGACCAGTAACGAGTGGTGTCCCTCAGGAATCACTGTTGGGACCAATCTTGTTCAACATCTTTGTCAGTGACATGGACAGTGGGATTGAGTGCACCCTCAGCAAGTTTGCTGATGACACCAAGCTGTGTGGTTCAGTTGGTATGCTGGAGGGAAGGAATGCCATCCAGAGGGACCTTGACATGCTTCTGAGGTGGGCTGATGCCAACCTGATGAAGTTCAACCATGCCAAGTACAAGGTCCTACACTTGGATCAGAGCAATCCCAGGCACAGCTACAGGTTGGGTGGAGAAGAGATACAGAGCAGCCCTGCGCAGAAGGACTTGGGGGTGTTGGTCAATGAGAAAATGAACATGAGCTGGCTGCAGTGTGCGCTTGCAGCCCAGAAAGCCAACCATATCCTGGGCTGCATCAAAAGGAGTGTGACCAGCAGGTCAAGGGAGTTGATCCTGCCCCTCTACTCTGCTCTCCTGAGACCTCACTTGGAGTATTGTGTGCAGTTCTGGTGTCCTCAACATCAAAAGGACATGGAACTGTTGGAACAAGTCCAGAGGAGAGCCACGAGGATGATCAGGGGACTGGAGCACCTCCCGTATGAAGATAGGCTGAGAAAGTTGGGTCTGTTCATCCTGGAGAAGGGAAGGCTGCGTGGAGACCCCATAGCAGCCTTCCAGTATCTGAAGGGTGCCTATAGGGATGCTGGGGAGGAACTCTTCATGAAGGACTGTAGTGATAGGACAAGGGGTAACGGGTTCAAACTTAAAGAGGGGAAGTTTAGGTTGGATATGAGGAAGAAATTCTTCACTGTAAGGGTGGTGAGGCACTGGAATGGGTTGCCCAAGGAAGCTGTTAATGCTCCATTGCTGGTGGTGTTCAGTGCCAGGTTGGACATAGCCTTAGGTGGCATGGTTTAGTGTGAGGTGTCCCTGCCCATGGCATGGGGGTTGGAACTAGATGATCTTAAGGTCCTTTCCAACCCTAAGTATTCTATGATTCTATGAAATCAAATTCATTTTGAATAATAAAACTACTGATCAGCAAAAAATCATAAAGCAGCATAAGAGAGAAGATTTTGAAAAGAAAAATATTTTATTTTATTCTTCAAATTTTTCTGTAATATTCAGTGATTAATTTTGCACATTTTAAATAACACCATATGAATGTTGTATTTGTTAATGGCATGGCTAATAAAATCAGTGCTGCTAGAAATAAAAGTAACGTGTTTACAGACGAGTAACAAAAAAGAATAAATAAACCCTAAAGACTAACCTATCTAACGTACTAGCTGGGGAAAAAAAAAACCACATACAAATTAAAATGTAAGATCTGTTTTTTTACATATTTTAGTACTGTATGAGAACACAAAACATGGGATTTAGTTTCTCAGTGCAAAATTACTACAAATTAAAAAAAAAAGAAAAGCTGTTGTTAAAAACATTTTAGCGAATAAACTCTAAATTATGTCATTGTATCTACTGTAACAACTTAATCCTAAAATAATATTAAAAAAAAAATCATTCAGTGATAAAAAAATAGGCTTAAGATCAAAAAGCTGAATTTCGGGTGATCTGAAAGTCTTACAGTAGTTCCATGTTGCAGAACATTTCTCTGATCTGTCACTATTTCATTATCTTTTCCCATGTTGCTTCTTTTCTGCTTTCATTTCTTTCCTTATCTCACTGATATTTTGCAGCATCAAAGCTAAACCAGCAAAGCCAACACAGCATTTATCTGCCAAGAGCAGCAGATTCCTTGCCAACTATAAATTAAGGTTAGATGCGTGCATTAGGATGGGGACAGTCAAAGGTTGCAACTTCTGATATTTTGACTAGCCCCAATCATGGAGATTGATTTGAATTCAAGCAGAAGGTTATGATGATAGAAAATCAGACCCAAACAGCATGTAGAAACTCCTTACTCTGGCTCTAAACACAGCAAACATTTCTCTGAGTTAGGAAAACTGTTACATATGTATGCACAGGTTGTGTACACACCTGCAGTCTATAGCTGAAGATTTCACTTGCACATGTTCTCACTTCATCTTAATTTTAAGTTGTGCTCTTGAGTCATCTGGAGAGGGATGGTATTTATACACTCTTCTCCTTGTAATTATTAACATAATATCTGACACAGAATATATTTGTACTTAGAAATACTGTGATCTCCCAGTTTAACAGCTTAACATGGAATAAATTCCAGGTAGTTCCATGCGTTTTTTTGATAAGAACATAATTGTTCTGCAAGGTTGCATTTATGTCCTATAGTACATCAGCCAGTATGTACCTATACATAGAATCACTAAAGGTTTAAAAATAAGAGGGCAGTTCAGTACCACTAACCCAGCTGAAGAGAATGTAGCCACTGTTCTGCCCTAAAAAGTGATTGCTCATTATGTGGGTGGTTTTAGGAACATGGTTACAACTTAAACTGATTGTATGATTGGTATCTTTAAAGTGAAAATACCTGCTAGTTTTAATGGATAGTTCTAACTTTCCTTTGAGCATTCCCTGTAGATTTCACACAAAAAATTGCATGAAACTGCTGGTTTTGCACAGATGCCGGCACTACTTTTTTTTATTTCTTCTATTTCTCTACACAGGTAAAAGAGGAAGCAAGTATCAGAACAGTGGGAAGAAGAAATAGTAAATATTCCCTTTACTTATTTATTCCCTCTATTTGGAAAGATAGAGCTATAGATTACGTACTTTATGAAGCTAAACCTCTGTGCTTTTCCATTTGAAATCCTTAGCTGCTTCATGATATGGTCTATTTAGAAGTTAGTTCTTATTCTCTAGAAAGGAATTTCTCAGGCTACTGATTTTGGTGTAGAAGTGCTGCTGAGATTCTACAGGGTTTGGAGGACATTTGCAGAAATAAAGCCCTGTTGGAAGCTGATTATATTTGTGATTATGAGAAAAATTGTGCTAGAGGTATTTGTAGGCAGAATTAGCAACCATAAAGACAGGGAGGTTTAATTATATGTACTATTCTTCTGCTCTGTACAATGTAACCTTGACAGGCAGTGCCCATTATCTGCAATATTCTTTTTTTTTTCCTCTTTAATATATTTTCAGCATATGCATGCCATCCAACAAGAACAAAAAAGCTCCAAAGCTACAGCTAAAGACATGGGGGAAGAAGAGAGGTGATACTGAAGTGCTCCTCTTTCTTTTGTGGTTAATTATAGGAGAGCCATTGTCTGCTTGGGGAGTGAATAAGAATACAATTACTACTAAAAATCATAGTTGGTTTCTCATTTATTTTCAAGGAGAAATGGCTTAGTACAGAAGCACAACAATTCACACTAGAGTTGTGATTTTGGAAAAGCATTTTCACTATAATCAGAAATTTTATTCCATCGCTGAGTGCCCCTCCTAGAGGACTGTCAGAGCCAGAGGATGCCCCAGAGCATCTGCTTGAGAAATTACTTCAGCAGCTCCATAATGAGAAAGCATAAGGATTAAAAAAGTTCAACCATTCTTCTCTCATTGCTTTCACAACAAAATAAGAATATAGGATACAACATTTTCTTCTCCACATCATTGTAATGTATGAACATAAAAAGCCATAGCACCAAATACCAGCATATAAAGCAAGGAACCATTCCAAAAGTTATTAATGACTTTCTATGAATCCCTAATCAGCAGGCAGAGAACCAGGTGCTCTCAAGCTGCAAAGCAGATCACAAAGCTACTTCTAAATAATAAAAAGGAACTCTGTGACTAACTGCAGAAAGAAGGCACCAGTATACAGTGATGTATAAGACACAGATTGTGCATAGCCAAGGTCCTCAAAGGCATTTAGACATTTAACTCCTATGTAAACTCTCAAACAGTACTGAATATACCAGCATACTGTCACATACAATCCAGACAGTCTGTTTTGAGTTCCTAGACCATGCGTGTTTAGTTCTGTGTTTAGCACCTTCTCAGCACCTCACTTGTCAATGAGGTCTTTCAAAAAAGAACCCATAGATTTAATCATATTTTCAGAAAGTTTACAGAACAAAAGAGTATTAAGCTGGAAATGAGCTTTTGTCCCTATTTCTTTAATTTTTCATGTTTCCTTCAAAAATAATGTTGTAAGATTATAACAATGTTGGAAGACCACACACCTCAGACATTTTACAGCTGACTTCTATTTTGAATAGCAAATCAATGTTAATCGACTTGTGTTCCAGTAATACAATAAATAATAAATATCTTTCCCTAATATGGAATGAAACATGACATAATCATATCACTGAAGAGCCTTGTCTGTTTTCCTGGAAGACTTTTAGGGGTGGAATAAGCAAAGCAGTGGTAAGAAAAGTATGCATAAAAAACATCTGGCACAAAGTAACCCAAGAAGACAGTAAAAACATGTATACTGTAGAAATACACATTAACTTCTTTACATTTTAAAGACATAAATCAAATTTAAACTTACATCTTCATTACACAAGAAACAGCAAAAATATGTAACACTTTTTCTTGTATTTGCTTGCTAGGTACCACTCCTATTCTAGAATGGAGTATCCACATAAGGCAGTTTTACTGGCAAAACCTTATTTTTTTATTGTAATACTATTATTGGAACAATACTGGGAAAATAACAAGGGCACATAAGTCATCTTGAAGGATATGTCTTCAGGAACAGACATACACGCATAGCTGGAAGGGGCTACAGATTAGACATTAATATGAGCCAGCCATGTGCTGTGGAAAGTTGCCAGATCCCTGCAGTGGCTGCAAGAGACCAGTGTGGAAGCTGGCAGTCATTGTTACAGTGTTACCCATTTTGCTTTGATCATCTGTACTCTGTCATCAAAGGAAACTTCCATATTGTAGTAATTTGCCTATAAAGCCAAGAGCAAATTAAGGTCTGCCTCACATTACCAACATGTTGTTTACAGGCTTTAGGCCATAGTAAGACTCAAAAGCCACAAAAGGAAGTTGGACATTGAGGAGTGATCTGTCATATGAAAATACCACAGAAGGCCTCACCTGCATCCTTTAAGATTTCATCACCTGATATTCTTGAAATATTCAGAGTGTCATCCTTAGCTGATGCAAACTGGCAGTTTTACTGAAGTCTGTTTTCTGAATCCTGTTAGAACTGTTGTGCTGTGCATCGCAGTTTATTCCCATATATTCTGTGTACAGGACCAAATTAGTTTCATAACCAAATGAATTTATGCTTCATCTTAGGGCTTTTAAGATATTCTTCATCAACTTCAGCAGTTTTCCCTTACTCATTTCAGAGTTTATTTGCAAAGTTTTTAACCTGGTGTTTTTCCTAACATTTATACTAGGCTGCAAACTTGTCTGTGTCTTTGCAGTCAGAATAATATTCTTGTAGTTAACTGGTGAACAAACTTGATTTTTAAATAGATAAGTGTCAAATCTGCAAACATTTGACCTCTATATCACAAAACCAATCCACAGTATAATAATTCCAAAGTTTAATGTATGCTATATATAATCTCTCCTTGACTGAAAAAATAAATCTGATTACGATAATGTCCACAGTAACATTTATTAGATGACTTGCTGTCGTGGGGGGGTAGAGACTTAAACCATGACACTTGCCTTAAAAAGTCCAAGAAAATGAATAGTTTGAAATTTCAGATAGCCTTCCCTCTATTTATTGAGATTCTCAGAGGAGTTAAAGGCAAATTTATTGCTTCAACATCAGAAGAAATTAAACTAATTGATGTTTTTCTGAAGAAAGGCAATTACATTTTAAAAAGTAAAAAAGATGGTTACTAAGCAACTATATCCAACCTCCATACATTGTCTATTCATAATCTCCAGCAGAGTACAGGAAATGACAGGCTGTCACTACAGAACAGAGACATGCAGAATTATGCCATTTTTTTCCTGTGCTACCTCCTACAGGAGAGAGAGCAATTATATCCTACATACACTGATTAGGTTAAATAACCGCAGTAAGGTTAAAATACTGGGATGTCTCAGAGTAGTCACATCATGCAGTGAGAATGCTTCCAAGAATATAGCCACTTATGTCTAAAACATCACTATCATCTATACGCTGGACAGACATCTATTGCACAGCTCTCTGGGTAAAGATGAGACTTAGTTCCCCCAGAGTTTCAGAGGTAGAATTAGCATTTCAGTCTGGCCCATCAGTGCTGTAATTTACAAATCATTGTCTGGATCCTGCTTTTGTAGCAGATGGGCCGATTGTTGTATCAGCACCAAACACTTCACTGAGGCTTCACATGGGTGTAAACCTCAGTCTATAGACAGTAAATTACAGGACTAGGGTCTATGATTATTTTTTCTGGGCTTCTAATAAATGACAGCATCACACTTTCCCAAAAGTGATCCTTGGCGATTTCTGAATACATGGAAGACTTGAGGCTTAAATGAAGTCAGCAAGAATTACACCATTAACTACTATGGCAACTTCATGAACTTCTTTATAATCTTTATGTCTAAAAGAGTCATGGGATTAGGGGACATTTACTTTTAAAATCAGTTTTGAGGAAAAAAATTAAAAGCTTGAAAGCTGATATTGCTGCAATTTTTGCAATATGTCTCGGATAATGAGAACTGATTCCTTTGTGGCAACAACGGCAAAAGTACTTGAACATGTCTGTATGTTCCCAGGCAGCATATTTCTCACTGACAGCAGCAGACAGGTACTGTAAAACAGACTAAAAATTTTTGCAAAACTATTCAATTTCACTATATTGTTTTTTTCCTTTTTTCTCAAATAGATCCCTCTTGTCATAGACCAAAAAGAATAAAAAAAAGGAAAACAGTTGGCTTATTTGTTGGCTAATTGAAAGAAAAGAAGGCACAAACTTTATTCTGTAATCCAGGAAAACCACAAAACAGCAAACATGATTAAATAATCAGAAATACATAGAAATCAGATCAGTGCTTGCTTGTCTTTAAAAAACATGGACTTTATTCTGAATTTTCATAGATTTCTTTCTCCTTTGATTGCATAAAAATTGTTTAGAGTTTATTTTCTTTTCCTTTCTACTGCATTTATGCAAATTCATTCAGTCAGGAAAAACTTGCTCCTTTTCAACTGCCGAAAGAGATGTATTTCCCACCTTTTTTTGCTAAGATCTTCAGATCCTATACAGAATTCTGGCTCTGTAAACATCACTGTACAAGGAGTTAGAGAAAGACCAGAAGTATGGGATTTGTTTAGAGGAGCAAGAGAAGCTATAGTTGCTCAAACACAAAATACAGTTTGCAGAGAAAATCCATTTTCTTCTCAGGTGGCAAGAAAAGCTGCTTCCTCAGGCTCCACATAACACTGATCAGCTACTTAGGTCAGAATGCAAAGCAGGCATCTTCTTGTACCCATACTCTGTTTCAAATAGTACACTCTGAAAGCAACTTAAAAGAAGTTGTCATAAATGTTTGAAATACTCTAACAAACAAATCTTCTGGAGTCAACAGTTCAAACTATGAGGATACGGGGGAGGGGAAGTTCAGCTATATAAGGAAGTATTAATTTATGCTGGGCTTCTCAGTTAGTAGCTAATAGCTCATTAAGTAGTTTCACCTCTTTACTAGTGATTGTATGTTTCTGGAACTAGCAGAATGCATGATTTGCGTATTGTATACAATCCATGCTTCATTTAGCATACTAAAAAACTAAAAATAATCTACAGAAGGTAATCACTAAAAGTACATCTGAGAAATACCTGACTAACGTGCAAGTTTTGAATCAAGTCATCATAAATCATGAAAGTGAACAACTGCATTTGTTCTGATAAAATTATTATCATTTTAATAATCACCCTTATCATCAAAACCAGAGGTGCCTCACAATTTTGCTTAAGCCCTTGACAAGTCAAGGAAATTGAATGGCATTAAGTGAATGATGATTTTTTTTTCTTACAAAGAATAGGGCTAAATCCTAGGGAAGGAAGAATGTAAAGGCAAGGCAGCCTAATTAACAGTGGCTGCACCTTCAAAGGAAAAGATGCAAATATATTATAATGGACGAGTGAACAACTATTGTCCAGACCATCCACAAGAGGAGTAAAAATGGCTTACAAGATAACAGAAACCACCAGTTCATCATGCACAGAAAGTCCTTTCACAGTTGCCTATGTTTTTGTGATTTGTGTCTGCTTTAAAGATTAAAAAACCCAACCCATTAACATCTTCCGTGTATGCCAAAGTATTTTCCTTCCTTCTCATTAGTGGCAGTGCTTCATGGGCAGCACATTGTTACAGTAACTAAGCACATATGATATGCATATGACACAGTCCCAAAGTGGGACACAGCCTGTGCCATGGAATGCCTCATCACCCAACTCATATTCATGTATCCTTCATGAGATTAATTCATTGTACAGCTAATTCTGCCTACTCTGAAGAAACCAAACTGATGGTCCTCTGCAGAAATATATATAACAGAGAGAGGATGTCAAACGTTGTCTTAAGCCTAGCATTTGCACTTTTTACTAGTCAGGTTGTGACTAGAGGCATCTGAGGGTTAGTTCAGCCAAGACATGTAACAACTTTCTTATGATAAATAAATGGCTAGTGTGCGTGTTGTTTTACTATCACCAGTAAGTCACTGATTGAAATGTAGTAACAGAATGATTTTCTCTTAAGTATCAAAATAGTTTTGAAATAAAAAACATTGGACCTGTGGTATTATACAGATTATTTGCATGAAACTAAATTTTTTTGACTTGTAGAAGCATAGTGTTAACTCGTAGTGACTCAGAGCTCCATCTGGGTAACAGCTGTTCCTATTAAATGACTAGTAAAAAAATTTTTTTTTTATGAGCATTTCTTTAAAGAGTGGAAGAATTCAGAAGGTGTACAAAGAACCTTAAGAAAAAGCCAAAACAAGAGCAAACAGCAGGAAATTTGTACATTCTGTGCTCTCATTATTATTTTTTAAGTTATTACAGATTTACTGCTGCTGAGAAAGTCTTTTATTCTAATTAGAGATAAGCTAGTGGTGTGCATCAGTAGCATCTGTTGCAGATTCAGTCTTATGTTCTCAGTTATTAGCCCAAGTGGTGAACCGGAGAAAGAAATAAAACAAAAGATTTCGAAAAGTCTTCCCCCTATTTTGTTTTTCTAAGTTTCTGAACACCATTTTGTGGGGGAAAAGGCTCTACTGGTGTTCAAAATTAAGGTCTTCTCACCACGCAGAACCTAGGACTCAAGACAAATGGAGCATTAAGTCTTTTCAGAGCACTGAGTCTCCAGTTTAGAGTCAATTTCACTTGACTTGCAGGGAATCCATTTTATTGATAGGATTCTGAAGGCTAATAGTCCCAGATGGAGTTTGGCATTATTCCAACATATAATGCAGACTAGAATTTCACAGGTCTGGAAGGCAGATCTAATGATTCTGTTATCATAGACCATTTGCTCTCAGATACCTAAGCTTCAGAAACAAACATAGATAGCAGGTGGCAGCTAAAGCTATACTGGCTTTCCTCTCTGTATTTCCTTATTTACCTTTCCTCATTATTTTAAAATTATTTTCCCCCTAATTTGGAAGAATTTTGGACAATGCTAGAGACTTTCACAATGAAAAATTAAGAAAAAAACAGGTTTGGTTTTGACTTTTGGTTTGGGTTTTTTTAAGTATCAGTATATTACGTTAGAACTGTCTAAACTATTACAAAATAAAGTCCCATGGGCTTACCTTACCTTACAAGAATCAAACCATGTATTAGCTCTATAAGCTGCAACATCCATTTTTATCTCTAAAGGGCAGCCTGACAAATATCTCATGTTTAGTTCAGTAAGGAATCTTTAATGTTAAACAAGATACTGAGTTTAGTGCAACAGCAGATGGAGAATATAAATCTCTCAAATGTATGAAGGGGGACACTTTCTCATCATGCAAGAGATGGAAATAATTGAGTCTATAACTATGCAGCATTCCTCATGTCAAGAAAGGCAGAACTCTTTTTTTGAAAGGAGTCTTGAGAAAAGGCACAATCCGTAATGCCCTATTTATTTGTTTGGGTTTTTCTTCTAAAGATTGTCAGTAAATTGATAATAACCAACTGTTTCCAGAAAAAGCTTTCAGTCCTAATAAATTAACATTTTCCAGTAGTCACAAAACTACTGAAAAATCCTCAGCAGGTTCAATTCTGGACCAGATATTAATTCTGAATTGTTTTCAAAAGAATCCACTGTTGTAAGACACTTAAGTAAACACAAACCAAACACCAAGCAGGTACGGCTCTTGTAAAGTTCAGGATGGAAATAGGTTCAGAATAGGAAGACAAGACTTGAAGTAAGTTGTTCAGTTACAGCCAATAATTTCAGTTAACTAAAACTTTCTGCCACTTTAAAAAAAAAAAAAAAAGCCAGCCAGGTTTCAGGTATGAGTAGAATAAGCAGATGTGTATATAAGTTAATGAGATTATTCTGTGATTCTATGTTTAATGATTCTATGATTCTAAACATGCTAGATAATGCTCCTGGGAACTGGAATTTGGCCATCTATTCCTTCTGGTTGTTAAAATCATGCCTGGACCTGCGACAACCAGCACTTTCACAAAAAAATGATGGGTTTGTGAACTAGCAGAGGCTAGAGACTTCCTACTAGGTAGTTAGGCTTAACACTGCTTTCCCTAGTTTGATTTCTTCTCTAATATACACTGGTTTTGCTCAAGTTCATATCAAAGTGAACACATAATCAGGTCTGTGGCCCACTTCCTCTCTAAAGATATGTGCTTTTCTTCAGGTGGTCCTCATTCCCCCTTGCATCCAAGCTAGACTACAGGCAAGTTTACTACACTATCAGAACTGGGAGCACAACACTAGGTCTACACAAAATCTTCTGAGGTTAAATTTTTATTTTATAACAGTTTTTCAAATAACTTGCAGGAGTGACACATAAGTGGTAAGAATGGAATCAACAAGAAGGAAAACCCATTCCTTACAATTGGTTAATATACAGTTTCTCTGGTAGCTGCACATTTATGTTTTATGAGTACTTCTGCGTGACCTGACACACCTCTTCCCTTCTCCAGCTTTATTAACATCACATTTTTTAAAGGCCCGCCAATCATTTTAAATGCAACACAGGCACTGGGTTTCAAAGTGTCTCTTTGCAAGCCATACACTCATTCATTCATAGAAACTAAATGCAAAGACTGGCATTTTTAAAGTCCAAAATATTTCTCCAGCTTATTTAATAACAGGATGTTATTCATTTGCTCAACAGGGTGCAAAAGGAGAGTACTTTCAAAAAAAAAGAATAATAAAATATGGAACTATGGTAACAAAAATTGAAATAGCATATACTGAATGGGACTAGAAATAATACAAAAGCATTATCCTTTACTGCATAGCAGACTATACCAAAACTGTAGGATATGTGAGTGTTCCCACATGACACTGGTCTACTTTTAGAGCTTTGATAACTCAAACCACAGTGAGACAAGATTTAGTAATGCATCACTGTCATGGTTTAAAACCAGGACAATCACCTATCAGATTTTTCCTGTCCCATTTGATTCTTTCTCAGGGGTGGCAAGGGACTGGATGGAAAAGAACTGGGCCACATACAATTGTGTGAGCCAGAAATCAGAACCTCTGTCATTATATGGTAACAAGAGATTCAGTCACAGGTCAGGATGCTGGAATGCCAGGTACAGAAAACAGCACCATCTTCAAATGAATGAGAACACTTCTTTTCAGAAAATACTCAAAACCCATAAATGTTGAAGAAATACATCTTTTTGATCAAAGTTAGGTTTCCTCTAGGCATTTCATGAACAGAACTTAAAAACATGGAGAGGGTAGTGTATTATTACTGCTTTAGGTAAAATCTCCAATATTGAAATGGACTAATTTGAAAGCTTATTTTCTTCAATATTTCATTATTCCCATTACATATGACATATTAGATATACATTTCTGAACTTAGATGGGAGGAGTCTTGTGACATTTGGGACAGGCTGATCCAAATTCTTTTGAGGCAGAACATGTACTTCAGTTAAGTCACAGGAAGGATGCATTTGGTTTGCTGCATTCTTTCTTTCGAGTGAAATATTTCATTCAGAATTGCAAAAGGCAGTTTCTCGCTAAAAGCTTGTTTCTCAGATTGGCCCAGGTTAACTTGGTTTTACTCTATGCACTAGAAAAACACACTTAGAACTGACACAAGTAACATGACAAAATCAAGCAAACAATACATTTGCTTGGTAGAAAGAAAAGCAAAATACAACCTGTAATACTGTTTGTAAACTGGAAAAAAATAATTACATGTAGCATTGTGCAAAGGGACACATCACAGACAGTAAAAATACATACTACTAAGAGAACTGGAAAATCTTACAGAATTTTATATTGCATATTGGGGATTTTTCATGGTAGATTTGCCAACAGATTTGGGGAGATTTTTTCAGCAGATTTGCAAGTATTTAGCAGCTTTCTGCCGTTCGTAAGAAACTATGTTTTCATAGCGACCCAAAAAAAATTAGATGTTGAACATACTATTTTATTATTATTGAGGTTAGAAAGGAAGAGTAAGGGAAAAAATGTAGCCTAACTTTTAGTCTGTGTTAGATATGCAGCGAACAAAAAATCTTAGAAGAAATCTAGAGCAAACAAAAAAATGTGGCCCTGTTAAGACAGAACATGTCAGGCAAATCAAGTGCAATTGGTATATAACACAAAGCTTGTTATCAGCCACTTTTTTACCTTGGTCTTCATCAGCAACAGCTCCACCCACACTGCCCACGTTGGAGAAGGCAAAGGCAGGGACAGGCAGAATGAAGAACTGCCTGCTTTAGAAGATCAGGTTCATCATCTAAAGAACCGGAAAATGCACAAGTCCATGGGACCTGATGAGATGCACCTGCAGGTCCTGAGGGAACGGGCAGCTGAGCTTGTCAGAACATTATCTGTTGTATTTGAGAAGGCCAGTGAAGTGCCTGCTGATTAGAAAGGGGAAATAGAACCCCCATTTTTAAAAAGGATAAAAATGAACACCCAGGGAACTACAGGCCAGTCAGTCTCACCTCAGTGCTCAGCAAAAGCATGGAGCAGAACATCCTGGAAATGATGCTAAGGCATGTGAACCATAAGCAGGTGATTGATGACAACCAACATGGATTCACCAAGGGCAAATCATACCTGATAAATCTGGTGGCCTTCTACAATGGGGCTATGGCTTTGGTGGATAAGAGAAAAGCCACTGATGTCATCTACCTGGATGTGCAAGGCATTTGACATTGTCTGTCATGACACCTTTGTCTCTAAATTGGAAAGGCATGGATTCCATGGATCAACCATATGGTAGATACGGAATTGGCTGGATGGTCGCACTTAAAGAGTTGCAGTCAATGGCTTAAAGTCCAAGTGAAGATCAGTGACAAGCGGTGTTCCTCAGGGGCTGGTGTTGGGACTGGTGATGTTCAACATCTTTGTTGGCAACATGGACAATGGGGTTGAGTGCCCTCAGCAAGTTTGTCAACAACACCAACCTGTGTGGTGCAGTCAACGTGCTGGAGGGAAGGGATGTCTTCCAGAGGGAGGGACCTGGACAGGCTGGAGATGTGGGCCAGTGCCAATCTCATGAAGTTCAACAAGGCCAAGTGCAAAGATTGCACCTAGGTTGGTGCAATTCCAAGCACAAATAAAGGCTGGGCACAGCCCCAAGGAGGAGGACTTAAGGGTGTTGGTTGACAAAAAGCTCAACATGACTCAGCAGTGTGTGCTTGCGGCCCAGAAAGCCAACATATGCTGGGCTGCAGTAAAAGGAGTGTGACCAGCAGGTCAAGGGAGGTGCTTCTCTGACTTTTCTCCACTCTCGTGAGACTCCACCTGCAGTGCTGCACCAGCTCTGGGGCCCCCAACACAAGAGGGAGATCTGCTCGAATGAGTCCAGAGAAGGGGCATGAATATGATTAGAGGGCTGAAGCATCTCTCCTATGAAGACAGGCTGAGAGTTTGGCTTGTTCAGCCAGAGAAAGCTCAGGGGAGACCTTAGAGCAGCTTCCAGTATCTAAGGGGCCCTACAAGAAATCTGGAGAGGGACTTCATACAAGGGCATGTAGGGATGGGACATGGGGGAATGGCTTCAAGCTGACAAAGGGGAGATTTAGATTAGACGTTAGAAAAAATTCTTCGCTATGAGGGTAGTGGGGCACTGGCACAGGTTGCCCAGAGAAGCTGTGGATGCCCCATGCCTGGAAACATTCAAGGCCAGGTTGGATGGGGCTTTGAGCAACCTGGTCTAGTGAAAGGTAGCAGGAGGTTAGAACTGGATGATCCTTAAAGTCACTTCCAACCCAAATCATTCTATGATTCCATGGTTCTATGATGCAACAAATATCTCTCAGATGGCTTTGTGGAAGTAAAAATTTTAAGACTCTCGATACAGAGGTCAGTACTGAGAAGCAAAAAAATTAAGCCAATATACTATTATCCTGCCCAGTATTAGGATGAGAAGGTCCTTCAGTTGCTATTGGCTATGTTTTTCAAAACCTGCCCATTACTTTTGTATTTTACCCAATTTTAATTAGAAAGGAAGAAGCTTCTGAACTCCTTGGTACTCTACTCCAGTACTGGTTGAAAATGTAGCCTTCTACCCCAAATATGGAACAAGATGTCAAACAAGAATCATGTTGAATTTGCTTATCTATGAAATGGGCATTTTTTCCTTATGTTAATGTTCATAACTGTTTATGTCTTCTACAAGCATAACATTTTCCACTGTTACATTAACTTAAGAAGCTCAAGTTTAAAAGCAGTTTAAAATGTCATTATTGCTGCAGTTTCATGGCATAACTGGTATGCCTGCAATTTTTTAAACACAGCCTTTCAAGATGGAATTTTTGACACTGTCATTTGATTTGGACACTGCCACAAGTCTCATTTTGATGCTCATCTCCAGTTTTCCCCAGATAACTGATGAGCTGACTCCTGGCATTTCTATCTCAAGCTTCTCATTCTGGGCTGTCAAACAGAAAACTCCCCCTTTATTAAAAAAGAACGAACATATGAAGCTCCTTCTCTCTGGGAAGGACCAAAGATTTGTTGTACTAGAACACATTATGTTCTATGTAAAAAGAAATCATATATTTTTGGATTTAGTGAAACATAAATCTACAGAGTATTGAAACTATTTTTTTTTTCAGGAGCTAAAGAAGATTTGTATATTGTAAATGAAGTTAGCTCACATAGAGCTATGGGGAACACACTGATGAATACCAGCCTACATTATGCTTCAAGGGGGTGGGTGGGGGTGTATGTGTGTGTATGCATGCACACACACGCACACAAGATTAATTTCTGAACAGGAAATGTCAGGCAGAAAAAACAGGTTTTGTTCCCTGAAGCTTGTTCCTGCTGCTGCAATCAGCACACACTTTCATAACACATACAAGTATATACACACACTGCTGGGAGAAAAGCTTTTAGCATTTTGGTTCCTTCTTTTGATTTCCATCCAAAAGTAAGTGAGAAACAATAACAAAGAAAGGAAAGACTGGAGGCCCAAATTAGCATTTTAGTTGCAATTTATAGCCAATTATGTTTATCGTTACAATTCCAAAATAATGGTGTTATATTAACAATGAAAAAACAAACTGCTGTTTCTGACATGCTTTATGGATCAGAAATCAGGTATTACACCACTAGAGAAACAAAGACCATCCTGAATGCTTAAGTAGCAGCTATTCAGAGATTTCATAGTTTAAGGGGAACCCTTACTTATTGCAAATTTGGTGTAGTTTTTCTTAGGGCTTTTACTCAATGTAGGGAAACATAAGAGGGCATTTGACAGTCTAGATGTCAGAAGTATATAACTGGAAAGCTCACATCCTTCACTACCACAGTATTTTCCAGTTGTCAATAGCAGATTCATAGTGGTTGTTGCAGCTGGACACGAATTGGAGTGACCAAGTACTTCCTCAGATAGATCACAAAATTAATGGGGAAATGGATGGCCTGAGAGCTGAGACAGAGAGAATACATGTTGCATAAAATCACCTTTCACCAGGTGCTCGGAATACAAACAGGAGTGCTGACTACCTGGGTTGATATTTGTAATGTAAATGCTTAACCTTGTATATGTGTTTGATGGAATTTCTTGACAATACAGCATAGCTCAACTATTATACACTTGCATTATTTCCTATTTTTAAATGACTTGTGTTTTTTTGTACAGTTTACAGTGTTTCATACTTACAGTGATTGCAGAAGGTTCATGATACTTTTGATGATGAAATATTTAGATATCTACTCTTCAAAGGCTATATTTAGGTATTTTCTTCACCACACTCACTTCAAACAATAGCATCATTTTCCAGCACACTGAAATGAGGTACTTAACTCTGTTCTTAATTTCACTTTGGATAGACAAAAATCTAAGTTTTCTCAGTGTTTTCTGTTGCTTCCAAACAAAAAACTGTTAAAAGAGTAAAAACCTGTAAAGCAAAGAACCAAGAATGGAGGTGCATTTGGTTTACCTGAAAAGGTTTTGGTAGGGTGGGGGCTTACAGAAGGCATCTCTAAGGTGCTGCTAAGAAGCTTGCCCCCTGTCCAATAGAGCCAACACCAGCAGGTTTCAAGATGGATGTGACACTGGCCAAGGCTGAGACCATGGCTGACAGCAGTAGCACTTCTGGGATAACATTTTAAGAAGAGGAAACAAAAGTGTGCAATGCCAATTGCAGCCAGATACAGAAATGAGAATACATGAAAGCAATAGCTCTGCAAACACAAAGGCCAGTGAAGAAGGGCAGGAGATTCTTCAGGCAACAGAGCAGAGATTCCCCTGCAGCCTGTGGTGCCACCCATGCTGAGGCAGGCTGTGCCCCAGTAGCACATGGAGGCCCATGATGGAGCAGATCTCCACCTGTAGCCCATGGAGGACACCGCACCAGAGCAGAGGGATGCCTGAAGGAGGCCATGATGCTGTGGGAAGCCCGCACTGGAGCAGGTTTGCTGCAGGACTGGTGACCCCATGGGGTACTCATGCTGGAGCAGTCTGTTCCTGAAGGACCGCACCCCATGGAAGGAACCAAGCTGGAGCAGTTCATGAAGAACTGCAGCCTGTGAGAAGGACTCACATTGGAGAAGGTCATGGAGGACTGTTCTGTGATAAGGACCCCATGCTGGAGCAGAGGAAGAGTGTGAGGAGTCCTCCCCCTAAGAAGGAAGGAGCAGCAGAAACAACGTGTGATGAACTGACTGCAGCCCCCATCTCCCATCTCCCTGTGCTGCTGGGGAGGGGAAAGAGGTGGGGAATTCAGGAGTAACATTGAGCCCAGGAAGAAGGGAGGGGCTGAGGGAAGCTGTTTTTGAGATTCGGTTATATTTCTCATTATCCTATTCTGATTTGATTCATAATGAATTATACTAACTTCCCCCAGGTGAGTCTGTTTCACCCGTGACATTAACTGGTGAGTGATGTCTCCCTGTCTTTATCTTAACCTACAAGCCTTTTGTCGTATTTTCACTCCCCTGTACAGTGAGGAGTGATAGAGCAGCTTGCTGGTCACCCATCTTACAGCCAGGGTCAACCCACCACAGGAAGTCTGTGGTGGTTAAGCAAACTTGATATTAGCATTAATATAAAAAGAATCAATTACATGGCTATTCTACTGTGCCTTATGTGGAGTACCTATTCCATTCTACACTAAATGGTTCATACTCATTCAGCAATCATCTGTTTGGCTTTATCTACATTATTTGGTGCAAGACCCTAAATCTAATTTACACCATTCCGCTCAAGCCTTCCTCTGATGTCCAAATCAGTATTAATGATCTGTTGTTTTTTTTTTTTAAATGTAGTCATCATTTTAATATTTGTTTCAAGCAAATTAATGTCTGAATTCAGGTGCCTAAACATAGACATGCAGCGCTATGCTATAGAACATATCAGATACCTGCATAAGTCTGTCATATGACACAGATCTAAAGAGGATTCATGTCCTTCAGAACTGGCCAAATTGCAATAGTTTACAGTATCAAAAATGCCTATGGTCATGCACTTATAAAAAGGAGGTTTCATCCCCAAGATCTTAGTGTTATTTTCCTCTGAGGACAGAAAACAACAGGAGTGTAAACTTTGTGTATATCCTGATATTTCTGGAAATATATGTTAGGAAAGATCTCTTGTAATGTGACAAAGGAATACTTCTTATGTTAAATTTCAGACAGCAGTCTTGGATATCCAATGCATACTTATGTAGTCTTCCTTAATTCTTATCTGAAACTGAAAATGTAATACACATATACTTATCAAAGACTCATATCCAAACTAAAATCAGAAGCACTTCTAAAAGGAAATTACCTGAGAATTAATTTTAACTTTCATTTGCCAGTATTTTCTTACATATGGTATACATATGACTGCTACATTGCAAATATATTACATATATTATACATTTCCACAGACAAAATGGTTGATCCATATAACATGTATCTGTCACAGAATTTCTTCTTTGTCTAGGACTGCATTAATTTTACAAGGAAATAAAATGAAATATTTCACATCTACAGTAGACTAGGACCATGCTCAGATGGCTCACGAAAGCACTTCAAGCTGGTATATTGGTCATTGACCATGTCCAATCTGCTAGTCAACTTAATGTACATCTATTTGAAGCATATTTTCTAACAGGTTATAAACACACATGTGCCTTGGCTTTCATAAACTACCACCCCAGCACTGATAAATGAAGCCTCCAAATATGGTACAGTTGTCCACTGTGTAACACAATTCTTTTTCACTCTAGATCCCTTCCATTTCACCCAAATACACACCGAGTATATTTGGTTTCAAGTTGCTATCCAACTTCCAATTAAACAAATTTGTTATACAAAATAGGAAGAAGAGGCCAGATAATTACTATGTCTGTTTCACAGTCAAACCATGCTGCAGATTAAATGCTTGAAATCAAAGCTCACATTTAAAAGGACACTGTCAAAATATTTTCATAAAGTAGACTTTTCTCTTTTGTTATAAAGAAGCAATACAAAAGATAGAAATATATTTCTCACCCAATCTTTCTTTCCTTCATTCATACACACTGCATGTTTTTGTATGGCTCCTCAGGAATAATAGCTTGCTGGCAGGTATTCATTCTTTTTACAAAACACCAGTAAAGCATTTATTTTGAGAAGAAAAGAAAAGACAAATACAGCAGTTTGATTGTGCTTGTTTTTATAAAAAGAGAAATACCTATGGTAAGCCCCATGTATTACCTTTAGAAGCCTTTAGAGAGACTGCAACACTAATTCCAGAGGCTCCCTGGTGCCTTGAAATGAATGCGTTATACTTCTATGAATCCCAGAAGAATAATGCAGGAAAAAATGCTTAAGGTGCTCTCCTGATCAGCATCTTACCATTCAGCATCAGAGCCCACTCTTGAAATTTGCTGCAATCATTTTTCTATTAAGACATAAGCATTTTCTTTTTAAGGCTAAGAGAAGAAATTAAAGCTGTTCTAACAACACTGCTTGAATTTACCGTCCAGAGGGTTGCGAAAAACCAGTCTACGCAAAAGACCAAAGAACTCAAACTACACTGTACAACGTCTGGAGCTGGTTATAGCACTGAGACTGCTAGGCTTGAGCCTAAAATGCAGAAGACATTGGTATTGTTACAGCAAAACAACTAAAGACTTGGACTGTGAGTAGCCCACTGAAACCAAACCAACTTGCTCATTTCAAGTCAAAGATATGAATCAGCTGGGGCTAAAACACTGAAATGCTGATATCTGATGAAACTCATTCTTTCAGTATTCTTCATTTGGGCAGATTCATCTAACATAGCTAAATAAAAACCAAAATACCTTAGCTTCACTGAAGCTCTCCACAGTATACTCCACTACTCTAAGAATACCATTAGCAGTAGGAATAGCATAGAAAAACACTAGAAATCTACTTCTGCAGCTCTCTCAACTGCTGTGATCAGACTGGCTTCTCAGATGAACCTCATTTTTGAGGCTCTTCACCCCTCTATGCTGAAAACACATTGAAAACCACATAAGGCGGCAGCTTTTATCTAACATTCTTTATTACTGTATTTATTATTTAACTTGAATCTGTCAATAACCTTATGATCTTACACCATATTTATAATCTTCCTCTCTGAAATCAATAGAGTTAAAGCAGTTCAAAACAGGTTTGATGTGGCAGAAAAAAATATCAGACTTTCTATTTACAGAGGCAATGCTTTAGATCATGAGCTCCATTATCTCTGAAGTTAACATGAAAGGTTTTTTTTGTTCCTGGCTTCTTTTCATGCCACGTAGATTAAGTTAGTGATCAAGAACAGTAATGAGTTAATACAGGAATACTTCTTTTAGATGCAATTTTGTATATGAATCACACTCCTCCTGGGTGGGATTGGTTTGGACGGGGAGCATGGGATGTTGTTTTTTAATAGGGCAAGCAAAACACACTTAAATTTTCCAGGTAAATTATCATCACTCTAAAGGAAAGGCAAGTATATGTTTTGCCTGGACTGATAAACCTTCATGACAATTTTGCAAGGCTGCTTAAAGATTTTTTTCCTTTCCACTCACACGCAATCACATGTAACTGGGAACAAAGACTACAGGGAACAGAGTTTAATGGATTGTGATTACTGTTCTGGAACAGATTGAGCCTCTTTATAGCCTATGAGAAGAAAATGTGAACTGAATTCAAACAAAGAACTGATAATGGATTTTACTGAAAGCTACACAGTTAAAAAAGACACTCTCATAATTCATGGCCATGGAAGGTATCTCAAAGCAAAAAAGGATTTAAAATAAATAGAGATGCATTACATGTAAAACAACAGGCTTACACATTTTACCTTTATATAGTACTCTACTTCGAAGAAAGGAAAAACCATACAATTTCCTTTTATTTTCAATATTTTCATTAATAGTGTCCTGGCTTTTTTGCACTAAACCAGTAATTTTCCCCTTCTTCCTTTTCAGGCAGTTCTGTTCATGTTTCTATCTAACCTAACTCCCAGCTGCTATCAAAGCAAATCAAATCAACTGTACTTCAACCAATGCTTTAAAAATGAAGCATATTTCATGTCAGCCATTCTGTTTCCTCCACTTCTTACTCCAAATCAACTATCCAGACATTTTCTTCTTCTCCCATCAGTGAGATGAGGGAACAGGTGATTTTTTCAGCTATACATAATGATCCTTCTTAATTTGCTCACAATATGGGGGAGGGAAGTGCTTCATCCCTGTATAAATACCTCCCTTTGTGACTATAGATGTCATTTCTAATGTGCTATCCTTGATGGCTGTCTTCTTTAATCCAATATCTCTCCAGGCAGTGGAGGAGTAGGCTGCTGCCTGTTTCCGAGTAAACAGCTTTTGAATTTCAGTCAGTAGATGAGAAAATTAATTTAAAATATGTTTATTGTAGTGCTACCTGCCTCGAATTCTACCTTTCACACAAGGAGGTAACCTTGCTTGTAAATCAGAATACATCCTACTAAACTTCTTACCCAAAGAGACTGAAAGATGAGAACAATGGATAGAAGTTGCTGTGTTGTTATCAGTAAGACTGATGAGTTAACAGATAAAAATCACCAAATATCTCACATTCTGATTTCTGAGACACATTTAAATATATAATTCCACTAATGTCTGCCATAAGAACTGATCCAATATCAGAACTGGGCCTCAAATCTACCCCCAAATATATGACTCTTCATGGTCCTTTTTCACTGGATCAAAGAGGATTAGTTCTGCTATAAGCAATCATTTCCATACCTGGAATTACACTGTAAAAATATTTTTAAATGGAAATATTGGCAAGTTATTAATAAGCAAGCTAAAGCTTTAGTTTTTCTAATAGGTATTTTTCCTCTATCTTTGAATCCTCCCACCAGACGCCCACATTCTCCTAGTCTTTTTGTACTGCTTGCATAACAGACATCTCCACTAGAAAAGACTCAAACAATTACCTAATGGTGCAGAACTAGCTTGACAGCCCTTGCTGCTGTGCACCCCATTTCAATGAGGATGTGTTTGTATGACTCAGAATGAATCAGACTGAGGAAAGAGAACTGCAGTCCCAGAAATAATAAACAGAATACAATTTGGAAGAAAGATCCTATGCTGCTTAATCATCACTGCCCCATAGCTCATTGCACTGCACATTATATTGCATGCCTAAGTACAACGCGTGTGTGGATGTATGATCACGTTTCTAATGGACTCCACAAATATATTAATCGATGCCCTTTGTTGAAAACGTCAAACCCTAATCAATCATGATCAAGTATTGACACAAAGCTAGATGCGCTAGCAAAATACATCAAGACATTAAGAGCTCAATTCCCATACCCATGCTTCTGTCCCTACAAGCCAGACTGGTGCCTACTTGTTGGGGGGGAAGAAGGCACATCACTTAGGGGGCACAAAAACACTTCTTCCAAGTACCCAGCACAAAGGCTAGGCATGACATGTTTTTGAGTCATGGTACTCCAGAATGGAGAATGCTTATGCGCACAGTCATTTCATGCAGTTGGTCTCAAAGCTTGCAGAATGCTTCCTACTTTTGAAGGGTTAGCCGAGCTGTTCTCCAAAGTTCACCAAAGGAACAGTGAGATTACTACTTATTTAATAGAGACCAGGTGCCATGTCTTCACAGCAAAACCACACACATATTACAAGGTTTCTAACAGTTTCTGACCTTAGCCATGTGTGTGGAATTGGGGCATAGCCCTTGGAGAGAGAGGGGAAAGGGACTGGCAGACCCCTACCACTGCAGTGACTTCACATGAATCTTTCCTCTGGAAGTACACAACTTACAGACAGTGTTACGCTACCCATGACGAGTCATCGTGGCTCTGTAAGGCTCAACATAATCCCCAAACTGGGTCAGACTCGTTTTCTAGAGTGGCAATGTCAAAATTGATGTAAGATACACACATTGAAAGTATTTCTCACCTCAATCAAAGTTTCTACTGAGTTCTGCTCCTTATGAGTGTTATCTCACTCATCATCATTTATTGCTCAGAACCCCAATCCCACCTCTTAAGCACAGTTCTGTGGCAGCTGTTTTTATTACAGAAAATCCTACTCTATTTCTCCATAAAACCAAAAAAGAACAACCTTTATTAAAATGCTATCAACACACAGTACTTTCAGTATAAAAGAAAATTAAAAGCTGTGTTAGGTAATACAAAACAGCAATAAAATTACTGCATTTCCATGTCATTTTTTTCCTCCCTTATTTACTTTCTGGTTTGGTTTGTCTAGTCTTTTCTTGCATATATTGATATTTCTAAGATCAATGACTATTTAATCTCCTTCTGTCTTACATTTATGTAGAGGTCTCCTTTTATTCCATTCTTTACATAATGCCTCTTATTTTCATAAATTTTTAGAAGAATAGTTCTTGAAGATCAAATTCTAACAATCCACCATGAAAGGCAATTAACCTCAGTAAAGTCATCAAGTCCAGTTCCTTCACTTTTAGGAAGAAATCCAATATTTAAAATCACTGCACACAATCAAAAATCCTTGAGATGTCCTGTACTGCACCATCTTATGGTCAACTGCATTTGTTTAGAAGACCTGAAAGTACTGCAGTACTCCCTAATTTTTCAAGAGAGGATTACATTCTCTGAGGCAGTGTCTCAGGGGTATCACAACTGCACAGCTTTCTTTAACAACATTATTTATTTGTGTTTTCAGTTCATTACCTTTGGCTGTGGTGCCAAACATCTTATATCCCCAGGGCTTTAATCTCAGAAGGGCTTCCCTGAAAGATTTTAGCTGTCTCTGTAGGACAAAAGGAAGTCAAGAACACGGTTTTTTGCCTGATTTATTTCAACACTTATTTAATATCAACAATTTAAATGTAAACATTTTATTAATTCCAAATTTGGAAAAAAATGAATATATAGGATAAACTACCTCAACAGTCAGTAACTATGCCTACTTTTGTTTTATAACCTCTTCAGTGGTTTTCTGTTCCACCAGGGATGACTGCCTGCTGGTTTTGGTTTCCTATCTAACTACTGTGATGCACTGCTTTACAAGATAAGGGAAAAGAACTCTGGGATCTTCCCAGTGAGATTGATAGTAGCTCACAGATATGTTATATCACTAATTTCCAAGTCATTTTCTCCCTGTTGAAAATGGAAGAAAGAGGATATTAAAAAGAATTGCAGTCAGTGTACAGATATCCTAACTTAATTTGTTTTTTCCCTGTCATTCACATTTCCGTCAGGTAATCTCTAGAACATCCAAGTGCCAGCTTAATTCTACTGACTTTCAGCAGGGCAGAGAGTGGCTTGGGGAATGCAGACATGATTTGGCCTTTTCTTCTGTAGATCTCAACTGAGAGCACATTTCAGCTCACATGCAGGCATTAGCCTACTTTTAGTGAGGCTCTCAGAGTCTCACTTAGGGAAAGAAACATTAATGCTAATAAGAAAATATGTACCTGAACTGGCAGTGTGTTAAGCCACTGGGTTGTCTGGACACACAGATCCCACTGAGCTTTCAAAACTGAACTAGTATTTGTAGCCTGGTTCCTGCATAGCTTGTGAGCATGGTCATGAGGACAATGCTGAAATTGCTGTAACAAAAGAGTCTAGACAAACAGAAAGTTAAAAAGAATATGTTTATTTGTATGCTTTTTAATTAAAAATAGTCAATTAATTTAAATTTAAACAATCTCAGTTATAAGATATCAAAGCACCTGAAGATACAAATTAACCCTAGACTTTTATGATCCATATACCCAGTCAAAACAATAGTTCTGTGAGTCCAGGCCCTGAACTTTACAATAACTAATCGGAGGAGGAAAAAGATCTGTATTTTCTCTGTGCTAAACAGAAGATAGGCTTCATGAACTAACAGCTCCATTATCATCAGACCTTTTGGTTATGGCAGCTCACTCAGCATTCCCAATAGCATTTGACTTGAGACCACAACTCATCTCTGAATCTTTAAGAAAGACATATAAGTAACTAGGAAAAATGGAAATACCATGCCAAGAAGTTAAGCTGTAAAAAGAGCAGCAGAGATGTAAAACTTAGAAACTACTTTCCAGGCTGACATTTCTGATGGACTTCTGAAGAGCACTCCCTGGCTCTGCTGTACTAATATTCCAGACTTCTGCAAAAATGGTGTTACCCACATTTGTGCTGCATAATTTGTCATCTTAATTCCATGTGTCATTATCTCAAGTTAAAATTGCCTTTTTATATTCAAGATTTGGGTCCTGAAAGCACCTTTTTCCACTATTCTTCTGTTGAATTGGACTGAAACAATTAAAAAGCACCCAGCAATGACATCTATTTAGAAGAAAAAAGAATCTCAGGTCTGAGTCTTGTCACAGCCAATTGCTGTTCATTGTCACAGACAGCTGTATGTTGCTGGTTATTCCCACAACCAGCTGCTCCACTACAGGTATTTGCATCAGCAGAGATTTAGCTCCCAATCAAAGAAGCTAACAGGAACTAAGAAAATTATTAGGCTGAATGACACTGGGCTAGCTAACCTTACTCCTGATGAAAAGCATTGAGATCCCTAAGAAACTTACTGGCCAAGCTCTGGAAGTTACAGTTCAATCACAAAAGACTTTATGACTAGGTATTTGTAAAGCTAAAGAGTGGCTATTCTCCACAAGTGAAGGAAAAGAATGCCTGTGACCAGTAAACTTTTCCAAGGGTCCAATAATACTAGATGACAAGCAAGTTCACAAGTACTGTTCAGCTCCATGTGTAGTGAACACCTGCAGCTTCTACTGCTTTTGAAAGAACCTATTTGGCACTTTTGAAGAAAAACCAGTCAGTTGTAGGAATACACGGCTATCTCAAAACTTCGTTTTGATCAGGCCTGTATTTTTTCCACTGAATCATTTCCTATGGCCATCATCACTCCCTTTCTTCATTCACTTTTTTCCTTCTACAAAATATGGGACAACATGTGTGCTGGAAAAATTGATTTGATGTTTTACATACCTCCTCAAGAAAAGCTGCCTTCAAAAATATCCTCAAAGTACGCAAAAATCCTAACCACAAAACTGGTCTCAAAAGCCTAAATTGGTTGGTATGCAAGATTATATGAAAGGAATTGGTAAACAAATAAATAATTATATAGGCTATCAAATAGAATAAAAGTTAAAAATCCTAAGCTTTATTCCTCTTAGTACCACATTTTCAGGTGCTTACATCTTAGCTATTTTGCAAAAGGTGACAACACAAAGTGAACTACGATAACATTCAGAGGATCTGTATTTGTGTGTATATTATGAAATCCAACAGAGAACTCACAGTGCTACCAATTTATACAGACAGGGAAGGAGCATGACACAGTGTAAAAATCCTTAATCTGCAACACAACTGAACGATCAAATTTGGAGAGATTTTAATAACAAATGTTGTATAATGGCAAGAAAAGTGGGATCAGACAAAAAGATGAAAAAAGATTTACTTCATATGAACGCTAAAATTCATGTAACCTCAAGAAAAACCAAAACCAAACCAAGCCAAACCAAACCAAACCAAAAAACCATAATAAACTGAATAATCATAATAAACCTAACAAGTATAACAATCACATTAGCACTGTCTACTGGGAGAGCCTGTATCAGAATATTCCGGAGATGGTCTGGCACTACAGAAGTCTTTCGTAGATGTGAAATTAACTACATAAGCACTGCTGTGTTAAGGTAAGCAATCACTAGACATTAGCAAAATAGGAAAAAAATGTAGCTTTTGGAAGATGTACTATATATAAACCAATTAGAATCATAGAATAGTTAAGGTTGGAAAGGACCTTAAGATCATCTAGTTCCAAGCCCCCTGCCATGGGCGGGGACATCTCCCACTAAACCATGCCATTAGTAAAACAAATCATAATACCGGATCCACGTTAAGGCATTAGAAATGTAGCTTTCTACGTGAGGTTAGAAAAAGAACAGAACAGTTAATGCCTCTCAAAGTCTGCAATTAAGAATCCATGCACCTTGTAGCTTTCCCAGCCATAAGCAGAATTAGGCATTTGCTTGGTTTCCCTAAGCTGTCCTTTGAAATTTACCATTTCTCATTCTGTTGAGCTGCTGGTCTCATTGATTGGTGTTCATGACCTGAATGTAGAAGGAGTAAATAAAAAGACAATAGATTTAAAAGTATGTTGGCTCTGATTATTCATTATGCAAAATGATTATCTAACTCATAGGGATATTTTGCTGTACATATATTTTCTAGCAAGATTTCAAAGTGTTTCACAAACATTAGGATAGCAAGCAACAACCCAGAACTCCTTAATGCCAATTATTTTCTCTGTCAGGAAAACTTGATTCTTCTCTTTAACAAATATTAGCACAGATAGGCTGGAATATCTCAGAAAATCCTGATTTTTATGTACACAAAAAAGAGAACCACACCTAAATGAAGTTAGAAACATATATAGTCATTATAACAGAGAAAATTGGGAAGTCCGTGTCACCGCAAGGCTAGCCAAAACACCTATCTCTGATTAAATATATAATAAGACATAAAAAGTTCTATATTTAAAATTGTCCCTTAGATACGAGGAATAAAATAAGCTACAGAGCTGACAACCTGATGTCCAATCTGCATTCAGTACACAGAAATCCAAACAGGACTCTGAGAGCATCTAGACAGCATATATTCTTGCAGTATAATACCAGTGATTATAATACTTAATTATTCTGCACTGACGCAATGCTACACCTGAATGATTGTGAAAAAAAGAAGAAAAAACTATTTTTTTGCATAACAATATGAGTTTTCTTAAGGGTTGCCAAGGCCACCAGTTAGTTAGGGTCTTTACGCAATCTACTTAATATCACATTTCAATTGCTCCCTTTAGAAATAAAGAAAAATTTTCTTTTCAAGACACACCAGTATCTTTGTAAGAACTGAAATGATACAACTGCAGTATCAGGCAACATGAAGAAGATAATTAGGATGAAACCTTGCAAATGATGTCTTAATGACAGAAAATTAACTATTCAAGGATTGTGCAACTGTTCTTCACCACCAAGACAATGCCTGATTTCCCCAAAGTATGTTAAAAGTCTCAACACAGACCATAGTCATGGCTTACAGTACACATAACTTTGGGGCTTTTTAACAAAGCCCTTTAAGATAGAAACATTCACACATAGTATCCCAAATGGGGAAGTTTAAAGCTTTAATCAGTTAAAATTGTAATATTTTAAAAGCTAAAGCCTATAAACTTGATACAAACTCTAGAAATGGTTAGAAAAACTGAAACATATCTTAACTACGTCATCTAACTAAAGGAAAATTGATTCCAACTATTACTCAGTTATCTCTTTAATTTCCAAGGCTTTAATCAAGGCTGTCTTTGAGGAATCTGTTCATTGTAAAAATCTAGAATGCAGCACTTTACATAGTGTCTCACAGAAAATGTTCTTGGTGTGTTATTAATTACCACCAGTAATGCTTGTTCTACTTCCCTTTTTACTCAAGTCATAATGAATGAATTATGATCTTTCTTTCCTGAATTATGTTTCTTAATCACGCTCCTAGTTTTACAAGGATTTTCCTCTATTCCTCAAGAATAAGTTAACTGATACAAAATGAAGACCATTATTGATACTGTCATTGTACCTATAGGCAAAAAAAAAAAAAAGTTTCAGTGGTAGGGATTTCAGAAACCGGTAAGATCTTACCGTAAACCGACAACTTCTTTATCACATAGCTATTAACTTCGCTATTACTCTACAGCAAAAAACCTGTTCTCTCTCTTTTGCGGTGCTGTACTCCACAGCTGCGCTTACAGCACAGCAGCAGTAACAGTATCTTCAGCGTTCTTCTAAGCATGATACATTGTCACAGGGAAAAGTTGCTCAGTTTACACCAAAATCAAAATTTAATCAATTTATTAACGTGTAATAAACTAGCAAGCAATGAGCTGTATATTCAAGATTCAGCAATACAAGTGAACCACAACATTAGACACATACAAAATGTTAATAAACCATGATATTAATGCATATGAAATGCTTATAATAAACACATACAAAAACAACTTCCTACAAAAACCCTCCCAAACAGCTCTCATCACACACAGGTGAACACAGTTACATGCACACATCTTTGTCACATGACCTGTGAGTAGTTACAAGCACACACACCCCCATCTGGAAGCATTCGTTCCCCTCCTTACACATCTCCTGCTAGAGGTTTGGGTGCTCTAGCTTTCCATGCATCTGCGCGGCTCCTTACAACTCCCTGAATCACACACCAGTGCAAAAGCACTCCATAACTTCATATATGCACATCACAAGTGCGGGTGTTTATTGTTGCAGCCTGTATTGACAGTTCACTAGCTGGATACAGACTGCGTCCAAAAGGGAGGATGCTTCTCGCTCAGGCAGAGGTTTTGACACCAGCAGAGCAATTTTTTATACTTCTTTTCAGGCTGACTCCCTCTTCCAAGTGTCTACATGCACCTACGATTGCATTAACCTAAAGAAGCCACAGTGATCAATCTCCCAATGTAACATTCTCATAAAAACAAAATCATAAACATTGTGTCTCCAGAACTCAAATATGAAAAAGAAACTTTTCTTCCTACTTATCTTCCACGTCCTGCACAGCATCACAATTAGGGGCACCCTTACACCAATAAAGAATGGAATACTTCTCACTTAACTTTAGATGTCTGCATCTGAACTAGTCACCTGAGTCCTGTAACAGGTTTTAGATTTCTGCTTTAGGATGAAACAAATCACATATTAGACATGTATGTTTCTCTCCACTGACAGAAAAGGGATTTTTGACATCTAGCTCAGATGTAAGTTTGAGTTGTATAGCTAAATTTATGCAAGCAGAATCTCATACCAAATGTTTATGATGTCTTCTAAATTGGAAGCACCAAAAAATGGAGCACCTCTTTTGTTTTGTTTTGTTTTGTTTTTTCTTTAAATGGAGGGGTTGGTTAGTTGCTTTTGCATTGGCTTCTGTCTTGTCCAGACTGTTATAAGTTTTAAGGTTTTTCTAGTCCTTTGCTGCATCACCTTCGCTTTTTCCTCCTGCCTCCAGCTACTACTCATCAAAGTCAACTTATATCCCCCCAAAAGTATAGCATTAACACATACCTATACTGTCAGATACATTACTGGAACTAATACCTCTACTTCAACACAGTAAGACTTACTTAACACAAGAGCTCGTCCATCTGAGGCATTCTTTACTGGTCTTTTTCCTACTACAGTTTTTCAGTAACTGATGACTATGCACACTTTGACAAAGACTCTTGATACACTATTTTTGCAGGCTGCCTGCTGAAAAACACTTTTGCAACATAACTTTGAGTACTGGTTAATTATATAATGGAAAAGAAAGCTGGGAGAATTTTATGCCTGCCTACAGATGGGTGGTATGTTTCCAAGTACTGCAAAAATTAATTCCCACATAGGCTTTAGTGGCATCAGCTTGATAGTAGAGAAATCTAGCATTTTTAAAGGTGTTCTACATTATTGTCATTATATTAATAGATATATGTAACCTAATATAAGCAGTTCACCTTCAACTGAATGCTGATTTCTGTATGTCACTTCCGATTTTTCACATCATACCAGATACAAGACTGTAGGGCAGGTAACACGAACTCTTTTGAAGCTCACACATTCAAAAATTCTGTTAAAATTCTAATTACATTGACGAGGTGTCTTTTCCCTGTCAAGCCATGACACCATCAAAGCAAACGTGCTTGTTTTCTTTCTTTTGCCAGGTCAAATTTCTTATTGGTGTGCTATTCTTTCCTGCAAATTGAAGAGTAATCTGTAGCCATATAAAATGTTGGAAAGTGTGTAATCTGCAATCCTGAAGAACAGAAGCAGGAAAATGTGAGTGATTGCAGCACTAACCACAGATTTCGTACTACTTAGTAGATAGGCTCTTCCATAAACAGAAAACAAATGCACTGGTGAAAACGGGACTTGCTCCTCACCTAAAGCAAGTTGGAGATAGCAAATTATATGAAACCTGGCAAACTAAATAAAAAACAAAAGCAAAATATATATATTTGAGGAAGAAAACAAGAAGATAGAAGAATTAAAAGTAACCTGCCCCTTTGTCATTAATTCTCTTATCATAGAATCATAAAATCATAGAATCATAGAATCAGGGAATCAGAATATTTTGGGTTGGAAAGCACCTTAAGATTATCTAGTTCCAACCCACATGCCATGAGCGGGGACACCGCACACTAGACCATGCTGCCCAAGGCTCTCTCCAGCCTGGCCTTGAACACTGCCAGGAATGAAGCATTCACCACTTCTTCATGGTTTTTGCAGGACTAACATATTGGGAAAGCTTTTTTTTTTTTTTAAGCACACTCTTGGAAAGACAGTAGCAACAACTGTAATTCACACTCAAATAAAGCATTCACTCTGCCTTAAATGAAATCTGATACATTTCATACATTTACCTGAAAAAATCTCAATATAAATTATATACTTCTGTTGTAAATCTATTTTAACACAATCAATTAATCCATTGCTCTTTACAATGAGCACTGTTTCTAACATAAATGTGATTCTAGGTCAAAACAAAGGCTACCGATTCATCAAGCTTAGTATCTTGTCTCCAAAAGAGCACCCAAAGTAAAAAGAGAACAATATGGTACATAGTGGGATTTCTCCCAAATGATTCCTAACCTCCACAAATACATAATATTGGGACTTCCTGAGCCAGAGATAATGTCTTTGTATTCAATAGCTATCAGTGAATTTTCCTCCCACGAACTTGTCCACTCTTCTTCTGAAGGCATGTAAAATTTGAGTGAATTTGTGGAGCTTCTTGCAAAACATACTACAGATGCTGAAACAAGACGAAGAACCAAATCTTCTTGCTTGCACTGAGTGAAGCTTCAGTTAGGTTCAACTGGTGCTCCCCAGCTTTTTCATTGGAAGAGAGAGTAAACAAGAAATCCCTAATTCACCATCTTCATTCAACTTGGAGGTTTTCAGTCCTCAATTACCTTTTCATAGAATATATTTTTTTTCTAGGCTGAAGAACTCTGTGTCATGGGTTCAGCAGCCGCAGCCATTTTTCTCCTTCTTTGTAGCTGGTGCAGTGCTGTGTGTTTGATTTTGGGCCTAGGAGCAGCGCTGATAACACCAGTGTTTTCAGTTACTGCTTGATAATGTTTTGGTCTGGCCAAGGACTTTCTGAGCCTCATGCTATGCCAGGGAGGAGGGGAAGCCGGGAGGAAGCAGAAACAGGACACCTGACCCAAACTGACCAAAGAGTTATTCCATACCGTAGCAAGTCATGCCCAGGATGTGAAAACCGGTGGGTAGAGACCCGGAAGGGTGTGATGGTGCATTGGGGGGTTTGCTGCTGGGGGGTGCACTGGCTGGGTCAGGCTTGGTGAGCAGTTGTATTCTCTTTCTTTGTACTTCTCTTGTCATTATTATTATTATTGGTGGTAGCAGTAGTGATTTGTGTTACACCTTAGTTACCAAACTGTTCTTATCTCAACCTGTGGAAGCTGCATTCTTTCGATTCTCCTCCCCATCCCCCTGGGACTGAGGGAAGAAAGAGAGGGGAGTGAATTTTAGGTTTGCCGAATTGTTCTTCTTATTATAGCCACTTCATACTTCGGTTACTCTTTTTACCTTTCTTGTCTTCCAGTTTGACTGTAGCTTTTTTAAGAGGAAGGGACAACAATGGCTGAGTACCAAACTCATATCTTCTAAAATCTCTTTTAAACTCAAGACCTTGCTCCTGAGAGAAGATGGACAGCTCAAAATCCAACATATTATGTGCAAAGTTGTGGTTTTTTTGTATGCATTGTGAGACATTTTAGATAAAATTGTATTTAGACACATTTGCCACCTCAACCTCCAATCACTGTCTCTGTCATCTTGTAAAGATAATCAGAGACGGTCTGTGAGTGCTAGGCAGTGTTTATGTTACCCTGCAGTGCTAGTCACCTTGAAATAAGAAAATTTTGCACATGGCAGCATATGGTCTGCAAAAATTAATAATTAAACCCCAGCTATTCTTGCACAATTTCCAGAACAGTAGCCTCTGACTTTGCTGATAAATCAGTTAATTTAAAGTGGTCCTGAACAAGCTTACATTCCACACTGTCACTGATTCTGTTTGACTTCACCCCAATGCAAAAGCTTTTGCCATATTGCCTAAAATGTTGTCACTTATCTACACCCATGCCCCTATCTTCTTCCCTTTCCTCCTCCTTCTTTCACATAGGGCTGCAAAAATTTCAATAAGCACTTTTATTCCCTTAATTTCAGTTCACATTCATGGATTTGATTTTGTCTACATAATTTCTTTCACATATCCTTTATCTTCCCATTCTCTTTCATAATACTGTCTTCCAGGTATGTCTCATTTGTCAGTTTACTTGTTATCTGCATTTCAAATACTTCACAAACTTTTATTTAACCACAGCTATGTTCTGATTCATATATTTGTTGTGCAAACCTCACAGAATAAACCATTTAAACCTTTTACAAAGACTCTTCCCTTACACTGCTTTTACTGTTTTGATTATGTTAATACAGTTAGACAGGCCCTACCAGATTCATCTCTCACCTGATGCAGTGGGAGAAATGTCAGCTTACTCCAAATATGGATTAGAATTACTCAGATCAATATCTAAGCCAGGCTTGCAGTATCTGGGTGTCAATCCAACAAATTCTAGGGTTTAATAATCTAATCTTCTGAGAGTCTGTAGTTCCATTTGAAGTGCAATTAAATTCAAAATATAGGAATCATCTAACCAAATGCAAATGTCTAAAATATAGCTATATGAACTAGTTGTCTAGACTGTCTTTATAGTCACAACAGGAAGATAAGCACTTTTGTGGTATGATTCATCTGACCTTTTAGAAATGTATGAGATCAGTTCAACACTGCAGGCACTTGTTTCTGTGCTAAGACTACAAAAGACTAAAAGACTTTTCAGATGAGGCTATCTCAGATGTCCCTTAAGCAACTATAAGGGGAATACAGAATGAATAGCCCAGAAGAAGATGTCTGCAATAAAAAGGCCGTAAGATAGCAGAATGAATACCAAGCAAAACATTTCAGCCTAACTGCCACAGTCATACACAGACAGACAACCTTTCTGAACGCTTGTTTGAAAGGCAACTGAACTTTTATTACAGTCTGAATTGGGAGTGCTAGTGCTTCCAAGACTAGGAATCTTTCTTTATTAGCAGAGATAACTTATTTTTAACTAGGTTAAAGAAAATTTGAAGGAAAAAACTGTTGATATATATAGTATTTTGAATGTCAATAATCCTTTTTTAAAATCCGAACTTAAAAAGGTTAACTTCGGTGTACACTCTGAAACTACCTAACTAAATTACTTTCTTTCAATTAACGGAATTCCACCAATCTTTCTCAACATTAATACTATACAGTATAGTAAAAATAATGATACAAGTTCCAAAAACACTCAATCTGGTTTCCAAAATCAAAAGGAGCAGCAGAGCCAGAATATTGCTACTACGTTCATGATTCTAGAACTAAACAAGAACAGTTGCTCTTATCAGTATAGAATCTGACTGTCAAAAGAGCATAAGTTTCCACTAAGCCCCAAATTCTAGAAAATCCCAAAACTTTAAAAGATATCCAAAACACTTGGTCATAATCTGTGTTGTGATCTAAGAGACAGGAACTAAACTAAGTGACCTTTGCTGCATTCTCAACTGGGCAAGCACAGTGACAAGAAATGGTGGCTTTTAGACAGTTTTGTGTTTCTGTACATCTTAAGCAATGCAAGTTCAAGCTCCAACCTCGTGTATTTCCATCCTAGTACACACAGAGTCTTGGGATATGTCCAGAAAGCTATCCAACAGCTGAACGTCACAATACCTCTTGTGGAACATTTCAAGCTGACTGGAGAGTTTTCAGAGCTCTTTAGTATAGCAATGCTCTTTTAAAGCTGAAAAAGTACCCGGGGGATCAGGCAATGAACAAATGAGGATTAAACACCTAAAGCTGTTTTCTCCTTCCTATACTCACTGAATTCTACAGACTGCTGCACATTATAGGTGTTTGTTTCTTTTAGTACAGTTCACGAGCACCGCAGCGTGATACGTTGCCACCTGCTGTAGAGTTGATGTAAAAACCCCTGCTGACTCCTGTATGAGCAAAGGCTGCGTCACTGCAGAGGCACATCTCTGCGTGACCCATTCCGGCAATGCCGTCAGCTACATTCCTTGCTGACTCACGTCTTGCAAAGAAATCCGCTCTGATGAAAAAAACTGTCATGATGCAGCGCAGGCAAGAAGTGGGACTGCAGAACTTCCCTGAGAAAGGGGAGAGAGGGCAAAGGAGCTGGAAGCATTCAAACAGGAATGCAAATATACATGTTTACACTTGTCACCAACCGTGTTGATCCTGCCGTAAGATGCTGAAGAGATGCTGAAACTTTATGACTGTTACACAATCACTCATGTAAATGGGCTGCTTTTAGGGGGAGGACGAAAATCTGCCTCACATTAATAATTTCAAGATTTTCTTGCACATAATTTACCAAACAGATGTGTTTTATAATAGAAACCTTGTTCAAATTACCTGCCCAGTACTCCTTTGTGCAAAAAGCCTCTTAAAAGTGGTAAAGCAAGTACAGTGCATAGATTTTTTAAAGACAGCAATAAGCTCACAATTGCTATTTATAAAGATAGTGTTTTCCTTAGTAACAGATTGTTAATATAATTAAGCTTGGAAACCCTTTTCCTTATTTCCAAAGAAAACAGTTCTAATTGCTGCCAGCTGCTTTCTATATACTCCTATATAAAACCATGTAAGAAACACTGTTTTCCCTTTCTTTAAAATATTCTTTTCTATATGCTGCTGTGAGGAACTATTACGAAACCAATATTCATTCTTCAGATGTGATTTTCAATAGCAGATTTATGGGCAGCCTTAATGCCAGTCTTGAAAGAAGCCGATGTGCATTGTATGATCATTCAATACCCTATAGCACAGTGGTGTTCTACTGCCCCTGCAGCAGAATATGTCATCACAAATATGTTGTACATGTGCACCCTGACACTGAAAGATCTCTGGAGACATTGATCTTTTGATTTCCTGTGAGAAGAGATTTAACTGATCACCACTTCTCTACAGTTTAAAAAGAGAAAGTAGCATTTCTACAAAAATATTCCAGATGCTTTCTGGAAAAATTGTTGACAGATGTTTTTTGGACAGTTCAAGAATGTTTCTTGTAGCAGGAACATACTCATGACTCCACGGCTTACAATGCTGGTTTGGCTTATGCAGAGTATGCATGACATTTTAAAACATGATCAAACTGGGTTTTGGGGGGTTTTGGGGCTGTTTGTTGGTTTGTTTTTTGTTTTGTTTTGTGTGTGTGTGTGTGTGTGTGTGTGTGTTGGGGTTTTTTTGTGGTTTTTGGTTTGGGTTTTTTTTATTAGGCTTATTTTTTCCCAATTTATAAGTTTGCAACAAAAATTATTCTTATAATTCTTAAAAATATATAAACAATGTATTGCTTTTAAGTGTTCTACATAGAAGAACAAGTGAATATATCATTACTCAATGCACTGTAAAGAAGCACTTCTTTCCATGTAACTGAAAATCTTTATCTAACATGCCAGTAAGTCATTATGGTAGAAAAACCTTTCTTGCAATTAATGCAAAATCTATTCATAACTTTACTCATGATAGGTTGTTACTCATGGGGAAAAGACTGACAATTACATGGAAAAGCTTACTTGAGTGAAAAAATCCAGATGCCCTAGGAGAACCTTTTAAGTATAAATGAATACATTCAGTAGGTCTGTAGCACGTACAGGCTCATCAACACTGTCTTGTAAGTGTCTGTCAAGCTATCAGCTGATGTGTCTGTGGAAAAAAATGGGAGAATATATTTTCAGACATAGCAGATACTAGACTCCAGACTATTTTCAATCTCTCAATACTGATTCCAATTCACATGTTTTCTCTGAAAAGGATATATACTTGATACATACACTAACCATTATATAACAAATGACATAGTCAGGACACCAATTCTGTAACAGAAGAGTGGGATATTAGAAAATAGAGCCCTTTCACACTGATGTGCTCAATATTCATAGGATATGATTGTTACTACTATCATTGTCACAAGAAAAGAATGCTGGAATAAGTTCCTAAATACGTCAAACCGCACTGCCACAGTGCCCGTATGCATTAATGTTAGCCTTTTTTTTGGGGGGGGTCTAAAAATTAGGATTTCAATTGTATACAAAATGCTGGTGTTTTGAAAAATGTTTCTTTCAGTTGGAACAAAAAATTTTAATGTGAGTCTTGAAATGGGTGATCTGGCAATTAGCTATGTCTAATATTTCAGTTCATATGATGGGCAGAGAATGGTCCTGGACCATGCAATTACAAAGGCCTCACTGCACAAGGCAGTAGCCATAACATGAAAGTCCTTTGAATGTGAAGCCCCAAAAGACACAGCTTGGTGCCTTGTGCCTTCACCTCCAGACGCTCAATGCTTCTGTCTGAGACATGTCAAGCAGAAGAGAAATGGTGAGACTATACCATACAAGGCACAGATCTACCTAGAGCCCATAGCTGCATCTAACACTGCACATGAGAGGAGACAGACCTTGTGGTCACACAGTAAACAGCCAAATACTTAACCTGGCAGAGTCAAATGGTAATTACTCCAGTATCCACACATAACTTACTGCAAAGCATCTGCTTTTCCATCACATTAATCACAACAAATATGGAGAAAAAATAGAAAACACAACATTGAAAAGATCTTTCAACAAGCTACAGAACTACAGATAACACAAAAAATTCATTAATGCTTCATGCAAGCTAGACTATGTTTGCTTTGCACTTTGACTCCTTCAAAAACCATTTCAAAGAACAAAGATGAACTTTTGTCATTAGATGTCCTAATGCTGTTAAATCCATTCCACCTCCTTCCTCCTGCTTCCCTTCTCTTAATTTCCTCCAAAAAAACCCACAACAGTACCAGCCTTTGCCTGGCTCCAATCACTACTGTGGCATTTGCTTGGCTAGAGCAGCGTATGAACATATGTGATCATAAAAGCATGGGAAAATCTCCTTCCCCCTGTGAAAATAATTGTATGTTCTACTGTTCTATAGAATCCAAAATTAAAGATTACTGGTATTTTTGAGATACAATTCAAAATCAGAAAGTTTCCACAGAAGTTTTTATCAGATAACTCCATAATACCCACAATGTGGGAGTAGGGTAATTACTGTCATTTCATTGCTCTTGCTCTATCTACAATTATCTCTTTGTGCTAGTAATCAGCCTTATACCATTTGATCTCCTTTGCTTTTTATGCGCCTAATTACAAGGTAGCAGTAGATGTTTGCATCACAAAGACTGGTTTGAGTACCCATTGCAATCTTCTTCAATTTTCAAATGTCTGCATTTCCCCAAAGAGATAAGACTGAAAACACACATTTAAAGGCTTATGTACCAAAGGCAGTCATGTATTTAAAAAACTATTTTATGCAGAAAGATTTACCAGATTTTTTTATACCAGCAGGATGCAATATTAAAAATTAACATTAACAGATGATCATAGAATCATAGAATAGTTGGTGCTGGAAGGGACCTCCAAAGGTCATCTAGTCAAACTCCCTGCAATGAGTAGGGACACGTTGAACTAGATCAGGTTGCCCTGAACCACATCCACCTGGCCTTGAATGCCTCCAGGGATGGTGCAGCCACCACCTCTCTGGGCAACCTGTGCCAGTGTTTTACCATCCTCACTGCAAAGAATTTCTTCCTCACACCCAGCCTGAATCTCCCATCTTTTACTTTAAAACCTTCACCCCTCAGTCCTATCACAACAAGTCCTGCTAAAAAGTCTCTCCCCATCTTTCTTATAGGCCCCTTTTAAGAACTGACAAGCCACAATAAGATCTATTCGTATGTTCTCTTCTTTCAGCTGAACAACCCCAACTCTCTCAGCCTTTCCTCACAGGAGAGGTGCTCCAGCCCTCTGATCATTTTCGTGGCCCTCCTCTGGATCCTCTCCAACAGGTCCATGTCTGTCCTGCGCTGAGGACTCCAGAGCTGGCTGCAGTATCCAGGTGGGGTCTCACCAGAGCAGAGAGTCAGAATCACCTCCCTCCCTGCTGGCCATGCTCCTTTGGATGCAGCCCAAGATATGATTGGCCTTCGGGGCTGCAAGTGCACACTGTCGCCTTGTGTTCATCCACCAGTACCCCCAAGTGCTTTTCCTGCGAGGTACTCTCAATGCCTTCATCCCCCAGCCTGTATTGATATCGAGGGTTGCCCTGACTCAGGTGCAGGACCTGCACTTGCCCCATAGGACCTCATGAGGTTCGCATGGGCTCACCTCTCAAGCCTGTCCAAGTCCCATTGGATAGCTTCTCATCCCTCAGCTTGGTATCAACTTGCTGACAGCACATTCAATCCTACTGTCCATGCCATTGATGAAGATATTAAACAACACTGGTCCCAGTACAGACCCACGAGGGTGCCAATTGTCACTGGTGTTCATCCAGACATTGAGCCACTGACCATTCTGGATGCATCCAGCCAATTCCTTGTCCACCAAACAGTAAAACCAATCAAATCCACACCTCTCCATTTTAGAGCATATGTGCTTATGACAGATGCATATGTCATCTCTCTATGTCCAAGACAAGGAACTCGTGTTCTGTTTCACTTACATGCACCAGACATAAGCCTTGTTGAAAAGTTAGATGCGGCCAAGCATTTCAAAACATTACAGTAGTTCTACATTCACATGACCTTATTTCAAACACCAAATAAGTACCAAAATTCGGAGGCTGATTTTCAGTAGTTACATGGATCAGAAAAGCTTGCTTGGATTTATTGATCTAAAATTGCTCTTTGGAGGAACTTTTCTCTCACTTTTAACTGTATTGCTTCTTAAATACTAGAGATACATGTAGAGGAGGTCCTGCAACTAGATGTCCTGTCACGTTTCATGACTGCAAATGCCACTGTGCCTTGTGGCCTTTTATATGGAGGCCAGCTCAGTCCAGTTACAGTGTTCTTCCTCATTACCTTTATTTTAGACTTTAGGGATGGTCCAATCCTTTAAATTCATGTTAGGGAACAGTAAAAACCCTACTTACATTTATCCAGGAATACTCTGGTTTATTACAAATTCCTCCCTCGGCTGTGATCTTGCAGAAAAGTCAGCTGTGGCAAGGGAAAATAGATTATGCCTTGCTTTGGTATAGGCACTGGTCACCAAGATATGATTACAGCTGCATGACAGGTTCGGTTTAGCATTCCAAAAAAAGAAATAGTGCCAGGACAAGACGTGACACCCGTGCTCCTCCTATTCATGCAAACCTTACAAAATGCACTTCTTCTTTACTTGTAATTTAACCCTAACCTATACTGAAGACCCTATTAGAGATACCTACAATCAAATCAATTAAAGATGTTTCTCTGAAGACATCCACTCACCCAGCCTTACTACAATCAGCAAATGCAGTCATTCCATTCTGTTTTTCTGGAAACCAACCTCAGCAAGTGTCATCGTAGGCCTTAATGAAACACGATGACTGCACAATAATGAGAAGTCACCAGGCTGCGTTTCTTGTTCATCAAATAATGCAGACCTTACCAGATGCTGACTTAAAAGCAACAACTGTTCTTAAACAAATGCAATAAACCCCACAAAAACAGTGATCGGACAGTCTTTTCTACAGATTAACAGCTCCATCCCCTGCCTGGAGACTTCACAGTATCCTGGAACGAAACTCATCTTCAAACCCCACTGGGGTCAAAACTGAATCAATCCACTCTCCTGTTTTCAGTCATAACCAGTGTCTAATAAAGCCCATACGCATCATGGCTTGTCACTTCTGCTAGCGGAAGTTTCCATCCTAGGTCTCAGACAATAAATGCAGTTCATGACAATAAAACCCATTGTGTTTATGTTTTGCTGCAGTTGTTTCTAACTTGTCTATGGCCAAGGCTAAAAGCAAGGATGTTCTTAGGGCCAAGGTTTGTAAAAAGAATGACCAAATGCTTGTTTATTGTTAGGTTCTGAGCATGAGCTTGGCTCAGATGGAAGCTAACACAGAGAAGGACAAATATGTTTGGGTCTGGAACAAATATGAGTTAACTGGTTAAGACTCAGACAAGGCTTAAGGTTAGGGCTGGATTATTTTTTGATAATCAAGAGCTGTAGGGTGGCTCACTGCAGGATCTTCAAGACTATACTGCTGAATCCATAGTGGTATTAGTAGGTAGGGAATGATTCAAATTTAGTGTTGGAAAATGCTTATCTTACCTTATTACAACCTAGGAAAGACTCTAGGTATAGTCATGAATTTATGGAAAAATATCAGAAATCCTCTTTATTCCTTGAGCTCCTAGGCCTAAGAGAATGTCTAAATAAGTGCCAATTGCTAAAGCATTTAATACCAACAAACTCAGCACTTTAGCTAATGCTAAACTGAAATTATGACTAAGTCTTTATAAAAGAAAAATAAATATATAAATATGTTAACCTCAAGTTAACAGATGGTTACTGTGTCAATTGCTAGAATGAAGACTTGAGGCTGATAGAGGGCAATGCTTTCTGTTAATTCTGATAGTTGTCAGTCACTTCCCCTAGATTTAAGTGATGACTGGGATTAAAGGTAAGGTTTCAGAAAGTAGGAATGAAGAATTTAGTTTACTGCATCAAAGCATATGGCTGAGGTAAGGAACTAGCTTATGCTGATGCCTCTGCAGACATGTGGTTGCGATTTCGGCTGAGCTTGAGGTAAGATATGGCAATCAATTTTCATCACAAATACATAATCACATTATAAATACAACAGAGAACAATACAACATATATAACAATGGGGAAGTTATGAAAATGTCAAAAGGATACCTGATATATGCCACAAAAGATTTATCTTCAATCCCTGGAAAAAAAACATTAAAAAAAGAAAAAAAAAAAAAAAGATAATATTTCTATCACCTTACTAAATTTACCAAACCATATCTTAAATTAAAACTATAAATTAAAACTATTCCTTGATCTAGAGGCTTTGGTGGGGGTTCTTTTGGAAATTACCTAGAAAGTAGGCATTTTTGCATTAATATATCTTGCACAATTTGAAAAGAGGAACTGCCACCTTGGGTTTGATCATGTTCTGTGTGGCTCAGACCCAAAAGTGAGAAGCAGCAGAAGCAAAAGCACTCCACATTAGTGAAGATTCACATCAGGGGAAATTGACAAATAAGTAGATACTGTAATGGCCAAATTTCTTGGGGAAAAAAAAAAAAATCATTGAAGTAGGCCTTTAACAATAGAAAAAAGCTTACTTGGAAATAGTGTCTCTAAGAGAGGAAATTTTGTGATGGTTTCCTTGCTTAACTGTGTTTCACAAATGTAAAAGACCCTAAACAAGATCTTTGTATTGCTGTAAAGGTTTATAAAAGGCAAATTATAAATCACAATTTTGTGGACATTTAGGGTGTTTTACATCTACGCCAACGTTCTCATGCTATCAGACAAAATGTTGCTGCAGTATAAGGCATATTCACATACTGTGGAGCTTGACCAGGACATCTGTGGCTCCGGTATACCAGATGGTACAGCTGTAGCCAGAGTTCAGTTCTGTAAATGATTTTGAAAAGATTTTCTATGTCACAGTTTGCATTACAGAAAGAACAATTGAGATGGTGTCAGGGTAAGTGAAAAATAACAAACAGAAGGACTCTCCCCTCCTCGACTCCTGATTGAAAATCTTTGAAAATTGGTGTTGAATTCCTGTTTATTATAGCCCTAAGACTACATCAATAAAAGCAATTACCTGTGGGATCACACTGAGGATGCTGCTCCAGCTGCTGACCAAGCAGCTTTGTCTCAGATAGGGTGTTACACATAGCTGAATTCATTTAGTGTGTCTACATACGGAAGGCTTTATAGAAAGGCTGGATTGGAGAGAAATGCTGGAAACCGTAAGCTCAGAGCTCCGTCTGAAACATCACTACAGAAGTTAATTAAAGCTCATACTGGGGGGATTTCATAATTAGCATTGGTGGAAACACTGAAGTATTAAGTAGTTCCACCCAAGAATCCACTTTTTGGGGCTTTCATTCCATTCTCCACAGGAATGTCCCCGGAGCACTGGCCATCCTCCAACATGGATAACACCAGCTCCCGCGCCAAACTCTCCAACCAGCAAGGTCCCTCCCGCGCCCCCCTCCTCCCCCGCCATGGCACTGACAGGGCCATTGACCACAGCCGCGGAGCGCGGTAGGGGGCGCCGCAGCACACCCGCCCGCCCATACCGGCGCCACGAGCAGCCCGCCCCGCCTCCGCCAACGGCCGGCCGCTGCCCGCGCGCCAGCCGCGGGACGGCGGCAGCCAGTCAGCGCGCGGCAGCCGCTGACAGGCAGCGGCGGCGGGAGGCGGAGCGGCGGCGGAGGGGAAGAAGGACGGCGATGGAACGGGCTGGCCCGCCCCCATCCCCTGCCGGGCAATTTAATTGGCTGCTTTGCCGACAAACTGCCGAATCGGAGAATAGTTTGTAAGCGCGCCTGGAGCCTATCGAAGACGTGCTTCTTTCGCTCCGGTAGTTAGAACCTCCTCGGTCAGCGGACCGGGGTCGCGGGTGCCCGCAGGTGAGAGGGGCGGTGGGGGGCGGCCGGGGGCACCGTGACTAACACAGCGCCGTCCCCATAAACACGGGGTTCGTGCCCGGCGGGGTGCCTGTTGGCAGCGCTTCTCATTCCCCCCTCCTCGAGCTTACCACCGCTCACTAAGGGGGTCTGTGGGCACCTCCTGCCCCCGGGTAGTTGAGCTGGTTGCCTTAAAGGCCCTGTAAAAAGGTTTCCTATTCACCTGCGCAACTGTGCTCCCACCCGCCCCTCCACCCGTGTGCCTGTTTGGCTGTGCCTCCCAGGTGTCTGCGTGACTCTGCCGTGTCCTGACTGTTGTTAGTTGACATGGCAGCGGTGGTCACTGTAGTGTGGCTGCAGAGGTGCTGCAGTGGGAAGCTTAAAAATGTGGATTTGAGCAGTGCTGCTTTGCAAGGGGGTACAGTGAAAGGGAAATAGCATGTCCTGTGTCCGCTGGGAGATTGAGTAGTTCTGTTTAATAGCTGCTGAGTCCTCTTATCTGAAGGCACTGTTAAATTATTTGGAAAGCATCACTTCTAGTCAAACATAAACCCAAAAGCAGAAGTCCTGAGCACAACTCAAATAATTCAAAACTAAGGATGGGAGCAGCCATGGTGAGTCAGGTCAAAGATCATTATAATTGTCTCCTTTTCCAAAAGCAGCAGTCTTAACATTGTAGTTGTACACTTACGATTTGGTAGAAACTACTGCTGTTAACAGGAATTTTTCTTTAATGAAGTCAGATGCATGTTTTGGCAGATGCTCAAGTAATAATGGAAAAATATAGTAAGCGCAGAGATGCTCCTGTCACTCTCTCACCATATAGTGGCTTTCAGCTTAGCAAATCGTGTTGACTCAGAGGTGGTGTCTTACTTAATATCTGTTAATTTCTCTTTTAGAAACTTACCCTGTATTTTCTTAAACTTAGTGCTTGTTCACTGAGATCAAAGCAGATAAGTTATTTGTAGCATATCATGGCAATGATGTCTGTAAACACTGGATTAAAAGAAGTGTATTAAGTTATTGTAGTAATCCATTCTGTTGTTCTGTACATAAACAGATTTCTAGAATTGTAGGTTTGCCGAGATTTTCACTGGAATGTTGAAATAAACAAATTGCAAGGTTAGGCTCTGGACACAAGCGTTAGAGGTACATACAGGCAAAATAAACATGAGAAAAGCTCAAACATAAAAGGGATGGGAAGAGGAGGAAAATACACAGGGCTTGAGGCAACAGTGGGTGATTTTATAAGATTATGTCAAGCAAGTAAGCAGCAGTTACAGATTTGAAAGGAAGGTGGTGTGGAGTGGAGAGATAGCATCACTTGTAGTGAAAGAAGCTTTTGAATTTTGGAAGACCACAAACTTAAAGAGTAGTTTCAGTGATAATCAGAGAACTAGATACATGATATTCTTTTTTGGAAGCAACCTTTCTCTTCTACTTCTTTAGACTCATCTGTCTTCATGTGAAAGTCCATTTGCCCTCCTGTTTCTCTGGAGAATTTGTTGCAGTTTACTACTTTTTTAAGTGGACTGAGAAGGGAAGAGAACAGTGTCTGTAATTTGTGGCTGTAAATACACCTTTAATTCCTGTAAGTGCTATATTGGCCTTCCTATTCCTCCCTCACCCCCCAACACGTGCACATTTTCATACCTCCACGACTTTTAGGGTATTCAGAATTTGAGAAACTATGTAAGTGCAAAGGCATATGGAATTGATGCTGACTTTTTAATAGTAATGAAGATCTATATTTTGGCTATTAAAACAATATATTGACTAAAGGAAGGGGTGTTAGTATAATTACTTGATTAGGTACAGAGTCCAAAGCCAAAGGAGGAGATAGGGAGTAATTTCTGGGATGGAGAAAAAATAAAAATTATCAGAGCAGGAGACAATAAAAATGGAAGAGACGAGGAAGCTAGTATTTCTTATCTATGTAGTATTTTGTCTACAGACCAATATACAGCAATAAAAGTATTTAGTAAACCTCCCCAAGACTTCATACTTTGTAATAAAAACCATGGTCAGTATATTAGGGCTCAGCTGGAAGTAGGGCGATGGTAATCGTATCTTTTGAACCTTGGACTCTATGGAGTCTCAGCATTTAAAATTGTCTTTATACTATTTTTATCATGTCTATCTTAAGCGCAGAAACTAACTTGATATTCTGAAAGGTTTAGATACCTGTGACAGAGAGAGCTTTTGTGGTGCAGGAATAATCAGCCTCTGGAATAACTCACAGAACAGATAGACTATTTCCATCTGTATTCCTGTATAGAGAACTATTGAGAGTTTTGTGACATTTTAAAAAATTATGATGATGCTTAAGGAGGATATTCCTGCCAATTTAACGACAGTACAACTAGCAGTCTAAAAATAACATGTCAGAAAATGCATCTGTTTAAAAAACAATCGAGAATATTATAATTGCTAGTTTTAAAGGTCTCTCTAAAAATAAATTTTCGTTGCATGGTTGTCTGCTACATTCTACAAGCAGTCAGTTCCTCTGGTTATTTATGGTGGTCCTCTTCCCAAACTTACTCTCTGCTGACAACTCCCCGCTCAGTGTGACTGGTGATTGTTTTACATGTGCATCAGCCAACTATATCACTCTGCCATTCATTCATTAACAAAGTAACATTGCTCAGTACTCAGTTTCCATTCATCCTGTAGTTTCTTCTATTCCCCCCAAATACCCTTCAGAGTTCTTTTTTCCCCATACATTCTATGGATAGAACCCTACCAAGTCCTATCACAAGAGCTTCAGTTCTTCACTGGAAGACCTTTTCAAGGCTGCTGTAGATTAAAAGATACATACATCTTTCAAAACATCTTCAAGTTTCCTATCAGTTCTACATCATCTGCTTCCCAAATGTTGAAAGAATACCTCACTATTTTGCTTAGAAATTGCTGGAATGATTGACATTACCAGAATCTGAAGCATTACCTGTCCTTCCATGTCTGTTTGACTTTCTGCTGGGCCTGTAAGGCAAGAAGAGTAGAAAAAGTGGAGGGATAGTGATGTTGACCACTAAGTGAGGCCTTCAGGTTATGGAACTGGAGTGTTCAGGGCATCATCACAGCTTGGGCAGTACTTCAGGTAGTTCAAGGGGGAAAAAAAGTCACACTATAACTTAACCATTCTTGTGACATTCTGCTGGAATTTTGTACTGAAATAAGATGGTAGTCTCCAAAACAATACCGTGTGGATAAGAAGGAGGGATTGATGCAGAAATGTGTCTGTGGATTAAGGATTCAGTTATTCTTGATACATGTTTCATTCGTGGGTTTTGTTTTTTTTTCTCTCTAACAATGTATTCTATTTACTGTTGATGTGAAATTTTGTATCATGAAGCACTAGGTATTAAACTTAGTCCATGTAAAATAAAGGAAAACTTAAATTCTTGCTTTTGGGTCTTCCATTGTGGTTTTTTTTTAAGTCAGTGGAAGTCTTCTGAGTGTGGATTGGGTCTGGCGGTTTCCTACGTAGCATGATATAATGAAAATGTACAATCAGTTTAGCCCACAGAATGGGTGTTGATGCAGTTTCTGCAGTGGAATCTCTTTTTTTCTGAGGGAAATGATGATGAAAATACCATAATCATACTGGAACTGAAAAATGAAGTTCAGCTTCTACTGTTTTATAGACTAACTCTGTGCAGAATGTCATCAGATGAGGAGAAAAACACAAGTCCTGTTTTGCCAAAAGACACTGTTTGGGGCAGTTCTGTTACTTCAGATCTTCAGGTAGGAAAGAGGCAACCTCATTTGGTTCCCTGTCACTGCATTTTGTTTGTCAAAGGGTAATTATGAGGAAATCAAATAAAACTTGCATCTCTTTCATTTTATGTGTACAGGAAAATAATAAAAATGTTAGTGAAAAGAAAATTAGATAAAACCAATCTGGGATTAAAATATCTTCACTTGGATTCCCTTCTGTGCAGTTTTGATTTATGTGAAAATTCTTATCAAAACTTAAGAGATTCATCAGTGACAGCTATGAATAAAGTAGTAAAGTTTTCTTTTTTCTGGGCATGTACAGAAGCACTGTTAAGTGGATTTCTTAAGATAATTTCTTCTTGTGGATTAACTTTTGTCCCTTTTAAACTGCCTGTTTATGAGCAGTTCATTTCTGCAGTTCATATGCTTCTCTGTTTGTGGTCATATCTCATGGATAAGTTCTCTTAATCTTTATTCAGTAGCAGTAATTCATCCATGTTTCCAGAGCCTTCTGTAGTCAGAAAACAACACAAAGGGGTTGTGTTATGAGTTTTGAAAGACTAAAATGTTTTTTATGATGTGATTGATATATAAGGAGGTTCTAAGGCCATCTTGTTGACTGTTTCACAACTGAGAACACGAATAGAACAGAATATTTCGGGTGGAAGAAACTTAGAACAATCATCTAGACCACTTCAGAGCTGGCCTAAAGTTAAAGCGTGTTATTAAGGGCATTGTCCAAATGCCTCTTTAACACTGACAGGCTTGGATCATTGACTGCCTCCCTAGGAGGCCTGTTCCGGTGTTTGACCACCCTCTTGGTGAAGACATGCTTCCTAATATCCAGTCTTAACTCACTCTGGGTGCAGCTTTGAACCATTCCTATGCATCCTGTCCCTGGATCCCAGGGAGGAGAGATCAGCTCCTCCCTCTCGGCTTGCCCTCCTCAGGAAGCTGTAGAGAGCAATGAGATTGCCCCTCAGCCTCTGTTTCTTCAATCCAGACAAGCCCAAAGTCCTTACCTGCTCCTCGCAGAAGTCTCTTACTGTTGGAAAAGAACGCTGGGGTCAGAGCTGAGCCATATGAATGTTGACAGAGAAGTACTCTACTCCTTTTACATAATTTTGAAGGGACTTTTTTGTTTTGTTTTGTTTGGGTGCTTTTAAATAGAGGCCAGAATTATTAAGTTTTCCTTATAAAATGAAAGCACTAGCTCTTAGAGAATTTCCATTTACTTATAATTGAGTTGTGCTAGACTTTGTCCATTCAATCCATTCTTTTAATGTTGTTTTAATAAGTTTGATTGCAATCCTAAGGACAAATGTTAAGCAGCATGTGTAGGTTTTTATAATACTTTATGAAGGAAGAAAAAAGAAACCTCTTAAATGCTCTTGTGACCTTTGCTCATTGCAACACTGATTTATTTACTTCTACAAAACCAAGGTAGTATGAATTAAATGATCAAAACTCTGACCTTTAAGCCTTGGACTATATTCCTCTAGTTTTATGCTTTAACAGGATTTTTGTGGTTGACTTTAAAGTTTTGTTTTAAACAGAACAAAGATAGTAAACCAAAGATATATTGTTAATTTTATTAGGTTTTTATTAGAAATTTACTGGTCAATCTTTTATTCCAATTGCAGTGCTATTGTTAAAGAATATTTAAGAATAAAACAATACAAATACAACAATAGAGTTAAGTAAAGAAATAATAATTACTGATGCCCTGGTTTAGTACTTTCCAACTGGGCTTTTTTCCCAAATGTTAATTAGTGGCTTTGATCAGTTTCAGCATTTAACTGCAACTGGAACTTTTTTTAATTAATTACTTGTTTGTATATTTAAGCTATGATACAGCTTGTTCACAGTTTTGCACTGAACTTTCATTCTAAAAGTGTTTAATTAGGAGATTTTTAAAAAATGTTAATTGGCTTACTTCAGTACATAGTATAATGCCACACACCAGTTAAATTGGTTTATAACTTTTTAACAGGAAAGCTTTTCTGTTACTTACATATATGTGTTCCATACACTTATATAATTGTAAAAATTCATACTACAAGGTGAGAATAATTATGTCTAATCTAAAGAAAATACTGGATACTCAAATATCTTCTGATGATTGGTTTTAGAATTCACAACAAAGAAATTGTAATGTGCTGGAATATTGTATGTGACTGTGTTCTGTTGCACCTTTGCCATGCGTGTAAAAATATGCATTTTTCTTTGCAGTAATAGTAGTGCTTAGAAATAATATCAGGTGATTAATTGCTGATATGATGTGGAACTTTTTTTTTTTTTCATAGTTCATGTTTTTGTTTAAGATGGCTATTATAGCATCCAGTTCTGGCATCTACCAGAATGTTTCTTTGTAATTATTCCAGTGCATCTAGCTGTAATCGGAATGAACATGAAACAGGAGAAACATAAATTATTATAATCATGGTAGGAAAGCAGCTTGCTCTTACTGCTTTAAGGGAAATCCTCTTACTTTTAGCCATGATGATGATAATTTAAAAAGCTCCCCAAAATTATTGAAAACCATTTCCTCTCCTACAAATACATATATATACTCCTGTATATTCCTACATAAACCTTGATTTTAGAAAAGTCATTGTAGTTTTATAATTATTTGTCATCACCTTGGGATAGGATGAATATGAAGAGCTGCTTCGTTATTCTGTAGTGACTCCAAAGTTTGACCAGTGTGTCTCGAAGACGTCAGAACCTGCTTCAGAGCTGAGAGCTGGTGGCAGATGTTCAAGTGCAGCAGATGATGCCATTCACCATAGGACTCCAGGTAGTATGTGCAAAGCTATGTGCTGAGCTTACAAGAACAAAGAAATTTTTTGGCTTAAGTTTTCTAATAGCTTCTGTTTGAAAAATACATGTAGCTCATATATAGTACGTTTACATTTTGGACAAGAAGAAATTTAGGAAAGCATAATCACTGAAGAGGTCCCTGACATCCCTTTCAGATGATAGTATTGTTCAAATGACAGTTCCATGTGTTTTATGATGCAGATACTTAAAGTGTTTGGAGTAATAATGCAAGAAGAGGTGCCCTTATGTGCAGTATACATCATCAAACTTTTAGCTCCTACCAGACTGCCGTGATAGATAAATGAGTATTTAAAATACAATTATTTGGAAGTAAGAGTTGTCCTAAAAAGGCTTTGTGTAGTGACTAATCATGTGACTAATAAATATCATTCTCACTCTTTTAGTTCAGTCACTCTGTTCCAGTTTTACTTTATTACTTGGACTGAATAAACTTAGTGTCATGTGATGCATTAGTAACAATGGTGTTTATGGTTGTATGTTGTTTGCTTTTCCCTAGCATTCAGATTAAGGAAGCTCTATTAATTTTGCTTCAGAAGAAATAGTAAACAATCTTACCTGCATTATTTCTTTACTAGGGGGTTTAGCTTAATCAGGAAGAACTTAATTTAAACTAACTTCTATTCTTTGTCATGCTATTGCATGATAAAAGCATTTACCTATGATTTTCTCTTCACTCCTCTTTCTTGACCTATCAAAATTGCTTTATCTCTACTATTGAAATGAGTATGGAGTATAAAATGTGTACATAATTCTGTTATTAGAGACAGAACATCCTTGAAGTGCTGTATAAGTATAGCAGTAATTGTTGTCTTGGAGTAAATGTTGTTCATGGCTAATGTATGCAAGAACTCTTGGCCATGCTGATCAAAGCTAAATAACTCTGCTAGCAGGAATTGTCTAGCGTGATTACGAGGGGCGGTGCAGACACTGAAAGTTGTTCAGTTCGTATTAGCAAGAGAACTATGAATGAAAACCAGTCTATCTTAAATTGCGCATTGTTTTCACTAGAATATAAAGCAATCTTGGTAGGCTGTCAACTCTGTTTAGTTAACTCACGTTAATGCAATATAATAAAAAATCATCTAGCAACAGGCTCTTAAAATAAGGAATGTGATTAAAATGAGAGAGGTAGTATTGGTAGTGTTCTGTACCTTTCCACAGTGAGTCTGTGCAGTGGAGTTTAGGTATGTTCAGACACCCAAGCCTAGTACCTTTCTTCCCAGTATGCCAAAGGGTGAAATGTTTTATCATTTTTAGGAACAAATTGAAAATCTTAGTCCTTAGGACATCATATTTGCAACTTCTCCCCATGCAGAATTAGCGTGGTTGTTCTTCTGAATATGAGACTGCCTAGAAAAGGTAGAAGGCATGATTTTGAGTTCATTTAAAACATGAGAATGGAGGTTTGGAGAGAGAGAATATTCTGTATTGGAAGTAAATCTGGCATTAGAATCTGAATGATGTTAGGAAAACTTCTGCCAACAGAAAAGTGCAGCCTTTTCATTTTGCTTTTTACATCAGTTAATTTTATTAACTGATCCAATGTAGTTATCCTGTGTGGGAATTGTACCAAGATGCATAAGAAATCAGATTAATAGAAGTTGCTGGTATTTTGTACTATGGCAGTTACTCTTGAAAATTCAAACGCAGAAAATACCCCTGTAGTAATAGTAATAGTGTAGTAATAGTAATAGTGTAGTAATAGGTGTTACTGCAACTCCTAGAATGAGAGAAGTTGCTTGGTGTTTAAAAAATTATGATGCAAAATGTTTTGATTAGGGGAATAAAACATCCTTATTTGTTATATAAGTTCAGGGTATCAAAAATTGCAGATAGATTCAGCCAAAAGTAACATTTAAACTATCTGTGATTTCCACAGCCAAAGAACATTCCATGGCTACTGTCAAAGAGTGCAGTACACTGATGAGGTTCCTTTAAATCCTGCACATGAAGAGGGTTTAGTCTTCTGGTACCAGTTTACTCATCTGAAGATATTTGCTATTACATGGGATCTTGGTTTAGTGGAGTGATACAGAAATATACTGAAACCGCAATGCAAGCACATATCACGGTCCATTCGATCTCTCAAATTTTCAGGTCAGCATACTCAGTAAATTAAAGTCTCTTTTCTAAACTCAATAGGAAAGAAAGCAAACACATCAAACAAGGGCTCAATCCCCTTTATGCAGACCAGGCTAACATGTGAGTTCACTTATCCCTCAGTTCGTGAGGTTTTTAGAATCATAGAATAGGTAGGGTTGGAAAGGACCTTAAGATTACCCAGTTCCAACCCCCCTGCCATGGGGAGGGACACCTCACACCAAACCATGCCACCCAAGGCTCTGTCCAACCCAGCCTTGAACACCACCAGCAATGGAGCATTCACAACTTCCCTGGGCAACCCATTCTAGTGCCTCACCACCCTTACAGTAAAGAATTTCTTCCTTATATCCAATCTAAACTTCCTCTGTTTAAGTTTGAACCCGTTACCCCTTCTCCTCTCACTACAGTCCCTCATAAAGAGTCCCTCCCCAGCATCCCTGTAGGCCCCCTTTAGATACTGGAAGGCTGCTATGAGGTCTCCACGCAGCCTTCTCTTCTCCAGGATGAACAGCCTCAACTTTCTCATCCTATCTTCATACAGGAGGTGCTCCAGCCCCCTGATCATCCTCGTGGCCCTTCTCTAAACTTGTTGCAACAGTTCCATGTCTTTTTCACGTTGAGGACATCAGAACTGCACACAATACTCCCAAGTGAGGTCTCAATGAGAGCAGAGTAGAGGGGCAGGATCGCCTCCTTCAACCTGCTGGTCACGCTCCTTTTGATTCAGCCCAGGATACAGTTGGCTTTCTGGGCCGCAAGTGCACACTGCAGCCAGCTCATGTTCATTTTCTCATTGACCAACACCCCCAAGTCCTTCTGCGCAGGGCTGCTCTGAATCTCTTCTCTGCCCAACCTGTAGCTGTGCCTGGGATTGCTCCGACCCAGGCGTAGGACCTTGCACTTGACATGGTTTAACTTCATGAGGTTGGCATCAGCCCACCTCACAAGCGTGTCACAGTCCCTCTGGATGGCATTCCTTCCCTCCGGCGTATCAACCAAACCATACAGCTTGGTGTCATTGGGAAACTTGCTGAGGGCACGCTCAATCCCACTGTCCATGTCACCGGCAAAGATGTTGAACAAGAAACTAGAATAACTCACAAGTTCTGCAGTTCATAACTTGCAGGTTATAGCTCACACGTCCGTGAACACCTGCCTGGCTGGCAGTGAGAGTGCTCATCCTTCTTCATCACAGTGCAGGATACCCTGTATCACAGCAGGAAGCACAAAAGCCTCAGCAGTCTGGCTGCTGTTAGATATGGTTCAAAAGCGTTTTGAGTAAACTGATGTATTTATGTATTCCAGCTTAAAAGGTTGGTCTGTACTGTTTCTATAAGTGGATTCTGAAGGAACTGCCAGGCAAGGTTGTGCGGGGTGTTATGGCAGCAGGAGATAGCAAGCTGCAGGTGATAACGGCTGCGTAATGAGCTTCAGCCTTTCTGACCTTCATTTCCTGTCTACATGCTGCTCTTGCCTTGACCTTATGACACTACTTCCAGGATACACCAGGCCTTAGCATGTGTTAGCCAAAATCTGAGCATGACTTGAGTGAACAGTCACAGCATGATAGAGTTATCGTAATATATAGTTAGATCACTGTTACAGTCTCTGTACGCTAACAATCAAGACATGGGGTGTCCCCAGTTGCTGGGATGGACTGTGGGTTTAAGTCAGCTCAAGCTTGTTGCTCTGTTGAAGATTCATGTTGCTGGTTACTCAGTTTTCATGTGGTGTTGGATTGAGCCAACACTTCCTGCAAGCTCCTTTGGGTAGCACAGGAATGAATTTGTACTTTTTTGTTAACTAAGGCCACTTACACACCCAGTTGATCCACTCAACTGGTACAGCATTTTATGAAAAACGAAGGCGACCTTCTGCCTGTCCCTGTGTTGAGAGAAGTTCAGTAAAGCTGTCCTCACTCCCTGTATTCTTCTCTGAGCTTCATTAGCATCTCATCTCTGAATCTTCCTCCATTATAGGAGGCTGTTGATCACTCACAGTAGGAGATTGTCAAGATTCAAATACACTTGTAAACTCTTGAATTGCAGATCAGTTTAGATCAGCTGCTGGAGGCATTTCTCAACTGAGAAGTTGTTCTTACATGGAGAGAAGAAAATTACAAACTCATCAATGGGAATTATGTATTATGGAGCAAATTGTAGTTCAGGTCTTTTACCCAGTGCTCTATCTGATTACAGTTTTGTCTCCCATTTTGAGTGGAGCATTGTTTTGCAAGGGAATATTTGTGAGGTGGGATGCGGCTGTTCATGACAAGATCAGAATCAAAACACTAGGCTTGTGCAGGGGGTTTTTTGGTAGATGACTGTTTTTGTTTAGATGATATTTTGTATATCATACTTGTCTGAACAGAAGATGTTAGCCAGCACTGTCTTCTGTCTTTAATGCTGTGAGAACTCTTACTTTTCTTTGTTTGGGGTTTGTTTTTTTTTTTGGTGGGCCAAACATGTAGGCTATGAAATCTATTCCTTTTTACTGCCTAAAGGTGTGCAGCAGATCTGAGAAGGTGCATTTACATTTTATTGATTGCTTCTCTTGAAATATTTGAATAGTTCTCTCTTAATATACCTGGTATTACCAGATAAGAATAGTAATTTGCAAGCTGTACTTAATTGTTCAGAAACAAGGGAAAGAAGTGCTTTTATACTTGATAGTGATCAAAATTTTACATTGAAGTTTTGTGTATTGCTCATTACAAGGAACCACATATTCCTCTCAGTTGTAGGCACTCAGATGTTTATAATCTTTGTGAAGGGCAGCAACTTGCAAAATATAGCTCTCTTTTATTTTCAAAATTTTGTAAAATGGTTAAAAACAATAAAGAAGGTGCTCTTGATCTTCTTGGAGACTGAGACAAAAAGAATATTTACATGGCCCCACCATGCCTCTGTTAGCTATACAGTATAAATAAACTTCTAGTGTTCTGCTGCTTTATCAAAACATAGGTTTGCTGTTTAAAATGTCACTACATCATGTCAGTCTAGGAAAGAGATGTCTTACATGTTGGTTGTTATTCAAAGATGACCTGCTACAAGCTCAGTGGTGTTGCGTCCCTACTAGAAGGAAGTGCAGCAGGAGGGCCAGGAGACCTCCATGGATGGATAAGGAGCTGCTGAGGAAACTTAGAGGTAAAAAAGGGGCTTATAAAAGGTGGAAGCAAGGACAGGCGGCCTGGGAAGAAAGCAGGGATGCTGTCCAGGAAGCTAGGGACCAGGTTAGGAAAGCTAAGGCCCAGTTGGAATTACGCTTGGCTAGGGATGAAAAGGATAACAGGAAGGGATTCTGTAGGTACATTGCAAATAAAAGACAGACTAGGGACAATGTCAGCCCTCTGCGGAAGCTATCAGGAGAATTGGCTACCCTGGATTTAGAGGATGCTGAGGTTCTCAGTGACTTCTTTGCCTCAGTCTTCACTGGCAGTTGCTCTGACCACACCACCCAAGTCTCAGAAAGCAGATGCAGGGACTGTGAGAATGAAGATCTTAGGCCTGCTGTAGGTTCAAGACCACCTTAGGAACCTTAACACATACAAGTCCATGGGACGTGATGAAATCCACCTGCAGGTCCTGAAGGGGCTGGCAGTTGAAGTTGCTAAGCCACTGTCCATCATATTTGAAAAATCATGGCAGTCTGGTGAAGTGTCCGACAACTGGAAAAAAGGAAATAAACCCTCCATTTTCAAGAAGGGGAAAATGGATGACATGGGGAACTACAGAGCAGTCAGCCTCACCTCTGTGCCTGGAAAAATCTTGGAGCGGATTCTTGTGGAAGGCACACTGAGGCATATGAAAAAACAACAAGGTGGTTGGTGACAGCCAGCATGGCTTCACTCAGGGGAAATCCTGCCTGACCTATTTGGTGGCCTTCTGTGGTGGGGCTACAGATCTGATGGACAGGGGTAGAGCAGTTGACGTCATCTACCTGGACTTGTGCAAAGCGTTTGACACTGTCTCACATGATATCCTTGTCTCTAAGTTGGAGAGACATCAAATTGATAGGTGGACCACTCGGTGGATAAAGAACTGGCTGGATGGCCACACACAAAAAGTTGTGCTCAATGGCTCAATGTCTAGTGGGAGACTAGTAACGAGTGGTGTCCCTCAGGGATCGCTCCTGGGACCACTCTTGTTCAGTATCTTTCTTGGTGACATGAACAGTGGGATTGAATGCACCCTCAGCAAGTTTGCCAATGACACCAAGCTGTGTGGTTCAGTTGGTACGCTGGAGGGAAGGAATGCCATCCAGAGGGCCCTTGACATGCTTGTGAGGTGGTCTGATGCCAACCTGATGAAGTTCAACCGTGCCAAGTGCAAGGTCCTACAGCTGGGTTGGAGCAATCCCAGGCACAGCTACAGGTTGGGCAGAGAAGAGAAGCCCAATTCAGAGCAGCCCTGCAGAGGATTTGGGGGTATTGTTTGATGAGATACTTAAGATGAGCTGAGTGCAGTGTGCACTCGCAGCCCAGAAAGCCAACCATATCCTTGGCTGCATCAAAAGGAGCGTGACCAGCAGGTCAAAGGATGTGATCCTGCCCCTCTACTCTGCTCTCGTGAGACCTCACTTGGAGTATTGTGTGCAGTTCTGGTGTCCTCCACATAAGAAGGACGTGGAACTGTTGCAACAAGTTTAGAGAAGGGCCATGAGGATGATCAGGGGGCTGGAGCACCTCCTGTATGAAGACAGGGTGAGAAAGTTGGGTCTGTTCAGCTTGGAGAAGAGAAGGCTGTGTGGAGATCTCATAGAAGCCTTGCAGTATCTGAAGGGGACCTATAGGGATGCTGGGGAGGGACTCTTTATGAGGGACTGTAGTGATAGGGCAATGGGTAACTTAAACAGAGGAAATTTAGACTGGATATAAGGAGGAAGTTCTTTACTGTGAGGGTGGTGAGGCACTAGAATGGGTTGCCCAGGGAAGTTGTGAATGCCCCATCCCTGGTGGTGTTCAATGCCAAGTTGGACAGAGCCTTGGGTGACATGGTTTGGTGTGAGGTGTTTCTGCCCATGGCAGGGGTGTTAGAACTAGATGATCTTAAAGTCATAGTGGGAAGGTTCCTTCTCTTCAGGCCTCAGTATTGATCTTTTAAATTTATGAGAGGAATTTTTTTTTTTAATTATGCATGTTAGCAAATTGCTGCCCTTGCTTTTTACTGCTGGTGGCAGATCATGTGTGCGAACAGTGTCAGAGCTTATTTTCTTAATGAAGCTGAAAATCTCAAATACTAGAGGAACAAAAATTCCTCCAAAAAAAGCCCGAACGCCCCCAACAATTGTATTGGGATAACAGACACTTGGAACAAACAGCTTATTTCATTATCTTCATGATAAATACTGTCTAGAGATTGTCAGAGTAAATGCATGTGGGCATTAGTTAATGAAGTATATTTTTATACTTGATCATATCCAAATGGTTCATCTCCTTGGTACCTTAGGGAACTGTAACTGAATGTTATCATGGAATGCAGTGGAAGGAATAGAGATGACAGAAGGAGAGCCTTAGGAATAAGAATGAAGTTAATATGTATACAACTGGAAAATTCTGGCAATACTGGAAGGCCAAGATAAAGTATGTGAGATGATGGTATAAATATTTAACAGGTACACTCAGTGAATTCAGTGAAGGATACATCCTGTGGTAAATGAGAGAAGTGGAAGCTGGGTTAGCATAATCTGTATTTAGGGAGGATTAAGGGGAAGGGAGTGGTGAATGTATAATAATATGATCTCAGACTGTGGCTGTTGTCACTCTAATATCCTGATTTTATTGATTACATTTTGTTCTGGTTTTCACTTTGTGAATATCTTGCAAACTGTGTTCTGTAAGTTGGGTATCTTTTAATCCAAACTAATATTAAAAATTTAAAAATAAAGCCAAGCCTTCATGCTTTTTACAGCAACATCACAACTGAAGGTAGAGCGCAGTGACATGCAGGAATGGGAACAAGTGGTGAAGGGTAGAACTGGGAGGATTTAACAGTAATAACACTGTCAAATGCTTTATATTATGAAAGTACAGCCAGATTCCTCATCACTGAAATTAGATGTAGTTCAAGTAGCCTGGGTCATCTGTCTAGTATATCACATTTTTTTTAGATCCTTACTTGCAAAAAGTAAGCAATTTCTGCCATTAGCTAAGCAATGTTTCTCTCATTTGCAGGAGAAACAATAGCAAAAAGCTAGACCCTGATCATAATACAACAGTGTGATTTGAAATAATCTTTTTATGGTCTTCTGCTGAGGTAATGTGGTAGGATCTATAGAAATGGCGTGGTAGGTCAGACTTCTTTAGCTCAAGTGGATTTTAATTTTATGTGTAGTTCTGTGTGACCTTGGAAGAAACCCAAAAAAGCAGTTGTAACTGTCTCTGCATCACAGTTCTTCCTTTTTTCCTTTTTGTTTTGGAGGATGAATTTAATAGTTTCAATTCGGCGTACTTCATTGGGGGAGGGAGCATTAGTCAGACAGCTCTTCTCACTTCCTTTGGACAAGGAGACCTAACAGTGGCAGTAACTGGGTGTTAACCATCAGGCTTGGCCTTGGATATATTAGAAAATACGGCTTTGTGACAACGATTAAGTCTTCATGCTTGTACCAAAGAATAGTACCCATCCACTATGAAACAGCTGTACAGACAATATTTGTTTCCAGAAATGAAGGCTAACATGTAGGTTTCCTCTCTCCACTTATGAAAGAAGAGGAGTATTCTTTTGAAGTTGTCCGGGTTGTTATTGATATCAGGAATCTGGTAATCCCTTTCCTTTTCAATTTTTTTCATTCACCTGTCAACTCAATAGTTTTTCTGCAATGAATAAATATGAAACAATATTTAATCTCTTCCATTTACTTAAATACTAATTTCTCTATTCTAAACTCCACTTCCCCCCCCCATCACTTGGAATTCAAATGTATGCCCATTTGCTCTTGGACATGAATTAACTTTCATTGCACCTGAAAGTGAGGCCTTATTATGTAAGGCACTATATAAATTCATAGTAGATATTTCCTTTCTCAAAGAGTTGGAAATCTAATTATATGAGCAAATGGAAGGCTGTAAGAAAATTGATGCAGGTACATACCAACCTTGAATTATGTCCACAGGTTGCATTGTGAATGCATAAAGGAAGGCTGCTGACCTCAGGAGTTTACAGTCTCATTAGGAAAATGGCTAAAGTTTTTCATTTTTTGACCCAGGATGTTAATTGATGAGAAGTCTTTCCTGAGAGAGATGCTTTTTATTTCTGGCAATACTAATTTTTTGGTACTTACTGTGATTATCCTCTTTAAAATGGAATCAGATTTGAAGATTCTATTCTCTAGGGGACTGGTAGTTTTGATTTGACTCAAGGTTATGATGGGACTGTGGATTTACATATACTTGTATCTTGGCAGCATATATTTGAGTTGGGTTGTTTCTTTTGCAAGGGGGAAGAGGTATCAGATGGCATAAATATTTTCAGGTTGTTTTGTTTTTCTTAGTGCCTGGCTTCTGACTTCCATCCAGAATGCAGACAGTGCCGCCTTTCCAGAGTATCAATCGTTATTCTCTGTTTCATTTTTAGTCATAATGTCAGTGGAGAAGCCTTCTGAGGCCAATATGGAACAAATTCACCCCACTTTGTCAGAAGAGACTTCTTCACAAGGGTCCACGCACAGTCCAAGAGAAATCAATGAGACCTTAGTGACTGAATTAGCTTTACCTGATGAAAAAGCAACTCAAATAGAAAACATACTTGATCTCTGGAGTGGAAGTCTTAAGGTATTTATTTCTTAAAAATCATATGCAGATGTTAATGTGTTGTAAAACAAGTGAGTCTGCAGGAAAAGGTGCAGTGTGATTGCACTGGGAAATGGTGTTTTTCTTTGGTTGTTGTGTATTGCATATAAGCACTAGAATATATTCTTTTCAAGAACTTCGGAATAACTTTCTCTTTTAAGGATGTTCAGTTATATTCGACAGTTCATTATGTCTGGTAGTGTTTATAAACAGCCTGCCTAATGAAGGCATCATTGTAAATATTCATGTCTCCTTAATTGCTAAATGTTTTAAGATTAAAAGATTGGGGAGAAGGGAATAATTTTATTAATTGTGCTACTGTCATTTCTTTGACTTTTCAGACAAATGTTCTGACTGAACTGAAAAAATGGAAGCTTAGTTTGATTGAACACCACAAGCTTCAAATGAGACAAGAAAAAGAGAAGCATGCTTCACATGTGAAACAATTGAGCAATGAGATGGCAAACCTGAAGGAGCTGCTGCGTACTTATGAAATCTCTATTGGCCGGAAAGATGAGGTAGTAATAGAATTTCATAACTCAGTAGTTCCCCTATTTTGGAAATACACTGAATTTTTGGGTCCATCTCTGAACAACATTCTTCTTGCAGCAAGTAAATGTATAGCAGAGTAAGAATCATTGTTGCTAATAATGTTGTCCATACTAACAGTGGAAACTTAAGATACTTAACATGTTGTATATACATATTTTGTATTGTTTGCTTCTTAAATCTAGGGTCTGATGGTTTTCCTTACTTATTTCATGCTTAGATGAGTCAGCTCTTTTTAAAGACTTTAAAAGTCTTTAGTTTTTCAATTTTAGGGTTGGTTTTCTTGAATTTTAAATGGGCAGCAGTCTCCTGAGTGTTTAAAGAGTCTCTGGTTTAGGATTCTTAGGAATTGTATACTTGTACAGATTCATAGGATTGTACACTTGAAGCCCTTGGGCTTTTCTGCTATCAGCAATATCAACAACTTCAAAATTAAATAGAATTGTGGAAATGGACATAAAATTTTGGCAGCCCTTCAATCACATAACATAATTGAACCCTCTTATTGCTATCTCGAATTTTTAACCGTGTACTTAAGAACACTTTTAGGTTTTTTTAATTTCTGTTTACCTTTTTCTAATAAAAAAATACGTCGAAGGTATTAAAGTATGGAGGAAGCTGATGTTCTCTGTCCATCTGGCAAACAGTCTAATCTTAGACAAAGCAAATACAAATGTTGTAACATTACAATAACAGGATGAGTATAATATCATTTAAATACATATGTGCAGAACCACAGTCATTTCAATGTATACCATTGAAACATACTTGGTTCTGTTGGATATCATTGTATGTCACTCACGTTTAATGCAGCATAATTCGTGATGATGCTTTGAAAGCAGTAACTTTTTTCTGCTACCCAAGAAATCAGTTCTTCAGCCAACAATGTAGTTCAGTTTCAAAAAAAACCGAACATATTCTCTATGCAAAATTATTATTGCCATCACCTTATCAGTAGGTGTCAGTGCTTCCATGTATCACACCATGTTTACCAAAACTGCTGTATTCTTACATGGGCGTAAGCTGAATCCATGAGCCTCACAACTATTACGAATACTGTAGATTCTTGTTTTCACATTGTGAGTCGTCACAAGTGATTTCTAGTGGCAAAAATATACTAATCAAGGAACATGGATTTAGGCCAAGATTTCTAGTGTGTATCAACAGGTATGTAGTGTTAAAAGTTAATGTTTTTTGTTAGTATATGACATATTTTCAAATGTAAGTAATTTATTATAGTAATTTGCTTTCTGTTTTCCTAGTGATCTGTTGAAATGCAAATTTACTTTTAATTCCAGATAAATTCATTGTTACTTACATAGCTGAGACTTCAGTTATTCCCAAAATGCAAAATGTTAAAATTGGTCATTTTTAAGGCAAGAAAAAACCTTATACTGGATTTATTAACTTACAGTAATGTGAAGAACTCATCCTAAAAATCTAGAGATTAATCAGCTTTAAGTGTATCAAATTTATCTTCATTTGTTTCTGATATTTTAGACACATTAATGAAACCAAGCTTTTGCTAGTAATATTTCATTGAACAGTCTGTCTGTATGAAATTCCATACTGAAACAAAATAGGAGTTCTATACTGTTTGCTAGATAACTGTTGATTTAAGGGTAAATTTTATTTTAAGTACAATTCATTTAATGGATGTGTGTTCAATAATTGCATGTAACATATACAATATAACATATTAAGATATGTTATCAAATAGCATAGAATGTTAATTCTTCACAGTCTTAATCTGGTAGTTGAAATAACTTGATATTATTCACTGGAGTCCCAAGATTGTTCACTAATGCCCATTGGAGTTGCACAGATGTGTCTTGATGGCAGAATCTAGTTTAAGTTAGGCAAAAATAGAGAGAAATACTCAGTGGTTAGGTGTATCTCATTTGCATCATGACAGGTATCATTTATAATCAGGGAACCTCAGCTGTTTCTGTATGATAATTAAAACATATTTAGAGATAGTGGTAAAAGTCCCTAGTTGCATTGTCTGTCTGGTAGGCCATCTTGCCTCTCAAATGTTTTGGTTGCTATAGGCCTATATGATATCTTTGATGTGAACTTTTAAAAAGAATAGCAATTCTTGATCAGATTTTTCTAGTTCTTGGCAGCTCCTTAGCTTGCTAAATCTCTTCAGACAATTGAATAAGACTTTTGCAGATAAATAATTTTGTTACACTTTAGTTAATTAATAAAGTGCTAAAACTTTTAATATAAATGCGCCTGATGCATCAAAATCGTCTGTGAAATAAGTGATTTTTCTAACCTTATGCTACAGTAACATTTAATTATTAGAATATAACAGAGAAGCCTGCAGCTGTAGGGTGAAATAACAATTTAGCTGAGCTTTTCTTAAAACTACGCAGTGAAAGCATTGAAGTGCTGCAGTCTGAGAGTTGAAGCCACAGGAATTTTACTTCTGATTTGAACTCTTGATTATTGTTTCTTGCTCGGTTAGAGTAAGGGGAAGGTTGAGTAGAAAGCATCTGTTCAACACAAATACTTTAAGTGAAAACTGATGCATACAATGTATTCTGTTTGACCTTAGAAAGATCATAGCTACTAAAATAGTGTTAATACTTTTGCAGGTGATTACTAACTTGACCAAAGCATTAGAGAGGCAAAAGGAGAAAATAGAGTTGATGAGAAACTTTACGCTGTGGCGGATTCGGCATATTAAAGCCAAACAAGAGGTATGTGAGCAAAATAAAAATGCTATGAAAATGAAACCTCTGTACAAAAAAGGGTCAGATTTGCTGCAGGAAAAAAACCCATGCTTGTCTTATATTGCCCCAGTTACTGTGATCAGCTCGTAGCAAATCACTGTAGTCTACATTTTCAGGTTGGTGCCAAGGGAATCTCTATGTAAATTTCAAAATCATAATATTTGGAGAGTGATATGATACACTGTCACATTTTTTGGAGAAGCCACTTTCACAATTAAAACTTCAGCTGCCTCTTTTCTCATACTGTCAGAACTCGAAGTAGTTAGGAGCTAGTAACGCAAAATGTTGAGCATTGTATCATGCATCTAATGCAGTCTACTACATGAAGTATGACAGAAAAGAAGGATCACATGTTCAGACTGCAAACCTTTCCCATTCCAGGTACAGATTCCTGGCTGGACTCAAGTTCATTGACGTTATGCAAAACTCTACTGATTTGCAAAGAGGGATAGCCTTTTCTCTTTCCTTTCCATCTTGTAATGTACTCATAATTTTGAGTCTAGTTTATATGCAGCTCTTTTTATTTTTTTTCTAATTCATTTTTGGAAAAATAATGCTGAAGTACATTTTCTGGTGACTATTTTGAAATAGAGGAAAACCAGAATTGTCTTATAAGCACTTTTTAAAACATCCTAAAGTCTGAACTTATTAAAAAGATTGGTGTTACATGCTAATCATCTGCAGTCTTTGTGACTGCAGGTTATATATGGTTCCTGCAGTGAATCAAGTTGTGCCACATACCCTGTAAATGGCTTCACATATGCGTGGTTACATCATATATGGGAGGTTGTTGATTAAGTGTCATTAAGCTGAGGGTAAAAACACTGTTTTGTGGACTCTGAGAGTTCTCAAATTTGGTTTCTGATGCTGGGGACAGTAACGCTTCAGTGCAGGGAGAAACATTGAGCTGCTGGTGCTATTTTTTTGTACCAGTCTGCTGCAGCACATGTAACTCTGTTCAGGTGTTCCTACTGTAGGCTGTGTAATAAATTGTAAGACAATAATCCACAGTCTCTTGGGTACTTAAGTTTTTAGTAAACCTGAACCTGTATATGATGTGGTTATATTTGTTTCCTGAGGAATATGCAAACAGAATAGCAGACAGACAGTTCCGGACAGCTTTGATGAAGAAAGTATGGACAGCATGGCGCTCTCACAGTGAGGAAAAATGGAAAGAAAAAGTAGCAAAAGCCTGTCAGTTAAGGGCAGAAGATGTCTGTGTTCAGCTCACCAATGATTACGAAGCCAAAATTGCAGAGGTAATATCAGGGTTTTTTTTCATTCTTTCTCTCCTTCACTCCCCCATCTCCCATCCATCCAAAGTATCTCTTTCTCAGCAAACTTGAAAAACATCAGGAGTTTCCAGCAGAACAGAGCTCCTAGTTACCCAAGAACATCTGAGATCTAAGGTCTCTATTATGGTTTCTAGATGTGACTAGGTTGGGGGTTTTTTTTCTTTGGTTTTTGAGTGTTGTTTTGGGTTTTTTTTCCCTCTTGCATCTGGTATAAAATGTTGTTTACCTGCACTCACAGGTGAAGTAAATTGGCTTCTTTCTGAAGTGAGATAAATCTCTATCTGCCTGTCAGTAAGGATGGTTATTTTGTTTTCTAAAATCATGCTGTTAATATTGGCTGTGTGTTTATAGAGGTCTTACTGAAGAAGACGATGGAAGTAGAAGACCATTATTACTATGAATGATCATGATAGAGTACAGTGGGTTTTTTTCCTTACAATAACTACTCCGTTAAAGGCTGAATCTAAGTTTGCTTTTACCTTCAACTTGCAAGTTAAGCTTGTTAAATTATTTTCAATGCTTAACATGAAGTTATCAACATGTGCATTGGTGCACAGGAAGTAAATTAAGTTTTAAAAAATATGCTTTAAATGCTTTGTGTTTTAACAAGAAATTAAACCTGGAATTTTAAGGGCAGGCTTACAAATGTGGCTTGCCGGCACAAAACCACTAAGTAGTGAGTTACAAGGGTGACTTGGTCTGTCTTTTCTCAGCATTTTTAGGATTGATATTTTTTTCTTTTTACAGTGTCTAGAAGAGAGAGATTGTTGATGACTATTCTTACAAATGCTTAAATAGTTTTCTAAGAACATTTATACTTCTCTTGAGTAAATCCATGTTCTTGCAGAAATCTAGCTTGTGCCAGATGCCTAATTTCTAAACTTGCAAGACAAATTTCTGCTTAGCTGGTTAGGTAGGATCTGACAGTCATTTTGAATGCACTTTTGTTCTTGGTATTCTCTAGTAAAATAATGTGCTGTAGTATAAAGAAATGACAAGTAGCTCTTCCTTTCTGGTGAAACAGAGATTTTGAAGTAAAATGCGTATCTTTTTAAGTGTAGTAAGTGACTTTTAAAGCTACTTGAGGAATATGCATGTCGTTTGCATTCAGAACTATGAGACATCTGTTTCCTTACTCTTTTGTAGCTAACTGCTACTTTGGAACAAACAAAAGCTGAAGTTCTGCGTCTGCGCAGTGAAAGAGAGGAGTATGAAGCAACGATGAAGAAAGCCTTTATGCGTGGTGTATGTGCTTTGAATCTGGAAGCAATGACCATGTTCCAGGGCAAGGATAGTAGGACGGATCCTGGTCAGTATAAAAAGCCACTCTAATCTGGTAGTGAGTGTGGAGTTTGTTGGGTTTACTTGTCTGGGGGGTTTTGTTTGTTTTAAAGGATTCTCTTCTCTCTCTCTGTTTGTGTTTTTTTTTGGGGGGGCGGGGGGGTGGGTTTTTTTTCTGTGTTTTTTTTTTGTTTGTTTTTTAATTTGAGGACATGCAAAGATTATCAGACTGCCTGGTTTAGAAAGTCCTGTTGAATATGTTGAGAAATATTTGATGCTGAACTTTGTACTGCTGTAGTTGAAAGGTGGAACATGTTCTCTTTATCTTGCTTGGAGGGTGATAACCTGCGACTGCAGGCAGAAAAAGAAGACAGGGATGGCAAACATCTTAAAATACTGCAGAAGGCTATGCAGAATTCTGTCAGCAACCGGGTTATGGAGTGATGAGGGGAAACCCTGGAAAACCCTCCTCTGTTCTCTGGAATATCAATGTGCAATGAATCTGCTTTTCCCAGAAATCTCTCCCTTCTTTCTTAATCTTGCCATATAATGCAAAAAGGGCAAGTAAATCTCCTAGGTTCTGTGTTTAGATGGAGTTCTGTGCCAGAACAGGAAACACCAGCCTAATAATATCACAACACACTCATAAAACTTGTGCAGCCATGCAGGAAAGCGTTGCATACTGTTACTGATGTGATGGAATCACCCCCTTAGAGTGAGACAGTCTATAGCAGCAGGAGCATAATCATGCTGGTGCAGCAGTCTACACTGAAATGAAAAGAACTGTGCCAGCAGGAGTGTCACAGCTGTACTTGCGGTTTAACAAGCCACTGTACTGGCAGCAGTTGTTAATGGTCTTAGGCAAGAAACTTAAGTTGCTAAACTTAACAATCTCATACCAGAAGTTTCTAAACTACTTCAGAAAAATTCCTCACTAAAAGCATAAATATGAAGAGGAAATAAAAACCTGAAGAGGGTTTTTTAGAGAATACTTACCTGAGCAGCTGTCTGAGCCTGTGAAATATATGCAGTATTTGTGCAGTTGCTTAGGAAACTAGAATAAGACATTGGCTAAGTGCAGTAGCTGTGTGCTAATGAAAACACAGGATCAGTATTTGAGGAAGGTCAAGAATGAATGATTTCTCGAAGATACTGAGTTTAGGAATAAAGTTACAGGGCATTGTGCAAGTACTTTATTTTTTACTGTTTTATAAAGACCTACTTTCTCTAGAAGATCTAGCATACATTTCTTTGTTTATTGTTTTCTAAAACCATGCAACAGACAGTGGTCTCCCTAATAATGATGGGTGACTGAGTGGTGCGAAATAGGAAAACATTGTTTCTGTAAACCTGTGAAGAAGAGGGTAAGTAGGAAGAAAATTAAGAAAACTGAGTTTTAAAACTGCTACAACTAACCCCAGGGGTTCATGGGCCAAACCACTTGAGCTATGAGGCAGGAGCTGATATGCTACACAGGCAAATGCCTGGAGATTTTGCTGTACTGGACAACACTGGGGTGCCTGTAGCTAACTTTCCGTGTGTGCAGCATCATGCTCTTTAATTTCCTGTGGTCAGTGTAGTCCACATCAAGCTTCATAGCATCTCACGGTCCCTGTTGTCTTGTTGCGGTTCTCTGTTGTGGGCCATCTTCTTCCACTGCCTCTCATACCACCTTCTCCCCTGCTCCAGACACACTGCATTTCTTGCTACAGCCAGAAGGTGGATTCGATTAGGTTAGTTAAATAATTATTTAATATGGTTGTGCAACCATTTATTTTCAGTCTTTCTTAGGTATAGCAGAACAGTGATCAGGACAACAGGGGACTTAAAATGTCAGATTAGATGATTATTGTGATTTGTTCTATTCTTGTAGTCTGTGGACTTGTGCAAAGCATTTGACACTGTCTCGCATGACATCCTTGTCTCTAAGTTGGAGAGACATCAATTTGATAAGTGGACCACTCGGTGGATAAAGAACTGGCTGGATGGCCGCACGCAAAGAGTTGTGCTCAACGGCTCAATGTCCAGCTGGAGACCAGTAATGAGTGGTGTCCTTCAGGGATTGGTATTGGGACCGGTCTTGTTCAACATCTTTGTCAGTGACATGGACAGTGGGGTTGAGTGCACCCTCAGCAAGTTTGCCGATGACACCAAGCTGTGTGGTTTGGTTGATAGGCTGGAGGGAAGGAATGCCATCCAGAGGGCCCTTGACATGCTTCTGAGGTGGGCTGATGCCAACCTGATGAAGTTCAACCATGCCAAGTGCAAGGTTCTATACCTGGGTCAGAGCAATCCCAGGCGCAGCTACAGGTTGGGCAGAGAAGAGACTCAGAGCAGCCCTGTGCAGAAGGACTTGGGGGTGTTGGTCAATGAGAAAATGAACAGGAGCCGGCTGCAGTGTGTGCTCACAGCCCAGAAAGCCAGCCATATCCTTGGCTGTATCAAAAGGAGCATGACCAGCAGGTCGAGGGAGGTGATGCTGCCCCTCTACTCTGCTCTCCTGAGACCTCACTTGGAGTATTGTGTACAGTTCTGGTGTCCTCAACACAAGGAGGACATGGAACTGTTGCAACAAGTTTAGAGGAGGCCATGAGGATGATCAGGGGGCTGGAGCACCTCCCGTATGAAGATAGGCTGAGAAAGTTGGGGCTGTTCAGCCTGGAGAAGAGAAGGCTGCGTGGAGACCTCATAGCAGCCTTCCAGTATCTGAAGGGGACCTATAGGGATGCTGGGGAGGGACTCTTCATGAGGGACTGTAGTGATAGGACAAAGGGTAACGGGTTCAAACTTAAAGAGGGGAAGTTTAGATTGGATATGAGGAAGAAGTTCTTTACTGTAAGGGTGGTGATGCACTGGAATGGGTTGCCCAGGGAAGTTATGAATGCTCCATCGCTGGTGGTGTTCAAGGCTGGGTTGGACAGAGCCTTGGGTGGCATGGTTTAGTGTGAGGTGTCCCTCCCCATGGCAGGGGGGTTGGAACCTGATGATCTCAAGGTCCTTTTCAACCCTAACTATTTTATGATTCTCTGACATTAAAACTTCCATGTGTCAGTTAGTGATTGTATATGGAAATGAACACTGCAGTGCCACCTACTGTCATTGGGAAAAAAAGCAGAATTTGATCCCTTTACCTGTTTATTATTAGTAGTTTATTAATATGTACATTTAATATGTGTGCAATATACAGATAATATACCTATTATATACATTATAGTGTTGATTATTGATAGCGTACAAGTATTGCAACTTTAATAGGTCCATAACGTTTGGAGTCAACGCTGATGATCTAAAATCTATCTGGCTGGTATACTGACAGGTGATTTAAATTTTTAGAAATTACTATTGTAATAAGATTATTTTTAATCTCTTTATGTATTTAAAGGAACACTGAACCACTAGAAATATTAATTTTCCCTTAAAAAACTGACACTGCATTTTTAAGTAACATAGATCAGATCTGATTGGTCCCTAACAATGCATTGATTCTGTCTATGCATAAGCTTAATGTGAATGTGTATGCATATATACGTACAAAATGTGTATTATGGCATACTTTCACTCTTAAAATCCTTGAGTAGCTATTTGAATCTTCTTTACATTTTTCCTGCTCGCTTCAAGGGAGGGAAAAAACGCAACTGCCACATGGTGTCACTCTAGTCCCTGAAATGAGCAAAGTTTCCTTGGCTTGAACCTGCAGATAAGCATCATCTGCTTAAGAAATTTGATAGTAAATAAGAATTCCTCTCTTGGCTTCCTTTTAGGAAGTTTGCCTCCTAAATGGAAAGATTAAAACTGCTTGAAAAAGACATAGGGCTTAGGTCTACAGATCTGACCTCCCCAGGGTGTCTGCATTGCAAGACCAAAGAATCCTGGATGGAATTTGCACCAGCACAAGCTTACCCAGCTGCTGGGGGAAAATGAGAGCAAAAGGGCACTCATAGGTGGTCCCAGCCCTACAGACAGGATGTGCCCAGTGTCCAGCCATATATGTGGAAATGAGATGCTGCTAAGCATGGGTTTTGGCCCCTTGAAATGGCAGTACATTCTCAGGAAAGCTAAAATAACACTTTATTTTACTAACAATGATCCCCCTTAAGCTTCTTATGCCCTCACAGAAGTCTGGTGTGGCCTTTCTGTGGTTTGCTGTTTTCTACCTGAACTGGGTTTAGGCTTTAATATAAGAGTAGCTGTTGCACACTGAATTTAATAATGGTAGGCAGTACAGAGAAGCTCAGTTCTTTGCGCTACAAGTGTGTGACGTGTCACAGAGATGTTGCGGCATAACACAGAAACAAGTCCCTTGGAAAATATTACTTCCAGGCATCTGAGAAAGGTCAAATAAGGAATGTTTATATACTTTTATGCACACACGCCCTGCCCCCCAAATGAACAGGCTGATCCTTTTAATAAGGTTGTACGGAAGTCCCAAAGAATATCAGAATTTTACTCTGAGTTGACCTCTTCCCTTCCCCTCCCCCCTCAGGGTTTGCTAGATTCTGTGCTGATCTCATCACTTTGTGTTTCTAATAACAGATGTAGGAAGTAAGAGAAATAATAACAGTGCCATTGTTGCAGGAAGAATACCTGCTTCACAATATGATCTGCCCTCACCACCACCTCCTCCAGCAAATACTCTTCAGATGGAAGACATGGTAAGTGTGTAGCTGGAACAGAACTGTATTTCCTGAGTGACAAAAGCTAACTTCTTCAGTTGGAACATTATGAATAGAAGGCCAGGAATTCAAGGAGTTTGAAAGCAGTCTAAATGTAAAAAGAAACCTATGAGTATGTTCAGACTGCATTGTGTAAATGAAGTGATTGGGGCACAGCTGCTGTCATTTGCTATACTTTCATTAAGCTCTGCTTTTTGTTTTATTGAAAATATATTAAACTAATGAAGACAAGGTCATTATAATAAGTAGAATTTGCTCTTTAAAGTTCTTTCTTGAAAAAAGATCTTAAAAGTTTTGGTTGGGGTTTTTCTGGTGTTTTGTTTTGTGGGTTGTTTTCTTTCCAAAAAAAAAAGAGCTTAATATAATAACCTGAAAAGAAGAAAAACTGGCTGACTTGAAGCTTCATTTTAAGTGTAACATATATAGGCACTCAGAGAACTCAGCTTATTGTCCTGTCATGTCAGCTTAACAAGATCATTACCCAGTAGCTTGGATGTTTGGGACCTGCCCTGGAGTCATCCTGAAGATATTGCCACCATAAAACAATTTTAGACTAGAATACTGGTTAGAGCAGAGAAGATGTGTTTGCCTCTTTCCTTATTTTTCTTTCTAATAGTATCAAATGTTGTTCACATTGTTTCCACCTTTTTCAGGCAAATATTTTTAAACTAACCAGAAAACAGTAAAATTAGATAAAATATCTGCAAAGAAGTTAGATGTAGAAGAGTAGTTGGAATAGTCAAAAACTGACTGTCTAAAGAGTAAAATTATATTTTGTAGAAAGTTGTACTTATTCTTTGTAAACTCTGGTTTCATTCACAGTTTTCTGCCCACCTGGGTCATGCAAGCACTTCTCAGACAAGGCTGGATTCTGATTCTCCAGTAATAGTCACTAGCACAGCTGCAGGGTCTGGTGTGGCATCAACTCAAAAACTGGTAACATACTAAAATTAACTTCTTGGGGTTTAAGGCATAATTATAGCAGATACTAGTTTGGGTATCATTTTTCCACATTTTTCAGTGCAGCGCAAGTATGTAGTTTAGGAAGCTGCATATGTAGCTGGGTTTACATAGCTGTGTGAAGACACTACCTTGCAAGTGTTCATTAATGTTACAGAAACCTTTTTATGTTAGGAGCAATTCTAAATTATTTTTGCAGTGGGGAGAGGAAGTGTGCATGCACACTTACATATAGCACAAGAACAATTAGTGCTTCTTGTTACAGAAAGATTATGCTTTACTTTCGTATCATGCTCTTTGGAATATCTCTCTCATTCCCTGTTCCATTTTTGTTGCTGAACTGTCTTTTTTATTTTCTCCATTGTCTTCTGCATTGCCCTCCTTTCTTTTTCCCATCTGATGCACTTTGCTACACACTGTCAGAGAAAGATGCAGCATTTTACTACTTGGAAGCCTTTTTGCGTCTGCTGTGTCACTGCTAGAAAGTCTGTCCAGGATGATGGAAGTGCCTGCAGCTGTCATTTGAGTATGCAGCCAGTGAGCAAACCTAAACTATCCATACTGTTTGAGTTTTGTCAAATTAGCCTTACTTCCCTCAGGACAGGTTAAAATGCTATCTCATACGTAAGGTGGAAAAAGATGGAATAAACCAGCTTGTGACTAGGTGGAGCAAATTCAGTCCTGTATAACATAACCGAATTACTTGCGACTTCCTATGTTCTGTTTAGGCATGTAACTGATGAAACTAAGCAGACATATTAGAGCATTGCAAATATGTTTAGATTTTTACCAACCAGTATTTCATTTATTTCTAGCCTATGGCAAAAGTAATAACATCTGCGCAACAGAAAGCAGGAAGAACAATCACTGCTCGAATCACGGGCCGAGCTGATATGGGACAAAAAGCCAGAATCTGTGGTAGTTTAGCAGTGATGGGAGTAGCTCCACCCATTAGTTCAGTCGTTGTTGAAAAACATCACCCAGTCACTCAGGTAAGTCAGAATTATGCTTGTAACAGCATTCTTAATACCTCACATCTGGTAGTAGTTTAAAGAAAAATGTCCATTGTAAAGTGGTATTAAACAAAGCTTAGACCGGGGGCCTGTTCAAAATAACAAACAGTACTGTCTTTGGTCTGGGTAGAAAGCACCGGTGAATAGAGGAAGTCAATATTGCCTTGTTAATGTATTTGTCTTGTTCCTATAGTAATTATTTCACAGTAGCAGCATTGGCTGTCTCTTTCTTGCCCGGCTCTTGCATGAGTCTTCCTCTTTCTAGAAGTGGTCAGTTGGTACAGCAGTGTTTGGTGTCATCGCCGTGCAACCACATCTTAAAGGCAAGTTTTGTGGTGTATGGCAGGAAGAGTGACTGAACCAGAGGTGGCAGAGATATAGATTAGCCTGACAGGCTATAGATCAGGTTAAGTGTATTGGGAGAGGGGGAAGTAAACCCATTGTCCAGAGGCGATCAGATTCATCAAGCCTGCTGCTTGTTGTGTTTTGAGTCCTCCTCTGCCTATTTATCCTGAAGAAAACACTGAAATAAGTGCATTAATAGGATATGAAATCAGCATACAAGAAGATTGTAAACAGTGGCCTGTATGGCCTGGCAATCACTACACTTTCAGACCAGTCTAAGCAGAAAATGTTTTCAACTGCAGGTGCATGAAACAGTTAACTGTTTTTTATATATTTTATCCTGTAAAGCAGGATCTTAGTTTTCTGTGTGTTATCTGAAAGTCCAGTTTGTCTTCAGCGATACTGCCAGAAGATTTACGTCAGGTCCCTTAATTTGAGCAGGAGTCACTGGTAACTGTGGGAGGAATATTCTGTTTTCACTCATTTCCTCCAGTGAATCAGGGCCCTGTAACAGGCTGTGCATGGTTTTCAAGAAGTTGGGCTCCTAAGCAGAAATCCGTATTTAAATTCTATGCCCTTAGGGGTTAGAGGTTTGGTGTGAGAATTCTTTCACTAGGACCAATTTCTGAGTTCAAACTGTGTGACTAGTGTGACAAGTGAAGTACCTGAGCTGCTGTACAAAAAGCTGACTTCTAAAAATGTAACAAGTGTGACAGCCACAGACAGATATTCCATATGCTCTTTCTGCAAAGAAATGCCTAAGTGAAGGTCAATCAGATTAAAGTATTTCTCTTGAATTATTTTGACAAGGGGAGAGAGGTTACCTTGATTAAAAGCAGAATTACTACTGTTTATTGCAGTAAGGTAGGTAGTTTTTTGGAGGGAGAAAATTAATATTTAAATAAATGCAAACCTTTTCCTTTCAGAGACCAGAGACCTTTCAGAGACTTCCTCATAGCAAATACTGAACTTCAAAAGGAAAGTTGGCACAATTAAATTAGCACTACATAGGAAAATTCTGAACAATTGGGTAAAAAACCAAACCAATCAACTTTGAAATAAGATTGACGTGATAAAAGCTCAGGCACTTGGTTAACTGGATATTTAGCCTTTTATTAGCATTTTATATTCTAAAAAGTATATTACAGATGAGGAAGATAAAGATTACTCATTAAGTGTATTTCAGTTTGCTGGGTTGCGAATCTTTCTGTTTGAACTACAGCTCACTTACAGCTATTATAAGGTGGAATTCTTTGTGCTGTTAAATGTTTTCATGTATGTGATTACTTTTCAGCAAACCATATCTCAAGCCACTGCTGCTAAATATCCTCGAACTCTGCTCCATTCTTCTGGCTCAACCACTGTGATACCTGTGGGACAAGTTGGGCGAATGCTTCAGGGCCAAACTCATACCAGTGTTCAGTCAATAAAAGTTGTTGACTGAGTGACTTTCTCACCAGTGGGGGTTTTTATCAAGGTACAATTTAAACCTCTTTACAGTCTTTTTGGATTTGATGTATCAAGGCCTAAAATATGCATCATGTTTTTATCCTTTTCTAAAAAATACTTTTTAAAGTAAAACTGCTTTTATAGTAAGCATCTGGAGGGGATAAAAAGAACTTGAAATGTTGTTCTACCTCCAAACTATTTGAGAACTTATTTTATTAAGATAAACAGTTTCTATTTAAGGTATCTTTTGCACACTTTTAAATAAAGGATAAATGCATTTTTTTTGTCTGAATCTCTTTGTTCAGTCCCAATGTTACCAACATATATTTTGAAGTGAAAATTAAATTTATTTTTGTTACATATGCTTTTTTTAGTTGCCAATGCAACTAAGTGTAGTTGATGTGCATTTCAATTATCCTACAACAGCATACTTTAAATGAAGGTAGTATACTTCATATCCAGGGTGCAACTTAGGCAAGGTGTGGTACCGAATCCATCAGTCTGATAAACACTCTCATTTTCCAAGCTAATGTGTCAGAACTTGAGGCATACCTGTCAGGGTCTAAGAATTTGTGATCTGAGATCTCTAATACCAGTCTGTTCTTCATATTCCTGTGATTCTCTGCAGCCACATCAAAACAGGCTGCACACAAGAGGGCAGTTAGGCGTAACATTTCAGAGTAAGACACAAATCGTGATCTTTTGAGTACAAACAGTAAGATGCAGTACAAAATATTGCTAGCTATGTACACACAGACAAGGCAATTCAGTTCTTCCGTTATGTGATAAAACTATTGCTATTTTATTAGAGCAGACTACAAAGAGAGACATGCTATATAATTTTTCAGATATGAAATATATTCAGTAAAGAGGAAACCTTTAAACATGTTCAGCAAGACACTACCAAGTCTTAATTCAAGACATGAAAAAGAAATAGATAAATAATTGCTAGATATACTAACTATTAAATATAAAATATTCTTTTTTGAGTATGTATTCAAGGTTATGCCATGATAGGCCATCCTCACATGGTTTTAAATATGATACTTTCATGTATTTTCACTACATAAATCAAATGCTGAAGAAGGAAGACTTGTCCTAATCGTAGCTGTGTTTAAACAAGAGAAGAGCCCTCTTCTGACAGGAACACTATAATCCTAGCAAGACCTTACATAAACCTGAATCCTAAATGAGGCCAGGTGCCAGCCTGTCTCTGGAAGTGTTGATTTATACACATAATTTTCACCTATTAATTTTATTCAGGTATAAAACATCTCATTTACATTTCATGTCAAACAAAATAGCTTGATTTGCAGTTCCAGTACAGAATTAGTGTATCAATGTTTAGCCAGGTGTAGAACCTGGGCAGGGAGACAGAGGAGTGTGGTTTTTGCTTATCAGTATAGTAATACATTGCCAGCCATTCACTCTTAATTCTTTAAATCATTGTGTAGCAAGCTTATGAGAGAACTAACCAATATTTCAGGAGTGGAAGTTCTTTTAGCTTGGAAAAAGTCTTACAACTTCAAAACAGGTTTTTGTTTCCAGAAAAGATACTGTTTGTATTTGAAAGTCACTTTCCATCTGGCATGTAAATCCATCAGATACGCCATGTTTTACTGATGAACTCATGAAATAGCACATTTTCTTGAGTCCATGCAAGTGCTACTTGCAGCTCTGATGTTCTCTGTAAAAGTAAGAGGAGAAATCGCTTGACATGGTCTGCATTTCACAAGGTCAGACTAACCTAACTAAGGACTACCCAATCACATTCGCTTGCAGGACAAAGGAGGGAAGCAAAATTTCTTTGTCTTCCTTTAGAAATCACAAGTCTTGCTTAAATGCCCTTTCTCAAGGATTGTCACCCCCCAGGAAGAGCATAGTCCCAGAAAGGACGTTTGTCCTCCAGCTCTGCCACAGTTGCACCTTCCCAGGAGCAGCAAGTGCCTCTGCACTGCGCTGCCACCTGGCAGAGGACAGTGTAAAGTGGTCTCTAACAACTTACCAGCTAAAGGCTGAAATCCTGCTTCCACCAGATCTTCGTATATGTGCTTAACAGGATTCTGACGAGCCAGCAGCATACCGTGTAACCAGATGAGCAACATTCTATTTCCGTGTTCCTTGTAACTTTTTCTCCCTATGCAATACACAAAGCATTTGACTGTTCCATATGCTGGAAACAGGATATTTTGTGCTTTTGTACTTCTAGAGTTCCAAGAGGTTTTAAAACGTAATCATTTAACTATTTCCTTTCTCGCCCAGAAGCAAAATGATGACTGAGGCTTACAAAATTGGCTGCAGTAAAGGGAGGGAAAAGCTAATACACCTTAATATGATTTTTTCCTTTCATTTTTCCTCGATGTGTGGAGTATATTGTGGAGTAGTAGTAAGCTAGTACAATGCATGCTGTAGAAGTATGGTTTTCCCAGCACTTGAGGGACCTGAAACCAAAAAGTGCTGGTTTATGGCAGCTGTCAAGACAGGGCATGAACAAGGTCTTCTGTGTCACAAGGTTTCCCAGGTCCTCACTTGCAGCATGACCTGCAAGACCCTTCCATGCCACTCAGTGTTTCTGGTTTTGATTTCCAAAGATGAAGATTCCTTCAGGCGAAGAGGGGGGAACAGAAGTGGCCTCTACTTCTACATCACCACCACCCAGGAACCAGGGACAAGGCTTGTACCCCCTCACTGCTCTTTTTCATTATTTGAATAAGAGCAGTATGGCAATTGTGAATGTGATACTCACATAGTTTAAAAAGCCACTCTGCCTTGTGGTTTTTATAGCTTACCTATTATGTCTATCCATTCAGGTATAGTTACCTGTCCATTGTTCTTCAATAGCTCTAATTTGTTCACCTGTAAACTTCCAGAACAGGGCCAGTTTTTTCCATTCCTGGGGCTTTAACTGTTTATATGCTAGATTCCAAAGGGAGGAACGGATCTGCTTGGTCTGTGTGCTATGATCTTGTTTGAAGGACAAGCTGAAGTCTGACCCATCATCACTGTGAACCAGATGTTCCTGAAGAAGAAAGCAGATGATAAATGTTGTAATGAAGCTGGGAACTTCACTTAGAGAGCAGTGAACATTATGTCCTCTACAGCCACATGTAGCTGCTGACAAGTGATTTGTTCAGTGCAGGTAAAGGAGCTATGTTTGGCTAGCTGAGCTTTTTGGAAGATGTGTCAGCATGGATGATGTTATTACAGTCTAAGTAATATAACGGAAATGAATCCTGCCTGTGTCTGTTGCTCTGTCATATTAAGTTAAATTCAAAGTAAACCACTTCGTTTCTCTGGCTCTTGCTACGCAATAGCAAGTAACAGCAGGTCCTGTGCCAGTACTGCTGTGCTCATTGGCTCTGTCTACTTTGTATGCCATATTTTGAACACGGTTGTGTCTCAAGCACAGCTCTTACTCTTTTTCTTGGTTCTAGAAGTACTGACTTCTCCCTGCTCATGCTGTTCTGCCTCTGCCCGTCAGCTCAGCTTGCCTGAAATGGGGACTTGGCAGGTCATTTGGTGGCAGCATGAGCTTTTGGGTTTAGTGTGTGGAGCCCTATTCAGCAAAGTGTCCAAGCACTGGCAAGCACAAGTGGTTTGAACCTGGATCTAGTTTTATTGCCAGCATAAGCAAAATTAGGTAGGAAACAAAACTACAAGCACCCTCCAAATGAAAAGTGATGTTGCTACTGTATGCATGATACAGGAGTGAAGGGATTGCTTCTTGTTTGGGCACCTCTGCAAAAGCAACATTTAAAATCTAGCAGTGATTTCAGCCTTGGCTGAACAGTGCCCAGTGGAAAGCCTCTTTCCTAGTGTAGGTAAGCTCAAACTACTTTTGTATTTCTTTTTGTTTATGTGCTAGTCCTGTTTCAAATCAGTCTCCAAAGTGAAAAATGTCTTCAGGAAGTTGGTATGGGATTACAGAGCAGCTACTAAGCAAAAAAGGAAATGGCAGCATGCCACATTTTAAAGTGCTAAGCATAAAATACTCCATTCCACATAAAATTCAGAAATATACAACAGGGTTGGTTCCTAACCTTATGAGAGTCTTGCGAGAAAAATAATCTTCATTCAGTAACTAAGCTTTTTCATGTATGTTTGATTCCATTTTTCTAGTGCAGACTTTATTGTATGCTTCCTGATAACATGCAAGGTGAGGACTAGGGCATTCTACCAGGCAGCTTCAGGCTCTCCCTGGTTCAGAGAGGGTTTGTAAAAACCTCTGAGGTATAGAAAAACAAAACCAACAAAAAACCTACAGGCGAACAAATAGAAAAGAGGGCAAATGGAGAGAGCAAGGCACTCCCACACATTAGTGTCATGTATACTTCCTCACAGCAACGTGACATTTCCTTTGTAACTAATGCCTTGTCACAGATGGTAAGTCAGCTAAGTGTAACAAAAAGTTCTCAAAATAATGGTTCAAAACACTCTGGTTTCCTATATGGTAAAGCCACCTGAGCAACGTCATATTCCATAACACTAAGATCTAAGCAGCTGCCAAAGGCTGTGCTCTTAGTAATGAGATACAAACACTTTTGTTTCTATTCCCAACATCTGTGGAGCTCCTGAGGAAGGCCATCTGCCTAGACATCTTCTCCTCAGGCAATTCAGTAAATAATGCTAAGAGTTAGAAGCATTAAGGGTTCACTGCTGTCAGACTTGCCATGTCTCCTTTGGCAAGAGATTACTTATAATTCCCCTTTTAAGCCAAAAGAAACAATCATGTACCTGACAACTCCAGCTGAACTGATGCAAAATCAAATATGCATAACACAGGGAGTTCATGGACGTGTTTTTCATTATGATGAGTCTAGATTGGTGATTTACCAGCACAATGCTCTGTAACATGAAGTATCATGGATTTGGGCACCTAAGGATGAAGTGGGGTGGTAAAAATGGCTAATTCATGTGCTGGTACTCGGGCAGGATCCATGTGCTTTTACCACCCAAGTGTGGGAGGCACTTGGCTAACCTGGTAAAATAAACACTCCCTGGCAGTAAGCAGGAGTGATAATGAAGTTGGATATTTGTGTAACAGCTCAGCAATGAAGCACAAGAGCTGACAGTCACACAAATTCCTTTCACTAGTCCTTTTGCCGTGGTTTGCTAGCTCTGGAGCTCCCAGATTTACTTGCTTGACATAGATAAACTGTGTCAGCATCTTCTTTCTTGCAGGTTTTAGGGTGGATGCTACAAGAGATGTCTTTTACTTCATCACCAGGACCTGTCTCCAGACAAAAGGTGTACCTGAGAAAGCTTAGAGGTTTTGAACTGTATTGTGTCAAAACCATGACATGGAGCCCACATAAACCAATTTATCAAGGCCAGTCTTGCAGCTTGCCAAAAGGAACCACCAAAAGGAAGCAAAAAGTGCTTCAGGATCAGAATTTGCTGTACTCCCTCAGTGTTCTCCTCAGTGTAATGAAAAGCGTCTCTTACCTGTTTCATGGCATAATACCTTTCTGCTTTAATGATCATATCTACAATGAGGGCATGATTGCTCCTTGATGCCACAGCTAGTGCAGTTTTTCCATGCTGAAAGCAGAAACAGTGAATCAGAACATTATCTGTTATATTTAGGATTAGTATATGATAGAAAAAACAGGAAGTTTGTTTACAGAGCCATATCCCTTCTCCTCAAGAAAATGTATTGCTGCAGTTTTATGGCTTCAGGGTAGCTACTGTCAAAGTTCTGCGCTTTGCAGGAGCTGTATCCCCTAGCCGAGAGTGGTCAGTTCTTTCCTGCATTAAACTACCCCTACAGAATTTCTGTTGAGGTACAGCTGCTCTCAGAAACGTTCTGCACTCAGACTGCTGCTACTTCATACCAGATTGTGGCTCCCCAGTCACAGCTTCCAAGTGCCCGCTGCAAGCCCAGGCACCCACAGGCTGAGAATACTACACACAAGACTCTGTTCCCATTTTATGATTAGGCTGGCATTTCAGATGGGTAGGCTAGCAAGGTTGGAAACCTCCAGCTTTTAGGGCAAATCTGTCTTGTTTCAGCTGGTAAGAGAAACTGGCTCACAGAATCACAGAATCATAGAATAGTTAGGATTGGAAAGGACCTTAAGATCACCTAGTTCCATCCCATGTGCCATGGGCAGGGACACCTCACACTAAACCATGCCATCCAAGGCTATGTCCAGCCTGGCCTTGAGCACCGCCAGTGATGGAGCATTCACAGCTTCCTTGGGCAACCCATTCCAGTGCCTCATCACCCTCACAGTAAAGAATTTCCTCCTTATATCCAATCTAAACTTCCCCTGTTTAAGTTTGAACCCGTTACCCCTTGTCCTATCACTACAGTCCCTAGTGAATAGTCCCTCCCCGGCATCCTTATAGGCCCCCTTCAGATACTGGAAGGCTGCTATGAGGTCTCCACGCAGCCTTCTCTTCTCCAGGCTGAACAGACCCAACTTTCTCATCCTATCTTCATATGGGAGGTGCTCCAGTCCCCTCATCATCCTCGTGGCTCTCCTCTGGACTTGTTCCAACACTTCCGTGTCCTTTTTATGTTGAGGACACCAGAACTGCTCACAATACTCCAAGTGAGGTCTCAGGAGAGCAGAGTAGAGGGGCAGCATCACCTCCCTCGACCTGCTGGTCACACTCCTTTTGATGCAGCCCAGGATATGGTTGGCTTTCTGGGCTGAAGCGCACACTGCAGCCGGCTCATGTTCATTTTCTCGTCGACCAACACCCCCAAGTCCTTCTCCTTGGGCTGCTCTCAATCTCTTCTCTGCCCAACCTGTAGCTGTGCCTGGGATTGCTCCGCCCCAGGTGTAGGACCTTGCACTTGCCATGGTTAAACTTCATCAGGTTGGCATCAGACCACCTCACAAGCGTGTCACAGTCCCTCTGGATGGCATTCTTTCCCTCCAGCGTTATCAACCGAACCACACAGCTTGGTGTCATCGGCAAACTTGCTGAGGGCGCACTCAATCCCACTGTCCATGTCACCAACGAAGATGTTGAACAGGACCGGTTATTTTCTGTACCTGCCCTTGGAATGCAGTTGGGTGGAAACAATTTTCCCATGGCAAAGGCAGTAACTAAAGTAGACAAGATTTCATTCTGTGTTAGCCCATATGAGAACTGCAGCTCTCCAGCTAGTGCAGGTACAACTCTTAATGGGAAAGCTTAACTGTTAAGGCATAATAGTTAGACATCACTGTTAAGGCTTAACAATGCAGCATGATAAACACCAAATCTGTCAACCCAATTATACAGGAAGTCAGTGTAGTGGTAACAGTATAAGAAGGGGAAGCTCAGTCTTGCAATTTAGCAGAATTTGTAAAAGCTGTATTTGGTACTTTGTCCTTTCAAAAGCACTTTGGCAGAGGCTCTTTGTTTTGGCACTTCTTCCAGCTGTTCCTGCCTCTGTCCTTCCAGGCTGAACATCAGCAACAGATCTAAGCACCCACTTGAGCAGACCTGGGATGTCTTCTCAAGGACACAGCACCATGATTTCCAGGTGGTCCATCATGTTGCCATCGCTGCAGTTAGTGAAGCTGGCAGTACCTGTGCCTCTCCTGGCAATGAACACTGCATGCACACTCTTGCAACAGCCACAGGCCGTTTTCCACTCCATAAGCCTAGTCCTTTTTTCCAGCAGAGGTCTCTGGCAGCAGGGTTTACCCTTCAAGCTATGGAGCTTGGAAGCTCTTCACTAAAACCATTTCATATCTCTGCAAGCTGCGTAAGGCAATATAAAAAGAAGACTTCCTTTGTAACAACTAACGGCTTTACCTAGGAAAGAGAACTGCCAGTAAGTGTTTTCTGCATCTCTGGGAAGAAGGTTATAAAACAAAACATAAAATCACAATGTCCTTGCACATGTAGGGAATGGAATCTACCTTATCCACAGCCCTGAGATCACAGCCTGCCTTCAGCAGCACTTCCACCAGCTCCACATTGCCAAGATCAGCTGCCAGATGTAGTGGGGTTTCCTGCCTCTGTAATTAATGACACCAAATAAATACAGTAAGCCAAATTCTGTCTTAGAAATAGAGTGCTCATAATCTGAATCTGAAGAAGATTCACATGAGATGGCCTTGGAAAGGAAACACTGAACAGGATGAAATCATTTAACTTCTGAGTGAACTACCTGCCAGTTTTGTCCCAGACAAATAGGACAGCATCTGGGATCTCTGCAGAAAACCAGGCAGGAGTTCCAGCTGGCTCAGAAAAAAGGCACTGTCATGCCCCTGTAATGTACTGTAATTTAACAAGCTCTCTCTCTTCCCTCTTAAAACAAGGTGTTTTGGACAGAGTGCTTCATGCAGCTGCCAACCCCCACCCATACTGTCCTCTTGAGTAACCTTTTCCCAGTTGAAGCTCATACAAAGACAACTGGACATCCGTAATTTTGAACACTACAGCAGGGTTTGTTAGCCAGCACTGCCACAAAATGATGATATGTAGTGGAAATCTACCTGCTCCGTAATGGGTTCAGTGAACCTTAAACCACACATACACCCCCCACACCCCCCCACGAAAAAAGGAGGAAAAAAAAAATAAAGAAGGAATAAACAAGACCAAATTATTAACAAGAAATACAGCTAAAGGAGCATTCAGCTTCAAGTCTAATCTTTAGGCCTTAAATGAGGGTTGTGTAGTCACTACAAAACTGCATGCACCCAAATGAAACCTATTTATTTATCCTTCTGCAGAATATTAGAAATTCCAGCTATCTGTGGGTGTCATGCAGCAGCAAATAAGGTATGTTGTCATTTGTGGAAGCCCTGCATATCTTCTGGACATCTCCTGTAGCATGCTTCATGTGACACAGCATCCTTTTAGGTGGAAGGTTTTGTACCTGCACTTCTCTGATGTTGCAAGTCCACATTCTGCAGGTCTGATTAGAAAACTTTTGTTCTTTAAATCTTGACTTAAAGTTTGCAGACTCAAACACCAAGATCTTACACACAAAGAAACACCAGCCTCAGGGTTCCACCTTGGAGTCTCTCATCAGCTCTTTTGGGAATACACACTATGACACATGACCTCATAAATTTCCTACTGTAATACACCCTACTTTCTTTGCTGCAATAATTTAGGGATATGCATGCAGCTGAGGTATGTAACTTCAGACATGCCAGGGACAAAGCATGGAACATTTCTAAATGATGTGCTCAGGAACAAAATTCTCTATTTTATGTAACAGAAGAGCTTATTGTCATACTTGACTCCAGCCACTAACTACAGCCTCTGGCTGCTACTAAAATGTGTACAAATTAATCCTTAGCAATCAAATGATCAATGAGAAGAGGCAAACTACAGATTTCTCAAAGACTACTCCTTGTTACTCTTGTGGGGAGCATCCCCATCCGACATGTGGGAGTCCAGGATGTGTTTCCCCAACAGGAAGCCATAGTGCCCAGTGTAAGACTTAAGAGACCTGGTGGGACAGTCTTCCCACAGCTGAGATGTATGGCTGATGGGGAGGGGGAGAGATTCGCTTTGAAGGGACACAGCTGGCAGGCTGGTCTATACACAGCTTGTGTCTCAATGTCTGCCCCGTCCCTTGCGGCCAGGGCACCAGTGTAGAACGTCCATATGGCCAGTGTACAAACTTCTGCTACCAGCCATGAGCCCTGCATGTCATCCAGATCTTTGGAGGCCTGGTTGTTGGCTAGGTTGCTGTAGACCACTTCCACCACCATTAACTCCCTCAAATACTGAATAGCTTCTTCTATGGTAATCTACATGTCTTGCTGGTTTACAACACCTTCTTTGAGGAGCTACCTTGCATTCACACTCAGTGAACTGGCCAACAGCCAGCTAGGCCTCCAAAGACCCCTGGTACCAAGCAGAAACAAAAAGATCCTGGTAAAGGTGGAGAAAGGAGATACCAGTGTCTCTGAGTGTCCTCCGACCACAAACCTTTCAGTTAACACCCAGACACACCAACTGATTTCACCAGACATTTCGTCCTTCAGTGTGATGTTGTGTTGTGGGGAGCAGCTCTGGACATCTGCTTAGTTGTGTCTCCTCCTAGCCTCTTGCCCCACCCCGGTGTATGCCCAGGGGGAAGCAGAGTGTGAAACAGAGAGGGCTTTGGTGTTGCGCAAGCATAGTTTAGTAGCAGCTGAAAAACTCTGCCTTACCAACAGTGTTTTGGTCACGAATCTGAAACACAGCACACTATGGGTTGCTATTAAAAAATTAACTCTATCCCAGCCACGTGACCCTCTGTACTGAGTTTCCACCTGAGATCCGTGCCATTGAGACAATTCTGTCATTTATTACACATGAACTGTAATACTTGAACAATCAATTCACACAAGTATTTTCTGGGTATATAGCATTTTGCTATCCTTATCTTGCAGAAACAATACTAGCACAGCATGTACCAATGACTAATACGCATGTACACATGCAAAATGATAAGGAGGGAACTGCCTCTTCCTTCCTATTTTTTCATACCCTGAGCTCAGGAGCAAAAAAAATCTCCTTGTTAGCAGCAAAGTTATGTTAATTCCCAGCTTTTCTTACGTGATTTAAGGAGTTTATATCCTGATTGGCATCCAAGAGTCTTTTTACTACCAGTAGATGGTTATTGGTGACTGCTAAATGAAGAGGGGAGTTCTTCTGCTGTGGAGGGAAAATAATAGACTATTATCCTTCGTATATTATTAGATGTCCATTTAAACAAAAAAGAGGTTTTTGTTAAAATCCACCCCTTGGAAAGGTGATATGCGCTAGCAGACGTTCCAGACTGCAGAAAACACACCTTGAGGTGCAGAGCTATGCCACACATGGTAGCCTGCTCCTGCAACACCCCGGCGGCAGCAGGTAAACAAACACTAACTGAGGAATTTGGAAATGTTGAGCCCACAGACTGAGTATCAGTGTGTCACCGCTTAGGAACACAGCAAGGTACTCCTCTGATGTGTTCATACCTTGGATATGCTGCTACCCTTGGCTGATAATAGAGGGCTTAGGACGTTTCTGTTCCCACAGAAAATGGGGTTTGCCCTCAGTTGAGTAGGCTGGAGGCAGATTTATTCTCTGCTGGGTGAACAGATGTCAAAATCTACTTTCCGGGGATAAACTCTTGTTACATACTGCTGCTGGAAATATTGTTCATATGAAACTGACTTGCTATCGTATTTATACAAAGCAAATTACAGCTAGAAATAAATTAATTTGGTTTTATTTTCTTTGAGAGATGATTACTATTAAAATAACTGAGGCACAGATACACCACCAGTCACAATCCAGCCATTAAATGGGTAACATCACTATATGTTGAACCTGTGAGTTGTCAGTTTTTTGTTAAATAGAGCTAAAGAATCATCCCATACTAGTGCCACTGATGGGTGCCAGACAACCATTCATTAGTGTCTTTATAAACCACAGCCATTTCTTCAGGGCTACGGAAAAGTAAAGCAAGCTTTTATGTAATGCTGTGCTGGAAATGTTTCCAAAATGAAATTTACAATTTTACGAGTTGCTTCTGCTACAGAAAGCCAAAGAAAACAGGCAGCACAACTACCTCATCTTCAAATAAATAATTGCAAGCACACCATGAATTCTTCTTCCTTGATAACATTACACAGCAGGCCAGTGATCGTGGCATAAGTCACGAAGGTGCTACTTTCATCCCGTACTGTAGAAGCAGAAACTAATTTCCTATACACAGAAAATCTCAGATATAACAAAAACTGTAAAGTCTGAAATGAGACAAAATTCCAATACTAGAAATATCTCTTTCTTTTAAACCCCTAAGTACAGTGGCAGATTTTGAAGGCACATGTCTTTAGTGCAGAGGGCAAAAGCACTGAAGTGTTTATTTACCTTTTATTTGCTTTCACTCATAATCAGTTGAAAGCATTAACTCTTTGCCCATGACACACAGGGAGGCCTGCGTCACTGCTGCGTAGTTCAAGCAGGGTACTTCACTCATCTTATCCTAATACCTGGTCGTTGGCTTAGCCTGGTCACCTTTACACTGCACTACACCAGTCTGCCCAAGTGTTCACTGGGTTTGTGCAACAGGACCTCATCTTTTTTGGTCCATACATATTGCTAACCAACATCCACAAACCACACAATAACATGTCTAGTAAAAAAATAAGGGACTATTCAATCTCCTTCAGCTGTCTAAATTCCCAGAGAAGGTCATAAAGGACAGGACAGGCTGAACAACAGAATAGTTAGACTGATACACACTCACCTCAGGTTTAAGAACCAGGTCAATATTCTTATCAATAAGAAAAGTAACCAAGGATAGATGTCCATTCTGAATTGCAATCTGCAGAGCACTGCTATTGTTCTGAAACAAATGGTAGAGATAGCAAAAACGTATGTTTTTATTGCCGGAAGAACAGTACTAAAGAGATCAGTAAATATAGGATAATCTTTTGCTTAAATTTGTGTTATTATCCCACTCCCCCAAAAATCTCCCTTTGACAAAATTATATAAACCAAAGTGAATCAGCTGTTAGCATGACCGGTGGTTTTGTAAACACTGAAGGAACTTCCCGTTTTTACTCTAACACAACAAACATGATAAACCCAACAGTATTCTATAGTCCTTCTCAATGTCTTTTAAGAAACTGAGGAATCAACATTGCCAGCTGATTTATCTGTGCCACAGACAACAACAATGCCAACATGTCTCCTCATCCGTTACTTCAGTTTGATCTTTAACAAGCAAGTAAAGTCACATTAACAAACTTTAAAAAATAAACCAGTAGAAAATTTTAGTTAATTCTGCTGAAATAAACAAGCCCTCAGTCTGCTGGAATCATAAACTTCTCATAGCAGGCAAGCTAGCACCATTCAACAGATGTGAGCTGGACTAAAGTCCAGGAACCAGATGTGGAGAGCAGGTTTGCATCAGTTCAGTCATATATGCTGCCAAAAAGGAGGATTTTCAATTACCCTAGCTGGTTACATTTCCTAGTCATATGTTTTACTACTGGACATGCAGTAAATAAAAAATCTCCACCACAGTACTCCATCAAATAAACCTATGCAATATTTCTTCCACATCAGTTTTATTCTGATAGCACTCTTTACATCCCCAATTCTACTTTATTAATTAATTTATTTCTTTTTTTACCATTTCATAAAAATAAGCACAACAAATATACTGTTAGCGCACACAGAAAAGAGAAGGTCTTTCCCACAGCCAGGATGTTCCAGTACCTGTGTGCTGGTGGGATATTGTGTACATACTTGAGTTAGAACATTGATGTCACTCCCTGCTTCCAGCAAGAGCTCAGCACATTTTTCATGACCTCCTTCAACAGACAAGTAAAATGGAGTTTCTCCATTCTAGACCAATAGAGAGAAAATGTCCATTTCAATTTAAGACACATGAGTGCAAGGCTGTGACACAAAATAGGTTAGCTCAATAAGATGCATTCAGCTCAAGAGAAAAGAGGAGATGTTCACCAAGCGCACAATATGAATGTTCCTAAATTAACACTTAAATGAAATAGGAACTCTCCAATCCCTAAGTGGCAGATGATATTTCTGTGGAAAGACGTATGGTGAGGTTTATGACACAGATAGATATTTCATAAATATGAATTACACTCTTATGAAAGAAGACTGCAAGCAACAAGCACAGAAGCAAAGACAGCAGGTAGCAATTTCTGCTGTTCAGCTCCAGGCAACACTGTTAGCACACCAGCACATATCATCAGAAACAAATTTTGTCACTCCAATGCCATGGATTTCTGATGAATTCCCAGCTCTAGTGCTAGTTATATGGTGCACTTTTAGCAGAAATAATCCTGTTGCATATTTATTTCAAATCTTCTCACTCCCAAAGAGTCTCCAAGTCTCCATAGTGAGTATCTAAAAGAAGTTATATCAGCTGAATAATGATCTAGTCCCTGCTTCCCAACTCCTAAAATACACAAAGCTTTACTGAAAGTTACTCTAGTGTTTCAGCATTCACAGAAGCATCAATAAATCCTGATTCTTCTTTGCTTTTCCTCCTGCCACTGTTATTCTGGTAGTATCTTCATGTAGTGGTTTGCTCATGCTGAGGAAAGAGAGACCTGTTTATTCATGGATCAGAACATCTCCAGCTGGACAGGAAGGTCGCACCTCTGGCCAGGGCAAGGCAGGGACACAAAAAGTACAAGTTTGAGTGCAGAAGCAACATTGTTAGACAGGCTTGGAAACAGCAGGGCTTCACATTTCAAAGGGATTCCTTTCCCTAGGAGTTTGCATAGCTGGAAATACAGGCAAGTTGGATAAGAGAGAACCCATTGACAGATGAGTCTGCTGCTGATTAAGGAAGAGGAAGGCCCTGAGTAGGAGTGGGCATTCATTTTGCAAGCTGGGCCAGCAGAACAGACTATCAGCTATGTGGCAAGCTCCCGCAGTGGGTATGCCAGCCACAACAAAATGAATTAACTTGCCTAGTTTATTCCAGCTGGCCCATAGGAGAAACAGAAACATAAGGCCTCTTTGCAAAGCAGGAAAGCCAAGCTGAGTAGTTAGTATGCATTTCCCTCCTTCACCCCTACTTTAGGCCTCAAAAATTAAGCTCATGAGTGCACCAGATCAGGGGTACAATTTTCACAGCTACTGTGCAATTTATGAATGTGCTGGCTGAGCTGAGCTCACTGGCGCTGATCTAGGAAAGAAAAAGTGGGTAGGCAGTGTCTGCTGCCAGTGCTGCAGAGTCAACTGAGATCAGATAATCGAGGTACAAACCTGAGACCTCTTTGCCAAGGTGTCTGTGATGGTATGTGCTGGGTGTGCACAATGAACTGCCTCAGCGGATAGCCTGAGAAGCACCAGAGATGGTAAAAGGAATGGGATTACATGGCCAGAAATGTTGGAGGACAGGAAGCAAGATGGATGTTAGGCCCTCCTCTGTTTCTTTCTACCAGTAGTTGTGCAAGGGCATGCGGGATGCAGGAGAAGCCAATATGTGAGGAGTAAGGTACAGGGAAAGAGATAGTGAAGGAGTTAAAGGAGCTGAATTTATCAGAGGAGGTACAATAAAACAGGATGCAATAGTACTAGAAAAGCAACAGCTACTGAAATCTTCTCAGTGCAATATTTATTTATTTAAAATTTATTTTTTTAGTTGATCTTTCAAATCTCTATGTGTTTCAGTAAATTCTGTGCCCTTACCTCATTGAGGTCATTTATTTCCACCCACTGTCTGAGCAGAATTTTTACAACTTCACTGTGACCATTTTTGGCTGCTAGATGCAATGCTGTGTTTCCCTCCTTGAAATTAAAACATGAAGTAGTATATTATGAAACAAAAATGAAGACATAAGAATGAAGTTGAAACACCAAGTAAAAGCAGTACAAAGCCATTGGGTTTTTATGTATGTCTCCCTTTTACATACAAGGAGAAGCATGTTCCAAGATTAAGACTAAAACGAAAGGGGCCTTTTCACATGTATGTAGACATGGTGTAGCTAATTGTCTCATATTGTGAAAACTGTGGTGTGTGCCCAGTAAAAAGACCTAAAATTCTACTTCTTAAAGAATGAATCAGAAAACTTTGGGAACTGTTTCTACAATGATGGGAATAACACCAAGACCCCAAGATCACTGATTTAAAAATTAATGGCCAAAACCTAGCTACGTATATAGAAACTTGTCGTGTCTTTGATGACAACATGGTAATCTTCAATCTCCTTCACCATCAGTACAATTTCTCACTAGCTAATTAAGAAAAAAAACGTCACACATCAGCAAACAAATAAAATGAAAGAGCAAGTTCAGAAAGAGAATTAAGATTTGAGCTAGAAGACCATGCTGGCACAAGAAAGAGTATCAAAATGGCTAAAAGAACCCTGAAGCTTCAATTTCAAAGAATTCTAACCATCAGAGAAATTAGAGTCCAGAACAGCTTCCTGTTCAGAGCTTGGAGGGGATGGGGGTGGAAGGCAGAGGATGTCCTTTTCAGTTATTATGGATACACCGTGATTGCTTTTAGAAGATTAATTTCTGGCCTGGCTTCTTACCTACTTACTCTATAGGATCATAGTATTTGCCTCCCATCATTGCTGTTTATACCTTCAGCCTGCTAGATGTCTGGGACAGCACTGTCTTCTAACATTTACTGATAAACTCCTTAGCATGGAGAGCTCTGGCTTACACTGCAACTTTTAAATTATTACAAGAATGCTAAAAAAACCACCATCACTTCCTGGGTGCTTACTTACACAGTTCTATTAATGCAGTATCTGTCCATTTCACAATTTAAATGCCTTTTATTCCTGCAATGCCTCAGATGAGGAGAAATACCAACTTGCTCATTCCAAATATATCGAGCAAGGAAACTCTGACAGACATTTAGATACCTTAAAATGCAGTGTCAGAAGCAAACTCAATCAGATTGAAGTATTAAGACACTTCTGAAAAATCCTCATAGGTGTTTATTTGCATCCTGACACATTTAAACACCTTCGAAAAATTAGTCATGTGGGATTTAGCAGTGACAGAAAGACAGTCAAGCAGCGTGAAAAGCAGAAATATGATCTCCCAGAACAGAGGCTAGCATCTTAATTACCAGACTTTCTCACTTCTCCCAACAGACAGCATATGCTGGTCTTACTTTACACGAATTACTAATGTGTATGGAAAAGTCTTCTGGCACTAAGACAAGAAGTCCCACTGCCTTCCCTTAATTACTGATGAATCATCATCCTTGTGTGTTTGCTGGTCCAATGAATATCCTTGTGTGCTTGTTGGTCCAATGAATATCATTACCAGCACATCTGTATAGCTTACCCACAATACTTCATTGCATAATAACTACACTGAAATGAAGTAATCTTTCGTAAGCATATGTTTAGTTGTACTTCTGTAAAAAAGAAACCTTTACCTTATCTTTTTCAGATGTAAACAGCTTCAGAGTAATCAAATTGTTTATCATGTCAACATGGCCTTTTTCAGATGCCAGAAGGAATGGCTTTTTACCTCTCTAGAAAAAAAGAAATGGTATTATTGAAAATAAAAATACTTGCTTTCAGACACTAGATATATGGCATGCATATCTGTATTAAAAATTATATATGATTAAGTAGATTTTAAAAAGTACATGTACACAAGAGTAAGAATTTAAAAAAATTGCAATATTTAGTGTAAAAAACCAGACTACACATCTTGCATACACTGAAGAAAACATTTGAAAACTGTTCAGAAAAGGTAGAAAATGTGTTAAAAATATTTAATCATTCTCAATATGAAAGTATTTATCAGAAGAACTGTGTCATTAAAAATCTGAGGATGCTCAGAAATAGGCAGTGAAGAAGTTGCAAGATTCATTTCCATGGCATAACATGATGTGAATTCTGCAAGCACAGACCAGAACAATCATATCTTGGATGCTTTATCCAGGAGCCCTGAATTTAGTGCTCTACATTGTGGGGTTTTTGGTCATGGTCAAACTGCAAAAATTTTTCAAGCTGTTTACAGCTCTACTGCAGAAAGTTATCCTGACATAAAACCATACTACTGGACAGACAGTGGGGCCATCTAATCAAATAGCTAGATGGCTTCACTACCTGATTGTGGCCTATATTAAATGTCTCCGAAAAAAAAAATGCAAGCAACTAATAGATAATTATGAAATAACCTCAACATAAAGAAGATTCTTCCTCACCTTTCTTTTCCCAAGGCTTAGGCCACAAAGGTTTCTTTTGTTAAATTAACTCTGTGACTTGTCTTAAGTGGAAAAAATTCAGAATTTTGCACCATTGGGTCAACACAATTCAAGTCTTAAAAAAAATACAGGGAACCTTTGTACTATTGTCGAGAGATCCTACAAGAATGAATTTCCTCATGTAAAGATAAAATACCCTACTTAGCTAAGTAAGCCTTCAAAGCAAGATCCCTAAGCTGTGGGAAGGAAAAATTAAAACGCAGCAAACCTGATGAAGACAATGCCCTGGCACTGTTAAAGAGCTGGTGCACTTCTGTTGGATTACTGCACATAGTTTTATGTTCTATGTTGGTGAAATATTCCTATGTTGGCCTTGACTGGCAGATTTTGGTAAGGAGAAGGGACTGCGGAGTGGACTGTGTGGGAGGAGGTCAGAGACTGCTGTATTCTGGCCGCAGCCATTTCCAGATGGCTCCACAAGGGACAAAACTGACACAGTATTAACCATGTGTCAGCACTCAAGCCATCAGAGGAGTCCATGATACCTCTGTGAAAATGTATTTAAGAAAGGCTGGTTGCTGCTAGGAGGAGGATGCACAAGGGAAGTTAAAGGAAGAAATAGGAGAGGATGCAAGAAAATTCTCAGGAGAAGGTACACCCATAGGGTGACTGCAGCCCATGAAAGAACCCTTGCTAGAACATACAAAAAGAGTAAGAAACAAAGAGTGAATATATAGGAATAGAGTGAAAAAAAAACCCAACCTCCTCTGCTTTCTACCCTCTCACAGATGGGACTGAGCATCACATTCAGTGAAAGCAAGGGAAGCGTGGCAGGAGAGGTATCTGGAGTTCAACTGAGACAGCCAGAAAGAGAGGAAAGGTGTTTTCCCTATGTGCTTGTCTGGCTCTTTGTTTTACTTATTTCTCAATACCCAAATCAATAATTAAATGCTTATATAACTGGCAGTAAATTAAAATTCATTGAAATTCCCAAAGTCAAGATTGTTTCACCCACAAGAGATGCCTCATAATATCTAGAAATAAACAAAAAAAAAAAACATACTGTACCCTATCAGGCTTGTTCAAGTCATTCAGATGGAGATCTTGGAGAACATAATCAACTATTTTAACGCTGTTGTTCTGAGCTGCAAAGTGCAGTACATTCATTCCTTCCTGAAAAACCATAAGCAACTCTTTAAGAACAAGTTTCATTCTATTTTCCAGCATAAACATGTTTAGAGTTGGTAAAAATTTGTAACCAACAAACCTCGTTCTTAGCCTTTTGGTCAGCTCCTGCTTTAACTAATTTTCGCATTATATCCAGATTTCCAGTCCAAGCTGCAAGATGAATCACTGTCAGGCCGTGCTGCAAATAAAATGATACAGGCAGAAATTACCATCAAAATACCTCTCGCCAAATTCTTTAATTTTTTTTTTCTTTATTCAGTGTACAAGTGGGTTCTGCTCTGTAGGCTCTTAGAAAATCAGTATTAACACCTGACAGTGTGAGCAGGATTCATTTCACTTACATTAAGCTAAATGTCACGCATCAAGACCTAGCTAAATGTTCAGGTTGCCCCTCTTCTTAGCAAAAGGTCTTCCAGGAAAGGGCTGATCCTATTTTGTGATGGAGGAATTAAATAGTACCTGGAAATAATTTTCTCTTCCCAGAAACCATGTAGTTAGCACTGGCTGTGGTAGATGACATTTCAGGTATCATTTGTAATGACTGTATTTCTGTGAGTCACCATAATTTTCTAGTTAGCCCTGGTTTTTTAAGTTTCCTTGTCTTTCAAATTCTCTTGAAATGTCTTTTTCTACAGGAAAAAAAGAATAGCTCTGTTGTTAACTTCTTAGAGCCAAAAGGAATAGAGATACGGAACTTCCAGCCAGTGTCCCCCATCTTGGCCACAGGTGTCTCAAGATTTTCCACATCTCTTCCTCAGTTTGTGTGTACTGTGCTCAGGTGCAGCAGCATACATCATGGTTCGTTGTGCTATGTGCTGTGCAAACACAAGATGTTCCTATGCCACTGTAAGAACACCTGGTCTAAGAGATGAAATCAGAGGAATATAAACATAGCAAGAGGGAGAAAGGTGCTTCCTTAGCAGCTACAACCCTTACCCAGTTTCTCCTCTGTAAATGAGGAATAAACAGGCTGACTTCCATCTCTAATGGAGAACAGGAACAGTTTTTATGCTTGTTGGTATAACACTTTGAAAAGCAGGATGCTTGCCATGACAGGGGACAGGGGGGAAATGTAAATGACTTGTCTATTTGCATTACTCAGTTCACTGGAAATCTCCTAGTTTGAATAGCCTGTTTATTACAACATACCATACATTTGGTTTTAATATCTGAATAAATCTTGCACTGTGGATCACCATCTGGCCCAAACAAATCAGCCATACACTGCTAAACTCCTATGTCTTGGAAGCTGCAGAATGGTGGACAGTTTTGCATTTAGCTACTCACATAAAAATGGAGGGGAAGAGCACAAGGTGTTACTTTCTGAACTCCTAGCAATCCCCACAGCTGTTTTTTACTTTCATTGATTGCTTTCATATAAAGTGGCCAATGATTAACATACAGCTACTACAGATGGTATATTTGCACAAGTGACTTCAACCACCCTTGTCCTCAGGCAAGTATGCAGCGTAGCCAAAGCTCTGGACAATGCATTTCATCTCTAACAACACTTTTCCTTATAAACATGTGCAGTCTCAATACAAACTGAAGATTTCACAACAAGCACTTAATTTTGCAAAATGGGGAGCATGAGGCAAATACCTACTTTCCCCCTAAGATGTTCCTACACGGTGTGAATCAAAACATGTAAAACAGCTTACCTGATCTGCCATATCAAGTCTAGCTTTGTGATGGAGAAGAAAATCCACTACCGATAGATGACTTCCCGCAACAGCAAAATGGAATGCAGTGCGCTTCAGCTGAAATAAGCAAAGCTTTGGTTGTCAGGCCCATAATACAGGTCTTTTCCTTGTGCAGGTGATCAGGATTTCTGAATTCTCTGATTACTAACAAATGTACTTGTTAATACGTATATGTTTACATATTTATCTTTCAACAGCTATGCTTCGTCTTTATCTGCATTTTTGTTCCCTCGGGTGGAATTGTGGCATTGATCATGAAGATTTCTTGTAGAATCAGAATGATTTAGTTTCTCTACATAGCATCATCCCTTTCTGATATGTCAAAATGTGATTAAGTAATCATAACCTGCCTAGAGGAGATGCATGCAGTACAAAAGCATCCATGTTTACTATTTTATTATATGGTTTCTTTTGAGAAGCTGAGAACTGGATTTACACAATTAGATTTGCTTTTGGTATCTTCCTTGCTTTTTATCATCTCTCTGCAATGCATGATGAGATTCCTTCCCTACTCAGTATTAGTCACCTTGTATGTAGATGTAAGCGTCCAGTTGCCAACAGCGAGTAATTTTACACAGGTGAATAGGTTCAGTGCTTCTAAGGAACACTTGATTAATTTTCCTTTGAAGTAATTAGTGGTGTGAATTTAAAAAAGGATTGGTTAAATTGCATTAAACTTTAGTGGAGAGAGTTTTGCTTCCAGTTAAAGTTAAAATAATTAGGTTTAACATACTTCACTGAGAGTTTACATGCAAGGATATAGAAGTGATTTAACCAGTTAACTTTAAAAGTAAGTTTGGATTTGTTCTCTTTAGCATCTAACCAGACCAGCTGACTTATCTATGTTAAGTTTAAATTTACAGTTTATATGCATTAAAATAATTCAAAGGTGGGACTTATGCCATGTATTTATGCCAGAAAAATCCTCTTGCACAGAAATAGTTCTATCAACAAAACTCACCTTTCAGCAGCCTGGCTTATTTGCCTTGGCAGTGCAGAGGCAGGAATGATCAATGTGAACAAAAGAAAAGTTTTGCCAGTATAAGCTGCATCCCCCCAGCAGAATCAGTCAATGCCCAACACCCATGCAGCTATGCTAGTAGATCTCGTGTACTATTGGTCTGATTTTAAAATGACAGAGTAAAGATTCAAACTGCTGGTCTGGAAAAGTATTGCTTTTAATTTCCTGAGTTCTGGAAAGCAATAAAGAAGAAAGCACATTTTAAAAATGACTTTTTAGAGTACTATGTAATTGATGGGAACACTCTCATTGTTTGAGAGTTTACTGAGAAGTTTTTTCTTCTTTCTCATAGACAAAACAAGCAATGCACCTGTGCTATTTCCTCAATTCCTCATGGGAAAATATGCACATGGCCATGGGAAGCAAGATTTTCCAGAACCAATGGTTAAGTAACACTTGATATTCATAGGTAGATGATTTATACATAGCCACTGAGGGCAAACTGTTCTTCACAACTCCCAGATTAATATCATGACCGCTCCATTGCTGTCAAATTACCTCTCTTGCGGAACACAGCACTACATTTTGCTACTGTGAAGTATACATACTCATAATTCAGGCCTAGAGCTGATATCAGCACAAGAAATGCATTTTCATCTGTTCAGGGTAAATATGAACTCTGATCTCAGCCTGGGGCCAGTGGGTGTGGTAGAATGCTCCTGTGCTTCCATGCGTACTGAATGGAAACACTTCACAGTTGAAATTTACAATGCTAGCAGCATAAATTCATTCTCAAAGTGACTGTAAGGTTAAGTCCTCTTGCTTTGAAAAATGGGAAACTCAAGAAATTAGAACACAGAGTAAATAGTAAAGCAGAGACCACAATTCAGAAGTCCTTAGTTCCGAAGGACTTAGTTCCTTAGTTCCTGTGACACACAGACTAGTGATTAAAGACCTGTGAGCTACACTGCACAAGTCCTACTGAACATTCTGGATGCATGAAATATTTCTTAATGAGGTCCTAGTGGGGACTCCTGCAGCCTCACTACCTTGCAGTTGACAGGGCTAGCATGCTGTCATGCCACTATGAAACGCCAAGAAGTTGTATTACAGATCTTGGATCTGTCAGATGCTTCATACTCACAGTGTCTACAGCATTTATATTAACATTCTTTTTAAACAGCTTTTCCATGGTTTCCAAATTGTTCATTTTAGCAGCATATTGAAATTCTCTCTCATCTGGCAATACTGTGGAAAAACATGATGAAAAAATTGTATTATTAAAAAAATAGCTCCAACCAACATAGAAATTATGATACTGTTCTTACTTTCTGTTATTTGTCCTTATTACGTATGTTATGAGAATCATTTGCTTTTCTCATCATAGAGGTGTTCCAGGATTACATTTTTCTCCTCTAGAGATATCTGGCTGATGTTTCAAGTTCCAACTTCTAAGTGCAAAGAGGCAGACTTTTCACAGCATGGATTACTGTTATTTGCACTGCTCACAGGAACAGAAGTTAATTTATAAGGCTCTGCCATCTAAATGGGTCCCAAAATATTTTATTGGCATAAAACAAACAGTACAAACTGAAGCATTTATTTCCTATTATTGGAAAAGTTGCTCTGTTTGAAAACAAAACACACCACCAAAATACATAAAAATGTAAAACAGTAATCAAATAGTAAGACCCAACTGGAAAAAAAAAACAAACAAAATGAAGCAACCCCCCCAAAACAACCAAACAAATCTGGAGTTTCATGGGGTGTAGGAGGAGGATGTGGGGGAAGAGAGATGTACTTGAACTCAAAATTTGGCCACACTGTGGAATTTACTATTAAACTGGGACCTTCCTTTAACATCTAAACCTAAAAATGAATATCTGTTTGGTCAACTGAAGTAGCTGCAGCATGCATTTAGACTCATAATGTTCAGTAACTTTGGAAAATAAAATTCCAATGTCTAATAACTGGCTTAGCTAACTTAGAGGTCAGAGTATGTTTAATGTTCCTACCTTAGCATTTAATGAAGCATTTAGAATAAATTAGTGTATCAAAATGTTAGTAGATATTTTTAATTTCCTAGGGTATGACAATTTAAAAGTTAATTGCTTAGATATCTTCTGACTAGACTATTTCGGCCTGAAAGCCACTTGTCCAATCATATCACCAAAGAGGACAATGGTCTCTGTTGAGCTAGAAACTGCAGCAATTATCTGTTCCTTAGAGGCCTCTCATGAAAGTTCATCCTACTGCATTATGCCTAAGTTCATTAATGCCTAATGAGAATACAGCTTGAAGTATTATAATTGCAGAGCATACTACGGAAAATCAGTATGACATTCACTTAATGGCATTCTACATGATTATTATCTCAGTGGGAATAATTGCAGTTGTACTATACAAAATGAGCTAGAAATTAAGCTGGACCTTTGCAGAACTGTTTTCAGCTTTCCTATAACATTATCCAACCACCTCTAACAACAAAAGCATCCTCCCAAAATCCTCTGGAAATCACAGAATACACTACACAAAGCCTGTTACAAGGAGAGTGGCTGACAGCAACAGCAGCATCATGAACAGGGATCTTTCCAGAATAAATATCCCACTTGTCATGACACAAGTGTGTTTTCATAGTCTGCACTCTAAAGAACTACGCAGCAGAGCTTTCACTACCTTGATTTCAAACACTGGTAAAACAATGGTCACAGGGTATCTTGCTCAAAGTAATTTTGGTCAAACATGGAAATACAAAATGCAGGGCACCAATTAGTTGCAACCAGTTGCAATTAGGCCATATTAATTCCTACTGGCTGCTGTTGAGCACTCATGTTTGTATCTTACATGAGGATGCAAAGGTAAATGCTGTTGCATCTCAGGACACCTGGCCTAGCAGAAGGTGTCCCTGCCCATAGGCAGGGGGATTGGAACTTGATGATCTTAAGGTCCTTTCCAACCCTAACATGAACATTCTGTGCTTCAGAAACAACAGTTTACTTGCACTGCCTTCAAGAAAAAAGGATTCTATTTTTTTACTGTATCTGCATTTTGTTGTAGTTCTGACAAAGAATTAATAACTGATCCTTTCTCTCCTGTCCAGAAGTCACAAATTGGACAATTGCTGTTAAAAATAAAGGCCTTTTGCTCTGGGTGTGTTTTTTCTTAATACATCTTAACTCAGGCATTAAGAGCAGTGGCAATCCAGAGACACTGTGGCACTGACTTGCTGCACAACCTTTTGCTGCTCTTGAAAAATGATTTTTTCATGCATGAAATTACAGCATTATAGAGCTGTCAGACTACAAATTCCTGGAAGCTTTCTATCCAAGCTGTGGTCTCCACAATTTGGCAGACCATGAATTATTAGAAATTACTCTATTTTCAAATGACAGCAGCAACTGATTAAGTATTTGTGGCTGTCAGTCTTTTTTGGGGGTTATTTTCTTTGGCTTCATGCAAAATATCTGTCTCATTGCCCTACAGGTTATACTGTAACTATATAATTAGAAAATAGATTAATTTTTTCTTTTGAGCTAATAAAGCAGTAGTTTTCACTTCATTTCCTTTGTAGAGGGTCCTGTCTGTGGTAAACTGAGCATCCCAACATTTCTTCTCTCTTGGAAAGGAAAGGAAGTAAAAAGAAAAGTAAATCACTTTGTTGACCTGAAAACAGAAAGCCTTCTTCACAGAAAATCAGGCTCTGAGGTACGTTCAATTTTTCTTTCCTAGTATTTACATCATATTTTAGTGGCCTTAATGTGTCTTTCAGTAATAACACAAATAAGGATGACTTCCCATGGAGTAAAAGAGTGCATCAAAGGTTTCAATTCTCATCAACAATGCAAATTTTTCCACCTCCCTACCCCTGCTCCTTTCTTAATTTCCTGTTGTGGTCATTCACAAGATTAAATCTGTCATTGTCTCAAAAAGCATTAAATTGTCTCAAAATTGCTGAAAAACCAGGAATTTGAACTTGCTGAAGAGTTCCAAGGAGAAAAAATACAGAAATACTAACAATATTCAGATTCAAATAACAAAAGTGCTTCTACTTTACTGTTTCTGAAAATGAAGTAAGATATTTAATAGTTATAATGGTAATTATAATTATATTAATAATTATTAATTATTATTAATGGTAATATTTCCTACTACATTTTCTTGTTACTGGAAACAATATGACTGGGGCAAAGCAGGTATTTCATTAAGTCATGAAGAGTCTTTTTCTAGAATAACTGTTTTCCAGTTCAAAGAAGTAATGGGAAGAACTACCTATTGAGTCCAACTGTACTTTCATTTGTTTGTTTTCTATCTGCCCTCTTTGCCAGCCTGGAATCAGGAAGCACAGCACAGGAGGACAGCTCCTGGCTGTCACGCTGTGATCACAGGACAGGGCCGAAGCAGGGCTGAACAATTACCACTCAGTTTGCACAGATAACTTGTTTTCAGTAATTGCAGCCCACGCCAGAGAGGCTTTTCTTTCACAAACTGGTTTGCATGCTGAATCCTCACCGGGAGTTGCGCTGCTGAGTGCAAGGAGGCCACCAGACTGACTGAATCCCATGTGCCCCCCAGAACAGGGGTGCTGGTCAGCTGTGCTACTGCTGGCAGGTGCTCAGCCCCAGGGATGCGACCAATGCCAGCGACCACCCTGCAGGGTGCAGGTAAAGCGAGAGACTGTGCAGTTCATCTCTCCCATAGAAAGCAGAAGCGCCAAACCCCAGCTCCTGATCCCACATCCACACATCCTCGCTGATGTCTTCTATTACATATAAAGCAGCTCACATTTAATTTCTTCCTTCCCCCCCAACCTCTTTTGTTCCATGGTTGAGGCAAAAGGGGGTTGGGGTGTGCCCCACCATCCTGGCACCCTGACAGGGCAGCCTTGCCTCTGACCCCCACACACTCACGGCCATCATGGCTAGCTGCGGTGGCTTCCTGCGCGGCCTCCTTCCCGGCATGGAGCAGATGGCTCAGCCCCTTCATCGCTGTCCTCGCCTCCTCTTCCCCCGCACCCAAGGGAAGGGGCCCAGGCCGGGTGCTGAGGGAGGTGCCCTACGCTGGCTCTGACAAACCGGTTCTTGAGGCCCAAGCGTTGAGCTGAGCGCACCCAGGCAAGGCCCAGCTCCCCCTGCGGGCATGCCTGCAGCAGCACCTGGCACTGGAACACAGCCCTCAGGGACAGCAAGGTGCCAAGCAGCCTGCCGAGCTCGTCTTAAAAGAAACCGGGCACTTAGCTACACAGTGTTTCTTGACACGGGTTGGAGTAGCTGACCTTTGAAGGCCCCTTTCAACCCGAGCTATTCTGGGATTCTATTCAGCCTGGAGAAGACTTGACTCCTAGCAGACCTTATTGCAGCCTTTCAATCCTTAAAAGGGGCCAATAAAAAGGACAGGAAGAAACTTTTTAGCAGGGCCTGTTGTGATAGGATGAGGAGTCGTGTTTTAAATGTGTTTAAGAGGGAAGATTCAGGCTGGATGTGAGGAAGAAATTCTTTACAATGAGGGTGGTAAAACACTGGCAGGGGTTGCCCGGAGAGCTGATGACTGAATCCTCCCTGGAGGTACTCAAGGCCAAGCTGACTATGGTTCTGGGCAACCTGATCTAGTTCCAGGTGCCCCTGCTCACTGCAGGGGGATTGGACTAGATGACCTTTGAAGGGCTCTTCCAACCCAAAATGATTCTACAAATGAGACAGGCACCGAACAGGGTCAGGCTTGCACAATCCCCCTAAGATTTTCTCTAGCCTTACATGCAAATAAGCAATCTGCATCAACAGGTGCATACACAAGACAAAAAAGTAATTCTTGTTGTTGCTTAGGTGAGTCCCATATCAACCCACAAACAAGAGGCAGTTTTGAAAAGCAATGCCACAAATACACAGGCACAGACACACAGAGACATTGCAGCTCACACAGGAGCCCCAGAACCAGGTGGCTTGTCACCGATTACAGGGTAGTCATGGAGCTCTCTGCAGAGCTAAAAGTTATTTCAGGGGAAAATCCCTCTTGGCAGTTATTCTTGCTGTTGTCACCCAGTGTTCAATGGACTGGAGGGGGTCACATTCCCTGTGCCCTTGTGTGCTTGACACATCCTTGGGAGGTGAGAGACAGAGGTACTTCTGCCGTAGATGTGGGCAGAAATACACATATGCAATAGCGGCATTGATCCAGTAGCCAGACTCTTCATTTTCAGGTAGACAATACTTTTCATTTACTTTTGTAAAAGTCCAGTCAAAATCAATACATACATCCCAAAAGGTTCAGGTTTTGTGAACTGAGATACCAAGGTCCACCTAATCTACCTATTTCTAGGTTTATCTTCAAGTCCACTGTTAATTTGGCCTACCCAAGCCAGCATTGATATATCATGATTTCGCTGATTTTCTAAGCATAAAAATTGTTTTAAGTGACTACATTAAATCTGACTTTACAAACAGCCTCTGAAATTGCTCACATTCCTAAATAAATATTGGAGAAGTAGCTCCAATATTGGAGAATAATGCAGTACTACCAGTATTCAGCCTTAGACAACTGAAGGCACATTTTAGTTCCTTCACCATAATTTCTTCTTTATAATAAAATTAGAGAGTCATCTTAACTTCCAAGATTATTACCACCACATACGTCCATAGCAGAATTAATCTGACAGACTCAAAAGCTTGTAAGCTGAACAAACTTGGAACAAAACTATTTGCTCAGATTCTGCTTATCATACATGAGATTTTACAGTCCTTTTTTCCTTTAAATATTTTTGATCCAATCAGGCTGTGATGTGTAAGGAACTTTACACTTAATACACCTTGGCCTGATAAGACGGTTTCATCAACTGTACTTCCAGTGGAAGAATATTATTCAGCTGAAAAAAACTCTGAAAATAAACCCCGAGTGAGAAGAACAAGTAACTCACTTAGCCATAGCTGAATCGCAGGGTTTCACTTCTTGCTTCCTGTGAATCAAATGTTACAGCAAAATTTCTTTAGTTTCTTTTTTTTTTCCCTATATGATGACTGGGCTACTAATACAGAGCCATTGTTTGCAACAGAAATGTTCCTTTTTGAAGTAAGAGACAACAGACAACTTTGGAGTAAGTAGGTTTGCCTACAAAGCTGGCACCAAAGGAGAAACAGATTTACAGCCTCATGCAGAGCATGAGTTACAGTGTGAATCTTAAACCAGGATCATAATTTCACAGTCTGGAAACACCAGCTGTTAAGTTTCGAGTTCTAATTACAATCATACAATACTCTTTCACAGCCATATCCCCGGTCTCTTAACTAACTTTGCAGCTGAACTACACCTTATGTGTTCAAACTTTGCAAATAGCAAGAGCGACACATTCTCTAACCGCTTCCCACAGCCTTGGCTCTTCCGAGCACAGCCCCAGCAACATGCAGAAAAGACTGACACAAACTAACAGAAATGCAGAATCCAGACCAATTTGTTCAAGCACATTATTTTACTTTTTCCTAAGGAACACCTATTTAGAAATACACATTTTAAAGAAACACACACAATGACAAGATAGTAATTATATTCTACACTTTATTGAACCAGATAGATAAAAACTAATAAAGGAATAGGTGTCCACTTTCTAAACAGCAGTAGCAGCTTAAGTCATTGCTCCCTCAGTTGCTTTTATGTTACCAAAACTTCCCAGCTCCCACCTTTGACAGCTCATGCTGAATGCTCACTGATGCAGTTCAGAAAAAATCCACACAGTTTACACAGTCGAACTAGTCCAGCTGATTTGGTCTGAAGCAGATAAGGAAGCACTGACATGATTTCAAGTGACAGAGCTGTGGGTACAGTGGCATTTAGCAAACAAACAGATGAGCAGGTAGAGACAGTGAAACCATTCTAGGAAGTCTGGAAACAAAAAAGTACATTCTGGCCTTACCCTGGGCATCTAAAACATACCATTTATTCAAAACCCAAGCAACCTCAAAAGTTGTTCTAATACAGTTAAACAACAAAACAGATGCTTCTATAGTAACTTCTCTTAAAAGATTTTGCAATTAAAAACCAGTTTATTTTTCATATATGGTTTGACAGATAAATTTATAACAAATCTGGTTGTCATCATAAATTATTTTCTTGATAAATATTTTATTATAAGATTTCTACGTTTAAGAAATTCATTTTGAACAGAAAAAAAATCTAACCAAAGTATTTTAAACATTTGCACTTTACAGCTTCTTCCTTCCACGTGTGCTCTCACAAAATACTGCTTATTCAGAATACAAAATAATTTTAAAGAGATAGGAATATAATAAGAAAACCAGTATCTTGCATATTTGCACGTAATTCATATTGTTACTGCACCATTAGATCTTTTATTCAGAGTAAATTTATTGCTACTGACCAGTAAGAATTTGCACAATTGTGACAAAAATTGAAGTTCTCAGTCTCTCTGGAAAGGGCAAGGATCAAAGACCGTTAGTGTGACTAACCTGAACAAATCCTTCTTCCATCAACAAGTTTATTAACATTTTTTAAGTAAGTACAAGTCATCCTGCATCTCATCACAATGAATGCTTCAGGGATGGTCCATCAACTCTTACTGAAGACATTTTCAGTGACAACAATGAAAGCTTGAGAGTGCTCTAAGTTTTTGCACTTTTCCTTTGAAATTACAAGACCAATCAATTTTTGTATCTACTGAGAAGACACACATTCATAAGCTGAAATCAAGCAACTCAGGTCTTCTTTGTTACCACACAGATCATTACCTCAATTAAATTTGGTGTTGAATTGTCCAAGGAAGTGTCTGTCTGAGCTACTATGGCTACCATGGCCAATACAACCAACAGAGAAGACGGCAGGTAGGTGCACGAAGAGGGCCTTCAGTAAGCATAGCATGGTACACTAGCTAATGATTCCTGCTTTCCACGGAGCTTGCCCTACAGGCTTGCTTAATGGCAGCTCTACTCTCTCTGTTCTGTTTGTTGAGCAGCGGAAAGAATTCATGAGGCTGTGCTAGCAAATTTTGATTCTCAGGAGCAGCTGGAAAAAAACTCCATATTATTCTCAAAAAAACCCCACACAAACAAATAAAATTACCTCAGCTACAGCTCTTTCTACCTCAGTCATCATGTTTACACATTACACATTTACATGCAACGGCTCCAAAGTGACTGGCATCTCAATCCAGCCTACCATCAATGCTAAATTAATTTGCAGGATAAAATATTATGAAATACTTCATATAGAATATGCTGCTACAGAGTCATTTAAAAAACATTTCAATTGTATTCTTGGAATTGCTTGATTTGGCCTTTTTTGATGCTGACTGTGAAGTTGTTGGCCCAGACCTAAAAAAAAGATAAAAAAAAAACCAAGACCAGTAAGACAGTCAAATATACAATGCAAGCCTACACACTGGATTTCAAAACTTTATTATTTTAAAATCATTTGTGTACTCAGTTTCCAGAAAAACCTTACCTTTTTGTTCCTTGTGATGGATTTGTGCATTGCTGAGCTCTGCTTAAAGCTCCTGAAAAGTAATTGGAAACCACCAAAATTATTTAATTCAGTAATGAAGTAACACTTCAGAAATGACATACATGGCAGAACTTTAAAAAAAAGTTTTGGGTAAACCTTTTTTTTTTTTTTACATAACCTAATCTGATCTATCTGAAGGAGCAAGTAACATATTATCTGCAGTTAGAGAACTGTAGTTTATATTAACATTATTAAGAGAGAAAAACAAAAAGCCTTTAATTTATTGAATCCTAAGGGACTGATTCGAATCTTCTTGTGGTTTTCCAGAAGTATTTTAGCATAATGTAGCTGATTTTCAAGGTGGTTGCTGAAAACTGTTTTGTTAATTCTTTTTATCCGGCAGGGAAGAAATAATGTTTGCCAATAGCAAGTTTTTTCATTTAAAACAAAGCCTATTTGCACAACAATACTGCTTATAAAGATTTTCAGCGTAAAAGATTCATATTGTAAGTCTTATTTGTGTTCTGAATATTCTAACACTAACACTTTAATTTCCTCTTATAAAGCTCCCAATTTAGATTAGCGACAAGGTACTTTACGTAGATACTTAACTACCTGCACACATCCTTTAACATGGCTAAAGATTAACTCTTCATCAAAAGAAGAAACCATTTGAGTCATGCTGCTGGATTGGCATGTTACAGGTGGAGTTACGTGATACATTTTATCAGATGTAAAACAGACTCGCAGTTCCTGCCTTTACGCCCTAGCTCACCAGCTCTTTTTTTGCCAGCACACTACGTAATAGAACTTCCTGTCATCTGCATCTTTGCAACAATGCAGGTTGAAAATGTTTTCACTGATTTTCATTTAAATTCCAGTGGCCTTACAAACATCCTTCTGAACATGGTTGGGGGGTAGGAAACATGCAATTCACAGAAATGAGCAGTAATTTCTGTAATTACTGTAACAGTAATTACAATGGTAGCAAATGAGAATGCACTGTGCGACTAACATTGCATTAATATATCTAGTTTGCAATGAAAACTAGTTTGATATAAAAAATGTAAACCCTTACATAGCCTTTACTCAAATTAATTTGCTGGAAAAATCTCAAAGCCCTTTTGAAAAGTTCCAGGTATACCATTACCATATTATTTTAACTGTAAAAGCAGATAATCTGAATAATCAAATGTATCTTAGAGCACACACTCACCAACTCTGTTTGAGTTTTCCATATTGGAAGTTTTCGTAGGAAAATCTTTTTTTTCTGTCAGTTCCTGGATAAGGCCTTTATTTAAGCAGACGTCCACATGTCTGTTAAATGACACAAGACTTGTTGTTTTCTGTTCTGCATTACAAACTGGACAAACGAAAACACTGTTTTCTTTGCCTTCAAAGAAACAGGATGAACTATTTTCTTCTGTATGTTCAGTCTTTTCAAAATGGTCTTCACTGTCTTGTGAAATTCTATTGGGGAGGAGACACTGTTTCATACACATGTTTCTAGCAATATCACTGAGATTTCTAGGCTGTCCTTCTCTGTGAGGTTTATCAGATATTATTTGACTGAATTTTTCTGCGCTATTGCTAATAGAGTTCTCAGATGTACTTGCAGACTGGTCTGTTCCAGCTAGTTGATCTGGTTTATTTTTTTGACATTCATCAACATTTTCATTTTTAAATTGTGGAAGAAAGTTACATGTACCTTCTCTTGAGTCATAATTCTTGGTTATTTCCAAGGTATCTTTAACAAGAGTCCCACCGAGGCACACATCAATATGGCTGTTAAGCTCTTCCAAACTATCGCCGCTTTGCTCCTCAAAGCAAACAGGGCAGGTGAAGATCTTACGCACGTCACTAGAATCCTGCAAGTCTGTGACTTTCTTTGTTTCTTCTACAAAATTTGCTGATGATTTCCTATCATGAAATAGCTGCTTACCTACAGATTTATTTGGAGAAGGATTCTCACCATTTAGCTGCCTTGCAGCTCGCTTTTTATCAAAAAAACTCCCTGTGGTAGACGCTTCTGATTTGTTTCTGAAATGCTGGTTGGACTTCCCTGGCTGAAGTCTAAGAAAACCCATTTCTTTTCCTGATTTTAAGAAACTCGTAATGCTTTTTTGTTGGTATTTCCTCTCTTCTTCACTCAGAAATCCTGATACTCGTACACCTAATGATGAAAACAAAATTTATAATATCAATTTTATGAAAACTTAAAACTAATTCTAATTTAAACCTTTTGAGGTTGTCCTGGTATGCATACACTTAACTAAAAATGAATTTCATCTCTAAACAGAGGCTATACTACCTGCAAATACTAACAATGGATCATAATACAATTTTATCAGACCCGAACACTTGCCCAACCATATACTGATTTCAATATCCATGAAGTTTTAACTGATCGAACCATAATATTCAGGTATAACCTTAATATACATAATTCAGTGTGAAAAAGTTTTGCATTAAGTCTCCCTACCAATGTTTTTAAGTGCATTCTAATGCAACCGGCAAACAATTTTTATGTATCACTGAATACTTCAAGCAGAATGTATAAGCATGTGAAACACACAGGTCTCAGAATGAAAACAGTCTACTACGCAGAGATGTTCAATTTTCTTGCAGAACATAGCATTTGCAAATCTATAGCACTTCTATTTAAAGCATTTGTTTCTAAAACAGGTTATGAAAAAATATGCGGCGCTGTGGTGCAAAGAGATTTAAAAGCTCCTTCAAGGCAACAGAATTAAGCACTGCTATGCATTAAGATTCTACTTTCGTGCCAATGTGTGTTGTTCCAGGGCTAACAGGTGGTAAAGAAAGTACAACCTCAATTAGTAAAACATTTCCTAGTCAGGACCATTCAGGACTCCAAAACTGATTCTACTTTGCAAGAAAGAATGAAGCAGTGTGCACTCGCAGTGCAGAAAGCCAACTACACCCTGGGCTGCATCAGAAGCGGTATGGTCAGCAAGTTAAAGAACTTGATTCTGCTCCTATACTCTGCTCTCATAAGATCCCACTTGGAGTGCCGTGTGCAGTTCTGGTGTTCCCAATATAAAAAGAACATGGAGCTGTTGGGCAACTTCACATGAGGCCACAGGGATGATAAAGGGGATAGCGCAGCTCCCATACAAAGACAGGCTGAGAAAGCTGGGGCTGTTCAGCCTGGAGAAGAGAAGGCTGTGTGGAGACCTCATAGCAGCCTTCCAATGTCTGAAGGGGGCCGACAAGGATGCCACTCTTCATCAGAGGCTGCAGTGACAGGACAAGGGGTAATGGGCTCAAACTTAAACAAGGGAAGTTCAGGTCAGATTCAAGGAAGAAGTTCTTTACTGTGAGAGTGGTGAGACAGTGGAACAGGCTGCCCAAGGAAGTTGTGAATGCTCCATCCCTGGAAATGTTCAAGGACGGAGCCTTGAGCAACCTGGTGTAGTGGAAGGTATCCTTGCCCATGGGCAGCGGAGTTAGAACTAGATGACCTTAAGGCCCTTTCCAATCCTAACCATTCTATGATTCCATGAAATCATTTATACCATTACTTTAGACCACAGTCTACTATTTTTATGCATTTTAAGATCTAATTCTGAAAAGGAAGCGTAAGTATGAAATATTTTACCCATAAGTCGTATTCGTAAAGGGTGAGGAGCAACACTATCAATTTCTGTTCCTAACAAGTCTTTAGCAACAGCAAATATTTCCTCCTCAGTAGAAACAGAAGACAGCACAGTTGAAGCTCTTGTTTTTACTTCAAAGTTCACATTCTTTAGTTTCAAGGTAACAGTTTTACCCTGGGATGATGGGGGGGGGAGAAGAGAGAAAAAGCAGGAAAGAGAGAAAAGAAAAAGGTTAAGTATGCCAAATACAGCACAGAAAAAATTATTACATAGCATCTATATAAGGGCCCTAAAGCCATAGTCAAGACAGTGTGCCTACCTGTGCACAGCAAGGGGCACTGCCAACAAGAATTTGTCTGCAAGCTGCTGCACTTGCTCCTAAACGGCTGCCAAAGTTGAATTCTTTGAACTAGGCCATTTGGCTATAGTTCCCAACAGACCATCTGCCACCAGTGCATGTTCAACAGGTTTCATCATGCTCTGGCTACAGTCACAACTTCTAACCTGTCTACAAAAAATTATTTTCTTACTTGGAAACTTTCAGTGCCCTGTAGCTTTTCCTTAACTTTGCAGGGAAAATTACTAAGGAAGCACAAGAGATATCCAGTTGAGGATTTACTGAAGACTTCCTTCCTCTTGCATTGTGCTGTAAGAGCCACATACAGCATCTGTCTGGCACAGATATTCCCCTGGTCACACCTTCTAAACCATTTGTGCGATTTAGTGTGTCCTTCCAAATGTAAACAAACGGCACTCCTTTTGTTCTGGTGCTGTTGTAAGCTTATCTCTGTCCTTCTTAGCTGATGATTTCTTTTTCAACCTATCAACTTTTGAGACAACCTTTTATGGTTGTAGAAGAATAATCCCTGAATGTCAATCCCTGCTTTACCATAAAGACATCCATAGAAAATATGAACTGTTCTTTCCACATGAAAGACAGAAATCTGGGGAGAAGGAATACAAGGATTGCTCCTATCATTCATACCACTGAATGGGATGAATAACTTGTAAGCAAGTCTGGGACATGCGTACTTCTTAAAATACACTACTGGCTATTGACTGGATCCTGTATGAATATGGGAAACACAGTGTTTGAACACACTAGTATCACATGATTGAACAAAGCACGGCTCACTATCAGTTCCATTACTTGTTTATAAACATTACTTTAAGCATAAAATGCTTGTATGCTAAATAACTTGGTTAATGAGTTTATTTTTTCCACAAATTATTAGACTGCAACCTGAACAGTATTAAAGTGCTGCCTAAATCATTCTAAGCATCTGCAAATTAAAGAATCAAAGACATTCTATAGTATGATGCTGTTGAAAGCACTCATGTTAATATATTAACTAAAATTAACATAACATGCTAACATAACTAAAATATTTAGTAAGCTTTAGCGTAAAGTTCTGTCTTTTTGCAAGCAATAGATAATAATATAAATACCTTAAGTCCCTTTTTCTGTAGGTCTTGAGCAAGGTCTCTGCAGAGTTCTCGACATAGGCTGTACTGGTCTTCCGCTGCGTTCATTTCACTGAATGTTCTAAGACAAAGATACGATCTTTTTTCAGTATGAATCCTAAAAATTGCTCAACGGCTGCCATCTAAAATTTTCTTGTACAGTTAAACAAACCTGCATTAGTAAGTTGTATAGGTTTGAGTGTTCACTTCAAGGAAAAATGAATACTAATAGCCACAATATACAGAAAGATTTGTGCAAATTTATGCATTTCAAAATGTTTGTAAAGCCCCTCAAATAACAAAATAATTTGGCTTTCAAATTTTGATGCACTATTTGAAAATATATCAGATTTAAGGTCATTAATGCTTTAATATTTGCAAGAGAGCACTAACATCAAACGAACTCATGAAGCCAGCTAAATAATTGGTATTTAATCTCCTTTGTACGATGCTGTGTAATATCAAAAGAAAGAAAGGATTGGAAAGCCAACATTAGAGCCAAGTATCACATATAAATAATGCAGATGCTAAGAAAATAAAAAGTCAGCTAGGATAATTATGTCTAGCTTCAGAGGAAGAAAAACTATCTTTCTGCCAAAAATGTTGCTAACTGCTATCAGTGGAATTACAGTACTATTTTTCTGTTGTTGTGCATCTGCTTTTTAGTAATAACATGACAGGAAAGGCAACCTTCAGTTAGTAGTGGTTTTAAGAGAAGCAGGAAGCAAAACTTACTGCAACCAGATGCTTTTGGAAAGGCCAGATCCATTATTTCACGCCAAGCTTTATATGAACAACTGTGCAGTCACTATAGTCACACTGGATTTTACATCTCTAAATTATATTCAGGTTTATCTGGTCATATTGAAAAGTCATCCTCTATTATGATTCCCATTTCCCTAAGAATGTTTGCATGCTGCTGAACTACTGGGATGAATACTGCGCTGCGGGTTCCATGCCATTATCCAAGGAGTAATTTATGCTGCCCTGGCATTGCTGCAGTTACAACATTGCAATACTGCAGCAACTGGGATGTTGTAAATCCTGGATTTGAAAGGGGCAAGATAGAGACAATGCCGTTTCAGGCCCATCTCTTCCCCCCACATAAACAAGTTTCATGATCTCACCAGCCAACTGACATCTCTGATCTAAAACTGTTTCCTTTAGGGAAAAAAGAAGGAAGGAAGAAAGCTAAGGTACAAGAGGCTACCCAGATTATCTGTCAGCCTGCAAACCAGCACAATACTACAGCCATAAATTCCTCAGCAGTGGTTGTACAAAACCTTATGGGGCTTCCATATGATGCCCACAAGTCTGTAGGAATACAAATCTTCTTTTCTAAGACGACACAACACATGAGGGTAGAGATAATTATTATGATACTCTACAGATTCTCCTTGCAGTATTTATTTTTTAAAAATGAACTTTCAAGAATCACATACACCACCATGAGGAACTTAACACTGGTAAAAACTTAAAAGTTAGAAAATATAGCCAATTTTATTTAATCATGCAAAATTATTATCTGCTTACAAGTCTATCTTATGCTATACTTGCTATGCATGGGACTGAAGGCTAATAGGCTGATCCTGACATTAAACTGGAACATATAAAAAATCCAATCCTTTATATATTTCATTCCACATTATGGCTTAAAGACCACTTCCATGAAGGTATTAGAAGGATCACACGAGGAGGAAGAGAACACACAAACTGCCAGAACAACTGCACAGTATTCTGAAGCCAAGTGAAAAAATAAAATAATGCAAGCTTGAATGTGATTTAGTAGGCTTGTTGTTGTATATGTAGCTTTTTTAACACACATTACACAATGAAATTATATTCACTGTATACTCTACCTAGCATTATATAGGATTAGTGATTACTGGTTTTCCAATATTAAAGTGGCATACCTTTCAGTGCTCATACTTTTCCTTTCTCCATCCCTTTAAAAAGAAAAACAATTTATTACACTCACTTTACCTTCAACTGCTATCATTTCAATAAACTCTAATTCAACCAATCATGATTCAATAACCAACAGCAGTATCTCTAAGATCTGGATGTTAACTTCTTCTATAAATTTTCTACATAAAATTTCAGTGAGTATGAAATGGAAAAAGTTTATTTAAAAACCTTATACTGTAGATGAAAAGTAAAGACACAGACCAGGCAGAGATGTCAACAGTTTGTAAAAAGAAAAAAAAATGACATTAAACCATCAACAAACCCCTCAAAACTCCCTTCTCACATCAGGAGTCTTACTTAAAAACAAAACTAAGAATCCTATGCTGTCTCACCTAGATATAACTATTAAGCTCTTTATACTTGAATATTTGTTTATAAGAGGAACTGATCTGCTCTCCGCCGAAATTATTGCTGATGTTAAAGATGGTATGTTAAGGCTTTTTTTCATTGTTTCTTTCTTTCCTCCCACTTTTAATTGAGCCCCCCTTTAACAACTTTTCTGCATGTAAAGAGTTCACCAGTGCATTTCTTTCTTCTGTTTGTAAGTACTGGAAATAACGAGTTTGGTATTCTCAGGTTTTCTGAAAAGAAGGTGCTCAAAGACAATGAACCATCACATGAATCATTCACTGAGGACCTGTGTCCTCACTGAAATCAAGTTGGTGCTCAAAAGCAAACTAATTTCTCAGACAACACCATTAAAAATGTGTTCCCCTTCACAATGATAATGCTGGGTTTTAAAATTCTGGTGGGGTTTATTTGCTCCTTCTTGAACATTTGTGTATGGTTGGTTTTGTCCTATTGATTGTTCTTCATGTGCTCTCTCTTCAGGATACAGGGACTGCTTGGCCTGTCTTCCTGCTGCTGCTTTCCATGGCTCTGTGGTTTTTCCTTCCCAGACTGCAAGGGATATTTTTTCAAGCTAAGCTGAAGAATGCATCAACCTGCTTCTGGCTACACATGTGCATTTTGTTGATGCTTGTGAGCTCTGTAACAGAGTAAAAAAAGCAACCAACCCAAAACAAAAAAAAACCAAATCCCCATAAAATAACAAAATAACATAAAAGTAACATACAATGACATAAAATTAAAAGTAACAAAACCAAAATTAAATGAATTTTAATTTAAAAAATTAAATTTATTTAATTTAATTAAATTTATTTTATTAAATCATAAAATAAAATCCTGCTTTCACTTGTAAGCTTTGTGATTTGTGTCCTTGAAAGTGGTTTTGGAGTTGAAATCCCCTGGCACTGCAAAGAAATAACAGTTTCGGCTTTATTCACCTTGGGGTACGCGTAGGGAATAGAATGGAATGGAGAGGCATGGAATGGCGTGGAGCAGGGTGGAATGCAATGGAAGGAAATGGAAAGGAATGGACTGGAACAGAATGGACTACACTACACTAGAATAGAAATGGAATAGGTTACACTATGTTACACCTACAACTCTGCATGACAAGTGATGACATAGGTCTAAGGTGTCCACCCACAAGGCAGAATGACTTCAAGCTGACAGAAGGCAGATTAAGAACTAAGAAATTCTTCCCCATGAAGGTGGTGAGACACTGGCACAGGTTGCCCAGAGAAGCTGTGGCTGCCCCATCCCTGACAGTGTTCAAGCCCAGGCCGGAAAGGCTTGGAGCAACCTGGTCTAGTGGAAGGTGTCCCTGCCTGTGGCAGAGGGGTTGGAACTACATGATCCCTAAGGTCCCTTTCAACCCAAACCATTCTATGATTCTATGCCCAGGGAAGTTGTGAGAGCTCCATCGCTGGTAGTGTTCAAGGCCAGGCTGGACAGAGCCTTGGGTGACATGGTTCAGTGGGAGCTGTCCCTGCCCATGGCAGGGGGGTTGGAACTAGATGACCTTAAGGTCCTTTCCAACCCTAACTATTCTATGATTCTATGAAACATGGTAGGAGACCGAGAAACTCACTTACTTTCATTAGAAATACGACAATGTACCACCAGAGAAGATCAGGTACCAATGTCTTTTTCATTACAACAGATAATAAACAATGAATGTACATTGTTTTTTACAGAAGAGACAAGACTGAATGCCTCTGCTTAGGATATCACATTTCCCTCTAGCTATTTTAATAATTATGAGGTTATCCTATATGACACTGACTTTAGTTCTTGATATATACTTATGCACAACTTCTCTGACAGACTTTTTGGATTTTGTGTATTTGACATGACTGTACAAACTTCTGATTTTTAATGTCTGGTCATTGTATATATTTTAGCCACAGGTATAACAATAACAGGTAGGTCTTTTAAAATATTATGAAAACCAAATTTTAGTATTTGCCAAAAAAAGTCTTTAAAATATACAATATGTAACATACGCAATGAAAAATTTGGAAAATTATAAACAAAAGGGGGGAAAAAAACTACCAAAACAAAACATACTTTTCCAAACGTGTAGAACCCAAACCAAGGGAAATATCCAAGAAACTACGCCAAGATGCTTCTGAAAAAAGAAGTGAAAGCAGTGCCCTCTGCTGGTAAAGCTCTGAGCAAGTCACAATTCCAAGGGCTTTTAACATCTTCTCTGTTACTTTTCCAATACCTGGCACCTGAAAAAGAGGAAGTTCATTATGCTGGAAACTTTCAATTTGTAGATTTAATACCAAGATCAATTTAAATTAAACACAACAGGACAGACTACCTAGAAAAGTCCATTTCTTCAGTAATAATCTTGCTTTTAGAACATAAGAAACATGATTGCATTGTAAATGTCATGGTACCTCCTACCTTTCTAATGGGTAAATCTTTTAGGAAGTCTAGAATTGCTTGTCTCTCAGGAACAATTCTGCACTGCCCATTGGGTTTATTACAATCACTGCACATCTTTGCTAACAGGGTATTCGGTGCTATTCCTTAAAAACAAACAAACAAAACCTGTATTTACAAAAAATGGAAGACAATGTTTAATTTCAACTGTCTAATACTTAAAAGCACAAAAGTAGCCTACGTATTTGGCAAAGACAAAACATAAGCAGAAGAATGACAACAGCTGCTAACCAGATGTGTTACAAATCTGCAAAAAAAATTTGTAATAGACATGTGAGAACATAAATGAATGCTGTAGATCAAATGTGATGGATAAAGTGTACCTACTATTTTAAGATAGAGTAACAGAACATGCACTAATCAGTCATGAGAGGTTAAATATCAAGTGTTTAAAAATAACATCAGTTACATTATTGAACAATTTTATGACAGTGATCATGATAAGACAAAAGAAATAGAACGGCAGTTAGAATGAAGTCTTAATGAGAAGATATTTCTCCCTTGTATTTCCGCAAAAAACCTAAATTTTGACAGTATTTACCAAATTCAAGTCTTTTGTGGGCTACCACTGCTGTGCAGTCATTTAGAGGTCCCCCCCCGGTAGGGATGAAGAGGTATTGCTCTTCTCTATCAAAGTAACTGTTTTTATAAATAAACTTGGAATTGGTTTAGCAAAAAAACTAGAATTATTCTGTGCTACAGCTCTAGTGGTCTAAATTTTTATTTGCTCACTAATACAACATAATATTCAAGATAGTTTAAGTAATTCTATTTACTACTGATTACCAGTATTTTTTCAAGTAGCTTTCTCACTGTTTTTTATTTCGGGGCAAAAAAAACCCCACCCTGATGCACTAATAAAAACTATGCCTGTTTTGTAAACATTAACTCATTCTTCAGAAGACAAAATTTCAGTAGACCAAAATTATTATTTTGCTACTACTCATGAGGAGGGCTGTCTCATCCCATACATGGGAGGGCTGTCACATCCCCTACATGGGAGGGCTGTCACATCCCCTACATGGGAGGGCTGTCACATCCCCTACATGGGAGAGCTGTCACATCCCCTACATGGGAGAGCTGTCACATCCTGCTTATTAGCTGTTCCTTTACGTCTGCTTAACATTCAACACTTCCCTGGTCTTCCACATCTGTTTCATAAAGCTCAGCACCCCCTGACAGCTCACTTGACCTGGTACACAGAGCAGATGAGATGGCATCCAAACTAACTGGCTTGGGGCATACACATTAGTGACTAAACCCAGATTAACACGACAGAGATTTACAGGCAGATTCCATGAATACAAAAGACATAAAACTTGAATGCTAAATATTAAAAAGGTACTGAATAAACTATTAACTTAAACATGTTTTGCTTCTGTGAGAACTTTCAAATGAACTTTGATATTGCCTTAAGCAAGGAACAATGTGGAGTTAGAACTACTTAACAATATGGATCTGCTATGCAAACTAACAGCAAACTAGCAACCAGTGACAGATTTCACTTGACCACTGGCTTTCAAAAACAGTTTACACAGAGCACTAAAATAACAACTACCAGCGCTAAACTTAGCTCCTGAGCACACTGTCCATTGTTCTACACTACCTGTATTTCAAGAAGAAAGAAGAGAAAAGGTGACAGAACTACTTCCGTGATTAAAAAACCACAAAAACTAACACAAAAAACCAACCAAAGAGACCAAACAAAACCAGGAGTGCAATTAACAGTCACGACATCTCTTGAAACACTTAAAAGTCACAGACTTTGCAGTCTTCCGAAGAGTGCATATTTCTTTGCAGCACAATGCTGTGGCAATGCTGATTTCCTAAGTAATGCTGAGATTAGAGCAGCAGATATTGTGGAAATACAAAACATTATTATTATTCACGTGTTTGAATACCTGCACTAGCAGTCAGCTGAGTTTTCTGCTCAATCCTAAAGCGAATTTCCTTCACAACTTCCTCTGCAGAAGTTCCAAAGACAACTGAATTTTCCACCAATTGATCTCTTTGTTCAGGATGGTCATTGATCAGAGGTGTGTTGTCTTCAAACAATACCGGTGAAGAAGTGCATCCACCTTCATTAAATTTGGCAGACATATCTATATCATGTTAGATAGAAACAGAAATAATTAATCCAACTGTATAAAACACATACTTCACTGATTTCCTTCTGCATTGGCTGAAAGGAGTTCATAAGCAGGTGTTTTTTTCTGTTTGGAAAAAAAAAATATAGCCAAAGCAATTGCATTGTTTGGTTTTTTGGGCTTTTGTTTGTTTGGTTGAGAAAGGCATCATAACTGCTTTGTTCTTAATGTGATTTGAGCTTGGCTCAGATTGGACGAATTCGCTAGGAGACTAGATGTAACTTCCAGAAAAGCAAAAACATTTACAGGCCTGTTACTCTAGCAGCAGAAAGACATCAAGATTTTGGCATTATTTTTGTTTCATATCAAAATGAAGACCAGATGCTCCATTTTTTTGTGGAAATAACTCTTTTGCAGCAGTTTTTTTCAATTTTCAATATCTTCCAAAGAAAATCAGGGTTCTGGAATATCTGGTTTTAGAACCACCAAGCTGGTGAGCTTCTTGTTTTCAACTGCAGTCATCATAAACCAAGTAATGCCAGCAGCTCTTTGTCTGAATCCACACACTTTACTATTATATTTTCACATTCTGAGTGCTCAGTTGTGTTTTGGAAGGACGAAGATGATCGAGAAGTATGAAAGGCACATGACTACCCTTAAGTGATGTTTTGTAAAGACTATGCCTGTTTTTTTCTTTCTATCCTATTCTACTTATAATTTCCAGTCGTAGTGAATCCTTGATTATCCTCTTACTATTCAGATAATTTTTGAATAGTTAAAACACAAATGTTCTGATTTGTGCATCTGTCAACCATTTGTATGATTCCTTGTTTTTTTAATATTCCTGATTGTGTACACAATTGTGGATGTGGTTCCAACTCCATCTTCTAGAGCCAAATGAAATTCAGTCATATCTCAAGAATTACCATAACTTCTGCAGTGCTCATTACTTTATACGTTTTTATTCTTGTAAAACAATCATGTAACTAGAGTTTACACATACTGTTTTTGCAGAAAATTTCTCATGTTTCTGATGCACAGCACTATAGCATTTTTGGAAACATCTTTATAAAATACCAGTAACCGTTAGAACAGTAGTTTATTTCTCACCTCCTTAAGCAAACTTACTACAATTTTTCACATATTTTACTCGGGTTAAAAAGAAAGAAAAAATCTTACAAGTCCAAAACATTAACTGCACACCTTGTATGCACAGGTGAGCAGTGGAAGAAGTTAACCTGTAAATTAACAAATTGTAAGTAGAGAGATGTGGGAGGCCAAATTATGGCTTAAGCATCAACACTTTCAATGGGTGCAGCTTACCTGAAGCTTACATTATGAGTTACCCCCTCCTCCTGACATGTGGTAATGCAGTTAGCATAACTAACATTATTTTACAGGGCAAACAGCTATTCTCCTAGACTGACCACATCACATATTCATTCCCTTTCCCCTCATTATCAGGCCCTGAATGTCCTGTGCACCAAGTAGACAAAGCAAGCAGATTTCTCCTTCCCCTTCCTACCAGCCTCAGTCCCTGGGCACACGGCCAATTACTCCCGTTCTTCCTGTCCTTGTAGGTCCCAGGCACCCAGACAGCCTGGAGTGTTGATAACCCTGACACAGAACAAGGGTGGTAACAGCGCCAGTGCACCGTCTGCAAAATCAAACACTTACAAGTCCTAGCAGGCAACATGGACCAGAACTGCTGCTGGACAGTATGCGAGACTAGTACCTGCCCAGGACACCTCCATTGTGTCTTCTGCTTCCCCCAAGGACTGAGTACTCTTTAATATAATTCAAGTCTAGGTTATGATTGTTATATTGATATAGCAATCCATGTATTAAGATCTGACATGATCCTCGAAGGATACAGGTGATTAGAAATTTTAAAGTTAAGCTGTATTAGAAATTCTGTATTACGTTACTTAAAGATTGTACTTCATTGATTCTGCTCGGAGAAATTCTGTGCTACTCTAATCATGACTTCCTATTAGGAAAATAAAGCTTTAATTGTAACTGTTGTTTAGTGCCATCCTCATTTTGCCAAGGAACCCTAAAAGAAACCAACTGTTCCCTCAGTCTCAGGTGACTGCCTAAAAATAGAATAATTTCCTTACCGCCTTCTGTAGTGCTTTCTGTGGTAAAAAAGAATCTTCTCCTATTTTCAGGCCAGTTCAGTCTTTCTTCCAAGTGCTCTGTTATGTTCAGGTAGGCTTCATCTAGGCCCATAGGCATAAAATTGGGATCATATTCGGCCAGTATTTCTCTAACCTTGATAAACACACAGTGGAAGTTTAAAACTTTGCTGCTGTAAGAGCAGATCTTGACACAGAATTAAAGTAAACCAATGTACTCTGAAACTTGAAGATGACCAAGCAATAAAAGCAGAATTAATACATAAAATTACTTAGCAATACTGGTACCTACTGCTACTTGCTTCTTACAAGTAGCAAGACACCAAGAATAAGTGAGAACTAAATGGATTTTGAGCAGTGTATTTTACTCTATGACCTGTAATTTTACACAGGTCATTCAGATCAGTGTATAGTGATTTCAGAGGAACTCAAGAGGTTCACAGACATGGTAGTACCACCTGGATAAAACTCTAGGGACCTGTGAACTCAGCAAAGCATATGAGTTGATGCACCTTTCTGGGGACTGTGCTTCAGACATCACATATGCAAACATTAAAAAAAAAAAATCCCAAAACAAAACCAACTAAACAAGCTCCCCAGCCAACCAACCAAAAAACCATTGCAAAACCCCACACTTAAGTCTTTAATTATATTCAAACTGAAATTATAGCCAATGTTTTAAAGCACTGGTTAATGCTGCAGGTTAGAAAAATCTTCAGTGATAATGCGTCTTCCCAGAAGGCAATATAATAAATTAAATGGTCAAAATAAAGTATCTTCCTTTTCTCCTCTCCCCACCCTGCTTTTTTTTTTTTTCCCTAAAACAAGGACAATTTGACTGTGCCATGTTTTCTCTGTTAGTTTTAGTCAAACACGCGCTTCATTTTTCTGAAACTGATTGAAGACAGGATTCACTGCTCAACTTTTAAAGACAAAATTAAATAAATTTAAATATTTTAAATCCAAATCCTAACAGAAAAACGTAACTGAACAACCAAATCAATCTCAACATTTACTACTTTACCCCATCAAACAAAAAGTTAAATACATATTGTGAAATCTGAGGTCCTTAACAAGTTAAAACATATTCTGAAATACTCATATTTATACATGCTTTATTAGAATTAAGTGAGAAAAATTGAACAGGATCAAAATTAGTAACTACCTTCATTTATGTAAAGAGATTGAGGCTTCATAAGAATAAATAAATATTGGCATAATGTTACTGAAATCAGGAGACTTGTGCCACACATAGCTTGATATAAGGTTAACAAAAGATCTTTTTCTTCTTTTTAACAGGATTTCAGGCAATCCTACTGTTGTGGTTTAAGCCCAGCCATAAATCAGCCATACAGTTCGCTCGCTCACTCCCCTGGCTTACCCCTCCCCTTCTGCTCCCAGAGGGATGGGGAGGAGAATTGAAAGAATGCAACTCCCACGGGTTGAGATAAGAACAGTCCAGTAACTAAGGTATAATGCAAACCACTGCTGCTACCACTGATAATAATAATGATAAGGGAAATAACAAGGGAAGAGAATACAACCGCTCACCACCCACCAACCAGTACCCAGCCCGACTGAGCAGTGATCTAACTCTTCCAGGTGACTGCCTCCAGTTTATATAATGGGCATGACATGCTGTGGTATGGAATACCTCTTTGGTCAGTTTGGGTCAGGTGTCCTGTCTCTGCTTCCTCCCGGCTTCCCCTCCTCCCTGGCAGAGCATGAGACTCAGAAAGTCCTTGGTCAGACTAAACATTCTAAACAGCAGCTAAAAACACTGGTGTTATGGACCAGCTACTAAGGAGAAAAATGACTGCTACTGCTGAACCCAGGACACCTATGTACTTCTCCTGGCACTAAGTAAAATTACTTCCATTAAAGCAAAATTATTTATTTTCTCCTTAATTTTTTCTGTTTATTTCAAGTCCCTTCTTTTGAAACAATTAATCTGCATTTAGAACTCACTAACGCTCTTTGGATCTCTCTCTAGTAATCAGCATTCAAAATAATGATTATGCATTGCATGAAATTATTATCTCCATTTTTCCTATGTGCTTTCCCAGTAGTTAGATTATGCTCCATGGTTTGGAAGTTTTAAGAATAGTAAGGCTCAAGTGGTATCATTGGCTTACTACACAGTTCTGCAAATCCCTATCAGCATCAGTAATGATGCTGATAATCAGTAATGATGCTGATAGATATTTGCATGCTTTTAATGAAGCATGACTCAAATAGCAAGATGGGTGAATGTGGTGCTTTTCACCTCCTTGTTCTGTTTTCAAAGCCACATCACAGAAGAGTTCAATATTTAAACTACTACTTTTCATATTACCTAAAAGTTATGTATTGATAGAGTCTAAAACCAAGTGCATTGACTTTTGGTTAGAGAGAACTTTCAGACTTACCTCCTTACTCACTTTGCTGTATTTTCCAAAGTTTAATGGTACTATAGTTAGATGTGGACATAGCTTTTTAGCAATAAATCCAGGCATGGCTGCACGTACACCAAATCTCCTAGCATGGTAATTTGAGGTAGACTTAGGAGAGATTAAAAAATTCAGTGCTCAGTAATCAGGTTTTTCTTGAAGTTCAGTGTTAAATAATCAAATTGTATCACATATCTCCTCGAAGAAAAAACTCAAAACACTGAGAATTTATATGCATCTCCTCCCATCATCTTTCAACCTGCTTACATCCTTTAAACTTTCATCAGTACACTTTTTACCGAAAAATAAAATCCATCTTACATGGTCCAGTCTAAGAACCAATGTTCCCTCTCTTATTTTTGTTAGTTTTGCACACTTACAATTTTTTTCTATGTAACAGTGTCATCTTGCATTATTATTGTATAATTTATTAGGCTTTAGATTCATGTAATTGATTTCTATATCAGCTTGACATTTGGCCATACCAACATACTCATTGATCCCACAGCTATAGGCTTTTCCTTCAGCTCAGGTTTGTCTCTCATCTCCACAGCGGCATAGAAGGCATCCATGTCAATGTGTACAATTGTATTGCTAAGGTTACGGCTCTGTTCCAGTTCTACCACAAGTTTGTCCACCTGAACAGAATAAGACAGTAATTGAAAAACGATTAACCTGGCAGAAGTGCAATAGTACAGATGATCCTAGAAGATCTAATGCATCTGACGTAGTTAAAAAACCAAACCAAACAAATGAGCAAACCTCACCAAATAAGCACCACCAAAAAAACCCACCCTCAATGAAGTTTCTGATGAAGCTTGCTCTCAGAACACTGCTGTTGCTGCAGCAAACGCTACAAAATCCACCCTAACTCCAGCCCCAATGAAAAGAACACTAACCCAACAAACAGCAAAACCCCACCTATGGAGGGGGAGAATGGATATACCACTTGACTCAGAAACTTTGTAAGACCACTGAATATGCAGTTTTAGCTACAGGATACAGGTTATTAAAGAAAAAGAAAAAAAAACCACAACAAAACATGCTTTCATGCTTTTAGAGAATTTCCAGTGCTCCTAAACTAAGCTACTACACTTCAGAAAACTGACCTAGACAGGCTAAGAGAAGGCCAACAGCTCACAGGGCAGATCCATTTATCTTGTCAGAAAATAAGGTCTTGAACAAACAGGTTCACTTACTGCTAAATAAACTACTTTTAATCCCTTTATAAAATTCTTCAACATTTGTTACAGGAATCCATATCAAACAAGGCTGGACTGCTAGCAAAAAATGAGTTTTCAAGAAAAGCCCATGCATAGGGAGCACATTTCTCTCGGAGTTAAACATGTACTGTCTGCTAGTAGGCAGTGAGCAATACTCCTGCTGCATTAGCTCCAAGATGCTGTGAGGCAGAAGCCAAGCACAACGACATCTCCATGAACTACTTTAATTTGGCTTAATTTGCTTGCATTCTTTTGCAAAAAGATTTGCAGATCCTGTGCTTGTTTCTAAAATATCTTTCAAATGTGAATGAGTTATGAACTGTGTGACCAGAAAGTGTGAATGCAGTATTTGGCAGGCAATTTTTACAGTCCATTGATTTAAGAATTTAAGATGTCTATGTTGGCAGTACTGCACACCATTCTGTAAGCGAAAGAGATAATTCAACAACAACAAACAAAACAAAAAAAACAGAAAAAAAAAAAAGAAAGAAAAAGAAAAAAAAAAAACACCCCCCCCACCACCACCAAATAGGCATAATAGAGCTCAAGAAATTTAAGTACTCTTTGCTTGCAAGTACAAAGAGACACACATTAATGACATCAAGATACAATTACAGAAATGTCTCTGGATTGATCACAGTGGGTTTATGGTCCTGAAGAGGGATGTTTATGTGTAACTTCCATGGTTACTTGAAGACATTTTCTGTCTTTTTCCCCTTGACAGAGCTGCTTAATAAAAACCACAAAACCCTTATCCAAAAACCCGTGTTTAGACTCTTGAACCAAAGCAAATGGGTATGAATGTTCAAACTAAATTGCTGAGTTACGATTTACGAAGTATTTTCTCTGTTTTGTTCCAAGTTGATTTGAGGGATGAAAGGCTAGAATGGGGCCTCAAACTAAGCTACTCCATAAAGAAGAGCACAATATGCTCCCTGGGGCCGAGAAAACTGGTTTAGACAAATTAAAAACACAAGGGAAAGTCATTCAAACAACAACAAAAAATGGGTAATTTACATCATTTTCATTATGATACTAATTCAGTAAGAGTTCAAGTCATGCAGTAATAATGAAAAACATCCTTATTATAAAATGTACAGATAATTTTCAGGTTACTCTGAAACTCAAATTGATTAATTAATTCTGTCAACTGCTTCTCTAGTCACACAGCTTCTGCATTTCAACTAATCAAATTAAGAACAAACTTCTTTTTGCCTTTTCTCCCCAAATGTATCATCATACTTACTGATCAGTTAACACATGCATCTGAAGAATGAAGTAAAATCACATAAACTAATCCGAAATACAAAAAGATAACTCTTTGGCAAAAGCAACCAATACAACAAGTAATATACCCAAACAAAACACACCCAGACATACTTGGCAAATTTCAGGCACCTACAAATGTTTCCTTAGTAAGATGAGGAATGTCATAGAATAATTTCTTAGAGGGAAGCCAGGCTGACAAGTTTTTAAAAGCAGCTTCCAATTTTTCCTTGAAGACAGAAAGAGATGCTGAGACTTTTTATTTCCAAGCCTGCTGAAAAAAAAAAAACCACAAAAAAACCCTAAAAAATACAAATTGTAACTGAAGTTTACTTCTGCTTCTAGAGACTTTAATGATCTAAAGAATAATCTCTTATTTCTTTTTATCCCATGATGCAAAATACAAGTTTTCTATCTTACATTGCTTTGCCAAAGTAAGACAGAAAAGATTAATCAAAATCTTTTTATATTTGTAGGAGGATCTGACAAGGTGAAGAGATAACAAAGAGAGATATAATTTTAAGTTAATAGTAACTATTTACAGAATAAACATCTAGGAAAAAAAATCCACATGGATAAAAATCGCAAACATTAGTACAGCAGTTTGCAAATCTGGTAGCAGCTGGATACTTTTTAAAGCATTATTAACTACTGCTGAATTTCAAGCAATTCCACTCTAGACTGTTGGGATAATCTAACTCTGCTACAGTGAAGTTTTCCAAAATTAATAATCACATGATACTGCACAGTATATAATTTCTCTTAAAATACAACAGTGACATTCATTAGAAAAACTTCAAACTACCTTTCAAATTTAAGATTATTTTAAAAACTCCAGCAAACAAAAAACCCCAAAGAAATATTTGTATACATAAATGGCAGTTTTAAGAAGCTTTATAAGCACTTTCTACTGTGCCAATATTTGCAAAAATCAATGGTGGTTAAGTGCTCTTCTGCAAAGAAGGCCTTCTAAAAAAACTGTAAAAAAAACGAAAAATATCCTCAAAAATTTCCTGGCATATATACACTCCAGTAGTGGTTTACCTTGCAGATTCTACATTCTATTTATGTTACCGTTTCCACCACGTAACCGGGATTTTGTCCAATAAATCCAGTAAACAGGGACCTTTTTGTTTATTTTTACATCACAGAATCATTACAGTTGAAGATCATCTAGAGATCACCTAGTCCAACCCTGCCGCCAACGCAGGGCCACCTAGAGCAGGTTACACGGGAACACGTCCAGGTGGGTTTTGAATGTCTCCAGGGAGGGAGACTCCACAACCTCCCTGGGCAGCCTATTCCAGTGCTTTGCAACACTCAATGTAAAGAAATTCTTCCTCATAGAATCATAGAATACTTTAGGTTGGAAGGAACTCCCAAACACCATATAGTCCAATCCCCCAGTAATGAGCAGGGACAACATGAACTAGATCAAATTGCCCAGAACCACATCTGGCCTGGTCTTACATATCTCCAGGGATATCACCACTCTCTGGGCAACCTGTGCCAGTATTTTACTACCCTCATCATAACGATTTTTTTCCTCACACACAGCCTGAATCTCCTCTCTTCCAGTTTAAAACCATCACCCCTCATCCTATTGCAACAGGCCCTACTAAGAAGCCTCTCCCCATTCTGTTTTAATTTATGGCGATTGCTCCTTGTCCTGTCACTGAAGAGTCTGGTACCATCCTCCTGGCACCATCCTCCTGGCACCCAACTTTGAGATACTTATATGCATTAAAGAGATATCCTCCCAGTCTTCTCCAGACTAAACAGGCCCAGCTCCCACAGTCTCTCCTCATAAAAGCCCTGATCGTCCTTATGGCCTCCACTGGACCCTTTCCAGTAGCTCCTTGTCTTTCTTGCCCTGACTAGCCCAGAACTTGACACAGGACTCCAGATGTGGCCTCACTAGGCTCGAATAGAGGGGGAGGATCACCTCCCTCAGCCTGCTGGCCACACTCCTCCCAGTGCACCCCAGGTTACTATTGGCCTTCCTGGCTGCAAGGGCACACTGCTGGCTGATAGTCAATTTATCATCTACCAATACTTCCAGGTCCTTCTCAGCTCAACTGCTCTCCAGTAGGTCAGCACCCAATCTGTACTGTTACTCAGCCTTATTTCTCTCCAGGTGCAGGGCCCTACACTTGCCCTTGTTGAACCTCATTAGATTTCTCTCCACCCAATTCTCCAGCCTATCAAGGTCCTGCTGAATGGCAGCACAGCCTTCATGTGTATCAGCCACTCCCTCCATCTTGGTATCATCATCAGATCTTCAGCCTCTTCAAAGACCTAGTTAGAGGAATCCCATGGCATTGTGAATCTCTCATACTTAAAATTTTAAGAAAACAAATTATCTCATGGTATATCAGAAGGCAGAAATAAAAATAAGAGTTAATATACAAAATTAAAGAACAGAAGATAATGAAACCTAACTATATATCCAAAGACCTAGAGAGATGATTAAACACCACACAGCACATATTAAAAAAAAAAACAAATAAGGCACACAAGACTTGCAAAGTTAAAGTGGAGATAATGGCCTGGGAAAGAGTCGCTGGCAGGTAAGTGACAGGAAAAGGGAGAGGCATTTTGGATACCAGGCACAGACAGATTGCTGGGCCAGGAGACTGGGGACTTCAATGGGGACTCTGGAGGCACAAACAACGACTGCTCTGGAAAGAGGACTTGTGGAATCTGGGGATGTGGGACAAGAAAAGGAAAATCAAGGGTAGGATAAATTAAAAGAAAGGCACAGAGAGAGCGCAAAAGGGTCAGAACTTGCAATTGAATGAATGAACGAATGAGGGCAACAGCAATCATGAACCAGGAAGGATGGAAAAGGAAGATATCTTTTTCATAATGAAATGACTTAAAAGCTACCCTAAAATAAAAACAAACCAAAACAAACAAACAAACCAACCCAAAAAACACAGTGAAGAAAAAAAAAACAAACAACAAAACACCAACCACAAAAAAAGCCCAAAACAACAAAAATCAAACAACAAACCAATACTGAACAAGCAGAGACGTAACTCATCTATGTTAAATATTAACTAAAACAAGTTGAGGCATACATGCATATAAAAAACTTCCCAGAGATACTCAGTAATTAGAAGCTTTACTGGGCACAAATATGATATACTGACATAATTTACAGAAGTAATTGGCAAATCTGCAATGAATGAAGGAAGATTGTACACCAAAGCTCAGGACTTACGATTCTCACAACAGCATTCAAAATTAATGGATGTGTTTAATTTTCATGTGCTTCAGCTCCTCATCTACAAAAGAAACTACTCTGCTGGAGTACTGCAATACTTTAAAGAATTCACACTATGTGGTGTACAGCATAGAGAAGCGTATGAGGAAGCCAGTAATTCTGCATTCAAGACTGTGTTATACTAGCATGCAACAAATAAAGCTTAGGGCCACCCACTGAACAATGAAAACAACAGTAAATATTGAATAATTGCCCACTTAGTGCACACTGTCTGCACTGTGCAGTGAATGAAGCAGGAAGCCTGTTAGGGAAAACCAGCAAGCAATCATATAATTAAAGACTGAATCATAGTACAAATGGAAAAGGAAAGGAATTAAGCTTCTACAAGCAACTTTTAATTCTGTTGTGCCTAAGACTGTTTAGCATGCAGTCTTGGTGACGTTGTTTTCCTCCAACAACCTTTCATACACAGTAACACTTTGGATGCTGTTACCAGTCTTTAGCATTTGAGAAGATAAACACCCTCTTCATCTTTCTAGTTCAGGACACGTATATTTCTTGTGACTGCTTGCCATGATGATTCTTTTGTTAATTAGCATAAATAAGAAATAAATTATATCTAAAAGAGTTGACAACTGTGATTCCCTTCCTCCCACTGCAAGCCACTGAACACAAATATACATATATTACACAAACAGAAAGTAAACGCAAAACTGGTATTAATAAGGTATTTAACAAAATGTTTACATAAACCATGACAGCCCTATAAACTATCCAGACTTAGAAAAACAGGAATTACTTTGTTTTACTCATTTAGAGAACATTTCAGAGTGATTTTACAATTTATTCTTCTAGCAAGTTTTTATTAAGATTACATCATGAAAACATTGTGCAGTTTTACTCGTGTGATTAACATCAAAATGGTAGTTAACATTATACTTATTACCAGAATTTAATGCAATACACTAGAACACACCAAAGTCTTTCTCATCCACCTTTCACTCCAAGAAGTTTTTATAAGATTAATTAGTACCTGTAGCTGTGCTTTCAAGAGCTGTTGTGCTGTAATTTTCTCTTTTAGCTGCATCATTTTTTCAATCCGTTGGTTAACTTGTTGATCTTTTTTGAGTTCATTTTCATAAAATCTAGAACCCTGGAAGAAAATTGCAAAAACACTATGGTTTTTGTCTTTTCCAATGAATAACCACATCTGATCTTTACAGAAAATGTAAAGCACAGTAATAGTTTCTAATGCATACTTTGTATTTTCATATAAATGATGCACAAGAGACACCAGTGGTGCTTTACATCTTCATCCTCAAAAGACACAGGTGCATTTCTCCTTCTCAGATACCCTACACTCAGAGGAGTACAAGGGACTATTTAGAGAACTTACTACATTTATTCATTCTAACAGTTCACCACAAAAATCTGGAATAGTAGCTAAAAGTCAAACTATTCTTTGTAATAACTCTGAGAGGAGTAAAGAAACTAAAAATAAAAAAATAAAAAAAATTTAAGCATCTTGCCAGACTTGGGTATACTTTAATCTACATGGAAATAAATAATGACATTGTAAAAGTTAAATCCAATTATAATGTTGAGTGTTTCATTGGCCATTTAAACTTGAAGGATACTGCAGAATTAGAAGCCATTTGGAAGATGGTGATGAAAAGCAAATGAGTATAAAAAAGCCCTCTTACCCTCAGGTATGTAATTACTCCTTTAAGAAGAGGAATGAAGAAAAGGAGATGAAATAAAAACATAAAAAAGACAACAAACATGCAAAGAATGTATGACTTCCCTCCTAACAAAGAAAAGAGGGCATACGATGAAATAGAAAAGAAGAAAATTAAAAACCAGGAAATAAAATATTTTTTCTAATAATATCTAGTCAGCTTACAAGAAAAATAACATTTTCAGGAAGAAGTAATATCTTTTATTGAACTGTCAGAAATGTCATTTATAAAACCTGTAAAAGTGGCCAAATTCTTAGCTCTAAGCCTTAAGCTATCAAACTGTTGCCAATGACAAGAATTTGGCGATAGTCAAATAAGAATCAGGCATAAATATAAAAAGCAAAAATATCCACTTTTACAATAATGATAAAAAGGATGAATGGCAAGACTGTAATGAGTCATGTTGCATTGCTTAGAAGAAGTCTCTAATTAGAAGAAACTACTGTGTGTTTTCTTTCAATATCAGACATGCATTTCATCTTCCCTCTGCAATCAAATGTGACTTATCAAAGCTGACTGAAAGAACTCAGTACCAAACTATTGGTGCGTGAATCAGCCCAGTACTTAAGACTCTTATTAAGCTTTGGGGTTCTTTAAATTTCTTGCAGTATTTTACAGTTGAAAAGCTATAAATTCTTGCTGTAATACAATTACGGGTAGTGTTTGTAGGGCTAATTTTGAAGACTGAAGAAAAGGTTAAGCAAAAGAAACAACACTTCTTTTCAGATTTCTTGAGCTGTATCTGTTACATTCTTTTGCCTTTTTTCACAGAAGTGTATTTCTGACACACAGATAGATGCCTGTATATCAGGTTTGAAAACCTATTTTATAATTCATTCTACTCCACAACAGAAAATGAAACAGTAGCTGTTCTGACAAAATGATTTATCCAAATATCATTGTTAGGGATATGTCTGACAAAGCACTATGTTTTCAAGAAAGAGCAAACAGAATAAGTAAAAGAAATATCTAATCAACAAGGGACTCAACAGCATATAAAGTATCAAAGTGAAAATGCAAGCAGAAAATGAAGTTTGCCAAATAAAAGCTCTTTCTAGTAGGTCTTCTGCTCCCTGCACCCTCGCAGCTTACCACACAGCAATACCAGTCAACACAGAATTCATGAGCAAAATATCAACCAGATAACACAGGGTCAAAGCAGCAGCAAGTGGAACATACATTTGTGCAAGCAAAAAAAAACCCCAGAGATGCTCAAATAAAATAAAGCATCTCCAAGAACAAGAGGACTAATATTCCAACACTTTGTAGTGTCCTCTGTGGATCTCTGGTACAAAGTTGCACGCTGCTGGCCACCTCTCTTGAATACTGAGAGGACAGTCAAGAAAAGAGGTAGTAAACACAAAGAAATTCTATTGAAAGGACTAGAAAAACCTGACTATATCAAATTCAAAAAGTTATAGGAAGGTGACTAATACAGGTATATCTGCTTGGCTGATTAATGATGCAACACGCAAAAGGGACAATACTGGGAAATTTATGTACTGCTTCGGGCAAAATGAGAGTATTTAAAGATGTATTCATTTGTGTTCCTTCATGTCCCTGTGAATGAACCCTTATAGTATAAAGCTATAGTTTTTCTCCTACTTCCCCACACATGCATTTCTTCTTAGGAGGTGCCCTCCATTTACACATGTGGGGGAGAACATTTGGAGAAGGGAGGAAGAGGACCTTATGATACTGGACAATGGATAAAGCAGCAGGAAAAGAGTAAGCAAACCAACCTTAGTAGCTTCCATGATAATTTTATTGATTTTCTCTTTATCCAAACCTTGCATTCCAGCTTTGTTGTCATTGAGGCCCATTCTGAGTAAAACTCCATCACTGCAAGAGCTATTGCAAGCTTTTGTTGTGTCATCCATAGTACTTCTTGAAAACAAGTACCTGTTTTAAGACTTAACACCTGGATGCGGAGGGAGGCAGAACAAAAAAGAAAATGAAATCATACATCTGTTTCCAAGTTCCAGTTGAAGAATAGGAAAAAAAACTCTTATGGAATTATTTATAATATTTATTGAATAAGCATTTTATACTTTTTCAGACAGTAACATACTTCTCACAAATACAAAGACCTGTATTCCTGTAAAGTGATTGGCCTATTACTCTCTCTATAAAAAGCCACCTGTAACTGTCAGTGTTTGCACAGAGTAAAACTTTTTTATATTAAGCTAGAAATATACTTTTTTAAAAGCTCCCTTACAGAAATAACTGAGCACCAACTTCTTCTGGCAAAGGTCAGTACCTACACATGACATGAGATTTATGGCTGTATGTTATCTTGGATGACGAAACAATACCGCTTTAAACATGAAATACTGCTCACTAGATTATCACATTAAAAGAAACTGAACGGTATGAAGATAGGCTGACAAAGTTGGGGCTGGTCAGCCTGGAGAAGAGAAGGCTGCGTGGAGACCTCATAGCAGCCTTCCAATCTCTCAAGGGGGTCTATAGGGATGCTGGGGAGGGACTCTTCATTAGGGACTGTAGTGATAGGACAAGGGGTAACAGGTTCAAACTTAAACAGGAGAAGTTTAGATTGGATACGAGGAAGAAATTCTTTACTGTAAGGGTGGTGAGGCACTGGAATGGGTTGCCCAGGGAAGTTGTGAACGCTCCATTGCTGGCGGCGTTCAAGGCCAGGTTGGACAGAGCCTTGGATGGCATGGTTTAGTGGGAGGTGTCCCTGCCCATGGCAGTGGGGTTGGAACTAGATGATCTTAAGGTCCTTTCCAACCCTAACTATTCTACGGTTCTATGATTCTTAAGTTGCAGAAGACCATTGTTCATTCAGTCCTCATTCCTGCTTGAGACAGGAATCTTTTGTCTCTTTTCCAGTAATTTCTAGCTCAAATTCAAAACTTTGATGTTAAGAATCTCATCTTTTAGAAACAGATGGCTTCGATTAAAAGTTTTGAATGAAATACTATTGTTTAATTCAGTGTAAGATTAATGCATTCTTTTTTCCATAATGGTATCCAACTAATGTAAGTTACCAAGACTTTATTACACAATAACTGTCATCAATAAATTCTTATAAATGCAGGTACTTCTGATATGGGAACTTCTGACACATTTCCTTGTTGCTTATGAAAATCAATAGCTAAATCCTTTGATAGGCTTTAATTATAAGGTAAACTGTTTAGTTACTGAATTGATTAAAAAACAAAACCAGAAAACCTAAATTAAGCTAACTTTACCCTTTATGGCATGAACCCGTGGTCTTATTTTTGCCAGATTAAAACGAGCAGAAAATGTGATACTGGCACAAATTACTTAACATGTATTTGTCACTGGGAAAGCACATAAAAAGAATTTCTTCCTATCCCAAGTTGCTGACTCATACACCATTTCAGCTTTACTGTCATGCAGGAAGCACATTCACCCCTAAACTTCCCCTTCAAGCTACTCCTTGTGACAGGAGCACTCCCTGTTGGAAGAGCCACAGCCTTCCAGCTATACACAGCAGCTCTATTAAACAACCACAAATTACACAAATCTGAGACTGTTACATTTTTTCTTTAAATGCCACTTTAGCACTCCAGGACTTAAGTGGGCCTCAATAGCAACCAAACTGGACATCAGTGTCCATTTTTGCATTTAGAGATGATTTTTGCTATTGAAGAATTACACGGGTGACTTTTTTAAATTAATGGCAATCATATTTTCCTGAATATCTTCTGAAACATACTATCCAACTGAAGCCAAAATATTACAGAAACCCATCTTTAAAAAACATTCTAACAAAAAAAATCCCAACTTTAATCATATTCTATTAATTCAGATTATTTATGATGACTTCTGAAGATGCAAGATCCCATAAGTGTGTTTACCTTCAGCTTGTAATTTCAAAGAACAGGAGATGATTTGATGTAAAGACCAGAACTCCTCTTGACCCTTTAGCAGCACTTAAGCTCCTATAATGGCAATTAGAAAAGAGAATGGCTTCATAGCTTTTACATGTATCTATAAAGAAAAACCATGATGACAAACATTTTCAATATTTTTTCACTTACTGTAGGAGAATCTCTTACAGTTAGCGTACACATTTACCAGAACGTGAATCAAATGAAGCAGCATTGCATCCCAAGTTTCATCTCAAGCTGTAAGCACCCCCATATCAATTAAGTCCACAATAATTCCATTGTTAATGGCAGTCTCTGGTAAATAACGGGCACAATTCCCAATTAATACTTTACTCAAGGTAAATGCCCCTCCATGATCTCCCTAGTTCTTTTATCACTTTTTCCCCATCAAGAAGCTTGAATCAAGACAAGACTGCTTCTATTTCCTATTCCAATGTTCACAACATTTTTTAGGCATATCCTGACTGTGTCCTTATCTCTAGCATACACAAATCTTTCTCCCTCCTTATTCAGATCATTCTTAAAGGCTCAGTTTTATAGCAGAGGCTTTAAACACTATTCCATGTCAGTCAAAAACCTTCTCTATCACACTGTTACACACTGAGCGAGAAAAAATTTACCATGATACCACTAGTGATGGCAAAAATAATTGTTTTTAAAAACTGTCATAAATGGTGGTCTTCTAATGGATTTCATCTTTCCAGCTTCCTGTGTGGAACAAAATATGTTGCTAGTACCAGCTGATAAAGTGTATATCACTGTCAGATAAAACCACTGGATCATCTGCCATACACAAAATGGAAGTGGAAATATGCAAAGGAAATTAAGGAGAAGCACAGTTTGAAACACAATGCAAAAGGCGAACCAAAATGTCAAGTGTAGAAACTCGTAAGGACTTAAAGAAGTAACATTTTAATGGAAAACAGACCTAGAGACAACACCTAGCTTGTGGTGACACCGTCTTAAAGAATTTTTGCTGTAACAACTTGGAAAAAGCGGGAAAAGTTTTATAGTCTAATGAAGCACTAACTCAGAACAGTCCAGAAAAGAGTGACATATTTTTGGCATGCAGTCATCTCATGAAGATGGTGTAAGACTGAGCTGTTTCCTCTAACAGAACACGTTACATCTCTCTATGCATCACACTGAGTAAGTAGCATGTGAAATCAGAGAAGTCTGTGAAGTCAGGCTACAATTAAATACTAACCTATTATTTCTGTGACTTGGGAATGGGGAAGGGTAGCGGGAGAATCATCTATAAGTGGAGGAGGTAACTTTCAAATTGCTACTGGAAGGACTTCTAAAGTTAAAGACGAAGACTTTGACAGTGGATACCAACAGTTAATGCAAAGCAAAAAGGTGGAAAGGAAACACAGAACAGCATTACTGGATAGGAGGCTTTGTTACTAACCTGGGATGCTTACAAGTGGATAAAGACCACTTACAAAACCACAATCAAGCTCTTCTAGGAGCAGGCACAGAAACTCAACTGAACCAATCAGAGTTATATAGTATGAAAGTACTAAGAGACTGAAACTGCAAAAGTCAGAGCACCAATTTAATTTCAAGTGCCTCTACCTTTATTCAGACTTAGCATAATTTGACAGTTGACTGCTTAAAATATGCTGAATCTGAATAAAGGTAGAGGCAGTTAACTTAACTGACTTAAGGAAATGGCTTGTATCTGATTCTGTGCCACTCTTCCACCCTGTCTTCGGTAAAAATCCTCCAATTCCAGCAACAGAAACCTATGTATGTTGTGTGAAAAACTGCTTTCATATTATTATTTTCATGTAATAAAATAATACGTAAGAAAGATATAAAGTATTTCTAATATTCAGCTCAGTGGACAGTATTATCATGCAGGTTATTAACACTTGCAAAGTATGTTAACAGTCTGCCTTTTATCAATGGCATTAACAATTTGTTACAAAGAAATATCAAGACTGAAAAATGACACAGGTGTGGAAAAGCTTGAATAATTATTTATTTACATGCCGATTTATTATTTGATGCAAGCAAACTGTGTACCAGTCCTCAAAGAAAATCGAATTCTGACATCTTTGCTATCACAGGTGCTCATGCCAATAGTGAGATGCAAAGAAGTTACTAAAATACACAACTGCCAGCTTCCTCCAGAGCTCAAAAACTAAACAAAGGAATCAAGACATACTACAGATGAAGAAGACCAGGTTTTGCATCCCAGTTGCCCTGAGTATGACTTCAAAGTAAGGGGATTGGGGGGGAAAAAAAAAAAAAAAAAAAGAGGAAAAAGAAAGTTGCAAACAGAAACACAATAATTTAAAACTCCTCTCTACATGATTTTTAAATTGCTATTCTGTGGATGGCTAAAACAATGATTCAAGTTAAACAGTTTCTTTAATTTCTGCAAAACTCATAAAAGTCTTCAATAACATTTAACATCAAAATCTGACACCTCATTTATTGTAGTATGAGCTCAAAATGAACTTTGCATTTTCCCTCAACTTAAATGTTTCAGAAGTTCCTTTACTTATATTTTTCTACTCTTACTTTAGTAAGAACAAAACAAAATAAGAAAACCTAACTTCACATATGAATGTAAAGAACAGAAGAAGGCATAGCTTCAGGAATCCTGCTATTACACACACTGCATCAGAAGAAAACAGTATTATCCCTAATTTCAATTACAAGATTAAGATGTTCATAGGAGTTCTGCAAAAGCACTGAAAGCAGAATAAACAAAGTTAGAACTCCATCCAGTTTTGACGACAAAGGATCATTTCTCAGGCTTTTAACTAAAATCAAGTGTGCTGTAGTATGGATCGTCCTGTGTTCAAAAGATAAATGCCTCTGACTTAGTACAGTACCAAAAAAATTAAGGAGAAGAAAAAGGGGAAAAAAAGCCCTAAACAAACAACCTTTCAAATATGAATCTGTATATACATGAAATCCTTGGTCTTTTATTTTTCTTATGAAAACTTTATACATGACCCATTATCAAATAATACTGAAGTTAGGAGCACTCAGTGCAAGTGTGGGACGGAAAAATCACTTCTCTAAAACAATTAAAATAATTCCATTAATGTAGAAGATGGTTGTAAATATGAAATGAAACTCCTAGAACACTTCATAAGTGTTCATAAACTCCTCATGAGACAAACACCCAGCTTCAACACATCTTCAGTAGTTCAGTAGTTTAAGACTCTGACACAGATACTTCAAAAACTAAAGTGGTCATCAAACTTTGCAGGGCCACAACCTCAACATAGTACAACCAAAAACCTTGTAAACCAAGACAAGCCACAACAACAAAAATAAGCAAGCACGGTAAGTGTGTTTCCCTGGTGAGAATGCTACAAAAAAAAGTCACCAATAACTATTCTTTGCAGTCACCTTCTTTTATACTGAGATGGAATTAAGCTGTTATAAGCAGCTTCTTCCACCAAAAAACATAAACACACGCGCAGTGACCCTTCCAGATCCTAGACAGGACAGCTCATATTTCCCTATTTGCATAAACTTCCATTTATATTAATGTAAAATACAAAATAAACCCCAAAGATGACATGTTGAATGTTACATATGTACTGAATCAGAGAAGAAATCAAGTAATTTCCAAAAAAAACTCAAACGTCAAAAAAACCCCAAACAACCAACCAACAAAACTCCATAAATGCCAAAACAAACTTTTTTTTTTAAATAAAAAGCACCCCCAAAACCCTAATGAAAATTCTTTTGACAAGATACATGGAAAGCTGATAAACTCTACTGTAAGTGAATGAAGATACTCTTGTGTAGAAATGAAAATCACTTGTACCAGAAACTATACCTCACATGTAATCATGAGGTAATTTATCTATTTCACTATGTTTTGCCAAGCACTGAGAAATGCTTCAAGAATAAGGAGCTGAAGACTGAACAAACAAGCCAAGCAGACTGCTCCAACAGTAACTCTCAATCCCAACTTTTCAAATATTTCCCTTGTACTGGAAATTATTAGAACTGGGAAACACATCACAGGCTACCTGGAACCAAAGCCTCTGGGTATTAGTGAAACAGTAAGTAATAAATACAAGAGACCATATGAGATCTTCCTAATAAGGCTGGAACTCATCTAAGTCAACATTTTTAATGAACACCACTTTGGTTTTACTCAAATTACTAATGAAGATTGAACTGGCCACATAGCTACACTTCTTACTCCACTCACTGCACAGAAGTATCTTCATGTAGGCCATGCATGCAACTCAGAAGAGTCACCACTGTGACAGAACTAAAACCTAGCTAACACACTTTAGTATAACAATTCATGTACCAATAGTCAGGCCATTCGATCAATTCATTTCCCACAAATGCACTGCTTTACTTCTTGAATTTTTAAAGCAAGAAAAACATATATTCAACCAACTAGGAAAATTTAACTCAGCTAGAATACTTTTAACACTTCTGATATTTAAAAGGCTATATTACAAACTGCAGTAGTGCACTTAATTTCATGCTACTTAATTTATCCATTACTTGGATAACGATTTATCCCAAAACAGTAACATTACATACTTTCTGCCAGGAAGTGCACCCATCTTTTCTGAATATTAATTTGGCAAGGGAACATTCTGGTTGACAGGATTAGATTTAACAAACTCCTTAAGTCTTATTTCCTTGGAAAAACATGCTCCTCCGATAATGATTTATGTATATCAGCTGCTCTAAAGTCTCTCCTTCTCAGCAGTATAAACCACCAACAAAGGTAAACATGTGCAAGCAAGCACATCAAATAGTCCTGAACTAACTGCTCAATTATTTTCAGCCACAGGGGGGTGAATATTTACTACAGCCCTGGTTTCCAAATAGCATGGAAAAGAGGACTCCTGTCAGGTTTAATTCTGTACTGATTTACAAGAAAATAAACTGGCAAGAGGAACTGCTAAGTGTTACTAGCATCTACTATGCAGTGTTAATCACCTAGGCTGCCTACTAGTGCATTCAAAACTGCTACTGTTTCACTATTCTACCTCTCAAAATAAAATCTAGTTCCCTAGAAAACAATATCTTCTAAGAAAGTTCTGGTTTTACAAATGTAGTAAGCCAAGGTACACAATAAATTAATACTGAATGCAAAACAGGGCAAGGATTCACAGAAGCAAAAGTTTCAAGTCCAAGCTGACACAGCTCAATAGGACTGTTTTTCAAGCTGCAGCTGACTCAGGTTTTTACAGAAACATAGATCCCACACAAGTACCTAGAATAAGCCTTCCAAAAACCAAACCCCTAGAATTAAGTTTCTTCTGATCTCACTAGCTTTCAGATATAACAAATTACAGACAATTCAATCCTTTTAAAAAGTAATTCACACTGCAAAGTGAACAGATAATAGAGACTGGTTGACATTGTCCAAAATTTTATACCAAAATATGTACTTTACACCATACAAACTGAGCAATTCCTTTCCTTATGTGAAGAGCAATGCAAGTGAAAGTATCTGCTATCAATTTTTTGTGGGCAAGAGGCAGAACAATTCTGCCCCAAATCCTGCTTTCAAGCTTTTGTCTAAAATGCCTTTGTCTTTTAAAACTTCAAAGTTAATCCAAAGGGGAAAGTACTTTGGTATCTTCTGTCTATATTCAGCATCTTACAAGAACTTTTAACCTGCAAGACTTATCTCAGGTTTCTAACCAAATTTTCCTAGTACTTCCAGATTACTGAGAACATGTTTTAGCAGTTTAATCCATAAAGAAAATAATGAAGGAACAGAACAATTACTAAAAACATTCATCAGTAAAAGCTACAGCAGAAGTAGTGTAGTTATCTGCAACCTTATTTTTAAAGATATGTGCTTATTGCCAATGTATTATTAAGTAGTAGTAATATTCTGGTTTGGGATTTTCCTTGTCTTTTGTTGGGGGGGATTTTTTATTTTTTTTTTTAACTTGGAAGAAAAACCCTAATACAGCAATTCTCAAAGATAATTTTTGGCTTTTGAAAGACAAAATTTGTGAGGAAAAAAAAAAAAGTCTGAATGATTTCTATCTCAGAACTTATACTATTAGGTAATATGCCGTGACATAAAAGAAAGCTCCTTCGTTTTCTTTGGAAAAAGAATCTTTAACCACAAACATATCCAGAAGCATAAACATACTAGAAAATGTGTTTTAGTAACATACAGTAAACACACTAAACCAGAAGGGTTTGAAATAATTAATATTATAAGTAATAAATATAAGTATATAATTAAATAATATATAATATATAAGTAAATCTAATAATATAAGTAATAATTTTTTATATTTTAAATAAGAAGTGTAATAAGGATGATGGAAAAAATTAGGTATTTAAAAAGCTACCTACTCCATGATGCGTAAGACTGACATCTTTAGAACTACAAAAAAAAAAAAAAAAACAAAACAAAACAAAAAATCCCTATTTTTGTATTACAAGGAATGCGTCAACCATACAGAACAACACTATGTGTTCTACTATTCTAACAAAATTGATGACTATTTTAATACAGTAATTTGTAAACTTCTTGCAATCTTTAAGACACTAGAAGAGGTATCGATTGAGTAGAGGGGCTTGTGATAAAAGAACAGACACAGCAATTAAGTGAACTGGAACTATGCGAATAGTCCTAGGCTGAAAGCATGACAGTGCGTGGCTATACACAGCATTGTCACAGCCAAAACGATTTGTTCAGACATGTCTCTTCACATCCTGCTCTTGACTAGTACCGAGAAGTTCATTCAGAGTGTAATGGGGAGAACAAGACTGGCTTTACAGGTGATACTCTTGAATTTTATCAACATACTGCAAATAACTATAAATTATTCTCATACATGTCAATATATACAAAACTCTGCCACACTGCCTGCCTAACAAAAGCACCACGTTGCAACAGACACTAAAAAAATATCTTGCTTGGTTTCTTTCCAAGCAGCTGGTTAACAAAAAACCAGTTTCTCAATAATTTTTCATATTTCTTTCTAAAAATAGCACCCACAATAGACTCACAGAAACATTTTTTCTGTGCATTCCAGTGATTACACAAATATTAAGATGTCTGGGACTATTCTTTATTTCTAACTGCTTAGGAAAAATGATGCTACTTCATCAAGCACTCTCAGAGCTCCGTTTATTGCAAATATCTTTATACCAGAAACACTGAGCTGATGCTAGTATTATCTACCTTTCAGCTGCTGTACATAATTCAGATAATAGCTGCGTCAACGCCAAGAGCTCTTTCAAAACCAATAATAAGCCCTCAATGGAAATCGCCAAGCAGCATAACATCGGAAAATGACAAAATTATTTGTCGTAAGGACGAAGTCGGAGAAAATACCATGCTACAGCATTACTCTTGCGACACAACCAACTGAAGCTTCTGCAACCAACGCTATTTAACACATAAATTGTAAAGTAACGCATCCAACTAGCTTTTCTTTTTTCCTCCTTCTGCAAATATTTCTCTAATCATAAATATCGGGAACTACAAGTATCTCAGACTGAAGAAAGAAAAAGAAAAACCGTTTCGTTCCCTAAACTACGAAAATGTTGGGCAAAGGAGAGTCAGGACAGCGCTACCGCGCACCCGAGGCAGGCCGCTGACCTCCCCTTGCCGCCCCGCTCACCACACGCTTTTGGGCATAGAGCCACCCCGCCGGCGGGAAGGAGCGGGCTGCCGATGGCAGCACCTAACCACGATCACTGCCGCCTGCACGACGACGGCCGCAGTCAGCAGTCCCAAGCAACGCCGCCAACTCCCCGCAATAGGCAGAGATTCCTTCCCTGCACCAGGGTGGTCCGCCCCGCTCACGCTTCTCTCGTGAGCTGGCAGCGCCTCCCGCCCCTTCCTGCGGCCTCCACAGCCACCATTTTTGTTAAGGGAAATCCCCCAGCCCCACCGGTTTGAGACAAGGAAGAGAAAGCCACATCTCTCAGGCCAGAACGCGAGCAGGGCTAGGGAGACGCCTGACCTCCCGAAAGGAAGAGCTCTTCCTCACCCCGCAAAAATTCACGTGAGCATCACCCCAAGCGGCACCTCGGAGCCCCCACCTCAGCAGGGGCACGGGGGCGACACCCGCCGGTAGCGCCACAGAAACGACGAAACCAAGATGGCAGCCGCCCGCCGGCGCGGGGGAGTCGAGGCGGCGGCCACCTCCGCGGACTACATCTCCCAGCATGCCGTGATGTACCTGCGAGAGCCAGAAACTACCTTTCCCGAGAGGCAGCGGCGGCGCTGACGGCTGCGTGAGGCGAGGCTGCTGCTCTCGCCAGACCGGCTCGAAGGGGTTGGGCGGCGGGCGGGGCGAGCTGGTAAATAGTGGCACCGAGCACCCGCCTCACGTAAAATGGCGGCGGCAGGAGTGGTGGATATCTGAGTAGGGTGTGCGGCAGGCGGACTCGCGCTCGCTCCTCCTCCCCTCGCCACCTCTATGTTGTGACTCTTTCCGCGGGTACGGGCTGCGGAGCTACGGTGAGAGGGAAGCCCGAGCCTGCGTGTCTTTGAGCCGGCCGGCCGGTCGGTCTCTGGCAGGGCCGGGTGTACGACCCTGGTGGCATCGCGGGCGCGGAGCAGTGCCGCTCAGGTGGAGTCCGGAGCTCCCGTGCCTTCGGCAGAAGGAAGATAAAGCTGCTGTGGGCGGGGACCGCTTCGGCTCTTCCGTGCTCGACGGTGGCTGCGGCTCGGGTCTCCATGTCGGACAACCAGAGCTGGACAAGTTGTGTGGACAACCAGTCCTCCGGCTCTGAGGAGGACCCTGAGACCGAGCTGCAGGTTGAGTTCTGCGGGGTGCTCAGCAAGGTAAGCCGCCTCTCCTCCCTAACGCGGCCTCTCGCTTCCCCTCTCCGCACCCCGGCCCCGCCTCACTTCGTGGCTGGCCGAAGGCTGTCAGCCCCCTCTGCTTGTCTCCTGTCGGCTTCGGAGGATCGGGCCGAGGGGCCTGGCGGGGCAGCCGGATTGCTCCACGGGAGGCGCTGGCACGGCCGGGGCAGCCGCCACCTGACACTGGGGAGCCTGCCAGGCAGCCGCTGCGGCGCCCGGCGCCAACCGCCCGCGCCCCCTCCCTCAGCCGCGGGCGCCGGCACATCCCCGCCACCGGGCTCCCCGCCTGTGCGCAGCTGCCGCCCGTCGTCCCCACCCCGGGAGGAAGCCCCGCTTCGGGGGAGCGCCACGGGCGCGGCTTCTGCTCGGCCGGACGGCGGGGGAGGTGTTGTTTGCCGCCCGGCCCGGAGGTCCCTGCCGCCTCCCGCCCCCCCGGCGCCCGTTGGCAGCTTGGCTTGAGGTTCCGGAGAGTTGGGCCGGGAGGACGCTGCCGGGGTGCACCGGGGAAGGCCGTCTTCGCTGCCCCTCGGGCTCCTGGCCGGAGCTGGCCGAGGGCCCGCGTGCGGGCAGGGGCCGCGGCAGCCTGCTCGCTTTCCAGGGGCTCCCGAAGGCGCAGCCTCTGGTCGCTTCCCCGGAGCGGGCACCAGCCCTGGAGCGGCACAGGTTTTAGTTCAAGTATTGGAGCAGAGCGATAAAATACTGCTACTGCAAGGAATACGGGAGGTGGGGATGAGCAGAAGAAAAATGGCCCTGAAACTTGTTTCCCTTATTAAAATTGAAAGTGATGTTTTACTTTTTAATCACAGAAAGCAAGAGGACTTGCAAGTATGCATTAGGTGCTGCTGGGAAAATTTGGGTTTAGGAGTATTTTAAAGTTGAATATTAAATTACTAAGTTTGAACGCAGATTTTTTTAATTATTACAGAGGGGTACATTCAGAACAAGATTGAAATAGCTTTAGGATTAAAGCTTTATGTTTTCATTTTTTCTCCTGTTCTCGTGATAAGGCTGAACACAAGCCAGCATAGAAGGCACAGGTCACAGGATATAGAGATTGTGAACTGGCCCTGGATGCTGAGGAAGCAGCCCTAACAGGGCTGACACTCTGCATTTTGTGAGGGTCGGTGAACTTCTTTCAGCCTGAAAATGCATCTAACACCAGAAATGAGAGGGATGGTTAGGAGAAGTGTCTTGGTTTTCTTTTGGAAGGTGTTATCTTCTAATAGTGAATGGGAGAGAGAGAGAATGAGATGGATGTGAGATGTTAGAGCAGTTAAAACATGAGGTTTTGGTTTGCTGTATTTTTCTCCAGTTGAAAATTTTTTCTCTGATTAATGCTTTTGTCATTAGAAAGATATAATTTGTGGGATGTAATTGATTTTTATGTTGGCAAACTAAATACTTTAAAGGCCAGACACTGTTTCTTACTGGCATAGCAGGTAAAGCTGTGGCTCCTGAGATTCTGAAGTTTAGGTATGTGCAAACTTTTTATTTTTCTGAATGATGATGCTGAGTGTAGCTGATGCTGCCATTACTGTGAGGACATGGGGTGTAATCCAAACAGTCAAGTATGGTGGAGCCTGTGAATATGTTGAGGGATAAGGTTACCTTTTATTAATTGCTACGTTGACAATACTTGGGACAAACTAATTGAAATGGCAGCATATCAAACTTTCTAGTAAGGAAATATCTATTCTTAATAACTAACTGTTGTCGTGGTTTAAGCCCCCCCCCCACATGCATTTTCTCACTCACTCACTCAACACTCACTCTCTTCTTTCTTCCCCCAGTCCCAGGGGGATGGGGAGGAGAATCAAAAGAATGCAACTCGCACAGGTTGAGATAAGAACAGTTTAGTAACTGAAGTATAACACAAATCACTACTGCTACCACCAGTAATAATACAAGAGAAATACAAAGAAAGAGAATACAACTGCTCACCAAGCCTGACCCAGCCAATGCACCCCCCAGCAGTGAACCCCGCAATGCACCACCAAAAACCTGACCATGCCGTACACCCCCAGTCCACCACCACCACTCTTCTGGGTCTCTGCTCTCCATTTTCACATCCTGGACATGACGTGCTGTGGTATGGAATAACCTCTTTGGTCAGTTTGGGTCAGGTTTCCTGTCTTTGCTTCCTCCCGTCTCCCCCTTCTCCCTGGCATAGCATGAGACTCAGAAAGTCCTTGGTCAGACAAAACACTACCAAGCAGTAACTGCAAACACTGGTGTTATCAGCACTGTTCCCAGGCCCAAAGTCAAAAACACAGCGCTGCACCAGCTACCAAGAAGGAGAAAAAATGACTGCTGCTGCTGAACCCATGACAACTGTCTATAATAAAAATCCCAAGTCTGTAGTTCTCTGTGCTTTGTAGTATTTCTTTTGTTCTGCCCTTTGGTAAAGAGAAGCTTTGAAGGAAATAGAGTAACATGGTAATAGAAGCATATTACAAGCATGTCTTGCTGGTCTTTAAGTGTTTCAGAGCTCTAGACTTTCTCCTGTTGTATTTCCTGCTAAAGATTTTAAGGTGGATATGAAGAAAGAATTCTAATGTGGAATAGACTTTCTTGAAGTACAGGAACCTAGCTGTTGGGAAAAGTGGGAAGTGTTTTGTTTTTTGTCAAAACCTTGTGCTTATTCAATACACTTTAAGGAGCCTATTAATTCATGGCACATTTTGATTGCAACAACAAGCACTGATTACAACAGCAAATGCAAGATTGACTGCTATATTTATCTCACTTAACTCTCTCAAGGAAGGGAACGTGCTTTCCTCCCTGTCCCTTGCTCTTTTGCCCAATATAACTTTGAACTCTGCCTTTCGCATCTGGGAGGAGTTGGGAATGTGAGAGAAGAGGAAGGAGGAAGGCAGGAAATAATAAACCTCCAGGACTGCTTGTGGTACCATTCATGTACTGAGCGTAGCTGAGACTTACTTTAAGAAATACTGAACTTAGCAATTTCATGTATTAAGAGATCAAAAAGAGCTTTGTCTTTGAAGAGCAAATCAGTGTCTCACCAATGGTTGAAAATTGTTAGGATTTTCTCATTTATAGAATTTGTTTTACTTAGACCTGTTGTTATTACAAAAATTAGCATGTAGGTACGGGACATGTATTAACTAGTATGTGCAATATAATGTGGACATAAGACTTATTTCTTTCCTCCATTTATGTATTATTATATATTACAAAGTGATGAATAATGGTTAGACTTAAATGCTACAAAAGAGCTTATGTCGTGGTTTAAGCTCAGTCAGCCATGCAGCCTCTCTCTCACTCCACCCCTTTCCTCCCCCTGCTCCCAGAGGGACAGGGAGGAGAATCGAAAGAATGTAACTCCCACAGATTGAGGTAAGAACAATCCAGTAACAAAGGTATAACGCAAACCACTAGTGCTACCACCAATAATAATAATGATAGGGGTAGAAACAAGGGGAGAGAATACAACCACTCACCACCCACCAACCGATACCCAGCCCAATTGAGCAGTGATCTAGCCCTTCTGGGTAACTGCCCCAGTGTGTATACTGGGCATGACATGCTGTGGTATGGAATACTTTTGGTTAATTTGAGTCTGGTGTCCTGTCTCTGCTTTCTTCTGGCTTCCCTTCCTCCCTGGCAGAGTCTGAGGCTCAGAAAGTCCTTGGTCAGACTAAACATTACTGAGCAGCAGCTAAAAACATCGGTGTTATCAGTGCTGTTCCCCGTCTGAATTTCAAAACCACAGCACTGCACCAGCTACTAAGAAGGAGAAAAAATGACTGCTGCTGCTGAACCCAGGACAGTATTCACCCCTTATTCCATGCCATTCACATCATGCTCAGATCCCACATTTTCAATATCCCAATCACTCTTATCTCATATATATACATATATATATACATACATACACACACAGAGATCATTCCTTAGTGCATGGAACAATCCCTGTAAGCTGCTGAGTGCATAAGGTCCATAATGTTGTGTTCCATCTCTTGTAACAGTCTTTCAGAGCAGGAGAGGCTGTGTCCAGTGTTGGATCGCTGCCTGCTGATGCTGATTGTTCCTTTACTGCAGAACTCCTCTGGTTTCATCAAAGTTCATTCTTTGTTGGGATGATGGTCAGAGGGAAGTCAGGGCCAGTTGCTGATGACCTGAAGACATCTAGTTGTTCGGCTATAAAAGTATTACATAGCAGGCAACAGCATACGATTGAGTTCATTGGCTGTTTTCCCCTAAAATCAAATCCTCTTGAGGTATACATCAGACTTCCCCATCTTCCTGCATTACCCACCAGGTATATCCGGGTCCCTGAACAAAAGCAATCCCCTGAGTGGGTTTGCCTTTACCTGAAGCAGTAATAACCCAGACTGTCTTCCCCAGCAAATTCTTTATGCGCACCACAGGAACTTTGTCCCCTGCTACGGTATGTAAAAGTTCTGGCTGGGCTGGACCAGCCCTGTTGGCAGATCCTCTGGTGTTGACCAACCAGGTGGCCTTTAGTAAGTGTGTATCCCAGTGTTTGAAAGTCCCACCACCCATTGCTCTGAGTGTAGTTTTTAACAGCCCATTGTACCGTTCGCTTTTCCCAGAGGCTGGTGCACGGTAGAGGATGTGATATACCCACTCAGTGCCATGCTCTTTGACCCAAATGTCTGTCAGGCTGTTCTGGAAATGAGACCCATTGTCTGACTCAATTCTCTCTGGGGTGCCGTGTCTCCACAAAATCTGTTTCTCAAGACCCAGGATAGTGTTCCGGCCAGTGGTGTGGGGCCCAGCGTAAGTTTCCAACCATCCGGTGGTTGCTTCCACCATGGTAAGCACATGACGCTTGCCTTGGCGGGTTGGTGGGAGTATGATATAATCAATCTGCCAAGCCTCCCCATATTTGTACTTCAGCCATCGTCCTCCATACCAAAGAGGCTTTAACCGGTTAGCTTTCTTAATTGCAGCACATGTTTCACACTCGTGAATAACCTGGGCAATAGTATCCATTGTTAAGTCCACCCCTCGATCACAAGCCCATCTGTATGTTGCATCTCTGCCCTGATGGCCTGAAGTGTCATGGGCCCACTGGGCCAAAAATAATTCACCCTTTTGTTGCCAATCTAAGTCCATCTGAGCCACTTCAATTTTAGCAGCTTGATCCACTTGTTGGTTGTTCTGGTGTTCTTCAGTGGCCCGACTCTTGGGTACATGAGCATCTACATGGCGTACCTTGACCACTAGGTTTTGCACTCAGGCAGCGATATCTTGCCACAGTGCGGCAGCCCAGATGGGTTTACCCTCTGCGTTGCCAGTTGCTCTGCTTCCACTGCTGCAACCACCCTCACAGAGTATTCGCCACCATCCATGAGTCAGTATAGAGATAAAGTACTGGCCACTTTTCTCGTTCCGCAATGTCCAAGGCCAGCTGGATGGCTTTCATCTCTGCAAACTGACTCGATTCACCCTCCCCCTCAGCAGTTTCTGCAACTTGTCGTTGAGGACTCCATACTGCTGCCTTCCATCTACGATGCTTTCCCACAATATGGCAGAAGCCATCAGTGAAGAGGGCATACTGCTTTTTACTTTCTGACTGTTCATTATGTGATGGGGCCTCTTCAGCATGCATCACCTCCTGCTCTGGTGACATTCCAAAATCTCTGTCCTCTGGCCAGTCCATGATGACTTGTAGAATTCCTGGACAACTGGGATTTCCTATTCAAGCTTGTTGTGTAATTAGTGCAGCCCACTTACTCCATGTAGCATCGGTTGCATAATGTATCAAGGAGACCCTGCCTTTGAATATCCAGCCCAGTACAGGTAACTGGGGTGCCAGGAGGAGCTGTGCTTCAGGGCCAATCACTTCTGAATCAGCTTGAGCCCCTTCATAGGCTGCCAGTATTTCTTTTTAGTTGGGGTGTAGCTGACCTCAGATCCTCTGTATCCCCGACTCCAAAAAGCTGAGCGGTTGACCTCAGGTCTCCCCTGGAGCTTTCTGCCAGAGGCTTCAGGTAGGAGCATTCTCCCTGGCTGTGGTGTAGAGTACATTTTTCACATCTGGCCCAGTCCGGACTGGTCTGAGGGCTACTGCATGAACTATCTCTCATTTAATTTGCTCAAAGGCTTGTTGTTGCTCAGGGCCCTATTTAAAATCATTCTTCTTCCAGGTCACATGATAGAGCTTACAATCAAACTGTAATTCAGGATGTGCATTCCCCTGAACCCCACAACACCCAAGAAAGCTTGTGTTTCTTTCTTACTAGTTGGTGGCGACATTGCTGTTATCTTGTTGATCACATCTGTGGGGATCTGGCGGCATCCATCTTGCCATTTTATTCCCCAAAATTGAATCTCCTGTGCAGGTCCCTTGACCTTACTTTGTTTCATGGCAAAACTGGCTGTCAGCAGGATTTGGATTATTTTCCTCCCTTTCTCACAGACTTCTTGCAGTGTCATCGATGTATTGCAGGTGTCCTGGAGCTTGCCCCTGTTCCAGTGCAGTCTGGATCAGTCCATGGCAGATGGTAGGGCTGTGTTTCCATCCCTGGGGCAGTCCATTCCAAGTGTACTGGATGCCCCTCCAAGTAAAAGCGAACCGTGGCCTGCATTCTGCTGCTAAAGGAATTGAGAAAAATGCATTGCAATATCAGTTGTGGCATACCACTTGACTGCCTTTGACTCCAGTTCATACTGGAGTTCTAGCATGTCTGGTACAGCAGCACTCAATGGTGGTGTGACTTCATTCAGGCTACGATAGTCTACAGCTAGTCTCCATTCTCCGTTAGACTTTCTTACTGGCCATATGGGGCTATTAAAGGGAGAGTGGATCCTACTGATCACTCCTTGACTCTCCAGTCTACAGATCAGCTTATGGATGGGAATCACGAGTCTCGGTTGGTGTGATATTGCCGCCGGTGCACTGTTGTGGTCATGATTGGCACTTGTTGTTCTTCGACCTTCAGCAACCCCGCAACAGAAGGATCCTCTGAGAGACCAGGCAAGGTGGAGAGCTGCTCAATTTCCTCTGTCTCCAAAGCAGCAATACCAAAAGCCCATCGGTACTCTTTTGGGTCTTTGAATTACCCTCCTCTGAGGTAGTCTATGCCAAGGATGCATGGAGCCTCTGGACCAGTCACAATGGGGTGTTTTTGCCATTCCCTCCCAGTCAGGCTGATTTCAGCCTCCAGTACTGTCAACTCTTGGGATCCTCCTGTCACTCCAGAAATAGAAATAGGTTCTTCCACCCCTTGACAGCTTGATGGCATCAGGGTACACCGTGCACTGGTATCTACTACAGCCTTATACTTCTGTGGAGCTGATGTGCCAGGCCATCTGACCCACACAGTCCAGTAAATCCAATTGTCCCCTACCTCCACCTGGCTGGAGGCAGGGACTCTCTAATAGTCATCACAACGTTGGACACTTAAGTCTTGTAGAAAGGGATTGTTCTTCTTTATCACGGGAGCTGAAGTAAAGTCAGCTCTTCCACTCCATCTGGGAACCTGCTTATCAGAGGCTGAAGCCGCAGCTTTCATTGGATGATCAATTTTGACCTTTGTTCTCCAATTCATGCACCCATTCCTCCAGAGCTGAAGTAGTTTTTCCATCCCACTTTGTCATGTCTTCTCTGTGATCCTGCAGGTAAAACCATAGGGTGGCCCGTGGCGTATACCTTATATCTTCTCTCTCAAGCAGTAGGACACCTTTTGTTGATAGCTGAGACCTGTGTTGGTACACGTGAGGAGCTGGATAGATCAGATAGATCGTCTCTCAACTGCTTGAGCTCCTGGGGCAGTTTTTCCACTTGGCCGAACAACTCATAAGATCGTCCCTGTATGGAAAGCTTTCTTTCACAGCTGCCAAGAGCTGCTTCCAAAGGCTGAGGGATTGTTTCTCTCTTGCAATTGCTTTGTCAATTCCCCCTTCCCTAGCAAGTGATCCCAGCTGCTTGGCTTCCCTACCTTCTAGTTCGTAACTGTTGGCCCCACTGTCCCAGCATCGGAGCAATCAGGTGACGATTTGCTCCCCTGGTTGATGGATAAAATCTTTCCGTATATTCCGTAGCTCAGTTGAGGTCTGAGTTCGAGAAGTCACCTCTTCTTCTGATTCATGTGATGATGACTCCTGATCAGACACTGTCCAGGGTAGTAAATGCATTGCCATTGCTTCTTCATCTTGCTCCTTCATCTTTCTTGTCTTTGTTTTGCTTTTCCCCTTGCGTACAGGAGCAACTGATATTGGTATGAATTGGTCCTCTGGTTGAGCTGCAGTGATTATCACTGTGGTTTGGGTAGCTGCTGTACTTGTCACTGGGGTTTGAGCAACTATTGTACTTGTCACTGGGGGTGGTGTAGCTGCTGTGCTTGGAGCTGGAGTAGCTGCGCTGTCTGTTGTGGTCGAAGTTTGAGTAGCTACTGTACTTGTCACTGGGGCTGGTGTAGCTGCTGTGCTTTGAGCTGGAGTAGCTGCGCTGTCTGTTGCTTTGCCCTCAGATCCAGGGACATTTTTTTCCTTATGAAGGTGCTGGATAGTGTTAAACAGGGATCTGTAAGCTCAGGCGAAGCCCCAGCATGTTGCCATGATTCGTCCGTCTCTGGTATGACCAGGATGACAACACATCTCATTTAAGTGCTTTACTAATTTTTCTGGATTTTGAACTTGTTCATTGATGAAGTTCCAAAGCACTGGAGGGGCCCACTGGCCTAGATACTTGCCCATACTATCCCACACACCCTGCCACTCATGACTGTCCAACTTTGGGGAAAATCTCTTGGTCTTCCAACATCCTCTTCTAACCCCAGACAAGGCCCAAACCTGACTCTGCTTAACTCTCGAGATCAGACAAAATGGTCATGGGTAAACCATGCTCTGTATGTGTGCCAACACGGTGATCCCCATCACAATCAGCAGGCAGGTCTCAAGGGTACCTAAAGGCCATTCAAAACCTTCAGAGCTCTCAAGTGATGCTGTAAATGGTCTGGTGGGGGGCTGGGAATGTAAGGTAGTCTCCTTCACAGGTTCACCACCAGAGGAGGGGAAAAAGGATGTGTAATTGCTAAGCACTTCTATTGTATACCTCCCAAAGTATAGAGGGTGGCCACACTGGGAATACAAGCCAGATCAGTTTCATGATCAATGATTCTATTGTATTACAAGTCATTACGCATAAAGTACAATGAAACCAGAACCTTAGCCCAAGGCCCCCAGCCGATAAACACTAACAGCAAATACCGGCTGTAAGTAAGGTACGACATGCTGAAACTGAGATCAAGAGCTGCAACTTGGAGAGCCAATAAATCAGCATTGTGACGAGTGACTATTAATCCGAAACAATGAATGCTTATCACAAATATGATTAGACATATTCTGGTCAGATCTGTCGTTATCTCAACCCTTCAAGTACCAAAAAGAACTGTCATGGTTTAAGCCTAGTCAGCCATGCAGCCTCTCTCTCACTCCACCCCTTTCCTCCCCCTGCTCCCAGAGGGATGGGGAGGAGAATCGAAAGGATGTAACTCCCACAGATTGGGATAAGAGCAGTCCAGTAACTAAAGTATAACACAAACCACTGCTGCTACCACCAATAATAATGATGATAAGGGAAGAAACAAGGGGAGAGAATACAACCACTCACCACCCACCGACTGATACCCAGCCCAACCTGAGCAGTGATCTAGCCCTTCTGGGTAACTGCCCCAGTGTGTATACTGGGCGTGATGTGCTGTGGTATGGAATACTTCTTTGGCCAGTTTGAGTCTGATGTCCTTTCTCTGCTTCCTTCTGGCTTCCCCTCCTCCCTGGCAGAGCATAAGGCTCAGAAAGTCCTTGGTCAGACTAAAAATTACTGAGCAGCAGCTAAAAACATCGGTGTTATCAGCGCTGTTCCTAGTCTGAAAGTCAAAACCACAGCACTGCACCAGCTACTAAGGAGGAGAAAAATGACTGCTATTGCTGAAACCAGGACAGCTTATTTGTCAGAGCTTTTGGTAAAAGATCATTTGTCATGATCAAAGAAATGCTTGTGTGATAAAATTAATTTTTGTGCTTTTGTTTCTTTTTTTTTTAATCTAATTTTTATGTTTTGCACTGTGAATGAAGATCAAGCACCAGTGTATAATTGGAGTTACAGAACAGTCCTGATACTCTTGTCAGTGTTGTTTGATTCTGCAGAGTGCAGTTGGGAAGATGTTGCAAACACAATATCAATAACCACAACTTTAAGTTACTCCTTACTATTATCTTTATAGGGTGAATCCAGGACTTGTTCCTGGAATATGTATTTTATTCCATGTGTGAATGTGAAGTCCTCAAAAAAAATCTGAATATCAGAAGGATGATTGGAATGTCTGCTGATAAGCCATTATCATCTTACTGAGAAAATGGTTAGGAATTAAAACCTAAAGCACTGTCTATGGGGAATATTAAATTGATAAAGAACTGATTATTCCAGTTTCTCCAACAGTTATGTACTATACTGTTGGATAATTGAATGTTTGTATTTATATGAAAATAACTAAATACCTAAGTGAATATTTTTTGTAGAAATTAACTTTTATATAAAATAAATCAATAAAATCATTTCACTTAAGTTTGGCTTTAGGTGTAACTCCAGATTTTAAATTGAGTGGTGAAATTCATCTTTTCCACATTTTGTGTTATAAGTATGTTTATTTCTATTATTTAAAATGGCCTTGGCAATGCAGTTGTAGTCAAATCATCTGTTATCTTACTTGTTTGAAACAACTTGGTTTTAGTACCATTAGGAGTTAATAAGCTCTGAGAAGAATAAGGTTCTCAATTGGGAAGAACTTATAAAAATAAATTGCTTTTTTGTTCTCCTGGTGCTGGAAAGCCTGAGAAACATCAGCCACATTGGTTTGTATTGTTGTTTTTCTATTAGCTGATCTTTGGAATTTTTTTTTCTTCTTTTTTTTTTGCAGTGGACCAACTACATTCATGGATGGCAGGATCGATGGGTAGTTCTGAAAAGTAGCACACTCAGTTATTACAAGTCTGAAGATGAAAAGGAGTATGGCTGTAGAGGTTCTATCTGTCTGAGCAAAGCTGTGATTACAGTAAGTGGTGTTTTATTATTGCCATCTTTTCATGTTTTGAGGTGCTACATATTTGTAGGTAATGTCTGGTTAAAACAAATGTGGGTATGGCATATTCTATTAGGTCAGCTGTAATGAAAGTTAGTGGTATTGGTGGAATACTGTGGAGCAGGGCAAGGAGTTCCCAATAAGAAAATAAGCTGTTCTCATCTGTGGCTTCAGTAAGTACCTTTTTATCTCTTACATTAGAGGTTTATGTGGGTAGGGATACAGTTTGCCTCTGAAGGCTGCAAAGTTTTTCCAGGGGTCAGCTTAAGACCTTGCCACAGCTTTTCAGAAGATGTACAATCTGTCACAGTCTTTGCATTTTGCACTAAAGAGAGAGGGGAGTAGTTCTTTGGCTGTACTTTCCGAACATGACTCTGTAGAACATTTCCAAAAGAAAATTATCTACTACTTGCTTCCTCCTCTGAGCAAGTTAATGTGTTGCTGGTTTTCTATAATGCTGAAAGGTCATGTATTGCACTGGTAAGAGTAAAGAACCTAAATACAGACGAAATCTCCTAAAGATGTATTTGCCTTGAAAGATAAAGAAAAAAAACAACCTTCTCTTTCTGGCTTTCAGAATTATGTATTAATTATGACTAATGTTTGCCAAAAAACATGCTGTAGCTTTTCTGTTACTAAACTGCCAATCCAGCTTTGTGAATTAGGGAAAAATAGCTAGACTTGTGTGTAGCACACAAGTTTCTGAACAGTGCTGTTGAATCTTACTATTTATGTTCACTATACTCTAAGTTTAGTATCAAGATCTCCTTGATCTTGCTGATCCAGACTCAGGCATAGGAGCTACCTATCTGATGACTTGGTGTATTTCAGTAAGCTTTCCTTCAGTACGAAGCAGAATATGGGTGGTATGAGATAGAGTTGGTTACTGTAATGTTTCTTTATAGGAAAGGGCGATTGGATTTTCACAAGGTTTTCTTTTAGTCACTCGGGTATGCACATTTGATGTCAACAGGCAATGTAATGATTTTCTGTATGTAATTAATGCTACTGATAGTATGGGATGTTCATGTTCTGTTGATGTATAAATCTGGAAAGCTGGTGTCACTGAGTCTTACTACCAGCAATGAAGATCAGCCTGGTGATGAGTCATAGTATTGAGATGTGAATGTTGTATTCAGAAAGCCGCAGTTGCTTCCACTCTTGTTTTATAAGTCCTATCACATTTTGCGGAGATTGATGAACAGATAATTTGACAGGGACATTTTATAAGACAGTCATCTCCCCTTTATTTAATGAGAGGAAAACTAGTTAAACTAGGTTGTTAAAATAGGTTTCTCAGGTATTTCAAGTGTAGAATTATAATGCCATCCATCCAAAACAGGTAGGTTCCTGTGATGGTAGTCTTTAATTGAATGAAAAAGGTGGGGTTTGGTTGGACTAATTGCCATATTAATCACTGGGACTGTAAAGAACTGAATTTTCTAGAACAGAGGACTAAAGCATGAATCTTGTATAATCGCTGGATTACATCAAGTAATGAACTGCCAAGAACTGGCCAAGCAAATGTAGTTGTGGGGGCAGATGATGAAAATCAATACATGATGTTGAGTTGCTTTTAGCCAGATAAGGCAAAACACTTCAAAGGTGTTTAATTGATGTAGAGCAGGGTGAAGACTTGAACTCAAGTTAAAGGTTCTGCAGTCTGCTAGGTGGTCAAGGAACGAAAAGAATTTTGGGTATTATAAACAGTTTGTATATGTGCAAATTTAAACTTATTAATCTACCCTGGACTTTGTAAATTACTGCTGTAGTTGGTTTTCAATGCCAAGTGGTGTTTATTAAGGTATTACTGTAAAGCTTTTTAGTTCTTTCATTCCTAAAGTAAAAATTTCAATGGTGACCTCTGTGTATGTGATTAGGACTTGATGTTGGTAGCAGTCTTGTAGTGGTGGATTCATGGGATTCAGCTTTGGGTTTGAAAGGTCTAAGGTCTGTCATTAAAACAATAAACAAAACGCCCCACAGAGCTGGAAGTCTAACTTCCAGGCAAACTGGCCTTCAGCTTGTACTGTCTTTGCCTTGATTGCTGTGTTCTGATAGTGTTGCTTTTGTACAGAGTGACTTGCACCAACTCATGCAGTCACAGTGTGACTTCAGCTGGAAGGGAAATCTTGAGGGCATTTGCTGTGCCTCTCCTCCCCCCATGCCCAGGCATTCTTATGGAAAGACCAGCACTAATTTAATCCTGGTGGTAGTTTATATTAATAGATTTTCAATCCTGTTTGCAAATTCTTAGCAGTAAAGTGTTCACATCATGAGCTCTAGGGTTTTTCCAAAAACATTTTAGCTGGTCAGGACAGCTTTTCTGCATGGATCCATAAGGAGGATCTTGGAAAACGCTTAGAGAAGTCTTATGCTTGATGTATTTTAAGAACGCTTAAGATTAGCCAGGTGTAAGCTTAGTAATTATTGCCAATAGAGGTAATTACCTATACAAGGAAGAGTTCCAAAAGCTTATATTTACCATGTTGTATTATTTCAGTGCTTGATCTTCGTCTTCATTTATATATTACTGCTGTAGTAAAACTTACTGATTTCTAATTTGGTAGCTTAAGCAAGATGCAGTGAGGGTGATACAATGATTTTCCTTTGTTTTGGTTATACTGTGAGCATGCATATGCGTGTCACTCTTAATGGAGATGTGGGTATTAGTCTTGTGTGGTTTGATTATTTTTTTTTTATGAATACTTTGGTTTTATTGTGTTTCAAAGAGACATTTAGACAGTTCTTTGGAAGTGTCTGGACCAGGCCTGAGCAATAAATTCAGTTTGCATAATGGAGATATTTTCAGTAAACTGATTGGGGGTTGTGTGGGTTTTGTTGGGGGTTTTTTTTGTTAAGCAACAGTAGTTAGAAAGCACTGTTGCTTGATGAAGGCAATAATGATTTTATTAATAAAAAAAATATTAATACAAGAGTTGCAAGCTGTTCTCCTTCAGAGTGGGCTTCTGAAAGGGTGGATTTTTTGAGTTTCTATTCTGAATTCCTGAAGCTCAGGACAGGCAAGAAGATGGAAAACTGAAGCTAGCCTAAGAGAGGACATAGTGAATTGTCTTAGCTTTTCTTTCCTAAATAACAATAAGTTGTTATTGTGAAAAACTTATTAAATATTCATGTTATAAATTAGGGCTGATATGAAGATGTTAGTTCCAGTTTATGAAAAGAGTAAGAGCATTATACATGAAAGAGCTACATGAAACTGGCAATTTCCAGTTCTAAGGTTCTCATTTCCTTACATATAGTCTGAAGAAAGAATCATAGAATAGTTAGGGTTGGAAAGGACCTTAAGATCATCAAGTTCCAATCCCCCTGCCATGGGCAAGGACACCTTACATGAAACCATGTCACCCAAGGTTCTGTCCAACCTGGCATTGAACACCACCAGGGATGGGGCATTCATAACTTCCCTGGGAAGCCCATTCCAGTGCCTCATTATCCTTTCAGTAAAGAATTTCCTCTTTATATCCGGTCTAAATTTCCCATGTTTAAGTTACCCATTGCCCTATTACTACAGTCCCTAATGAAGAGTCTCTCCCCACCATCCCTATAGACCCCCTTCAGATACTGGAAGGCTGCTATGAGGTCTCCATGCAGCCTTCTCTTCTGCAGGCTGAACAGCCCCAACTTTCTCAGCCTGTCTTCATATGGGAGGTGCTCCAGTCCCCTGATCATCCTCGTGGCCCTCCTCTGGACTTGTTTCAACAGTTCCATGTCCTTTTTATGTTGAGGACACCAGAACTGTGCATAATACTCCAAGTGAGGTCTCAGGAGAGCAGAGTAGAGGGGCAGGATCACCTCCCTTGACCTGCTGGTCACACTCCTTTGGATGCAGCCCAGGATATGGTTGTCTTTCTGGACTGTGAGCGCACACTGCAGCCAGCTCATGTTCATTTTTTTGTCGACCAGCACCCCCAAGTCCTTCTGTGCAGGACTGCTCTGAATCTCTTCTCTGCCCAACCTGCAGCTGTGCCTGGGATTGCCCTGACCCAGGTGTAGGACCTTGCACTTGTCATGGTTAAACTTAACAAGGTTGGCATCAGCCCACCTCACAAGCGTGTCAAGGTCCCTCTGGATGGCAGTCCTTCCCTCCATCATATTAACCGAACCACACAGCTTGGTGTGATTGGCAAACTTGATGAGGGTGCACTCAATCCCACTGTCCATGTCACCAAGAAAGATACTGAACAAGAGTGGTCCCAGGAGCGATCCCTGAGGGACACCACTCATTACTGGTCTCCAACTGGACATTGAGCCGTTGGCCATCACTCTTTGCATGCTTCCATCCAGCCAGTTCTTTATCCACCGAGTGGTTCTCCTATCAAATTGATGTCTCTCCAATTTAGAGATAAGGATGTCATGTGGGACAGCGTTGAATGCTTTGCACAAGTCCAGGTAGATGACGTCAACTGCTCTACCCCTGTCCATCAGCTCTATAGTCTCCATCATAGAACGCTACCCAATTGGTCAGGCAGGATTTGCCCTTAGTGAAGCCATGCTGGCTGTCACCAGCCACCTTGTTGTTTTTCATGTGCCTTAGCATGCCTTCCAGAAGAATCTGCTCCAAGATTTTTCCAGGCACAGAGGTGAGGCTGACTGCTCTGTAGTTCCCCATGTCATCCATTTTCCCCTTCTTGAAAATGGGGGTTATATTTCCCTTTTTCCAGTCATCGGGAACTTCACCTGACTGCCATAATAGGTTTGGTTCACTATATTGCCAGCTGAGTTGAATGGAAACTGACAGCTTTTAGTTGGTGAAAGCTTTTATTAAAAAAGCTAAGCTATAAATCTGTGCCCTGGGCAGAAATGACTGTAGCAGCGAATTTGTAGTAATTGTTAATTGCATGGGAAGATATTGTTTCCTACTGTTTGAGGTTGGAAAACAACCTGGTTTTGTATGAAATGGTGAACGCTTAATTAAGTAATTAATTTTCTGTAATTTGAGAAAGTGCTTCCTCGTTTTGAATTGCTATTAAGAAGATGACCTGGGTAAACTTAAGGCATAGTACACAAGCCTAACTAGATAGGTGTTTGTTTAAGACATGTGGTAATTAGTACTTTTACCCTTTTGTATGTGCCTTAAATAATCAAATAGCTAAATCCAGACTGGTGGAAAAGCTCAGCTAAATGGGAGGGAAATCTGAGTGAATTCTAGACAGAGGCAAGTGTGATTAGGAGTGCTTACTCATATGTGAAAGGCCTGAGGTGATAGTATTCTGGAGAGGAAAATGCCAAAGAGCAACAGGAGAGTGAAGGGAGAGAAAGAGAGTTTGTGCCTAGGAAATAATGACAGTGGGCCAGTGCTGGTGTAGCAAGGCAAAAGTTGCTTGGAACACAGGATTCTTCTGGACAAGTATTTTTAGCATTTGCAAATTCTGTACGAATTTATGTGTGTCTTTGAGTTATCTGAATTGGCAATGGATGGGTTGATGTTCAAAGTGAACATGTTAGAACATTGTCCTGTATTATCAAAGTGCTACAGAGCACCATTATCCTTGCCAAGCAAAACCAAATTGTTTGGTAGCATAGAGAAACAGAAGATTTCTTCCTTATGTGTTGAGAAATTAAGTCAGAAATGGAAGAACTTGCATCTAGATCAGCTCAGGTGAGACCGTTCTTCATATTCTGATGAAGGATTTTCTAGTGATTAAAATGCAAAAAATAAGTAATGCATGTAAACCAAATATTTTAGGATTATTTAATACTGCTGAGTAATTCAGCTTTTGTACTTGTATGTAATAATGTGGTACCACACGCTTGAAATTAGGGCTGTAATCCAACAGTACGTTTGTCAACTTTTTTGTATCAATTAGAGTATAGTTCTCTATTTGACTTTTTTTATTAAGAGAATTGATTAAGTTATAAGTGTTCATGACTTGTCATCCACTTCAGGATCATAATTCCTGCCCATGGTTTGTGTTGGAGCATTTTCATGCTGTAAAGTATTTCTTGTGAATGCTATACCAAGCTTTAAATAATTATTGTGTTTACATTTGGTGTTAAAACTATGATTTTATACCTCGGCAAATTTTTCTGTGGGATTTGCAATCCTTATTTTTGCTCAATCTGAATGTCTGTGTATCTTCGTGAGATTGATTTATAGTTGATTTATTGTTCAGAAGTACAGTTGGTTCATGTGTTACCCCCTTGAGGGTTGTAATATTGCTCAACAGTCTTGGTAGGCAACCTGCTGTTGATAATTTAGTCTGTCTTGTGATAGCCATTTATGACATTTTAAACATCTCTGTTGAGGATTTGTACTGTACCAGACCTCTTTCTGATACTCACTTATAGAATGCTGAGCAAAAAGGTCACAATAATCTTTTTATCTACTAATATGCAGCTGCACCAGGCCATCTTCTGTTTTGCAGTCTCCTAAAGTTGCCAATTTACTAATTTTCACTTCTGTTTATACACTCAGAATAGTTCTTCACAGATGACTACTTGAGTGTTTCTGCTTCTCATAGTTCGTGTTTTTGCTACCTCCTTTAGGCATGTAGTTCAGTTGCTGCTTTTGCCGTGTTACCCATGAATGCTAATCATTGTGGATTGGATCAAACATTCTGGCTGAATTTGGCCACTCCTTAGTCTGTTTAGTGCATCTTTCCACTCAGTTGAAGTTCACCATTCCTCAGTTAAGAGGACCAGTTGGAATAGAATTTGCTGCCCCATATCTGCAGGCACTTAACCCAGATTATATTGTGACTAGTGTCTAGTACATTCTTAAAGCTTTTTAAGCTGATCTCTTTCTTAAGCACTCTCTTAAAGATCTTTCACAACTAAATGAGTGTGCATATGTAGATATATATATATATCTACACAAATATAATTACAGATAGCTGTGATGGGAGAGTTTAGACTGACAAATCAAGTCAATTTCTAACTTCAGGATGAAAGCTTTTAGGCTGAAATTCATTAGTAATGCGCCTGTGCGTATAATTAGTTCTTACACATTATTAATTATCACTGTACGTTAGTTCTTCCACACTTAACCATCATTGTGTGTTCAAAGCAGTCATTCTTGTGTCTGATTTATATCTTGTTAGCTGTAGCTAATTTAGGATAGCCAGTAGGTAGCCAGTGCTGTATAGATAGCCTCATGTCTTTGTTTTTGATGGTCCTAGATGCTGAGGTCAAGGTAACCTGACTTTCAGAAGAGCTGTTCAGCAAGGGGTGGGGGGAAGAGGAAGACAGGACAGGGACATAATTCAAGTAAGCATCATCTTCTGCCAACCTGCTCCCCCCTCAATTTATGATTTTTTTTATAACTATCTTTTATAAAATGATTGAGAGTCATGGCCCTGGACTACATGTGGTATGATGCTGGGAAGGTGTTAGTTTCCCAGGCTGCAGCACCTTGCCTGAGAAACAGCTGCTCAGCTGTTTGGGTTTTCTGTCTTGTGTAGCTGCCTCTGCTTAGAGCAAAACCAGCCTTCCCGTCTCTGGAGGTTGCATTTTTTCACTAACCCGTAATTGACCATCAGTGAGTTGTTTATGGCTATTTGGCCTCTGCTTTTACTCTGTGTCCATATTTTCAAAGCCTTTGTTATCTCAATTTCTGTGTCATAACAAGAGATGCAAACAGAGCCAGTTTTCATAACAGGTTGATAATGCGCCTTAACAGATCAGGACTGTGACCATGCAAAGTTAGCATAAGGCCTGTTGCTAGTAATGTTATTGCTGCATTTATAGAAATGCTCATGCAGTTGTACTGTATTAAATTGCTTATCTTGGGATTAATACCAAGCTAATCTTAAGACTAGTGTGCTGCTTTCACAGGTACAGCAGGCTCTGCTTCCGCTGCAGTTCCACTGCTTTCATAGGGTGTGAACTTTGCATTCACATCACCATGAGTCCAGGGTGCTCTATTCCCTCTACCAGCTCAACTGTCTACAAAGCATGGCTTTTCTCTTGGGGTAGAATATCTTCTCTGTGTGTTGCCTCATGGTTTTCTTGTGAAATCCGTATCATCCTGTTGCTACTGGTGCATGTACAGCTTTTGAGTCTTCCATGGCATACTGTAGTATCAGTATGAGATACAACAAAGCTGGTCAGTATATAAATGGTGATTTTAGGGTGCAGCAGTGTGTATGTCATTCCTGGCCCTATATTTGACTGTCCTATAAAAATATTTTAAAATGACAGGATTTCTGCATTCTCTGAGGTTAATACAAAGTTGCCTTGCTTACCGCCTGATTAATAACTTTTAGCTGTTTGCCGTGTATGATGGGATTCCTAATGAGTTCAACTCGGCGATTTCAACAAATTCTAAGGTGATGTTTTCCCAGGTGGTATTTTTTTTGTTTGTTTTTTGTTGTTCCCATAGCTGATACATGATGTTGGTGGATAGTAGAAATATTTTGCTCCCATGGAGCCCTGAGAAGCTTCGTATGCATTTTTCTGCAGGGTAATCTGTTCTCTGGTTTGTTTCCGACCAAACTGAAAACATGTACACTTCTGTTTCCAGTATCTCAATATCCCGGAGTTATTAACTAATATTTAGCTTTAAAGTCAAGTTATGATTTAAGTGAAGTTTAAGATTCTTCAGATTGTGTTCAACAGGACAGGCCCTTTAGCTATATCCTGATTTCTCATGGTGCATATCTAAATCTGTTAATCCCTGTCAGTATTGTACTTACATTGGGTATTGTCCACAGTCACTTGAGTACACTTGTGGCAATGGCTATGTGCACATGCTGTTCCACAACTATTTAAGTCTTGCCCTCATTTCTTCTTATAACACAGTGCCATTCCAATTATTTGACTAAAGTTTAGCTGATATTTCAAGTGGACATTTGTTATACTGTAGATCTTAGAATCATAGAATCATAGAATAGTTAGGGTTGGAAAGGACTTAAGATCATCTAGTTCTATCCCCCCTGCCATGGGCAGGGACACCTCACACCAAACCATGTCACCCAAGGCTCTGTCCAACCTGGCATTGAACACCACCAGCGATGGAGCATTCACAACTTCCCTGGGCAACCCATTCCAGTGCCTCATCATCCTTTCAGTAAAGAACTTCCTCTTTATATCTGGTCTAAATTTCCCATGTTTAAGTTACCCATTGCCCTATTACTACAGTCCCTAATGAAGAGTCCCTCCCCAGCATCTTTATAGGTCCCCTTCAGATACTGGAAGGCTGCCATGATGTCGTGGTTTAAGCTGTAAATCTCACGCAGCCTGTTCAATCACTTCTCCTCTTTCTTCTCCCCCTACTCTGATAGTGCAGGGGAGGGAATGGGGAGAAGAATCGAAATAATGTAACTCCCACGGGCTGAGATAAGAACAGTTTCGTAACTAAGGTATAACACAAACCACTGCTGCTGCCACCAGTAATAATAATGACCAGGGAAATACAAGGGAAGAGGATACAATTGCTCACCACCCAGCCGAGGCAAGAGAGACAGAGAGACTTCCGGGCCCCCAATTTTTTACATCTTGGGCATGACGTGCTGTGGCATGGAATATCTCTTTGGTCAGTTTGGGTCAGGTGTCCTGTCTCTGCTTCCTCCTGGCTTCCCCTCCTCCCTGGCAGAGCATGAGGCTCAGAAATCCTTGGTCAGAGCAAAACATTACCAAGCAGTAACTGAAAACACTGGTGTTATCAGCGCTGCTCCCAGGCCCGAAAGTCAAAAACACAGCACTGCACCAGCTACCAAGAAGGAGAAAAAAAAAAAAAAAAGAGACTGTTACTGCTGAACGCAGGACACATGAGGTCTCCACGCAGCCTTCGCCTCTCTAGGCTGAACAGCCCCAACTTTCTCATCCTGTCTTCATATGGGAGGTGCTCCGGTCCCCTGATCATCCTCGTGGCCCTCCTCTGGACTTATTCCAACAGTTCCATGTTCTTTTTTAAGTTGAGGACACCAGAACTGCACACAATACTCCAAGTGAGGTCTCAGGAGAGCAGAGTAGAGGGGCAGGATCACCTCCCTTGACCTGCTGGTCACACTCCTTTGGATGCAGCCCAGGATATGGTTGGCTTTCTGGGCTGCGAGTGCACACTGCAGCCAGCTCATGTTCATTTTCTCATCGAGCAAAACCCCCAAGTCCTTCTGCGCAGGACTGCTCTGAATCTCTTCTCTGCCCAACCTGCAGCTGTGCCCGGGATTGCCCTGACCCAGGTGTAGGACCTTGCACTTGTCATGGTTAAACTTCATCAGGTTGGCATCAGCCCACCTCACAAGCGTGTCAAGGTCCCTCTGGATGGCAATCCTTCCCTCCATCATATTAACCGAACCACACAGCTTGGTGTCATTGGCAAACTTGCTGAGGGCGCACTCAATCCCACTGTCCATATGACGGACCATGATGTTGAACAAGAGTGGTCCCAGGAGCGATCCCTGAGGGACACCACTCATTACTGGTCTCCAACTGGACATTGAGCCGTTGACCACAACTCTTTGTGTGCGGCAAAAATCTGGGTATTAAAGTCATTTGTTTTCGGCAGGCAGTAGAGAATAGCACATGTTGAGATGTTTATACCTGTAAACCAGTACAGCATGACTCAACACTACGGAGTAATTCCACGTTATTATCAGGGAAATAGTGGGATAAAATACTAACAAACAAATTGGGTACTCTAAGACTCTCCTTGATAGTTGATTCCCTGGAGAAATCTGAAAATTTATAGCTACTCCTGCATCTGAATGTCTGCAGGGATTGCAGGAAACCCAGTGGACTGGGTTTGCTCTTCAGAGCAGTAGGCTTCAAATTTTAAATGTGATTTCACTGCTCAAGTAACTCACAATATATGCATTATAAGGCAGTTTTCCGATGAGTGAGGTTCTTTGCAATGGACTAAGCCAAGATAATTTTAAAGTTTGCATAGCATGTGTCCTGGGTTCAGCAGTAGCAGTCATTTTTCTCCTCCTTAGTAGCTTTTGCAGTGCTGTGTTTTTGGCTTTCAGACTGGGAACAGTTCTGATAACACCGATGTTTATAGCTGCTGCTCGATAATGTTTAGTCTGACCAAGGGCTTTCTGAGCCTCATGCTCTGCCAGGGAGGAGGGGAAGCCGGGAGGAAGCAGAGAAAGGACACCAGACCCAAACTGACCAAAGAGGTATTCCATACCACAGCACGTCATGCCCATTATATAAACTGGGGGCAGTTACCTGGAAGGGTTAGATCACTGCTCAATTGGGCTGGGTATCGGTTGGTGGGTGGTGAGTGGTTGTATTCTCTTCCCTTGTTATTTCCCTTCTCATTATTATTATTGGTGGTAGCAGCAGTGGTTTGTGTTATACCATAGTTTCTGGACTGTTCTTATCTCAGCCCATGGGAGTTATGTTCTTTTGATTCTCCTCCCCATCCTTCCAGGAGCTGGGGGGGAAGAAGAGGGAGGTGAGCGAGCCAGCCACGTGGGTGATTGGACTTAAACCACAACAGCATGCTAACAAGCTAGTATTAATTTTTACGTAGCATGCTTCTGCTTTTGTGAGTTCAGTGGTCCTCTATTGTAGGTAGGTTTGAGAAAGTTAGGATTCTTGTTTAAAAGAAAAAGCAATGTTGAAAGGCATTTTTAAAAGGAAATGTCCAAAGACCTGAAGTAAAGTATTTTGGTAGTAGCAGAGAATTTAATAGTCTTATATATTTGTAAGCCTTTTTTCTTGAAGGTTTTTCTACATGTGTAAATGTGCCCTTATGAGAGTTTTCTGTATGTAGTCATGAGAAAAAGATTAGATGTTTTATGTTTTGACACATAAAAAGAACATCACTGTTTCAGTGGGCCTAAAGCTGTCTTCTTTACATGCTTTTTTGAAATAAGGTTTTCCTGTATTCTGGGTTCTTACTGCTTAAGAATAGCAGCAAGGAAATGTAAGACATCCTAATCCAATGTTTCTATTAGGTTTTGTCTAGATTTTTTGAATTGGGAAAGGGAAACCAGAATTTTGTGTTGGAAATTAGGGTCTGCCAAAATTCACCAGCTTTGTGGATCTACTTGGATGTTGATGGGAACTAAGGGGTAAGTGGTGTATCGAAAAATAAAGTGAATTAGAATTGTAAGGTCTCCCGGGTTTTCAGAACATTTTAAGTAAAATGTATTATAAACACAGAATTCAATGCTTTTTCTAAGTTATTCTACCCTGAGAGTTAGATCTGGGATAGTTAATGATGTTAAAACAAAACGAAAAACTTGCAATATTAAAGCAATGTCTTTGTTTAGTAACTTTAATGTTTATATTTCTAAAGCCAAGTGTATTCAAAAATAACTTGGAGACAAAAGGCTCTTGATGGACTTCTATGGTTTTACTGGGTGTACATGGCAAGGGTGGGTGTGATGGGAGTCCACTTTGTTCTGCCCTGGACAGGTTGGTTCCAGCTGGCTCCAGCAGACCAAGTGCAGGGCACCACAGGTGGTGGCACTGCCAGGTAAACATAGTTAAAGTGCAAAAATGCTTATCAGCTGTATCTGAGATAGAGGGGAGTGGAGGGGAAAGTGAGAGAAAGAGTCCTGCAAGCATCTAGGTGAGAGCAGGAGGAGGGGGAAGGAGGTGCCTCAGACAGTGAGCAGGTATCTCCCACAGCCTGTGGGTACAGCATGGTGCAGCAGCCATTTCCATACAGCCTGTGGAGAGGACCAGAGCAGATGTCCATGCTGTGGCCTGTGGAGGACCCTGTCATAGCGACTGAGTATGCCCTGAAGAAGGCTGCTGACTGATGAGAGTCCATGCTGGAGCAGGTTTATCCTGAAGGACTGCAGACATGGAGAACTGCCATGCTGGAGCAGTGGAGGAATGTGAGGAAAAAACAGCAGAGTTAAAGCATTACAAACTGACTGCAGACCTAATTTCTCATGCTCCTGTGCATGTTTTCAGTTTTGTCTTTGTTTCTCAACATTCTACTATAACTAGCAATGAATTAATTTTCACCAAGTTGAGTCTGTTTTCCCCATGATGGCTGTATGTAAATAATCTCCCTGTCTTTATCTTTACCCATGAACTTTTCATCTTATCTTCTGCTCCTCCTGTACAGCTGAGACCAAGGAGTGAGAGAGCAGCTGGGTACAGATCTGGCAGCCACCTAGGATCAAACCACCATGGTAATCTAGAGAGTCGTTATAGACATAGCTTGTGATTAATGTGTATGTTTGAAAGAACACGAAGGGACAAGAATTGTTTCTAAGAAGGAGGCTTTTGCTGTGTGTACTCAAATTCTGGGAAAGGAAGAAATCTATAAAGGAAAGTACAGTGATAATGCTAATTCAAAGGAAAGAATGTTAAGGAAGGATACAAGGAGGAACAGACTATTTGGAATTGTAGTGTTTAGATTGTATTTTGAAGAATGAGCAGATCTATAGTTTTTGCTTTGTGGTAGCTGCTCTGAACATTTTTTTTTGTGGAGGAAGTGGTAGTTTGTTCAGGTACAGTGTAGCTGGAAGATTTCGTGAAGTTGCAGGATGGTGCAGAAGGGGCACTTTTCCATGAATTCCATGGAGATAGAGGAAAATCCACAAACTAGAGCATAGATTGTACTTTGCATTGTAGGAAAGTAACACCATTCATGTTGGAAAAGATTGTGTATTCAGCTCTGTTGAGCTGACAAAGACTAGTAATAAGAGTCTGGCTTTCATCTCATTTTCCAGTGTATAACTGTCCTGGGTTCAGCAGCAGCAGTCATTTTTCTCCTTCTTGGTAGCTGGTGCAGCGCTGTGTTTTTGATTTTGGTCCTGGGAACAGCGCTGATAACACCAGTGTTTTCAGTTACTGCTTGGTAATGTTTTGGTCTGACCAAGGACTTTCTGAGTCTCATGCTCTGCCAGGGAGGAGGGGAAGCCGGGAGGAAGCAGAGACAGGACACCTGACCCAAACTGACCAAAGAGGTTATTCCATACCACAGCACGTCATGCCCAGGATGTGAAAACGGAGAGCAGAGACCCGGAAGGGTGTGGTGGTGCAGTGGGGAGTTCGCTGCTGGGGGGTGCACTGGCTGGGTCGGGCTTGGTGGGCAGTTGTATTCTCTTTCCTTGTATTTCTCTTTATTTCTCTGGTCATTATTATTATTGGTGGTAGCAGTAGTGGTTTGTGTTGTACGTTAGTTACTAAACTGTTCTTATCTCAACCTGTGGAAGTTGCATTCTTTTGATTCTCCTCCCCATCCCCCCAGGACTAGGGGAAGAAAGAGAGGGAAGTGAGTGAGCGACTTCGTGAGTTTTAGAGGCTTAAACCACGACAATAGCTTTCCATGTCCACTTTTATAAGAGGCATTTCAGTTGCAATTGGTGGTGACTGATACCTTTAAAAGATTTTTCAGGCTTGTGTTTGTGACGGATGTTTGCAGATACTCTTCAGAGTGACATTTGGGTACTGTCCCATCAGATTTGACTTTGGGGTGATTTCTTTCTATACACATTCTACTTGAAAAAAAACCAACAACAAACCCAAAACAAAACAGAAAACCTACCAACCAAAAAAACCCCAACCTCAAAACCACTTGTAAGCATGGGTTACAGTATTTGCATCAGTGAAATATATGCAAAACAAACACTTTGCGTTTATATAGAAAGAATAATCTCTTCATTTTGTTTTTTGGTGGGTTTTTTTTTGTTTTAATTTTTTTGGTGTGTTTTTTTTTTTTAAGCGAGAATTAGCATTTTTAATAGCTGTCAGTAGTCTGAGGTAAGGCATATAAGTTTTGGCTATTTTTTAAGAAAAACTTTCAGTTTTACTCCAAAAACTTGAATGCATTTTCTTAGTTTTTAGTTGGTACCTTTTGACTGACACCATCCTTAAGGCCACCTGGAAAAAAAATAAGAAGTTCCATTAACCTGTTTTGAGCTGCACTGAGAGAGGGGTGATGAGGGCCACTGGGTTTCATGTTTTAGCTTAAAGGTACTACTAAAGTTTTTGCTAGTGGTGGAAAGCTAACTAACTGATCACCAGAGAAAATCGGATCGTTGAGCTTTTCTCCTCAAGAGGATTTTGTAAAACCGAAGTAAGTAAACCAAAATGCATTGCTTTGCAAAATGTCTTTTCTAAAGCAACAATTTCCTGTAGTTCACTAGTTCTGTTAGAGGGAATAGTGTGTATAGTACTGAATATTTGCCTTTGTTGTAAATAAACTCTTTATGAATATATTTCTTACATGATTCTATGGCTGTGATAACTCGGTCCAAAAAAAAGCAAATAATGTAGTGTTCTAGCAGGATGACTGAAAATTAGCATTAGAGATTTTACAGAATCTGGCTTAAATATGACTGAAATTTAGAAATTCAAGAATTGTATTCAGCAGCCAGACAGGTTTTCACATCTCTCCATGGGCAAAATCAGTGTGCAGCTATGCTAAATTTTTCTTAATCTCATATGAAAAAAAACCTTTTGGGCATCACAGAAAACAAGAAGAAAGTGCTCTGTCATAGCTTCTGAGGTCAGTAGCTTTGTACTGATGAATTAGGTAAGTAGGAATGCTTGTCTTGGTTAATATGTTATTACAGTATGTAACAATGCCGGTTATCTTCATGGCAGTAAAGGGTATTGTTTGGTTAACAACCGTGAACCATGGAGCTAGGTTTGATAGCAGCCGCTGTTGCGTTTATGTTTGTGACATTCGTGTCTGAGAGAGAATGATAGTTCTCATTTTCTGTTGGCCTCCATTGTTTGTCTTGTGTGCTAGTGCTCCCGCTCAGTACTAATACAAAAAGCCTTCAAAATTTTAAAATAAATGCACCACAGGTAATTTTTAGTTATGCAATGGGAATAGCAGCATAAGCGCACTTTAATGGTTGTAATATGCAGACTTGAGTTTGGTGTACTGTGAACCACCATGACTTTCCTCTATAGGGTAAAAAAGAAAAGCTTTTTAAAGTAGTGAGAAAACAAGCAAAAGTTTCTTCATTCAAGGGTTTGTTTTTTGGGTTTTGTTGGTTTGTTTCCCCCCCCCCCCTTTTTTTTTTTTCCTTTTTGAGTATTCTTGAAGGTTATGAAGTATATAAAAACATTTCATATTCCCTGTGTGATTTGCCTCAAACACTTGAACCAGTATTTTTAAGCAGATACTGCTCTGAGGCTTGTTTCTTGAATACCTCAGGCTTGAGAAGGGTTTTGTTGCAGCGCAGTCAGGTATGAGTCATAAGACCTGAACTGGCTACAGGCTTCCTCAGTAACTGTAGCCAAGTAAATGTTTCTTCCTGTAAACTGTTCTTGCTTCTTTAGAGTGTAAGAGCTAGTATCAGTTTGTTTTACACAGAAAGATTTGGGACTCTTGAATACTTGCAGTTGCCTTTATTTCAGCTGGATTCTCTGCAGGGGACTTGAAAGAAAGAAAAGGGTGTTTGGGGTTGCTGGAGACCTACGTCTTGCAGCTTTTTCTTGCATGGAATTATGATTTAGCTGTTTGGGTTTCTCTTTAAATGCTGGCTCTAGAAGGAGCTTTTTGTGCACACACAGACTGCCTCTGCTGCAGGTTCTTGAAGTGTGCCCAGCTCTCCCTCAAAAATGCTAAAAAAGTTTTCAAGTGCTTCTATTCACAGTGTCACAGGTCAGTCTGGGGTTTGTTCCCCAATGCCTTCTCAATCTATGTACGTAAGTTGCTTGAGGCTGCTGTGAGTTGGGGGTGTTAGGAAAAGGCAGCTGAAGTTCTCCAGTGTGCTTTAGATCATGAAGGTGGATAGTGAACACCTACTTGCTTTTTGCTTACCTGCATGACTAAAACATTCCTCTTCCTTGTCTTACCTTTCTTGTGAGAGGGCAGTAGAACATATCCTGGCCTCAGAAGAAGTCCTTAGCTTATTATAGACAAAAATCCCTATTTATCCTTCAGTGTCTTAGGCAGCTGGCTAAGAACTGTACCATTTCGTAATCACTTCTGAGCACAAGGAGGAAAGCAAACACTAGGCTAGAAAAGGAGAACCTAAGAAAAAGGAGACCTAAATGAAATTCGTCTAAATGTGCAGGGAGAAAGTAAAAGGAAGAAAAATGGAAAAACTTCCAGCTAGTGTCAGGAGAAACTCAAACTGGTCTGAGGAGGATGTTAGAAGCATAAAGGACCTGAGGAGTAGTGAGTAACTCTTTGTGGTCTCTGCTAGATGCAGCTACAGCAAACAGTAAAAGCATTTATAGCAAGAGGAGAAACCAGGAAATTTGTCCATAGCTCAGTGAGGAGGAGAATGTGATAGATGATACCAAAAAGTTACATATTGAAGCTTGCCAAGTTATGAGTGAAAATGAACTATGAACTCATTCCTGGTTGAGAAGGGGTTTATCAACAACTCAATTTGTCCTGTGTTAAGGCAGGAATAGGTCACATGTCATTCACGTGTTTTATTTACTCTTGGTAAAATGTATATTAGAGAACTTGCCTTTCATGTTCAGTTAATGGAGGGTTCTTATGGTAAAGCTGGTCTTTAAAAAAAAAACCCAACAAACAAAACCAACAAAAAAACCCAAACCCACACAGGGGAAAAAGGAGGGGAATGGATCTAATTTCAGTTGTCAAAAATAAGGAAAATAGGCATTTAATAAGTACTATAAAATGCTAAATAGGTAGCATGCATCTGTCGGGCAATTCAGGTGTCACCTGCCTAACTTCTTTTTGGAGCAGTATTTAGGCTTGTTAGTGATATTTCTTACCTTTAATCAACTTGTCTAACAGGACCACCTGATGAGCTAGCTTTTTTTGTAACATGGAACTACACAGTAAACTGACTATAACCCTAGACCTGAGTTTTAGGTTTCCTAGTCTCTTAACTATAGGTAATGCAGAAGTATGCAGGTAGTGAATGCCCCAGTGTTTAAGGTTTTAGCTATACCTCAAGGAAAATATTTTCTTCCCAATGTTAGCAATAAGGTGTAGATTTTTAAGCAATTAAGAGTTGCTATGCAAAGAACAGGAGTACATAAATCTGCATCTGAAAAAGCCAGTGAGGTGATGGTCTTAAATCACATTAGAAGATGTTCAGATTAGAGATGGGGAAGGGGGGGAAGCAAGGATGGTTGTGCACTGAAGTAAGTTATGTATGGAAGTGTGGAATGAGTAGTACTGCAGGCTTTCAAGATGAATTTTGGCAAGTCTTTCTTGTAGTGTAGAACTGCTCCTAGAGGATTTCAGAGAGCGAGACTGATCAGAAAAATGCTGTCATAGCAGGAAAAACTGATAGCTTTTTCTTGTACACTTGCTTTTTGGGTGATTTTTTGGAAGTATCTTCCATTGTTGTAGATGCAGGTACCCCACCACATGGCTAAAGGAGGGCCTGGCACATGGGTGGTTTGGAACAGACATGTAAGCCTGACTCATTGATACAGCAGGTTTGCTACCCTAAAGCAGACAAGCATCTGTCTCATATATAGTAATAATAATGTAGCAAATGCAGTTTGAAGAAGAGGGGCCTGAACTGGAATACTTCATGTCCTATTCTGGGTGAACGTGGCAAGGTTTTGGCAGTGGGAGGGGCCTACCGGGGTGGCTTCTGTGAGAAGCTGCCCCTGTATCTGGTAGAACCAGTTCTGTCTTGCTCCAAGATGGACCTGCTGGTGGGCAAAGCTGACTTGATCAGCAAAGATAGTAGTGCCTCTGCAATTTAAGAAAGGGTAAAACCTGCTGTGCACCAGCAGCTGGAGAGAGGAGTGAGAATATGTGAGAGCAACAATTCTGCAGACACTGAGGCCAGTGCAGAAGGAGGGAAGGAGGTGCTCCAGGTGCCAGATCAGAGATTCCTCACCCATGGTGAGGCAGGCTATGCCCCTGCAGCCAGTGGAAGTCCATGGTGGAGCAGATATCCACCTGCAGCCCATAGAGGACACCACACTGGAGCAGGGGGATGCCCAAAGGGGGCTGCGACCTGTGGGAAGCCCGTGAGGGCTCATGGCAGGACCTGTGGCCCTGTGGAGAGAGGAGCCCATGCTGGAGCAGGTTTGCTGCAGGACTGGTGACCATGCAGGTGACCCACCCTGAAGCAGTCTGTTCCTGAAGGACTGCACCCCATGGACGGGATCCGTGCTGGAGCAGTCTGAAGAACTGCAGCCTATGGGAAGGACTCATGTTGGAGAAGTTCATGGAGGACTGTCTGCCATGGGAGACAGTAGAGCAGGGGAGGAGCATGAGGAGGAAGGAGTGGCAGAAGTGGACTAGCCACCATTCCTGGCCCCCTCTGCTGCTGGGGAGGAGGAGTTAGAGAAAATCAGGGGTAAAGCTGAGTCTGAGAAGAGGGGAGGTATGGGGAAGGTACCTTTAAATTTGGTCTTATTATCCTATTCTGATTTGATTTATAATTAACTTTGTCAAGTCAGGTTTTTCCATGATGGTAATTGATGATTATCGTCCCTGGCTGTCCCTGGCTCATCTTGACACAAGAGCCTTTCAACATACTTTCTTTCCCCTTTCCAGTTGAGAAGGGGAGTAGTAGAGCAGCTGTGGTGGGAGCGTGGTGTCCAGCCAGGGTCAGCCCACCACATGTCTCTTCCTACATTCCTGTATGCTGTGGTTCAGTGAAGGCAAAACAGTGTATAGAACCATTTTGAAAGTTGTTTGATTTAACTTGAGATGGTCAAATATCAAGTAATCAGCTGCTGCTGCTCTTTGATTGTCACTTTTGTCAGTTGCTGGTTTGTGTGGACTTTTTTTTTCTTTTCCCCTATGGGAAGTTTAGATTTCTTTACATTAAATTTAGGTTCAGATGCCTGACGGAATATGTGAAGCTTTAAAAAAGTGAAACTTCATGTACTTTTGTTGAACTCTTCCTAGCCTTTTTTTTTTTGGTCGTTTGGCTTCTGTTGTGCTTTCCTTTCCTCTTTTGTATATTTAAACAAGAAAGATTGTGTATTATGTGTAAGTAGCATAACTTCCAGGTCCTTTGAAAATAATTCTCACTGGCACTGGACTGTGCATGACAACAAATGTGACTTACTTCTAGGTTTTCTTTTGTGGAATATTTAATGAGTAATCCACAGTGCCTTAGTTGTCTGCAAAGATGAATGTATTTGCAGTGTGGTTCTTACATTGTAAAGGATATTACTAACATGTAATCATCTTTAGCATCTGGAGTCAATGTTTGTGGTCCTTCAGATTGTGTTATTTGCCTCAAACTCAGAGCTTGTTAGCTTCCTTCAGTTTTTTGCATGTGTAACATTTTTCTTTGTATTACAATTCAAAAAGGTTTTCTACTTTTAGGTGTGTTATGTTTCCTTAAGAATAGTTTGCAAGGGCGGGGGTGGGGTGGGGAATGTTGGCGCTCAATTGGATGTTTTCTGAGAAGTAGTTTTGAATGGACAGTGTCAGGTCACAGAGCAGATTAAATCGTTGTTTTGTTTTCCTGCACTTTCCTTACAGATTCCTTGTAATGCTAATAAAAGCTTTTTAGTATTTAAGACATGTGAACTGAAAGTTAGATGCATTTGAGTGGTGACATTAGAAAGGATTGAGTGTTGCTCCCAGTTGTCTTAGATGGTGAAAATAGTTGAGGCAGAGGATGCCATAGCTTCCTTTAGTTTCTGCTCTTAGTTGTCATTTTGCTGTAGTCTGCTTTTATGGTTCAATCCTGATGCTATTTGCTATGATGTATGTATTCCATCTAAAAATCAATACTGATAACAATAACCTTAGTATTTTTTTCCTGCTTTGAAATAAAAAATGTATATGAAAGTTGTATTTTGTTGGCTGTGTCCAGTACTTACTTTGCTAAAGGATCTGTTTCAGGGTGTGCAGTTTTTCTCAATGTTTGTATGGAGCCTTTTTGTGACAATTTTATTTAGTAAGAATGTATTAAACAGCCTCTTCTATTTCAGAGGACTAGCATTTTTTGTTATAAGAGTGTATGTTCATTATTTTGAGACAGCTACATAAACTGCAGCTTAAAATAAAGGTTGAATTCAAGACTATAAACCAGTTTTTTGAATTTTGGTGTGAAAGTGTCAAAATATTCTGTGAGATTTTGCTGATCATGTTGCTAATTATAGCTCCTCTTACATTCTTTTCTGTCGCAGCCCCATGACTTTGATGAATGCAGATTTGATATTAGTGTAAACGATAGTGTTTGGTACCTCCGAGCTCAGGACCCAGACCACAGACAGCAGTGGATAGATGCAATAGAACAACACAAGGTATGTTTGATTTTTCTAATTTTCTTTCTCCCTCCTTATATCTAATGGTGCTTGTGATCAGTTTTAAGCTTCCCTGTACAGTCATGAAAATACTCAAGGTATTTATGACATGTAAAAGCTGTGAGATTGAATCTGTGCGTTAAGTATGTTTCAAAGGAATTGATTTACTGGTTCTTTGTAGGTAAGAGTTCAGAGAACAGGGAGCTAACAACTGTAAGCCTTTTTTTGAACTCTCTAGCTTGAAAAAGAAAAAACCTGCATTATGTTTAAGTGACTACTTAATGGTTTTGTCTGCTATTTCTCACTGATTATTGAATTGTTTCTTATCTGTCCTGGGTGTTAAACTTGTTAGTCTTGGAGTCAGTTGTCTTAGGTTATTGTTCTGGTTTTAGGCTCCTTTCTTTCATCATTGGGCTGCTTTTACTGTATCTGGCTTTTGTCTCCTTGTCTTTTAAGGCCCTACTGTTCATCAGCATTTTGGTTCAGCTTTCCTGATCTATTCCTTATGTCTTCCAGTGAACTCAGTTATTTTCATTTTACCTAAAGAGGTTAACGGTCAGGTATTTTTAAAGTACGTAGCATATGAAACATCCTTTGTTTTTCAGGTACGAGATAGGCACTGTGCCAAGGTATTGAGTTTAACTACAATACCTAGCACAATACAATTTCTGCATCTGAATTACGCAGATGCTACTGGAATACAAATTAAAATAGATATCTAAGTAGGTATTTTTACTTCCAGCTTCTTGAAGTGTTGTTTACATAAGTACTATGTATAATTAGGAAGTTTTACTCTTTACTGGACAATCCTTGCAATAAGTAGTACATGCTCTTTAAGTCCTGCCTTTTCATAGCGGTTCTCTTAAAAAAAGATTTTTAAAATTATTCTCAATTACAGTATTAGTCTATTAATAGCTTGCCGTTTTGCCTTCCCTGCTACAGAGGTAACATTAAGACTTATCAAATTTAAGTTGCAAAACCAGAATTCTTGTCTGTATACGAGTGAAAAAATGCAAAGCTCTAACCACAGAGTATTCTTTAGCCAAAAATACTGCACTTTGTTGCTATTGTAATACCTTGGAGAAATGTCTCAAGGACATACTGAACAAGCTGCTGGATTACACATCCATAGAGTTGTCATTTCAGGGACTGTTTCACAGGCATGGGAGCCTTCAGATAAGAGGTTGTGGGACCATGAAACTTGATAACCGTGGGCTAAAATTCTCACTAAGTTTCATGAATGATTCAGCTGGTGAGGTGCAGAACTTAACCAGAGGTCTGGATAAACTGAAATGCAGGCTGAGTTGTTGCATGCTAACATGCAGAAATTAATAAGGAAACCCCCCAAATCCTGCCTTAAAATCTGCTCTGCACAGCCTAAAAGGGAAGCGTTTTTCATATTCTTTTCCTTCTTCTGAGGCTACCCTTAACTGTAGCTGAGTTCTGAGCTGAAAATTTTACATAATCACCTACTTAAAATATGCAATCTCCTTCTCAGATAGTTAATGAGTGTTGAGGAGCACTGTTTCTAACATTCCAAAAGTAACTTCCCTTTGTGAAGAATACTTATTAATTATGTAGTTTTTCCACTTAAAAAGAGGCAAGCAGACTCTTTTACTGTTGGTTTCAGTTTGGACAGCTTAAATGTCCATGCTTTGCAAGAATTTAGTAGTTCTTTAAAAAAAGAAATAAATTGTACAAGATATCTGTCTTTACATTTGCAGGAGTAGAATGAGAGGTTTCTTAGATAATTCCACTACCCAATTTTTTCAGTATTTACTTAGTATCAAGAGAGGGGTAATGAGTACCTTTTTCATTATTTTATTGAAGTTGTTGACAAGTAGGAAGTGGAAATAAAATCTTTTCTGTATGTGCTGAACTGATAGGAAATAGTTCAGTTTGTATCTTGCTGTCCTAATGTAATAGCACTGAACTTGACTGTTCCTATTCTGATGGCTTTTTCAGTATGTGTAGCTTGCAGTTTCATGGCTGTTTAACACTTTTCAGTTTGTTGTACACACATTTTTGCTCTGTAGTGTCTAGAGTGTTTGGGACAAATAGCATTTGGTTTCATTCTTAAATGGAGAGGGAAATACGGCACCTCTTACACACTTTAAACACTGCTTTTGTTTAAAAGCATTCTCTTTGTAGTATGCAACACCATGATCAAGACCAGGCAAGGAAAATGCCAAAAAAGTAATGCAAACTTGTAACAATAGCTTTGGCTCAAGTTAGAAGTATGTAATTAAATCTCAGAAAATTGTGAGTTACCTGCATTTTTTTCCAGGGCAATATTCCGTTGTCTTTATAATACAGTAGCAACTTCATATGATAAATCTTGTAGGTGTGGAGGTGCATCTGTTCCTACTAGTTGTTCCTACTCAAATACATAGCAATCTTATCAGCAGAAGCCTTGGAAAAGTGCTGTATGCACATAAATAAATGCCTGATATAATTAAACATAAACCAGAAATGTCCAAATCAAGTTCTCAGTCTGGTTATTGTTAATGTTTCTTTAAGACTATGTCTCCAAATGTCTTGTTTCTGTATTTTCCCAAATTGAGTGGATAGTGCTATATCCTATAATTTATATACAACTTTGAAAGAAAAGCGTGCTGGAAAAATGTACTGCTTCTTAATAACATTGATAGGATATGAAAAATAGAGTGGAAATTAATCCCATTTTTCATTTGAATTTGTATGAGGAATGCTTTGATGATCCTTAGTTTTAGTAACTTTTCACCCATCCTTTAATTTTCTTCAGCTCTTATGGAATTCTTATATCTAAGCATTTGATTGAGAGAGGAGATGGGCTTTTATAAGGCGAAAAAAAAACCATTAGACTGAAAAGTTCAGGGTTTTATCTGCTCGCTTTGGAATTTTCTGAAGGAACTTTCCACGTCAGTTTACCAACACTCAAGCAAAACTTCCTTGTCATGCTGTTGTTACCAAATAGAAATTGTTTTATTTGAGAACTAGATTCTTGAACAGACATAATAATTTGAATAAAATTGAGAGAGGAAGTTGTTTCCTTTACTAAGCAGTCATTTTGATTGAGTGTACTGCTATATGAAGTACTTTCTTTTTGTTTGTTTTTTAAGCTCTTTGTTGCTTACTGAGTGGGTGGGTAGCTCTGGTAGGCTGCTTAAGCTGTTTGCTAACAAAAGTATGTTTGTGAGACTTACTGCAGCATGTCACAAGGTTCTTTAGAGTATGAAAGATGGACTGAAGCTTTATGACTGTCTCATTGTGTTCCAAACAGAGAAAACACTGATTTAAAATCAATTTTATATTAAATTTGAGTATATGCAGACTTAGAAAAACTTTCTGCTTAGCAACACTAATGGGTAGCTGGTAGCTGAGAAATGTAAAACGTCTAATGTTCAAGCATAAAAACTATTAGGTTGCTGCTCTTTTTTATCATTGAATTGTCTTTTTTTATTATTGAATAATTACTAGGTTAAATATTAGTATTTTAGTATTAAGTAAGCATTCAGGACTTTAATTATACTTAAGTCCTGAATGCTAACTAGATTAAATGTTTCAAGTACCACCTTCTAAAAGGCTTATTAGTCTCCCTGAAATGGAGGAAGGAAGAGTCTAAACCAGTGGTAAGATCCTCAGTGAGGCAAATGAGGAAATAGCACATGTGTAACCAGGAGTAATGTACTGAGCAGATATTTATCTGTAAAATGCCTGGCTGTAAGGGTGTGTATCCTTAGGAAGCTTGTCTGTTCTCCTACCTGAAGAGACAGATATATGACCGCTGATGACCTTTTCTTAGATGGATCTAATGGCTATTTATATTGCTGAAGAACTCAGAACTAGATAAGGGTTTCCACGTTTTGCTGGTTTAAAAACATTGATGGTGCATGAGCACAAGTGCTTTTGTTGATGCTTTTGAGAAGCTGCTCTCTTACTTAATAATATATTGAAACAGTGACTCCAGACTCCAGGTCTGTATTGTGCTTTGAAAGTGGAATATGGAATTTCTAACCTAACATTAGAGAAACCAGCTTAAATATTGGTAGTTCTGTACTGTGAGAAAAATGTCTGGTTTACCTATGGAGAATATGTTTTCATTCTTTATCCTCTACCCTGGTAGAATAGATAATTTACAAACTTGCATTACTTCCCAGAGGTGTAGATGAGGGGAGTGAATTGCTGTTTACTGTGGGAACCATCTGATAATTATGCTTATTTTGAACAAATTAAATTGAACTCCTGAGATTCAGGTAATGATTTTTTTTTTTTTTTTTTTTTTTTTTTTTTTTTACACTTGATGAGAATTTGCTTAGAAATGAAAGTTTCATGAGAAGCTCTGCATTGGCTTGTTTAGGTTTGTTCCATTTTGCTCTATCTAGTTTCATTTTTTCACACAGATTCTGCATGTGGTCATTATTGGCTTTGTGACTCTTCAGCAAAATAAGTTAACGTTGGGTTGTCTTGAATTTTGAAAATCTTGTGTTTATCAAACTGAAATGTTGTTTATTGCTGAACTTCTTATAAAACCTCTCTTTGTGTCAAACTGGAAGAGGTCGTTCTGCAGAGGGATATCTAGGTGCCACCAATTTTGGCATGTAGGGAATAGGTAGAGTCCCTTCATTTTGCAGTCCTGAGGAACAGTGTTACTATCTAGAGCAGGAAGCTTGAATTTCAAAGTCTGTGAGAGGCATAAATCGGCTACCTTGAAGGATTGACTACTTCATTGTTTATACTGTTGATTAAACACTGCAAGAGGAGGACTCAGCTAGTTAGAATAGCGATAAAAAGAAACAAAAGAGTAGAAACTATAAAATGTTTTTTTTACCATTCCCCTCCCTACCCTGGTAGCCTGTGGGAAGGGGCATGGCAGCCTCAGAGCGTCAAAGGTATTTTAGCTTTTAAGTAATTTCTGAAATTCTTAATATACTGCAACTTGGTTTTTTAAATTCTCAGTTGTCACACTTGGTAAGACATTTCACATCCCAGTTTTCTGCATTGCTTAAGTACAGATCTGGTTAAGATGCTGGAAAACCAGAAAGCTGGATTTGGCAGTCTAGTAAAGTCAAATTTAGGCATAAGTATTAAAACAGTTGGTTCACATCCTTTATTAAACACTGATATATTTCCAAACAAGTGAACTAGAATTAGGACACTGAATTTTGAGGCAATTATTTTCTGAATGTGGATCCTAGTTTATGGATTAATTTAGAAAACTGCAGGGCAAACTTTAAACAGCATATTTTTGATTGGAGTTAATAAAGGCACTTCAGAATATTGCTTTAGGAAAAAACAACAAAACAAGCAAGCAAAAAAAAAAACAAAAAACAAAAAACAAAACCAACCAACTAACCAACCCCAAACACCCCAAAACAAAAACCAAGAAACCAAAACCAACCCAACACAGGAAAACCTAACAAAAAAAAAAAAAAAACCAAAAACAAAAAAACCCCACAAATTGCCAGCTTGAAATTTTCACAAAATGCTTCTTAAAAGAATTCAAGTGTAGTATTTAGAGTCATTAATTTTACCCTTTCTCTTGTTAGTGTACTTTTCTGGCCTTCTGTCTATGTGCTATTTCTCTTAGAAACTCAAGTGTAGGAGGTTAGGCAGAAGTAACTTTCTGTCTCAGAAGAAACCTTGAATTCCCCTTCTAACTCGATAAGCACACTGAGTGCCTCAATTCCCAGTGTTTTGTTCTGTAATTGAAATGCTTCACTGAGCCCCAGGTGCACCTACCCATTCTTTCAACCTAATAACTGCCTTAAGATGTTTTGCATTAACAATACTTAAGCTTTTGTTTGAGTACTGAATGTAAATATTGATCTGTGAGATTATTTTTAGTTAGCTGTGCTAAAAGAACATTGAAAAATGCTAATGGAGATAATTTTCCCATACTATTTTATTAATAATGGGTATCAGAACAAAATAACTTGGTCAGAAACCAGTATCAGAGTTCTGTTTAATGAAAAATATAGCTCAGGTGATCAGAGCAAAGGAGGACTACAGAAGGGTTGCTGAGGTCTAAAAAGGAAAAAGAATGTGGCTCCCTAATCTGTTAATATGTTGGCATTTCACCCTAATACCAGTTCCTCTGTCCCTACTTCCCCTCCATACCCATTCACAAGTAAGACTAATTTAGGTGGAAGCAATAGTGCAGATGAAGGAAAGCACAGGAGGTAGGAAAGTAGGTAAATATTTTTTAACTTTGGTTTTATTTTTCAGGTTCAGAGTGAAATTGTAGGAGGGTGATGATAAGGCCTCATTTTTTCTCTGTTGCTACTGGTGGACAAAGTCTTGGAACAAGTTTCTTAAGTAGTCTTGGTGTCAGCTATTGTTCCCAATGATACTCAGTTGGGTTGGCTTGTACTGTTGCCTGATGCCCTGCAGTGCGTCAACAAAGTCTATATTTTTGTTTGATGCTGACGCTTTGGATTGTATAGAATACCAAATTAGTTTCTGTGAGATCATGTATCACTCCAGAAGCTAATGCCCTGCTCTCACTCTGTACTTGCAAGGTGCTGACTTGCAGCAGCAGAGGGACTTGCCTGAGAGGGTGCTGGAGAACAGCATTCAGATGTCTGTTAAGCTGTAAGACGTTGTTACTTCTTTAACAGAGTAGTCAAGCTCCTGATGATTTGAAGAAACATGTTTAAAGGTGTTGCAAAACCAGTGCATATTAGTTTGTGACTAGAAACCCATGACCTGTTGCTCAAACTTATGCAGGAACTTTGATGTATCCTTGTTGCTTTTTGGTTACTATTTATGTTGGCATATCATATATAAATTAAGGTCTCGTGTATTCACATTTGACATCTCCCCTCAAAGCTGCCTTTGAAGTGTTTGCAGAAATACTCCCTGATTATTAAACAAGAAAGTAAGTCCAAGCATAGTCTTAACTCTGCTTTAATGAGCTTTCTTATTTTGGATTTTGGCCTGAATCTCAGACTAAATTGGGAAATAGGAGAAGGATGCAGCTGTCTCAAGTCCAAGCACTTTGTCTAGCTGTTCAAGTTCATCAGTAAATACTGGATTTTCCTTTTTTGCTCTTCAGTGACATCTGACTACTGTAGGTATCAGAGGAGAAGTAAACTAAAGGGCCATCCTTAAGGAAGAGTCACAACGTTTATTGTAATTCTTCACTTAATATGAAGCAAAGTCACCCTTATTAGATGACATGTTTGTAAGTTAGACTGGTAAGTTTTGTAGCAGTAAGGGATCATGGAATTATTTTAGCCTGTTTCTTCTGTTAAAGGGACTTCTCGTCATCCTCATCATATCTGAGGTTTACTTTTAGAGTAGTATTACAGTCAATCTGGAGCGATTATTCTCTTCATCTTTGCAACACTTAAGATTTCTTGTCTTTTTCTGTTTTGTTAGAACAGCTGTTCTGTTAGACCAGCTCCCCTTTTCTCCATTGTTGTTCATATGGGCGTCTTTCATAAATCTCTGATACCTTGTAGGGCTCTCTTGCAAGCTCAGTCCACATCTTTCCGTGATGTACAGCACCAAAACTGGACTTGGTATTCTTACTGAGGATCCTACAGATGTTGTATAGAATGTAGGGTTATTTTGTGGATCTTGCAGACTACTGCTTTGCCATGATGTTGAGTTTTGTTGTTTGTTTTTTTTTTAACTGACTAAGCTTAAGAACTACTAAATCTGATTCATCTCTCAAGCTGTCTGCTGATTGTTACCTGTCCTGTTCTTGTGCAGTACAGTATTTTCTATAACCAAGTAAACATTAAACTTCCTTTTTCTGCAGTGTACAGAGTTTTACATTTTTGCTGCTCCTCTTTCAACTTCAGTCTTTCCAGCTCGCTGTCTTGAGTTTTGGTTTCTTTCCGGAAGTAATTTTGTGTTCCTTGGGGTGGGTTCAGTTTAGGTGATTGCGCTGCTCCTAGTACTTTCTAAAGTACAGAGGCTAGCTAGGTGAAGAAAGGCTAGATCATTTAGTGGTATCTTAGATGATAGTTGAGCTTGCTTGTTAGCTGTTGGGACCTTCTAATCTGTGTCTGAAACTGTATGCATATGTTTACTGAAGGTAATCTTAAATCTCTGTATCCATGAAATCTGTGATCACTGTCTGCTATATATTCCTAATCAAGCTGTTTTCTCCTCCATCTAGTCAGAACATTAACAGGTAGTCTTCACAATCTTAGTAGAGGTCTTTAACTCTGTCTCTCAAACTGCTACCCACAACAGTAGTGAACTTGGTTGGGATAGTTTATTCCTATTTTTCCCTTAAATTAGCTTAATATATGAATTGACTGAAGATACATATGTGCATAAAGGTTGAAGTAACTTTTTAATCTCTGTATAGCCATACTGGTGAACCAGGGTGTTCTAAAGAATGCCTGAAAATTGCAGGCCAAAATGCAAATCAGCAGAGCATTGCTTGGTGGCTGTAATACCATGTGAAAGAAAACACTTTGAAAAGTGCTAACTCTGTATCAAGTAACATGGAAAGCATGTGACACTACTGCTAAGCTGTTAAGAGTATGTCAGTCAGTATTTTTGTAATGCTGTTTAATGAAGGGTGATGTACCTGGCTAAAGTAACAATGGTAAAGCCAAGTCTGATGCTGAGTCTTGGAAGTGACTAGAACTAAGCTACCGGACTCACTATGCAGCTGGCCGTGCAGTAAGTAACCAGTCTCTTTTATAAACAAATGATATTCTAGTAGTAAACTCAAAGGTGTTATTAAATCACTTTGTGAAAACAACTGTGGTAGATCATTTTGACAGCATATACTTTCATGTAACAGAAATAGTGTCACTGTTTGTAACTGGCAGAATGACGCACAGTAGATACAGTAGTTAAACTCTCTCATGGCAGAGTGGCAGCATGTTTTGCATGGTCTCCCTGAAAAACAATATTGTTCATTGAGAGAGACTTGTGCCAAGCTTGACTTCAGTGATAAAAGCACCTTCAAATCAGGGTAAGCTCTTGGTATCAAGAGCAGAAAGTACAGAGGTGCAGTGTGGAAGTAGTGAGCGGTTAAACAGTTAAAAGTTGACCCTTGCCAAGTAGATCTGCATGCTGTTTACTCATCATTGTTACTCATCAGCTCAAACACAACTGTGCATTAACAGTGTAATAGAAGAATCTTGGATACTCTGTATGCCTCCATCTACCAAATGCAGTGTTCATTCTCTCTAAAAGGACTTTGTAAGGGGTGTTTTTCCTTCAGTGAGCTTTCATTACAGTAAAACTTATTGAGTTGATACTTACAGAGCAGTTACACCCTGCCCATAGTGAGTAGATGTTACTCAGTCACATAGGTGGGGTGCAGTAGTAGCAATCATACATACTCAGTAACATTCAGCAAAAGGAACATTTGGGCTCCTGAGAAACTGACACAGGCGAGCGCACACACACTGCACCACAAACTCCTGCCCCTCTTCCTCCTAAGAAAGAGGAGCAAATATGACTAAAGAGCTGGGAGAGTTCTTCTAAAAACTCTGATTTTTTTAATTCCATGTCCACTTGCTGTTATTGTAAGCTCTTAAGGTAATTCTTTTGATATATGATTTCCACTGTAGAACAACAAAAAGATCCTTTTCTGTCTCTGAAAACAGATAATGCTTGAAGCTGTGTTTCTGCTATCACTTTAGTGTCATCTAGGTGAATGGATTTACTGCAGAGGAGCCAATTCTGTTACCTTGACCATACCTATTTTTAATGGGGGGAGGGGTAGGGGAGAGAGGAGAGAGATGAGGGGAGGGAGAAGAAAAAAGGTTTTATATTTAACTGCTATTTTTTAAATGTCCTATATTGATTGGTATGAGCACAGGCATCAGAAGATGGTAGGAGAGAATAAGGAGAAAGGTATCCACCTTTCTTAACCCCTGGTAATCTGAAGTAATTTTTGTGGACTTATTACTTTAAAAATTGGTCGTTTAAGTAAGCAAATACAGCTGAGGCTGCTCAGCTGATAAGAGCTACTTGCCCTGATATATGCTATGATGCTGACAGTGAAATTGGTAGTGTGGAGAGGCTGGGCTTTCAGGGGAAGCTTAGATGTTTTGCTCAAGTTATTAGCCCATTCCTGGAAATAATGAAAGTCTCTGTCTTTAAAATGGAATTAAACATGTTTTTTCAAGGAGGAAAGCTAAGCTTGGTATGTCTTACGCATTCCATTTTTTAGCAATGTTATTGGCAGGAACTCTTTAATACATACGATACTACTGGTCATTTAATGTTGCTAAATTTGCTAAGCTCACTTACTGCTGAAAACTCTTTATTTCCTGAAAGAAGACTTCAGGGGGAAGCCAGTGAATCAGCAGTTTCAGTTAACTGCACAACTGTATGCTGCAGCAAACCTAAGTGCTGTCACTTCCAAACTGTTGAAACTTCCCTTTCAGGACAGGAAAACAATAGCTCTCTGTATGTCTTGGCATCCTTTTCCCACTCTTGGTCCCATGTTTGAATGGCAGCTGTAAGTTGGAGCCTTATTAATAAGTAGCTACAGTTAAGACTGTGTAGATCTGGACTAAAGCTTTCAGTCCATTCCAGCCCAACATACTTGATTAATTATAAACAATGCAGATTGCTTCATTTTGACCAGCCCAGTCTTTCTTTGGCTGTGTGTTCCAGTTATGTTTGTAACAATCACTCTGACTTTGAAAATAGATACTATAATTCTCTGAAGAATATGTTGTTATGGGGTGGAGGTCTGGGTGTCTAATTGGACGTGATCTGAGCAGGAGGTAGTACTAGACAGATCTTGCAACCTAGTCATTCTTATTCTGTGATAAAAACACATTTCTTACGTAGCAGTTCAATTCTTCCTTGCTCATGTCAATGTTTTCTACTTCACAGCAAAAGGATTCCTATTTTTATGACTTTAAATGATCCTTTTCTAAGAAAGTGAAGTTTTGTTACCTTAATTTGCTAGTTTTCAGACTTTTTAAATAAAAGATCTGGTTGAACGCTCTCTCCTGGAAGTTTTTCTTTATTCTTACGCTGTTTGAAGGTGCAGCTTCTACTTATTTACATTCTTGTTTCTACCTGCCCCCAAATACACTAAATAAGATTAAGCAAACAATAAAATACCTATTTTATGTGTTTACTAGTTTTAGTAGGTTTGAAGAAATCTGTTGGGTAAACCTGCCATTTTGTAATGTAAAAAAAAAAAAAGTGCAAAAGATAAACAACATCAGCTATTTAGACTACACTTCCCATGATCTAATCAAACAACAGGCGGGACTTAAGGTTTCTGTAAGTGTATCTAATTGATCTTCAGAGACTTACTGGGCTGGTTTGTGTTTAAATTCTCGGAAAGAGGCTGTCATGCCCGCTAGGCATGTCTTCAGCAGATCAAGAGCGTTTAGCTGACAGTCATACATAATGCCTCTCAGAGTATCCATGTGGGTAGACAGGTGATGAACTTGGAATAACAACTTGCTTCACTATGTGTTTGGGCTTGATTATATGAAAAAGTCTGCAATATGTGACCTCAGGCTGCACTTAAAAGATAAACCTGTGTGTCATCTGGCTGAAAAGGTTTTCTGCCAGCCGGGCAGATTTATACTGTCTCAATATAAAATACTTCAAGAAATGTCTTCTCTTTTTTAGATCCCTGTGGTACACAAGCAGTCTGCAAAATTTTCCTTCACTGTTCTAGGCTGTGAGACAGCTTAGTCTGTTGTGCTTTGGATGTAGATACCATACATAGCTTCACTTTGCTGCTGCTTTTGTGGCTGCTATTTCATCATGCCTCAACTGGACTATATGCCAATCTGTCAGAATGTAAAGATCTGTTGGCAAAATATGCGTTTTGTCACTGTCATGAAGAATGAGCAGGAAGCACCTTGCCTGCTGTCAGGCGGGAGTTTCCCTGCCTTCACTTACAGTGGAGTGAAATCAGCTTTTAATGTGTTGCAATTCAAAGCAGATAGCAGCAAGACTATGGCCATTCTCTTGAAGTCTTGCATCACTCCCCATATGCACATTCTGATGTCTGCGGGGAATAGCTTTAGTGTTTCGAGCAGTTTGTGAGCTCTTAAACATATGGGTGGCTTTTTCACACTGACTTCTTCAGGGATATACTGCTGAGAACAAGCAATGGGATTAGGCTTCACAATATGTAGAGAGTACATGCGTCTACAAAATAATTTATTCTGAGGACATGCTGATTGACTGTGTTTCTGCAGTTGCCTGGACTTTTCATAATACTGTGTGCAGTTAAGGCACAGGTTCCTGCAGAATGTGTTCCTGCAGCTTGCACATGACACAGTGAAATTGTCATGAAATGGGACAGTTTAATTACTGGAAGACTGAGTTAGAGTAGGCTACTAAACTGTTTATCGGTAGTACACGATTCTCTAGCTAATCCGTGTTGCAGGGATGGTTTTGTGGTGTTACCCAGCCCTGCACTGGCATCCTGTATCTTGTTCATAATTTTGTACCTCTCTGGAAAGCAGTAAGAATAGAAAAAGTGACCCACAGCTCAATGCACAACCTAATGATGGCCAGCAGTATTACAGTCCTGTATAAAACTGGTGATGATGCCTATCTTCAAAATCTTAAGCATTTTGGAGCCTAGATCCTTAGGTTTGCTTTCTTCTGGTGCACTGGAAGCAGCCTTTTGTGAGTTGTTTTTTCGCAGTTCCCAGGTTTTCCTTCAAGGGCAGGCTAGGTCAGCTTATTGTAGAGACCTGTGCTGTGCTTGAAGTTGTTTTCCTATTGTCTTGCACAACAGGGTGTTGGCTTTCAGCAAATAAAAGCAGTCTGTTTCTTTCCGCATGAATGAAGAATGATAGTATGGGGGGTGGTTTTGTATTGGCAGATTAAGATGAATATAAGATTTTTACTGATATGTTTAATGATATTTGTATAGTGGCAAAAAAATTCTAATTACCGGAGATCAGCTTTCTGAAGGTTGCCTTGCATAAAACAATTCTACAAACTTCTAAGTAAGCCTGCATATACTTAAGCATTATGAATAGGTAACTTGCTTCAAATGAAATGTCTCTGTATCACTACTGCGTAACTTTTTATGGGTTTGGAAAGGTTTAACTAGAACTTTTTTCTTCTGAAGCTTCTCAAAGTACATATGCATGCAGGGGAAACTAGTTTGGTGAGAACCTACTTAATGCGTATCTATGTACATAAAGGAACCCTGAGCCTGTTCATCTGGCTGGTATATAAAGCTCTTTTTTATGATGAGCTGTATGTTTGGCAGCTGTAATGGCAAAGCAGTTCAATATAAAGAAATCTTCTGCTGGGACACATGGTACTTGGGACAGGGGTGCCTGGATTGCTGTATGTCACATAGTAAGCATTATTTTTTTTTTTAAGTAAATTATATTGAGCCTAAATACTTCATGTTGGATTAAGTTTTAAGAAATCTGTGCCTGAACATTTGCTAGAGTGTTTAGTTTGGTCCTAATGATTTTGGACGATCGTAACTGGAAATCGACATGTTGTTAGTTCACTGTTTTGACCTGTCTTGAGAGGTGTTACTCCAGAATAATTTCATCAATTTCTAGTAGAACTTCTAATTCACTTTCATTCAGCAGTAGATGTCATTGTTGCTTCTTGTATACTCTGCAGAAAACTTTATCCACACTTAGCAGTGTGTCTGAAATGTAATTATAAAAGCTAAAGGTAAAACTGCTCCGGTTTAAATTGTCTCCCAAGGAAAGGAGGTTTGCATGTGCCGGGACTGAAACAGAAACAGGGTAAGAGTTACTGTTGGGCTTTGACCAACAGTAACCTTTAGACGTTCCTGTTTCCTTTTTGCTAGTGCCCTCTAGTGCTTACACATGATATTGACTTTGGGAGTTCAAACACATGGGCTGTTACCTTTTATGTGTTGTATGTTATGCTTATACATAAATGAACTACCATAGAAGTAATATGGGGTGTATGGAAACTTAATTTCCAGTCATGACCTTTTATAACACAGTATATTAAGATGTCTTATGATGGGAGGATATACTCTTATGCTTCAGGTTGGTAATTCAATAAGTTTTTGGAAATTATTTGTATTTTTATCCTTTTGGATATCAGAATGTGCCTTTTACATTAAACTCAGTAATACAGAGTTTTTAGCAAAATTTAAAATTGTTTCTAAAGTTTTTTGAGGTGGGAACTGCGCTGTGTTCATCTCTTTGCCTTTCTGTGTCAGGAACTAGGTCTTAGGTCTAAACATTTGAAGTATTAAAATAATTTACCACTTTAGGATTTTGTTTTTATCATGTTAGACTTGCTCTTGGCTTGCAAACATGAGAAATACAGAATTGGCAGTGCTAACTTTTGAACTAATTCATATTTTCACCTCACATTTCAAAAATGTTGATACATCCACTGTGCATCAGGTGTTTAAGATGTTGCAAATTTTTCTTATGTAAGCTGTTTTCTTCTTGCCATGCAGAACTCTTGGTTTTTTGTTTATATGGTTATTCTTTCAGACCTTTATAATGGGTATTTTCTATCTAGTGTGTTAATCTTTTGTAACAAAAAAAAAGGCAAAACAAAAAAAATGGCCTTTGGGCAGAATTATTGCCTGGTTCGTTTGAGCTTAAGACCTGGAAACTTTATGTTGCAAAATTGATGTGTGGTTGGAAACAGGCCTGAAGCTTCTACTGATGGCTCTGCTCTGTCAGCATAAAGGGCTTTTAAGCCAAACTGAGCTTGTTTGTAAATAAACGTTATTTTGATGTATATGGAAGAACTGTTTTTATGACACATCAATCCTGGAGACCTTCAGGAATCTGAATCATGAACATGACAAAGAGATACATGTCCTTGGGAGTCCCTTATTTTCTGTAACTTCTTTTGTTTCAGCTTTGTAATGGGTGCAGTAAGTATCCTTTGCTTTTGAGAGAAGTGGGTATTGAGGCCTGATAAAAACAAGGGCTACAGCAAGAAGGAGGTAGGATGACTAGGGAATAGGCTTTGAAAGTCAAGAAAAATGTGTTAAATTTGATTGGGTGCAAGATGCAAAAAATCCCCCAACAAACCAACTGTGTTGAAAGAACTCTTTTTCTCAGCCTTTTCCCAAACTACTGTGTTAAGATTGCAGTTGAAACCGTATATTCTTATCATTTTCCTTTGGGTATAAGACTCAATTTTTTAAAAAAAAATCTGTCAAACATAATATGGACTTTTCCATCTCTGGCAACTCCCAACTTTCTTCATCCTCCAGTGCCTACTACCTGTTGAACACTTAGGGGTGTGTCAAGCATTTAACAGAGATTTCAATTCTGATGGCTAGATGAATGTCTGAGAATTGAGTGGAGGTAAAAGATCTGTTCCCATGTGTATCAGTGACAAAATAACTAACTTCACTAAGTGAAGAAAAGATTTAATGATCTTTATGTATCTTGCAGAAGCATTTCCTTTGACTGTTTTTCTGCTTGTTGATAAGCCTGCTGATAAATTTTGTCCTGTGTGGCTGTGAAGCTTTTTGCAGTGCATTTCTTCCTGGGCAAGTAAGCTTGCCTACACCTGTACTTTGAATTCTAGGGTTTCTTAGAATCACAGAATCATAGAACAGGGTTGGAAAGGACCTTAAGATCATCAAGTTCCAATCCCCCTGCCATGGGCAAGGACACCTTACATGAAACCATGTCACCCAAGGCTCTGTCCAGCCTGGCATTGAACACCACCAGGGATGGGGCATTCACAGCTTCCCTGGGAAACACGTTCCAGTGCTTCACAACCCTCACAGTAAAGGACTTCTTCCTTATATCCAATCTAAACTTCCCCTCTTTAAGTTTGAACCCATTACCCCTTGTCCTATCACTACAGTCCCTAATGAAGAGTCCCTCCCCAGCATCCCTATAGCCCCCTTCAGATACTGGAAGGCTGCTATGAGGTCTCCACGCAGCCTTCTCTTCTGCAGGCTGAACAGCCCCAACTTTCTCATCCTATCTTCTTACGGGAGGTGCTCCAGTCCCCTGATCGTCCTCATGGCCCTCCTCTGGACTTGCTGCAACAGTTCCATGTCCTTTTTATGTTGAGGACACCAGAACTGCACACAATACTCCAAGTGAGGTCTCAGGAGAGCAGAGTAGAGGGGCAGGATCACCTCCCTCGACCTGCTGGTCACGCTTCTTTTGATGCAGCCCAGGATACGGTTGGCTTTCTGGACTGCAAGCATACACTGCACCCAGCTCATGTTTATTTTCTCATTGACCAACACCCCCAAGTCCTTCTGTGCAGGGCTGCTCTGAATCTCTTCTCCACCCAACCTGTAGGTGTGCCTGGGATTGCTCCAACCCAGGTGTAGGACCTTGCACTTGGCATGGTTAAAATTAACAAGGTTGGCATCAGCCCACCTCACAAGTGTGTCAAGGTCCCTCTGGATGGCATTCCTTCCCTCCAGCATATTAACCAAACCACACAGCTTGGTGTCATTGGCAAACTTGCTGAGGGTGCACTCAATCCCACTGTCCATGTCACCAACAAAGATACTGAACAAGAGTGGTCCCAGGAGCAGTCCCTGAGGGACACCACTCATTACTGGTCTCCAACTGGACATTGGGCCGTTGAGCACAACTCTTTGCGTGCGGCCATCCAGCCAGTTCTTTATCCACCGAGTGGTCCACCTATCAAATTGATGTCTCTCCAACTTAGAGACAAAGATGTCATGTGAGACAGTGTCAAACGCTTTGCACAAGTCCAGGTAGATGACATCAACTGCTCTACCCCTGTCCATCAGTTCCGTAGCCCCATCATAGAAGGCTACCCAATTGGTCAGACAGGATTTCCCCTTAGTGAAGCCATGCTGGCTGTCACCAGCCACCTTGTTGTTTTTCATGTGCCTCAGAGTGCTTTCCACGAGAATCCACTCCAAGATTTTTCCAGGCACAGAGGTGAGACTGACTGCTCTGTAGTACCCCATGTCGTCCATTTTCCCCTTCTTGAAAATGGGGGTTATATTTCCCTTTTTCCAGTCGTCAGAAACTTCACCAGACTGCCATGATTTTTCAAGTATGATGGACAGTGGCTCAGCAACTTCATTTGCCAGCTCCTTCAGGACCCGCAGATGGATTTCATCAGGTTCTTGTTATAAAAATGTTTCTTCTGAATATACAAAGTGTGCGCTTCTCAAAACCGGGACCAAAACTGTCTCAGACTTGCAATCTGTAACTTTCCACAAAGGTGGAAAAAAACCCAGCTTCACTGTTTAGCAATGGTCTCTACTTTGAAATATCATCATGATCTGTAGCCCGAAGTTCTTCAGCATAGCACTGTTTATGATGTGTTTTTCCACTTCTACACAGGGGTGATATTAATTCACTACCTTAAATAGGTTAAAAAAAAAACAAAACAAAAAACCAACCAACCAAACAAAAAAAACCAACAAAACAAAACCAAAAAGTGGAATCAGAGGCAGTCCTTACTTCCATGCCGCTTTGAAAGGTAAGTAAGGTAAAGCCTAACTGTGTTAGGGTGGGCTCTTCCCTTCAGAGTGGTCAGAGCACTGTTCTCAAGTTTCTGCAGTGGGTTTCCCTGCTGCCTCCTCTGTGAGCTCCTGTATGTCATCCCTGGTGAATTTTATGCATATGAATGAGGTGATAATATAACTATGAAATTAAACTATGTGAATTTGTATAACTTCTAGAAAGAATGACATGGCATGTGCTTTCTGTTAGGATCAAAACTCCTCTTATTTTTAAAGGCCCAGTTGTGCAAGGACTATCCTTCAGTCAACATCAAGCAGTATATATTTGAATGAACTCTTTCTATAAAATATTTTAAAATCCCTCTAGCTTGCGAAGTATTAAAGCAAGTAAGAACACTTACGTCCAGTGCATTAGGAATGGAGAGCAGAACATAAGTGCTTTTCCTGCCAGCGCCTAATAGCAGAATGGGGATTTCTAGTTCTTGTGTAGCTCTACAGATCTTACTTGTCCCTCTCTTGGCAGTCTCAGTTCATAGGAGGGGCAAATACAGTCCCCTTCTAGTCTTGCTATAGCTTCATGGCTCAGAAGTACAAGCTGCTTTAATTTCATTACTAAGTATACAGAGAGATTCAGTTATTGTGATCTTCAGGTTTGGTACTTTTGTTCAGGGAAGAGTTTTACTCTGCAAAATCACACTGACACAGTGGTTCTCAACCTGGGGAGCAAGACAGTAAAGACATTCTGTTGTTCACCTTCATTGTGGGCTCTTAGCTGTCCTCCTGTTCAGTGTCCTGGCTGCTCTTTATTCTGGTTTTAGAATGTCTGCCTCTCCCTGTTCAGCTTTTGTGGAAACCTAGCATTTAAAGATGTTGAATAATATTTAGTGAAAAATTTCCCTGTATACATTAACAGTTAAATAGTATTCATGGAAAAATGGTACACATCCATGTGATTAAGTATGGGTGTGAACTATGTCAATAAAGATTATTGACTTTGAGGCCTTTAGTTGCCTCTGCCAACCTGCATTCTCTCTGCAATAATTTGTGTTGATACTGCTTCTCAGCTCTTTCCCTTTCTTTAGAAAGCAGTAGATAGCTCCAGAACTTACCTGCCTGTGTACCACTTTAGCTTTGCAGCTGTTAGAGGTTTATTGTTTGCAACCAACACATGGTGATTTGCCAATAGTATGTGGCGTTGGGGAAGTAAAGACCCAAAAAGTAATTATTACTTCGCTTGGACAAGTGAGCATTACAGTTACAGCACTCTTAGGGCTATAGTGCTATAGTTTCAATTATTTCAGTCACCTATTATTTTTCAACTCTGAATTCCTGGTTTGTTGGATTTTTTTTCCCTCCTGTACACATAGTGTGCTTGTTTATTGTGGAATTGCAACGTTTATCACTGTTGGAGGAAAAGTATGCCTATATTTCTTCACCTGGTTTTGCAGTTGCAAAGGAAGTTATTACAAGGCTTTTTCTTTTCCTGCACTACTGTAGGCAGAGGAATCATCCAGCTTCTGTGGTCTGTATTATTAAATTCTCATCTCTGCCTTTTCACTAACAACTACCTTGTCATTTTTAAAACCTTTAATTTCCAGTGTCAGTGGCTATGGAGGAATTGAAAAATCAGACCTACAGACACATGTTAATTTTACCTAACTTCGGTCCTCAGAAGTGGGTCCTGGACTGCATGACCTCTAGTGTCTGTAGGGGTCTTGCTGTCTACAGCCCTCCCTTCCTTGACTCATCCTAGCAGTAACCTTTCTTTCTTCAAGTATATGGTGAAGCATTTGCAGCAAATCTAAAAATTACTCATGGAACATAAATGTTTTACAGAGCTTGTCTGCTTAGTCTCCACCAAGTCTTTCATAGTACCTTCCAGCACTTAAATTTTGCATTTTTTACTTTTTTTGTACATTCTTGTTTTTCATAAGATACTGTGGTTTGATATCTTGGATATTTGAGTATGATTTTTCACAAATAGTGAACACTATTTAAGTCACTGTATCCTAATGTCTGTTTCACCACCCCCTAGGGTAAGCCATATGCCTGAGAGGGAGGAGCTGTCTGCTGCTGGTGTTATGTAAAATACTAAATAATTTATAGCACTAACTGAAAATATCTGCCTTGGGTGACAAACGTATGTTAAAGTGCTTGACAGGCACTAGGTTGACGCATAATTGAAATAATTCCTTGAAGATATGGGAGAATAATTTGCTTTATTTGATTTTTTTTTTTTCCAAGTGGGGAAGCTTTGCTGTTACTCAGTCTGTGGTTTACTTGATAATATTGTTGACCCACTTCAGGAAATCCTTATTTGGCAGATCAATGTGAACCGTGATGGAGGTCTGCAGTATGATTCTGCAAACACTTACTGAAAGCAGCTTTTCTGACGTACTGCCTGGTTGCTGATACCAGCATCTGCTCCAGTAAAGAATCACATGAAGCTTTGGATCATGTGTCTCTTTCCTCTTGTCTATCATAACGAAAGGATTAATGGATTTTTTGCACCGCCTTAGAAAGCTGAAGGTGTTGCAGTGTACTAACAAATGCCAGTTTTAATGTGGCTTTGAAGCTATGATGTATGCATGGAATTTCAAAGAACTGCATCTCTACTGAGCATAGTAAATTAGCATTAGTGTTTGATGGTGTGAATTGATACAACTTCTGCAAGCTGTTTTGTTTTCAGGCAGAGACTGTTAGCTTCCATCATATGGACTCTACCTGCTTTTCTAATTTTTACCTTTTGAAATTGAAAATTGCATAAACAGAAGAAGCTCGTGTCAGCATTCCTCTTAATGTAATTGAGTATTTCTGCAGTGAATAGTTAATGATCTGCTTTGCAAGACATAAATGCAGCAGTGACCTGCTCTCCTTTAGATGTTGCGGTAGTAGAATGGTGGGGCTTTGCATGATGCATGCATCCATTGTTTGTGTTAAGCTGCTTGCATGTGTCGGCTGGATGGCTTGTCTCTGCATCAGTTATAAAGGAATACTTCTGTTTCTTCTGACAAATAAGTATTCTGATGTAATTTCCATGTCATCCCCATACAACTCTTTCTCCCCAATACCCTCCCCCCCAGCTATTAAAATATAATTATCTTAAGCAGTTTTGTGAACATGATGTGTAAATGCATGTGCTTTGGATTCATGTTGTGTGCTGTTTGGTCTTCTGTCTGCTGAATTTGCTTCTTGGTTGCAAATAGTTAAAATAGGCTAAATGCTTTTTATGTAGTACCATTTTATTGGTAATATTTGCAAGTTGATACTTGTATACAGTTCATAGCTGTATATGCTGTCTGGTGTACAATCCTGAAGCATGGATAAAATGTTAAGTGGAATTATTAATCAGAAGCATAAATGACAGTCAAATGAAGATGCTGCTGAAAAGGTACCTTAAAAAATTGATATGGAAAGAAATTTTCTTCTTTCATTCTCAATTTTTATTGTAAATTAAGTAGCATTGACTGGGCAATATTGGGAAAAAATATTTAATTCAAATGCAGAATATAAGTTACTAGATTCTCTAAGATTACATCTATTCCTGTAAGTTTTAGATGTGACTCTGATTAAATCTTCAAATAGAGAAATTTAAAGATTTCGCTTCCTAAACTTCAGTCTAGGTTTTGCATAGGCATGTCTTTCTCTGTTAAAGAAAGCAATTAGACAACATTCACTTCTCTTCATTAAAATGCTCTGATCTCTATGCAATGGGTATTTTTGCTACCTTTTAAAAATGATCTGTTTATTAATCGTATCCTATCAAAATGAAAATTTACCTTCTCTCTAGAGTGTATAACTTGCAGAAAATAGAGTGAGTCCTGTCAAACTGAGTACTCAAAGCACATTCAGAGTATCTGAGTATTTGGGCATATGATTAAATAAACATTGAATTATCAGTAAAATAGAAGTTTTTTAGATTTGCATATGGATGAAATATTAAAAGAAATGAAGAAATGCTTCATACTTCAGTGTGCTACGTGACTCCTACAAAATGCTCTTTTGAGATTTATTCTCATGAAACACTTCTGAAACAAAATAACTGTATGCCCAAAACTAATTTTTATCCTTTAAAAAAGCAGGTTATTCCTTTAGCAATTTTGGTTTTACTTGTCAAGCCTTTGTGGGATATGAAGTCCATTAAAAAAGCTAGAAGTCTTTACTTGAGTATTCACAAAAAAACTCCAGTCAAATCTTCATTATTTGATTTCTGTTACACTTAAAATTGCAACCCAGTGAATAAAGGTATAATCTTTGCACTTAATTGCATTGCAGTTCAGAATGTGGTTCAATATTGCAGATACATTACCAAAGCCAGGTGTACTGTTTCACACTTGGACTGATAGTTCTAAAAAATTTTTCCAGTCTGGTATAAAGAGTTCTGCTAAATAAGCTTGGAACAAGCGAAAAAGTATCTTGATAGCAGTAATTGTCTGGGTTTTATGATATCTATTTTGTTGCTTTTAAAAAATACAATTGCAATATTTGAATGATTGGAAAGAGTGACTGAAAATTATTGTCTTCAAACTGAACCATGTTAAAATCCTGATAAATTGTAGAGTACTTTAGGTTTTGAATTCTGTGTGAAAATTGTTGGTAGGGATTACATAAGCCAAAATAATGGCACATTGTCCTTTTTTCGAACCCTAAAACATATGTTGCCTTGTTCTTTTGGGAGTTTATAATAGGATATAGATAACTAATTTTTCACAAATCATTATGGCAAAAAATAGATTCATAATAACTTTATGGATGCTGCATTAATACCTTAAAAATGCGGGCACAAATGGATGGGTTTCTGAGTTAATGACATTAATCTTGCTTTTATTATTTCCTTTTTGTTAAAAGCCTCAGCACTCTAGTTCTGTGTGTGTTTTGTTTTTTAGACTGAATCTGGCTATGGATCAGAGTCAAGCTTACGACGTCATGGCTCCATGGTGTCTCTTGTTTCTGGAGCAAGTGGATACTCTGCAACATCCACCTCTTCGTTCAAGGTTAGTGAATAAAGTTTTCTTGGTATCTGTGTGTAAATAACACACAACTGAAAAAGAAATAACTTGTGTGCAGACTGCTACACAGTTGTAGAAAAAAACCCCAAAATACTTTATTTACTGCAAGTGTGAGTATTTCATCGTATGATGAACCAGTGGTACAGAAAGCTCTCTCATGCCTCTGTACAGTTGTCCTTTTTAAACTATCCTGTCATCTTCCAGTGGCAAGAAAATCAAACCTCTCAGAGCATTTATAACCTTTCCTAGTTTATTCCTCAGAATACCAAGGCCTTTAAATGAAAAGGAATGCTGATTCTGTGACTTAGTATAATTGGTTGATAGAGATTGAAAAAATTATGGCTTTCCTTATCTCATGTGCATAAATATTTAACATGAACTGGGGTGGACTATGCTTCTGGGAGAGCAGAAGAGGAGCAACACAAGAAAGGGAAATAAAGATGGTTCTAAGATCTTAAACTAGAGGTTACTGTTTTCTTGCAAACAGGTGTAAAGTCGGTAACATGCAAGATCACGTTTTTAATAAGCTTTTGTTGAATGCTCTAAAGTAGCATATGTAGTCAAGAGTTAAAATGGAGACCGGTGGACAAAATGCTTGTGTGCATTTTTTTATACCCTTCTGACACTAATAGTATTCATAGCTGAACTTGAACTTGTTTTTCATAGCTGCAGAATTAAAGTTTTTTTAACGTGTTGGACTACTGCTGAGTGTTCAGAAGCATTTCAGGCATTTTTCTCTTGTATTTTCAGAAGGGCCATAGCTTACGTGAGAAGCTTGCAGAAATGGAAACCTTTAGAGACATCTTGTGTAGACAAGTCGATACTTTACAGAAATACTTTGATGATTGTGCAGATGCAGTTTCCAAAGATGAATTCCAGAGGGATAAAGGTAAAACTGTAACAAAAAAAACTTGTATCTCTATAGAATTTAGCTTTTTACACAGTAATGGCCCTTGAAATAGTTCCTATAGCATTTGATACCATATAAACAAGATTTCTGAAATTTACTCTTTAATATAGGAATCAATCACAAATATTTCTGCTTAAACAGAGTTTAACTATTTTCACTTCAGAAGCTGAATTCCCATAAAAACCTGTTTAATATTAACCTGTAGCTGTCAACAGTACAAAAGAAATACACTTACTGATGTTACAGAACAACAATTGGTTGCTCTCATAAGATGAATTCAAGTTAGTTTATCACTGTGTTGCTTAACTTTTATTTGGAAAAAACAACAGGCTACTAGTTTCGATAGAAAAAATACATTCTTTAAAAAGGCAAAGGGGCTGTCATAATGAATCCTCATGAGATGTGTTAGCTGAAACTAGAGCACTGTACACTCGAGGCACTTGTAGACTTGGGTGTGGTTGTCTACATATTTCTGAATTACTTTTCTCACAGTACAGCTTGTTGTATCCATGTGCACTCCTGGGGCATTCATATTCATTCCTGGGTTTGGTCTGGCAGCTTGAAGCTTTTGGTAGTAAGAAAACAGTAGATGTACAATTCCACTTCTTTGCAAACTTTTTAGTGTGGAAGAATATGGTTGCTGAATCATAGCGCCCTGCTTATCCAGTTGTAGCACCAAAATATTATTGTTCTTACCATAGAATTGAGTGCTAAGCTTCAACACTGAGCAAGCATTAGCTGGTTTCTGCCAGTAATGTTGATAGTGGACTTGAGTCAAAAAATACCAAACTAAACCAACAACAAGAACCTCCCGCCAAAACGACCAAAACCACAAAAAAAAACCAAAGGGGGGTGTGTGTGTGGTGTGGCGGTGGTCATGACTTTTGTTGCAGGAAGAAATCTTAAATGCTGTTTAGCCGTGAAGATGCTCTTAATTCTCTCTTGTACGCAGTTGGAAGAGCTTTCTCATTCCCATAACATTCTCTCTCCAATTTAGTGGTAGAAGATGATGAAGATGATTTTCCTACTGTGCGTTCTGATGGGGATTTTGTACATAACAGTAACAGCAGTAAGGAAAAATGTAAGTCTGTCCCAGCTTTTTCACTGAAAATTTGTATGAGTGGTATGATAAGCCTGATACATGATCAGTACATACGCTCTTTTCTAGGCAGCAAATGGCTAAAGTAGTTGTTCAAATGTGTGTGACATCAAGTTCTTGTTCATGTTACCATTTATTAGATGCTTTTCATGATTCTCTGAGTGACACTTAATTCACACAAATGTTAATGTAAGTTTGGAATTTCCTATTCTGTGTTCAGAGCCGTATTCACTGCGAAATTCTGTTGAAACAGCTGCTCATTCAGATATTGGGACCTGATATTTGTGACAGGTTACTGCAGTTTTTCTTGTAAGTGTTATCTGCTTTAGGAGTGTGGTGAACAATGCTTTTCCAGTTACATATGTCCCAGTATAGTTTTTCCAACTTCTAGGAGTATGTAGTGTGAAGTCAGCGCTGTTACTTGTTCTCACTCGTCATAATATTAACGCTTTTTTTTTGCTGTATTTTCCATTATGATGAACAGAATTCTGATTATTATTTTGAATTATCTTGTTACTGTACTCACTGCATCCATGCAGTAAATGTGAAGGACTCATGCAGTTCTTGTTGGTCTAGAAATCTGATACTTCTGACCTGGCACTTAAAATCTATTTACATTCTTCTTAGCCTTTCTTTTGTTTCCCAAGCAAAATATTTTGGTGTTTACATTGTGTAAATGTTGACAATTCAGTCTTAAGATATTTCTTAGACTTTGATTCACAAAACTTTGAAGTTGAACTACCTCCAGTTTCAAATCTGATGGAACCTCCCAACTAAACACTTTAATCAAGAACCTGGAAGATATGTGGGCAAAATGAGCCTATTCTTTGTCTTCTGTTTTCTTTTTAATTGTCTGTTGCCCCCTGTTACATCTTTCCTTGTTGTATTTAAGTGCTCTTTCTAGAGTATAGCCAAAACTGTTCTGAGGAAAAAGGAAAGGAAATGGAAGGAGCTTTCAGGATACTTCTAGAATTCATCATATGAGTAGATCTTTTTCAATTACACAAAGTGCTTCCTCTGCTGAGAATTACTTGTAATGCTGATATCAAAAGGTTAAGTACATGTAACTCAAGTTTTGAATAAATTTTTCTTGCCTTTTGTTACCAAAGTAATCTTGCAATGCTCACCTGCGAGCAAGTGCACAGTTCTACTGTCCCTTTTGTGTGTATAACAAGTATACATTTTTTGAGGACTGTTAAGTCAGAGCAAACCTCATAAAACAGAGCCTTCTTTAAAAAAATGTTAAGTGAAAATTTTATTTTACTGCATGATTCGTTTTGAAAAAGATGTCTTTGTCAATTTTAATTTTTGTAAGATAATGCAGGAGTTTCAGCGTAATTTACCTTCAGAATATCTCTTCATATCTACATTCTTCTGGTGTACTGCTATATGTACACATAGGATATGGGGAATGTCATTAGGGAAGTACATTTTTGGTACATGTGGTCATCTTAAGATATTTAAATGGAAAATAAGTGACTTCTTTATTTTCATCACCAGGAATTTAACAGGAATTTCAAGTGATACCTATAATCCTCTTTAAAAGTTCTGTATCAAGTCTTTGGAAGTTATATGCTAAGGAATTGCCATGTATTATGGGTATCTATAGATAAACTCACAGAAAATAATTTCTGCAACCCCTTGCTTTTTGCGTAACTTCTAATTGCAGTTGTTCTGATTCCCAATTCCATTAAATTTACTTTCTTTCATTTATTTCTATGAAAAGCTTTGTCTTCATTTAGTTTTTCTATGCCTTAGTTTGATTTCTAAGGGCTAGACCCATTAAATATTTAGTAGCTGAGTGCTACAAAGCTTGACTAGAAATGAAAAATTAAGAGTCTCTACCGTAAAGTGGAATCATGAGCGATGTAATGGGGGAAGTAGATGTTCCAGGTTGAGAAAGCCATGTCCATATATTGGTTAGAAAATCACTCAGACTAACTGGTAATGAAAGATTTATCTTAAACTTCACCCCTTTCTAAAGCTTAGCCTCAGAGCAGTTGTTAAGTTTCTTTGGTTTCTCAAATTTCAGGTTCCATTCTTGAAGTCTCTATCCAGTCCTGAAAGGACTGAAACAATCTTTTATCTGTAGATGGGAAGTGGTTGCCTGTTTATTCTGGGGGCTGTTCTGTAGTCAGTGCTCCAGGAAGTAAGAAGCATGGGTTCAGCCTCTTATGTAGCCTAGCAGGATAAGGAGTGTTTGAGCCTGCTGTTCAAACCACCAGTGCAATCAGTCTAGTGCTGAAATCATTAAATTTAAGACTGACTTAAGGGACCATATGCACGTTGTCTTCTGAAATTTGTTCCCTTCTGCACCTTCCCTGGGTGGGAGGAGGAAGTTAGCGTGACTATAGAGAATTGTGTACTACTCTGAAGACATTTTGGATAGGGAGGCTTTTTCTTTTCTGTATTCTCTAGGGTGTGTGAGTAAAAATCTAGGAAGAGTGAAAAAAATTGGTAACTAAGCAATGTGTAGAACACCAAGGGAACATCTGGCTGACGTATATTTACCTACTGGGATCTTGATCAGGAAGTGTTCCCATCCATCTGCTCAGTAAAATGAGTATATTTGGATTTAAATTATGTAAGAGTAGGAAGAGCAGGTGAAACCTACTTAAGGAACCTTTTTCAATGTGGAAGGTGTTTTTGTACTGCAGCTATAACGATGAAAATGGCACAGTGGTTTAAGGATGGAAATTTGATGTAAAACGTGATAGGATTTACACTAGATTTTTGTGCTTTGAATGGAGGAAGAACATTCACCAATAATGGGATTGTTCTTAGAGGACAACTAATCATAGTGATCCTACTCTATCCAAGAAGATCGACAACAGTAGGTATCAATAAATGGGTCATGCACCTGAACATTTCTTTTTCACTTAAAATTAATTCAGTGATGTGAGATGTTAAGGTGGCATAAAATGGAAAATATAAAGGAACTACTTTCTACTTGCTGTGTTTAAAATAATTTTCTGATTCCTATGAAAACAGATTGGAACACACATGATGTTTGAGACATCTGGGAAAGTGTTATAAACAATCTTAGGAACAAAAGGGGAAAACTGACCTATCCTAACAGATACAGAGGTGTAGGAGAGAAGGCCGAAGACGTATTGAAGGCTGAAGCATTGTATGAAGAATCTGCAATGTGAAAGGCAAGAGAAGACAAATTGGGGAAAAAAGCAAAATGCTTAAAAGACAGGATAATTATAAAGGAACCACTTGGAAGATGTTGAAATTGAAGTTACAGTAGGAGGAAAATCATCCTGCTGCTTTTCCTCAGTTGGCTGCATGCAGTTTGATCATGAAGTTAGAAAAGCAGTTGCAATGTTAGGAACACTCTCCTATTAGCCTTTGCCTTGTACCATGTAGATCTCCTGATGAGAGATTTCATTTTGAAGCAATTTGTAGTTGACATGAAAAAAAAAAGTTTAAAAAGGAATAGGAAAGATATTCAGGCTCTCAGAGTAGAAAATATCTAGACAAATACAACTTAAGATGTTACCCAGATAAGGCTTGAGCTCATCTTCTGATATGTTCTGAGAAGACAAATGTCTCCTGGTATTAGGAAAGAATCAAAATACTCCTATCCATTGTAAGGAATTTCTTAAGTGACCATCTCTTCAAAGAAACTGGGTTTGCATCTTCCTTCAGCAAGTTCATTTTTGCCCATAATCATAATGGTTGAAAGGAACTGTGTACACTAATTTTAAAACTGCAGACTTCTCATGTATCAGTCCTACTTTGAGAGTAGTCATTAACGAATGACTTGCAACATGTCATTGAATGTCACGTCATTTGTGTGACTGAAACTGTATGGAAGTATTAATGACCTGTTGCTGAGACCTGAAGATACCTAGAAAACAAGGCTGCATTGCTGCATCTCCCTTTTAATCTACCACAGAGATTTCTGAAATGATCTTGCAGTGTTGCAGCTAGTGGTAGTTTCTTCAGCATCTTTATCATGGTCCATAATTAAGGGAGAAAAATCATGTCTAAGGCAGTATAGCTGTGCTGGTAAACTTGCATGTGAAAACAGTCTACACCAACAGGAAAAATTATCAGTATAAACTCTGTTTTTCATTCATGAATTGTTATGGGTGAAGCCCTTGTGTTATTTTCATTATTCTCAGTGAATCCACTGCATCACCTTCTTGCCAGCTTATACCACTTTCAGTCTCAGCCTCCTCCGTGTTCCCTCTGCAGCTGTTAGGGGGAGGGAGAGCTGCTCTGCTTATTATTGTTTCTGAAGAAATTTTTCTGTCTCTTACTTTACTTTTTTTTCTCCAGCCCTATCATCTTTACCTTTTCGGGATTATTCTTGATTATTCTTGAAACAAAAAAATAAACTGCATTCTACCATAGTACGTATGCTTATTGAGGTGTTCAAAGCAGTGCGTAGTTTGTAATTAGCTGTTTAAAAAATAGTTCAATTACTTCTGAAAGGTGGGTGTATAAAACCTTTAGAGACTTAAACCATTGCTTTAGACCATGTGACAATTGCTTACTCTTCCTGAAGTGAAGATACAGGGCTCTGCCATTAGAGAACAGCAATTGCACTTCCCTTCCCTACAAGAACTGAACTGCTTGAAAGCTCTGCTTTGCCCTGTAGACATATTGGACAAACTTACACAAATATTTATTTGTACTTTTTAAACCATAACAGGGGCAGGCTGACAAATTGACACATTGGCAGGGTGAAGGGAAGTGATATCCGTCTAGGTCATAAGCCATTAGCTTGCACTGTGGCATAGCAGGAGTTACTTTAACTTGCCAGGCTCAGTCAGCTTCAACACGAGTGTTACTTCTGCTTTCTAATATTTTCTGACATTAATGTGTAGCATTTGATTTGTTATTATGTCAACCTACATACGAGTTTGACATATAATAGGTACTTTTTTTGTCACACATTTTAAATGACTTGTTTAAATAGCCTTAGCAACAGATGGCTTGGTTGACAGCATGAAGTAGTTGTTGAAACTGCAAAACCCACAGTACTTGGATAATTCAACACATTTGATACTTTTATAACGTACCTTTTTACTTTGATGCTTTTAAATATGTAATTACGCATTTAAAGCAACCTTGAATGTTACATTTCGAGTTTATTGCATTTTGAAATTGTTCCTCTCTTAGTGCTGCATCAGATACGTTTTAAGACTGCTCTTTGTTAATTAGGCACCCCTTCAAGCTGTCAAACTGCTATTGTTACAAAGTATTGCCACTCCCTCCACCCTCGTGATTTGCAGAGTGCAGAGTAATCGAGCATTACAAGCAGACTTGAAACACGGTATCACAAGATGAAGCTGAGGGGATGTATTCCTCCCTTTGAGTCCCTTTCATTATCCTGTGGATAGCTGAAATTACTATAATTTTTTATTTTTATATTACATCTCTAGCCAGTCTGTTTTCTTCAAACAGTTGTAATATAAAGCACACATGTAGAATGCTCGCTTGAATTGAAGGCAGCTGTCGGTGAATGATTCGTGTTTGTTTTTAGTGTTTCCACATGTAACACCGAAAGGAATTAATGGCATAGACTTTAAAGGAGAAGCTATAACTTTCAAGGCAACTACCGCTGGAATCCTTGCTACACTCTCTCATTGTATTGAACTCATGGTAAAATGTGAAGAAAGCTGGCAAAAAAAGCTAGATAAGGTAAGATAATTTTCCTTTTACTTTTGTTGGGGGAAAAAAATGTTTCTTTAGATTAAAATAAAAATTTCAAATGTGCTGTTAACTTTTTTATTCCAGGAATTGCTTTTATTTTATGTACAGCATTTATTAGTTTTAGGTGCTTTCATTATTACGCCTATAAAACATGAAAGTCTCATCCTAACTGGTAATATAGTAACAATATTTATCACAGTCTGGTTTTGCAGCCGTTGTTCAGATAGTATAGTTTATTATATCTACAGAGAACCTGACAGTATTCCATAATAATAAGTGCATTGGTTGCAGCCTTCTGAGGGACTTGTTTGTCCATGTTTGCAAAAAAATGTGCAATTCTCCAAATTTTTTTAATTGCGATAAAAGATGGTGACAGTACCAAGGAGAAAAACAGTTCTGACTTTAAATGTCTTATTAAGGTACAATTATTTCACTTTCCTTTAGGAGACTAAAGAGATTAAGTCATGTTTTATGCTGACTGTTTAAATTTTTAAAATGTGTGGTATTAGAATATCTGTTATTCTGATAGCAGTGATAGTTCATGCGAAGCCTACTCAACCACTCTAGCAACTTGAAAAGGAGCAGTGTCTTCTCATGGGATGTGCTGGAGGCATGGCTAGGTTGTACTTCAGACTATAATTTCTAGAATCCTGCCATCACTGGACGGTGTCCTGTGCAGTCCTCTAGCTGTTGTCTGGTTTTTCATTTAACGTGTTCCCATGTCGTGTTTATCACACTTCTCACTCCCTATGTTTTATTGGTACACTATTCAAAGAATGAGCATATTCAGACAGAATACCTCCATGTCTGAATCCTTGCCTCTGCCTCTGTGGTTGTCTTTGTCCACATGTCAAAGGTCTGACCCTGTCTAACTGTATTGAGACTTCTGTCAATACTTAGTTACTGCTTCATCTAAGTAGTTGGAGGAATTACAGTAGATCCAAGACTTGAAGCTTGTTCATAGGATCATAGCGTAATTCAGGTTGGACTAGACCTCTTGAGGTCTCTTTTTCTCTAACCTTCTGCTTAAAGAAAGGACAATTAGAGATTAAACCAGGTTGCTTAGGGCTTTATCAAGTCTGGTTTCAAGTCTTCAAGGCTAGGGACTGCACAGCTTTTTTGGGCAACCTGTTCTGCTGCTTAACTGTTGTAATAGTAAAAAAGTTTTTCCTTATATCTAGTTGGAGTATGTGTTATTCCAGTGTCTGCCTGTTGTTTTTCATCCCTCTCCTACAGGCTGCTGGCTCAGCAATCTGTAGGAAGTCTGAAGTCTGGCTCAGTTTCTTTGACTTTGTTGGAGGTATGGGGAAGCTACTGTTAGGTCCCCCCTCAAAGGCTTCTCTTCTGTTCTCAGGGCTGAGCAAACACAGTTCACTCATGTTGATCAGACTTTGCTTAAAGCATGGATGAAGTGATTTTTTCTTGTCCCTATGTTATTATATAATACAGAATATGTTAATAGAGAGTTTTAATTAGTTTCTTTGTCACTTCTTATTTTAGGAGGTAAAGGACTGATTTTTGCCTGCAAATGGTAAACAAATTTAATCCTAAATTTAACTTTTAGTCTCATGTGACTGCCACTCATACGGCATGAGTTAATACATTTTAAAGGGGGTCACAGCTTACTTGGACTTGTTTTCCCAGAAGTTAAAGTAGCAAAAGATTCTAAAACCTCAGAGGTTTTAAGTTGCTCAGTGTTCGTACACCTGCAACTTCTTTAAAGTCACATTTGTCAGTGAAATTTTCTGGGGTTTATAGCACACTCATGGTAAAGTACTTTAATTCTAATATAAAATAATTACTTTGAATTCTTCAAATTGCTGTGCTTTTGAAAGGGGAGAATTTTATTGATTTAAATAATACAGAATTGTGGTGGGCTAACGTTGTCTAACAGACAAGTGCCCACCCAACACCTATTCAGAAGGATTAGGGGGAAGAATAAGATAAGAAAGCTGACGGATCAAGAGGAAAACAGGGAGATTGCTTACTGGTTCTTGTCATGGCAGAACATTCTTGGGGAAAATCAGTTTGTTGCTGATTTGAAATAGATCTGGTTAATGTGAAACACAGTCACCAAAACAACTTTATTCCCTCATTTCCCAAGCGCAGCTTCACTCCTTCGCTGCAGGTCCCTCTACCCACTGCTTTCTAGCCCCAAGAAATGTGGCGTGAGAAATGTTGGGGTTGCAGTGCATGTCTACCAGTCCTTCCTCTTCACACTTTTAGGCTCCTCCTGCGCAGGTCCTGTCCATGGGCAGCAGTCTTCTGGGAAAAATCTGCTGCAGTGTGTGTCTTATGTGGGATGTGGGTCCTTTAGGAAATTGGCCCTCTGCTTTGACCTGAGGTCCTCTATGGACTGCAGTGTGGATATGTTCTCTGAAGGCCCTCAAGCTGCTGCTCTTCCTCTGCTTCTCACTTCTGGTTCCCCCTTCCTTTCTTCCTAGGGTGTCTTTTGCAGTTAAATACATCTTCCAGAGAGGTGCCACACACACGGTGAATGGCCTCAGCTATGTGCTGTGGTGCATCTTCTTTGGAGCTGGCTGGAACCATCTGGTTCTGACACAGAGCAGACCCCCAGCTTCTTCCCACATAGGCCACCCCTGCAGCCCCCCATGACCAACATCTTGACACCTACACCCTTAAAGACAGCAGTTGACTGTATTCAGAACTCTGGACCTCTGCTAACACTACTCCAGTCCAATTGTGGAACTGCTTTTGTTTTATTTTCATATTGTTGTTGTTGTTAAAGATTGCTTTATATCTTCTATAACTATGGGCCTGAGCAGAAAACACTGCTCTTGTCATCTGATAAATAGATGTGGGAAGAGAATGGTGTTGATCTTTCATTTTTTTTTGTTTTCTTGGATAGGTGTGTAAACTGCTTTGAAAAGGAAGTAAATATTTTGAGATTATGAAGTTTAGAATACATTCTCTCAGAGATCAGGGGGAGAAATTACATGAAATTGGGCAGCTGGTAGTATTTATGTTCTAGCTGGGAGGGTTTTAGAGCTCTTACAAGTCTGCCCAGTGCTTGTAAAAGCCCATCTAGCAGAGCTGGAAGGAGCAGCCCCAAATTTGTCCTTCATGTTGGCAGGCACATGCTGCTGGCTGTGTGCTGTGCAGGCAACACGAAGAGCAAGATCTCTGTCAGCGGGTAAAACCAATCTTATGGATTTACAATGGTACCATACCACAGTATAGTGGCTTTACAGGTATTATAAGTACCACTATAACCTCACTCTCCATTCCCCTCCAGCCTCCTCACTCCACTAGCTTCAGAACTGTCTTTTACTTAGTAGCAACATACAAAAGTGCTTAGTACAAAATTACACAGCCTCTGTCTTGTAGCAACCTAGCTTAGCCTAAAGATGCAGGATAGCCTAAAGATGCAGGATAGATTTTTCTGCTGAGCTTGAAGAAAATATTCTAAAATTGTCACTGTCCTAAAAAAAATCTCAAATTAAAAAAGCTCAAGTTCAGAATTTGTTGAATCTGGAGATTGCTACATTTTGACTAGAGATGACTGCAGTGTTATTAAACAAGTACCTTTATTAACCCCTTTTTATTCTGTTAAATGAAAAAAGGGTTTCAGGTTCCATTCTGAATGAATGTTGGAAACTATTTCTAAACCTTTGAAAACAAGAAATTATTATTATAAAAACATTTTCATTTTGAAGGCTGCTGCTCAAATAATGCACTCAACAACTGTAATTTTAGATTTTTATATTTAGTTTTCTGTTACCAAAACAGTCAGATGACCGGTATGAAATTAAAACAAAAACATGTAATGTGCTGTAAAAGTAATCGTAGTTACAGCTTTGCTTTTAACCTTTTACTCTTAGCTGTTAAGATCTTGAGACTGACTTTTTTTATTTTTCGGCTGCAGTATGTTTTTCAGTATGAGCCTCTTGAATGTATTTTAAAATATACTTAAAATTAATAAGAAAGTGATTTAATCTCTAGCACTTGGTCCATTGTTTTATTTGCAACAAGACCCTTGTGATAATGCTTTTCACGTTGTCTTGACTACAGCAACAATTTTCTATTCTTGTTTCCTTTGGTTTTACTAATTATTATTAATGAACAAATTTATAATCTGAACATTAAATTTTGCCTTAAGTTTAGCATGTTTAGGTAGCTTGTTTTGTACACCTTTGACAACTGTAACTTAAATGTTTCAGTAAACTACACAGAATTTTAACACACCAGTGATTTTCCTGCTGTGCAGCCAGTTTCCCAATTTCTGCCTTGTTGCTAAGAGAAGCTGGCAGATTTGGGGAGTTGTCTTTTGACACACTTGAATTGTCAATAATTTGCAGACAGAAGTACTGAAAATGTGGGGATTTAGGGTGAGCAGGAGGAGGAGTTGTGATTTTGTTTTTCATTTCAGCATTCTTGTAAAACTATGCTTTCTCTCAATGACTTACACTCAAGTTCTGCTTTTATGCATCTTTAGGACTCTCTGGTTGCTTTCAAAAAATACAGACATGCAAAATTTTGTGAAATGTACATGTTAGCAAGTATTGTCTTTTTGTGATAGTTTCAGATGGGAAAGCCTGTGTTCTCAGATGAAGACAATACTGTGTTCATCTAAGTGCTGTTTTTTTTTCCCGTAAGAATTTTCTGTGGAAAACTGTACTACTTTGTTTTACATCAAAACTGTTGCTTTACTCTTCAAACCTGTCTTTAGAAACCAGAAAATGTGTTTCAGAATGAATGTTACCACCCAATTCCCAGTTGGTAAATCCAGCCTTGCAGCATTGCTTAAGGTATTTTTTTGTATATTAGTACTTTCAGTATTGCTTCAAGTATTTTTTGGAGTTCAGATTGGGTCTCTGAGTGATTATACTCATCTGCAAGAGCTAGCGTGTGGTGTCCAATTTTCACCTGTAAGACTTAACTTTCTTCCACCTGAAGTGATTCTGAAAAGCGACAGAGAAACATCTTATGTATTAAAGCTGAATTCTGCAAAAATTTCAGAAGTTCATGGCTTTTTCACTCACTGAGAAGATCTGGCAGTATGTAAAATTTGCAGAGGAAATACTAGACTTAATCTGATCCTGGCATTACTACTTTCTTATCCAAAATACACAATGATAGAGACATCAGTGGCTCTAGTACAGTCACACACCTATTATGGGAGAATGACGTTGAGTTAATCACAGCGCGGAGTTCACAAAATGATTCACATTGAAACCATGCCAGCTAATTATAGATACAAATTAACATGCTGTGACTCATTAGTATCTCATTACATTCAACAAGTTAGCTTTTTACCAATCTTACTTTTCACCCTTTGTATCTGGCAGTTCATATAAAACTCCTTGACACAGATGCTTGGGCAGTGATAACAAAGTCAGTTGAACCATTAATAGCTATGCTTAAGCTAGATACCAGTTTTTGCTTGCTGATCTAGTTTCTTTCACATGACTTAAAGAAGGTATCATCAAGATAGTTAGCTGCCCAGGCATTGTATGAATGTATGTATGTATATGGGTACATATAATACATGCATGCAAATAAATTCAGAAAATCAGCGGCTTTGCAGTTTTTATTTGGGGAAAAAAAAAACCAAACCTAAAACTATACCAGTCAGGTAATTCTGTTTATTGGCATGTTGACTATTAGCAGTCAATTCATTCTTCCTGAATCAAATTACCATGTAATTTTACAGGAATCAGAGAAGAGAAGGAGAATTGAAGAAGCATACAAAAATGCTGTGACAGAACTGAAGAAAAAATCCCACTTTGGAGGGCCAGACTATGAGGTACAAAGTCTGCTTTTGAAATTATTAAAAATCCTGGGACTTGTAGAGATCGGTTTGTTTCTCAAATAGGGGTGAATGGTGTGTAAATCAAGGTGTTTGTCTTGTGCAAATGTGTTCATGCCATTTCTGATTTTCCACCTTGGAAACAGAAAGTGTATGAAGAATCTCAGTACTTAATATTTTGAGAATGAAGTCTGTCTTTACCTCAGGCTTCTATGTTCTGCTTTTGTCTAAAGCATGTTGCTCACAGATATTCCTGCTGATTTTTTTACTGTTTTTTCTTGTACATTTGAGATGGTTTATATGAACTAGATTTGTACTTTCTCTTTTTGATGGTTCAGCCGTATAGATGTGTGAAGCAAATATGAAAACCCTGACTGCACAGGCAGGTCTCAAATCTGAAACCTAACTTCAGTTGATTTTTAATTTGCCAACTGAAATTTTATGTTGACAAATTCAGTGATTTTTAGATTCCTTTTATTTGTTAAATTGCATATTCAAGCAGCTTCCTCTGCAGTGAGGCAGTCAGTCAAATTCTAAGCCACCTAAACCACATTGTGAAGAATTAGCTGATTCTGAAGAATAGTATAAGCTAATGTACTTACAGTGTGGTTTGCATAATTTTTAAGAACTTGAGCCTTTCACATACATTAATCAAACATGTTTCTATTTTCAAATCATAGCCTGAGAAATACTATTAATACATTGAGATATTTAGAAGATGCTTGAGCTTAGTTTTTCTGTTGTGACTGAGGCATACGCTGTAAAAATAAAAATAAAAAAGATAGATAGATAGATTCAAGGCCAGGTTGTACAGAGCCTTGGGTGACATGGTTTAGTGTGAGGTGTCCCTGCCTATGGCAGGGGGGTTGGAACTTCATGATCTTACGGTCCTTTCCAACCCAAACCATTCTATGATTCTATGAAAGCTGGACTTTGGCTCCCTGGTTATGGACACACCTGCTTCTCCCACGTAACTCCATTGTAGTTTTTTGAAATATGCTGGATAGCCTTGTTTTATAGTGTACTAAAAGCAGTAAACCTAATTCTCTGAAACTAAGATTTTACTTTATAGATCTGAATTTTTAACAATTGACTCATCTCCACCTGCTGTTTAGTGTTAAACCGTTCTTTCCAAGAATTTTCAATAGAGATCCCAGAATTTTCCCTTCTCTTGTTATGTTTTGAGCTCTTATGTGAAATCTGCCCTAAGGCACTGGAATCCTTAGGAGGAGTCTTAACTACACAATTATGTTAATGTGTACTTTACTGACACACAATAAATGATTTTAACAGAAGATACGTGTTTATTAAAGCCTGAATCTGCCCTCAGAGCTTATTGACACTGTTACTCAGTTTCCTGGTTTTTTTTCCTCCTTTATACACTATCTCTAAATTGTAGTTAGAGAAAGTAACTTCTTTTAACAAGTAGGGTCTTCAGAGGAATTGTAATCTAAGAAATTGAGGTCTGTAGAAGAAATTTTCTTCCAACAGCCATATGCATAATATATAAATATGTTATTCTAATATTAAAGTGAAGTGGAACTCTCACATCTCCAGAATTTTGAACTAGTTTTGTTTTTTATGCTCTAGGAAGGTCCTAATAGTCTGATTAATGAAGAGGAGTTCTTTGATGCTGTTGAAGCTGCTCTCGATAGACAGGATAAAATGGAAGAGCAGGTATTGATACTTGAAAAATGTCTTAATGATGGGTGTGGGAGATTTCTGTGACTTAAACTCAGTCTTGGGGTGCATCTCCTGAAGCTCTAGGTATTTTATTCTGACATTCATGAGGGAAATTCACTTAGTATTTTTACAGTTAAATATTGTTGCGTAACACTAATTTTGGGAAAGTGACTTCACAGCTTACAGAGACCACTGTAGGGTAAGTGTTAACTAGTTGAATGTCTGTAGTTCCTAATCCTTAAATAAGCATCCGGTATAAACTTAACCTTTATATGTAACTAATTCCCTGATTAAGAATATCAAAACACTGATTTTTCTCAAAACCTAGTTTTTGGTCCAAAGTTTCTTTTGACTCTTGCAGTATGTGAAACAGCAAAGGTGTAGTTCTATTGGTGTTTAGTTTTTGTTTTAAAATTCTGTAGGTTCTGGCTACTTCTCTTAACTCATTTCTTCAATACACTTCAGTGACAAGGATCAAAAAGGGATAAGACGTATGTGAGGAAATACATAGAATATGAGAAAGTATGGCAGTATATAAATGAGAGGGAATTACAAAGTAGTGCATCCTATGTCTTAAAAGTGTTTAGGTTTATAAATATAGTGAATACAATGACTTGGTTAAGAATTAAAAGACTTCCTAAGGGGTATATGTGGTGTGTGTGTATATATATATATATGATGTGTATGTATATGTGTATGTGTGTATATATATGGTCTCTGAACAGACAGTGCAAGTTTTGAATGACTGTTGTGCTAGTACTTAATGGATCCTTAATGCTGCCAATCCATTTTCCTTAACTCTGAAGTACCCCTTGAAGTATAGACAAATTCAGTCTTTACTCGCATTTTCTCACTAAGAATTCCAATAGGATGACAGCTTCATGCCTGTCACAGATTGCATTAGTTGTTGTAGCCACTGTGTAGGTTGAGGATGACTCACTCTGTTTCATAGTCCTTCCAGTAGCAGGTGACTACTGATAATTAAACCTATTCTGTTGCAGTCCCAAAGTGAAAAGGTTAGATTACACTGGCCAACATCCTTACCTTCTGGAGATGCATATTCTGCTGTGGGGACTCATCGATTTGTTCAAATGGTAAGGTATTTCTCATGATCTCCTGAATGATGGGCTAACCTATGATATTTCTGTATAACATCTTATATGGGCAGGTGAGGTTTAAAAAAAAAAAGTGTTTCTAGTAACTGTCAGTGGTTTACTCATTTTTCAAATGGAGTGGCCAGAATTGGAGGAGGACTGTTTTCTGCCTTGGCTCAAAAAACCACTGATTTGACTATTTAGAATACTTTTGACTTGTATCAAGCTTGTCAGTTACATAATGAAGGAAACAGTCTCAACTTGTTAACCTCAGTACTTTCAAGATAGCTTTACCAAAACTCATTGAATTGATTTTGTAAAAGAAAAAAAAAATTTAAAAAAAAAAAAAAATCCAGTTGCTTTTTTTTCTAGTGTTACTGGAAACACTATGCTCTTCTCAGGGCTACACTGGGAGCATAATACATAATAGGTGCATGAAATCAGCATTTGCTGCTGTGCTTGCTGCTTTTGTTTTCCTTTTCTTCATTATCTTGTGCTTGCAAGTTGGTACTGAATGCTCTGTTGTGCCTTTGTTCTGATTACTTGGTTTTTTCTTTGTCTGTCTCTGGTAGCCCTATAGTCGCTCTTCCTCCATGTCTTCCATTGATCTAGTCAGTGCCTCTGATGATGTTCACAGATTCAGCGCCCAGGTACTGTATTAATATGTCGAGTGGGGGTTGCATATCTCTGCGGTATTTCATCCTCTTCTCTAGAACCTGGGTTTTTTGTTACATAAATCACTGCTTGCTTTAAACTAGTATGCTGAGACACACAAAGGAATTCTCTATTCCTGTACTAAATGGTTGTCCTTTTACATCCAGCTTGCATGCATATCAACTTGTGCAGTGGCCCCAATCTTGTGAAACCGTTGGATTTAATTAGATAGCTTTAAAAATGCCTTCAACATGAAAATTATTCATTTCTGATTATAATAAAAGTAGAATATAACCTGTTTTGTGTGGGATGGAGATGGTCTTTGCTACAAACTGAACAGTTTTTCTTGCTTTTAAATCAAAGGTTTAATTTTTTATTTAACTTTTGTTTATAATTACATAAATGTACTAAATGTTAAGGCTCACTGACCATTTTTTATTTCTACAACTAGTATTATTACTGAAAGCTTATAAAGTATGTTGATAAACAAGATTATGGATATGAGAATTTTTATTGAAGAGTTTCAGTATATTTATTCACCATTCTGAAAATGAGTCTGACATCCTGAATGTGTCAGGGTAGTCATAGAGACATATTCCAATAATACACAAAATTACTTTAGGAGCTTGCTCTGAAGATTGTAGTTTAGAGTAGAATTAGGTAGGTGAGGTCATACAGTTGCTTTTAGTCTCAGAAAAAGTTTTTCGGACATGGCATTCATGCCATTAGTTTTTTTTCCTGCTGTGGTCTGTATATGATTGTGAATATGGAGCTTCCTTCTGGGATCTGTTATTTTGGACTTTTTTAGAAATTATTAACAAATGCAGCAAACAGCCTGCTGTTTCAAATAGGAATGGATTTTTTAACAGAGTATGGAATTATGCAACTTGCAGACTGTATTACCTGCTTTATGAGCAGGACCCTATCACTTAAGGAGTTGCTTATTTCACTGAAATCCCAATACTTGCATTAACCATTTGTAGACAGTTAATATCTGAAATTTTAACTTATTGCAAGGGAAAAAAATTGGAGGTCACATAGCACAACACTGATAGGCTCCTCTACCAGCACTCCAGTAGTCAAGTTAGTTTTTCAAGTTTCTTTTTATTCTGGGGGAAGTGAGGTAATTAAGTAAGAGAAAGCAAGTTTGATTCCAAACACAGAAACTGGTTGTCTGTCAGGCTGTGAACACAATTGCAGTTTAATATCAGGGAAACTCCTAGCTGCTAAAACATGCAGCCCTCCTCATTTTCATCTTTTTTGCCTGTGACAACATTTGTACATTCAGACCTCCGTTCCAGAGCACTAGTGTGCCTGAAAAACTAGCAATTTAAAAACAAACCTTAGGTGGATGAGGTCCTTATCACAATTATGAAAAGAGAGGTTAAGAATCAGGATCAAATGGACTGAAGTCAAGATGTTGCTCTTTTCAGCTGCATGGATAACATAAGAGGTAATTACCTCTACATAGAGGTTACTACTGAGTGCCTTCAAATGCAGTTGCAAGTTAATGGGCTTACTGCAGAAAGGATGATCATCTTAACTTATAGGAAGTTAATCTCCCACAGCCCACCACCTCAAATATTTTCCCTAGAACAAATTTTTCCCACATCAACAAGTCAGTCCACCTACTCTGAGTTTCATTGCTACTGAATAAGCCGGCAACATAACACAAGAGAAAAGCAGCACACCTTCTTCTGGTGGCCATGTGCCCGGGATCTTATTAATATGAAATTGACCTCTGTCCCCAGGCTGAGTATTTGGCTTTTGGAAAGGCAAGCTAATATCTTGATTCTGAATAAATGTGACTTATTTCTATACTTCATTCATATGAAGAGAATTTTGAAATCAGTAAAAGGTCAAGTAGAAACTTGCAGCCTCTTTTTTAAGATTGAGAAGTATAAATTGTATTCTGATTGGAGCTGCTTCTTCCATGTGCCTCTATAAAGGCATTAATTTGTCTTTGCCAGTTGAATAGGAGATCAGATCACTTTCTTTTAAGTGCAGTTTTATTTTTAAAGTGCATATCACTTTCTGTTAAAGAGCTATCCAATTTTAAAATAGATTGAGCTGTTCTGAGAGTCTTTAAAGTGAAGAACCCACCTAGTGTTCAGGCCTAGACTGCATGGCATACAAGTTACAAGTATTTTTGGAGACCATTGCTGTAGCCTTCTAGGAGCCCAGAGGTAATAATTTGGCATCTCCAACAGGAAGGGAGCTGTGCATCTTGACTCTGCACCTCTGAAATAGGTGTAGGTTGACAGATCAGTGTGTAAATTAGTGGAATTTGGGCAGGTAATGTGCACATGGCAGTTGCAGGTACTGCAATTTCTTGCTGAAGCAGAAGTAAGAAACTGTTTAGATTGCACTACTGTGGATGCCTTCTTCTCTTCTGACCTTGCTCTTCTCATCCCTCTGATCTTAGCATAAAGCAAAAAGCAGCAAAGGACAAAACAAACCTACAAAAGCTAGCTTTGTCATTAACAGATTAGGAACTAGGGGGGAAGAGACATAGGGTCCTGAAGGTGTTGGCAGGTAAATGTTAAGACCATGGCGAGGATTCCTTTCTGAAAGAAGTGTGATCTAGAGCTAATAAATGGAATATTTAAATAACCCACATTCTTACCTGATTTGGATTGTACTGTTGTTGTTTCTCGGGGTTAAGGGAAGAATCTTCTGTAGGAAACCCGCTAGAAATTTGTAGGGAAAAAAATGGCCTGTGTAAAAGCAGAAACACAAATTGTGTGGGTGGTTTTAGTTCATTTTAACTCCAAAACAAAAATGTAACGACACCCCCCTGAATTGGGCTGGTAACATTTCTTTCTTCCTGGTTTTCAGTATGCTGCCCATGGAGTGTGTAGTACAAGCAAAATTACTTGCTTTAAATTAAATAACACATTTAAACTACGTATCATGTCAGATAAAGATGATTAAGCATTCTTTAGCTTTGCTTTCTACTTGTACTACTTGCTTAAATAAGTTTCATATATGATAGGTACACTAGGCTTTTTTTTTTTTTTTTTAGTTGTGCAAAGCCATTTATGAGTTCAGACTGTCAATCTTGTGATTGTGCACTTCTTAAGCTAACCTTTGTGTTGGTCAGTTAACTAACCTTTGCTTATAGTGCTTTTGGTTTTTGTTGAAAATAGTGTCAATCACATGGACTTACTTGCTGTGACAAGTTTTAGTAGTCACCTGCCTTTTGGGTGGTAAAAAGCTATTGAAGTGTTTCCAGTACTTGAAAACATGACAATGGATTCTTTTTATTTTTGCTTTTATTTTTGGTTGCAGGTGAGTGGGATTTGGAAAGGGATGGAGAACCAGAGAAGCAGAATAAGATAGATTTTTATTTAAAATATACAATTTCCTGTGCCAGCACCCATTTTCATGCACATTCCATGGAATTAAAAAAAATGAGGTATTTGCAGACATAGCAGTCTTCCAGTACCTAAAGGGGCCTACAAGAAATCTGGAGAGGAACTTTTTACAAGGGCATGTAGTGACAGGACAAGGGATGCCTTTAAACTTGAAAAAGGGTAGATTTAAATCAGGTTTTAGGAAGAAGTTCTTACCTGTGAGGGTGGTGAGACACTGGCACAGGTTTCCCAGAGAAGCTGTGGCTGCCCCATCCCTGCCAGTGTTCAAGGCCAGGTTGGACAGGGCTTTGAGCAACTTGGTCTGGTAGAAGGTGTCCCTGCCCATAGCAGGAGTTTGGAACTAGGTCACTTCTAATCCAAACCTTTCTATGATTGATAAAGATGTACCAAATTTTTGGCATTTATGAAAAGTACACACGAGTCTAGATAAATAATTCTTAAATTAGTATTTTATAAGAATAGAGTCTCTGAACAAATCTTTTGAATTTAAGCATTTTGGTTCTTTTTCCTAGCAGGCAACTGTGCAAAAATGTCAATGAAACAGAATAGTCATGCTTTGCTTATGACTGTTTCTTTCAGTGCTATTCCAATATCAGTTTTGATATTCACTCACTTTTTTAGAGCTTGTCTTTCTTCCTCATCCTCCCAACCTTTGTTAAGCTTTTAAATGCTCTTCAGTTAATATCTTGCAGTATATTGTAATTCTTTGTAGAGATAACTGAAGTAAATTCCTATATGCTGAAATAAAACTGTCTTGGGTAGAAATAGTGAACTTAGACAGTTTATATAGGTGCAAAGGAAGGATAGGAAGTACCTGAAAAGGATGAAGATGGAAGTTGAATCACAATTTTTGATTCTTTTTCTGAAGGCCAGGGGTATCTGTCTGTTCTTAACCTGTAATAGAAAACTCTGTTGTCCAAATTCAGCTCCTGCACAGGATTTGAAGTATTGACTTCTGGCTTCAAGTACAGTACAGTCTCTGCCCAAGAAGTTGGAAGGAATGAATTAATGTGATTTAGTTGTTGGTTTTTTTTTTTTTCTCCTTTAAAGGTGGAAGAGATGGTACAAAACCATATGACATATTCCTTGCAAGATGTAGGAGGAGATGCCAATTGGCAACTAGTGGTAGAAGAAGGAGAAATGAAGGTAAACATTTGGGATTTTGCTTAATTGATATGTTATGCTGTGAAGACAGATACTTTCAGTCTGGTGGACTTGACAGTGTTAGGTTTATGTTTGGACTTAATGGCTGTAAGGATCTTTTCCAACCTGCATGATTCTATGATTTTCTGGGAATACTGTCAGCAAGTTATGCTGTTAAAGCTTCTGAGAATAGGATTAAATTAGGACTGGAGTCCACAAGAGTTGTGGCTTCTACTATATTTATGCATACAAAATTTTATGAATAAATTTCATGAAAATTGTATGAATTCTACTATATTTATTCATACAAAATTGAAGCTCTTGTAATAGCTTCATCTTTGCAGATACCTTTCTTATTATTTCCTACTTAGAACTTGGTATCACATGTAAATTTGATGTCTGAAAATGTTAAGAGTAGCAAGTTACTGTGTTGGCTGCTGTACTCTGCTTGCATGGATTCTTGTGCATAGTGATAATTAAAGTAGTTTATCATTCTTGGAGTAGAGATTCTTAAAATACTTATGTGGATTGCCATGAAAAAGGATGTCTGCATTGGTACTTACCAGAGAACACTGATATGGCAAATTATTTATGTGTTGCTCTTATAGGTAAGTGGGTGGTTTGATGTTTTTGGTTGGGTTGTTTTGGGTTTTTTTTAATGATATTTTAAATTCAAGCACGATCAGTTTAGATAATTTCTGTTCTGCTTCTCTGTCTTTGTATTTGGTATAGGTATACAGAAGAGAGGTGGAAGAGAATGGAATAGTCTTAGATCCTTTGAAAGCAACCCATGCTGTTAAAGGGGTAACAGGGCATGAAGTCTGCCACTACTTCTGGAATGTTGATGTTCGTAATGACTGGGAAAGTAAGGAATTGGCTCTTAAGCTTTGTATGTTTATCTGCAAGGATGTTGTCTGTAACGCTGACCTAATGTGTATGCTTGATTTCTCTCCTCCCCCTCCTTTTTCAGCAACAATTGAAAATTTCCATGTTGTGGAAAATTTAGCTGATAATGCAATCATCATTTACCAGACACATAAGGTAATAACACTGAAGTTTTAAGTGCTTAAGTCTAATCTTATTCTGAATATTTTAATGGCTTAAGAATTTAAATACTGTTCAGAACAACATTTCAGAGCAAGTTCTCTATTAAACTGCAGCTTTGTCACCTAGCATAATTGGTTGTGCTTGTGTCCAATAGAGCTTGTAATAACAAATGAGGACTGTTTTTAATCTATAAATGTATCGCTGCCAGTAAGGCAGAAGCCTTCTAAAGGAAATGGAAGCAATTAATGAACACTGACCTACAAAGAAGAAACCTGCAGCATTACATGATATGCTTTTTTTGTAATAACATAAGCTATTGTTGCCCACAAATAGTAGGCATACACATTGCATTATGAGGTGATAAAATTGATTGTACAACATTTGTTCTTGTAACTTCATTATGTCCTGTGTGTGCTCACCTCCCACCAGTTCTGGTATAGATTTCCTAAAATGTTCATTTGAATTATAATGCAACAACTATAACTTAAATATTTTTTAAAATGTTCAAAAAATGTTCAGAATAATTTTAACCATACATGCTTCCAATATAAAACCAAATATTTTTCTTTGCAAATTTTACCAATTGTGTGGTAAAAAAAAAGTTTACCTTAAAACTTTTTTGTGATTTTTGAGACAGTTGTGTAAACTGTACAGTGTTGTTAAAGGTAGACTTTTTTCCCATATTGTTAGGAAAATGGCTTTTGTATATTTTCTTATCACAGGTTTTTGTTTCTGAAACCTTCTCTTAGATAGTATCAGTTTACCACGTGTGTCTTACTGAAATATTAGCTTTTAGAAGTAATACTTGTTTTAAATAGGTGTCTCCTTCTTTCTCTCTCTGGAGAGTAACTGTAGATGCACCTGTTCAGTTTGTAGCTTACAAGTATTAACTTAAACTGTAAGCCTGACATTGAGGGAACAGAAGAGCTGCCTCTTCCTGTTTGTCTACTGAAAAAGTCATTTCAGCTTGGTTTTCTGCATTTCAAAGGCCTTGAATTTTTGCTTGTTTCATTTTTAAAAAAAAAAAAAGGTCAGATAACCTGAGACTCATCTGTATAACAGCTATGTTCTGTTTCAGTACTAACTTGAAGAAACTTTTACTTAAATAACATGACTGACCTGTTTTGCCTTGCTAGCTTTGAACTTTATGCAAGGGTAGCAAGTACGTAATTTGCAAAACTGGAAAAGCTTATGTTCAGGTGTTTCTCCGCAGAGAGTGTGGCCAGCTTCTCAAAGGGATGTGCTGTATTTGTCTGCCATCAGGAAGATACCAGCATTCAGTGAAAATGATCCTGAAACCTGGATTGTGTGCAATTTCTCTGTAGAACATGATAGCGCTCCTGTAAGTATTTGTTTTCATTCTATCAAGGTCTACTTTTACGGTAACATTTTCTATTATTTGGTGATGCATGTGCAATACTTGGGAGGGAAGGGCTGGATATGCAGACATTTTGTTTTTTTAAAGAATGACCTGAGGAAAGCATTCTGAGACAAAAGCTTTATTGCCTTATCTCAAGAGTTGGCACATCTAAGGTGCTGCAGCAGAATGGAAGCAAAATTTCTAGAGATATGAAAACATTTTAAAGAATTGAGGTTATATTGTATGTATTCAAACCAATAAGTCTTCAGTATTGTCAGATACAGGAGCAGGCTTGTATAATTGTGATATGGAATCTGTTAAACCTCCATCTTAGACAGGTCTGCCTTAGTTCTGTCAGATAGTAACAGTGATTGTTTTCTTTGGAATATTTCTGTGCTGATAGGTACGTCACAGCCTGCTTACAAGGGAAAAGGTACTAACCAATATTAGTGAATACTAGAACATTATTCTTTAAATGTTTCTTTACTCATTTGTCAGAATAATTGAAGTAATTCACTTGTTACGTCTATTAAGCAAACAGAAACCTGAGATTCAGGCATTTTGGTTTAGCCCTTTCCCTATTTACCATGTACCTTTCATTTCGCTCCCATTCATGTTACATCCATGTTGTTTTGGAATGCAAACACTCCGAAACACAGCTTCTGGAGTGTCTTAGCCTTTAGAGTAAATTAAAATTTTAGCAGTCAAGTATGCTGAAACAAATTGAATTTGAAGCTTACAAATGTGGGGTATTTTTTGTTTCGTGTTGTTTTTTTTCTGGCAGCTGAATAATCGCTGTGTCCGTGCCAAAATAAATATTGCTATGATTTGTCAGACATTAGTAAGCCCACCAGAGGGGAACAAGGAAATAAGCAGGGACAACATCCTATGCAAGATTACATATGTAGCTAATGGTAAGTCTAACGTTTTTCAGTATGACATGCATGATAGATGCTAATTCTGGGAAGGTGAATACTGGCAAAAAAGTTTGATGCAGTTTTCTGTTAAATTTATATATAGCATCACCCTTTTGGTCTTCATGTTCAGAAAGACTTGAATTAATGTGCTACATGAATCAGTGAATGGGATCATTCATTGTGTGGCATTCTAGGAGGAATAAATGGAAGTTGTGTAACCTAGTCTTAAGTACAGAATCTTGGGTGGAGGAGGGTGGGCAGAAGAAGTATCTGCAACTGGGATGACTTTGGCATAGCTTTTAGTTTCAGTAATAGTATGTTTTTTTTAATGTATTGCTGTATTCCTCTTGATCCATCTTGCCAGGCTGAAAAAGCTGCTGAGAGCAAATACACATTTCTTACCCTCCGTGTTAAGAAGAAGCAAATACATTTTGCGTAAGGATGTTTGCAAGCTGCTGCTGTGGTTTAAGCCCAGCCGATAACTCAGCACCATGCTGAGTAAGCTGCTTCACTCACTGCTGTGCTTATTCTCCCCCACTCCCGGAGGGATGGGAATGAGAATCAGAAGAATGTAAAACCCCACAGGTTGAGATAAGGAAATCCAATAACTAAAGTATAATACAAAGCTACTACTACTATCACTAATAATAATAATGATAAGGGAAATAACAAGGGGAGAGAATATAAAACTAAAAAGGGAAGGGGAAAAGAAACCAACAATAAATGCAGGTGATGCACAGTACAATTGCTCACCACCTGCTGACTGACAGGTACCCAGACCTGAGCAGTGATCTGGGCCTTGCGGGTGACTCCCCCTGTCATATCGTGGGCATGACGTGCCGTGGTATGGAATATCAAGTGTTCTTTCTCTGCTCAATCCTGGCTTCTTGTGTCCCTCCTCACTGGCAGAGCATGAGAGACTGAAAAGTTATTCATCAGAGTAAGCACTACTTAGCAACAACTAAAACATAGGTGTGCTATCAGCGTTGTTCTCAGACTGAAGCCAAAACACAGCACTGCACTAGCTAATAGGAATGAATAAAAATAACTGCTACAGCTGAATCCAGGACAGCTATATAGTCTACTTTTTTAACTGATAGAATCCTTAGTACGGACTGAAAATTTGTCCAAGCCAAACTGTATTGTTACTGTACCCAGTATGTAACAGTGTATTGTAGTACTGGAGCTACATACTTGTTAGCTCCTCTCCTGCAGCCACAAAATACTTGAAGAGTAGATCACATACTACTTTTAACCACGTATTACATGGCATGCTAAAGAATCAGTGCCTGAAAAATAGGTTCAGTAAATCTTTGCCATATAGGAGTGATGTAGTTCGTAGTAAATCCTGTACAAATAATAACTATATCGTTTTAAACCCTGGGGTAAACTGTTTTTTTTTTGTTTGTTTGTTTGTTTTTTCCTATTCAGAAGTTCCTAATTACTTAAAAAAGATCATTTTCACTGATAAATTCTGAACTGTGATTATATGGAAAGTGGCAGCTTTTTCAGCAAAATACTTGCCCTATGAATTGAAGCATATTTTAGAATCAGTTTTTGTTTAAAATGCTTTAAAAATAATTTGTAAGACATTGGCTATGTAGCAAATCTGCAGACAAATGCAGCAGTTATTGAAAAATCAAGACTGACTTCTGTTTTCTTTGAAATAAAAAGTAACTTGAATCTCTTGTTCTCTGTTTCCAAGAAATAGAAAATCATCTTCCATTTGGGCATTCCCCAAATACTCACAACACGTCATGTTTAATGTTTTCTGAATAGTGGCGTCATAGTCTTTAATATTAACAGTAGAAAGTGCTACAATACAAGCTTTAAGGGCATAAAAGAAAGTGTGCTGATCATTCTTTTTTCCTGTTACTACTTCAGAAAGAGTTGCAGGAATAATGAACTTAGGTTTTCTTTTCTAGCCTTTAGTGGATTTGCTGTATTTCAGTGTCTGTATTTCTATCTGCTTCTAGTGAATCCAGGAGGATGGGCGCCAGCATCAGTTTTACGGGCAGTGGCAAAACGAGAATATCCAAAATTCTTGAAGCGTTTTACATCCTATGTGCAGGAGAAAACAGCAGGAAAGCCTATTTTATTCTAGTTTTAGCAGGTATACATTCCTTTCCCTCATTCTTGAGTCACTGTTTTAAATTTAAGGCCAAACAGAAGTATGCAATCTAGAAATGTCATGACTAGCATGAATTCAGTGCTTAGTTTTAATGTATGTGTGAAATACATACATACCTGATCTAGCTGAAGATGTCCCTGCTAGTTGCAGGGGTGTTGAACTTGTTGACCTTTGAAGGTCCCTTCCAACCCTAACTATTGTATGATTCTGTGATTCTAATTATTTTTTTTTAAACATTCATGTAGTTCATGTATTATTAGCATAGAAAATAAGGGCTGCACAGGCTACCAAGCATCAGGTTTTGTAGACTTTTACTATTTATCTTGCAAGTTTTTATATACGTGTCCAAAATACATGGAAGTATAATGAATTAAGTATTGTTTTTTCTCAGCTATCACAGACAATTTACAGTTCTGAAAAGAATACGTACTGAAGTTTCTCTAGAGCCTCATGAGGTTTTGATATCTTAAATTTACTTTAAAATGTATATTTGATAGAATATTATGAAGGTCAAAATATTCTTTTATACTGTCAGAATAGTTTTGATCCAGTATTTTTACTAATGGAATTTGACTGAGAGACCAGTGTTGATTACTGGAGTATTTAAAAGGTTATGACTTAAATTTTTAGCCTTTCTGATGAACCTAGGAAAGAAAATGGATTTACAGATACTTTAAGTCAATGGATATATTTTAATGGTACAGGTCATTGAGCTGATCTAAAATGATTTTCACATTTAAATGTGATATATGACATTAGAAGAGGATTTCTTGATCATTTGGGGTCTGTCTCAACCTGTCAGACATAAGCCTTAGTGCTAAGTAAGGCTTCACTTACTTTTTGTTAGTGTAGACTCTTAATGAAGTATATATCATGTTATTACTGTAGTGTTAAACCAATCAAATTCCATTTGGTTGTTCTGATACTACAGCATGATCTGAAACTGAGTTTTTATCTCTTTTTCTATGCATGACACAGGCCACTTGTATTTTTGGTTCTAGTTATTATGTCATTCCAAAAGCCTTAGTTATCAGATTACTTCTGTAACACATTGCCCTGGAATGATTGATGTTTTCAATTGTATATTGTTAGAGAACTACTGTAGGTGAACCTTTAAAAATGCATGTTGTCATAAGGCAACAGTTCAAACATGATCGTACCAGTGTTAATGCTATTTAAGAAGTTCAACAAGTTCCTGCTTTCCAATTAGTGTTCAAGTGTTTCAGTGCTGTGTTTTTAACTTTGCTTACCTGCAGCGATTGGAACAAGACTGAGTGAGCATTCCACGTTGGAGAAGTGACCTTGCATAGAGCACTCCATGGTGGAACGAAGGATCTGCAGTCTTTTTATGGCCCAAGTTCTAGGCTTTATATACCGAAATGAAGAAGATGTTGCAACACCGTGAAGCTGAATATTTAACACTAGCTCTCTCCTGCTAACTTTTCTTGCTGAATGAGTGTGCAATTATAAATACATGTATTGATAACATGTATATGGCTCTACTTTGATTTGCTTGCTTTAGAAGAGGAAGAATGCATACAGCTTTGAATCTCCAATGTTACTGCTTTAATTTTAAACAAGTTGCAGAATTTCACTATCAACCTTCCTAAGATACTCACACAGTTTTTGTGCACGTCTGAAAAGCACAGAAGGCAAATGCACATATAGCATACTGTATGTGGTGTTTCTGGGGGGAGGGAGGGAGTTCAGTAAGGCCTAGGTGACTTATTGATGGGTTTTGTTTTGCTTTGTATAATCACATTTCATTGCTGCTGGTTTCTATACTGAATCACCTTGTCACATAAAATGTCAGTTAATAACTGAGGGCTGTCAATATCCTTATGACTTTGCCTTTTCTATTGTCTTACTCTTATGACGATCTTTGGTTCTGAAGGAGTAAGAGTGTGAAAAGCTTTATTTTTTTTCAAGATATCTTTATATTTCTATTGTATTTTTTAGTTATGTAATATGTGCTACAGAATTTTTGTTATTAAACACAATCCAGAAATATCTAGGAAGATTCCCTGTGAAATGGCAAGAGACTGCCAGAGAGCTAGAAATCATCCGTCCATGATGTATGTGGACTGCTTTCTTGCATGATACCCAGGGCTTTCCTGAAGCTGTGAGAAGGTACACTATGATATTTATTGAAGTAATTTGGGCTACACAGGACAATATTACCAGACTAGAATGAAGATGAGTACATTATTTTCAGATCCTGCATGTGTTTTCCTCATCTTAATAAAGCCATGCTTTGAGGTTCATGTAGAAAATTATTTGCCTCTTGATTGAAACCCATCAGAGCTATAAGGATGCACAGTTCATATCAGAAAGTTCCCTTTAGTTGCTGTGAGAATTTAAATGTCAGATATTTGCCTGCCTTTGATTCTGGAGATACGCTTATTAGGAAAGGACTATGGCAGACTCGTACTGACTTCGAGGTCTCTCATCTGTGTCCCATAGTTGGAAACTCTTTAGAGACTGCTTGGCATTTCACTAACCTGTGTATCTTGAGAGAAGAGTTTCAGATTTTTTTTTCCCAAAAGAAAGCTGAAAATCTTATTTGAAATAGTATGGTAGGTGCCTGAAAATAAATATTATATAGTAACTTAATGAAGATTTGGTAAAAGATTGTGTGATCTGTACAGTGTTGAAAAACTTTGTTCATCTTCTCTGTAGAGAGGAAATCGTATAGAACACATGATTATACATGCATGCAGATTTCATGCTCCATAACTCTTACCTTTTTATTTGCCTTTCTCTAACGGTGTGCATGGAATATGCCTTATTACAGAGTTACTCTGTTAATTTGAATATGTAGAAAAGTGCCTATATGGTAATGCTGGTAAGGCAAATAAGACGAAAATTTGTACAAGTTTACTCTATCATCAGTGAGCATTTTATATGGAGATGTGAAAAAAAAATCTTATACCTCAAATGTACTTCATCTTTTTACAATCAACCAAGCAATGGTACATTCCACCACAGCCACTGATGGGAACTTTAAAAAAAAAAATCAAAAATATAGTTTTAAGTCCTGATTTGCCATTTCTGGTAATTGTTGGAACATGGGATGGGCAAGTTACTAATTTAATTGGATAGCTTTATTTTACAAAGATTTGGAAAGTTTACAAAGCAGTATATAAACCTATATCATTAGTTGCATTTGCACTAAATGTGATGTACTTTTGCGATATATCCTGTAAATAAAATTACACTGCAGATACTATTTGTAAAGAATACATTTTAATTTTAGATAAAGGCACTGGTACTTCACTACAGCTAGCCCTGCCCAATCAGATGTAAGAGGCTTCTCAAAGGTTAGGGAAGGAGTTGTAAGACTGAGAAATCGGTATTAATTGACCGCTTTACAAACCAAATTTAAAAAATGCAGTTGTCTGTAGGCCTCTCAAATTGTCTGTGAGTAGCCATTAGATGCTTTGTTCTGGAGGGGATCTTGCTTTCATCGTTTTATGAATTTGCACAGTCTCTTGAGCCCATCCATCTGTCTCTTCAGTCTCTGCCACATATCTATGCACTATTACTTCTTCCTGTTAGCGGATGGGTAGTTTTCATACAGCTGTAGTGATCTTTGCAGAGGCAGCTCCCGACTGTGGGATGGATGAGTTTTATAAGCTGAACCAGTTTGAAGGGTTGAGAACGCAGCAATCTTTTCTCCATCAGATCTCATTCTCTGAATACCTGTGTCCATTCAGAGAATTTGGATGTTACCTGATTAGATATGAAGGAAATAATTTGATATAACTTGTTTTGGGGATGAGGATGAGATGGCCATTGTCATCCTGTCTGGGAACCTGGACATCTTATTTTGACAAATTTATCTGTGAAAAACATGATGCACTTTGGAAAAAAAAAATAATTACAGTTTACTTAATTGGGCTGAGCTGGCTTATCTGAAGTTGTGCAGATTCTCTTTAATTAGATTGTCCACCTGTATTTTTGTCAAGTTGTACAGATAACGCTGTATTTGAATTGCCACTGTTCATCTACAGATTTAAAACATGAATCATATTTTTGAGTACCTTGAGTGTGTAGAGTGTAACTGTTCTATAATAGCTTTATGATCCTAATGGTAAGTTTTAAAAATTAAAAGAAGTTGGCTCTTCCATGTTACAATCAAATTTAAAACCAGTATTTAAAAGTGAAAACTATTAAAAATTATGAAGAAAAATCCTGGTTTGTAGTTATTTTTAACTTTCAGTGCTTTGGAGAGACTACTATAAAACACTTTTTACCTTTAACTAACTTCTAGATAATGGTAGAGTTATATACAATATTATAATGTATGGAAATCATTTAACAGGAAAGCAGTTTTGCTTGTATTACTGAGGTTACAGAGATGAAAACTTGAATGCCGCCCTAGTTTATATATTAAAAAGCTTATTTTCTGCTAGCATGAGAAGCATGTTAAAAGATACTCCTGTACAGTACAGTCTTTAATACAGAGCACTTCCAAAGTATTTCAGCTCTTGTCTTTGTACAGAATTAACATTATGGAAGTTTCCATGGGAAGAATGGAGATCCAGAACTGAGGAGTGCTAAACGATAAATCTGTGGCTTTCTCCAAAGAATGAAGATTTTTTTAAGAACAGAGATGAGCTTCTGTAGAACAAGCTTGCTTAATAGCAGAAATACCTGGTGCCTGATGGATCAGTAACTATCCTAGCTTTATTTGTTATGCAGGGATTTCTACTTCTTACATAGCGATCAATGAAGTTGTAGATATCTTACAAGTATCTAAGACAAGAGGAACGGTCTGAAATAACAGAAGGCAGTAGCTGCACAGAAAGTGCAACTTAAGCTCAGCTGCATCAGGCCTTGGGTAATACATTGCTACAAACACAGAATCCTGAGGTAAGGCCTGCCCTTGAAGAATGCAGCTATTTTAGCTGTGAAAAGGAATACATAAAAAAAAGATTAAAATAAGTCACATTCTTGGTCCCATAAGCTGTGCATGTAACTTAAAAAATACAAAATTTCCAGTAAGGAGGGGTTGAGCATTTCTAAGCCAGCTGTGTGCACACCCTAGATACAATGAATGATAATTACGTAGGGTTATGCCATGTAACTTACCAGTGTATATTACTAATAGCATTGCTGTTATCTTTAGTCTCCAGCTATAAAATCTAAGCTTCATAGCAGGAGAAAAGTGTATTTCTTAGATAAAAGAAAGGGATATACTTTGAGCATTAGCTACCAGAAGATGTCCATGTTTCCTCAGCTGTAATCAGTGATGCAGTAAGTTGTTTGTTTTTTTTTTCTCCACACACCTGCCTGTTCTATGTATGGACAACAGCTAGAGTAAGGAAGGCTAGTAATGTGGATTGCTGCAGTTTTTAAGTTGTAAACTAGCTCTCCTTTAAAAGAACTATTTTAAATTATCGGGTTTAGAACTTAGACCAAGCAGTTGTCAGACCTATTGTCATCTAATGTGTAAAAACTTAATCTGGGAGCTTACATTCAGTCTCCTTTTCCTTGAGCTGGTCTGCCTGAAATTCTGTGTGGGATTTTCTGCTCTTAACCCACTGCATTAACACCAACACTCTGTGCTCCACTTACAAATATGGAAGGTCAATTAATTGAGTGCCTTTCAGAGGCAGTAGGAAGGACATGCACATGTGCACTTGCAGTTTTCTGTGTCTTCATATATGCAGGTACCTACCCTTTGAAAAGCTGGCAGGCAACATTCAACCTTCCTGATCATTGGACATGCTTCTGAAATTTCTTGTCATGAGAGACAAGCACCAGATCGTGGAAGTCTGTGGCAAGCGACTCCTAACAAGTGTTACAGCAGCAAGGCATGACAACAGCCCTGAGGATTCCTGCCTGCCAGGGTGGGACTGCAACTGAGTCGCAGAGCAACCTGGCACATTCAGCTGCTCAGTACAGGCAGAGCCCTGGGACCTGCCTCTTGCCCCCTGGGAAGTTGTGCCCTTCACGGTATGCTGAAGAATTCCAACTTTGAGGCCTGGGACAGTGCGCTGTCTGATGATGGTGAGTAACACCCAAGTATGAACAAAGGAATTGCAGGTGAGTCTGTACCTTCCAGTCTAGGTCACAAGTACTCACACAGGTTGGTCACCTCACTGCTGTACCCTGCTGAAAATTATAGGTTAGGGTTGGAAAGGACCTTAAGATCACAAAGTACCAAGCCCCCTCCCATGGGCAGGGACACCTCACACTAAACCATGTCACCCAAGGCTCTGTCCAACCCGGCCTTGAACACTGCCAGGAATGGAGCATTCGCAACTTCCCTGGGCAACCCATTCCAGTGCCTCACCACCCTCACAGTAAAGAATTTCTTCCTCATATCCAATCTAAACGTCCCCTGTTTAAGTTAGAACACGTTACCCCTTGTCCTCTCACTACAGTCCCTCATGAAGAGTCCCTCCCCAGCATCCCTATAGCCTCCCTTCAGATACTGGAAGGCTACTATGATATATATATTATGTATGTATATATTATAGTGCATATCATGCACTACATATTCAACGCAATGGCATTCTCTAGCCGGTGCTTGAGCACTCAGCTGTCCCCATGCCCTGTACGCAGAGCCTGCATCAGTGGAACACCTGAGACACTGCACCTGGTAAGCCCCAACCCAGTTGCCGCAGCTTATCTTGTCCAAACTGCAGTGTTGAAACATAGCTGTCAAAAGGCTTTTTTTGAACTTTTGGTGGGAGTGGTCTCTGCCTTCAATTGTTAAATCAGGAAGTTGTGTGGTGCTAAAGGGTGGCAGTGTCTCTGACAGGCTGGTACGTTTTAGTGTGGAATGGTTGCCTTCTATGAAGAACTTGAGAAATTCAAGTGGGCTTCTTTGTTGCTTTTCACAACCTTTTATTTTTCTTTTGTTTGTACTGTATTTGAAAACTCTGGAACCTAATTCACATATCATTAAAATACAGGGAGGGTAACTAACCAACCTAATATCAACAGAGGTTTGCTAAACAAAATCATTACTAGTTCAATTCAAATAGCAGCTCTGTAATGTTCTCGTTTAATGTGTCAATTTTCAATATGCCTGTCAGGTGTGAGAAGTCTGATATTAAAAAGAACAGGTAATTTACTGCTTTCTCATTAACTAAGACTGCCATACCAACTTCAGTGAAAAAGATGGAAGTGCTAAAAGATTTGAAAACCTCTAGCAATTGTAATATTGCTAAATCGTTTTCTAACACTGGTTGTATCAGAAACAATTTCACTATCATTTATCTTGTGTCCTAGCTGTTCATGTTACACATGCTATTACTTTACTATCCTGCTGTGAACAGGTGCGTGCACTTGCTCTTTGATACTGTGTAGGTTCCTGGGCTTGTGCTTGCATTAAACACCTTCTGCGCTAAGGGATATTAATTTCATGTATTACTTGAATGAAAAACTTTGTGTGACCAGTCAAGACACGTAAATGGTCCTTTAAAAAAAATAAAAACAAAAAAAACTTAAAAAGCAGCACCAGGATGTGGGTACACAGAATGATGACCTTCAAGTCTGATGTTTTAGGACTGTTAGACAATTTGCTTTCTAACAGGTATCTCCCCAACAAAAGGAAGGAAAACTACCAATAATTAGCATTTACTGATGTTTTGAATAGTACTGATTTAAACTGTCCACTCTTGTTCACATCCACAAGTGAAGGAAAAACACTCAGTAACTGAAACTGACAGGTAGTCCTTTATTCCCTTCTCCCCATTTTGGTTTGCCCGTAACAGGCTTTTTAGAAAAACGGCCCTCCTCAGGAACACTGACAAAACCAATGCCTTAACTGCCCCACTCTTCAATCACATCAGCCTTTTGGGGTCAATTTTTTCCAGGTGCACTAGAGGCTTCAGTTGCTCAGCAAAGTTCCTCATGTCATCAGAAACAATGTCCTGTCCCGCTGGCGCAACCACATTGAGCTCCACCAGGTACGAGAGGGAGAGCGGCTCGATGCTGTCTGTGTTTCCTGGCATTAGGATGCGGAAGATCTTGTACACCATGATCTTCATAATGCCCTTACGGAACACGTGCCCCTTGGCCACAAACTCGTGGTCCATGCGGAAACCCATCTCCACCAGGAAGTCCGTCAGGTTGTCCGAAGTGGCGATGTCTACGCAGTTGCGCACCAGTGCGTGACGGCTCTTGTCGCCGATCTCTGGCTGGCCCAGGTACCGCAAATGCCAGGGCATGCCGCTCTTGTCCATGGATCGCCGCGCCCGCAGCACGAAGGGGCTGGCCTGCTGCCCCTTCAGCAGGAACACCATCTCGTGGTCCAGGAAGGTCTCCGGCTCCATGTTGTCGCAGAGGCCGCGCAGCCGGTGCAGCAGGCTCTCCAAGCACTGGTCCAACACGCTCCCTGCGGCGGGCCCACAGCGCCTCCGTTACCCCGACCCTCCTCTCCTCCCGCCCCGTCCCGCAGAGCGGGGCTGCCCCCCACGCGCGCGCTGCCGCGGGCGCCGTGCCCGCCTCCCTCCCCTGGCATCGCTCACGGCCGGGCCCGCCCCTCGGCCCATGCGGAGCGGCCTGGCAGCGCGGCAGCAGGCCTGCCCGCCGGACGCTCTCCTCGGGCGGCGGGAGGGAGCTGCCCGGCCGCCCGCCGCTTACCTTGGAGCAGGTACTCCATCATGTTGATGGTGCCGCCCGAGACGGGCATCATGGTCACGGGGGGCGCCTCCATCCTGCCGGGCGCGCCGCAAGGAACCAACCGCAGCAAGGAGGGCAGGCGCCTGGCGGAACGCGTTGTGCGAACGCGTCGCCAGCGCCATCTGGCGGCCTGGCGGTGCCCCTCGCGTCCGGAGGGGAGGGCCGGGCCGCGCCTCCCGCCCTGCTCGGGTGCCGCCCCTCGGCGCCGGCGGCCCCGGCTCCTACCGCGGCGCAGGGCCGCCCCCGGCGGCGCACTGCGGGAAAGGCGCAGCCCGGTGAGAAGCCTCGGCCGGGGGTCGGCCCGGGGAGGCCCTCTGCGGGGCCGGGCGGGGAGGTCCTCGGGTACCTGCGACAGCTCGGGCGGCAAACTGATGTCCGGGGAGCGGGGCGGGAGCTGCAGCGGGCTGCTGAAGGGCCTGGAGCACAAGGCTGGTGAGGAGCAGCTGAGGGAACTGGGGTGCTCAGTCTGGAGAAGAGAAGGCTCTGGGGGACCTCACTGCTCCCTTCTGAAAGTAGGGTGGAGCGAGGTGGGGTCAGTCTCTTCTCCCGAGTAACAGGACAAGAGGTAATGACCTTAAGCTGAGCCAGGGCATATTAGGAAGAATTTCTTCACTGAAGGGTGCTCAGGCACTGGAACAGGCTGCCCAGGGCAGTGGTGGAATCACTGTCCCTGGAAGTGTTCAGAAACCATGTAGATGAGGCCGTCAGTGACATGGTCTAGTTGTGGTCTTGGCAGTGCTGCGGTAGTGGTGGCACTTGATGATCTTAAAGGTCTTCTTCAACCGAGTTGATTCTGTGATTTGGAAAGGCAGAAATCCACCATCAGGTTTCTCATCTGTACACCGTAGGTTATGCACTGTTTCTAGATGGAAAAGCCTCTTTAAAACAAGTGTCAGAAACATCCAGTATGTGTGGGTTAAAATTGATCCTGCAGGTCTCAAACCTGAGTTATAAAGTCAGTGTTTTCCTTAGCAGTCTTTGTAACATGCCTTCATGCCACACAGACAGCAGTGTGTTTGCATTGCCTTTTACCAGTATCTCCAGGCAGTGGTGGTGGTCTCTGCCTCCAGCACATGAATCATGTAAATAGCAAATGAGGAACTGCATAAGTGTGCTCTCCCAGGAAGCTAATAACTTGTTTCATCCCATATATACCCATGAAGTGCAACAGGGGTGACTTCAATCCAGGAGGGACCCCTGCACTGGTGAAGCTGGAGCTGCTGCCGCAGGGGTTGTGTATTGCACGTACTTCCCCAGTGGCAGGTAAGAGGCCTGTGTTGAAATAAAGGAAAAAGCTAGTAAACAAGCGGTTTGAGTAACAGTTTACAAGCTCCATTGTGCTTCTAAGAGCAGAACAATTGGCTATGTCTTGTATGCAGATCAGTTTCAGCTGATGTGGTCATGACACAGAATGAAAGAATACGCACTGAGAAAACTAGCTACAAAAGGCAAAAATGAGTAAAAAATGCTCTCTAGTTTTTTACAAGGGATAGTTTCTGAGGTTCACTTCTGCCTGTGGGGATACGCATTATCTCTTCTGCCCAGCTGAGGTGCGTGGTAGCATTAACTACAAATGCCTAACCCCCCCAAGGAGGATATTTAATTTCACTTTTTGAAATGCAGGTTGGTTTAAATTCCACAGTTGCAGTTACCTCAGGTAGTTCTGCCACACAGTCTGAGGAGATAGATAGATACACAATAATGTAATGCAGAAAAACCCATTGTGGATTCACAGTCAGAGAATGGTTTGGGTTCAAAGGGACTTTTTGAGCTCCCCTAGTCCAACCCCCTGCCGTGGAGAGGAACATAAAATCATAGAATCACAGAATAGTTAGGGTTGCAAAGGACCTTAAGATCATCAAGTTCCAATCCCCCAGCTATGGGCAGGGACACCTCACATGTCACCCAAGGCTCTGTCCTACCTGGCCTTGAGCACCACCAGTGATGGAGCATTCACAACTTCCCTGGGCAACCCATTCCAGTGCCTCACCACCCTCACAGTAAAGAACTTCTTCCTCATATCCAATCTAAACTTCCTCTGTTTAAGTTTGAACCCGTCACCCCTTGTCCTATCATTACAGTCCCTAATGAAGAGTCCCTCCCCATTGTCCCTGTAGGCCCCCTGCAGATACTGGAAGGCTGCTATGAGGTCTCCATGCAGCCTTCTCTTCTCCAGGCTGAACAGCCCCAACTTTCTCAGCCTGTCTCCATACGGGAGGTGCTCCAGTCCCCTGATCAATCTCATGGCCCTCCTCTGCACTTGTTCCAACAGTTCCATGTCCTTTTTATGTTGAGGACACCAGAACTGTACACAGTACTCCAAGTGAGGTCTCATGAGAGCAGAGTAGAGGGGCAGGATCACCTCCCTCGACCTGCTGGTCATGCTTCTTTTGATGCAGCCCAGGATACGGTTGGCTTTCTGGGCTGTGAGCTGAGACAAGGGGGGTACAAAATTACAAAATGAAATATATAAACCTTTAGAATGTATTTTAAGTAATGTTAAGTTTGATGGCTTTGTAACAGTAGTAATGGAAAATCACTGAGATGCATGATGTACAGAGAAAAAATATAGAGTACAGCTAGAGAACATGCTGAGAATCCTTGTATGAGAGGAGATAAACTGCTGCAGTTGAGGTAGTTTAGGCCTTTATGACCTTAGTACAAAATGAGTGTAAGAAAACAGGCTAGAAGAACAGGACATAAAGACAGGGAGTATCTGGAAAGGCAGGGGCCCAGGATAGGCTGCAGTTAAACTAACTGATAAGCAGGAGGATGGGATGATTATTATGTCTGTGGTGTTAACGAACCGATTAAGCTGGTATAAGCATCTACTGTGCGTGCTTCAAAGGCTGCCAGCAGTGATGAAGATTGTTGGAAGAAGTAAACGACCCTCAGAGACCACCACCACATTTTTGTGCGCATGCGGGGAACTTTCTGGAAAATGAGATAATCCATACATAGCCTCATGAATATGTATGTATGCTCCGTAGCTATATAAGGACTACTTGTGTAGCAATATGGGGACACACGTTAGGAGGAGCTATCCCCGGTGTCTCCTGGCGCCGTAATAAAGAATACCCGCTTGTCAACTAGAGAGCTTTGTTGGCAAGTTTGTCCCTGGAGTTTTCTCCGAATCAGAGCGCACACTGCAGCTGGCTCATGTTCATTTTTTCCGGTTGCTCAAGGTTCCATCCAGCCTGGCCTTGAAGACTTCCAGACCTGTAGGGCTGTAAAGGGTAGGTGAATGAAAGTGGTGCCCCCTCCGCCACCAGCATCTCCAAAACCTCTCACCTGTGGTGTAAAGGACAGTAGGGACTCAGTCCTGCAGCTGCTGAGCTGCGTGTCACCTCGCCTTGGCAGCTCTGTAATGCACCTCCATGCCTCAAAGGTGTTTTCAAAAGAACCTTGCCTGCAGTTGCTGAAGATAAGGTGCAGGAGATGCCAAAGGCGGTTGGTCAGACAGATGGAGGAGGTGGAGACATACAGAGGTAGGAATGGAAACGTTGTTCACAGCCACCTACCTAAGTTCTGCTCAACTCTCTTTCAAACCTCTCTTACACGCCTGGCTGTGTCCGGCACACAGGGTGCCCATCCGGGGCCCGGCTTTCATTTCAGCTCTGCATCACAGCATTTCAAGTGCACAGAGCAGAGCCCTCCTGCAGGGAAATGCCGGGTGGAATATGTGATCAGCCATGCTCACACACGGAGCAACACAAGCAGTAGGGAGTGCTGCTCAGATGAAAGCTAGATGTAAAAGGCTTTAATTCCTTGCTACTTAGTTGGGTTTTTTCCTCATTTGTCTCACAGCCTTCAGGTCTGAATACCCAGATGTGTCACATTTGTCGATCACAACTGCTGTAGGTGTAAGGGTACAGCACTCCCTGCTCACTGGTGGTGAATTAGTATCAAAAAGCCTTCCACCCCACAAATCCGTGTGTGAGCTTGCTGACATTAATTACTCCAGTTAAGTAACAGGCGATTTCCATAATGAGCCTGTTGCATCGTTTATGTTTTTAAAAGTTGCTGACAGGATTTCAGGGCCAGGATTACTCTGTAAGTGATTTTCTGTCTGGCTGAGGGTCCGTCTTAAATAAAGGGATCACATAAGCTTACAGCACAGAGAGAGAAGGCAGGAAAGAGCAGGTAACTGATGCCTTATTGCTGTCCTCAGTATAATACACTTCATGATTTATTCCTCTTCATCTTGCAGTGCAGGACATTTTTGAAGTGAGGTAGTACAATGAGCTGGCCAGCCTGATGGCTGCCAGACTTGGCCCTTCCTAGACTTTTACTACCAAAGCAAAAAACTGAATGTAGTTTTCTACACTGTGTGACTCTGTCCTCTCGATTTGAAATGACCAGTTTAGGGTCCCTTGTTAAATATCAAAAGAAGCTGATGTAAAAACATTTGTTCAACATCTTTGTTGGTGACATGGACAGTGGGATTGAGTGCGCCCTCAGCAAGTTTGCCGATGACACCAAACTGTGTGGTTTGGTTGATACGTTGGAGGGAAGGAATGCCATCCAGAGGGACCTTGGCACGCTTGTGAGGTGGTCTGATGCCAACCTGATGAAGTTTAACCATGCCAAGTGCAAGGTCCTACAGCTGGGCTGGAGCAATCCCAGGCACAGCTCCAGGTTGGGCAGAGAAGAGATTGAGAGCAGCCCTGTGGAGAAGGACTTGGGGGTGTTGGTCGATGAGAAAATAAACATGAGCCAGCTGCAGTGTGCGCTCACAGCCCAGAAAGCCAACTGTATCCTGGGCTGCATCAAAAGGAGCGTGACCAGCAGGTCGAGGGAGGTGATCCTGTCCCTCTACTCTGCTCTCGTGAGACCTCACTTGGAGTATTGTGTGCAGTTGTGGTGTCCTCAACATAAAAAGGACATGGAACTGTTGCAACAAGTCCAGAGGAGGGCCATGAGGATGATCAGGGGACTGGAGCGCCTCCTGTATGAAGATAGAATGAGAAAGTTGGGGCTGTTCAGCCTGGAGAAGAGAAGGCTGCGTGGAGACCTCATAGCAGCCTTCCAGTATCTGAAGGGGGCCTATAGGGATGCTGGGGAGGGACTCTTCATGAGGGACTGTAGTGATAGGACAAGGGGTGACGGGTTCAAACTTAAACAGAGGAAGTTTAGATTGGATATGAGGAAGAAGTTCTTTACTGTGAGGGTGGTGAGGCACTGGAATGGGTTGCCCAGGGAAGTTGTGAATGCTCCATCCCTGGTGGTGTTCAAGGCCGGGTTGGACATAGCCTTGGGTTGCATGGTTTAGTGTGAGGTGTCCCTGCCCATGGCAGGGGGGTTGGAACTGGATGATCTTAAGGTCCTTTCCAACCCTAACTATTCTGTGATTCTCTAGTGAGTGTCCAAGTTTTCAGACTTACCTGCCCAGAAACAATTTTCACATGGGAAAGCCAAGATTATCCCTGAAAAAGTACAATTCTGTGATGTCTCTCTGTATGCCAGAGAGCCCTGCCTATTCTTTTCACTACTGAAGGTTCCTTTTAGAACCAATATTCCTAAATGTGGACTGATATAAACTGGTTTAGTGTTGCTAAACCGGACCAGCTCCCAGATAGCTGTGCCAGCTCTCACCTATAAAAGAAGGGGCATGAGCTGCACTGCAGTCTCTACTGTTATACTCATGCTCAGCCTGTTTAAAGTAACTTTAAAATGAGTTTTGTCCTTGTCAGCATAGCATAGGTTATTCCTGTGCCACACATGCAAAGCAGGCTTGACTTGGGATGGGCTATGGGCAGAACAATGCGAGTGGTCAGTTCTGGGTGAAAAAAGGTCGCAACATCACCCACTTGTTCTGAGGGTGAAGCAAGGTTTTTACACAATGACTGCCTCATTGGAAAACCACTTGTCTGAGGTTGTGGATTGATGATGATGGAGCCTATGGCTCTGAGCACTGTGAGCAATAGGAGCCCTCACTCCAACCGAAAAGGTAGCTGGAAGAAGTGGGAGGATGGACCCCCTACCACAGCTTTTCTCAGCGCTGTATTCACTGTACCCTGGGTTCATTCATGCCAAGGGTGAAACTGTCCTAGTTGTACACTTGAACGCTCCTCTGAGAAAGGAAGCGGACCCTTAGCCATGCTCTCATCTGGGGACTGATGTGTTTGCTCAGCAGCACCCTGGCTTGCACCCTGGCTTGCACCCTTCTCCCAGCACCAAGGCAGCCTCTGCCGCCCGCTCCTGGTATCGCGGTACCTCCGGCACAATGTGGTTGCTGTCCTGCTGGGAAGGCACACGTCACTGACTGCATCTGGTGCTGCAGAGAGAAATCAAAGCCGGCAACAGCTGTGTAGTCAGACAGCTGCAGCACTTCCGAGCCCCACAGCGCTGAAACGTTCATGTCAGACACACAGCAGGAGCAGGACTGCTGTGTAGCAGGGGTAAAGTATATTCAGGACACATGTGGAAAGGAGGTGATCCAGGCAAAAAGAAGCGAGCTAGTAACCAGAGTCAAATACACTATTTTTACTACCTTTTCCTAGGGTTTTAAAATACTTGGAAAACAGTATCAATTTTAACAGTACCGCATTTAAGTTGCAGCAGCTCTAGGAACTTCAATCCAGAGAGCCAGTTTGGTTCTGCCAATGATGCAAAATGAACTGCACAAGACCGTTCCTGTACCAAAGCATTCTTGTTACACAAACTTTGCAGCACTGCCCAAATATGTCACTGTCATTCATGCAGGGAAACAAGGACGCTTCAGTTCCCTAAACTTTGCAACACATCTGAAATGGTAATCTCTGCTCCTGGCATAAAAAGTGTAGCACCAAGGAGACAGGATGGAGGTTGCAGTGTGCATCTGAAGATAGACTCACAGACATTACCAACATCAAGCATAGGAGCTGAATGCTCACATTTCATGTTGTCTATTTGGGCATGTCACTAAGTCATGAAGTAACCTTAAAATATCACAGTTAAGCCAACATGTTTTCCATTGTTTTACTGGAACTGAAAAAGTAGTTCTGTACCAAAATGTACACAATTTAGTAATAATACAAAATGTTAATTCTGCAAGACAGAATGTCAGTTAAATCCACCAAACTGAACACTGAACCACCATTTATTGCCAGGACTGTGTTACTTTAAATCAGGTCACTGAATGAACATAGAAATAAAGTAGTTCCAACTTTCCTTAAAATGGTAGCTGTTAGCAACAATACTGCAGGAAGATAAGCATTTGTGATATTTGATATTTACATGCTATCATAACCTATCTAGCATGTAGTATGTCTTCATGCTTGCACATTTGCTTTGTGAGCTCATTACAATGGTATGAATCTGCTGATGTACTACAAAACAACTAATAATGATTTATACCAAATTTGCACATTAGAAGAGTACCTCTGCTAGTCACCCCTACAGGAATGCCACCGCAGTCCAGCAAGAAACCCAGTCCAATCCACTGATCTGCCCCCCAAAAGCAAACAAAAACCCCAAACCAAATAAAACCCACCCCATCATCAAGCATATTAACAATTTCCTTCCTGTGATTAACTAGGCAGGGTGATACATTTAGCAATATTCCCCAAAATGAATCAAACCAGAATAAACTTGTGGTTTCTGTATTACATTAAGAACACCTGAGACTGCTTCACTGGTCCAAGTACAGTACTTTAATACAAAAACTGCTTGTTGCATTAACATATAATTTCATTGAATTCCCTTAATTAGTACTCTTCATTGGAAAAAGGGTAAGATTTCTTCTTAAAATAAATACTCCCCGCTCAAAAAGAAAGTTTTAAAGGAATTAAAATACAAAATCCCCCAAAGTTAAGAGAACAGTGTGATTTTCTGGCTTCATTTCATCTCAGCTGAATCAGTGGATGCACACCTATTCCTGGGAATAGGTGTCTAACACTTAAAAATAATAATTAGGAGCATACACACACACTGTACCTTGAGAGACTTCCTTTAAAAGAAGTGTAAACATCTGTTTGTGATTCCTATTATTTGAATGCATGCCTATCAAAAGGAGTTTGAGAAACTGCATTTGCTTCAACACCTGCCCGTCACTTAACAGTTTCTGGAGTTCTTCTGCCTGGACAAAATGACAAAATAACAGAACAGTTGGAGACACTGATTTTCCCTACTTCAGTACCAATTATATTTAACACTTTGGAACTTTATAGGTCACAAGTTTTCCTTAGGGTAATAACCAAAACTGTGGATTTGAAACATTGAATGCTGCTTAGCTGAAGCAGCAGTAAATTCAGTACTATGTACATGGGGGTTTCTATAAAAACCAACAATTCAATAAAAATTTCCTGTAGACTAAACCCTAAGTTTTACACGTGAATAAAACTGGGATTTCATGGGAAGTGATCAGGCTTACCATCACTTTAAAAACCATGCTTTTCTAACCAGAACATAAGGATGCCAATGACCTGCGCATCCAAACCAAGTGTAGACCAAACTATTTTCTTAGATGTACAAAGTACATTATATCACTTTCCAGTAGTCACCAGGAGCTTACAAATCAAAATAATCTCAGCTAATAGAAACATAAGACTGCCCCTTTAGAAAATTATGTGTAAGATCAAGAATTCCAAAGCCATGCTCAAGACATCTGACAGGACTTCCTTTATGAAATCATCTCTAACCACTGAAGAAAGTCAAAGTGTCACCCAAGTCCATTGATATCTCACTTCATCTTACACAGACATTATTATGTTAAAGGTGATTTGCATTTTCAATTTCACAGATTTTGGTTGGTTTTTTATCCCCATACATCTGGTCAGTTGCTAGAGCAACTCTTCATTTCAAAGCTTTTTTAGTATTCAAGCCGCCTTCTTAGTGCAGGTTCCTTGAAGATCTTGTAGATTTATTTTTGACCTAATGAAAACAGTAAGATAATTACATTAGATAGTTAAAATGTTACACTGCTATGACATGTTTCTATTATTCACTTAATTATTATTGAATCTTGTGTACTCGGAAGAAGGGCAAACCAGCGAAGACAAGAATTTTTCTGTTTCTTACCTGTTGTGGATCATGTGGCTCCTGACAAGGTGCCCAGCTGCAAGAGCTGCCATTAGTGACAACTCCCCTGCCATCACTGTGGCACAAACAATTTTAGCAAGCTGACGGGCATTTTCACCAGGGTTATCTTGGCTTGCACCTTGAACACCTAACATCTGGGGAGAAAAATATGCAATATTATGCTATGAAATCTAAGTCAACTTATGCTAAATTTAGTACTGAAGTCTTTGCAAATTACCTCATCAGCTAGCCTTAAATAACTTCAATATTAAGCATCTTAAGCTTTAGAAACTCAATACATGAAAACAGTTCATTAGATAATTCTAAAATTTTAATGTCAAATCCTCCAAGTTTCAAGAAGCTCCTTCCCACAACATCACTCAGACACAATCTATGCAACACGAAAGCAAGATTTGACTGAAATAGCTAAGTTGCTTTGAACTTTCTGATTTATACCTGCAAACAGGCCTGCTGTGGGAGCAAGTTGGTGCCTCCACCAACAGTTCCTATTTCAATAGAAGGCATTGTGCAGCTGATGTACAGGTCTTCATTGGTGGAACCAGTTCGCTCCATCAGAGTGATGCAGTTAGAACTGCCCACATTCTGTGCAGCATCCTTCAGATCAGGAAGGAGAAGCAAAAAAAAAAACAAAACACTCAGTTAACTAAGCATTTGGGTAAGATTTACTATGACGAAAGCCTAAGTCAGTCAGAGTAAAATAAACCTACCTGACCACAGGCAATGTAGATAGCTGTCACAATATTTGCTGCATGTGCATTGTAGCCACCTATGCTACCAGCCATCGCAGAACCCACCAAATTCTTGTTGATATTCACTTCAACTATATCATCTGTAGTTGTCTTCAATACCTAGACAAAGCGGTACATTTTTACTACACCATTCGTTAGCCAGGCATAGAAATGCATTATTTATGATTAGTAAGCCCTTGCCAATTGTTTACTTCCATATGGAATTCAACTCAGTCCTTGTCCTATATACCTGCTTTTAGTTTTGCTCGCAAGGAGTTCTTTCAAATGCAGACTGCGCTGTCCAAGTAACAATGGAAAGGGCAGTTCAAAGGGTTTGGACTTGCACAGGCCTTTAAGAAAAGCTCACACACGCCTGGAATACTGTGTCCACCTCTGTACTCAGCATTTAGAAATTACGGAACTGAAAAAGGTCTAGAGATAAATATGTTCAGAGCCATGCTGTAACAGTTTTTACACATTTTTCAACAGCAGCAAGGAGGTAGTTCTTACACCAGATGTAGCTGCAGTGTGGAATCGTTTACATAGTTTTGCAAAAAGGAACTGGACAGATTACTGGTTAAAACAAACAAAAAACTAAATCCATCAAATTTGAAAGCAGCAATTCAGAAAATCTTGAACAAGTTGATGGAATACTATTCCGAGTACAGTGCAGTAATTCCTTCCCTGGCTACTGTCTCTCTTGGCCAGTGCTGGCCACGAGGTAACAGGCAATGGATTTGGTCTGATGCAAACAGCCAGTAATCTGAGCTCAAGTGGAAGTGAATCTAAGCTAGTGCTTATGATGCAGGACAAGTTTGCCAGGGGCTAGAAATGGCACTGCTTATAAAGATTACACTTCATCATACAAAACACTAAGGCAGCTTTGGAATTATGTGAAGCACCTGATGATCTGTTTTTGTTGTAGTAGAGACATATAAACCTTAATGAGAATGCCAGGTTTGCGTGAGAGACAACAGTGAAATGATCGAAAACACGGGGTTTAATGACAGCCAAAGCCCTATGTATAAAGATCTGACAAACAGGCAAAATTTTTCAAAAGTAATAAGTTAAAATCCTAATGCATTCAACTTTATCATTATATATTCACGTTATATATATGCACATTATGTCAGAAGAGACAATGAAAGAAAAACACTTATTGTCTCAGGAAAAATGGCTTATTTACAGCAGTACCTGAAAATACATGTAGGAATCATTCTTACCCGGAAAACAACTTATAGTTAATATTTATGATCTAAGGCAGGTATCAGTTTTGTAAAATGAATGCATTTTTATTAAACAAGTAAAACAAAGTGAACACTTACTTCTCTAACAACCTTGGCTGGAATGACTGCTTCACAGACAACAGACTTCCCTCTTCCTTCTATCCAGTTTATAGCAGCAGGTTTTTTGTCCGTACAATAGTTACCACTAATAGCTATAACTTGGAGATCAGGAAACTCTTCATTCAACCTTACTAGTGCTTTTTCAGTACCCTGGTAGAAGAGAAACAGATAAAAGGCAATAATATCATTGCAGTTGCAAAACAAGCTACTCAAGGACTGTAGGACAGCAAGACTAGATTAAGTCTAATCAAATCATCAGTTACAGTTGAAGAAATGAACATAGTTTCAGGAAGGAACCTGGGCCCAGAGAAGAAAAATCCAATTATCACTATCTTTTTTTCTAACTACTTTGGGAATTATATAGGGAATAACTGTTTTTCCCTGTGCATATGGACTCTGGATACATTCTAGGTGCGTGGTCGTGTGTTTACCATGCTGAAGATACAACATGAACTAAGACAAAGACTATGAGCATGAAACAAATGCATTTTGCATGTAGCAGAGCAAGCTTCTCTACACTAGAAAATCAGAGAGAAGGTCTGCTATATTTGGTACCTGTGTATGATCAGATTCATTTATTACACAATTTAAGTTCTGACAGACTTAAATTTAATATAGAATAGGCAAAGAGCATCAATCTCAAGCAGCACAAAGCATCCCAACAATGTATGGGTCATGTTTCAAGTTCTTCCACATTTGCATAAAAACAAATAAAAAAACCCGAGAGGACATCTCTCCACTGCCATTCACCAGATACCTAAATCTTTATTTACAAGGAAGTGATAAACACATCACTGATCAGCAACAGATTGATTACTGTGGGATACAATCTTTGCCCCAAAGCAACAGAGCAACCAGCTTAATTTACAAAGAATACTTTCTCTAAATAATAATAAAAAACCCACAAAATATGAAGTTACTTTTTCATCATTCTCATCCTATTCTTGTTCATACTTGACAAGGCTGAACATTTCTATTATTTTATAGCACTGCAAACAGTGCTATGTCTTATCTTTCTGTCTTCACATGCCAAGTAGTCACAGATTGGTAGGCTACAACTTATTTATTCTTAAAAGGCACATTCACTAAAGGGACTTCAGGGGACTGGTCCTTACTTTTGAAATCATATTCATTCCCATTGCATCCCCTGTTCCAGACTGAAAACGGATATAAAGGTTACGACCAGCCAAACTGATGAGAAGTTTTTGTAGGCGGGCAAACCTGCAAGAAAAGTTAAGTATTACTTACAGTCCTCAAGGGAAAAGATTAAAATTAATTTAAGTGGCAAAATGACACTAAATCATTGCAGATGGCACTGCTAACAACACTGTGTTCCTCCTCCCTCCTAGGAAGCACAGGAAAAAGCCTTCAGCTACCATGCACATAGTCCTCTCAAGTAAATATTTAAAAAATATTCACTGCAAAAGTGTGTGTTTGCTTCCTTTTTGTGTTTTCTATCCCTGAACTTCATGAAATAAAATATCCTCAAGTGCTGATATAAATTTAATTCATTTCCATTCCTTAAAACATCTGACTACCAGGTATAAACTAAAAACGAGGCCTTAGGAAATTCTTACGTCAGTTTTAGAGCAAGGCAAAAGGCATGCTGTCTTCAACTACAGTTCAAGCTCCACAGGTGAAACAAATAGGCAATACTGCATTTATCAGCAGCACGAGTTGATTCTGGCCAAAATACACATATGAACTTGGCTGACACTTGTAACATTCAAATCTGTAACAGCAAATTTGTTAAGGAAATCTCTCTATGAGCATGTAATCATAAATCTCAGAAAAAACTGCAGGGCTTGAAACAAGACTTAATACTGATTTGCATTTTTTTGCATTTCAGTTCTAGCATTAGTTTATCCTGTATTCTCTGGAACTTCACAAATTAGTTCTTAACATTAGTAGTATCATCTGAAAGGCTAGATTCCAAACTTTGAATTACTTTTTGCATAGTAACTACTAGAAATTCAATTAAGATTTTATGTTTATTTTTAAATGCTTAAATAAAATAACGTATTTTGTGATGCATATGACTGTTGCCAAGATTTACCACTTATCATTGGAAAATGTTTACTACTAGCCTTGGTCCATACCCAGAGTGACGTTTGTTCTCACAGACTCACATTACATGGGATAGCCAAAATAAAGATATAATTTCCAGTACTGCAGTATGCCAAACAAAAACAAAAACAAAAACAAACAAACAAAAAACCACCACAAAACCACCAAAAAAAACCACTTAGGAGACACAGAAGTCTTATGTTAGGAAAAAAGTCTGGAACAGCTATTATACTTACCTACTTGTGCTGTCAAAAGCTTCCTTCATTATTTTAAAGCCTTCGGGGCTTTCAAGCCAGACTTTCACTTCTGCAGCTTGGCAAGCACTGGGCAGCCTTACAACAGGTCCTCGAGTCATCCCATCTGCCAGAATGCGGCTACGTGCTCCTCCACCAAGCTAAAAATCAAAGCAGAAGGGAAACAAAGATTACTGACAGTGAGTTTTATTTTTTAGGAAGCCAGAAACATGCCTTGTATCACCCCAAATACATTTTATAATACATGAAGTTTTAAAGCTAGTCAAGTGATACTTACACATATTGCTCTACATCCTCTGTTAGTGCTTGCTACCAGACAACCTTCTGTTGTTGCCATTGGCACCTGAAACTCTTTGTTATCCAGAAATAGTGGTCCTGCTACGCCTACAGGAATAGGCATATACCCAATCACGTTTTCACAGCAAGCTCCCATAACCTTACAAAAAGAATACAAAAGATATCACTAAGGTTTCACTACAGTGGTATGGCACAGCACATTACATCATGTAACATTACAGCCTGTGGTATCTTAGCAAAAACCCACAACCCTATCCATAAAGCAACCAATTCCCACCTCAAAAAGTGAATAGTACAGCTATCAACAGCTAATACTGTTTAAATGTAGTATTTGGCAGACATATTGAATTTTATTAAGTCTTAAACACTATTAAAAAGACTCTCATACTGTTAAATGAATTTTAAATAAACTTCCATTTTAACGTGAGCTCCAGGTAGCATTACTGTTCAGCTGAACTCAGGCTCAGTATTAGTGGAATTCTACATTTCTGAGATAAGGCAGCTTCATTCATTCAGAAATATTTTGAGTAAGTTTCTGAGTGAGGAAAACTCACACATCACCTCCCTTGGTTTAAAAACATTAAGAACAATAAAAGGTAGTGCCTTATGTATGCCTTTTTTATCTTATACATCAGTTTTCACCAAGCTCATTTTTTAATTTATATACATAGAATTATAGAATCACAGAACCATAGAATAGTCAGGGTTGGAAAGGACCTTAAGATCATCTAGTTCCAACCCCCCTGCCATGGGCAGGGACACCTCACACTAAACCATGTCACCCAAGGCTCTGTCCAACCTGGCCTTGAACACCGCCAGCGATGGAGTATTCACAACTTCCCTGGGAAATCCACTCCAGTGCTTCACAACCCTTACAGTAAAGAACTACTTCCTCATATCCAATCTAAACTTCCCCTCTTTAAGTTTGAACCTGTTACCCCTTGTCCTATCACTACAGTCTTTAATGAATAGTCCATCCCCAGCATCCTTATAGGCCCCCTTCAGATACTGGAAGGCTGCTATGGGGTCTCCACGCAGCCTTCTCTTCTCCAGGCTCAACAGCCCCAACTTTCTCATTCTATCTTCATATGGGAGGTGCTCCAGTCCCCTGATCATCCTCGTGGGCCTTCTCTGGACTTGTTGCAACAGTTCCATGTCCTTTTTAAGTTGCGGACACCAGAACTGTACATAATACTCCAAGTGAGGTCTCAGGAGAGCAGAGTAGAGGGGCAGGATCACCTCCTTCGACCTGCTGGTCATGCTCCTTTTGGTGTAGCCAAGCGTGTATCTCATCTATTTTGAAAATGGTTTTAGAGTGAATTTTGCTTGTCTGCCTTTTACTTACCAAAGAATAATTATAATTCCTATATGGAAGATACTGCAAAGATGAAGGTTCAGGGAGTTTCTTAGATAACATCTGTCTGCGAATGGAGACACCTCGCTCCTGAGTTTCCATCAGGGTTTCCAGTTTGTATGCAGGAATATGCTTAGCATTAACTAAGCTGATGACCTCAGCATCAGTAAGGAATTTTGCTCCTTTCTGGAAACATAAAGGGGGAAAGAAAGAATAGTTTCCCTTGGTGAAAATCCCTTTAGATATTTCCTAATAAAAACAAGTAACAAGTTTACTTTGACATTATCAGAGTACATCTAAAAGAACTAACTGCCAGTACCAGGTTTTATAGTAGGCCAGGATATGATCAAGAACCTTTTACTCAGACACCCACTTGCTCATGTAAATGATGATGCCTCAATGACTTGGTATGTCATGAATGATGAAGCTGCTCCCTGAACTACCCTGCCCCAACTGACTGGAGAAGCAGCTTATGAAACCGTTTTGTATTGTTGTAACACCTCACCCGAGTTATTAAAAACCCACAACCCTTATTTTTCCATACCTCTGCATTTCCAAGTATACTAACACATTCCTCAACAGAACGAGGTTCTTTTGGTAACTCAATTTCTTCCTCTTTTCCATGAGGACATGAAGATGTTTTCACAGGATTGCAACTGCCAACTACAAATGTAGCCTTGGTTGATGACTCTGCTAATACAGGTTTTATGACTTCAGCTGCAAAAGACAATTAAAATGAACTTTGATTAACAAAATTCTTAAGTTTTGCTTCCAAATACAACACACAAACACAGATTTCAGTATTTGTTCCCAATACTCAGGAATAGGTGCAAACTTTAAAAATGCTAAAAATTACCATTTCCATCTTTGGAAACTAAAGCTTCTTCTAATGTGTTAGATTTCTGATTGTTTCTCAGAAGCCCAGATTGTTGCTTCCTGCAACAATTCTCTGGGACCTTTTTCTGGACCATCACTGGAGATGTTATGGGATTCTTCAGTGAGAGTGTGGATTCAGTCTCTGCTTGCTCAAAGAAGATGTATTTGACAGCAAGAAGCAGGGCTAATCCAAGAGTGATTACTTGTTCAATGTTCATACTGGCCATTCTGAAACAGACAAGAAGTACAAAGACAAACAAAAAGTAAATACATGGTACATACAATTTGTAGTTTATAAACAACATTCTGACATCCGTTTGCTTTAGAAAGGGCAAGAGTTTCATCATAATTTATACTGTTACAGAAATTCCAATCAAAAGGCATCTTCTACCAGGACATTCAAATATGCTAGGTTAGGTACAGAAATCATTCTGTGCATCATTAACAACCTCAGAATTTTAAGATGTCATTAAACAGTTACTAAATCTTAGCTAAAAAGCAATCCCAAAACCAGAAAGGACTGTAAAATACTAACAGTCTTTCTCCCAGTGACAAGGTAGAGTTTCAATCATCATCCTCTACCAAGAATAACTACTTATGATCCACGCTGAACTGCTACGAGGCCAGACAGTTCTGAACTTTCAGAAGTAAGATAGAACCACCAGCACCGCTAACTACAGCTGAGCTGAAGGAAAAGCAATATGACACAGCTTTTGTCCATTTGTGTAGAAAAGCTCCACATAAATAATTACTCTAGTCCAGTCACAAAATTTATTTTCCAGTGTGCTCTGAAAGGTGTCAGTGCTAGTGAAAAAAGGTAGCATTTTGACGCACACAGGACAACTGGCTCCTGATCATTCCCTGGTTACTTCCAGGAGACTGGACAAACAATATAATATTGAAATATTTCTTATGAAATGTCACCTACGGTTCCAAGAAATTTTGGACATCAGTTTACAAGTGTAAAGCACTTGTAAAGCAAGTTTACAAAGCTTAGCAGCTGGACAATATAGCCTAATGAAGGAAACACTTCTCTTCTGTGAAGCACCTACCGAGAAAGGTAGAACTGCCATAATGAAACATTAGGTTCAATTCTCTTCGGTGCATTCTCATCCAATTCCACTGTATTTTCTACAGTACTGTTTTGAGCAGCTGGTTCCGCTATCCAACGACTGTGGGCATGAACAAGAACCAAACCCAGTGACTGTAGTAAAAACATAAAACAAGTATTAATTTTTCAAGAGTCAATAGGTATCTGACACATTAAGATAAAACATTCTCTAGTTTTTGTTCGGTTGGTTTTGTGGGGGGGATTTTTTGTGTGTTTTCCATTCCTCAAAAGTCTAAAGGCTGATTTTCCACACTTCTCATCCAACACCCGTTTTAGCCTATCACAGTAACACTCAGCTTTCAACCTGTCCCTCCACATCCTTTCACTTGCTTAATAAGCAAGGGAAGCTGAGGGTACTGTGGGGGTAAAAATCACAGAATCATTACGGTTGGAAGGAACCTCTGGAGACCATCTAGTCCAACCCCCCTGCCAGGCAGGGCCACCTAGAGCAGGTTACACAGGAACACATCCAGGTAGGTTTTGAATGTCTCCAGAGTGGGAGACTCCACAACCTCCCCCCCAGGCAGCCTGTTTCAGTGCTCTGCCACTCTCAGTGTTAAGAAGGAGGGAATTAGTACACATTAAATGTGTACAGGGAGATGGCATATGCAGGAAGACTTTAGGTGTACATACAGGGGGTGTTATTAAATTATCGTGGTAAACTAGACTAATGGAATACAGAATACAAATCTACAGAAAGCAAAAGCTTGATTCACTGCACTAGGACACCTTACTGACTGTATAACCACAGGTGAAAAAGAGCCACAAACCATAATCATTTTGACTCTCTGTGTTACAGGATTTGGTTTATTTTCTTCTTCTTCCAGAACACGAGCAAAATGGCTAAGCTGCCATATAGGACGCCCTTCACGACTCTCTCTCGAAAGCTGCAAAAATCACAAAATTTAAAATAGGTCATATTTAGTACATACTAGAAGAACCAGCAAGCAAGCTCTGACATTGTGTTTTTATTTGATCATTAACAAATTAATGTTAGCAAGGACTTAGCCTACAGTCCACTGTTTAGCCTGCATTAGACTGTAAATTGTGAAAAACCCTGCACAACCAATAGTTTACGATAGAATTAATTTACTCTGCTTTATGTCAAAACTCACCACTGACTGTGACTCATTTACAGTGGCATTAACAAGTTATTGTTATCAGCTGGGCCACCATAACTCTTTTTGTGCATTCCCTCTGTTTGCTTTGAAAAGATAAACATGCTGGTGTGTGATTCCATGGAGAAATATAAAGCCTACAGGAAGCACAAGGTCTGAATATCAAGCTTGATCTTGTCTTGATGCTGGTCCTACCTCTAATACCAAGGATACACAAGCTGGAAAGAAGGTCATGAAGACAAAGTAGTTGGCAAGGACAGACATACAGCCAAAGCAGCACATAATTTCAAGCTGTCGTACACCTACAATAAAAAAAAAAAAAAAGAAAAAAGAAAAAAAGACATTTCTTACATTTGTATATGCAACAGGCTTTCTGTATGCTCAAAGAAGTGTTGCAGAAGTACGAAAGAAACCATTAAACTGACACTGAAAATTACAGGGTGAGCTATCTAGATCAATGAAAAAAGAGCACATTAAGCCGTAGCCATTGTGCATTAGCTTATTCTAAGCACAGTGTGCATTTATGGTATAGCATTTACAGAAAACTTTTAAAGTCTAAGTACATACAAATAATTACAGTTCAAGATTTTAAAGATTCACATTGAAAGCTTGAAACTTTGCTTATCTAAGCAAAGGACAGTAAGCTGTCATTATGTATCAAAATCCCTTCTGAAGGTAGTAAGAAACACTTTACACCCCACCTACTCTTCAGAAGTGTGGTATTCAGAAAGTCAGCTAGCCACGTCACACACTCATTATAGAACTTCCTCAATAAAGATGAAAGAGCTAACAGTATAAATAATTAAAAAAAAACTAAACAAAAAAACCCAACTATATGCTATGCCAAAACACGGGGTTTTTTTTGTAAACATTAAAACAGCTTATTAATACACAATACCCTGCAAAGGTCCAAAACAGTTTGAAAAGCAAGTGCATTGAAACACGCCTTTAAGGTGTGCAAGACAGCTTAAACACCAACCTTACCCTCAAGAGAAATCCCCAAGCAACAGACAAAAAACAAAATTTCAAACAAAAACCTTCTTTAGTGATAACTATGTTGCTTTGATTTTTTTTTGCAAATAAATCAGTTATTTACACTTGCAAATCCTTCATTTATTACATTTAACTGTTCTCTTTTTAAGGAAATTCAACTGCTACTAGACACAGAACTAATGAAGATCATAAGATTGGAAGGGGAAAAAAAAAACCCAACCACTTAAAAGGCTGGTTATTTAGTTTAACTAGAGCAATTGCCTGGTGTCATTTTTAGAAATGCTCCATTTTTGCAAAAATAAGAAATAGGTGTACATGTGCTGGAAGTGTAACTCATTTTTAAGAATGCTCAAGAGAAAACGTTAGCAGCTCTTTTAAGATATTAACAGGAATGACAGGGAGTCTCAGTTTCATAAAAGTAGCTGCACAGAAGTCCATTCCTACAGTTATCTGTATTTCAAACTTCTCTTCAGCATATTATTCATAAGTGCACAAAACTAGTAATGTAGGCTAACCAGGAAGGTAAAAAAATAGATTGACACTTCACCCTCATGGGTAACAACTACCATTTGAAACTCTCAATATCCCAAGGCCTTTCAAGATTTAGACTGAAAGATTTTATCGCCCTTAGATTGTATCACTCACCTGACATGGTACCAACACCGATCACAAGACACTCCACAAGTGCATCCAGTGTAAACGTAGGGCCTAAAATTGCCATTCCACGTGAAATATTTTCTCTAACTTCATCCTAAAAAGAAAAATTTCTGTATATTAATCTAAAGACAGAAATCAAATTAAGGGAGTACACATAACATAATTAGTACCTCATTAGTAAATTGAGTAGTTGTATGGTGATTAAGTCCTTACAAAACATATATTAAAAATGAACTACTATGACAGCATATATTCCTTAATTGCTTTATTTCCCATAAGTTTGACAGTCTTTATTTACATAAAATGATTTATCTCTACCTCTGGTTCATCACTATTCTAAGCTCCTAAAACACTAATGGGCACAGACTTTAATTACAGAACTTCTACACTTTAAGACATAAAAGCCACTTGTGTCATGGCATTTCAAAAGTTCTTGCAACCACTGCTGCCTACAGTTGTATACCCTAACTTTAATTATTCCATCATTTAACTCTCTAGACTAGCTGACAGAGAGAAGACATAGAAGACACTAAGCCTTTCCACTGGGGGCAAAGGTATTTCCTCCAGAAGCCAAGCATGGCAAACTCTAGGAGGTCTGCTGCAGCTATTTCATTGATGGAATCATATAATGCTTTGGGTTAGAAAGAACCTTTAAAGATCATCTAGTTCCACTCCCCCCCACCATGGGATTATGTACCTATTTGAACATTACATTCAAGAGCTCCATTGCAAAATAAAAAAAAACAACCCAAATCCAAAAAAACCAACCAACCAGAAAAAAAAACAACTCCCCTAACCTGTGAGTTGGAACTAAGTGCAAATTTGGCTAATGCACTTGCTCTTGACAGATCAATCAGAAGCAGGAAGAAGGGTAAGGCTTCACTGGAAAAAAGAGAGGTATAAGTTAGAATTCAAGGTCAATTGTACAGGAACAAAAATTCCAACAAAACATAAGGAAAAGCAATTCATTACTTACTTCAGACCTGTCAGCTCTTTATCCAAGAAGTGAATTACCACTGTACTAAAAACAAAACTTGAGAATATTGTGAAAAGGCCAGCAATACCTTAAAAAAAAAAAAAAAAAAAGAGAATATTGAAAAATTCTGTATTATATATAAGGAAGAAAATAGAAAATCTATACCTTTAGATCAGCCCTGAAGCAAACAAATGACAATTCTCATCTCTCAGACTGCAGTAATAGCAAGTAAGGTACAAACTGAAGTGGGTGCTACTTTTTATGCAGACTTTTAAATCTAAAATTTGTACTACATTCAAAGTAAGACTCTAAGAAATAAAAGCCACAAATCTTCTCATTATCAGCAAAACTGAAAACTGGCTTACAAACAGCTCTATATTTTCAAGTGTTTCACACAGTAACTGTTTCAAGAATTACATTTCTGTTGTTCATATAACTACACAAAAATCCTTTAAAAAATTGCACTTTGATATACACCAAAAATTTATTCTGCTATCAAGCAAGTAACTGAAATAACCCCACTGTGTATGTAAATATTTGAACTTGAATGTTTGTTATCAGTTTATACTCAAACCCAATTAAAATGCATACAGCAAATACAAAATTGATATACAGTACCCAAAATATATTTTGATCCAAGCTGTCTTAGGTTCTGGAACTGGAAATATATATAAAGGATTGCTATACAGCGTGTGATTGTCAGGATGATGATGTCACTGCTCAGAACATCCTGTTTGAAATACAAAGCAATTTGGTTAGCTCATAAAGTAGTAACTTATTAAGTTTCAGTAATAAAAAAATCCATTGTGAACCTGCACTGAAAAGGAAGTTTTGCTGCTAGGATCACTGCTTGTCAGTCTTAAAAAATTAAAATATTGCAAACAATATAAACTCCTTGTTCACTAGATACTGTGCAACTGAAAGGTAGATTTAATGAAAACCACCCGTAACACATCACTGCTTGCATACAGCTTTAATATCCATAATGGGAAAAGAAGGCAATAAAGAAATTTCTGCATAGCTATGTTCCTCCTAATATATCACAATCTGATGTTGTTCTACTGAAAATCCTGTATCTACTGATTGTCAGTAAGTACTATAACATGAATTTAATTCTTTACTTCTTCAAGTTTGGGGCACTCGTAATTCCAGCCGCAGATCTTATCATTCCCCGTGAACATCTTCATGGACATCATACAGATGGTGAGAGTCACTGTCCCCACAATGACTTCCCATGGATGGGAGGCCACAAAAAGCCCATGCATTCGAAAGAGTCTGGACAACATTTTCAAGAGTCTCGTTCTACACTTAGCAAACCTGCAACAAAAGAGTATTTCATATAAGCAAGTACAGGATTCATGGGAAAAATACAGAGATCTAAAAATTTCTGAAAATCATCCCTCAGAAGAGCCAAACCAAACCAAAACCAAACCCAAACACACATCCCTCCCCCCGAAAAAATTCCCACAAAACCAGTTTATTAACAAATAAGCAAGAATCTCCACCTTTCATGTAAAACATGTTTATATATAAACCTCTGAAACATAAGATGATCTGCTCCTGCCTTCTCAATATCTTTTTTTTTTAACACGCATCTACCTTGTTTCTCCAAGGTCTTGCTAATATGTCTCCACCACTCACAACATCTCCTTCTGTCATACAATTTTGATTCACTTTGACTCAAACTTCTTTTTACCACCTACATAAGCACTCACTAAATTCTGTGATCTTTTTCTATTCACTCTTCCTGTCAAAAACATTAACTTCATTTTAGCTATATAAATTTACCAACTAACCATTGTTGGTAATGATCAGCTTCAACAGCAAGAATTACAATTTTATTTCTCTGACTGTGTCTTCTCTACTTTCTGCTCAACTCTGCAGTGATTCAAGTTAATCACATTCAAAATGGCTCCTTCTTCACCTCAAGCCCAAGTCCTTCTCACATACAGTATTCTGTGACACTGCTCTTTTACCCATAACTAATTCCCAGCTTACTGTTCCATTTCATCATCCCCTTTCAACAGGAAACAAACATGCAACAGAAATTCTTACACCTCTTTCATATAACTAAGAATGTGGATGGTACAACCTTCAGTTACAAAAACTGCACCCTGGTCAATTTGCTCTGTGATGTACCTTTAGACAAGTTCATCAAGAATGTTTCCTTACGTTTTTTAACACAGGAACAAAATGCCAAAAAATTCTCTCAAATATATTACTACTGGGACTTTTCTCATCACACAAGATCAACAGCTTATAAAACTCTGTGATGAAAGATAATTATGTAACTATACCATGGAGTTCGAAAGATGTTTAAATAGTAGCCTGGCTAGCAGAGACAATCTGTAATTCATTATTTACATGTACAATCCTAGCCCTGATTTCCAACTGGATTTCCATATAGGATTGAGGGCTCTACACACCAACATTTCAAAGTGGATTAAAAAACCTCTTCATGTTGCCTTAAAAGTAACAATCCCTCCATCAGGCTTCTGGGAACGGAGTCTTCCAGTAACTTTTTTTTTTTTTTTTTTTTTTTTGCTTGGACATCAAAAATGAAGCTGTCATTCAATGGAGAAAATAACAGGGAGGGCAAATCTATCTGCTTAGTGTTTCTGAAGATACCAGAATCATACTGGTTTCCTACTGAAGCCAATCTCAATCATGGGAGCACTAACAGCACCAGTCTATTTTTCTCTACCCTTCACAGTGAAGGCATAGCAGGATTTTTTAGCTCATGGAAGCACCAAATGGGTAAATTCACTGAGGACTGCTTTCATTGTGAATAGGTTTTTTTCCTGACAGAAGGCTTTTATTAAAAAACAAACAGAGCATAACCACGCTTTTCAAAGTCAACATGATCATTTGTTTTTCCCTGTGTAATATTATATGGTTTTGTAAATTTGTGTTCTTGCAAAGCAATTCCAAAGTGGCATTGTCAAATTTCTTCAGCAGAACACAAGGTATCTTCTAATTAAGAAAACTAACATAAGACATAGTCAGAGGAATATATCTTAGTGCCACAGATTTTGAAATAATAATAGAATAAGAAAGGCATAGCAATGGTCTATGAAAATACGAATATTTTTTGAATAGCACACTGTTCCTGGACAAACAGAATAAGTACTTACTACATGACTATATAACATAGTGTCCTACCAGTCCTAAAGCTACAACTCCTAACAGTTGGAATTTCTACCTTGTCAATGAACAAGTTCTTAGTAGAGCTACAAAGAACTTAAAGTCCTTCTTCAGCTATCATTTTCCACATTTCTAAGCAAAACTAGTAAGTGTGAAATGGCTTTACATAAATCAACTAGGAAAAGCTGCATTAATTGGTTACGAAAATAATTATTTATAATACCTATCACTAGACAACTTTTTATCATTGACTGCTCTACAAAATATGGGATGCCTCACTGCTGATCTTGGGGTTTAGTGAGTGTCAGTAACTCTCAACCTAGAAAGACTCTTTAAAGCCTTCATGTTTATTTAACCTGCCTGAAGTGCATGGGCTTTTTTTGCTGTGCAGTTACCATTCTAGAAAATATCGATCGAGGATTCATACATTGATCCTTCATTACTGAGTGCTGTAAAATGATCAGCTTGTATTTCTAATTCTGATTAAAATAGTTCCATTCACTGACTCATAGCTTGACATTAGCAAGACAATGTTAAATATCAATTAATATTAACATTAATATAATTTTGTTAAATTTCAAATGGTAGTTCAAAACGTATGCTTCATAAACCCTTTATAAACCATAAAATCTTTAAGGTCCTTTCCAATGCAAATAATGCTAATTCCGTAATTTCTGACTTGCTTTTGTTTTCCAGGAGGCTACAATGCAAAGCAATCCATTCTGGGAATCAAAACAAAACAGACACAAAAACCAGCTGCAGCTTCTTCAAAAGGTATAAAAACCTAGCCAGAACCCAAAAAGCAAACTAGACTGGTTGTATGTTTACATGAATAATTTACATCATTTATCTGCCACGTAACTGAATGAAATACCTTCGGTTTGACACAGAGTTCTCACTAACCTCAGAGCAATCATCTACAACACCATCTGTTAGACCAACACAAATCTCCCACCTCTCGCTGGCTGATTCAGCAATAGCTACGGCATTATAAAGGTAGCGAGTGGCAAAAACAGCTGAGCGGGAAGCCTGCCTATAGCTCACCCGCACAGCACATGACACCACACAGACACAGAGGCTTTTTTTCAGTAAGAGAAACCACCCCCCCGCAAACCCACCACTGGGCTCCCACCACCCCCGTGCCGGAGCACAGCTCTTCACTAGGACCGAGGCTCGGTCTGCACGGAAAAGGACGGGCTCTTCCCTGCAGCCGAGGACGCCCCGCTTAGCAGAAGCGGTGCGGCAGCCGGTGCCTCGGGCGGCCTTCCGGGGCCCACGCCGCGGGGCCGCACACTCCGGCGTTAAGGCGGCACTGCGACAGCGGCTCTGGCCTCCCTCTCCCGCCACCCGGAGCTGTGACGCTGGATGGCCGCCGCTCCGCTGGGGCACCGGCGGCGGCAGCGCTCTGCCCCGCGCCGCCGTTATCCGGACGGCCGACCACGAGGACCCGTGTCGCTGTCCCGCACCGCGCCTGACCGAAACGCGGCCCTCCTGCCACCGCTGCTCGCTGCTCACCTCCCCGGCGCCGGCACCGCACCGCCGCAGCCAGCAACACCGCCCGCGCTTCCGCCGCGCCGCGGACTGAGCCGGCTGCTCCTCCCCGAGCAAGGACACCCGGGGCGCGGCACACCAGCCGCCGCCATCGCCCGATCGCGCAGCCAATGGTGCGCGCCTGATACGCCCACCCGGCACAGCGTCACTCGCTGCGTCGCCGGGGCAACGGCCGGGCGAACGCGGCACAGCTCGAGACTCGATCAGGAGCGGGGAACACGCCATCTCGCCACGGGCCGCCCGCCAATGGGCCGCCGCGCTGCCCGCTCCGGGCGCCCTGATTGGGCGGCAGGAGGCGACTCGTTTACATATGGCGATCGACCGACAAGCTTAGCCCAACCCACCCTGTCCGCGGGTCCGCCCGCGGGAGCCCGGCGCGCTGGGTCGCGGTGTGGGCCCGCTTGTGGGGAGCGGCGGTGCCCGGCATTCAGAGGAAGACTCCATCTATGCCCACTGGTCGCTGGCTGCCCAAGGGGCAATGCCGGGTTTGGCTCACGAAGCACAGAAAGCCCCCCTCTTACTCTCTTAGGGCACCCAGTCAGGTGTAACGCGCCCTCGTGTAACAGCAATACGTTGCTCCCATTCTCCACGTCCTCTTTGTGCTGCTGGGTCTGAGCTTGCAGGCTAATGTGTTCAAATACAACCCAAAATACAATCCACGATGATTTTACTGTGGGGGATCTACACCCCAGAGTCTACAAACTCACTTCTTAACACGAGCTGTTTCATTTAGAAATATTTTTGGTAGCTCCAGCATTAATGGGATCCTCGAAAAATCTCATATGCCAATGGAAAGGTTTCCTGGGAACTCCACCCAAAGTAGCTGCTGTCAGCGACGGCACCGGTCGTGCCAGCTCAGTCTTTCAATGCGTAAATACATTCTCATTCTCATCTTTAATGTGACACTTACAAATCCTACTAACTTCTTAACAGTGTCCATCATCCTTGCCAGCTTCTCTCTTAACATTCATGTTTTCTTGAGTATCTCACCTTTGTTACCTGAAGAGTGAAGTATGTTTAGTGAAATTTCTGGAGTAATTTGATAATATGCACAGCAATTGCTATAATGGCATGTGGATATGAGTAACTCAAGCAACACAGCAACTTGTACACAGCTGCAATAATTACGAGCAATTGATACGAAATTTAAATATCCTTCAGCATCTTGTCCTGTTTCCACCACTTTTCCCATAGCAGTAGGTGATGAATATGATTTGGCAAGTACCAAAAGGCCAATTTTACCATCAAGTTCACCAGGAGCAGGAGACACTATGATGATTTAAATTTGCACAATGAAACCACATCAAATACCACCCAGCTTTTATGCCTGCAGCTCTTGCAGTGCCCTGTCCACAGCTGGGCTCCCCACAGACCCTAGGCACAGCTGCGGAAGGCAGAGCTGGGGCAGAATCTGTGCTTGAGGATAAACGTTGCTGTGGTTAACAGGTGATTGCTGGGTTATGTATAAGAACGCTACTGAGAATACTGTGACAGTACTGGCAAGAAGTGATTTGATTCTCTCAGATATGTTCCTACTCTTTAAAACATCAAATCACAGCACCAGCTAGGTTGGAAGAAAAGACCTTTAAGACCTTCAAGCCCAACCACTGCCCACTCACACTGCTCAGGAGAGCAGATGAAGTTAGCTGCTTAAAATGTGGCCATGGAAGTACAAAAATTAGGAAAAGAGAGCAATTTTCGATGACACGTGTATGAGAACTTTGAGCACTTTGTGGCTTTGCTGAAAGATGTGCACAACCAGCCTGGATCAGGAGCCCAACGCTAGCAAGGAGGTGCAAACCCTGCAGAAGGGCAGCCCCAAGCAGGCCAAGGCTAGTCGTGCGGTAGGAGACTCAGATCCGTCTCTCAGCAGGGAAACCTGCCTTCATCTCCTGCCGCCAGCCCCTCCGCTCCTGCTAGCGCAGTAGGCAGCGCTGGTTGCGGCCAAGCTCTCCCCTCCCGCTCTGCCTCTCCCTGCCCGCGCCCGGCTGGCCCGCTGCAACGCGGAGCTCAGGTTGCACAACATGGAGGCCGCCGCCTGCGCTGAGGGGAGCCGCGCGGCACGCGTCGGACAGAGACGGCAGCCGGGGAGAGCAGCGGGAAGCGGAGCGGGCATGAGCAGCGGCGGCGGCGAGGACAGCAGCAGCGACGAGACCATCGTAGAGGCTTCCGTGCCGGAAAGCGAAGAGGAGGAAGAGAAGTTACTCCGAAGGACGAGGTAACGCGGTGTTGCTCCGCGCAGCGAGTACCTGTGCGAGAGGGACACCAGGTGTGGCGGCGGGATGAGGGGCCGCTCCCGCTCCGTCATGAGGAGAGGCGGACCGCTGACCTCGGGCTCCCCGGCGCCGCGCTTCACCCTGGCACGGACAGCCAGATGCGCGAACCATCCCTCCTGCGCCTGACAGGAGGCTCTTCTCAGTTATTTAATATATTTAGTTTGGGTTTGGCTTTCCTTAGTTTTGGTTTTGGTTTGGTTTTTTTCCTCTGTTTTTTATGCCCCATGTCACCGTAGTTTTCAGCTCTGCAAATGGCCCTGTGCATTTTCCACAACACACCTGGTGGGCCTCCGAGTTTGTAGCCTGCAGGGCTCCCAGATAACATTTTAGTGAGCAGGCATGAAACGTATCAGAACCCAACTCAGAAAAAATAAAACCCACAGTATTTAATACGTTTGCTACTGATGTTAACTTCTCCACAACTTTAACTTGATACCATTTTCATGACATTATTTCTTATATCATCGTAAGACATGGCAGAGTTGAAGTTACCAAGCAGCTGCACTTCTTTGTACTGTCCTCGTGGCCCAGTATTGCTTGGAAATCTGTAAAACAGTGATGTGCCTCCCTACCGCAGGTTTTCCATGCAGAGTATCAGGTGTATCTTCACAGTCTGGGGTTTTTTTACTGTTGGTATTAGCTTGAGAGATGCACTCATCCAGTATGCGGTTTGGAAGTGTCCCCAGGGAGAGGCCAAGATGGTGCCCTTGGCTGCCTCAACTCTGCTTGGAGTTTATAGGAGTGAAAAGCAGAGCATGCAACTGCTAAATGGCCTTTTATTTTATTTTGCAAAGGTTGCCTTTGCTTAGTGAGGATGTGGATTTAAGAGCGGAAACAAGAAGTCATAAAGGTAAGACAGGTTCTTCTTTCAGCCTCTGTTGTTTTTCCTATGAATTGCTGCTGTGGGTGTTGGCCAAGTCCGTGTTACTTCAACATAAGCGTTACACGAAGTTCATTTTTATGAACTATATGCACTCCCTTAATTACGTCCATGGATTTAGCTCATTCTAGAAGAATGTTCAACACATTTTTAATATATGAAAAATAGGCTTGCTCTTAATTTCTCTATTTTTCCTAGGTACTAGTAACTGAGAATATCTGGCTTGGGAAGTGCTTGAACTATGTGTAGAGATATCCTTTTTATTTGGGTATGTGGATTGTGTTTGAGCAGAATAAAATAAATGGAATCTAAACACATAAAAGGCTTATAAATGGAATCTATATGTGTAATAGTTGTAGTTACTATAGTTGCACATAGTATTTTTTAAAAGAGCTTTAATATTGTTAATATATCCATTCTTTTTAACACAAACAAATTTGGGTAGGAATATTTAAGTGCATTATTTTAAGTATATTATTAATTTTAACATGAATGTGTGCACCCTCATTTAAAGTCTTAAAATTCTCCCTAATAATTCCCTTAGAGCAGGTTGCATAAGCAATCATGTTGTAGTTACATAATAGTTTTACAGGTACCTCCTCAGCATTTTTATGTAATCCATTTGACTTGTGTCCTGTACATTTTATTGCAGCAATACAGAGACTACCCATTCTGTAAGTGGCACAAGGTGTTCTTGGTGTTTCTCCAGATTTCTTTTTTTGGGTTGTCTTCTTATCAGTTTGAAGACCTGGGCAGGCTATTGTGGTTTTTTAATCAGCCTGCTCTGACTTAATGTGTTACATACAACCCAATGAAATCCACAGAAACTTTTCACATTACTGTGATTTCCTGATGCTGAACCTTTCATAGTTGCTCAGTGGTTTTGTCTGAGGAAAGATGCATCATCCCATTTTGAATTTGTCTGTGGTTATTCACTGGAATTAAAACCTTGCAACATTCAATATGCATGGTTTAAGGCATGTTTATTTGACTCATTGTTCAGTTTTGGGACTGGGGATTTGTCTGAGGGCTGGGTGGGGTTTTTTGGCCCATGCAAATGTAATAGATCATGATATTTTTAGCATTCTGCCTGCAGCAATTTACATTCAGTAAATTGGAATTAATATTCGTTGCTCATATATTTCTGCATACTCCTATAGTAGCAATTGGGTGATGAGACACATAACAAAGATTAATTTTCTGTATATTTTATTAATGTCAGTGACAACATTTTAGTTTGGAAACCTAGGGGTTTTCTTTTTTTCTTTCTTTTTTTTCATTTCCATAGGGAAGTTCTTCCTTTGCATAGTCATTAAAGTATTCCATATAGGACTACAAATATTTCTTAGTCAAGTGGATCAGGCAGCTTACCGAAATTACAGTTTTTAGTTTAAAAAACATAATTCAAAATTTAGGAAAGAGTTAATCTCCAATACACACTCAGGGAGGGTGCCAGAACACTAACTGATGTAAATTCTCCCCCAGCTGGTTTTATTAATTTCTGACCTCTCCTATATTGTAGTTTTAAAATCTAGTTAGATAGACTGTTTAACCACTTAAGCCCATTGCATATCAGAAGCTTTGATGCCTATACCTCAATTACTGGGTTATGTAGAAATTTGTGGAGTTATGGAATGTTATATAGAAATTAAGGCAATCAAAACTTCCTTTAATTCTAATCCCACATGTCACAGTCTCATTCCTACAATTACTGTAATTTTCTTGTTTGTTTGTTTGTTTTCCTAGGAATTGCTTCTCCAGAAATCTGTTTTATACCAAAATTTTGTGATCACTCATATAGTCAGAAGCAGCAACAGATAAATCCAGTAAGCATAGAAATTATGTGTATCCTGCTACACATACCTAACTAATAATTGTTAATAAACTCACTGGGGCTCACATTCTGTATGTGCAAAAGAACCTGGTGGTTTGCAGCTGAAATGAATTTTATGTCATGACAGTTGTCACATGTGTAGCACATTCTCTCCTGGAATGTATCAAAGTCTCTTTGCTGGTATTTCATGGGGGTGTATGTAAGGAACAAGACCATGACAAAGATAAAGAAGCTGTGGAGGACAGAGTTTTTAATATGCTCCCTTCAGAAGCTGAAGGACAATTATCTGAGTTAACCATGCGAGAATACACCCTTCAGTTATTTATTATGAGATTAGCTGTGATCCATTGATTGGACAATTGTTTCTTTAAAAAAGATAATAATCTGAAATGCAAAATAGAATGTCTGCTTGCATAATGATGATGGGCGAATTATTCTACTCTATGGATAATTTTGCATTCCCTATTCTGCTAATTAGCCTGTCTTTCAATATGTTTGCCATATTTGGTATCTAGTCAATAAACTCTTGTTCAGTCGAGCAATCAGTTTTCCACCTGCATAGGAAACACTCATGAAACAATTAGAAACAAACAGGTTTCTACTCTGTAACTGTTAGACTGTCTTTAGTGTTGTGGATTCTTCAGTCCAAAGGCCTCTAGGTATCCTTATTCCAGTATGAGAAGAGTTTTTAAAAGAACTAAACTGCTCTCTAGGGGATGGAAACTACATTGAAAAAAGACACTCCTTCTACTGAAGTGAATGTTTTTACAGAGCATTATAGAATTGCAAATAAATTTCTCTCAAGTGACAGCATGGGAAATAGTGAATAGATCAAAAAGAAGCTATTATTTCAAAGACTTTTTCCTGTAGGTCTGGTTTGCTGCTTGCGTGTCCCAGGATTGTCTTGACTGAAGTTTATCATGGTTTTCTAAGGACAGAGGGAGTGAGGGAAGTGCCCATTTACGCTCTCCCTTTTTGCTCTGGGAGCAGGGATGACTATCCGCTGCCTAACCTAAGTCTTTGGCTTTATGTGTCTCACCAGAGTAGCCAGTTTGCAATCTCAGAAAGAGATTCTTCCAAGTCTAAGGATAAATCCCCTGTCCACCAAAGGAAAAGTCATAAAAGCAAAGAAACCTAGTACTTTTCACCTAATAGTTTGGGAAACTCACAATTTTGTTTTGGTTTTGTTTGGTTTTTTCTTTTTTTTTTCCTGGGAGAGCTATATAGCATGCCACTGGCAGCTTGGTTATGCACAGCATGGGGACAATATAAAATTTAAATCTTCACTAAATGTTGTAAGGAACCATATTAGCCTTTCATCCTTGATACTTGCATGCATAGATTACACCAGTGTGGCTCTTCACAGAAAAGGACCTGGGGGTGCTGGTTGACAACCGACTGAACATGAACCAGGTTGTACCCAGACAGCCAAGCAGGCCAATGACATCCTGGCCTGTATCAGAAATAGTGTGGCCAGCAGGGCCAGGGAAGTGATTGTGGCTGCACCTGAAATCCTGTGTTCAGTTCTAGGCCCCTCACTACACAAGTGACATTGAGTTGCTGGACTGGGTCCAGAAAAGGGTAGTGAAGCTGGTGAATGCTGAGCACAAGTCTGATGAGGAATGGCTGGGGGAACTGGGGTGGTTTAGCCTGGAAAAAAGGAAGCTCAGGGGGAACGTTGCCCACTCAAACCTGAAAGGAGATTGTGGTGACATGGGGGTCAGTCTCTTCATCCAAGTAACAAGCGATAGGATAAGAGGAAATGGCTTCAAGTTGTGCTAGGGGAGGTTTAGGTTGGATATTAGGAAAAATTTCTTCACTAAAAGGGTTGTCAAGCTCTGGAACAGAATGCCCAGGGAAGTGGTTGAGTGACCATCCCTGAAGGTATTTAAAAGACATGTAGATGTAACGCTTAGGAACATGGTTCAGTGGTGGACTTGGCTGTGTTACGTTTATGGCTGAACTCAATGATCATAAAGGTCTTTTCCAACCTAAATTATTCTGTGATTCTGTGTAAGAAATTGTAAGTAAGACTTCTCTTCCACCAGAGATGCAGTAGATCTACAGACAGATTTTGTAGGATTCAGGTTCTTTCCAACTGACAGGTCGTTGCTGTTATCTACTAACGCCCTGTTCTGTGACTTGTTCAGGCAGGCCCCATGATGAAGGTTTGTGCTTTTCATGTTTTTCAGGGTCTTTCTTTTCTTGCCCAGTTTGGCCAAGTGCACCTAAAGTTGTTTGGTGGCACTTAGAGCTTTTAAGCATCAGTCTTTTTTGGAACACATCTGGAGTCCCCTCAGATAGTTGGCTGTATTAGTAAGTGTTCAAATGAGAAAAATAGTTTGAGTTTTGCATGAATTTTCTTGCCAAAAGCAAGAGAACAGGACAAAAGGCTGTTCCAAATACTTGCAGTCCATGGCCACAGATACTATTTGTGTAACTTTTATGACAGGAGAAGGCCTCTCAACCTATTGGCAATGCACTGATTTTGCTTAGAACCAATTTTTTTAGCAGACAAAATAGCTCCTTCTTCTTCTGAGATACACCATTGAGCTTTAAGTGTCTGACTGAGCAACATTACCTAGTCAAAGAGATTTAGTAGTTGTTCTGCTAACCTGCTGACCTTGCTTGGTCTCTGAATAATGTTCTATGTAAATACCAGGGCTGATTTGTACAAAGGGTATATTTAGCAAAGTCGGTAACTTTCTGCCAACTAGAGCACTGCAGTATTTTTTAACTAGATCAGTCTATAATTGTTGCACAGGCTGTTTCTACAGAATCTATTCTGTACCAGTAAGCCTTTTAGCAGTCCTTCTTACTGGGCTAACTCCTCCTGTTGCCCTTCATGTAATTGCTAAGATAGTTGTTCTTGCTGTGTTGAATATCTTGTGCAAGCCAAAGAAGTCATCACTTTATGTCCACACTAAGAGGTTCTTTCCCAGAGTTTTCCTGGTGCTGTGAGTGTTCTCCACAGTATGTCACTGATGTGTGTAAAATTACAGCTGTTACGCTGATAGTCCACTAGTAATACCCAGTCTTTGGCTCTTCTGGAACAGAAGTGTTCTGCAGTTCACTTGCCTATCTTAATCAGTCCTAGGTTGCCTTAGACTTTACATAAAGGCTTCTTATTCCAGGCTAGGGGAGATCTTGCCCTTATGTACAGAGACAAAAAAGCAGATCCAAGTTCCTTTTACTAAAGAGTTTTAATTCATTTTTTGTTGTGATATTAGCTCCCATTATTATGGGACAGTAAGTTGTCAGCTAAGTTCTTTAATTCTGCTTTTTCCACGGACATTGAGAGTTATATACTGAGCTGCACAGTCTCTGGAGTAGCACCCTGTCTTAGTGAAAAGAGGCAATTGTTACAAAAAGAGGATTAAAACTGGGAATTGAAATAAAAATACCTTGGTTTTTGGTCTTTTGATGTATAAGGCACCTAACATTTAAAGCATTCGTATCGTACTTGCATAGGTGTTTTCCTTCTGGGTGAGTGCTGTCATTTGCAATCTTGATTTATTTTCAACATTTTCTCAAATAGAACAAAAAAAAAATAAATTTAAGTGGAATGGATTTTTATCTTATTAGTGTGTATGTAAAGACTGGATCAAAAATTTCCATTTTCCAACTCAATTACAGAAGTATAAACATGTAATAAAGCTGAGAAAAATAATGAAGTACTTTGTTTACTAACTTGCTGTTTTTTTTTTCATTCAGATACTTCAAGAGGCATACACATCTGACCAGTCTCAATCTCTCCTGCAGTGAGTATAATAGGTCACACAGGAAGTCCAGTCAGGTGGACTATAATTAAACAATTAATTTCTAATTCCCTTTGTATGTTACTTTATTATAAATACTGTATTGTGAAGTAGTTTCCTTGTTTGCTTAGTGAAGCATCTATATTTATATCAGTGGCAATTCTGTTTCCAGTATGGATCAAACTGTACTTGTTTTCATTGGTGATATTACCTTCAATGGTATAAGGGTGTAAGCAACAGGAATGACTGTGAACTACTCAGGGATTAGGCGTTAGACAAATAAACAAAAAAATTGTAACAAATAAATTAGAACTTTCTCTCTTAGAAGCTATGGAATGATTTCAGCAGCAGATAAATTTATAATAGAAGTACAGAAAGAAGTAATAAAAATAGGAATGACCATTTTTTCACTGATGTACTAACATACTTAGCTCTTCTTAGGAAATCTGAAAGTCTTAGTTGCTACAAATGCTTATAAAGAGAAGTATGCCTTTAAAATAATTGCAGTAGTTTTTACAAGTAATTGTAAGTACAAAACTGCATAAATAAACTCAAAAGTATTGTAGAAATTGTCATAAACTGAGCAGATTACAATTGTTTCTGAATAAAACCTTTTTATTATATTGTTTAATTCCAGGGGTTGGATAAAGTGTCCATCACTTACTGAAAACATTTCTAAGTCTGGTTTTTCACTGAATGCTGCAGTAGAGGGACACCAAAATAATTCTGTAGGTATGTTGTATTTTGCACAAAACTGAAAGTTGCTCTAGCTGTGGCAAAATAATTTGAGAAGCTGAAGATGAATATCCCTGTTATTGATATCCCTGAATATCAATAACAGATGAATATCCCTGTTATTTAGGATCTGACTATATGTGGCCTTTACAGCAGTTGTTTAGTTTTCACACTTGTCTTGAACTACAAGTTATGTACTTGTAAGTATTCTGTTGGTATTTTTTGAAGAAATAAATGCTTTTCCTAAGTCAGTGGTATATTTTCAGCTTAAAACTATTTAGTTGCTTTTCTGACAAAAGTTACAAGCCACATGGTACTCAAGTGCTCTGTGGATATGTAAGGTAAACATGGATGTAACAGTTGTTAAGGTTCCTACATGCTTCTTACCACCATAACCAAAATCAAAGGCATCTGTAAGAAAGGAGAAACAAAAATGCTACTGGTGATTCTTCAGATCTGTCTGTCACCTGCTGTTAGTTGTACATCTGTTCATTCCTCTACTCTCCCAGCAGTGCAAAATTGCCCTGTTTTGCTGTCTCCCTGTTTGAGCTAATTTTTGCAAGCCCAGTAGAAAATCGTTCACTTCATTTCTGATTAGGAAATTCCCAGGGAGTTAAATGTATGTCAAAACATGGTGATTGAAGCACAGGGATTGGCATCAGCCCTTTCAGAGGCAGTTAATTGCTGGGTTGTTCTAGTTGTATTATCTAATTGCATTGTAATTGCAGAGAGCAGGGAATAGGTCTCATCCTGGGCAATAGACAGCAATTCCATCTGCTGATTGTCTTTGGAAACATGGGCCTCTAAGATGTGGTGAAGATGTGTGACAAAATAGCCCTGGAATATATTGTGGTGGCTAACAGAGCCTAACTAGAAACCTTGTTGTCAATCTCAGTTAGGGAACATGACTGTATTAATTTTTAAAGTTTGAAACTTCAAAAACCCAGGACAAGCCTCAGCCAGGAAATGAGGCTGTTTTATTAGAGATGATAACTTTCAGATGTGGAAAATACAACTGAAATATTTTACTCTCCTAAATTTAGATATTGAATTGAATGGATTTCAGAAAGATTCAGAAGAAAAGGTTAGTGTATTTTTACAACTGAGTGTATATAAAATATCATTTAATCAGTTTATATAGGCCATAATTTGCTGAATTAATATAGACCACATTTTACTGAAAAAATCCTGGTTCTTTCATTTCAAAAAGCAAGCACACAGCTGTAGAAACTGATGCTGAGTTCACTAGGTGAAAACAACTTGAGAGCTGACTTTTATTTCCTATTTTTTTGGGTAGGAACTGCAGTTAAGCTTGCCGGGCACAAGGGCAGAAGCATAACAGTAACAGGGAAGTAGGAAAGACATCACCATGACCCAGAATCTATAAGGAAGCCAAAGTAATGAAGAGTTTTAGTTACTTAAAACATATTTTCCATCAATGAAAGTTATGGGAGAGATATTAGGAAAGTCTTTGAGGAGGAACAGATTATCTGTAACTGTCCTTCTTTTAGGGAGTAATGACTTGTGGCCAAAAATAGGTAGTACCAGTCTATTTGATGCACCTCTTTGGTAGTACTAAAGCTGCTCATGAGTGACAGGTTTCACTGCTGATAAGGTGAAAGTGAGGTAATAGCTTTGGATCTATCTTTTCCCCCATTTTTCAACTCTGTGATGCTATTTTTATCTGCTTTGCAACCTCTGCATTGTTACCTCCTGTTTCTCCTCTGAGACACAATGGTCTCTCTGATTTTTGATTTCTAATCCCAGTTCACCCTGACTGGTTCATTTTTTTCAGGTCTATTTGTGCTGGACAGGGAAACTTACTGCAATTTACTCTGTTGCTATTTTTGCAACAAAAAGTAACTGCTGTTACCAAGTCCTACTGCAGTGTCATGGACAGTTTTGAGAATTTCTGACCAGTGGCATCAGCTGTATGTGTGCTAGGGAAACAAGAGGATCTTACTGGGTACATATAATGCTTGCTGCTATCTGCAGCTTCTTAGGAAACCTCCCATTAACTTAGAGAGGATACCAGTTCCATTATGTGTTCTTTGACATTCCGGTGTGGAGCAATTTACAGCAATATGCGGTGTAATTTTCTGCTGAAATCATAGCATTATGACTGTTCTGGCTAGTCCCATAGTTTTGTATCTAAAAATGAAAGGTTAGAATTATATATAAATCTATTTTACTTTCCTTTTTTCAGTCAGGCTAATTAAGGTTGTGGGAAAAAACAGTACTTGCTAAGATTCACTAAAGAGAAATTTAAAACCATTATGGCTAATTGTCCCTGTCTTGTAGCAAATATGATTGATTACATGGTCAAGTATCCCTTGTCTTGGAACAAAGGAAAAAAATGAAATCCTCTAGGCTGTTCCTTTTCTGAAATTACACTACCAGTATACAACTATAATGCCAAGTTTATTAAATCAAACATTCATTGTACAGAATTAGTTAAATACAACAATATTAAAATGCCTTAGAGCAAAGATTATCTACAATTAACAGCCTCTGTAGAACAGACAGATTAGGTGCATTGAGGATACCTCCAGAGAGGATATTGTAGGAGCCTGGACTAAAAAGATTGGAAATGGTCACTGCAGTGAATTAGTCTTTTTGCATATTGATTGATTTTGGCACTGGCAAGACCTGAGTCTGCAGGAAAACATCTTGTGAGACAAACTAATGGCTATCATAGGCTTGTGTATCCTGATTTGAAGAAAGGGCCAGACAGCCGCCTTGACAACCAGGCAGTGAGTCCCTGCATGTGTTAGTTTTGTATACTTACAAAAGAAATTAATATACTAATAAACTCTACATAGAAGTCCTGACATCCTGACAGCAGAAATTAGTCTTGCTGGCTTGTCTTGATTTTGGCAATGTAGCAGCTCTGATATGTGTTGTGGTTAGTCTGTTACTAGTGGATCCAGTACTGTTCGATATCTTCATTAATGGTCTTTAAAAAGGAATAGAATGCACCCTCATCAGGTTCAGAGATGGTACTGAGTGTCTGATACACCAGATAGTTGTGTTGCTATTCAGAGGGACTTGAAAAGGGTGGAGAACTGGACAGAGAGAAATCTCATGAAATTCCACAAGGGAAAACACAAAGTTCTACATCTGGGCAGGAATAACCTTAGACACGAGTACATGCTATGGACCAACTGGCTGGAAAGCAGCTCTGCAGAGAAAGATGTTGGGATCCTGGTGGAAAATAAGCAGACCATGAGCCAGTGACACACTCGTATAGCAAGGGTGAATAATATCCTGGACTGCGTAAGGAAGAGTGTTGTCAGCTAGTCAAGGGGGGTGATCCTCTCCTCAGAACTGGTAAGGCCACCCCCAGCAAGTTATGTGCAGTTCTGGATCCTCAGTACAAGAAAGATACAAACACACTGGACTGCATCCAGTGCAGAACTATGAAGAGGATTAAAAGACTGGTATATCTGGTTCCCTAAGGCCTTTGACAGGGTTTCCAACATCATCCTTCTCTTTAAATTGGAGAGATCTGGGTTTGATGGGTGAACTGTTTGGTGGATGAGAAATTGGTTGGATGGTCACATCCAGAAGGTGGTGGTCAGTGGCTTGATGTCCAGGTGGAGGTCATTAGAGACTCAGGGCTCTGTACTGGGACTAGTACTGTTTAATACCTTTATCAATGACATGGACAGTGGAATAGAGTTCACCCTCAGCAAGTCTGCAGATGACGCCAAGCTAAGTGTCGTGGTTTAAACTGTAAAACATGCAGCCTGTTCACTCACTTCTCCCTTTTTTCCCCCCCACTCAGATGGGGGGGGGGGGGGGAATGGGGAGAAGAATCGAAAGAATGTAACCCCCGCAGATTGAGATAAGAACAGTCCAGTAACTAAGGTATAACACAAACCACTGCTGCTGCCACCAGTAATAATAATGACCAGGGAAGTACAAGGGAAGAGGATACAACTGCTCACCACCCGACTGAGCCGAGAGAGAGAGAAGCTTCTGGGTTCCTGCCCCCAGTTTTTTGCATCCTGGGCATGACGTGCTGTGGCATGGAATAGCTCTTTGATCAGTTTGGGTCAGGTGTCCTGTCTCTGCTTCCTCCTGGCTTCCCCTCCTCCCCAGCAGAGCATGAGGCTCAGAAAGTCCTTGGTCAGACCAAAACAGTACCAAGCAGTAACTGCAAACACTGGTGTTATCAGTGCTGCTCCCAGGCCAAAAGTCAAAAACACAGCCCTGTACCAGCTACCAAGAAGGAGAAAAAAATGACTGTTACTGCTGAACCCAGGACACTATGTGGTGCGATTGGCACCTGAGGGATAGGACGCCATCCAGAGGGGCCTGGACAATCTTGAGAAGTGGATCCATGTGAGCTCCATGAGGTTCAAGAGGGCCAGGTACAAGGTCCTGCATGATGCTCGGGTTGACCTCTGGCACCGATACTGGCTGGGGGATGAAGGGATTGAGATCAGCCCTGCAGAGGAGGGCTTGGGAGTACTGATACTCTTAAGACCTCACCTGGAGTACTGTGTTCAACTCTGGACTCCTCAGCCCAGGAAAGACATGGACCTGTTAGTGTGAGTCCAGAGAAGGGCCACAAAGATGAAGAGGGATGGAACAGCTCTCCTGTGAAGACACGCTGAGGAAATTGGGGTTGGGCAGCCTGCAGAAGAGAAGGCTCCAGGGACATGTTACAGAGTATTCAAAGGGGGCTGATAAGAAAGATGGGACAAACTTTTTAGTAGGGCCTGTTTCAGGGCCCAGTTTTAAGCTAAAGGAAAGTAGATCCATACTAGATATAATAAAGATGTTTTTTACAATTAAGGTGGTGAAACTTTGAAACAGATTGCCCAGAGAGCTGTCTGATGCCTCATCCCTGAAAACATTGAAGGTCAGATTGGATGGGACTCTGAGCAACCTGCTCTAGTTGAAGACGTCCCTGATCATTGCAGAGGGGTTGGACTAGATGAGCTTTAAAGTTTCCTTCTAACCCAGACCATTCTATGATCTTTTGTATGAGGACAGGCCAAGAAAGCTAGAACTGTTCACGCTGGAGAAGAGAAGGCTCAAGGAGATCTTGCCAATATGTATGAACACCTGACAGGAAGGAATGAAGATGAGAGAGCCAGACTTCTCAGTACGGCCCAGAGAGAGCAATCAATGGAAACAAAAAGCAAAGAAATACCATCTGAAAAAAAAAACCCACAACCCCCTTTTTAATTGTGAGGGTAGCCAGACACTGAAGCAGGTTACACAGAAACCTTGTGCGTTTCCATCTTATGTAGATACTCAGAAGCTGACTGGATGTGGTCCTAGGCAACCTGCTGCAGCTGGCGCTGCTTTGGCAGAAGGCTGCACTAGATGATCTCAAGAGGTCCTTTCCAGCCTCAACAGTTCTGTTGTTCTCTGTGCATCCCTTATGTTCCACTATATAGAAGTAATCATCAGCTCAGATGATGTTGATCTTTCTGGCACCTTAACTCTTTACAGTGATTCTCTTGCGTCTGTGTATTGAAAGGTTGAATTCCTCTGCTGTTTTGACTCCAAGCTAGCAGATAGAGGAGTCCACTTAACATTTCCACTACATCCTTATTATTTATGCTTCAGTATTAGTCAGTCCAGTAGCATTTGAAAGCCACAGTTTGTGACACCAAATAGCCACTGATTTCTCAATATCTTTTTAATTCTCAGAACACATGGGAAAAAGTTCCTTGCATTGATGTGAATGCAGTGCCATCTGCTGGAATGGACAGGCCAGATTAAAGCTTGTTCCTGTAGTGCACAAGGAGAGGTGGATAGATACTTAAGGCTTGCTTGCTGGCCTTCATGCTTCATTGCAGTGAGTTTAACACACAGTTTTTATATCTGCAGACAAGTAAATTGTTTTTTTTTTGGGGGGTGTATTTTTGGTGAAAGCTGTGGTTGACTTCTCTGTCCACGTGCTTCATCTAGTGTGTTGTTCTGCATCAGCTGAGGCTGGCATTGACTGCGGCCAAGCTCAGCTGTTACCAGTGTATGCTAACTGGGTAAGATGAGGAAATAAGAGATTCTGGGCTGATGCCAGAAGGTCAATAGGATCTGTGCCTGGATTAAGGAGCTCCTTGATTTGTATTTGTACTGGGAATAATTAACACATGAGGATAGTGGGGGTTTTGTGAACACCAGTCACATTCAAAGTGTTGAATTTTAGTTGGGATTTGGGTTTTTAGGATCTTGCAAAATTGGTCATTTATGTCTGCATGATACTTCTGCATTAATATAAATATAAGTTTCACCTGCCTTTCAGCAAATGCATTGAACCCTTTTCTTAGGAAATTTGTAATGTACATACATGCTGTTTATACCACAGTTCTTCAAGTACATGAAGTCATGCCAGTGGTTTTTTTTTCCCCCAATTCTCTAACGCCTGCACAAATTAGAGAAGTAGTCCAAAAAGAAACTGTAATTCAATACAATGAAGTAAGGAGTCAGTACTTAAAAAAGAACAATTAGATACGCAGGTACAAGTTAGGAAATAGAAAACTAGAAAATAATTTTCAACAAGTTTCAAGGATTTACAATGGCTTACAAACTGAATGTCAGTTAGTGCTGTCAGATTTCTGCCCTTTCTGTTCTACTGTGTGTGAGCTTTATTAAAATTACATTACCAGTGGTTAAAGGATTCTTGCAGTGCCCAGTATTGCCACTTGCTGGCAGCAAGAGTCTAAAAATGTATTGAAATAGATTTCCTTAAGATCAAATATTGCTAAACAACAGCACTATTATATACAAATGTTATCTATCTAGAAAAAAATGCAGTTTAGTTCTGCTGAGGCATCTGATTTTCTGCAGAAGTATTTGGACCAGGGATAAGAAAAAACATCAAAAAAGCTACTAATTGGTTTTAAAATGGATGAATCTGTTGAAAACAGCTCAGAGTATTAGAAAAACAGTAGTAGTATTACTTTTCCAAGAACTGTTATGGTTTTGTGGTTCTGTATTCTGTAATTGTATTCCACAGTTCTGTATTGTGGAAACTCAAAAGTGCAGCCTCCAAACATATGCCTAAAGTTTTGAACTGAAGCTTGTGAAGCAGTAATGCTCCATACCTGTGTGGGATCCACATAATCACATACTCAAAATTCATACATTGTGTTTTACTAACCATGCTTTTATATAGAATCATAGAATCATAGAATAGTTAGGGTTGGAAAGGACCTTAAGATCATCTAGTTCCACCCCCCCTGCCAGGGGCAGGGACACCTCCTACTAAACCATGCCACCCAAGGCTCTGTCCAACCTGGCCTTGAACACCGCCAGCGATGGAGCATTCACAACTTCCCTGGGCAACCCATTCCAGTGCCTCACCATCCTTACAGTAAAGAATTTCTTCCTCATATCCAATCTAAACTTCGCCTGTGTAAGTTTGAACCTGTTACCCCTTGTCCTATCACTCAGTCTTTAATGAATAGTCCCTCCCCAGCATCTCTACAGGCCCTCTTCAGATATTATTGTGAATATGTTAACTTTCATTATTTTTGGGTGACAATGCCTTTTTTTTGAAGCCCTCTAATACCCTCAGGTCATTGGCAATGACATAATATCTTTGACTTTAGGAAAGATTTAGTCTCTCTTACTCTGGATTTTCACTGCTAGGGAAGTAAACAGCTAAAGTGCTCTACTTTTGAAACTGAGACCTCATTCTGACCTTTGTTGAGAAATCATATGAATTCTTAGGAAGGTTGTAAGTCTTGTAGTTTGCACAAAAATTGCGAACAAAGTACATGTATTTATATGGATTACTTCTCAAGTGAATGTTAATGACATGCTTTTCAGCAAGTCATTCCATTGCTTTTTTGTAAACATTTTTTTTAAATGTTTAGATTTCACAGAAATTAAGTAATGAAGATCTCTCTCCAGAAGTAAGCGTTTCTCTAGATGTCTTGGAGGATATGATAATAGTTCCAAATGAACAGACATCACAAGATACATTTCCATATGTTTTAGAAGACTGCCAGGGAACCTGCATGACCACTACTGACATGGATAACACAGTAAAAGAACATTCCCATGATGATGATACACATCTTTCACTGACATCTGTAGGGAAGATTTTCATGGAAGCATTCACTGAACTGAATATAGACACTAGTGATCTTGCTATTACTGATTTGTTGGCATCACTCAGTGATTCTGAGAATCTTAAAATGATAAACCCATTGCCTGATGATTTAGGTCATTTCTGTTCCATTGATTCATCAGCAGATGAGAGCAGTGATGCACTGCCATTAGAGCTTGTGACAGCTCTGAATGCCATGTCAGGATCTCCTATAGTGCCAAATGAGATACAGCTTAACACAGAGGAAGAGCAGTTAAATTCAGAACCTAGTATTCTCCAATTAGGTGATGACTGTACACAAATAACAAACAGGACTGAACCTCAACTTGCTAAAATTCAGATGGAAGAAATAAAAGCCTTAAGAGGATCTGACTTGCAGAGGACAACAAATGAGCAAGTATATACACCGTTTAATTAATACTTGAAAAAACATGTTTGTCATGAAATATTTTATAGAATAGCCAAATTACTTGGGGTTGTGAATCTTAGTAAAGAATAAACTGGCATCAGTAATTTACATGTTTAATACATTTGAATTGTTTTTTGTTTAAATATCCAGTAGTGTTTTTCTTGTTTTGATACTAATGTTACAAAAATGTCTGAGCTTGCTGGGATGGGAAATTCCAGAAAAGTTAATGCAGTGACTGATGTGGAAATCTATAATCAGCATGGGAGTTTCAAAAACTGGTGCCTTGGTACCTCTTCTGTGTCTCATGTTCTCTCGAGGGAGAGTTCCAAAGACCTACATCATCTCTGGACCTGGAGGGATGACATCTGCTGAATGTGGCAATTAAAAGAATTAATCAGCAAATCCTCCATTTTCATCGGTGTCCCAAGAAAGGACTAACAAGTTCTCCCACATCACGTGAAAGAGCTAGTATGCATGTTTGCTGAGGGTGTGTGCTAAGAGCTTTCAGCATTACTCAAGTGTATAATGAGCTAATGAGTACCCAAGTTTTGGCAGCTTGAGTAATACTTTGCAGCACATCACACTCTGCTGACTAAAACAGTGAATATACTCAAATTAGCTGCCATGTGATGACATATCTTTAGGGTGGGCTTTCTCTTCCTGATTATTAAAGATAAGCCTCTGGTATACATCAATCATTTAGGCTCCCCTTTGCACAACTTAGGAAAATGTGAATTATTATCATGTCTAAAAGTAACTCTTCTTCTTCACTAGTGGTAGGGGTAACAAGGATGTTAGTGTTGTCTACCTGGCTTATAGAAGGCTGAAGGTAAGTAAAGTCAATATCATCTGTGGTGGCTGTAGCTCAGGTATGGTATGTCTTTAGAAGTAACATCTTAGGTGGAAGTTTCTGAACCTCAGGTGAGACATGTTTCCTGATCTTGTACACGTATCTAGGTTTGTGCAAGAGTGAGATAAAATGGGCTAGTTTAAGATATCTTAAATATCACTTTATTTTTTAGGGCAGGAGCTCATGTCCATAGGAAGCTGAAATGAAGCTGTTAAGTCATTTCATATGTCCAACCGAGCATCTTTCAGATAGTAACAGCTTTTGTTCGCTGTCAGCCAGTCTAGATTTGTTGTTTCAGTTGTCATTCTGAATATCCAGATTTCCTTGTCTAATTGTGCCAGGGGCGCATACTACTTTAAGAGGGCTTCTCCTTTGGCTGCCTCTCTCTGTTGTCCCTGTAGAATTCTAGTTACTTGCTTAAGCAACTTCTCTGTTTTTTGTGAGCATACATATAAGACAATGTTCTTGGAGCTCTTGTGTATACCACCCTTGCTTTAACTGCATGCTACCAGTTCCTTGTAATGTTTACTTTTTTTTATAGCCTGTGGGTGATCAGCAAAGAGAGAAAGAAGTAACTTCAAATTACTGGAGTGCCACCTCTAGTGAAGAGCAAACTGTTCAGGGAGGTGCACATTCAGCGTATGCTGCCGCATGTGCAGAAGCAGCCCAAACAACATCTAGGAAAGCAATGCAGTTGAGCGAGACCTCCTCAACAGAGGGCAGAGCTCCTATTCCCAATCACTGCCAAATGCTTGAAGAAACTCAGCAGAGAATGTCTCACAGTGGCAGTTCAAGAAGAAACAAAGCTAAGGATTTTGAGTATGACAAAATCATGCATAATATTCTTAAATTCGTTTTTTAAATTAATGTAACATACAGAGTACTCATTCCTCATGTAAGTGCCTATAAATGATGAAAGGTAAAAGCTACCTTTTTATTTGGAGATCTGGAAGTAAGCTTCTCTTCTTTGTCTTTTTTCAGTACTACCTAGGTTAGCCTATATACTTGCATACTATTACAGACTTCCTTTAAAAATCAAATATATTGATGTTTTTATCTCTCATATATAGATTTATATAGAGAATATAGATTTATATGGAGAATTATACGTTTTTGTTGATTCTGAGCAAATCTCTTGTCAGTGAAATTCGTGAATCTACTTCTGAAGATAAGCAGGATCTAGAAACAAACATATACCAAGAAATAACACTGAATGAGGATAGTGAAGTTAAACAGAGAAGAAGGAGCAAGAGAATCAAAAGCAGACTGAGTGAGATATCTGTTGATCTTTTATTTGAACAACTGTACTGAATCATGTATCATTCATAACCTGTCCAATATATTGGGACATGGATTTATTTTAAAAAGATGGTATAAAAATTCATTAATTAAAATTATTGATAATTTCTCTCAGTCATTTAAACCTACGTATTGGCAACCTAACAGTTTTTTCTTAAGGAGTTTGTTCTTAAACTCCTTAAGAGTCATGAGATTTTTTTTTTTCAGCATGCAGGTTTTATCACAGCATTTTATATGAAAAAAAATTATGTATTATGAAAAGCAGAAGAGAAACATTTTCATGCAGAGCGAAAATGTAGATCCTAATATACATTTATAAATCCTTCTAAAATCTAGTGTTCTGTGTGCGACATCATTCTGAGGGCATTGCCATGCTGAAGAATTGACCTATTCAAAACAGTTCTTCCTATTTGGAATGCCTGATGTTGTTATCCTGTCTGTTTCAAATATAGCAGTATAAGGACTTCACTACAACAGTCATGGAGCATTCTTTTGAAGTATTTTTCCTTGCAGTGTGCTTTGTCAGAGAGAAAGATTGCAATTTTTCATCCTTTGAAGATGCATGCAGAGAAATTCATTGCCTCAGAGAGGAAGTGTGTAGCAGAATAAAGAATTTTCTCACTTAAGTGCTCACTCCAGCACCTTTAAGATTGGGGTCTTAGAAAGTGGTTTTTTTTAAGCCCACTCAGTCTGGATTTGTCTGTGCACCTGCAGTCTTTTAAACAGCTTGCAAAGTTTGGAAGTATTTGAGCTGTAACAGCTACATCTTGGATCTTACAGCATATGAGTAATTCTACCTCAAATTAACAAACCTTTTCTTTTACAGGGTTTTAATTACTCCCAGTGGAAGCACTGTTTTTATGAGATTTAAAGTTGTATGACTAACTGCTTATTTATTTCAAACTGACTTACTAATTCCCACTCAGAAAGCAAGCTGTTGGGTTTTTAGCATGATTTCTACAGAAGGAGTTGCATTGCCTATAGAGGTAGCTTCATGTTAATCCAATCTAGCAAGTTTACCTCCCTTTCACATCAGATCTAGCAGTCAAGTCTGTGAGTCGTCTTAGTTTGGTCATTCACTGAAGAAAAACCAACCCCATGGAAAGCATCAGTTTGGATCAGCAGGCACCACCTGTTTTGCACGAAGTCAGACACCAGGAAGGCAGGGCAGAAGTGATGGGAAATAGGTCCTGGGAAAGTAACAGGTTAAATTGGATTAAGTGTAACACAAAACTCTGCTTTGTTCTGTGTATGTCTGTGGTTTAATCCCTCCTGAACTGCTTGGCAGGTTTAGACAAGCTTTGACTAAGGACTGCAGTATCTTGAATGATTAAGGTCTTGCAAGGCTGGACAGGTAGAAGAGAGGGAGACTGTCCATGTGGTTAGCTGAGGAAGGGTCCTCGGTAAACTCATACCTATTAGATTCTAAAAATCTACAGAGACAAGAACTTAGGAAGGTTGGGAATTAATCTGAGCTCACAGAATATGACGATGTGCAAACCAGCAGAGACATCAGGCTTTCTGAATTGCGGCTCAAGGAAAACTATGAGTTTTTAAGGTCATACTTAAAATGGCTGTTTCTGACACCCAGATGGAGTATTAGGGCTAGTGAGCCAGATCTACAGAAGTGGAGACAAGCAGTGTATATAGCCTACTGTCCCAAGTTTTTTCATTAGTAGATGAGTTAATGGCCTAGGCTATGCATTGTGCTTTCTTTCCTCCCTTCTTTCTTCCCTCTCTGTTTTTCAGAAGAGGAAGTAGTCAGGATGCTCTTTTCCATAGCATGAGGGTATGCTGGGATAGCACTGCTGGTGCAGTACAGAACAGCTCATATATGTATTGGAAATAATTTAACCCAAGCTAAAAAACTGTGATGAGTGCTGTCGTGGTTTAAGCCCAGCTGTAACTCAGCGCTGTTCCCAGGCCAAAAGTCAAAAACACAGCACTGCACCAGCTACTAAGAAGGAGAAAAATGACTACTACTGCTGAACCCAGTACAAATGCATAATGGGAAATCATATTTGTTTTTAAAACAATATGCTGAAAATTAAAAATGGTATCTTTCTGCATTTTATTTTTTGCATTTAGTCCTCTTATTCCCAAACAGCTGTTCCTTTTGCTCATTGCAGAAATGGCTGAACTGGTTGTTCAGTAATGGGTGAAAGTAATCCAAGGGAGCTAATCTCAATCACTATCATAGTGTAACTATTCCTTGCTCACAAAGTGGAGTTTTTGAAATACAAATGAATACAAAAGAATGGCTGATAAAGTTGATACTTAAGAAAAGAGAAAATACTGAATAACTCACTAGCTATTGAAATTCATGTCTTGTAATGAATTGTAACCTAGAATAGCAGTTTCATTATCCAGTGGGATACAATGCACTTTGAGAAAATGTCATTAAAGGGACACACTTCTACAAAGTCATATTTCTGTGCGTTGAATTTCAGTTGTTTTGCTATGGAATTCACTACGACATATTTTATTGAATAGTATTACTATTTAATTGATTTTTTTTCTGAGATACTTGTTTCTACTAGATTGAGGGACCATTTTTTTCTTCAGAAAGCTTATTTACTAACTTTATTGCAAGCTGAAAACAAGAGAGGAAAGATATTTTTCTCTTCCACAGATCTTTCGCATTATTTTTCAGGACAAGAAGCCTTTGGTAGGAATTCAGGAAATCCAGGTTGCCCCATTTCACTTTCAGTCATCCATAGGAGGAATCAATATGGTGAAACCTTACTGCATAGGGCTGTTTCTCATCAAGATGTAGACCTTGTACATAACATAATAAAAGCCGGTGGAAATGTAAATATTCGGGATTATGCTGGTAAGTTGCAGTTGTGCCAAAATACTATTTCAAAACAAATGCCTACCAGTAATAAGTGCATATTATGAGTCTGTGCAGCAGACAAGACACTAGGTTTGTGGCTAGTCAGTAGATTATTAAATTTTTATTAGTTTAACTTGGTAATTGATCATGAGAAAATATATAGACCTATGTATAAAAGTATATTTAAAAAAAAATTCATTTAGAAAATAATCACTTAAAAAATTACAAAGTGATGCAGTTGAGTTTGCATAGCCTTGATTCAACAGTCGTGTTCATTTTTATCACAAAACAGTCTCTGAGTTAAATAGTCAGTGTAATATTTTTAATTTTTTTTTTTTTGTCCATTTTAGTGGCAACTTGAAATACCAAGATTTAAATTTTCCAGTTTAATTTTTCAGGGTCTGTGATTTTGTTCCTTGGATCTTAAAGGAAGTTGTAGCTTCATAATTTAGCACTGCTTTGATTTTGTAAAGTTCTGAGTACTTGGAATTTTGCGTTTTTACTTCATCTTTGGCACAAAAAAGAAAAAAAAGCAAGACAAGTAGTGGCCAGCTGTGAACATTTTGGTTAAAGCAGTTCACTTTATCTGGCTTCACTTGTGATATGCTGTGTCAGATGTTGCCAGACTCTTAAGGTGTCAACTGATTGTTTCAAATGTAAAACTGTTGTTCCTGCTTTTGCAGTTCAGTATCTCATCCTTTATGCTCTCTAAATTTCCATAACAATAGAGAAAATGGACTCACAGACAGTTGGCTCATTTGGTAAAAAACTTTTGAGTCATTTTTAGAATGTTTCCATCTAGTGCAGTGGCTAGGATTTCACAACTGTTCTGTGAGAATAGCAATGACAAAAAATGTTCTGCAGTTGAATGCTGTTGCATAATGCTGGCATATAACAGACCGAAGTTAAGGTAGAAAATCTTTGTCTTTTGAAAAATATTGTGATGGATTGGGTAGCAGCAAATTTCAGACTTTTACAGCATAGGGCTCAGGCATTAGAGCTAAGAGTGGCTGGTAATGCGTGTTAACTTGTAGTAGAAGTATATAAGAAAGTATTTTTATAATGGTTTCAAAACCACCTGCTGATGTCAGGCAGAGAAGTGTTGCTAGTGTGGGTTAAGTTGCAACCTCTGTGGTCAAGCGTACTAAAGGCTCCCTGGTTTCAGTTTTTGGCCTCATAGATACTTCCTTTTTTGCTTTTGCACATTTTGCCAGGCCACTGTTTCTTCATTGCCCAGACTCTGGCAGCTATTTTTTGGTTCAAAAGGAGCACAGCTGCACAAAATTTGTTTTAATTGAACTCCTTGAAAGGATGAGAGGCTGACCTATCCCAACTTCTTTTGGTAGTAAAGAAGGTATAATCAGAAAGAAGTACAGAACCATAGAATCATAGAATGGTTTGGGTTGGAAAGGACCTTAAAGCTCATCTACTTCCAACCCCTCTGCCACAGGCAGGGACACCTTCCACTAGACCAGGTTGGTCAAAGTCCCATCCAGCCTGGCTTTGAACACTGCCAGGGATAGTGCTGCCACAGCTTTTCTGGGCAACCTGTTTTGGTGTTTCACCACCCTCATTTCTCCCTACTGTCATGCTCCTTTTGCTGCAGCCCGGCATATTGTTGGCTTTCTGGGCTGCAGGTGCATGTTGCTGGGTTGTGTTGAGCTTCTTGTCAACCAGCACCCCCAAGTCTGTTTCCTCAGGGCTGCTGTCAATCCAGTTCCTGCCCAATCTGTAGTTGTGCTTGGGATTTCCCCAACCCAGGTGCAGGACCATTCACTTGACCTTGTTGAACTTCATAAGGTTGGCATTGGCCCATCTCTTAAGCCTGTCAGGGTCCCTCTGGATCACATCACTTCCCTCCAGTGTATCAACCAAACCACACAGCTTGGTGTTATCGGCAAGCTGGCTGAGGGTGCACTCAATCCCACTGTCCATGTTGCCACAAAGATGCTGAAAAGCACCAGTTCAGTACCGACCCCTGATGAATACCACTTATCACTGATCTCCACTTGGACACCGAGCTGTTGACCATAATTCTTTGAGTGCGACCAGCCAGCCAGTTCCTTATCTGCTAGGTGCTCCATCCATCAAATCCATGCCTCTCCGATTTAGAGACAAGGATGCTGTACAGGACAGTGTGAAATGCCTTGCACATCCAGGTAGATGATGTCAGTTGCTCTCTCCTTATCCCGTAATTCCATAGAAGGCCACCGAATTTTCAGGTATGATTTGCTCTTAGACCATGTTGGCTGTCGCCAATCACCCTCTAGGGACCCTAAGGTCCATAAACCTTAACATAGTTTCCAGGAGGATCTGCTCCATGATCTTACTGGGCACTGAGGTGAGACTGACCAACCTGTAGTTCCCGGGATGGTTATTTTTAACTTTTTAAAAAATGGGGGTTGTATTTCCACTTTTCCAATCAGCAGGAACTTCACCAGACTGCCACAGTTTCTCAAATATGATAGAAGATGGCTTGGCGACTACATCCACCAGTTCCCACAAGACCCACGGAGACATCTTGTCAGGTCTCATGAACTTGTGTACCTTCAGGAGTTGCCAGACTTGTGCCACTTTGAAATGTACTTTCATCTTGGTCTCTTTGGGAATCATTGTTCTGATCATTATATTCTGCTTCTGTGTCTTTTCTCTTCTTGAACATACTCCACCAGTGATTGTGCATATCTTAGCCTAGTATTTTTCCTTATTCCTGTGCTACAGTAACTTACTGAGTTCTCAGGTTCTTTTCTGTTTGGGTTTTGGGTTGGACTGGGTTTTTTCCCTCTGTTTTATTTCCTAGACATCAGCGTGTAGGATATGGACAACATGGAGGAGATACTGTCCGTACTCTCAGTTTGAGTTGTGATCCACAGTACCTTAAGGGAGCTGAAAAAGTTACAATGAAATTTGTGTTTCACCTTCTTCTGGAGCATGCAAAGTGTCCTCAGAGAATGATGTTGCTAAACTCTATCAATTGTACATGCTGCAGGTTCAATTTTTAACTTATTATCTCAGACTTCTGATACTTTTTTACTGAAGAAGAAATAGGTATTTTCTTCTAAGCGAACCTTTTTTATCCTCAGCTTAACACATATTGAGCTTTTTTGCTCCAGAGTATAGAGTTAGTTGAGTTTTTTAATGAAATAGTCTCTGTAAAATGGAAGTTAAATGTTTTACAGATTATATGGTTATAAAACCATTCATCTTGAAGCACTGTCAGCATTAGGCAATGTAGTAAAACTTAGCTGAGTTTCAAGCATTTGGGAGCAAAGCCTAAAAGCATAAGATTTTTTAGCAGCTTGGTGCAGCATCCTGTGGCCATAACAAACACAATCCTGTACAGATATACAATATTCTGGGTTGGGTGGTATATAAAAGATCCTTGGGAGTTTCACTTTCCAATGAAATTAAGATAACTTTGCACAGTGGGAGCAGAACAGTCTTAATAAGCCAGATTCACATGCTAATTAACATATTTAGTATGTGAATTAGGCCCAGACAACCTTCTGATGATGAGAGATGGTAGAAGAGTAAGTCTGCCAATCAAAATGGTCTTCTGGAGGGCATGATGGTTTGAGAGCAGGAAGGTAGGACATAGAAAATTTTCTGTTTTTTCCTCTTTTCTCACCATTCAAACCCCTGTCACATAGTGAATGTTTAAGGAGCTGATGCAAGGCTATGATAACCCAGTTCAGAGAGTTACATTACATCTTTTATCCATCCATCCACTCCATCCTTCATGGAGTAGAATTGTTGTATGTGTCATGGATCTCATATCTTCGTTTATTATATATAGAATCATAGAATAGTTAGGGTTGGAAAGGACCTTAAGATCATCTAGTTCCAACCCCCCTGCCATGGGCAGGGACACCTCACACTAAACCATGTCACCCAAGGCTCTCTCCAACCTGGCCTTGAACACCGCCAGCGATGAAGCATTCACAACTTCCTTCGGCAACCCCTTCCAGTGCCTCACCATCCTTACAGTATATAGCTGGGAATGAATATGGAATTTCAGTAAGGATTTTTCATTACTTTCTTCAGGCACTCATACTGTTTTTGGGTAGTCTTAGAAAACATTTCTGTTTGGCAGTAAAGAGTCCAGGTCCTTATTTTGTCTCTTTATCACTTGCCCTCTTCAGCATGGCTATGTAAATAAAAGGGCACTATCAAAAAAATTTCCTTTTTCTTAAAATAGAACTTATGTTTTATTAGGGGAGAAATTACTAAAATGTGGCTGAAATAATTTTTATTCTTTCATGACAAAACTATCAAATCTAAAACTAATTCTGTTACAGCAGCATGTGGTTCTTCAGTAAGGGCAGATTTTAACAAAAGGACGAGATCTACCAAACCTCGTGACTTTTTCTTAAACATTTCTTCTTACAACAGTTTTTACCTTTTCATTATACTCTCCCAAACATTTTTCAAGTAGACAACCTAAAACTGACATAAATTTTTACAAATTATTTCACACAAATATGAAATACAGGTTTTTCTTTTTTGTAGGCTGGACTGCACTACATACAGCAAGTGTGCAAGGCTCTCACAGGATTGCAAATGAGCTTTTGAAAGCAGGAGCTGATGTTGATGCTAAAGGATATGAACAAGTGACACCATTGCAAGATGCAGCTAGGGAGGGCCATTATGAGGTATATTCCAAACCGAACATGAATTATGGTTTAGGAATATAAATTATTGTTGTTGGACTTAAAAGGTCATATAATCCTTTTACACATAGCTGGTCTTTTCAGATTATGGATAAATTTTGGAGCTTTTAAGTCCTTTCTGACCGATTTCTGTTCAAACCATTCCATGCTTTACAAGATTTGTCCAAAAGCAGAAATCAGTTGGTTTTCTAACTGTTTGAGACAATGGCTGAAGTATTGAGGAATAGAGTGCTTCTGTTTAATAATGTTTCACTTGTTTTGTAGTCACTTTACAGAATAATTTATGAGCTGAGCAGTCCTCTGGAGTTTTAATTACTTTTTCATTATTTGATAAACACGCATGTATGGTGTGCAGCCACAGCCATGCACAGACATGTTATGTCTAATATCACATAGTATGGAGAGTTTTGAAGGCATAACTTTGTATTTTGTATGGTCTTAAACAGGAAGTCAGTAGTCAGTTTGAATTAAGTATGAGTTTTGTTGCCGAATGCGGTGGTTTCATAAGCCTTTGTCTGCATTGTGGATTCTCTTTCAGTCTGTCACTGGTTGCCTCTTCCTGTCTGTGGAGGTTCCTCAGGTGGCCCAGATTTATATAGGAGTTCTGCATGTCCCTTTCACCAGCTTGCCATTTCTTTCACTGGAAGTGCTCATATGCTGCCTAATACTTATCAATTTACAAGATTTTTTAGGTGGTTGTTTTTTTTTTTTATTTTTTTTTTTGTGGGGTGTATTAAGTTTTGTACTTACACTGGTCTTAGCTACATCACTTGGGGTGCCCCAACATCATTCAACACAGAGCTGTTACAGTTATATGAGCTGGTATATCCATAGGGAATCGTAGTACATGATGGCACTATATTTCCTCAGGACCAGTGTAGCCTCATCACTGCAGTGGTCTGTCAGACTTAATTTTTGTTACTTCTGGCTAGCAAAAAAATAGTGATAGTGATTCAGTAATACAGCTTTTGGTAACATGGTATTTGGTGCTGTTTTTTCAATGCTACCTCTTACAGGTGAAGTTATTACTGTATACTGGAAATACACCTTTTGACTGCTTTATTCATTTCTGCACCTACAATATGACAAAACTAATTTCTTATTTCAGAAAAATTGTAAGTGTATGAGAGACTTTCTAATAGTACAGTTAAGGGGGAGGGCATAGAAGTGTGATGTGTATCTGAAGATCTCATTAAGGAAGAAATGTTCTCAACATTACTTGTTGAAAAAAAATCTGGAGATTTGAGGCAACCTGTGAAGCCTAATAGGGGTTTTGCTGTGGATTGAACCCTTCTTTATTTGATCTGTTCTTAGCATGTATGTATTGAGAAAACTTCAGATTAAAAACTGGAATGAATTTGTAAACATGAAAATAATAAGATGATAGGATAATGATGCATCTAGGGGAATGCTTGGGGTCTGTTAACTAGAACAGGGATGGATTATTTGTCCTAGGCCTTAGATTTGGTTTTAGTTGCTGATGTTGTTGCTCAACAACAGAGATAAGCCCTTATAAGGAAGGAGTGTGAAAAATACTGTCAGAAAATAAGCAACATGAAAAAATCCCTTTTCCAGATGGCAGAGTTATTACTTTTTTATGGAGCTGATCCCTTATTAAAAAATGAGATGGGAAGATGTGCATTGGAGGAAGCTTCTGACCCAGCTATGAGGAAACTGCTTAAAAACTATGTAGCAAAATACAGAATAAATTCAGTAGCAGGTAGGATAGAATTATTCTCACATACCACATTCTAAATGGAGAAATTCAGAACAACTGTTGTGCTGTATTTCCTTAATTACTTCCAGTAGTTCCATGGGCTTTACTGTCTCATGCCTGAGTACCAGTGAGCACTCCTTGCCCAGCACAGTTGCTGTACATTGGCAAAATAAACCAGATAATGATGTACAGCTTTTTCTTGGGCTGGAGCTACCTTTAAATTTGATATGAAGATATCAAGCACAATAGCTGTTACCTATCTAAATGTAAAATGGTGACTTGTTGATTGTTGATGTATGACTTTAGAGGTAGAGATAAAATTTGGTTCTAGACTGGTATAGAGGCTGAATTTTGAAGGATCCATAAGGTAAAAAATGGATATAAGATTAGATCAAGATCTTGGGGGTTGCCAAGCTTTAACTACTTATCCTTAACTGCTAGTCTTAGGACTGGGACAAGAGTAATATTGCTGTAGGTAATAGCTAATGAGTTTGCGAGGGGTTGGTAGGTGAACATTTTGGTTAAGGTGACAGTTGGATTTTGTACAGTCTTAGGAATTAAGTTGAGAAGAAGGTTCAGAAGAGACTGCCTACACAACCAGGCAGTGTCCCTGTGCTCTTCCGAGGATACCTGTCATTTCATCTACTGCCTGTGCATCTCCTTTTTGCCTTCTAGTTTGACCAGCAGGTCTTGACTCATGCATGCTGGTCTCTTGCCATCCCTTGTTGATTTCTTACACCTGGGAATTGCAAGCTCTTGTGCACTATGGAAAGCATCCTTAAAGATCTGCCAGCTCTGTTCTGCTCCTTTGTCCCTGAAGGCAGTTTCCCAGGGTTAGTCCTGCTGACTAACTCCTTGAACAGCCTGAATTTTTTTTCCTAAAATTTAAGAGTCCTGACTTTACACTTCTCTTGACCTGTATCCCCCAGGACTGTGAACTCCGCCAGTACACGATCACTCGGCCTCTGCAACCCAGGCTGCCTCCAGTCTTGACATTACTGATTAGCTTGCTTGTGTTGGTGATCATCAGATGCAGTATTGCATGCTCCCTGGTAGACCTATTACTTGACTGAGGAAGCTATCCTCAGTGCATTCTAGGAATCTACTGGATTGCCTACGGCTTGCTATGCTGCTTTTCCAGCAGATGCCAGGGTGTATGAAGTCCTCCAGCAGGATGAGGGCTTGTGGGTGTTATGCCTCCTGTAGCTGGAATAAGAAGGCTTTCTCAATAGGCTCACCTTGATTGTGTGGCCTATAGAAAACAACATACACAAGGTTCCCTTTATTTCATTGGACTTGAATTCTTACCCATAAACTTTCAACTTGCTTCTGGCTATTCTTCAGAGACAGGTTTTCACAATCTACCTATTTCGTGATTTACAGGGCATCACTTCCACCCCTCATTCCTCACCTATCTATTCTGAACAGCTTGTAGCCATCAATAGCCACTCTCCAGACATAGGATTTGTCCCACCAAGTTTCAGTAATGGCAACTTTTTTCATAGCTTTCTGGTAGCACAGTAGGTTCCAACGCCGCCTTTTTGTTGCTCGTGCTTTGTATAGAGGCACTTCAGCTGTGCTATTGGCTGTGTAACCTTTTTAGAGGAACACACTTTAATTCCTCTGAGGTATTTCCCCAGTGTTTGCCTGTTGGCTCCTATTACCTCAGGAACCCCTGGCTCATCTCTGTAAGACTCCAGGTGTGCTCCATTGTATTCAGCGTGTGTCAGAGCATCAGGGTGAGGGCCATCCCTCTAACTTTGGTATGACATCCCACAGCTTCTCATGGGCAAGCCTGATATTATCCCACCCCCCTAACAAGTCCAATTTAAAGCTGTCAGTGAGCCCCACCAGTTCATGAGCAAAGACCCTTCTACTGCTTTGACAAAGGTTCGTCTGGCACCTGCAGACCTGGTGCCATGCAGACCATCCCATTATCAAAAAACCTGAAACTGGCGGTGACACCAGCAACAGCGCCGTGTATTAATAGACTGGGTTCATCTGTTTCTTCCAGTGTCACAGCTCACAGCTGGAAGGATAAAGGGGAAAGCTACCTGTGCACCAGGTTCCCTTACCATCTCTCCCAGGGCCCTGGTATGACATGTTGCAGCTTCATCACCACCCACATGGAAGAGCAATAGTGTATAATAGTCTGAGGACTGGGGATTCCTTCTAGACTTAAGCTTGCCACAGCCCACGCTGACCCATTGTTGTCCAACAGGCCTCTCTGATCAAGACTCATCTTGTGGCACTTCTTTGTACCTTTCCCTGACCTTTTAGATTCTAATAGAACCCTTACAGCTTGATAATTTTTTTTTTTTTTTGATAGCTAAATATGCTAAGTTACACACGAGATTGTGGGCACAAGATGGTACATATGTAAAGTAAAGAATTACAGTCTTTTCAATTCTGGTTTCTTTCCATATTTAATTTCAGGTGGAGATGACCCAAAGCGTATGTTAAAGGCTCAAAGTGTAGAGGATACAAACGTGCATCAGGTACATCTTTACAAAGAATCCTGATGTCAATATGATGCTGAACTGTTAGTGCCTTGATAGCAGTCTTCAGTAAACTGAAGGAGATGTCTGCTTCTCAAATGTGTTTTGAAACTAGCACATAACGTACTAAATGCTTCATAACCAGCAGGGGCTGAAACAGAGTGATATTCAGTGCAACAGGAATTATTTGACAAGTAGTTGATGGTCTTCACTTGTATTTGGGATAAGCTGCAGCCTTATGAAAATGCAAAGCAGAGACCATAAGCTGCCTCTCATAGACAGTGGTTCTTGCTGAGTTTTTGCAGATGCTGCGGATGTAGTTTACAGCAAGCATGGTATGTCAGTGGCTCTTGGTACTTGTGGAAACCTGACCGAAACTGCAAGATGTTGCCTGTCTTGAAGCAGTAGTATAGCTGCTGCTTGTCTCTGTGTAGTAAGTTGTGTTGGATTTCAACAGGAAAAGGTTAGGGAGCCACTTTCTTGCAGAGGGGTTTCACAGTTATGCCGTGAGACCTGTGTGGGACCTAGTGCCTCACATAAAGACAAGACACTGTGATCAGTCACATGGGTCACAGCTTATTTGCATATAGCACAACGGTTTTTTGCATTAAAAGCTGTACTCTCCCTTTCTCATTTTCTGTTCTTTGAACAGTGATACCTGGTAATATCTGAAACATATAACGCAGTGGTGCACAGTCACTTAATTCTTGCTTTCTGAAGTTTTATGTAGTAATGAAACTGTCCTTGTTATTCTTACTAATGCAGCCTACAGTGTACTCAGAAATGTTGTAAGACATGGTGTATAGACTTAGATTACGATTTAAAACAGTTGATTGATGAAGAAGGTGTTGTAAACATTTAATTGGGAAACCTATTACTGTGGCTGTGTAACTGATGATTTCAGTAGTTCTGTGAGCTGTTGCAGTGTTTATGTTCTGGCTCTATCTCCAGATATGAAGTAATGAATGGGATAATTCTGTAGTCATTGGCCTTTTGAGCAATTTTCTTCTGAGATTGCCTTGAGTTAATTCTGCATGGTTTTGCTGTGTTAATTCATTTTCTTTATGATTTGGTAGAATCATTGTAGATAGGTTTGCCAGCAATGTGAACCTGTAGCTCTGGTGTATGACCACAGAAGCAATGTAGTTTTAATTCTCTAAAGGCAGAGCATTAATTTGAAACTGGTTCAATTTTCAGAAATATATAGAAGTGTAAAGCACTTCAGTAACATTTATTATTGGATTTCACCCATTAATTTTTACCCTTTTATACTCTTATTTCTTAGTTCCTTAATTTCTTTGTCCCTCTATCTTATGAAGTTGCATAAACAGAGGAAATCTTAATTTTGTAATAGCACAGTTTTAGAATATAATAAAGCAATTTATTAGAAAATGAAATTATGTATATGGCCTATTTTATAGATAGAATTAAATACAGATTCAACATGATGGAGGGACTCTTCATTAGGTACTGTAGTGATAGGACAAGGGGCAATGGGTTCAAATTCAAACAGGGGAAGTTTAGATTGGATATAAGGAAGAAGTTATTTACTGTAAGGATGGTGAGGCACTGGAATGGGTTGCCCAGGGAAGCTGTGAATGCTCCATCCCCGGCAGTATTCAAGGCCAGGTCGAGCAGAGTCTTGGGTGACATGGTTTCATGTGAGGTGTCCCTGCCCATGGCAGGGGGATTGGAACTTGATGATCTTAAGGTTCTTTCCAACCCTAACTATTCTGTGATTCTATGATAATACTAAAGCATCAGAGAAGTTCTGCTAAAAAAGTGAGCAAAGCAGAAAAACAAATTTGGTGAAATGTAAACCCAATAAAGTTCTTTAGGATTCTGAAGGTAGAAACCAAATGGGGGAAAAAAAAAAAAAGAAGTTTAAAGAAGATAGATTTGCTGTTGTTACAACAAAGCCTACAAGGGTTACTACAGCCAAGGGTTAAACTATTCACAAATAGCGTCTCATGTTAGAGGGACCTCATGTATCCAAGTACAAACCAAGGAACAGTTAAATGGCAGAAAGTATATTTCCCTGATGCGGGACCTAATGAAACAGGCCACAGTGTTGACATTTCTGATCATAACTGTTGCATCCCAGTTAATTTGTAGGAAAACTGAGCTAAATGAGACGAAATTGCAACAGAACACAAATTCAATACTGGTAACAATGAACATCTCTTTACAGAAGAAAAGGGTAGAACTGATAAAGTTTCAGTGACTTCTGTTGTAACGGGAGGAGATTATCAGGTTACACTGTGCCACATCAGTGGTTTCTGGAGAAAAAGTGTCTGCACAGCATTCTTAGACTACTGATTTAGCAGAACTTGATTCTCAGTCAAAACTTGCTTTGGCTTCCTCTCACAATGTACCTGTTCTAAAGTTCCTACTGGTAGTCAAAGAGTTATGACAGTAATAAACATAATCTCAAGCAGAATAACAGTAGTAGTTTGAGTGAAAGGAATCTAAACACCGATCTGATAATAGAATTATGGAATGGTTTGGGTTGGAAGGGACCTTAAAAATCATTTAGTTCCCACCCCCCCTGCCATGGGCTGGGGCACCTTCCAGTCCCCTGACGAGGTTGCTCAAAGCCTCATCCAACCTGTTCTTAATTTCCTTAAATACATAAACAAAACCCCCTCAATTTAGAACCACAGCTAATGCTATATTGCATTTGATTATATTTCCATTCTTCCTTTTTTAAATTTCTTAATTTTACCAAATAAAATTTGGTTATTTAGATGACTTAGATAATTTATTTTGCCAGAGACTTGTGCATAAACTTGTGCTGCTCAACCACTGTTCTGTAGTGGTTGGTTGGTTGTTTTTTTTAAAACTGAGCAACTTGCAACTTCTTGTGAATGTATTTGTGTAATTTCAGAATGATTATTTACAAAACTTGACAAATCAAGTTAATTCTGATGCTGATGGAAACGAAATTAATAGATCAGCTCTAAATTTTAAACTCTCTTTGTCTCTGAACAGATTTCCTTACAGACAGATGAGTCAGAACTAGCGTGTGCAAATTGTCTGCATTCAGACAGCACTGAAATATTGCAACAGACTATTGTAAATGAGGTGCAAAACATTTATACTGATATATCTGGAGATAGAACCAGCTGTACTGAACAGACAGTTCAAGCAAATGCTGAAACACTGTTAGTGCAAGAGCAATTAGCAGCTACTAATGGAGGAAGTGTTTCTGGAAATCCTTATAATTCTACCAGTAGTGTACTAAGCAATGCTGAACAGAAGGCTTCACAACCAGAAGGAGGAGGAAGGATCCTGTTTAATGCAGAAGAAAGTGTTGAAGGATGTCTCATTGAAACTGAAAATGTTAGTAGTTTAGAGATTGAGCCTATAGCCTTACAACTCCATGAGAAGGACGCACTTCAAATTATTCAAAAGAGACCTCATCAGACCAGTTCAAAAGCAGATTTGCATTTTGGTGTTAATGCGGATAGGAAGTCTTCTTACTCATTTCAGATTGTGGAAAACATGCAGAAAGAAACCTCCCAGAAAACAGGTACAATGTTTTGTTTGAAAATATTTTTTTTATGAGTTTGCTGCGAGCATTCTGTGTATTTTATTATAAAACCTAGCTGTTGGTCCCCAGAGAATTTGTTTTGCTATTGATAAATAGCAGACACATGGAATGTCTTGTGGTACAATTATGCCAGATTAACTAGTTAGCAATTTTTGCTTTGAATTTTTTTGGTTGTTTTATATCTAAGTCCTCATTGTATTTACTAAAATGTGAGCACAATGGTCATTAGAACAACTAAGAGGAAATTCTAAAATACCTTCTTTTACTATCTAAGAATCAGTAAAAGTCATATTTTCGCAAAAAGATCTTTGAATTGTTTTGGATTCAGTCTCAGTACATTAACATATGATGACTAGTGGATAAAGGATTTATTATGTTGAAGTATTTTCAAAATGGAGTGAGTTATTGCAGGCATTTTTTAATCTACTATGAGGTGATAATTTTGACATTCATTTTAATATCAGTTACAATTACTGAGTGTTATGCCATAGTTACTTGTAAGTTCTTTTGTTAAACCAGCAGATGAAGTGCTTGCTGGAATAAGTGGGACAAAAGGCTCTGAAAAGAATGGAGACAAAGGAAATGCAAAGATCAGCATGCTTTCAGACTTTACTGAAACAGGAATCCAAAGTAGAAAAATAAGATTAGACTCTCAGGAGACAAACAAAAAAGTAGCCTCATATTCCAGTAGCAGCAAAACAAACCTTTCATCTAAGCAATCACGATTCAGTCAAGCAGCGGAACAGCAGATGTCCAAGAAATCAGGTGAAAAGTTGATAGTATTTTGTAAAAAGAGTGGAGGTCTCTTTCAGGCATACAGGAAGAAAGCTTTTTGTAATACGTAAGGGGAAGTTTGGAAAATTATGTAGCATGTTGAGCAAATACTCAGGAAGTTCCAAATACTTTATATATTTCAGAACTTCAGTCCTTCATCTTATAGAATGTGCATATTTATTCTCTTTTATTGTTACATTCATCAGTCTTTCAGCATTGTGGTTGAGGGGACGCAGGCTCATAATCAAGAGCTTTAAAATAACATTAAATTGATCCTTACTTAACTATGTTATGTAAGCGATAGTTTAAAATAACACTAAATTGGTCCTCAGTTAACTATTTTACATATCACAGATCAAGGCAGAAAACCCAGCTCTCTGTATATTTGGAATATGTATCAAATTATATTTTATGGACTATATCCTCATCAGGCACAAATCAGCATAGGCGCAAACTGTACTGTTACAATTGGTTTTAGCTGTAGTATAGAAAATCTACTTACATGAGGATAAGGATCTAGCAACCTCCAGTGGTTATATTAATTTCTGCCTGCACATGTTGTTTTCTGTTTAGCAGTTTCATCTCATGTCTAAGAAGTGTAGCCTTACTGTCACAATAGGGCTCTGATTGCTCATTTACAACTGATTGCTCATCCTAGCCCTCAAGTGTTTTACATTTAACTGCTTTTTTGTAAAGCTGCCAGTGATCTTGTGTACTTTGGTTCTTTCTGGAACCAGGGAACCATAGCACTCAAGACTTGCTAAAACTAAAACCTCTAGTTTAGATGGGATCCCTCCTCTCTTAAAACTTTTAAATGTAGTATATCTGGACCACTGATTCATAAATGTTTATGCTTGTACAACTTGGCATTATCCTGAACTTGCGTTGAAATTAAAAGAACTATGTCATTAGATGACAGGAATTTCTTGTGTAGCTTTGTCTTGATACGGAATAGAGTATTTGTCTTTTCTGATCGTCTTTGATAATTCTATGGTTTCTGTCTTGCAATTAGGAGCTTGGGAATAATTTTTTCTGGGTTTGATAGATTTTAAAATGCTGCCTGCTCAGCTGTCCATGACTATCTCCCTGTATTCTTTTGTTTTCCACAGTAGTTTTCTACAACTGCTTATTTATTCTTATTGCCATTCACTTCCCATGTTTAATTTCGCATTTACTGTTGCTTCCTAGTTCCCTTCATACACCAGGTTAGTTTTTGAATCAGTGCATCTGTTAACCTTGAACGTGTGATATGTTGTGAAGTACTTCCTAGCTATTATTCACATTTTTCTGCTGACTTTTTTTCTTCAAACTTATTTCTAGCTCTGTGAAACTTTGTCTTTCAAATAACTACTGTGTCAGTGTAAATGCATGCTTTGTATATACATACATAAGAAAAGTTTTTTTTCATATATATAGGTTTATAGAAGCTTGTGTGAATGCCTGTGTGTTAGCCTGTGGATATAGCTTTGGATTCACTTTTCCCAAATGTGTTCAGCAAAAAAAATTATTTTCTTCCTTGGATGGCAGTTATGTGTTGCTGAGGTCTATTGGTCAAACTGAAGTTGTCTTCGAGTGGGAAACTGTTAGCATTGAGTATATTGTATATATTTTGAAAATTAATGGAATTCATGCTCCTATGTCCACAAAATGCTTTTAAAACCAGAGTACATAGCAGCATGCATACTTAATACATGTAACAAATATACTTGCTCACCCATACACACACAATGCATGGACAAATACATCCACAGACGTACTATCAACATACTCAGTTGGTGATCTCTTTTTGTTGTTTGCTTAGTTACTCTCCTTCTCTTTGGGGACTTTGGATCCTCATGAGTCTTGTAAATTGGATTAAGGAGTCATCAGCCAGTCTATGCAATGTCCTGTAACACATGAGAAGAAACATTCAGGATCGTGCTGATCCTTTTCTATTTGATAGTCACAGTCTTCTCCTCTTTTCTACACGTAGCTGTACAGAATGCTGTTTCCTTTTTCAGTCTCTGGTAGTTGTGAACTTTCAACCCATCTTTAGTTACTGCTCTCTTGAGTTTTTGGACTGGAAGCTTGTATTTTCTTTTTGAAAAGAAAGAAGGAAAGGAGTAGGTGCTTCATGTTACCTAGTGCTGTCCAGTATCTGACAGTGTTGGCATGAGGCTTCCCTATTTCCAGATTGGTTCCTGTAATTGAATGTCTTCTTATTCCATTTGGGGGGGAGGGGGGGAATCCGTAGTGTATCTGGTGCCTTCCATCATCCACTGCTAATTGTTGGAAGAATAAGCATTCAACATAGAAATGATTCCTTTCCCTACAGCAATTCTTTTTGTAGCTCTTATATTCCTGCTTAATCTTTCTAAGGTCTATGTGCATTAATATATATATTTTTTTTCCTTTATATTTTTGCCTCCAATTTTGATTTTAAAAAACTTTATTCCATACATGTGTCTGACATTTTGGTTACCTCTGGAACTGCATTTCACAGATTAATTTTCGCCCTGAAGAGATTCCTAAGAGCTTTATCTAAAATTGAATTATTTCCTTCATCCCAGGAGAATGTGGCTGTTTGAGAGCTGGTGTGCGAAAGTATAGCCCTCTGTGCAGCTGAAGGCATTAATAGCTTTGGAGACTGGGACAGTGGCATTCAGATTGCAGCAGAAAAAAAGTGGAAGATGGGATAATGTTTTCTGACATTGTTGGGTTTTCAGATTTTTTTGCTGTCTCATGCTTTTTCTTCATTAAGTGGCTTCTGTGTCTCATCTGATTGTTTCTGTGTCCTAGTGGTCTTCCTGATGCTATTCTATTCTTGAATAAAAATGTCTTGTTCCTAAATGTCACATTCTCACTTTCATCTACAGTCAGTCACTTTGGCTCCCAGCTACACTAGGCTCCCAGCATTCCTATTCTGCTTATACAGAAGGAAGGTACAAACAGCTCACTTCTTATCTGACAGTTCAATTTGTGGAAAGAGTTGCCCGTTGACCAAAGTTCAAATGTCTTTTTGAAGGAGGATGTCCTTGAATCTCTAATCTGATTCAAATCCTTGTATCTAATCTGATTGCTGGTTACTGTAATCTCTCCATTTAATCTTTGTGCCTTGCTCTGACTGGATTTTATATTTGCCAAGTACCTGATCTTTCCTACTTATGACCCACCTGGCAATACATTCCATGGAGAACCAGTATTTTGTGATTCACATACCAATGTCCCATTATACTCTTGCAGATGTTTCATAACAGCCACAAACAGTTGTGCATGACAGCTTAACTGGAAAACTTTGCAATTATTTCTGTTCACTTGCAGCCAATATTGCTAAGGGTCATTAGCTTAATTGTCTGTTGTGCACCTTTTTTTTTATTTCCTTCATCTCTATAAAGTCCCTAGGACATACTGCTATGAATCAACGGGGAAGAAAAGGAAGAACCAGAAAGCAGATGATTGCTTTGGGAGTTCATACCCAGAAGCTTTTAGCAAAACGCAATACCTTATCTTACAGAAAAGTAGGTCTCAGATTGGAGGAGTATTTGAGTAATGTGACACTTCTGTGTGCTCTAGAATCTCAGTTTTCATTTAAAAAAAGAAACACTTAGCTCTTCTGGTTGCCAGGCTCTGTTAGCCAAGCATCCCCAGTGCGCAGAGGGCTTCCTGAATGCTTTCTGACAGGTTAGAATAGCCTATGGTCAGCTCCTTTTCTGCCATAGTATGTCTGCCACAGTGGCTGAACAATCTAGTTTAAAATTGTTATGCATATACCTGCTCTGTTTATCTGTCTTCAATATAGTTGCAGTATATCTGTCATGTTTTTCCAAACAGTCTTGGAGTACAAGTTCAGTAGTTTACCTTAAAGGAAACCTTGGAAAATCAGATTTCCCAGAAGGCAGGAGGGGCCTGAAGAAAAGCAGTTGTCAAATCATGGAAGACGTTTGAAAGCAATAGATAATGATAACCGAAAGTATTTGAGAAGACAGCTTCTCTGATAAGAAGAGGAAATGCTTGGAATACAGCGCTAATTGTTCATATGAATAATTAAGAAAACATGTGCAAGAGTTGCAAAATGCTTATTTAAAACCTTACACTTTCCTTTTTTTGGACAAATTACAGATTTTCAAGAAATCAGAAAAAGAACACCATGAACTTTTTAAAAAATCCAATATCACAATATTGCAACAGCAGGAACAGGAATTTTAAAAAAGCTAACATGCATGCTGTAGCTTTGGGAGATTTACTCACACTGTCTTTTTGGTAGCAGTTCAGGGAGGGGCTTGTCTTTATATACAGAATCAGAACTTTTTAAACCTGTTTTTTTCTTTGTATCTCTTCCCATTTGATATGTCTGTTACCAGGAGCCTCAGTTTTGGGACATGTCTGATGATCCCATGTTAAAATGTAATGTGCATATTGTTTGATTTATGAGCCAACAGGAGAAGAATTAAATCAAGGTTATTTACAGTTGCATGCCAAATGCTGCACATGTGTTATTGAAAGGCACTTCAGCTGTGTCACTAGGCATTAACAAAGATTTGTAATCAGTCTACGGGACATTTGCACATCACAAGTGTAAAAATACCTTATGTAGAAACCTGTCTCTTCCCTGATACAGAATTAGGAATGGAAAAGAGGCAATGGTCAAATCTTCACTTTTATATAGTTTCTTAAATACCTTCATGAAAGCATTTTATATATTTAGCAGGCATGTCTGGTAACTTTAAAGCAGCCCAGGGAGAAACGTATCATACTCCCTACCTCTATACAATATAAAAGTTCATCCTTGGTGCCTTTTTGGTTGATCCTTAATTCACTGGATCCTTGTTAAGTCACCTAGAACTGAACTGTAAATTCTTTTGCATAGGGTCTGTTTGTTATCTGAAGCAGCTGACAAGGTACTGTTAAGCAGTGTCTTCTAACCTTTTGTTATAGTGAATTAATGTTATTGAATAACTAAGACAACTATATTGCACACATTTACATTAATTCAGATGAGTTATGAAGCTTGTTTGTTTATAAGAAAACATTTTTGTTGTTCCTAATGAACACCCAATATGTGTTTAGAATCCTCCCTGTCTACCAGAAAAGAAGCTATAATTTTACATTCTGAAATTATAGGAGCTGGGAGAAAGTTAGCAAGTAAGAGAACTGCAAAAGGGGAAACTCAGCTGCATATTGCTGCTAGGAGAGGAAATTTGTCTTTGGTGAAAACGCTAATATCATCTGGAATTTGTGTCAATGAACAGGACTCTGCAGGTTTGAAAATTCTGATGGGCTTGTTTAATGATACAATTCTATATAATTTATAGTATATATAGTTTTATATAATTTGTGTAATTCTAATATAATTATGTACTCCTGATTTACAATGTAATTGTGAGGAGGAGAAGAAGTCATTCAGCGAGTACAAGCACAGTAAGTGAATCCCTGGATTTTGTATCTTAGCATGTAGGTAATGCAGCCTTTTTCTCAGCTGGGCATTAATCGTGTCTTCCTCCTTTGCTGAAGACCATATTTCCAGAGATGTGTATGGAAAGTGAACTTAAAAGTTTGGTGGGAGAATTAATGCTGACACACATGAATATATGCATGTGTGAAGCACATTCACACAAATCTTACTTCCTTAGGAAGCAAGGACAAAAATTAGATTACAAGATCATTTCTTCTTTTTTCTACCTGCATGTATAATGCCTTTCTGTTTTTATAGTCTCAGAATGGATGATATTCTATTCTGGATGCCTGGCTGACTTGATGTTATAAAATGACAGTGGCATTAGAAATCAGACTTAATATTATGCTTCTGAATTTTTGGAGTCTTCAACTCTGTTGGGCTTTTTTCATTATTTGTGGCAGTGTAGTAGAAAAGTAAGCAGTATTTTTCTGCTTAATATTCAATGCATTTTTCTCTAAAGTAAACAGAATTACAAATTTACCTTGGCATTTGAAGATGATTGTGTAACATTTATCTTAAAAAGAATAGTCTGTTGCTTACAGTACAGCAAATGCAGCAAAATGTGTAATCATTAATTAGTGATCTGTGTGGATTTTTCCAAATCAGATGCATGCTGTATGTGTCATCTTGCTTTTATTAGGTTGGACAGCAATTCATGAAGCTTCCAATAGGGGATTTACTGAAGTGATCTTAGAATTACTGAAAGCTGGCGCTAATGTTGACAGCAGAACTCTGGATGGTATTTTGCCAATACATTATGCTGTTTCTGGCAATTATTTGGAGGTACATTTATATTCGATTTCCTGTGACTGATTTCCAGCAGAGGGCCAGCAAACCAAAATCTTTTTTTAAATGAGGAAAATAAAAGTTACTAATACAATTTTAGTGTAGATTTGCATTTAGGAAATAAACTAATATTATTTAAAATAATAAAAATTGGAGAAAGAAATTTTTCCTCAGTAGTGAGAGTTGAAATTGTACAGTTAATTGACTTTTTCAGTCCAGCAGACATATCGAAAAAATTCAGAAGCTCCCCATGGTTGTTTCCCACATACTGGGCTTTTAAAAAATAACAGTGAAAGAGAGCATTCTCAATTTGATCATCTAGTCCAGCTTTCCTGCCACAGGCAGGGCCATCATTCATTAGACCAAGTTGCCCATAGTCCCATCCAGTCTGACACTGAACGCTTCCAGTGATGGGGCATCCTCAACTTTCTGGGCAGCCTGTTGCAATCTCTCACCACCCTCATTGTAAAAGATTCATTTTTGGTAAAGAAAAAATCTCTAGGCCTGATGTTTAAAACTCCACAGTCATTTTTCGCTGACTGGTCCCTTCTAACCCAAACTATTCTATGCTTCTATAGAATAGACTAGCCTATTTCAGTTGGAAGGAGCCTAAGCCAATCATCTAGTCCAACTGCCTGACCATTCAGGGCTCACCAAAAGTCAAAGCATCCAAATGCCTCTTCAACATTTACAGACTTGGGGCATTGATCACCTCTAGGAAGGCTGCTCCAGGATTTGATCACCCTCTCAGTAAAGAAGTGCTTCCTCATGTCTACCCTAAACATCCCCTGGTGCAGCTTTGAACCATTTTCACACTTTGTATTACTGAATACCCTGGAGAAGACCTCAGCACCTTGCTCTCCACTTGTCCTGCTCAGGAAGGTGTAGATAGCAATGAGGTCACCCTTCAGCCTCCTTTTCTCTAAACTAAACAAGCTCAGAGTCCTTAGCATGGATATGTCACAGGAAATGCCTTTCAGGCCTTTCACCAGGGTTGTTGCCCTGCTCTGGATGCATTCAAGAACTTTCACATCCTTTTTAAATTGTGAGGCCCAGAACTGCGCACAAATAAATAAAATGGTTTGGCACTGCGTGCTCCAGGGAACTGAGCGTTACACGGTGATGCCAGATTAGCTCAAACATACCTCTGCTGTTCCTGTAAAAGAGCTGATACTTGATCATATTTATCTTTTCTGTGAGCAAAGATAATGAAAGGGATTATTCACAGTCCTTGTACCAAAATATCAGTATGGTTCTTGCACACATGTAAGCTATTATTCAGTACTGTGAAGGGAAACTGACAGATACTTTTTGCTACTTAACAGCACTCTGAATATGAGAAAAAAAAAAAGAAATGCTAAATTTCATATATATGAAAATTCTTCAGTATTTTTATAAATTCTTTAATACATTCTTATAAATTTCATATGTATGAAAATTCTTTACCATCGAAGCTGACTTTGTCAACAACTTCCATGTGATCTGAATTTTAGAGGATAGATGATTCCACTGATGCCACTAATCTCATTTCCACATTTTACAATTAAGAAGACATGCAAGAGAATTGGAATTAGGAAAAAAATAGTCAATGCATGTAACCAAAAAACAAACCCACTATTAAATACTTAGAGGAAAAAAATCAGCTTCTTTTCTGCGCTTCAATCTTAATACGATTGACCGGTTCCTTTTATTTTAGATATATGAAGTTTTTTAATTGCTCTCTATAACAATACCATAAACATGATAGGTTTAATGACAAGTTGTGAATTATTTGTGTATTTTAATGGAAAATTAGAAGTGTTAAGGTGCAAGTCGGTGTTGATAATAGCCAGTTGAACTTGTTTGTTTAATTGGGATAGCCACTGTAACAGGTTTTAGAGTATCTTATTTGTACCTTTATTAGTTATGATTATGATAGATACAACACATATAGTTGTATTGTAAGTTCACAACAAGAATTACCGCAATACACATCGTAATAATCTGTAACAGGCCGTCAGGGTTCTCCTACAGCATGGAGCAAATCCCTGTGAGAGAACTAAGTCAGGGAAAAGTGCTTTGGATGAAGCTCATGATGATGAAATGAGTGAACTACTGACTTCATTCTGTGCTTTGGACTCTCTACCTCCTGTTGACCCTATTGAAGTTACAGGTATGTTGGGTTTATAATGTAAATCATAGGATTACCCTGAGTCTTGAGGAAAATCAGTACATTAGAATGCTGCTGATTCGCAGAGCTGCATATTGCCCAGCACTGATACTTTGAATTTAATTAACTACTGAATTTTATTTATTTATTTTCAGAAAATAGGATACATGAGTTTGTTTTGTTTTGTTTTGTTTTCTTTTTATTTCCTGAAAGAGTGAGATACAAGGACACACTTATTTCTTCAGATTTTTGTTGTTATCTGTATTTCACTTCACAGGAGCATTATGTTTTAGAATGGAGTCCCTTTAAAGACTTATTTCTTTGTGCTACCTAAATTTGATCTCATTTGCATATACAAGGTATTTTTAATTATGTGATCTGCCATTGCATCTTTGTAACCTATATTAGCTAATCTAACCTATTATGCTCATGCATATTAATTTTAAATTTTATTTATTTTTTCTTAATTGCATAGGGATGAGAGATCCTTCTAGATCAAGAAGATCAAAATATCCTTGTTACAGCAACTGTGAAAATGATAATGTAGATTTGGAGCCACAATGTGAGAAATACAGTGTGGTAAGTGTAGATAATAGAATTCTGTTAGGGCGCTTTATAATGTATTATTGCAGAGTTATTTACTGACTGAATAACATAAAAATATAATTTAAATAATTAACCCTTTAGAATGTATGTAGAAAACATCATCATGCAGAGGCTTACAGTATATAAACTGTGGTTTACAGTGTGCAAGTGTGTGTGTTATCACTTCTCTCTGTTCATGATTCCTTTGCACTTCTATTTCTTGTGCAAACAGTGGTTAATACTTATATACATTTCTTATTGCCTGTATGAATAGAAAAAAGTTTAGGAATCCTGAGGCTTTTCATCACAATTCCAAAATGGCTCTTTAAAAGAGTAACAATTTTTCTTCATGATAATTAAGGTATTTAGAAATTGTTTAATCTTAATTCAAAACAGACAGGAATATTTTTGCATAAATTGTATGTTAAGACAGCTCTTGCTGGTATCTATAGTCTGTCTACATTGTCTAGGTGATGCTGTCATGATGAGATTCACTGTCTAATCCCTGTAGTGTACTCAGGGGTGGGACCCTGAACGTGGCCTAGTTTGAATGCCTAGGCAAAACCAGGGTGTAACAGCCCCTTGCAGAGCATACCTTTGGTAGTATTTATGTCTATGTTACCGGTGCTCCCATTACTACCATCCCCTGCCTGGTATTACTTTAGTCCACCAGTACTTACCCTGCAGGCTATTCCTGATGGCATGTTTTATATGGTGCATTTGGCTCTGTTTCTTAACATCATTTCTGTATTTATCAACAGGAGCCTGTTGCTGCCATACAAGATGCAGAAGAGAAGCAAAAAGAACTGTTGCTGGTTGAATTGGGAAGTTCCAAAGATGCAGGTAGACATAAATTCAAGTAGTTTCACTTTTTTTTTTTTTTGAGGGGGGAAGGACACAAATAATTATCATTGGTAATATAATTATTTTTAAAATAATATTGCACATAATATAGTTGATATACATTAGATATATTAGATGTATAATTAAATTTTAAATAAATTAGATGTATAATGTTAGCAGCATTATTCAGTGACAAATACGTGAGCCCCTCCATGGTCAAGAACACTATGCCTGTATGTAAAGTAACAGATGCATCATTTTCATCCTAATGTGGCTGGACTTTCGGGATCCTAAAATAATCTATGAGGGAAAAAAAGAAAAAACTTTAAGGCAGGCACTGTGGATGATGGGCAATATCAGAAGTACTGTTTCTCAGAGGTATAATTTGGTGGGAGCAAGCACAGGCAGCCTGGGAAGAAAACAGGGATGTTGTCCAGGAAGCTAGGCACCAGGTTAGAAAAGCTAAGGCCACTTAGGATTAAACTTGGCTAGAGATATGAAAGATAACTGGAAGGGATTCTGTAGGTACATTGCAAATAAAAGACAGACTAGGAACAGTGTGGGCCCTCTCTGGAAGGAAACAGGAGAACTGGCTACCCTGGATTTGGAGAACGCTGAGGTTCTTAATGACTTCTTTGCCTCAGTATTCACTGGCAAATGCTCTGACCACACCACCGAAGTCTCAGAAGGCAGATGCAGGGACTGTGAAAATGAAGACCATAGGCCCACTGTAGGAGAGGATCTGGTTCAAGCCCATCTTAAGAATCTCAATGTGCACAAGTCCATGGGACCTGATGAAATCTTTCCACGGGTCCTGAAGGAGCTGGTGAATGAAGTTGCTAAGCCACTGTCCATAGAAATTTAGAGACAAGGATGTCATGTGGGACAGTGTTGAACTCTTTGCATAAGTCCAGGCAGGTGATGTCAACTGCTCTGCCCCTGTCCCAGCAGTTCTGTAGCCCCATCACAGGCAGCCATCACATTGGTCAGGCAGGATTTCCTCTTAGTGAAGCCGTGCTGGCTGTCACCAACCACCTTGTTGTTTTTCAAGTGCCTCAGCATGCCTTCCAGAAGAATCTGCTCCAAGATTTTTCCAGGCACAGAGGTGAGACTGACAGGTCTGTAGTTCCCCGAGTCATCCATTCTCCTCTTCTTGAAAATGGGGGTTATATTTACCTTCTTCCAGTTGTCGGGAACTTCACCTGACTGCCAATCATCGTATTTGAAAAATCATGGCAGTCAGGTGAAGTTCCCGACGACTGAAAAAAGGGAAATACAACCCCCATTTTCAAGAATGGGAAAATGGATGACTCAGGGAACTACAGACCAGTCAGTCTCATCTCTGTGCCTGGAAAAATCTTGGAGCAGATTCTCCTGGAAGGCATGCTGAGGCACATGAAAAACAACAACACGCTTGGTGACAGCAAGAACGGTTTCACTAAGGGAAATCCTGCCTGACCAATTTGGTGGCCTTCTGTGATGGGGCTACAGAACTGCTGGGACAGGGGCAGAGCAGTTGACATCACCTGCCTGGACTTATGCAAAGCATTTGACATTCCTGCACAACATCATTGTCTCTAAATTGGAGTGATATCAACTTGATAGATGGACCACTCGGTGGATGGAAAACTGGCTGGATGGCGGCATGCAAACAATTGTGGTCAACGGCTCAGTGTCCAGCTGGAGACCAGTAACAAGTGGTGTCCCTCAGAGGTCGATGTTGGGATCGGTCTTGTTCAGTATCTTTGTTGGCGACGTGGACAGTGGGATTGAGAGCGCCCTCATCAAGTTTGCCAATGACACCAAGCTGTGTGGTTCGGTTGATACGCTGGAGGGAAGGAATGCCATCCAGAGGGACCTTGGCACGCTTGTGAGGTGGGCTGATGCCAACCTGATGAAGTTTAACTATGCCAAGTGCAAGGTCCTACACCTGGGGCAGAGCAATCCCAGGCACAGCTACAGGTTGGGCAGAGAAGCCCAATTCAGAGCAGGCCTGCAGAGGATTTGGGGGTATTGGTTGATGAGAAACTTAACATGAGCTGGGTCCAGTGTGTGCTTGCAGCTGAGAAAGCCAACCGTATCCTGGACTGCATCAAAAGGAGTGTGACCAGCAGGTCGAGGGAGGTGATCCTGCCCCTCTACTCTGCTCTCCTGAGACCTCACTTGGAGTATTGTGTACGGTTCTGGTGTCCTCAACATAAAAAGGACATGGAACTGTTGCAACAAGTTTAGAGGAGGGCCATGAGGATGATCAGGGGGCTGGAGCACCTCCTGTATGAAGACAGGATGAGAAAGTTGGGGCTGTTGAGCCTGGAGAAGAGAAGGCTGCGTGGAGACCTCATAGCAGCCTTCCAGTATCTGAAGGGGGCTATAGGGATGCTGGGGAGGGACTCTTCATTAGGGACTGTAGTGATAGGACAAGGGGTAACGGGTTAAAACTTAAACATGGGAAGTTTAGATTGGATATAAGGAGGAAGTTCTTTACTGTGAGGGTGGTGAGGCAGGGGAATGGGTTGCCCAGGGAAGCTGTGAACGCTCCATCGCTGGCAATGTTCAAGGCTGGGTTGGAGAGAGCCTTGGGTGGCATGGTTTAGTGTGAGGTGTCCCTGCCCATGGCAGGGGGTTTGGAACTGAATGATCTTAAGGTCCTTTCCAACCCATACCATTCTATGATTCTATGATTGTCTTAGGTTATCAAATCTCAGTTCAGATTAATCTCAAGAGTTTACTAAGTGACTGTGAATTCCTAGGAGATCTCAATGCTGGTGTTGTGTAGCAGTTCAAGTCTATTGTGTCTGTGCCATGCCTATTCAAGTGGCAACGCTTGCTGCAGGAATGCCTTTGACCAAAGCTGCCCTTGCTCTCTAGGCAGGGCTGTTTACACATGCCCATGGAGCAGTTTTGCTTATTGACAGAAAGGAATGAGTTTCTAAATTTATTTTCCTGAATATAGGGTGGAGCTTTCAGATTGTACTTAAAATAGTTAATTTTAAAAATAAATACAGTCTTACGCCAATTTATGGCTTCCAACTCAAATCTGTGGTTATGAACTGTTAATTAAAATTGATGTGTTTTCTTGAAAAACGTGTTTTCTTTGACAGACAGGTAGATGATACAATAGAGGAGCCTATAGGCGGAGATCAGTGCAATTTCATAAATAAGCAAAACAGAACTATCAAACTTATCCTGTTTAGGCAAGTAAGAGAAATGAGCATGATGACTGTTACCACTACTGACAAAGGCACCTCTTAAACTAAATTATAGTTATTACTTGTGAAGAGGCGCAAGACTGAACAAGAAAATAGGAGTACATTGACAAACTTAGAATGTAGAATACAATACTGAAGGTATTTGCATGCGGTAAATCCTATTGTAAATAATAGATTAAAATTCCATATTAAGCTGCTTTAATGAGAGTGATATTTTTATACTTTTGTATTTTACTAAGTAAGTAAATACTTGTACATACTATGAAACAAGTTTGGGGAAACATTTTATATATGTCATTTTTAATCTTGTAATTGCCCATTTCTTGTGATTATGGACAGCTTGTTTTTCCTGGTTTAGAATTTCAGGAATTAGATTAAATATCTAACATGTTATCCCAGTGGCATTCACTGATCATGTCTTCTGAACTCTCCCATATGTTACATGGCTAAGAGATAAGGCATATGAAGAAGAATCTATAAGTGCTTCTGTCATTTTAGAAAAATATAGCTACATTTAAAATGTTATTAATGTAATTATTTTCTACCCCTTATTGTTATAATTTTGATTGTATCAAATTATTGGACAGATACATATATCCAAAGGCTGTCTCAGGTGCAAGATACTTTGAATGAAATGCTTGCAAAACAGAAAGCAGAAAGGGATACCCTTGCTAAAAAATACAGGTAAGTAAAATAAAAGGACTGTACTTAAAGGAAGCTATTCTTAATAGCAGTAGTGATAGAAGTTGTTAGAAGGTGAGCATACAGTAGCATGCAAGTAAAACTATGCGGTTCTCATTCACATTTTGTGGAAGCATGATCTGTATTGGCTTCACTTATCCCCAGTAAGAGTTTACATCAAGAAAGAACTTGTGTATACTAATCATTGGCTGTGCATACAATGAATATTGAAATTAGGTAGTGAACATAAAAAACGTGTGGAAAAATTCCTAAGCAGAAATAAGGAAATGGAGGTACTCAGCAATTAGATTACATTTGCAACATCATGGAGGAAAGCAGTAGCACTACTTGTAGCATCCCTGCCTCTGGTTTGGTTTCTGTAGCACCCTTACATTGGGAGTGATCAACTAAGAGCCCACAAGAGCTGTGTAAAGCAGTGCCTTAAAGTGTGCTTGCAGATGTTCCTTTTCTGTGAGGACACCTCAAATGTGAGCTGGGAGTGCTCACGTCAGTGTGAGCATGGACTGTGAATTGTCAGGTTCCTGCTGCCAGCTCTCACAAGGCCTCTTTATATTTCCTTCTAAGAGGGGCTGCCTAAATGCTGGTGGTCTTGTGAGTGCTCAGCTAACAACGTAGTGTTGTATTCAGTGGATGCTTCGAAGCCCTCTCATGGGCATGTCTGAGTATTGTTTGGGTGCAAGCAGTATTCATTTGGTCATGTAAAAGCAACAGTTCACAGCTTTCAGGTAGCAAAACATATAGGCTGGTTGAGCAAAGAGTCTGAAGTGTTTCAGTCACAGACCATTTTGCCAACTATAAAATATAACATACATAGATTACACAGATAATAAAAAAAAAGAGAGGATTTTATGTGAAGAGAAGTTAGGGTTCCACATCATCCTTGTGAGCAAATCAGTGACTGAATTAAGAAACAAGAACAGCAAAACTAATATCTACACAAACTTAACCTGCCTTCTAATATTGAAAGTGAAGCTGTTCCAGAGAAAAATGATAAATATTTCTCAGTATTGCAGGTACCTTGCGGCTAAGGCAACAGCTATTCAACAGTAATGAGGTACATGCAAAATTACATTAGATTTCCTTTTCATTATATCTTAAACATTTTTTAACTAATTAGCATATAAGCTTTTGTCACACAATACATAAATATACAGAAAATCAGGAGGGAACGTAACATTTTCCATCTTTCTGTTGTTCAGTTAGTTAGCTTGCTAACTCTTTTCCATTTGTGTCCATTCATTTGAAGATATTAAGTTGTATCTCTCACCTAAGAAAAATGGGGAAAAAAAGCATCCTATTTGTCAGTGGCTGTAAGTTACTTTGCCTTTGTCATTTTAGTCACACTGTCTTTGCCTTTTCAGTTGCAGGTTCTTCTGTATCTGTATGGCAATAAAGCCACAGTGATTTCCTGAACAAACACTGCTAGAAACTGTGTGGAGCCTAACTGGCCTGTGTAGGAGTCCATAGTTGTCAAGGCTTACGCATATCAGTGATCAACTATATGCTGATATGTTGATCATATCATGGATTCTGAACACATGTGTTAGTAAGCAATCACAATATAGACACCAATACTGTCACACTGTGGTTTGGGTGTCCTTGTTCTGAACCAATTAGTCTTGCTGTACCTCCCTCTCACTAGGATGGTGTTACTTGCATGGCACTTCTGCTCTGAGTTAAAAGCAAACCATGCTGCTACTCCTTTTCCCACACCCTGTGGTCCTCCTATGCCTTCCCAGCATGGTGCCAGAGTGGTGGTGCAATCACTTATCTCAGGGGAAGTTAGGAGAAAAGAGTATTATACTATTCTGGTGGCTCTTGTGCCAAAGTAAGTGAGGAAAATAAAGAATTCCCTTCCAGCAGGAAAGGGGGGAAGTCCTCTGGTGAAGAAGTCTCACAGGGAGATGAGCTCAGCTAGAGAGCAGGATCATGGGGTATTATTACAGTTGTGGCTTCATAATAAGTTTTGTTGTGTACAGCATAAAAACTTTGTGATAGTGTCATCCTTCAGAAGCTCATCCTGAGCTCATTTTAAAAAGCATTGAATTCAATGAACTATTGTGATTTGTGGTCATAAAAGAGCAGCCAGTGTGAGCAGACAGTTTTGATTCTGTGAATGAAGGGTGGTGTAGAAGGACAAGGCTATCACTGAAGTTTTGATGCTTTACATCCTACTTCTAGACAGGATTCTGCAGTTTGTTAGGTATAAGCCTGGGATTGGAACTGTAAACTTCATGCATGATAAAGAGATTGTTCGAATTTCAGGTGTTGGCAGAATCCTCTGAAACATTCCTGTTCTTAGTGGGTTACATCTGTTAAGCTGTTTCTGGTTTCAATTTCTTACAGGGCTTCAGTAGAATCTTTTAAAAAAGGAGCACTGAGGAAGCAATTAGTTAACCTTGCCTCTAGGCAAAAGAGTCTGTTGACTGTTGCCCAAAACCAGGAAAAATTAGTCCAGAAAATACAGAATTACAGAAAAACAAAGCAAGTGTTCAGTGCACCACATTCAGAGAAGCAGATCTCAAATTCAATTATTTCCTGTGGAGATGATAAAAGACAAAGTTTAACTGCTGATGAAATCGTGTACCCTGATGTAGTTACATTTAGCATGGGGCTTGGTGCCAGCATGCCTAATGGAAACAGCATAGAAGCACATCTCCCTTTAGAAAACAGATTTCCAGCTCAGGACTGCAGCCAACATCCACACATCTGCTTGAATGAGACAGTAGCAAATAAAGAAGCAATTAGAAGCAAAGAGGCTTTTGATCATGCTTTGGCATCCAAACGGAGAGTAAGAGAATATCCCTTCGACGACATGTCAAAGCTGACAAATGCTGTAGAAGTGGTGACATTGCCTTCAGAACCTACTGTTTCTACTGCTAAATCAAAGTACTCACAGCAAAAAGACATGGATTGTGTAGCAATTGCAGAACAAGGAACCAAGTCTTTAAATCCCACTTCAGTGACAAATGTGTTAAATATTGTAGAACCCCGAAGCACTGTTGTCAATAACAATGTCTGTCAGCCAGGCAGTAACTGCCAGCAGGTTCTTACAGGTGAGGGTCTACAGAGGTACATAAATGAGAAAGAAGCTTTCCAGCAGCAGCAGCGGCAACAGCGAATAATTTTGCCAAAATCTACAAAAAACTTCCCTAGTACTTCGGAGCAAATGATCTTCTGCAGTGCTGAGAACTCATTTAATGCCAACTTGGTACTTTCCAATCATACCTCAAATACAGATTATCCAGTAAATCTCAGTGAGAAAGCTTCCCAGAGCTATAGTAGTCAAGAATGTGAACAAATCCAAGTGAGGTGTGGACGAAGAAATAAGAAAAAGCTTCAGTTGATAAATCTACTTGAATTGGGAAAGATTAAGCCAGGAGAAAATGTTTTAGAATTCAAACTGCAGGTAATTACTGAGATATAATAATGTTAATATTAGCATATAATGAAAAAACCCACAATAACAAAGCAAAACACTGAAATGGGGAAGAGCAGTTCTCATGTTTTAGTCTGCATATTCAGCACTTAGTATTGAAAATTTTTACTCATTGGTTACAGATGAGTTTGGAAGGGAAATGCTAAGAATGGCATCTTCTGTTAGCCTGTAATTTTAACACCCAGAATATTGCATATGTAGAGTTTGTTTCTTAATTTTGCATTATCAGCTTCTTAATATTTCCTGTTGCTAAAACCAGAGTGGAATCGTTGGTTGGTTTACATTGTGTAATACCTGATTTTCATATTGGGAGTAGCAGGAACATTAAGGTTTTTATTGACTTAATGTGATTCTTGGAAGAAAACTGTCAAGTCGCTCAAATAAAGAAATGTTACCTTATAGATTTCATAGCACTGTGTTAGACACAAATATATGCAAAATTAGTTCCTTGCATGCCAGCTGGCTCCATAGTTTATAGTCTGGTATGAAACATATGGAAAAAAAAACACAACCGAAAAAACATCTCGTTTATTTGCTACAAAAGCACATCCCTATGCCAGCAAATATAGAGCAGATTTGTGAGGCAGCTGCCAAGGGACTGGCTTAGTATTGAGCAAATGATAGAATTATTGACTGAATTCCCAGCCGTGAGCTAGTTTATTTCCAGGGCAACATATTGATTAAAACGTGAAGGGTTCTTTTAACCAAAGTATCAGGTGTAGTTAATGTAGAAAAGAGAATGTTTTTTGCACCTATAATCTGCTCAGGAATGCTTTTCTGCTTAGAGTGGCCATTTCTTGTGGTCTTGTGTTTTGTAATACAAGGCAGCATGACTAAGTCACAAGCCTCTACATTGGGCTGTGTCATAGGTATGTACACATGCTTCTTTTCTTTAAAGGACATATAATGGTCCTCTGAACTTCAAGATGATTAAGTGAAAGGATGAAGAATTCAGTATGTTTACTGTCATTTATCAGGACTGTTATCTGTGATGCTGGCATGATGCATGTGGATCTCAATGAATTACAACCCTATATTGAAATGTTGATGTTTTGGAGTATAGAGAAGTCAGCAATTTTTGCAAGAATGAAAATGACACTCATTTATGTCTCAGAAGACAGTGCTATAAGATAGAAGTTTAGAAGCCAGTGTCTGTTGTGTTGCAAAGAGATGATCAGTAAAGGTTCCTTCTTTATCATTGTAGAGATGTACTAAATAACAACATAGAGCTGGTACTAGTCATTACCTAAGTTTAGCTTTGGGCAGGCATAATGCAGTTTTTGAATATTTCACCTAAGCTGTGAAACAGTGAACTGGATTCAGTGTTCATCAAAATAGTGTTTCAGGTGTTCATCAAACTTCTTAATTTAGATTCTTATAGATGCCCTGAGTCAGTAGATATGGTAGGAGGCCAGTTCAGTGTTTATTGGTGGATCATTACCTCTTACTCTGATTGTTTAACCTTATGCAGGCTAAGCAGCCTTACTAAGTTGTAGCTTAGTTTATCAATAACTATTTTTTTTTGCATTATTTAGCTGTGTTAGCCTAAATAAGACCAGTTAGGCTAACATGATACAATATAATTATATTATCGTAATATACTGAACTATAAATAGTATAAACCATGCTTCTGGAGGTGCATGTGTGTTTGCAGAACTGGGCTGTGTTAGCACCATCAAAGAGGCAGCAACAATAAATACATATTATACTTTATTTTGCATAAGATAAGGCTGTCAGGTTCCTCCTAAAACATGTAATTGTTGTCCCTTGACAAAAGTGAAGTTTATATGCAAATATATTTCATTTTTGAATCATTGCTGGAATTTCACTGTGACATGCACGTGTAATGTGCATGTCACATGCATTGTTCCACACATATAAGGAAGATTGCATTTGTGTAACAGTTACTGGTTGCACAGAATTGCCTCTTGTGAGTTCCTGGGTTCACTGTTGCAAATTAATTTACTCACAGCCTTATTATGTCTAAGAAGAACTAAGATGCAAACACAGTTCTGATAAACACAAGTAGGGAGATTTGTCCTCCAACAGTGGTATTAATATGGCTAAAATATCTTATTCTGGTGGAATAAATCGTATTATTTTACATTTACAGTTTTTTATAGTGGCTTTTTTTTTTCTTTTTTTTCAGAGAGAAACAGAATTAGCTCTTTTCAGCTATATTGATCTTCAGTATTTTTTTCATGTTTTAAGGATGTTAATTCACATCTGTTAATTTATAAGTTGAAAACTACTTCGTGACTTTTATTTTTTAGGAATTTAGCCATAAAGCCACACTCTTAAATAATGGCAAGATCAGAACCAGTAAGAGACAAATAATGCAGAATCCAGTTCATTGGGTTAAAGACCTACTAGGAAATGATATTTATGTAACATGGAAGTATGCATGGAATAAGGTAGGCCTGAATTTACTCCAAAAATAGCAATACATCACTAATCTGGATCTCTCAAAAGGGGATACAAGCCTGAATTTTAAAATGTCTTCTTACTCTTAATGAATAAGCAGCAAAGAAAGAGCTACATAGCTGTAGCTGTACAGTGATGAACTAGCACAAGCGTTGAGAGAATGTGGAGTGCCCACTCTGTAAGCTCTCAGTGCTTTGAAAGAATAGTTTTAAAGATGATTAAGAGGGTGACAGAAAAAGCTGAAAGGTAGTTAGAATGGAAAGAACCAAGTTTACTGAAATGTCAGTGTGTCAGGGACAAATGTTGCAAAAATACTGGTGGAGTTTAAGAGGGCTTTGCAGATGTGTTGTATTATGCTTTTTTTCATTTAGAATTCAAATTAGCAGAATTTCTGCTTGACCTTGAGAGACACAGATTAGACTGTTAAGTGCATAAACCTCAGTTTTATGAGAAAAGTGAGATTTTTACACCTATCAGAAAAAAGCACTAATTAAAATTACCAGGGATCCATTTAGGTATATTTTTACAGGTTACTTATCTTGGGACACAGTTGTCAAAATTTGTTGATGAAGGAGTATCAGTTTCTGAAGACCTAGAATTATTATCAGAAGAAAGAAGGCCTTTGGGTATGTACCACTTAAAATCTACTATTCACCATGACTGAAGCACCGGAAAGTGATTTCTAAAGAGCTTAAATTCAAAAATTCCTCTGTTGCCTCCTAATTTATTTTTTTCCTGAACTATGTTTTTATCACAGATCTTGGGCTTGAAATATAGATACTGCCAGAACTTATACATGATCTCTAAAGAATTATGTTTCTTTTGTTCCATAAATTGGTTGTGTGAAGAAAATAAATACTAATGACTCCATTGATATGTAAAAAACATTTAGGTAGCAATTTACATTATAAATATTTTGTGTATCCTGAAGTTTTAATAAGCTAATTTAATAGGTTTTTATTATGTTGAAAACTCAGATACACTAGTATAAGTTTTAATTATATGTACATCTTAAAATCATATTAAATATTCTTTGTTGGTGGAGATCCTGGTATGCCCAAGCAACAGGAATAACTAGGGGTATTATTCTCCAAAATCAAGCAGCCATAAGAAACAGAGTGCATTGATATGACAAAATTACGTTGAACATTTTTTTTAGAACTGCCCAGCAGACTTTAGAACTTCAGCCTAATTTTGATAAGTCATGTGTTTCCAGGGAAACTCAAGTCCCTTTGACTGCTTGTTGCATTTGGAATCTGAAAAGCTTTTGGGCTTTTGTGATTGATTCCTTTAATTGATGGGACACTGCACCTCACTCATGTGAACTGGGATACCAGGCTTGATCTGTTGGTAACGTACAAGAAATAAATTAAAATTAATTGAAATAAATTGAAATATTTAAAAATAGTAATTTAACTAATTTGGTATTCAGACTATCATGTTCTACTGGAATTTGCTTCAGGCTAAGAGCATCCCGATGATGAGTTTACTTTGCCCTGCTTCAAAACCTAAGTTTATACCAGTTGTAAGTAACTTAAAAAGAATTTAGTCTTTTAATTGTTTAATAGGTTTTTGAGTATTTCACTAGTTCTTGAAAATTATTCCTGTAATGGAAAATTTATGATAAATATTGTAACTTCTAAAACAGAGAAATCCATTTATTCAGAAAATACTCTTGACAAACAAAAATAAGCCTGAAGATCAGTAAGATGGGTTTTTTTTTCCTATTTTTCACAAACAGTCCAGTGTAATCTGGGAAAGGTATTTAAAGAAGTTGGTTTTTTTTGTCACATGTAATTTAAGATCACAGTAATGCCTAACCATTAGCCCTAGGTGAGAAAATGACGGAGAAAAAGCCGAAGTTTCCCTTTTCTCAGTTTCAGTTCTGTTCCAGGTACTATGTAGCCAGATAAATACAGGAAATCAAACAGTGCCTTAAGTCATTCCAGAAGAGGATTAACTTGCAGTGTTGTATTGTGAGAACAGTTACAGGAATTATGTAGCTCCCAGATGGCTTCCAGGCCCTGTTCAGGAGTTAGCTTGTTCCAGGAGCAGTTCCTAACAGGCACTTTGCCTATAGCCAGCCTGCTCGAAAGCACAGGAAAGTTTGCTGGTGTGGATGTGAACTATTCTGTTCCACTTGCCTGGGGACATTCTGAGGCACTCTTTTATCTTTATAATATACTTAAAACATGTATTTTATTCATCCCGCTTTAGTAGAAAATCAATCTTTTTTTTCTTTTTTTTTTTTTACTGTATTATTGAATTGAAATTTTTCTATGCATCCCAGAACATCATTAAAAAAGAAGACTGGGGCCTGATAATTCGAGCATTTTTGGAGGAGAGTGCTATTATTTTAAATACCCCTTTCACACACTCATTCCAGTTTCCCATATCTTCACTTAGTGTTCATTGAGCTACTGTATGAAGAGGGAAAAAAATGATACAGGCAGCGACAGTGTCCAGTGGACTTTTTCAAAAAAGAAGCAGCTACCAACTGAACATCGTATAGAGCCCAATTTAGGAAACAGATTTTAAGAACCTTGAGCAAATCAAGGTCCCTAGGCAAAGGCAGGTTAAGGAATTGCTCTTCTGTGGCTGCCAGCGTAATAAGTGTCCTAGCTTTTCAGCTTGGTTGAGAGTAAGGTGCTTCAAGGTTAGTGTAGCAGCAGCCTTTTAGATACCTGAGGAATGTTAGCATAAAAAACTTCAAGAGCACATTAAGTAATGTCGTCCCAGACCAATGCAGGCATGTAAGAGAAGCTTTAAAGATTGCAGTTTTGGAATTAATCACCTAAGTCCTAACTAAATTTCACTTCATGCCCCATGTTTGAGTCTGAGCCTTTAGTCTGTTCTGGGATCACATTAGCAGAAAGCAGGAATTACTGAATTCAAGCCCGAGTGAGAACTAAACATTAAGAAAGTATACAGTACTTTTAGACTATCTGTATATAGGAAAGAAGAAGAAACAGTGATTATGTGGCTTGGAATTCATTCCTCTGTGCTTTCTGGTACATGTAATGATGACATAAGGTTTGCTAAAAAGGACCAAGAATAACAAGCCATGTTAATATGTGGATGTCAGCTGAAGAACAGATGTAAGTTGCAGAGCAGATATTGGTGTTAGATATTTCATATTGAGATTCCAGCAAAGTCACTTAAAATAAAAGCATTACCAGTTGTTACAAAAAGTGTAATCTGTACATTCATTTTGTATATTGCTGTTTCAGGAAGATGGTCTTTGGGAAACAGCATAACTAGTGCAGTTCTTGTGCTCTGGCAATCTCTTACTGCCTTTAATAATTATTAGCCACCTGTAAAGATTAGAACAAGTCTTGCTCACCTTTAGTTCATGAAAGACCCCAAAGTTATGTGGAATAAAGAGTGTTTTCAAGGGAATCCAGATGATTTCTTAGTGGCTGAACCACGGGGCCTGTTTCAGCAGGTTAATGTTAATGTTTTTTCAGGTATGTAGGGTAAGGTGAGTAGCTGAACTCAATAAGGTTCCATGAAAGCAAGTGCGAATAGTTTTGCTGTGATCATATGTGTTGTTATATGTTTCTGTTTTCCTTGAGACAAGCAGCGAAACATATATTTAGTAGGCTACTTTTCAAGATCATTTTTTGTGGCATCTAATATAATTTTATCAATGACGACATGTATTTTAAAAAAAGAGAACACAGTCATAGCAGCTATGACTGGGCTGGTAAAGGAGCAGAAGAAAGTCTGCCTTTACATGTGTTAGGTGGTATAAAGCTAAGTGAAAACTTCAGTATTTACCTTTAAGAAAAATAAAACCCCAAACTGCTCTCCATTTTAAACCATGAAACCATCAGTGTTAAACAGTACTGTTTGTTCTTAGAACAAAGTTGTCTTGATCTTCTTATGTTCTCAGGGAAGAATTTTATCACGAAAGATCCCAGCAACCACAACCATCACCATCAGAGTCCTGGTACTGTCTCCATTGCTCAGCCTCTTGGGACTTTTGACCTAAGCAATATGCAGCCAAACCCCCCATCTTTACCACAAACAGAAGTTGCAAAAACATGCACTGAAAGAGAAGCAGCTGTTACCAAGGAATTTAAGGGTAAGATTGTTTTTATCTGCCTAAAAATCCTAATGGGGAGTGCAAGGGCTATATGAGAGGTACAGAAGGAAAAAGACAGTAGGTTTCGTGGAATTGATTTGTGTGGAGGAGAGAAAGCTGGGGAAAAATTACAACTCTGCTCATGGGTCATCTGAATGACATTTTTCAGAGCTTGATATGTTCAACTCTTCTGTGTCCAAATGAGAAACATTTTATTGTTTTGATGTAGTAAACAAAATCAGTCCATGTAATTTTAAGTACTTGGTTAAATGTCTCCACAAAATAATAGCATAGACGAGTGCCTTCTGGATTTAGCTGGAGAAATACGATACAAAAGCATTGCTGAATAATCTCATGTAATCTAATTTAAAGGGAAGAGTGGAACCATTCCTGAAGATGCTCTGATCTTTACGGAGTTGGCTGAGCTTGTAACGTTGTGGTTTCAGTGTTACATTTTTATGTTGATTGCACATTAAACCCTATCTGTAATATTTGTACAATGTGAACAGTACTTACTGCACTATGACCCAGGATTTTTGCCTCTACCACCTTTGATTACATTGCTGAGGGGATGACCTGTTTGACCAAAGCACAAAATCAGAGGAGCCAGCTCAAAGCCCCACTGTGCCCAGTGTTGGGTAACGCTTTACACTGAAGTGGGTAACAAGTGCTGAGTTGGATCTGCTGTGGGAAACAGTAAGAATGGTGTCAGCCACTGTAAGCTGAAAGTGTAGCCACACTATAAAGCAACTCTTTATGCTTCTGTATGTATATCCCTGCAGCTAGAGTAGAAAGGACTAACTAAACTCTGAATCTGTGAATCCTCTGCAAAAAATGCTTTGTTATGCCACTTTTTTTTCTTTTTTTTTTTTTAATAGAAGCAAGTAAACTTAGTATCTTAATTGCCAGGGCAGAATATTTGGAGGGAGGTGGTATTTGAAGTTACAAAAAATAGATCGTGTAGTACATGATGTTCAAATTTATGTATCAACCCAGATTGAAATGAATTGGAAAGATTAAAACTCGTAGGAATTGTTTCTCTGCTAAAGGGATGAACAGCCACATTCATGTTTTCTTCGATAGTTACTATGGTTCTGCTTACCAAGATAACGGTTGTGTAGCACATATGGCCCTTGCTACCCTAAGCCTGTATAGCCAGTCCATTTTGTAGCAGAGGTAACCACTGACAGTGGGGATTATGCAAATTTAGAGATTCATAATAAGATAAAAATTAATAAATTGGAAATATACAGAAATGTTCTTCCATATATACATTTTGGTTTATACTACTACAATTACCCTGTTAATTGAAGGAAGAAAGTGCTAAACATGCTATATAACCTTTAAAAACCACTAGCCCAGTTTCTCCATCTCTGTCTTACAGATCCTAAGCCTTTCTCATTCAGTTCTGAGGCGAAGCTTTTCAGGTTTCATGGTCTGACCAAAAATATTTCTGAAAGCAAACTATGAAAAGCGAACTCCTACTTAAGAAGGGAATTCCTTTTAAAATAAGTGCCTCAGGGTGATTATTTCATTTAGTGTCCTTAATAAAATGAAGAAAGTGAAATCTTCTAAATGAAGCTTTGGAAGTGCCATGAGAAGCCCCATAGCCCATAAAAGGGTTTGGTGTATTCATTTGCCTTCTACGATTGTTTCCAAAGAACCAGTCAAATACACAATGGCATTGCTGCTTTACTTCACACTAAATAGATTCTGACTATAAAACTCAGGTATATAAATTGGCTTTTAATTACTTTACTTTCTGGGCTTCACTAATCCTGAAAAGGATAGAAGAGTAATTAAATTTCAGCTTTCTTGCTAGTCAATCTCAACTTCTCATCTTGCACACCATTACAAAGTTGTGATGCTGAAACTGCTGACATGGCAGGAGAATATTTAAATCCAAATGAATTGCTTCAGTAGAAAGAAACCAAGCTATTAAGTATTTCAGTGCCTCCTAGATAGGTGTAAAATCAGGCCTCTGGTATGCATCACATGTATGTATTTGCAAGAATCTGCCATTAGACTTCAAATTGTAAACTCCTCAGAAGAGGGATCACATGTACATCTTTGAACTGGATTAAGATGTTACTTTGGTACTAGTCCAAGCAACAAACCTAACCCATTGTAGTATATTTTTCCTGCAATATGTGTAAAACTCCATGTAATTGTAATGCAAAGAAATATTGCCTGTTCTTGAAAACTTGCAATATATTTTGTGCTGCATAGTACTTCAGCTCAGAGCCCCAGATTCTGCTCAGGCTCAGACATTATTTAAAAGGCTACTTTCACTGGAAAACTTTACTATTCTGACTTTCATGTTGGAAAAGATGATTAATGTAGTTTAGGGATTGAAAAGTAAGATCCAAACTGAGAACACAAGGGTTAGTTTTATTTTCTTTAACAAAATGGCATGACTTAAAAGAGCTCGATCTTGTATATCTGGGGTTTTTTTTGTTTATTATTGAAGTAGTGGCTCATCATCACCATCAGTAGTGGTGGTAATAATATGGAAAAGGAGAATTACTTGGACATGTTAAAAAAAAACAACAAAAAACATCATACAAACCACACAAACTCCCCAACAAACCAAACCAAACAAACAACAAAACAACAACAACAAAGAGCACAAAACCAAAACACTGGCATCATGTTTTCCCTGTAACCTTTAGCAGAATACTCATCAGTCACACAATGCCCCCATTTACGTGACTGTAAAAGAGATGCCCTGCATTTTCCTTGTATTTTCACTTTGGAAGCAAAGTGAGATTGTAGGCAAAGACTTTAATCCATAATCTTTCTCCTTCTCTGAGGTATCTCAAAATGCAGCAGCTGTTATACTGTTTTCCCATCTTCATGTCTTGCAGACAAAATATTTGAGAGTATCTTCCGGTATTTCAAAGTTCCAGGCATTACCTTTAGGTATTTACATACTTTAAAAAGTAACACATAGTTTGTCAGCAGAATTTACAAAGATGTATTTTCCAGTAACTTTGAATGCCATAACTGAATTATATAGGCTTCCTCCATCTGCACACTCTTCCTTTCCAAAATCTTTTACCTACTCTTATTTGACTATCAGCAAGGTAGGAGGTAGAATGATGCATGACTGACTCAGAGTTCAGCTATGTGGCCAGTAACAGCCAAACAAAATTCACTTTTTAGGGGACCAAAAAGATTAAAAAAAGAAAAGAAGAGCAGCTCTCGAGGACTACATGCAATGGAAGCCAATTCTAAGAATTTAATTTTGGTTTCTTATCTGTCAGTCAGGTTTTTGTGAAACTGGGGAACTGCTTGAAAAGCGACAGTGTGACTGCATGGAACCCTAGACTAATGCAGGTTAGGTGGGGCCTCTGGAGGTCTTTAGTCCAACCTCTGTTTGGAAGTAGACTAGCTTCCAAGTTTGATAAGGTTGCTTAAGTACCTTGTCTAGTCAAGTTCTGAATATCTTCAAGGGTGGACATTCCATAACATGTCCATACAAGGTATACATGTGCTTAACCCTGATCATGGTAATTTTTTTTCCTATATATCTAGTTGGAATCTTATTTGTTAAAACTTGTAACCATTGCTTCTTTTTGTTGCACACAGAAAAAATGTTTACTAAAGAAGCCTGGCAAAAAGTAAACTAACTCCTAGTCAAGAGCTTTAAGCACTGGCTTTCTGGCCTTTTTACTTTGTGGAGCAAGTTGTAAAAGAAACCTTTTGATAACTGACCCATCTTCCTAACTCATCAGCTGCACTATAACATTTTTTATCTGCTTTGGTGTTCCCATGGAGACTGAGAGAAGACTAAGACAAACAGAACTGTTGTAGATAATCTTCCTAGAATACATCTGTCTTTTCTTATCTGACTTATGAAAGCAATAAACGAAAGGCAGTGTGATGAACAGCAAGCTTCAGAGGCAGTGCCTTCAGCTACTGCTTCACTTGAAACAGAGAAGAGAGGCTTTTTTGATGCCACACTCCGGTACTGTCATGTCAAATGAAAGCATTAAGAGGCTACCTGATGATCTTCCTTGGTGAGCATTCAGATTGTGTCATGCATCTTTGGGGGATTTTTTTCAGGAGTGACTTACAGCAAAGTTGGGACAAAGCTTCGAAACAAAACAATTCCATCTTTAATTCAGCACATGATAACAGTCTAGGAGAAAGCTCTAGAAGTTCTTCTGAGGCTGTGTATAAAACTCACCGAATGAGTCACAGCTCCTGTAGATTTTATCAGTGCATGAGAAACATGAGCTATTGCTTTTTCTATCAAATAGCTGTTCTGACCTGAGCTGAAACTTGATCTATACTTTTTCTTCTGTTTCTTCCAGTCTGCATCTCAGTGTGCAATAGACTGCAAAAATTTTAAACTGTTCTGGTTTTAATTACTCCAGGTTGGCCCTAGAATTGATTCTTATTCACTATCTTGGCACATTAAATTCATGTTTTATAAAATGGTTAGAAATCATTTCAGAGATCCAGGTATTTTGCTTCCAAAAGATTATACAAGTGAATCATTATGTAATCAAGTATACAATAATAACTCAAAATAATAAGTTGTATGTATGGTGTGAATGTGTACCCTGCTAGTCATGCCAAGAAATAATCTCCTATGAATAATTTTAAAGCAATCTTAGTGCCTTTTAATAAAGGATACTAGAGTATGCATTTATTGTTGTTGAATTCCAACTCTGTATTTGGTATTTAAGTAGAGTGACTGACTTCATTGAGAAACTCAAAGGCCTTTTAGACAGCTCTATAAAAATATTTGTGTGAGAAAAATGGAATAAGCTATTATGTTTTCTTTTAAAAGTACTTATTATATTTTATTTCTGTATAAATTCAGTTTTGAATGTAGATTCTTTTGTGGGAGGATGTGTACATTTCCTGATTGGTATTTTGCATATACGTTAATCATACCTCTCTCACCTTCTAAGGAAAAAATCATGTTACAGCTATACTGAAGAAGGTAGGAGTCACTAAGATTTAAATTGTTCTCTTGTTTCCTGATAGAGTATTATAACATTGGTGAATTTCTGTCAGAGATTGGAAGTATTGAGTTCCCCACATCGCTAAATAAAAAACTTAACTATGTAGTAAGACACCAATCCAAGGACCCTGAAGAATAATAATTCAGAATGTATTCTATCATATAACATATTTGTTACTGCCTAACAGGCCTATACCAAATATATCTAGGAGAAGAGACAAAACAGTTACTATATAAAATTATGATGTAGCCATACGTTTTAATGGGGAATAATATATTGTATTTATATCACTTATCTAGGCAACGCTTGCAAGAAAGCTATAAAGCATTATTAGTATTGTTAGTTTTTCAGACATTTAGAATCAAGGATTTCCTAACTCAGTCTCTCAAAAAAAGTGTAAGATCTTCAGATCTGTGTTGTGGGAACAATACTTTCTGCTACATGAAACATAAAATAATCAGAGATTTCTGCATAAACCTTGAAACTAATGCTTTAGAATAAAATCCATGAATTCTTGATCTTTAATCATACCCACATGTCCTTTTTCATGCAGATACAGAGTTTAACAAGAAAGGCCATTGTTGTGAAATGCTTTCAAAGAATGAGTCTATATGTACCCAATCTGTTTTTCTGCTTTATGACATTGGTTTTGCCAGTCTCACTGAAGGACAACAGAATGAACTTCTGAGGAATAGTATTCTTCGTCCACTATATATGTGTTACTTTCTCAAATCTAGCATGTTATCTAGAAGCAACAGAATAGTGAATTGTAGAAGTTTGAAGTAAGTTCCACATTATTGCTGTGCAAACTCTAGTTGCAGGCAAATGATCAGCTAAGCCTACAGATCTTTCATGGTGACTCGTGTCTGATATGTGAAGAAATGAACTGTAGGGTAAAGTACTATCAGAAGGTACTGTAAGTCCTTCTGGCACTGTTACAGCTATACTATGAAGTATCTGGTCATTATAGTCCATTAGGTAGCTTCCAAACTCAAATTATTTACTTATTTAATAAGATTTTATAAATAACCTTTGATTTTTTTCAGGGGGTCATAACTGCCAGTGCAAAAAAAAAATGCATCATGCATAATTTAGGATCGCTTGATAAATTAATTCTCAGAGGGAAAAAAGTGCTTTCAAAATTGGATAGAGGTGGACACAGATCATTACAAAGCAATTAGCCAAAATCCCTGCTGGCTTGTATTTTTTAGGGGATGGACACCTTAACTTCAGGTGTTTGACTGACATGATACATGTGATTATTAGAAAAAAAAGCACTCCCTACTGATTGGTTTTGTAAAAAAGAGGCCCTGGCCTCCAACATATTCCTCCAACAGGAGGAAAAAAGAATTTAGATCTGTATCACATGAAGTGAATCAAGAACTGTGGAGAGACCCAGAGAAAAATAAAGGCATTTTGGAGGGAGGAGGGAGAAACAAAAAACTAAAACAAGACAGGAAAGCATAGTACTTTGTCAGAATGTAGTCTTACAGTGGCAGTCTGTCCACAGACATCTCTTTTTGCAAGATAACAGGTCCTGATCAGCTGACAAGTTATTTTCAAAATTACCACCAGCATGAGCAGGACTCATGTGCTTCAGTCCAGCAGCAGTGTTTTAACAAATGTGAGGATTCAAAAATATTCATGCAAAACTCTGGCTGTAATTTACAAGACCTTACTTGGTTTGAATGGACACATACTCTTGAGAGTCCGGATTGTGACTGATCTTCTTTGTTTCTAAATTCTTAAGAGGAGTGTGGATAATTTCCAAGAAACTTGAAAACTCTTAAGGTAGTTTTTTATTCTAAATAATCCCTTGTGTTTTAGTCTAGATCAAATGCTGTTACCTTTTAGTATGTCGTTCTCTTTGCTTATTCATCTGTAGCCCACATCTAGACTAACTGCACTGAACCAGATCCATTTGAGTCAGAAGAATAAAATCTCTGACTTTGCTGATACAAGCTGATACTGCAAATCAGTTCGTCTTTCCCTCAGATATGATAATACTCTTTACTTGTTTCACAGAAATATTGAAACTGGATTAACTCATACCTGTCAATTGACTCAAATATGTTGCTTAAACTGCAAAAGCATTTAAATAAATTTTATACAAGTAAAATAGTTATAAAATGCTTAACCATATCTCTGTGTAGTTCCAGCACTTTCTTGCTTGGAAAAACAAGGAGGATACTGGTGGGAAAGCTATTTTTGAAAAGTGATCTTTAAAGGGCTATTTTAATGATCCTAAAATGGTGACTCTGCACAGAAGTGTGAGTCTTTGGTGACTAACCTTTATGCGACTAGAGATTCTGGTCTGACATTTATAGAGTTGCACCACTAACAGGAATTCTTTGTAAATACAATTTTCAGGTTCTTAGCAGCCACAGAGACAAGGTCTTGTAAAGCTGTAACAAAATGGAAACACACTTTAGGATAGTTTCAAAACTATAATGCTAAAATAGATGCCAACAGAGACAGAAAAGCCTTGACAAGCAGCATGGAAAAAGTACTGAGAGGTGACATGTTTTTCCCAGATTTACGGGAAAAAAGCTCATTCAGTTATTGATACTGATTGCTTCCTGAACTTGTAGTTCATGAAAATGGCAGAAAACTGAGAGCACCTAACAAGACAGCGAGGGTAGGAAAGCAGAGAAAGTCTCTGCCTGTGTGCACCTTACTTTACTAAGGTTACTTCTGTACCCAAGGCACTACAGTGAGGTCTTTCTGCACTTACAGTCTGCCATCTGAACACTGTTGTGTTTGAAAAGAACACCCAAACAACAAACCAAAACCAACACAACAATCAGAAGCTATCCTTTCATGCCAGCCTTCCCTCTTTTGATAACATCTGCTACATCTATGTTCTACTCTCACTGGTGGTTTCTGTTAGGCTGGTTATAGCAGCTCAGGAGTTGTGATATTATGTGCAAGGTTACCAAGGGGAGAAAGTGTGGATGAATGATGAACAAAAGCAAGTAACTGAAAACTACAGTCCAGGTGCCTTTTGAAGTCTGTGCTGTTATGTCTAGTAAATGAGAAATTTTTCATTTGAGAAAATGAAGGAAAATTTCAAATGAGAAAAGGAGAAAACGTCTAGTAAAATTTCCTCCTGCTGGATATTTACAGTGATAATTTTGTTACTGATTTTAGCAGTGAAAAGTTAAAGTTCAGCTTTTCCTGCACTGACACAGGAGCCTTAAGTTTGTGCATCACAATAATTGTTCCAGTCCAGCAGATATTTAAATATTGCAGATAACCATTGTTCAGTCCTGCAATTTCTTGCTTACAGGTATACACCTTCCTTTAAATATATAGTTATTTGGGGACTGTAGGAAGTGCATTCCCTGTTAGAATGATTCCTTAATTTTGGGGAAGTAGACTAAACTTACCCCTTCTGGGTATAATATGTGAAATTCAAGCAATGCTGAAGAACAGCTGCATTTTCCTGATACATTGCTGAAAATGACCGAGATGGTTGAATTCTCATCCTGAGCACCATGTAGTATGGCCGTTATCTCACTTAAGTCTGGGTGCAAGTGAGAGATACTGATAAGATGGCTGGGGTCTTACACTACAAGATTCCTAGGACACATTCCAGATTCCATTACAGATGGCTAATGCTTAAGTTGTTCTAACAAGATATGAACACCTTTCTAGATAATAGTGCCAGTGATTGATTGCTTTCCATTATTTTAATATACACTCTGTAATCATTTGCATTCATTTTCAATAGGCTCTTCTGTCCAGTTCAAGTCAGTGGAAAGTCTGGCACATTTTCTTCAATTCCATGATGTAGTAATGGTACCCAAAGAGGAATTTCTACCATGCACTACAATGGAAAAGTACTGGAATTTCTATAAAGGATGTAAAGATTTTGGATTCTGAAGACTTCTTAAGTGCTAACATTTCTTCACCGTCAGTTGAAAGTAAACAGTTGAGGTTTTAAAACTAAGTGCTTTGTTATTGTCATGTTGATAAATAATTTGACCAGCACTTGCAATTAACTGAAAGATTGTTTGGGTAAATGAGGAACAAGGGAATACTTTGTAGCAGGTGAAGATAACTGTCAATATTGAATTTTGTCCTGTAAGATTAAGAAACGGGGAAGTAGATGAGAACTGTTACGTAGTGGTGCTCATTGTGAATTATATTACAACTTGATATCTCTGTATGAAATTCCGCTGAATTCAGGGGCTGCCCATGCTTGATGGGGTGGCACAGAACCAAATGGGTATCAATACCGATAGTCACTTCCTACACCTAAACTTGGAACCCCTCTGCTTGAGCACATGCTGTCAGAAATGTCTGCACATGTTTGTGTCATAGCCTAAGTTGTTAGGTTAGGTGAAAAATCAAGATGGACAGCTTTGAAAATCACCAGCAGCTTTGCTTTATGTGGTGTGGATGCATACAAATGTTTGAGAAGGGGATGGGTGCTGGGAGAGGTTAAAAGAGGAGTCCTAGCCATTAGAAGTGCTCAGGGAAATTCCATTCACGTTCCAGCCAAGTCTTTCTGGTAGAAAATGTGCTGGCATATGGCAGGAAATACAGTCAGCCTGCTTGTGAAACACGGTTCTTTCCATCTAACAATATTTTAGCTACTCACCCAGATCTCTGGAGGATTTCTAGTTGCTTTAATTTTACAATGTGTGACTCTGCCTCAGTAGCTTATTTATAACACATCTGACAGTCATAAGAGATATCTGCATTCAAATGGCATTCTTGCTATTTTATTCTCTGAATTATAAGAAGAGATGAAATAATAGTAGCACCTGCATACACTAACTAAAGTGTATGGGATGAGAAGTATCTCCTGTCACTATATAACCATCTGAGCTCACTAGAGCTGGAGTGCGAAGAGCTGTTCAGGGGAGATATGATTAGTGCCTTAAACAGAAGGTGTTCTAGGGAAGGGAGAGGGGTCTGATGTGCAGAGACCTAATACTGTGCCCTGGAATGCATAAGCAAACATAGTTTGATGGACTGCAAGGATAAAGAAATGCAGGTTGCCTGGAAGTCAAAAAAGAAGTTAAAGGCTGCTGAGTGACAAGTACTTCATAAAGGTCACTTTGCACGCAAAGAAAACTGAACAGTCTCACAGCTGCAGCAGCAAAACAAACCTAAAGGCATGCTGGTTTGAAGGAAACGTTAATTCAAATTCCACTTTCACTGAAAAGTGAAAGACTTTTGACTGTTAATTACTGAATTATTCTTTTGTTTGATGTGTTTTCTTTGTTACGTCTAATAAAATTAATGCATAAAAACTGGGAGGATTTTACAGTAATGCTTGTATTCCATTATATTAACATGATCACATGACCTAAGGCAATCCTAGAATACAGAGACAGTAAATCTGATTCAAGCTGGGCAAAGAGGTAAAAGTGCAAAGTGTTACAAGGAAACCACTGTCTCTTGCTGATGCTATATGTAAAAATAAGCTACCAGTTTGGGGTGCTTTTTTTCCCAATATTGTATATAAGCATGTTGAGAAAGGTGTTAGCTTGACAACATATGTTTTAATATGATTAACAAATGTAGAATTCTGTTTCCCAAGTCTTCTCACAGCTGTGAACTTTCTCTGTTCTCCCTGCTGGAATCTTAACTTAAAGATCCATTAAGAGGTGGCAGGAAGTTACACTGTCTTGAATAGGGTGTTTTATTTTCTCTGCTTAAATTTCTGCTAAGTGTACTTGTGCATAAAAATATAAGCTGTTGTCACATGTCAAAGACAGGCAGCTGTTGGTGTTCCTAACCACAGCAGAGTGACAAAGCTTCTGCTCACCACTGACAAACAGCAGCCCCTCCTGCTCCTTTCATTGTTCAGGTCTTTCATTTAGTAAAACCCTTCACTCCTAGGCAGTGAGTTAGCACATACTTTGTGTGGCTCAGGCTAAAGTAGAAAGGACATTAAATGCAAAGAATACAAACCCCCTGGCATTCTGCCTGCTATTTATAGTCAGATGGGGAGTAAGAGGAGAAAGAGGTGATGCAGTGAACAAAACCCACGAATTCAGATTCATATTTGCATGGATTGATTGATTTATTTATTAGCGAGATGGAGTTCGGAAAATCAGTGGGAAGATTAATACCAGTGAGGAAGAATGTGAGGCAGAAAACAAAATAATGAGAGTGGGAAGGATGATAAACAGCCGGGGGGCAGACAGTGCAACACACGATTCATAGATTTTAAGGCCAGCAGGGTCCAATGTGATAAGCTGACCTCCTGAATAACACAGGCCAGAGGTTATGAGAAGGTATAAGCAAGGGAGACACGGGGAAAAGAAATAAAGGCAAAGATACAGCTAAATTCACTGTAGGCAGAGGATCAGCCCAAAACATTGCACCTCCTTGCAGGCAAAGCTGAACTGTAACCAGTAAGAGCAGTTAAGGTAAGAGAAACATGGGAATGAAGGCCAGCTTTGGAAGGGGATTTGATGTACTGCGGGGCACAAATACTCCCTGGGGCTTTGATGGGGAAATGCAGCTGTGGGGTGGGAAGGGGCCCACTGATATGATACTAGAATCATATTGCCTTAGGAATCTGGATAAATCATTGGAGCAGTTGCAGTTTGCAAGTATTTTGTCATTGTGGCACAGAGGCAAAGACTTCTGTTTCTCAAACCTTGGTAACTGCAGAAAACACCCTGTTTAAATTATCAAGAGAACAATCAATCACATACGTGAGATTCAGGCTTTTCTTTTTGGCCACCAGTAGTCAAGTAACCAGTTGATCTGGAATTTGAATTACTACATTTCCAGGCTATCAAGAAAAGAATGTGACACGGGAAGGGAGGATAACCTTTCAAAGGTGGAACAGGATTCAAAAACTTTGAAGTTTTTAATATGTTTTTTGGTGTTGGGAGGTGATGGTGTTGCTGAGGCTTTGACTTTGTCCCTCGGAGACAGTTCTACCACTTACACCAGCATTGTACAGCAGATTAACCTGCAGGTGAGTTGTCCAGCAGCAGTGTCCTGATTTTACTTGTGTTTCTGTGGAAGGAGCCGAGGCATACGGTTACATACAACTCGGTTGCAGTGGCTTAAGCAATTAGCAGCCTTCAGCGGGAGCTGTCACAGCAGTGTCCAGCTGCGAGGTCTGCGCTGCGGGAGCAGACAGATGCTCTCCGCTCAGACGGCGTCTTCTAAATTGCCGACCTAACCGGTGCTGCAGGCGAGCGATGCCTCGGAGAGCAGAGCCCACCCGCTCAAGCTGACCTTAAAACGCCGGCCTTTGCCTGCAAGTCGCAGGGGAACCGCGGTATTCCAGTGCGAGGGCAGGTCATTCGCTGTTGGCAGAGGTTCAAGGCGGTTGCCACCGCTGCTCTCCGCACCCACCCGCCGCTCGCCCCGGCCCTTGGCACGTTTGTGCTTTTCGCGGGCAGCCGAGCAGAGGCCGCGGCCGCCCCGAGGGGAGGGCGAGGAAGTCGGCAGGAGCCGCGGCCGCTGGCGGGCCCTTCCCCGGAGCAGATGCCCATCCATTACGGCCGCGTCCGCACCCAGGCCGGCGGCAGCGGGGCGCCTCCGAGCCCCGTCCCTTCCCTCGGCCGAGCGGACTCCCTCCCGGCCACAGTGACTGCAAAGCCGCAGCATGGACCTGCGCTCCCGCCTCCCTCGCCTCGCCTCCCTGGGGCGGCGGCGGGTCAGCTCCGCGCAGCCTGCGCAGGAGGGCCAGCGGCGGGGCCTCTCCGAGCCCCGGTGTCGGCTCCACTCCCGGGCACCCCGCCGCGGCTCCCCCCGGCTCCCCATCCTCCTCCTCCTGCCCGCCAGGTTGCGGGGCGGACGGCGGCTCCTCCTTTTTCCTCCACGTCACGGGGTGCGGTGTCGCGCACATGTCCCTGCACACACATCGCAAAGATCGGGCACCCACACTGTACACACACACCGTACGCACACGCGTCTCCGGTCAGACGAGCGCACCGGGGACGGCAGCTCCGTGCAGCCCCCCCCCCCGTCCCGCTCCGTTCCGCCCCACTCCGGTGAGTGCGGTGCCGGCGCGGACGTCCCCGGACAGCGGCGGTGGGAGCGCGGCCTCGCTCCGGAGCACGGCCGCAACTTTCCGCTTGTAGCGGCGCGCTGGGGCCGCAGCAGCTCCCGCTTCCTCCCGGCGGCTCTGCCATAGGCGCAAACTTAGAGCCTCGGCCGCCGCGGCGGAGTTTGGAGGGGAGGAGATGAGGAGAAGGAGGAGGAAGGGGAGGTGGGTGCGCTGGGCGGCGCTGCGCGGGGCCGGGCCGGGCGCGGAGCAGGCGGCGGCCGGAGGAGCAGGAAGGTGGGTGCCGGCGGGAGCTCGGTAAGAACGCGCGGTGCGTTTGAAAGTTACCGACGAGGGGATTTTACGTGTCGGGAGCAGAAAGAGGCGGCTGTCCGCCGGGCGCGAGGCTGCGGGCGTTGGAAGTGAGGGCGCACAACCTGCCCGCAGCCCGGCTCGCAGGAAGGTGTGCCCCGCTGCTGCAGCTGCAAGAGCGTTTCCTGGGGAGCAACAGTTATACCAACTTTCCGTGTGTGTCGGTAACAGGAACCGGGGTTGTTGTGGCGCTCGCTGAGGTCTGTCGTGCTTTGGTTGGTGTTTTTTTGTCTCGGAGTAAACTGCTAAAACCGTACCCGTTAGTCTGGAGTCGTGTTTTAACGCGCCAAGTGTGCTTACTGATTTCTTCAGTATGGAAAAAAAGAGGCTTTTTCCCTTGTGAGGAAACAAAAAGTCACAGAACAGCAACGATCTGTCAGAAATTTGTTATTATTTTTTTTTCCTGGAGGAGAAGCAGTGGCAGCTTCTCTCTCATTACAGAATGAACAGGCTCATAGTGTTAGAGTGAGGCTTGTAGAAAGAGACCTTAAGCGGAGCTTCCCTTGAGGTTAACTTACTGACTGTGTCCCACCTGAGGATCTGCTCCACTAACACCCTCTGAGTTATTCCAAAGATCTAGTTCACAAATCAGCTCGTTTCATTTTGAGTTAGGCAAATGTCCCTAATAGCGACCTTTCAAAATAAATAAGTTTTCTCGATGATAATATTTTGGCTTTTGATAGCCTGAGAGAGAAACAGCTGAAGGGCAGATATGGGAGATAGACTTGTGATTGGAGCCGACATGGTGAACAGAAAGAGCTGCTTGCTCTCTTTCAGACAAGAACTACAACAGTCAAGGGACACTGAAAGGCAAAAAATTGAAACGACTAAGTGAAAGTGGGATTTTGTGCACCATACCTGGGTCAGCTGTCGAGCATTTTGGCCTGCCCCTACTCTCCTGGATGCCATGAAACTTATGTGGGTTCAAAAGCAACTGGGTGGAAGAAATCAAAATTTCAAGAGAAGTAGAAAGTTGTAACCCCCTGCTTTGGATGCTGCTGAGCTGTGAGAGAATAGGAGAAAGAACATGTAGAGAAGATGTTGGAGGGCACTTGCTGTGCTTTTCCTCCTCTTTCCAACCACCCGCTTTCAGGTGCTTGGAGACAACATCCTGGACTGCATGGGCCCCATGGATTTGATGTGCCTGTTCTTCCATGCAGATAGCTTTTCTGAGGTGGTTGTAGAAAGGGAAGTGAAATTGTGCTGCGTTTGTGCACCTGGGAGTTTTGGTCCTATACATCTGATACTGATGGGTTTTGTTCCAGTTCCTGTGTATCCTCTGTATGCTACGCGGCTGTAAAAGCATTTGAAGATCACTAAGAGCCCTGGCTAATGCTTTTTGACATGTGTCTTGTAAATGAGCAAGTCTTAAGGTCTACAACTTTTTTGGAAAGCAGCAATGGCGTGATAGGGGATACATTCAGGTTTGAATTGCTTGTGTTGACGCAACCCTTGTGCTGGGATTACACTGGGAATGCAGGAAAGGGGACTAGGCGCCAAAAACAGTTTGTGTACTGAGATGTGTACATTTTGTGGATGACAGCCTATACTGAGCATGCTATTTTCTGTCCTAATACGCAAATTATTCTAGTCAGACAATAGGCTGTCTGTGAAGATCATAAAATGCCTTGGTGGCTGAGAGCAGATCTCTGGAATTCTTTAGAAGTAGTTCAGGTGAGCTGGGAAGAATTAACCAAAGTTAAAATTAAAATGCACGGAGAGTCAAAGCTTTGTGCCGTCGTTAGGTAAACAAAAACAGTGGGTGCGGATGCATAGGATTCAGGAAATCCCAGGACATGTTGAAATGTTGGTTGAGAACAAACAGGTAAATTTAGAGGTTCTCTCTCGCTTGGATCTCGTCAGCCTGCCAGCTCTTTAGCCTGGCCAGATATGGGTGAGGGCCTCAGCAGGTATCCACAATGTACAGTATGATTTCAAGAGGCTTTGTGTCAACCAATGGGGCAGAATAGAGCATTTTCAGGGATCAGCATAAGATTTCAGAAGAGGGCGATGTGGGGATTTTGTAAGCACATTAGCTGTTGGTCAGAGCAAGGCATGGAGCACCAGAGGGGTGCTGATGTACCTGCTTGGCCCTTAGTCTTGGTGGTTACTGTGTACCTATGTGACAAAGTGACTTCATGTAGGAAGTGCGTAGGCAGCATGAGCTGTCCTGATGCACGCTGACGAAGTGAGTTTGGTCTCACTAACAGATGATGCTTATGAGAACTCCAGCAGGAGCTTCTGGCGTTTGTGTAGCTGTTGCAGCCACAGGAAGGCATCTGGAGTCATATGGTGACTCCAGCTTTTGAGTTCTCCCAGGAAATATGTAAAGGAAACTAAGAGATGCAGCAGGTAAATCACAAAAAGCTCATTTCTGCAACATAATTTTATCAGTTAACATTTTGTACCACTGCACCCCTCCCATCACCCTGGAAAGGGGTGAAGTGAGCCCAGCTACTCTCATGCCATATTGCATCATGTCCATACAGGGAGTGCCAAATATTAAGGAGGGAATTCAGAAACTGTTCCCACTGTATGAAAATGCTGTGCTGGGCTCATTGAGCTACGGCAGGACTGGAGGATCCTATGGATCTGCGGCACTCAGACCTCTCTTTGGAGCCAATGAAATTCAGCTTGCTCCTGCCATGCTGGAGAAGAGACCACAGATAACAAGCTCCGTAGTACAGAGATGTGAGGTTTATAAATCTGTATGAGCTGGAAGGCTGATCATGAAGAGAAGGTTGGTGTGCACAGTACTTTGGTCAAAGTGCAGGTGGAGAGGAAGAAAATGCTACATACGCCAAGTAGTGCATTGTTTAGTTCCCCAAATTTCCTTGTAACCATCACACAGAGAAGGCTTAGGTAAAATAGCACCAAAATATATTTCTTGCAATATAAGAGACATTGTATACCACATGAGATGGTTACGTATAGGTGAACTTGCAATGCAGAGCATTATGTCTCAACAGAGTTTCAGAAAGCATCACCCGGACCATAGGAGTCACACCAGCAGTCTGAATTTTGGGCCTTGGCTCTGTGGCAGAGCAATTTTGCTTGTGAAGTGAACAAGGCCTCCTAGGCCTGAAGTACTGTGTAAGTTTAGAACTTGGTGAGGCTTTTGAGAGAGGCTCACTGTACCTAGGCACTTTCCTGTCTCTCCCCAAGTCCTCTTTACATTGCCGTAGAAGGAAATTAGGTTGCTTTGATGTAATCTATTCTTTTTATGGTGTTTTCTTCTCCCCACCTTGGCGCTTTGAAATGCTACGCAAGTAGACAAAAATATAGCCTATTATACAGATAATGGCTTCCACAGCTTATCACACAAATCTTCAGTGCTTGCTGTTTTTCAGCTAACATTTTACACTTTTCTTTTATAATCTGTGCCAGCAGTAATGTTGTCCCTGCCGCTTCTGTACAGCCGATTCCATAAGAGCTTGAAGCACCCTTAAAGATGAAGGATGCGGGCACCCTAGCAGGATGGAGCAGTCACCAGGACTTTGTTTGGCCATCAAGCTGGTTGTGCCTGTGTTGATCTTTTTGGACAGAGCATCCTGAAAAGCTCTGCAAGGAGAAGAGACCACAGCAAAGCCCAGGAGGTATGTTTGCAGCTCCACTTGAAATGGTCTTGCCAATCATCATTTCACAAGCTGCTACTTTGGCAATGAAGACTTTGACTGGAAGGGGGTGATTTACAGTGGGGGCTTGCAGGTGTGAGTCTGTAGGCAGCGTGGTGGAGAGGTGAAGGAAATGGAGGAATATTCTGAGCTGTTAATGGGAGCTTTTCTGCAGCACCGTGCATTCTTTCCTGCCTCCCGGGCTAACAGGAAACTTCCACCCTCTTTTACAGTGCTGCTCCTTGCCAATGTACACAACTTCTGGCCCTAAAGAGCTGATATTTATGTTTTGCGGTAGTTTGGGGGTAAAGGTTAACCCTCTCTCCACCATGGTAGTTGTATTATTTTAAACTCTCATATGAGTTGGAATGAAGCTGTTAAACTCTAGATTGCCCCATATTAGGAGAGAGTAAACTGTGTTTACTGGTTGGTTGTGTTTGTTGGGTTTTTTTATTTTTTTTTAATAATTTACTGTATATTTTTATTTACATTATTTTTATCTTGACTTCTGCCTTTATGGTATATAATGTCCTTGCCAAACATTGATACTCCCATCTCTTAAAGTCAGAGAATTTAAACATTCAACATATAAGCAATCGGGCTTGAGAATTTCCATGGCTGATTATCCCTGGACTTTCCAAAAACTTCCTGCTTTAACTGGGCTGCAGATCCTCTGACTGGCAGGACAAAATAGTTTCGGATGTACCAAGGGATTTGCTGAGAGATTTTTCTTTCCAGGCCTCCACCAGAACGGCTTTCATCAAAAGTTATTGTAAAGCAGTTAGGTTTAGTCAGGGATGCAGAAGAGCCAGGTTCACTTTTCGCATGTGCTGCTGTCTTCTTGCATGACCCTGGAGAGGGCAGCTGACTCTTTTCCTGTCCAGGGATCAGAGAGATAGGCTTCCTTTACCTCGACGTATCTGTCTGTGGGCCATGGGTATGCAGCAGTTAACGTTGGATATTTTACTGCAGTTGTGGGGATCGCTGATGTACTGAAGGCAACTAGAAAAAAGCATCCAGCCTTCTCTAAAGAAGATAGAGAGAGTTGGGGCGGAGTGGCAGACAAATAAAACAACTTACTGTCAGCAGGGCAGGTTCTGTTAGGAAACACAGATCTGTGTATCCCAGGCAATGAGGAGTCGTGTTAAGCACTGGGACAAAGTCATATGTGATAACCATAATTGCCAAATCTTTGAAGAGCCTGTGTTTCCGATGAACATGGGGAGAAGCTGCCTTTCCTCTTGCAGAAGCACAAAACAGGCTGTGGTAAACTGTAGATTTTTGTTGTTTTTCCTTAGGGCACTGTGTTAAGTCTTCAGAGTCTTAAAATTGGCAGGCTTATAATTTAATTAGGCTTGGGTCTAGAAGTAATGATGTATTTTTTCCACGTCTTAATTAGAGGTCCATAGGCAGCATGTTAGTAATTGTAGATACTTAGCTCTTTAGTTGCCCATCATTTAGAGGAAATCTAAATATTACATTAGGCAGGCCAAAATAAGAGAGTGAGCTGTGTGGAATGAGGCTGGTAGTGGGTGCCGCTCTGTTGTGAGGCATGGGCTGAGGCTCCAGTGCAGGGAAAGTGGGTGGAAAACCAGACAAACTTGATAGGATCAACTGGCCTAGCTTTAATGCCAATGAAAATTACTCCTACAGAAGCTGCATGATCCCTATCAGTAGATAATTTTGCAATGGAACTAACCAGCTACCAGCAGCAAACACTAGCACATGAATAAATTAACTTTCCCAGCTAGCGCCATTGAATAAACAAGTAGAGTTAAAAGTTTAATTCAGACAGACGATTTACTAAAAACCTCTATCACTTCATTACTTTCCTCCTTCCCCAGCTTCCCAGGAACACTGTCCCCTCTACCTGCCCTAGAGATCCACAAATTGACTTGATTTGTGTAGAGAGAAAACCAGAAGGAATTAACTGTGTTTGTTTGCGGAGTTGGTCATGCAAACAACTCGACCAAGTTTGCATTGCTGTGTGAGCAGGTGTGTATTAGGCAAACAGAGATACTTTATCAGGGAGAACTTTTCCCAGAGTGTTTTTGCCTGGAGGAGAGGGAATTGTTCCCATAGCTCCTGCTATCATATGGTAATAGTGTTGATTGGAAATACACCATGACCTGGTTTCCAAGGAAAGGCATAGATACTGTTTTTGCCACTGGTGCCTCTGAGGGATGGGGCAGTAACAAGTGAGAGAAAGCACCTGTTTTGCTGCTCTGTTTGATTTTTTTGGTTGTTGTTAATGCTTCCAACATGAAAGCACTTACATGCATTGATTCCTCTCTCCTTTTTTCTCTTTCATTATTTCCCAGCATCGGATCTGCTGCTCCTGTTCTCAGGACCCATTCCCTTTTTATTTTTTTAACCAAAGTGATAAGCAAGGAGCCTGGTTTGTGCTGTGTATCAGCAGAAGGGTTTCTCCGTAGGGGAGAGAACAACATAGTAGGGTGGAAGCACTCCTGCTCCTCTGCATCTGCTCTCTGTTTTCTCTCCTTCCATAGGCTTGCACTCAGACTTGTCCTTTTCATCGAACTCTTGCTCTGTGGCAAGCACAAAAGCAGGTTGCTCCACAACAGCATTCATATTGAGTACTATGTATTTCCAATCCACTGGGAAAGAGCACTGCCTGCTCGCAGCCTGAGTTTTCCAAGAATCCTTATTTGGGTAGCAGCCAGTGGGTCTTGTCACTTCTCACTCCGGGTTAACCACTCTCAGGCTGTGTAGTGAGACAAGCTGTGTGACCACAGAGAATGAGATGATTCCCACCAGCTGGCCATCTGTGCAGGACACCAAAATCATTTATGGCAACTGTAGAGAGTCACAGAGCTCTTCGATGGGTAATGCTAAAGTAGAAAAGTAGTATATATTCAATGGGGCTACGCATAAGGGAGGTCATGGCTTTCATATTTCTGTAGCTCAGTGTAGTTAGTGGTTGAGCTTGAGCTTTTGCTATCTACTCAACAGGTCCTTCAGGGAAGGCTGGCAGAGGGCAGACAAGAGGGGCCAGTGGACATTGCCTGGTACATACCTTATGTTCCTCAGGGAAGTTGTGGTGTTTGCTGTTGCAGGCAGCCAGGGTACAATCTTACTCAGGTAGCCCTGCCTGCATGTCCTGCTGCTGAGCCTGTTGCTCTCAGTGCTGCCTGGAGTGCTTTTCCCTCTTCATGGGTCTGGTCAGCCTGCTCTGAGCAGAGATCCATCCTGCCTCCCTGGGTAAAACCCTGCCTTCAAAGCAGGATTCTCATACTCATGCCTGCAGAAAGGCTTCTGATGCATCTTGGCTCCACCAGGCCCTGGGCTTCCTGTCATGGACCAGGCTGGTTCATGACAGCTCCACCCTTCAGGCAGCATCTGGGGAGCTTGTGGGCTCTGCAGATCCACCTGGCAGCTTCTGCCTTTAATCACTCAAGTGCTCGTGTTTAGTGGATCACAAGCTACATCAGAAAAGACACAAAGAAAGGGAATGAAGTACTGGGAGTTGCAAAATTCTTTGTAGTCTCAAAGAGGTTGACAAGCTGTTAATAGATCAGTGTGATCTGGAAACAGGCAAACTGAGAACACCTCCGCAGTACATAGGGAAGGCTGGAAGACCATAGATTTTGATGAGGCCAGTGGCACTTTTACCCCTTTTTGGACCAGTTACAGCACACTCTTACTTGGGTACTTTTCAGTTACAGATGGTCTCTATTAAAAGTATCTTGTCTGAACCTTCACTATTTTTCATGGTTGACTTTGCCCTATGGGAGTTCTTGCTAAGTGGGGAGAAGGAAAAAAGAGTAGATGTTAAAATGTAGATACTCATAGGTCTTTGACTTTAGAGTTACAGAAAAAGTACCTTGAATAATGCAGCTATTACTTTAAAAGACAGCTTTTTGGAAACTGCTTTATTCCCAATAAGGCTGTTTCCAATAGCCATGGATTAGTCATTTGAGCAATAAGAACAGAGGCTTCTGAAGGGGTTGGGGCTGATTCTTCAGTGCCAGGGGGATCCACTATCTTTTTTGCCTCAAGGCAGTCAGCTTTCATAATAGGTGATTTGTACTGCTGATAACAGCAATGCAGGAGGCTGTTGACTATGTGGACTGCAGGTAAGACTTGCTGTGCAGAGCAAGAGGAGTGTAAGAGTTGGTAATATGGTCTGCTGAGGGTGAAGGTAGCTGCATATTCCTGACATTGGCATCACTAAGTTGCACAGGCCGGGAGCTGCTGTTACTCCAGATACATGGGGTTTATGTAAACAGCAGAAATAAATGTGTGAGGAGCAGCAGTAAAGGCCTGGGCTCTGTCAGGAACCAGGGTGCTCCATATGTAAATCGTTAGGGTCTTAGTAAAGTGGAAACATGACTTCAGAGCAGTAGCATGAGCCGAAGGCCTGCCAATTTCTCTGCGCTGTTAAAGGGAACCTGTCTGTTTCTCTGGGTTGCTCAAATCCTTCCTTAACCCTTTATAAAGGGGTGTCCCCAAAGAGAGCTGAAGCTGCTGTAACCCGGGTGGATATGAGCTGCTAGAGATCAGTCAGAATCAGACCTTGTTTCTCTGGGTGGGGTCAGGCTTGTGCTGCCCAGAGCAGCTTCCAGGCTGTTCTTTCTCCACTGCTCCTGGGCACCTCTCTGGGGTGGAGGAGTTGCTTGGTGCTGCTGGCAGAGGATCAGGATCAGGTGCCGTGCCGCTACCCGCAGAAAGCTTCGCACCGCCAAGGCTGCGCCACTGCAAGTGGAGCTGGCAGAGCTCATGGTGCTGGGCTTTTGTGCTGGCTCCTGTTTGTTGGGGCAGTGACTTCCCAGGGGATGCTTCCTCCAGCCCATCTTGCACCCTGTGCTCTGGGACAAACTGTCGGCCCTTTGCAGTTCCTCATGTCTTTCCACCGGCTGTTGAGAGGCCTCAGGTATTTACTTTGGAAAACTAAGGGAAATGCATATTTCTCCAATGGAAGTCTTCACAGTCTAGCTGTGACCTAGACTCTGATGTGACGAATTGATAATGGGTCTGTTAATCAGATTGATGCAAATGCAGGTGTTTATTCTTGGCCAACACGGAGATGGTAAAATCTGGGGTTTTTTTAGCAACAGTGTGGTACAGAGAGAGGAGAGGAGGATATCCCTGAGAGCCAGGGTTTATGCAGGGGCTGTATAACTCAGGGGGGATCTGGACAGATGACCTATGCACAGTGAAGACCTAGGGCTCCTGCCTTCCTTGGCTGTGCAAACTCACCCTGGTTCCTGTTTGCAGGAGTTGGTGTGACTCTCCGATGGGTGGGATGGGGAAGGGCAGGCATAGGAGAAAGTCCCAGGCTCTCATGGTGAATCTGCCTTATCCCCCTCTCAACACCCAACAGCAGAGTCCCACAGCCCAGTCTGCAGTGGGGTCCATGTGGGAAGGAGAGGAGGAGGAGTGGGGTGCTGTGGGTGTAGCTTCCTTCCAACAGAGAGGTGCCTAGTTGGATACACATGTGACATGATGCAGTTTGCTCACAACAAATCAAGACTAGCCATGCTCCAAAGATATGCTTAGGGAAGTCCACAGCGTAAGTGCCTGGTGGTGTGTAGAAATTATTTCAGTCAGTGGAGCTAGAATTAGAATTGTTTTCATATTTCTTCCCCCCTCCCAAAAGAAGCCCTAGAACCAGGCTTTAATTAATGAGCCTTAATGAGCCTCTCCTTTGGTTTCACCTTGCAAGATTTAACATTTCAAGCAATTATAGCCTTTCAGTAGGAATTCAGCATTTCTGTGTTGGTGTAATCTGTATTGTAAAAGCCAAGAGAAATATCTACTGGTTCAATTTGCTTCTCTGGCTATTATAGGTGTGCTTTACTTTTAACTCTGTGACAGTATGAACTCAGGTGATTTATCCAAGCAGGTTGCCTATGGATAGTGTACAGGTGCAAACACTGCTTTTCATGCCTGTGATGACCCACTGCAGGGGTTTGTATACTTCTGGGTACTCTGCAGCTTTGGTGGATGTTGATTTATCTTTATCGATTGCCAACAGGAGCAGCAGCTTTTCTCAGGAAAGTAAAGTTCTGCACATCTGGCTGATAGCAGCTGGAAGTGACCATTGAGGCAACAGCCTTCACAAGTATTCCCTGTGATCAGACCATACTTCACTTCCCCAAGCTTTTGCTATGTTACTCATAATACATATATGAATGTCCATAGTCAAATATGTGTTATTTCCTCTGTTCTTATTTCCATATTCTCTCTCTCTTCCCCAGTTGCCCGAAGTCAATAGAAACCAATGGCTAATTATAGTGTATATCCTTATGTACATTTTCTATCACGTTTTTGCCTTCAGCTTGTCCTTCTTTCTTAGTGCTTCCTTTAGCTGGCCATAGCTTGGTTCGTAACTTTCAACACTTTGAGTACACAGGGGAGAAAGCTTATCCTCTGGTTCTGTGGGTTTTATAGGGTTTTATGAGTATTGTGTGAGCCATGGGAGAGCTGCAGAATTGTTCTGCAGCCTCCTTATAGACAAGACATGCACAATGGGTTGAAGCACAGAGCAACGAGTGAAGCTCCGCTGCCCACTTGAGGAGGGCCATGTATTTTTCTGGTTCTCCTGCAAGTACAGCTTCACTGCCTTGGGCAGACACAGACAGCAGAGACTGCCTTGGAGGTGAGGGCTGAGAACCTTAATTTGAGAGTGGCACAGGTCAGCCTCTGCCCAGTTCTCCTGGGAGGGTTTGTCCTGCTGGCTAACGCAGCACAGAGTTCAGTGGAAGGACGACTTGATCTGTGGCTCAACTTTTTAGGAGGGTGTGAAATTCTCCCACCACCTTGTTCCTTCTTTTGTGTCATTGCTCAGCTTGTTGAGTTGCCGAAAGCAAACTATTTTAAGTGTTTGAATGTGTAAAACTGCCCAAAACAGCTTCTCGCCGGGAGAAAACTACAAAAAACAGGCAGTGAAATACATCAGTGGAAACCCCAGCTATTTTCTGTGTGGGATACAAGTGTTGCTGTCATGGATCTAACTAGCAGCCCCTCTTCTGGTCCAGCAGTAGATAAAAGCAGATCCAGTGAACAGAGCAATGGTCACAAGAAACATTTTTATTGGTAAAAATTTCCTGTCAGAAGTCTTGGCAGCTGGTAATTTCCTGATGTTGTGGTTCCAGGGAATTCAGCTTTCTGTCCATATTTATATATCAGTGAAGGTAACTCTGGAAACTCTCAGTAACCAGCTGATTGCCTAATTTCTTCTTGAATCATGCTGAGCTCAAGGTCTTTAAGATACCTTATTGCAAACTGTAATTGTGTTGTGTAATAACGTGGTTTGTTACACAACACAAATGAGTCCCTTCTATTTGTTGCATGTCTCTTTAATTAGAGCATCCCTTGCTTTACAGAAGCAAGGGATAAATAGAAACACCCATTTACTTTCTCTGAATCATTCAGTACTTTGTATGACAGCCAGAAAGTACCCTGACCTGGTTAAATGCTGTGTATGTGTCTGTATAGACCAGCTGTGCAGTATGTGTTGGTTGCCAGATGAGATCAGTTTCCATTAATTCTCTTGGAAGTCTTCTTGCATATAAAAGAGAAAATGCAACCAATTTACAAAGCAAGGCACCATGGCAATGCCAAGCTCCCTTCCCAGTATAAAGTCTTTGTGCAAGAAAATAGAACCTTGCTCCTGTGTATAGTATGGTAGCACTGGAGAAAAAGAATACTCATGAGCAAGATAACCAGAGGTGGCATGTGGTCAGTGCTCCCCTGGTGAGTGTTTCAGGTGGTTCTAGGTGCCTGTTCCTGTCTGCCACATGTCATTCATTCCCTCCTCCACAGAAGACTGCAAGTACAGCACACTGCTATGCCTAGGTGGGCCTTTGAGTGCTGCATGTAGTAAGAAAAAGGAGTTTGGCACTTGAATCAAAACCTGATGAGATTTGTGGTGGCTTTTCTGTCCCAGGGGATTTCATTCCCTGGTCTCACATTGTACCTCATGAAACCTCAGTCTTTTGCAGGAACTAACTTTATGCTGTTTAAAGGCAAACGATCTGTGCTTAAAGAGCAAGGCTGTTGCCCTCTTATTGATGTACCAAGCCTGGCAATGGAGTGCATTGGCAGTTACAACAAGAAAGTATGAATTTAATACAGATGGAGCAGGAGGTACAGCAGGATATAGGTAACGGTGAACTGCACTTCTGGACAGATGTTCCTTAAGATGTGCTTAGGAGTGGCTGGGATCACACGTGGCCTGATTCTGTCTTAACCACTGTGGTTATGGTGATATAATGTGTGTTGTAAAAAAACCAAACCAAAACCAAAACACAACAAAGCAAACAGATGGGGTGGTAGATGTAATTGCTGGCTCCTGATGCTCTTGTCTGACCAGATGCTGGCCCTGAGCAGTGGGAGATCCTCCATAAACACAGGATGTGGTGGAGGAGCTGAGATTTCTCACCGGTGCTCCTTAATTCCTTCCTCCACAGGGAGTTCGAGCCATGTTCAAATTTTCTGGGTTTCTTGACCTCCTTATATGGCACAATAGTGTCTTTTGGTTGGTGGGGCCAACAACCATGGGAATGTTCAGGTAGCTCAGTGTGGATCCTTTGCTCATCACCTGCAAAGAGGGAGTCCTCAGTGCTGTGCAGGTGATTTCTTCCACGTCCTGGTCTAAGTCCAGGCCGCGTTGGGCTCCAGCAGTGTGGATTAGCAGTTTCAGGCAGGGAGGTGTGGTGCGATAGCGTTTTTGTTGTTTTGCCTAGCAACAGAATGCTTGGCACTGGGTGGAAGCTGGCCAGGGCCACCCTAGATAGAGGGGGTTTGAGCAGTGGAGGATGTGCTTTCCCCCTGCACTCCCTTTTGTTTGTCCTGGCTCTCTTTTTACCTTTTGGAAGAAGGCAGTGGGAAAAGGAAGATTTGGTCCTGAATGAGGTGAGCCATGTTCAGCCAGGAGTGGCAAGGGTTGCCCTTGAAAACTAGGGAGACCACCAGGCAAAGGCACAGAGTGGGCTTCTCAGGGAGATCTCACCACACAGGTCTTCTTGCTCCAAAGAAAAAGCAGGGGCAGGTTAGCTGTGTTTCTCTCTGCAGGGCTTCCAGCACATGGCTGTAAACCTGGATTTGGTTAGAGGCAGCTTCTGAGAGTGTCTTTTCTCCAGAAGCACAGGTACAGGAAGGATGTAGGTAAAGGGATGCCTGGATTAGACATTGAGCTGGGATTAGTTTGGAAAAGAAGTGAAGGAAAACACCTGATGGCCAAGGGGAAAGGTGGGATTTCTTGGCTCTGTGGGGAGATAGGTCTGGTTTCCTCTTTGTTTCTACCTGAAGGTTGCTTGTAAAACCTGTAGAGACCTGCTGAGCTCTGTCTTCTGCAGCATCGGTAGGTGTTGGCTTTCCCTGCTTCCTTTCCTGGTCTACACCTGGTGCCCCCAGGTGAGATAGCGATTTGGCGTTTCCTTATCCTTTCTGTTGTTCTCAGAAGAGAAATATCAAAGAGAAATATGCACAGGGAAAGGGAAAGTCAAGTAGAACATAATAACAAAGCAGCTGTACCTTAACAGGCTGCATTTTAACTGAAGCTACAGCTTGCAAGACCTGACATTGGTGGGAATGCTGAAGATGCCTGAGTTAGTCTTGCAGCAAGTGTTGCATGTGCATCTCTACACTTGATTTTACAATGGGATCTGCAGACATCTGAGCAACTTCTGGTGACCCCACCATTTTATTCGCTCTGAAGCATTCCGAAACAACTTCTTCTCAAGAGAAAATATTGTGAGCTGTTCAATTTAGAGGCAAAGTAGAGTTAGTTTAAGATAAGCAGAGCTAAGTTTAGTGCTGCACATGAGTGTGGGCTCTGGTCTAATTTTAATTCGGGGACAGCTATGATGCTGCTTGCACTCAGCTGGTAAAGCTATATGGAAAGATGATCACTGTGTTTAGTTTTTATTGTGGTAACACCTCAGCTGTTAAGTTGCTATACAGAAATGTTACTAAATACCCTGCTGCATAAAAAAGGGCTGTGTGTGTTTTTTGCAGTTGAATCTGAGAATGTGTCACACGGGAGAGAACAGGATAGCTGTGCTAATTCTCATTACTACCCTTCCTGCCTCAAAAGCTTACATTATATAGTCATTCCAGTGCATGGAAGTCTTCATCCATCTCTGTTCAGGGCAGGTTAGCAATGTTTTCCAGTACAAATCTGGACAGAGGGAGGATGTTTGGCTTTTCAGACCCTTTTGGGAGAGGACAGGAAGGAAACTGATTTCCCCTTGGTCATCTTCATGTGCCAGCTCCAGTGCTGGAGACAATGAGGATGCTCTGACTGAATTCTAAAGCTTTCTGTTTTAAATACTAATATCTACCCTTAAGCATGCATTCTTTGCAGACTCACAAGAGATCCCCTTGCTGCTCCCATTGAATCCCCTGGAGTTACTCGGGAAAGTAAACAGTCCTTCCTCCTCACTTGGAGGACAGTCATGTTTCTGCCAATGCAGCGGTTGCTGTACTTCAGTTCGTGACTCATAACAAATTAAAAAAGGTTTGGAAAATAAACAGTGGAAGTCTTGTTCCAGCACTGTTGTTTAGCTGGAAATCATCTGAAATCTGAGTTGGTTTATTGCCTTCAGTCAGCTAATTCAGGGGAATGAAATCTTTGACTATTACTATGATAAAGTCTGACTCTCAATTAACATGATGATTAAGAAGAAACTGTATATTTCCAGTGGCCAGTCCTGATTAGATGTTGTTTATCCTGTAGGCAGACCAGTGTGCACATGGCTTTGTTAGAACCTGGAACTACCTCTGATGCTTTGCTCCTGATTTAAAATACCATCGTGTCTGTGTTTACTTGCAGGATGAAGAGACACAAGTGTCCCTGCAAATGTCCCTCACGAAGGAAGATCCTGATCCTGTGTGTTACAGGGTGGCTGATAGCACTGCTGAAACTCCTCCATGTTGAAAGACACTTTTTTCACTCTAAAGGCATTTATTTGGTTGAGCCCTTCTTGAGCACTTCTTCTTATGTTAGAAACAGGTATTCCTACCTAAGAAATGAGTTCCAGTATGAAATTAATTGCTCATCTATATTTGAACAAGATCCCCATGAAATTGGCAAGAGTTTAGAGATAAGAAGAAAAGAGATAATAGATTTAACTGATGAAGATGTTGTCACAATGACAAGTGCTTGCCATGTGTATCGTTCGCTTAGGAAATACCACCTAAAACCTGTTTCTCCAGAGGAGGAGAGTTTTCCAATTGCCTACTCCTTGGTTGTTCACAAAGATGCAGTCATGGTAGAAAGACTCATACATTCACTGTACAGTCATCAGAATATTTACTGCATCCATTATGACCAAAAATCAGCAAAAAGTTTCAAATCTGCTTTGAAAAATCTAGCGAAATGTTTCCCCAATATTTTCATTGCATCAAAGTTGGAGACAGTGGACTATGCACATATTTCACGGCTGCAAGCTGATTTCAATTGCTTGTCTGATTTGATGGAGTCTCCAGTTCCCTGGAAGTACGTTATTAATTTGTGTGGCCAAGATTTCCCTTTGAGGTCAAATTTTGAGTTGGTCGTTGAACTGAAGAAACTCCATGGAGGAAACATGCTGGAAACTATAAAGCCGAGCAGTAGCAAGAAAGAACGATTTACTTATCACCATGAACTTATGAAAGTGCCTCATGAATATGTGCAGATGCCGGTAAAAACCAACATTTCCAAGGATCTACCACCTCATAATATTGAGGTATTTGTAGGCAGTGCCTATTTTGTTTTAAGCAGAGAATTTATTCAATATACTCTTAAAAGCTCTCTTGCAAAGGATTTTTTTAAGTGGTCAAGGGATACATACTCTCCAGATGAACATTTCTGGGCCACTCTTGTACGTGTTCCTGGGGTCCCCGGCGAAGTTCCAAGGTCAGCCCAGGACATAACAGACCTACAAAGCAAAACTCGTCTGGTGAAATGGAATTATCTCGAAGAACATTTGTATCCTCCCTGCACTGGTACCCACCTTCGCAGTGTCTGCATCTATGGGGCTGCAGAATTAAGATGGCTTCTGAAATATGGACACTGGTTTGCCAACAAGTTTGACTCCAAAGTGGACCCTGTCCTGGTAAAATGTTTGGCAGAAAAGCTGGCAGAACAACAGAAAGAGTGGGTATATTTGTCATCTGATAAATACTTTCTGCACATGAATTCCATGAATGCCTCACTATAAGCAGCACTGTCTTCCCTGCTGTCAGTACTGTGTGCTGTTATGGCACAGCACATGAAGTTCCTCTGCCTTGACCTGCTGCAGGATATGAGCCGGCAAAACATCTGTTCTGCATGAAGTTCAGGGCCCTGGAGGGAAAGACGCCTGGCCATTTATTTATAAAAAGTCACGCCTCTCTGGTTAACTGTGCTGTAAATTGCCACAGTGAATCTGTAATTGTTCTTCAGGGTGATTCTGAGAGGGTGAGGTTTGCTTTTGGAGGCTCTGGTGCTGTCTGTCCCAGTGGAATATTTCAGAGACATGTTTTGCATAAAGTGTGTTCATGTTTTCCTAGGAAACTCCAACACATCTGTCTGCCTGGTTCGTTTTTCTTCACTTTTGTTTTTCCTAAAGGTATGAAACAAAGACCTCTCTATCTGCTACCTCAGGAAAACTGGAAGTGCCCATCTCATGGACAAAACCAAGAGGTCAGAATGACACCAAATGAGCCATGTGCCCTCATCTGAAGTCCCAAACTTCCCAACTGTGGGAGCTAACAAAGATCTTTGCAATGTGAATATCACTGAACAATATAAGGAAAAGATCCTTAGATTCCACATTGTCCATGGTGTTGTTCCCCCAGCGCATCTATGCATTGTTTTTCCTTCTGTGAAGCACGTGCTCAGGTGCTAGGCCTTGCCTATGAAACTGGTGGTGGTTGAAACAAAATTATATGCTGTTATTTTTCAAAGGCTTTTACAAGCGTGCCCTATGGGCACGCTCTGCACCCCCATAGAGTAGATAACCATGCCCAAAGGAGGTCAATCTTCATTTCTGTCTTTACCCATAGAAATACCCTCCTGTGAAATCCCAGTCATAGAATCATAGAATAGTTAGGGTTGGAAAGGACCTTAAGATCGTCTAGTTCCAACCCCCTGACATGGGCAGTGACACCTCACACTAAACCATGTCACCCAAGGCTCTGTCCAACTTGGCCTTGAGCACCGCCAGGGATGGAGCATTCACAACGTCCCTGGGCAACCCATTCCAGTGCCTCACCACCCTCACAGTAAATAACTTCTTCCTCATATCCAATCTAAACTTCTCCTGTTTAAGTCTGAACCCGTTACCCCTTGTCCTATCACTACAGTCCCTCATGAAGAGTCCCTCCCCAGCATACTTATAGGCCCCCTTCAGATACTTGAAGGCTGCTATGAGGTCTTCACGTAGCCTTCTCTTCTGCAGGCTGAACAGCCCCAACTTTCTCACCCTGTCTTCATACGGGACGCGCTCCAGTCTCCTGATCATCCTTGTGGCCCTCCTCTGGACTTGTTCCAACACTTCCATGTCCTTTTTATGTTGAGGACACCAGAACTGCACACAATACTCCAAGTGAGGTCTCAGGAGAGCAGAGTAGAGGGGCAGGATCACCTCCCTCGACCTGCTGGTCACGGTCCTTTTGATGCAGCCCAGGATGCGGTTGGCTTTCTGGGCTGTGAGCGCACACTGCAGCCGGCTCATGTTCATTTTCTCATTGATCAACACCCCCAAGTCCTTCTGTGCAGGCCTGCTCTGAATTGGGCTTCTCTGCCCAACCTGTAGCTGTGCCTGGGATTGCTCTGCCCCAGCTGTAGGACCTTGCACTTGGCATGGTTAAACTTCATCAGATTGGCATCAGCCCACCTCAGAAGCGTGTCAAGGTCCCTCTGGATCCCATTCCTTCCCTCCAACGTACCAACCGAACCACACAGCTTGGTGTCATTGGCAAACTTGCTGAGGGCACACTCAATCCCACTGTCCATGTCACCAGCAAAGATGTTGAACAAGGCCGGTCCCAACAGTGAGCCCTGAGGGACACCACTCGTTACTGGTCTCCCACTGGACATTGAGCCATTGAGCGCAACTCTGCATGCCATCCAGCCAGTTCTTTATCTGCTGAGCAGTCCACCTATCAAATTGATGTTTCTCCAATTTAGAGACAAGGATGTTACGTGAGACAGTGTCAAACGCTTTGCACAAGTCCAGGTAGATGACATCAACTGCTCTACTCCTGTCCATCAGTTCCATAGCCCCATCATAGAAGGCCACCAGATTGGTCAGGCAGGATTTCCCCTTAGTGAAGCCATGCTGGCAGTCACCACGCACCTTGTTGTCTTTCATGTACCTTAGCATGCCTTCCAGGAGAATCTGCTCCAAGATTTTTCCAGGCACAGAGGTGAGACTGACTGGTCTGTAGTTCCCTGGGTCATCCATTTTCCCATTCTTGAAAATGGGGGTTATATTTCCCTTTTTCCAGTCGTCAGGAACTTCACCTGACTGCCATGATGTTTCAAATATGATGGACAGTGGCTCAGCAACTTCATTTGCCAGCTCCTTCAGGACCCACGGGTGGATTTCATCAGGTCCCATGGACTTGGGTATGTTCAGGTTCTTAAGATGGTCTCGAACCTGATCCTCTCCTACAGTGGGCCCAGGGTCTTCATTCTCACAGTCGCTGCATCTGCCTTCCAAGACTTGGGTGGTGTGGTCTGAGCATTTTCCGGTGAAGACTGAGGCAAAGAAGTCATTAAGAACCTCAGCGTTCTCCAAATCCAGGGTAGTCCTCTTGAGACACTATGTCTTCACACAGTGGATAACAAGTGATATTTCTAATTGTTGTGTTAAAACGCAAAGCATGCAGAGTTAAACGTTAAGCATAAGAATAGCCGTATTGCAGAAATGAAGACCCTTTCTAGCAGTGTCTTTCTGTGCAAGTCTCGTGGCCACCACCATGTTCTCAGGCTGACAAGTTGCTGTGCAAGCCCTGGTTCAGCTGTAGAGCAACCATTCTCCAACAGCCTCTGCTTCCTGAAGCTGTGCCAGGCCTCCTGGTAATGGAGCAGCCTAGGTGACTCTTTGCAGCTGGACTCCCCATGCTACAGTGTGAGGGAAATGTTTGTTAGTGCAGGGGTCTCTGCAGAAACCCTTGCCACTCGGAAATGCCCCTTGGCATTTTGGAAGTTTCTTTGGGATGTTGCTCTGTCACATATTTGGTTTCAGTGTTTCCAGTGGTCCCTGGGTTACAGCTTGCTCTGTGCCACTGTCCACTTTCTATCCATCTGGGTTTTATTAAGGGGCCTTTTCCCATTAATAACTCTGGGATATCTGATCTTATTGATTCATAAATTGCTGCATTAACAACCATTTCTCATAGCCATGAGAAATCTTTGTTTCTTGTTTGAGTTGGAAGAACCAAGTAACTTTTTGGTCTCAGGCACAGTTTTCGTTCATAAATTTAGTCATGGTCAAGTCATCTGTGGGTAAAGTTTGGGTTTGAGAGTCGGGAGCTGTGTGCATTTTTCCTCATTCACCTCAGACAAGTCATCCGAGTTTCCTCTTTCAGCTCTTCCAGCTGTAAAATAGGAACAGCAATGTTCTCTTACCTTGCTAAGCACTTCTAAACCAATGGGTGGTGTGGGTTGGTTGCACTGTATTAATTGCTTATCAAACTATTTATGGAGTCTGTGGAAACACAGGTCAAGCATTTCTTTGATGTATTGTTTCTGGAATAAATGGGGATTATTTTTAAAGTACATGTTGCTTACTTCAGTGACTTGCTGTGTCTGCCCCGAGCTGTCCTGACTTGATGTGATTTATAGACACTTTGTAGAAAATGAAATATTGACAGTTTTTACAGATTCATACGTCAGTACTTGTATATACCATAGAGAATCCCCCTGCGGTAAAAGGTTAATAGAAGATGACGGTAGGATTCCAGAGGGCTAAACCACAGCCTTCTGTACACATAAATTGATATTTAATCATACATTTATAATTTTTTATTCAGTTAAACTGGCTTCATGTATGTATGTTGTTCTGGTTTCAGCTGGAATAGAGTTAATTTTCTTCCTATTAGCTGCTGCAGTGCTGTGTTTTGGCTTTAGTCTGAGGACAATTCTGATAACACACTGATGTTTTAGTTATTGCCAAGTAATGCTTACCCTGATCAAGGACTTTTCAGTCTCTCATGCTCTGCCAGTGAGAAGGGGCACAAGAAGCCAGGAGAGAACAAAAACCTGACCCAAACTAGCCAAAGAGGTATTCCATACCACAGCACGTCATGTCCAGTATATAAACTGGGGGCAGTTGCCTGGAAGGGGTATGACATATATAGACACATTCCCATTTGTGTTTGAGAGGTTTGCTCTGCCATAAACATAAAAATTGCCCATCAGCACATTAAACTTGACTGAAATAAATAATTTTAATCAACATGCAACTTTGTGCTGCTATAACTGAATTGGGTTGAATGATACTTGTAATTCAACTAGTCTGAAATAAGGCAGCTCATGCTTCTGAGGTAGTGAAGAAGTGAATGTGAAGTTGGCACTGTATGGGGCAACATTGCCCATTACAATGGTACGTTTGGTAGCTGGGAAAGTACTAATTGCATAGGCACAGTTGCAACTTTATGAAGTGGTTATTTTCTAATGAATAGTAGGATTTCTGGGTTTTGAAGGTAATGTTAAAAGCTATTCAAGCCTGTAGAAAGGCAGTTAACACAATTGTAGATCACTGAGGCTGGAAGATCATCTAACTGAGCCTCCCACTCATAACAGGATCAACACTAAACTTTGGCTGGGTTTCTCAGGCTTTGTCTCAGGGATCTCTAAGGAGGACTCTGCAGTGTCCTGCAGCAATGTTTTCCAAAGCGTCCAGGAAAACGAACAGCCGGAACACAAGTTCCTTAACTTTTGAGTGATTTTATCTTTTTTTGTCTTTGTGTCCAGCAGTGCTGATGCCATATCAATGTCTGCATCATAGTCAAGCGATTAGACTACAGGGGTGGGTAACAATTCCATTTTATAGTCTTGACATCTTCACCTTTGTTCTTTATACAGGTAGGTCTTGTCTTTGCTGAAAATGGACCTGAGGCATGATCCACAAACCCCTTTCTCTCTGTGAGAAAAGTGGCTAAACACAATTTTTGGCAAAGCAAATGCGAAGTTGTATGTAGGCTGGAACTTAGATTATAGAGAATTAATCTGCCATTCTGCTTTTACAGGGATTTTTTTTTCTTTTCCTTTCTAAAGTTCAGACATGCCTTTCCTCCCCTCCTCTTCCCATTCCTCACTTCTGAAAAAGATTCCTCTTGTAAGCTATTTCACAAATTTGAAATGCACATACATTTGCACATATTAGATGTTTTCTGCTGGCTTTGTTTACCTGAAGAAGCCCCATGCTGGCTTTCTTCCATCCATTCTGCCCCGTGCTGGCTGCATGGAGCATTTGGACTATCTATTAACCTTATTTTCCTGCTTAAGAAGGATGTGTGGGCAGGGTGCTAGTGGTGTTCCTGGCTGTCAGCTCTTGCGCAAAGGTCCAGCCCACCATTCTTTTGATGGCTGAAAACAGCAGAAACATTGAATGCATTCTAACACAGCAACATCAAGTAAAGAAGAAAAGGACATAATGAGCTTTTATGAAAGAGATGCAAGGACAACATCTGTAGAACTTTTCTGGCTAATGGCTTTATTAGGCTGGACATGTAGTCAGGAGGATAGTATATACAAACATAAATGCCTCATTACTATTTTCTATGACATTGGAATAAAAGGATGTGACAGGAAAGACTAGAAATTAGACACCTAATCTGTAATTGTAATTAGAACAGACTTGGCCTGTTGAGCATTTCTAGGGCTGCTATGTCATTACTGTGGCATTCGAAGCAGAGTGTATAGCCATGAGAACTCCACATTTTCTGCCCAAATACTGGTTTCTATGTGGCACACTAGCATGTGTTTACAGTGTGACCTTGAATTTTAGTTCAGGTATAATAGTCTGTTCCTATTTGGTGTTTTTACAGAACTCGCATTATTCTTGGTGGTGATAATTTCCACTCACATACAAATGATACTTCAGAACAATGTGATCTCTTAGTAAGATGTGGTAAAACCATACTGAAAGCACCCCAGTGATTTTGGTAAATATCAAGGTGATAGCTGAATATTCTATCCTAATTTTTTCTTTCTTTTTTTTCCCCCAGAACTACTGGGCTCTTTGGTTTTCCCGTGGTGATGGTATAATAGCCTTTATAGTTCCAATCCTTCTTAAAAAAGGGAGAAAGCAAAACCCATAAAACTTTGGATGAGGCATTTTCTCAAGTGAGACAGTGTATTGGGTTTGTGTGCAACATTTTGGTACAGGGGGGCTATAAGGGCAGCTTCTGTGAGAAGCTGCTAGAACCTTCCCCCATGTCTGACAGAGCCAGTACCAGCTGGCTACAGGGTGGATCCATTGCTGGCCAAGGCCAAGAGTGTGAGCAGTCCTCCCCCCTGAGGAGGAAGGAGTGGCAGGAGCAGCATGTGGTGAACCGACTGCAACCTCCATTCCCTGTCCCCCTGCTCTGCTTGTAGGGAGGAGGTAGAGAAAATTGGGAATGAACTTAACCACAGGAAGAAGAGAAGGGTAAGGGGAAGATGTTTGGGTTTTCATTTTTGTTTGGTTTTTGTTTGTTTGGTTGGTTGGTTTTTTTAAAGATTTTATTGTATTTCTCATAATCCTACTCTGATTTGATTGGTAATAAATTTACTTCCCCATCTCAAGTCTCTTTGGCTGTGGCAGTAATCAGTGAGTGATCTCTCACTGTCCTTAAATCAGCCCGCGAGCCTTTCAACGTATTTTCTCACCCTGTCCAGCTGAGGAGGGGGAGTGACAGAACAACTTTGGTGGGCACCTGGTGTCCAGCCAGGGTCAACTCATCACAGACAGGAAGGAGGCAGATGGTCTATTATAAGGGGAGAAAGGGACAATACATTTTCTTGCTGCGGAGCTACCATGTACAGAAGAGAAGAGATTTGAAATCTCTTTTGAGAGATTTGAAATCTCAAATCTTAGAAGAGATTTGCTGAAGTGGAAATGCTTGCACAGAGTATGGCTGTTGCTGCCATCTCTGATGGAGGTAAGCTAGACTTGAGTTAGCACATTTTGAGAAGAAGATCATTAAGGAAAAGAAGTGCCCAGGGCCTGTGTCAGTTTCTCTTCTTCTGAAAAATAGGTGCTCTGAAAGATCTTGAAAATTTACTGCAGCTTGACACGGGTGTTACAGAGAGGCTCAGGAGGCCATGCTGGTTGCCTCAGAGAGGGCGGAAGACAGTGTCTCTGGGGTTTTTTGCTCAAGGCTGGTGAATGTTTTTTAATGATGCTTTCTTTGTTATTTGTAGATATTGATTAAAAGATGTGCTAATTTGAAACACTAGTGGCTGACTTCCACCTTGCTTCTCAAGTGTCTGCTGTAACACGAGTTTATATAAAAGACTCTTCCCTGAGCTACAATTAGAGACTTCATTGTCATTTAATTAAAGGCAGCAGCTTTTCTATTTCTGAGCCTCTTTTCTCTGCCTGAGTTTGTTCTCTGAGATGGAAAAGTTGGCAAGTCTAAGCTTTACCTGGGGCGATGAGAAGATTAGAGGGTACACAGAGATGCTGCAGGTGGCATTAGCATCATAGCATAACAACTAGAAAACAAGAATCACTGCATCTTACACTGTAGAGCTTCAATTCACCATTTATTCATAGACATTATAGGAATTGGAAATCATGCAGTTGGAAATAACTACATGCAAATGTTTTAGAACTAAACTTCTAGGGACCATAGAAAGTAGGATGAAAATACAGGTGGTATGTCCATTTTTATCTGATTCCTGGAAAAATTAGCTCTAGAATTGAAAGACTTTTCAGTTAGCATAAATGTAGAACTCCTCATTCTTAGATGTTCAAAGCAGCAGAATTGAAGTCAACATACCATATTCTCCAATAAATGTTATGCTTGCTTTTGTTTCCTGACATAGTTTCTTACCATCTAAAACAGCACTCCCAAGTCCTTTATGGCCTTAAGATACCCACATCAGCTAAATTTTATCACTTACCTGTCATTTACACTAAGCTGCTTTGGAGTTCAGAAATTGTTTCCTGTACTGTAGCAGGTCTAAGGGTTCTTAATACAGAAACCATGTGGCATGGCTAAATTTCCATTTAATTTGCTTTAGCAGAACATGTACATGTACTCAGCCACCCTGCCCCTGAACTGGTACAACAGTTAGGAGCTTCCATTACTAAGAGATTACCCGTATCTTACTCCACTTGTATTTCAAGAAAAAATGATCAAAGCTATTCTTTGTTCTTACACCAAACTTCCTCTTCACTTGGATTCTGCTTGGTACATGCTTTATATAAAAAAGCATCATAAAAAATGTGATAGAAAGATACATGCAAAGGAGTAAGATTATGTACATCACCAGAAGAGGGGGAAAATAAAAAACCAACCCACCAAGTTGGTTTGGGAAAGTAATTTCAAGTAATTGAATAAGCACATGATGCTGGGAATGAGCAGGGATAAAATACATACACCTGTTATTACAGCCAGTTGGAAAGTCGCTTCTCTGGCTTTTGTATTGCTAACAGTGTTCTTAGAAGTGCACTCTTATTTCCAAACTTCTGCTCAACTGGGATGTGAATGCCTGGAATTGGTAAAGCTTCATCTCTTTCTTTGCCCTGTTGTTGTACCGTGTGAAACCACGAGCAGGTTTAGATGGTTTATTTCTCTGCCAGGCCTTGGATTCCAGACTTTCCCTAAGGTAAAGCAGAATCAGAAAATCATCTGGCTGTTAGCACACACGTAATTGGACAATGCTGCCCCCAAGGACAGAGCTGCCTCCAGAAACTGAGCTGGAGTCCGCCCGCTCAGCTGGCAGATCAAATACTCTCTCTGTTTTATTCCATTAGAGCACATCAGCATTACAGTTTTCAAGACCAGCCAACTAATTGTATTATCTGTGTTGTTTTCATTGGCCAAAGAACCTTGGAATTCTCTCTTATGGTTTTCTTACATGAAGATTTATTTAAAACCTCTGTACATATATTTTGGCAACAGACACAGACAGTACGCCTTCTTGTCCTGCATGCTTTGTCCTCATTTGAAACCAAGACAACCAAATCAGGTTCTGAAGGCTGTAAGGAGCTGAAGATCTGAATAACTGAGTTGTCCTAAAATTCAGTAGCTTACCTAGAAGGTTTTGTTTCAGTCTACATGAAGTGAGATGCTTTCATTGCAGTTGCTGGACAGATGCACACACCACAGAGCTGTTGCTCGCACTATTGCCACCTTCCCTGATGCTTCAGAGGCTGTGTTCTCCTCCCAACCCTGGTGAGGCATTGCTCACTGCAGTCACTAAGCAAGGGTGCAGAAGAGGCAGCCTCTGTCCCACATCTCTAGAAAAGCCTTTGGGCAGTGATCCTACCTGACAGTGTTTAAAGGCTGTTGGAGTAGATAAACAGGACAGATGATGAGCTTCAATACTGCAGCTTTGGGAAAGAGTCGAGACAAGGCCTGAAGTCAAGACAAGATGCTGGACCCCAATAAGAAAAAAAGCTCAGAGTCAGGCTTGTGGAGATAGATGTTCCTTCAGATGACCAGATGCAGAAAGTGGGGGGTTGGGTTGCATTAAGGAAATACATTGCACTTCACAAGCCAACTTGCAACAGAAACTTGATTGTTTAGCCCTAGAGTGTTTGGCCACCATTTCTTCAAAACAGAAGAACTACTTCAAAACTGCTGTCATTATTCTACTGGTTTTGTTTAATTGGCTTTTCTAACAGATTTTCTTCGAATCTATTTCTAATTTCATAACAACTGAACTTCTGAGTTCTGCATAGTGTCTAAGTCCAGCTGAAGGATAGAGTGACATGAACTTGATTTGGCAAGGGTTTCAGCTGCCTTAGAGGCATTCCACGGTTTCCAGGTTGACTGATGATAGTGTGAAATTTGGGAGTTGCTCACAGAGTTTAAAATTAAACTGAAATGTTTCTTATTAAACAGGTGGCACTTTGCATAGTGTCTGAGAGGGATTACTCTGAATATTCATCCTTCTGGTGGCTGTTGCTTTGTTGTCCAGCATAAGCATGGTGGGGTAGTGACCCTTTGTGCTCCAGGAAGCACAGTGGCTGCTGGGCAATAAGGGGGGAGGATCTGCATCCTCTTTCTGGTGCTGTTAATTGAGCTGAATGTCCAAGGTTGGGTTAGCTGCCAGGACTGGTGAGAAGGTCATGTTTGTGCACCCAGTAAAGCATGGGGATGACAGAATCACCTAGCCAGACAGTTCAGTTAAGATTTGTCTGGTTTTGCACAGTCAGAAGAGAATGCAGTCTTGGAGTGCTATGAGCCAAAGGACAGTGCACTCAGCAGCTTCTCTTGTTTCCAAGGCTGAGAGAGGAGTGTGTTTGAAGACAGGAATGCCCACACTTAGAGGTATGGTGTAGCTGCTGAATCCACTCCTGGGTGATTACATTGCTTCACGAAAAACTGGACCTGAAGTCTTTCTAAGGGTGGATTAATTCTCCTTTCCTCTGCTGCTGGGTAAATGCTCCTGCAAAATCATTCTATTTCTGTTTTCTTTTGAGTCTACTGTTGTGACCAACCATTCAATCATGTTCTGCATTTGTGTGATATGTACAGAAAAGCAAATCCACATGTGTCTCCCTGCTGAGATGTCTTGGAAGGCATCACCAGGCCATTGTTCATGGCTGCAGTTGACCCCACTGATGTGAATGAGCCACATACTGAATGTTTAATGGAAGCTGAGTTATGGATGAGTGACTTGACCAAATAAAAGTAAAATAACACACAGAGGAAAGGGAAAGCAGTCAAAAAGATGTTATGTCAGTGCTTCAGATAAATGGAGATACCTGCCTTATTTTTAGCCCCAAGCGAAAAGCAACTTGATCTTGGGCTATAAATGTAGAAAATGAACAAATCTGCTGCTACAGTATTGCTTAATCTATCAGAGGGAAATATAATGGAGGTCTAGTGGCTGAAACGTAATGCCAGATATTAGCAATGAAGTTCAATTTTAATTCTTTTTCAGCAAATGAATTTGCCTTTGGAACAGATTGGCAAGGAGTATGTTTGATCCTGTGATGTTTGAAGGTACTGGTAGTTTGGCTGTAACTTCAAGGTTTGATATGGGAATTACTCTAATTTTTCATGGTCAGTACTATGCAGAAGGAAGGATGCATTTGATTAAGGCTGCAGGTAAAATCATTGAGTCAACACAGGAAAAAATACAGCTATATTCATGTGCGAGTGGAAGTTGCTCGTATTGGCCACCACAAACACAAAAGGCCCTTGCATTACCTAGCACCAGCGATCCAAACTGGCTCTGGGACTTGAAGTATCAGGGCTCAGGTGTCAGCCACAGCTAATGGTGCTCCTGGCTCTGGTACATGAGAAGAGTCTGCATCTGTCACTTGTGATTGCTGGTCCTGCAGCAATAGCATGCTATATGTCAGCTCTCATCCTGCAGCTGTCTGTACTAATAAACATAGTGAGAATCTTGGTTTACAAGCTAAGGGACAGTTAACAGACAGTGATATAAACCAAGTCTGGTCTAAAAGCCAAACTGAAGTTTTTAGCGGTCTTATGCTACTGAAAAGCAGCATCTGCAACTGAAGTTAATGAAGAGGAGCTGGTGCTGCACAGTCACACCTTGAGTGCTCCTTGGAGTAACGTAACTACTTTCTCTCCCAGCACAATTGCACTTCAGACTTCAAAGTATTTCTCCTTACTGTTCATTGCCTCCCCAGGAATCCTGTTCCTGCCACCAGGTTGCTTTAAAAATTATAGACTGGGCTTGCTCAAAGGCTTTCTCGGAAGCCTAATTCTTGACAGCTGCCGAGCAACTTTTCCAGTTCCAGAAACTGTTTTTCCATTTCCTGGAACAGTTTTCAACTCCAGTTTGTCAGGCGCTGTGGGAGCCCCTCAGAGAAAGATTAAAGTTTAATTAAATACTGGGAGGAAAGAGAAATGGTTGAAGCGTGAATGAGCAACAGAAGTAAGATGTAGTTTTTGCTAGTAATTCTGACTGTTGTCTCAGGCGCACACGCCTGTGCTCTTGGCATCGAGGGACTGATCCCTTCTTTCTGTGGCTCCAGTGGCTTAGCTTGGTTTTTGCTTCTCTTCCAGTGTCAGGAATGGCCTCTATGGGAAATCAGTTTTACAGTTCTGCTGGCAAATATCTTAAATATTTAATGACTCTGAAAGGGGGTTTTATGTGCTAGGGCAAGAGGAGTGTTACTAAATGGACTGTGGTCTTGCAGCTGCATTGGGGTCAACTGGTTTGACCCCATGGGCAAACCGCATTACCCTCATTCATGAAATATTTGTTTCACATTTAAACTGGCTAAAAAATTATCTGTTCGTAGATACTGCTCTGGGAGCAGGGCTGCTTTATGAAGACAATGGTGCCTTCTGGGGCCAGTGGCCAAGCCAGAGGTCCTGTTGCTCCAGGGGGTTTGTGGGAGGGAGGGATGCAGAGAGGAATGTTCCCTGGGGCACAGCCATGCCAGGCCCTAGCAGAGGGAACAGGGGGGTCTGCAGAACAGGTGGGGAGGTTGGGAGATATGAGGGATGTGTGGGAACACTGATTCTGTGAAGAGGTAGAGAAGGTAGTGAATGCATAAAGGTGGTGGGGAGCTCCTTTCAGAGCATATATAAAATCTGAATGGTTTGGAGGTTTTTCTTCCTCTTTTTCTTCTTCTCCTCCTTTTTTCTTCTTCTTCCACTTCTTCTTTTCCTTTTCTTCTTCTTTTTTTTTCTTTAATTTATTTTTCCCCAATACGCATTTTGTTCTTTTTGCTTTTGTCAGAATTTTTCCATTATTATTTTTATTGCATTTGAAAGTACAGGTTATCTAAGATGACCTCCAATTCTCCAGTTTAAGATTTGGGCCAATGCCTGTATGACGTGCCTTGGGCCTTACCTTCTTCATGGATCCATATGTAAAGAAATAACAATTTCTGTGGGCCTAGATATAGCCAAAATAGTGCTTGTGTGTGTATTCTGGGTTTATTGTGCTCAAGTGAGCCATTGTTTAAGTGGTATTGCTTTTGTCTCCATCCCCTCCCACATCTGGACAAAGGTGTAAATTCAGGCAGCCCTGGAATTTGGTGGTTTTGAGACTGTATGTAACCAGGTGTGAGAGCAAAGCGCGAGTGATACTTGAGGAAGAAGAGACAAGATGTCACAGGTGCAGAGTATCTCTGGGAAAAAAAAAGTTTAGACGTACAAAGAAGTTAGTTTTGCTTGGGTTCGGCTATGATGAAGCCATTTGAATAGTGTCAGCTGGATGCTAATTATGCTATGATTTGAAGCAAAGCTCTGAGCTTGATATTGAATTATGGGAGTCTTTGAGGAAGTCAGCAGTAAAATTGTCAGAAAATATCTGCTGAGGTTGCTGTTCTACACAATACTGGAATTTTGATTATTTCTTCCGTGACTACATTGACTTTCCTATGAAAAAAAAATTCAGTTTTAAAGATTCCCCTTGGTTTTGTAGTTGCTTGAATATGAAAAACTGTGGTTTTCAGATGAAACATGTTGCCACTTTCTTGGTGAAAATACATGTAGTCACTGTGGGATTGTAACAGGTAAGTCTCAGGAAGGGTTTGACCAAATATTAATAACTTGATGGCATGTAATACTCTAAATATTCTCCACAATACATTTATCCTTCTGCTGACTCCTTTTCTCATCTTCCCCTTCTGGTTTGTCCTGTGTGGCACTCTTTTCTGCATTTGTAGCTGGATAAATTCTACTCTGTAGCCTGTCTGCAATGCCTGTCTGCAAAAAACGTCCTGATAAACTCAGGAAGGATGAATTACCAAGCTGTATACTGCCTTTGACAAGGGAAAGGAAAACCAATTTGCTGTGTTCTTCAAACCTGTGGTCTAAAGTAAGTGAGAAAGAAATATGAACAGGAGCTAAAACCTTGGACTTTGCCACTCACCCAGAATGCACAGAACTGGAGCATTCAGAATATATATTGAAATTCTGAGACTTGATGTCAACTTTGGTATTAAAAGTGGAAATGATTCCTGCAAAGCAAGCTATCAGTAAATAATAAACAAGTGGGGTACCTCTAATTAGGAAGTAAGCCTCTTGCAAACACCCTGTGGCTCAGTGTATATGTATGTATGTCCTTGTTACCTCTCCGCCATGAATAAACATTTGACTCACTGCTTAGCACACAGATTTTCAATCAGCCCATGAATAGTGAATAATGCAACAGCTGCCAATGTGATATTTATTTCTAGATGCTGAAAGTTGTTTTTAGTTCAATAATTTATGAAAATTAATCATACTGTCTCCATCAGTTTTGGGAATGTCTGCAGCACGCATCAGCCCAGAAGGTCACACTGAGGATTCTTTTCTGATTGCTTTTACTGGCTTCCTCCCATAGTATTAAAGAACCCTCTGCTCAGTATATTCTGCCAGTTAATATAGATGGGTATAAATAGATGAATGTGAGTATGCATGTGCGTATGTTTTCACTATGATCTATCTCATAGATAGATGGATCTACCTCATAGATACTGATTAGGGGCTTCATGTCCTTATTTGACCTGTCTATTGTTTATTTTGTACTTCTTTCCTTTCTAGCCCGAATGACCAAGAAACCTGCAGAGCAGTTCTTGAGCTGCTTCTGAGGACAGAGCTGCTGTGCAGCAGACTTCCATAAGGCTGAGCTTGGCTAGAATAAACATGATTTTATGCTTCAGAATCTGGGGCCAGCAAAACTCAGAACAAGAAGCCTGCCAGGAAATGCAACTAATAGAGCAAATGCATTAAATCCTTCTACAGCTGTACTGCACAGGCAGATCCTGGAGACCATCTTTAGAGAATTAATGAAGTTATGCCCAAAGCAATTTCATAATGGCAGTTTGCTCATTATCTTTCTATATTTGCTTGCTTTCAGCTTACTCATATGCACTTCTTATAAAAACTATCCATGGTTTTACAGGCTACAGGTGCAACTCCTTCTCCTCTCCCCAAGGACATGCTCATTGATTGAAGAACCCATTCTGTCCTCCTGCAGATGTGGATTTTAGTGATATGGGGCTGTCATCCTTCTGCCTATAAGCCAGGTGCATCTTGTATTCCTTTAGACTTTCCTTCCCTTACAGACAAGGAGTGAGGATGAAACTTATATGTTACAGAAAGAAATACCTATGAAATTCCTGCATTTGTCCAACACACTTGGAGGAGCATGAATATCATTATGTTTCTTAGGGGTTGTAATGGACAGTGGTTGTAACTGGAACAAACTCTTTTTCTGGAGTAGAAGAGGAGAGATATTTTATAGTTCATTGGAACAATGAGGAGAATTTTAGGCTAGATAATAGAGGAAGAACAAGGCTCCTGAAAAAAGGAGTGCCTGAAGAAATGCAGCGCTAATATCCAAGCACAAAAAAGTAACAGACTTTTTACAGAGCAAGTGATGTTGAGCCATCCTGATTTGCAATGCCAAAGCAATCCCTTTGGATCAAAACTGTCTCCTCCTTTCTAGTACAGGTTATGTCTCTGTTTGTTAACAGCATCAGAACTCCCCGTTTTGGGAATACCATGACTGTGGGGTTCCAGGGTAAGAGCTATCTTTTAATCACAGCCCTTTTTTGAGGTCCAGACATACTAGTTACCATAAGATAATATAGAATTTAAGGCATGCTAACTATTAGAAGCAGGAGATTAGGGTAGTTTAGCACATATGAATAAACCTTACAGGGAGCCTATATCAATTTAATGATAGGCTAACAAACGACGACCAGAAAATGTTAGAGGTGAATGATAGACTTAATGATAAATCTCAGCCTGGAATTTCCACAAATGGTAGGAAGCAGCAGCTTGAGTGCCATGTTCCCAGCAAACATAAATTCATTAAGATGATATATACAGCTACTTGATATACAGTAATGTATATTATTAATTAAGATAATAAATAACTGGTCTGGCACCATGATCACAGTCCTTTGTCTTTGAGTGTAGAAGTTCATATATGCACATAACCAAACACTTATTGAAGCTTAGATAAATTTAGTAAAACTTTCACCCTAAAAGGGGACTTCCCTGATGTTCATTGTAATCTTTCCTCTTGATTTTAAAGGTCTGCTTTCCTTCCTTTTACATTTGTTGGTATTGTCATTACAACATAGTCATCATTTGCATATGTTTCTTACCCCTGTAGCAAATTGATTTGTCATGTTATGTTCACATTGAGGTTGAGCTCTTGTGATTTCCCAGCTAAAGTCTGAGGGCAGTACTGCTTTTTATCATGTAGAAATAACATGCCTAGAAAACTTGAACTTGTTTCAATGAGCTACACACATTCGAGTGCTCAGACAAGTCTCTGGGAAAAAATGGCCAAGAACAGGCCACTTGTCACTGCTAGAACCAAACTCCTGCCGTGGGGAGGAACACCTTCCACTAAACCAGATTGCTCCAAGCCCCGTTCAACCTGGCCTTGAACGCTGCCTGGTGTGGAGCAACCACAGCTTCTCTGGACAGCCTGTGCCAAAGCCTCACCACAATCACAGGCAAGAACTTCTTCTTTATATTTAATCTGAACTATAGCAAACTCTTTCAAGTTAATAAGACACGTATCTTATCAAAGGGATTATTTTTAATGTTTAGTAAAATGTGTGGTTTGCTTATACCAAGCTGTCTGCCATGCTGCAGTGAGCTGTGGCCATATAGTTCAGGCAGTGACACTGAGAGCACTGCACCTAGGATGAAACTGGACCTTGGAGAAATTACTGTGCTGAATGCAGGCAAAGTGATGGGGACAAGCAGTAAAGAGAAGTGGAAAATACCGGTGTCGTGGTTTAAGCCCCTCAGGCAGTTCGCTCGCTCACTCACTCTCCCCCTCTTTCTTCCCCCCACTCTGAGGGATGGGAAGGAGACTCAAAAGAACGCAACTCCCACAGGTTGAGATAAGAACAGTTTAGTAACTAAGGTATAACACAAATCCCTACTGCTACCACCAGTAATAATAATGACAGGAGAAGTACAAAGAAAGAGAATACAACTGCTCACCACCCGATACCCAGCCTGACCCAGCAATGAACCCCCACCCTTCTGGGCCTCTGCCCTCAGTTTTTACATCCTGGGCATGACATGCTGTGGCATGGAATAACCTCTTTGGTCAGTTTGGGTCAGGTGTCCTGTCTCTGCTTCCTCCCGGCTCACCCTCCTCCCTGGCATAGCATGAGACTCACAAAGTCCTTGGCCAGACCAAAACATTACCAAGCAGCAACTAAAACCATCGCTGTTATCAGTGCTGTTCCCAGGCCGAAAGTCAAAAACACAGCGCTGCACCAGCTACCAAGAAGGAGAAAAATGACTGCTGCTGCTGAGCCCAGGACAACTGGGAAGTTTTAATTCCTGAAAATCGCTGACTTGAGTTTAGTGTATAATGCTCCTGCAAATACCACACGAGGGGGTAGGTTAGACACACAGCATTCAGGGCAGTTTGCATACGCACAAGCTGCAAATGCTAGAACTTACAGTAAGGAAACATAAAAATAAGAATAAACACCACATAATCCATCTAGTTTGCTGGCTTCTGTAGCAGCAGTAGGACAAATGCATCATGGTGCGATTTACTGATTACCAAGCCCAATGCTTCACCCCACTTTTCATCTTAGACGTCCCTGATTTGAAAGCCTGTTACGAAAACTCTCTGAAAAACAATGTGTCTTATTTTGTACAAAAGTACTTGAGACAAAGTACTTCCTAGCCCTGCCCACATCACGCTGTAATTACCTGAAAGAGCCACTGAAATGTTTTGGACTCTGCCTTATCGCAAAGAAGACAAATAGGGAAGGTCACTTAGACGCTGTGTTGTAGGGATGACTTTATTCTTTGCTGATGGTTCATGAGAGCCCTGGGAGGATCTTTGATACCTAAATCTCATCTAGTCATCTCTTCAGACAGTGACCTTCAAAACAGTGAGTGAGCCAGTGATGAGAGCAAACCTGAAACAGAGCCTTCCTTTTAAGCAAATTCACTGCCTTTGCGTTTGTGAGTGGCAGCGCTTCATTAAGGATGAAAACCCATGGGATTGGACACCCGAGGCACTGCTTATGAGTGGTGAGTGTGCAATTTACAAAAAGCACCCACCCGGTCTCCAGGTTTTCACAATGATTCACGGAGAAGGTTTGTAACTACAGTTTGTGGCAAAGGGGGAAACAGTTCTTGTTGTAACTGCTTTCCTGCAAGCGGGGGCTGGGGGGCAGGAGGTGAGAGGGTAAAGGTGGTAAAGGTGCATGTTAGTCACCTCGGTGTACTTATGATGTTGGGGTTTTTTAAGCAAAACTGATATTCCACCCTTTGGGCTGTGCTTTCATTTGCAGTACTCAAATTTGCAGTACTTTGCTAGCCACTCAGACTGGTCATCAGGGCGGCTTTAAGGAGAACCTTACAGCCCACCTGAAATGTCAGTTTACATACCCACCATGTGTCCAGCTACTCAGCGCCGTCAAATAGTGGAAAAGGTGGCTGTGCTTGGCCAGGTTGCTCAAGTTTGGAGACACTTGCTATGCCAGCCCTCGTGCCCCGCTGCCATGGTTCTGGCTTGCTGCAGGTTTGTGCTGGCTGGGCCAGCCCTGGGAGAACTCAGCCTGCTGCCCTGCCAGGTCATCTGGGCTCTGTTGAAAAGCCTCTTCCCTCCTCTGCCTCCATGGGCAGCCTGGGTGGCCTTTTGCTACCATGGGTAGTTTCAAGTAGCCTTTTGCTACCATGGGTAGTTTCAAGCAGCCTTTTGCTACCCAAACAAGTTTCAAGTAACCCGCTCACCCTGCAGCGGTTTTCCTCAACCACAATAACGATGTGCTGTCCCCTAAGCAAAGCATAAAAATTATAACCACAGCGACAAAACTGTCATTCATGTAAAGCCTGTTTTCTGTTTTCTGTCACAGTTAGACCATTGAGCTCAAGCTCTCCTCATTTCCTCGTCTCTGGGGTTTACACTAAGGCTTACCACATGCTTCCATGAGATAAAGGTAAGGGATCCTTAATGAGCACAAGTGCTAATGCCTTTGATTCTCTCACCTGAACAGCTCTGCTGCATGTTTTTTAATAGGAGAGATGTGGAACATCTTATGAGAAAGAGATGTGATCTACTGAGGTCTCATTGGCTATTGTTGTGGTATTAATTATTCCTGTGACACATCTGGTTCAAATAGTGATACAGTACAAGGCTCTCGGTCCTGGGTGCAATGGTTTCAGGAAAGCAAGACTTGCACAGTCCGCTTTAATGAGAAAATCACTGTGACAGTGAGCGTTTTGTGCAGGCGAGCCCTGGAAGCTGAGAGCAAGTTGTGATGCCATTTGCGTTAGCGGTTGCGCGTACAAAAGTTCAGCTGCATTTTTAGTATCCATTTGTTTCATACAAAAGCTCTTAAGATACTGTGTAACGTCTTTTCAGGACACTTTTATCTGCAGAGGTAACCAGCGACCTCGGAAAATCTTCCCGCTCGGTGTAATCCAGCCCACAGGAACTAGGCCTTCTAACAAATGAACCAGAAAGATATTATTAATTTAATGAAAAGTTACTTTAAAATTAGAACAGGCTGCTGTAAAACGGGTCAGGGAGTCATACCCATTTATAATCACTAAGAAGATTTATGTCAAATGACGTCAGAATTTTGTTCTCCTGTCATCTGCAACAGCTCCCCTCCTCTTTCCCAGTATAGAAAACTGTTCACTGGTTGAGGATGAATGGTATTTCATGTTTTTTACAGAGATAGCCCATAAAGCAATCTCGTGTCCTGTTGCTAGCATTTGTCTGTTAGTGAGAGTGAGTGACATGCTATGTGGTGCATCAAAGAGAAACTGTGATCATTGGTGACAGTCAAAACACCAGGAAGGTGCTGCCCTGATCAGCTAACCGTGACCCATTAACATTTGCCCATTGATATCAAATGATGGGAAAGAAGGCAGTGCTTAACTGGACAACCAAGGGAGTATGAAGATATATTTATAGCTGAGAGAGAGGAGTACGTTTCAAGAAGCCATCTGCAAGAAAATGACTCGAAACTCAGAATAGAGTTGTTCTGGTGTGGACCAGGGCAGTCAAAAGTAGCAAAGTAATAGCAAAACTGGTAACAGAAATCGGTAGGGGTTAGATAAAGCTGAAGAAAAGGGCACTGCAGTCTGGGTTGCATGCACATGGGGAACTTGCCAGGTAATGATCAGTGCCTCTGTAGAAATTGAGGAAGCCTGATTTTCCACTGTACAGTTGAGTTAATTTGGATTTTCAAGAACTGGTGTTGAGCCTGTGGTTTTGCCTCTTGTAAATCTTAGCAGTGAGCCAAGTTTGCTGCTGCCCAGAAAACTGATATGCTGGCAAGGGTTTCCTCCCTTGAACTGAAGACTCTTGTGTTTGCTTGTGGAAACTGGAATGGAAGATCTTGTTCCAATGGGCACTCATTTGCTGCTCCCTGGAGAAAGCGGCTCTGGCTATCGAGGGTGCCTGAGAACATCATGAGACCAGAACTTTTACAGGCAACTCTGTACAGAAAAACCCTTGTGGGTTTGGCAGGAAGCAGTCTTTCTGATGGGTGGCTGAAATAAATCCTACAGAGTAAGCAGCCTCTTGTAAAACTTCAAGGTGGGCTTTTTTCTAACAGTCACAGAAATGTTTCCATTGTCTGGGACAGAGCATTGAGTCTGGGGAAAAGAAAAAAAGCAGCTCAACGTGTTTGCTTTGTCAGTGATCAAAGCGCTTCTTTTTTTGAGGTGTGTTTTATACCTCCTTCACCTGTTAAATTTGACTCTAAATAGGGATTCTGAAGGAGCCACAGCAGGGAAGCCAGGCAGGGTGATGTTAAGGATGCTGTCCTCTGAAGGACTGTACCTGCTTTTAGTGGTGGATTCTCGAGCAAGTGCCTTGTGCTGTTGTGCTGTTCCTGGGAGGAGGACTAGCAGGGTGGTGTAGATGCTGCAAACCTGCAAAGTGAAGGGGATGCTTCTGCATATTCCTTATGATATTTCAGGTTGCTCAGCTCCTTTAATGTGCTGCTGATTGCTCGCAGCTTCAAATACTGCCTGTCAATTCGCTAAATAGATGAAAGTGGTCAAAAGCACCTCATCAGTAGCTGCAGTATTGCAGGACAGAGTCTTCTCTGCTTGGCTAGTGTTTGTCCTTTCAGATAAGTGTGGTTTTTGCTTGGAGCTCACAGCAACACTGGGCATGGGACTAAACTGTGTTTTATGGGGTGAAGAGTGATCTTTAAGACAACAGAGAAAATTGAAAAGAGGTATTAAAAGGTCTTTGATTCTATCTTGGTGAGTGAATTTTATTGCAGGCATGTAAGTGTTAGGCACATGAGAAAGTGATAAAGAAACATCAGCTGGGCAGCAAAATCACACAAAATCCTGAGCTCGTGTTGCTAGGAGTGCTTTCTCCTCTCAGCTGAGTGCCTAGCACCAAAGAGACTTAGGGATGCTGAGAAGATGCTGCCTTGACAGACAAAAATGCTTTGTTTTGAAGCCACATTCAAGTGGATGCACATGATTGAAAACTGAATCCTTTGGGTAGTAAAGGCAGCAGGATTGTTCCTGTGAGTGACAGGGTCACAGGCTGCACACTGGGAAGTGGAAGGCTGTTTGAGGCCCTGGATGAGCTTCAGGGATGCCACAATCTCAAAGGCTACAATCTGAGGAAGGAGATATGGACAGGAGTTTGCAATGCAGCCTAAGGAGGAAGAATTAACAGAAATACTTAGTACAAAGAAATCCCTCAATGGAAAACCCCATTGTGCTTTCAGAATTAACAGCCTCCAGGAAAAAAAATATAAAGGAAGTTTGCAAAGGTTAGCTCTTTGGGAGGTTCTTCCTCAAATGATGGTGCTAGTCAAATGTGCTCTGTGTGGAGAAAATGATGGAGGCAGCATAGACATAGACTCTTTGACCAGCTGTCTCTCCTGTTTCCTTCTAGTGATGTTTTTCGTAATACTGTTTGTTCCGTATCACTGAAAGTGTTCCCTGAGAAAGTCCACTAGGAAGGGAGCTCTAACAGGTTTTGGGGAAAGAGGAAACTTCCTTTCAGAGTAACCTTTTTTGCAGGCAGAAAGCTCTGCTGTTCCCTTGGGCTTGCTGGGCTCTGCCACTTGGCAAGCTGTCACCGGTGTGTGATGAGCAGGGCATCAGAGGCCAACTTCTGTGCCAGCTACTGTGAAGAGATCTTCAGGTTTCTGCTCCAGCCAAGAATGGGTTCAGCACAAGTTACGTTTCTGCATCAGGACTGTTTGCATCTGGTCACTCACTGGAGATGGAATTTAGTGCAGATGTCTCTGGTGGCTTGCTGTGCCAGAAAGTGCAAATGCAGCATCCTTGAGCAAGCATGTGTAAATATGTATGTGTATTTCTGTGTGGTTTTATGTAGGTGTAAAAGTATAAAGACATGATTTTATGCAAAAGGCAGACATAAAATACATATTCTAAATGAAAGGCTTTGTATTGGCTTTCCTGATTCACAGATGGCTATGCTGTTGTGCCTTTCAAAAAGAAAGTATTGTAAACAGCATGTACAATTTGCATCTTTCTCTTCAGCCTCTGTTTAAGACCTGTCTTGTGCTCTGCACTTAAGCAGACACTTTCATGAGTACTAAGTGCATATTAATGACTTCATCTGTCAAATTTCTTCTTTTTTTTTTAATTTTTTTTTTTTTTTTTTTTTTTAGCATGGCCATTTGAACATTTTATGGTAGCTTGCTCAGGTACGAATGAACTCAGACTTTCTACTTTTCCCATACTCCTACTGGCTTTAGTAGGACACTGCCTAGATTTAGTCTTTGGGATCTCCTTTTGATGTTTCCCAGAGCTTTCCCTGGGAATTTTGAAAGCATGTGTTAAACAGTAACAGGGGGTGTGAATTCGGTCACATTACCCTGACGGTAGGAGCAGTATTTGGCCCCGTCACGAGGCAGAGCTTATCATTTCATGTCCATATGTCCTTATGGGTTGTTCCAGTCCAGCATAGCCTGGCCCAGCAGAGAGAGGTCAGGGCTTGTGCTGATCTCCAATCTACCCTTTCAGGATTCAAAAATATATACCCCTGTGCCAGGGCTAGGACATAGAAATGACACAGGCTGCAAAAAATGTGGGGAGGGTTTCTGGCAGCTGAAGGTCAGCATTCAGAATCTGCTCTTTCATGCTTTTGTTGGTCCTGCACGACCCATATCCACAGTGCTTTGCTCCTGCTCTTTTTTGCTTTGCTTTGCTCTAGTGTGTCAAACCCACTCAATTATTTCTTCACTTCTGTTTTCACTGTGTCCCAGATTGCAGAGACCTCCTTCCTCGTGCCTTTAAAATAAAACATCTCTTTCATGAAGTCCCGATCATCTCCTCAGATGATAAAAGTAAATCTCCCAGAACCTTCAAAAGGTTATTACCTGGCAGTACACCTATAAGCTCTTGTTGCTGACTATATCTTCTTTTCCTAGTAAATGCTTTACTGCCAGCGTTTGTTTCTGCGACTCATCTAATAATAGTTCAATGTGAGGTCTTGTGGATCTTGTGGATGTGCTCAGGCTTTATGTGTGAATTAGCTGAAGAGAAATTGGTGATCCAGATTGTATTTTGCAGCAAAGAAATCTACAGTAGCTCTTTTCATTCTGCTGGATCTGCTGTTTTCACAGTGCTGGAGATAAGAACCTGGCCAAAAGAAGTTAACTCTTCAGAAAGGACTGGAGGAGCACAAAATGCAGTCATAGAATCATAGAATCATTTAGGTTGGAAAAGACCTTTAAGACCATAAATCCCAACTGTTAATATATTCTCAATTAAAACAATCTTCACACTTTTGTAATTCCTACTGACAGGAGTGGCAGCAGAACTGGCCTGATGGGATTTCCTCCATACATGTCTTTACACTTTTTTGCCAGTGGAAGTGGTCAACAGCAAAATTGTAATGTAAGTGTGAAGGGCAGTATCAGGCTGGTTTTGAGCTGCTGGAAGAGGGGTTTTCTAAGGGGAAAAAGACCCATTCCTCAAAAATAATAAAGATTTCTGAATTTGACAATCTTTTAAGAAGTTTTCTCTTCATTCTCAGAGTAAATACAGCATTTTTTAAGCCAAAATAATATTTCAAGCAAATATGATAAAGGCAAGAACAGGGCTTTTCAATAGACCGGATGCATAAGTACCTACCAAATACCTTGGAAAATTCATAATCTCTTTATGTATACCAGAAGGTGAAAGATCACAAAACATTAATTTCAGTGTCTTGAACAGGTTTCCTGTTTAGAGTGTGTGCGTGTGTGCATATGGGTATTAGTAATATTAGGAATTAAGCAGAATCAAGAAGAAATTATCTGATTAGAATACTACTACATATGAGAAAATGTAGAATGAGAAAATCAATAGATTAGATTGGCACTGAGGCATCTGTAGCTTGTGTCCTATTAAAACCGAAGGCTGTCCCTTTGATAGAACATGAAACTTAGGCCTCTGTTTGAATGTGAGCAGTTCTGTTCATGGAGATGTAACTGCAGATTGCATTTGATCTGCTGTGAGCAGGACAGGCAAATGGTTTTCCAAGCAAATGTTTCCCAGACCTGTCTGTGAATGCTGCTGCATAGGAAACAATTTTCCCATAGTCCTTTCGGATCTCTACAGGAAAGAATCACCAGATACATCAAGCATTTGGCATGCCAGTCTTGGTGCATTGTTTGGTGTTAGGGTTTATGCTAACTGTTTACAAGACCCAGGAGAGTACAGGAACAAGGCATGGAAATAGAAAATCAGATTTTCAGCCTCCTGAACTTATGTATCTATCTGCACAGTCAGAAACTTGTGAAATTCATTTTGACTCTGTCAGGAACAAAGTTCGTTATCATGCTCACTCTCAGGCAATTGTCAATGGGGAAAATATTAATTATGTTCAATGCTTGAAAATATTGAGTTTTTTATTAAGAGCTGCAATTGCAGTGAGCTCCATGCTCAAAGGAGTTCTGCATTTAGCTGCCTCCCTGAGGTCCTGTCTGACTTCTCCTGAAAGCTGTCATACTAACAGCAATTGGTGAAAGGAACAAGTACAACAAGATCTGTCTCACACAATGACTGTTTTCAGTGGAAGGCCATGCAAGTGAGCAGACTGCATCTGCTGTGTGTGACACTTTGCTAGCAGACCTCTGTTTAGTATCACCCTGATTTGTATTTATCGTCGTTTTGGAGGAAGCACGCAGAAGGTGGAAATAAGGCAGTAAGGGAAGAGAGGATCCTGCAAGCCACAGCCGTGTCTCAGGGCACACACAGCAGCAAAATCAGTCAGATGAAGCAGCGCTGCGACCCTGGAACCTCACACTGTATAGCACCACCTGCATCACCAACCTGGGCGTAGGAGAAAACAGTGCTAGCTGTAGTCAAGTCAAAGAAATAAATGGTTCAGGACAGCAAAATTGCAACGGCCTCATTTTGGCCTGTGCCAGGCTGTTGGGAAGCTGGGCTGGCAGTGCTGCTTCTGCCAACATGAGGGGTTGAGATGTGCTGAGCTTATTTCTCCTGGTGGCAGCACACCTCTTCCCAAAACCTCTCACAGCTGATGAAAAAGGTGCATCAAGATTAACTGTCCACAATCCCTTTTCCACTGCTTTTTCCATATCTGTGTGCATAGCAGCATGAGCTCGGTCCAGTCCTGGATCTTGCTGCTGACGTGGCCCAGACAAGCTTCAAGGCAGCTCTGTGGCAAAAATAAGCAGTTGAACCTGCAGTGAAGGTTCTCTCAGGCATGGGCTGGGGTAAGTTTGTGTTCCCTGAAGAAAAAGGGAAAGAAAGAAAAAGAAATGTAGCTCTGTTTTGCTTAGATACAACATGGAATAATTTTGAGACTCCTCTCTATCCATGTAACTGCTGGTCAGAGGCAAAGAAATCTGAACAGTTCCTTGGCCATTATGTTAATCAGAAAGGCTGATCTGCTTAGTCTGAGTATTTTGTGTTGTTAAAGTGTCCGAAATACTTGGCAATGGCTTCCGCAGCCAAATCCCATTGGCATTAATTAGAACAGCTGTCCCAAGGCAAGTTTGTAGCCAAGTAGATGGTTGCAACAGGGAGAACAGGGCCATGTTTGCTTTCAGACTGTTTAGAGATACCCTATATTACATTGCAATGCAAAATGGAGCAATGAGCACTGCCAACGAATAAAACCCACCTATTTCACTCAGTGGCTAAATAAGCCAAATCAGATCATTTGCCATTAGTGGATCCTGTTTAGACAGCTAGCCTCAGGTAGGCTGGTCTGTCCCTTTAACTTATTGCCTTCTCTATAGGGAACATAGGCATTCACTTTAGGAAGATGGCTTTCCTATGTACCTAGAATTAAGGTATGACTTAAGTGTTTCAGTAAAGCAGAGTAAAGCCTACCCTGGGATCCAACAGAAAGCTGGTCTTTTCTGGCCGGTGGACAGGCAAAACTAAAGTGTGTTTGATGGAGTTTCTGTATGTTATAACTTCTAGAAAAGACAGTGCTCATTAACAACTGGGAACAAAACGGAATAAGGAGAGACAGCAGTCTGCAATGGTTTGTTTTTATTGACAGAAATGTCCTGGATGCAAATTAGGTTACTTCTCAAACAATAATAAGTAACCTTATTTTACCTGCCCTCAGGTGAGAATTGCAAACTCTTCAACAGGCTGTGGACTGATACTATTACAACTTTCTTTTTCATCTACAAATACCTGTGGTCCCTCAGGTCTCATCAGCTTATGCCTAACCCTAGTATTCACTAGATCTCAAGAGGGCTTCCCCACCTCTAACGCTTTGCCCTTCTCCTTCATTGCTGATTTTCTTGCAGTAGTGCAAGACACAGAAATGTCTGGCTTCACCTGATTCTCAGTGTTTTCTGCACTGATATCAATGAAGCAATACTGCTACACAGTGGTCTCCAGTGAGCAGGGTAGCATCTCCTGTTATGAGTATTATCCATTGATTCTGATGAGAAAAATTACATGAGGGTGCATGTCATTGTTTTTTGGCTTTTGAATTTGCTGCTCACTGCTGTGATAACATGTCATGTAACCAAGGTGTGGGCAGATTGGTTCAGAAGATGGGGACAGAAAGCAGTTAGAACATGTGCAAGGCAGAAATTACAGTCATTTTTTCTTAGCAATTAGAGAAGCATATTTCTGTGATTCTAGCTACAAAAGCCACAAAGTTAGATTATATTAAAAGGTTTCACACCATATGAAACACTGAATTGCTCCTGGAGGGACCCCGTTAGACTAACTGGAGAGCCTAATGCTCCTTATTTAGGCAGCAGTGTTTGTTGCCAATAATTAAATAGTGTGACTCTTCTGCTGGCTTCTACCTCAGACAGATGGGAACCAGTCATACACTCCTTGTAAGTCACAGTGCTGCGGAGCAGATGAGCAAGCATAGCTGTGCCAGCTCCTTACAAGCCATGTTATTCTCCTGCTGCTTCCACTACTTCCTGTCATCCTTTCTGTGGTCCTCCTGCAAAAGGAGGTTATAATTTCTTCCCAGTTCCTTTTGCAACATCAGAAGACATCAGATGTCCTAACCTGATCAAAAAGCTCAGGCTCCTCAGCATACAGATAGTAATATCTGTTTCTGATAAACCAGTGTCCAGTGGACCCTGATTAATGGTAACAGAGTGCAGATGCAATAAATCTGCCAAGTTTAGGGTGGCAGAGCACTGGGACAGGCTGCCCAGGGGGTTTGTGGTGTCTCCCTCCCTGGAGACATTCAAAACCCACCTGGATGCGTTCCTGCGTAACCTGCTCTAGGTGGACCTGCCTTGGGTTGGACTAGGTGACCTCCAAAGATCCCTTCCAACCCTCCTGTAGTTCTGTGGCCCAACAGACTCTGTGACTCTGTGAAATCTAAGTGTAGGGCATAGCTCACTGGGGCCTTCATGAACACCCTTTAAAATGATGCGGTGAAATTAGAGTCTTCAAGATGCTAGTGTAAGATGCTACAGAGGCTAACAAGAAACAGTGGACTCAAAAAGTGCATGGAGATATATCCTGTAAGAAAAATGAATCAAAGACTGCTTTGAGCCTCCTTGTGCGGGTAGTGCTGGGTCAAACTAGCCTGAAGGGCCAATAGTTAGTCCCAGTTGCATGAGGGGACCCTCAGGAATGTTACAGCAAGTTGTGCTTATACATGCTACCTGTTTCATTGTGTACCCTTCACACCGGGAGGGTGATAAGAGGAGCATGAGGAAATGCAGCAGGATTCCTCCTGCCACCACAATCTCCTGGAGGTATCTCAGAGTTTTTCTAGGCATCAGGTCAACCATACAGCCACATGCAGGGTGAAGCATAAAAATGCTTTGCAGATTTTCTACCCTACTGCTGAGGCTGTGCGCAAATGTGAGCATTAGACAACATGTAACTTGATTAGGGAAGCAAGTACTGTGTTTCTGCAGCAACGCAGACAAAACCAAACCAAAACACACCACCCCCACCTTCACTCTCAGTCTTTGTGCTCTGTAGAAAGCCAGGAGTCTCTCTCCCTGAGGGCAGCACTGTAAAAACAAAGGAATTTTCATCATTCATTAGTTTTCCTTTCCTCAGAAGTTGATTACTCAGGTCTCTGCTTCCCCCAGGTCTTTCCCAGCCACGGAGGGAAGGCTGCCCTATAAGCTTGTGGGGTTTATGTACTGTTCTTTGGGATTTGCAAACAAAGTTTATTAACCCCACCGTAATCTATAAATCCCGGGCAGCTCAGCTGAACAGAACAAAGCTCACGAGTCTCCTGGACTGGTGTCTTTGGCAGACAAACAGGGCAGCTGACACCAAGCCGGTTTGGAGTTTTTGCCTCTTACCATCGTGATCTGCTGGGTCCGACAATCTGATCAGGCAGTCATTTTTACTATCTACTGCTAAAGAAAAAGCAGGGGTCAAGCTTAATATGATGAGAAACCACTGTAGTTTCTTAAGAGCTCTAATTAGTTACTTTATGCATGTTACTTGATCTATGCATATCTCTAGTCTAACTATCTCTATGGCTGAATGAATTAAGAAAAAAGTAGTTCTCACAAAGTAGAAAAGAATAAGTAGAAAAGTTCTCACAAAGCATCTCCTCACCTGATTTTCTAACTAACTTCTTGATCTTATTCTATGATTCTGTCTACAAGGATGCTGGAGAGGGACTCTTCATTATGGACTGTAGTGATAGGACAAGGGGTAATGGGCTCAAATTCAAACAGGGGAAGTTTAGATTGGATATAAGGAAGAAGTTATTTACTGTGAGGGTGGTGAGGCACTGGAATGGGTTGCCCAGGGAAGATGTGAATGCTCCACCCCTGGTGATTTTCAAGTCCAGGTTGGACAGAGCCTTGGGTGACATGGTTTAGTGTGAGGTGTCCCTGCCCATGGCAGGGGGTTTGGAACTAAATGGTCTTGAGGTCCTTTCCAACCCTAATTATTCTATGATTCTATGATCATTTCCCACAGTAAAGCACAGCAGCTGTGGGATAAGATCAGCTTGAAAAGGTAGACATCTATCGCTTGAACTAAACCTAGGACTCGTTAGCTGTGATAGCAGAGTGCTATAGCTGATGAGAACAGGCAAGACAGGGACACAGATCAAGACACAGCATTTTGCAATCAGAAATTTGGTAGTGATGGTGAGGATTGTGAAGTAGACCTGTTGAGTTTCGTGATAAAGGTTTCATTGAACAGTGAAGGGCAAGAAGCAAGCAAGAGTAGAGAGGTGGTTAAAATCAGTTTTAAGATACACATGAAACTGATGAAAACAAAAGTTCCTCTGAAGTATTTGCTCCTTGGTAACAGGACTGTGAGGTTTTGGGCCCCCACCATGGCAGAGAGGAACAGCTCTGTGTTCCACAATACCAGTCATTAGTCCCATTCCTGCAGAGGCAGTGCCCATGGGTGCCTTGCTCTAACATATATGGGACTGGCTCTGCAAGATGCACCATGGCAAAAGCTTTCAAGGCATTCAGGTACCTGGCTGCAAGGCTCCTCCATCCCTACCCACACCTCATTTCAAGGAACAGCATTTACAAAGAGCAGAGAGAAACAGAAGTGCATCTGTGGGGGAATTCCGTCTGCATGTGGATATTTAGAGACTTTTCCTTCAGCTCTTCAGTGCATGAGTTTGGGAGCAGGATGCTGGCGATAGCAGGCAAGCTGAGGCTTGAGGCAGAAAGATAGGCTAAGGCTGTGCCTCTCCCAGGGTGTGGTGCAAAGTACAGATCAGCAAAGGCTGTTTGTGAATAGATACTGCTTGTGAATGAGGGTCACCTCTGAGTCCTAGTGAAGAAATGATCAACGGGGTATTGTCAATGCTGGCTTTACAAGCAATGTTTATGTTCGGCTTCGACTTTGTCAAAGCATGCTTTAAGCTTAACTGCTTTGCTATGTTGACATCAATATACACAAGCTATTTTAGTATTAAAACTTAAATGTACTTCCCTTTGAAAGAAATATTTATATTCAGGTGCTGCAGCTCATTGCAATTGATTGGAAGATTCTCACTACTCTAGATGAAACACCTTTCTCTTTTTTCAGTTCATCGGCTATCACCTGGAATTTCATATTGCTCCAGACTGGGAATTTTTATTTTCATACTCCAAATATGAAACATAAAATGCGCATTTTAGGAGGCCAAAGCCACCTGGATTTTTTGAGTTTTGTGTGTGTGTGTGTGTGTGTGTGTGTGATTTTTAGTCAAGTCATTAGAAACAAGAAAGCATAAGATACCATTTAGTTTTGTTGGTGGAACACTAGTGCTTGAATAACCCCCTGGGAGAGATTATGTAAAGGGAAAGGTGAACCCAGTGTCTGGAAAGCAGTATTAATTTTAGGAGGGAGCTATCAAAGGAAACTAGAAAGGATTGGTACAAAATTGCAATGGGAGATACGGATAAAGCTTTGTGGTCTACATGTAAGGTCTTTTGCTCTTAGAAATGTGAATGGGAGATCTCAGCATGCCAGCTTTTTAGTGTAAACGAAAGTAGTCAGTGATAGTGCTTATGATTCTTGAACTGTGAGTTGCCTCACTTTCTAATTGTGGGGATTTTTAAGTGACTCAAACTCTAGTGCGCTGTGCTTCATATTACAGGACTTTTTTATTACTCTAGCTACATCTTTTTTGCTCTGGGACCCACAATTTTTCCATTTGTTGGAATGCCATTTTTTTTATACACAAACTCAGTGTTTTTTTTACTCACATGTTCTATGTTCTACTGAAATGAAGAAAAACTTAACATGCTTGAAAACTATTCCTACCAGCGGTAATGAAGCACACACATACAGGCTAAGAACACAGTTGTGGCACTGCTTTCTGCTCTGAGTCTATAACATTATACATGTCCATTCCCCATCCCAGAGCATGCATGCAGTGATTCTCTGTGGTACTGAAGCCTGCTGCATTCTACCACAGAGGTCTGCTTGTGACTGACATTTTCCCTCTATGGGAAGGATTATGTGAGTTTTTTCACCTGGACTTTTTCCCCTCTCATTTCTGTCACCCGTGTCACCTGTCTGACATAACTGGAAGTAGGTGAGAGGAATTACTTTGCAATTATATAGTATGTTGTAAAAGAAATGCATATGGTCTTGAGGGGCTTGCTTTCTTATAAAACCCTTTCTTATAAAATACTGTAAATACATGGATGCTTTCGACCTTATTAGTGGCTTACCTTTGTGTTCAAATAAATCAAATCCTCCTTAAACAGCTGCAGAAGTGATGTATGAATTGTTAAGTATTTGGGTTTCCAAGCATCCTTCCAAATGTACTGAATATATCAGCTGTCTTGTCATGTTACTGCTATTTTCCTTTCATTGGGCTCAATGTACCTGGTCCAGATTTACAGCAGCTTAATATTAAAGCATCTCTGTGCCAACACTGTGATTTGCTGACATTATGAATTATTAAAGCATCTGGGTCCAGAAATATACTTCAGAGAAAGCTTTATGTGCCTTTGGCATTAGCAAAACTATGACAAGATAATCTAGGAGCTTTGGTACCTTGAGGAATGCAGCTTACTTCGGGAACCTGAATGTGTCCATTATCTGAACCGCAGTGAGCAGAAGCCCTGAAGGATATACAGGTGCAAAGCATGGGAGGATTTCCAGATTTGTGCACCAATACTTGCAGGATGCTGATGAAAAGGAGTCCATGAAACCTTAGGAAGAGAGAGCGGCTACTCGCAGCCCCTGGGTCCCTGCTGTGACAGGTTTATCAGAGCTTGCCGCCATGGCCAACTGCCTCAGGGCTGTGTGGTCGCTGTCTGCAGAGCAGGCAGGGCTAACGGGAGCTGAGATCTTCTGGATTCTGAGCAGATGGGGGCGTGCTTCCAAAGCGCAGAGATGTCCCAGGTGAGGAAGGAGGCGCAGCAGCTTCCGCGGAGGGGAAATGAAGGGCTGCTCCGTGGCTGAGTCACTTCTAGCCCTTCTTGATGTATACGGTCTTGTTATTTAATCTGCTGCTTGCAGCAGGTGTCTGTGGAAGAGCAAGCCATTGCCAGCATTCAAGCAAAGCGTAAGGCCCCTCAATAGAGCACAGCTGTTCTGGGAGATTTGGATTTAAATCAGCATGGAGCAGCTTGCACCAGACGGCAACAGGCTGCTGGCCTGGCAGTGGCTTTGCTTTTTCAGTGTCTCCGTAGCCGATTTTCAGCCAGTGGGGTCCTGTGCCAGATGTTGCACATGCCAGAAGAGACCCAGCAGTAAGTCTTCAGCTGGGCTGTGGCCAAGCCTTCCTGTAATTTAAACTGCTTTGTCTGGTGCAGTGTATGAAAGGAATTACAGGCATCTATGCAAAAACTGGCACAGATCCTAAGAGTCAGGATCCTGGGTGGAAAATACTGAATGTTCTATTTTCTGTTTCATATTTTTAAATATAATCCCATTAGTATGCTGATTAAATGCCACGTTAGATATTTAATTTCAATATTAAAATTTAATCTAGATTAACTATGGAAGCCATTTAATTTCTATATTTAGTATCTCTTCCCTGCCACACAACCCAGAAGGGGCTGTAATATGATGTGCAAGTTGAATTTCCATCTTGCTCTTGTACTATTTGTACATATTGGACTATGCACTTGAATGATGCATGTAGTCAAGAAATAAATTAATGCAATGGAAAGAGAATAGATTTTTCTCTTTTATATTTAAAAAATAATGAAGTTAGATGAGATTTTAATAGGAGAGGCTGAATACCAGGAGGCCTTAAAAAGGGATATGAGGGGGAGAATGTATCTGTTCACTGCAGGGTTATGAACGAAGAAGAGGGAATGCAAGTGAGAGATAATGTGCAATCAGACAGAAAAAGAGAGAGAAAGACAGACAACTGCAGAGAGGACGTTCTTGTACTTCGGGAGAAATATTTTAGTTTAAGCATTAACCAGAGAGTTACAGAAATCCTCTGAACTGGGTACTGTGGAAGGCTTGCTCTCCTGTGCCTTTTCATAGAAAGCCTGTTTTTGCACACCCTTTTTGTTGCTCATTTCCTCAAAAGTGGTACTGGAAGGCACTTCACTACTTGGCTGTTTAAACAATGAGCTCTACTTGTCCTGTATCCAGACGGCAGCTACTGGCTCAGTGTAAACTCTCATAATAAGAGGTGCATTTGGTGGCTAACACCAAAAGGTGAAGTTGCAGGCTCTATTCTTAACTTCTTTGCAACTCGAACTAAGGCCTGCTGAAGTCACCAAGGGCCTGTGATGTCGCTAGGGCTAGAAACTACAGGCTGATCAGCCTCCTCTTGATTCCTAGGAAGATGATGGAACAAGTAGTCCTAGAATCCATTTCCAGGCACATGAAGGAACAAGCAAGTCATCAGGAGTAGTCGGCATGGATTCACCAAGGGAGTATTGAACAGAAAACTCTGCCTGAATATTAGAAAACACATTTTTACTGTGAGGGTGACTTGAGCACTGGCACAGGTTGCCCAGAAAGTTTATGGGGTCTCCATCCTTAGAGATACTAGAAAGCCACCTGGATCTAGTCCTGGGCAACTGGTTCTAGGTGGCCCTACTTGAGTAGGGTTTGGGCTGGATGACCTCAAGAGGTCGCTCCCAACCTCAGCTATTCTGTGAATCATGGTATATCTGTGGTAGGCAAATGACTTAGCATGTCAGTGTCTCAATATATTTGTTAACACCCTCACAATGTATTTCCTGCTTTGCAGAAGTGCTGTATTGTTGTACGGATGAAGTGTTGCGATATTAGGAGATCAAAGTTGCTGATAATTATTTCTGTGTTGCTTATTTAGCACTAACGCAAGATCTCAGTGTGAGATTAAATCCTGCTGATTTTCACACTCCTATGCCTCTGTTCCTTGTGGATCATTTTTGAGGAAGGTTAGGCAGTGTTTGGGACTGAGAATTGGTATACTGAGAATGCATATAGTGGATGACCGGTAGGTATAGTCCTTCTGAATGAATTTCATCATAAATTTGCCAGGCAAACTAGGTAACTGCCTTGATGGCCCTGACAGTCTCTTCCTGTCCTATGTTCCTCTGTGGTCTCCAGGAAGAGAGAAGAGGGCTCTTGCACTCTTCCTTCCCAGTGCATTCATATCTCAGGTTAGTGTGTCCTCTGCTGATAGAGGTAACATGCGCCTTCTGGGAAGCACATCCACGGATGCGATGACCAGCCAAAATGAAGTACTGAATCCAGTATTTCAGCATTTTTCCATGGAATGAGAGAAAATAGTAGACAGCCAGCACTCAAAGACAGGTCAGAGACAGGGTACTTGTCACATACAGCTGGGTATCAGGAGCTGGGAACTAGATAGTTAAATATGTTTGACCTGACTTTTTCTGATGTCAACACTATTCTGGACTAAGCGCATTGGTTCAGTATTTCAGCCACAGAGAAACTGTATGCTGGGATACTTTCAGAAGCATTCAGGGATTTCATGATCAGGGCATAAAGACTTCTAGAAGTCAGTAGGGCTTCGGTCCCTAAATCTTTCAGCTGGGTTTTGAACTCACTCCTGTAAACTGTAAATGGCCAAGGTAAAAGGGACTAGCTTCTTGGCAGTTGTATTAGCAGGTCAGTGACTGTGCACTGAGAGGGAGAAGCTACATTGATCAGTTGCCTTCCGAAACCTCTGAATACTTTGAGGCCGTTGCAGCTGCACTGCTGAAGAATGCATCTCAGGAATTCCTTCAGTGCTGGCCCACTGTCCCTGTTAATTATTCAGGAAGTATATTACTGGTGAGGACCATATTTCTTTGATTGCTGTTACATGTGAATTCCCCAGAGCTAGCCTCTCTTGAGACAGAAGAGAGAAAGTTACCTGTCTCTTCCCTATATGTTATGTGTCTTATGGTCTAGTCAATGCTCATTGTGAGCAGGGCTATTGGAAATCATGTTAGATGGAGAGATAAAATTTCTTGACTGAGAATGTATCTTCTGGCAATCTCGGATAACTGAGTGATTGCAGGTAAGATAATCACACATAATGACAGCAATGTTAAGGAGCTTGTGTGAGAACAGCCAACCCAAAATTAACGTGTCTGATGTAGCAAAGACAAAATTGCCTGACTCAAACCATATACAATCAGTTTAAAGCTACATGGAGCTTTTATTTGATTTGGAGCTACACTTTTGTCTCTGTTGTTTTTTTTTTTTTCTAAATCATTTTCCATTCAATTTCTCTTCATCAAAAAATATTTCCAGAAGTGGTTCTTGAACACAGACGTTAACTTGCTGTGCTTCCTGAGCCTGGATAAATCCAATGTGATCACAATGGCCTTTTGACCACAATTCAACTGAATAAGCTTCATAACGAGGTAAGTCATAATAGCACTTCAGGTCCATTTGAAATACAGATAATGGTTACTGCAAAATATGTAACAGAGACCTTTTTTTCTTTCTTAGTCCTTAAAAATGACCAATTTTTGCTATTTCACAAGAACTATTATTCAGACACTGGGACAGGCTGACCTCTGTTGAGTAATGACTCATGTTTTGAGGACATTAAAAAATTAATTTTGAAACTTCAGAGAGGCAGAAGATGAGTCCTTAAAGAACCCAAGCCAGGTTTCCAGGGAAATTAACTCTCTCTTCCTAAGGAGGATTCTGTCTGCGGTTTAGTAAAAAAAAATGCTGTGAAACCCTGTATCACGAGTCATGTGATAGAAAATAGATGGGCATAACCAAATTTGTCTAACAATTAGATTAGGGTAAGGGTTTAACAGCCAACTCATAAAAAGGGCTGAAATTGGCATAAAAAATATCTTAGTTGCAGGGGGAGAAGAGAGGGTCACCATCCTGACCTTACCAGTGAGAATAATTAACTATTTGAACAACTCAGTGTAGTCTTTTTCTCTCCCAGAAGAAGGTTTTATCCCCATTTGTGGGCTTTACAGTGAGATGGGAAATGTTTTGAAAAAATATGCTAGAACTGAGCAAGGAATATTTGGTTTGCTAGCTACTTGTGGAATCTTGCATTGTAGAAGAGATCATATCATAGTTACTTTTGAATCTGTGAATTTGAAGTTTCTGCTAAGAGTTTAAAAATGAGAAATTAAAAGCCTTCTCCTTTTTCTTGGGTCTTGCACAGGATTTTCTCTGGTATGGTCACCTGACATAAGTTTTGTCATGAATGTAAAAGACAGATTTGTTTAAAGAACTCTGTTGGGAGTTTGAATGGCTTGCAGGCATTAGAGGAGAAGGCAGAAATTTTAGTATTAAATTTTGGAAGCGCATGCAGAAGAAAATATAGGAAGAGTAAGGAATGCATGAATCACTGTGATATGGCTGACTGTCTCATAGGTTGTGCCATAGTGCAATGGGGAGATTTTCTGGCTATTTCCTTTTGTGTAAGTCAATTCAAAGCCTAAAGGAAAGCACACCTGAGTTTTACAGTTTCTTTAATGCTAAAATCACTTGAGATATTCCACTTAATAATTAAGTATTTTTCTAATACTTTAAGTGCATTCCTAGTATCATTCTTACTATATATCCAATAAAGAAGCAGTTGATAAATTAAATTGGTTTCACCAGTGTTAACTTGAAAGAAAGTTGAGATTTTATATTAGCTCAAAACAGGATGAAGTTTATTTGTACAGTCATTATATGTAGCATTTTTACCACAGTAAAGGTCATTCTCATTGATTCTTTGAGGCTGCGGCTTATTGATTGACTCACAGCATATATATAATAAAGTCTTGAGACTATAACAAAAGAATGGTGCTTCACTGCTCAAATGAGACTGGTTGCTAGGAAGTTATTAGAGAATCTTAAATATAGATCATGATGTTCACAGCTGAAGGTACATTAATTCTGAACAGTTCAAAATCCAGTAGTATTCAGATGCTGAAAGATAGTAAAGCATTAGAGATCTCCCCTAGGCTCTATTTTCTAGACATTTTCTTCTTGTCTCAGATGGAAAGCTCTCAGCATAAATATCTGAAAAAAAAACATGAAGAATGCTGGCATTACCCCAACATGCTCATCGTTGTCTTGATTTGTCAGGGTAGTCTAGGAGCCTGAGGTCTCATGTTCTATAGGAGCACAGCCAGCATTTCCTCAAGACCCTGATCCCCTTTCCATCTCACTGCCTCCATCCCTCTTCTCCCATACACACCCCTTGCCTCCCAATACCTCAATGCGTATACAATCCCCTCACTTCCTTTACATGTCTCTGATACCCATCTTGTATCCCTCTCCTATGTATCTGTAGTGCATCCAGTTGCTGTCTGTGCCTTCAGGGTTAGATTGTGTGGAACAAGAGGAGAACTGCTTGTGTTGGTACATTTCTTGCAGCCTGCACATCTGAATTCCCATTTTATCTTCTGAATAAATGGAAGACACAAAGTGAAACAGAGCTGCCTAATGCTCTCAGCACTAAGGAATCTTCTTCCTGTTCTTATTTTAATTCTCATGTCTTTTTCTTATTTGCCTATGGCTGATTAGAAAATTGCACCAATAGGCAATACCTACATACATGACTGATTGGCCACTGTTGGTTTGGGGTCTTTTCGTTTGTTTGGTTAGTTGGTTTTGGTTTTGCTTTTTTTTCAATTCTGTTAATTTGGAGAAATTGTGTAAGAACTTAATAGAACTATACTCCTTTCAATTTGGATTAAATTGGCATATAGGTTTAAAATAGAGTTAGAAGATTATGTTAAGTGGACACTGAGGCAAAGAGGCTATATGGAGTGAATGTTTTCAAAAGTACAAGAGAATTTAGCAACATTCCTTGTTTGTGGGGGATATCATACCTAAGAAGTCCAAAATTTTACCAGATTGAAACATTGGCTAGGGGGATTATTTTGCTTTTTATTTAGACATTTTTATTCCAGTGAAAGTAAGTTGCATGGATGTTGTTGGGACAATAAAAGTCTTGCTAGTACAATTTCTTTCATTCAGAAACAATACTAACACAAGCAGTCTTTGATGTTTTAACCTATAAATTTTCTACAGTAGGAAAGCCTACCAGCATCTCCACACTAGCAAACCTTATCTGGTGTACGGCTGTGCTTCTAAATGTTTTCAATATTTCTAGACCATTCCCTGCCCCTGTTTTTAGTATCACCTTGGACCTTTGTGAAGCATCAAAGAGCAATTGCTGTGGCATCCAAGTTTTATTTTCAAGATCAAACATTTTACTGAGGTAAGCTTTGTATCATATGCAATGATGAGTTTCCACTGTCAGCAATTCTCAGATGGGTGTGGTTTTTCAGAGGACAAACTGATGAGGAGCCACTGGGGCTGGCGCAAAGGAACTAGCCATGAGCTGCATTTATTGCTCCTGTCAACTCCCAGCCTTCAATGTGTGTTCACTATCAAAATGTCATAGGGGATTCCAGAAAAGATTCACTGCTCATTAGCATCTGTCTCATGAGGTTAAGCTCATAACATATAACTATGGTTATAAGAAAAAACCAATGTATTTTAAAACATATTTCATATAAAATTAAAAGATTTCATTTAGACTGCGCATCAGCATGCACACCGCACAAAAAGGCACCCTAGGATTTTGAAAGAATATTTGCAGTATCATTAATTTACAATTAAATTGGTGGCAAAAGTGAGGATTTGGTGCTGACCTTAAAGCCCCAGATGCAGCAGCTGTGTATCCTTGCTTATATACAATATCCTTGCTTGTGGGGGATAACTTGAAATGCCGAAGGCTGAAGTCCCCCAGACCACAAACAGGCATAAATATTCCTTTTTGATGTTGTTTTATATCACAATCTTTTATGCCATTCTTCCTATGACTAGGAGGGGTCAGATAGGCTTTTACTCTTGAACCCATTAGTGGGCAATAGCATTTTGTGTTTATTCATTCTGTCTCGCTGATGTGTTTGAATGCTGCCCAGCGGGTGCTTGCCGTGGTGGTGTTCATCAAGAGCCTTCTGGTCAGACCAGCCAGTTAGGCTTCCTTGATACAAGAGAAACTATCCAGAAAAGATACTCATGTTCTTTTGCTTTGTGCAGTACCTCTTTCCTGAAAACTAAATGAATGGCTAGCAAGTCTAATGGGAAACCGTAATAGCTATTAGGTTGCAAACCAATATCTGATAATGGGAGCAGCAATTGATTATTTATTGTCTGTTGGTTTCAGACTATGTTTGTAGTATTGACTTGGCACTGATCTTGGTATGCAGTTGCAAAATGCATTAGCAAAGGTCCCATTGTTTAAACATCCACTACAGAGCAACAAAAATGTTTTACCAATTAATGCAGACCTTGGTCAAAGCATGTCTTTGGAAAGAGCCTTCCTGGATGAATGGATCTGTGCAGCAAAGTGCCGTCAGGTTTGTAGCAGCCAGACAATGAGAGCTTGGAGTTTACCATTGCCTTCAGACAACAATTGTGTTGAGTCTCTTTGAGCTGCATTTGTCAACATATGTGACTTTTTTTGGTTTTCTGTGGAAAAATACATTTCAATTCCGAACACAGAATAAGCTGAACTTGTCAGAAATTTTTATCAGGAAACTGTGACCCCTTGTGTATTCCACTAGCAACAGCATGAGACTTAAATGAATAGTTTAGAAGAATGACTTTTAGAAAAGTCCTTTTGTCCACAACCACCTTCAGACTATTTTGTTTAAAGCTGTTGAAAATTTTCAGTTTCTCTGGATACTGTTAATTTATTCTCAGCAAATCCAACCCTAGCTCACACATCCAGGGATTTACACACCAGTCTAATTTCTCTCTGTCTGTGGGGTGGTATGGAAGAAAGTATTTTGTGTCTGATAAAATTAAGCATAGGACCATAATTTATTCCATTAAAGATTGCTAACTTTCATTATTGCATTTTTATTGCAATATCTTAAATAATTCTTAGTTACACCACCTGACTAACTAAATCTGATGAGCTGCTCCCCAGTGAAAACTGAGAGGTATCTTAGCCCAGTCAGATACAATAATGTACTTGGTTTTGACAACTATTAGCTGGATTATAGCTGAATGTTATTTATGATGTGTCGTAATAGTAAGATTTTTGCTGTCCCCTAGTGGCTAGTTTATTTTCTGAATGCAGTATGCCCATTACCATTTCTGTCATCCTATAGGAAATTATAAACTGGCTTGTAATTTGATTTATACCAGAGAATATACACAAACTTAAAAAAACTCAGTTAAAAAATCCTCCAACATGAAAGCTAACTGCCTGATAAAGGCCTTATGAAATAGCCAACAATTGTATCTGTGTAGCTTTAACTTTCCAGGAACATGCCAGAGACTCTTCATGTAGGGTGGCTACAATGCTTTCCATCTGCTAGTCACATAAATAATAAATAACAAACTCATTTGTTCTTTAATTTTCCCATAACTGCCTTTTCACACAAACCTATGGTGAAAGATAAAAGCTGTGAAATCTGAAAACAGCTGAAGGAAGCAGATTTAGTTTTTATTGAAGCAAGTAGTGATTCTTTGACACTGTGCTGAATTTGCTTAACTTGCTGATCGTGTGAGATACACCAGACAATGTTTTGAGAGAGCAGGATCAGAGTGACTCCCTCTGCTCTGCAATCTGATGTCAAACCATGCTTGTGCGACCAGATCCCATCGTCTGCTGGTTTAAAACCATTTTTGCACCAACAGAGCTAAACAGATGGCAGCACTGCCTGATGTGCAGCGTGAAAAGCACCATAACTTCATGAGAGGAGAGATTAAAAGGAGCTTCATGAGTGAGTTTTGTGTCATGTTACTTGTCCCCTGTACAACTGTACAAGTACATATGTACTTGTCCCAATCTGTACAACTAGTGCCCCTATCACTGCAGTGCCAGCAAGGCTCTGCCTGGCTTCAGCATTCCAAAGATGGGAAGATGGGGGTAATGTATGAAGTCTGCAAAGCGGCTGCAGAACAGAAATGGTTGTTGAAATGTAGCTCATGCATTAAAACTCATTTAAATCCACTCATGTGGAATTACCAAGTCTTTCTATAAGCCTCCACAGAGCGAATCCATGAGGAGCATAGAGTGGCCTTCCTGTCTGAGTATGTTTTACGTCCATTAATTAATTAAAAGAATAAAGAATACTGCTTAAAAACTTTTTTGTTACTTCCGTTTTTCATAACATGCTTTGAGGGTCCTCAAATGTGTAGCAGGGGTACTGGCCGCCACAGAACACCCGTAATGCTCTGCCACACTTCCTCCAGTCAAGGAACAGGTACACAACCTGAAATACGCTGTGCTTGAGCTTCTGCTGGTGGGAGGAGTAGCTGTTAGGGTAGCTTCTTGTGCTGAGCTATGAAGCAAAGCTTGGAGCCAGCAGTACAGGTCTCTCATAAGCTCTGCTCTGATAGCCTCCAGTGTTGCCAAGACTCAGCACTTCAATGTGAGCCTGACAATATTTGGCGTCTTTCATGAAGCCTCTGCCTCCTGGCATCACAGTTGCATTTGACTGCTGGCCAGCACAAGAGAGCACTGGTGTCTATGCCTATGGAGCAGGGGGATTCAGGACAGGGGTGGCTCCACCTTGTTGAGGACTGACCTGCACCAGGGAAGACTGAGTGGACTTTCAGTCACTTGGGAAAGTACCTCTTTCTTGGGCATGAAAGGATCTGTTAGATTCACACTCAGTGCTGGATTCATGCTGTTCCCACACACTGGTATGGTGGCTTTATATTAGTATGTTATCCTGTGTCCAAAAAGACTCCAATCAAAGCAGTTAAGGAGGAAAGCAAGCAAGGAAAGAAAGTTAAGGAGGAGGGTGTGCTTTGGGGAGTAAGAGTGTGTAGGTGGGAAAGCAAAAAGGTGTTTGGCATGCAAAGGTGTGTGAAGTATCGGGCCAAGCAGCACAGTGGAGGGAGCAAACAGAGCAAAGATGGAAAAGGTTTTGCGGTTTTCACCTATTTGTGTGGGGATACGTGGCATATGAGGAAGGTATGAGATATTTAGATCTTTCAGCCTGAAGAAGAGCAGGCAGAGGGCACCTTTTTCCTCTCTTCCGGTACAAAATGGGACACTATGGAGAAGACAGATTTTTCTCAGAGGTGCACAGTGATGGGACAAGGGACAATAAACACAAGTTAGGTATGAGAAGGTCTTATTAGATATAATGAAAACATTTTCACCACAAGGGTTGCCAAGTGAAGTAACAAGTTGCCAAAAGAGGTTTCAGTCTCTGTCCTTGGAGATACTAAAAACAAGGCCTTGCACAGCATGATCTGCCTGGACATGCTTTGAGCAGTGGCTGGGCTATACAGCTCTTAGTGATCCCTTCTGATCAAAATTTTTCTGTTGCTATTACATTTTGCTGTTATTTAGCTAGTCAGTATTTCTGGATGTGGCTCAGATTCTTTATGTGGAAAGCCTGACATAAGGAGCTGATCGGCAGGATGCTGTCAGGACAAAATAATGATTAACAATTAAAACTTTTTGAAAGGGCTGGGGTGGCCCTGCTTTCATTCAGAAGCGTAAGTATTCAGATTACAGGAGGGATAGCGGACTAGCGATGATAGTGTAGTTGGATTCCTTAAACAGAGATTTTTGTATAGCTTGCAAATAAGCATGTCATACACACCTATTTTCTTGCATGTGAATCTGCAGCTTGTCTATTTCCACTATTAGCGGAAAAGTCTTAGCTGGAATTTTCAAAGGAATTTGATTATATTCAATTTCAATTGAAGTTACACCTGAACCTCTATGAAACTTCACTTAAAACAGGGCCAGTTTTGCGAAGAGGATCTAGCCTAAAGGATAGTACCTGGTATAAAACACTTGTCTCAAGATCTCCCACATCAGTGGAAGTCCTGTTTATTTTAATAAAGTCCTATTTACTTATTAGACCAACTTGTAAACTAGTGTAAATTGTCACAAAATGCGCAGTCAGGAGGGGAGAGATGGGGGCCATAATTTAGGCAGGCACAGTGTCTTTCCAGTGCCAAGAAGTTCTGGGACCAAGAAGGACCCAAGAAGTTTCTACAGCTGAAATTGTTCCCTGTAGTGTCGTGCATTGCAATAATGCAGGTGTAGTGCTTGTTATGAAAGTTATATATAATACTTAACAGATGTCTGTTGCAAATGTTTTTTATATATAATTCCTCTTTTTTCAATAGGTTCTTTGATAAAGACACTAGTTAATTTTACTTTTTTTATTACTCCTTAGTACCAAAAATTAACTTCTTGTAGGGTGGCTATAATGTTTTCCATCTGCTAGTCACATCAATAATGAGCAACAAACTCATTTGCTCTTAATTTCCCCATAACTGCACAGAAAAAACCCCAAAGCTTTGCTCATTTATCTACTGCTCTGTTGTTGGTACAGAGCCAAATGCAGTCTTTATTTTTAAGTCAATGGAGAAACTACATGGATGAATTTAAGTTTATTGAACAAATTACCCAAAACAATCTTATTTTGGTTGCACATCCACACATGGTGTAAAGAGCAATAGAACACAGTAACAGATGCTTTTGTATTCTTTTTTTCAGTAAGTCTTCGACCAAGCAGTGAAACTATTTTTTTACAACACTAAAACCCAATGTAACTAATTTATTCCTAATGGATTTTTATGATCCATTCTTATATCCCCAATGGCTCATTTGCAGAGCTTAATGCAATTTTCTGAAAGCTGAAAAAAATAATTCAGAGCAGCTTCCTGGCCTAAAATTACATTGATTCACTAATTCACTGTTTACAGCTTCTTCTTGCAGACAAGGCATTTTTTTTTCCTACAAGACCCTTCTCAGTAAGTAAAATATAAACCAGCTAAAGACCCCAATTCCTTAGCTGAATTCAGCAGGGAAGTGTTTAACCACATGTGCAACAGGCCTCAAATACATTTTAAAACTGAAGCACATGTTTAAATATTCTCCCAGAGTAAAGAGGTTTTTCTAAACTACTGCCAAAACCAGTCAAGAAGGGCTTGTCTACCGAGAAACTGAAGAACACAAACTACAGCACACGTAAATTAAAGCATGTTTAACTCTTTAGTGCATTTTTTAAATTAGGGAACAGAAGCGAAGAGTCTCTGTTACACTTACAAAATACACAGCAGCAAAAAAATGTAATGAATGTAACAACAAAATGACCATAAGAACACCAGCCCATCTGTTCATTATCTCCTCCAAAAATGCTCAGTCATAGGGCATTGAATGTCCGTGAATGACGTGTGCATTGCTAAAGTTTGCTCTAACGCTTGGACATGGTGAAATCTCCTCTGCCAAAAATGATTTAACCAGTTTTAAAGGTGATCGTGAATTAAACTTCACAGACTTTTTGTAAAAAAAACCCAACCTATTGGTGTTTGATAGTTGTGGAGCTAAAATTGGTAGTTTTCTTTAAACAAAACTAATGCTTGTGACTTTTCATCTTTGAGTAAAACTACATACAGTCATAGAATCAAAGAATCATAGAATAGTAAGGGTTGGAAAGGAGCTTAGGATCATCAAGTTTCAACCCCCCAGCTATGGGCACGGACACCTCACACTAAACCATGTCACCCAAGGCTCTGTCCGACCCAGCCTTGAACACTGCCAGCAATGGAGCATTCACAACTTCCCTGGGCAGCCCATTCCAGTGCCTCACCACCCTCACAGTAAAGAGCTTCTTCCTCATATAAAATCTAAACTTCCCATGTTTAAGTTTGAACCCATTACCCCTTGTCCTATCACTACAGTCCCCAATGAAGAGTCCCTCCCCAGCATGCTTATAGGCCCCCTTCAGGTACTTGAAGGCTGCTATGAAGTCTCCCCACAGCCTTCTCTTCTGCAGGCTGAACAGCCCCAACTTTCTCACCCTGTCTTCATACGGGAGGTGCTCCAGTCCCCTCATCATCCTCACGGCCTCCTCTGGACATATTACAACAGTTCCATGTCCTTTTTATGTTGAGGACACCAGAACTGCACACAATACTCCAAGTGAGGTCTCAGGAGAGCAGAGTAGAGGGGCAGGATCACCTCCCTCGACCTGCTGGTCACGCTCCTTTTGATGCAGCCCAGGATACGGTTGGCTTTCTGGGCTGCGAGCACACACTGCAGCCAGCTCATGTTCATTTTCTCATTGATCAACACCCCCAAGTCCTTCTGCGCAGGGCTGCTCTCAATCTCTTCTCTGCCCAACCTGTAGCTGTGCCTGGGATTGCTCCCACCCAGGTATAGAACCTTGCACTTGGCATGGTTAAACTTCATCAGGTTGGCATCAGCCCACCTCAGAAGCGTGTCAAGGTCCCTCTGGATCCCATTCCTTCCCTCCAACGTATCAACCAAACCACACAGCTTGGTGTCATTGGCAAACTTGCTGAGGGCACACTCAATCCCACTGTCCTTCTCGCTGACAAAGATGTTGAACAAGGCCGGTCCCAACACTGATCCCTGAGGGACACCACTCGTTACTGGTCTCCAGCTGGATATTGAGCCATTGACCACAACTCTTTGCGTGTAGCCATCCAGCCACTTCTTTATCCACCGAGTGGTCCACCTATCAAATTGATGTCTTTCCAATTTAGAGACAAGGATGACATGTGGGACATTGTCAAACGCTTTGCACAAGTCCAGGTAGATGACATCAACTGCTCTACCCCTGTCCATTAGTTCCGTAGCCCCATTAGAAGGCCACCAAATTGGTCAGGCAGGATTTGCCCTTAGTGAAGCCATGCTGGCTGTCACCAAGCACCTTGTTGTTTTTCATGTGCCTCAGCATGCCTTCCAGAAGAATCTGCTCCAAGATTTTGCCAGGCCCAGAGGTGAGACTGACAGGTCTGTAGTTCCCTGAGTCATCCATTTTCCCCTTCTTGAAAATAGGGGTTATATTTCCCTTTTTTTTCTTCAGGAACTTCACCTGACTGTAATGATTTTTCAAATATGATGCACATTCTCAGAGCCTGAATCCTGCTGGCAAAAGAAAGTCCTGGGGCTCTGTTCCCCATCAACCCAGAATTTGGATCTGATCCTGCTTTAACAGTCCAATGATTTTGGTAGGATTTGTATATTCAAGCATGTCTCGCATCACCCTAAGATAAACATTACTTTCCTTTTTATAGTTGAAAGACCAAGTCTCAAAGAGATCAGAAGGTTTAGGCAGTGCTATCCAAAGCCTAGGTGCCACCTTGTCTGCTGTCTGAGTCTACCAGCATCTGAGATTTTGACATTCAAATTCCTCTGATGCTTGAAGGACTTCTCCCAGGCACATCTAGAGGCTTTTTGTTCCTGCTGCTGCACAGATTGGCTTGCACCTCAACCCTGAGCCTGTTGGGATTCACATTGTTGTTTCCTCACCTAGCCTTTTTAAGAACCATTTCTCAGATGCGCACTGAGACACCTGCTGCATTGGCTTCCATGTAAAATGTTATTCCTGCTGGAGCAGTAGGTGAGGCAACACCTTATCTTCCTCATGGCTTGAGGTTGGAGGTTTGGTCTCAATTCCCACATGTGTCTGGCAGCTTTGGTCTAGCTATGGAACCACAAGTCCTTTGACTTAAAGCACAAGCTGGGGAAAATGAAGTAGCTCTCCACATGAAGCCATGCTGCTGGCAAAACCAAGTAAGATGGAGAGTAATGTAGGCTGACAGCAGGAATGCAGCCAGGTGGTTTGGGATCTTTGGAAATAGGCATCCATGCTTCAAAGCCTAACTACACAGCTATAATAACCAAATCTCAGATTTCCATATGATTTCCCTAACCTTCAGTTTTAGCCCTTGTCACAACCGTTGCTTGATTTTAAGTGGAATACAAAACCAGCTTCTCTCCTGAAAAACAGCCTATAGTAGGTGTCGAGGACATGTTTTGGAGATGTGCTGTTTAGTAACCTCAATCAAAAGCGGGAATAGGAGCAGAGCCTACTGCAGCCTATAACTCATCTGAGCAGCAGCCATTTGACATTGGAAGGATGGGCACCCCAGTCCCAGGAGCTGTGTTGGAGGCACAGCATACGTGGTGAAGGCTCAGTGTGGGCAAGGGATTGAGACACACTCTTTTGGATGGCATCACCTTTTCAGGATATCTTCAACAGCTCTCTGTCCAGCACGCTGCCTGTTGAGCTTTTCAGTTACAAGCTGTCAATCCCTATGGACATTTATTTGGGAACAGAGCTGGGACCAGAGGATTCCTCTGCAGGTGTGAGTGGTTATAGCTTTGATGCTGTGAGAGTGAGTGTCCCACTGCCATTTTGGATTTGGGCTTAAATTTCTTGTTTGGAATAAGGTACAATGAAGAAGAAAAGCAAAGAACGAACCCCCTAAGGCTCATTTCCTTAAGTTTCTGTTATGGGTTCGGATTCCCCACCACCCCCCCCCCCATGCAGAGTCTCATGTTATGCCGGGAAAGAGAGAAAAGCTGGGGGAGGGGAGACAGGGCACCTGACCCGGGCTGACCAATGAGGTTATTCCATACCACAGCACGTCATGCGCAGGAGGTGGGATTCGGGGGCGGGAATCTTGCGGCACGTGGTCTCTCGGCTCAGTCGGGCGGCAAAAGGGTTGTATCCTCTCCCTTTGTATTTACTTTGCCATTATTATTGTTGGTGGTGGTGGCAGTAGTGATTTGTATTGTATCTCAGTTACTGGACTGTTCTTATCTCAGCCCGTGGGAGTTACATTTTCTTCAGTTCTTCTCCGCATTTCCCCCCATCGGAGTGGGGGGGGGGGGGGGGAAAGGAGGGAGAAGTGAAATTTACGGCTTAAACCACGACAGTTTTTGGCGCCCAACGTGGGGCACTTAAGGGTTGAGATAAAGACAAAATAGCCACTCGTCACAATGCTGATTTATTGGCTCTCAAAGTTGTTGCTCTGGTTCTCACAGGTTCAGCGTATGATACTTTACTAACAGCTGGTTCTTCTTAAGGTTTTTCAGATCTGGGTTTTGGGTTAAGATTCTTGTTACATTACACTGTATTGCACGGATTGTTAATACAATAGACTCAGTGATCATGAAACTGACCCGGTTTGTGTTTCCAGTGTGGCCACCAACTCTATACTTTGGGAAGTGTATAATGGAAGTTCCTAGCAATTACACGACTCTTTTCACTCCCTCGGGTGGTCAGCCTGTGAAGGAGACATTCTTTTGTGCTCCCAGCGCCCCCACCAGGCCGTTTACAACACTGTTTGAGAATTCTGAAGGTTTTGAATGGCCTTTAGATGCCCTTGAGATCTGCCTGCTGGTGGTGACGGGAATGATCATGTTGGCACACATACTGAATATGTTGTACTCACAACTATTTTGTCTGGTCCGGAGAGTTAAGCAGAGTAGGGTGTGAGCCATGTCTGGGGTTTGACCACAATCCAGGATGGCCGAGGGATTTTCCCCAAGGCTGGACAGTCATGAGTGGCAGGGTGTGGGGGATAGTATGGGCAAGTATCTAGGCCAGTGGGCCCCTCCAGTGCTTTGGAACTTCACCAATGAACAAATGCAAAACCCAGAAAAATTAGTAAAACATTTAAAGGTGTGTGATCACTCTGGTTACATCAGAGATGGACAAATCATGGCAACGTGCTGGGGCTTGGCTTATGCTTACAGAGCCTTGTTTAACACTGTCCAGCATCTTCAAAAGGAAAAAAATGCCTCTGGATCTGAGGGCGGCGTAATGGACAGCACAGTTAATCCAGCTCCAAGTACAGCAGCTACATCACCACCCGCGACAGGTACAGCCGTGACTCAAGCCCCAGTGACAAGTACAGTGGCTACCCAAACCACAGTAATAATCACTGCAGCTAAACCAGAGGACCAACTCATACCAATATCAGTTGCCCCTGTACGCAAGAGGAAAAACAAAGAAGAGGCGGGAAAGATGAACCAAGACAAAGAAACGTCACCACCTGGGACAGCATCTGACCAGGAGTTATTACCACATGATGAAGAAGAAGAAGAAAAGGAAGAGGTGACTTCTTCATTTTGGACCTCAACCGAGCTACGGAATATGTGAAAACACTTTACCCGTCAGCCAGGGGAGCACATCATCACCTGGCTGCTCCGATGCTGGGATAATGGGGCCGACGGTCATGAACTAGAAGGTAGTGAAGCCAAACAGCTGGATCACTTGCCAGGGAAGGGGGAATTGACAAAGCAATTGCAAGAGAGAAAAAGTCCCTCAGGCTTTGGAAGCGGCTCTTGGCAGCTGTGAAATATAGGTTTCCATACAAGGATGATGTTATGAGTCATTTGGCCAAGTGGACTACTCTAGAGAAAGGCATCCAGTCTCTGAGAGAATCAGCCATTTTAGAGATGATCTATATCACCAAGCCGAATGTTGGGGATATACCCATAGATCCAGATGAAGTCGAATGTACACAACCCATGTGGCGGAAATTTACATGAAATGCACCCCAATCATATGCCCATTCATTGGCAACAATAACCTTGAGTGACATAAGACCACCAACAGTGGATGAAATGATTTATAAACACCGAGAGTTTGAAGATAATCTCACCCCTTCCATCATCTCAGCTGTGGAAAAACTGTCCCAGAACCTCCAACAATTGAGAGACGATCTATCCAGCTCCTCACGTGTACCAACACACGTCTCAGCTATTAACAGAAGGCGTCCCACTGTTCGAGAGAGAAGATATAGAAGTTATACACCACGGGCCACCCTATGGTTTTACCTGCAGAATCATGGAGAAGATATGATGGAGTGGGATGGAAAGCCTACTTCAGTTTTGGAGGAGCAGGCGCGAGAACTGAAAAGGAGAGCAAAGGTCAAGTCTGATCACCCCATAAAGGCTGCGGCTTCAGTCTCTGGTGAGCAGGTTCCCAGATGGAGTGGAAGAGCAGATTTTACCTCAGCTCTTGTGATGAAGAAGAGTAATCCATCTCTACAAGACGTGAGCGACCAATGTGATGACTACTAGAGGGGCCCCACCTCCAGCCAGGTGGAAGTAGGGGACAGTCGAACTTATTGGACTGTGTGGATCAGATGGCCTGGCACATCAGTCTCACAGAAGTATAAGCCTCTAGTAGATACCGGTGCACAGTGTACTCCGATGCCATCAAGCTGTCAAGGGGTGGAACCTATTTCTATTTCTGGAGTGACAGGAGGATCCCAAGAGTTGACTGTACTGGAGGCTGAAATCAGCCTGACTGGGAGGGAATGGCAGAAACACCCCATTGTGACTGGTCCAGAGGCTCCATGCATCCTTGGCATAGATTACCTCAGAAGAAGGTACTTCAAAGACCCAAAAGGGTACCGATGGGCTTTCAGTATTGCTGCTTTGGAGACAGAGGAAGTGGAGCAGCTGTCCACCTTGCCTGATCTCTCAGAGGATCCTTCTGCTGTGGGGTTGCTGAAGGTTGAAGAACAGCAAGTGCCAATCACGACCGCAACAGTGCGCTGGCAGCAATATCGCACCAACCGAGACTCCCTGAGTCCCATCCATAAGCTGATCCGTAGATTGGAGAGTCAAGGAGTGATCAGTAGGACCCACTCACCCTTTAATAGCCCCATATGGCCAGTGCAAAAGTCTAATGGAGAGTGGAGACTAACAGTAGACTATCGTGGCCTGAACGAAGTTACCCCATCCTTGAGTGCTGCCGTACCGGACATGCTAGAGCTTCAGTATGAACTGGAGTCAAAGGCAGCCAAGTGGTATGCCACAGCTGGAATTGTCAATGCCTTTTTCTCAATTCCTCTGGCAGCAGAGTGCAGGCCACAGTTCGCTTTTACTTGGAGGGGCGTCCAGTACACTTGGAACCGACTGCCCCAGGGGTGGAAACACAGCCCCACCATCTGCCATGGACTGATCCAGACTGCACTGGAACAGGGGCAAGCTCCAGAACACCTGCAATACATTGATGACATCGTTGTGTGGGGTGATACAGCAGAAGAAGTCTTTGAGAAAGGGAAGAAAATAACCCAAACCCTGCTGAAAGCCGGTTTTGCCATAAAACAGAGGAAGGTCAAGGGACCTGCACAGGAGATTCAATTTTTGGGAATAAAATGGCAAGATGGACGCCGCCAGATCCCCACAGATGTGATCAACAAGATAACAGCAATGTCGCCACCAACTAATAAGAAAGAAACACAAGCTTTCTTGGGTGTTGTGGGGTTCAGGGGAATGCACATCCTGAATTACAGTTTGATTGTAAGCCCTCTCTATTATGTGACCCAGAAGAAAAATGATTTTAAATGGGGCCCTGAGCAACAACAAGCCTTTGAGCAAATTAAATGTGAGATAGTTCGTGCAGTAGCCCTCGGACCAGTCCGGACTGGGCCAGATGTTAAAAATGTACTGTACACCGCAGCTGGGGAGAACGGTCCTACCTGGAGCCTCTGGCAGAAAGCTCCAGGGGAAACTCGAGGTCGATCCCTCGGCTTTTGGAGTCGGGGATACAAAGGGTCTGAGGCCAGCTACAACCCAACTGAAAAAGAGGTATAGGCAGCCTATGAAGGGGTTTGAGCTGCTTCGGAAGTGATTGGCACTGAAGCACAGCTCCTCCTGGCACCCCAGTTGCCCATGCTGGGCTGGATGTTCAAAGGCAGGGTCTCCTCTACCCATCATGCAACTGATGCTACATGGAGTAAGTGGGCCGCATTAATTACACAACGAGCTCGAATAGGAAATCCCAGTTGTCCAGGAATTCTAGAAGTCATCATGGACTGGCCAGAGGTTAAAGATACTGGAAGGTCACCAGAGGAGGAAGGAGTGGTGTGTGCTGAAGAGGCCCCACCATATAATGAACTGTCAGAAAGTGAAAAGCAATATGCCTTATTTACTGATGGGTCTTGACACATTGTGGGAAAGCACCGTAGATGGAAGGCAGCAGTATGGAGTCCTCAACGACAAGTTGCAGAAACTGCTGAAGGGGAGGGTGATTCGAGTCAGTTTGCAGAGGTGAAAGCCATCCAGCTGGCCTTGAACGTTGCTGAACGAGAAAAGTGGCCAGTACTTTATCTCAGCACTGACTCATGGATGGTGGCGAATGCCCTGTGGGGGTGGTTGCAGCAATGGAAGCAGAGCAACTGGCAACGCAGAGGTAAACCCATCTGGGCTGCTGCACTGTGGCAAGATATCGCTGCCTGGCTGCAGAACCTGGTGGTGAAGGTACGCCACGTAGATGCTGATGTACCCAAGAGTCGGGCTACTGAGGAACACCAGAACAGGCAACAAGTGGATAAAGCTGCTAAAATTGAAGTGGCTCAGATGGACTTAGATTGGCAACATCAGGGTGAATTATTTTTGGCCCGGTGGGTCCACGACACTTCAGGCCATCAGGGCAGAGATGCAACATACAGATGGGCTCGTGATCGAGGGGTGGACTTAACAATGGATACTATTGCCCAGGTTATTCATGACTGTGAAACATGTGCTGCAATTAAGCAGGCTAAATGATTAAAGCCTCTGGTATGGAGGACGATGGCTGAAGTACAAATATGGGGAGGCATGGCAGATTGATTATATTACACTCCCACCAACCCGCCAAGGCAAGCGTCATGTGCTCACCATGGTGGAAGCAACCACCCGATGGTTGGAAACATACGCTGTGCCCCACGCCACTGCCCAAAACACTATCCTAGGTCTTGAGAAACAGATTTTGTGGCGACATGGCACACCAGAGAGAATTGAGTCAGACAATGGGTCTCATTTCCGGAACAGCCTGATAGATACTTGGGCCAAAGAGCGTGGCATTGAATGGGTATATCACATCTCCTACCATGCACCAGCCTCTGGGAAAATCGAACAGTACAATGGGCTGTTAAAAACTACACTGAGAGCAATGGCTGGTGGGACTTTCAAACACTGGGATACACATTTACTAAAGGCCACCTGGTTGGTCAACACCAGAGGATCTGCCAACAGGGCTGGCCCGGCCCAGTCAGAACTTCTACATACTGTAGAAGGGAACAAAGCTCCTGTGGTGCGCATAAAGAATTTGCTGGGGAGGACAGTCTGGGTTATTCCTGCTTCAGGTAAAGGCAAACCCACTCGTGGGATTGCTTTTGCTCATTGACCCGGATATACCTGGTGGGTAATGCGGGAAGATGGGGAAGTCCGATGTGTACTTCAAGGAGATTTGATTTTAGGGGAAAACAGCCAATGAACTCAATTGCATGCTGTTGCTTGTTATGTAATTTGTTTTTTATAGCCCATCAACTAGATGTCTTCAAGTCATCCGCGACTGACCCTCAGACCATCATCCCAACAAAGAACGAACTTTGATGAAACCAGACGAGTTCTGCAGTAAAGGAACAATCAGCATCAGCAGGCAGCGATTCAACACTGCACACAGCCTCCCCTGCTCTGAAAGACTGTTACAAAAGGTGGAGCCTGACATCACGGACTGGATGGACTCAGCAGCTTTATAGGGATTGGCCCAGGCACTAAGGGATTATATCTCTCCATCTGTGTGTGTGTGTATGTGTGTATGTATATATATATATATATATATATATGGGATGGTATTTTGAAAATGTGGGATCTGAGCATGATGTGAATGGTATGGAATAAGGGGTGGATTGTTATGGGTTCGGCTTCCCACCCCCCCAAGTCTCATGTTACGCCAGGAAAGAGGGAAAAGCTGGGGGAGGCGGGGACAGGGTGCCTGACCCGGGCTGACCAATGAGGTTATTCCATACCACAGCACATCATGCCCAGGAGGTAGTATACAGGGGGAAGGAACCAGGAAGTGTGTGGTTTGGGGGGAGGCTCTTGTGGTTTTTCACGCGCTGTCTCTCAGCTCCGTCGGGCTGTGAAACGGTTGTATCCTCTTCCTTTGTATTTACTTTGCCATTATTATTGTTATTGGTGGTGGCAGTAGTGATTTGTATTGTATCTCAGTTACTGGACTGTTCTTATCTCAACCCATGGAAGTTACATTTTCTTTGGTTCTTCTCCCCATTTCCCCCCATCGGGGGGGAGGGGGGGAAGGAGGGAGAAGTGAAATTTACGGCTTAAGCCACAACACTGGTACTGACTGTCAGACATGGGGGAAGCTTCTGGAACCTTTTCACAGAATTTAATTCCAGCCCTGTAGCTCCATGCTGCTAACACCTTGCCACACAAAACCAATAAAATTTGATTTTTATTTTATTATATTTCTTACTTTGAGATAAATCAGCTTGCTAATGAAAAATTTAGATAAAATGTAAATGTTAGTGTAGCTGAGACTGCAAACCCAAAGGGCTAGCCCTCAGAGGCATCCTGGCATGCCCTTTTGGCAAATACTATGTGTCCTCAATTTTTACAGTGATGAAACTGCCCTTAGCATGTGTCACATTTGGTTCACAGTGTATGGATGTTCAACTATTGCCAAAGCCTGGGAATACAATAGCCAAACACCAATTTGGTCGTAATAGGGCGTATGTTAACCAAGCTATCCGAATTCCGGAAGTTTTAAGTGAGAAAGTGCTTTCAACCAGCTTAGAAAACCAAAGCTATATGAGGAATGTCCAGGAGATGGTGCTGTTCTCAAGCCTCTTGCAGCTTCTCGGGGACTAGGCTTGAAGATCCCCTGCTATTCCGTCTTAAGTTTCAGGTTTGAATCATTTATAGATGAAATAGCTGGCAATTTTATTCGGTTCCCCTATTGCAAGACTGCATGCTGAAGGGTTCATTCTGCCGAACACCAATCAAGAGATGCCCTGTGTCATCAGCCTGCAGACGTGCCTGTTTGGGGTGGAGGAGACCTGCCTCACTCACATGGAGGGAATCACTTCTGATTCCCCACCAGATAGGGAAACTGTCGTGGTTTAAGCCGTAAATTTCACTTCTCCCTCCTTTTCCGCCCCCCCCCCCCCCCCCCCCTCCGATGGGGGGGAAATGGGGAGAAGAACCGAAGAAAATGTAACTCCCACGGGTTGAGACAAGAACAGTCCAGTAACTGAGATACAATACAAATCACTACTGCCACCACCAATAATAAATACAAAGGAAGAGGATACAACCATTTCGCCGCCCGACGGAGCTGAGAGACAGAGCGTGAAAAACCACAAGAGCCCGCCCCAAAACCACACATTTCCCGGTTCCTTCCCCCCCCCCCCCCCCCCCCCCCATACTACCACCTGGGCATGATGTGCTGTGGTATGGAATAACCTCATTGGTCAGCCCGGGTCAGGCACCCTGTCCCCGCCTCCCCCAGCTTTTCCCTCTTTCCCGGTGTAACATGAGACTCTGCCTCCTCCCAGCTTTTCCCCTTCTTCCCGGTGTAACATGAGACTTGGGGGGGTGTGAAGCCGAACCCATAACAACCAGCCAGCTCCAGGATGGATCCATCACTGGCCAAGGCCAAGCCCTCCAGTGACAGCAGTAGCATCTCTGGGGTAACATATTTAAGAGGGGAGAAAAAGTTACTGCAAGGGAGCAGTTGTGGCCGGAGAGAGGAGTGAAGACATGAGAGCAGCAACTCTGCAGACATGAATGAAGGTCAGCACAGAAGGAGCAGAGGAGGTGCTGCAGGGGCCAGAGCAGAGTTTCCCCTTGTCCTGGGTTCAGCAGCAGCAGTCATTTTTCTCTTCTTGGTAGCTGGTGCAGTGCTGTGTTTTTGATTTTGGGCCTGGGAACAGTGCTGATAACACCAGTGTTTGCAGTTACTGCTTGGTACTGTTTTGGTCTGACCAAGGACTTTCTGAGTCTCATGCTCTGCCGGGGAGGAGGGGAAGCCAGGAGGAAGCAGAAACAGGACACCTGACCCAAACTGACCAAAGAGGTATTCCATACCACAGCATGTCATGTCCAGGATGTAAAAACGGCGGGCAGAGACCCAGAAAGGTGTGGTGGTGCAGTGGGGGCATTCGCTGCTGGGGGGTGCACTGGCTGGGTCAGGCTTGGTGAGCAGTTGTATTCTCTTTCCTTGTATTTCTCTTGTATTATTACTGGTGGTAGCAGCAGTGGTTTGTGTTATACCTTAGTTACTAAACTGTTCTTATCTCAACCTGTGGGAGTTGCATTCTTTTGATTCTCCTCCCCATCCCCCCGGGACTGGGGGAAGAAATAGAGGGGACTGAGAGAGTGAGCGAACTGGCTTAAACCATGACACCCCTGTAGCCTATGGTGCAGCCCATGTTGAGGCAGGCTGTGCCCCTGCAGCACATGAAGGTCCATGGTGGGGTAGATCTCCATCTGCAGCCCATAGAGGACACCTCACCAGAGCAGGGGGATGCCCAAAGGAGGCTGTGACCTGTGGGAAGCCTGCACTGGAGGAGGTTTGCTGTAGGACTTGTGACCCTAGAGGGACTCAGGCTGGAGCAATCTGCTTCTGAAGGACTGCACCCATGGAAGGGAGACACGCTGGAGCAGTTCATGAGGAACTGCAGTCTGTGGGAAGGACCATGTTGAAAAAGCTCATGTCCGGTGGGTGAGACTTTTCACTGGAGCAGGCAAAGCACATGAGGAGGAAGGAGCATCAGGGACAGCACATGATGGACTGACCACAACATCCATCTCCCATCCTCTTGTACTGCTCAGGGGGAGGAGACAGAGAAATTGGGAGTGAAGTTGATCCCAGAAAGAAGGGAGGAATGGGAAAAGCATGTTGTGAGTTTTGTTCTTATTTCTCATTGCCCTACTCTGATTTGATTGGCAATAAATTGATTTTCCCAAGGCAACTCTGATTTGTCTGTGACAGTAGTTGGTGAGTGATCTCCCTCTTCTTATTTTGTCCCATGAGCCTTGCTTTGTATTTTCTCTTCCCTGTCCAGTTGAGGATGGGGAGGAACAGAGCGGCTTTGGTGGGCACTTGGTGGCTAGCCAAGGTCAAACCATTACAATAATGTTATTCCACAGAGATCTCCCAGGATTGTTCCAATGTAGCAGAATACTTCTAATTCCCTTGTTTTCATCCACATGCTGCTCATGTTGCAGCCTAGCACAGTCCGATATCAGTGCATTGCACAGCTGAATACCCAAAATCCAGAAGCACATTTCTTGTCTTAGTAGTTTTCTATTACAATTACAGCAGGTTCAATCTAAACTAAAACTTCACAGTGTTAATCACATAAAATGGCAAAGTAACCTAAAAAGAAACAAGATATGATAACTTTATGTAGTTTTGAGTCTTAACTGATAAGCTTGAAACTATACATTTCCTGTTAGGAACAGATTTAGGATGTCAACAAAATATTTCTTCCTATAAATACAGCCACAGTATGTGTTTCCTCCATCTACTCAAACTGCTACATGAACATGATGCTCTGGTATCACAGTAAGAGTTTTTTCCTAAGGAACATCAGTACTATCTCACTTGAACAGATGTGAAAGTAGTTAACATCTAGATAGTGACATAATTTGGACAAAGCCTCTGGCAAACTTTGCTACTCCAGTACTTTATCACATAAAATTATCACGCGAACACATACAAGCCTCTTGAAAATTAGCTGATAGCCAGTCGATTATTAAATGTGTAGAAATAATTTTAATAATGCAATTGGAAATGTTATGTTGGGCAATACATAGAATTTTACTATTGAAATCTAGAATTGTCTATATTGTTCCTGTTCGTTCTGCTTTTTGTATTTATGTCACCTCAGTTGAGGGCTACCTGAATGCACATTTTTCTCACTATTGAAGAGTAATTGTCCTAGTAGTAAACTGCTTTGCTACAGCCCTTTCTTTTGCAGTTACCGTAATGTTTAATTTAACATCTTTGCCCACATTCTGAATTAAAGACCATTCCATGCATTACCCACTAGGCTTTTTAATGCTTGAGATATGACTCAATCTTTTTCTTTTCAGATGAAACCTAGCCTGCAGATGAAGCAGCTGTCTGTAGTGATAGGACAATATGCTCTGCTTTGTTAGCTTTAATGCATTCACTAGGATGTTTCAAGTATTAAGACAGTCAGATCTGCACGTGGGCTTTGCATGGCCTTAAATAGTTCCTTAAAAAACAGAAAATCCTTCAGTATCCTAGGGTTTATCATTAAAAATTTTCAGCTCTTTGCTTATTCTAAAACAGTGGAGAGAAAAATGCGTAATTCCCAATGTAATATTTTTTTCGAGGAGTAATTGTTGATAAGTTGGTAATAGTTCATTTGGGATCTCTGCATGCAGCTATAACTTTCATGACTATACCTCAATACTGTAATTTCTTTCTATTTCTCACTCGTCTGATTCTGTGAATTTCAGCATGACCCTTCCCAGAAGACCTTTACCTGCATTCTGTTCTCTTGCATCCCTAACAAAACGTTCCTTTCAAGAACGGAGGAAACTTTTTTTAATGCCCCAATTGGTGTCATCCCTTTTTTTCTTTTCTTTCCCCAGATCAAGCTCAAACTATTTGTCAAATCAGGTTAAAATTAAACCCAGGGTCAATCTGTGTTCAACTAGTGCTTTCACTGATGTCAGTCATATGTGCTATGTTTGCTTCTGTTAATAAGCCATGGCTTGCAGAACAAAGAATAGATTGCTTAACAAAACAATACCGTTCATGTTCCACTCATGATGGAAAATAATTTACCACACTTTACAGTATACAGATGCACAGTGGGATGAACATGGAGTTCAGACAGCTGTTGGTACAGGATAAGAAAACAGAGTTCAGTTTTACTGTAGGTGAAACAAAAATATTTTTAAGGAAAAGTATCATGTTTCTATGCCCAAAGTCTTTCTAGAAATGACTGCCCTGTCTTGAGGAGGCTGAATGTATGGTTACTAGTTAAATAAATGTATTTATTAAAGGAAAAGAGAAATTGCAGTAGCTGCCTGGCTGCAGAGAAGCTATAAATAGTGGAAAGTGATCTTTGTAGCCTCCATGTCCCAGCACCCAGATAACAAAATGATGCCTCTTACTGTACCTGCTCTGCATGTCTTCCCATGCAGTACTTGTCATCATCCTGCCCAAGCACACTGACTGCAGTGTACCCAGCTCAGGCTTAGAGAAACCTGAAGTGTGAGACTAGTCACATATAACACAATGTGTATTAAGATATTCAGGGATCTAACAAGTGCTATCATGTGCTGCATGCTATTGGCAACCTCTGCTATAATTTTTCACTAGGAACAACTGAGACTGTCTCTTCTCAATTAGGGACCCAATTAGGGACTTTTCAGTGTGAATGATGGTGCACGGAGAGAATTCCTAGAGGATTTACTGGATTTAATTTTTATCTAATTCCATTAGATTCCTAGAGGATGAACAAGCAGAAGGGTGTGATGAGTGATGCTGGCTGTTAAGGTCTCTGAATGTTCTTGGCTTCATGAATTCTCAGCAAGGTATGCAAGGGGCTTGTCCTGAGATGTGGGAGACAGTGAGAAAAGCAGAATGAGGGCTGAAGCTACTTCCCTCTTGTATGCGCTAAACAAAGGCTATCTAAGTGATCTGAGCACTTACACAGGCAGACCTCTCTTTCAAGCTCCCTTCTGTCCCCAGGTAATGGAGTGGGGTGAAAGGCGATTTCTCCTCAGACCAGTGTAAAGAGAGATCACCTAGGTGACAAATGGTGAACAACCTGGCTTCTTGTCTGTTGAGTATTGAAAGGCATCTCAGAGGAAGTACTATGGAGCACATGCCTAGGTACACTGATAAAGTTGGTGGTACAAATGGAGAACAGCACTTTCTGCTTCATGGCTGACCTGGAGGCTTTGAAGCCACAAGATTGCCAAGTGGAAAACATGAGCTAAACCCAAGCATCAGCTGGGGATGGGAAGGAACAATTAGCAGGAAGAATGCGAAAATATAATTTCCTCCGTTCTGTGCCACTTTCAGTTTCTCTCTCTCCTTACATCATTACTTACGTAAAGTGACCTATACCATCCTGGAGGATGATCATAATTCACTGTGCATTTGTTTTGGTGCAGAAGGCCACAATGGTTCACTGTTGCCTTTCCAAGACTTTGATTAGCAATTGCAGCTGCCCAGCTGGTCAGATTTACATTGCAGGACCCTCCCTTTCCGCCAGCCAAACTGGGAGGCAGCAGGAAGAGTGTGATGGTCAGTGCAGGAATCAGCTGGGAGAGACAAGAGAGTGAGCTCTGGCTGGAGGCACAAGCATGAGCTCCAGTGTAAAGGTGAAGAAATCTGGATAGATTTGACGTTTAGAAGAGAGGGACCAGTGAGCTGTGTCTCAGGAAATTCCCCTGCTTTCATGTAAGGTTATTACACTACAGGCATTATTATATCCGTAAGCTCAAGCGATTTCTTGGGAATTTGGGTGAAGACAGGAATGATCAGGGAACTACTGAAATCAACCAAAACAACATGCAGATGTTATGTCACATTTACACATAAGTAATTGCAAACCTTGATTTAGATCTCAGTTTGTACTGTTAAAGACAGCTTTATTGTTATGTTTGATCCACAAAAATCAGTTCAGATAATATTGACCTACTTTAAAAGAACATGCTTGGACATGGAGTTAAGCAAGAGTAAGATTTTGTATTAACACTTACATTTCATTTTCTGAATTTAAGGATTAATTTTGGCTAACATTTAGCTTTTCAAGTTAAATTTAAGCATATGCAAGAGCTTATTAATTATCAGGCTGTAGACATCTGCTTTGTAACACACTGTTTTAGTTAAGAAAACAATTATTATCTTCTTGAATCAGTCTCTTTAGACAGCACGCTGTGACTTTCACAATAGCTCTAGATGCAGAATTAGATGGTAAACTAAAATTTTTAACTATTGTGTTTAACACGTCCATTCATTTTAAAATCTGTACAGTACCGCAGAAACCTAAAATGTTCTTGGAAAAAATCTAAAGTCTACAAAGTGGAAGTTCAACTTTTCTTGGCCAGTCTTTATGAAAGCTTTTAAGATGTCACCAGATTTTCCCCAGGCGGAACAAAACCCCAAACAAACCAGTTTGGATGGATGAATTCTGCCTATCTAAATTCTGCCATACAATTCCAGCTGGATAGGACATAAGGCACTTCTTGTCCTCAACTGTTGCTTGTGTTCACAGTGGCCTAATCCTCCAGCAATAGCAAGAGGATATTGGACATCCCACTGTGTTTTGATCCCCGTTCAACAGAAATACAATATCAGAGCACTCTAGTCCTCATTTATTATAGCAGAGAAGGAGTGTTGTCAAAGGAGAAAGCTTCACTGGGATAATGAGCAGAGTCTTAATTGCAGTGGAACTAGGACAATGACATTTCATTTGCAGCATAACTGAGGTAAAATGAGGATATTCTCCTCAGGTCTTCCTGAGCCTTTTGAAATGACGAGATATGTGGATGCCAATATTTCATAAGTGTACTGTGGGGTTATTTGTAAAGTTCAATCTAGGCAATTCTTTGTTACTTCAAATATAGCCTAACAAGCATGTACAAATGAAGAATCTCCTGTAATTTGTTTACCCTTTCTGGAATTGCCAGAGCCTCTCAGAGATACAAGAGATGAGGAACTATTTTTCCCCATTAAAAATTCTATACTTGGATTTTTGTTCTTCTGAATTTGAATGAAAAGCCAAACTCTCTTCTAAGCAAAGCAGTTTGAGACTGAGGTAAAATTATTTTATTATTAGAAACCTCTTTGGTTGCATGAGATGAAAACAATGTCCATATGTCAAAACCTTGTGGTAGAGAGTAGACATCTGGTAGTCCAAGAGAGCTGAAGCCATTGCAGCTCCACGCTCCCAGGTGCAACCAGAAGCAAGGCTGTAGTAGTCCCAAAAGGCACACACACAGACACATGTATACAACACACAGACGCATGTATACAATACACACATACATGTACTTGGCTCCACACTGATGACCACGACAGAACAGAAAATGCACCATTCACACAAACACAAGCTGCACCAATGGCCTTGTACCCATGGCCCTTCACTGGTTCATCAGGGTTATCTGTTGGTGGAAAATGTGCCTAAATGTAAAAACAAAATTGGACCGCTCCAGTAACTGACTGAGACCCCCACTAACTGGTCCTGGGTCCTCAGTTTCCACCTGTGCACACAGCACACCAGTGCCTGCAGCCCCACTCACAGGCATAAGCACGCTATGGGTACCCTTGTAAGTGTCACCTGGATCTTCTTGTCTCCAGTCTCCTCACACAGACACGCACATAAAGATGTAAGCAGATCTATCAGTCAACCCCAGCCCCCATGGTCTGCAGTGGACCTCTGGTTCCTCCAGTAGCCAACTCCTTCTGTGGGTTCACTCACAGAAGCACATAGCCCCAGCTCCCATGCCACCCCTGCTTGCCACTTAGTCCAGCATGACCTTTGCTAGTGCTTACATACTTGCTCACACACCTGCACTCATGCCAGTCACTGTGACCCGTGGGTTCCTGTTACAGTTGCTGGCACTGACACCCATGCCCACATGTGCATGCAGAGTCCCTCGCCCAGGCAACTGCTTAGAAATTGATTTTAGTGAAAAGACAGGACAGTCTGTGATGACCAGGTGTATAGTAAAGCCAGGCAAGGCTTGTCTTGCCAGCAAGCTTACCTAGCAGCAACATGTTTATGTGTTACCACCCCTTTTATCCCCTTAACCCTGTATTTCCCACACTTGTTCCTCCCCAAGCCTCCTCTATCCCTAGCTTTCCCCAGCCTTGGTTCTCCCCTAAACATCCTTCAGTAAGTCTCAAATTATCCCCAAATATTCTTCCCAGTATCTCTGTTGTGGGTTAATCCTAGCAGGCAGCTAAGCCCCGCATAGCTGCTTGCTCCACTTCCCTTGGATGGCTAAAAGTGAGAAAACTTATGGGTTGAGATAGGCAGTTTAATGTGTAAAGCAAAAGCTATATGCACAAGCAAAGCAAAACAAGGTTTTCATTCACTGCTTCCCACCAGCAGGCAGGTGTTCAGCCATCTCCAGGAAAGCAGGGCTCCATCAAGCAAAATTATGACTTAGGAAGAAAAATGCCCTCACTCAAATAATAAATACGTAATTTTAAGGTAAGGCATATTCAGAGTCACATACCCATCAGTTTCATTTTATTCTATATTTAAATTTGCTTATCTTCTTGAATGTTTGAGTTTGCAGGATAAAAATTTCAGACTGGTATTTGGAAGTGTAAATAGATGTATGTAATTTGAAGAGACTGGAACATGAAGATCAATTTGACACTGGAATTCAAGTTGTCACTTTTAACACAGAGCCCTCAGCCCCTACCTACCTGTGGAGACATCATTGCTTCTTAAGGAACTTCACAGGGCATCCCAGGCTGAAGTATCCCCACACTATTGTGCTTCAGACCCTTCCAGACCCACTAAGCTGACTTAGCAAAAGGCTTGCAAGAAACATGGCTTGCACGTCACAAGTAATGAGGTGCCAGAAGCAGTTCTCTGCAGTGTTGGAGAAATGTCTTAAAAATTGCTTAGGGATTCTTGCAAGGTGAAGATGTAGCAACAGAATGACCAGTGGACCTCAGAAAAAGCACGTATGAGAAAACTTAAGAAATGACAGAAAGGAGCTCTTTGGGAACAATAGTAAGAGGAACCTGCACTGCATTTGGAAAGGAGAACTCAAATGTACATCTGTAACTAATAGGGCTGATAGCAGTCCTTAGAAAAGGACCTGAATATTATAGTACATTGCAAACTGAATATAGATCAGCAATAGTATGTTACTGACAGGGAAGCAATTCTTTTCACAGGACCATAAGGTAATTCAGGTTGGAAATAAGGAGGTCTCTAGACCCACTTCCTGCTAAAAGCAAGGTTACTTAGGAGGTCCGACCATCTTGCTTTGGGCCATACATGGTCTCACTGTGAAGATCTCCATGTGTGGACACTGCATAGCTCTCTGGTCAACCTGTTCCAAAGCTTGACTGTCTTTGTAATTAAAATAATCTTTTCTTATGTCCTCTCTTGTTTCAATTTTCCAGGATGCATTAACAGAAGTGATGCTGACTATGGTAATTATTCTGGTCTACTTGTGCTGATGGAGCCTCAGTTTTACAGTTTGTAGGTTTTATATTATTTTCTATAATATTTAATATTATTTATATTTTTGGTGTACTGAACTTAAAAATATCCTGACAAGTTGCAGTGTTGATTGAGGAAACATAATCCTTGAGGCAATCATGAAGGGATGGGGTGGCTAATGAGGAAAATTAAAAACCCCATGTATAGCACTGCACATAAAAATGTCCTCTGTCATCAGCTGTGCTCACAGACAGTGTCAGAGGACAAAAAATAATGGACTCATATTGGTACAATGTTTGGTTAGTCATCAGAGAAAGGCTGTTGGTTTTTTTTTTTCACTACAAGGCTGATTTTGTGGATTCTTGTTCACTAGAAGTTAAAAGAATAAGTTTAAACAATTTATCTACCGCAGTTGAAACAAGGCTCAGTCCTCAACACGTGGGGATAGGCTGGGGATCCTCCTAGTACAATGTTTCTGAGACAGGGCTTGCTGATATCAGGTGGAGAAGGGAAGGAGAAAAAAGGTCTGAAAAATACAAGGTTATCAGAGCACCTCTGTCCCTCTTACGCACCCACAAAGGTCTTAAATGCTAATCTTTGCGACCTTGCCTGTCTATTATTAGAGCTGCATTGGGTTTCTTCATGCCCACTGGTGATTTTCTGGCCTTTATTAGGACTTTCCCTTCTGCAAAACAGTCTTCCTTAGCTTTTGTCATTTAATGCTTCTTCTTCAAAGTGATGAAGGCACTTACCCAAGTTTCCAGACACAACCTTGGAAGTTCTCCCTTCCATTTCCCCAATGAGTCCTCCCTCTTCTTTCTCAAACAGAATGATAATAGTGACTGAAAGAAATTAAGACTAATGAAATTCATATTTCTTCACTTCAGAAACACAATGCAGCAGCTGCTCTCCTCACATGGACACTTCCGCTGGAGTGGGAGAGCATAGGCATGGTCACAGCAGTGAGTGCCATCAGGATTTACAGACACACCCTCCCCAGCCCCAGGGGAATCAGCATCTAGAAACAAGTGATACACAGGGAGAGAACTGCAAGTGAATTTTAAAAGCATTTTTTGCTGTGAATTCAGGGTGTAAATAAAGCAGAAAATAATTTCTGAAAACATGACAATCCAATAGGTGAGGCCACTGTTTTTTAAGCGAAAAAAAACACCTAAACAAATAACTAGTAAGAACTAATCAGAGCAATTATCAAATTCCTGTTTCATAGTAATAAATACACACAGATATCTGAACACGAAAGACAGAATTTGCTGGTTTCTACTCTTCGACCTTAAAAATGTGTTCAAGTAAAGCAATTGTTTTCTGTCTTCCAACATTGCAGACCTTTGCTTTGCACTGTTCACTTCTATGTAGTAAAATTAAGAATAAAGACAACAAAGTTGCCTTTTTTTTTTTTAAGTTATCCATCAGAAATCTTTTAAAAGTTGTTAGAAACCCACAGGCATACATATCCATGTTAAAAATCACTGTATTAGACAAGCGAAAAGATAAGGCTGTCAGACATTTTTACCTGCAAAAGCATAGTACAGGCAACATTCCTGTCACATGAACGGAAACCTGTGGTTCTTTTGGATGTGTTGAAGCTATGGGGTGGTAAAGTCCTGTCTTAGGATTACCATCTGTGCCAATGTGTTTGTGGTATTTTAGAACAAAAGCTGTCCTTCTGTTTTCTCCTGTACATTTCTGTTGCAGGTTAATCCTGCAACAGATGGGGAATAGTTTTAGATACCTATGATTGAAAAATTATTCCTGTTCAGAGAATTGAGAGACTCATGATAAGAAAGAAAATATGAGGGTGTATGGGCTGACAGAAGAAGTACGAGTAACAGGGACACAATAGTGACCAGCCTGACAGGGAGTTCAAAGCCCTTCAGTTGTCTGCATCTACCTGTCTGCTATGAAGTGTTTGCAGCTTTCATAGACAAAGAACATGCTAAGAAGGGATGTGAAGGAAGCCATGGAGACCTGTTTTGGTATTTATCGAAAAGAATCTCTAAAGTGGAAAGGAAGTGTGTGAATTTCTGACAGAAGTTAGGGTAAAAGCACAGTAGAAATTTGTTTTGTTTAGAAAGAAGGGGAAAGTCCCTTGTAATTATCTTATACTCACTATTGATTAAAGCTATTCTCATGGGTAGTTACTGTAAATTAGTTAAATCCACACCAAAAGTTGCTTCACACTAACTTGTTCTTGTCACTACACATTAAATTAAATTGAGCTTGCCTATCTTGACTGTTTCTGCTCTTCACCATTGTCCTTAAATAACCACTGTTAAATACTACCTTGTAAATTTGATCTACGTTTTCAGTACAATTTAACTGCAAATTGTTCCATTTGTGTCTTTTCATTCTTTCTCTCTATGTGTACTCTGCACAGGGCCTCTCTAACTCCCAAAGACTGTGACTAGTGAATGCCTGGTTGACTTTTTGCTGCACAGAGCAGATGGGATTGCTGTGGCATTTCATTTCACACTTCAAAAGCCATGAGGGGCCACAAGCCTTGGGGCCAGAAGGAGCAGTAAGTCATGGGCCCATGTCATGGCTTAAGCCCAGCCAGTAACTCAGAACCATGCAGCCGCTCGCTCACTCTCACACTTCTTCCTCCCCTGCTCCCAGAGGGCTGGGGAGGAGAATCGAAAGAATGCAACTCTCATGGATTGAGATAAGAACAGTCCAATAACTAAAGTATAACACAAACCACTGCTGCTACCCCCAATAATAATAATGACAAGGGAAACAACATGGAAGAGAATACAGCTGCTCACCACCCACTGACCAACACCCAGCCTGATCTGAGCAGCGATCTGGGCCTTCCAGGTAACTGCCCCCCGTTTCTGTACTGGGCATGACGTGCTGTGGTATGGCTAGTTTGGGTCAGCTGTCCTGTTTCTGTTTCCTCCTGGCTTCCCCTCCTCCCCGGCAGAGCATGAGACTCGGAAAGTCCTTGGTCAAACCAAAACATTACCAAGCAGTAACTGGAAACACTGGTGTTATCAGTGCTGTTCCCAGGCCGAAAGTCAAAAACACAGCGCTGCACCAGCTACCAAGAAGGAGAAAAACGACTGCTGCTGCTGAACCCATGACAGCATCCACCCCTTATTCCATACCATTCATGTCATTCTCAGATCCCACATTTTCAATATACCATCACATGTATATATATACATACAGACACACACACAGAGGGAGAGAGATCATCCCTTAGTACATGGACCAATCCCTATAAAACTGCTGAGTCCATCCAGTCTGTGATGTCAGGCTCCATCTTTTGTAACAGTCTTTCAGAGCAGGGGAAGTTGTGTGCAGTGTTCACACTCATGAATAATCTGGGCAATAACGTCCACTGCTAAGTCCACCCCTCGATCATGAGTCCATCTGTATGCTGCATCTCTGCCCTGATGGCCTGAGGTGACATGGGCCCACCAGGCTCAAAATAAGTCACCGTTATGTTGCCAATCTAAGTCCATCTGAGCCACTTCAATTTTAGCCACTTGTCACTGGGGACTCCATACAGCTGCCTTCCATCTCTGATGCTTCCAAAGCACTGGGGAAGCCCAGTGGAGTAGGTACTCCCCCATAATATCCCACACACCCTGCCACTCATGAGTGTCCAGCCTTGGGGAAAATCTCTTGGTCGTCCTGGACTGTAGTCTAGTCCAGACAAGGCCCACCCCTCACTCTGCTTAACTCTTGGGACCAGACGAAACGGTTGTGGGTAAAACACACTCTGTATGCATGCCAACATGGTGACCCCCATCACAATCAGCAGGCAGGTCCCAAGGGCACCCAAAGGCCATTCAAACCCTTCAGAACTCTCCAATGAGGCTGCTGTACTTGTCCCTGGGGCTGGTGTAGCTGCTGTGCTTGCGGCTCTCTCACCACCAGCTGCTCTTTGTCTGAGTCCAGATCTTCCCCCTCTGCCTTGCTGGGAAGTGCCGCGTGGTCTCCTGCATCCTCCTGGGGCTCGGGCTCGCGGGGCTCTGCGGGCGGCTGCTGGGGAATGCTCTTGGTCTCCGCGGGGCTGGGCTCAGCTTCGGGGCTTGGCTCAGGTTCAGGGCTCAGCTTCTCCACCTCCACCCCCGACTCAGTGGCGGGGCTCAGCTTCTCTACCGCCCCCTTCCCGGCCTCCTGGTCCCGGGCTGTTTCGGCCACCAGCGGCTCCCGGAGCCACCTCCCCTCGGCTCCCCACAGCCTCACAAAGACAGAGGCGAGAATGAGGGCCAGGACAGTGAAGAGCAGCCAGACGGCCAGGTACAAGTCCACATCCAGGTCCACGTTCACCCCCCCCCTGCTTCCGGAGCCTGCTCATATTACAAGCCATTCCAATAAAGTACAATGAAAAAAGAACCTTAGCCCAAACCCCATATCTGATAAACACTAAGACAACAAATACCGGCTGTAAGTAAGGTACAACAGACTGAAACCATGAACTCAAGAGAATCAAGAGCAACAACTTTGAGATACAATAAATCAGCATTGTGATGAGTGGCTATTAATCCTGTTGTTATCTCAACCCTTCAAGCCCCACATTGGGTGCCAAAAAGAACGGTCATGGTTTAAGCCTCTGTAACTCACGCAGTTGCTCTCTCACTCACTCTTCCCTCTTTCTTCCCCCAGTCCCGGGGGAATGGGGAGAAGAATCAAAAGAATGCAACTCCCACAGGTTGGGATAAGAACAGTTTAGTAACTAAGCTATAACACAAATCACTACTGCTACCACCCACAATAATAATGACAAGAGAAATGTAAGGGAAAAGAATACAATTGCTCACCACCTACACCCAGCCTGACCAAGCAGTGCACACACACACACACACACCCCTTCCAGGTCTCTGCCCCCTTTTTTTCATCCTGGGCATGACGTGCTGTGGTATGGAATAACCTCTTTGGTCAGTTTGGGTCAGGTGTCCTGTCTCCGCTTCTTCCCGGCTTCCCCTCCTCCCTGGCAGAGCATGAGACTCGGAAAGTTCTTGGTCAAACCAAAACATTACCAAGCAGTAACTGCAAACACTGGTGTTATCGGCGCTGCTCCCAGGCCCAAAATCAAAAACACAGCACTGCACCAGCTACCAAGAAGGAGAAAAATGACTGCTACTGCTGAACCCATGACAAGCAAGCAAGTGTGGGCAGTATCAGAATGGTAAAGCTGGTTTTCAGCCTCCGTGAAGTATCTTCTCTTGGTTTGCTCTGTGATGGTAGAGCCCTCCTAGAGAACTTTCTACATCTACAATTCCACATGGCATCTTCTTTGAACACACTTACAGGTCTCTGCATAATTAATGCCCTTTTGCTATGAATAGCGGCACTGTTGTGGTTAAAGGCCGGCACACTAATGCACATTAATATGTCTGCCTGTGTGGTAATCACACATCTGACTGCAGTATCAACACAGCACAAGAGGAGGTCTCTGTTGGTGGTTTACAATGCAGTTCCATTTGTGTGAGGTCAGAAGATCTCCACATATATGATATATTATTATGACTCTTCAAAACAATGTAAGGAGGAATTATCCATATTTTATTCTCACCTTCCCATTGTTTTGGATTTGGATTGACAACATAAAGATGAATTGTTTATAGCTCAGTGGGCCTATCACATCTCAGGCCATCAAGGAAGAGATGCAACATATAGATTCATGATGAACATATAGGGTTCACGATGAAAGAGTGGACACAATCACAAAGGTTATCCATGAATGTGAAACATGAACTGCAATCGAGCGGTTAAAGCCTCTCCTGTATGGAGGACGATGGCTGAAGTACAAATATGAGGAGGCTTGGCAGCTTGACTTTATCACACTCCCACTGACCTGCCAAAGCAAGTGCCATGTGCTTACCATGGTGGAAGCAACCACCGGATGGCTGGAAACATACACTGTGCCCCACGCCACTGCCAGGAACACTATCCTGGGCCTTGAGACACAGGTCTTACAGTGACACGGCACCCCAGAAAGAACTGAGTCGGACAATGGGACTCATTTTTGGAATAACCTCATAGATATTTGGGCCAAAGAGCATGGCACTGAGTGGCTATATCACATCCCCTATCATGCATCAGCCTCTGCAAAATTGAATGAGACAATTTTGCTAAGTAGTGCTTACTCTTACCAAGGAGTTTTCAGTCTCTCATGATCTGCCAGTGAGGAGGGGCACAAGAAGCCGGGAAGGAGCAGAGGCAGGAAATCTGACCTGAACTAGCCAAACGCATATTCCACACACCACTGAACACCATGCCAAGTATATAAACTGGGTGGAGTTCGCAAAAAGCCACTGCACTGACTGCTGCTCAGGGATGGGCTGATCATCAGTCAGCAGGTAGTGAGCAATTGTAAACTGCATCACTTGTGCTTCTTGGGATTTATTCCTCTCCATTATATTATTATTATTATTATTACTATTATTATTAAAGTATTCTTACCTCAACCTGCGGGTTTTACTCTTTTCTGATTCTCCTCAAAATCCCACCAGGAGGGAGGCTGAGAGTGAGTGAGCATCTGCATGGTACTTAATTGCTGGCTGGAGTTAAACCATGGCAAAGAGAAAGCTTTCTATTTGGTTTATTTACAGCACCTTTGGTTTATTTATAAATGCTGACTGTGTACCTGGGGAGCAAGAAGATTGTAAAGAAATTGAAGTTGCAGATGAAAGAAATTTGTGAAATAATCCTGAGATTATCCAAAAATATTCACCTCCTAGTAAAATTTACTATAACTACACAAAAATGGTTACATACCAGAAGACAGAACATGGAGTCTGAACAAGGAGTCTTTGAGAGAGTAGGGGCTAGGCAAAATAAGTTCAGAGTGGGAAAGCAAAACTCATACAGTACTTGGAGGGAAAAGTGAGATTTCAGGCAATGAAACTGGAAACTGAAAAGGAGGTGTTAACTTAGAAACGATTATTTCTGTTACATGCTGTTATATAATGAAATTTTTGATGACACAGAAAAATTCTTCTGCATGTGGAATAAACTGACCAGAAAGGTTGATGTGTCTATCTTTACTATAGCAAGATAAGAAGACAGAAACAAACTTTGTTATGCAACTGTGGATGTACTGGGTTTGGTTGGCAGGATTTTGGAAGCAGGGAGACTGCAGAGACAGCTTTTGAGACAAGATGCCAGGAGTTTCTCCCATGTCAAGCACAGCCAGTTCTAGCTGGCTCCAAGACAGACCAAAGATGGCCAAAGCTGGGCTAAACAATGACGGTGATAATGGCACTGCGATAACATATCTAGAAAAGAATAAAGTATTGCTCAACAGCAGCTGAGAGAGAGGAATGTGAATATGTGAGATCAACAGCTCTGCAGACACCAAGGTCAGTGAAGAAGGGGAGGAAGTGCTCCAGGTGCTGGAGCAGAGACTGCCCTGCAAGCCTTGGTTAAGACCTGAAGGCTGTCACCCTGCAGCACACAGAGGTCCATGGTGAAGCACACAATCCACCCACAGCCTGTGGAGGACCTTGTGCTGAAACAGTTCATGAAGAACTGCAGCCTGTGGAAAGGACTCACGTTGGAGAAGGTCATGGAGGTCTGTCTCCTTTGTGTGAGACTTCAGACTGGAACAGGGGAAGGCTGTGAAGAGAAAGGAGCAGCAGAAACACTGCATGATGAACTGACTGCAACCCCTATTCCCTGTCCCCCTGAACCCCTTCTGTAGGTAACAGACCTTTGTCAAAGCTTGGTCATAAATGGATTTCGAAGGTAATCACTGGATTTAAAAAGTTTTGTTCAGGCTGTCTCCCCAAATGCCTTGTAATCTGACAGTTTCAGCAAAGTTACATTATTTCGGACATGCATGTCATCATTATCAAGATCCTGAATCCCTGCTTCCCTGGCTCTGGAGTGACAAACCCGCGTTCGGCAGATAGCACTGAGAAGTCCATGCAACAGCTGCTGTCCCCCATGTGAGCAGTGACACCATTTTGTGCTAGCCTCCTCATTCCCACCAATATCACCACAGCTATATTCTTAATACTTCCCTGGCTCAGAGCAAAGAATGATATAGAGGCATGTGGACAAGAGAGTGAATGATGACAGCCAACATGGCTTCACCAAGGGCAAATCATACCTGACAAATTTGGTGCCCTTCTATGATGAGGCTACAGCATTCGTGGATAAGGGAAGAGTGACTGATGTCATCTACCGGGATGTGCAAGGCGTGTGACACTATCCCGCACAACATCCTTGCCTCTAAATTAGAGATGTGTGGATTTGACAGATGGACCACCCAATGGATAAGGAATTGGCTGGATTGGCACTGTAAGAGTTGTGGTCAATGACCCAATGTCCAAGTGGAGATCAGTGACAATTGGTGTTCCTCAGGGGTCAGTATTGGGATTGGTGCTGTTCAACATCTTTGTTAGTAACATGAACAGTGGGATCAAGTAGACTCTCATAAAGTTTGCCAATAACACCAAGCTGCGTGGTGCAGTTGACACTCTGGAGAGAACAGATGGGATCCAGAGGGACCTTGACATGTCTGAGAGGTGGGCCAGTGCAAACCTGATGAAGTTCAACAAAGCCCAGTGCAAGGTCCTGCACCTGCGCTGGGGAAATGCCAAGCACAAATGCAGGCTGGGCATGGACTGGGTTGAGAGCAGCCCTGAGGAGAAGGACTTGGAGGTATTGGTTGACGAAAAGCTCAACATGACCTGACAGTGTGTGCTCACAGCCCAGAAAGCCAGTGTATGCTGGGCTGTAGCAAAAGGAGTGTGACCAGCAGCTGAGAGGAGGTGACCCTGCCCCTCTACTCTGCTCTTGAGATCCCACCTGCAGCGCTGCATCCAGCTGTGAGGCCCCATCACAAGAGGGACATGTACCTGCTTGAGTGAGTCCAGAGGAGGCCATGAAGATGATCAGAGAGCTGGAAGTGTTATAAACGGCCAAAGTCCAAATTACAAAGTCATAATAATTTATTGTAAACTAACACAAAGATGCAGTAAGCAAAGCAGGGCTGGGTGCGCGGGGAGTCTCCGCTCCACCAACGCGCACACCGAGGATGATACAGTCACTCCTTTTATAGAGCTTATACATGCATATTCACTAAGATGTTGTAATATGTAAATTTGCTCCTGCTTCGTATGATAATTAGTTCTGCAACTCTTTTCCGCATGCGCGCTGTCTCCTGGTGGTCTTGGGCGAGGGTCTTGGGATGAAGTAAGAGTATTCCTCAGTGACCTTTATACAGACGTTTTCAGCTGAACTCTTTTACCCCTTCTGTCTGCTGCATGCGCAGTTGTCATCCAGCTGTTATGTCCTAAATTTGGCTAATTAAGCAGAGTTTTGCAGTTATTATCAGTACCTTACCGGGCACTAGGTATCCTCCTAGACTCTATGCTCAAGGATGCTTGGATTTATCTTTTCCTGTGGTTACATACTTATTAAGAATACACTATATGTTATTGTTCAACTATATTTTACACAGTCATTACAGACCTTGAGTAATTTTTCTCAGAGACAGAGGAACATCTGTAGTTTGTGATTACCCAAGCTTCATGTATGGGCCTTGCTCAATTAGCAGTTAACATTTATTACAACTTCAGCAAATTAATGATCTACGTTTACCACATGGAGCATGTCTGCTGTGGAGACAGGCTGAGAGAGCTCAGTTAGTTACATCTGGAGAAGGCGCTGGGGAGACCTTAGCACAGCTTCCAATACCTAAAGGGGTCTACAACAAATGTGGAGAGGGGCTTTTTACCAGAATATGTAGGGATGGGATAACGGGTAATATCTTTAAACTGAAAGAGGGGGGATAGATATAAATTGGATGCAAGGAAGTTCTTGACCGTGAGGGTGGTGATACACTGATAGAGGCTGCCCAGAGAAGCTGCAGCTGCCCCACCCCTGGCAGTGTTCAAGGCCAGGTTGGACAGGCCTTTGAGCAACCTGGTCTGTGGAAAGTTTCCCTGGCCATGGCAGGGGGGGTGGAAATGGATGATCACTAAGGTTCTTTCCAAGCCACACCATTCTGTGACTCTATGACATCCTGAAACCAGCACCAGGGCTGCCGCCGTGGTGAGCGATGGCGACGCAGGCACCACTCCAGCTGCCACGGAGGGGAGCGATGATGCAGGTACCTCACGTCAGACGCCCGCAGCGAGCCATCGTGCAGGTGCCGTACCCCTTCCCATGTCGGAGAGAGGCGGCACGTAGCACCGATTAGCCGCCAGAGCGAGCGATGCGGAGCGAGCGAGGGCGAATCGAGGCGTAGCAGACAGAATGCGTCAGCGGGGAGGGGAGGGGCGGCCGCCGCGGGGTATGATATAAGGCGCCGGGGAGCCGAACCGGGCTAAGCTAGGGATGAGTTGCGGAGCAACGTGACCGGTGCTAGGGAGCACGGGCGTCGCTTCGTCGTTGTCCTCCTCCTCCTTCTCCATTCATTCTTGCCTGCTGCTTGCTGCCAACCGCCGCGATATGGCTGCCCGGCTGGCTGAGGTGAGGCGGGGCACGGTGTGAGGGGTAACCTGCCGGGGCAGGCGGGCGGTGTGACTCGGAGCCCAGCTGCCGGGGGCAGCGCGGCAGGCCCGGGCGGGCGCGGGGCAGGCTGCCCAGCAGGAGGCAGGCGGGCGGGCCGGGGCGCCTGCGGCGGGTTTAGAGCCGCGGGAGGGGGGAGGCTGACAGGGGCGGCTCTGTCAAGCGGTGGCGCCGGGCCGGCTCCCGCGGCGGGGGGCTACTTTGCTCGGCCTCCCCTTGGGCGAGCCCGCTACCCTTCGGCTGGCCCGGCCTCGCCTCGGGGGGTTCGCCTGGGGTTCGAGTGGTATCAAGTTAGGTGTGAGTTTTGGTCCAGGCCACTCTGTGTTGCCTAGGGTCAGCCATCTTTTGTGGGGGCATCTACTGTGGCTTTGTAATTTACGGGTTACAGCCACATACGTATGAAAGATCTATATGCATGCACATATATGAAAGATCTATATACCTTCATGCATATCTATGAAAGTGATTATTGCAGTGCTGCAGTACTCCCCTCCAAGATGGCTCTGTGCATGCAAGTATGTGCAAATAAATGAGGACATGCACAGTCACACGCACATACTCTTTTGTTTTCCTATATGTGGTGTGTGAGGTATTTTGAATTTTGAGGTGGGGTTGTTTCTTCCCTCTTAAAACAAGGGGAAACATCATACCTAAGATATCTGTTGACGTAGCATTACTATCCTGCTTATGGGGTATTAATTCCAGACTGAGAAAGTGGGTTACTCGGGGGGCTAGAGCAAAAGATTTTACTAGCATTAATGGAAACCAAGATATACTATGTTGTTTATTTTATATACATATTAATGTACTATTTAGAGGAAATCATTAAAGAGTGATCTTTAAGCTCTTCTGGGCTATGGAGTTTTCAGTATTAATAGTGAGAAATTTGGAAAACTAGCCTGTGGTGTGTGGAGTCAGTCTCCAGCTGATAGTAGTTTTCTTGTGTATGTGTGTGCCGGAGAAAGGTGGGAACTCTTCTGCTTAAGTGCACCTGATTTTTGTGGGGGGGGGCGTCTGTGCCACTGGTCATAGTCTGGTATATAACCCACCAGATTTTAAGGGGAATAAGTATTGTGACGGCATGAGCAATATAGTAAAATCAGTGCTGCCTCACTGGAGGACCTATAAAAGATTGCTGTAGGTGATTGATAATGGTCTCACTTCTCCTTCAGACACCCCCTATACTGCATCTTCTCTCTAGTTTCTTAACCACACTGGCACCTTTCTTGTTAAATTGACCTCTGACTGACTTATGGAATGCGAAGTTCTTCAGTATCTGTCTTAATGGTGGCTACTAAGAAAACATTTGTGTTTCATAGAGGGAAAGCATTAGGGCAGAGAGTGGTTTATACTTTAACATCATCTGAATTTTAACATTTAACCTCAATCATCTTCTCAATTTCACTATTTTATGAATGAAAAGCTGCTGAGAACTCTTACAGCAGATGGGTGTTGCTTCCCCTTACCTTGCATCTTGCTTCATGCCTGCTCTGTGACAAAACATGCCTTTCCTTACTCTTGTGGAAGATATTAAAATGGGATTCTATTGTACTTTTTCAGTATACTCTATCCAGTACTGTGTGATCAAGACACGCAGTACCAAGTCTTTCTGGAGTGTTTCTTAACAAGCTCCTTTACAAAGAGGCATTACTCTGAGAATTTACTTGGAAAATACTCTTAATTTCTTCTGTATGCATATTTGGGTAGGTAAACTCTCTTCACTGTAATAGTTAAAAACATGTCTTTTTGTGTGGGCTTTTTTTTTTTTAAGTAGTATTGTAAAGATAACAACTCAGAATGAACTTTAAATTCTCCTTACCTAAACATGTGCAGATTGGTTTAAATAGCTACCTATGTGTAACAGGTAACTGCATACCTGTTGCAGCGCAGAATCTTTGCCAGTGAAAGGTGGAAATTCACTTCAGTGTTAAGGTTGACACTTATTGATGCTTTTGTTTTCATATTTCAATCTGAAAAGTGGAAATGTTTGATAAGAAATCACTAAAAGAAGAACATGGAATTTGGGGCTGTTAGAGAAACTCCTTGGAGTAGAAGAGCTTTGCTTACATTCATTGCATACATTGTTATTAATCTTGTCTCCTACCAATCAGTGAATACCTAGTAGTAGTAATCATTTAAAGGTGCTACCAATTATGATTCTAAACTTCAAATAAAAACATGACATTAGAGCTGAAATAATGTGTACTTAGGCTTATTTTCACATTGCTATTCTGTAGAAATTTCTGTATTCAAGTTATTAGTTTCTTATTTGCTAAACAGATAAATCCTTCCTCAGGACTTGCAAGATTGTTACTTTGTCATTAAATTGTATCAGCTATATATTCTAGACAGCCATAATCATCCTTTGATTTGTGAAATGTAAAGTTAGGGGCAACAATATTAAAGGTGCATAATTTCTTTGGAACTGCTTTCATCATTGAATGTCTCTTGGGTAATCATTTCATAGATTGTTTAGAAGCAAAAAACCTTTTTCATGCAATAGAAACCGGTTTTGGAAAAAAAAAAATTGGTCAGACAAAATTCTCCCCTTCTCTCAAACCTTTGCTTTCCGCTGCTACAGTATGGATTAAGCAATCCTGAGTGGAAAAGCCTGTTTTAATGTTTTCAGTCTACTGCGTTTTTAAATATGACTGAAATGGCACGTGCAATGTCTTGTTAGTTCTGCTCTGGCATTCCTGCATTTTTTGAAAAATTTTTTGTTGTTGTTGTCTTCTGCTTTTTTTTTTTAATTTTTTGAACAATGGGATGTGACAGCATTTATTTATATATATTTACTTGGTGTTCTCCAGTGAGCCTGTGATTTCAAATAAGCTTTTAAGTATCTCCCTAAAATATGTAAAAGAGCCCTGTTCCAAAGGAGTGATGAGCTTTCAAATCTTCCCTCAAATTTCACTAAAATTAGTGAGAACAGTCAGGACTAATGTATCTTTCTTTGTTTTCAAAGTTAACTGGAAAACTTACTAGTGCTTTACATATGTGTGTATGCACTAAATGATTCTTTGGATTGAAAATCTAGGAAGATGCACTTGTCCGAATTGTGTACTGAACTGTATGTTAGCTAGTAAGTAACATTTTAGGCTTTTTTTATTTGTTTTTCAAATCTTAGCTGTTCCTCTCTTGGTCCTATACTTTGTTTTGTTGTAAGATAACATTTTATGAGCTTATTATAAACTGTAGAACAGGGGACCTGCATATTTACAGTGCATATAACTTTCTGCTTATGGTTATAAGTTGTCTATAGGCCAGGATGAGTTGAATTCACAGTTACCCTTACTTCTAGGCTTCAAAAACAAGTAAGTTGGTTAGATAGGTTTCTTTAATTCTATGGATCATTGAAGAGAACAAATGATTGGAAAAGGTGTGATCTCTGTCTAATCTTTACCCCCTGAGGCAGTCCTGAAGATTGTGCCCTGTTCAGAAGTTTGAGTGTAGCAGTGATTGTGAGCCTGCTACTGCACCAGCCTTTCCCAAGCACTGAGTACTAATGAACTTCGAATTGTATGGAATGTTGCATTAACCCTAACTGACTTTATACTTCTAATACACCAGCTATAAAAATAAGAAATGTGTTCGGGTTAGCAAATGTATTCATAAAAGACCAATCTTTTATTTAGCTCTTCTGCAGGTAGCAAATCCTGCAATTGTACAGGCCTTTTAGCTTGGATAGTGTTTGTCACAGCTGTTGTAGAATTAGCCAACAATGATTTGTGAGTTGATAATGATAAAGTAGTTGGGAATGTTAACAATAACAATGTAAATGTTCTTAGGGTGTGGCACAGACAACTTAAAGGGGTTTTAAAATGTTGGAGTATTTCTCTTGAAGTCTTTGCGGCAGTGGGAGTTTGTTGTCAACTTTTACTCTGAAGCCGCAGAATGGAGTTCAGAAGAAACAGGAGAAAACAACCTGATGCCTGCAACTGAGACTTAAAGCTGAACACTAATTTAGGGCTAATAGAATTAATTGGCAATGTTAACACTCTTCCAGGCTTTTTTATACAGTATGCTATGGTGATCTATCTAGAGGTATGACTTGCTTATCTTAGTTCTAAACCCACTCCTAACAAGCAAGTAATATCTGTTTCTCTGGAAAAGATCAGTTATTGAAGCATTTAATGCACTTCTGGAAAAAAAAAATCAAGTACATCTGTAATAGGATAGCTTAGGTACTTGGAGGTGTAGCTTAGAAGTGTGAACCTTGCATATTATATATAACAGTGAGAAGCAAGGGAGATGTGGTCTATTTACAGAAATGTGTAAGGTCTTGGAAGGATGTCAAGATGATTGATGGTGGCTGTAAGGACAGGGTGACACCAGGGAGGTGTTTGCATGTGAATTCCTTTCCACTACTAGAGATGTTCTTGCTAACATTCTCAGACACAGAACTTCAGACCTGTAGTAATATGTTTATTGATAGCTAGCGAATGCATACTACCAAGTGTTTGGGGCTTTTTCATAATGCAACTAGGAAAGGTTGAACTAAACCAGCAGTGGCTATACGCAGACAACTGTGGGAAACAGTGAACCATCTGAAAGTATAAAACTGCTGAAGGCAAAGGCAAATGCAGAGTTGCTCAGGAATGCACTCTGTTTACTAAGGATTTTGCTAAGTATTAGTTCTGAAAGGAGTAAGTTTGTACAGTGGGGAGGGTGGTATGCTCTGAGCTGCTGCTTATGGTGTGATCCTGTTGGAAAGCTTAGAGAAGAGGGATGTAAGTCATTTCATGTCTGAACAGATTCTTGGGGGCTCTGATCAATGAAATACTCTTCTGATATTTTATTCTTCCTTTTTTCAAGGCCAGGTTGGACAGAGCTGTGGACGGCTTGGTTTAGTAGGAGGTCTCCCTGCCCATGGCAGGGGGATTGGAACTAGATGATCTTAAGGTACTTTCCAACCCTAACTATTCTATGGTTCTATGATTCTTCTGGGAACAGGACTTCTACATAAACAAGAAATACCAGACCTTGATACTTGCTTTTTCCTTCTAGCTGGAATAGCCTACAAGATGCCCAACATTTTCCTAGCTTTTTGGTGGTCTTGATGCTAAGTTTGAATTTGTGTTTCTTAAATGCTTTTTTGTCAGAGGATGGAGTTCTAGTTTTGCAGTTTCAGTTCACATGTGCCTTTTTTTCTATACTTCTGAAGATGGGATGAGGAAGACAAACATACTGCTGAGTCCAGTTGTGAGCTGGATTTGGGTTGTCTGTCTGTGTAGCCTTTGTAAGGGTGAGGAAGTAGTGGTACTGTTTTTTGTAGACATACAGGAATGCTTACACCTACCCACTGTATTTGTGGGACTGGGATGGTAGCTTGAAATCTCTTCACAAAGTGACTGAGCTCAGACTGACACTCAGTAATGTCTTCCTCATCATGTCGGTGGCCCAAGGATGGTGTCTGAAAGCCCTGATTACTTCTTTTGAACATTGTTTTTGATGTCTGTGGCATTCTTGTCATCTGACTTTCACTCTACGTTTCCCTTACGAAATGTAAGGTAAAGGTCTTTGTGGTTACCTGTATACCTAGCTCCTCTGGTGTTCTTTGATCCCAACCTGTGTTGGTAAGTCCACAAACTGCATTACTTGTGAAGTTCATAATTTGGTTGTACATTGTCAAGCCTTCAGCTGTGTGCAGATGGAAGAATTTGCTACTGTAGAACTCTTGATTGCAAATAGCAGGTAAAATTTGGAATTTTTGTTAAACATTGTCATCTTCTGAAGATTATCTTAATATCTTCAAGATACTGGAGCTGGATCAGGAAGTTGAAGAAAGCTGCTTAGTCCCTTTTTGGAAAAAATGCAATTCTTAATGTACTGTAAGATTAAGTTCTTACTGTAAAGAATTCTTTAAATTCTTACTGCTCCAAATACATTATACTTAATGTAGTGCTGATATCAGGATTCTGATCCTCAAGGTATTGCAAATGGGCTGTAGGGCCAGCCATACAGTCAGATTCTGAAACTTCTCAGTTCTGTGTGCTTGCTGGTCTGCAAGTGTTAGGGTTGACTGCCAGGCATCTGTTGTTGCAGTCTTCTTTGTTTATTTTCCCAGCTTCAGCTCTGTGACTTCTTACTCCTGGGAAGATCTGATGTTGGTTTCTATCCCTCTTTCTGCATTTTCATTTGAATCCTCTACAAAGTCAAGGCAACTGCTATGTTCTTAGTTATAGGTCTGCTGCTGCAAATGGTATTTTTAAAAAGGAAAACCCAACTTGAATGCCACTTAACTCTTGAATTTCCTACAGCTCCTCTGCTAAAAGCCATGACATCCACAGATTTCGTGTGACATAGTTGTAGCTCAAGCAAGTGTTTTAGCAACTCTTTGGTATGGAGGGTATGATTGCAAAATTTAATGATCTGCTGCTCACCATTTGTAACCATGGTCACCATCACATTTGAATGTGCATGTGGAAATTCCTGAAGCAACTGTGAAGAGAGTTGCTGTTGTTTGGCTGATGAGCACTAACTCGGTGTGTGCTAACGCATCACAACGCCAGTCTCACTGTTCAGATAGTAGAAAAGCTTGCTTTATTGTTCTTATGTCTGAAATTACTAGATCTTTTTGGGGTGGCCCTTCCAAACCAAAGGGAGGACTTTAGAGGAAGGTACGAAGGTTTGAAAACAATCAGTTGCCCAGAAACATGGGTGCCAAGAGGGAAGTAGGTGGTGGTCTGCTGATAGGGAGTGGGAAATAAAGCTGCCGAAAATCAGAGGGGGCATCTCTTGTCACCTTGTTGAAGAGGTGGCTGGAGGCAGACCTGGGGTGCAGAGTTGTGGAAGGTGAGCAGGGGTAAGAGCAGCATGGCTGGTTATGCCCCAGGTGGCCAGCTGGCCAGACACCTGAGGAGGGAGGGTGAGTGTGGACTAGAAATGCTGTGCTGCAAGAAGGCCTTTAAGATCTTTAGGAGCAGATGCTGTGGAGTATGAAGCATACGAGCAAAACTGGAGGGAGCTGAGGATAGCGCTGGAGAGCTGCAAACCAGCTGCTCTCAATGCTGAGGCATGGAAGGGAGAAAGAACAGTGAGCAGGGAGAAAAGGTGGGTTGTTGGGTATCTGTGTGGGATTTATCTGTGTTCTTTTTCAAGACCAAACAGTTTTGTCTTGTGTAATGAAGGGGAGATAGAAAAAGAAAAAAAAGAAAAAACAACAAAACAAAACCTGGGTATTAGAAGAGTGAAAGCTGAGCATCGGAGAGGTCAGATACATGTCAAAGGGGCAGATCCAGGAAAAAGTAATCACAGTATTATATTTATCTTTTAGATGTTAATTACTTTCAAACACAACTGGAATGGATTTAATTTTGTGATATTGAATCTGAGAAGCTGAAAGGAAAGGCATGAATTCTGCGGGGAAAAAAAATGCTTTCCTTAAAGATTTATTAATTGTGCCTATTTCGAGTGGTCTCAAATACAAAATTTTAATTTAGTAAAGGTGTAGTATGCTTTCCTCATGGGAAAGGCTTGTCATTTATTTCCCAAAACTCTCTACTGGAGAAAGTGCTCTTCAAGAAACCAGATTATAATAACATTAAAATGTGAGACTGTAGGAAAAATGTAAATAACATGTTAGTAGCTTGTATACCTAAGAACTTGGCCTTTAATTAAATAGGCTATCTAATCAAATACATAGTTTTAATCACTTGAGCAAAATGCCAGTGGTAGTACACAGGTGATTAATCATGTATATGCTTAATAACTTTACCTACCTAAGGTGGGTTTGAGAGTGAGATTGCATAATGTGTCTTTCTAATACTACTCTGCCACATCAGTTTTTATAACTGGCTAGTTTTTTGTTCTGTTTTCATTAAAGACATAAGTTTGTTGCTGTTAACAGAGAAAGTTTTCTGCAAATCTAACTGCCAGTTGATTAAAAGCACTCTTTAGTGTTTTTGCTTGTACTTGCATTAATAATGTGCAAATACTTTTTCTTTTTTAATGTGGAGGACACTTTCCTTTCCTGTTACATATTTCATTTTACTGGAGATTGATTGAACTCAGTACATAGACCTTTCTACCATATTTCTTGCTGATCTCCACAACAGTTAAGTTTCATATTAGGACTGGGGAGTTTGATCCTTTCTGTAGATCTCACAATTGTGTTGTGCAGCTGAAGTTAAATTAGGGTGGATAATTAATGGAAAGGATTGATTATTTTTGTTTTATTTGTATTCAAATTGACAGCTTTGATTTCTGCCTCTGACAGAAAATCAGAGCTGCATAAGCTGCTTCATGTAGATTATGGATAATGTGGTTAGCGTATTAATCAAGAGCCCTTGGTGGATGTTTACAACAATTTTTAGATCACTGACCTGTGTTTCCTTATGAACTTGCTATTTAGGATTTTATTAGGATATGAGTAAATGTTATTTGGAATCCTATGCTCCTTTTTCTTTTTTTTCTTTTACAAAAAAACCCCAACTTTTTCCTTTCAGGAAAAAACCCTAAATTTGAGTTGACAAGAACTTATATTTAAGATGGATATAGCTATAGTCTATAAAAGCGTTAGCAAAAGCCAGACTGAAGGGAAATCTTATTTATATGCCTTAGTGGTATGGTGTAGGTTTGAGGACTAGTTAGGAGTAGTGGTATAGTGTATGTTTGACTAGTTAGGAATGGGGTATGGTGTAGTTTGAAGACTAGTTAGGAATATACAAAACCAAGCTTTTAATTAAAACCCAAGAAAATCTCCCTTATTAAGTACCTGTGCAAAAAGAGTTGATCAAATAGTATATTACTGTTGCTTTCTCAAGCCTTCAAGAAACATTGATAAATACTCGATTATTTAGAAAAATAACTTCCCTTTCATAAAATGCCTTTCTCTTCCTGCGGTAGACATACATTACATTACAAATTAAAATGAGTTTTGTTTTAAGAATTGTGGATATTCATAAAATGTAAAAGCTGTATTTTAGACCACAGTAGTGGTCTAAATACGTAGTTATGGGGCAGGTTTTCTCTATGTATTTTAAACTAAAAAGCTAATAATAAATCAGATGATATTTTCTGTAAGTATCTTAGCATAGGTTTAAAATTTGTTAATTTCTGTACTGGAGAAGGATGAACAACCTTTTTACTTAAGTGTTTCAGATTATATTTGGATACAAACAAGATAAAACAACATTTAAAAACAGCCCCTCCTATTTAATGTATTTGTGAATAAAGAACAAACAAAAGCAGTGAAAATGTTTTGTATAGAGGACAGCTGGTAGTCTAAGCAAAGAAACATTTATGTAATCTGCTGTTAATAGAATTACTGCTAGTAGAACTTAACAATTTTAGAAGTAGCAGATGTGATGCTTTTCTTGTAGTTGAGGCCAGAAGACTGAAAATACTACTTCTATGGTGTTTTTTTTTTTTTTCTTCTATGTAGTTTCACAGCTTTCAGTAAACCAGCAATTGGACATTGCAAGGTGGTGAGCTGATCTAGAAAAAAGAAAATTATGTTCCGCAGCTCTGATTGAGAAGCTGGTATGGTGCATCATTAGATCTGGTTCTGGAGCATGGTTTGGCACTTCTGCAGTCCTGGCTTTATTTTCTCTGGAACATCAGCAGCTAGTGTGTATATGGGATATATATTTAATTCATGTGATCTTCTCATGATGCTACCCCAGATGTAGTTTATAGCTAGTATGGGAGATCATGGTAGGATTATATTTTTAGAATAGAACTTGATTCAAGGTCCATGATGATTCATAAATACATGACAGTCATTTAGGAGTTCTGTGAGCTGACATCCTGCAGGGCTGGATAAATTGTCCTGGTTTAGTGGAAGAGTTCTGAAGATCATAGTTTGAACAACCCAGTGTCTGGTCTGTAAACTTCAAGTTATAGTAAGAAAAAAATAAAAAAAACCAAACCAACAAAACCACAAAACAAATCATGCGCAAAAATACCCACCCAAAACCATGAAACAAAACCCCTAGCCGAAAAAAGCTAAAACAAACCAGCTAAAAATAAAACAACCTTAAACCCTAACTAATTAAATTATTACTATTTATTGTTAAACACAATCTGAAGATCGCTTACCTGCTTTAGTTTTGCACGTATTTGTTATGGCAGACATGTTTATCTGTCCCAGTTATTTTAGGTCAAAAAGTCCTTGGTGGATTGTTTGTGATTCCTTTTTTTAAAAGGAAAATGAGCAGCGCAGTGAGGTTATGCTGTGTAAGTATTCCATCTATTCCAATACTGGTCAGGGTTTGATACAACTTGTGTTTAAATATCTCAATCTCTCTAAAATATTTTTTGTACTGATGTCTCTGGAATATTGGTGTTTTGTAGATGAGGAGTTTGGGCAGATCAGTCACATGATGTCTGTGCTAGAGCTGGAAATTCATCTTGATTGCTCTAAATCCTTGGCTGGCAGTTTAGACTTCAGTTTCCCTAAGATAAAGGCACCTAGAAGGAGTTCTAAGCTGTATTTAAGCCCTCTGAAATGCTTTAAGAAACAACATAGCTTTTGGCTTCTTTTCTATCTGCTGTCTCATGGCACTCAGTATGTGGGTCTGCAAAGGGATGAAGGGATCTCTTGATTCCTGCTGAAATCCAAGTGCGAGCTGGAAGCTGCACTTACTGTGCATCTCTCCTTCATGCACTTCTAAGATGAAATAGGGGTTGCAAATATCATTTGTAATTAAATCAATTTTCAACATTGCACACTTATTCTACATTTAATTGTTTGGGTTTTTTTTAATCTTAACGTTTATGGTAATAAAGATTTCATGAATAAGCAGCTGCCTCAGTTGCGCAGGAATGTGTTCACTCATCCTGTTAAATGTGGATTTTGTTGATGTTCCTTGAATTGAAGTCTGTTACCCTCTGGTGCTGCAGCTGTTCCTAAAAAAGATGTGCCATTTTTGCATAGTAGCTTGCACAATGCTGACAAGGGGGAAAGTCATATGATTCTTCATTAAAGCAAATGTTGTGTATGTGAGTTTAATACGTACAGTCTTTAATACTACTATGTGAAATGATATGGTTATGAAGAGTGTAAGATTTATTTTCTTTCACATGAAACATGAAAAGCATAATTTGCCTCATTTAAACAATAAAATAGATTTTACTCCCCCTCTTCAGACACATATGTCTAAGCCTTCTGTGGAAACAGTCATGATGACTTTGGTTGCTTAAGGCTACATCGCATGTGCTTGGTCAACCTGACTGTGCTAACCAATTGGAGTGGTACCTCATGAACAGAGCAAAATCCCAGAGTGTGTGACAAGGATTTGACCTGACAGTTTTACAGTTGTGCAATGCATGGAGGCTTAGAGCAACAAAAGGAGCCATGAGTAACTGTGGCAGAGACTTGTGTTGTTCCTGCAGAGACAAATGCTCTTGTCAAGAAAAACTGAAAATCTGTATTCTCCTTTCTGTCTTTTCCTCTCCTGCTTTATATGACACTGGCTGGATGTGGGGCCAGCTGTATTTTTTACTTTAAAGACCCTGACAAAACAGTTGTGTTTTTGTGAGGAAAATGGATTAATTCATTGCTATTGGAAGCCGTTTGGTTTGTCTTTGGTAGGTTATTTTGCCTTTCAAAATGATGATTGCATTTTGGACTGTTGAATTACTTCCTTAATGCTTTGCTGTAGATTGGCATGTAACAGTTTCTTTTCATCACCTGCTTAATGCTTTTAATGTAACTTGATAACTTTGTGTATAGTTCTTAATTTCTTCAGGGATCTAATGAAATTACATATGAAATATTTCTAATCTTATCAGCACTGAGACAAATTGTGTCACACAAGTGTTTGAGAGCTTGTAATTTTACATACTTTGTCACTAGTGTGCTGCATGGTACAAATTATGTTAGCAGGGATGCTGAGTAGATTTTTTGGTTCAATCTTGATCTGTATTTTTTTTTCCCTATGTAAACCATTTTCTGTAAATGCTATAAGATGAAAAGTCAAAAGTAACTAATAGAAGTGAGTTAGGAGTGGATAAAACCAAAGTATGCTATATGAAAGTGGTAAGTAACTCAAACAGCTAACCAGAAAGGAGGTCTTTGATTTTTGAGGGTAATTCAAAGAATTCCTTGATTAGCAGAATTGACATTTTTGTGTTTGGGTGTTCTGTTGTTTCGCTCATAAAGCAAAGATAAGATTGATTCTTTTATTTTCATAGTGGTGCCATGGATGGAACTCAAGATAGTCTACTGAACTTTTTATTGCATGTTTTCTGCTCTGGTCCTGCATTATTTTATTCCAAAAAATGTCAGAAATTATTACCTAGGCTTTTAGTTATAGCTTGTGGCTTGTTTGTCATGTAGTAACAAAAGCTCAGCTCAATTTGCCTGTAATTTTCAGTTATCCAAGTGCTTAGGAATTACTTTAGTAGTGGAGGGGTCTTTCCCCCTTCTGCCAGCAAACAGAAAATCTGTTGTCTTTCATGTGTCTGTATTCCATTAAATCGGAATTTACCTGGCCTGTTGCAGCTAAATGGGTGCTAAAGTCTCACCTTCTGGTAGAAGCAGTGACATGTAGTATCTCACTTTACCTCTTGTGCTTCCTCTTGCAACATGCTTTAATCAGGCTAGTCCATTTACATCTACTACGGTGTTGCTGTTATGTTTCAGAACTGTAAATGGGTTGATAAACCGTATCTGCTTGAGGTAAGTAGGCCAGCATTGGATGAATTTCTTCCTGGCAGCAGCTCCTCTGGCTGCTCTGCATTGTTGCTGGATTTGAAGACGTACATGCTTCACCTTTGGCTCCTGAAGTCCCTTTGCTGGCAAGCTGGAGGAGCAAATGGAGCTGGCTGCTATCAGTTGTCTCTTGCCTGCTTCTGCCCTGTTAGCAAGGGCAGCATCTAGAAGGTGGGAAGAAACAGGTGGAACATTCAGAGATGCTGCTAAGCATACCTGAAAGAGATAAGCAATAACAGAAGGAATGTGAGTGACTGGAGGGGAAGGCAAGAGGAAATCAAAATAATGTAAGGGGGAGGAATGAGCTGAATTCCAAAGGAAACAGCTGTATGGAATGTGTGTCAGATAAGAGGAAGGAATGAGCTGAATTTGAGAAGAAATGGCGATGGGGAATGTGTGCATGTCTAAATAACACACATGGAAAGCCATAGTGTCTTCATCAGCAAAAGCAATGAAACTAGCAGTTGTAAATTTCAGTGACATCATGTCCAAGTTTTTATATTTTGACAGGAAAAAAAAAAACCCCAATGCTTCTGTGAAGGAGCTTCCTCAGCTGTTCAAATACCTTAACAGTTACATATTATTGCTGTCAAAATGATTTTTAAATGCAGGCTTTTTAACTGTTACAGGGTTAGTCAAAATAAAAAGTTCCTTTGTGCTTGATTTACCTGTGTCAGTAGAACACTGGTGTATTAAAGGGGGGGAGACTGGATATAAAGGAAAAAAAAAAACACAAACATTGGAAACTAATATTTAAAATATTAAAAAAAAGACTCTGTAGGGGAAACTAGGAACCATAGATCCCCTATGAAAAGCTTTGCCATTTTGAGAGTTGGGTGATGAGTTCCTGGGAGCTGAGATGGATAAAGAGATCCCTGTGTTCCTCCAGAACACGGTCTTGTGGTACTTTATGCTTGTAGTTTGAAAGAAGCTGGGGGGTCTGGTTTGTGTATGGTTTTATAGACCTGGAAAAGCCTTAGCTGAAGAGCACACAGTGGATTCCAGGAGCTCTTGTCCATCTTACTTTAACACCTCTTTGACAATCAAAATTTGAATCTAAGAGCTTTCAAAGGAGCTATTGCCACTATGGTTGATCTTCAGTGCTTTAGTTTGTCCTCTCACCTCCCTGAAGTGTCTTTTTAGTCTATTGTTGTCTCTTGTTTTAACAAGCTAGTATAATTTTTTCACAATTGAAATGCTTTTTGAAACAAACAGCTGGTAGACACACTGACTGGCCAGTTGCTGAGAAAAGTTCTGAGTATTGCTGTGGCTTCTTCAGAGGTGGATTTAAATGCAGTCTCCAAAACAAATGAACTTCTTTTTGTGATGTGTTGTGCTGTTTACTTTTTGACCGGACAGTTATTGCCTAATATCAGCTGGGAGGGAGATAAGTTGGCCGGCCACCTCAAGAGATCATGTGATATACAGTAGGTGTGCTGCAAACAGGGATTTGTATGTTGGAAGTCTGTCATGTTTGGGTTTAGGGGGAATCCATGGACTAAACTATTCTTTCCTGATTATAAACACAAACTGGGTTCAGGTGGTTTGTTTTAGTTTGGTTTGGTTTTTTTTACAGACAGGTTATTAATCCTAATTAAATGCTTGTAGTGTTTCTCCTTTCTGTTTTGGATATAAAGGGCTCTAGAAATTAGTAGAGGGTAATATGTGATTAAATGTGCATATCTCTCAAACTGCCCATAGTAATAATCTTCTTTATTTCTCAAGAGGGTGTCGTTCCCTGTGGATATTTTGACGAACTCCAGTCATGAGGACTTGAAGAGCTCAGCAGAGAAGTACTTGTCTAACCTTCGGTTGGCAAGTCCAAACTGTCCTGAATTCTTGTCTCTGCCAGTCCACGGCGAAGTAAGAACCAGAAAATACCTTACTCCCAGTTTTCTTGATATACTTGTAGATTTAAAAGGTTTAAAATATCTAGTCCATAACTGTTGAATGACATAATTATTTTAGCAAAGCTTTTGTATTTTGCAAATTCCTGTTTGTTAAGCTGTACCTTTTTTCTTTCTGTAACTGGACTTAAATCTGGACGTTTAATCTGACACATTAGATCAGTGACTATTCCCTGCTTCTAGGCAATGGATCTGTGTACATTAAGAGATAAAAAAAAAAAAAAACTCAAACCAAAACCCAACAAAAACAGCACCATCCCCACCACCACCAGAAAAAGCAAAAAAACTTTTCAACTAATGCAAGGTAATTGAAGTGTTTGATTTGATCTATAGACCTCTGGTCAAATTGCAGGCCAGCTGCAGACCAGCACTGCACCATGCCACTGTGAACATTGCTCAAAATTAGGCCTTTGGTTCAAGTAATGCTGTGTCAGGCATAAATTCAGATAGTCTTGTTGCTGCTACTGGTTTGTGTCCAACCTAGTACATAGGCTGATTGCCAAGTCCAAAAGAGAAAAATCTATGCATACAAATAATTTAAGGGCAGCTGTCAAGAGGACTCTTTTCAGTGGTGCCCAGGCACAGGATAAGGGGCAACAGACACAGTCTGAAACACAAAGTCCATCTGAATATGAGGAAAAAATTCTTTACTATGAAGGTGGCAGAGCACTGGAACAGACTGCCCAGGAGGTTGTGGAGTCTCCTTCTCTGGAGACATTCAAAATCCACCAGGATATGTTCCTGTGCAACCCGCTGGTGAGGCTCCTGTGTTAGGAGGGTTGGACTAGATGATCTCCAGAGGTCCCTTCCACCCCCAATCATACTGTGATTCTATGATTCTGTAATGAGTCATTCTTTCCTAAAAGTCACAAAAATCTATTGTGAACTAAGGAGTTCATGATCTACTTGAAGCTAACTGGCTGGTTTTGTATATCATTCCTTCAGTGTCCTTCATGGTTGAGTTTAGTTCCTGATCAGCAAGTTTCACTAATTTCAGAAATGATTCTTTTCTTTTTATCTGAAATATTGTGACACTTTTATACACTTATCCCTTGTGTGATGAGTTGGTCAATGCTGGTTTTGTCTAAATGAGCGTTTCTATTTAGCTATTACACTAGAATGCTATATAGCATTAATGGAAAGTGACCCAAGAGGATTCTCTGTGGGAGAAGGTCACAGCTGCAGATTCTGTGGCAGAAGCAGAGTCTTGAGTACTTTTCTGCAGGTTTTGTATGCCTAAATACTTGTTATTGACTTCCTAGTTTGTGGCATAGCATATCATAACCTTCTTAAACTGGGTAAGCAAGTTCATTTACCACACCATCAATGTCTGTCTAGCCTTTATGCATTATTAATATATGAAAAAACATGTGAATTTAAATATCAGAATGCATTTCCATGAAGAAACTCCTGAAAGGTGGATTGATTTGATCCTTCTCATGTTATTCCTGAGAGGAAATCAAGCAGACAACTTTGGAATTTTTAAAATGTGTGCAATTTAAGAGAAGAAACCCCTTTTGAATCCAGCCTTCCCACCACAGCACATTAGGGGCAGTATTAACAAACAGCAGTTTTGCGGTGGCAGTTTATTTCTGTGTTTGGCTGCCTTCTTCATTCTCCTGTTGGCTTTGATAGCTTGCATAGCCAGGACAGTTGAAGTGGAGGTACTGCTGGCTTTTTGCACAGCTTATTTCAGTTGTGCACATAAATGCAAACTGCTGACAGAAGAGAGCCATGACAGTATAAATTGCTGTAACTAACTGCAGAAGCTTGAGAGCCAGACCTCTTTATAATTTAGTCTGTCTTAAGGAAGAAATGTCTGAAGTGAGGGATGGTGTCTGATGCATGTCCTTTACAGTTAACTGTTAAGCACTCTGGTTTTAACTTTTCTCATGCTTACCCTGCTAAACAATCTTTGTATGTTTTACTAATCTTGTTTTAGCAAGAGTCTATTGAAGTGTTGTATGCTTTTGTTTCAGGTTCCTATTAGGTTGTCAACTGTGGGCTTTGTTCCTGTTTATGGTGAAGAGCTGACACACAAAGTTCTTGCTTTGTTTGCACCAGAGGACTCAATCACAGGTTTTATTTTAAGATTTTTAATCTGTGTTGCTGTTCATTTTTCTGTGACAGAGATAACCAGGTCCTTCTTCATTCCATGCTAGTGTAGTTCATAGCTTTGCCACTCTTGTATTTGTTGTTCACTGTGTTCTTGTTCCCATACTATTATTTTTGTTGTGGATTCATATACACAAGTGATAGAACTTTGTATGTTAATCAGAGTAGAATTGGACCCATTGAATTCAGAAGATGTGTAACAAAACGGTGTGGTGCTTGTCTGAATTCTAGTACAATGGATATCTCTTGGTCTCTTTATTTATATCTCATGTCTCCAAAAGGAATTTATTAAGCACTCATAGAATCTGTTAATTCTCTCATAAATTTAGAGGCTCTTTATTAGCAGTTATTGATCAGCATCAAGTATAAAATTGTCTTTAGCATTAGGCCATAACATAGCTTTAGCTGAGGGGGTCTGCTACAGGCTATCTGATCAGGAAGACTAAGTGGATGAGGCCCTCTAGACAGCCTTATGTTCGAAAGCCCTGGTTCTGATGGGGGACTTCAGCCACCCTGACATTCTGCTGGAGGGTCAACAAAGCAGGGCCTAAGCAGTCCAGGAGGTTCCTGAAATGTGTTGATGATAATTTCTTTCTACAAGTAATAGAAGAACCAATGAGGAGAGAGGCCGTGCTGGATCTTGCCCTCACCAACAGGGAGGGGCTGGTGGAGAATGTGAAGATCAAGGGCAGCCTTGGCTGCAGTGACCATGAAATGCTGGAGTTTCAGATCCTTAGGGTGATGAGGAGTGTGCACAGTAAGCTCACTACCCTGAACTTCAGGAGAGCAGCCTTTGGTCTCTTCAGGGATCTGCTTTGTGAAGATAAAGCCCAAGAGGAAAGAGGGGCCCAAGCAAGGATCACTTCTTTCAAGCTCAGGAGCAGTGCATCCCAACAAAGAGGAAGTCTGACAGAAACACAAGGAAGCCTGTGTGGAGGAATGAGGAGCTCCTGAACAAGCTCCAGCATAAAAACGAGGCCTACAGATAGTAGAAGCAAAGGCAGGTAGCCTGGGAGGAATATACAGAAATAACCAGGGATTAGGTTAGGAAAGCTAAAGACCTGATAGAATTAAATCTGACCAGGGACATCGATCAAGGGGCAACAAGAAAAATTTCTATATGTACATTGCGGATTAAAGAAAGGACAAGTTTTAGGAAAATCTTCTTCCTGGGAGAGTTACCAGGTATTGGAATAGGCTTTTCAGGGAAGTGGTGGAATATCTGTCCCTGGAAGTGTTCAAAAATCATGTACATGAGGCTCTCAGTGATATGGTTTAGTGGTGGTCTAGACAGTCCTGGGGTAATGGTTGGACTTGAAGATCTTAAAGGTGTATTCTGATCTAGTTGGTTCTGTGAAAAAGGAAAATTTGGGCCACCTCTGGAAGGAAATGGGAGACCTGGTTACCTGAAATGTGGAGAAGGTTTAAGTACTCAGTGAAGTTTTTGCCTTGGTGTACCAGTCTTTGCTGGCACACTGCCCATGTTGCAGAAGGCAAAGGCAGGGACTGGGAGAATGAAGAACTGCCTGCTGTAGGAGAAGATCAGGTTCAAGATCATTTAAAGATCCTGAAAGTGCTCAAGTCCATGGGCCCTGATGAGGTGCATCTGCAGGTCCTGAGGGAACTGGGAACTGAAGTTGCCAGAACATTATCAGTCATATTTGAGAAACTGCGGCAGTCTGGTGAAGTTCCTGCTGACTGGAAAAGGAGAAATACAACCCCACATCTTTAAAAAGGGAAAAAAGGAAGACACAGGGAACTATAGACCATTCAGTCTCACCTTGATTGGCAAGACCGTGGAGCAGATCCTCCTGGAAACTGTCCTAAGGCATGTGAACAATAAGCAGATGATTGGTGATGGTTAGTGTGGGGCAAATTGTGCTAGCAAATCTGGTGGCTTTCTATGAGGGGGCCACAGTGTTGGTGAATAAGGGAAGAGAGGCTGAGGTCATCTCCCTGGATGTGCAAGGCATTTGGCACTGTTCCAGCACAACATGCTTGTCTCTAAATTGGAGAGGCATGATTTGACAGGTGGACCACCTAGTGAATAAGGAATTGGCTGAATGGTCACACTCAGGAGAATTGTGGTGAATGGCTCAATGTCCAAGTGGAGATCAGTGACAAGTGGTGTTCCTCAGGGGTTGGTGTTGGAACTGGCGCTGTTCAACATCTTTGTTGGCAACATGGGCAGTGGGATTGAGTGCCCTCAGCAAGCTTGTCAACACACAAAGCTGTGTGGTGCAGTTGACATGCTTGAGAGAATGGATGGTATCCAGAGGGACCTTGACATGTCTGAGAGGTGGGCCAGTGCAAACCTGATGAAGTTCAACAAAGCCCAGCGCAAGGTCCTGCACATGCGCTGGGCCAGTCCCAAGCACAAATGTAGGTGGGTTGAGAGCAGCCCTGAGGAGAAGGACTTGGAGGTATTGGTTGACAAAAAGCTCAACATGACCTGACAGTGTGTGCTCACAGCCCAGAAACCAGTGTATGCTGGGCTGTAGCAAAAGGAGCGTGACCAGCAGCTGAGGGGAGGTCACCCTGCCCCTCTACTCTGCCCTCTTGAGACCCCACCTGCAGTGTTGCATCCAGCTGTGAGGCCCCAACACAAAGGGACATGTACCTGCTTGAGTGAGTCCAGAGGAGGCCATGAAGGTGATCAGAGAGCTGGAGCATGTCTGCTGTGGAGATAAGCTGAGAGAGCTGGGTTTGTTCCATCTGGAGAAGAGAAGGCTCCAGGGAGACCTTAGGGCAGTTTCCAGTACCTAAAGGCAGCCTACAAGAAATGTGGAGAGGGACTTTTTACAAGGGCATGTAGGATTGGGACAAGGGGGAGTGGCTTTAAAGTGATAGAAGGTATATTTGAGGCAGTGGCGCAGGTTGCCCAGAGGAGCAGTGTCTGCCCTATCCCTTGAAGTGTTCAAGGAGAGGTTGGATAGGGCTTTTAGCAACTTGGTCTAGTGGAGAAGGTGTCCCTGCCTGTGGCAGGAGGGTTGGAACTGAATGATCTTTCAGGTCTCTTTCAACCCAAAGCATTCTATAATTCTATGACATCTCATGGGTTTCAGGTTTAGTTTTTTTAGGAGTTTTGGGTTTTTTTTCCCCTTTCTCCCTTCCAGTCCTCCATGTTTCCTTTCTTTTCCATTTAATGCTATGTGCAAATTCTTCGTGATTGCTAATCACAAAGCCAACAGCCTTTTTACATTCATCTGACTCCCTAAAACTCACGCAGTTTCAATAATATCTGTTAGCAACCCAAAACTCAAATACATGTGTGAATGAGACTCCTCTTGGCAGGCCCAAGTTATAGTCTAAGGGTGTGCTAGAGCACAGTCATGAAGGATAGTTCCTATATCTGGAAAACAGGATTTTGTATGTCATACTCCAAAAACCTGCATTTGGTTTTATTATTCTCAGTTTTCAAATGAGTTTTGGACTATGGAATATTGTATATGGGGGATATATATAGTAACATTTGTTGTGCTAGGGTAGTAAAAGCTGCATTAATATAGTGTCAGCTAGAAGTTGGTTATTGTATACTGAATGGTTACTGAACAATACTGTAGTAATGCCTAGTTACTACGGTGTTATTCCTAATTGTTTGGCAGCTTTAATGAGTGTTTCTCTTTGTATGGCAAGAATCACTAACTTTTTATTTCCCCTTGTTTCTTTCAAGCTGTAGCCCTGTATCTTGCTGACAAGTGGTGGTCAATTGATGACATTGTGAGAACATCTGTCTCTGCTAGAGAGGGGCTTCATCAGGTAAAGTGTTCTAGCATGCACCTTGTACTTATTCTTACCTTTCGAGGTAGTGAAAAATAATGGCAAATAGCTAGTGTGTGGGAGATTACGTATTTTCATTTCATTTAGAAATGAGTTGGCTGTCTCAAGTCAAAAGCAAGGTCAGTAGGAATAGAAGAACAGGTAGTAGGGGGAAAGGAACTTGGTTGTGAAGGTAATGTCTAAAGCAGAAGTGATTTTTTGTACAGTAAATTCACATGTAGGCTATTTAGAAGTTAATGATAAAGAGTTTTTTCTTTACTTTTTAGAACACTGTATATGTGATTGTAATGAAACTTCTTAGGATGGTGCACTGTACAATAGTAGTACCTGTTGGCCTTAACAGGAGACTGATAAGCTAAAAATATTGTTGGGAATGTAGTTGATAGAGGTGAGCTGGAGCTGGTGGCTTGCAGTGGAAAGGTATGAGATTTGTAAAAGTCAGTTGCCTAGTATCTGCGTTATTGCTCATTGCTGACCTTTGTTACCATTACTGACACCTATGTGGCATGGAGTTTTGAGGGTTTTGTTTGTTTTGTTGGTTTTTTTTTTTTTTTCCTAAAACTGGGAATCTGTATTTTTCCAAGAGTGTAATTTATATCTGCTCATGAAATCTTGGCACCTTTCTGATTTCTGTATTTTTTAACTTAGCCTGGAGATTTTGGCAATCAGCCTTGTTTTCCTTGTGCTTCTTAATGGTAGGATGGCGATTAAATCGGGAAAGCTGAATCCTTTACAGGTGGGGTAGCTGAGACTGTGGGCATTGGGAAGAAAGCATGGTTCCTCCATTCTTCCTTCACAGCGGTGAACTTAAATTTCATGTGTAAGAGGAACCCTGCAGGACAGAGAAAAGGATATTGAGTTCCTTATTTCATGCCTCAAACTTGTAACTAGCTTTTCCACTGCATCATGTCCTTTTGTCTGCCACTCTGTTGGCAGTGATTGAGTGTGCCAAGTCCTGCTATGCTATGGGGTTCATCCTGCTTTGTGGGACTCCAGTTGACTGCTAGCCTGGGAAGTCTGAGGCTAGTGTACTGCTATTGTGTTTGGTGGATGTTCCTTAAATCCAGATTTTTTTTTGCATTGAAATCAAAGTATTCCCCCCACCATCACACTCCCAGCACTTCTCTCGGTTTTACCCATTGTATTAGGAGGGATGTTGAAGTTGTGAAACATCCTCTCTCTGTGGTAGTCCTTTTACTTGACTTCTTGCGATGGCTTCCAAGCATCTCCATGCCTTCAAACAAACCCCAGAGCTTCATCCTGCTTTAGCACTTAGAGCTTTTCAGGGCTCCATCTGCAGCAGTGCTAAGTGGCAGCTTTGAAAAATAAGGTCCTTCGTATGTGAGTATTAACTAATCTGACTACTCTTCTATATGTTCTGTTTCCTTAGGTTAAGTCTGTTGGAGAGAGGATTGTTCTCTATGTTTTGAATCGAATTATCTATCGGACGCAAGAAATGGAAAGAAATGAGATCCCATTTCTCTGTCATCGTAGCAATGAATATGCTAAGATCATGTGGAAAGAAGGAGAGGCTATTGGGTTCTATTCTGTTAAACCTACAGGTGAAATGATTGAGTATTGTGGGATTTGAAGGGCTTAAAGGGGAGGAGATGGCGTATTTGGAGAATATTGTATTTAGTAGACTTTATAAGCCTTGCAGGCCTTTATGGATTGGTGTTTTCCTGAAATCATAAGTGGTCAGTCAAACATCAGAATTTTTAACATCAAAATTTTGATACTAAAATTTGTAGCTTAAATGCTTACATTCTCTTTTTCTAAAACATTGTGGGTTCCCTTTAGTTATTTTGGAATTTGTGTTTTGCATTTTGTGCTGGGTGAAATTTAGTATTTGGGTAAGCCATTTAGCACATTAACAGCAGTTTGAAGAATAACAATATTTGGATCAAGAAATAATCTGGCTTTTTTGTTTCATCACTAGAGGGCATTAACTAATTCAAGATTAATTATGGTACTAGAGGCTTGCTGGAGACTTCCCCTATCTAACATAAGTACATGCCTTTGCAAACTTTAAAAATAAAACAGTAAACTGTCTGCATCACTGACCTATTCTGGTCTACCAATCAAGATAGGAAAGCAACCAGCTAATACATTCTCATTGTCTTCTCATTTGTTACGTGTCTCACAATGACCTCTCATTTGCTTGTCCTGAGTTAGCAAATACTGAAGGCTAATTTTCAAGGCATTATCAATTTTTCACCCATATTTGATAGTGTACTGTGTTCTGCAAATGAGTAGTCTGCATGGAGAAAGACAGCTCTGGAAGCAGGTGGTTAGCAAAGAGTGGTGGAGCTTGACTGGTATCCCAAAAGGTGCCCAAGGAATGTAACCTCTTTGCCCGCATTATTGTTGCTTGAAAATGCAGATAAGTGCCTCCATTTGTCCCAAAAGTACAAAGTTGCAAAGACTAACTATGTTGTATAGGCAACTGTATGCTTCTCTTTGGCCTTGTTAGAGGAAAGGGCAAATGAGGGCCTGAAAATGGATTGAACAGTTTGCGAATTGATGGGCTGTCTTACTGATGTTATGTGTCATCCCTTGGTCACCACTGAGTCCATAGCTACCCTTTGAATCCCCTGATACTGAAGTACCTCTGTGTTATGACAGTCTGTTTCATCTTTTTTTAATTATGGATAATGGGTTGTTTATGGGAGGATTTCAGTGTAGTGTTTTAGAATATTTTATTTAAAAAATTGGAATTACTTGTTCAGTCTTTAACGAAGAGCTGAATTATGATCTTCATACTTGTCTTGATCTACATAAATGCGCAATTCAAGAATTTTTTTCTCCTTTTTCCTCCTCCCTCTGTCAGCTTCATTTTTAGTAGTTTTCCTATGGAATTGTATAGTTAGATTTACAAAGTGAGCCTTTCCTCTCTCTCTCTGCTATTCTTTTCTGGTACTACAGACTTTTTCTAGCATATTAGTCTATTGATATATCTTGGCAAAACTATGAAGCTTGCCCAAAGGACCATTAAATGGCTGATAGCAATTACTTATTTTTAAGGAAAGTTATAGATTTTATCATTTTATGACTAACAATTATATAGTTTGGTATAATTTTTACAAATTATGAAAGTCTGTATTTGAATATGCTAAAATCTGTGCTGCAGCAATGGATTTTTTTCCCTCTCTTGTTATTTCAGGAAGTATTTGTAGCTCTTATTGTGGTAAGAATTATAAGCTGCCGGTGCTAGACACAGCATTTGTAAGACCCAGACATCGTGAGAGAGATTCTGGGCTAATCATTTTAGAAGACTTTGTGAATTCCTTTAGTGAGAAATATCTTGGCCTACGATACCCACTGTCATCCTTCATGTACACAGGCAAGCTCTTTAATTTATTCTTCTGATCTTTGTGCTTTCTTTATATGTCCAAATGAGTGCTGTCATCCAAGTTCCATGTTTGTGGATTCATCCTCAGTTTCTGTAATAAATGTTCTGCTCACGTAATTCATTCTTTCTCTGAACTTTATGGTCAAATGTACATACTAGGCTATGTTTTAACTTGGGTATAAGAAGATACAGTTCTAATGTACAAAGGAAACATGGTTTTTCCATTAGTGACCCAAGAGGGCTGTGTCACCTAGGAAGCGATACGCAGTCCTGGAAACAATGTCAGCTGGGACTGTGTTCAGGCAAGAAGCATGATTCCTTTGTCCTGCTTCTCAAGGCTAGTCCTATTCTTAGGCCATCTGCCAGGCTTCCTTCTGTGAGCATTTTCATCTTACTGCCTTAGCCACTGGAAATTTTCTACTTTTTCAAGTACTGCTGTCTGTTGTCAGATCTGACTAGGCCTGTTAGGCTTAAATCAGCAAACTGTACTGTGCAGAAATTAATGACTAATCCATTTCCCTGGTCAAGGAATGATATAGCAGGGATCTTGTCCACTGAGATTATGCATCACTGCTAAATTGGATGAAAAATTGCCTTGGGTTCAGCAGTAGCAGTCTTTTTCTCCTTCTTAGTAGCTGGTGCAGAGCTGTGTTTTTGACTTTCAGCCTGGGAACAATGCTGATAACACCGATGTTTTTAGTTGTTGCTCAGTCATGTTTAGTCTGACCAAGGACTTTCTGAGTCTCATGCTCTGCCAGGGAGGAGGGGAAGCAGAGAGGAACCAGAGACAGGACACCTGACCCAAACTAGTCAAAGGGATATTCCATACCACAGCACGTCATGCCCAGTATATAAAGAGGGGGGGGTTAGCTGGAAGGCCCAGATCGCTGCTCAGGTCAGGCTGGGTATCAGTCAGTAGGTGGTGAACAATTGTGATGTGCATCACTTTCTGTTTATTGTTTTCTTTTCCTTTACCCCTTTTAATTTTATATTCTTTCTCCTTGTTATTTCTGTTATTACTGGTGGTAGCAGTAGTAGTTTTGCGTTATACCTTAGTTACTGTACTGTTCTTATCTCAACCCGTGGGATTTACATTCTTTCAATTCTCCTTCCCATCCCTCCAGGAGCAGGGGTGGTAGGAAGGAAGTGGGGGGAAATGAGTGAGCAGCTGCATGGTTCTGAGTTACTAGCTGGGCTTAAACCATGACAAAAATGGTAGTTTTCCTGGTAGCTGCTACAGAAAAATGTTAAAGCATGCTAAACATACGTGGAGAGGTATGTGTATTTGGGAGAAAAAAGGTGGAGGGACAGCAGGGAAGAGAAAATTCCAGCAGTGAACAGTGAGTAGATGATAAACCATGCAATGATAACGTGTACATTCCCAAAGAATGCTTTTCATGAGTGCTTACAATAATATGGGGCGACAAAACTCACTTGACTTACCTGTCGGAAGAGCTCCATTCCATTCTTGGCTGAGTCTTGTGGCTGGCATGGGCAGTGACCAGTAAAGTTGTAAAACTCTGAAGTGGATGCTTAGAGAAGAGGCATTTCTGTCTGGAATTTAGGATAATAATAGAAAGTGTTTTAACCTGAAGAAAGGATTTACTGAGAATGATGAGTAGGGTAAAGCAATATTACGTTTATTTCATCAAATCACAGAATAGTTTGGGTTGGAAGGGACCTTCAAAGATCATCTAATCCAACCCAACTTCACACCCTCCTGTTTTGTTGAACAGTTCTTTCTGTGTTCGCTTATGCGTATAATGCAAGATTGCAAATTAAGTTTATTTCAGATAAACTTTAAAAACTGAAGTACATTGAAGTATGTATATTAGAGTGGGTTTTCCTATATTTGTTTAGCTTGTAAACAGTATCTTGAGAAGTACCCTCGGAAGGCAAACCTTCTTTATGAAGTGAGTGGACCAGGATATTGGTTCCAGAGAAAATGTGTTGCAACTATAGTGAAAAGAGAGAAGCTCCGATTTGCAGGTATGGATGCTTTGTTCTGTTTTCTGGCAAATGTTTCTGAGAAATGTTGCAAATGTTGAACAAACACTACAAGTACAGCAGTGAATTCTGTGAACACTGCCCATGGAAACTAGCAGTAAGTTTTATTTAATTTTTTTTTAATGTGTCCCGAGGTCTGTTACATTGTATTTACAATGGTTAATAGATCTATAAAGGTACCATAATTTTCTGCTTCCCATTTCCTCTTTTAAATCTCAACAGCAGAGGCTTCACAGACAAAAAAACGTTCCCAACAAAGAGTTCGTTTTATGGAGCCTGTAACAGTATCTGAAGCAGGTGGACAGGAGACTGAGCGAGAAACACAGTTAAGAGTAGGTACATGGATTATTACCTTTTTTTTTCTTTGATTGCATTATTACTCAAAACCAGAGAAATGCTTTTGTCTGCCTCTAATTGGTTCAAGTACACGCTATATATAAAATACAGATGCTTTTGTTATTTTTTTGGGTGGATGTTATGTTTCCCATTGATTTAACACTGATGGGGTTAAAAATACTGGGTTGGGTAGTTTTTGGGGTTTTGGGTTTGTGGTGGTTTGTTGTTTTTTTTTTTTTTTTTGGGGGGGTGTTTTTTCATTTTTTGTTTGGCTGGTTTTGTTTTTGTTTTTTTTTCCCCAGCATTTCCAATAATGGGGTGTCCCCATGAATGTAGAAGGTCTGTGCCACAACTGTCAGGGTCAATAATTTGAACTGTTTGCTAGCAGGTAAGAGAAGGGAGAGTACTTCAACTGGCTCTGAGATTTAACTGTCTAGAAAAGTTGTTGGAACAGTAGAGTCCTTCTGAAGAGTAGCGAGGATGAAGAAAAGTGTTCATAAAAGTGCATATTTGCATCACATTTCAATACAATAGAAAGTGTTTGGTTGGTATTCAGAGTTAAATGTTATCCATGTAGGAGGAATGCAGCTTTCTATGTATTTTTTTTTATTTCTACTTATTTGAAATATCAATCAGATTTCAGGTACAGATGGATATGTGGTCATGAATATGTCTGTGTCTTTTGAATATTATGAAGCTGTTCCTCTAATTCATTTGTGTTCTGAGGCCACATAGAATTTGCTTGCGAATAATTTGTGTGCTTTAGGACTGTCTGTAGTACTGACATGAGTATGCTCCTGTAGAAGTCAATGCTTTAATTAAAAATAGGAAATAATGGCTTTATCAATATTCCCAGCTAATTAATATCTAAACTTCAGATTTTAATTGTAAGTCAAATGTCACTTTTCCTAGTTGAGAAAATTAGCATTTCCCAAAGCAAAACTGACAGCAAAGTAGTGATGTTTTTAGTCTCTCCAAATGACCAGAAGAAACAACTCTTAGTTGTCTGGTTTTTGTAACAGTGTCTCGAGCATCATTACTGACTTTTCGATTTGGATTCTAATAACAATCAAATTTGGCAAAATGATCTAAAGCATGTTGTGGTTTAAGCCCAGCTTGTAACTCGGCACCATGCAGCCACTTGCTCACCCCCTCTTCCCCTCCACCGTGGGTGGGATGGTAAGGAGAATTGAAAGAATGTAAAACCCACGGGCTGAGATAACAGTTTTAATAACTAAAGTACAAAATAATACTAATAATAAGGGAAATAACAAAGGGAGAAAATATAAAGCTAAACAAGGGGAGAAAAACCCAAATAAACACAAATGATACATGATTCAATTGCTAACTGGCAGCTGACTGATATCCAGCTTGACCTGGGCAGCAATCTGCCCTTCTGGGTAGCTTCCTGCATTTATATACTGGGCATAATGTGCTGTGGTATGGAATACCCCTTTGGCTAGTTCGGGTCAGGTCTTTGCTTCCTCCCGGCTTCTTGTGCCCCTCCTCACTGGCAGAATGCGAGAGACTGAAAAGTCCTTGATCAGGGTAAGCACTACTTAGCAAGAACTGAAACATTGGTGTTATTATCAGCATTCTTCTTGGACTGAAGCCAAAACACAGCACTGCACCAGCTGCTGGGAAGAAAATAAATGCTATCCCAGCCAAAACCAGGACAAACATGCATGTTTTGATTGATAGTAACATTGATATACTTGGAGAAGATAGCAGAGGAACAGTAGTTCTTAGGATTTCTGTTGCTGTGAGTTAAGAACTCTAGCCCTGTCTCTGCCTTCTTCCAGAAGAGAAAAAAGGTAGATTCCGAAGTGCTTCAACTCCTCATAGTTTGATAAAATTGCTGACAGCTCTCTCGTTGGCATCTGCACTATCTACCAGCAGTTCTGCAATGCTTTGAAAACTGTTGGACCACCAAACAAAAAATACCCCAACTTCTTATGCACCAGGAAAAAATATTCTCCAACTTTCCTTTTTGCTCTTTACTTAGTGCTTCTTATTTTACATGTTTTGATGCTAGAATAATTTGTCATTAGTCTACAAATTCTTAACGTATTTAAAACCCACTTGAAACTACTTCAAGCAGCAGGATGTATATATGGCTGCCTCTTGTTGGCCTCCTTGGATGGTACTGGAAGTGAGGCTGGAAATGCAGCAGCATTATGGGTGCTGATTGTTGCCAGTTCTAGGCTACTTCCAGCAGCTGAGAGCAGTGTGCATATCTTTATTTAAATGTGTAAAGCTTGTATCCACTTCAGAGTATGAAGTGCTTGACCACTGAGTCCTCAAGCTACTTGCAGGAAAAAAATTAAGTATTGGGATGGTGGGGAAGGACAAGAGGTAAAAGAGCTCTAGGGGGAAGGAACTCTGAAATAAACAGCATCTTGTGCTAACTGTGCATATAACCTGCATTACTGCTGATTCACCCAGTTCTGTAGGTTGTTTTTGTTTGGTTTGTTGTGGTTTTGGTTTTGTTGTTTGTTCTTTATTTATATACGAGCTGCTGTATTCTGTTGTATGCCATAGTAAAAATAAGACTAAAAAATGGAATACAAATATAAAAATTAAACTTTCCTGCTGTATTTCTGTATTTTGTAAAATACTGTAGTGTATGCCCTTGAGTTTATACTGAAAGGGGAAACAAAAAGACTTCTAGCCTTTAATTATGTGGGCACCTGCTATAAATAGAATGGTTAGGAACAAAAGCTTGATATCATTGTTTATAACGACATGTTACTTTGGAGTCTTACTTCCGGCCTCAACACAGAAGGTAAAATGCAGAAAAAATAATCATCCTTTTAATAAAGAAAAAAATAAAAATCTCTTGAGAGATAAAATAAATACATGTGAGTATCTTAAATTGTGAATGCTTGTAGCTGCTCTTCCATAGGATCCTTATTACAAAATAGTGCTTTATAAAGATGCAGCCACAGATAGGGCGATGAAGATACTTCAACCAGTTCAGAAGGTTTTGGAGTAACATTAGGGTCTTTTTGTTTTGTTTTTTTTTTTTCTTCACAGGCTGAATCTCAAAAAGGCGAAGAATCAACAGATGTCCATGCAAGCACATCTGAAGGTAAAAATAACCTTGATTATCAGTATTGTGATTACTGTGGATTAATAGGGTAGCAGGCTCTTTTACTGCTTTCAATCTCCACATAATCATCTGTAAAATGTATAAAAACATAACTTCCTCCAAGGTTCTGGGGCTCAACTCTAACCTTTCAGAGGACTTCGGATAAAATTGTTATGAGTCTTGATAAAGATACTATGCATGTGTATACAGAAAAGAAGTACCACAATGAAATGCTGCTCTACTTGCGCTCAGCTTTAATGAAGTACTAGGGGGAAGAATTATATGCAGATCTTAGACTGCATTTGTTCACTGGCATTTATTTTGGTGTTTTATTTTGGTATTTTTTTTTCATCCTAAGACACTAACACAGCTCCTGCTTCCATTTGGACACGAAGCAGTCATTTAAAACGTCCGAGGATAGGAAAGGTGAGACAGGAATCTGGAACTTCCCAAGGAACCAAGGAAAATGCTGTTGTGTCAGAAAGCAGGTAGAGAAGCCTGTATTTTACTGCTTTCTTACTTTGTTGCTTGGGCCATTATAAGCTACATCAGTGTCTCACAGTGGACTACTTAACATTTCTCCTTTCTTCTTACTTTCCTTGCTTGGTTTTAAAATAACTAAAAATAAAGCGTGATGTGGGAAAGAAAATTGAGGTACTACCTGAAGAGTGATTGTAACAAACTGTATGTCTCTGAAAGCTCAGCAAATACTGGAAATAATAAGAAAACAGTGAAGGTTGAGAGTGTTCTGTTAGAACTTAGTCTGCATGAAAGTAAAAACATCTGTATTCACGCAGCATAGTTTCTTGTGATAATATAACTGAACGGGTATCCACAGTGCTCTATGTGTGATCTTTGGAGACATGTCCAGCTGTTTAGTTTGGGAGCTGGTTACTGCTTGTCACTTAGTAACAAAAGTTATAGGAAGCCACCTGTCTTCAAAGTAAAGCCCTTTCACACAAATTCCGATTTTAAAACCATCCTATCCAAGCTTGCATCAGGGTAGCAAGGAAGTCATCTCCAGTTATCCGGTGTAATACAGTCAGCTGGGGATGTGAAGAATTGTACTGCTTGCATGCAACAATTCATACAAGACAGGCCCTGAAGTACTAATTTGTAATGTCTTCCAGAAAGCAGAACTGGCTATTGTAAATAAATTACTGCTTCTTTCCTGTGTGAGTGTAGACTCTTCATAGACATACACTGTTATCCTCACTGTGTGTCTCTCTCTCCCTTTGTTGTTCACTTCCAAAAAGAAAAAAGACTTCAACCCCAAAAACCTCTTTTGAAGAACTGAAGATAACCTGGTTATTTTCTAGGAAATCCCTCAAGCTTGCTCACTTAGGCTTCTTCAACTAAAAGTAGTTGTGGGTTTGGGTGGTTTTTTTGTGTGAAGTTGAGGCCATCAGCCAGATACAGCCTAATTTTTGTTTAAATTCCTCTGTGAAGCTGCAATGATACAGCACTGCTGTCCTACACTTGTCAGTGTGCTGCCCAAAGCCGGTTCAGACAGGCCAAATGGCATGGTTTGATACTGCCACAGGTTGAAAAATCCTTTCTTATTACTACTAATATTTTGCTAGTTGATATTTGAGATGATTTGTTTGTTGCCGAATGTCAGTATTTCGGGACTTGCAAAATGAAGCCCATGAGGTGCCCCAGCTCCTTTGAGTAAGATGTGTAACAATGTGTTTATGAGCAGATCTAAGGGAAATCCTGATGGCAACAAGGCAGGATATGAGCTTGGTTCTCTGCTTTCATGCATGGTAGCAAATACAGCAGGGTTTTATGTCAGGGACTTTCTCCTATGAAGTGCCTTCATCTCAAGACTGGTATCTGGGATAAACCCCTCCAATACTGCCTTTACTATGAACTGGTAAAGTAGCCTCCAGCAAGTCTATTGCTTGTAAGTAATACTAAATCTAAGTTTTATGTTGAGATAGTGTTACTACCTATCACGTGCATCAGAACTTCATCTTTAGCTATTTCTAATTCAGTCTCTGGCTTATTAAATCTTCAGATATGGTGTATTTATTGCCTTAAATTCTTTTCTAGTCATGGTCTTTGTAATATTCAATGTTTATACACCATATTTGCTTTTATAACTCCATAATTTTAAATTGTTTCTACAGTGGGGATGGGAGAAGTTGCTTTCTTTCTCACCCCTTTGTGGCTTCCAAATATGCAGTGGATTACTGCTTTCTACTTTTAAAATAACCGAATTTCTGACTTTCATCTTATTTGCAGACATGAGATAGATGTCTTCATTTTTTAATTGCCAAAGCAATTTTTCCTAGTTGCTGGTTTGTTTTTTTGTTGGCTGTTTTTTTTTCCCCCTAATGAGTTAAGTCATTTTTAGATGCATCTATTTTTCTGGACTCTTATTTCGAATGGCAAGCATGTGATACAGTGTTTCATCATTGGTCATGAAAGAATTCCCTGCAGAAATCACTAAAATTATGTATGAATCTAAAAGATTAAAGGCTGTATCTTAATACCTGCTGCAGGCTGGAGCCTCCTGCCCGCACATCTGAAAGGTCTGAAGGTTCAGTAGAAGTACCTGAGGAGAATACTGTTGAGAAGAATGAGGAAAAGACTGGTGAAAATGAGGGCCAGCCTTTATCAGAAGCAGAACTACATTTATCAAACCCTGAGAAGCGGAGTGAGGAAGAGGTGAGCTTGGATGTCATAGTGATAGCAGATAAATTTGCAATACAGCTACAGTTTCTGTTAAATATGGCCCTTGCTGCCTTGATCCATATGACTGTCAATTCCTTGATTTTCATATCGATATTAACATTGAGAAAGATAGCTGAGAAACTGCGGCCAATATGGAATTAGTCTTAAGGAATATTCCGTTATATTTATTTTGAAAAATAGAACTCATGGGATCCTCATAAGGTGACTTTCTAGCTTGTCTACCAACGTAGTTACTTAATTGACTTTCCTGCTTACATATTCCAGAGAACTGGAGTAAGGTCAAGATCTGATCCAGTATATCTGACTTTTTTTAAAAAAAAAAGTGTTTTTGAAAAAGCCAATAGCTGGTAAGCTTTGGTTACTGCTGTTGGCTCTTCTTCACTTAGAGCTTGACTGCTCTGCTGTTCAAATGCAACTTTTGTCTGCACCTTGTTAACAGCCTGAATTTAAATCTTAGTACCCTTTGTGCCTAGTGATGCCTCTAGGGCATGATCTTTCTTATGGGTGAGAAAGTGAATCTTGCACTATGTTGGGTGCAAGGAATGACTGCAGTAGGTATGCTTGTGGCATGCTTAAAAACTGCTTGGCTTGGCTTCTAATGCTGTAAACTATGGTTAGAAATTTAGTGCAGGTGACAACACCAGATGAATAAGCTGGTTACATTAGCGACTCTGCTCTAAACTCTGCCTTCTTTGTACCTAGGTATCTATGTATCTAGGTATCTGTATCTAGGTATCTGAGCAATCTGATTCTCACATTAAGCTACAAATCTGATCACAGATATACCCACTAGTGTTGGGGAACAGTGGCTGACTGTAATCTTAACTTAGAAATGTGATTTTTTTTTATTGTTTTTATTTTTTATTTTTAGGAAAATGTATCAGAGCCTCTAAATGGTGAAGTAACAGAAGAAGCTAATAACACCTTTGTGGTTGAAAAGGAAACAGCAAATGAAGTTCAAAATAGCGAATCAAAATTGCAGTCGAAGAGTCAAGCAGAACCCTTAATACTGTTTGTTCCATTAATCCTTGAGTCTGCAGCAAAACCTTCAGAAGATACTATATCAGAGAAGGTGAGAGAATTGAAACAAAACGTGAAGTCATTTTTCTTTCAGAGTAGCCCCCACCATCGTATGAAATTCTTGGAAAAAGTAATTATTAGATCAGATGATACAAATCTTTGAACAGAATAGACTAACATTTCTGTTTTGGTATGCAGAAGTGGGTCAAATATGCATGTGATACCAAAAAGAAGGGTACATTGTTCCAGTTTGCCTTGACAGTAATGAAACAGCTTTCTCACTAAAATATTAGATATGAGTGAGAAGCTACATCCTTACTTTGTCTAGTAATTCCACCCTGAAGTGTGCAAGCAATTAATGGTAAAATACCCTTCTAGAACACAGATTTTATTGGGTTTTGCTTATAGTGCAAAAGCAGATTATTATATACTACCAAAATGATAATTGTGTATGTCCAAAACAAAAACTGCCTTCCCACCCACACCCTGGGATTAGTTTCAGAATGTTTTTACTGTATCTGAATAATCCTTTGAATAACTTGAATTTGAAAACAGGGAACAACTGCGGGTGATTCAGAAGCGCTGACTGAAGAAAATACATTGAAAAAGGACACTGAAGAACAGGAAGAACCTGAAAAGGCTGCCACTGAAAATGCAGCCGCTTCAGCATCAAAGGAAGAGACCTCTGACAGTGGCCTGCCCAACTCTACAGTAACTGAAGCAGAAGAAGAGTCTGTTTCTGAAAATGTCTCTCCCAAAACAGCTTCCTCATTGGAAGATCAAAATGAGGAGGCAGGGCACAACTCACAGGAGGCCCCTGTTGCCCTGAGTCAGAGTTCTTTAATAATGGTTGAACTTGATGGGGTCTCTTTTCAGCAGCCTTCTGGACAGGAAGCGCAGAAGAACCAGTTGGAAGAGCAGTCGGAAGAGGCTGTTGAGCAGATGCATCATCAGTGCACACAGACAGAAGCAGAGCCGGCTGCTGACAGCAGCTCTGACGAAGCAGAAATTGAGGTACCTGTTGTAGATCGGAGAAGCTTGCGAAGAAAGGTGAAAAGCTACAAAGGTCCACCCAAGAAAAAAGGAAAGCCACTTTAGAAATAGAATACTGATTGTCATCTATTTATAATAAAGTTGTTTTTCTGTGTGAAACACTAGGGCTTAACTAAACCAAATGGGATATAGGACACGTTTAAAATTCTGGGTTGGGCTTCTGTTTGGGATTCATCAACTTTCATGAAGTTTTCTTGAATTTTTAAGTACTAGACATTGAGCTTCAGATTACGGAAGTAAACAGCCTGTCTCCTCCTTTTATAAAGGATACATGCTGAATACAGTTGTGCTAGCAAAGGGAACAATTGGCTTATTTGAGGTGGTAATTGTGGAAGAAAAATGCAGCCTGAAATCCTGGCCATGTCGAGGTTCCCTAAATTCCATGAGGCCAGAGATCACTCTGGCATTTATTATGTTTAAGTAACTGTTTTCTACTCTGGGGAGAAGCAGAACCAGAAAATCCTTCCTTGCTGCTTGTTTCCTCCCCATAGAGTTTTTCATATGACATTAAAAGAAATATTCTGTAAATCTAGGTCTCAAAATACACAAGAAGGTAAAACTCAGTAGATAAGAACACCATAAGCAGCATGTGTCTTTCATGAGAACTGCTTGAAACAGCTGTGTCAGTAGCATAGTCAGTGCATTTTCTGCCATGGTGCACTCTGATAATGAAATTTTTTTACTTGGGGATTAAGTGATGCCTACGCAGTAAATACTGGTAGCTTCCAAAGCAAGCATCTGGGTAAGTCTAAGGCTTTTTTCAGAGTCTGGAGTATAGGCTCCAGTACATACATTACCTTCCTAACTTATTTGCATGTGTTGAGTGGATACTTGAATACTGGTTACATTACAGGAAAAGTATGACAACTTTTGATCTCGTTTTTTTTCTAAATGGAAGCAGTGCTTTGTGTTCCAAATAGTTGGCTGGTCCTGTGGGGTATCTATTAAAATACTGTTTGCAAAGTGTGACTTCTGTGAACACTGGCGTATCAGGTGGTTGTGACATTCATTGGTGTGACTATTGGTGTTTCAGCAAATACTGGCTTGCCACACTTCCATGCCTTTAGGAGTTAACAGAAGATTGCTTCTGAATACTTCTGATTCCCACTTCCTTTTTCTAACCTGGGTGTAATCCCTGGAATGGTAGCTTTTCAGTTCAGAGCTTTCCTTAAAAGCAGCACCCAAACTTTGCTGTAAGCAAACAGAAATATAAACGAGCTTTTCATGCGTGTTCCCCTTGAGAGATTCTCGTGGCAAGCCACGTATTTAACTTAATTTGTCACACCTAGAGTAAGTTTACTCCTTAGCTGGCAAAGCATTTCTTTCAGTAACGGAAGCTCCTATTGTTTCCTGTTCAGAGAACAGGAAATCACACCACTATTTGTCTTGCTATATGTCTTTTCCAAGAGGGGTGAACTAGTCTCTCACAGTGTCTCAAAATGAGAGGTGTCTAGAAATTGCTGTTCGGGACTTCTGAGTACAGGGTTCACTTGAATAGTTGCAATGCTTTCTTAACTGTTATCACTCTGAATCTAATCTAAGAATCTGGTTTTGGTTTTTATGCTTATACGGTTTAACTGTATTTATAAGATATTTTAACTGTATAAGATTCATACTATTTCTTTCAGCTGATGAAGTACTGTGCCCCTTTTTAATCTGTTAAGAGCAGCTTGTAGGGGGAAAAAAAGTGGTTTTTTTTAAAAAAACCCACGTTATGTAAACTGTAGATTCAGGGGGTGCATGAGTTAAATCTGGGTTTCTTCAATTATTGCATGTAGCTGTAACTTCCTGTCAATGTACATACAGGTATTCCTTATGAAGCCAGTGACTGATAAATGTTCAAGATCTTTCATGATTGTAAACATATTCAAGTGAACCGTAATTATTTCTAAAATTAATCCAGCATTTTCTATAAAACACCTAAGACAAAAGTTCTGTTGTATGGCTTTTCTTTTACTGCTAAGATCTATTGCATTTAAAAAAAAAAAAAAACACAAACAAAAGACCAAGCACAAAACCAAAAACTGAACAGAAGGTGGGTAGAAAACATCTCTATTGCATTGTGAAGAATTTGTCAGTTGTGAGGGCTGGTGGCTTAAAGCGTGCTTGTATACAGTGTATTGTGACTTATCTTCCATTTTTAGAGCAAACTTCACTAAAGATTGATCTGCCAAGTACTTCAATCAATTACAAATGTATCCACCTTCAAAAAGTGAAGGATTCTTTTGTTTATGAAAAGTGAGTCCCAGTTACTTCAATTACTCCTAGGTAACTTGATACATGTATTTATTGCTTGTATTCTCTGAGGTTGGAAAACTCTTCATGAGAGGGTAATGTCACTCACCTGGCTTTTACTTTTCACGACTAAGTTGGAGCCGATTTCAGTTATCTTTAAGATATTTGCATCTTGAATACACAAATATTACAACAGGATCATTAGATTAGGTCAGTCTTGGTTTCTCCTAGGAGCAATCAGCTTTCTGATCGCATTTCAGTGTGTCAGTTTCAAATACTGAACTTACATTCACATCTCCAGGTATACTCTTGAGTAGATATCTCCGTGTATGTGGGATACCTGAAACAGTAGCTGATGGTCAGATTGTCACATAAGGAATGTAGGCAGTTGGGTGCAATTGGCAATTCCAGTAACTAGTACAGTCTTGAAAACTGGATTGGACATTGTTCCAGCTGTGGTTGCAACAGTAATTTGAACTAAAGGGTGCAATTTATAACAACTTCTTTGGTATCAATCATGCAGTAAATACAGTAGCAAAATCAGAATACTGACTTCAATAGTTTATTGCTGTATTGATTGTCTCATTGGAATAGTAGTTTAATAGTCTATAATTTCTGTTCCATTAATACAAGGGAACATACCTGACCACTGTACTGACTGAAGCGTGTTACCTTGGGGAAAGTGTTTTTTTAAGCTTGGATGATTTCTTTCTGTGGTCCATTAACTGTCTTGCTACCATCAAACTCACAGAATTCAAGATCTTATTGCACCAGCAACTAATGATTAGAACATCAATTTTATACGAGTTTGTACCAAATGCTATTACAACATGCTGTGGAACTACAGGTGTACAGTGAAAGCAAGCAAGATTACTTTTGAGCTTTATTTAGCCTAGGATTAGAGTTTAAAGAATATTAATTTGTGACTTCAGCCTTGAACTTAAATGGTAAATGGTCTGGATTTGAATCCAAGAGTTTTTTTCAAATGTCTGTCTTCTGCTTATTAACAGGATTTGCTTTGCTTCTCTATCTTTCGGTCTATTTTCATTTCATGTAGGGTTCTTGTTTGCTGTTCTCATGTTTCATCGCCCTTTATGTGAAAGTGTATACATGTCTTATTTCAAAAGTACGTAAGTTATTTGAAATTATGTCTGACCTTTGTTTTGCTCCTTACACAACATCATTTGCAGAAGTCAGTAATCAAATTGATCATTTACCATGTCATAAACACTACTTAGTTTAACATAGCAACAGATAGGCCCAAGTTGCAGCTTGTCTGCTTTAAGTGATCATCATGAAACTTTCCAAAAGGATACACTTCCAAGTGGTGGTAGATGTTTTCTAAACTAGTGATATGCTGTTCATGAATCTTAAGAAAGCTGTATTACTATTCTGGAGTATTGTACTGAAGTCTTGTTACTGTGTCAGTTTTTCCTTTCCTTTAGTCCTGTCCTGGCAGCTTTTGAAATGTTTGAAGTAGTAATTAAACTTATATTTTGTGATTACTTCTTGCTTGGTTTATAGTATGAGTCCTTTCTGCTATACAGGAGGCATGTTTTGAAGAGGTTAAATTTTCTTAGAATGGCCATGATTTTGCAATCTGCCTGCTACCAAGGAGCTTTAAAAGCTCAAAAGATTATTAATAGAAATGTATTATATTAAAAAAATTCCCTGTATCTAGTTAGCTTACGGATCAGACTTTTTTTTTTTTTAAAGAAAAGCTGTAGAATAGGCTGTTCTGAAGTTTACAGTGTATGTTCTGCTGTTTATACCAGCTGTGCAAGATGACATAAACAGCAGTTGTTAAGGTAGTTTGATATACACAAGCCAACTAGAAATGCCGTTAATGCATTCCTACAGCATGGTAGATTAAAATGGCGTAAGTGCAACGATGTTTATTGAGCCAACAAGTTGCATATTTATAGCACAAATGTAGTCATGTTCTTGAGACAGCTGTACAAAATGAAAGTATTCTGTTCATGTTACTTGTTAAAGTGCAGTAAAGGCTAAAGTAACAAGAACTTCAGTGTAGGCTTATGTTTAGAAAAATGCCCTCTCTCCAAGCAAATGACTTACTGGCTTGCAACCCTCAGTTTCAAATCTCGTCACTACAAATAAATAAAAATCACAGCAAGTTATTAAGTGTAGACCAGGGTAGCATGTTAAGCTAACAAAATCGCCTGTTAAGAGGAGAAGGCGGTAAGGTAAAGTACTGCCTCTGTCATAGTGTAAGAGAAGTTAAGAAAACTGGTCCAAAAGCACCTAGCTTGATTTACTGGCCAGAGTCTGAGATTTGAAACATCATGAAGATGATTAGGGGATTGGAGTATGTGTCATACAGGAGGCTGAGAGCTGCAATTGTTCAGACTGGTGAAGAGAAAGCTTGGGAGGATTGATCTTTCTGTGCAAATACTGGGGGGGGGGAGAGGAGGTGGTGGGGAGTATAAAGATGGTGGACCAAGACTCTTGGTGGTGCCCAGTTACAGGACAACCTAGAATATAGATTTCATTTAAACATAAAATGTCTTTATGTGGTCGTACATGATGCAAGAGTGGTTGTACACTTGATCAGGTTGAAAAGATCAGAGAAGTGGTGGAGTCCCCATTGTTGGGAGATAACTCAAAACCTGACTGGATATGGCCCCAGCACCCTGCTGTAGCAGATTCTGCTTTAAGCAGGGGGCTTGCACTACACCATTGTAAAAGATCCCTTCCAGCCTTAACTACTCCGTGATTCTGTAATCTGCTACTCAATTTACTTAGTGCAAGTGTGACCACCTCTAACCTTGAACTCATGTTAATACAAAAATCCCCAATGCCAATGTATTCTCATTCTGGCTTCTGAAGTATCTTTAAAGTTTTGTTTGAAAGTTTCCCTCTCACAATATTAAGAGGTTGGAGTGCCCTCATAAACTAGAGAAAGCTTGTAAGGCTTTAATTTGATGTGGAGTTTGTGTTTAAAAAGCGCCTTGGCGTGAAGTACTATTTAAGAGTCGGAGTATAAGTACACAAGTATGTTTATTTGTAGTCATAGATTGTGCTGAATTTGTCTACTACCAATTGTTGACAGGAAGATTACTGATGCAGTTACATATATCACCAAAAGCTTCCAGTTTAGAAGCAGCTTTTGTTTCTTGTATTTCAAAGATACAAGCTAAACATATGTTGATCAGTTGATGCCTGTGATCTTTAGTTTTTCTTGAATGCTTCTTAAAGCCATCAGAATAGCTACAAGTAGGATCAGGGCTGTCATGCCATTCTCAAATTTCACATCTTAAACCCCCTACAACTTCATATATTTAAACTCACGATATTGTTATCCTTTTGCCTAGAACTACCATGCAGAACTCTCCAGCCCTTATTCTTTCCATTAATGCAGCCATGGAGGCAAAGGGGAGAAAGACGTGAGGTAATGATAGGGTAGGAAATAGCCCATGCTTCTGTAAAGGCAAGTATCAAACTGAGTGTCTAATTTCTGATGTTAGTCTGCAGTAAGATTCTAGCTGCATTCTTCCAGCTCTTCTGCTTTCCCAGAAGCAGAGTACAAGTTAATATATTCTTCTGTACCTTCAGCTATTACAGTAGGACATCATGTGAGACAGTGGTTGTATTTCCCATCAACAGAAATGTATGCTGAATTAAGAATTTATACAATATATCTAAGACAGGAAACTGCTACTGTAAAAACACCACTAATGTTCAGATCAAATCCATACCACATTAGCAAAACATGAAAATTGAATCCCTTTATTTGGACAGCATTCAGCTGAACAAACATACTAAATACGAAACCTGAGCAGTTGTTTCTGGTATCCTTTAAGTTCTTTACCAGCCTGTGGGGGTCAACATTCTTGAATGGTTGAAGGGTCCAGAGATCTTGCAAACTTGCTGAAACTCCACTGATTTTGCAGGAGCCCATGTCCAATGCTTAGTATCAAACACAACTTAAACAAGTAGAACTGCATTAATGCAGCCATCATTTTCTGGATTGTTTGTTACTTGTGCATATTTCCCTGGAGAGAAAAGGGAATTAAATGTCTATGTTTGCAAGTTCAGTCCACAAGTCTCTTTTAAGGAAATTCCTGTTACACACCTGAAATGCATTTTGAAAGCTAAATCTTATCTTTGCTGAGCTGCAAACTTAAGTTCCCAAAATATTTTATTTAGGCTGTTTCATATAAATGGATCATTTAGAGTTCTGGGTAGATGGAGTGGGGACGGGAAACCAACACAGGTTCTGCTACTGTCCAAGTCAACATCTCTGTTGACCCTTCACAGCCTGGTGCCATGAAGATGCTTCTACCTGGAACTTCCATTGAAAACATCGTAATTGTTCAGTTACAAGGTTACGTCTTTATATGCTTGCAGCATTGCTTAGTGTGAGACACAAGCAAACAAGTTCAATATTTATTCTGAACTTCCCTTAATTTGAAAGTGTGAACAGAAAGCCTAAGATTAACACTTAAAGCTTGCATTTTTAGAGCTGCATAGTAGTTGTTTCAGCTACAACACAAACCTAACACCTAGCAAAGACCTTATAACTATAGGCTGTGGGCTCGATACATCAGGCAACAAAGACTTAAAAACATACAAAAGTACTTACCCCATATAACTTTGCCCCCTTGTGTCACGAGGCCAAGCTCACTCACGTTCACCTCAATGACAGTACCCTTGGTAATTACGCCAAGTGTGGTATACAAAGGAGAAGAAGGATTCTTTTTTACACCAAGGATAGGTAGGCAAAAAGTAGCTTTAAGTTCAGGATGCGTCACATGCGCCTTCTTGAAACGTAAGCCCTGTTGCATAAGGAATGTTAGAATGAGTTAGTAGTTGTTTAAAGCCCTCATGACTAATCTAGTGTAATTTGAGCATTATATTCTCAGTTTCCTATGTTTTGAGATACTAGTAAGAATGAAACGATTTAGTACACAGAATGCTGTCTATATAAGACCAGATTTACTCAAAAACCTGATTAATGACAAGATAAAGTTATCCACATATATTTTCAGAATGACCATTTTTAGTTGTAGTGCAAGAATAATATTTGCTACCTCAGATGGCTTCTGTTCCATTAAGAAAAGAGGTAATTAATGGTAATGCATTTAAAGGTGCTATAGGGTTTTAAGACTAAAATTTTTTTCCTTTTTTCTTATAAAGATGGAAAATCTTTTTCACATGCTGTGAAATATTAAATACCCATCTCTTACAACACTATCTAGTGACCTGTCCTTTGTGAAGGTTACTTCACCATTAAATATCATAAAGTTTTTCATGACATTAAAAATCTAGGCTTCCATGTAAGACCATCAAAATAGGAACTGAGATATGATCCAACAGGCAGCCTACATAGTGATTATGTTGATTCCTCTGAGGAACCAGGAACAGGTACTTCTAGAAGACTATAATGTCTTGGTGAATCAGTTTTTTCCTCCTGTACAGCCCAGGCACTGTTCTGCAGGAGTGTAAGAAAAGGTCAGCCTGGAGGCATAGCATTTCCCTTGTGTACAGTCATGACTGTGCTTCAAGCTTACTTAACAAGCCGAATGGAAGTAGTTCTGGAATCCTAGAAAAGAGATGGCTTTTGCAGCTGACAGAACCATAGCAGCTTGAAAAAGAAACCTCCAACTTTAAAAACTATTCAATGTCACTTAGCTAAAGGCCTTCTGTGCTAATTTGAGAGCTTGTAGCTTTAACTTACTGGCATCACCTAAGTTAGGGGAGTATGAGCAGAGGTATTTCAGCACAGGCTGTGGCTGCAGGGGCATCTCCCTACCCTTAGGTTATTAGAAGTTTAGATTTCTGCAAGGGAACTAATAGAAGTGTTCTACATCAATAGTAATCAAGTGCATTATCACAGAAGAAAGCTTCCTCCCACAGGAACTCAAAGCAGAAAGTCAAAGAATTAAACATGCTTTAAGGCTCAAAGACATTACCATTGGTCGAATGAATCGCTCATATTTAGGAGGCTTCCTGGTAAAGCCATCTCCAACAAAGCAAACTTTTGTGACCATTCTCTTCCAGGCCTTCTTCTTTCTCTTTCCTGTACGAATCACTTTTAAAACTTCAGTTTCTCCTTGTGCACGGACCTTTGGGACAGGAACTTCCCATTTCCCCTGGAACAGCCAACAGTCTTATGTTGCTAAATGAAGGGACAACTAAAGCATAAAACAAAATTTCCCTAAAGCATAGTGGTAGACCAGACTTCTTGTGCAACTCACAGCCAACTTATTTTAATCAGCATTTAAAGGTACTAATGTCATGATACTGCATACGCTTACTTTTCAGTTACTCAATGTTTCAGGTTTTACTTGGACATTGCTTATAGGCTGTAAGCCACCTGAGTATCAGCCACTCAAAGCAGTCACTGTCACAAGTAATTCCAAGTATCTGAATTTTAATACAGTTACTTACGGCTTTTTCTTTTCTTTTCTGTTTGATCATGTTAGATAGAACCTTAGCCCGGGATTGGCCCTCTCTGTCCAGCAGGTATGCTGGTACAGCTCCTTTAGGTGTTTTTTCATCATTCTTTTTCTTGGCATTTCTGTTTTCATGCATTTTAATGCTGCAATGAAAGAAAAACAGTATTAAAAATAGGAAAGAAAAAAACCCCACTTATTTTTAGATATAAACTTAGCTTGTGCCAGTCAAAATTTCAAGAGACATTTGTAAAGAAGTGCATGTGTATACTTAAGGAATAATCCTAAATTCTCTTCATGGTAAACTAGTAATTTCACATAATGTAACAACTGACAGGCTGCACAGTGCATAAAAGCTTGTCAATTCCTGTTAAGACTGAAACACAAGATACACATCTTATGAAGGAATTTCTGAATCGCTTAAGGCAAGCAGCCAAGTACTTTGAGAGATTGCAGCATTCCTCTCCAACAAGAAATAACAGACTGCTTCTCGCATTTGATAGCAATGCTTGCAAATCTGAGGCATATCTGTGTGTAGAACTAGTTGTGTTGTTCATTTTGAGGCCATTTGGACAGGGGGGAGAAGATGCACAAACTAGTTAACAAATCCAACACCTTTACAAATAGCAGAGGAAAATTACTGTCGACACATGGAAAGCTAGCAAAGCAACACTGTGGATTGTTACTAAGTTTGTTAGAAATAAATAATATTGCTAACAGCTTAAATTTCTGTTTCTAATAACAGAGAAAATTTTCAGGAAAATGCATCTGTTTATCTATGCCTGATACTGTAGTTTATCCTGTAAGACAAGCCTCATGTTCTGATCAAATACTGTCCATGTTACTGTATGCTTTGTATTAACACTGCTAAAAAATGCCTGCTGCCTATTGCTGTACTAATATATAGCACTTGATATAAAACCCCCAAGTAACTGCATTCATATTTTTGTCTTAACTACATTAGTCACTGCTATTGCTAATTAACACTTATCTTAAAGAATGCTTTTAGGAGCAGAACTGTTAACATCCACTGACAAGAGTGGAAACCTGAAATGTCTTCACTGTGGCAAAACCCACTCTCTCCTACAACCCGAGCATCATTTAAAAATATACCAAGTAACAGGTACTAGTTCTTAGTTGCGATAGTAACGTCCCGCCTCATCCTTCAAATGCCAGGATGCCCGGACGGCGCCGGAGGGGGAGCTGGTACTCACGTCTTCTTCATCTGTATCTTCTCGGCATGCCGCTGCTTGTGGTAGAGCTTGGCCTTCAGCCCGATCATCTTCTTGGCCTTCCGGGACCGCTCGTGAGCCTCGCGGCTCTCCTTCTTCCTCCTCTTCTCGTGGTAGTCCAGGCGGTACCCATACCGCTTGCGGTGCAGCTCGATGTACTCGTTCTGCGGCTGAGGGCACAAGGCAGAGCGGTGAGCGAAGACCGGGCGGCCGGGCTGACCCCACACCCTCGCCGAGACCCGGCGCCCCTGCGACACGCGGAGGAGCCCGAGGAGGCCGCGGCCCGGCAGCGGCCCCGCCAGCGCTGGGCGGCGGAGTCAGCCGGGCCGCCTTCACCCCTGCCCCGTCCCCGCCGTGGCCGCCGTCCCTCCCCGCGCAGCCGCCCCAGCGCCCACCATGGCGCTGCCCCCGCGGTGTAGCCCCGCGCCTCGCGGAGCCCTCCGTCCTGCAGCTTCCTCCGAAGCGGAAAGGGCGAGCCGGGCGGGCAGCGTTTCCGGCTGGAAACGCTCTTCGGCGCAGCTTTGGTTCCTCCTGGCGGAGAGGCGGCGGACTGCTGCCGCCGAGGGCTACGCGCCCAAGCTGTCAGGGCCCGAGGAGAGGGAAACGGGGAGGGAAACGGAGAGGGAAACGGAGAGGGAAACGGAGAGGCGGAGGCGGAGGCGGGGGCAGTGCTGTCTGCAGGATAGGCCTGTCGGGTCGGGGCCGGAGGACGGAACCGCGGGGGGCGGTTGGGTGGCGGGGGAAGGAAAGAGGGGCGCGCCTTCCGGCGGTATGGCGGCCGTCCGGGCGGGGTATGGTCCCGCGGCGCGAGTCCGGGCTTGGCCGTGTTGAAGCGCTTGGTGCGGAGGCGGGGGCCTTGCGGGGTAACGCTGCCGGGAGCGAGCTGCCGGTGTGCGGAGCGCCGGCGGCGGGCGAGGGGCGGTGTGGGGGCACAGCTCCCGTCCGGCCCCGCGGGTCAGCGCCTTGCGGCTGCGGCTCTGCAGCGCGGGTGTGTGGCTCGTGAGGTAAGACGGGGGTGCGTGTGCAAGTGAGCCTGTACTTCAGTCTCTTTCTCTTTGCTGTGGGGCTGCCACGACGCGTAAACCCACTGGGGCTGGATATTGGTGTTTTCCTAAATAAGCAGCAGCCACCTAGGGATGCTGCTAAAGCTGCTGGTTTTGGGCTTGGTGTCACAGTGGTTTAGGCGATGCTTAAAAGCTCACGATGGTTAATATTTAGCGCCTTTTTTTTTTTTTGTCCCAAATAGGTACTTTTTCTTGCCCATCCGCTGTCCCTTCTAGATCAGAAGAGCTATTTACACTTCACAGAGCCATAACCCATACTCTGGAGCTTATCTGAGTGTGAGTGAGAACTCTTGATGTTAATTTTTCTGCTTTGCTGTTTGCTAATTTCTTTATGACATATATTTAGTGTTTGCGGACATGCTTTTATGCTGCATTTTTAAGGCTTAATGATGTAGATGACTTAAATTACTTAAAATCTGTTAGATTTTTACAGTTGATAACACCTGTTTAATCTGCAAAGCAGCAGCCTGAAGAACAGTAACATGATACAGCTTAAAAAACAGTGACATTTCATATTTGATTTATATGGAAGTAATACAGTTACCCTGTCATAAACATTTTGTCTAATGTTTTCTTATCTTGGCAGGGAGCAGCTTTAGAAATGGGAGCCAGGATGTTAAGAATCACAAGGAAATTTTCAGTGAACACATTGAAGTCATCAAGTTTGTGCAGTGAGGTAAACTTTTTCCCAAATTTCGGAATTTAATCAGTGAACAAGCAAAATACTTAGGGTTAGTCTGAGTAAACTGCAAGCAGAATGCGTAATTTCATGTTGGAATTAGATGTGACGCAAGTCAGAGGGTGGAAGTTGAATTTGTAACTTTTCTGTAAACTTTTCTAATCACCTGTGATTTTGGCTATCTGACATTTGTCATTGTTAAGTTTATATTGTTTACATAAATAATTAGACCTCTTTAAAATATTGTGGCTACCCGCCCGTTTTGATGTTATCGTGGATTTTTACTAGACTTACAAAATAATATTGGGATTGGACTTGGTTTTAATCTCAGTTCTACTGTCTTCATGCTTCTGCTTCCAAATACCTGGTATTTTACACTTGTCTAAGTAGCCAGCAAGAGTATCCAATCCTGTAGATGTTTGGGTTTTTTTAGTTTATTTTTCTACAGGCAAATATGTAGCTACAAAGTAATTATTTATAATGATAAATATTCTGTATGATTTTTTTCTCCCTTTTAAGCACATGTATTTCGGGAACACAAAAAGGGGAGTCATAAGTGTGGTACAGCCAAACTGCTGTCTAAGAAGCTACAGTTCTCCACCAGGTATAAGTTTAAATTATTTTCTTAATAGTAAGTGTTACTCCACAAATGAGTAAGAATACTTTCTGAATTGTGTTTTACTGAATTCTTTTGGTCATTATCTATAGGATTTGGTGTACGAAGCACAATGAAAGCAGTTGAAAGGTTCAAGGAATGAAGTGTTCTGTATTGCTGCTCTTTTCTCAGTAGATGTATGGTATAAGGTTTTTAAAAAATAATAAGAAGGAAAGATACAGATGTATAAGAAGTCAGGTCAGTTTTGAAATGTGTGGGAGCTCCTGTCCAGTTGCCTGAAGTACTAATCAGTTATCAAGTAACTGATGGTAACCAGCATGTTGGGCAAGGGGACAAAGACAGGAACCCGATTAAATTGAAGTTTTATGTTATAATTAGTGTATTTTCTTTTCAGGATAAAAGAGAGTAAAAAGAATAAGATACTTGGAGAACAAAAATTCAGTTAAAAGGAATTTTTTCTATTTTTTTAGTAGCTGCACTGAGACTGAATGGAAATAATTGATAGAAGCTAGTGTTAGAGTAAGGGCCTATTTTTCCACCCTTTCTTTACATCAGGGTGGAGATGGGAAGAAAATATTGGTTACTGGTGGGCAACCGGCTTCTTTAAAAACAACATGTTAGTGAATTTAGCACTGTGTTTTAGCAAAAGCTTTTAACCTACAGTCACATACCTGAGAAATGTCAGCACAGTCTCAGTTGCTGTGTATTACTGTTTCTCTCTAGTTGTTTCTGCAATGTTATTGCTGGCTGCTGTATTTATGTTGTTTTGCTGTGCTGAGTATCTCAGTGTGTCACATGGAGGCAGAGCTTCATTCCATACACAAGAAGGTATCATGACTTAGGCAAGCAAGAAATCTGCAATGTACTAATGTGTTATTTTATGGGCTATTTGAGAACTGGAGGGGAAAAGGAAGTGTTATTTGCAGGTTTTATTTAGGGTGGTGGTAGGCGTTGATGAATTTCCAGACTGATACCATGCTTCTCCTAAGATCAGTCTTTCTCCTCATCAAATTGTTAACCTTTAAGATGCCTCCTTAATGTTTCTTTGGTAAGAGGGATGATCTGTTGTATGTGGTGAACAAATGTTAGTTTAAATATTGTTGAGTTCAGTTTAGTCTACTAAAGATAAAGTAGCAGGACACCTTTCTGAAACACAAATGACATAAGTAACTGAATAATGGATTAGTCTCATAAAAATATAGCCTGGCAGCTTATTTTCCAACTAAATAGGGTGCGAGAGAGGAAATACATTTTAAGAAAACGCTAATGTAAAACTCACTCCGATGTTTTCTTAGTGTAGGTCACTTCGTGTTGTATTCTGAAGGATTGTGCTGTCTAACTTCAGCGTTTAAAGGAGAAATGACTTTTGAAATTTGCTAATAGCTGGTTCAGGTGAATGTCAGCATTGCAGTTATTGAACTATGACATGTTTTGCTATTGCTTCTGCAGAGTAAGATTTTGCTGTGCTGGTGATACTTTTATGTGTTGGCTTTTTCCTACTGTTTCTGAATTACAACCATTTTGAAGAGTGTTGTTGATTTTTTTGTAGGAGCAAGAGAGTAATTTGTTGAAAATATGTCTCTATAGAAATTTGAATCTGAATCTTTGTTTTAATAAGTTTTTAGGAGCTTTCTTAAATATATTTAATTTTGTTAGAATAATTTCTACATTGAGATAAGTCTTAAAAATTGTTGTCTTGTTTGTCTCTAGGAGATGTTAAGTCTCTGCGTTCTGTTATTAATCCTCATATATCCAGGTACGTCAAGCTAGCTTCTTTTTTGGATGTAACTGGCAGTCAGAGCAATTGATGTGATTAAAACTCATGGGTTGTTGCTATGCCTGTCACCTGCATAGTTCATGTGCAAGTTCTACATTGAAGTTTGTATTTCGTTACCTTAGTCTTCTGACATTTCAACATGGAGTGGTTGTTGGTGTCAAAGAGGTTTTGGACTGCCTCTTTTTTACATCATCAGAAGCAGAACTAGGCTCTTAGGGAAGCTCCAAATCCATGATGGGTGCGGGAAGCTGAACAAGGGGTAAGGGATGTTGTGGGATCTAGACAATGGCTGTGGGCAGGGCTCTTAGTTTTGTGTTCACTGGATCACTCAGCCTGTTAGATGAGGGCCTTAGTAAGGAGGGCAAAGTAATTAGGGGGTGAGTTGCCAAAGGAATGGCTTGGGGTTGAATTTCCCTTAGAAGCCTGTTACTGTCCTGAGGGCGAATTCAGCTAGCATTAACAGTGATTATGCGGGCTGATTGCAAGCCTGCGATGTACTGAACTAGTGAAGCAACTTTGGAAGTTACTGGTGAGTTACTTCAGAAAGAAAGACTTTGCTGAATTGAATCAAGGACAACTTCATGGGAATTTGGGTGCTATATTTGGGCTGTAAAGGGTGTGTATATGATGGACAGGCATCAAGGGTTAGCGTTGGAATGGAGGAGGTGGTGGAGGGACTGTTTCAGAAAGTACACTGTGTCAAATATACAGCAGAAGAAAAATGTTATTAATCTGGTGTGCTATTCTGAGTGAATATTAATTGCTTATGCAGATAGCAATATTGTGGAATAAAAATTGCCACAGTAAAAACCATGTTTTTGCTTTATGCAGAATCAGAAACATTGGCATTATGGCCCACATTGATGCAGGGAAGACTACCACAACAGAGAGAATGCTGTACTATTCTGGATACATAAGAACGCTTGGAGGTTAGAAATACTTTTTGAATGTCATTTAATAGTATACAGTAACTTGCAGTGCAGTTAAAGGTTACTGGTAGAGTATGTTCCCAAGTTGTGCTGGAATATAATGAGATTCTAATGCACATTTCATTATGTTCAAAGGCAGTTGTACTTTGAGAAATCATAGGTTCATATTTTACTTCTGTTGGGTTATGTTTTATTCAACGTATAATTAGAGGATCTTGTTTTACTTGATGCTCATCACGTGTTCTAGTAAGCTGTTTTTTCAGTTCTGGTTTGACCTGTAAAGAAACCAGATTAACAAAAGGTAGCTGTTTCTGTTGAAAGCCACAGCACAGGAAGAATTCCTTGCATCAGTTCTCACAGAATACTTCAAGATTGGAAGAGTCACAGAAACCTCAATGTGTGTTACTTTTTTGGCTTTTAAATATAATTTCCTATTTTCTGCTGTGCAAGAAAATGGTAGAGAGACAAAACGTGTAAGAGAGTGGTAGATGTTAGGCTTACAGAGCAGTTGAACTTGATGGTCTGCTTCCTGCTTGTTTAAAAATGTGGAACTGCCTCTTTTTTATTAAAAAAAAAAAAACCAAACAACCTCTCCCCCCCCAAAAAAAAGCCCAAAACAAAGAAAAAAGCCAAACCCAACACAACCACAACCTCTTCTTTGTTCTGGGTTTTGTGGGAGGGCAGAATTCCAGTTAAATTTAGTTTTAACTTAATTGCCTTTTAATTAGTAAATTTTGAAATGTAAATCACATTCCCTACAATGACTGCAGCTGGTTTGGGTTGGGGTTTTTTTTTTGGTTAGTTTAGGTTTTTTTTGGTGTTTTTTTGTTTTGTTTTGTTTGGGGTTTTTTTTTGTTTGTTTTTTTTTCTCCTTTCCTGTAGTTTGTTCGTGTTTTTGGATTTCGCTTTAGTTTTGAAGTTTCTTGTGGTGTTGCTAGGATTAAGAACAATGAAAAGATTGCTGGAATTGCTTGCCTTTAACTCACAGAGCATTTATTCCCTGGAAAGGGAGCCTGCTTAAATCAGCTGACATGACCATTTTCTGGAAGGCTAGTTTTCATCATTTATGCATATATAAAAGGGACAGTATTTCCAAATCTCTCTTGGCATCTGTATTACAAGACAGTTTCAGATTTTGGATTATTTATCTACCAGCTATAATCCTGCTTTCTGTTCACAGATGTTGATGATGGGGATACAGTGACAGATTTTATGGTACAGGAGCGAGAACGTGGTATTACCATTCAGTCTGCTGCTGTAACGTTTGACTGGAAGGACTACAGGATCAATTTGATTGACACCCCAGGTACTGCACTTCAGCAGTACACATATTATTAGGGAAGAGTAGATTAGGTGGGTTGTTGTAGAGTGTCTTCGTTTTAAATATGGTGCAATATTTAATTGGTTTAATTGCATTAGTAAAAAGGCCTATATTGAGCTCCATTCAAGCTTTGGCTAATTCTTGTTTAATGGTGCCTAATTGAGCTTGTTCAAGGTGGGGTCAGACATTTCCACATTAAATTGCTCTCAGTTCTGAGATTGCAAGGTAGCAATCTTGTGTCTTGCAAGGACTGATGGTGGATTTCTCTGCAAGTAAAGACAGGGCTGTTTTGATGTGATTAAAAGAAATATAAAATGTAATCACCTGTTGATGTTACCAGTTTGAATTATGATGGTATAAAAGGAAGTTTGCTTTTTAGGTCATGTGGACTTTACAGTGGAAGTTGAGCGTTGTTTAAGAGTCCTGGATGGAGCAGTAGCGGTATTTGATGCTTCAGCTGGTGTTGAGGTAAAAATAACCCATTTTTGTGGGTGTTTTTTTTGTTTTTTTTTTCCTAATGACTTTGACTGAAATAGTAATAGTATAGAGATGTTGCTCTGCATTATCTCTTTTGATGCTTTGATCAAAGTTCAGCTTCAGGAAGCTGTGCTTTTTAGCTGAAGTCCTTCAGTGTACAGGTATTTCCATGTTAATAAGGGACAACTAAGTGGAATTTGCATTAATATCTGGTGGGGTGGTTATTTTGTTGCTGTGCTGTGCGAACACTGATTGAGGTGAATGCTTCTTGCTAAGTCCACCAGTGGAAAGAAATTAATACCTGTTCATTTCTCATTTTCAGTTTTCATGTAGAAAATAGAATAATTTTCAGAGAGAATTTCTCACTCCCCAGTGGCCTATTTAACATGCCCTTTGAGGTGTAGTATGGAAAAGGTGGAGACAGGCTGGAATTTGACATTATAGCATGGGATGTTTGAGTAGTTCAGTCCTATAGATAAGTTACATGTTGTGAAATTGCTGTGTTCCATGGGAAATGCCTTTTTTTCTTGATGAGGGAACTCTTCTTGATCAGTGTGAGTCACATGGTTTAACTTGCTATTGGAAAGCATTTAGGTGCCATAATATGTGAACCTGAGTTGCGTAACAGCCCCTGTCCCCAAAACCAAACCAATTAGAACTCTTTGTGTTTTTTCTGAAACTGTGTAGGAAATTCTTGCATGCTTTGTATGTGTTGGTAAGAGACTATTTCTGAATCTGAACTGATTTTCGTGTGTGCCTGTTTTAACTTTAAAACAAAAGTGTGTATCATAAATGGCTCAGCAGTACACAAATTACTAGCCAAAACCACAGCAGTTTTAATTGTTGTATGTGTAGCCACAAAAATGCTTGTCTGTGTGTGCTTAAGTAGCTTATCAATAAAGCCTTAATCTCTACATTACTGAGTTCTTTCCATGTATATCCATTGTAAGGCTTCGTTTCTCTCCATGTTCTCTTCCCATATGCCTGTGTGCCCTTAGCAAGGGAGGGGGAATAATGATAGCTGAGAGATGAGATGAGACAAAGCTGCTTGTGGAGTTTGAGCAGCACAAAGCTGTGCTGCTGGATATGGGGTTGTTGCAGCACTTTCAGCACAGTTTCCTCCTGTACTCTGAACTTCATCCCACAGCGATACTGGGGATTGTATAGTTCAGCTGTCAGCACTAATGTTTCCATTTTGCCTTTTGCTTTAGGCCCAAACTCTGACAGTGTGGAGACAGGCAGATAAACATCAGATACCACGAATATGCTTTTTGAACAAGATGGACAAAAGCAGGGCAAGGTATTTGAACAGTTGCTTTAATCATTGCTAAAAATCTTGTAAGGGAATGTCTCTAATCCAGTTAAAGTTTTTCTGTTAAACATAGAGTAAGGCAATTATATTAATATTTATTATATGTATTTTTGGTTACACAGATGCATATTTTTATGTAACTTTTGCAGTAAATAAGGAATGATAAACTGATTTTTCTATGTTTTGTGTAACTTAGTGTCTTTTTTTTTTTACATAGTTTTACGTACGCTGTTGAGAGTATCAAGCAAAAGTTGAAGACGAAACCTTTGATTTTACAGGTAAGCTTAGATATTTAATGCTTACTTGCTTTCTTTTGAATAGGCCTCCTTTCTTAGTTCTTTGCAGCTGTCTAAAATCTCCGCTCTATTTGCAGTTGCCCATTGGGGAAGCCAAGACCTTCCGAGGACTGGTTGATGTGGTCACTAAGGAACAAATAATTTGGAAACCTACTTCTGATTTGGATGATGGAAAAAATTTTGAGCAAAAGCTGCTGCTGGAGGCTGATGATCCCAACCTGTTCCAAGAAGTCCAGGATGCCAGAAATACTTTAATAGAACAAGTAAAGTTCTAAAGTAAATGCATAATATATTTAAACCCGTTATTTAGACCAGTAACAAAAACAGCGTGAAAGGGACCTTCGGAGGTGTCTCCTGACCTGTTCAAAGCAGGCCTAACTTCAGTGCTAGATCAGGTTTCTCAGGTCTTCTTGAGTTGAGTTTTCATATCCCTAAGGATGGTCATTGCAAGCTGTCTAAGCAGCCTTCCCAGTGCTAGATCATTCTTGTAGAACATTATTTCTTTTTATCCAAGGGGAATTTACCATGGTGCAACCTGTGACAGTGACACTTGTCCTTCCCTTGTGTACCTGTGAGAAGACTCTGGCTCTGTTTTTCCTGAAGCAGGCCCACCACCCCACCATCACAAGTAGTAAAAGGCATCATTTGCATCCTGCCTTAGCCTCTCCAAGTTAGACAGACCCATCTCTCTGGGCCTCTGACTGCAGTCCAGCCACCCGAATGCTTTTCCACTGGACTTGCTGCAGTTTGTCAGTCTCTTTTGTGCTGGGGAACCTAAAAGCCGACAGTGTTTCAGATGCAGCTTCACAAGTGCGTGGTAGAGGGTACTAACCTTTTGCCCTGATCCACTGGCCATGCTCTTGGTGCTGCAGGCTGGTGGGCAGTTAGCCTTTGTCACTGAAAGGGGATGCTGCTGCTTCATGCTCAGTTGTCCATCAGGACCTTCTGGCTGACTTCTGCAGAGCTGTTTCCTAGCTAGTTGGTCCCTGCTGTGTATCAATGCATGGATTTGTTCTGTCCCAGCTGCAAGATTCTGCATTTGTCCTTACTGAATTAATTTCAGATCTTCTTCACTTCCTTTCCATCTGTCAAAGACACTTAATGCTTGTTGGAAACATCAATATGGAATGGCAAAACATGCTGAATACAGATAGTTGAACTCCCTGGCTCTACAAGATGTGCACAAAATGGAAAATGATCCCTGCATAATAAATGGGGAACTGAAGAAACCAGATACTAAATTTAGCATTCAGTTGGCTAACATGGCATCTTGCATTGGCTCAGATGCTGTCATTTGCATGAGGCCTGACAGAGATGACCCAGAAGCTGCAGCACATCTGTACCTTTCTGGAGTGTAGCTAGAAGCTGGATGGGATGTTACAGGCTGGTCAAAATGACACTAAATACTATTTTAGACACAGCTGAATCTCACAGTAAAAATGTAGGTTTAGATCTATCCAAAAAAAGTCTATGGGAGAGATGAGAAAAGACAGTATAAATATTTCTTCAAATAGATTGTCATACTGTGAAGGTATAGAAACTTGATCTACTTGATAACCACATTTGACAGTTCAGAAGGCGTGAAGAATCATAGCATCATAGAATAGTTAGGGTTGGAAAGGACCTTAAGATCATCCAGTTCCAACACCCCTGCCATGGGCAGGGACACCTCACACTAAACCACGCCACCCAAGGCTCTGTCCGACCTGGCCTTGAACACCGCCAGCGATGGATCATTCGCAACTTCCCTGGGCAACCCATTCCAGAACGGAAGAATTAATGGAAGTAAAAGAGTAACTTGCCTGTTGAGCAGCGCTGAACATTTGAAATAGTTTGTCCAGAGTGTTCTTATTCTCCCCTCAGGCAGAATTTTAAGGTCCCATGTTATTCTGTGTCGTTTATATAATGATATTGGAAAATTTGATAGTACGTGAGAAACTCTAAGCAAGTCTTATCTCCAAGTAAAAAGGTATTTTTTATTACATTCAGTTTGCTTATATGCAATGTAAAAGTGTGGTAGTGATTACGTTTGAGTGCATATTTTTATAGACAAAAGTGTTGGAGGTTAACAGCTGTGTTTATCTTGGATAACAATCCATTTTGCTGAAAGGATTGCCCTCCATACAACTTAACGTTGTGCAAATGCATAAACAGATGGTGTGAGGCTTTCATTTGATGCATCCGAATTGGAGAGATCCATTTTATATTGCTCTGAATTCAAAACACATACATAATCTGGTTTTAAAAATTTTCAGGTTTTAAACTGAGGTGTTATTACTCAGCCTCTTGTCTTAGGAAGGGTACTGTCAGAAAAATTTGTGAGAACAGTGTTGGGCTTTTTTCCTTTGGTTTCTGGGCTCTTCCTGAAGCAGGAAGGGGTGCACCACTAGCGTGATAATTGAGATATCAAGAAGTATTTTTTATATACTTTATCTCTTATGTTTTAACCATTATCTTGATTAGGTTTCTAATTGCTTATCAGTAGTTCATTTCAGTATTTGATCAATTGCTGTCGTAGCCACTAGAGGGGGCAAAACGCCTTCCGGCATGTAGCCTGTCCTCAGCCTATGACAGTGCCAAGGAGGAGTAGTTTTTATTTGTCAGCCTTGGCAGAACAGTTTGAAAACACAGGTGAGCTCTTGGACCTACAAGCCTTTGACATGAGGGGTGTCAGAATGCCCTGAAAGCTTGTCTGGTTTTGTCCAGCTCACAAAGGTTACTTGCTGCTTACTTCAGACTTTGCCCTGTTTGCAGATGTGAAATACATTAAGTTATACCCTGCATGGCTGTCAGTGTATGGCTGCAGGTTTTTCTCTGTTTCAGGGAGAATGGACTTTCTTTCTCCCACTGATGTTTTGCCTGACAGCAGCTTTATGAGTTGATCCCCCCCCATCCCATACTTTTTTGGAACCATCATTCCCATATTTTTCTATGGTTTGAGTTTATGATCTGTGATGTCCTTAAAGGCTTCGTTCCTGCTCTGTTTAGCTATATAAACTGAACAACTAAGATTTGTGACTTGTCTGTGAGACTGCTGTATGCCAAATAAAGAACTATTCTGTTGAAGGTTGCAGATCTGGATGATGAGTTTGCTGAACTCGTTCTAGGAGAATATAGTGAAAATTTGGACTTAATACCAGCCGACAAGGTAATTTTTACATTATTTGCATTATTTATAAACAAGTTTTCACTGGTTCTTATCCTGAAGGGCTGTTTTTTTAATTCCTCTGGTACATGCAGCTGATGATTTTGCAGATGTACATTTTTATCAACAACAACAACAAAATTACACCAGCTTTCGTAGTGAATTTACAGCACTGAATTTAGGAAAATACAGTCAAGCTTAGTACTTTAATTTTTTACAGTAATGCAATAACTATGGTTCTTAGACATGCTAGGCACAATGTTAAAGTAGGGTACCTTTGTTCAGGAGTGGTGGCTGCTTGGTTGCGTGGTTGTTTTGTCAGTTTTTTTTAAGGTTAGACTGCTGCAAAATTGTTTGGGGAAAGGTGAATAGAATTTCGAGGTGGACTCTGCAGTACATGTCTGAGCTGCTGGCTTTTACTAATGAAAGTAGCATCTTAGCTTCTATGAATGGTTAGCTCTTCAGAGGCTGCATGTTGAAAGTGGTGAGGTACAACATTCTGAATTAAAAGGACTGTTAGAACAAGAGCAAATGCAGATCTGCATGAAATGTTTAGAAACCTGAACAATTTGGTTTGTAGTTTGGAGCTTATTAAAAGCCATGACAGGAGTTTGGATGAGTGCTGTTGTATTTGCAGACACACTTCTGGGGATTTGTTAGCAATATCTGATAGCTGGAATGCAGTTTAAGGCTAAACTGTAGTTCACATGTTAACAGAAACTAGTTCTTTTTTTTGCAGTTACAGTCTGCTATCCGCAGAGTCACACTAGCTCAGAAAGCGGTACCTGTACTCTGTGGCAGTGCACTGAAGAACAAAGGAGTGCAGCCATTACTGGATGCTGTTACTATGTACCTGCCTGCGCCTAATGAGCGTTCATATGAGTTTCTGTAAGTAGAGGGAAGAAAGGAGGGTCAGGAAAAAGCATAAATAGCATAGTAGGAAAGCATAAAAGGAGAAAATGAAAAATATTAGCAAAGCATCCAAATCTTTAAAAATGTTTACTAGTTCCATGTATTAAATAACAGTAGAGATGTGCAGATATAAAAAATACACCTGAGTACTGACCCTGCTTTGCTCAATTTTACTGGAATTGTGTGCATTTATCTCCAGTTGTCAGACTTGCACTTTGGAGTTCTAAAGTATATTTTTAATCTCAGGATACTGCCATTTTACTAAACTGGGGTCTAGGAATTATCTTTAGTACTGGCTGAGCCACATGATATTTTATGTATCCTGCAGGAGCTCAAATTGCTTAGGTTAATGTTTTTTGGTATAAATTACGATTTTTGTTAATTCTGCCTCTATTACAGTAAGAAACCTGTTGCTTCTTAAATGAGTGGAAATTTAGGTAAATGTGAGTTTGAGTGGATTAATCCTACAAGTATCGTTTTTGTTGTTGCTTTTTATGTTGCAGACAATGGTACAAGGATGACCTGTGTGCCCTAGCATTCAAAGTTCTCCATGATAAATGTCGTGGACCACTCGTTTTCGTTCGTGTTTACTCAGGCTCACTGAAACCTCAGTCAGCTGTTTATAATATTAACAAGAGTTGCACGTGAGTAGCATAGAGGTGGGACTTAATGTAGCATTAGAGCATCTGTTAGAAGTCCCACATAATCCAAGAATTTAATTTTCAGGGAGAGAATGAGCCGGCTGCTCCTGCCTTTTGCTGATCAGCAAATTGAAATACCATCACTAATGCCTGGCAACATTGCCCTTACTGTTGGGTTGAAACAGGTAATGGAAAATACTGATTCTGTAAGGGACCTTGTTTCACTAGTGGCCTTTCTACTTCTGTGGTGGTTTATCTCAGAAGTGTTCTTGATTATTGTGGCTTATGTAAACTTGCTTTATTTGAAGTACTTGTACATGCACTTCCTCCTAAAACGTAATATCAGAATGTACAAATATCAATAATTGACCTCGGAGATGCAGTACTGATTATGTGGAGAAGAATGAAAACTGAAGTTGTGTTTTAGTAGGGTTCTGATCTTCAATGTATATTGTAGCTCTTCAAATACATTGTAATGCCATGGAGAGATCTCCTGTGGGGACAGAAGGTGATGTTAAAATAAGGTACTCAAAAGCAACAGTTTAATTTAAGTTCAAGTAAGTTTGTTTCAAGCTTGCTTCTCTTAGCTTAGCAATTCAGTGTTTTGTTGTCTGAACAGGCTGCATAGATCTCATTTGCACAGATTTTTTTAAATGTAATCAACTTTGTCATGCGTAAGCAGTTTTTAATTTAGCGGTACTGTTCTTTGTGGCTTTATATCTTGACTGGTAAGTTAGACTTAAAGTGCAATGAACTGTGCAAAGAAAGGTTAGTCTAAATTTGATCACAGATTTTCCTTTTCCGTATTATTTTAGGTTTTTGAAGAGTGACTGTTTACAATAATTGTTTATAAATAAGTCTGTAAGTGGCGTTTTGTACAAGGGGTTTTGAGGAAGAGAAATGGTCTGAATTTGTGGTTTTAGTTTGTGGGGGAGGGGTGTTGTTTGGGCAGTTTTGTTTTGTTTTTCCATATTCCCTCCTCCCCCCTTCCTGTGTGTTTTGGGTGACTGAGTGTTGATCTATAGAGTGCCACTGGAGATACCATAGTGTCGTCAAAGGCTTCAGCAGTAGCTGCAGCACGCCGAGCTGGAAGGGATGCTGGTGGAGAGAAAAGATCTAGCAGTAACATAGAGAGCCTTCTGCTGGCAGGCGTGGAGATCCCTGACCCTGTCTTCTTCTGTACAATTGAACCTCCTTCAATGGCCAAACAACAAGGTACAACATAGCTACCTAGGAATGTGATAAGATATTCTACAAATGAGGTACTTGAGCATAACCATATTCTCTTAGTTAAGGAATGGGGCTTACATTGATGCACGCCTGGTTGACATGAATGAGTTGCACAGATTTATCAGTCTGTGATCTAATAAGGCCCTGTTTGGTGTTTTGCACAGATGATATATTGTAGATCATGGTTGCCGATATCCTGGACATGTCCATATCCTATTGCCATGTCAAGCAGTACTAGTACTTTTCTAGATTTTGTATCTAGAAAAATAGTAGTTCCCCATTCTGACAGAAGAGATTGAGGCACTTTCATTTCCTACTGTCATGCTTAGTTGACAATTTTTCTTATCTGTAAATAGGGAGCAGTACTTTTTACTGACTTGATCAAGCACAGGCTCCATTCTTTCTTCATACAAGTACAAAATACCACTTCAAGAATAGCATTTTTAAAGGTCAAATGAAAGCGTGTAATTAATTTGTTGGGAAGAGAATCAGAATTTGCAAATTGCTTGTAATTTGAGCTGACTTTGCCAAAATCTGTGCTTCTCTAGTGTCCTTTGGATTTCTTATGAGAACAAGATTTGACCTTATGTTTAGACTTTCATTGTGATTCTCAAATTACTGAAGTCTCTATAGACATAATGTTTGCTATTTGTGTGCAGACTTGGATAATGCATTGAGCTGCCTTCAGCGTGAAGATCCAAGCTTAAAAGTGAAGCTAGATCCTGACACAGGACAAGTAAGATGAACCTTCTGTTGCTTACCTTTAACCAAGCTTTATTTTGGAACTATCAAGACTACTCTTCAGTTAGTTCATTTACAAACTGAGGTTTTCTTGAATAGAAAGGACTTGCTGTTCATAACATGTATTTACAAAGTTCTGTGCATCAAACTAAAATGGAGCCTTGTGCACTCTTGCTTTACAGAGAAGAGGAAGTCATCCTGCGCTCTGCATGTTTGTGACAGCTCTGTATTTCAAAAAGCTTGAATGACTATTGAATAACCTTTTTTATAGTGGTCACAGTAGTGGTAATTACCCTGTCACTTAATGTGGTGTTTATGTCAGATGATCTAAAGCAGTTGTGTTTTCTCTGTAGGCACATTGGCATTGAAATATTTCTAAGAGACTATTACAAGCATGCAAGTCCTTGTGTAAAGAGTTTATATTGAAACCTGAGTTTTGCATGGTTTTCCTCTTCTCTCTTAACTCTCTTTTTAGACTGTTCTTTGTGGCATGGGAGAACTACACATAGAGATCATTCATGACCGAATCAAACGTGAATATGGAATTGAGACTTATTTGGGACCTCTTCAAATAGCGTACAGAGAAACAATCCTAAATGCTGCCCAAGCTACAGGTAAAACAAGTGAATGGAAGGATCATCTTGTTTCTGGTTCTGGCACTTGGTTTACTTTACATGCTCTTATGAGTAACCTTCAAATGAATTTTATGTGTTAGTGTTGTTTCCAAATGGCTGTTTCACCTTTTTGTAATTTCTTCTCCCCCCAACCCTCCCAGATGTATTGGACAAAACAGTAGGAGATAAACGACATTTTGTAACGGCAGAGTTAGAGGTGAGGCCTGGGTTAGGGGAGAGAGCAACCACAAAACCTGCCATCACGTATGCTGTGGGTGTCATTGAAGAACTGCCCAAAGAAGTCCAGGGAGCTGTCGAAAATGGAATCACAAATTCATGCATTCAAGGTAAAGAAAGTTTTATAATAGCTATACTGGTCTAACATTTCTGTAAGAAGCAACTTATTACGTTTCTAGGAGGAAAGACTCCTTGGTAGCTTGAAAACTAACAGATAGTAGCACTGGATGGAAGGGAAAACTCTTGTATTTCCTTTGCTACAAAAATTGCCAAACATTTTTTTCCCTGTGCCAGGAATGGAAGACAATAAAAGCCTTTGGTTTTATGGTTGATTTCTTCTCAGTCACTCAACACCAAGTCTGGGGTTCTTTTGGTTTGCTTTTTAATCTGGTGTTAAGAGATAAGGTGTTTATGATGTCATGTAAACCACAGTGATGTAACAGAAATAGTTTGAGACCAACATGTACATACCACACTTTAATAAAGTTACTGATTTATTTTTGTTTTAATTTTCAAATATGTTAAATCTGGTACAATAAAAAGCCTTACCTAATTGCAAAATACAGGTTTTCTAGAGGCCTAAAATCATCCTTTATGTTTGATTAAAAATAGGAAGTATTTAAGAAATTGTGGCCAAAGAACTCTCCCTTACAGCAAAATTACTATGCAGTGAATTGATAAACAAGAATGACTCCAGAAGAAGCAGCATGAGGTGTTTTTTTTTTTCAATATTGCTGTGTTGAGTTGGAAAGCATGTCTCATCTCTGGTTGTAGAAGATTGTGCTGGTTGTGCTCCCTGAAGACACCTCAGAATTGTGCCATCCCCAGCCTTAAATTCATGCCATTAAGTACTTAAAAAGCCCATAAATAAATAAAATAGATCTGGCCGTGTTCACTGTAGGAAAAAAAAACTTGTGTTTTTTTCTCAGATGTGGTTCAGGCCTCCCATCCAGTCTAATACAGGTTTTGGTGTGGTTGAGAGTCCTGGGCTGGAGGGAGATAACCTACCGTGTGGCTCATCCCTCATAATTGAGTTAACCCTTCAGTTCTGGCAGTGGGTTTCTGTCAGTCTTTGCTATGGTTATATCATGTTGAAAAGGAAAATACAGAAGATATTCTGGCTTCTGGTTAAACAAAAGGTTTCACTACTTTCTCAAATAAGATCTTGTTTCAGACAAGTTTTAGATAGTATAATGTGTAAAAAATAACTTCATCTTTGGGAATGGTTGTGTGGAGGAGCACACTTGGGAACTTCTGGTTTTGAAAATTACCTGTGCTTTTGGTAAAAAGAGTAAGAAAGTAAGTAGGAGCCTGCAATCCTTTAACTTTTGCAAAGCCAGGTAGTGAGAAAAGCACAAAATAAGGAAAAAGACCAATAGTCATGCCGTTGAGGGGACAAAGGAAGAGAAGAGGGAAAGAGGGAAGTGAAAAGCTCCAAATTAATGGGAAACTTTTTTGCATATTTCGTAATATCCTGGAGAGGAAAAAAAGAAACCAAATTTTTTTTCTGTCTGCCTTGTGATTCCCCCACCCCTCTTTTTTTTCCCTAGGGCCTTTGCTTGGATTCCCAGTTCAGGATATAGATGTGACAGTGCAATCACTGACACTGCATCCCGACACCTCCCATACAATGCTATCAGCCTGTGTCTCCCGTTGCGTGCAAAAGGTATAGTGAAACTGTAAGCTGCCACAGAAGATGGCAGATGCCATCTGTAAGATGCTGCAGCATGATATACTACTGGGAAAATATGTATCTGGTAATTATTGTTCTCTGACAGTGAAATGCCCTCACTGGGGCCTTCACAGCCTTTGGAAGCGGGAGGCAGTGTTAACTCTAGTTACGCAAGTACTTATTTAAAAAAAAAAAAATCAAACTACCACAAAGGGCTTCAATGTAACCCTCCTTCTGTCCCATGCAGGCTTTGAAAAAAGCTGGTATTCAAATACTGGAGCCCTTAATGAACCTAGAAATCACAGTGAGTGAAGATCACCTCAGTGCAGCACTTGCTGACCTTGCACAGCGGCGAGGTAGTGTTCAGGAAATCCAGAGTCGTCAGGATAATAGAGTTGTGGTTGCTACCGTTCCACTAGCAGAAATGATGGTATGTGATTTTCTTATTAAAGGTAAAACACAAATCTGGGTTTTTTTTATATTCTTAAAAATAATTAGGCTTCAGTTCACTTTTCTTGTTGTTACTGGTGAAGAAGTTCGGAATGTCTTTTAAAGTATTTTAGTTACTGAAGGTCTGAAGCAAGCACCCACAAATGTAGTAGTGGTTTTGTGCCTGATTCAGATTGTTAAACCAGCATGTTTTCAGCTGTAAGAGAATTAGTAAATACTACTGAAAGAGGCCTTGCAGAGAAGAGTTTTTTTATAAGTAAGTGTATTAGATTGACTCATTAATATATTGCACTTTTAATACACTAATATTAAAGAAATTAACTTACTAGCATGTTGCACTATACTTCTGTCTTTCTCTCACCTAAGCATCTTTTATGCTAACTTACCTTCCCATTATCCTAAACTGAGCGATGTATATTCTCCATTTTGTCCAGGGCTACTCAACGGTTCTGCGTTCTCTAACATCAGGCTCAGCAACTTTCACTTTGGAGCTTGCCAGTTACCAAGCCCTGAACAGTCAAGAACAAAGTGCACTGCTTCAGAGGAGGATGGGGTTGGTGTGATTGCTTTACTCTGTAGAACAATAAAGGTATTTTCTGTCCTCCCTCTTAAATACTTTTAGAAGCCTGTTTATGTAGTCCAGTATGTTCTTGTGGGACCAGCTGGTTATGGTGAATGATGAATTAGCAGCCCTGTGAACAGACTGTGCTTTTAAATGTCCAAGGAAGGTTTCAAGAGACTATGTTCTTCCAGTACAGCCTTGTAATTGCAAAGTGGCTGAACCAGATATACAACCCCAACTTCCTGCTTTGCAGATTCTTATCTTGCAGATACCTGCAATGAGAAGTGATGCAAATCCTCTTCACAGAAGTGAGCACTAAGTGCACCTTAATATGCCATTAGGACTGTTTACTTACTGAAGTAAGTAAAGTTCCTGAAGTTTACTTACTTCAATGTAAGTCTTGAGTCATATGTCAGTAAGTGAAATAACTTTACAGTTTTGGCATTCTGTATCTTGACTTGTCTTCATTTGAATACTATTAGTAAGCATTTTAAACTGTACAACTGTTAGTATCGCTTCCTATATTGTTAGAAACAAATTTGAAACAGAGTTCAGGACCGGGTGTAACTTCTACCCAAGTTTCCTTTAGCAAGTAAATGGAAAGGGTGTTTCTGCAAATTCAGTAACATCTCTGAAAAAAAATACAAGAAAGGCAGAGTTCTCCTAGGACAGTGATCCCTACCTTCTGCCTTCGAATTTTTTTTGTTGGCCTTTAGAAATGAGTGCTTTAAGCTGTAATGGCTCTGGGTTGCTATGTGTAACAAGTTCTGATTCACAATTATCTGGTTACATACAAAAGTGGCAAATGATAAGATACTTTGAAATAAAAACACGTTTTGCTTTTTTTTTTATATACTGTAATAGTGTCATAGCTTTATTTTCCCTCAGGTTTAGAATGTAAAGAAACTGGTAACTCTGTGGTTTCAGTATTTCACAGTGAAGAATCCCCATTTCTAATGAAAGCTAAAAACTGTAATTTTAACTCCAACAAGAATGTCAAGTAGCTTTATTCTAAAAGTGAAAATTTTAAGTCTTGGTTCAAATACCAAACTGCATGTACATATATATATTCATACCCAGAGGCACTTCAGGCTCTGACAAGAAGTCTTTGCAGCAGTTACTATCCCCTTGCTTCATGGGCACAGTATCCAACAAACACAGGTTCAGCTGATATCCCACGGCTGTTAAAATAAAGTGGAATATGTATTATTATAATCAAACAGCTAGCTGGTTGTGTAGGAAGAAAGAGAGACACTGGCAGTCTATTTTAATCTTTGTATAAACAAAACTACTTCCAAGAAATAACAGATGGCCTGTTTAGAGCATGAAAAAGGGTCCTATTCTACTGTTTATTGTACTTAAGTTATGTACAGTTCTGTTTCAATCAGATGTACCAGGACATTAGAAAACAGGTTGAAAAGCTTAAATTCAGCAGCTAGTTGTGTCGGTGTTCTGCAAAGTGTATTGATTTCACTTAGAAGTCATAAGAATGTGAAAATATGAATTCAGTGACATTTGATCTTCCTGCAGACCCTACCCTCAGTGTTTCCGTCATATGTGGCTCTAATTATGTAATTTTCATTCATTTTCAGAGGGAGCCAGTTTCAGTGAACATGATTTTTTCCAGCTACACTATCATAAATTATTCTGTTCTCCTGTAGCCCTAAAAATAAACAAAAAAGCCCCATGGCTTATGGTGGTGCAGTAAGATAGTATAGTAAAATAACAGGTTTCACAGTTACAGTAACTGTAGTCAAAATTCTAATTCTTGGGTATTTAAGAGCTAGACTGTAACTGCTACAGTGATTTGTAGGATAATATATGCTGGTGTTTAAATTGCACTTAGGAACTGCAGTGAAAGAAATTGAATAATGAAATAGCTTAGCCTAACTGTTGCTTGCCCCAGGCAAAACCTACTCTCAGTAAAAGATAAGGTTGTTGCCTAGGTCTCTGGCATATAAGGCTGTCTTTTTGTTTCCCTTCTCCCACCATCATTTCTCTGCAATTTGGGTTGTTGTATCCTACAGGAAGCTGAGTTTAGATCAGAGTGCTGTGAAAACAGTAGCTGGTATTGTTCCAACAGCAGTGGCTTCAGACTTGGGTAGGCAGAGCTACTGTTCTTGTGACCATGATCTAGCTGTTACAAAAGTTCCACCTGCCCATTCTCTCAGTCCCTGGTCTGCAGCTACAGAGCAAGACAGAGGTGTTTCTTCCTCTTTTTCAAAGACCCTTTGGACTGCTGCAGCTGCCACAGTCTTTACATACTGTATATGAAAATGTCAGTAGGGGCATAGTCCTTTGCTCATGCTGCAAGACTACAGCAGCCTGGTTAAATAAGCTCTTCAGTTCACACAATGCTAAGGAAGCCCCATGTATATGAAAGGCTACAGAACTATGGCTCCAAGGAATGCTCATTTCATCGGGGAAAGCAAACAGTTTCTCTAGTGTTCTTGTGGTTCAAGGCCGATATCAAAGGAATCATTTTCAGGAGGACATATCCTTTTATTAACATAGTCTGTTTATAACAGGAATTGTTCACTGCCAGCAAAGCAGTTTTAGCACCAGGAAGTAGTTTAAGGCAAAAGCGTGCAACAAGTACAGGGAGTAGTCTGCCTCCTCACTCTGCATCTCTCATGCTAGCACTACGAGGGCAGCTGCAGTCACCTGTGTAAGTTTCCTATAGAGCAATATCAGTGCCAGCACTAAAGAAGATGGAGATGCAGCAGTAGTTAACCAGGTCCAGGGACAGTATGGTTTATTTCATTTTAAAACCCTAATCCTAGAGGTACAGCCACCATATACTTCACTGTTCAGCTGGATTAATGTTTTCTCTAACCTCCATCAAAAGATGCACCATCCTGTTAAGTGGAGTCAAATTTGGCCTTAAGACTTAGAAATCACTTATTTCTACAACTGCAAATATACAGAGAGAGCACTAGCAATAATTAATCAGTAACTTGTCTGGGTACTTTTTGGGAAAGAACTACAGAGAAGAGTATGTTGTGAACTGACTTTGGTTTTTTTAAAATTAATTATATTTTATCAGGGGCTCCTTGTCCACCCTTTTCAGTCCCTATACTGCCTTATATAAAGCAGTACCTGAAAGAATAGCTCTCCTGTCTTTTGTAATCCTCCCACATACCCTTTAATATCATTTTTGTCTAAAAAAACCAAAACCCAACAAAACCCTAATCCCAATTATGGTGGTGGTTTTCCTTTAAAGGAAAAAGACAAGAGATAGATTCTAGAACTTCACTGAAAAAGTAGTTCTGAAAATGTTAGTTGCAAAACAGTCTAGAACTCCTGTCTAATGTATCTGTTCTTCCTCTTCTGTGGTTACAAAAACCCCTATGGGATGACATTTACCTAGTCAGATTAGACTGCTAGCTCTCCTACCTTCCTTTCCAAGCCAGCAGTTTAGGCCTGTACTTGAACTCCATTTCAGCTATAAGGTGTGAGAACCAAGCTTTACTATAGCTGGTACTCTTACCGGAGCATGCGGCATCGATGATTAGTCAGTCTTTTATAGGCATCCTCTAAGTCAGTTACATTACTGCTGCTCCAGAGTCTTTCTCCTACAGCACTTGCTCGAGGCCTGTAAAGATAGACTAAGGTTCAGAGTAGTTGTAGTCTGCAACCAAGAATGGGTTAAAGTTCTTAATACCAGGTCTTGTATATCCAGAAGCATCAGTATTCATATCTGCTCAGGTTCAGCACAGAACACTATTATCACTAACATACAGTCGTGCTGGATTAATTAACGTTTCTTGTAGCTGTCTTTACAAAATCTAATGATAAAGCAATTCGTACCATAATCTTGGTGTGAGGTTAGTTGCATCCACAAATTCCCCCCATAGGCAGGCTTCTCCACCTATTAGAAGCTTTTTCTGTTTTTCAGATCCTGAATTCAAAAGCAGAAAGTTAGAATTTCTATTTGACAAAAAAATAGGCATATATCAACAATTTCATTTTCCAATACTGAAAGAGGATCAATATTCAGTTGTTTATCACATATAATACCTATCCTGAACACTAACTTGATGTTCTGGTAGTCTTGTTACTGAATGCGAGAACTACTGGGCCGTTTGTCCAGAGAATCAATGTACATTCTTTGTTGGAAAGGATTTTACCTTTTATCCTCTGAAGACATTCCTCAGCTTTCTGACATTCTTCAGAGATTTCAGTCTTGATTTAAACTGTTCATTCTATCACACACAGCACATTCCTTGAATAAGCTAAGAAGTCAGGTGTTTTTCCTAACCTGCTTTGAAAGCCTACCTTGCACAAAATGAAACCCCCAGGAAAAGCATTAAGATCTTTGTATCAGCTTTAGCCCGAGGGAGAGAACAAGTCTTTTTCTGGAACAGCATGATACTCTAGGAGCTTGCTAACACAGGAATTCAGTGTCTGTCTACCAGCCATTATGAACAACTCTGCCCCTAATGCACAATGCATCTGACAAACTAGACCAGCTTCCTGTCTCTATACAAGCACCAGTGCCAGATTCTTGAGGAAGGTAATACTCCTGTGTGGAGTGGAAATGGAGAGTTGCAGTTTTGATTTTTATTTGAGAATTTTCTGGAGTTCTAGCTGACATTAAGGTCCTCCAGTGACAGTATATCAGATCATAGTGACTGCACAACCACTCTAATTAGCCTTACTCTTTCTATTTACACCTTACCAAAGACTTTCATTCATAGAACATGTGGATAAAAAAAAAAAGTAACAAACCAGGGAAGTTAAGTGGTTCGATGCTGTGGTATTTCTTCCAGTCTTGCCCATAACTAATGTAGTCTAGGTACCAGGGAGCTGCCAGGATAGCAGTGAACCCAGCTCCAGTGACACTGCTCAGTTCATGAGTATAGTTGTTTTCCATCCACACTTGAACTATAGTGTCTGGTTTCAGCTAAAAGATGAAAAAAACACTCAAAACAAACAACAAAACCCCCAAACATTAAAGACGATCCTAATTGCTGTTACCAGGGAAAAGGATGATGGATTTCAAAACCGTGTATTTTTTTTAGGAGAGGAACATTTTGGAAGTTCCTTTTGTCATTTCTGCCCCCTCCCCCAGTCTAAAGCTGATTAGCTCTTTAATGGTTTTAAATAGAGTTCTCACTAGGGTGAGGCCTAGGTTATACTATAAACACTTAATGCCCTAAGAGGGTTCCTACATGGACCAGTTATATGATCAGCTCTGAAAAGCTGAGCAGCTGATGTTACTGGTGCAGGTGAAGAGTTACATGAGGAGGGGAAAAAAAAAAAAACAAACCAGCTCACAGAAACTTCCCTACCTTTTAGTGTGATGCTCTAAAGCATATTGTGCTACCTGTGTCCGCCTTTAATGCCAGTGTTCCTGTTCAACCTATTTTACATGTTCAATAAATAATTTAAGGTAGGCCTCACACCTGGGGACACTTGCTAAAGTCAGCAGACTTGCTTTAACTCTAGCAGACGCAACCATAACTACTTAATAGCCTGCTTCAGAAGCCTCTCACAATATTATGCTGTTATGCAAGATTATCTTACTCATCTTCCCATTTTACCTGTGCTTTGTTATCAAACACTTCTTGCCAGACCATGTATCCTTTGTTATAGGAGGAAACAATGTCCAAAATCCTAGAATTTAGAAATAAGATCACGTTTGTGAACTTCAGTGAAATCGGTACAGACACAAGAAGTAGCAATATATTCTACACCAAAGGCCTTTCCCAGCACTGCATAGGGGACCAAGAAAAAAGATTTTTTTTCTGGTTTGGGCCTTCTGTGCTCTGCCTCAAAAAGCATGTTCCCCCATGCATAAGGGTAGTCTGTGCATTAACACAAACTGATGTTCAGAACTACCAGCAACTCATACACATATCTAAATGCATGTTATTTAAGACCAAGAGAATTAAATGGCTGCAAAAACCTTAGGACATTTCCTCCCCACCTTGTGTACCAACATTACAGCAGATACATGGTCTGAGACATCTAATACGTCCAGAGTGTGCATAGAACTAACTTACCTATTCTTGCGCCTCACATTTTAAAGCTGTTGACTTCACATTCAGTGTATTTAAAATACAGGAAAGTGGATACTCCCCAATACGTAGCAATTTTTGAAAACAGTATATCCTAACCTATGTCAGCTTCAGTATCTGCACCTCAACACCACCCTCAAACAGTGCCTGTAAAAAGCTAAGCAAGAATTAAAAAAACAACATACTTCTGAATGTAGTAAGATTCCAGTTTAGCATAGTCAGTGCCAAGTCCTTGCTTTTTCATGAACTCTTTGACATCAGGGTTAGATTTCCTTAAATAACAACAACAAAATTAATTAATTAAAACCACACAGAATAATTTTGTTTTGTTTTAAAGCAGATTTCCCAACCATTTCCACCTACGTACAGCACACTAGCTGATGATGCCTTAGGCACACCATTGCCTGGATTGCACAACAGAGCAGCAAACTGACACGACTTAGTTTTTTTGAAACAGTTTCATCTTCATCTGGGGTAAATCCAATAGTCCTGCTTCTCTGGTAGAATTACTGAAGTGCCTGTTCTGAAGCAGCCTTTAGCAGGCTGCTTTAAACTCCTAAGAGCTCTGGGGTTCCTGGCTTCTCTGTGACTTTTTGTGAAGGTTGCCAGCAGGTCAAGAAACTGAGCAGCTATAGATAGTACCAGGGGATCTGAGGGGGTTACATCAAGCATTTAGGAAAATGCCCCCAAAAGCAAACCAACACTTTTCTGATAAAGCATTTGTCAGAAATTTTCTTTTTAAAAATTAAAGCAATTGCTTTAGTGTTCAGATCTGATGTTTCACGAGAACATCCAAATACTAACAAGATCAATTTGAATACTCATCCAATTAGATCTGCTCCAAGTTCTCTATTATTAGTTACTGTAGCAGACTCTACACTATTCAAACTACAACCACAATAGTAAAAAAAATACGACCAGCTGAAGAACTCTATATGCTATAGAGAACTCTATTACTATAGAACTATTACTATAAGAACTCTATTACTATATGCCATACAACTTTTACAAGCACACAAGAGTAAGTACTGTAATACTTAATGTTAGCAGATTTTCTGGAAGGCAGAACTCAGTGGAAAAAAACTGCTTTTCCTCTAAAACAAAGCATTTAAATGTTAATTATCTTATATAGTACTTTTCTATGATGCTAGTTCTCTTTCCTGCCAAGTTGATTTTCATAAAGAAATCCTTTAGAGTACCTAAACATTTGTGAAGTTAGTAGCAAAAGCAAAATTTTGCACATCCTTGTTTGTTGAGGATCACAAGCACTCTGCCTGGAAATAGTTACAGAACTAGGAGTGGGGATCTTTGGGTAAAGCAGTGAAAACTGTTCCACACAACTGAGTTCCACAACTGATCCATTTAGGCAGGTTTAAGAAGCACTATATATTTACTCTTTGAACTGTCACCATACCAACAATTGAAGTTCACTTCATCTCCTCCCAAATGAATGTATGCATCTGGAAACACACTGCTGATCTCTTTGAAGAATTTAGTCATGAAGTCATAAGTTGTATTCAAAATCGGATTTACAGGTCCAAAGGACCCAGTTGGCTGTTCTTCATTGTAACAAGGGGTGAGAAGGTCTTTTTGACCTAATAGAAACAATTAATAGAGGATATTCAGTTCCATTCAGTAGTTTGTATGCTAACTTTGCTAGCAGGAAGAGGCAGCTACCTATATTAAAAAGGTTAATATTCATGACTTAAGTGCTTGCCTATTCTAAGTATAATCAAATAGAGGTGGGAAGAAATAACCTGACAAAAGCTGAAGAACCCTTTAGCTGGAAATCAGGACTGTGACTTTCAGATTTGTGATTTAACACACATTAACTTATGGAACATGTCATTAAACATAGCTTCTGGATGACTACTTGAATAAAAAATTTTAATGTATTTAGGAAGGAAGCCAATTACAAGGAAGACAAATAAAATGAGTGTGCTCCAGGGGCCTCTCCTCTTTTTATTACTCTGCTTTGTTAACACCTAAGTAGGTGGGAGCTATATGGCTTGGGACAGATGTCCTACCCTGGTCTGCCACGTATTTACCTCTACACAAGAAAGGAAGGCTAGACAGACACCAAAACTAAGCACTAGTTCTTGAGTCAAGATACCTGAAGCAACATGAGCCAGGATATCAAAATAGGGAAAAGCTTATTATATGTAGGTTGGAGATTCCCAAGTCTAGTTTATTTGGTAAAATGTGGTTGCAGCAGCAGCACTTTCCTGGCTGCTTGTTTCCTACTCTAAGCACATTTTCCCCAAACAGGGCCCTAGAGGTAGATTACTTCAGCTACTCTCTTCACATGCCGTAAGACTTCTCAGTAATAACTTGAATTTGAACGTAAACAAAGCATAGTTACCCAGGTTCATAGGCAAAACCAAGCCTGGCCCCTGTGCATCATGTTAAAAAAGCTATTCAACAAGTAGCTATCAGGAACAATTGATTTTAGTCAAGGGAGCTGAACCTTGCTCTTAATATGAATGTAGACTCTCTCATGTATCACCAGGCGAGCTGCTGACTTTGCTATTACAGAGCCTTAAGAAAAGACCACGTGAGATGAAGTCTTAGAAAGAATGTTCAGAAAAATTAGTTTTTGCCTTGTTCTTTTCCTTCTCATTTTAAATTTGTGAGAAAGAGCCATCTTCCAGCATTGTAGCCACATCCCCACTGGATGAGCACAACATATACCCCATGGTTAAAGCTAAAGCTATGAAGTGCTAGAAAAATCTTCACTATTTCCAGTTTGGCCAGAACCATCTTAACATTAACTGCAGTGAAATCACAGTCAGTATGCTTTGAATTAAGGCAAAAAATTGCTTAGTCCTTGAGTACACTTAAACACCACCACTTTCAGGATTTGATTCTCGTATCAAAAGAAGTATTACTCTGAAACCCAGAAGACAGAGTGAAGAGGCATCCAGCTTTGCTGTGTTTTTTACACTGGCAGATTACCAGTTTACTAGTAGACAGAAACGTCAACCACTTTGAAAGAACCTTTCCAAAGCAGAAAACTCTATACTAGAGACAGCAACTCAGTATTTCTAGCCACTGCCGTATTAATCTAAACTCAAGAGTACTGGATGGGGGAGCAACAACAGGAAGTCTAAGGCAGACAGGATATTATCTGTGCGTCACACACACATCCAGCACAAGAAATATCAGCTTTCTCCACTCACCTTAGTTCCTCTAAGACATAAACGTCATGACCATCACCAAGCCTGCCCCTTGCTTGTCTCTTATCCAGGGCCTCCCAGGGCACTTAAAAGGCTGCTTTTCAACATTGTATTTGCTTGCTGCACCCCACTTAGCACAATATCTTAACCATTAATACTTTTTTGGACATACCTTTTCCCCAAGACTGTGTGTGTCCTGGGGTATCAAACTCTGGGATAACTCTAATGCCTCTTAACCGGGCATACTCAATCACGAGACGGACATCAGAAGGAGTATAGATGTGGTTATAGGAGTATGCTCCCTGTAAAGTATTCACATTTAGAGGCAGTTTACAGAATGTTATACCAGCAGCTCACAAAATTGGGATTGAAGTGTTATAATTTAGACCACAGAGCAGTTTTACAAGTTGTTCTTTTCTGGTTTATCGCATGTGCAGCTGCACTTGACAGAACTTTCCAAAGTGAGAAAACCAAAACACAACCACTAAAGTTAACTCCTTTTCCCACACTAAACTAAATCTGAGGAGACCATCCTTTCCTCCTTAGCTCACAGTTACTGAAGAAAACAGAAAAGCTAGTTTCTATTCCATCAGACTTTCTGAAAGATACATTTTTCAGCTCTTCTGTACAGAGGCAAGTTAGTTTTCCCTACCACCTCTGCATCATCAATTCTGAAACGTGGGGCCCTTGCTACATGACATGCAAGACTAATGGAAAAATTCTGCCGAGTCAGAAAAAATAGTGTCTTTTTCCAACACCTCTGGCTTGACAGGTTTGATACAGTGACCAATTTAGTATCACAGCACATCTGTTTTGTGATGCTGAACTTGAGCGTTATTCCATTCCAATGCAGCCAACAAATGTGACAAATGAGCCAGTCTGCTGCAGTTTGGTGAAATGGATGCTTGCCAAAGAGCCAAACTACATCATGACTCCTCATGATTAATAGCATCTTAAGCTTCCATTTATCTGGAAACAGTTTCCACAGTTGAGTTACTCAAAAAAGATAATGGTAAACAAGAAGCTTTTCAAAAGGCTATTAAGACAAACGCCGTCTCCCTCTCGAGCTGTCAGTGGGGAATTAGACAGAACTCCACAGCCTGGTACTAGGAAAAATAATCTGCCTGTACCATGCAACATTTACAATTTCAAATTATAAAATTATTCATGGTGTCTGCTCAAGCATTGCCTACATAATTTTCATGAGGGTCAGACTCCAGCAAGGGTTTTAAAACAGAATAACAAATCTTGCGCTTAGACTCAGTCTACTTAATTATTCATGCTTGATTTGGCTACTACTGTACCATGACTGAACAAGAACCTCATGATTGCTTTCAGTAATTAACAAAATCTGCTGTGAATCTGGAAATACAGAGATATATCACACTATAAATGTTTTAGAAAACAATCTCTCACTTTTGGACCTTTTACAGACATGTTATGTTTTGTAAAGTTAACTAGATCTCAGACAGGGCAAAAGTACTAATACTACAGTGGTTCTAAACCTAGAGCTGACAGGAAAATCTCTTACATTTGTTTGAGTGGCAGGAAGTCTACCAGTTAAATAAAAGAACAGAAATCCAAGCAGTGTTCACCATAGCAACTTATTTGCATACCGCTACTGCTTGAAGACCTGCAAACACCAAGGATCACTGTCACCAGCAAATTTGCACAAGAAAAGTTAGGAAGGTCATTTACCATGCATCCACCAAGGAAGAGTTGCACATAGACACTCAGGTAGGATCCCAAATTTGGACTTGCTGGTTGCTGGTCCTCTGGTACTGTTTCACTATCAGTCAAAGCATATGTATTCTGGCAGGCTCTGGAGTTTATTTTAATGAAACATGCCTGATTTCTGCCCTCCCACCCTGCTCCAATGATGTTTACTCACCTTGTCACTTAACTCAGGGAAATAAATGCTCTGGTAAGGGAATGACTGATCATCTACTATATGCCAGTGGAGAACGTTGAACTTGTTAAAAGCCATGGCATCCTGTAACAAATAATACAACACAGTCTAGTTAAGCGCCTCACTCACAGAAAACCCTTGTGAAAATGATGGTCTTTTACCAGTATATCCTGCATGCCTAAAGCAAGAACAAAAAAATCCAACAAACAAACAAAGCCAAAACAAAACCAGAAGAAAAAGAATACCATATTTCACAAATCCTAGAATCATACACCAAAAATACCCAAGCTTGTTTATGCTACTATGGCTCCATTCCTCTGCCATCTATTTGCACCACTCCTGTCAACAGTCATGCTACACTGACTGGTAGAAGGGGATCTGCTACAAATGCTTATTAATTTTTTCCACTTCAGAACATATCTGGGTAATTCTCTTTGCACCATTTCAGCTTACAGAAAAACTTATACTTTTCCTCTTAAATACTTTGAAACTTGAAAACTAAACAGCATGAGTTTTCTACTATTTGGTACATCCCTACCCATTACTAGCTTCTGCAGAATCCAATTTCAAACGCATGCAAAATAAAACATGCATTTTTCCAGAAGATAGTGTTCCTCTTGTATTTTCAGTCAGTACAGTGTCAGTACTCTCCTTTTGTGAACTTGAAGATAAATGCTAACTACTTATTTTAGAATTATGACTCCAGATGGACAGTTACACACATACCCCGAGTCATGCAGGTTTATTAGTTACTACAAGTACTGTGTGCTGCATGCAGACAAAATAAGTTCTCTACATTGTTCATGACTAATTGCAACATAGTTGCTTCCAATCCTTTTCCGCAAAGCAATTATTTCCGCCCCTACTCATTCCTTTTTTTTCACCAAGCTGTGTTTAAAGAAGTGACAAATCTCTACAAAAACCCCCATCAAATCCAAACAAAGACTTACATTTTGTCCATTCCCCCCAAATTATCTTGTCTGTTTTATTAGACAGCATAAGTTTTAATTACCAGATGTCTTCATTCATTTCTATCAAATACCATCTTTCCATATAGAAACCTGTATCTCCTGACCTTTACCTCAGCTACTCCTTCCTCAAGGAAAATGCCCTTCCTGGAAATACAGTACAACAGCTGAACACAAATAAGAAATATACTTGAACTGCTGCCTTAAGCATCTAATTACCACATGTACTGCTACTTTTTATTAGGATAGTCTGGATTCAAGCAGGCACAGAGGTGGGAAGAAACACACACTTATTCTTAAATCAGCAAAATAACATTTAATGTAGCTCTGGAAAAGTATTAAGTGCCACAGACATAATTTAAGGAAACAAACCAGTAACAACAGTTACAGAAACACAGCAGTGGTTGGATGTCTCAAAAGTAAAGTTACTTTTTGGGCACTGTCTTTTAGAAATGACAACAAATACTGACACAAGTAACTACTTGACTCTTTGAAGCACCCTGGCTGCAAATGGAACGCAAGACAAACACTACCTGCTGAACAGGGACTGATCTAAAAGGAAAATACAAGCGGTAAATACCCATGGAGGGGCAAGTTCTGAGCATAGTTTAAGGACCTCAGAAATGAAGACTGGTTTTACCTGCACTCTCTTTCTGCCCATCTTAAGCCTGCTCTGTAGAGTTCTGCAACACGAAAGGGAAATTTCTGACACTATTTCATCTTGGAAAAGACAAGAAATTGCATATTCCAGCACTCAAAGGTTTCTTCATTTCAACCCACCAAATAAGCCCTGCAACAAGGATTTCAACAGCCAAAAAGGGGAGTTAAAAACAAAAAGCCCCAAAGCTATGATTACACAAATTTATCACCTTCCCATCAAAGTGGGAGCATGCAGATCTTTGTGTGCTTACTTAAGCTTTTTTTTTTTTTTTTTGGGTTTTTGTTTGTCTGTCTGTAGTTTGGTTGGTTTTTTTCTTTTTGAAAGGATGCAGTGAAAGAAACCAGTAGCTTCCAGTGAACATTTCCAACTTTCCCGCTTGCTCTGTACCACTGAACTAACTGGCTCGCTCTTAGCAGTCTAAGAAAGGACTGCCAAAACCTGGTTATTCAAAAGACTGGAATTTTCCTGAAACCACTGGCACTGAAGCTAGGACTTGCAAGGTCTCCCATGTATTGCTTGGTGACAAGTCAAGTGTCTCAAAACATGCTTCCAGGAAATCTGAGCTGGTTTAGGCAACAGAAAATACAGAAAGTCCAAGGTACCACAAATCCCAGCCTCCTTTACAGATTCACTAATCATGAGTCTGCACATCCAACTGCTCTCCAGTGTATGTTCTGACCTTCACTTAGCAAAGTTCAAGCTGTCCTTTTAGAAGTAAGCCAGAGGAGGCAGATTCTCCTTTCATACCAGCTCCAGCTGCTTTCAATGGGCAAAACACAACAACAAAAAGCATTTATTATTAATGATATAAAATCACGCACTTACCAGGTTTGTGAGAATAGATTTCACTGGTAAATAATGTCTTGAAGAGTCTAGTAAGATTCCTCTATGAGCAAATCTCGGGAAATCATCAATTTCAGATTCATTGACAAGAAACTATGAGAACAAGATTTAAAAATTAGAATTCCCATTTTATTTTCATCATACTTACTTTTCAGCCTGTTAACAGCTTTCCAAAAATAATTTTCTGAAAAAAATATTTAATGAACCTAGTAGCTATGCTGTTTCTAGAAAAGCACCTCATAAGGAATGTGGTTGTCTTATCAGAACTGTGGTTTAATAGCTATACTTACACTTCCATAGTCATCTTCATGAACCAATTGGCTGAAGGTTTCCAAACCTGGGAAACAAAAAAAACAAGAAAGGAATCTGGAGTATAAACCAGTACTTGTCCTTCAAGTTTTAGTTAAAAATAGGACCATAATTATTTACAGGCATTCACACAGATAAAGAAAATGTAGCTGAGTTTGTTTCTTTTCAGCAATTTCCTTAATTGCTCAAGTACCACAGTTAAATTCTAAAGAGAGAACCATTCAAACTCTACCTTATACACAAATACTGAATATTAGCACTATAGCTCAGCTGTACCAACTTAACACTTGAATAGTATGGAAGTTACTGAGTGTAAGGCAGGAATTTCTCATGTTGTCATGCATCTATACCTGTCATCTGTGGAACTGGTGAAGTTTCTAATTGAGCATGAAAAATTTGCTAATTTGGACTAACATTCCAGTAAGCACAGCAGACTGAAACTTCAGCATTATGGTCTTCTTAGTGATGTGTCCACCATGTTCAATCATTGCATTGTAGATCAGAGAGCTTTTTAGTACCCGTGATTTAATTCGTCTGACTGATTTCAGGCACAGCAAGAACACACTGATAGCATGCCACTGGATCTGAGATGCCAAGCGCCCAGACTGAAGGTGTGACCAACACATATATGTGCACCCTTTCAGCCTCTCTGCCCAAGCATACTTCCCATGAAGGACTGAATGAGGACAAGGCTCAGTGGTCAGCTGGTTCTTGTTCACCATGGAGTTTGTATAAACCCAAAACAAATAGCTCTATAGGAAAAGTATCAGCTTACCTCTTAAAGCACCCCATACCTCATCTGCTTTCAGTATAGCCACAGGCTCAGTTACAGTTAAATGATCTAAAGAAAAGAAAGAAGTTATTCCTGAAGAAAGCACGGACTGACAGGATGATGCTAACAGGTATTACAGATCCTTCAAGTGACACATTTCTATTGATTAGAATTTAAAAAATAAATGCTGTTTTTAACGGCAATACTGTGCAGCTATTTTTAATTCATGTCCTCCTGAAATAATGCAAGCTACTAGCCAGAGAGTCAAGAGCTAATCAGTACAATGATGAAACAAATATGGTGCTTAATAATAGCAATGTCAATGGTACATGGGCCAGAATTTCAGCCAAGTTTAACCCAGCTGTCAGTGGTGAGACTGGCACACTGGAGGGATGGGATGTCATCCAGAGAGACCTCGACAGGGCCAGTGCAAACCTCAAGAAGTTTATGTGGATCTTTGAGCAACCTGGTCTAGTGGAAGGTGATCTTGCCATAGCAGGGGAGCTGGAAACAGATGATCTTTTAAAGTCTCTTCCAACTCAAAATATTCTGTGATTCAATGGAAACACAGCAGATGATAGTTCTGCATTTAAGACATAGGTGATAAGGGCTGGGTAACTAGGCCAGACCTAACTGCAAAGTTTACTTCTTTTACCTTCTTTGTATATAGATTCTGCTTACATATTTTTTTAGAGATATAGCTTGTCAAGTAATATTGTTAGGTGCTTCGTATAATGGTTTAATGACAAAGAGGAAAAAACCCCAAACAAAGCCTAAAACAGACCCTACCATCTAACGAGCACATGTACAGGGCAGCAAGATCAAGTAAGGTAAGTTAAATGAAGCATGCTATCTGAAGGTGTCCATAACAGTCCTCCTTTAAGTTCAAGTACTGAAGTACAGTACAAAGGACTGTATGAAAAAAAAAAAAAACAAAACCAAAAACAAACCAAAACCCAAACCCAAAATATTTTGGTTTTCCATTTAAAGCGATTCAGTAAATTTAAGAATTTTAGTGAAGAAATAAATATCTTCTAAATCCATTTTTTTAAATTCCATACATATATAAAAAAATAAATTCTATCTACAAATCTATAGGTTTAGATTATTATTTAAACAGCAAAGCAATAATAAGCCGACCAGAGTCCCACACTCAAAGCAGCAGAGAGAAAAAATCCGGAGTAAATTGCTGTTCAGTGATTTATCAGGTCTGCCTCAGAATGAAAGAACAGTTAGATAAGATACACAGTTAAAACATTTATCTCAATTACCAGACAAAAGCCATTCAGTAAATGAGGGAAGTACCTCAAGTTTCCATTTTAACCTAAGCACACATTGCTTATACTGGAATTTCTGGGTGAGCAAGAGAACTTAGAAGACTACTGGAATCTCCACAGGTCTTTCTGTGCTAATTTGTAGTTCAGTCAGGGATTTATTTCTGAGACAGCAGACTTTTTTTCTGAACATATAACATATCTTAAATGAGTGCAGAACAAGTGTTTTATGGCTATTTGAAACCTTTTACATAAACAGGCAAGAAGGGCAGATAACTTGTACTTTGGGTACATATCTGATACTCTTGCTATAGGATATAGTCTATAGTCACTGACTCATCCATGCCATCTCTATTAAGAAAAGGAGTCAAACTGCTCAATCCAGCAAATGACTAATAACTGTGTATTTCAGCATATGCCCTCTGAGCAAACAGAAAAGTAAAACCTTGCTGAAGTCTGGAGAGCTCAGGTTACTACATGAGGAAAACTCTTATGTTATTTGTAACAGAAAACTCCTTTTCTACAGCAGAGGGAAAAACTGACAGTTCTGAAGAGTGGAACCAAAAAATCACAGGATCTAACAGATGAGGAGAACCAGTTTTGCTTAAAGTTCACAAACCCATTTTAAGTTCAACTAGTAGTAAATATAACCAGTATTACCAGTATATAACCAGTATAATAGCCAGTGGCAGAGAATTTCTAAAGTGTTAGCAGTTTTGCTGCTCTACCTCATATGCATTGAAATAAATGACAAACTTGCATGCAAAACCCAACAACTTGGCTAAATGAACTAAAAAAAATATAGTAAATTTAAAATCAATGCATTCTATTACAAGCTTGGGGGAATTAATCCTGCTACAGATGTATGACCTTAAGATTAAAAGGATTTTTTTCTAAGGATCTGTATCCTGGATACTAAACAACTGCCTTGTACAGTACAGAAGATTATCCCAGGACAGAACTAGATGAATTGAATATTCTGAATTCTGAGCTAGCCTGCCCAGACAAAAAGAAATACTCAGTTTATCCTTATTTCTGTTAAACTTCTCTGGTGACTAGGACTTGATTTTACAGTACTTCTCCACTCTGGAATTCTGTTACAGAGCTAAAGAAGCAGAGCAGAACAAATCCAACACGACCACCCTGTTTTAAATCCCTTCTTATTTCTGCTGATAGGAGTGTATTTATAACACTGCAAGATGAAGAGAAAGTTCAACGGGTACTTTCTGGTTTTCCTGACATAACAGAAATACCGTGTACATAAGCCATTGTAGGTAGCTTTAAAATATAGTTATTTCTAAGGATAGCAGATTAATATGTAAATCTGGCCTTCAACACCCTGTACTGAAAGAAGGGATGATCTCCTGACTACAGAGAGATCTCACCATACATAACTGGGCAATGCATGGCAAAATACCTCCGACTCTTAATGACAGCTACTAGGAAGGGTAGCAGCAGGTAAATGAACTGCATCCTAGTTAAACTGCAGAAATCAGAGGCTACCCTTCTAACCAGCTTTATGATTCACTGCGGGCCGAGATCCCCACAGCATGAAGAGCAAGGCTTGTCCTCCGGTCGGTGCTGTTGTGAAATCCTCCTGAGCGCCACCGTGAGCCTGTGGTTTGCAGTTCCCTAAAAAACACTCCATCTGCTGACTTCGACACCGGACACGACTGGGGCACAAGCGCCGAGGATGTGAGCAGTGGAAGGAGATCGACACGCGGTGCTCGGCTGCGCGCGGTACTCACAGGCCTCGCTGGAGCCGAGGTGCGGGTAGCTGTGACAGCCGGAGTGCTGGGACTCGATCACCACCTGCAGCTGCAACAGCTCGGGCGCCGCTCGGCCGCCGAGCGGCCCGCGGCTCCGCTTCTGCCAGCGGGACTGTCCGAACATGTACTCGTAGTACCTGCCGGAGAAGCACAGGCGCCGCCGGGGCCCTGAGGTAACCGCTCCCGCCGCCGGGCCGCCGCCTGCAGCCCCCACCCCGCGTCCCTCCGCCACTCACCTGCGGAAGGCGTCCTGCAGCAGATCGCAGGCCGGCCCCGCCGAGGAGCCGGCGCCGTGCAGCAGCTGGAAGCGGTCGGGGGCCAGCTGCAGCTGACGGCGCGAGGTGCGCACCCACTGCGGCAGTGGCCACAGCGAGTCCTCGGGGCCGGCGTCCGACGCGTCCCCCCACTCGGCCGGCTCCGGCCCGGGTTCGGCCCGCGGGGCGCCGTGGCGAAGGCTGGTGCTCACCAGCACTGCAGACACGAGAAAGAGCCCCGCCAACAGCCCGGCCAAACCCATGGCTCTGCCCATAGGCCCGCAGCAGCAGCAACAGCAGCAGCTCGCCGGCCCGCGGCCACCAACTCGAAAAGCGGCTCGGCCCCGCCTCCGCCATCACGAGGCTGAAGGGGGCGGGCTTCACGGGCGAGCTGCAGCGCCTGCCTGCGGGCGGGGCGGCTGCCGGAGAAGTGGCGGCTGCCGGAGCGGGGCCGCGCCTCCGGAGGGGTGTTGTCGCTCGGGGACATCGTTCGGTCCCCGCGTGAAACCGCCCGGGGGAACAGCGAGCGAGCGCCGCTGGGCCCGACGTTCTGAGCGGTTTCGTTTCTGTATGGAAAGGTCGCTGCATTCTTATGAAGGGGAAATTAACGCATCTCTTGTACTGACGCAATTTCAGTCTCAGGGGAAATCACTTTTTAACAGACTGAAGACCATGTTATAAGCCATAGTGTGAATAAACAGAAGGCTGAGTTGCAGTGAAGTATTTCAAGCTTTAACCAAGCAAACTAGGTGTTTTGATGTCTCAATACAAATTTTGGAAAGCTATTATGAAGTGTTCAGAAGGCAAATCAAGTTTTTGAAAGCTAGAAGGCACAGTGAGGAGGAATTCAGGCTTTAGGCCAGCTCTAATTGAATGGTTAATGTGCGGTAACTCTGAGGTGTCATGGCTGTGGCTTTGGCTGAGGCAGCAGTTCAAACCCTAGAGATGGGGGAGCTGACACCTGTATGCTGTTATTGCAGTGTGACTGAGGAGCTAGTCAGCCGTGGCTCCCTGGGCAATGTAGAAGGGTAACTCTGTAGTCACGTGGTCTGGGTTACAAAACAGCCTCTTAATTAAAAAAATTAAATAAATAGCTTGTCTCCATAATGAAGGATCCATCTGTTTGCAAAGAACACGTCTTGCTGTAGAATTACCAAGAAGCAGTAGGTAGGGTTTATCCTCTTTCAGCCTATGTCCCTTTGAGCGTTTGTGGGAGCAGCTCTTCTTTCCTTCAGGAAGGCTCCCTGGGAGATGCTGGTGGTTTGTTCACGTAGTGAATCACTGCAGGGCTGGGCTGCACAGCAGTTTAAGGGATGAGTCCCAGCTGTCCCCAGCACTGCTCTTGGTCACACAGTCAGATTTATGTGATCCGGATCCTGGACTCAGCAGGTCCAGGAAGCTGATCTAATCTCACCCCCTGCCAAACAAAAGTGATGGTACACTAGGAACAGGGGGAATAAACTGCAGGATGAGAGGATGGTTGGCACTATGCCAGGCCTGTTTAGACCATGAACTGCACCTGAAGGGAATGAATCAAAACACACCAGTTTTGTTATGTTAGTCACTGTGTAAGCTAAAATGCTAAATCGTAAATTAAAACTGCTTTGTTAATTGTAAGCTAAGATGTTAGGTTATCAATTAAGACCTCTCTGTTGAGAGCAAGATGGGCAGGTGCGGCCTTGGGTATGTATAAAACAAGGGTAATCTTTGAAGATAAGGAAGGAGTGACCAAGACAGATGGGGCCAGTTCTTCAAGATAAGGAACAAATCAGAACTAACTGACCTGAAACACAGACACAGTTGTTAAGTAATTCACAAGAATTTTTTGCACATGTGCAAGCACAGAGGTCAATCAGTGGACACAGAGAGGAAGACTACAGGCGACCACCAGAGACCCCTCCAGATCACCACTTAGCAAGGAAGTGCATGTGTAATTAAAATGTGAATATTACAATTAGCTCCAGGAAATCTAGTGAATATGTGAAGCATTTCCCAGAAAAGTTGTAAATATGCATAAGTTTGTTGTATGTATGGATGCTGCTTGTAGACTCCAGGCATGCTCACCTTTGCAAAATGATTCTTGTGTGCATCCAGTGCTGCAATAAGGAATGCTTGCTTTCTAAAACTACAAATCGAGTCTTACAGAGTTTCTTCAACTGTCTTTTGTGGTAACAGCTGGATGTGCCCATCTGTCAAGCTGTCTGATGCAGGCTATACATAGCAAAATGTTACCTAATCTTGTCATGCTGTAAGTAAAAAGCAATTCTGTATTATGTGATACCAACCAAGCACACTGCACATAATGCCTGCATATATGGCACTCCTACGCACCAGCATGCTATGAGATATGTGGAAATGGCAGTGCAGTCTTTTCTGGCCCTCCCAGGGGCCAGGCTGCACTGCGTGAACTGGTCCCATCTGTCTTGGTTACTCCTTCCTTATCTTCAAAGGTTACCCTTGTTTTATACATGTCTCAAGGCTGCACCGCCCCACCTTGCTCTCAACAGAGCAGTCCCAATTTATAACCTAACAACTTACAATTAACAGAGAGGTTTTAATTTACAAGTTAGCATTTTAGCTTACACAGTGACTAACATAACAAAACTGGTGTGTTTTGATTCATTCCCTTCAGGTGCTACACTTTGCTGTTCAAGTAGTGGCAGAGGTTTTTGCCTGTTAACATACACCCTTCCCGCTGCATGATGTTACTGTCTTCTTAACTGTGCTGACTCAATGGTTCATGTTGCCTTCCTCTAGCCATCTTTTTAGGCATATTTAGAAAATCGGGATTATTGCATAGGTTTCTTTGGCACAAATGAGAGATCAACAAACTCTGTTGGGAAAGTAGAAGGCAAAGATAAGTGAACAAAGTTGCTGGGAGCTGTAAGATACTAAATGAAGACTGCTGTTTACAAATAAGTGTTAACCAGCCTGGCCATCACACTTGATGGTGGCTGCAGATGCACTAAGTATTTTTGCTTAGAGTTCTCTTTTTAGTGGTTGTAGCTTTGTTAGAGCAAGACTATTCTATACCAGTTGAGTACACTGATTTATTTGTTACCTAATAAATACTCACCTATTTATTATTGACGATCTTCAAATAAGCTATTCTGTGCACATAAAACTAATTAAGTAATTTCTGCGTTTGTTTTTCTTTCTCTAGGTAGATTTTCTGATGATGAATAAAGACAGCATGTAGTCTTTCCTTGTGTAAGTCCATGAATATAGTTTCTTTTACCCATTTGTGTACTGGACAAACTTGTGGAACTTAGTATCTCTGAGACAGCTACCTCTCAGGCAGTTTTGCTTGAGCCTTTTCACTGGGATTTAAACATTTCAGGGTGTGACAGTGGAGTAGACAGACATGAATGTGTTATCCTCATTTTCTGAGGAAACCTAATGGTGGTCTTTGATAACCACAAACAATCTGAGTTTGCATTAGCCTTTTTAGACACTATTATGTAACCCAGTTTAATATTGCATCTAGGGCCTGCTTCTAAGCTCACACGGAAGAAGCAGAGGATAAGCAGGGAGCTTTAGAACTGAAGAAAATCTGACTGCAGACTACAGTCCTCTAGTATGTAATCTTCAGAGGCCTGCTTATTTCAGTGGGATTTTCACTGTGCATGGCAGACTAATGAAACAGCACGGCTGGAACTGTAATAGTTTCCACATGTGCACAAGGAGAAGAAATATCAATGCGATAAATGCTCTTTAAAAATAAATAAGTAATTAAATTTTAAAAGCTTTAGTTGATCCAGGAGGCATATCAAGGGGAAGTTCAAAAGCAACAAAGAGGCTGGACTAGTACTGCAGAGAGGTGGAATGGAGTATAAGGTTAGACAGCAACAAGCTGATGAGTGTTTGGGCTTTTGCCCCTGCACTTTCTTGGTAGGGAATGAATGCAAGGTCTGGAAGATCCCAAGCATACACAGATGATGTGCTATACGCACATTTAAATTGTTATTAAAGGCAAGAACGTTACAGGCTCCATGGCCAGATGCATGTTTTAGTTACCTTGTCTCTTATGAACCTCATAACCACACCCTATGACCACCCAAAGAGCTTTCTTACATTTCCCCCTCCCTAAACAAACACAGCATGCCCCCTCTGCCGTGTGAATGAAAACCCTTGTGTCAGTGATGGAAACACATCCACGTGCACTGGCAGAGCAAATGGTTCCTTATGTTCTCAGAGGACAGTGGAACACCAATGGAACGTATTTTATGTGGTTGATATTCCCTATTAGCTTGTGGGGAGGCATTCATGATATAAGGACTTTCTTAGTGGAAGTTATTAGCAGAACATGTAAGTGGCAGGATGTGGCATGGTCATTTCCTTCACATGAAGAATATGCACTGTGGGATTTAATTCTTGAGTAATTTTTATATCTTTTACAGAATTACTAGTTGTCTCTAACTTGCCTTTTTTAGAGAATCAGATATGGATTTTGGCAGTGGAGGAGACAGGCAAGATCATACGTAATAAATAGAATAAATGTGGATGAAGCAGGAGTCTAGGAAGGAAGGAGTCTTTTGCAGCTCTCTGTAGAAATAAAGAAATAAGGCCGTAATAGTTAGGAACAGCGCTAGAGGAAACACTTCACCTGAGACATTTTAACCTCACTTGTGTAAGGAGGCTTTTACAATGGAAGTACATTTCAGGTAAGAGGTACACCATGTTTTCCATACTCATTACAGTGGGATAAAGTGTCATAATTTTGTTAGGTTTTCGTTTTTAAATTATAGGTAGGCTGGTACCTCACGTGATAGCTAAGACTTAAGTGATAACAGATACCATTATGTTTCTAGACTGTACTGTGATTAGCAAATACTGTTTTAAAGTATCTGTGAATTGCTTATGACTTTATACCCCTAACTCATAGGACAACCTGGGAAAGCAATGAGAGTATTTCTCAAAGATCACTATGCTCCGGTCCCAACTTAACGTCTTGAATGTGAAAATCTATCATTCTTTTTACTTGACATGTCCTATAAGTTTGATTTCATGCTCCTGAGAGGAATGGATTTTGATTTTTTTTTTGTTGTGGACTTTCTGCTTAGGTTGTAAACTGTGTAGAATGGGAATACATTCTTATGTATGCCGGTAAAGACTTACACAACTTCATAGCTTATGAAACGATGAAGTTGTGCTTCTACTAGAAGCCTAGTGAATGAGTGCTAGAAGTATTATTTTGCATTTTTATAGAAATTTTTAAAAACTCAGAAGTGGAAACATGAATCATTATTCAGATAAGGAACCTGTATCCCCTGGTTCTATCAGAGTGGCTTTTCCATTCTCTAAGGTTAAAGTTAAGTGGCCATTAATTACAGCCTAACCCTTTTTTCTGGGTGTTCTAAGGAAAGGGAAAAAAGTGCTACAGTGAAAAATAAAACATGCTATGAATACAGCTGAACTTGACTTTTGCAACAGAATTGTACAGATTCCTTCACACACACATCCCTGTGTTAAATAGGAGGAAAAATCTCCAAAAGCAGTTTTGGACATGAAGGCATCTCAAAGGTTCATCTTGCTAAATAAAATGGTGGAATAGGGCTGGACAGCAGTGTCTTTTATAGGAGGAAGTGGTAAAGCTGATCTCAGTTGTTCCAATTCTGCTGTGGCAATAACAGTCACTTCAAAGTGACTGGAGACCTCTCAGCATTATTTCCAGGTATGCAAAGAAATTTACTATACATTCTCTGCAGCTAACTCTCCTTCGTAACTGAGAAATAACAAAGCGGCAGAGAGGAAATAGCAACTTACTATTGCTAAGTTATTACTTACTATTGCAACTTACTATTAGCCAAGTAACATTCTGTGGCCACTGCAGTCTGGTCAACGCATGGGGATATAAGATAAGCTAAATTCATAAGTTAGCTGAAACTGGCTTAACTTACAAGTAAATGTTTTCACTGATGTTGTAAGCAGTTAATCTGTTCCACTGTGTGAGTAGCAGAACATACAATTTAAGTATGAGTAGTATATATCCTTTGCAGATGGGCCTGCATCTTTACATGCAGTAGCTTGCTTTGTAGGTAAATGACATGGGTACCTCAGCTGAGGCTTGCATACAATGAGGTTTGTGACTGAATAAGGTAGGATGACAATTTTATACTACAAGTAGCTGCTCACATTAATTTCCTATAGGGGAAATTTGTGAAGATTCTGCAGTTTGGAAATAGAATAAACTTCTAGCAGGGAGTCTTTTGCTGCACTAGTCTATTTTACACATGATCTTCTGTATGGTGATTGTATGTCCAGATTTTGCCAGATGTACCTTCTGTTTTATCCTGGCCACTTTGTACGGATTTATTTTAAGAACACCCTGTATATACCAGGGGTGTTCAGGCACCAACTAGATCTAGAAATTTGGAAACCCTTTACAGCCTAGAAATCCTGTGTGCGACCAGAGAGTGACTAAATTATGGGTACAGGACTGGTTGACTTCAAGGATGTTTGTTGGTTGGAGAGGATTTCAAAATGAAAGAAGATTATACAGGAACTGTGTGTGAGTTACACACCGAGAATGCTGGTACTGATGTTGACACACGTAGGTTATTAGGGATGAGAACTAACCAAAACAGGATGTTTAACTGATGTAACTTGAAGAAAACTCACAAGCCAAAGCTACTTCAAACAATAGCAAGTACAGAATGGGTGTACATGCCAGGCACATGATGAGTGTAAGTATGTGAACCAGCTACAAAGCAAACTGTGGACACAGTATAGATAATATCTACATATTATTTTGTAAAGGGAATTGTGGTTTTGGATGCCAGCCTCACTGTGTGTTACTGTCTGATTAGTGTTTTGGTGTTCGCTATGTCATTTGAATACAAGAAAATCTGAATGATTCTGATACTGAGGCAAGTCTATTTAAGCCCCTAGAAGGTATGAAGAACATGTCCAAAGAAAGCATCAGCATTTGCCAGATACATAAATGTCTACTGGCTAGCTACAAAATCTCTGTGGTCTTCTGTTGATTTGTCTTTTTGCTTCACTGCTGTCTGTGAATTCTGAGATTTCGAGCGATGCTGACTCCAGGTCTGGGGATGTTGAAGTGACTGATTCTCTTGTTCTGGTGGAGAGCTGCTGCTTCCAAATAGATTGCTCCAGGGTCTTTAGTTTCATCACCCCTGGTTCTTCTGTCTGCAGTGATTGCAATAAGATATCAGAAGGAGAAAAGACTGAAGCAAGTAAGGGCTCTTGTACGGTCAGTTTTGAGCACTGATTTGTGCCTGATCATTACTTGCTGGTTTCTCAGACCACTGTCCATCACTGCACACACAGTTTGGCAGAGTAGGACATGGTAGAGCAGTTCTGGGTTAGAAGCAAGGTAGTCAGCAAATAAATTACTGTTTTGACCATGGAGGAATATCAGCTGTTCATGCAGAAGGAGAATTTTTTATGCTTCCAGGGCCACTTCCCTGAAGATTTCCAGATCTTTTACCACTGCGGCCCAAACATTCAAGTAGTTCTGGCCTTCTGCTAAATAAAGCTGTCCTGTTTCTGCTGCTCCTTCCTCCTCAGGGGGAGGACTCCTCACACTCTTCCCTTGCTCCAGCATGGGGTCCCTCTCACAAGACAGTCCTCCATGAACTTCTCCAATGTGTCCTTCCCATGGGCTGCAGTTCTTCACAAACTGCTCCAGCGTGGGTCTCTTCCACAAGGTGCAGTCCTTCAGAAACAGACTGCTCCAGTGTGGGTCCCTTCCATGGGGTGCAGCCCTTCAGGAACAGACTGCTCCAATGTGAGTCCCCAGCAGGGTCACAAGTCCTGCAGCAAACCTGCTCCGGCACAGGGTTCCCATGGAGTTACAGCCTTATTCAGGCATCCCTCTGTTCTGGCATTGCGTCCTCCATGGGCTGCAGGTGGAGATCTGCTCCATCGTGGATCTCTATGGACTGAAGGAGGATCACCATGGTCTGCACCACGGGCTGCAGGAAATCTCTGCTCCAGCGCCTGGAGCATCTCCTCCCCATCCTCTTCACTGGCCTTGGTGTCTGCAAAGCTGCTGCTTTCGTATATTCTCACTTCTCTCTGTGGCTGCAATTGGCATTGCACAGTTTTGGGTTTTTTACCCCTTAAATCTGTTATCCCAGAGACACTACCACTGTTGCTGATGGGTTTTGGCCTTGGCCAGGGGTGGTACGTCCATCTTGGAGCCAGCTTGCACTGGCTCTGTCAGACATTGGGGAAGCTTCTAGCAGCTTCTCACAGAAGCCACCTGTCGTGGTTTAAGCCTCTAAAACTCACAAAGTTTTACTCACTCACTCACTCCCCTCTTTTTCTTCCCCCAGTCCCAGGGGGATGGGAAGGAGAATCGAACAAAAATGCAGCTTCCACAGGTTGAGATAAGAACAGTTTAGTAACTAAGGTATAACACAAATCACTACTGCTACCACCAGTAGTAATACAAGAGAAATACAAGGAAAGAGAATACAACTGCTCACCAAGCCCGACCCAGCCAGTGCACCCCCCAGCAGCGAACCCCCCAATGCACCACCACACCCTTCTGGGTCTCTGCTCTCCGTTTTCACATCCTGGACATGACGTGCTGTGGTATGGAATAACCTCTTTGGTCAGTTTGGGTCAGGTGTCCTGTCTCTGCTTCCTCCCAGCTTCCCCTCCTCCCTGGCATAGCATGAGACAGAAAGTCCTTGGTCAGACCAAAACAGTACCAAGCAGTAACTGCAAACACTGGTGTTATCAGCGCTGCTCCCAGGCCCAAAATCAAAAACACAGCGCTGCACCAGCTACCAAGAAAGAGAAAAAATGACTGCTACTGCTGAACCCATGACACCACCCCTGTACCCCACCTATACCAAACCCTTGCCATGTAAACCCAATACACCCAGCTGCAGAGCAGCATTTTTTCAGAGAGGTGAGATTAGGCTGCTAAGATCCCAAAAAAGCATAGCGCATCTACATGAGCAGACTGGTGAATCAGGAAGAGGTGTGGTACAGGAAGGCACCTGCTAATGTATTACGAACCAAAGACAGACCCATACAAAAATAATTGCTGTACATTTGTTTGAGGTTTAATTATTGTTGGAGCACCTTAGTCACTTATCTGTTGCATCACTGTAATAAAATACACATTGAAAAAACAGATCCTTTTACTTCCTTTGCTTTACGCTAGGCAAACTGCCTGTGTGTATAGGCTCTAAAGGGGATTGTTTTCTCGAGAAACACCCTGTTAGCACTGAATATAAACATGATAGAATAACTGAAATGGCCAAGAAACACACAACGTCTGAGGTGTAAAACCCTTGCAAGCTTTATATGTTGGAGGCTTCATCAATAATCGAAAAGCTAATACAGAGAGATTTTTTTGCCTTTTTTTTTTTTTTTTTTTTTTAAATTAACCCTAGCAATGCTACAGAGGAAGAGGGCAAAAACTTTTCCTCCCTTCTGAATCCTTGTCTTTGGCAGCAGGTGGTGCTATGCTCTCACTGAATCAGCGTTTGGCTCTCATTCCCAGGGACATAACCCTGAAAGTAGAACTACAGGCGTGATAGGAACAGCAATTTAGTCTCGTCTGCACCTTTTGTTAGCTGATTAGAGAAGCCGAGCTCCTCCATGCTGTGCATATATGGCAACGTAAATATTGTTTTGTCACTGAAGAAATCCATGCAAGTCAGATGCTGACTTAATGATTACTTGTATTCAGAGTACTTAACATTCTTAACATTCAAATTTACTGATTACAGATTGCAGGATAATAGTAAACTGTGTTCCAGCTTCCGAGACTGGACAAAATTCAGTGCACAGCGGTAAGCTCATGTGCTTCAAGGTCACTGAAAGAATTTTCCAGTAGCAAAAAAGCTAACCTAGCTGTGTTTAGGGAGGCAAGAAAGAGAATGATTATTTCTCAGGATCTGAGTGGATCCTGTTTTCTTCCTGCCTTCCTCCTTGCTTAAACTTTGGATGAGTTCAGTTGCTAGGTACTTAGAAGTTTGATCTCTTTCTCCTAGTGATTTTAGTCTGTGATAAGGCCCCAGTGAACACACACAGTGGTTGCAGGTGCAGTTGCAGTCCTCTAGGGAGGGCTATGCCATGCCTATTGTGATGATATGTCCAATTGTTGGACAGTACAATTCAGTAGGAGAGGATGACAGGCCTATAGGCAGAACTCAGTTCAGGGAGCCTTCAAGAAATTAAAGGATCAGACTAACGGGAAACTCATAAATTTCAATGATGAGAAGTGTGCAGGGGTAGAACAGTCTTGCGCATCAGTACAGGCTGGTAGCTTTGGAGCAGCACAGGGACACACCAGAGAGGCTAGAGTGTTTCACCCATAGGGGCTTTTCAGCTTGGCCACGTAAAGCTGTGGTTGACTTCACCTGCTGTTGGTGTTAGTCCACCCTGTGCAAAAGTCCTTTCCTGCCAATATTCTGATGAATGCTGCTGTGACATAGTGCCAGCTGCAGCAGATCTGTTACACGCTACAATTAAATTAAGTATATGCAGTGATTAAGATGTAAATGTGTGTGGTATCAAAGTTATTGCACACAATACCTAATGATACTGTCTTCTGTCCTCCTTGGACACCCTTAATTAGTTTTAGCTGTGTCTCTTTGCTGCAGCTAGAGAGAGAACCTGCTGTTTCACTGTGGCTGTGTCTTGTTATACTGGGGTAAGTAGCACGCAGGAAAAGCTCACCTGGACATGGAGCAGAGCTACTGCTGTGTTTATGTGGTGCTGGAAGTGGAGTAAGTCTTGTAGGGGAAGTAAAAGAGAAGGAAAAGGCTGTGACACCTAGTGGTCCATTGAGGTTAAGTCCTGTAAGTCAAGTGCTCTCTCAAGAACAGTCATCACCAATCAAGAAAGGGATTAGCAAGAGGGGAAAGGCAGAGGTGCTCTGAAAATGTTTGGGGTTGCTTGTGTTATGACACCTATTTGGTACCAGTACATCCAAAAGATCTTGTAGTGTTGCCCACTAATGTATTCTAGTGTGTTGCCAAACTACATCTGGCGCATTGTTCACTACAGGCAAATTGTTACAGATTTGCTGCTATTTTAAAACAGGACTGTGATCCTGAAAAGCAGCAAACTGCATGCAGGGTAGTCTATTGAGAAGAAAATAATTTAAAGCCTTTTTTTGCAATGTCAAATAGAGCCTCCTTAATGCAGGGTGGAGTGGATAGGAGATATAGAGGAAGGATGTATGAATTAACCTCCTTAGGCTCATTTTATTTTTATCATGAACTTTGATTACGGAAGTGTCATGCTTTAAGGAGCAGTAAAGAAGCCAGTGGATACAAACTCTTCCACTGGTCCTTCTAAAATGGAACAAGAACATGTGTTAGGATTACAGCATGTACGCAAACAGGACCCAGGGTACATATAAGACAGATGCATTTTCTGGTCCAAAAAACATCAGATAGATGATATCCTTTTCTCCTTGGATTTCATGAGAACTGCAAAAGGAATACCCTATGTTTTAGGCAGTAATATGGGTAACTGTATATTGAAAAATCCCCAGAGGGATGAACTTTAAGGATACTGTTTTGTTTTTAACAACACTCATCTTTCTCTTGGACAATAAAGTGTTGTGGTGAGAGCTTGCAGATGCTTTCAATAAAAATTGATAGTGGGGCACAGGTGAATGAATAACTCTGAAGACTGAGGATGAGGCAAGTTCTACCTGCCATATAATTTGCAGCTGTTCTGGCTTAGCTTGGGATTGTTATATCTTTGTGACTTTGTTAGCATGCTTTTGGCTAGCATGTTGTATTTGGAGAGCTGTGTCTCCTTTGCAGTGTATTTGGAGACCTCCTAACATAAACACTACTGTTAGTATTTATAGTCCTTATGTTCTTAGCTTTGGAAAAAAAATTCATTTTGAGTATAGAAGTGTAAGTCTTGTGGTGTTTGTAACAAGCTTCTTGTTTTGAATTTTCTAATATGTGTTTATATTGCTGTACTCAGTCAAGTTTAATTTAATTCTCTTAGATATGCTATAGACATATTCTAAGTGACACATGTGATCCCTAGAGATGTCAGGATAGTTAGCAGGAGTTACGCAGAGTATTAATTTAACCAATGCTTCTTTATGGGATCCAAAAAGGAAAAATTCACTTACATAGAATCATAGAATCAACTAAGTTGGTAAAAACCTGTAAGATCATCAAGTCCAACCTTTACCCCATTTCCAACACCGAAACATTGCAGAGAACGTACAGGATATTTTTCTTCCAGGACTGCACAAGGGCATTGTCTCTCTCTTCTTGGTGGTGTTTTTACACAAGATGTTTCTGAGTACTCTGTCCTCCTTTGCACAAGCAAGCACGCTCTCTATCCAGGTTGCTTTCCATTTACTATGAGAGAAAGAAGAGTTTGGAAGAGGGGAGGGTATGCCTTAGTGATTAGACTGATGCAATCAGTGAGAATTATTAGTACCTCCTTAGTCTTATCACAGCTATCTCAATCATTATACACAATCATTTTGAGAAGGGATATGTCTTTGGCCCCAGACAACACTGAGATACTCCCCTAAGTAAGATAAGATTATCACAGGGATAATCCCCTGTGCTGTGCTACTCAATCTGTAATTCTAGATGTCCTGGTCTTGTAGTTGTCAGTACACTAAACCACAAGTTTTCTGACTAGCTTGAGGGGCCTGCTGAAATGCTAATCAATAAGGCATATTGATTAGCATGTGGAGTGAGCATATGATAGTACACTAGAGCTGTCTTCAGAGAAGAGGGCTAATGGCTGCAGCAGGATAGGCCTTAACCTGAGATGTACGGTGTGTTATTCATGATCATCCTAACTTGATTTCTGAGGAATTCAAGTGATGGTGGAGTAGCCATCGTATTTTTCATGGACAGCATGATGAACATTTTCCTACTTTTTGAGTCATGTCTAAGCCTTTGGTTGTTTACAGTCTATTTTCAATTTAAGGTAAATACAAGCAATGGGCCTGTGGTGTTCATAAGAATGAAATTCATTTTACCCTACTAGCCATTATGTAACTCAGTTTGGAAATGTTTTTCAAGGTCTTAATAAATATAGTGTCAACCTGTTTTAAATGCTGGTATTTAGTAAATCTGAGTAATCAACTTAATCAGTTAACTGAGAAGTCCACCTTAGAATCATTGACTGTAGTCGCCTGGTTTCTCTGAGAAACAGATAGGACTGCTCTCCTTTACCTGCTCATTGAATTGTTAGGGTGGGTTTTTTTTTTTTGAATGGATGTGCTCCTGCTTGGGATTTACTGAAAAAGAAGGTAAGGTGTGAGAAGTAGTATGTAATCTGAAACAGGACCCACAGTAAACTGAGGAAAGGAACTAGAGGTTTTCAGGGCCAGTATAGGAAGTATTTCAGGACAGAAAAGAGTCTGGGGTTGTTACTTCTTAGAAACAGAAGTTACAAGATCACATTATGATGTCATTTTGAATGGGATTGTAAAGTTCTGAGGTTTCTTCTAAGGTTTTTTCAGGGATAAAATGAAAAAAGTCACATTGATACACCAAATATTTGAAAAATCAGTGTGTTTTCATATGGTAACCTTCACATCTCTGTAGAGCTTGTTCTTCACTACACCAAATCCTGTGTTTAATGAAATGTACTTTCTTTACAAGGAAAACTAGTGGATACTGTCCAATCCTTATGTTAGTGCCTACTTCTTAGTGGCATTCTTAAAATTGTTTCATTTCTACCTAGCTGTGCTCAAACTAAATCTTGTTCATCTTGACATCTTGGTGGAACAACATTTTTATGGCATAGTGTCTGCTGCTTTTCCTTTCCTTTATGCGCTCACCTACATGCCTTTTTATCTCTCACATTTCAAGAACTGCACTAGAAACCTTGCTTTTGTGGGGGACCCAAAGAAGTTTTTCAGATGCCATATGGCTCCTTGAGAACTGTTGCTTTAATTTCAAATAATGTTTGAAAACACATTTCTGTTCCTTCCGGAGAAAAAACAAACAAAAAGCAAAGCAAACCAAAAAGCACCGAGAAAAATCCTGCAGCCCAATTCCAAATTGGAGGATTAAAGGATATGAGTTTTCAATATATTCAGAATTTTTAGCTAACTGCTTGATATGTTTTGGATATGGTTATAGTTACCTGCAACTTTTTCACTAATGGTTTCAATTTCATTTCCATTAGTTGCTTGCTCTGGTTTTTGTAAATATTACCTGCAATTATGTGCCATTTACTGCTGGAAGAATAAGTCAGTGCGCATTTAAAATGCAGTCATCTGAAATTTTAGTCTGAAATAGAATTTTTAAGTGCATCTCTTTAAACATGATAGCACTGATGATTCAGTCACATGACTTGCCATTAACTGTATCACAAATATTTCCTGTAGCTTAACTCACTACCCCTGTCCCTTGCACTCTTGAAATAAATGGACTTCCAGCAACAGTTTTGACAATACTCTTGTCTACAAGTAATAAAACATCTGGAAATTAGGCTAGATGGATAAAACAGCTCCATGTAATAATACGTATCTGGCATTCATACAACCTCTGCATAATGCATGTTTTTTATGGACCAGATGTGGTATTTATGTATTATGAGGAACAGAGGCATGTTCAGTCTGCTTTTTATTGCATTTAAATGCAAGGTATATTTTAATAACTCTCAAAGGGAATTGTCTCCTATTGATTGGAAACTGTCAGTGTGTTAGACATAAACCTGAAAAAGCAAATGAATCTGTCAGAAAACTGTAGATGTAATTTAAGTTGACATTAAGCTGTATACTTATTGTGAACTGGCTTCAAAAAAAAAAACAAAAAGGTACCTAATAAATTTCTCCTTATTCCTCCAGTGAAGGTGATCTACGAATCTTTTGATCTAAGAGTTGTTTATTTCTTCTCTAGGACTGTGTTCTGTTACATTTACAGGTCCATGAAATAATTATTCTTTTACGTTTATCTTCAGCCTTTCACATTTTCTCATTAAGACAACAGCTTTGCATAAAAGCCAGCTGCACGGTCTCCATTTTTACAGTCTTGCATGGCATTTTCAAGCAAGGTGAACTTACTTGAACTCACTTGAAAATCCCAGTACCTCCATGCAAAAGGGGAAAGGGATTCCACTGAACCCTGTCCACCTAGCTTTCTTCATTGTCACTTTCCAACCAGCCCTGAGAAGCAAGTAACTGAGCTGCTTTCTCCTCTCCACGCTTTCTTTGTCAAATTTTTTACTATTTTCAGCCTGAACCATCACAGCTTTTTCAAGAATGGCACCCATGCTTTTCTTTCATTTACCATTCCCATTTCTGTTGAGACCATTGGGCTCTGTCTACACGAGATGATCCTGTAATATTCTGCATTTGCTACAGTCCTTCTGTTCCACGCTCCTTAGAAGAGCTGTCAATGTCAAATCTCTCATACAGGTTTGTTTTTTGGTTGTGGGTTGTTTGTTTGTTTTTGTTTTTTTTCACTTTGCAGTATCTCTTCAGACAAATAAATCCTCTACATGTGTACTTCTAAATATACATTATAGGTTGTTTTAGAGCAAGTGCACTGAGGACAGCCTTGACAGGTGTCAGAAGCAGAATACCACCATAGTTGTTCTAGTGCATCCCTCCTTCACTTAACTGTTATTGAAAGGGGGGGAAATCCTGCAAAAGACTATGGTTTGGCAGCTATGAAATCTTTTATTTTTTTTTTCACTTTGTAAGAGGACTCCAACACTCCAACTAATGCAATAATTTGCTTAATTACCTTCTGCAGTAGTAAAGGCCAAATATCTTGAAGCCATCCTTGAGCCTGAACTGATTTTTAAGTCTGTCATCCTCCTTACAGTTTGCTTGTGTGTCACTGACCTCTCACAATCTCTACAGCATGGCAAGGCATCATCCTTGCTTCAGCCCTGGGTCTGCTGAAATTCTTATTCCCTCTTGAATAATTTCCTGTCTCAGCTATTTTAGCTTGCTTTTATATTTCTTCTAAATCCTTATACTCTTAAGCATCAGGAGACCCAGAATACAGCGCTTAGATTACTTTTTCATGTGTATTCTCCATCCATCCCTCCAGTCAGGCATCTTTGAATTCAGGTTCAACATCAAGCTTCTGCTTTCCATAACTCTCACTGCATTTGTATCTCCTCTGATTTTGAGTCTGCAATGAGCAGAGTGGCTGTACATGCTTCATTCAGTAACAAGACTGAGGGAAGCAAAAGAAAACCATAGAATCATAGAATAGTTAGGGTTGGAAAGGACCTTAAGTTCATCAAGTTCCAACCCCCTGCACTGGCAGGGACACCTCACACTAAATCATGCCACCCAAGGCTCTGTCCAACCTGGCCTTGAACAGCGCCAGTGACGGAGCATTCACAACTTCCCTGGGCAACCCATTCCAGTGGCTCACCACCCTCACAGTAAAGAATTTCTTCCTCATATCCAATCTAAACTTCCCCTGTTTAAGTTTGAACCCATTACCCCTTGTCCTCTCACTACAGTCCCTAATGAAGAGTCCCTCCTCAGCATCCCTATAGGCCCCCTTCAGATACTGGAAGGCTGCTATGAGGTCTCCATGCAGCCTTCTCTTCCCCAGGCTCAACAGCCCCAACTTTCTCAGCCTGTCTTCATACAGGAGGTGCTCCAGTCCCCTCATCATCCTCGTGGCCCTCCTCTGGACTTGTTCCAACACTTCCATGTCCTTTTTATATTGAGGACACCAGAACTGCACACAATACTCCAAGTGAGGTCTCAGGAGAGCAGAGTAGAGGGGCAGGATCACCTCCTTGGATCTGCTGGTCATGCTTCTTTTGATGCAGCCCAGGATACAGTTGGCTTTCTGGGCTGTGAGCGCACACTGCCGGCTGATGCTTATTATCTCATCAACCAACACCCCCAAGTCCTTCTGTGCAGGGCTGCTCTGAATCTCTTCTCTGCCCAACCTGCAGCTGTGCCTGGGATTGCTTTGACCCAGGTGTAGGACCTTGCACTTGTCATGGTTAAACTTCATCAGGTTGGCATCAGCCCACCTCACAAGCATGTCAAGGTCCCTCTGGATGGCATTCCTTCCCTCCAACGTATCAACCGAACCACACAGCTGGGTGTCATCAGCAAACTTGCTGAGGACGCACTCAGTCCCACTGTCCTTGTAACTGACAAAGATGTTGAACAAGACCGGTCCCTGCACCAACCCCATGGCTTAGATAAAAAGGACTGACATTCACGATCAAGATTCTAACAGTGTTTCTGTCAACCCCTTGATTGTAGTAGTAAGCAAACTGTCACACATGGATTTACTTATAATTTATAGCCCTGACAGAGAGGGACTAAGGCACTAGCATGTCTCAGCCTTAATGTGTAATTCAGATATGAGGGACAACACGAAGTGGTTCCAAAAGAGTATTAGTGTGCTTTTAATGTCCAAATTGAAACCATTATTTTTTTTAATTCACCCCAACTCTGTTTTAAAGCAGACTCAACCTGCTTATGCCTGACATCTTTATTGGCCAATAAGATTATTGCAATATGCAAGTCATATAGCAGGCACTGCAGGAAACCAGCATGGTCAAACAAAGTTCATCTGACTGAGCTCAAACACAGAAAAGAGGTGTCTGGGAAGTAAAAGACAGGATATACTAACAAGGAGGTGTATAGAAACATCACTTGGCCATGCAGGGATAAAATTAGCAAGACCAAAGACTGGCTGGTATTGAGTGATCTGCATGCAAGAGTTCAATGCACCATTAGTAAGTTTGCTGATGATACTAAATTGGAAGGTGATATTGACTCTCTTGAGGGACAAGAGGCCTTGCTGAGGGATCTAGATAAACTGTGCCATTAGGCAATCATCAGTGGCATAACATTTAACAAGAAGAAATACTGCATTCTGCACCCGAGACAGGGAAATGCTGGACAAAAGTATAAACTGGGAGAGCATGGCTGGGGAGAAGCCCTGCAGAAAGGGATCTTGTGATCTTGTGGTGCTGGTCAACAGGAGGCTCAATACGAGTCAGCAGGGTGCCCTGGCAGCCAGGACAAACTGCATCCTGGTGTGCATCAAACACAGCATGACCAGATGGCCAAAAGAGGTGATTCTCCCACTGTATTCAGCATTGGTGTGTCCTCACCTGGAGTACTGTGTGCAGTTCTGGGCCTCACAATTAAGAAGGATGTCAAGGTCCATGAATGTATCTGGAGGGAGGCAACAACACTGGTGAAAAAGCTGGAAAGAATGTCCTATGACATATTCATGCTAAGAGCTTTGGGTTTGTCTAGTTTGGAGAAAAGGAGGCTAAAGGGCAATCTCACTGCTCTCTACAGCTTCCTGAGGAGGACAGGTGGTAAAAAGGGAGGTGCTGATCTCTTTTTCTGGCTATCCAGTGACATGATGAATAGGAATGATTCACAGTTGCACCAGGGAGGGGTTAGACTGGACATCAGGAAGCATTTCTTTACTGAGAGGGTGGTCAAACACTGGAACAGGCTTCCTAGAGAGGTGGTCGATGCCCTGAGCCTGTTGGTGTCTAAGAGGCATTTGGACAATGCCTTTAATAACATGCGGTAACTATTGGTCAGCCGTGAATTGGTCAGGCAGTTGGATTTGCATGATCATTGTACATCCCTTCCAATTGGAACTGTTCTGTTCTAATTAGGATTCTCCAACTACCAACAAAGTTTAGAAGAGAGAGACACTTCCCACAGTACAGGAGGGTCAAATTAGGAAATACTTACATAAGCTGTATGTATACAAACCCATGGAGCCTTGCAGCCACAGAACAAGCAGAAACAAGTTCAACATCAACTGTAAAGTCCTCTACTCAAGGCAGAAAACCCCCATGCATTGGTACAAGCTGGTCACTGACTCATGAGAGACCACCTTTATAGAAAAGGACTGGGTCTGTTGATAGACAGCAGATTGAATCTGTATCAGCAGTGTGACCTTACAGTGATGAGGGTGGAAAGCGTCCTGGGCAGTATAAGCTTGATACTCATCAGTGGGTTGAGGGAAGTGAGCATCTCCCATTCTTGGAGATTTCTCAGAATTTGCCTGGAGATTTTCAAAGGACCATTATCAATCTGATGTAACTTGCTGGTTTGAGCAAGAGGTTGGACTAGACCTTTTCCAGCCAATATTCTATGAGTTTGACACAATCAAGAAGATGATATACTTTATAATTATATGATATACTTTAGTTAGTTGAGGGATACCAGCTCTCAAAATTAATGTAATCTGTTAATGGGGAAGTACCAAGTAAATTCTATGAAATTTATGGAGTTTATGTTTAAAAGTGCTTTTACACAATGAAAATGTTAGATTTTAAATATTTTTAACTTTCTGTGTGTTCCTGAAATGAATGATCAATCATTTAATGCATAAGCAGGGTAGTTTTCAATACACACACCTCCTCAAGCCCCTAATTGTTCTGTGAATATTTTATTTATTGTGATAATTTAATCTAGAATTATGGTGTGGAGGCTGAGAGTGATCTGAAAGCTATGCATATGGTGAGTCTCAATGTGACTAATCACTGATGCATGATCCAGAAAGCTAGCACAATATAACTAAAAGGCATTTGTAAGCAGTATTGCTCAGTATACTGAGTAAGACCTGTTGAAAAGAATGTCAAGATTTATTGTGAAATATTTTGGAGAAAAGCTTTTTTAAGCGATAACAAAAACCTTACAAAATATCAAGTTTCAAAAAAACCACCAAACAATACATTTGAAGTGAACTGTGGATTATAAGAACTGCTGAATGGTTCTGACTGCAGTTAAACAGTAATATTTTCTTTGTACAGACCCCAGTAACAAGATACTGCTTTCTTTTTTTTTTTTTCTTTTTGGCAGTCTGTAAGTAATCGTTTTTGTTCACTGAGCTCTGAGGCTTATGTATTGTATTTGCTGTTTAGTTTGTCAGAAGAAGTGCTCAGATTGTGTTATGTAACTCCTGCTTCTTGTGATCATTAGTTACTTGTATTACCTGGAATGCTTTGTGTAAATGCTCTTCATAGTGCTGCTACAAATAAATGTTATCAGGAACAGACTATGCTAATCTATAACATCTTTTATTATTACAATATTCAACACTGTGTTTGGCCAGCTGAAGAGTGCATACAAAACCAGCTTCATTCAAGTCAATTGTGTGGATAGGAGGAACATGCAGTCAAATGGCACCCTGTGCTTAGAACTGCTGCTAATGATGCTGTTAGTGCAAAATGGCTTTAAAGCAACCCCCTGGATGGTGGAGACTTGAACTACGCACATTTTGTGTTCCTAGACTAGCACACCCGTACTGCTATTCTTTTTTCCTTCCCTCCCTGAAGGCTATTGAACAGGAACACTGTGAAAGGAAGCTTGGAGGTGGCTTTTTCCTTGTCTGTAGCTGGAACTGAAGAAAGGGAAGCAAAGACAGCAAGACAATTTAAAGCCATATCTGTCTAGTCCTTTCAGTTCTGCCAGGAGCTGCTGTGCCAACGTGCCAATATTTTAGGAAGATTGCCTAATACCAGTAGCTATGTATTTTGTCATATGTAGATTTTTTTGAATAATCAGAGGAAAAGACACCACAGCCAAAAATACATACCTCCAGGCAAAGAGTCTGAAGTAATAACTACACATTTTTATAACGCTCAACTTGCTCTTCTGATGAAAAATGCGAAGTGTTTTTTTTTATTTTGCTTTCTTGACACTTCATATTATTTATACAGAATGTTATAAGAGAGTCTACTAATGTCTAGTATACAGGCTTTGCTATTCAGAAGGAAATGGGTAAATAATTAGGTCCTGAAAGAGGGAAACAAAGTCAGAAAATATGCTTGCAGACAGGTGTATGATACTACATATGTGTGATGGCATAATGTTTTAGTTTTTCAGTTCAGAAGTCAGAATGATTTGAATTCAGAACAGTTTGAACTCGTTTCGAGTTGTGTCTTCCAACAAAAGAAACATGTAGAGAATGTGGTGGTTTGCTGAAGGCACCTGATTTTGTTGCCAGCAAAGGCAAAGGATAACTTGTCTCTACTTCACTGAAAGCATGATTGGATGCCTAATAAAATTACTGTGCAATACAGCATGATTGGCAGTTCCTGTTTAGGAAGCCAAGGAATAAAATAGCAGCGGCGTTGACGTTCACTGGCAACACTCCCATTAACTTCACAGGAGCTGAGTTTTAGTCTGAAATGAGCAATGTTGAGAAAATGTGCTTCAGAAACTCTGAGTTAATCTGTTGGTTCAGATCAGGATAGAATGGGCAACTACGCCTGCGGGCATTAACAGGTCAGACCTATCTTTCCATGGGTGTGGGATTTATTGAAATAAGTGGATCAGATAGAGGGTGTGGTACCAAAACCTGGTGGAATCTGTGGAATCCTTCCAAAATCAGTCCATTACCAGGGTGTGACTGAGTGTATTTTGGCTGTGCAATTGGCAGGCTCCGCTCTTTGCAGCTCTTTTTACCTTTATGGACAAATATTGCTGAACTAGGAGGGCAGCTAAGAGTATGTTAATACCCAGGATGCAGCCTGAATAGAGCAAGGCAAGCATATGCAAAGAGAAATAAATATATGCAAAAAACAAGAAAGGAAATAAATACCATTGTCATGAGTTCCTTTGGAATGTGTTTATCTATGAAGAATAAGTAATTGTACCACAAGTAAGAATAAAAGAGAGAAGAGAAATGTATTTAAAGAGGGAAGGGTGGAGTTAGTTAGACGTTTGTGAGCCTTGGCATTATAAATGCATGTCTGTTTCACTAAATATAATTGCCTAGCTCTGTAATAATTAGTGAGACAAAACCACATCTCCAATCATCTGTATACTGTCTTCAACAAAGCCAGGATTCACCAGATCCCTTTTCAAATGTCCAATGTTTGTTCATGATAAGGGATTGCCTAAACAGTGAGATTAACATAATTCCCCATGAGCTCCGTGCAGTTTCTTGCCTTGCCTAGTGCCATGTGCTTGTATCCCAGTCAGACAGGGTGTCTCTTCATGTCCCACCATGCCTGCAAAGGTGCTGATTTGAGGATGGGGCCTGCCCCACTGCAAGGGAGAATGAAGACACATGGCTGCAGAATTTAGCCCAGACTCGACAACTGTCTTGATTTAAAAAGAGGTGTCTAAAGCGTTACCCCCTGAAAGGAATCAGTCAAATGTGATGACAATTCCACGTTAGTAGTTGCGGTGTAACTATAACACTAGAAAAAGAATGAAGATTTGAAGAGATTTTATCTTCTTACAAACCTTGTTGTAGTAATAATTGATTAAAGGATTTTTTTTTCTTTTGGTCCCTTAAAACAATGGATTTTTATTTAATTATTATAATTTTTATTCTGTTTAGCCTGTTTTTCATACAGGACTATATGTAGAACATTTAGGATACACTAAAAGGAAAAAATTGACAAGTTAAGTAGTCTAAAGATGCCTTGTTTAAGCCTACTCTGAAGATCATGGGCAAAATATTATGCCTGATATTTGGATGGGCTGGTAGCCCTGTGTTTTAAATGCATTTTCATTTCTATAGTCTGTTTATTGAGATGCATTAGCATGAAAAAGTTAGACCACATTGGATTACTTCATGCACATTTTAGAAGTTCACACGTTAATGTTATTTGGTGGGAAATAAGAACTAGCAACTCCAGAAAATTTAAAACTGTTCTGCCCTTAGTCAACACAGCTCTCCTGCAAAAACACGTCTTCACCGGACCTGCTCAGAGCAGCAGTATAAAATAATTGTATTTATTGCTTTTATAAAAGCTGTACGGAATCTGCCATGTCAATGGTCAGGGAGAATTCAAAACCCCCCAGCAGTTCTTGAAATGTTCTTGAGCAAAAAGAAACAGGTCTTTACAAAGCACCTTAGTCATAGGATCTCACTTAATACTGCAGGCAAATTTTAGGATTCTGCTGCATATGCACACAGCTTTCATTTGCATGATAATCTGGCAGTTGATTAACATTTACTGAGGATTTTACATATTTTCAATAATCATATGAATAATGGACACGTAGAATTTGCTTTAGAAATTTTTTAAAGGCAAATTTCCAAATCTGATGAATTTTCATATAGTCATCTGTAAGTTTCATTTTTATGTTTCTAGCTGAGAAAATGACACTGTTGATGTACAAACATGAGTTCTATCTAGGCTTGTGCACATGATAGGCTGGACTTGTGTGTGTGTGTTTGTGTGCATGCTGTAAGTGTACTGGCAATTCATGCAAGCTAGTGAGCACATAGGAATATCTGCTTAGATATTTTGGTGAGCTATTACTTTCAAATTAAAAAACCCATTTATATATACTTGACAACCACTATGTGAAACACTGTCTAAAGGCTGCCAGCCCCTGCCCCCATCTGTTTATTGTGATAGGCAAAGCTTGCAAGTATTTTTCTGTCAAGAATACTTGTGATACGTGCATATGAAATTGTGATTATTCATCACAATAAGCCATCAATTTCAAAAGACTTCTAGAGAATTATACTAACTGAAATCTTCTAATCTTTTAGCCAGCATAGGTGAAGATTGCTTCTACAACTGAATCCCCATTAGTCCTTTAAGGAAAATCCAGTGATTCTTCCAAACATTTAGATGTGGTCTGCCAGGAGGCTTTGTAATTCTATCTGAGCAAAATTCTAAGTTTACATACAGATGAAAGTAGATTCTGAAAAGGAAATTGCCTGTTAACTAAAACCTTAAATACATTTCTTTAAGAAAGCCCAAGTGATCAGTTAGCTATCTTCCAACTATGCACTTCAAATTCGTTCTAACATAATGTATTATCTCTTTTACATCTTAACACACGACTTGTTACAAAAGGTAGAAGCTGTCTTTTGTATTTCCAAACTACTGTCTTTTCTTTAAGTCAAAATATACATATGTTGACATGCCAAGTGGCTCCTTCTTCAGGTACAAAAGCAAAAACATGTTCAGACATGCCCTGGAGGTTGGGAAAATCACCAGAAAATGTTTAGCTCAAATAAGGCATCAATAGTTTCATTTTTACTAATTTCAGCAGCAATCAGATCTCTAATTAAAACTCTATTAGCCTAAAATAATGCCGAGCTTTGAAGATGCGAATCAATAACCAGAGTAAATGCCACACTGACTGTAGTAAGAAAGTTTTGAACCTTTGCCCACACTACACATTCTTCAAAGTTCAAGCCCTTCAACTTAACTTGGGCTTAACCAAATTGTTCAAATCAACATTCAGAGTAAAGAAGCAACAGGCTTTTTTGGAATACAGGTCACCTAGGAAATCTGTTTTCCCCTCACTATGGAATGTGATACTTGCAAGGCTTTGCCTAGTATTATGTGACACCTCTTCCCTCACAAACTGTTTTCGTGTTTTAAAAAAATGTTTTGCTGCAGATGTAAATGCACCAGCACCACACCAACAGTGAATTCATCTTCTACAAAGGTTTGCTCCTAAAAAAGATTAAAAAATTCAAACCAACACCATGAAGGATTTAAATCCTTGTATAATACACGGGGTCTGTGGCAGGATCCAATTCACTGATTTCCTTTGTACACAGGAACAATAAAGTCCCAGATAGAAGTTCTGAGAGAGTACATAAGTAAGTCTTTTAAAACAAGCAAATGTGTCCTTTTAAGTTATTCTCATTAAATGGACACAGGATGATGAGAATACTGAGGCTACTTGTGCATATAAGAATGCCTGAGAAACAATGCCTGCTGTAGGCATCATGTTCAAAAGTTATATCTAAACCACAGAAATACCAACTCCATAGGACACATCTAATTCTGTTAAAATGCCTGGAATGAGATTATTTAGACCTTACAATCATCAGGCTTCACAGAATAAGACTAGGTAACTGAGAGTCTGGTTTAACTTTCTCATGTTCTGCCAAGAGTCTTCAAAAGTGTTCTTTTCAAAAGTGTTCTTAAGTATCTGTTAAAATGCTATTTAGGAGCATCCAGAATTAACGTGGACTCAAAACTACTAATAATGTTGTTCCAGATGTTTGTGGTGAATTGTTGAGCAGGAAAATTAATAAAGCTATACTAACACAAAACAAGCTTGCCTTAAAATACTTGTCTGGATCTGCCCTTAACCCATAAAAATACAAAACTGTGTACTCTGTCTCTTTAAAGCAGTGGTCTCTAACAAACAATGTTCAGCTTCCAAATTTCTCATGCATTCTTATCATCAAACTTTTTGAATTGGAAACTATAGTTTACTTAGGTTGTGTGGGCCACTTCCTATGACCACATGGCCTGTAGTTTGGAAGCTTGTCCTCTAAGATACATGTACATGATAATGGAAAGAGTGACTACAAGACACCCGTTGGTTCTCACTTTAACTTGGCACAGTGGATGATAGTAGCATTGAGACATAGATCTGTGGCAGGTGAGCAACCTGGACTTACACCCAAGGTCCTGATCTACCCACATTATCCCTAAGGCCAGATTAGCTCACTGTCCCTGGAACACTGAAAAACAGAAGGAACAAAAGAAGTTTTTCATTTATGTTTGCTCTTACTCACCTGAAGAAATCCAAAGTTCTGTTAAGATGTTATACGATCAGGGCATTTCAGCTCCTATGCATTGCTGCCTTCTTTCTGCCATCTGTCAGTGTGTTGCTTGACTCTTCAGCAGGCCTGAAGAGGTGAAAAGCTAGTTCCCTTCTGACTTGAGGGCAAAAAAGCATCTAACTGAGGGGAACAGTGTAACAAGTCCCCAAGCTGAAATGTAAATTTTGTTTGAGACATACATGTCTATGTTTTCAGACTTGAATGACTCAAAGTTGCATCACTAAAAAAGTATGTGTATTCCCTTGTCACTCAAAAATCATTGTTTTTACATTTATTGAATAAAAGTCTTTAAATAGTCCTTACAAATTAAAAGTCCTTAAATACCTTGTATTTAAATGGGTAATGCTACTCATGAATTTAAGAATACCCTACTTTGATGTGTATTGCTGTCCTTACAAAGCCGCAGCTATTCATTTGCATTATGCATTTTTGTCTTCCTGCCTTACTAAACACCCTTACTAACATACTTCCTGCTAATACTAATATAAAAGATGAAGACAAGTAAAGATCTTATCAATTTACAGGTCTCTCTAGCTGACACACTGCTCTCTGTTTAAGTGACCTAGTCCCTTCTTAAAGACTTAACATTTAAATTAATAATATAAGGTTCAGCCCTACTCTCAGAGGCTTATCAGTATTGGTGGGTTCCAAGCTTATGTCTGTAAGGGGTCAGAGGGACTGCCTACGGTCCTGTGCAGAACTGGAATGTGTGGGGATCTCACAAGTCCTTAGGCCAAGCTTCTGTCACAGCATGGAGACTTCTCAGTACAGTATGGAGTGGAAAAACTTGAAACGAGAAGCCAGCTTAGCTGTCACCACTGGGGGCCACTGCTACTTAGCAAGAGAGAAGCAAAGGGAAGCTGCTGCAGGGCCTGGAGTCTGCACTAACTGGAGGTTGCTCTTGGAAAGAAGCATGAAACTGCCTCTGTGTGGAGTCATGCTCTGAGATGGGAATAACCAGCAAAGACATGCAGAGGGAACTGAAATCTTACAATGAACATGTGAATGAGATGCTAAGACTTTTGCTGAATGTCACCATGAGTGATGACAAAACTGCCAACAAGCATTCTTTACAATAGTACTCCCAGTCTGTGCTGCCCCACATACCTGTGGGAAGTGGCTTGCATACCAGAAATAATTGGGACCCCTTGCTAATAAAACCTGGTCAAAATTGGGTCATCACAACTGCTCTCTTCGTTGACCAGGAATGACTTTTCTTGCTAAGATAGAGAACAGGCAATACTGAATAGGTGCAAAATGAAGTCAGGTAGCAGAGACTTTTTGGGCTTTTGGAGAGCAAGACAAACTGGAAGATAGTAAGATAGGCAGAGGAATTATGTCTGAGATATTTTTTTGAGCTTTCTGTGCCAGCACATACTGCTGGAATACAGAGCTATTAATCATGTACCAGATGCAATAATCAGGTTTTTCCAAGGGTTTACCCTAATGATTAAGAAACCTCAAGTGAAAATCTTCCTCACTCCAGACATTATCCATATCTATAATACTGTTTTACATCAAAATTGACCCTTCTGGATATCTTCTGTACAAAACATATTCAGTCTTAAACAGAAACCGAGGCCTGATTTTTCCTATCTCTTACATATAAGATGATGGTATAACTCACGGTCTTCAAATGGGATAGGATTGATACAATTTACAGGTGACAAGGAACTCGCACCTCACAACCATTTGCACTCTCATGCAATATAAATGTTTTGGAGAGGAGCAGTTACACGTTACATACAGCAACATTTGTCCCTTAGCTCTGCAGGTTTTCAGAGCAACAGGTATTTTCAGCCTGAACTGCCGTGCCATGCAGCAATGACATCTAAGGGCCAGCCTAGCTGAAAGTAATCCTTTTGAAAAATAAGCATACAGAGAGGTGAGAGATCAGAACAGGGCAAAGACGGTTTTCTCCCCCCAGAACTAGTGCGCAAAGTGGTGTAATTGTTGCTAAGAATTGTTGAATGCTTACCCCCTACCAAATACTTTAAATATATCTCTGTCAGTAAACAAGCATTGCACCACAATTGGGCCATATCAACCCAAACCTCTCTAGGCCAGGCTGCGGAAGCCCACTGAAGACAAATGATAAGAAAAGCAGGTGTGGGTCACTGAGGGCCCCATCCCCCTGGGAGAGCTCTGGCACTGGTATTGCTATTGTACAGTGTTAATTAGATCATTCTAATTAATTCATTCAGAGCATAAATTGGGAAGGAATGAAGATAGATTACACTAATACATTTAACCCCATGCTGTTTATTTAGCAGTTGAACAAAATAATGTGGTTAAAAAGAGTCTAACAAGGCAAAAGCCAAAGACACAGCTGTTTAATAGCATTAAAAATGAGATCTCAGCCTGTGCTTCGGGCACATACTGCTTGTTTGCATTTAAAAGGGTTGCCAAGATAGCTGCACTGGCAAACCCTGCTTGTGTAGATGCAGCTGATACTAACAAACCAAAAAGTGTATTTCCATCTCCTGAATTAAATAACCTGCACTGGTAAACGGATTATTTTGCTGGTAGAGCTGTGCCAGCATTAGAACTCTTGCTGGCATTGCAAAGGTAGGCTAGAAAATATTTTAGCTGCATGGGTATGCCTGCAAAACATTTAAGTGTCAATAAAGCCATATTATAAAGTTTGCTATACATTCAAGGGCCCAAGAACTTGTTTCAACACAGAAAACAAACCAATTTAAATTAAGTGCGAGGTGAAACTCATTTAGCTAAAACAGCAGTGCTCCTTCACGCAGCAAGCTGGATTTGAGCTGAACAAAGAAGTTTCTGCTACCACATTTTTTTCAGAGTCAAATGTGGCACTTACAATTCCAGGGATGAAAACTGAAAATATTTGGGTTGTTTTTCTGATTTTTTTTAATATGCTTTCTGTTCTTGAAAGCCACATTCCATTCCGCAGTCATTCCTTCAGACTTCTTAAAAACCAAACCAAAACAAAAACCCAAAATAGAAATCAACCTGAACAGATTATCAATTTCACATGACTCTAGAAGCTGGAGCTTTGAGAAAAGGGCCAATTATCTTGTGATTGTGATAAACTCATGATATTTAGCAACACTTCAAAGATCCTATCTACCCCAGCGCATGAATATAAGGAGAAACACGTTTAAACTAGTTTAGTGGGCATGTTAAACTATGTCCTGGGATAGGCTAGGCCAGCTTTGTTTTCAGCAGTGTCAAAATACAGACTGCCCCATCTACAAAACTGGCTTAACCGGCACTGTGTTTAAATGTGACCTGAGTTAATTCTTAGACCAACATAAACCAGGCCAAAGATTTGCTTTGGACCAGGTTAATTTCTTAAGTGTTTTTTCCCATGCTAGCCACACACTCTTAATCTAAATGTGTTATAAGCTGTACCCAGCCAGAGCTACCTAGTTTTAACTCCTGTGTAGAAAGGAGCAGAGGCCCTTTGGAAGCTCTTTGACACCTGAGCACAAATAGGAGCTCTGGTGAGCATGTTAAAGAGAACTGCTGTTGTGGTTTGCAGGTGTGGAATTATAGGCAAAAGATTACGGAGATACTTTTTCCTGCTCTCTCTGCTCCCACCAGCAGCACTGTTTTACACAGTGCATATGTGGTAAGCTACATGCACACAGAAAGGGCTATCTGGCTGTGTACTTGCTTCTCCAGCAGATGATGTATAGCTTCATCCAATCATTCTGCCCTGATTAACTTCAACAGGTTCCTTGTTTTACAGTAGACAAGGAGGACCAGTACTTCATCTGGTCACTCTCTTACACGATTATTGCCTCATTCTGTTCATGCACAGTATCATCCAAATCTGTGTGATGTGGGAAAAAGATTTCTGGGCAGCTGCATAAACCTTTGGCTGTAGAGACTGCCTGTTCCTCATAGCTATGCTCAAAATCAGTTCTACAGTTCAGATGTTGCTGAGCTATTGGGAAACATTATTCTCCCATTGCCATTTTTTCACTCATGGTGATAATTCTGCCTGTTTGAAATTTGTCCTGACACTGTGTGAAGTAATGCATCCCTGGGTTTTTAATTGCATAGGATGGTACAATCTGACTGTCACCAGCCTATGGAATATTCACCAAAATGGAATTAGCTCTAAGGGGACAGGATTTGGGTGGAATTCCTGCAGGTTTTGTTGGCAGAAATAGGAGAAAACAAGATCAAGGCATTTTGCGAGAAATGTTATGATGAAAGGAAAACCCCAGACTCATATCATGTGCAATCTTATTTGCAACAAAGGTCGAACACTAACAGTCTAATCCAAAATCCTCTAGAGATATAGAACTCAAGTGAGCACTGGTGTCCATGAATACCTCTTGCGTAAGGTCGTTTACAATTTCCAACAGCTTCTCACACCTAAACAGGTTTGAAACATACTTTATTATGTACAGATGTGCAGCATTTTTAGCACTTTTTATCTGCAATACTTCATGTCATAATCAAACAATAATGTAAAAAGAAGTAATCTATGAAACAAATTTCTCTTTTATCTGTTTTCTGCTCAGCCATGCTCTCCAGGATCTCTGGAATTTCAGATGCGCCTGGCTGTACACTATATGTGTGCTTATCTGCAGACTCTGGAGTCCAGAAACAGGCATACAAAGTAACTCTGCATGTTAGTGGATTGTTTGCAGGGCTTTTTTTAAGAGGAGAAATTCAGGTGACAGTTCATTATGAGGAATGAACGAATTCTCCAGACTACTGTATGAAACCAGGAGTTTCCTGATGGTGGAAGAAAAATAATTGTTATTATCCTCCTTGAATCCTATTTAGACTAATACCATTGCTTTCACTGGTATTAGCAAATAGTAAATTAGCAATATGCACGGTATTTAGTACGGCATCTTGTGTTTTTCTTGTGCCGAACTGCACAGTGTCGTTATGTAAACACTGCGGCTACGTTTATTTTTGAAATCGGCCTTTTACACAAGTGCGTTTTTCTCATACTCTTCTAATTGGGAAATAATTAAGGCCAGTCCTAGCGGGCGCTGCTGCAGCACTCCCGTGCTCTGCTATGAAGCTGTGAAGGCCTCACGGGAGCGCAATGGAAGCGCCCTGCGCTGCAGCTCCGCGGCCGCGTGGAGGAGCCGCGCCCGGACCCCCACGACGCCTGAGGCTCCCCGGGACGCCTCCCGGGCGCTGTGGAAAGGCCCCCACAGAGCTGCTTCGAGCGCTCCTCTCGGCTCGGACGCCGCGGCTGCAGCGCACGAGGGACACGCACCACGGACCGGGGGCAGCGCAGCCCACGGCGCCCGCAGCCCCCTGCGCGCCGCTGCTCGTGGCTCTCCCCTCCCGTGGGGTTATGTCGGTGTCTGCAAAGCGGCGCGCACCCCGCTGCCCACTCCGAGGGCGGCGGGCGCTGGCAGCCCAGTGTCGCGGGGAACGCTCGCCTCGCGGCAGGAGGAGCACGAACCGCACATCCCGGCGCACGGTCGCACGCCGCGAGGCCGGCCCGGACACCCCCGCGGCGCCCCGTGCGGCGCTGGACAGTCACTGCTGTGCTGCGCTGCAGCCCCCGAAGGGGCGGGGCGGGGGCACCTTTGTACCTTCCGCGCCGCCGGCCGGGACAGCCAGTCCTGCGAGGATGCCGGCCTCAGCCTCCCGTCCCTCCCCTGCCTGTCACTCACCCTCTTTGCATAAACGTTCCCCCCGCCCCCAGCACATATACCCTTTCTCCGCGCGGCCGCGGGGTAGAGCTGCAGCCGGCGGTGGCGGCAGCGGCTGCTGGTTTCACGGGGTCTTTCTGTCCCCCTTTCCTACCTCCCGCCCTCCTTCCGCGGCCCGCCTCCCCTCAGCAATACCACCTCCGCCCGGCGCTGCGCGGCTCCTGGCAGAGCAGCCTGCCCGGCCGCCTCTTTGCAAGCCGGCGAGCAGGCAGCCGCACTCCCGTCCATGCGCGGTGCTGCGCGCCCGCGGAAGCATAGGGACTTTCGCTCTCGCCCGGAAGCCGCTGCTGTAAGTCGGTGTCCGCGACCTGTTGGGCGCCGGACGTGGTGGGGATGCGGGTGGGCAGTGCTGGTCCGCGGAGCCGCGGGTCCGGCACGAGCAGACGTGCGGGACAGAGCTACCGCTTGGGGCGGTACCGCGTGGATCGGCGCTGCTGCAGAGCGGAGGAGTCCCGGCTGCCCTGCGGGTCTCAGGCATCGCCGGAGCCGAGCGCTCCTCTGCTCTGCTCGCAGCGCCGAGCAGCATCTCCCTGGACTTCTGCAGGCAGGGGGCACTGGGTGGCTGGCGGGTAGGCGTCCGCTGTAGCTGTTGTGTCCGGTGTGCGGCTGTGTTCGGAAGCTGCCGGCTCCTATTGAGAAGTGTGCTGGCTTCCCCAGGAGGCTGCAGCTTCCTCCTCGGGGCCCCGGGATGTCCGGAGCATCCCTCGGCGGGAGGAGGCAGGGCAGGGGAAAATGCGAACGCCTCGCTGCTCCCGGAGCCGGCTGCGGGTCGCCCCGTGCTGACACAGAAATTTTCGCACGTGGTTATTGCTCTATAAAGGAACTTTTTGCATTTTGACTTCTCGTACAATTTATTTATCAGGTTGGGAAGAAACCAAGCAAGTTTCTTTTCAGAGACGGAGTTGTTTTGGCGCTGTGATGTGGAGAACTGGGAGGAATTTGGAGTTGTGTTTCTTTGTCTGCGTGTGGTGAGCAGTAGTGCGTTTCTAGCAGGGGCAGCGTGTTCTGCTTTCCGTATCGCTGCAGGTCCTGGGAAGCCACTGAGTTTGTGTTAGAGGACTTTAGGTAGGGTCAGGATTTGGATTTGCAAACTGATAGTGTCGCTGCAGATTTAGCAATTGAAAGTGGTGTTAGTTAAATCGACGGGGTCTTTAGCAGATTTCCTCCCCTTCAGCAGTTTTCACTGATTCTAAACAAAAACTCAACCACCACCACCATGTGATTACAGAGTCGTATTAAAATGAGCCTCCATCAGGGATGTGTCAGTAATTTGAAAATACTTCTTCTTTCATTTGATTTAGGTTGAGACCCGCATGCTGCAGAGCTTTTAAGAAGTAGGGCAGGGAGCCTGTTATTTAGCCTTAAAGTAGTGTTTACTACTTGACTGCTGTGACAAGTAGCCTGTTGAAGTGTAATTATAAATCAAAGTCTTGGTTCAACCTCCATTCCTAGATAAAATCTATATCGGTAATTTTCTGACCGCTTCTTGTCTTTTACATAAAAATATTGTTATTTCTAAGGAAAAAATGCCTGAAGGGAATTGACTCATTATTCAAGATGAATATTTGTTCACTGACTGTAAATTGCCTCCACTGAAGTATTTGAGGCTTGCATAATTTCCAGCACCAAACAGAGAAATCAGAGATGTCATTTATACATTTTATTGTTCTTGCAAGATTCTGGTCTGAGCTAATTGCCAGAAACTGCAAAAGGACTTGTTTACAGAAACACTGACTGTTAGTGAATTATGATAATTGCTTGTAAGGGTGTTTGTTTGACTAGTCCATGTGTGAACTCATTTCAGCAACCACAGTGGAGGAAAAAGATGTATAGATATGTATCTTTGTTCAGTTTGGGGAAATATGTTAGCTTATCTTAAATGTGCACTGGCATACTTTGAATTCTTCTCAGTAGATGACATTGTGATGATAAAAGTGACCTTACTGGAACAGTTAAGGACCAGCATATATGAAATCTGCAAGTGCTTCGTGAGAAAAGGTGTTGCTCTATGAAGGACCAAATCTTCTATTTTAGTGCGGTGAAAGGCTGAGCACCCTGTTCAGTAGCTGCTTGAGAGAGACTCTTATAGGGCTTTTTTGTTGGTTTTATTTATTTATTTTTTACAGTGGTGTTTGTTACTATGGTTGTGAGTGGGATTGGGTAACACACAGTGATCTGTTCCCTCTGCATGTAGTCGGTGGCTCACTAGCCTCCAATGTATGCATAACTTCAGGGTGGGTTTTTTTCATGTTTGCTTCTATTTTGTTGTGGTTTTGGTCTCATTCTGAATGATGCTGAGCCAGTGGCACTTGCAGGAATACAGAGCCCACTGAAAGGTCTGAACGCCTGCCCTGGCAGCCTCTGGTGTGAACTTTACCTGCCCTATTTCTAAGCCCTGTGTGCATGATAAAAGAAAATTTTCAGTGTCCTCAGAATCCCCCCAGTATGTGGGGAGAAAGGAGAGGAACTGTATTTTCATACAGATCCTGTCATGCCTAGACTGTCATGTCTACTCATTCATGTACTCTGGGTGGAGAGCAGGGGGGCAGTGAGCATCTTCAGATCCTGGTGACTCTATTGTCTGTGATCAGTGGGTGTTTAGCTCCTGTCCTGCTCCCTGGCAAGGAAACTTTGCAGGGGTAGGTTCTCGGTGTGAGGAAAGCCAGTCTGTAGAGACCCACTGAATGCTTTGCACTGTATCATAATGGCATTTAAAATGGTAAAGTGACTGGAAAAGTTTGCTTTGTAAGTAAAGGGGCTCTCTTCCCATCCCTGTCACTGAACTGTTTGTGTACCAGTTTTCAATTTCATGACCCTTCCTGCAATCCTTCAGTTCCAGCAGGTTTCAACATATATATGGTCAGTATAATCTTTTCAGCTATAGATTAAATGAGTAGTTTTAGTCTGAGATTAGTACTCAGGATCTTTGAATGCATCTGAATCTTTATTTTCCAGATGATACTATTACATTAAAGGTAATTTATTTTTCCTTGTAAAAGGATTTGTGCCATGAAAACATACCATCCTTCTTAAGTTGTTTGGTGCTTAGTGTTAGTGCATTTAATAGGTTGGTCTAGGGAGCATTGGTAAGATACCATTCCAAACTTTTGCATGGTAGAGTGAGATAGATACTCTACTTTGTGGCTCTGATGGGAAGTATTCCTCTCTGTTTTGGAGGATTTTGGTTTCAGTACTGTATATTGAGCTGTGGTGTTTGTTCTTTTGAATGCCAGTTAATGATCAGGGAAGTCATGTTTCAGGTTAAAGTAAATGGGCTATGGTAGTTTTACAGTACGGTGCCTCTTTTTTCCTTAACATGTATTGGTTTGAGGGGCTTTTTTGCTGTAACTGAAGGGAAAGGTATATCACAAGCTTGCTGCTAAATATGGCATACCAATTATTGTGTACATTAGAACACCTAGCAAGAAAGATGGTACTGTCTATGCTGCAATTAATCTGCATGTATTACATATTCCATATACAGAGATGGCCTGTTCTGAAATGGATTCTGCTGCACAAATTAATCCTATATGGTTTTGATTTTGTTGAGGTTCTGGTCATATGAATCTAAAAAAATATGTTACATATTTATTAAAAAACCTTTTTCTGAGGTTTTTAAAGCTCTTGTGTCATCTGGAGGCATCAAATGTGGGAATACTATCGTACAGTTCTGCATTATTAAACATGCTCAGGAATATGAAAATGTTGGAGTCTGCGAGAGAGGGAAGTATATCCATATTAAAAACATCCACAAGTGGCCCCAGGTCATGCTCTGACTTTGTACATTGGGTGCTTCCCAGGTAGACTTTGCCCTGTTCCTCATTTGAGAGTGCAGTAAAAGGGGCTCTGGGCATGTGAATATCATAGTCATTAGGGAATTTAGGTTCTTTGCTTTTTCTTAAGATTCATTTGCAGTTTGGAGAGAGAGAAGTTGAGATTATTACAGTAGTGGTCACAGCCACAACTTGCACTGGGCTCTGTATGCTTCATCTCTTATGATTTGCGCTGTGGCTTTTTGGCCATTAGCTTTATATGGCTGCCAATATTCTTCCCTTTCCCTCTACGTCATACTATATTGGCTTGACCCTTAATTAGATCAGGAAAGTTGCTACTGTAATCATACATAGACCTGCATATCATAGCACACAACAGTAACATTCACCTCCAAGCAGGGACTGAACAGCATTGTGTTTGTTAGGATTAGGGTAGGATAGGATGTCTTCTGGTTCATGCCTCCTCCAAACCTCAAAATGAACCAATGACTTGTGCTGTGAGTACCTGACTGAAGGTAGCATCAGCGGCGATGCCTCGGTGACTTCAGTTGGTAGTCAAAACACATTTTTCTTCTGACTCTGCCCATGTATGTGCTGTGTCACTGTAGCAGGTGGCCACTGGCAGAGTTCAAGATGTAATCTCTAAAATTCACCCGTCATATTTTTCTTGTGGTTTCACAAATGTAAATTTATGGTTGTTGCTAGTTTTTTATTTTAGAGTTGCCTTTTTTTTCATTGTATGCTGTTGCATATGGAATCACTACACCAAAGGGAAGCTTCCTAATGGGATTAGTAGGTTTTTGTTCTCCGTGCAGCTTTTGACATTCCTTAGGTATTCTGTCTGGTAGCTCTTCCTGCTATGATTCAGTACAGGAGAATGTTTCAAGCATGTGCATGTGTATGTATGTAATGAATCAGCTGGTCTAGGCTGGGGAAGGGTGAGAAAATCAGTCCTGGTTCCTTTTCTTTCACCTTACTTGCTTACTGCATGAAAGTTGGAGATCAGGTTTCCCAAGATAAACCTGCTCTTGGGCAACAAGTTTAGAGTATGTAATTTATGAAACTCATCTTACAAAAAAGTAAACACATGCCAAATGTAGATGTAATTCTCTGTCCACTCATCTATAAATTAAGGCTTTTTTAACCATCTTATAGTGCATAATAGTTACACTTTTTTGTATGTAATGAATTTAACTGGCTCATTAATTTTCTTAATATCTTGTTTGTAGGTGTGAAAGAAAATGTCAGTCAGCATGCATGAAAATCGGAAATCAAGGGCCAGTACTGGCTCCATAAACATATACTTGTTCCACAAGTCGTCCTACGCTGATAGTGTCCTCACTCACCTGAACCTTCTGCGTCAGCAGCGTCTCTTTACAGATGTACTTCTCCATGCTGGGAACAGGTCATTCCCCTGCCACAGAGCCGTCCTGGCTGCTTGTAGCCGCTATTTCGAAGCAATGTTCAGTGGAGGACTGAAAGAGAGCCAGGACAGTGAAGTCAACTTTCATAATTCAATTCACCCAGAAGTCTTGGAGCTTCTTCTGGACTACGCATATTCCTCCAGGGTTATCATCAATGAGGAGAATGCAGAATCGCTGCTGGAGGCCGGTGACATGTTGGAGTTTCAGGACATTCGAGATGCTTGTGCAGAATTTCTGGAGAAAAACCTTCATCCCACCAACTGTCTTGGCATGCTGCTGCTGTCGGATGCTCACCAGTGCACCAAGCTGTATGAGCTCTCTTGGAGGATGTGCCTTAGCAACTTCCAGAGTATCAGTAAAAGTGAAGACTTCCTCCAGCTGCCAAAAGACATGGTAGTGCAGCTCCTTTCCAGTGAAGAATTAGAAACCGAAGATGAAAGGCTGGTATATGAATCAGCTATCAACTGGGTCAACTATGACCTGAGTAAGCGCCACTCTTACCTGCCAGAGTTATTGCAGACGGTGAGATTGGCCCTCTTGCCTGCCATATACCTTATGGAGAATGTGGCCATGGAAGAACTCATCACCAAGCAAAGGAAAAGCAAAGAGATTGTAGAAGAATCAATAAGATGCAAGTTAAAAATACTGCAGAATGATGGAGTGGTTACTAGTTTGTGTGCCAGACCCCGGAAAACTGGCCATTCGCTTTTTCTTCTGGGTGGCCAAACCTTTATGTGTGACAAGCTGTACCTGGTGGACCAAAAGGCAAAGGAGATCATTCCAAAGGCTGACATACCAAGTCCACGGAAAGAATTCAGCGCTTGTGCCATAGGCTGCAAAGTGTATATCACTGGGGGACGAGGGTCGGAAAATGGAGTCTCCAAAGACGTGTGGGTGTACGACACCCTTCATGAGGAGTGGTCGAAGGCTGCTCCTATGCTGGTAGCTAGGTTCGGGCACGGCTCTGCTGAACTCAAGCACTGTCTCTATGTAGTAGGAGGACACACTGCAGCAACTGGTTGCCTTCCAGCTTCCCCTTCAGTATCCTTGAAACAAGTAGAACAATACGACCCGGTGACCAACAAATGGACTATGGTTGCCCCACTGCGTGAGGGAGTGAGCAACGCAGCTGTAGTCAGCGCGAAGCTCAAGCTGTTTGCTTTTGGAGGTACCAGCGTTAGTCATGACAAGCTGCCCAAAGTTCAGTGCTACGATCAGTGTGAAAACAGATGGACAGTACCAGCCACCTGCCCGCAGCCCTGGCGCTACACGGCTGCAGCTGTTCTGGGAAACCAGATTTTTATTATGGGTGGAGACACCGAATTCTCCGCATGCTCCGCTTACAAATTCAACAGTGAGGCGTACCAGTGGACCAAGGTGGGAGATGTGACAGCCAAGCGAATGAGCTGCCACGCAGTGGCCTCTGGAAACAAATTGTACGTGGTTGGAGGCTACTTCGGCATTCAGAGGTGCAAGACGCTGGACTGCTACGATCCCACGTTAGATGTATGGAACAGCATAACAACTGTGCCCTATTCGTTGATTCCCACGGCATTCGTCAGCACATGGAAGCACCTCCCCTCATAATTGTGTGTATGTTGCAATTACAAATTATCAGGTAAGAAATAGCACCTTTGAATTCCACAGTAATAATGCTTTTCACAAAGCTTTTCAGCAGCAGCTCTGAGGAGGGTGAGTATATTCAAGCCAGTTTTACAGCTGGAACAATTGAGACACACACATTCATGGGCTGTTTTAAGCCAGGCACCATGTCTGTGACAAACCCAGATGCTAGAAGTAGTTTGCCACATACCTTGCACCCACTTCTTTTTATGTGGCCTTTTCCTGAATGATTTGTATGTAAAAGACTGAGCGAAAATGATGTTTTCAACTTGTGGAGAAATGCAGGTAATCTTTTGGAAATTGAGTCCTGCTCTGTGTTTAAATAATAGGTGCATGCTAAACAAGTTTTGATACTGTCTTCCTGGTGACAGAGGCTAGGTCACACTATATATCCAGTAACAGCAGACAAAAAAGATACTATAAATTCTGATCTGAAGCTTGATAGCGAATTCACTTGAATTTCCAGGCAGGCAACATGCTTTCTCCATGCAGACAGCCTTTGGGGAAACTTGCTGTTTTATGAAAGGTGTTTTACAGGCACTTCAGGCCTAATTTTCCATCTCACCTAGACAGCGTGGTTACACCTGCGTAGACTAAGGCTGCATTTGGCTCATTGATACACTTAGAAATACATATATTTTTTTTAAATAGTTATGGTCATACATGTTGGACTACATACAGTGTCAGGAAGGCGTATAATTAATAATGCTGGCTGAAATAATTACCCGTCTATGGCGCACACTGTTCCACAACAATTTAATTATACATAATGGGCCAAACTCTTACCAGGTGCAACTTCAGCATTGTATCTTCTCACAAGCAAGTCTGAATTTGGCCTTGCTTGTTTGGTTGTTGTGAATATCTGATTTTTAGGAGGAGGGGAGAAGAGGTTCATAAAAAAAAAAAACGCTAAAAAATCTGGGTACCTACACATATTGCCAATATTTCTCAATCTTTTTTTTTTATAACTGCTCACTGTAATTTCAACTATGACTAATTTTTCCTTATTTGCATCTTTTCTAGAGTTACATCACTTAAAATAAGTTACTGACATTTTCCAGAACTATTAATCTGTGTATTTTGCAACAAATCTGGCAGACTCCCTTTAGATTTGTTTACCTCTTTTCCCCCACACCCTCTTTGAAACTTTAGTACAGAATCACAGTTACCACCAGCCAACCAAACAAACACAGGGGCATGCTTAATCCTAAATAACCCATGATCTGTGAGTGGTAGTTTCTTTTTGGATTTGAATAGTATATATTATTACCATGAAAGGCAGGCAGGTTAGAAGGAACAGAGCAAATAAATACAGTGGTAGCAATTAGACAAGCTCTGCATTTGCACTGAAATTACCTGGAACTCCATACTGATGCATGTTCTCCAGAAAACAGGAAGAACAGTTTGTGTGTAAGGACTTCCCTAGGTTATTCTGTTTAGGTCTTTTGCAGCCGGAGACATTTGCCTCACTCTTGCAGTAAAGACAAAACCCAAATGTCTTTGAGGCAGTGTAGATAGAAATATATACCTAGAAATGGGGGGTAGTCATGAAATTCCTTTCTCTGTGGTACATGAGGGTTCATCTTGCAGTCGTCTTTCAGTGGACTGGAAGCTCTGATTGAGTAAAGAATACGAGGTTGGACCTGTGCAAAGCAGCAGGTCAGCACAGAAATGTGGTGTGAAGCGGGGCTGTGTTGTACTGCTCTTGACTCAGGTGGCTGTCTTGAGGGCACTGCCCTCTCACCTCTCCTGACTTTGTTTTTCCCAGACTCACCCTTGGGAAAGAAGGGCAAACCCTTGAGCCTTACCAGGTCGTGGGAGTAATAACATCCCCAATAGCCAGCACATGAAAGCCCCCACGTGTGTGTGGTGGCTTCTTCCCCAGCAGGGAGCAACATCTTGATGACTTCAGTTAATTTGTGTTATTACTGACTTTCAGCAGTTCCCAGCATTATCAGAGCAGCAGTATTGAATGCCTGGGATCACGTCTGTGCCAAGAAAAATATTGACTTACTTTTCTGAGACTGACTTAATTGTTCTGAGGTTTACAGTACATGGGAGGGAGTGTTTTATTTTGAAAAAAATATAACGGTGCAAAGAAACCTTTCCTTTGCTTTGCAGTGTCTTGTTAAAAGCCATTATTTTAGCGTCACTAGTGCACAAGATAACTGGCTGAACACAGCCCTAAACTGAAGTCTCCCCAGTGCTGTGTGCCCATCCAATAAGTTTGGGTTTGGGTTTCTTTTTTCCCTACTGACTCCTGCTGCTCTGTCAGTGGGTGGGAGGGACAAAAAGGAAATTACTTCTGATTACCCTCTGTTTTCATGGCGCTGTGTGGCCCCAGTCTGACAGCTTTTAGGAAGACTTCAGTCTGCTTTGTCTTGTTCCTCAGACTTGGGGCTTTTGAGTAGGTTGGGGAGTTCCCCCCCACCTACTTTGGAATTGCTTATATTTTTTCTTTTTTAAGTTCATTCCGTGACAGGGAACATTGTTTTGGCTTCAGTGTTGATAGTCTGTTTCAGTGGGAAGAACAGCATGCTATGCTGAAAAATAGTCTAGAAAAGACTAAACACTAAGTGCCGAGGCCTTTTTCTTAGACATAATGGAAATAGTGTGTTTCAAGCTGATAGCTGCAAAGAGGCTTGATGCTCTGCACTATTATATAGGCTGTGGTGTTTCCTCTGAGTGTTCCCTGTTCTTAGGCATCACAGCTTGAGAGATGTAGTATGTTCAAATGAACTGTGAGTTCACTGGAGAACTTTTGCGTTGTAATGACGTAGGATTTGCCTCCTAAAATTCCGGCAGTGCTGTCAGTAATTACTGTTATGAGCTGATGATGGTTTGGAAGCTGGTATTTTAATACATCTTCATGGTGAAAAAGCAGAGTGCAATCTTAGCTTCCAAAGGCTGAATTTCTCATTGAATAATCAATTTTTATAAAGGACTCTAGGATGGAATTTCTGATGTATGGTACATTGCTCTGTGAAAAGAAATGAGGCAGACTTCTGCTCTAATGAATAGTAGATATGTTTTAAGTAAGGGAATTATGCGACCCCTTCTATATTGTGAATGAATTCAATTAAGAATTCTTCACAGTGAATGGAATTACTGGGGTGAGACACCTTCACCTCCCCTTCTGCTTAGCTCCAGCCAGGTTTGCTTTTATGGAAGAGAAGTTGCGCAAAGTTATGTTTGCTTGAATCCACAAACCTTTAAGATATTGGCGGAACATAGGAACGTTGAACTATGCAGGGTGCAGAACACATCACATCACAGAACTGTATTGGGCCAGTTTGATTTAGGTTTCAAATGACTGAATTTATAGCAAAAAAAATTAAAGTACTTCTGGGTCAGTAGGGTGGTTTGCAGAATAAGGGTAGTAGAATAATAAAGGCAGAATCTGACTCTAAATAATTATGCTTTTGGCTGGCTTATGTATCAGAAGTTGGCTATTGCACAGGAAAACTGGAGGGGGGGAGGTTGGGGGGGGGGGCGGGTTAGCCCATCAACTGGATTGTATCCTACGCAAAGCTTTTAGATTGTCTTTGACATCTAACACAAACCTTATGGTACATTGTCTCAGCAAACCCTTTAAAGTCTTTTCTCTCTTCTCTCTCCCCCTCCTCTTCCCATGCTTTTAGTTTACTCCTCTGTTTGGAGAAGAGAATTGGAACCTCAGATCTGGAGAAATGGTTTTAATGAAGAAAGATCGTTCAGCGTCTCTTGCGTTTGAAGAAAATCATCTGCACCTTGTAAATTATCTATTCTACACATGAAGGAGTGGGAGAAAAAAAACTGTCTTCAGTGCTTCAGCACATAGCTTCAATATGAATGGACAAACCTATGATCTGGTCCTTGTGCTAATAATTGTGGATTAATGCCAATATTAATCAGTCTTTCAAAGGAGAAAAAGAAGAGACAAACTTCTCTGAGCTGTGCAGCACACAGCACTTGATTTTGATGGACTCCACTGTTTGTATGTGAAATCTGAAATGGTTATCGCCTCTCTTTGTGGTGTTTAGAAGTGCCAGCCCCAGTTGCAGGGGAAACAGGCCAGGTCTGAAACAGCGAGATGCCGCTGTGAATGAAGATACAGTGGTATTGCTGCTGAACTCTGCTAACCAGAGCATGCTTGTCTGTGGGCAGTGCCTACAGCATCTCTTGGATCCTGCATTGCATTGTCCTTTGTGCAGTGAGTGATCTTCTGCTTGATAAGGAGCAGCCCAGTGGTGAAATGCTCTTGCAATAGTGGGGAAAAAGAACTATATCCCCCAAATGCTCCTTGCTCCTTTTCCTCCCTGTATTTATAAGTAGTTCAAACTGTCCCATTCCTGTTATGTTACTTGTTGTAGATATAGTTATTTATTGTTCAGTGCTTGCATGCTGAAACAATGCCTGCAATTGTCTTCATGTTGCAAGGGCTTGTGTGAATTGTTGTATGTTTTGCACATTTTGTGATTGCTGACTTGCTCTGCTGCACAAAGAAAGAAAACTATTGGGTAACAGTCAGAGGTGAGAGGGAGGGGTGGCTTCCCAGTCAGAAATGGAAGGATTACAAGGCAGGATCTTAAATTACACATGTACTAGAGGAAGAAGCCATGGAGGTCACTTTCTCAGGCCACCAGCTCCCCGGGTTGCATGTGGTGTGACTTGTAGATGGTGTCCTTGCTACATTTCATTTGTTGGTCATGCCTTTCAATTTCTAATCTGGAAATAGCCAAAATCTCTTGCGGCTCTCTCTTTGTGCAGCTTCCTGATTGCAACACAAATGCTGTGGAAGAGCTTCTGAATACCAAGCCCAGATGAAGTCATTGTCCAAAGTTATTTATTTATTTATTGGGTTGGAGGAGGGGTACTTACAATATAGCCAGATTGACCTGAGTGAGTGGAATATGGTGATTCAAGAATAAAAACAAAAATAACCTCAAGCTAGGTTAGTGATGAAGTCTTAAAAAAATAAAAAAAAAAAAAAAGAAGAAAAAAAAAAGAGAGCAGCAATTTTGCACTGACTGGCTTGCCTCGTGCATCTCGATTTCAGATGATCCTCTGAGCAACCAGGTGTGAAAGACCCAAGTGCTTAAGCAAAATTCTTATGGGGATAGAAAATGAATGTTAAACCTCTTAATCTTAAAAATAGCCCTCAAATTCTGCTGCCTTTTTATTTTCCTTAGTCAGGTGTGTCTTTAAACACTTGGTTGCTCAAAAGCATCAGATACAATTGTGAGAAACCAAACTTTGATTTTTAAATAAATATCTTACCAGTCTCATCTTGAGACAGAGATGAAGCTCCCCTTTTTATTCTGGATTTAAGAAGCTTATGTTTCACAGGTGCTTTCTTTGCCTGATCCTGTCATGAAGCTTGTATTGTATTGTATTTTTTCCTAAGTGTTTCTGGAGCCCAACTTAACTGGCACATTCAGTTCCATGGTAGGTGTGTACTGCAGTGTAAGTAAACAGCTGCATGCGTGCATGCAAAACAAAAATAGTCACATTGGTGATGCTTGCCTTTGTGTGACAGTGATGTAGCTGTATTTGTGAAAGCTTTGTCATCTGAAAGTGTTTACACTGGTCACTGGAAGTTTCTCTGTGCTGCCTTACATTTGACTTGCTGTTTGGAGTAGACTCTTACATTTCAGGAATAGATTATTTGGAGTTCTGTGATTACTGAAAGAACATTGATTAATTAGCAAAGGCATTAGCAGTTTTTTGAATGGTGAGGCCCACCTAGGTGTGAACAGTTATAGTTCCTCTGGTTAAACTGATTTCTTGAAATGGTAGATTAAAGAAGTGTTTAAACCCACTGCCTTTTCCTTCCACTTTCCCCTATGCCTCCTCCACCCCAGTGTTGGTTCTTTACTCTTAGATGGCTTTTAAGCAATAGAAAAACATCTTAGATAGGATAGGTCTCCTTTCTATGTCCCTGCACTTGCACAGGTTGCCCCATTGAAGCAAACAGCCTTGAGCTGATGTTGGCTTTCATCTTGTGGATCACTCCTGGGAGTGCAAGGGAGCCATAAAATCAGACTTCCTGTGCTTTTCACGTCCTCTCCCCAGGTGCTAGTGCCTGCATGAGGTACAAGGAAGCAAAGAACTGGGTGCCCAGGGGCCCCCTTATTCAAACAAGGGCAGATAGGCTTGAGACATGTTTTTTTTGTGGAGTCCAGACGTGAAGCTGCCCTGCGTCGAACCACTTAGCTTATGAAATCTCTTTTGTAGCGCCGTGCAACTTCCGAAGAGGGATGAATTTTCTGCAGCTGTTTCCAACGTTGTGGTCTGCTTTCAAGTTCTTGATTAATTCCTGTGTGTAGGCTGAAGGAAGCTGAAGTCAGGGTCGGCCTCTGGCTCTGCAGGGAATGTGCTAGGCTCTTGCTCTTTGAATTGATGTAAGGATCCTGGCTAGCTACTTGACCGTTCCAGTCTTGCAAAACAGCCCACACTTTGAAGCAAATGCAGTTCACAGTGGAGTGCACACAAAAACCTTGGCATAAGACGGGAAGGTTCCTCTTATTTTGTAGGCTCGTTGCTGTGGAAACATATAACAAAGGGCAGCCTTCCTCTTCTGGTATAATTGTGCAGCCCCTTTTCTCAAAGTCTGACACCTGTCTGAATAAGAGTGATTAGAGCAGAATAATGTTCCCTTTCCTCGCCACTGAAAATATGGTTCACGTGCTAAAAGAAAACTGTGCAAGTGAAGAAGTAAACTTGTCTAGGTTGTGTCTTTTTGTTTGCTACTACATCTTAAGGTTTTGTAAAACTTGCTTTTTTTTTTCTTTTCACAATGTGAAACTGAAGGTCAATAAATTATTAGAGATTTTCTCTCCATGGAACATTTATTTCAAGTGTTATCTCATCCCCCCTGCCTCCCCAGCCCCAAATGCTTTGAAACCCTTATAATATCCTTTTCATGTCCTCTTAATAAAAGCACATTGACAACATGCAGTTTACTGCTTTGGTTTAAGCTTCTGCTTCAGTTGCACTTCCCTCCTCTTTATTCTGTTCTGCTGCTGTTATTATGATCACTATCTGCAAGTTCAGAGCCTCAAAACATTTAAGAACAGGAAATGCAAGTTTGTTGGTGCTTGCAGTATAGTTTAGCTAGTGCCTGATACGACTTGGAAGCAGAATTAGGCATCTCTAATCATTCCTAATTATTTTCAAGGCAAAAAATGCTGCCTGTGTCTAAAACATGCCAGTTGTTGTAGATAATGCACACATATAGCCAAAGTCTTTGATCTTTTAAGCTTACTTACATGTTCATTGGTATAGAGAGTGGTGGGTTTTGTGTTGGGGCTTGTTTGTTTGTTTTTTAATGCTATTGATTTTCTGTGTTGGTTTACACCTCTGTGGCCATAAGGTGTTGCTGATGACTGTCCAGGTCTAAAATAACATCATGCAGAGGCATTTGTGCGTACACCCTGGAGGTTCAGTTGCTCAGGTCTACCAAGTACTGACCTGCTCTCCCGCCTAGAAGAGGATTTTCCTCAAGCATGTGTCCACTGCTGTGGAGCAAAGGAACAGGGCCTTTCTTCTTTGCTTTGGCTGTTTCACTACATACTACCTCATCCCTTTGCTTATACAGCTCTGAAGGAGGATGTGAAAGAGAAGGTGTCCACAGATCACAGCTTAGTGCAGCAAAGATGCTGATGCATCAGTTGCCATCAGTAGCCTGTAAAGCATAACTTGTAACTGAGCACCTGTGTTCATGGCCCTATAAATTACATTGTAGTGCTTGTTTAGCAGAGAGAGAAAGGCAGGATCAGGAAGTATTGCTTTCTGCAAGAATTAACTTTTCTGAAATCTTATAATCTATTAAAATTCCTGAAGCTATCTCCGGGAAGTCACAGCTCTCTTTGAGTGTTTATTTGCCTTAATGATTCAGAGCCACAGTACCAAACGACTTTCAGGCCTCAGCGTTGCTCAGATATGACCTGTGTTTGAGGCATTTGCAATCAGTCTTGGCTGGAGAGTGGGATAGTACCTCAGTGCTCATTGCAAGCACTTTGCTGGACAGTAACTGGGTGGTGGTTTTAGTTTGGTTTTTGTTCGGATTTTACCATGGCCTGGGATGCTTACGGCAGCACTGGGCATGAGCAGACTGCTGCAGAGTGGATCACTGGTGTCATTTTAGGACATCAGGTTACTTATTGGAGAGCTTATTTCTGGCCATGGATTCAAACCCCTTTGCTTGGCTCTGAATGTGGAAGACTTACACTGGAGGTCTGATATTTATGGTGAGAATTTAAAGTAAACAATTACATTTAGATTTAAAACAGCTGATAGCCTGTGAAATAGATGCCTGCAAGGCACTGGCTCTATTATGGTAAGTATGAATACTAAACACCTTGAATGATTCAAGGTCATTAGCTTGGAATATGGCTCCATCAGGTATAACTGGGCATTCAGCCCTGACCTGGGGAAGTCTCAAAGGCTCTATCTATATAGGTAAATTGGACATGCCTGGGAGTGGTCTCTGGCACTGAGGCCAGCCAGCCGGAAGCAGCCAGGAGCTCCTCAAGCAACCCTGTGTCTTGGTGAGGCAGGGGGGCTGCACAGGAGCTTCTTGGGGTGGCTGCTGGAGAGGGCTGGCTCCTGAGCTGTGCCTGGGAGCACTCCAGAGCAGTGCAAGTGGGACACGAATTTGCTGGGGCTGCTCAAACCATTTAGCACAACTGATGATTGCCTTCTGGTGCCTGGGAACATTCCTGAGTGTGGTTTCATACACTGTCATCATCCCAGCCAGGAACATCCTTAGGTCCTGGATAACTGAGTGGAAGTTGTCAGACCTAGCATTAGTGACCTGAATGCTGTTGAAGTGGAGGAAGGAATGCTGTCTCTGAGTGACCTGTCCCATGGTAAGTAGGAAAGATGGATCCTGAAGAAGTGAAGACACACTGCTTCTTCAGAAGCCATGGTGTGATACTGTGGAAGTGCAGAGAGAAGAGGGCAGGAGCGTTCGGTGTGCCAGAGGGCAGGAGGCGACAGTGCCTTGTGGGCTTTGCAGTGGCATCATGGTGTCTTCTCTCGTTTCAAAAGGAGGAAATGGAGTGGAGCTCTGTCACATGTGGGAGTGTCGATCTGAGAGCTCAAGTGTCCATGTGGGAGTGCAGACATGTGCCCATACCCCTGGCTGGCAAATACCGAATGAGCCAAAGTTAAGCCTCTCTTGGTTTAAAAAATCACTAGTCCCCAGCTTTACAGGCACATCATCACTTTTGGCCCTCACGCCCCTGTAAGACCTGCATAATTCACTCCCCTGTGCCGTGTGAGAGGCTGTGATTCGAACTGGTAATCTGGTCTGTCATCTCTGTAGTGTATGCCCATAAACCCTGCAGGAACATAAATATCACAGGAAAATTGTTCATTCAAATCTTTACATGTATGTGTGGGTGTGGCATGGAGCCAAGTACAAACTCCCTCAGTGGCAGCATATGCACACGCACACAACAGGACCATCTGTCCTCTATGTGTCTTTAATAATGGTCTGTGAACTCAAAAGTGTCACTATTTGTTACAAACTGTACATTTAAATATCAGAATTACTCTTAAAACTAGAAATGCACATAAGGCATGACTGTGAATTAAAACGAGTGACTGAAGAAATTACAAGTCTTTTCACAATCATGGTTTAGGCTATGCTTCTGGACCCACAATGCTCTGACAAGAAACCAAACTAGACAGTGTGTCCATTTTCTTGTGTGTGTGTGTGTGTGTGCGCGCGTGTGTGTCTAGTTACCCCAGAAACCATAATCTTCATCTCTGAAGCAATGGGGAGCTGTGAAGGAGGCAAAGCCACTGGAGTTTCTGCCAGGACCCTTCCTAATCCTACTCTTACGTTATCAGGCATTTAGTAAATTACTTCACGCTTGTGTGTGAGATGAAGTTCATTAGATATTTTGTAATCACTACAGAATTTGTGGGTCACAGCTCTGATTCAGAGGTAAGCTTTATGGTTGACTGTGTTACTTAATTGCCACTATGTATTTATATAGGCCAGAGGCACAGATGCAACCTAAAATATTTTAGATCTGCAGCTCTTCCCCTGAGATTTCCGCATACCTTATTGTACCTTATCACATTTCATCCCATCAGCAGCTTCACCAGTGAGCAAAAACTTTTAGTCTCAGCCTTGGGCCAGGATTTGTCTGTCACAGGTTGCAATAGGAGTCTCAGCAGATCTTCTTCAGGTCTCCCAGCCCGTTCTCCTGGAGCCACTGTACGCACTGTTCCAGTCAACAGGATGTCAAGCTGCTGAGCAAGACAGGCTGTGAAAAGCTGTAATTGCATTCGTGTTGTTAATTGGCTTGAGAAGGTGTTAAACTATTTACAGAGATGTCTCCCAGGACTAAGAACAAGGGAGGGCTTGCCACAAGTGAACACAAACGAGCTGGGTTTTTATATAGCGGTGAGGGACAATAGTTCTTTCAGTTACTCTTTAGCTAAAGAGTGCGGATAGGAAGAAGGCAGGTTTAGGGAGCTGCTGGTAGCGGAGTATTTGCACAGACTTAAAATGTTATCCTGCTCCTTGTCATCCCTCCCAGTATAGAAAGGTGCAGAGCAAAAGAAAGATGCAGGTTGGACTTTTTATCTTAGAAGCAATGGGCCTTCTTTTCCATTCCAAAATTAGGAACATCTTGTTTTACAAATACTGGAAAGGGTATGTTAAATCCGGGGTATCTCTGTAGAGGGACTCAGGCAACTCGGACTTTCTCCTAGGGCGAATGGCTGGCTAGAGTGTCCTGGCTCAGGGTTTGGCAAGTGGCTGGGTGAGAGGAGATCAGCGGGTTGGTGAAGGTGCCCCTGGGTACACAGGGGAGCACATCAGTTTTCACTTCCATGCAGTTAGCCCTTACTTTCCTTCACTCTTGTCTGCACTTTCAGCCTGATTCTGTGTCAGCTCCTTCTTGACCCATCATTCCAGCCCACAGTCAGGTGGGGGAACAGTGAATCCTACAGACATTAGGAGGGAGGGAGCTGAAAACCTTTTGATGGCATTGGTTATATATTGCAGTTGAATGTGGTCCAGGAGCTGTATCCCGTGGCCTGGTACTCCTGCAGAGGATCTGCTTTTGTCTCACTTTACCTGAATAGCAGAGCTTTAGCCCCTTTTTCACATGGCTCATGGCTATTAGCTTTTTGTAGCTCTGTTTGGCACAGGCCTGTATCTAGCTGTTTCTGGTTAACTTTACAAAAACCCTGAAAATACTCATGTCATAAGGTAAGGTCCGATGTGTTGTGTTAGCTAGTGTTTTGTTAGCTTTGAAAGGGTTAGTCATCAGTGCTGATGTGTGTCCTCTGCTGTTTAGCTGAAACGTGCCTTTCATCTTTGAGCCTGAGAATGGGGTTCTGGAACAGTTGGGCACAAGTAGATGCTCTTGCAGGGACCACCTCACCCTGCTCATGGGAGTCCATTGTGTAAACAGCGGTGTGCGCGTCAAAAGAAAATGTATAAATTTCTTCCCAGCAGGTTGCCAAGAACTGTGCTGGCAGAGAGGGAAATGGTGTGACTTTCCTCTCTGGATAAATAGGAACAGGCTTGCTACTTCATGATCTTGGCAGCCCACTCTGAGAGTTCACAATATGTGTGAAGAATTAGATGCAAAAGTCTTAAATAGATTTCTTTCTCTTCTCATGGCCATGACAACTGGTGATCCACCCAGAGGTGCCGTTGAACACCAGCAGTGCCTCTGATGAGGCACTCTCCCTTCACCCAGGGAGAATTTTATAGGGAACATCCTTTGCAGATTCAAGATTCAGGTTTACCTTTGTTCCCTGCTTCCACGAATTGTAGCCACAACATTTCAGCTATTGGCTTTTTTTGGTCTTCCATGATTTAAAAGTAATATTATTTTTAACCAAAAAGTTGCATGCTACTTATTCAAGATATCTGCCATTCAAAAAGCATGCTTAATAAAGTCTTAGATGCTCACTTTTTTTCTCTTTGGATTAAAAAGACATCATCACAGTGATATCTGCAGTAGCTACAAAGGGATTAATGAGCTGTAGGAGTTGCTAGGTATATCAGGCCAGTGCATATCCAATCCCACTTTCCTCTGATCATACACAATCTCCCTGCAGTCTTTCCAACAGGGTGCCTTTTATTCAAAAGCCCCGGTTCAGGAACTGGAATCTCTCTGCCTCCAATGGAACAATCTCCAGCTTGCTGGTGACATTGAATTTGACATTTGAGTTAATTAAAAATTGGTCTTTATTGGCTTGAGAAATTTGAAAACCTCCTACACAGCTATTTCTTCTCAAAATAAATACATACTTTTTTAAAATTACAGGAGTGTCTGCACACTATAAAAATGCAGATTATGCAAACTCTCTTTGTGGAGACACTATTTAGCAGGGCCTGTTGTGATAGGACTGAGGAGTGATGGTTTTAAACTAAAACAGGGGAGATTCAGGCTGGACATGAAGAAGAAATTCTTTTCAATGAGACATGGTGGCTGCACCATCCCTGGAGGCATTCAAGGCCAGGTTGGATGTGGTTCTGGGCAACCTGATCTAGTTCAAGATGTCTCTGCTCACTCATCCAGATGACCTTTGAAGGTCCCTTCCAACCCAAACAATTTTATGATTCTAGGAAACTCATGTTCTCTGGTCAGGACTTGTTCCTGATGCAAAGTCAATGACATTCGAGGTCTGACTTTTACTGCTAAAAATTTTAAATGTACATGCAGTAGAATCAAGTGAAAACTTCATTTTTCATATGAAGACTTAAAGGGTGGAAGCAACTCGTTCTTATCATATAAGCTCTAAATGATAAGAAGTATCTTCCAGCTGAAGGCAATCATAATTCTATATAATTTAATCAAATTCTCTTGTCTTTATCACACTATTGCCTTTCTACGTAAATTGTTAACAAAGTTACAGAGAATAAACCTCAGGCACTCCCCTGCGTTTCCAGGGAGAGGGAGTTACTTGGGAAACACTAAATGACGGCTGAGTGTGTCTGGGAACTGAAATTCAGAGCTTAAGAGACCCTGCCAAGGATGTGCAACTAGTTAGGTGTAAAGATAACTTGAAAGTTCACACTGATACAAAAGCAAACAAAAGCCTAAAGAAGCCTTTCCATTTTCTTTGGACCTCTGTGTTGTAGAGGCAATTTTCTGGAGTAGCCTCCACAAATATCTTCCATTTTTTCAGCACAGGGGATTTCTGATTACCTGACACCTCATGCCTGTTCTTCCTATGTGCTGAAGACATGCCTACATGTTTTGAAGAGGCTTGTGTCTTTTGTCCAGGTCATGATGGACTGTTGAATAGTGGTTAGTACTGCTTGACTGTATCTGCTGTCAGCAGGGAGGAGCTTGGGCTGCACATGACTGCCACTGTGGGACATCATGGGGTTATGCAGAGGAGTGACAACTTCTGTATGCCCTGCCCTGTGAATAATGGAAGGATGAAGTTTCTTTTTTTTTTGACTGTTTTGGCCACCAAAAATTGATGGGGAACGGCAATGCACCCTAAAGGGAAGGTGGGACTTTATTAGGCACTGCTGGCAAACATACTTTTGGGGAGACTTTGGGTGGGTGCAAAGCGAAAATGCTGCTTGTTTCAACAGAAAGAAAGGGCAAAGTGGTGGGATGAGGAAACGTATGTGAAATGTGGCCTTTGTCAGCAACTTTCACCTCTTGATTGATGCTGAGTGTTGGAGTGACTTACACAAACAGACCAAGCTGCACGGCATTGTACTTTGCTGACTTTAAACACAGCAGGGTTTGCCTTTGCCAGTTGTGATCAGTTTTTGATCAGTGAATTGAGACAGGTCATTCCGGTTGGAAGTATGCAATGAATAGGCAAAATGTCCTGTTACAAGAACAGAACCTGCTAATCAATCAATAATAGATATAGATAAGTCATATTTAGGAAAATGTGAATTTGCCCTGGCAGATAGTATGTCTAGACCTGTTGTAATAGTTAAGCACAACAGATTAGTGATTTAATTTACTGGCAAACGTGTAGCCCATAGGTTGTAGTTTACTCAGCCGTGGGAAAAGGCAAGGTTGTTTGTCCTTCTTGCCAGGAGAGAAGTGATGACATCTGAAGATTTACTTGTCTGTCACACTTCCCTGCTATGGATGAGAAAGGAGTCCAAAGGGAGGATTAAATAAGCAGAATGACTGAAAGGAGATATGTAGGGAGGGCTGAGGAGGTTGAGGTAGAGCTTTCTAAAAGCTAACTTGACTGGTAGAGAAAGAAACTTCCTAACAGCCCTGACTATACCAAGGGAGATATTCAAGCCAGTGGAGATGAGTGACTATGCCTGCTGGAAAACCAAATAACTATGAGATTGCAACAGTCAGAAACAAGGCAGAGGGCCCTCTAAAGACCAGGGGTGTAGTTTTGGGCTCAATTCAGGACCGTGAGTGCAGCCAGCATAGGGAGCAATACTATATAAATGCCTCTGTCTCTGGAGACTTTTTATGCAGCTTCTATTCCAAAATTCTCAGCTAGATTCAAACATATTAAGAAAAGACAGCCACTTCAGGTACACAATGCCAGTGGTTAAGATGCTTTTGTATCAGATTTTATCCTGTTTTCATTTCTAACTGCTAAGCCATTACAGTGGTTGAAGGCTGTCTTCATAAAGTTGCAGTGTGGTCTATGACTTTGCTGTGCATGGTCACCAAGAGCTGCAGCTGCCAGCCTGGGGTCTGCATTGTGTTCCCATCACTTCCACGCAAGGTTAGGACTGCATGGGCAGGAGATGAAACTTCAGTGGGAAGGGAAAACTGGGTCATGTGAGGGAATAGGTAAGAAGAGGGTTTTTAGAAAACTGTGAAATTAACTTCCTTTGAATCAAAGACCCCCTAAGTTGCCTTTATGCTCACGTTTCCTCAACTTCTCTAAATCAAAGAGTAGCAGCCTGCATGTATACATGCATGTATAAATTCAGGTGTACACCTACAGAGCACCATTTGCCCTCACACTCAGCACTTCTTTGCAATACACACATGTGCTCAGCACATTGCTTGAACTCAGTCTTATGCTGCTAAAGATGGTGTAAGAAGCTGCATATAAGACATAACAATGCATAGGACTGCACTGGAATTGAATAAATCTTTCTAACCCTGTTTGTGAGGTAGAGAAGTATTATCAAATTATATATTATATTATGCAGTAAACTATGGCAAACATTCAGAGTTCCACATTTACGAGGGAGGCTGCTGGAGAATTTGTTAAACAACAAACTGGAGACAATTGGCAAGTCTCTACCATATACTGTGGCTAGACAGCCACTTTTTCTGTTCACCACCTGGACTGACAGAAAGTTGTGTGGGAGGAGGTAGCATTATTCTAAACTGAGGAATTAAGCCTTTAGGGTTAATTAAGGGGTCAGAGTAAAATTTAGGGGTCAGAGTATATTAGCTATAGTAAAGTATAAGTAGTAAGTATATATATAAGTAGTAAGTATATGTATAATATATATAATATATATTATATATAGTATAAGTATATATAAAGTATAAGTAAAATTAAGGGGTCAGAGTATGTTAGCTGAAGCAATAGTAGCTTGTGCTTGCACTGTCGTAACCTGCACATAGTACTGCTTGTTGGCTTGGGGCAGGAAGAAGACTCACTTCTGTCTGACTGAATGACACCCAGCAAACAATCTAGCACTGGATTTGCAAGAACTTAAAACCTTTAACTGATGAGGTGCACTAGCAAAATGTTTTAAGATCTTGCCTTTGGAAAGTCTGATTTTGCATTTAGTGTTAGGATCTGAGAACAGACCAAACATGTTCTTCTGGCTGATAGACTTATTTTGTGTCCAGTGAAATGAATCCCAGAAACCAGATGGTTTCCAGTGTATCTGTCCTTATAACAGGTACATAAGGGGAGGCTTCATGCTGTGCATTGGCAAAAAGAGACAGAGAGTCTTGTGTATGAGAGGTAATGTAACTGAGCAATCACTTCAGTACACGGAGGCACTGGATTATAACCATGTAAACTGTAATTTGTACTGTCTTGTGCTGTGATAACAAGGGGTTGTAAAGGAAGTTTCTGGCATGGGATAGAAAAAAATCCTGATCTTCCAGATCCTTAAACAGCATCCAGACAGCTGGACCACATATCACATACAACTTTACCCTTGATTGGTCTGACAGTCTTGAAGTAGTGCTAATACCTAATCTGTCCCTTACTGTCCTTCCACATTTCTCATACAGTATGTCCCTAGATACCTGGAGGTGTCTCTTGATACCTATGGGTCCCTTGCAGCATTGGTAACTCAGTTGTGCCCACAAAGCTGTGAAGAGACACGCACCTTCCTTCTTACCTTCAGCTGTATCGAAGGGAATAAGATATTTCAGAACACAGGCACACATCAGCTAGTGGATAAATATAAATCTCTGCCTTTGGGTAGAGCCTAACCAATAATTTCAGCCTTGCATTCTCACTCTTTTTTTTTTTTTTAAAGTCTTTTCTGAAATGCTTTAGGAACCAGCCTTTAATTAACCAGTAAATAGAGTCTCTTGCCACTGAGGAGGAGATTTAGAAGATCCCTGTAATTACTGAAACCAGATTTAAGTTTGATTGCAAATACCAGTTTGCTCCCTGTTCAAGTGAAGTGAGGTGCTGGTAAAGTGTTATGAAAAGGTTCTATTTGCATCATCTTTTCACTCCAGCTGAAGCTTCTATGACATAAAGGGAGGACTTTAAATCCAAATGTCAATGTAGTTCTGTTGTTTGAACTGTAAAGGTGAAATTGGATTCACATGATGGCTCTTGAAATTTAAAGCAGTCTTCTCGTGGCTGATTTGTCCTTGTTATGAGATCAGTGCTTCACAGTGTGTCTTTACAGCCCAGCTGCACAAGCCAGAAGTAGACCAAGAATCTTGTTACATTAAATGGATGCTCTAGGTCAAGGTTTATAAGTAATTCCAAAAACTTCCTAACTGACGGCATTTTTCTAGGACTCCAGATGGTTAGTGAGCTACTTGTCTTCCAAGCAAGCACTGAAGGCTGTCAATGCATGACTGTTTTCCTCCCATGCTTTGCCCCCCTGCTTATGTATACAAAATTATGTTAATCCTGCTTGTCTCAGTGCCCCTCATTTTTGGAACCATCTGGTTTAAGTTTTGCTTACCTGCTTAGTGTGAAACGAGTCTTCTCTGCCTGACTGCATAAGGAAGTCAGAAGTCATTAACAACTAATGTTAAAGTACCTGGTGGTAGCAGGCATTCTGCCTAAAATGATATGTTTTTCTAAGGTGGGAAAAAAATGTGCTGAATGCTCAAATTAAAAATGATGACTGAGTTAGGGAGATAGCTGTAGGACTTCACCGTGTCCCAAAAATCCTTTACAGTTGCCTCGAGAAAGTCCAAAATATAAAATACTTCCATTTGAAACATCTAATCCCCTTCAGCAGCAGCTTCTCTGGAGTTGCTTGCTCTCAAAGCCAGAAGCCTGCTCGGAACAGGTTTGACCAGTTTCTGCAATTCTGAGAACAGTTTAAATAGTTATATACTAGTGCTGCTGCATTAATCTGTGTGAAAATCCCCCCATTGCTCAAGTCACTACCACAGTGTGCTAGGATGAACCTCCTACTCTGTTTCAAGGGTTATTGAGCAGCATCAGTGTCTGAGGTAGCCCAATATCTGCAGCAGCAGCAGTGCCCGTACTGCCAACTCTACAAGCATGGAATTGAGAAGAGGTAAGGAAATAGGAGGAAAATGTTTAACTGGAACATCTATGGAAGAACATGATGATGTCCTGTGGCTCTTTTTTAAGGAGATGCTCTCTCTCTTGCACTTTCTGTTGCTTCAGGGTATATGTGAGCCAGCTCTGCTTTTGGTTATGTCGTAGTTTTGGCCTCTTCAGGAACCTGCTCAGTAAGCTTCCATGGTATATAGCCAAAGAGGGCAGGGGGGCCCAAGGCTGTTGATTGATATTCAAGGATCACCTACTACAAGCTTAGGAGTGTTGCATCCCAACTAGAAGGAAGTGCTGCAGGAGGGCCAGGAGACCTCCTTGGATGGATAAGGAGCTGCTGAGGAAACTTCAAGGGAAAAGGGAGGCTTATAAAAGGTGGAAGCAAGGACAGGCGGCCTGGGAAGAATACAAGGGTGTTATCCAGAAAGCTAGGGACCAGGTTAGGAAAGCTAAGGCCCACTTAGGATTAAACTTGGCTAGGGATGTGAAAGATAACAGGAAGGGATTCTGTAGGTACATAGTGAATAAAAGACAGGTTAGGGACAATGTGAGCCGTCTCCGGAATCTAGCAGGAGAACTGGCTACCCTGGATTTGGAGAAAGCTGAGGTTCTTAATGACTTCTTTGCCTCGGTCTTCACCGGCAAATGCTCTGACCACACCACCCAAGTCTTGGAAGGCAGATGCAGGGACTGTGCGAATGAAGACCTTGGGCCCACTGTAGGAGAGGATCAGGTTCGAGACCATCTTAAGAACCTGAACGTGCACAAGTCCATGGGACCTGATGAAATCCATCCGCGGGTCCTGAAGGAGCTGGCAAATGAAGTTGCTGAGCCACTGCCCATCATATTCGAAAAATGATGGCAGTCAGGTGAAGTTCCCGACAACTGGAAAAAGGGAAATATAACCCCCATTTTCAAGAAGGGGAAAATGGATGACTCAGGGAACTACAGACCAGTCAGCCTCACCTCTGTTCCTGGAAAAATCTTGGAGCAGATTCTCCTGGAAGGCATGCTGAGGCACATGAAAAACAACAAGGTGCGTGGTGACTGCCAGCATGGCTTCACAAAGGGGAATTCCTGCCTGACCAATCTGGTGGCCTTCTGTGATGGGACTACAGAACTGATGGACAGGAGTAGAGCAGTTGATGTCATCTACCTGGAATTGTGCAAAGTATTCAACACTGTCTCACATGACATCCTTGTCTCTATATTGGAGAGACAACAATTTGATAGGTGGACCACTCAGTATTTAAAGAACTGGCTGGATGGCCGCACGCAAAGAGTAGTGCTCAATGGCTCAATATCCAGCTGGAGATCAGTAACGAGTGGTGTCCCTCAGGGATCACTGTTGGGACCACCCTTGTTCAACATCTTTGTTGGTGACATGGACAGTGGGATTGAGTGCGCCCTCAGCAAGTTTGCCAATGACACCAAGCTATGTGGTTCAGTTGATACACTGGAGGGAAGGAATGCCATCCAGAGGGACCTTGACACACTTGTGAGGTGGGCTGATGCCAACATTACGAAGTTTAACCTTGCCAAGTGCAAGGTCCTACACCTGGGTGGGAGCAATCCCAGGCACAGCTACAAGGTGGGCAGAGAAGAGATGCAGAGCATCCCAAGGATAAGGACTTGAGGGTATTGGTCGACGAGAAAATGAACATGAGCCGGCTGCTGTGTGCGCTTGCAGCCCAGAAAGCCAACCATGTCCTGGGCTGCATCAAAAGGAGCGTGACCAGCAGGTAGAGGGAGGTGATCCTGCCCCTCTACTCTGCTCTCCTGAGACCTCCCTTGGAGTATTGTGTGCAGTTCTGCTGTCCTCAACATCAAAAGGACATGGAACTGTTGGACCAAGTCCAGAGGAGGGCCACGAGGATGATGAGGGGACTGGAGCACCTCCCATATGAAGACAGGCTGAGAAAGTTGGGTCTGTTGAGCCTGGAGAAGAGAAGGCTGCATGGAGACCTCATAGCAGCCTTCCAATATCTGAAGGGGGCCTATAGGGATGCTGGGGAGGGACACTTCATTAAGGACTGTAGTGATAGGGCAAGCATAATGGGTTCAAGCTTAAACAGGGGAAGTTTAGATTGGATATAATGAAAAAATTCTTTCCTGTAAGGGTGGTGAGGCCCTGGAATGGGTTGCCCAGGGAAGTTGTGAATGTTCCATCGCTGATGGTGTTCAAGGGTAGGCTGGACAGAGCCTTGGGTGGCATGGTTTAGTGTGAAGTGTCCCTGCTCATGGCAGGGGGGTTGGAACTTGATGATCTTTAGGTCCTTTCCATCCCTAACTATTCTATGATTCTATGATTCTATGAAGCGCAGCCAGTAACTCAGAACCACACAACCGCTCGCTCACTCCCCCCCCTTTTTCCTCCCCCTGCTCCCAGAGGGATGGGGAGGAGAATCAAAAGAATGTAATTCCCATGGGTTGAGATAAGAACAGTCCAGTAACTAAAGTATAACACAAAGCACTGCTGCTACCACCAATAATAGTAATGAAAAGGGAAATAACAAGGAAAGTGAATACAACAGCTCACCACCCACCGACCGATACCCAGCCCAACCCGAGCAGTGATCTAGCTCTTCCAGGTAACTGCCTCCAGTTTATATACTGGGCAGGACGTGCTTTGGTATGGAATACCCCTTTGGCTAGTTTGAGTCAGGTGTCCTGTCTCTGGTTCCTCCTGGCTTCCCCTCCTCTCTGGCAGAGAACGATACTCAGAAAGTCCTTGGTCAGACTAAACATGACTGAACAACAACTAAAACCATTGGTGTTATCAGCGTTTTTCCGAGGCTGAAAGTCAAAACCACAGCACTGCACCAGCTACTAAGAAGGAGAAAAATGACTGCTACTGCTGAACCCAGGAGAGGATGTAATTTGAAAACAGCTAGTAGATAATGAGCTTTGGAGGATAAGGCTTTCGTCTTTTAGTCAGGGCCAAGTTATGGAAGGAAAAGAGAGGATCAACAAACATTTTGGTAGAGGAAGAGAATAGAAGGGGCATTCAATAGGTGGGGAACAACAACCTAACAGAAAATAACCAGGCCTGCTGGCTTTACATCATGCCAGGGTTAATGGTTGCTATATCTCTAGCTATTATTGAATACAACAAAAACAAAATCTAATTTCTTATTGTTGTAAGAATTAATAATTCTGTGTGACATATATACTATATATTATATAATAAGGTAAGAAACATAATTCCGTATGTCAGGATATCCCACCCCACACAATGAGATTTGGTGCATGCAGATATTCTAACACAGACCAAAAGAGGATTCTTATGCCCAGAGCAAGACACCCAGCATGCAATGCAAAGAACAAATGTTGTCAGATGTCAGTGTAAGGAAACAGAGGGAAGATCGAGTAGAGATTTGTTTTGATGGCTCTGCTGTTATGCTGCTGTGAAGGATTTATGGGCATTAGGCCAGGGCTATTGATTCTTAAATGCCACATTTCCAGTTCTTCTATTCTCCTTAGCAGAACATGATGGGAATGTCCTATTTTCCCTGCTTCTCCAAAATCTGCTCTGAACCACCTAGAACGAATACAGGTCAGAGAATATATCGGCCTCTGATTTGGCTTACAAGCCAGATGTGTGCAATGGTAACTGTCGCTGATTTTATCTCAGAGATTTCTACAACAGTTCTTCATGTTTTAATATGTTATTCTAGGCTTCGTATCACAAACGTTGATGTGAATTTCTGTTTCAAAGGAATTATGATTGAGTTTTCACTGGTGAAGGAAAAAAGGCTAGCAGCTGAAACTGATTTTTTTAGATAAAACTACAGTAGGAAGGTTGGTTTGGGCTCAGGGCTCATAGATTTTTATTTAGAATTGATTGAAGGCTGGTCTTTCTCACATGGGAGCTGAAAATGGATTTCCTAGTGGGCTGATGTCCGTATTGCAGAGCTACACGAGAGTTCTCAAGCCAAGGGTATGTGAAGAAGTAACTGGAGATAACAGGTTACTCTACATCTGCTGGTTGGCAGGTTTCCACGTCTGCTCCTCCTCCATTGCAAGGGTGAGGTAGTTTGAAATTGTGAGCTCTTTGACGAAAAATGGATGATCCAGTTTGCATTTGCCAAGTGATATTGTGGGATGAAAACATACATGAAGGGGCAGTTCCTGGGGGAAAAAAATGACTGCTAGCTTGCTATTCAGTGGTTACATGTTGTGTGTGCTTCTCCACAATATCCATTGGGATATAAAGCAGAGCAAAGAAAGTGATCATGGCTACGACAGCTGCGTGGTGTTGTATTGCTCTCTCATGTGAAGGGATCCATAGCAGTGGGAACTAAAGCAGTTACTGCTTAAGATATTTCTTCTTTTGACTAGAGGGAAGATGAGTGCTTTCAGGGCTATTAATCCAGTTTACTTTGAGGATAGCTTAAAACCAGCAGCCACTATGATGCCTGCTGCTGTCTCATTAGTATATTGGCTGCTAATGGCCTTTAAGCATGAACTCCATGCAGAAGAAAACACAAAGAATTCCTCAGCTGTTTGAATCTTAAAAAAAATTGCAACTATTTCCATTTAAAAAATTTATTCTTGCTCAGCCCTATCCTAATAGTCGTCAAGCTGGCTAGATAAGCTATTAGTCTTTCATCTCTGTATTACGCTTTTGGCCTGAAGCAAAACTCAAGTTGCTCAGTAATGTCAGGAGAACTGCACTAAAATAAACATCCACTTCTGATGTCATTTCTCCAAGGCTTTCCTTTGTGTTCAAAAAGTTCAAAGTTCAGCTGAAAGTTGGGGTAATTTCTACAGGTAGTGGGTTTTGCTTTCCTGTTAGGAAAAGACTATTATAATGATTACCACTTGAAGGGACAAAGCGCTGATTCTCCTCTCATTTCCACAAGCCTGGATCAGGCCTAATTCTACTGACTTCAAGGTTTTAGTCACTGTGAGGGAAGAATGTGGGAGAAAAGGTGCTCATAAAGCTGCAGCAGCATTTTGATGTTGATTAGCAATGTTAAACACAGCAATCTGGTGTTGCTAGTGAGTGGCTTTCTAGCATTAGTGAGGGTGCTCTGAGCACAGCAACAGTCAAGAGTTCACTTGCATCAGAGCCAGGCTTTTAAAGGGATATTTGATAAAAAGTATACCAGAGTCTTTCCCTGCTTGTCCTGCATTGCCTTTTGAAAATCCACTTCTGTTCTGTTTTCCTTATATGTTTCTCAAGCATTGATCTTTATGGTGGAATTTAACATTTCACTTCCTATCTTACTTCCATCCTGTCAAATAGAGTTTCAAATAACTGGAGCCACTTGTCTTTCATGATCAAAGTAACAGAGAGACTTGTGTTCTCAAGCTTTCTTGGCAACATGTCAAGAACAAACCCTCTTGTGCGTAATATATAATAATATGATTTGTTGCATGGACCGTATTTGTTTGAAGAAAGGGGAACTGCAGAGTTATTAGGTCTTGAGACATGTACTTCAAGGAATACAGGGAAAACTAAAGTCAGACACAGAGATACTTAGCTGTGCTAAATGAAAACAACAGAGATTCATAGACTGTAAGGTCAGATAGAGCCTTATGATCTCATCATTTGACTGGCTATATAATTTAGGCCACAGAATGTCATTTATTATATATTAAAGTGAGAATTACTTGTGCCCTTCATGAGCTTTCCTGACGTGTGATAATTGCTTAGTAATTCAATGGCAATCAAATAAAACGCAGAGTGAATTTACCAGTTATTTTCCTGATTTCATATGCTGTGGGGTCAGTGACCTGCAAACCCCTTTACGATCCCTGTGTTGTGAGAAGAACTCAAGGCCTGAAGTCATGGTGCCCTCTGAGTCTCAAGAAAATCTACAGGTCAGTAACCTTTTATTTCTGACCTTTTAACTGGCTCTAGTGGTCCATGAAGACCTAAATGCCAGCTCTTTCAGATTCCTGGGAAGCTTCAAGCCTCTTGAATCTACTTCTCTCTGAGAGTTTTGCTCTCATATATTCAGGTCACTGATATGGCAAAAGCAACCTGCAGCCATGTGTGAGAGGGAAGCTTTGGGGCAACCAGTGCTGCGCAGCTGGCACTACATGATAAATTTAGGGCAGTCATGTAGCTCAGGAGTTACACTTCTGCCTGGGAGTAACTACGTCTCACCTAACTGTGCCTTTATGGGAAAAGAATAGTGATGCAGATTCCTCATGTGTGTTACCTGGATGAGGCTTATCAATCTGCCATTATAGAGGAGCTTCTCTCCCACTCTTGTATTCATGATGGCTTTCCTTTAAACTAGGAAGTTAAATCCCATTTGCACATTTAGGAGTTGACATCACCTTCATTTTTGTACTGTAAGTAAGTTGGTACATGTGCTGAGATGAGTTCTGGAAAATCAGAAGTTATTCTTACTACCTATGAAAGCCATAGGATGTCTGTGATGATTGGATATTTTACAGAACAGGTTAGACAAACATCTGTCAGGCATGGTTTAGATAGAGCTGAGTTTGCCTGGGGGCAGATGAGGTGACCTATCGCAGTCCCTTCTAGCCATATTTTGTACAGTCCTATCTATCTCTTATTACTGGAATGCAGTCAATGTCCAGTGTATGTAGAACTAAGATGTTCAGTGCAGCAGAAGAGCCTGCATTCCCTGAGCACCTGCCAGCTATACAGGTCTGTGGGACTCAACACTTGATGCTGCTCTGGCACGACGTCCATACAAGTGTGGTTACAGCGCAGTTATGCCTGACAGCTCCTAGGAGGAAGGCAGTCAGCTTCACTAGAACTGTTAGGAGCCTGGGGTCAGAATTACAGTTGCACATACTGCAAAATATCCTGCTGTGGTTATTCAGGGCCTCACTGGTTGCAAGGTTCAAGCAGACCAAGTTTTCTAGGGTCTCAGTTCTGGGTTCTGGGTCACTGGAGAAGGTAGTAATTAACTGTTCTTTTCAGGTTTGGCTATCTGGGTCATTGAAACTCAGTTAGTTTCTAAGGACAGTTTCCTGGACATGTGATCCTAAAGCATCTATGGCCCTTTTGAGATGGTCCATTGCACTGAAAGCCTGGAGGAGTCTCAGCTATGACAGCTCAGACATATCTTTCTTTCCTGTTCTTGACTGGGAACATACTGGAACAGGCTAGAGTGTGCAAAGGCCTGTCCAGTGCTGACCAGAATTATACCTGCAGTTCATGGGCCAGCTCCAGGATCAGAGGATGACAGGACATTTGCCACCTTTATCTACCATATCCTTATAAGTGCACAGAGCATGACATTTAGCGCCGTCAAGGAATAAATATATTTCCTGTTCAATGTTGTATCAAGGGCTGGTTCTTCTTAGGAATACTCTTGAAATAAGCCAGATCTCTTCAAGAAAGGCACAGAACTGTGTAAGAAGGATAATCACTAGATACCATTTGGTTTTGTATTTTAATAAGCTATGATTTTCAGTGCGGGTATGTGTATCTTGTACTGGCCCAGCATGCTGGTTGTGCAGAGAGAGTCTAAACCAAAGCCTGCTGAAACATATAGCAATCTTTCCATTGACTTTCCATGGACTTTGGTGGGATGCCAGGAATATTGCTGCCTCAGACAGACTGCTGCTACATAGCAAAAAGCGAGGGCTTTAACTTCAAGGGTTTGTACACACAGTCAATGAGCCTTTATTTGCATGACCAGCAAAGTGTGAGGCTAAGCTTCTGCCTGTCTCTGAAAAAGTTCTCACTAAGGCAGAGTTGGAAAATCTTCCTGTCACGGGAAGCAATGCAAAATGCTGCTTTGTTGAAAAGGAAACTTTCTTTAAAACCATATAGGCTCTGTTGAAGCTACAGCTAGGAAAGACTTCTCTTAGAGGGGTGGGTGACAGAGAGAAAGAGGATGATGAAAAGGTAGAGCACATACTTCTGACTCTACTACATTGGAACAAAGATTCTGTTTTCTGCCAGGTGGGAATTAGATGCCCATGGAAAGAGTTTAAGAACTGAAGATAGATATAGTCATCCTTTTTGCATATTTCCCATTGGAAGGCAGTGGGAATAAAGAGAAATTGAGCACATTGAAGCCAGACAGCAGTCCAGTGGTAAGGGCTCTCACGTGCAGGTCTGGAGTCCAGCCTCAGATCAGGTATAACAAAAGCTGCAGTCCAGGCTTTGCAGTAGGTGAGTGCCCTGAGAAGTGTCGCTGGCAGTGTGTATGAGCAGCTCCAGCCTGTCATCAAACATTTGTTCTGATTTGAAAAGGAAACACTTTCCAAAACCATGCAGTTTCTCGGGACAAGGGATTTGCACGCTGTGTCCAGTTCTGGTCTTGTTCCACCACTGCTGTCACATGGTGTCTGCTAGAGTCAAAAAGTATCTTTCCCACTCTGGTGGCAGGGAGCTGTGTGCAGCAGTGCTGTCTCCACCATATCCGTCTTTTCTCTTCCCATCACATCATCAGATAAGTTTCTTCCTCATTGGTCTTGGGTGCAGTGGTACCATAACAAAAGGGACTATTAGTGTCTTTGATACAAGGCAGTGCAGCAATGTGATCTATGTGAGTAAGAAAATAGTGCCTACTAATAGCAGGCAGATGTTAAGCGCAATATCTCTCTCCGTTGGGGCAAATAAGCACCACAGCTCTTTGATAAGTGGGAACAAACTAGGATTGTGAAATCTGGATTTCTTTTCCAAGCCCTGAGGCGAGTCCACTTGTATTGCTACCTACCTCTTGGTGCTGGCCCCCCAAACTGTCTGTTTCCCATCTCAGAGCTTGGTCCTTTCCCCAGGGGGTCAGAGAAGACATTTCATTGGCCTGGTGGCATATGCTGGGTGTTATGGGAAAAAAACCCAAAGACTTTGGAGCAAAGAATTCATGTGTTATTATAGTGATATCATTTTACTATGCTGAGCAACTTTTCTGATGTATCTGAGTATACATTTTCGTCATTAATACTTTTGTGCTACATTTTATGTAACTAACAAAAAAATGTGTCCCTTTTTCCATCCAAGATAGCAATTATTTTTTGCTAACTTGCACTAAAATTCTGAAGCAGAAAAGCAGTTTGGAGTGCAAAACCGCAAAGTGATGTGTTGCTAATCAAGCAACAGCATGGATCAGTATGTCTTTGATTTCCAGCTGGTTTTAAAGTGACACCTTGAAACACAATACTTATGGGCTGCAGTTAACTGATTTATAGTTCCCAAGTGCATTTTTTTTTCTGATATCAAATAATACAATTAAAAATTGTAATGGGATATGTTGCAGTCGAAAGTATCCTTGACATGTTTCTGCATATGTTTCTCTTCTTGATAAAATAGTTTTGTTACCCGGGAGATTTCTCCCTTGCTGCAGAAATGTAATATTCAGGTTTAACATTAAGTGACAGGCAAAGTGTCATGAGGAAAACACAGGCTCAGCAATACAAGGAAAGCCATGAGAAATGCACACTATTGTGTGAGAGATCTTATGTGTGATATACATGTTCACACTGTATGCATGACTTGTCAGAGCATTGCAGGTCTAGAGAGAGGCAGGAGAAGTTGAAAACAGGATTGAGAGAGCTGATGCTTGGATGTGGTGCTTTGGGGGTTTAATATGACATGGCTAGGAATTTAACACCAAGTTAAGTCTCACAAATAATATTTGTCACATTGGTTCCAAGTGAGACTGGGACTAGAATATGCATGGAAGGAGTGATGTGGAGGAGGAGAAAAGGAAATCACTAAGGACTTCCGAACTATTTTATTCTGCATGGACAGACTTGAGAAATTCCAACCAAGGGTACTTCCTCACAGACTCTCCTGCAAGGCACACTGTAGAGTCACCAGAAGTGACTTTGAATGACAAAATTTTCTGTTGTTCTTGTGAAAAGCCAATACGTTAGACAGTCTGCCCTTTCTTCCAAATCATGTGATATAGTTCAATATGGCACCCTGAACATTTAATGACGAAGACAGTACCTTGTCATTATCAGTGGAATACAGGAAGCGCAATGACTAATCTTTTAGTTAGTCATTTTCTAGAAATTCTTCAAGCTTGTAACAATTTCCCATTATGTCATTCTTACTAAGACAGATGCAGCTGAGAGATAAGCCTTGGGGAAGAAGGTAAAGTTGCAGAACAATCTGAAGTACACAGAGTAACCTGTAACATTGCCTTTTACTCTGATTTATGATAATGGATCTTATGCATTAGATCCCATATCCTTAAGACATGAGGAATTAAAGAAATGAAAATGTCATTTGTTTCGTATGCTGGTGAGTTATGTACTTTTAAGTGGATTTTGCTGCTCAGTGGAACAAGTTTTCTTTGACATTGCTCTGCTACTGTATTTGATTTCAGTTTCCCACTGAATAGCACCAAGTGAAATCTGTTATCCTTTAAGTTGTAATACAACTTTCTCCAGCACTGTCCTCATATAGAATCATAGAATCATAGAATAGTTAGGGTTAGAAAGGACCTTAAGATCATCTAGTTCCAACCCCCCTGCCATGGGCAGGGACACCTCATACTAAACCACGCCACCCAAGGCTATGTCCAGCCTGGCCTTGAACACCACCAGCGATGGAGCATTCACAAGTTCCCTGGGCAACCCATTCCTGTGCCTCACCACCCTCACAATAAAGAACTCTCTCCTTATATCCAATCTAAACTTCCCCTGTTTAAGTTTCAACCTGTTACCCCTTTCCTACATCATTCACCCCAAGCTTTTTTTCAGCTAGATTATTAAAAATGAAATTAATACAGGGCACATATTTCAGTCAGTTACAGACCAAACCCTGGGCAAGTACCCTTCTTCCTTCCATAAGCACCAAGGAGAAATGGAGACAAAGAATTAAAACAATTTCAACATAGGAACTGAACTTCCTGGAGTACCGAGATACTCTGTTTGCCCGCATTGAGATAGCTTGTAAGACATTTGACTACATTTACCTCATTGCAACTGAGGTCACTCTACCTTCAAAATAGACACCTACTATCTTGCAGGAACATGCAGATTGATGGACTTCTTGTTTGTTCTCTTCAGATTTCTTTGTGCATCATTTTGGAGAGTTAGATAACTTTCGCTTGTAGAAAGCAGCCAGAAACCATCTCCATTTCACAGAAGCTAGATTGCCAACTGCTGAAAAGGCTAGTCTTCTCCCAGCTCCAGAGATGCAGAAGTGAGTGATCATACAAGGCATGTGTTTTTCTTGGCCGCTGTTTGGCTTTGCTCACAGTGGGAATGAATAGGGAGAGCTGTGAGGTGAGTGTGGTGGAGTCATCCCTGCAGATTTCCTTAGTGCATGACGGGAACAAAACCTGAGGGAGACGCATAAACCTGTAGTCAGCAGCTAACACAATGAGAAAGGGTCAGTCAAAAGCATAGAGCTAAGGGGGTGATATTTTCCTAAACTAAAAAGGACACTATTGCTGCAGCTAACCAGGGTAATCCTGGGGCAGAACATCCCACAACCCACATGACAGCTTTCTGGTTGTCCTCTCTGGATGATGTAAGTGCTCCAGAAGTCTCTTTTGCTGTTATTAGTGGATGCCTGGTGTCCCTTGAGAGGAAGACATATCCCTTAATATGAGTGTACAAATGCAAAAAAGGGCATTAGAAAGAGGGTTTTCTCATATGCAGGGTCAGTATTATTGCAGTTGGGTTATTCAGAACGGAATTGGAAGTTTCATTTGATGGTATTCATTCTTCCAAAATTTGCCCAAAAGTCAATTCACAAACCTACTGAAGCATATTGTTAAACATCTCTTGCTCTTTGGTAGCAATCACACTGAAGAACTTCTTTACTTGGGGTAGATCAGTTTGTTTACGATTTGTTTATTTTAAAGTGCCTTGAAATGCCCAAGGTAGAAAAAAGGAGGTTAGGTGTTTTTTTAAAAAGGTATTTGTTGCCCATTTTTCCTCACCTTTTACCTCTGATGGGCTTTCCAATTTTTATCTATGGAACACTGTAAAACTGCCACTGGATTTTTAAAAATGCAAGTGCCTTATCTGTGCAGTAGCCATTACCTTCAGCTATGTTTCTTTTTATATACTCTTTCCATTACCATGTATTTTTATTTCACTGTATCTTGCTCCTTCAGTGTTAGTATAAGAACTGCTTACTTTGGAAAGGTCTCCTGGCTATCAGGTATTCAGAGTGAGCTGATAGAAAACTTATGTTCCACAGGTCCTTTGTTCCTCTTCTGGCCCTGTCGCTTTGCTGTCTGTTGAGTGAGATTATGTCCCTAATATTTGTTTTATCTACATGATTGCTTCCCCTGAAACTCTCTTGGGAAAGCTTTTTCTGTCTATATTGTCTCCTATTATGTTCTGTCTTTTTAATGTGAGTACCTTCCTTTCTTGTATTGACCTAGTAAATGCCTTGCATTTTGAGATGCCCTTTTTCTTGTTTATGCAGCTCTCTGTGTAAGCACACAGACTCACACATTAATCCCTAATAATCTTGGTTCTACAAAGGGCTAATTGAGAATCAAAGGTTAGTAACAATTGTGCTCTGGCATTTATATCACTGAGCTATCTCAGCTCCTTCTGATGTCAAAGAAATTGTCTGGAATGTTGCCATCAATTCCTGCTACAATAGAGTCTTACTGTTCATGTTTTACATAGTGAAGGGTGGGTTTTTTTGATTAGTTTGTTCAAAACAGAGCCTAAAGAAGAACAAACTGGTTTTGAAGACCAGGTTACATCTGGGCTCCATTAGAATCAGTAGGAGTTTTGCCACTGTTTCCCAGGAATTAACTGAGCTATCTACTTAAGGAGATAACGTAGTTGATCAAAGTATAGATCTTCTTTCATGCCATTTCTGTCTAAAGAATTCTCTTTCCATATATTTTGCTTTCTCTGGTAATCAGATCAAGAGATCACAGTAGTTATGAAGCACCATTAATTTATATGGACTCTTCAACCCCCAGGGTCCCTTGCTGGCCCATGTACTTAACTCGAACCTTTTGCTGCCCTGGAAAACATGAAGCTACCTGGAGACAACCCAAGTATCATGCCCAGGACTAGGAGAATGAATGGATGTGGTCAGATAGGGGCAGCACACTGTATAGTTGCACTTAAGTTGAACAGGGTTTCAGCTGTTTTCTTTAGTGGACATGACTGTTATATATAGAAAAGAGCTGAGGAGAAGCTGGAACAGAAGCACTTTTATGGGACTTCCATATTTCTGTGCTGTAGTCCTGGGCAGGGGAGTGCCTCCTGAGACTGTTGCCAGTATTGGACATGCTCTGTATGGTTGGTTAATTCAAACATACTAAATCTGATGTATTTAGGAGGTGGGATTTCTGTGTGTGCCCAAATACAACTCCCTAATACATCTGCTTGAGGCCCAACGCCCTCTGGACATAATGCACAGTCTATGTATGCAAACTGCATATTCAAATACCTTATGTGGGGCTTCAGGGGTTTGGCTGAGCAAGATCTTCTGTTCTGGTGCGCTGAGGAACATGCAAGGATTCTGGTCAGAGGCACTGTACCTGGTTTTCAACCTGGTTTAGGTCGCTATTAGCCAATTCTGAATTAATCTGATAATACTACCTGAGTGGGTTTCGTTGTGTTGGTGTGATTTCGTTGTACAGAACACAGCTGATATATCACCTGACTGTGACTTTATAGTACAGTTTGAAGGTAGATGTAAAAGCCCTTTGTCTCAAAAAGTCAGTGATCAAACTACATTTGGCAACAGTTGTCTGGAAAAAGCTGTGTAATCTTCCTTCTTACCAAACAGATTTCCTAAGAACTGATCTGATCTGAGCCCTCTAGCAGTAGTTATACTGAATATTCTGTGATCTCCTACATGTTTGTGTAGCTGTGCTGGATCATGTTATGGATATGGGAGGGGCGATAATCATCAGGAGTGCAGATAAGAAAAATCTTTCCCACCGAGGATGCTTTTCCATTTGTTTTCTTCAGCAACAAAGTCAGCTTGAGAAATCTCTCTTCCTCCTTAGCCTTTCATTCAGCCATTCTTTCCCACCCTCCTCTGCAGCCACCACCCTTTCAGTGGTGCTGATAGAAGTGCTCATGGGACATGCTGTAAACATGTAAATATGGGCCATGCTGTAAACCTGGTTGTAGACAGGAGTTCATGACACGACTTAGGACACGCAAGGCTGTGGCATAGCAGAGAAATGGGCAGCTCTTAGGAGGGGTGAACGAGAACTTCTTAACCAATTTTGCCAAGAAAATGTGTTACGAACGACATCCTTCAGAATTGTTAATATAGCCACTCCTATGTGTACCTGGCTGCATGAGCCATGAAAAAGACAGCTTTGTCCAAGAAGTGTGCAATATGCAAGAGAGACATTTTGAATGGACAACAGAATTTAAGCAAGTTTTATATGGACTTGGAAAAGATAGCAAGGAAGAACACTGACTAGTTATCTGTTTGCTTGGCATTCTTGGCATATCTAGGGCTTGGGAGCTGTGTGGGAAAAGGAAAAAAGGAGTACTTGGAAGAAATTTGATTCACTAGAAAACCTTGTCTGGTCTCTTGCCTATATGTAGAGTCACAGCAGAAGGGTTGAAAGGAGTCAGTGAGTTGGGATGAGGGGATAAGAGAGCTGTTGTGGTCAATCAGGCAGCATCAACTAGTCCAAATGAGACTTGCTGTAGGACAGAGACTGTACGGAAGACCATTATGATCCTGAAATATTTTCTTGGTAAGACGCAGATCTAATGCAGATGCGATAGGCCAAAGAGGGCCTTGAAGATGAAAGGTTTAAAGAGAACTGTGCATTGAAGGCTATCCCCATAGCAAAGTATTTACCTTAGTAAATATTATTTAGTGTATTCACTTCAAATGCCTCCTCTTCAGAGAGTTCATATGCAAACCTCTGAGGTGTGACAGTGCTCTCCTCTCAGACTAGCTATAGACGCATATTGGGCAATAGCCTCTCCAGCTTACTCAGAGCTTGGCAGGTTTCTTGTTTCTCATGGGTACCTGCGCTATTTTTAGATAACGCAGCTGGCACCTTCCTAAAGGTCTGATAATGAGTTAGGAACGCTCATCTCAAGCATGTGTATTTGTTCCTTCTTCAAGGCAAGCAAAACTGTTCGGGATCATCAGCAAGATTTATGAGCCTCCCTGGAAGCAGTGGGTTTCCCCAGCATCGCTCTCAGCAGGGATGGTGTAGGAAGGTACATACTCCCCCCTTATGTGAGCCCTGAGGGGAAAATTTTTGCAGATAGTGACTATGGGACCAAGTTATTCAGTATTTGCCTGTCAATGAAATATTCAGTATCTCCTCTGGAATGTGCCTGCAGACTGGGGATTTAGAAGTGTGGAAGATGATAACAGGAAATAAAAAAGCCACCTGACTTTGGCAAAGGCAGTAGAACTTCACCTCTGGGAGATGGCAAGTTTTGAATCAAGACTTTTTGTCAACAACTGGAAAAGGGCTCATTCCCCATTTTCACTCAATGGCCTTTCTTCTCTGTAAGCAATGCACTCAAATGAAGAGTAAACACAGAGATTGCCAGTTGAGCATATGATGGCAAAGCCTCTCCTTTCTAATTCCAGGCATGCATATGTTTATAAACTGCATGTCTGGTAAGACTTTATTGGATTGTTAACTGAACTATTTTGATGACTGTGATCCAGAGCAGGAGATCAGAATCTCGCTGTGTTTGATGCTATACAGGAACAGGATGAAAACGCAGCCCCTGTCCTCAAAAAGTATGTTAGCCAGCTGAGGTGTGCAGATGAACTAATAAGCACAAGAGAGATCTTGTGGAAGCCCACTCAAGAGGTGAGACAGGGCACTCAGCTCCTCCACATCCTAATCCCCAGACTGATGTTTTTGTTTGCATCTTGACAAGGAAGACTTCTCCAGAGAGAATGAAGAAGGTGCTCTGTGATTGTGCAAAGGGGATCTTCCAAGAGCAAAGGCACCAGAGAAGAGCAGGAGGTTATAAGGCTGCAGTCAGATTATAACGATTCTATGGGGAGGTAACCTCATAGGAGAGGGAGGCTGGTGCCCATTCTGTTCTTTGGGATCTGATCTCGCTTTCATGCAAAAGGCTGGCAAAGCTCCCAGTGAGCTGAACAGGACCCACTGGGAACAGCAGAGGCCTGAGGGCCAGATGCCATCTCTGAAGCCATTTGTTGGACCTGCCAGGTATCTGATAGGCAGTGTCACGCTGGCTGCCTGAAAGGCAGCAGCTGGCAGGCTTGTTGGTGCACACCTTGTTCCCATTCCCAAATTCCTGGGTGGTCGGGCCTATTGCCACATGCATACCAGCTGATGCCTGGGTGGCTCTACACCAGGATGGTGCATATGCGCTGCTCCTTGGCAAACATTGTGTAGCTGTGGTTGGGATTGTAAGAGTATAGTGGGGAAGGATCTTGAAGATGCTATAGGGAGCACAGGATAGCTGTGAACAGGATAGAGAGGGATAGCTGAGGCTGCCACTGCAGGAGGCAGGGGATGAGAGGAGCTGAGGGGGTTATGGTGTGGTTTAGGTAGGGAAGTTGGGGGAACCTGGGGTGCTGCAGTGGGGAGGTAGGTGGACTGCAGTCTGAGTGTGACCTATATTTGAGATCTATGGTATTGTGTAGAAGCATTCAGTAGGATGAAGGACATTGCAACACAGTGGGAAGGGACATGGGCAAGATATGTATAAAAAAACGGTGAGGCGGTTCTGAAGCATATGAGAAATTGCGGAGTGTAGGAGGTATGGAGGGAAAAACATGTACTATGGAAAGGATTATATATTGGGAAATAAGGCTCTTCGTGGCCAGCTCCTTGTCTTTAATGGTGTAAATTATGGTAAATTTACAGCTCCTTCCTTTTCATTTGTGCTTTGTCAGATATGCTGAATTTCCATGCTGGCAGCTGGAAGTACCAGGACACTTGAAAGGAGAAAGCCTGTCCTTACAGATTTTCAGTAGCAAGCATAACAAATTTCTGCGCATATCTGCCTGAAAACATGAACACTGGATGGGTATTTGTTAATATTTAGTAGTTAGGTTGGTACTTTCTGAGGAAGCGTGGCTTGAGAAACAGAGTTGCTTCTTCTGCTGAAGAATGGAACAGTGACTAGAAGATCAGAGGATAGTCTCCTGAGATATCTGCCATGCCTGTCACTGCAGTGTCTAAGTGACATGTAGTGTAACAGCACTGCAAGGAATTTGAATGCAACTGCCTTAGTAACCGGTTATGCCCCTGTTTACTGCTGACTTTGATCAGGAGTTTTGCTCCAGATTGGCTTAGAATATGAGACATCGGTAATTAAAACTAATATTAAAAAAATAGGTTTTTATTCTAAGAAGCATCAGCACCAGTTAAGACTGGAAGTCCTGCAAAGAAGGGTGAGGATAGGGTCTGATTCAAGTGTGCCGTTTGATGAGGAACAGACCCCACACATGGATTGTTTTCCCACAACCTTTGTGAGTGACACTAAACTATTGTTTACTCTTTCTGAGCCTTAGTTTCCTGCCTCACATTCCTACCTTTGTGTGGAGGATAAACCTACTGAAGGTTGAGGAGTTCTTTACACTACAGACAGCCATAAAACATGTGATTCCCTTGGATTACTTTTTATCAAGTAGGGTAAATCAAGCAAAGAAGCTGAGCATAGAACATTGTTATCAGAAGCTGTGTTTTTCAGCAAAGAAAACCCATTTGTCCCAAGCCCCAGACATGATTGAAATTCTCTGCTGACTTTGACTTGGCAGAGTTATAACAGGAGAAAACTTGTCTCAGACACTTCCACACTGTTCCAGATAATCACATAATTTTAATTCCCCTCCTTGCACGTTCATGCTGTATTATGACCTGTGGGCTTCAAGCACGTACCACGGAGTGCCCAGGTGAGAAAAAATGCAGTGATTGACTTTCTGCAGACACTTAACTTGCAAGGGGATATTTATGTAAGATACAGTAGGGACCTGTTCTCCCAGCTAAGAACTGCACTTTGAAATCAAAGGTGTTAAACTTTGGTTTGTCATCTGTCACAGCAAGACTTTTACTCTTTTTTAACACATAGACTCGTTGCTAAACCTACATAATCCTGAAATGCAACTTTTAAGTGTGATTTATGATTATGATTAGATTTATTGTATCAAGTTACTGTTGTAAACCCCCTCGCTTTCCTAGGAAGATAGGGCTGTAAATATCCTGGGAACAGGAGAACTGGGATGATATTACATAGTTTTTTCTAAAAGCTTTTTCATTTCAAAGCCAATGAGAAGAAACAAGACCAAAAAAAAAACCCACCCTGAAACAAAAAACCCACCAACTGCCACATAACAAAATCGCATGTAATGTTTAGTTATCTAATGGCAGTAAAAAAACCCAAACCAAACCAAAACACAAAAAACCACAAGCAGCCTGCAGGAGCCAGAAATAGAAGGCACAGATTCAAGTTCTAACTGTGAGAACAAAAAACGTTTTCAGAGTGACTGTCAGCTTACCCACATGTGAAATGCATAGGTGCTAAATTATAACATTGCTGGGAAATCAGACAGCTCTTTGCCCCTTCCCCTTGGTCACAGGAGGCATTTTGATGAAATGAGAATACTGCAGCTATTTTGCAAAATAAATTTATCAGCGCCTCAGACAGTGGCTTGCAGCTGCCAAAGGTCTGGCTTGTGATCAGGAGATTGCAGGAAGTCATGCAAAACAAACATGAAAAAGAAAAACTAATGTTTTTCCAACATAAAACCTCATAGTGTTACCATTTCAAGGCTGCCATCTTGCTATAACGCTGAGAAAGGGGCTTGCAACTGAGTGCGCATGCATGTGTGTAGCAGCGACGTAAAGCCTTTACTGACAGAAGAGCATCACTAAGTGCTCATGGGTTAGGTATGTAGAGCACTGTGGGAGAGAGTTCCTTGCTTGCAGCTGAGCAAGAAGTGTTGCCTTTCTCCCAGTCTGGATTCTGTGCATAGGTCACCCTATTCCCATCGAGCTTGCTAGACGCTGCTTCCGCTCTCATAACCAACGTTCCCTTTCTGAATACTTGTGCTTACAAGGCAGTTTGAAGCAGGTCATGATGTTATAGTTTTGAGCACTCATGAACAGGCTTAGAGGTATTGTGCATGCAGGAGAGCACCAGGGAGGCATTGTGTAACACGGACCATCTACAGAGATAATTTGGGGAATACAGATCTATCATCCTTCTCTAGGGGAGAGAGAGGAAGGGCAGTCCTTGGCTGGGGAAAGAAAGTCTGATCTTGGGGAGAGAGCCCCCACCACATGGGCTTGGGAGAGAGGACAGGTACCCTGTGGGGATGCAGTGCGGGTCTTCAAGAGCACTCTGCAGGGATGTACCTTGACAGTGATCATGCTGCAGTAAATCGGCAGCCTGGCAGGGCCTGGGAGTTCAGTCAGGGTTCAAGAGTTGTTCTCAGTCACCCGGGGCTCTTCTGGCTATTTCAGCGGGAGTTCTGAAGTGTTTAACTCTGAAGTGCTCTAATCACAGGAAGAGGACAACAGGAAAACTCTCCTCAAGGAAAGCTGGTCAGCAGGAAGGGCGGGCCTAGCAGAAGTAAACCAGAATACTCTAACTGCTTGTGACAGTACAAAATGGGAAAGCGGGAGGGAGAGCTGGCAGTTTGCTTGTTATTGTGGCTGCTGAGATGGCCCTAGGAGATCGGAAGAGGAAGGTGGGATGTCGGTGTCCTGCGCCATTTCCATGTTTATCTTTGGGCAGTCTTTTGTCGAACACCCGTCTCTGCTGCACTCCAGGAGTATGCAAGCTGAGCACCGAAATTACAGTTCTGTCTGGTCCTTTTGTCATTGCGCTGAGAAACAGCCCGAGGGCCTGACAAAATCAGTTCCAGTGTCTTCATTCAAATACTCAGATATGTCACCCCTTTTTTATGGAGAGACGGATATGGTGTGTCTGGCTGTGACCAGAATTCAGTGTTTGTGTTAAAAGTAAGAACCCTGTTTGTGTAAGACAAAATGCAAACAAGCTTACTTTTCAACTGGGTAATGCCGTGGACATGTTTGCACACCGAGTGCTTAAAAGCACACCATGTTCCATGTAGGCAAATAAAATACATCCCCCCACCTGGAGGTGTAGGGACTGTAGTTTGGTTTTCTGCTGGGAAGGGGTTTTCCGTCAGGGCTTTGTTATAAAAACAACCCATTCAACAATAAAGAAGCTCTTGAAAACCCAACAGTGCAGTCCAGAATGATGAGCCGTTTTCATTAGTCTGAGCTATTTAAGCTTAAGCATTTTCTTCAGCTTGAATTTCTTGGACTGCTGAGGGGGAGATGGATCCAAAATGAAATAGAATAATGCTCCTCCCCAGCTCTATGAAATCTCTGTCAGGGCCAAAGGTTTGAGTGAGTGTATTACATGAAGAAACAGCTTTCATCTCGTACAGAGGCTCTATTGTGCTTCAGGAAGAGGTTTGGATTAATCTAAATTTTTACTTCTTACCCATGAGTACACAGTTTCAGACGGCTCCTTGTGAAGCTGGCAGTCTGTAATCACACCGGGTCGGGCTAGAACCACTCACTGATATTTAGTGTTGCCCTAAATCCTAACAAGAGCTGAAAAAAGAGAAGCCTGCCTAAAAGGTTATCAGATCTAATGCACTTTTACTAAGATGAGGAGGAAATACAGCGGTGGTAAACAAATGCAGGAACCTATTGTGACTGCGGCTTAGAATCACCAGGAGACCAATTAACACCTTTTTGTTAGGATTAACCATTATGATGTTTGCAGCAAGAGCTCTAAATTGGTACTTTCTTGTAGTTCAAAGTGTGACTACATTGCAGTTACAAGGGAAGTGGAGATCAAAGCTCCCAGAACAAATAATTACATGAAGGTAAATTCCATCTGATGTAGGAAGCAGCAGAAGCCTCCAAAGAATAGCAAACAGTCTGGCAGGGAGCAGCCCTTAGGAGTGTGAGCAACACAAAAGGCAGGCTTTCAAAGGGAGAAACGCCTCTCCTCAAAATAATGGAGTGAATCGCCCGCTCTGAAACCATTTCGTTGTACGGGGCTGCTCTTTGCTGTGTCAGCAGCTCCATTATGAAGCTTTTATTTTCCGAGGTTCATCACTCAGCTGAACCGGTGCTAATACGTAGCATAGGAAGCCTGTGTGGGGTCTGTGTGCTCGGCTGGGAATTTTAGAGGTAATTAAGGAGGAAAAGCCCATTGTGCTATATTTGGTGACTGTTTTATTTTCTCGGTGTTGGTCCTGTGCCCAGGAGAGGAGGCTGGAGGGTGGGAATAATGGAATTCCCCTCATTGCCTCCATGCTCCTCTTGAGGCCCTTCAAGCGGTCGTTTGCCAATGAGAAACTTGTATTTAAATAAATAACTCTGGAATTAATTGAAGCCTCAGCTTTGATGTAGTGTGCGCTTAGATGGTATTTGTCTCTAATGTAAAATTTGAGCCTAAAGTAGAGGGGACTTTGTTTTTCCTATGTAAAATACAAAAAAAAAAAACAAAACACCAAAACCCCAAAACAAACCCTAACAAAAACCACCGTCAGGCAGTGAGCAAACATTTATGGTGTTTTAGTGGTTTTCTGAACGAATCACTGCTTCATTTATTTCTTTATTTTTGCTGAAAAGCGCCAATGAAATAAGTGACACCTGAATGAGCCATAAATTTGCGTTGCTTTAAAGAATAATGGGTTTTGTAAGGAGAAAAAGGCCCAGCTAAAAAAAACAGAAGCAGCATTTTTTTTTAAATTTCAAATTTCCATTTTGTCATTTTCAAAGCTTACTATTTCTTTGTTCTGATTTTTTTTCCCCAGCTTGAAAGGTGCCCAAATGGTCCTTTATATAAAGGGTTAGGTTTTAAGGAAAATGTGTAATTAAAAAAAATAAAACAACAACAACAAAAAAAACCCCAAAGCACAATAAACCGACCAAAACAAAACAAAAACAAACAAAAAAAAAAAGTAGAAAAGAAGCAAAAACTAAACAAAACAGAGAAAGGTCCTGTTTTGGTTGGCATATGAATGCAAATTATACAACAACACAAATGTACCTGTCCTGAAAATGAAATAAATTATTAAGATCTCTATAAATGATACTAAAATTACTCCCCTTCTAATTAGAAGCTTGGAACATTTAATTCCATAAGCAGCCTCCTCCTTATTCTCCTAGGTTATAAAAGATGTATTCCTTCAAAGACTGGGCGTCATGGATAAATGAGCTAACACTTCAGTGTGGGGTTGACTCACCTGTTTTCTCTGTGCTCAGCTGACCACCTCTGTTCCTGTCAGTCTCCTGAGGCAGAGAAAATGTTTTTCATACAATTAAATATTTGTTGTGTCCTGCAGGTATCCTTGTGAGATCTGTGCTGGGTTAGAAAGTGTGTTTTAGCTGAACTGGTCTAAAGAGCTGAGCCAGAGCACAGCCTGATTCAGCCTCCTTTCAATTTAACTTAAACTGACAGGAATTAGTATAAATACAATGATAAGAGGTTCAAAGCAGTTTAGTTAACCTAGTTTAAATAAGATACTAGTTATGATACAGAAATCTGTCTTTTTTTTTTTTTCCCCAACACATTGGTTAAGAGAAAATTATTTAGGCCTAAATATGTTTCCTCCCCTCTCATGGGCAATGCAGGGATTAGATACCACTTTCTAGATCTAGAAGCAAGTACCAGAGCCCACTGCTTTTACACATACAATAGCCATATGGGAAATAAAAATAGCTGTTCCTACAGAAGCAAAAATATTTTGAGTTAACTGCACCCCCTAGTCTGTCTTTTTGCCTACTGGGAAAATCTACTATGACAGTTACTGTCAAATCAGCATTCATCAAAGTAATTTAACTTTTAGAATGAAATGAACGTTTCTCAGGCCGATCACCCTTTGCCTGCCTCCTTGGGCTACCTGCACATTGCCAGGGCTGTTGTAGGGCCAGGTAGGTGGCCCTAGCTGGACAGGGACAGGCTTCCTGAGCCTGCTGGGATGCTGCTGAGTGGAAAAGCTGTGCTCCAGCATGAGGGATAGTGTGTGCCCAAGTCCCTGCTACTAGGAAAGAACAGGGGGTTTGTCCCTTCTGGAGCAACAGGGTGTCTAAAGGGGTAGGTGACTGTCACAGGCTGGCCCCATCAGCCCCTGAGCCTCTTCAAGCCCCTTCTCCCTTGGGCAGCGTAGCAGCACAGTTCCTTCAAACCCAGTCTGTACACCCATGTCCCATGCAAAAGAGCTCATGATGCTCATGAAGTGAAGATGAGGGTTGGAAATAGATGGTCTGAAGGTCCTTTCCAATCCTAACTATTCTATGATTCTATGAGGAGAATTTCAGCATGTATGCAATAAGGCTCTTGCTTCTTTTTCCATAAGAACAAACTGAACAAATTAGACCATTCACTGCCCATGGGACACCCCTCAGTGCCTGTTCTAAGAGGGGTCTACCCTGGGAGATGGTGGATTAACACTGGCTCATGCTTTTCATCCTCGGGAGCCAGGCCAGGCACCATCCCTCCCTGAAGCCTGGGGAGCCACAAGGGGAAGGTGGGTGCCCCTTCCTTTCTTCCCTGTGTGCAAGACCCTTTTTAAACAAGGCAATCTGGTGTGTAAGTCAGGTCGATGTTTTGACCCCTCTGACAAAAGCCAGGAAGCGCACACTTTGAGCTGACCCTGGGCACCTCACTAACTCCCACGTGTTTGTTGTCACAACAGCTCAAGCTAAGGGCTGGATTCAGCTTAGGGATTTCCTGGCTTTTGTCAGCTTGCCTTACAGCCATAACCTGTTTTGAACATATTTCTTTCTGTTCTTAATATTAATGCTGGAAGTGCTATTTACAATAGCCATCTTCTAATGAGTGGGAAAGAGTACAAAGCCTTTCTGGTGGGAGAACATAAAGTGTTTGAAATTGGTAACAGGCATGGGGGCTGTTAGCAGAGGATCATTTGTAATAAATGGTCTTTTTGTTTTTACTCATTAAGAGGTCAGTTCCACAGAAAAGAACACTTCTTACTCTTTCAGATGCTCTCATCGCAAAAAAGGGCTATTCTTTAATTTTCTGCCATGCAGATGCAGAAAGGGAATTATTTGTATCAAAAAATGATTATGAAGCATGTCTTAAAAGACCGTGTAAAAGAAAGAGTACATTTGTTTGAACATGTAAAGGAAGAGCTCATGCTTGGTTCACTTTGATGAACTTGAGTGTAGCATCTCTTCATGGCTCTTTTTTCCTTTTTTCTTTTTTTCCCTCTGAGGTCTGAGTATAAAAGCTTGCAATCCCCTTGGAAGTTAATGAGAGATTCCTTCTTATATGTCTTGGACAAAATTCATGCTTCCTTTGAAAACAGCAGCGTTAATCACTGGAGATGACTTCCCTGCAATGTATTATCATAGAACTCAAGTTGCATCTAGAACAGCATTTTATATGCAGTAATTGAGACAGACTTACCTCATTGCTCATTCTGTGACCATTCTCTTCAGTTACAAATGTGGCTGTTCAGGAATCCAAAAATTTACAGGGGGCAGGCAGAAAAAGAGATATTAGAAAAATGCAGACATAAGAACACTCAGAATGACTCCGAATTACGGTTTCCTGGAAAGAGTCCTGAATGCCACAGCTGCTGAGTGACAGGCACTGTGACCTTCCTCTCTGCTTCTGAGAAAGGTCTTGCTGCGTTGTATTGACTGTGGTATGTTCACTTCCTTATGGTCTTTTCTTTCATGTGATGCATCCATAGGATACCAAACGGCCCATGTGTTAGAATGTTAGAGTTGCTTCCTGTGCATTTCTTCCACCTTTGTGGAAATGATTGAGTTAGCTTCCTCCCCTTTCCCCCTTCTTTCTTTTTCAGTGGGAGAATGTAGAGAATTAATTTCTTTCCTCTCCTCCCAGTCAATCAAGAGGAGTTGCCTAGAAAGCTTAGAGAAAGAGCCTCCTGCAGCTGGCTTAGTTTCTAATGCTAAATGACTTAGTGTAGCTATCCAGCTCTGGGATTGTAGAGCCTTATACAAATTCAAGTCATGTTTTCATCTGGCACAGACCTTACATTATTTTACAATATAATGACTATTAATACAAAGCATTAAATGATAAACAGAGTCCACATGGCATGGTCTCATGGTCTGCTTCTGCCATTATTGGTACTTTATTATTTTAACACAGCTATAATTTACCATTATTTAGGCCATCAACCAGCCTCAGGGGTTCAGAGGGGTGCCATGCCAAACCGAATGGCTCCTGCCAGGGAACATTGTGCCTGGGAGCTGGAGGAGATGGTTTCCTTAGAGGAGGAAGGTTTTGTTCTCCCAAACAGGCATCCTGACCCATTGTGGAAGGCTGGCAGGGCAGCAAGCTAGCACAGGGCTTGACACTGCCTGCAGAGATTGCGCTCAGACCCTAGCGATACAGAAATTGTCATTTTCTTGTTAGCCTCCCGCTGTCAGAAGATCTATTTCCTTTTGTTTTGAGCTCCCTTTCCCTCTCTCAGTTTCTTAAAGTTTCTCCATAAGAACAAAATAAGGGGTTTCTCCATAGAAGAAAAGGGGGTTTGGACAATGGGTAGAGTTACAAAGGAGTGAATGACATGCTTCCTCTGCCTGACAAGCAGCTGGAGTGAGGAGCCTTTGAGGGTGCAAATAGAAATCATTGTGCTGAGTGTTTGTGGAGTTACTTATTCATTAGATCTCTTTTCACTAAGTTAATGAACTTATGCAGCCTGATCCTGCTTCTAATTTAGTTGGTGTCAGTCACAGTTCTGCAGAGTCTGGGACAGATCGTTGGATTTCTAAACTAATCCCACTCAGGCCACTGAATTTTACTTCCATATTAGTGCTTGTCTGGGGTGAATATCTTAGAGTTCACTTCAGAAAGGCATTTAAATTTGATTGAAAAGTATGGGGAGAGGAGAATCTGCCCTTCCTTTGGTAGATTATTCCAGAGGTTAGCAACCCATGTTGTTGGGCTATTTTGAGTATATCTGGCTTCAGCTTTTACCTATTGCTTTTTTGCTATGCCTTTTCCAACTAGATTAAAAGATGTGTTAGTGTCCAGCACTTCTTGCGGTATTAGAGCTGTTCACAATTGTGATTTTTTTTTCTTTATTACTTTTGTGAGTTGCTGTCTCTCTTGCAGTGTTCCAACATGCCATTAAAAACAGAAAGTAGAACATGGATATTGCTCATAGCAATACTTCATACTCACAGAAAATTGTACTTAAAAAAAATGTACTGGCCCCTATTTATAAGATTGCAATAACGCTAGTAGCTCTTAAGGTCAGCAAAACCTATTTATTTCTGAAAGTTTGCACATTTGGCACTTGAGATTACCTCAGTGCTGAAAGCTGGGAGTTCAAACATCCTCATCCTTCCTATCTCAGTTGCTGCCTCCTGAACCAGGCACTGTCAGAGGTGAGAGGGTTGTGAGTTAAAAAAGGAGGTCAAATTAAGAATTCTTTTCTCCAGCTTCACAAAGAAATAAACTGGGTTTCAACATTTAGAAGCTTTTGTAGTGCTGAAAGTAACTGAATACTTAGATACCTCTGCACAAAAGGCTTGCATGATCACAAAGTGCTGTCAGTTTTAAGAAGGCAAAATTTTTGTCGGTATTATTAGTCTAATTTTCCTTAGGGTTCAGGCACATTCACTTGGAGGTTTTTACTTGGCACTTGCTGTTAGAGCAACTCCAGTTTTGTATACACTGGTAAGTCTTACTGATCACACTGTGATGGTTAAATTTCTGTAGTCATATGGGTTTAAAAAGTAGTTTCTTCTGTCCCAACAATTACTGATATTATCTGAGGGATATCTCAAAAATAATATAAACTAAAACTAGAAAAAATACATTTGTATGAGAATTGGGTTGTCCAGCAGGAAACTGCATCAGTCTGTATTAAAATTCAGCTTGTACTAATACAAATTTCCAAGGTGAACAAGACTGAGATGTTTTACAAAAGCTGCTGGAAACAATCATCAGAGCTGATTATAATTTCTTCGTTTTATTTTGTTAATATTTCAAACATGGAGAAATCCAACAAAATATTCAGTTTGGAATTGGAAGAAGCACAACAGTCTCTGACCTCACAGCAGCCTTCCAGTGTCTGCATAGGACAAGGGGTGACAGGTTGAAACTTAAACAGGGGAAGTTTAGTTTGGCTATAAGGAAGAAATTCTTTACTGTAAGGGTGGTGAGGCACTGGAATGGGTTGCCCAGGGAAGTTGTGAATGCTCCATTGCTGGTGGTGTTCAAGGTCGGGTTGGACAGAGCATTGGGTGGCATGGTTTAGTGGGAAGTGTCCCTGCCCATGGCAGGGGGGTTGGAACTTGATAATCTTAAGGCTCCTTCCAACCCTAACTATTCTATGATTCTATGAAATAATACAGTAGTGAAACTATCAATCTGGTTTTGATAGCAATTGTCTCAGCATACTGTGTATAAATTTTTCTTGGTGCTAGAAATACCCAGGATGATAATGAAATGCTTGAGCTCCTGTACATTGAATGTCGATTGATCCGTTAATTGAACTGAGAATGTTTTGATTCCCATGGTGTCCCAAGGGGAATGATTATAAAGTGTCCATGATAGTGAGGTTGTAGCATCTAAAAGTATGGTGTGTACAAAACCCATGCTGGACAGGGAAGGATCACCAAAAGCCGATGGAGGTGTGAATGCAGCTCAGCTGAGGCCAGATTGAGATGGGGAATAGGTTATCCTGTGGCTTCTGATGGGAGAAACGCACTGAAAAGCTGAAGCAGTCTATGGTTTATCAGGAATCTTGTTTGTAATATGTTGTTTGTTAACACTGTGAGATAGAGTTTCCATTGTGAAATGCTCTGAAAGCTATGGGTGCTGGGGGTTATTGGGCTGAAACTGAGTGTTGCAGGTGACCCAGTGTGAGAGCTACTGAAGGAGAAAGATTTGTTGTTTACATCTGTTGTGGCTATGTACTTTCTGTACTCACTTGGGTTGTCCCTTTTGTTCCCTGTGAGTTGGTTTAATTCACTTATCCAGCAGAACATTAGCTTAATCATCCCTTGTCTACCTCAGAAAGAAAAAAACAGTTTTCCACTGAGTTAACAACGTGAAACAGCTCAGGAAGGTCTTTAACATGCGGTGAGGGAATGAGAACCAGTGGACAAAAGCAGGAGTGAGAGAAGGAGGGAGGAGAAAGAAAGTGGGGCGACAGAGGGTGCAGAGTTTCACTCAGCTGGAATAGCTGTTTGAGAGTCCAGATGAGTGCTTCTGAGAAGCATATGTGGTGAGTAAAAGGACAGGGTCCAACTCTGATCTTAATTATGTTTGTTTCAGAAGTTGACACCTGGAAGGTCTCAGCCAGAGATCTGCATCTGCAGACATGGCTGGTGGTAGCTGTAAGGAGGGAAACTGAGGTAAGGTAACTAAAGCCATGGAAATACGATGGGGCTTTGTAGAGGCTGAACTTGTATATAGGTGCCTGAGATCTCTCACTAGATGCTTAATGGAGGTCTTGACTCTCCAAGGGATGAACAGATAAGGTTTTGCTGAGGCCCTTGCATGTAGCTAATGCCTTCTTCTCTGTGGAGTTTTAACTTTGCCAAAAACCACACTGCTCCTCTTATTTGAGTCTGGCTGAATAACCTTCAGATATTTTGAAATATAATCATAGGATCACTCCTAATGTCTAGATGTACTGAAATGCTTGATGTTGAAGACCCAGCATCCACAGTATGCACATTCTGTGACTGATCTGTGTTTATCAATCTGTATGTGTGCGTATATATGTATTTTGCATTTTTGATATGCTCCAGTCTGGTTCTGTGAGCTGAAAGTCCATTGGTGCTTAAAGAGTAGTTGATGAACTCTCAGAGTGTATCCTTTGGTTTAGTTTTATCGAAAAGGAATACGGTTTTACTCTTTGAGACCACCTGCAGTGTAAATCAAAATATTTGTTGTAGGGACTATCATAAGATTGGTTTCAGAAGTGTGTCTCTCATTCAAAGTAAAATGCTAGTGTAGGCACACTCTTATTTTCTTGATGAAGATGTAAGTTTGAAAATGAACATCATAGAAACATAGAATAGTTAGGTTTGGAAAGGACCTTAAGATTATCTAGTCTCAACCCCCTGCACTGGCAGGGACACCTCACTCTAAATCATGTCACCCAAGGCTCTGTCCAACCTACCCTAGAACACCACCAGCGATGGAGCATTCACAACTTCCCTGGGCAACCCATTCCAGTGCCTCACCATCCTTACAGTAAAGAATTTCTTCCTCATATCCAATCTAAACTTCCCCTGTTTAAGTTTGAACCTGTTACCCCTTGTCCTATCACTACAGTCCCTAATGAAGAGTCCCTCCCCAGCATCCCTATAGGCCCCCTTCAGATACTGGAAGGCTGCTATGAGGTCTCCATGCAGCCTTCTCTTCTTCTTGGTGAACAGCCCCAACTTTCTCAGCCTGTCTTCATATGGGAGGTGCTCCAGTCCCCTCATCATCCTCGTGGCCCTCCTCTGGACTTGGTCCAACAGTTCCATGTCCTTTTTATGTTGAGGACACCAGAACTGCACACAATACTCCAAGGGAGGTCTCAGGAGAGCAGAGTAGAGGGGCAGGATCACATCCTTCGACCTGCTGATCACGCTCCTTTTGATGCAGCCCAGGATACAGTTGGCTTTCTGAGCTGTGAGCGCACACTGTAGCTGGCTGATGTTCATTTTCTCATCGACCAATGCCCCAAAGTCCTTCTGTGCAGGGCTGCTCTGAATCTCTTCTCTGCCCAACCTGCAGCTGTGCCTGGGATTGCTCTTACCACAGAATACATTGTTTAAAATAAAACTGCTTTAGTTTCCTGATGAATTACAATACCTTGTTTTGGCGACTGCCAGGAGCCCTGGGTCTGTTTGCAAAGCATGTAGATCATGGCAGTGGAAGATTAACATTTGCTCCTACAAACTTCAGGCAACAATTGTGATTTGTTGTAGTACATGGTAACTAACCACATGTAAGAAGGTCTCCAGGCTTGGCTCTCAACAGATAAACTAGACTGAGCAGAGGCAAAATTGAGTTTAGTCATCCCTTTAAATGCAAGGAACTGAAATACAGCTCTGGAAATGCTTCCCTAAAGTCATCGGGGAAGCCTGCAGCAAAACTGGTGAATCCTCTTAAAAATCTAGATCAGTTGTCCTGTTACTGTGCAATACTGCGTGGTGATACAACTATTCAATCCCTGACAGAGCACACTGGGATGTGTGCCAAGACTTGAATCATGGTATGAACTGGCTGATGGGCCAGGAGTCAGAAGGGACCTCCTGTTAAAGGAGTTTCAGTACAAAAACCCTGTTTATAGTCATGATAAGCAAATCTTCCTTTTCCTTTTAAAGCCCTCAAAGAAGAAAATGAAGGCATCACACAAGACTTTGAGTCTCATGCAATCAGGCTATTGGCTGCTCTTTCTTGGTTTTACCTCTATAGACTTCACTGCTTCTGCAGCAGATACATTTGGATCACCAATATTGATATGACTCAATGACTTTTATTTTTTTTTCCTAGAACAACAGCATAGGAATACAGTATTGCAATCTACTTACCAGCTTGACATGAACGGTTAGCTATCCAGGGTCTAGTTTTCTGCAGTATGACATACTATTGTTGTCTCCAGGGTGTCTCACCAATTCATCATCATGGCATTAGTGCAACTAACTGAACTTAATTTTGTTATTTTCTATTCTAATTTTAAGTGCTACACTGTTTTCTTTCCTCTCAGGCTGACATTAATCACTTCAGGAAACACTTTGCTTTGTAGCCGGAGGCCCTTAGTCTTGCAAGTGTTCAGCCAGTAGTGATCTGATAAGCTTAGTGCTGAAAGTACTTTGTGAAAAGAGATTTCATTTATCTTGAATATTGGGCAACAAACTGTCAAGATTTCTTTCCCTTTTTAATACATTATATCTATGCAACTTAGATATTGGACAGAACAAATACCCAACAAATACACAAGGAAAGTGAAAAGGTGCAGTTGAATGAAATGCACTACTGAACTCTTAAATTTTTGCTTGGAAAATGCAAAGGAAATCCTGTACAATTAGGCTGTCATGTTTGACTCATACCATCCAGTTTGCACATCAAATTATCCAAACAATGCATTAGTACATCACTTCTTTAGTTTGAAGTTCTATGTACCAGCATAATATTAGAACAAAACTTACTTATAGTATCAAAACAGGGGGAAAGATGGTGGGTTTTTTTGTTTGGTTTTGGGCTGCCTATGGAAATATGAAATGGAAAACAGATTACGAAAGAATTAAAAACCACAAGCTGCCTTTGCCAGCCTGTGATATGAAAATCTATGAATTTTTATAACTTGTGTTCCCAAAACTTGAAGCTATTTAAAAGCCTCAGACTTTGAGGTAGTGGCTACTTGCTTAAGGAGTTCCAAATAAAGCATCTGAAGCTCTGGTTCTTTTCATTTAAATAACCACCCCCTGTTTTGTTTTGGTTTTAATTCAATTTCACATTAAATGTACTCATGGCAAACACTTGACTCATTTCTGGATCCCTGTCCTTGCCCAGCAGAACCTGAATCGGGTATGTGTGGAAGAGCTGTTGTTTGAGTCAACCTACAGAAGTCAGGAGCTCCGAGCTATAATCCTGCTTTAGTCAGAGGTGTTCCCATGAAGCCTAGTTTCATTAATTAACTAGACTAGACTTTAAATGGGATTAATTACATAGGTCTAACTTCTAAAGCTTGCTGAATGTGAGAAATCGTATGGTGGGTTATGGGAAACACATCTGTCAGTGGGCAGTAGTTTAGGGTGCTCATAAACCTTTGCCTGGGCTACAAAACTTGCATCTGAGAAATGTTAATGCAGCACTGTGCACTTCCTTTCATGTCTTGGAACAAGCCAGCCCATTCATTGATGAACTGGCCCTTATTTTCTGCCTAGAGCCTGAAGCATCATATTTGTGTATCAATAGGAATAACAGGAAACATATTCATTATCAGATTGGCAGTAGTATAGGTGGAAAATTTGAAAATAAAATACAAATAAAAGGCAAAAAATGACAGCTATATGGTGTACTTTCAAAACAAAACCTCAGCTTGAGGTCTGTTGAAGGGATGAATTTTGTGGACTGTGTACTTCTTCATTATCAGACATACTATTTCTATATTATTATGCATTTATTTACTGGAAATCTGTTCTGAAAAGCATTTAGATAACCAGGCCATCTCATTAAGACAAGCATAAATTACAGTGTGCTAATGAAAGTCTTCAGGGTGTTTAAAACCTCTCATACCATGTTATCAGATTTAACTTCTTTTACTGTACGCACTCCCTGTGTCCTATCTTTGACTTGCATTATATCAATTTTTGGATGCTGGGGAGGGACTTTTCCTCAGGAGCTGTAGTGATAGGACAAGGAGTAATGGGTTTAAGCTTAAACACGGGAAGTTCAGGTTCAATATAAGGAAGAAGTTCTTTACTGTGATGGTGGTGAGGCACCGGAATAGCTGCCCAGAGAAGAGGTGAATGCTCCATCCCTGGCAGTGTTCAAGGCCAGGTTGGGCAGAGCCTTGAGTCACATGGTCTAGTGTGAGGTGTCCCTGCTCATGAGAGGGGGGTGGGAACTAGGTGATATTATGGTTCTTTCCAACCCAAACCATTCTATGACTTTAATTCCAATTAACAGGTTGTTGTTCAATTAGCTTTCATGTTCTGTTTTGACTGTACTTATGTATAAATCATGAATAAAGAGGAACATTAACCAAACAGCATCATAAATCTGACCATCACAGTCTGGTTTAGTCTTTCTGTTGTAAGCTTTGGTGTGACAGATTACTGCAAACTACAGTTCAGTCCTCTGGTAACAATCAGTAAATAAGCGAGATCTATAAAATGTATGCTGATGGTAGTACATTAGGCTAGAGGAATGAGGAGGAAACTGAAATAGGCTATTAGGATTTTCTAAGCAAAATGCTTAGAAAAAGAATCCTGTAATTAGCAGTATTGTTATTCTGTGTCAGTTTTAGTTCTGCATTTGTTACTGACATTGGGGAACTATATAGACAACATAGAAAAATTGTGGGAATCTTCGTATTTATTGAACTCTGATTCTAGTTTCTCCTACAGTAAGATGTGTGGCTGTAGATTCCAGTTTGTTCTTAAAGACATGTTTTTCCCATGCACGAGAAAATGGAGTATTTAGACAAACAGGTCCTTTAAGTGTTACTGCAGTACAAACAATACCGCTGGGCATAGAGCTACAAATCTTGCTCTCAGCTGGGCCAGCTGAGGGATTACTTGCCTACTGATGCTGAAAGAGCTGCGTATTGCATAGCTTTAATAAAAGCTTTCTTCACTTTGTAAAGCAATCTCTGTGCAATTGGTTCATGATCTTGCAAAGCAGACAGCTGGCTGACAGTTTTTCATTGAGCTTTAATGGAGAAAAGCCAGGTCTGAAGAAAATTAGTGTGGTAGTCTCAAATGTTTTAATAAGATATAGACTTTCTATGAGCTCATTCTTATTCTTTGGTTTAAAACATGTTTTTAAAAAGAAATGTCAAAGAAAACAGTCTGGGAAAAATCTCTTGAGTGAAGCAGGCTGTAATCTTGTTTTAGTCTAAGCTCAAATATGTCATAGTTCAGGAAGTTATTTACTGAGGCCAAGTAGCCAAAAAAATAAAGAACACGGAATATGCAACCAGTGCTAGTCCTTTTTATTCATTTCTTTAAGGGAATAAAAGTACATGTTCCACTAATGAAAACAATCCATCAGTCTTTTGCAGTCCTACTGCATTTGCAGTCATTTGGTGCTACATCATTTAGAGACCAGACTTACTCTCGGGGTTATGTTCTTTTGAATTCATAAAACCTGACTGGTCTTTCTTTGATTAACATTAGGCTGAAACTGGGCAAAGGTTCTTCACCTACACTTATCTTGTCCTTTTACTGCTTCTGTTTCAGACCTGAAAAATTATTTTTCTTTAACATTTGTCCATTTTCTTCCCCCAACAACAGCAGTTAGGCTAATACATTGTTGCTGTTGCTTATAAATCCTGCTGGACTTTTCTTTGTAAATTATTTGCTTTAGGAATGTAAGATTATTATAATAAATAAAAAATGAAATACATAAATTTTTTTTAACTACTGTTTTGGAGCAACATGCTTAGGTTCAATGTTTTTATTATTTGATTTGAACTGGAGAAAATGGCTTTGCCACAAAGCAAGTCTTGCCTATCAAAGGAACTTTTGGGTTTCAGTGAACAGCGCACCATCCCCAAACTTGTAACATTAAAACTTGTTTAATTGCCCTCGGGAAAGGTATTTTTCTCAGGACAGCCATGCTATGTTTTATTTTGTTTAGTGTGTAAGAAAGGCATGAACAGATGGACTGAGTTTTTCTGAATTTATGGGCTTAGTTGAACTGTAGTCTGTATGCATTTCTGTGTATTTTGAACCATTAGAAATCAGCTTGCAAGTCAGTGAGTCCCATGAATGCATTCTGAATATTATTGGTTCCTGTATGTATTTATTTTTAAAATCTGTAATTTATCAATACAGTTATTTCCCACTGAGTAAACCACTCCTTAGTTTACAAAGAAGATTTTTGGCTCACACAGTATGTCCCTGTTGAAAGGCAGTGGTTGGCATGTGTCCTTGTGATGCACAGATGAGGCGCAGGCAGCAGAGGGTCGGTCAGTCTTGGGAAGGAAGATGCCAAAAATGTGGTGTGCTTGAAACTGCTGGTGGGAACAAAGAAATGCAGTATTTGAAAGAATGATGGGAGGGATGGGTTTATTGTAAGCATGTTTATGAAACAGTACACATGTAAATTACAAACCAGCTTAATTTCCCTAATCTGTTTATGTACTCTTCTAGAGCCCAACTCTACTTAGTGCCAGCCAAAGGCAGTGTGACTGGCATCTCCCAGAATTCTTCATTCTGGGGAGGATTTCACTTCAGCTGTGTCCTTACAAAATTGGAAGATAATAGTCATATCTGAGTTCGGTTGTTATCAAATCTTGTGGTCCACAGTCTTAGCCTATCAACCTTTGTAAGAGAGTGACCAGAACAACTTCTTGGAGCCTGGGTGGCCTCTCTGCCTGGCTTAGGTTGTCCTGGCTTTAATGAGCTGCTGTTGTACATAGCTCGTAGTTTTAACATATACTTTTGTACTATAAAGGGATACATTTTATCTTGTTTTTATGAATAGTTTATTGGCTCCATAACTAGCAAATATTTAATCAGGAAAAACGTATCAAGTATACATATAACTTGCATTCCCTTTCTCAATTTCACTCTCTATTTCTTTAGGGTATTGTGATGCTTATTTTCCCCATGTAGCCAGGGTGCAAGGAGTAAATGACTTGCCCAAGGTTGGCCATGGTGGTTTTAGGTTGTGAACCTGCATATTCTAACTCCTGGGCAGATCCCCAAGTCACTGGGTAGCTTTTGCCTTTATTGCTGCTTTTTATGTCAACAGTAACTCAGCTCAGTTAGAATTGGCCATGTTGGGGTTGTATTATAAGCAAGAGAATAACTACTCCTTTTATTCCTCCAAACCAGTCTCTTTAATCCTTTAAACCTGTTCAAATTAGGCTCAAAGGACAAGCTGCTAGAAACAGCTCTGGGAGTCAGAAATCTGTCTATTAGAAGAGTGATCCTTCTGTGTAACAGTGAAATTGGGAATGGTCACTGTGAGCCCTGAAATAAGATGTTTTCCTTCTTGTTACCTTCCATAAAGTTTGTATTTACTTTGCTCAGGTTAGAAGCCAGGTACTCCGTGATGTCATTTGCCCTGCTTGTGTGTATTAGGTTATATCTTGGCTTTGTAGACTCTAAGTTGACTGTACCATGATGTCATTCAGTGTTTGATATGATTCCAGCTGGGATAGAGTTAATTTTCTTCCTAGTAGCTGCTACAGTGCTGTGTTTTGGTTTTAGGATGAGAATAATGGTTGTGATATTGATGTTTTAGTTGTTGCTGGAGCACTGCTTACTCTAAGTCAAAGACTTTTCAGCCTCTCATGCTGCCCTGCCAGCAGCTACGCTGGGGGTACACAAGAAGGTGCTAGGAGACACAGCCGGGACAACTGATCCTGCCTGACCAAGGGAATATTCGAGACCATATGACATTGTGCTGATCAATAAAACTGGGGGGAGTTAGCTGGGGAGTGGAGGCCTGCTGCTTGGGGACTGGCTGAGCATCAGTCAGCATGTGGTAGGCAATTGCATTTTGCATTATTAGTTTTGTGTATTCCTTTATCATTATTATTTTCCTTTCCTTTTCTGTCTTTTTAAGCTGTTTTTATCTCAACTCAGTAAGCTTTATCTTTTCTGATTCTCTTTCCCCATCCCACCACAGGGGAGTGAGCAGACGGCTTTGTGGTGCTTAGCTGCCTGCCAGGTTAAACCATGACAGTGCTATTAGACATTGTTGTTTGTAGTGAGTAGACAAGATACTGCTTGGTATTTTCAAACATCTCTTCACCTGAGTCAAAAATATTCCATAAAGTCCTTCCCCCAAGGGCAGAGGAAGAGCTAGTTCAGAATGCAGAATTGTAAAGATTTTCTTTAACAAGAAATCATTTGGATTCTTAGCAGTATGTTTCCAGAATGCTGGAGTACAGTTCTACAGTATTATTGAATGTAATTTAGGTTTCAACTAAATGCTGGCCAGCATGGGTGTTCTCTAAGAGCAAATAAATACAGCTGCTTTGTCTAAAACATTGAACCACCAGGCCAAGCCATTCTCAATAAAACCCAGTCAGGATGATGGCTTTCCTCTGAAAGCTGAGGTTGGATGGGATCTTTGGATTCAGAAAGAGCTTTCCCAAGGTTGCCAGCTCTTGAGTTGTTGGGAAAAATGCAGAAACGATGCAGATAAGAGTTTGTCCACATTTCAGAAGAAAACAGTATTTTGAATTATGCCAATTATGTCAAGTAGAAGCAGCAAGCTTCACAGAAGTTAATTTTAATAGATCTATGCTAATATTTATAATTTCATAAAATTTTAGGTAATTATCCATAGCATGCCTGACTAATTTTAACTGTGGTTATATATGCTTCAAACTAAAAATCTTGAAAAAGAAAAACATAAAATTCTTTTGGAGAAGGTACTCAAAGGTGGGAGGAATTGTTACTGTAAAGCTTAGGGAATGTCTGAAAGTTTGGCGCTGTGAATGAGGCACCGAATTTTCAACTCTTCTATGTACACAAAGGCTTTCCCTTGCAAATCTGTCTAGAGTAAAGGCTGCTGGGGTGATGGACTCAAATTTACATTCAGCCCAAGTATAAACTATGTTTGGAGATTGACATGACGTTGTCTGTAGTAGCCCTGAAGGAGATCCTCCATTTTTTAGCAGTCCTAGAGGATCATCAGTAGGCTGCTGGTGGCACACAGTGCTTGGCTGCTCTAGTGGTTGGCTTCTGGATGAGCAAATTTTGATTAAAAAAAAACTGACCACTCTAGATTACAGTTCTGCTTCTACTCTGAGGTCAGTGTGCTGCTCACTTGGCATTCAGTGTGAAGCTACTCTAGTCAACAAAACTATGGCAATTGAAAGCTTAAAGTCTGGGAGATAGATTTGTTAGGAAGTCATGTTCCAGAGATCTTGAGTTCTTGCCAATTTTGAAGATAATACTGACTTCTAGTTAGAGAGAATGGATCACTGTTCACTATCAACTCAGACATTTGAATGTTCCAGTTGCAAAGTTTGCCTGTGTGTTGTGAAAGTCCTCATTAAATTTTTGGCTGAGGGTGGTGTCTTCTTTAATGAGCTAAGTCTGCTCAGACTGTCTAGACCAAGACTATTTCCATAGGATGACATGGCTTTGCGCTTTGATCAGTATTCATAGTGTCACTTCTTTTTAATATGGCACAGAGTTAAAATGTATTTCTATTGCATCAGTGTACCACAAAATGTGTACTTTGGATTCCTCCCTACTGTCTATGTTTATATGTGTCATACCAAAATCCTTGAAATTAATGAAGTCCGATTTCCCAAAGGATTTGTGTTGTATGAGCCCTAAACACAACTAACACTCCCTTTGTAGCATTTCACCTTTTTCCCATAGCCTGGGTGTTGCATTTTATGGTGCCATTCCTGAGCTCCAGTGACTTCCCAGTTCCCCTCAGACCAGTCCCAGTGAGTACCGGTGCATATTACTGATGGCTGGAAGCTAGGCATTATCGGATCAACTGGCTGGCACTTGTGTCTTATGGACCAAATGGATGAAGTTTGTCTGGTTTGATAAAGGAAAAGTGGCTTTAATTGACCCCCTCAAAAGGTAATTAAATCAATCTTCTTGTCAAGTGTGAATTTTCACACAATTTCTTAGGGATTTTTATTTCTGAGCCTTCAACCACATTGACAAACAAAAATTGAAGAAGCCCTTATAGGCGAAGAAGGACAGATGGGCAATTAGAGGGGTTTAATAGGTCTCACTTCCTCAGGTAACAGTGGACTGAAGCAGGTAAAACATATTTGTATGTGTTTTCCTTGAACTACTTGTTACTGAAGGTCATTAAAGTCATATGGTGGGAGTAGGGTGGGAATCCAGCTGCATCAAATGCTGTTCAAACACCAAGGAGTGCCATGGGGTCATGTCAGAGAATATGGAAATCAAAGAGTGCTCCTCTCTGAGATTGCAAGTAGTGTATGCTGGCAAAAGGGAAGTTGAATGTTTCAAATAGTTGTTGGTTACTTTCTCTACTTTCTGTCTTTTGAGTTATCGGAGAAACTTGAGAACTGTTTTTTTTCCCAAGTGAAATTTAAGAAATATGACTTTAGATAGACTGCAGAGAAAATAACAAAAGTATAAGGCATAGCTGTACAGTGAGATGGATGGTTGCAATGCTTTAACCTCAGCCAGCAGCTAAGTACCATGCGGTTTCCTGCTCCCTCCCCTCCTGCCCCATTGGATGGGGAGGAGAATCAGACAAAAGTAAAACCTGCAGGTTGAGATAAGAACAGTTTAGTAATTGAAAGTAAAATATAATAATGGTGATGATGAAAAGAGAGAAAACAGAGGAATAAAACCCAAGACAAGACAACTGATACACAATACAACTGCTCCTGCTGCCTGACGACCAGCCTGAGCAGTGATAGGTTTCTCCCAGCAAACTTCCCCCAGTTTGTATACTAAGCATGATATTCTATGGTATGGAATAGCCCTTTGCGCAGCTGTCCTGGGTTCAGCAGTAGCAGTCATTTTTCTCCTTCTTAGTAGCTGGTGTAGCTCTGTGTTTTCAACTTTCGGCCTGGGAACAGTACTGATAAAACCGATGTTTATAGTTGCAGCTTAGAATGTTTGGTTTGACCAAGCACTTTCTGGGTCTCATGCTCTGGCAGGGAGGAGGGGAAGCCAGGAGGAAGCAGACAGGACACCTGACCCAAACTGACCAAAGAGGTATTCCATACCACAACACGTCATGCCCAGGATGTAAAAACGAGGGGTAGAGACCCAGAAGAGGGCTGTTTGCTGCGGGGTTGGGCTTGGTATCGGGTGGTGAGCCATTGTATTCTCTTCCCTTGTATTTCCCTTGTCATTATTATTATTGGCGGTAACAGTAGTGATTTGTGTTATACCTTAGTTACTAAACTGTTCTTATCTCAACCTGTGCGAGTTGCATTTTTTTCAATTCTCCTCCCCACCCCCCGGGACTGGGAGAAGAAAGAGGGGGAGTGAGTGAGCGAACTGGGTGAGTTATAGCGGCTTAAACCATGACAGCAGCTCGAGTCAGGTGTCCTGGCTGTGTCTCCTCGAAGCTTCCTGTGGCTCCTCCTCACTGGCAGAGCATGTGAAACTGAAAACTCCTTGATTTAGAGTAAGCTCTACTTCGTAACCACTGAAACATCAGTGTTTCACCAATGTTATTCTCATACTAAATCCAAAATGCAGTACTAGGAAGAAAATAAACTCTGTCTCAGCCAAAACAAGGACAGTGGTAGAGCCACTTGTTGTGTGGCATATGCAGGCGTGTGAATTATGATCTCAAAACCTGTACTGGTGCATCATCATGACACTAGGTAATTACTGTGGCCTGTCAGTCTATTGTAGCCAGTCTGAGTGTTTCAGTGGCATCCTGTGTGGCATCCTGCATGGCATGCTGTGGACCAGGGAAGTTCTTTTTGATCCTGAAGAATCAGAATTATGCCCGTTAAAGCAACTGGCATTTGCCTCTGCAAAAGACACTGCCTAACCCTGAAGGTACTTGAACATCAGACTTGACTGAGAAGACAAAATTTGACAAGAAGAGACAAGAAGCAGAAGAACCTGTGGCTTCTGCAGCTGCTCCTTTTCTCTGGAGATTTTGACTTATTCCTCTCTTCTTCACCCTTTTCCCAAGGTGATAGTCTTGTGCAACAGATTGAATCCCTGCCATGAATTGCATCTGACTATGTCTACTGGCAAGTCAAACTTGGAATCAAGGTAAATATCAGCCGAAGATATGGTTTCACATTTAACCTGGGCAGCCTCGTCCCACCTGTATATGTCATATGCAAAATTTAAAAAATTAGAAATAAAATAAAAAAAAATTCTCACAGCAGATCACCTGTACCCATATCACAGAGGTTCCTGATGACTTCAGCTAGCATTCCAGGCCTCCAACAGCTTCTCACAAGGAATGCACACTGAAATCTGCTCTCAAGATCTCTCTTCTTTTTTCTTTTTCTTTTTTTTTTTCTCCTACTCAATTCTTCTCTACCTACTCACTTAGTTCTCTGCTGCAAGGGCAAAACTGAATGCCTGCACTCTTGGAGGGATATGATCTTCAGAGAGACAGGAAGGTACCCTCTACTTTTACACTGAATTAAGATGATAGACTAACTTTTTGACAAAATCTTCTGCACAAACCATATGTTAGGCTGACTTTGGAGAAACTTTGAAATACCTCTTGAGAAATGTCCTAGTATTGCCATGTTTTGTGTTTAAATGCATCAGAACTAATCCTGCTGGTATTGAGGTTATTAGAAAACAAGCAACCAACCCCTCCCAAAACACCACAACCCAAAACCTGATGGTTTATTTAAGTACTGGTGGCCAGTCAGACATTAGAGTTGTATAATAAGATTCCAGGAATCTACTTTCAAGAAAAATGACAGATACTCTTGCAAACAACATTTGCTTGTATTCTTGAAGACAGTGACTCGGCAGGTAAAAAAGTGTAAAGGTTGGTAACAATGCAGGTCTCAACACTGCTTAGCTCATCAGTGGCATCCTCATTATTGATAATGCATTTTCCAACTTGCGTCGTAAACTTTTTCTAAGATCATACTATATAGAATACAGTTTATTGCATGCACATTCTGTGTTTAATGAATCAGTGTAAATATAATTATAACTGCTTGTAATTTCCTGTATAGCTAAAAATACCATTTTCTACTCCTGGATAAAAAAAAAAATCCAGAATTTCTGTAGTCTGCAAGATTTAAAGTATTTCAGTTAGGAAACACTGAAACTTACTAATGCTTTCCCTAAGATATTTCTTTCCTCTAAAAAATTGTTTAATCTACAATGCTGAATGTTTCCCTAGAATAAGATAACTTGAGCAGCCAGCTGGATTTTTAAACATGGTGATTTATAGCATAGTGAACAAAACTTTGTAATTAGTTTTTCAACATCTTTTTGAGTGGCAGATTAATAATATTCCTGTCAGTGCAGCGCCCAAATAGTTTCCAACACTAAAAGATAACCACAATATATCTCTTCTTTTCTTGCCAAAAAAAAAGAGACCAGCTTGCAAAAGTAGAAGACTGGGATATTTTATATAGGAAGATACCATTGTATGCACGCTTACCTGAATTGGGTGGGGTTGTGTATTTAATTCTAAAGCTAGCAATCTAATGTTAGGTGGTAAAATGCAAACCTGTTTTTTGTTTGTTTTTTTTAAATTGCCAAATTTTGTCTTGACAACAGAGTTTAGGTGGATTTCAGAGACTAGCATAATGCTCTCCAGCTATAAGCAATGCCCAAAAAGCAAAAATTGAAACACGCACCAAAAAAAGAAATAAGTTTTGAGTTAATATTGTTAAGAAATAATGCAGATTGCAGGCCCATGAGAACCACAGGATAACCTACAGGTATAACTGATGTAACAAATGACACACAGGTCCAGAAGTTGCCATGCTAGCCTCATGCACCAGCAACAGCCGTGACAGAGTTGAGCTTTACCTAGATTTATATGTTTTGCTGTAACCTGGAGAAAGGCTAGTGGTGGGGGAGGCTACCAGTAGCCCAGTGTGGTGTCAGCTCAAGGTGCTGATGAGCTGATGAGGATGGAGAACAGGTCTGAGGAAGTGCCAAGAGAGAATCATTTCAGGGAAAGTGAAAGTCCTCCTCTAATTCATTCATTCTGATTTCCATGGTTGCCACACCCTTAAGGCAACAGACAGTGCCATGCACTTACCTGAAGTTAGTGAAATGTAAGACCTTTTAAATATTAATATTTCTTGGGGCCTTTGGGTAGGTTCACCACCTGCTACCTCATATAGCAGCTGTCTAAAGCACTTTCAGTCACATGCTTTTTCTATTTTAAAATTTTCATTTTCCTGAGCCCCTCTTCACATGCTGATAAGACTTTAAGGGACTAAAAATCATGCAGCTTCACCGCTGCAAGTGTTGCGAGCCCTGGACTGTACTAGTGGACATACTTCGTATGTCATCTGTGTAATTTTAAAATAGACAGTTAAACATAAATAATCTGAACAAGGTTCCTGGAGTCTCAGATTGTATTGCAGTGGCACACCAAATCCACTTCTTTCTATCTGTGTCTGTCCTGGGTGTTTTCAAAATACTCAGGTTTCTCACAGTGGTTTTCTTTGTTGCAGAGGCAAGGGGGTCTGGCTGCTCCCAAATTAGGCAGGAGCTGGACGCTAGCCAAGAGCAACCTGAGGCCACAGAGAAAAAAGTGCTTTTAAAAGTTTGTATAGTTCAATTTTGCGATGATTTGTTCAGCTTCACTGTCTTCAGTTGGGTTAATTCCATACTACAGAACAATGCTATGTGGGCATCGCTTCCAAAACATTTCAGTTAGAAGTGAAACACGAACAGTTCCATCGACTAAATAAATCAAGCCCAAGCTGTTGCAGCAAACAGCTACATGACCCTGCTCTATCAGCTTCTTTCTGAAGTAAGTTCAGTCTAGCTTTGGTATTGACATCACAATAAAGCAAAAATTCAGAACATGGATTGTAACTGCTGTATATCCTACGAGAAATACCATTCAGCTATTTCCACTACTATTTCATGTACAAGCCTGGCTTAATCATTGTTAGCATGTTAGTGGTGAGAACTGTGTAAGCTCTATTCATGCTGGGAATAAACCTATGTAATGAGATAAATAACAGTTCAAAATGCAGAGGTGCTAGTTTGTCTGTTGCTTCCCAGGTATCTCTCAGTGTCCTGGTTTCAGCAGTAGCAGTCATTTTTCCCCTTCTTGGTAGCTGGTGCAGTGCTGTGGTTTTGATTTTGGGCCTGGGAACAGCGCTGATAACACCAGTGTTTGCAGTTACTGCTTGGTACTGTTTTGGTCTGGCCAAGGACTTTCTGAGTCTCATGCTATGCCAGGGAGGAGGGAAGCCGGGAGGAAGCAGAGACAGGATAGCTGACCCAAACAGACCAAAGAGGTTATTCCATACCACAGCATGTCATGCCCAGGATGTGAAGGCGGAGAGCAGAGACCAGGAAGGGTGTGGTGGTGCATTGCGGGGTTCACTGCTGGGGGGTGCACTGGCTGGGTCGGGCTTGGTGAGCAGTTGTATTCTCTTTCCTTGTATTTCTCTTGTATTATTACTGGTGGCAGCAGCAGTGATTTGTGTTATACCTTAGTTACTAAACTGTTCTTATCTCAACCTGTGGAAGTTGCCTTCTTACGATTCTCCTCCCCATCCCCCCAGGACTGGAGGAAGAAAGAGGGGGAGTGAGTGAGTGAACGAACTGGGTGACTTGTTGGCCTGGGTGAGGCTTAAACCATGACACTCAATATATAAAGTTATTTATTATTTCACACACACCTAGAATTCTAAAATGGCATCCTTTTAAGAACCAGTCATTCTTAAGAGTTACTGTGAGGACAGAGGTTTTTCTTGGACATAAGCTTCTGACTTGCTGGAGATAGTATTAGAAAAGCAGAGTGTTAAACAGAAGTCATCAGCCTTTTGCTCTTAAAAGAAACCAGGTGGATGTTTGGCTATCGAAAACAGTACTGAAAATACTGTGTGTGCAGCACAGTGTGGCTTTGAAATACTGAGGGTGGTCAGGAGAAACTCTCACCAATGCCTAACTTTGCATGCATGTTTCAGTGACTTATCACTGAGGTAATTAGGAGCTCCTAGTTAAAAACAGGCTTCTTTTATTAGTGAGAGGTACAAATGCAAAACCACTTAATGGAAAGACCAATTAAAAGGACAGATAACTAGACTAATGTCGCTGTGCTCTGAAAGTGCATGTCAATGGAGCCTTGCAGAGCACCGTAAAACCACAGACAACCAGTCTTTCTGAAGCATCACAGGCAGTGCTTCCTTAAGAACCTGTGAAACCCTTGCTAAGCCTCTAGCACCCTTTACTCCCTTTGTGAAATAGAAAATCTGGCACACTGAAGGCCACAGGACATTAACACCTATTGATGCTTGCCAAAACTCCATGTGATTTGGGGGTTTACAACAATTAGTCAAAAGTATTTATCATTCTGAATACTGTCTCCAGATGTTGGGTAAGTGGCTTTTTCTGTGACCTCAAGATCTGGTCCTAATGAAGTGAGTTGAGAGTACTGAATGAGAAACCCATGAGTGAGACCATTGCTTTCTTTTATGGCATTTCACTGCTCTGGACTCTGTAATGACTGTGAAGGCAGTCTAAAGGTCATTTGCTCTTTCTTACAATAGCTCCAAATAAAAGTCTGAACATCCCTGCTTACTGGAACTTGGCTTCTAAATGTAGGCTTGATGATTCTTATCCATGTTTCAAATTACTTCTTTGCTTAATACACTCATTAAAGGCATCTGCCCTGGGTTCAGCAGTAGCAGTCATTTTTCTCCTTCTTAGTAGCTGGTGCAGTTCTGTGTTTCTGACTTTCAGCCTGGGAACAGCGCTGGTAACACCGATGTTTGTAGTTGTTGCTCAGTAATGTTTAATCTGACCAATGACTTTCTCAGTCTCATGCTGCCAGGGAGGAGGGGAAGCCAGGAGGAAGCAGACAGAGGACACCTGACCCAAATTGACCAAAGAGGTATTCCATACCACACCACGTCATGCCCAGTATATAAACTGGGGCAGTTACCAGGAAGGGCTAGATCACCACTTGGGTCAGGTTGGATATCAGTCGGTGGGTGGTGAGCGGTTGTATTCTCTTCTCTTGTTATTTCCCTTTTCATTATTATTATTGGTGGTAGCAGTAGTGATTTGTGTTATACCTTAGTTACGGGACTGTTCTTATCTCAACCTGTGGGAGTTACATTCTTTCAGTTCTCCTCCCCATCCCCCAAGGAGCTGGGGGGGGGTTGGGGGGGGTGGAGGAAGAAGGTTGGGGGTGGGAAGTGAGCAAGCGGCTGCATGGTTCTGAGTTACTGGCTGGGCTTAAACCATGACAGCATCTAGCCTTACTCATGACTAAAATCATTACAGTTGTAAAAGGTGAAAGACAGCTCTTTGAGCTTAGTACGACAAAGCCTTCCCTAAAGGGCCAAGGATGCTGGGGTGTGTGTGTGCTTGGTGTTTTTTTTCCCTATCATGTCCCTATGCTTTGATTTTACTGAAAAATGAAAACTGAAAAATAATATTGTACTTTCAGTAGACAGTTTCCAGCTCAAATGAAAACAGTAGAGGAGAGAAAGGCAACTGAAGTTTCACCATAGTCTTACAATGTCAGTTAAATAACAATAAGGAAATAAAATCTAAAATACCTTGGAATATAGAGTAAGTCTCAGCTTAATGATTTAATAGAACAAGAATGCTGAGATATTTGGATTCAACTTTTGATTTTAGAGGGGTGTTCAGGGATGTAGGTGTTGGCTATGGGTCTTGTCTTTGTATGCATAAAATAGAAATACATACCTTTTATTCTTTTAGAAATTCTTACAGGAGTTTTTAGCTTTCCAATGAATTTTTTTGTATCTTTTGTCACTGGAAGAAAAGCTGTCTGAGAACTGGCTATCTTAGGAAGTTGATGTATCTAACCATACTGTAATTAGATTGATAACAAGAGAATCTGATGTCTTCCAGGCACACTTTGAAATCTCCTTTCTTTACATTACTTTTGACCTTAGACATCTTCCAAAGCAACGGCATAGGTTCATAACCAAATGAATTCAACAACACCTGAGGCAGCTAGACAAGACAAAAGCAACTCATACAACTGGAGATTTTTGTCAAAGGTATTCATAGTCAATTTATTTCACAGGACTTCCTTGGGCACTGATCTATTTTCCAATGTGTTTTTACAGTTCCAATGAGAACTGTGTTTTAAGACAAAAGTAAGATATAAAGTGAACAGTTGGAGGTAATAGATTGAAGCTGGCTGTTGAATTGACACCCAGGCTAGATTAACTGATATTTCTTTTTAATGTCTACTATCTAAATGGATACTACCTTTTTAAAGGCTAGCTCTGCTGGAATGGCAGAGAAAAGGTTTATTCTGAGTTGTATTTCGATGTAATTTTCTCTTTGTAGGTTCATGCAGATGATGTAGCTACCAAGCTTTTGCATCTTGGCTTTTTAGAATAGTATGTGATGGATTAAGAAGGACGTACTTGCATTTCTTGAAGTAAAGAGGCAAGTTACAAGAGGTGGCAGGAGGTTTAACAGTACACAGAGCAACCCTTTAGAAATCTAGTACTGTTTGTAAAAAAATAACAAGCAAGGCAAAGAAGTCTCCTCGTACTTTTTAAGAGGTAATTCAGCAGAATTTATTTTCATTTTTTTAAAAAGGGTCTGCTTTTCCTATGAGGTGCCAGAAAACATCACCAAACACTCCTTCTAAAGAATGTCCTTAACCCTGCTGCCTTTTAGAGAAGTACTCTAAATTTTGTTTTCTATCAGTTTGTTTCATCTATAAATATCCAAAAGCTAACTGAGCAAAACAGTTACAGGGAGTATGATGTGAATTTTCCTTGCATAACTGAATTGTATTTTGTGCCCAGACAGTAACAGTATTCAACTCCAAATAGATGAAAATTATTAAGAAAATTAATACTAGGATTTTCCTCTGTGTCTCTGCAAAGCATCAATTGATCACCTAAGCTAAAATGGCAGGAATCCAACAGCAGGATTAATTGCATTATTAATGAAATTTTCATACTTAGATTTTCTGTGTTGCTGTGAAAGGGAAGCAAACTGAAAGCTGAGGATTACAAAATTGAAGACTTTTAAACTTTTTTTCCATCTAAAGGTCCAAGCCCTTTGGCAAGCTGATTGGCTGGAGTCACTGATGCTTTCTGCAAAATAGAGAGTTCAGATAAAGCCAAAATGGAGAAAAATATACAGAACTTCCACTGTTTTAATGCAGTGTCATTGGGTTTCTGGGATTTTAAGCAGTCTTGAGAAGATGAGATTATTTCCAAGTGCCTGGACCAGCTTTTATGCTATTTTTTTTTTTTTATTCCCAGCACTGTATCTGGGTGATATCAGCACACATCAGGATACATCAGCCTGCATTAGTGTGCATGCATCATATCAGCATGCATCCTTATCCCACTTCTTCAGCAATGTATTTTCTGTAGGATTGTATGGAGGTGGTCCAGGCTGGAGCCTGGTGTGCTCCAAAGAGAAGCCTCTCCAGGCAGCCAAGGAGGCAGGGTGCTACAGTGTGCTGTATCTAGTCAGTAGCATAAATACAGACAGTGTCTGAGATGGAAGGCAAAATGTGGTCCCCTCTTAACAAGACTGGGAGATGTCACCACTGCAATTGTTTCTGGAGGACTAGGAGTCAGGGGCATGTGAAGCTGCAGATTTTACAAGTGTGTTTATGCAGAATATCCAGGGTAAGCAGAGTTAGAATGACTATCAGGAGACTTTCTCTAGCTGCCCTGCAAGACAGAATGTGAAAAATGTTTTCAGCGGATGATAATATGTGTGTGGGAAAAAAAACCAACCCAAAAAGCAGAAACAGATGTGGGTTAAGCAGTAGACACAGCAAAATGGGTTGTTTGCAGCAGATCATTAACAACCCACAGTGATAATGAGGACACTTTAATAAACCCATTCAGGGAGGATTACTGCTATTAGGAGTAATGATCAGTGGCAGCAGCAGTGTTTTTATATGAATTTGGGGGCTATATCATGCAGTGACAATCTCTGCTGGAGCCATTTTATGTCTGCTGGTACATGAGACATTTTTGCTTAATCAGAGCGTAGTGTGTAGTTTGACACTTGCATTTTCATCGTTACAAAAAAGAAAAAAAATTATAAAATTATGAGAGGTCCGCAAATTAGTGTTACAGAATAGATGGGCCAGCAGTCAAAGTCAGAAAACATTTGAAGTTAGAGCTCTAAAGTGTTCATTTTTATTCTATTGACCTGCCTCTTTCTGCTCAAAGTCATAGCCAGGAATTTCTGCAAAAATCTTTCCTGCTTTCCTACGAAGCACAGCGCATGAGAGCTGAATTGCACATTCTACAGGCTCCCTGCAGGCATGCTGCTGTCCCAGTCTGCTGCCTGGGATCCAGTACAAAGTATCCTGAGGCCTGGGGCTGTCCCTGTGTCATAGACAACCTGCTTCAAATGATGGAACAGATTACTTCTGTAAATACTAATTTTACAGTAGGTAAAGTTATCCTTGAGATTTATGTTGCTACGAGAGAAGAAATTACTAGTTTAAAGTAAATGTATCAAGGGCTCAGTTATGTTATGGAGTTTGGGAGCTTTTGTTGCTGTTGATCCAGTAAAAGGAAGATCCTTTCTTCCCTTTCGAAAGATATTATCTCTGAACATAAAGTTGTGTTTGACTGGTGCATGACTGTATTTAATATGGGGTAACTGAAGATTATAAAAAATGGAAGACATAGCACAATTTTTGCAGAGTAGATCAATACATTGAGAGGAATTCCTACTGATCTCAAAAATATAATACATTAGTGTGTGAAAAAGAAAATAAAGTATGGGACAAAGAAAAGAAAAAAGGTGGTACAATTCGCAGCTCTCCTTCTCATGGTGTGCTTCAGTTCTTATGACCGGCATCATGTTCCAGCAGTTAAACCTTTGCCTAGCAAAGCTTCCACCCAGAAGAAAAAATTTCCAGGCAAGATGCAAAGAGGGAAAAAAATGGCTTTATATTTAATTTTTATCCATTTATATTTCAAAGGTCTTTCTGCAGGATCACATTTTCGATAAATCTGCACAGAGCCAAAAAAATATATAAATAGTAACAAGTAATTGGCCTCTGGCATTTTGCATGAACAGTGAGAATGTGAGTTTTGCTCAAAGAAAATACACAAATCTGTCAATGCAAAACAGTGACAAAAGCTAAGCAAGGACTGGTGTGTATCTGGAGGACTGTCTTGCACTTACAGGCATTGTTAATTTTCAGTTTCATTTGAATCTCACTGGCCTAGCTCTGCTGCCACTGGTAATTATGATTACTGATTTCAAAACCAGCTAAGGCAGTGGTCTGGAAATCCCAGCTTTATCTCTGATACAAGTCTAGTCCTTGCTTGGATGGAGGGAGCTTTTTCTTTCTGAGCCCCATCAGAAAGATGAGAGCCCTGTCACGGCATTCCCTGAAGCCAAGCCATCCTGGAGTATGGCATGGCAACTGACGGTACCCCCTGTAATTTACGTTACAGATTTAAAACAGACAGCTGAAAGGCTTTACATTGCAGCCACTATACTGTGCCCCAAAAGGTGCTGTTTCTGCCTCTAACCTCCGTTTTTCATCTCCAGAAATACGCAGTTTCGTTAAAGCTGAAGTCTACTCCTGTGTATGAAGAAGTAAAGGTATGTGTTTGGACTACATTTGGGCACAAGAACGTCATTGAAAAGCATATGGGAGCTAGATAACATGCTAAGTTGTTATTAATTTATGACAGTCAGTTGGAAATACAGAATGCCTCTTTAGTGTGAGGCATTTATTAAAATGGCTTTTTTTAATCATTTTTTTGTGCTGGTGTGATGCACTGTAAAGTCTTCCCACATGCTTTTGTCCTGCAAGTAGCTATGCTCCAGCGACATCCCACTTCTAGAAATGAAATGAAGACTGGGATACACTAGCTTCCACAAAATGTAGCCTCAATTGCTCTTAAGTATGTTCTGGTTTCATGTGGGCATGTTTCTGGCTGAAATGTTGATGTAGACATAGCCTGTTTGCCTGATGATTACAGTTTTCTGTGTCTGTCACCATGTGTCATTGCTTTGACCTTTGAGTCACTGGTGTTTTGCTCTGTTTCACACCTGTCCTCCAACCACAGCAAGCAGGGAGGTGGCTGTGTATGGAGTTGATTTTGGGTATTTATGGTGGAGACTGCACACCTGAAATAACAACACGCAGATTGCCACACTATCAAATAAACGATGTAGGAAAAAAATTCTTAAACAAAATAAGCTTCTGCACTAAATAAAAAAATTATCTGGACTGTTGATACATCCATTCTGCCATCTCTTCTGTGTTATCTGACATGATATGGTATAACCTTGTTGACTCTACTTACAGCTTTACATTCCAAAGCTTACTTAAATGGAAAATAATTCTGAGTTACAAGCAATCAAAGACCTGTTTTATCTTGTTTTCCAGTTTGTTGGAGAAGAAAATAGCTAATTTGGTGAAGCACAGTGTTCTTGGACATAATAGTGACCCTCATGAAAGAAAAATTAATAGCACTAGTCATGAGAAAAGGTTATGATGTAACTTTCCTTTCCATGCTGAAGGAATTCACTGTTCAATGCCTGCTAAGATTGAATTATAAGAACTACATTGGAACATCCATCTTTTTTTTTTTTTTGGTAAAAGCATGCACAACATATCTAAGCAACTAGAGTCAGTGCAAGTCCATGGCTTGTTAACAGTGACCATGTCCTGGTTACTTAGAACATGCTTTTTAGCAATTTAATATGGAAAGCCAGGAGTCACTTGGATAACTTACCAAACAGCTTTTTTACCTCTCCTTAGTCTGAAAGATACTGTTAATTATTTGGTAAAAGCTGGTATCTGGAATTCTCTACTATTTTATTTGGGATTATGCTAGTAAGACCCTGAAAGAGCAGCACCCTAAATGACAGGCTGGATGGAGCTGTCATTTCCAGGTAGCTGTGCTGGAAGCTCAGTCTCCTGGGGGGATTTCTGTACAGGGTAGTATGAAGTCATGGGTCAGCTAGTGTCAAAAGCTGATGCTTCTCTCTCTAGGAGTCATTTTATGCTGAATTAATGTTCCTCTGCTACCAGAGAGGACACAAAAGAAACTGCTTGCAAAAACGTGAAAGGAAGATGTAGCACTTTGTGACACATGGCAAAACCTGCTAAAAAATCAGGTGTGTAACTCCCTTCTTGCCCAGTGAGGATGGTTAGCTGTCCTGATGTGGCAGCCCACACAGCACAGCTGCTGACATGCCTTCTGCTTGACATGCCAGGCTTCCACCCCACTGCTACAGTGTCTGTTAAACTGCACACCAAGCAAGCTTGTTTCATGCACTGCGGCTACTGCATTAACCAGGTTCAGTTAGAAAAGATGGAGACTGGCTTAGCCACATAGCAAAATGTCCTTCCCACACATGTTAAACCAGACGCCTGCTGTTTTTCCCTGTATCTTGCACTGACAAACCCTACACTTGATGAAATAAATGTGAGTTTTGGCATTGACATCAAAGAGCAGAGACAAAAAAAGCATTGCAAAAAGAAAAGCTGGTGGGGAGATTGTTTTGGGAGAGACTAAATATCTCTGGCCTGGAAGAAAGAATAATCTTTGGCTACACTAGAAAAGGTGGTTGTAAATCATATTTGCTCTCTGTTGCTGCTGGCCAGGAGCTGATTAAACCTTGAAATAAATAAAAGCAAGTCCAAGGCAGCTCTTGGATTTATCCCAGCTGTTCACAGCCTCAACCAGAGACCTCTGGGTGTCCAAGTCTTTTCACCAGACTCAGAATATCATGAGGTTGCAGCAGTGGAGCCAACCTGCCTTATTCTGTCCCTGCCTCTGGAGGACCAAAACTCTTTTGTGGTGATAATGACTGGCTCTTTTGTGGGAGGGAATAGGCTGGGGACTGAGACCAGGTATAAAGTACAAGGGACTATGGCTGAAGAGGAGAAATAAGGAAGAGTCAGTGGGGAGCCAATAGGGGAGGGGGATGGTGATGTCTCCTGTCTTTCTCTCACTGAGCCTTCCCTCATCTGAGCTAATCCTAAAACCTGTAACTTCCAGACTTTTCCACCCTCTTCTCTTCAGCTATAGTTTTTCCTGATTCCCCCTCCACTCCCTACAACTGCAATCTGCTCACCTTCCCGGCCTCTGCAGATGATGGGTGCAGTGTGGTGACTCTAGGACACCAAGACAGCCAGACTCGTCATTTCTCCTATAAACAAGTGCCCTCAGCAACATCTCACTTCTTTGCATGTAGGCCCATAAATGCCTCTACCCCACACCCTCCAGCTCTAGCACATCTGGCTCTCTAGGATCCTGGCAGGAGCAAAATACTCAGTGGATTTCTGACTGTCATTGGCTGAAATGCTTTGGTTCCTCTGGTCAGTGCTCTTTATATCTCCACCTCAAGCTCCTAAACATTTTTCTTTCTTTGCCCAGGTGCTATATGTGTGTGTGTGCTTGCATATACATGCATACTCATTAGTCCTGAAAGTGGAGCACTGTCTAGTGGTCAGTACATAGGTGAAAATCTTGATAGATTAGCTGCATGGTTCTCATAGCTCTTTTGTGCTGCCAGTGACATGATGCTGATAACAGTGCAGGTCAGACAGGGCAGCTTACTGTCCTTTTGCTACAATAGCTGAGAAGGAATTAATCTCCTGGAGCTAGCAAAACTCCTGTTGTGCACCAGATGGATTTCCCGAGGGAGCCTGAAGACTTCGTATACAAGAGGCCTCTGGAAAACTTTGGAGCTCAAAACACAGAATTTGAACTCACATATCCACTGAGGCTGAGTATGCAAACTCCAGCAATACCTTCCCCACCCAGTAGGAAAATTCCTGTGTGGAAGAAGGTGGTGTTTCACAGATGCCTTCAGGCTGTCCAGATGCGGTAGCATATATTCCAACAAAACTGTGATCGTAAACCAGTTAGGCAAATGTACACAAGGCATACAACTCAGAAGCACATTACCTGTAGGAAGTGTGCGCTAAGTCTTTTTCTATACATATTTCATACTGCAAAGAGCAACATTGTTATTATAGATATGAAAAAGCACTTTTTTTTTTGTTGGTGGTTTTTTTTCAAGAGTGCTAAAGTGGAGCGATTATGTGTAAACAATAAGTTTATGATCTAGCAGTCAGGATGTTTCAGTCAATTGTCCTGGGTTCAGCAGTAACAGTCATTTTTTTTTTCTCCTTCTTGGTAGCTGGTGCAGTGCTGTGTTTTTGACTTTCAATCTGGGAACAGCGCTGATAACACCAGTGTTTGCAGTTACTGCTTGGTAATGTTTTGCTCTAACCAAGGACTTTCTGAGTCTCATGCTCTGCCAGGGAGGAGGTGAAGCAGAGACAGGACACCTGACCCAAACTGACCAAAGAGCTATTCCATGCCACAGCATGTCATGCCCAGGATGTAAAAAACCGGGGGCAGGAACCCAGAACTCTCTCTCTCAGCTCGGTTGGGTGGTGAGCAGTTGTATTCTCTTTCTTTGTACTTCTCTGTCATTATTATTATTGGTGGTAGCAGCAGTGGTTTGTGTTATACCTTAGTTACTGGACTGTTCTTATCTCAACCCGTGGGAGTTGCATTCTTTCAATTCTTCTCCCCATTCCCCCCCTTCCCCCCCATCGGAGTTGAGGGGGAACAAAGAGGGAGAAGTGGGTGAATGGGCCGCGTGAGATTTACAGCTTAAGCCCTGACATCAATGAACATGGATATACTAAGGTCATCCTTCGGAGAAAGTTTCTTTCTTACTTTATATTACTCAATTTTAATTTTGCAAAGATGTTAGAAGACTAGCATCTCTTTTTTGTCAAAGACAGTATACTGAGACCAGAGATGACGTAGTATAGAAATCCAGAGTCATACTCTTGCTAAGCATATGTTGAGGAATTAGCAAAGCTAACAGCAAGAGTAACCTCTAGGAACTCTATTTTCAACACACCTGAAAATGTATGAAACACATTAAATGCATGAAACAGCTTAAAGCACAAGTGGACAGGGCTGGCCCTGACCCAGCATTAGGTATCATCTCTTTTCACAACCACTTCTGGTTTTCAGTGTATGTGACAAAGTGGGAAGAAGGGAAACATCCTGAAGACTAGTGGGATAAAAGGAGAATAAAGTGGAAAGGAGGGCTGGATGTGCTCTGTGTGATTAGGATTCTCTTCCAGTGAGGGGAGGGTATGTGTGTCTGCAGATCTGTGCTTGCAGACCCCCACTGCTGCTGATGGAGAAGCACCAGCTGCAGACCCAGTCAGTGGTACCAGGCACGTGCTTGCATCGCGTGCAGCCAGCCCATGACAGCAACGTCGGATGTCCTGCAGGTGGCTGGGAGGGAGGACAGTGAAACAAAGCTCCCATTCATTCCTTGCCCTTTGGAGGTATTCTCACAGTCTCATCCAAGTGTATGAATCAGAAGGGCAAACACACGCTGTATATTCTGTCTGGAAATGCAGTCTTTGTGTCTCCAAAACTCTTCTCTGGCATGCTGGAGAGTTACACCAGCGCATATCACCTGCTTGCTAAATTGAGGGGAACTTCTAAGTTGCCAGGTGACTTTTAAAGGAGGTAGATGCCAGGATGGATGGGAAAACAGGGCAGAATAGACTGGAGAGTAAATGTTATGTCTAGGAGAAAGCTGCTTTGCTTTTGGTCTCCTTCCTGTCATGTCATCCTTATGTCCTGACATAAGAAAAAAAACTGAATGGCTCTGGTTTCAAAATGGGTGGGAGCAAGTCTGAAATACCACCATTATCAGTACTTTGAAAAATCTGTTTAAAATTTGATCAGGCTTCTGTGTCCATGTTTGTCTAACTAGTTTCCTCCGTAAATATGAGTCAGTTAGAAATATATGTGATGGGAGGAAATAATTAACAGAATCTAGGAAGATTTATTGTCCATAGGAATTACTGTTTCTCTGGAGAAAGGTCTATCCAGTTAATGGGATGCTTTCGAGTGCACTCCCATTACAGAAGTTTCTTCTGCCTGTTCTTAATGGTATCTTATTGAGCTAAAATATGCATATTTTTTCTTCTTTCCATTGCAGAAGAGACACATTAAGATTGAAGAAAGGATATATGCTGCTAAGGAAATTTGCTTCCTAATACCAGATGCTTCCGTAAAATTATAGTGTCCATAAATTAATAATTTCCTTTGCTGGATAACTGGGATTTTATAAAGTAGATGATGTCTAGCATTCAGAGAAAAGTATTACCTGTGTTTAGAAAGAGCAGGAAGGCACAGTTTGACCAATGAAACATGGTGACAGAAGTTCTTGGACATGTCGCTCCAAATTCTGCAACGATTTTCACTTAATTTTGACCTTACTGTTAGAAGTGATGTGACGTTTCACCTCACATCGCCTCCCCCCCTCTTTCCCCCCTCCCCCCCAAATTGTATAAACAAGAACGGCAATTCCAGATTTGGTTTGACAGAATATGTGTTTGACCAAAAAATATGTAATTTTAGAACATTCTCTCAAATATGAAAAATAAAGTTATTTAAAGGATTCTGGAGGAAAAGGGGGCATGCTTTGTTCTGACACTTTAAAACATAGATATATTTAAACAAAAGTGTCTTCAGTTTATTTTCACAAGTGAAGACTTTCAAGAGAAACAGTGTTTCATTTTGGATCAAAAGATATTATAACCTGTAACATTAATTCTCTCTTATTTTGAACTGATCAATAATAGTAAAAAAGTATTTAATGTTAACTTCAAACATAATTCTGTTTCTTCTGAACTGCTCTGAAAGCAGTTACTGACCTAATTGTGTCTATAAAATCATGAATCAATGTGAAATTCATACTCTTCTGGCTTTCTTCAGTCTTCTTGGTTAGGTGAGAGTAAGTCTGAAAACAACACTAAGAAATATATCATGAAGTCATCATCAAACAGCCTCATGACTATTTGCTTTGTATTTGGACCCTTCCCCCTTTCCTGTTCCTTTTTACTTCATCAGCTCTTCAACATGAGATCTCTACCTTGCTCATTTACACTACCTGGAAAAGTTGTCCTGTCTTTAAGCCTATATCTCTCTTGAAAGTCACTGAGCTCGACCCAAAGAGTTGTTACTGGCATTCATATTCCAGCTGGATCAGAGAAAGTCATTGAAGGAATATACGTGGGATATGGGGTTATGGTTGATTTTAGATAGTATGAAAATGGCCTTTGTTCAGTTATTGCTTTTTCTTATTTTTCCTTTCTCTTTTTATACAAGATTTTTAAAAAATTTCCTAAGTTAGAAGATGTTCTTTTGGCTAAAAGGTAAAAACTGTGACAGAAGCCTAGCTTCTGGCAGGGATGCTGTAGCAGGTCTCCTGTGCTGCTTTGAGGGAATGGTTTAAATACCTCCTTCTCTTTTTTTAGTTTCTTAATTTCTTGCATAAGTAAGTTAAATTTATCACTCTGCAAAATAGCTTGATGCCTACAAATACAGTGCTGAACTTAAAAAGGAAAAAAAGGAACATATATGTATCTATTGCCAAGTACAGCACTCCCAAATTTACAGACTTTTTACTTCTTGAAGTGCTATAGAACAGATGTCATAGTATTTATCTTTACTGTCCTTGTCTGCAGGAGGCAATTTTTAGAAATGTGTAACTTTTATATTGAATAATATTTTAAATATTGCTTTTTACAGTTTCTTCTGTGCTTCCAAATCACTTGTGTATGTTGAAGCCCAGGCACATTGTTCCATTTTGAAGGCAAATAGTTCTCAGGCATTGCACATTTGCAGAAACACAGTACTGGGGAAAAGCATCAGGACAGATAGTGTGACAGTCTATATGAATGCTCATAGTTTCTGACAGCTCCATTTTCTCCTGCCATCTGTGTCCTCAGTCTTCCTGGAAATTATGGCGTATCAGCAGTTCTGTTTTATTACCCAAAGCTAAACCAATTTAGAAGGATATTTGATATGGCAGCAATTTCTTGGGTTTCCACAGAAAAGCTAGAATAGTTAGCACTCAAAAAAAAAGAAGTTATACATGGTGGTCTTATAATGATTAGTATGTGTATATTTAGTATAAGAAAATGATTTCCATATTACTGAGCCTTCAAGTCTTTTTGCCAGATTACACTGAGCCTTTTGAATAGGTTTTTAGGTTAAAACTCCTATAAATTCTAGATGTTTTATCCTAAGAGGAAAAAAAAAACCAACAAAACAAAACATAGAGCCATGTTTAAGCCTTGCAGTCTCCTGCAAAAAACTTTGAGACTCCTTGCAAAATCCTAAGGGAAAAACCTCTGCCCCACTGTTTCCTGCTATGCTAGGTTGTGCCAACAGCACTTCCTGCCTAGCTACAGCCTTATACCATCGTTGGGCAGCATGGATTTTCTCTATGAATCAGGAAAAAGTCTGCCTTGATGGGCAAGTCAGAAAGAAATATAGCAGTATCTGTGGACAGTGCACTTTTATTGGGAAATGCAGACTATTGTTTACTCAATATGCAATCATTTGCAGTGTGGGAAGCTAGAAATGCCTTTCATGGTTAAGTCCTATGCATAATAATGCAGGTTCTTGTGTGTCTTGTGTGTCTTGTGCAGGGATTTTAAGTATGGAGTAGGTCAGGATGTGTACACCTTTAAATTATTGGGAGATTTCTTCATTGGTTTCAGTGTAACCACCTCAAATAAGCTGCAAGCTAAGATCCACAGTTCTGTTTCAAACTCTCCCAAGGTCTCCTCTAAAGGATATCTGTATTTGTTTCATCTGTGTGGTTTTATAATCTTCCCATTGCACCTTACTCTCTCCTCAAGTGATAATGTTTTTCCTGTTATGGGGCTATAAGGTGGAAAACTCATCTCCTATTCTCTTCATTTAGTTAAAAACAACATAAAATGCCCTCTGGCACAATGATCTTGGACTATTTACAGAGAAATTCTTTGCTACTGTTCCTCCCTTTGTTTCTTTTTACAGGTTGTTTTAATTTCATCTTTGGTGATTTCAGGATGTTGTTAGAGGCACCTGAAAAATTACAACATTGGTGGTGGACTCCAGTACCTAAAAACCACAGATAAAAGATGCTCGGGATTTATAAATCTACTTAACTACACTGACTTTCACTGCCTGAACAGATGATTCATGAACTGGTAATGCAAACCAGCATTTTGGGGACTGTTTTTTTTCCCCAGTTTATGAAGTATAGTGAAATATGCATTTGTGGCAGTTTTTTCCAGCAGGACATTTTTTTGTTGTTGTTTGTTTCTCTCTTTTGTCTATGAAAAGAGATTTTTCTCTTATGTCTTAATCTGAAAATTATTTACTTCTGGCTACTGTATATTTTTGTCAGACCTGCCGACCAAAGCCGTTTCAAAACTTGTTGTAACCACATGTGATGAGAATAAACTACAGTCTGTCTTCCCACTTATTTACATTTTTTATATCTGCTTTCAGGTACAGCTGATAACACATGCTTATGATAGAAGTGGGGCGCTGTAGCACATACATACCACCAGCCTGGCTATGCCGATGGAATATATACCATGTGCTGGGACATGTGCTGATGTGACTCATCTGTCTGTTCCCATGAGTGATTTGGCTATCCAAAAGATGCTTGCTTCTCTTAGGCCTGTGACAGGGAGGGAGCTGGGTGTGGGAAAGTAAAGGTTACAAACACTTCTTTAGCTAAGGCAGGTGAAAACTGGCCCTGGAGAGTCAAGTGGGAAGATTCTATAGACTATGAGGCTAGGTGGTAACTCTGTGTTTGTAGATTAATTTGGGATTTCAAAATATTGTAATTTTCTATGGTATCCATGGGAGGTCTGGTGACTTGTGCACAGTGCAAATGTGGATTCACTCCCAGGTGGCACTCCTTACTTCTGCTAACTTTTCCCAGGTCCTCTGGAATCAGGAATCAGTGCTCCAGATATGTGAGAGAACAAAACCCACAGTCTCGAAAGGATCATCTTGCAGATACCTTTACATTGCTGCACGTCTCTCTTTGTTTGCCAGTTATCTTAATTGCAGGGGAGATGGTATAGTCTCCTAAATCCCCCAACAGAATGTGCCAGTACTACAATACAAACCATGTTGGTTGGAATTAGTTTCTAGTAGTCCCCACTGCCCCAGCAAATACACTTTTGCTGTGTGTCTATGTTGTCATGTTAAGATTTTCCTGATAACAGATGAAGGACTCTTTTCTTCTTCGGAGCTGATTGTCTTATTCTAGGAAATCTTTCTGCTTCTTGACTTTGCTTTGAGCCTTGGATTTTATAAGACTGGGGAAAACCAGGCTGATCAGATGGAGAAAACACTTGGAGCAGGGATTGCTTTGAATCAGAATGCCCCTTAAAAGGTTTGAGAGCTATGAAAAATTCTACAAATTCCACAAGAAATCTCTACAAGTCAGAGGTAATTAGGGACACATTTTTTATAGTCAAAAGAGTATCTAACGGAATTTTTATTTTGCTCTCCAGACATGCAAATCTGAGAAAGAGCTGACTTTGTAGCTAAGACAGCTAAGTCTTCTTTATATTGGTATTCTTGTGACTAATTTCTATTAGCATGTTTTAAAGAATGCAACATTTTGGAATTACTCTGGAGAGTTGAAGGGTGATCTTATGATACGGAATTATTAACTGGCACATAAAATTCAGTATTCTAAGTACAAAAGACATACACATAAGACAGAGGGAGAAAGAGATCAGATGGAGAAAGAGAGCATTATTTACACACAAACACACACACATATACATTCATACATGTACACACACATATGCAAACACACATCTTAAGAAATCCTGAAAATACCAGTCCAACAATTAGATGGTCTCAGAAGGGCAAAAGGACCACTTATAATTCTTATGATAGTTGTAAGGAACAAGCTAGAAAATGTCAGTAGTGTGTGACATGTATCTCTAGCACATCCATTTTTGGACACTCCAGGCAGTTCACTCCTAGAAGAACAAGTAGGATAAGCAATGTCACAGGGAAGGTAAGCAATGCCAATAAAATGGTCTCAAATACATGGAAAGACTAAAGAGAAACCTGTAGTTTGGATGAAGATGGCCAGAGAAAATTTGAAGAGCAGTGTAAATATCTATAGGATGACTATTCATTTTTTTTCCTCACAAAGCAAAAATTAATCAACACCTGGTGAAGTTAGCAGGGTATATATTCAGATAGACAATTTTTCATTTCAGGAGTAAGACAGAGAAACAGCTCATTGGCATGGGACATGGTGAATTCCAGAAATGCCGGTGGAGCCACAGAAAGGTCTACAAAGTTTTGGAGGATGGACTTGTCTATCACTGTTAAACCCAGAGGTACGGATTCTGTCTCTGGCTCTGTTTACTCCTGTGTAGCTAACAGAATGGCAATGGAAACATATGCTGGGACCCCCTGTATTCTACATGTTGCAGCATTTGCTACTGGACACTTTTGGAAAAGGGACACTGACTAAGACATATGTTTTGGCATATTTTTTTTTATATCATGACCTTGAAGACTAGTTTTGAAGTGGCTGCCAGTTTCTACTGAATATGATTTTGAGACTGCGGGGTAGGAATTCCCTTTCTGGCAGTGCAGCTCAGAGGCCTATCTTATGTGGGAAGGCACAAGAGGGGGACACAATGTGCTCTGGCATCTGTGTAGTTGTAGGGCATTGCAGACAAGAAGCCCTAGCTGAAGAGCTGTCCTGAGAGGTGCCTTGATAGTTGTGCCCACAGAGCACTGGAGTAATGTTTTTAAAACTAAGATGCTACTGATTTCTTGCTATATTTTCACTTTTGGAGCATTCTGGTTTCTTTTATGGAAAACCTTTTTTTCTTGCAAACATTTTTTTCCCATCTGAAAGGAGAACATAATTTTTGTCAAATTTTTTTCCATGTCCACTTTTATACACTCATCTCCTGATGAAGCCTTTCTGGAGGCCAGAATACCACTCTGGTGAACACTGTAAATGCCTCAGTTCTTGCCTTAAAGTGTTGTTCAGAGCCCTCCTGAGGGTAGTTTTAGACAAAATACTTTGGAATGGCTTTGTTCACTCTATTGAGCCTGGTGAGCTCTAATCTTATAGAGATACATACGTGACATGACTGTCTAATGATATTTGCTATGAGGCTTTGTAGCAGACATTTAACTGTAATTTCAGGTAATATTTGAGTAAATTAAAGTATTCCTCTTACTGAAGGCGATGTACTAATGCTGAAAAATAGTGGTGTAGCTGCTTGGTTTTGTTAACCTTTTAACATCCAGCTACAACATCATCCTACTATAGTATGCAGCCCTGAGACTGCATTTTGCAGAACATTGACAGGCTCAAGGGTTATAAGATATTAGAATCATAGAATCACTAGGTTGGAAGGGACCTTTAAGATCGTCAAGTCCAACCATTACACCAGGACTCCCAAGACCACCACTAAACTGCATCACTAAGGGCCTCACCTACAAGGTTTTCAAATACTTCCAGTGATAATTCCACCGCTGCCCTGGACAGCCTGTTCCAATGCCTTATCACTTTCTCTGTGAAGAAATTGTTCCTAATATCCGTTCTAAACCTCTCCTGGTGCAGCTTTGAGGCCATTACCTCTTGTCCTATCGCTTGTAATATTGAAGAGGAGATCGACCCCACCTCACTCCATCCTCCTTTCAGGTAGTTGCAGAGAATAATAAGGTGCCTCTGAGCCTTCTCTTCTCCAGGCTAAACTACCCCAGTTCCCTCAGCCATTCCTCATCAGACTTGTGCACCAGACCCTTCACCAACTTCGTTGCCCTTTTCTGGACCCCCTTCAGCACCTCAATGTCTCTCTTGTAGTGAGGGTCCCAGAACTGAACACAGTATTTGAGGTGTGATCTCACCAGTGCCCAGTACAGGAGGATGATCACTGCCCTGGCCCTGCTGGCCATGCTACTGATGATACAGGCCAGGATGCTCTTGACATTCTCAGCTGCCTGGGCAAAAACTGGCTCGTGTTCAGCTCCATCAACCAGCACCCCCAGGTCCTTTTTCATGAGTAGCTTTCCAGCCACTCATCCCCAAGCCTGGAGCATTGCATGGGGTTGTTGTGGCCCAAGTGCAGCACCTGGCACTTTGCCTTGTTGAACCTCATACCATTGGCCACAGCTCATCAATCCAGCCTGTCCAGATCCCTCTGCAGAGCCTTCCTATTCTTCAGCAGATCAACACTCCCAGGCAACTTAATGTTTTCTGCAAATTTACTGAGGGTGCACTTGATCCCCTCATCCAGATCATCAATGAAGGTATTAAACAACATTGGCCCTAACACTCTAAGGGATGCCACTAATGACCAGTTGCCAACTAGATGTGACACCATTTACCACCACACTTTGGGCTCAGCTATCCAGTCAGTTTCCAGTAATGATGTTAATCAACAGAGCATGAATTTACAATGTGAGAGTGCATGGAGGTGAGTTTGTTCCTTGAATGCGTGATCAGAATGACCTAGACAAGGAAGAGGGAAGCTGAACAGACTTTGTGTATAGCATTAGTCAGGACATTTGGAAAGTGCTCTGTCTAATCTTTTAAAAAACTAGGCAAATAATTGGAAATGAAGTCCATAAATAATAGTGCTTTGGGAAAGCTTTTGTCTTGAGAGGTGTTTATGTGTACTGATGGCTACATAATTATTGATGGTGACAGGACCCAGTTTTGATCCTGTTGTTTCAGACCATCTCCTGTGGTGTGTGAGCACTATTCATTTGGGCCATGGTTCATCGTCAGACTCTCTACTCACTGTAATTCGAATGCAGGCTGACAAGCCATTTAGCAGCCACAACCTCCTTACGTTCCTTCCTCTTAGGTGGGGACAGAAAGTGGCATCTCTGGCACACTTGCATATTTTTAGTGGCCAGTAAAACCCAAGACAGTCAGGAGTCACTCTGCATTGCTGATTACATGTACCGTGCTTTCAGACAGGTTTTGCAGCATAGCCAGAGCTTGTCTGTGTAGCTTGCTAGAGCACAGAGGCTCAGCCCATGAGAACTAGAGGCATGGAATGGAGTCTTTGTGACTGCATAGGGCTCTTTAATCTAGCAGGTAAGTGATTTAGTCAGAGGCTGAGGCTAGATTAGAAATTACTATGATTATCCAGTGAACAATGCACTTAGGGATGCTATGGACTTTGTGTCACTTGATGTTTTCAAAATCAGGGCTGGATATCTTTCCACAGAACAGTACTCTAGCCTAACCAGGAGGCACTTGACTTGGCAAAATAGCTGTTTAATGGCATTCTATGGTCTGTGTTTTTTTGTACAAAGTCAGGATGGATAATTACAGCAGTTCTTAAAATTTGGGCCTCTAATGACATGCTTTGTCTTCACTGTCAATTATTTTAGTTATTTATGCACTAGAACAAAATAAAATATCCTTGAGACACTTCAAAGGAAATTGTATCCTTTCTTTACTATCTAAGTTTGATATGTGGTGTGCAAAATTTGAGCCACGTCTTTCCATGTGTGTTATAAGACCGTGCCAATAGCAACAGCCAAAAGTAACAACTTTCTGTCTGCCAACATTTATTTGATTGTGAATTGTTTATGTCCAGGTTTTGCTTCTGGTTGATTGGCAGCAGCAACAGCAATGACTTATTTTTTTATCAACCTTTCCTCCTCTCCGTGAAATTTTCATACTTAATTGAATTCCCTTTACATTAGGGTACATCTGATGAAGCTGAAAATACTGAGTTCAGCAGAATTACTCTTGTGAAAAATGGAGAATACACGTTGACAATAATGGACCTTGTATTTTTAAATTATTTTCACACACAGCTAAATAGACTGTTTACTTTGATTCAAGAAGAAAATGTCACATCCTTGTCCTTTCATGCGTTACTCTACTGTCCTGTCCCTGCCCATATCAGTGATTGCAGCTATCGTCCCTCTCCAGTCCATAAATGACGAAAGACACATACTACTTTTTGACTTGTTTTAACAAAACAGTAATACCTCCCTTTCTCCCTTATCTTGATCTTGATGTCATGTTGATATCAGTCTTCTGTAGAGAAGAATACAACATTGCTCTCCGGAACAATAAACTGTAGAAGTGATGTGTGTCCCATCAAAATTGACATATGTAAGCACATGATGAAGATCCTGCTTGGTGTTTGGCCAAGATTTTGCTTTCTGTGTTTTCTAACTAGGGGATAAAGTACAGGAAATAATTCCAGAAAGACCAGGAAATTAAATTTAAGATCAAAACCTTCTTGGTTTAAGTTCCTAACATCTCCAGAAAAGCTTGTGAATAAACTAATACAAAGTAGCCAGAAATCTCACAGGAACAACTTTCAAACTTTTAGAATATGTGAATATGCATACCTCCTGACTTATAGAGGAGTTTGGTTTTTTTAAAAAATTTCTGGTATACTTGAAATTCTGCATATTTCATATACGTCTTGATTCTACAGAATTTTTAAAAGTAATTTATAATTTTTCTGATTTTTTTTCTAGCTGACCAAAATTATATCCTTTTTACATAATTTTAAACTGGGAGTTACTTTTTTCATACATAACTATACCACTGGTAATAAATGCCATGTTTTCATTAAAATGCTGCAAAAAGTTCCTGAAGCACAAGCAGACTAAGGAGATAACAGTGGTATGTTTTGGTGATATAATCCACATAATTTTTTTTTTTTTTGGAACCTCTTCTTACACATCTTGTTATGTGACAGTGGTCAGGGTTTTGCTTTAGGTCATCATACGAGGTTATTGTGAAGACTTGTGTGTCAACTTGAAAAGTCTTTCATAGACTAGTAAAAAGAGCATATGGATGCCCTTCCTGTTCTTGTTCTTACAATTTTATGCTCCTTCTGTCCTTAACTAGATCTGAAGAATGAGATCATACTTCGAAAACAGAGAAGAGAATTACAGCCCTCTCTCTTTTAAGGAAAATTGCCATGGGAATACAACACACACCATTGTTTCACAACTTGGGTATGGAGAATTTAGTGTTTGTAACACTTATTTTGTAGAAGATTCTATGAAACATTTCTAATTTAAGTTATGGGGGATTTCTTTTCCCTCTTCTTGACCTAACAAATTGCTCTATTGGGAAAATTCTGAAACAGCTGTATTGCTCATTAATCAATGGTAAATTAAGAAAATTACCTAGGACTGGTTATCAGCTGGATTTTGCAATATGTTGAAAAAGTTACATCAGCCTCCAGACACTGTAATGAAAGGTAGTATAAAACAGACATCCCCAATTAGGGATCTCCTGGGGAGAGGAAGGGAACAGAGGAGAGAGACTGATAGCACCATGTTTTGTTGAACGTCAGCTATGAGGAGTCTGTATGGTAGCCATTCAATTTATGGCTATATAGTTGTGAATTTAATTCCCATGTTAGCACTTGAGTAGCTGTACCCTGTTGACATTGTAATCTTTTGCTGGTGGGAAGAATCTAGCATTGCTTTCTATAGTAATAAAAACCCAGTCCCACAAAACAGTGCTGTGAGATGGTGTGTATTTCATCAGGTTTTACTAAGTGTATGTGCACAGTTCTCTCCATTAACTGCTTTTCTGGTGTTTCAAAGTCTGTATGTCTTGGAAATTCTTGTACACGTGCCTACGTCAGAATTGCTGTAAATGTTGTACAATATCTTTGGTTTACAATTTTTTCTTTTAAGCTTTAAATATGGATTGCCTAATTTTCCAAGAGCTTTGTTTCCTTTTGGTAACTGTAATGCTTGTACATCAACTTTTACCCAGTTTTCCTAAAGGAACTGAGGTTTCTGTGGTAACACGGTCTGTCTCTTCTGTTGTGTATGAGTTCCCTCTCCCCTGGTAACTCTGCAACCTGCTGGCCAAATTTAACTGAGTTTGAAGGAGATGATGATAGAAATCTTAACATGAAATATGCCCCAATGGATTTTTTGCAAATAAACGGCTGGAAAGGGGAAAGAGACCTGAACTGGTGCCTCAGAGAAAAAGCAAAGCATAATTAGCTGTTTGACAAGCCAGTCTTCATGCACACAGACAATTACTGGCCATAGTACATCAGTGACATGAAGGAATAGGGTAACTGAGGTTACTGCACTGGGAGGGCAAAAGAGGGCATGAACCTGTAGGAAACTGAACTTTTATTAGTTTAGTTTTTCAGTGAAGAATGTACTGGAATTATTTGGCATTGTGTATTTCCACCTGCCTACTGTGACAGTCTATGGAACTTAAATTCACCCTGCATAGGAAATTCCTGTCATTTTAATTTTAGAACTAACTGGTGTAGTAATCAACACTCGATTTCATTCTTGGAAGCTTTCCTCCTTTTGTCATCTTAAGACTTGCTTTTTTAAACGAACAACTAAATAACCAAAACTAAAACCAAACCAAGCCTAACAAAAAACCATACCAACCAACCAACCAAAACCACCAAACACAAACCAACCAAAAAAACCCCAAGAACAACAACAAAAAAAAACCCCAAACCCAAACCAAAAACAAAGAAGCAGAAACACCCTCCTCCCCCCAAACCCCAAAAACAAACCTGGAAGGACTTACTTGGATCGTGTATCAATGGTCTGAGGAGTTCTTCACCACTTCGCAACTTTGATTAGAGATCTGAATGACTCTGTAAAGGATACAGTCTTTGGATTTTTTTGCTTTCAACCCAGTTTTGATCTGCAGATCCCAAACCATTTTGCCAGTGGAGATGTGAAGTATTTATGCTTAGTGATGATCGGTTTGTTTTTATCAATTAACTTTGTAAGGCTTCTTAGAAGTGGCCCATGGTTCTCCAGAAGTCTGTGCACAAACAGCTGTAAATCTGTGCTTATGTCAGCAGCTGGTGTTAGGACACAAGCAGAGTTACCGGATGAGGTGGTACGGGCAGTGTTAGCTGGGAGCTCTGAGGAGGACTTCGGTAGTCCTTCATACCTCTTGCATTTATTCTCTGGTAACTGTAATTCTTGAACAGCTCATCCCTTCCTGTCAGTCTATTGCCATCCGAACAGCATTCAGAAATTTCACCAACAGACAAGGCTCTGAGTGCAGAAAAAAGTGCTGACACAAGACCACTGGAGAAACTTGGTCCCAAGAGGAAATAGACACATAGTCAGACTCTTTGTTCGGGGTAAGTGGCTGATTAGGCATTTGCTACTCACTGGCAGGAGTGTTTGGAAGAGGTGTTGTTCCAGTGCTGGTCTGGCAGCTGTAGCCAGCCGAGGTGTGTGGAGATGACTTACATCACAGCACAGCCTGAAGGCAGACAAGGCCCTGTGGGCAGCATGGCTGCAGGGCAGTACAGGTAGGGGAGGCTCTGCTGCCTGCCTTGCTTCACAGAATGATCCCGCTGCCAGCAGCAGTACTATTTTGGGCTCATGTCTGTTGGCAGCCTGCTGTGACCTCCCCAGATGTCAGGTCTGGGGCAGGGCAGGGGCTGGTGTGGTGGCTGGCAGGTGAGCATGCCTGGAGACAAAGGGCAGAGGACACAGATACCTCTCATACGTGTCTCCTTGGGGAAATGGGAATGCAGCCTGGCAACCTACATCCTCCAGTTTGGCACTGGAAGGAGTGTACAGGTTTGAATAAATAAATCCTGTTCTCTGAGAAAAACCTCAAGTCTTTGTGTGGAGCTTTGTAAAGACAGAGAAAGCTATTGGAAGGAAAAATAATGCTGCATAATTTGCTTGTTTCTCCAAGTTCAATAAACCCCTTTGTGTACAGTTATTGCCTTTATGCAAAATAAACATCTCTGACAATGAAACAGGTTACTGGAGACTAATCTGCTTTCTTCGGTAGTTCCTTAGCAACTACAGCTGTGAATTAATTGCCAAGCAACCTGGTTCAATGCTTAGCAATGAAACAAACAGAAAAAAGAAAAAAGAAAAAGAAAAGGTGAAATGAAAAGATGTGAGACTGAATTGTGAAGTTAAGTACAGGCAATTATGTAAATATTTGTTTTTTGTTTTTAAGGACACCAGCCATCAGTTTGTCTCAGCTTTCTTACAATACACATAATGTATTTGTGATTGAAAGCTTCACTGAGGTCTCCTGGCAGTGTTGTGGTTGGTGCAGAGGTGATGTGAGCTTCACCTGTGTGGGCAGGGGTGGTGACCTGAGGAGGAGAGAGGTAGGACACAGAGCGCCCTGCTGAGATGCTGGCCCAGGCTGCGAACACTTGAGGTGCCAGCAGAGGATATTGATGCTTTGTCTTTGTACTGGTGATGGGAAGCATTTGCATCATGAACACAAACAAAAATGGGCTGGAGGCAAAGGTCCTGTCTTTGTCTGTGATGAAAAAGTTTCATCTATATTCATCCTCTACTCCTTACTGGAATGGAGGTTATTTTTCAGGCACATTAAGAAAGGCAGAGATGGAGGGGTCAGACCCTAGAGGCATCATAGGGAACAAAATCTGGGGAGGGAAAGGCAGGAGTATAACTGGGGTTAAGGCACTCTGGGGTTAACTGGGAGAGTTTACAAAAAGAAAAGTGTTATAAAATGAAAAAGGCTGCTGGGCATTGCCTTGATTGATACCTTCATCGAGACCACTTTTGCCTGGCTGAGGCATTGCCACGAGCATATGCTGGGTGGCTTCAGGGTGGGCAATCAGAGCTTTTCCTGCTTGTGAGGGGCCATATCAGGAGCCGGCTGACACAGTGGGCAGTGTCTTTAACCACAGCGGACCCTGGAGAGTTGCACTGACATGCCTGCCACAGCCGAGAACCTGGGCCACTGATGGAGGGAGGAAGTAGGAAGCTACTGGGGACTCAGCAATCCATCCTCATCTGCTGGGGCCAGCTGTATGGTCACACAGATACCGTATGTCTGGGGTCTGGGTCTTAACATAAATTGGTTTATGTCAGTGTCTTCCTCAGGGCATTATGCTCCACAGTCCAGATGGCGGAGTGCCCTTGGTACAGAAACCATATGGTAGTGCATAGGAAAGGTTCAGAAGGCAAGAAAAGATACATTACGCTGTTCATTTCTCATAACAATAGGGTTAATGACATTTATGTCAGCATTAGTTGATGGCACAAATGACACCAAAGTCATGGGTGGACATGATTAATGGTGGCAAACCATAGGTACACAAACATAGACTGCAAAAATTGGTCGGCATCAAAAGACTGAAATTGGATTTGAATTTTAAAGATTTAAATCCCAAAGGCTTCAACAAGTCAAAGGTTTAAAAAATTTTCAAGGCAGGGTACAGCACCCAGAAACTGTGGAGTGAGCATTATTATTGCAACATACAGAGCCTTGAGCTTTAACAGGTCGTGGAGAACTGGTATTAGGCTGGAGGCAGCAGTGGGCACAGCAAAGTCTCTGTGGCTGTACAAAGAGAGACAGAAGTAGTCTGGATCTGTCTATTGGGAATGGGGGGCCACAGGAAGCAGGGTAGGAACTGCCTCAGAAACTGTCAGCCCAGTATTGTATTTTTCTTTTCCTGTCCTAGTCTCCAAGACATTGAATACAGTGTTTTAAAACTCAGTCTGCAAAATGTGTTTTTAGTTTAACCCACCCCCCCTCCCCAAAAAATGGCATTTTTGTTATCTGACCTCACCAGAGCTGCATCCTTTTGCTGCTGCTTTTTAATGATCATTTAAAAATGATTAACAATGCCTGGAGCCATGACAGCCTGACTTCCTGTGCTGAACTTCTGCATGTCTGGATTTGCAAGAGGGAGTTCCTGACGAGAGAGTTTCCTATGAAACAAGGACACTTGGGTCCTTGTTTAGAAAAACTGACTGCATGGAAGAGGTATAAGTCATGGACAAGGACAGCTGCTCTGGCAGAGAGGTTTTTACTTGTTTAGGGTTTCTTTTTTTAGTACCGGAAACACATTTGTTTGCAATTTCTAAAGACATCAGAACAACAGAGTGACTGGCTGTCACTGACTGCATAAATCTAACCCTCAGTTCCATTTTCTTAAAAAAGCAAAAAAAGTGGTGGGAAATACTTCTTTAAAATCAGATGGGATTACTGAAAGATTTCATGCAGGGAGAGGCATGACAAAAGCTCACTTATACCATGGGGAAGTGGAGACTTTGTAGGGTTTAGTTTCTGAAACACTGTCCTCAGTATGTGGTTAACTACTGTCTCAGAAACAAAAACTCCAGTGTTTACTGCCTGGTCCTACAAGCAGAGACCCATTTTTGACTGATTGCAGGATTCCGTCACTGTTTGGATCCCTTGTGGTCCCTGGTCATGTCAGGTTTTCTTCAAGCTTATTTGAAGTAGTACATTAAGGTTTGGTCATTTATGCTTGTTTCTAAATGAATTTGTTAATCCTGAAAAGGCATGTGACTACTATTGGTTGGTATATTTTTATGTTGAATTGAAAAATATTTCTATGTATAGATAGGAAAGAGGAGAAAATGCAGTCACTGCTTTTTTGGCCACCTCTAACTCTCCTCTCTAACTGACATTTGGTTTCTGCTGCTGAGGCACTAAATAGTGAAGAACCAAATGTTTATATGTCTGCAGGAACATACAGAAAAATCTACTGGACACTGTGTATGGGGTGTATGAGGATGATATGCTTCTGCACAGGGAATTATTTCTATAAAATCCTAGGTTTTCTTCTAGATGGCAGGGCAAATGGAAGGAGAGACACCTCCCTTCATGGTTCCAAGGGAACAAGCTGATGGAAACAGCTCATATCTAACAGCAGAAGTGGTACTGTAGTGCTGGGTTTCAGTCATCCACATGTTGTGTAGTCAGTGCCTTTTGAGACATGAGGCAGTATCTCACCTGGCTGGCTTGTACCACTCCAGAAGACCATGGGTCTTTAGATTACCTGTATCACAGGAAAGAGCACAGAATCATAGAATTATTTATGTTGGAAAGACCTTTAAGATAATTGAGTCAAATCATAAACCTAACAATGGCGAGTCCACCACTAAACGATGTATCTAAGCACCACATCTACACATCCTTTAAATACCTCCAGGGCTAGTGACTCAACCCCATATCTGAGCAGCCTGTTCCAATGCTTGACAAGCCTTTCAGCAAGAAATTTTTCTAATGTCCAATCTAAAACTCCCCTGGCACAACTTGAAGCCATTTTCTCTTATACTATTGCTTGTTACATGGGAGAAGAGACTGACACCTACCTTGCTCCATCCTCCTTTTGGGTAGCTGTAGAGAGTGAGGAGGTCTCCCCTTGAGCCTCCTTTACCTCAAACAGAAAAAACCTCCTGCTCCCTTAACTGTTCCTCACATGACTTGTTCTCTACACCTTTCACCAGTTTTGTCATTCTTCTTTGGAAGCACTTCAGCATCTCAGAGTCTTGCTTGGAGGAGCCCAGAACTGAACACAGTATTCAAAGTGTGGCCTCATCAGTACTGAGTACAAAAGGATGACCATGCATGTATGTCTTAGATATCTCCTGCAGCCTTGAGTGCTTTTAGGCAACTGAATCCTGATCAGGGTTTCTAAAATTCAGACCCAGGCTTGCCTTGAGGCCACCAAATATGGATGTATGACTTGATTAGCATGTGAACCACTCACACTTCACACTGATAGGAAGAACAAGTATTAGACATTTTAGGTTTTAGTAAGGGCTTTCAATACAAAACATCTTTGAAAATCAGACCACAATTTTTATTTAGGTGCTTACAATCGATTGTCTGGAATCCATATTCAAGACTAACAATATCAGATTTTAACATGCTAAAAAAATCTTCATGTAAAATCCTTTTATTTCTTTTATTTTCAAAGTAACTCTCTGTTGTGGGTTCAGCAGTAGCAGTCATTTTTCTCCTTCTTGGTAGCTGGTGCAGCACTGTGTTTTTGATTTTGGGCCTGGGAGCAGCGCTGATAACACCAGTGTTTTCAGTTACTGCTGGGCAATGTTTTGGTCTGACCAAGGACTTTCTGAGTCTCATGCTATGCCAGGGAGGAGGGGAAGCCGGGAGGAAGCAGAGACAGGACACCTGACCCATACTGACCAAAGAGGTTATTCCATACCACAGCGCGTCATGTCCAGGATGTGAAAACGGAGAGCAGAGACCTGGAAGGGTGTGGTGGTGCACTGGGGGGGTTCGCTGCTGGGGGGTGCACTGGCTGGGTCGGGCTTGGTGAGCAGTTGTATTCTCTTTCTTTGTATTTCTCTTTATTTCCCTGGTCATTATTATTATTGGTGGTAGCAGTAGTGGTTTGTGTTGTACGTTAGTTACTAAACTGTTCTTATCTCAACCTGTGGAAGTTGCATTCTTTTGGTTCTCCTCCCCATCCTCCTGGGACTGGGGGAAGAAAGAGAGAAAAGGGAGTGAGTGAGAAAACTGCGTGGGGGGTTAGGGACTTAAACCACGACACTGTCCCATCATTTCATCATCTTTGATGGGACCTATTATGTCAAATTTTATATTTGATTTAGTTTAGAACTTAACTGATTGAGTTTAGAACTTAAGGTACACAATAAGTTTCTCTGAAATCAAAGCAAGAAAATAAAAATCTGTGTTGATTTGGTGTCTAATTAGCGTTAGACTGCCCTGTGGTGTGGTCTGAACTTCAAACTGAAGTTCACTCCTTGAGAGATCATGCTGATCACTAACTTTAGCTATTGTCCCAGTTGTAAGCTCCCCTGCTGGATAAATTAATATTCATGTGTGTCATATGCTAAGGTGTACTGTACAAAATCTGAAAGGAGAGTCTCTGAAAGAAGTGGCTGCTGATGAAATCTGAATCAGGTGGGCGTATGTAAATTAGACAATCATATATTAAAAAAAAAAAGGAAACCCTTTTGGCATGCCTAGGTTTTGTGAGAGGGTTGCTGGAGTGAAAACCAAATGCCATCACATCAGCTTTGTGTCTACATTTGTCATTGCTGCTCTTATTTACATGGTACTGATAAATTTCTGTGTGTTCTGTCACACAGGGTTTTAGATTATATTTAGTTTTGAAGCAGAAGGGCTATGTTTACTGAGAGAAACAGGTAAAAAGAAAGAGGTGGTCAACATCCCACAAATAATCAGGGAAGGTGTGCACATTCACACATGCAACATCACTTCAAGATGGGGAGTCAAGGAGTATCCTTCTGACTGACTAGATCTGCGTCTTTGCCTTCTGGTGGGCCTACAAACTTCAATATCAGCCTAAGGGCCTTGAATGTTCACTATGATGGGCCATAAATGATAGTGTCAAAAATACAAAGCTGCAATACTTCTGACAAGAGAGAAAGAACCACAAAGTCGTTGGGAAAGGCTGCAAGGGTATTATTTTGCGTGAGGTGGGATACGTCACCAATATGAGTTAAAACAGTGTGGAGGGCTGATTGGTGAAACATGCTATGTGCAGAAGCACAGGAGTGAAATGCTTCAGTAATATGGTGGAGAACAGAATCCTCTCTAATTTCAGTAAAGAAATTAAGCTTCCTAAAGCTGTTATTGATTGAAATTCTTACTGAATTCACCTAAATTCAAAGCCACAAAACATGTAAAAGAGCTGATGAGACTGATGATGCAGAATTTAAACATGCTACGTAACGAATGTTTGGAAAGAACCGTTTGTTCGAAATTGTTAGATTTAATATCTTTGTTAATCTGGAGTTGATGACAATGACTGATTTCAAACTAAACTGGTAGCATCTGGGAAATTGCACAGAGGTCAGCAATATATTTTGAGCAAGGGCTACCTCTGCAGTAAACTGGGAATTGTATTTGGAGACCATTACACATCATCCATGATGACAAAGATGAGTTTCTCATGTAAAATCAATTTGTTGATGACAAAACTTAAAACATAAAATCTACTATTACTAAAGATGGAATGGAAAGCAGCCAATTCAGCTGAAACTGATCTCCCAGCAGTTTTCAGTAGAAAATTTTTATAGTTGAGACAGAACATACCAGTGAAAAGTATGAATCAGTCACAGCTTCCACGGACTTCAACATCGAATCGAAGCTTCATCACACACAGTCTTCAGCTGCATGTTTCATTCACTGTGGGCTTATGCTCATCAACCACATCAGAAGACACAGTGGGCTTCTTAATTCCTTATTTGCATTAAAAATCTGTTGTTTTGTTTTATTTTTACCAATAAGTAGACAAAATTCATGCGCTATCATACAAAAAAGTATTTCTCACCAAATTGGGAAGTGTCACCAAGATAAATATAACGGCTACCACAAAGCTGCCCTTCAGAAGGAATATTGTAGCTAAATAAATGTAAAAGTCTTAAAAACATTCAAACATTTTCCCTGCTGATACCAAGAGCTGAAACTCCTGGCTTTACCTCATTGATGATAAGGATATCACTCTGTATCTTTCTCTTTTTCTGAAGTGTTTCATAGCTTGGATAACGTCATCTGAGGCTCACCTGCATGGCTTGCATCCAGCACAAGTGAGGGGAGCTGGCCAAAAAGGAAATGTTCCCAGTTCTTGTGTGCACCTGGTAAACGAATTCCCAGAAAAGAAATATTAGAAATGGATCTGTTTGGGAATTTCCCTATAAAATATTTTTTTTTAATCAGAAAATGTTTTGTTGAGACCAAAACTTTGTGTAAGGTTATGTTTATCTGTTGATAAGCAAGTTTTCTGTAAATGCATTTTTCTCATGTCCACATGACACATGAACTTCCTTCTCCCAGAGCCTGTACAAGTGGCTTGATTACAGGGCTATAATGTGTTTGGTGGTGGTGGTGTTCTTGCTGTAGCCCTTCCTGGAGGTGTTCCATTTTGTACAACTACAGCTCTTCTGGATCAGGAGCTTGATCTCTCTCAATCCATATAATTTATGTCAAGTAATTTCTTTCCCCAGTCCAGTGAACATAATCTTTCTTACCAGAAAAAAAAAAAAAACAAACATCCTCAAACCTGCTTTCAGTGATCTTGGCTTCTTTCCAAAAGAAGCAGGAAAAGTAGACTTTTTCACAGTGTTTGTTTGCTGACTCTTTGCCACAGAACATGGGAAGCATTTCACAGGCATTCAAAATTTAACTGTAGAACATTGAGCTGAAGGCTGAGATATCCCAATAACATGCCTTTGTAGCAGGAACCCACAGCATACGTGTAGGATTTCTCTTAGAAGCTAATGAGGTATCGTATCTTATTTCTTTTATGTCACCTGTACCCTATCTGTGGTGTGGTTTATCCTACCAGCTGGCAGAGTAAGCCCTAGATCATATGGCAAGCATAGAGACATAAAGTTAGCCCTGATGAGATACAGAGGCTGCCTGTTTTCAGTGAGCAGGATCCGAAGGGAAGAGGATTAGAGTGAAGATCCATTGCTTCCAGGCAGATGGCCTGGTACTACCATCCCCCAGAAGATGAGGTTATGTGGAAGAAGACACTGTTCTTCAGGGAACAGTTCCCGGCAGAACAGCAGATTTCATATGGAACAGATCCTCAGCTGCCTTTAATTAGTGTTCAGGTCCTGCAGCAAAGGTACCAGGCTCCAGTGGGCACTGGGAATCCTTTGGTTCTCCAGCCAGGATGCTGACTTGCAAACTCAGCTACCTGCATATTGTTCCAGCTCATTGCTGTTTTAGATACACGTCTGAAACCAACTGCACCTCTTTTGTCTGTGAATTTTGTACCAGCAGGCTTTTCATAGGGTTTATCAAATTTTTCTCTGCATGAGCTTGATGCGAAGCCTTTTCTTCAGACAGAACCAGAAAATGGAGAACAGTGTGAAATGCAGGGTAAGCAGAAAATGCCAAAGCCTTTCCACTTCCAAGGATGACTGACAATTTCTGTAGATATGTATTGTATATTACCTTTTCCTTTCAATTTTTACCAAAATCTATTAAGAAGAAAAACCAATAATGCTTTTGATATAAAATGTCATTTTGCTTCTGGGCAGAACAGCTGTCGCACATGCTTTCAGAGCAGGAAAAATAGATTACATTTATAGGAGGGTATTTGTGCAGTATAGCATATTGTCCTTATCCAACAAATGAAGGTTTTCCCATGGGATATGTAACTGATTCTGTGACACCATCATTTCTGCTTATACATCTGTTCTGCTTTTAACGGCAGTATAACTCAATCATTCTGGACAGATCTTCCTTTCAGATATATATTTCCTCTAAACCTATCAAGTCGCAGGCATGGCAACATTTGAATCTATGCCAAGGCCTATTAATTAGAGACCTGCTACCTCCCTGCTGAACGTCAGTGTGCTGGTGGCTGCAGACCAGCACCCACTTCCCATGGCGACTGCCAGCGGCGCTGAGCCTCTGACAGCAGCCACTCAGGGAAGCGCTTGTTTCACTCTGCCTACTTAATTAAGGATTTCCCACCTCCACTTGGAGCCTTCAGACCCCAGCAGACAAGACACAGTTTTCAAATCTGCATTTTAAAAAATACCTGACTCTTACTCTTGACCAATTTAGTGCTTTGATGGCAGTGCCTGAGAGCTGGAGTCTAAACACAGTCAGGTAGCAATGGGTGAAGTATGAACAAAATGTGTTCATGTCAGGGTTTAAAAATCTCACAATCTGCTCTGCTAGGTCCCAAAGTACATTTAAAGACCTGATTCTTGTTTATTTGATTTTATGCTATTGCCAGAGGGCCCAGAGACACTTCACAGAATCAGGCAACAGACTCTTCATCTCTGACTTCAGAGAGATGTGTTTCTGGAGGAGACAATGTATCCACATATGTAGAGTCATGGTACTCGCTGACAAAAAATACCACAAGTTGTGGTATTCAGATTTCTTTGTGGCAGACAGTTGCTATTGAAAACCAGTATTTCTCATCTGCGTAGAGCTGTGACCTGTTTTCAGAAAATCTAGAGTGGGCAAATACGGGCTTTTTAAATTTCTTGATGCTCTGTAGAGGAAACAAGAACAAAAAGTATTTCAACATGTAAATTTAATCACAAGCATGGAATATGTAGTGAGAATTAAAAAATCAAAATGAACTCCTATGGAATATGAATAATCACAGCTAAAAATTAAGGACTGAAATGCATATGCTAATGGTTGTTAAGTACTACTCCTATTAACAAATGCGGTGCCCAGTTAGAGATTTTTCTGCTCTGTGGAAAGGTGTACACTGCAAATGAGCAATGGATGATATCCCCAATGGTTCAGTATCAATCATCTTTATCTAAAGTATGAAATTCTTGCCTGCCAACTAAAATATGTCTCAGTTTTTCCAGTTTCAGATGCCTACATTGTGCATGTCTTCATTTCAGCTAGCCACCCTGGGTTCCCTCTAACAGCAGAATGCAATAAATGTCTGTCATGGCAAGAAGCCTTCTCCTTACCTCTCATAGAACATGACATATTAGAGGGTGCCTCATCAAAAGCTGAACTGTCTGAGAACTGACAGCATGTGCCAAATGTTGGCTGTATCACAAGAAGACAAAAGATACGTCTGTATGCATGAAGGCAGGAAAACACACACTCTTATGCCAGTTACAAGCAGAGCTGGGTGGACTTAGGCCTTTCCAAGGTGGGTGGCAGAAAGCATTCACTTACTGGTAAGGACTGCTGATCTGACTCTGCAGGCATACCCCAGTGGTGATCTGGTTCAGTGACAGGGGAGTTCTTTCCTTATTGACAGCGCAGTGTTGCTTTTGTGACTGCAAAAAAGTACAAATATGGCTATAAATAAGGGACTTCAGATGTCAGGGCTGTTTCTTCAGTATGTTTTCAGAACAAACAAAATGTACAGGCTTCTTTTTTAGGATTAAAGTTGCATTATTATAAATGGCACTAGAAATCTAGGCAATTCTGTTTGGAGAAACAATCTCCCTTTGCCTTGTATGATGAACAAGCAACCTTAAGATACAGGGCACGCTATAAAAAAGATGTGGAGCATGCTGCTCACCAAGACAAGGAAACAAGTTACCACATCTTCTGAAGCAAAGCAAAGATCATGTAAAATGGTAAGTTATCTCAGCAAGCAGTGAGAGGGAGAAGTGAAAGTTTCCAGCATCTTACAGACTCAAGTTCTGGTCTGTATTTTGTTGAATTGTTAATCTTACAAAACACTCAGTTCTAAGCACAAAAAAGTGTGTTACTTTTGCAAAAGCATATCCTTCTTATTCAACAACTAAAAACTGCAAGAAGGAATGATGCATTCACAATTTTTAATCAGTGTTTAGAATGCTACCCAAACATTCTTTTTGTTTATAACTTTGTAACAGGAGGTAATAAATATTTTAGAAAGCACTGGTTATTTTACATGTTGACAATGTATATAGTGCATTTAAAAGTGAGAAATTTGGAGCAATGGATAATGGTAATAACTCTTCCCAGCATGAGTGAGGAATAAAACTACAGTGACTTTGACGTACATCTCTGCAGAAACTCAACAATATAAGTTCTACTAACACTTACATAATGCATTTTGGGTGCAATATCACAGTCTTATTTCAAATGTTTGTTTCTGGCTTAATACTTAGGCAAATTGATATTAATATACTGCAAGTCTTGAGGAGCAATATGTGTCCTACTGAGGTCTGTGGGGAGTTTTGTTATTAGTTTCTGTGGATGCAGAATTTCATGTTAGCTGAAGCCTAATTGTGCTGGTTTAATTGGCTTAAACTAAGAGTTAGGAGGTTTTTATCTAGCAAAAAATTGATGGCAAAGTAAATTGTTGGAAATTAAAAAAAAAACCCGAACAAAAACCAACCAAAAACCCCCACAAAACCAAAGAAAAAAACCCAAAAAACAAAACCTAAATGTTTTTAAGGTAGAATCTGTTTATAAATAAGATTTGAAATAGTTTCATTGCATGTTCCAAATTTCAAGTCTAAACAAAACTCTTGAGGTAAATGAGACAAGCAGGTGGTAATTGTAAAGAATTCAATACTGCACGTAAGATATATAGCTACTGCTTCCTAGCAATCATCTATACACCATCTACGCACCAGATGCACCATCTACCAGCTTAGGTTTTTGTGTCTTCTAAAGCAGATGAATAGTTCTGGTAATATGATCTGCAATTATACAGTCCTTGTGAAGGAGTTGGGTAAGTATATGAAGCTGCCTGATCAGCTTCTCGAAGGAATGCCGACGAAGTTGCTTCGAGTATCTAAGATACATGATGTAATGGATGTAAGAGGAAAGCATCTCTTTTATTAGACCAGAGGCTGTAGCTTGAAAAAGAGTGGACATGGTCTCAGACTTGGTGATGGAGGTCCTTTAAAACTTTCAGCCATCAGAGCAGTGGAAGGCATCTTTGATCAGACAAAAGAGAAAGCTATATGGCAGTGTTCTTCATTTTCTGCCTAGAAATTAATTTAATTAACAAAATCCAAGAACTTCTTCAATGTCCTAGTTCCTAGCAGACAAGCAATAATTGTTTACAAATTTGTCCAACAACTGGTTTACAAGCTTCAAAGGGAACTAATTACCAGGCTAAAAATTCTTCAAATTACTTTCCCATCCATTTGAATTATATTTATAATCAGTGCATAATGAAGTTCAAATCTCGTCCTTTAGATCACTAGAGAAAGCCTAAAGTGGATGAGCTGTGATGAAATTATTCAAATATGGTGTGATTATCTTTTGATTATTCTTCTTCAGAACAGCTCATCCATTGAGTTAATGAGTTTTTGATTAAAAAAACCCCAATGTAACAATGAATGATAGAAATAATTAATTTGTCAATAAGGACTAGCCTATCTGATATTCTAATTCACAGCTGAGATTCTGTTAGCATTCCTCAAAGTGAACACAACCCTTCTGTTTTTATTGCACTTCTATATAAATCAGTGATGAAATGCTGCATTTTTAAAAACAGCTGTGTAGTAGTTTGATGATATCTATAAAGCAGTGTTAGCTAGTAAGAAAACAAGTGCTCTCCATTTTTTTTTTTTGGTGAGATATCCTTGAAGATGCCAGAACATATATAGTAATTAAATTATATATTATATAATTATTTCTCATTCCTATTTACATATTTCTGTAGAATTTAAGAGTTGAATTAAATTCAACAAATTCTTGTGACTCAGAACTATGTGTGAAAGTATTTGGCTTCTTGTTATCTGAATCTGTTGAAATCTCACATTTACTTTCAATGGGCAGAGTCTCTGTTAGAAATAAGTGTTTTTCAGGGAATCTTACCATGACCTAGAGGCACATAGTCCTTGAGAATGGTAGTGTAGCTTTGTCCATAGCCACAGATGAGTGCTAAAAGAAAAGCAGGAATTTTTTGTTACTCCTGCTATCTTGAACAATCAGAAAAGAGCTATCAATTTTAATGGGGAATAACCTAACCAATAAGTATGACCTCTAAGTAAAGAGATGGTGGTGAAGGAGGTAGTGGAGATTGAAAAATCTCCTGAAATAAAGTTTGCAAATTATGGTAATATAAATTGTTTTACCTTCTTTAGACTAATGAATGATGTGCCAACAAGATATATGAGTCTCATCAGAAATTACTCTTGCGAATTGTCAAGCCTGTTACAGATAAAATAGCTGAGGCTTGTTTTTCTGCTTAAGCAAGCAATGTAGGTGGGGACGATAGTAACGTCTCTCTCTTCTCCATTCATTTCCTGTATAATGCTTAGGGGAGAAGGCAGTATCAGCCAGAAGATATAAGGAATCTGTTTCAGAACAACAAATTGTCTTATTGTAGCATGCACATAATATATTGCAGTCTGAGTTCGGGAAGTGAAGGACTTCTCAGTACTTTCCAATAGCCCAAGTACAGCATTCTACATGTTAGACCCAGAAAATCTGATGTTTTATAGGGGTGCAAAGAGTCATCAAGTGCCTTAGGCCCTCAAAATAAGTAAGAATTAAATACTGGCATTTCTGCGTTTGAAATCTCCCCTCCATTACTTTGGACTTTGGAACAAAGTTGTTGAGTATAAAGATTTGGGTTTGGCTTTGGTCTAAAATATGACATTCATTAAAATTATCTTTAGAAAATTGGTGGAATAATAGCTTCAGAAATTTTTAGCCAGGCCTGATGCTCAACAGTAGGTAGGATTCCTTCCCACTCTTTCACAAGTAGTAAAAAATAGGCATTGTCACACAGCAAGCAGGAAATTAGACGGCCTGTTGCTGAGATTTTGCTTGCATGTAACAGTGAGGAGAGTGGCAACATAGGTCTGACTGAATAAGAACCTCTTCAAGGTGTGGGCCTTTAAAGTACCTGGTTTGGTTTACAGAAACACATTCTTCCTGCATTCAAACTTTTTTGGTGGGGGAGATTGTGTGCAGTGGGATTTTGAGATAAAGTATCTTTGACTTTTGGTTCTGAAAATCAAAATTGGACTAACACAATTCTGGAAACTTGAACGAGCTAAAGGGACTGCAATTTTGAAGCACAGGACTATGGCTGAGACATATAAATAGGCTTAGGTCCTGGCTGTAGCACAGATCCCTCATATGACCTTGGCAAGTGACTTAATATCTGTGCCATGGTGACTTAGTCTCAGTGTCTTGGTTCAGTGTTTGCAAAATGAGAATAACAGTACTGCCTTTGTCTTGTCTGTTCATATTGAAAATTCTTTGGTGCAAGAATCATCTCCATGTGTTTAGCAAGGCTCCTGGAATGCACCTCTAGGTGCTGTTTTAATAGAAGTACATAATTGCTTCTAGTTTTATCACTAGCCTCTTTGGAACAGAGTTGGATTTAGGAAATCCTTTCTTTTAACCCCATCCTCACCTTGGGAGATACAAAGACTAAAGGGGATACAAGTCAAAGCCACTGGTGCTTTGCAATACAAAATAAATAACTTGTCTTTGGTAACCCTGCATGACCTGGTATTCAGTTCCCTTACAGGCAGAAATCCCACCAATGATCCCGCTCGGTTTGATCCTGCCAGCTTTCAAGGTAGCACATTGCATTGGCTTATCTTCCAGAGACTATATTTGCAGAGTTTGCAGCCAAAAATGAATGTTATTAGCGGCCTCCATGGAGAAAACCAAATATCTCTTCAGTAATAAAGATGGAACAGAGTTGCAGAGCATGAGAGGTGTGCTGCTGTATCCTGAGAGATAACATTAGAAAGAAGGTGGAGGACTCCCCAGTGATAGCCTATCTTATTATCTCTACTCATTACGAATGGTCATTAAATTCACGTGAATGGGTCCTACCTCTGGGGAGCTGGGGAGGGAGAGAACAAGTGCCAAACTGACCACAGGTTTTTCAGATACATGGCTCTTTTTAAAGGCGTGATACTCAAAGATGTTTTGCTTTTATCAGGTATGACGTGTTCTAAATTCTCAAGTGAGAAGAACAAATATTTAACATGCTGCAGCATCTGTGGTTGCAGCTTACCTGAGATTTAGTCCCTGTTGAAAACCACGTCAAAATTCCCACTGACTACATTAGAGCTAGTTTTCCAACTAGCATCTTAGATGACTAACAGCCAGTAAGGAAGCAGTGCAATTCCATGCAATGTGCTAACAAATTCTGCCCCTCTACACATTTTCAAAGCAAATATGCAGCTGTATTTTGCAGTGGCTGTCAAAGTAGTCTGCTAATAGCTGATTATCAGAGGGTCACAATAACAAAACTCAAATGTAGTAAGGAGGAAGAAGAAAATGTTGCTGGATGTGGGGTTCATGTTTTGTCCATTTTACCAATGCAAACTAAAAATATCAGGATTATGATTATGTTTTCTTGCTGTGTCACGTTTAAGAATCATTCAAGTTGGATCCTGAAGCCATAATAAATCATTGCACTTATCTGAGCAAACTGGGGCATGCCTAAATGATTCCCCAATACATTTTGCCCAAGTAGAAGACAGAATCTTCCCTCGTTCACATTAATACCGTCTTTGTGGCTGTGATTCCCTAAATACACAATGAAAACAAGGTTTTTAGAAGGGGGTCTTCAGCCAGAGATTTTGATATGCTTTTTCAGTTTAACAGTTGTTCATTTTTCTTGTCAACCATTCCTCCCTAAATATCCTCCCTCTGTTCTGTCATATTATGGAAAAAACTGATGACAAAATGAGAAAAAGGGGGTGGAGGTAAGTAGTTTTTGAAGGAATTTTCTATTTTACACTGACTAGATGGAGGCTTAATAAATATACATTATTCTAGTCTAAGGAGAAATGTTTCCGAATCTAATCCAATTTGCACAGTGCTGTTATACATGCCATGACGTTAAACATCAAAACCACGTAATATCACATGATGCTTATTTTAATCATCTTCCTGAAGCTCTCTTTTTCCAAGATTGAAATAACTTACTGAAATGTTAAATGAGATATTACATGCATATAAAGCAAGTAGCTAAATGAATGGCTGAGTGGAAGTGACACAAGCAATAGCAGTCACACTGTTTTATTTTGCAGTGGAAGCTACTTAACATCAGGGACATGGTGAGTAGGAAGGGGCTGGATAAATATTATGCTTCCTGGGAATAAATGCCAAGCCCCTGCTCAGCCTTTCCTGAAATGAAACACTGGGAAGTTACAGAGAAGGAAATGTCTATTCCTCCTTGGCAGTTTCTCAGATGCCTCATTTGAGCAATTTTGACACTGGAACAGATTGGAGGTTCACCCAGCAAGTCTTCTGGTTCATTGCAGAGGTCATTGGAGAGTTGGTTTTTCCACATTTGGGCCTGATGCTCTCTCTTGTTTTCACTTCCAGCTGCTGTGAAAGGACTCTAACAGCTGATAGAGGCCATGTAACTTTTCCATAAAGGAAAAACCTGATGATAGGTACAGTGCCTGATTTCAAGAGACCCACCTGGAAAATTAAGTGTGACCCAAAGAACCCCATACATTACCTCCCCTTTCCTCCTCTGTTTCACCCTTCCCTCCTTCCTTTATCCAGGTATCTCTAAGCCTGGAATCTGGTAGGAGGAGAAAGATGGGGATGATCCTCCTCTTGGATCACTGGCATAGGAAGCACGCCTAAAAGAGCCTGTGAGCTCATCCGCCTGAAGTGAAGCTATTTGAAAGCATATCCAGTCAAAGTTAATCACTGGCTTTATGTCCTGAATTATTTATTCCTGAAAGTCACGCCATTGAATACTGCCGTATCAGGTGAGTTAAAACTTCAATATGAACTGCGGTCAAAGGCAGCTAAGTAGTAAGCCACAATTGATTTTGCCTAAATGATAATAAATACATATCATAAATATATAGCATAAATGATAATGCATTTTTCTTAATTTCTTTGGCCACAGAGCATGAGTGCATGCCACAGTTTGCTTGGAGGAGTATCCAGTACATTTGGAATTGACAGCCCCAGGCATGGAAACACAGTCCTACCATCTGCCATGGACTGATCCAGACTGCACTGGAACAGGGGCTAGCTCCAGAACACCTGTAATACATTGATGATCTATATATCATCATGTGGGGCCAATACAGCAGGTTTTGAGAAAGGGAAGAAAATAATCCAAATCCTGCTGACAGCCGGTTTTGCCATAAAACGGAGTAAGGTCAAGGGACCTGCACAGGAGATTCAATTTTGGGGAATAAAATGGCAAGATAGACGTCACCAGATCCCCACAGATGTGATCAACAAGATAACAGCAATGTCGCCACCAACTAATAAGAAAGGAACACAAGCTTTCTTGGGTTGTTGTGGCGCTCTGGGGAATGCATATCCTGAATTACAGTTTGATTGTGAGCCCTCTCTATCATGTGACCCGGAAGAAGAATGATTTTAAATGGGGCCCTGAGCAACAACAAGCCTTTGAGCGAATCAAACAAGATTCATGCAGTTCATGCAGTAGCCCTCGGCCCAGTCCGGACTGGGCCAGATGTAAAAAATGTACTGTACACCGCAGCTGGGGAGAACGGTCCTACCTGGAGCCTCTGGCAGAAAGCTCCAGAGGAGACTCGAGGTCGACCCTTCAGCTTTTGGAGTCGGGGATACAGAGGATCTGAGGTCAGCTACACCCCAACTGAAAAAGAGATATTGGCAGCCTTTGAAGGGGCTCGAGCTGATTCAGAAGTGACTGGCACTGAAGCACAGCTCCTCCTGCCACCCTGGTTGCCTGTGCTGGGCTGGATGTTTAAAGGCAGGGTCCCCTCTACACATTGTGCAACTGATGCCACATGCAGTAAATGAGTTGCACTGATTACACACTGAGCTCTAATAGGAAATCCCAGTTGTCCAGGAATTCTACAAGTCATCATGGACTGGCCAGAAGGCAAAAGTTTTGGAATGTCACCAGGGGAGGAGGTGATGCATGCTGAAGAGACCCCTCTGTATAATAAATTACCAGAAAGTGAGAAGCAATATGCCTTGTTTACTAATTGTGGGAAATTGTTGGAGATGGAAGGCAGCTGTATGGAGTTCCTACAACAAGTTGCAGAAACTGCTGAAAGAGAGGGTAAATCAAGACAGTTTGCTGAGGTGAACGCTGTCCAGTTGACCTTAGACTGCTGTATGAGAAAAATGGCCAGTGCTTTATACTGACTCATGGGTGGTGAATTTAGTATGAAAATAACATTGATAATACAGTGATATTTAAGTTGTTGCTTGGTAGTGCTTACTTTAAGTCAAGGACTTTTCAGTCTCTCATGCCCTGCCAGTGAGATGGGGCACAAGAAGCTGGGAGGGAACAGAGGCAGGAAATCTGACCTGAACTAGCCAAAGGCATATTCCATATCATAGAGCATCATGCCAAGTATATAAACTGGGGGCGGTTGGCCAGAAACCTCCAATCACTGCTTGGGGATGGGCTGGTCATTGGTCATCGGGTGGTAAGCAATTGTATTGTGCATCACTTGCCTTTCTTGGGGTTTATTCCTCTCTGTCCTAATATTATTATTATTATTACTGCAATACTTTACTTTTCTTCCATTATTAAACTTTTCTTACCTCAACCTGTAAGTTTTACCTTTTTCCAATTCTCCTCCCCATCCCAAAAGGCAGGGGGTGGGGAGTGAGTGAGTAGCTGAAAGGTCCTTAGTTGCTGTCTGGGGTTAACCATGACATTTTAAAAGAGACCAGTATAAATACCAATGAAACACCTTGAACAAAGATGTGAGAATTCCCATATGCCAACTACTAAATGTAACTGCCCACCTTCAACTGCGTTTTTCTCTTTGTTTTACTAGTTCCTTATTTCAAATGCTATGCTGCAGGCTTGGTGAATATTTTAAATGCCTTTTATAATGAGGAAGAAATCTAGGAGATTACATACAAACCTGTGAACCTCCCATGCTAGGACAAAAGTGCAGGGCAGCAAATCAGCCTTTATTAAGCACTGTATGGACTGGGTGACCTGCAGCAGAGAGAGAAGGATTTGTTGAAATATTCTTCCCCTCCTCACTGAGATCATGTATGTGTTTATCTAATGGCTGGTATGTGCCCACCAATGGATTTGCTACATCAGTGTGGCATCCAGAGCCTCCAGCTCTGTGAGCTGGTACTCTACAGCCTGCACAGTGGGGAGATGAGCCTCCACTCCGCATGTGTCAGACGTGAAGGGTTGGTGCTTGCCTAATCAGTACAGGGCCCTGTGAAATGTGCTCTGTGAAAGTCACTACAAATGGAGCCTGCTGCTTCTGTCTCACATAGGGAATATGTGCATATTCTGAAGGCAGTGTTTCATCATAAGCAATTCCCAGGTTTGCCTGCCAGAACTGCCAGTCCCTCAGAGCTGGCTGCTGCAGCAAAGTCTTTCTTTGTTGTTAATTGCAGAGAGTTTTCTTGTGGCCATAACTGTAACACTTGCAAGAAAAAGAAATCCTACACATTATTTCCTAAGGTAAGTTGCTTTATCTGTTTCCTCTGGGCTCTCTTATCTTCACCCACCCAGACAAGTTCTTTCAGGCACAGATCAGAGGTGGGGTCAGAGTTGGCTTTAGTCATGTCTTTTGGGTGTATAAATGGTACCTTGACTTTTTTTCAAAGGTGGTCTTCAGAGGGTGTTAGTCTACAGCTGGAGAGATGATTGCCTTCATCTTTGTATTTGAAAGTAGTGGGCCTGGTCACACTTCCTGGCTGTCTGGAGGTTTGTACTGAATTGTGCTGAAGGCAAAGAGTGCCCAGGGAGGCTTTGCTTTCTGGTTAAGTGTTCTGTGTGGCTTGGACCATACTATATCTTCCACACGCTAATGTCTGTAGGTTGTTTCATGGTTGAGGATGCACTGCCCTCAACTGATAACTCCCAAGACTATCTGTTTAGACATCTAATTCCCCAGAGCTTGTTCCTATTGCATCTTCAAGATTCAGCACAAAGCCATGAAGTCCAACCAACATACTTCACAGTGCTGGTGTTTGCTTATGTGGTACTCTTGAGAATCGACTTCAGCTTACACTCACCACACTTGCCCTCTTTTTTGAAGTAGTCAGGGTTATGCTTGTTTCTGTTCAAAGGAGACTACACTCTGTAACTGTTATGGCTTTGATAGTAGTTCTCTGTCAGGAGAGCTAACAAAACTGCCTAGCAGGCAGATCATAGCCTCCTGGAGCTACTGGATGCTAGAGCTTTCTCACCTCATGTTTGTCTCTCTTGTCTTCAGCTTGCTCTGGCAGTCATCCTTTGTCTTCCCTCAAGAGATGGTCTAAGTGTGGTCACTTTTCACTGAGACCAGTTCTTCTGAATGATTCTTTACAGGTTGCGTTCATTATACTTTTCCCAAGACAAGTAGGTACCTGCTAGGGAAAGAATGAGTTTTTAGTACATTTTCTAAATAAAGATAATCCAAATTTCTATCTGGATAATCAAATGTCAATAGTACACAAAAAAGAACTCAAACAGCTTGGAAATCTAAACATAATTACTTATGAACACAGAGCATTTATTTCTGTCAAAATTAATCACTTTTCAACTTCCAGCTGTTAAAATCCTTCTGGCAGATCTCCAAGCAATTCTCCTTCAGTTACTTTTCCCTCCATTAAATACTAGTTCTGTTCTCAGGCTCTTGTTACATAAGCAGCAAGTTTAAATCGCGCTTCTCAGTTCTTTTAACCATAAACTGCCAGAAATTTATTCTGCTGCAAGGTCTTTTCTCAACTCAGATTTTACTTGAAGTTCATACCAGTGCAGAGGAAGCAATCATTTCACGTGTGTCTAGGCCTTGATTGTGAAGTTTAGGTGCAAACTTGCCAAGACTGGCCAGAAATTAGCTTTGGGGCTGGATGCTGCTGGGTGTTAAGCAGGTTGTTGAGGTAAATGGAAATAGAGCAGACTTGACATTTTCCAAGAGATTTAGTCTTTTAGCAGAAGCAGGATGCTCAGAGAGCTGCAACAGAGAGTATTGCTGGTTGTACCCGTCTCTCTCAAATAATAAGAAAGAAATATCTAAAACACAGGTGGTGTCACTTGCACCATGATAGATGATTGCAAGGACTAATTTGAACCTCCATAGTAAGACTACAGTGCAGAAATTATCAGATCTAAGATTGATATGTGAGCTGCCATTTAGTTTTACATATCTGCATTTCTTTTTGGGTAATCTGGGACAGTATTGACCTAGGCAATTTATTTGGGAATATGGAGTGAGGCGAAAGACATGCTAGAGTCCTAATGATGTGCATTTAGACACAGTCAAAGCAATCAGAGATTTGCTTGTGTGCTGATAGACTATTTCTTGATCTGTATCTCTGCACCTTGACTCAGAAAACCATGGCACAATTATTTTTCATGTATAAAGCTGTCAGCAGTCTACCAGCCTTAAAACCCAAGATTGAAACACAGAGGAAAAAGAACAATTCAAGTCTGGACAACACTGTTTACTTTACTCCAATCACCCAAGATCACTTTTTTTCAAGTGCAACTTCGGTGTGTGTATTTAAAGGAGAATAAACTCAGTGATGCAAACAAATTAAAGTGACTCTTGTAAAATCTGCTTCTGGTTCTGCAGACGTTTGGCTACGCCCCAGCAAGCAGCCATAGCTTTGGCTAGAACAAGCGTGATGTGCTCCAGTTTTAAAAAATGTGTGTATTAATTTTGCCTCCTTCCCAGAAGCAACAAATCTAGATATTCTCTTGTTCTAGCAATGAAAAGGTATCTGTGTTCACACAGAAGTTATTTGTGTGGCATCTCAGTTCAAGGAAGCCTGATCACCACACAAGATAGATAGTAAAATACGGCTTCGTTGTACAGCTGGAAGGTTGCATTACATGTTAGGTTCTGAGTGGCATAAAACAGAAGTACCTGAATCCACATCCAATTGAACTGTTAAAGTGAGTTAGAATCATAGAATTATAGAATAGTTAGGGTTGGAAAGGATCTTGAGATCATCTAGTTCTAACCCCCCTACCATGGGCGGGGACACCTCCCACTAAACCATGCCACCCAGGGCTCTGTCCAGCCTGGCCCTGAACACCGCCAGGGATGGAGCATTCACAACTTCCCTGGGCAACCCATTCCAGTGCCTCACCACCCTCACAGTAAAGAATTTCTTCCTTATATTATGTTACATGTGTCCAGCCAAGTTTATATTATATAAAGCCTCTAAATTTCCTGGGAGCAATATTTTTTAATGCCAAAAAAGTAAGAGTTTTTTTCATCTGTTGTTCCTTCATCAGTCCCTTTGTTAACACGTTGCTGCATCTGTTGTGTACCTCCTGTGTACCTTCTGTGCCAGAGATTGTATTGTGAGTGCTGTCAGGTCTGTCAGGAGAGATTATAGATGTAGGGTGGATGCAAGCCATGGGCTGGGAATTGTGTGTGCACATTTTTGATAGCTAGCTGCATCATTTGCTTTCTAGCCCATTGCCCTCGGTTTGTGTTCCCTTCTTTCTCTTTCCTGAATGCCTCCTTCCCAAGAGAGCCGTTGTAAACAAGTGAGCAAATGTAATGAGAGTGGAAGCAAACTGCAGTCATGGGACAGCCATACCATGTGGAAAGCAAAGCACCTATTTTCAATATTTGTGAGAGCTCCACTGTTTGTGTTCAACTTGGTTAAAACTGGTCACAGGACTTGCAAGCTATTCATCTAGGAGACAGCACATAGGCACCATAACTGCACAAATCTTGCACTCTTAAAGAGACTATTGCTTTGTCTCCAAACTCAGGAAGAGCAATGCAAAGCTTTCAAGCAGATAGTGGGAAGAAACAGCCTGAATATAATAAAAAGTTTCAAACTTTACCTCAACAATAGCGTCTGATCCAAAAATGTCTAGAATCTCAGAAATGTTCTTTTACCTGCAGAAATAACTTTTGGTACAGGAATTTATGATCTCTCAAACCAATCAATCTCCCAGATTAGGAAAGCTCTTTCCAGACAGTGTAGGAATCTAAGAGCTTATTTCCAGGCGCAAGCATCTGTATATGCACATGCAAATGTGGACCGATATCATCCTGTGAATATATTTGGGTGTTTGTATTTGAGAACCTGTGTATATGAAAATTTTGAAATAGTTGGGTTCATCAATTTTAATTATAAATAATAAAGAAGTAGAACCAATTTATTTTGAACTTAGATAATTTTTGACATCTTTATTTTTTTAAAATTGGTTTTATTGATTTAATTGAGGGTAATAAATAATGGAATTTAAACTAAATAAAAAATAATCCATCCTAGACTGAAAATAGGGATATTACTCCAGGCTGATCAGTAATCTGGTCTTTTAAAGAAGAGGAGAAGGCTTTTTACCAGTGAAATTGGTTCCCAGCAGAAAAAAGATTTCACAGAAAAGTATACTTGATTGTGAAAAATGAATGTTATTTTTGTTGAAGAATCTGCCACACACTTTTGAGTTTCACCTGAATATGGATGGCTTTGCATTTACTTTTTCTTAAAAAAAACCTGAAAGCAACTATTTCTTTCCTGACAATACAGTCCTTTTTGTTATATTCCTGTTCAGAAAGAAAAAAAGAAGTAACTTTTAATTAAACAGTGAAGATACAGTCTGGACAGTTTCTGTAAGAGCTGAGGTTTTAAAAAGAAGCTCCTCTTATTGCAGAAGGGGAAAATTCCTTTCCTGAGGGATAGAAATTGAGTACAGTTTGTTAGATGGAACAAGAGAAGGCTTAGCAAAGCAAAACATTGCTGATATGGCATGCAAAATCGCAGTTTGCTGTCATATATAACAGAGGCAGCCATAGGGCTATAAAGGAGATCAGAAGGACCCTTGGTGACATGCAAGAGTTTGACAGTGTGTGGCTAAATGCTGCAGGAATTAGCTACAGCATACAGCTACAGCATACATACAGCATACCCTACAGAAGACCACGCTCTCTAAACCAGGAGGTTTGCATCTGGTGCTGCTTATACATGGTTGGACCCCTCCATGACAAAAAGAGCTGCCTGCATGGCATGAAGGTGCCACTGAGGCACTCACCAGGGCACCAGGCCTATTGCTGCTTCATAAGGCTTTCAAGACAAAGTGCTTCTCTGGACCTTCCCGTCACCAAGAACATCCCTCCAGGCACAGGAAGGCACAGCAAGAGGGTCTCTCCCTCTGCTCTGCGGGCTGACAACCCACCTGGAAGGTGTCCAGTCTGCTGCTTTTATAGTTTTTTCTTGAAGGCCTACTGGGAATAAAAAGTGAAATGACAGGAGCTGAAGAGGAGGCAGAGAGCTAGGAGAGCACAAGGAAAGGCTGGACTAAGAAGTGAGCTATTGTGGGGCATATAGTGGAAATAGGGAAGTACATAAAGTAAGAAAAGTACTAGTTAAAAGAGGAATTGCTATGTTGAGACCCTTTTTCTCCCCTAGGCATTAAAGTGTTTTAAAAATTGCATGTTTCAGCTCTCAAGACAGTTAATAAATAGCCATAGTTACAGCACTATCCATGTGCCTCCACTTTAGCAACTTGCACTTATGTCTGGGTCATAAAAATTCAGTGTTGCTGGCAGAAAGTTGTCCCAGTGAATGCTGGCTTAGTATGTGGGCAGAGCTCATGGATTTTAGAGACAAAGATAGCTGTAGTGCTATTGGTGCCTTCTGAATGAGTCTCAGATGTAAGAAAAAAAGTGTAGTTGCTCTTTAATCTTGATTTACATTGTGTGAAGGGGGACCACACCTTGCTACCTTTTGCTTGCCATGAGAAAACAGAGATTTGTTTAGGAATCTCAAATACACACGGTCTTACCCTGTTATTGCATCCTCACATCACCCTGGGAAACATGACAGAACTCGGTGTTATTCATGATTGAGGCCATGGAGAAAAAGGGCACGATTCCTTATGCAGCCAGTCAGACTGCATCACTGGTGTTGGCTCTTGGCCTTAGAAGGGATCTGGCCCTTAGAAGGATCTGGCCCTACCTGTTTAGGTCACTTGGAAATTTCTTAAATTGCTTTCCTACTATCTCTAGTAAAAAGTGGTCCCAGCACAGTGCTAATTGTATATTGCATGTGTATTCCTGGCCTCTGGGTTTCCTCAGCACACAAGACAGTTGTCCTTTTTGCTGCATTCCTCCTAGCAACAAAAACACTAGTGTGCTGGGGAAAAACCTATTGAACCACTGGATACAGGTAAGGCTCAGAGTCCAGGCTGATGCGCATTTTCTCTTCTTTACCTCCTCTGTGGATTTTCTCCTCTTCCCTTTCTCCTTTTAAGGTTAATGTTCAGGTAAGCCTGAAGAATTCTCTGCGAAATGCACCTAAGAAGTTTGTAGTTTGCAAGGACCTGCCAGGTTGATATACGTATTTGGCCAGGTTCTCATTCACAGTGGCCTGTACTTGTGCATCCTAGACAAGTCTCAGCTCTTGTTGCCACCACTCCTCTGCCCTAGCTATTGCAGTGAGTATGAATGTTGCTGGTGGTGATGCAATGAAAGGAAGTATTGCAGTGTGCTGTGGCTGCCCTGCCTGCCCCTCCAGTGTCCCTGCAGCCAGTTCTCTGGTGACAACCCTGCAATGTCCCTTCAGGCTTCATTGATGCACTGTGCTGAGGCAACAGGCATGCTCCTTTCCAGCCTAATGACTTTCTTGGTTTGCATTACTACAGCGTCTGTCTTTTTATGGAAATAGGCACCTCATTAAGTGAAAACCTGCTTATGCCACAGATGCATGTACAAGTTTGGCAAGTCTGTCTACAAACACGACACTACTTTTGAAAGTCATTTAGTCCCAAAAGTGGCAACTTACTCCCATAGTCAGTAGGAACTGTATTTCCACACTTTCAGGTACCTTCCTTTTGATGCGTGCCTTGCTAAGGCTTTGCACAATCATGTGTATTCCATGCCAACATGTAGACACAAGCTGAAGTGAATTTTTCTTTGGGTTTACCTTTTGGGAGGCCTATGTCAGCAGTTCTAGCACTCAGCTTTGCTACCTGTTGTAGGCTGGGTTATTCTCTAAGCAGACCTGCTGACTCCAGTCGAAACCAAAGGTCTTTAAAGTGATCTTGTTTCAGAAGAATGAGCAGTTATTCTTCAATATGCTTTTAAGAGTAATTGTAGCTCAATATGGTCTAACTTTACCAAGTGCACACTGTTTTATGCACAGACCATAGGTAACATGTTTTGTTCCCACTTGGAGTTACTGCGCCTGTAGGATACCAGTGTTATGGACGCTGCTGTCATGGACATTCAGGCAGCAAGCTGAGCTAATATTCACAAGAAACAGGGAAAATGCTGCAGTTACAGTAAACTCTACCTGCAAATGATGCTCAAGGAAATAATTTGGGGTTTTTTATAGTCACCAGCTTTGTGTAAAGGGAAAACTGAGAGATAGCAGTTGTGTGGGCTGTAGTGGGTATAGCTGTCACATGAGACCTTCTGCCTCACTCAGAAGGTTCTTCTTGAGCCAAAGGTGACAGGTCCCCAGATTCCACAGTGAAGCCAGACTTTCCCAATTGACATAAGCTTTTTGCTAACTGCAGACTGGGCTGTGAACAGGCTGAAAAGCTTTCAGTGTAATTGCTTTAGGCCTTTTTCCAGAGCCCTGGCTTGGGATGGAGACAGGAAAAAATCCCGTCAGGCAAAAATCCAGGGTGAAACAACATCCAAAAAAGACTTTTGACAGGAGACCAGGGCAGTCCCAATAGTCCTGGCCTGTTCCAGCTAAAAAGGGATGCTAGGTCGCCTTCAGCTGTTCCTGGAATTATTTATGTCTGGTGTTACTGAATGGCTAAGATACCCTCACCTTGGGTGGAACCTCATCGTGCACAAAGCATTTTTGCAGACACCTCCAATACTGCATGACCTAAGATGATCAGGAGTGTGAATAAGGAACTATTATTATTCCCTTTAATAAACAGGAAACTTGTGGACACAGTCTTTAAGTGAGTTGCCTTAAGTAACATTACAAGTGTGCGCTTCCACCACTCCTGTCTAGCTCGACACTGGTGGCTGAACCAGTAGACTTTTATATTGTAAAGCCTGAGTCTCTTTGGCTTGACAGTCGGTAGACTGTCACATTGCAGGTGATAAGCAATGCGAATTAGAATAATAAAACAATAAGCTGAAGACTGGAAAACTGCCAGGATGAGACAGTATTTTATTGTGTTTTGCAGGTGCTTAGATATGGAATTTTGTACTACCTGGACCTTTACACTAGGTTTTTGTCAGATGGTTAGAGGCTAACTAAATATGGCACTATATTTCAAGAAGTTTGAAACTTGGCAGCTATAAACCAGTAAACCTGGCTTATGTTATGAACATAATGAAAAATATGATCAGGAGAAATAGATGAGAAGAGCCAGTATCACTTTTACAAAGCAAAAGCATGCTTGCAAGCCATTCGGGGTTTTTGGAGTCAGCGTACTCATAATACTGAAATACATAGGTTTTAAAAAGGGTCAAGGTTCTTAAACTGCCATGGTAGTTAAAAAAACCCTAACTACATAAAAGGTCTTCAGGTTTAAATGATTAAATGATCGATCAAAATACAGGAGGAAAAAAGGCTGTTTTTTCTGAATGGAAATGGAACTCACAAAGGAATTCTGCAGGGTCTGTGATGAGATCTGTGCTATTCACCATGCTCATGTGATCTGACATAAGGGCAGACAGTGAGGTGACTAAATCAAAAGATAACACAAAAGTGTTCACATTAGCTGAGAAGGAACCTTGTTGTAATGAACTGTGGAAGGATCTGAGGTATCTGAGTGACCAGACAGTAAAATGACAGATGAAATCTCAAACTGAACCCATAAAATACTGCCAAAGAGAAAAATAACTTTTGTGCAAGTGACTTACATGAAACAAAAGAAGTACTTTTTCACACCATGCATAATTATGTTAGGGAATTGTTATGTTAGGGAATTGATACAAGGATCTGTGCAGGCCAAGAGCGTAAATAGGTTAAAATCGACACTGAAGAAGTTAAAGGCAGAAAGGAGTAAAAGGATAGTGTCTCTTGACTTTGGAAGCCCCAGGTATGTGTGGATAATGCACTAGTTTACATGGGACATGATGTGGATGGATAGTAATTTTGTCTCTGCCCTGCTCATATCCCAGAAAACGGTGCCTATTGCCACAGAAAGGATGAAAAGAAATACAACAATGTTCCAGATCCAGAACTGTGATTTAATAAGATCACATATCAGTGAATTGACTGTACCTTTGAGAGGAGATAAGACTACTCTCATAACAGGCCTCACTTGAGATGCAGGCTGGAGCATCCTTTTTGCTTCACTATACTCAGGGTGATGTCATTTAGACTCTTGTTACATTAGCCCCATATCTAAACCTCCTCAGAGTTTGAACCCACTCCTAAAAGCTAAACAAAATCAGTGAGGACTCAATTTTCCAAGGAATTCAACTGACATCTGGCTATCAAGTGGTGTCCATACAGTAAAAATAGTTAGTAGGTATTGATCCTTTGACTAATCAATATATGTATTAGGGAAAGGAATCTTTGCATCCCACCAATATTTTCTTTTCATTGTGAGGAAAAATGAGGTGTGTAATATGCTTATTTTTTAGCTTTTAATATGCTATCCCTGACAAATACCTTCATGACACTATTTAATGAATCCTGTGGTGAAGCCTGTCCCAAGAAGAGGATCACTAAGCTACATCCTGTGGCTATATTCTCGCCCGCAATAAAGTGTGAGAATCTGTGTAATTTTGCTTCCAGTCTGATAGTCCAGTCCTCAGAGGTGACCAGGTATTTACTTTTGAACTAGAGAGTCAGTGAATGTCAGACAGAATAGTAGAAGGACAAATCTTTACACTGTATAACCCCGGAGATTCAATTAGGAGAGAATGGATAAACAGCGTGGCTCCAAGAGCATGTTGACCTCAGCTGTAAAATGTCTTTAGTAGATGGAAGGCCTCATTTTCCAGTGTGACTAATCAGTTTTGTGCCGGTGCAAATCTGTTGGCTTCACGGGAATCTATTTATGGAGTCAAGTTAAATATTTCAGGCTGAACTTTTTTTCCGGGCTGCATTCATGAAGTAGGGAAGGTGTTGATCCCTCTTTCTATTCAGCAGATAGCAGTCAGCATGCTTGCCTGTGATACAGACACCTGTAATTCAAATCTCAATGTTCCTTCCCATTTAAGTGGGTGCCCTCACCCCTAGAGCTGCAGGCTTTTTCTTCAGACTTGTTCTGTTTCACTCCTAGTCTCTTCTGTGCATGTTTTTTCGCTCTGTAGAAAATATGCCTTGAAATAAAGATGGAAGTCCATATTCTACCTCTCAGGGGGCACACAATTTATCATGAATTATAGAGTAATTTTTTTTCTCTTTGGTTTCTAAGTATTTAAGTATTTTAGAGCAAAATGGAACACTATTTATGATAAAATTGGAGCAATTCTATGTATGTATCATGCCACGTTCTCTTCTGAAAACCATATAAAACATTTTTCAGGGGCTATCCAGAAGTGAAAATACCTGGCCTCTGGGTTATTGATTAATCAGAAAGATTTGTTCCGCTTCATTGGTGCAGTAGATGGGACCTAAGAGTAGCCCCTAATTTTTATTGCTTTTTACCAAATGCCTTGAATAGGATCTGTTTTGTTGTTTTACTTTTTATGCTTTGAACTAAACTTTAAAACAATCAAATTTCACCTGGGCTGATTTGTAACTTCTTTTTTGGTTTGACTGCCAAACCAAAGTCTCAGCTATTTTTTAAAACCTGTGTAAAACCAATACACAAATTTATAATCTGCTCACTTGTACCAGGCTTCTGATAATATAAAATGGATATGTATATTGTCATTTAGTAAGTTGCCTTATTAATGTCATTTCCCTATTCTAACAAAGTTTAGCTCTTTTGTTTTTTGATATATTGATTTTTATTTTATTTCAGCTAATTGTGAGTACTTCAAATAAGCCCTTTCGTTTCAGGAAAGTAAGTGGAAGCTCTGCATAGCTTTCAACATTATTTAATACCTTTCACTGGATGTCTTTGCTGCACTATTTGCATGCTAGTGATTTTGCCTGCTACAAGTTGGCTGCATTCTTTTCTTTTCCCCAAAGGAGAGACGTTAACCTATTTGCTTCAATGCAAGCAGCCACAAGTATGTATACTGACTGGTCTTTATATGATATAACTCTTCTTACTCCACTGCACATTGCCTGTTGCCAGAATAGGTCGCAACTTTGGGATCTTGCTGCACCCACAACTGCTGCCAGAATCTCATTTAATGCACATATCCAGTCAGTGAAGCCAATACTCTCACGGGTAATACTTCTGTACTTTTTCATGGTCTCATCAATCTGACAGTAGCAGCAATATTGCTGCTTCTTGTAAGGAAGTCCACTAAGCAGCTGCAACTCTCTGCCAGCCTCCTGAGTGGCATAGGCTACTGTATGCACCTCATACCTTAATCCAAATTTCTATACTGACTTCGTCTTCACTTTCTGGAGCAGCTCATTGTATTGCAGAGGAACTTGCTAATTAGAGTGACTTAGCTGAGTGCTGATGAAACTGGTGTCTCTGCTGTTCTGTGGCCATTGCTGCTACAAATTTAGTCCACACATTTTAGAACTGCTGGCTTAACCCATTTTTCAAATTACTATATCTGTGAAGAACATGTTCCTGAATAGCAACCACCATATAAACTTCGATGAAACTGATAGTTGACAAGGTGCTCAGATTACTGAGGTCCTACTGTCAGAGACAGGAATCTTTATCTCATATCCTTTTCACTGCAGGATATTTTCTGTCTATTCCTAAACCCGAGCTCTCGTGGATTGATGGCAGTTTGTTATTAGAGGAAAGTCCTACTTTTGCCATTTGTTTCCATTGATAGGTCATTAGACCCCAGAGCTCAGATTTGTGTCTATTTCCTTCTCATTTTAAGACCATGCCAAAATTTTGCAATGATGAAAACTACAGAAATCAGACACTTGGAGAAGAATGCTTTCCAGATACAGTAACTAAAAGCATTGTCACTCATTACAGGATGTTGCAGCTGTCAAGCATTCCCCTGAAATGATGAGAAGAGTTCATAATCTACACCAGGCAATCACAATACACTGGACATGACACTGGATTCACAAGCACAACAGGGATGCTGTCCTTGACAAACTACAGTGGTGGGGACCTGGACTCACGGAGATGAGCCTGGCACCCATTACCATGGCGAAGCCAACCAGAACAAAGGCTGGCTTTGAGAATTAGCATCTTTATGTATTCAAACCAAGTTTGACTTCTCCTTCAGCAGGCAAAATAGACATTAATTCTACCAGTAATTGCAAATCTACATTGCTGTAGTAGGAGCTTGCAGAGCTCCCTAAACACTGCTAATTGTTTATCTGGTTATCAGTGGCATTATGAATACCACATAAGTTTCTTAAGAGCCATAGCCTGCAATTATTATAGACTTGGGTTTTCAGGCTTTTAAGAATAGTGTCACAGTTCTTTGTGCTTTGATTTATTACTGGCTAATACTGGCCTAGTGAGAATTTGATACTTATCTTCCAGCTGTGGTTGGCTTTGTGAGCCTAATTCTAAGCTGGGGGTTAACAACAGAGTGAGCTTTGTTAATTTCTTCAGGGCATAAATATTCTAAGGAACATAAAGACAAGCAGAATATCTGACTCCATCTCCAACCCCTGGTGTAACTCACTTGAAATTGCTGATACGTTCCTGATTAGTACTATCACAAGGATGAAGAGAATTTGTTCCCAACCAGTGAAATGAATACAGTTCACCTGTTCACACATTTTAGGAGCTGTATGAGGTCAAGTACTGAGCTAGACAGGCTGACTTTCTCCCATTTTTTTTATGCCAGGTACAGACAGAGCTGATGCCTGCCTGAAAACGTCTTGTATTAATATGGGGAAAAGCATTATTGCAGGAAACCAGGCTTAACGTGCCATTTGAAAGCGATTTACATTGTTTTCTAGCCTCTGTGCCTTGACTATGCAGCTCCGTTGCTCCTCCTCTAGCCTGGTTTCACTTCACTGGTGGATTTTACTTCTGACATTGGGAATATCAAACTCAAGAGAAACAGATTCTTCGAGTTTTCAGGCTGCCCTTTCCCAGCAGAGGCATGTGCTGTATATGGCTCAGACAGAGGAGGACAGAGCCAGCCCCCGTGAATGCTGGTTTTGTTATTTTTGACTATTTTTTCATAGCTGTCTAAAAGAAGAGAAAAGATAAAGTTGAAATGTTGATTGTTTCCAACAAAAGCTTCTAAGGAGAGTTTCTTGGCTTGGCACCTGTGTATATGACCGGCAGTTCAAGCTATTTTGAAACCTGCTGGGTTTTTTGTTGTATTTTCTTTCCCCTCAGATATCACTTGACAAAAAAAAAAGCCCTCACACAAAAAAAGAGGTGTTTTCAAAGGACAGGGTGGGAGCCAGGAACTCTGCGCCCGTACTCCGGCAGTAATCTCTTCTCTGTTGCTGGCACGTCCCCCTGGCTCCACATAAGGATCTTCTATAATATGGCTGTACAATGGAAACAATCATACTTAATGAGTTAGGCTTGGATAATGGAAGTGCTTTTCTTGCTTGCAGACATGTGGCGCAGTCATCAGCCTGAGTGTGCCTGTGAGGAGCACATGCAAATCTCTTGGGCAGGGCAGCTAGTAGCTCCCCATCATGTACTGCGAGGATGCTCCCTTGCCCTCACTTTTGATTTCAGCTGGTTGTTGTGGCTCTGCAGAAAATGGACAGATTCATTCGTGTGTAGGATGTGCTACATTAGAGCTGCCTGTCCTTGCTATCCCCACTTGTTTAGTTCATCTGTCACCCATAGAGACCTTCCTCCTCTGGAGGGGATGGGGGGCTCAGTTTGAATAGGTGAGATACAACTATAAATATCTTGTGGCATGCTCATTCCTGCCTTGAGCTGGTCTGCCGGACCCTGAATGGTCTAAGAACAGGACTCTGTATTTCTCAGAAGGGAGCATAGAAGACCTTCAGTGCATCACAAATAGGAAAAGGCAGGCTGGCAAAGTGCTATGGGAAAGGGAGAATTGCTACCATAACTGCCCTTTGAGGCAATGACTACTCTGTCCACCTGCCTCACCTCTGACCTTCTTCCAAGTTTTAGTGGAGTGTTTATGTTCTGAAACAATTAAAATTTTAACAAATCTTTATAAGGAGGTGTTATCTCTCTTGCAGGAATTTGGTTTTCCATAAACATCACATGAATTTTGTGTCAAATCTGAAAGCAAAGTGAGGAGTTTTACCTTCTTCAGAAGCTGGTGAAATAGAGGTTGCATCACTTTATTCCCCTGGCAAGTAAAAAAGAAAAAAAAAAAGAAAAGTATCTATGACAGGGAGCTCACTTGGCCTAGGTTTCAATCCTCTCATGAAACACATCAAACAGTTACATAATTCATCTAACTCCCCTCACCTGATTTTGGGTCCTCATTGCCTCTTCTCAAGGAAAAGCAAGCATTAAAGAAGTAAAGTTTAATAATAATAAAAGCACTGCTCAGGACAGAGTATGTGCTTGGTAGATTTTATCAGCTCTACCTGGAGAAGCAAAACTTGGTGGCCTGACAACCCGCAACCCATAAAAACCCCTTGTAGCTACCTCCATGGTAGACACCATTCTTATTAGTGTTCAGGGGTGCTTCTTCTTGGTCTCATTTCGTTATCAACCAAGCCTGCAAGCAAGTGAAAAGAAAGAAAAGATAATGGCGAGGATTGTTCATGGTCTTTAAAATAAGTACACATGCAAGCTCTTGCATGGCTTTGAAGCGCATACTGCTTTGCAAGATCAGCCCTCTAGCTCCACCGTTGGTTATTTTCTCACATTATGGTTCTTGTGTGGGCTGCTGGAAAACTAAACAGCTCTACATGTGATTCACTGGCAGTGTGATTTTCATGAGTGTCTGATTAAAAACAATAAACCCTCTCCTTTCAGCCATCACCCCTTGTCCATTCAGTGCAACAGGAAACCTAGCTGACATCCTTGACTTCACCTCATACTGAGGTTTTAATAAGGCTGGAGATGTGTGAGTATCAGGTTACTTCTCGTTGAGAACCAGCCATTTCCTGAGGGCACTTGTCCTACTTTCAACCATAGTAAGTAGTCTTCAGATGACAAAACTAAGTCTTATTCTTTATGCAGTAACAGTTCTGTTAAGGCCAGATCTTACCCTGTTTTACCCAGTCAGACTAATGACTCCAGATTCTGAGAACTTCTTGGGATGGCTGCGGTAATTACTGACAAAGATGCTTTTATTTAGAAACCAAGTTTTCCTTGAAGCCATGAAAGCATTTTTGGAATGGAAATATCTACAGTGTGGAATGAATGTATAAATTTGAAGCTTGTTTGTTTATTAAGGTCAGTGCTTAATCCTGACTGCTCCTTTGTAAAGTATGTGTACCACAAGGCCTGCACTGAAATTATTTTACACCTGGGAGCTGATTTTCCTTAGGTGATTGACCAGTTCAGTGTTTGTATCATATAGATGCATATGACTCAATCTAAGGAAGGCAGAGGTTATCTCCATAAGAAGATAACTCCATCTCTCAACCTGCACATCACACTTGATGCACACCCCATCTCTGCTGCACACCATATTCAATGTCCGGAAATTGCCAGAAACTAAAGATATCTGACATTAGCAGTGCTGCCAGTGACCTCGCTGCACTAGTTTGTCTTGCTCTGTGGTGCATGTCAAATGGCATTCAGCACATAAAATAACAGAGTCCATAAATAAACAAAAGGTCTTACTGACAATGCGTCCCTGTGGTAGGCCCTGAATATGTGTCTCAAGTTATCCGGGACTGTTATTTCTCAGTCAGCAAATCTGTTCAGCCTGACTCTGCCCAATTTTGTGTAGGTGTTCCACCACCCAGCTCCTAGCATGACCTTCTTTCCCATGCAAATAGAATGACAGTGTGCTTGCTGTGGTGCTAGGTGAGCCTTTCTCAGCAGCACCAGCTTGGGTGGAAGTGCTTGATTGTCTTTCATTCTTATAAGGGAAACTTCACACCATGCTTGCTATTGAGGGACTCATCCATTGAAGTGCATAGAAAGACTCTGACTGTCTTGTGGGGGCTTTGTCCCAGGTCCTACATTATTAATCTTACTTAAGGTAGTGGGAGGGAGCAGGAGGCTGCAGTTTTTCACTTGTTGCCACAAGTTCCTTGGGTTGGTGAATCTGACTTGGCTGTGGAAAGCACTTTAATAAGTGGCTCTGGGGAACAAATTTTTGATTCATATGCACGTAGTTTACTACAAAATTCATTATAAAAGAGCTTAGCTCAGACAGTTTACTCTAGATTTATCTTTCCATGGTATAGTCTGAGATTTTTCCCTATGCAGATATAAGTTTCTCATGGCATTACCTCTTCCACTCATTGTTTGGTCCAGCATCCTTGTAAGCAATGAACTACTTGCTCCTTATTAGTGCTTAGATAGTAGTCTGTGAATAGAGAAATCCACCCTGCTAGGAAGTATATAGCTTCATTAACTTCAGGGACAATTAGCATTAGGCTATTTGTCTTAGCATGACAGTGCTGATGACTGAAGACAGAGGATGTGCAGCTGGAGCTGTTTTTCATACATGGTTTAGGTGGTGGGACTGATGGGTGCTGTCATTGACCAGGGTCTGCAGCTGATCTTCACAACAACAGTCTTAATTTGGTTTGTAGCACTTCGGAGAGTTAATACTCCACGCAGAGAGATTCACTTGGCTTTGGCTGGCTTTAACATCAGTGATTTCTATGAAAAGTATTTGCATGTTGGGAAAAAATGCAAGAAAATGCACTTTCGAAGTCAAGAACCACTACCCCCACTCAGCCTTCCACTGCCAGCTCCAGCCAGCCAGAAGTCAGCTTTCTTTACCTGAGAACCTCGCCAGCACAGACAGCTCCTCTAGTGCCACATGGCTGATGTTGCAACTTGCATTAACTCTTCTCGCTTGCTCAGGATAACAGGGAGACTCTGTAGGCAGCTCTCATCCACCAGCAGAATTGTAGGGTCCTTATGTCCTGCTTTCTGTGGGGGAATATATTGCACCAACATATGTACTTCCTTTCTCAGTAGACCTACTGAATGCTTATTTATAGGAAATACTGTGCCCTGAGAAAAGACACAGGGGAAAAAGAAAGGACCTAGATGGCCCATAACGGTGCTGTGTGATAGCTGGTTGGGCTGGCTAGGGAAAGGTGGGAAGTGTTTGCTTTCCTTTCTGAGGACAGAGGCTTTTTGGGTGTGCTGCTGCCCTTAGAGTCAAGCTATAATTAATAGTTGTTACAGAGGCTCCTGTTACTGCTCCCAGCAGAGTTTCGTATTGTCATTCAAACCAGTTTTCCCCAGGGCAAGATCCTCTTGGGAGCGGACAAAACCAGCAATGTGCTCTGTCCTGTGAGGCTTGGAGGGGTCTGGGACTTTGAACATTTTGCAGAAGCAGCTCAGCACCCCAGAGGATGAAATTTCACACCAGAAAAATCCAAAAGTAAGGTAAGCTCTAGTCTGAGCTTATACAGACTAAGTGGATACATAACGAATGGAATATTTCCAGCAAATAGTGTGGGCATGGCCAATAGGCAGGATGTAACTGAAATCTACCATACCACCCTCCAACCCTGCAGTTGGCCACCCATGCGCTCTTAGTCCATCCATAGTGGCCTAAAATGTTCTTTCATTTGAATTTCACCCATTTTTCTGCTTGCAAAATAGCTCTATAAAGACTTTGAAAAATGTCATACTCCAAAATACACAGTGAGTGATACAGATTCATTTTAGCTGTCTATAGGCAGTGGCCAAGACTGTTCAGTGCATTACTGGCTGTTCATTGTCAGTGAAGGATGTTGGACACTGAAGACACATGGTACTGTTCCTGCAAACAGACTGGCTGCTTCTGTAACCAGCACTCTGCTGTGGAGGCAACCCTGCAAATATTTATAACCTGGGATAACTCATGAGTCTTTCTGGAAATATCCTTATGAATTAGATCTTGCTAGTCTAAACAGTGTAGAAAGCAAACAGAGAGGATTATGAAAACCGTCAAAGCAAACTTGTGGTAACACAGGCAGTTTGGATGAATGTTAATGAAAATGTCTCTTTTTATTACAATTTTAACTCTAATTCACACTTGAGCCACGTTCAACAGAAGAGCAGTTATACAGACCTGTCAAACAGAAACATCTTTAAAACTTCCTTTATTTTGTGAACAGACAGTTTTGAAACATAGCCATATGATTTGTTGCTTTTGGCTAAATTTTTTGTGTATCCAAATTAATTTATTCTGTAAGTTCATGGAAACATACTGGCACATATTGTGTAATGAACTGGAAAGTTACACTTTTTTCTACAGCTGCTGTAAGAAAATTAAGACTTATTTCTGATGGACGAATATGTTTGGTGATTGGAGAGTATTTCTGTTACTGATCTGTGGCTTATCCACAAAAGATTTCATACAAGACTAAAATTCCCTTCTGCGCAGTGAAATTTGCAGGAAGGATTTTGCAAGGAAATCGAAGTAGTAGCAGGGACTTCTTTATGAGATGATGGCTCCCAGTGTAAAATGATTGTTGTACAAAAGCCTGAGAATGGATGCTGATTGTTCAGCTTTTACATTTTTGTCATTGTGAAACTTAACCTGAAAATCTGAATAATGAGGTAAGCATTAAAATAACATCTGAAAAAATTAGGTTGTCTGCAGTGAAGTGATTATGAAGGTCTTTTCTACACCCTAGTAATGTAAAATACATCACAACCATGTATCAAGAGCTCCTGAAGTTTTTTTTAGGATGCAAAAGTTGCAGTAGGATTAGATTTCTTCTGTGGGGCTCATTCCAAGTTTACTGCTCAAGTGCATAGAAACTAATGACTTAATTCTGAAGGCAATTCAGATGGGTTTCTACTGTTTCGCCAAGGGCGTGGGTGATGAACTGGGATTAGCTGAAACTAAAAAGGTGTGGGCTTGCTCTTCTGCAGTTTCAGATTAAAGCTGGGCTTGATTGAACAATGAATGGATAAAAGGGAACCATGCAGGCCTGAGCTGGAGTGATTGGACAGGGTGAGATAGAATTACTTCAGCTCTTTACTGTAGAAATATGTGGGGTGCAAAACTTGCTGAGGTGATGCCTGCAGCTGGGTCTTGCAAATTACCACAGCACTGACTGTATTTTATGAGGGATGGGCAGGAAAAGGGTACGGGCTGTAATTTGGATGCATTGGGTGTCCAACTGCAGCAGAAGGTCTTTTGCACAGAGGATCCATATGATCAGGCAGGGGAAAGCAGAATAGCCAGCTAAAGCTCAGTGCTGACCACGTAAGCTCAGCTGTGTCTCCAAAAAGATTGGTGTGCTGAAAGCTGTATTGCAGGTATGAAGGAAAAGGCCAATGAACATGGGCTAGTGAATATAGCGTTCAAATGTAAATAGCTGCAAGTATAGCAAAGTTGAAAGATCGGCAGCAAACAGCCTGCAAACCAGTCTGATGTCTGCTGAGGCTGTGAATTTCAGCTCAGGAAAATCCCTGTTCATGGAGGCAAGCTTTCCCTTTAATTCCCAAGAACCGACACTTTCCCCTGGGCATGACAAGGTACTTGGAAATAGGAAAGTGAAGACACCTCAGGAAACCTTAACACTCCAAAAAGTTTACACGATATTTCTCAAGAAGTTAGATATTTCTCAAGATAGATGACAGACCACCATACTTTCTCCACAATGCACAGATGTAGAAATAGCACTTAACTTTATTTGCAGGATGAACCAATCATATTTTGGCTTTTGCCAGCAAGTGTGTGTTTGTGTCAGCCAAACAAGCAGTGAGAGCTCCGAGTTTAACTGGTTTCAAGGCCACTTTTTGCATGTATGGAAACTGGAGCATTGACCACTCATCCTTGTGTGAGGTAATCCATGAAGTAAATCTGCACAGGTGTTACCTAAGTTGTTGCATGGTGCGTCTGGAGACAGTGTCATTTCCCAAGACCTACTTGACTATTATCCCAGGTACTGGGGAGAGTACAAGTGCTTACTTGTTTTACAAGCGTTTGTCCTTCTGTGGATATTCCATTTAGTCTGAAGGTGAACGAAAATCCCTACTAGTTTCCAAGCACTGTGATAATGATAATCGTACACTGTCCCCACTCCTGCTACACTGTTGAGAAAATAGCAGGTAGTAGGACAATATAAAAGGTCTCTGCAGCAGACACAGCACGGGACGGCTGATGGGCAGTGGAAAACAGAGAACAAAGATTGCTTCACTAAAATGAAGGTGTCCCCCAGCAGAGGCAAGGGACCAACCAGGGTTTTGGTGAGGTGTTTCCCCAGGGAGAGGACACCACCATGCTGAGGAAAGCACAGTGTTCAGGCAATCTGTGTGCAGTAGAGAGTGAGAAGTACTTTTCCACTATCTGCTGGTCTTGCTTCTACTCAAGAGTATTTGTGACCTGCACTAACTTGGGTTGCTAGTTAAGTTGTTACTCAGGAAAGATTCTGCATGGAAATTCACTTGCAATATAGCAACTGAATCTCTGTATTATTATTTATGGATGTAACAAGGTAGATATATGGCCCACTACACCACTAAAATGCATTGAGCTAAGACATCTTGAAATGTAAACATTTCAAGGCCACTGTTGATGGAAATGCTCACGTCAGTGGTCTGTTTGATACCTGCATCAAGCCAGGTAAAAAGATCTGCAACAGCTACTTAGGCTTTAGAAACAATGGTCCTAGTACAGTGGGAAAAACCTTTCCTGAACCCTTCATTGCTCTCTTCCGTGGGAATTCTTTTATTGAAAGAGAAGTAGTGACAAGCCTATGGGGTGAAACATATATCTGTCCTACTCCCAGCACTGATGAGTAAGTGTTGAGCAAGTCTGTATCTTCACCTTTTCCTTCAGACCTTCTGTGCTGCAAAGGTGGGGGCGGATGTTTTCTTTCACATGGTTCATTGATTTCCACACTTGATAATGCAGGTCTTTCCTCTGCCCTTTGACATCAAATTAAACTTTAATTCCAATGAAGGTGGAAGGACTGCTGAGTGGGGGCTCTGCTGAACGCTCAGTGAGATCTTCTGGAAGTTAATTACACTGCAGGTCTCCTGTCCTCACAACTCATTAAATCCCATCCCCCTCTCTTGTTTGGTATTTCCAGCTAAAGGCAGCTCCTCGTCCCCAAGCAGCTGCTGTCTTTCCTGGCTAATAACTGCAGCTTGCCTGCTCCTTCTGCTTTTCTTATAGGGAAGGCCTCTTTTGCTGATAGCAGCTTGATTTGCATGCTGTCAGAAAAGCTTATCAGCACTGCCATGGAGGACAGTAAAACAAACCGGTCAGTTAGTCATGTACAGCTCATTTTGATTCTTGTGATTAGTTATTAACATAAGTAAACAGAAACCCACTTCAAACTTTGTACTTTCAAAAGGCAAAATGAACAGTCTATTAGTACTTCAGGGCAAACAAGAGCAAGGAGATCAATGGCAGGCGTGTAATTCATCACAGTAATTAAATGGGTTTAAATACTGTACTAATCTCAAGACTGCTCAGGAAGCCCTTTTGTCTTTTAATATCACAGGGAAGAAAGCAGACAGTGGGAGATAGTTCTTCTATCTCCAGAAAGTGAAACAGAAAGTGTTTCATCAGCTCAGTTTTTCCTCCGCAGCAGTTTTATTACATGCTGTCCTCTCACCCCTCCTGTCTAACCGCGGTCTATGCTAGCAATAACATTCTTGTTGGCCAGCAGTTTCTGCCTGCACTGCATAAATGAGCAGTGCTGTAAGGGCCCTTGCTCTCACGAGCAGAAAGCAGTCATTCTTGCTGTATTTACAGTTCTGTCAAATCTCAAGTGAGCTCTCTGAGGCATATTGGCTGATTTGATGCAAAGACAGGGCTCCTAAGCATTAGAGGTGAGCCTGCATTTACTGGTTCTCTTCTGGACTTTGCTTTAGACTTTGGTTCTCACAGCTCTGTGAATTTGGTTCCTCATGCTGTGGAGATGGGAAGGACTCCAGCAGAACATTTCCGAAATGAGTTTTGTTCAAGCATATTCTCTGTACAGTATGGCTGACCACAGGCATTGCACAACCACAAGCGAGGCTTTGAAAAATCACGAGACCACCTTGAAAAACTGATGTTCCTTTTGCTTTTGAAATGTTCTAAGGTCTCCTATTTGTCTCTAGGAAATCTGTTTTCTTTCATGATAACATTTTCCAGACTGTTTTTGCACAGCTTTTTCTTGTAAATAAAACCTGAAATTCTCTCAAAATCACATGGCTTCAGGAACCATTAAAAGAGTACTGAATGTACCCATGAGAAAAGACTTGGTGAGGGGGAATCTACAGACTGCAGTGCTTTACCTCGTGGAGCAGTCCTCTTATGAAGTCATTACAAACTTACGTTTACAAATATACTGTGTGATTCATTTTTTAACAAGATCCTAAAGAGGGCAGTTCATGCTGTGGATACCATTCAAAGGTTTGACCTTCTAACCAGACTAACAGGATACAGGTTCTTCCAGCTCTTAAAAGTACTTAACACCCCTGTGCCACAGTCCTTCCCATCTTTGATGCTGTGGTCGCAGTCTGGTTGCTGTCCTTTTATACATATCACGGAACTTGCAGGTTTGGAAGTGATGTCTGGTACTCTCTAGTCCGTAACCGTGCTGAAAGTAGGGCAACCTGAAAAGTTGCATCAAGTTGTTCAGGGTGTTCTCTTGTCAGATTTTGAAAACGTCCAAGGATGGTGAATGGACATCTCAGGATGTCTGTGAGCAGCAGGTCCCAGTGCTTACCCCTGTCATGGTGAAGAACATTTTCCTTATGTTCAGTTGGAATTTGCTTTGCTACAGACTGTGATCACTATCCATTGTCCTTCGTAAACCTCTGAGTGGAGGCAAGACCTGTCTTCTCTAAAATCTTCGCTATAATCCTCATTAGGTAGCTGAAAACAGTTAATAGAGTTCTTTTCTTCTCTCCCTTAGCCTCTCAAATGTCATGTGCTCCAACACTTAACCACCTTAGTGGCCTCCCTGTGGACTCACTCCCACAACTGAACACTACTCCAGATGCTGCCTTATAAGTGCCAAATAGAAGTGAGTCATTGTTTTCATTTACCTACTGGTGATACTTTTTTATTGCTGCAAGAGCTTACTGCTGATTCATATCCAATTTGTTGCCCATCAGGACCTGCCTGTCCTTTTCAGCAGAGCTGAGGAGCTAGAGAGTCTCCAGCCTGTATCAAAACATGGTATCACCCCTTCTCGCATGCTGGACTTTGCATTTCTTAGTTGAACTTCATAGTAGCTGCTTTTGCCCATTCCTTCAGTTTGAAAGGTAGCCCTGCCCTCCTACATCTTGTCTGCTTATCCAGTTTTGACAGGTCTATTGAGGACGCAGAATGCTGGCAGGAATTCTACTATCTCTTGCAAATATACCAAATATTTCATCTCTTACTGATACCTTCTTGCAATGTGTGTATCCACAGATCTACTGCCTATGATCACTGTTCTCCCTTGCAGAGCACAGCAAAACAGGTGAGGAAATAGTTGATAGCCATGCCAATCTGTCATACAAAGAAGCAACATCTTTCTCTCAGCCTCTATATACGATATTCTATATAAGAGAGGACAACATCCTCTCCAAATGCAGCTTGCTATAGCTCTTCTGTGTTGTTCAAGTGGCAAAGACTGATGAGTTTGCTGCCTGGCTTTGTGTACATGCTGAAGGCACACAGTCTATTGAGAAGGCAGTCAATTAAACAGCAGGCAGCTTTGCTGTGACTTGCTGCTGAAGGATAGGCCAGGAAGGGCCACCTGCACACTGCTTTAGCAGTTTTAACAAATGGCTGTTTAACAAAATGAAGTATCTTTTTGATGGAAATGTTACAGCAGAATCAAATGCCTGACATTGAGGCATGTATTTATTACATATTTATTTGTATGGAATCCTATAATTGAGGAGGGTTCATTACAGACAGTTGTCAGGACTGCTATCATGGGGGTGCAAGAAGGTGCACTTCTCCATCTGCAAAATGAAAAAACCTTAGACTTTTCTTTAAGGTTCATATACTGACATAGCTCGTGTCAGTAAGTAGTGCTTTACTCCAAAAGTGACAATAAGGTGTTGAAGGGCAGGGTTCTGGGAGCAGGGGACAAAAGAACTGATGTTTCTAACAGACACAATACCCTTCTTGCCCTAAGTTTGTCTCTGGAGCTGAATTTGCACTTCTCTGCCTTAGGGTGAAACTCTGTAGGCCACCAAATACCTGTCCAGGGGAAGTTTAGCATCATTCTGGCTTCATGTGCACATGTGTGACTCCACTCCCTTTGGACTAGCATGCAATCCAAATCAAAACAGAGCCTCGGAAAGGAGTGGCCTCAAATTATAGACAAGTTAGAATTTGGATCCTGATAATTATACAGTACTCCAGGGTAAGAAGACAGGAAGCCAATAAATAGCTCATTTTCTCTTTTCCCTGGCTAGACAAAATCAGCTGGGGGGGGAGAATTTGGAAGCAGACACATTGAAATTTTTGAACATGATTTTTCGTGTTTAGCTTTAAAGTCTAAGGGGATGCTGCTATGCATGGGAAGTAATATCACAGTAAGGAAAAAGTCTACAGAACTAATTCAGTTGAAGGAGTCATTTATCCTACAAAAAGAAAAAATTATTTTTTTCAATCCCTTATTATCTTCCTCATTAACACATGGCTATTTCTTAACAAAGGCTATATCTTAGCCTTTACCCTGTAGCTAGGAAGAGGGACAAAAGTTGCTTGTTTAGGTATCAGAAATGCCCCTACGTGGCTAGCTAGAGAGGGCTGATCATGCATGGGAATCTGTCTCTTTCCACCCAGGGAGTGATCAAAGGCAAACTGAAATAGCCCCCTGCATCTACAGTCCAGCACTGTTTGCACTCATCTTCCACAAACACCATCACTCAGCAGCAGCTGCAAGAAAATCATTAAAAGAGCTAAACTGAAATGAATGGCATTAAAAACATGTTAGAGATTCCCTCTTTTTGATAAAGATTAGGGTTTTTTGGCTTCACTAATCACTGAGCAGAACCAGCTGTTACCGTGTCTATGGAAATTATCCCGCTCTGCATTCTGACTGTTTCATACACCATCTCCATGGTCCCATAAAGGGAGCAGTGGAGATAGGCATGAAGACCATATATACTGAACTTTAGTTACTCCAGTAGCAGCAATAAGCTACAGCCTGGTTGGCAGCTACAAGAGATGTAAGGCGCAAGCAACAACAACCCCTTTCACACCAGCACTGTTGAGTAGCAGAAACAGTGGTGTCAGGGAAGAACTCTGCTGTCCTGAAAAATGTCCATGCAACTCAGCAGCAGTGTTAGCAGGACAACCACCTGGATCTTCTATGGGCTGCCCCTATACCCTTCAAGTCCTTGCGGAGCTGAGATATGGGAAGAAACCTTATCTCTCCATAGAATCATCGAACCATAGAATAGTTAGGGCTGGAAAGGACCTTAAGATCATCAAGTTCCAACTGCCTTGCCATGGGCAGGGATACCTCACACTAAACCATGTCTCCCAAGGCTCTGACCAACCCAGCCTTGAATACCGCCAGCAATGGAGCATTCACAGCTTCCTTGGGCAACCCATTCCTGTGCCTCACCACCCTCACAGTAAGGAACTTCTCTTGCTTATATCTAGTCTTAAGTTCTCCTGCTTAAGTTTGAACCCATTACCCCTTGTCCTATCACTACAGTCCCTAATGAGGAGTCCCTCCCCAGCATCCCTATAGGCCCCCTTCAGATACTGGAAGGCTGCTATGAGGTCTCCACGCAGCCTTCTCTTCTCCAGGCTGAACAGCCACAACTTTCTCAGCCTGTCTTCATACAGGAGGTGCTCCAGTCCCCTCATCATCCTCGTGACCCTCCTCTGGACTTGTTCCAGCAGTTCCATGTCCTTTTTATGTTGAGGACACCAGAACTGCACACAATACTTTAAGTGAGGTCTTGTCTGCATAGCACAGTGCTCAATGTGGCAGCCTTATTGTGGAATAAGAGTATCCAAATGCAGCACCAAGCAGCCTGATTAAGCATCAGGGCTACCTGTAATTTGTAAAGTCCCCAGCAGTGTTCTTTGAGTCCTTGTAAATCCACAGTATGGGGCCAGGAGGAAAAAAAAAGCCTAGGAAACCATGTGATCCCATGGTCCCCATGGGCTACGCAGATCACTGAAAAGAGTCGCAGTCCAAAGAGCTGAGAACACAGCAGGAACCCTGGGGAGCTGGGTCTCCCTGCTCTCTGTGAGGACTCAGAGGAAGCTGTCAAGCAAGAGACCTTCAAACAGCTTTGCTGTTCAGCTGTTATGTTTTGAAGCGAAGAGTTACTCTGGCTCTTTGCCAAAGCCATGCTCCCTCTCTTCTTCCCTCCCGCCCTCCTTCTGGTGTAGTCTGCCAGCCTGTCTATGCAAATGGTACAGCATCAGTGCTGGAACAGGACCTGAAAAGAATGAGGTGGTATAGGAAGAAAGCAAAGAGGAAGGAAGGAGGATTTGGAAAGAAATAGAGAAGATGGAGAAATAGAAGAAGGCACTGGAAGGACATCTGAAAAACAGAAGATTGTCAATCTTGAAGAACATAGACACCTGAAAGAAGCAGGAAGAAGACAAGTGGTAATTATAGAAGTGAGAGAAAGGGGAATCTGAGGTACCTAAGGAAAGAAAATAAGAGAGCAGGAGAAATAAGCTGAAAGTAAGAGGAAAGAAAGGGAAGTCAGCTGGAAAACAGTGGGGGAAAAGAGTTGAAGTGGAAAATGTGAAGATGCAGAGAAAAATACTGATACAAGAGAAAAGTTGGTAATTGTGTTGGGGTTGTTTGGAGCTATTTGAGGAAAGAAAGAGAAGAAAGAAAGTGTCATAGCACAGATGCAAGGTTGTGGCTCTGGAGAGGATTAAAAAAACGCCCAGATGGCAAGAGAAAGGACGAGACCACTCTGCAGGAAGGCATGAGGAGAGGGGATAATAGAGAAAGAGATAGCAAAAGAGAACATGAGAGATTGAATGAAAATGAGTAATGAGAAATATGGAAAACATCAGTCATTGGAGTAAATACTGGTCAGTTCTGTTTATCATACCTTAGTCATCATTGTAGTCTGTGCTTAGGCAAAGCTGTCAGAAATGGGATTTATTTCTTTTTGATCTTTAATTGTCTTTTTCAATATTGTCAATCTTTTCTTTCAGGTTTCTTACAGTGAGAATCTGCTGTGCCTCTGGTTGTTTCTGGCTGTAAACCATTTCTTTAGAACAAAATATTTATTATTTTCTAATTGTAGGAGAAGAAGTTCAATTAAAAAAACAAACAAATAAACACATTTTCAAGAAGAATACCATCACTAGTACTTATTATTTAATTGCACTATTTAGGGTGGAGAAAGTGCTGAATGTATTATCTCCACTCACGGATGACAATAAAATCTGCATGTGGCTTACAGAAGCAATACAAACACTAGTAGTTCTAAACTGTTCAGGAATTGAACACTTTAAACAAAAAAGACTGTGATTGGGATCTAATTTACATGCATAAATATGTGTTTTGAAATGTACTTTTTCTTTTTGCTGACAAAAGCCTAGGTGGCACTGGAGCTACTTTTTGGGTTCTGCCAAGCTTGTACTGGAAAAGACTAATCTGATGGAATTTGACACTTTTACAAAAAAGGAATTAAATTTAAGACAAGTAGGAAAATTGAAACTCAGCAGGGATCTGGACAATAATTACCCAAGTGCTTAGATTCAGGTTGTCATGTTTAATCTTGCTGAGAAGAGCCTGAATGCAAGTGCATGGTGGAGTTCAAAGTGAGTCTCTCAATTGTGCTAATACACCTGGTAGCAAAGCTGCACATATTTATGGGGACAGAATAGCTCAAAAAGCATGTGGGATAGGATCCCTACACACCAAGGTGAATCTACAGGGAGAGGACCTGAAATATTCCAACACTGATGATTTCAAGAAAGCAGTTGAAATGTTCTAGATACTAGTGTCTGATGAAGTCTAACCTTGTATTGCTTCTGGATGAAACATCTACAGGCTCTATCCCATGTGCTTTCCAAGTAGAAACTTCTGCTAGTTAAGAATCTTTGCCCTATCTTTCTGTTACTTAGAGCAGATGTCCTAAAATTACATGACTTCCTTAGGGAAACGTACCCTGCGAGTCCCTAGTGGCTAGTAAAAACAAATTACGATTACACATAATCCCTGCAAGCCAAGGTTAAAAGACCCTTTTATATTCCATGATGAACAAGGTAATAGTTGTCCCAGATGGGTGAAGCTTTGATAAATAGCATGAAACAGAACTAGGGTACAAAAATAGTTTCCTCATTCTTGATTCAAATACGATTATTTTCTACCTTCTTTGCATCCTTGGAAACCACTGTGTCAGCTTGTTTAGTATCAAATCAAATTCTGCTCAGAATTAATAACTGGCTGCCTTTTGGCAGCTTGCCTTCTGCATCTGATTGACTCTTTCACTCTGCAAATATATTTTCAGACCTGCTATTGATGACAAGAGGTTTGCATGATAAATCAAGGCCGTACTCCTCAGATGTAAGGAAACTAATCAAAGAGACAAAATGTGCAATAAAGGCAACTTTTGTTGAGTGCAGATATTGATTTTGGGAATTTACTCTAGTGGTATTTGTGATTACTTTTAACTGAAATATTTCCTGCTTCTCAGCAGCTTGTTTTCCTGGTACTTCCTTGTTGTTCAATGTGCCTCTGAATTTCCACATCCAGACATTTCCCCAGCAGCATGGGGAAGGGACTTCCAGTTCTTCTAGATGTCTGAAGCTGTCTTATCTTGTGACAGTTTCATTTTTGAACACTCTATGAGCTGCCATGGAATGAGAGATCAGAAAGCCTCAGCAACAAAGCAAAGCTCTGTGATGACCCAGATCTGCTTCTGTGATAGTCAGTGGCAAACGAAACTGTTCGTGTCCAGTCTGAGAAAATGATGCTGCTTCACTGATTACATGCTGGCACATTCATCACATAATCAGCTATATATATTAACAATATAGTTGATTACAAGATATGAGAAAATACCACTTACAAATTCTTCATTCATTTTTAAGCTTAATTACTTCCTGAAGTCAGAAGTGGCTAACTTATTAATGGTCAACATCTCGATGTCTGGATGGAGATCAGTGATGAGTGGTGTCCCTCAGGGGTCCATATTTGGTGTTTAATGCCTTCATAAATTACATAGACAGTGGATTGAGTTCACCCTCAGCAAATGTGCAGATGTCACCAAGTTGAGTAGTGCAGTTGGCATGCCTGAGGAATGGGATGCCTCCTGGACAAGCTTGAGAAGTGGGCCCATGTGGACCTCATGAGGTTCAACAAGGCAAGTGAAAGGTATGCACATGGGTCAGGGCAAACCCTGGTACCAATACAGGCCGGGAGATGAAGAGATTGAGAGCAGCCCTGCAGAGAAGGACTTGGAGGTACTGGTGAATGAAAAAACTGGACGTGAATCAGCAATGTGCGCTTGCAGCTTAGAAAGCTAAGTTTCCTTTCCTGGAAACATTCCAGGTCAGGTTGGATGGAGCTCTGAGCAACCTGATCTAGTTGAAGGTGTCCCTGTTCATTGCAGGGGTTTGATCTACATGACTTTTAAAGGCCTCTTGTAACCCAAACTATTCTGTGATTCAGTGACTCCATGAACTTGTTTACCTGTGAATATGTTGGCAGGTGTGCATTTACTAGATGCTGCACAATCATGATCAATTTTGGTGATTTGCAAAGCAATTCCTATACAAACACACACATCAAAGCTGCCCAGGAATGTGAGTTTAGGAAGCATATGCTGAGACCTTCAAACCCCAAATCCCCAAAGTAATTACATTTGTAGTAAGAGATATATAATTTTTCCCTGCCCTTATAGCAATGGAGCCAGTAGGAGACAGATACATCTTTTAATCGCTTTATTCCATCAGGTAGGTGTTCTTCTTTCAGCCCTTTCTTCACCTGAGCTCATCCACTAACCAAGACAATCCCTTTGTTTTCACCTGAGCAGAGTTCAGTGAAAGTTCATGTCACTTCCTTCATCCTAGGATTACTTCAGCAGCACTCTCTGCGACAGTGCCTGGTTTTGCCTGTTAAGGGCTTTCCAGAGGGTAGGTTCAGAGAGTGCAGAGGAGCTGGAATGGAATCATCTAGCATCCAGACGATAAATGTTCCCTGTCTACCCTCTGGTAAAGCACACAGAGAAAACATCTTTTGTTCTTGAGTCCTTGGACTTCTGCACAACCATGGCATTAAACTGCGGCATTCAGTAAGACTTTCAGTGCTACTGAGCTGTCTTTAAGCCTGAGTTCCACACTGGGTCTGTGAGGCTATAGACCTTATGATCCCGGGCCTGGCCACAACCAGCTTCAGGTAGAGAACCCTATTGGCTGATTTGCAGAAATGTCTACCAATCAACTCGGCCACGTGAATCTATGATGACTTTTCTCTAACAGCAATGTTTTTCTCATGTAACAAGGCTGAATGTACCCCCATTTGCAACATGGAGCAACACCTTGTAGGACAAGATAGTATGCATAAGCAGTGATTGCAATGGGCCTTGATGGAGGTGAGATTGAGAAAGGAAGACCAAACTGGCTAAAAGAAGACTAACTGTTGAATTGCTGTCAGTAATGCTAGAAAAGAGATAATCTGACTAAAGTTTCTCAGTGAGAAGCACTTCCTGAACCAATGAATATAGGTACAGAAGGGTTTTCAGCTGCATTTTTGGGAAACTGAGAAGTAAAACTTCTAAGAGATATGAGTGATGATATTATTTGCACTCATGTTGAGAAGCAGCACTAGCCCGTTTCCTCTGCTCCCTGTGTGTGCTCTCTCTTCCAATAGCGAGGAAAACTCTGATGTAGAGAATGGGCTGTTCTGGCCTTCACTGTATCCCAGAAGCCTTCCTACTGACGTTGGAAGTTATTTCCACTAAAAACATAGCTGAGATCAACAATAGGCATTTTAAAAGCTTCCATACAATTAGAGAGATTCATTTAGAGACATTTGTCTTAAATTGACCAAATACTATTTGGACCGAAATGACTATTGGTTTTATCTCTAAATGCTATTTTCCCAAAAGAATCTTTCACATTTTCTTACTAGAACAGACCCTCATTTTTGTACCTTCTTGATTCCCCTCAGTTGGATGAGAAAACTTCATTTTGGTGAAAAGCTAAATTTTGGTTGGGGTTTCGTACTAACAGCAACACAAAGGAATGTCAGCAGGACGGGTAAGAGTAATGGATGGGAACCTAGCTGGGAGTTGATTCCCTCTCATGACTGAGAGACATAATAATGTACGGGGGTTTTGTCAAAGTGTATTCAGTAGAGTTTATATGTTTATGTTTATCACGACTGTTTGTCAGAAAGAGGTAGGAAAACAGAGCCGTGCAGCTGTTCTGTGACCTTCATACTTGGCCGTTTCGGGCGCATGGCCAACGCTGTCGGCATGGACAGCAGTGAGATTATGAGAAACTACATGGCCCCACAAACAAACAATTAGAGATCAGGCATAAAGCTGGTTGTTTTTCTAGGGGTATAAAAGCAGGACGCTCTTGTGGCCAAGGGGGAAGCCTCACCCATGGGTGAATGCATTGCGTAAGAACTTTTCCCAAATACCTGAGACTCCTGGCATTGACTGCTGTAAGGCTTCCCAGCTTCAAGTGTCGGGCTGGATGATGATTCAGTGGTATTTGGTGATTATTTCTTCTTGGTCTCTGCTCTCTTTATGCAGTAATGATTTGATGCATTGCTAATTTTCCTCTGCATTTTACTTACATATATCTGATTTGCTTTACTGTACTTATTTACTATATATAGAGAGATATATACCTGATTCATATTAGTGTGCTTGTTTGCTTTAGTGTGTTTATCCACTTTAGTATGCTCGTTTAATAAATTGCGCATATCATACAGCTAGCCTGTGGTCATTTTGTTGTGTACCCTGCCTGTCTGCAGAACAGTGGTTTTACCTGAAAACAGACTCTGAGTCTCAAACAGTTAAAAATCACCAAATAAGAGTGAATTCAAGCGAGACTGTGGTTATACCCTGTAGTTATCACCTTGGTGACTCTTTCCAAGAGAATGGCCAATTTTTCAGTGAGTATTGAGGCTGAATCACTTTCTGTGCCCTAGAGTGAGTAATCCTACCAGGTCAGGAGGATGTGCAGGATTTAATATCCTGCTTTATGACCTCAGTGTTGCTTCTATTTATTAAAAGTTCTGGCTTACACTCTTCATATATGTTTCTCCTTTTTTGTTCAGGCCTTGTGGTGACACTATACTGGGAAGAAAAGAGCTATACAGCAGGAACATCATAACTAAAGGAAGATAAAAGTGAAAGGTTCTGGTGAAACACATACTTTCTGCAAATAACATGTATCTGTGAAGTTTCGGGTGCCCTGAGATGCCTGGAGCTCATTTGCCACTAATTATGTTTCTATTTCAAATGGGCCGAATATAAATCCATTGTCAAAGAAAAGACTCTGTTTAAGTATAGCAGAAAAGACTCTGTTTAAGTATAGCCCTGTGTCCTGGGTTCAGCTGTAACAGTTATTTTTCTCCTTCTTGGTAGCTGATGAAGTGCTGTGTTTTGGCTTTACTCTGAGAACAATGCTGATAACTCTCACCTTGTTATTTCCCTTATCATTATTATAGTAGAAATGTTTTTGTATTATAATTTATTTATTAAACTGTTCTTATCTCAACCCATAGGGTTTACATTCTTCCAATTCTCCTTACCATCCCACCAGGAGCAGGAGGGAAGAAGGGGGGAAGTGAGCAAGCGGCTGCATGGTGCTGAGTTTCCAGCTGAGCTTAAACCACAACACCCTGTAGGTGTGGTTTTGCTTTTTCTCATCAGAACTTTTTCTAAGTATTAATTAAGAATGTCGAAAGAAAGAGGCTACTCAAGAATCCTGTGGCCACCTTGTATGGGTAAACACACAGCACTTGCATGTTTGTCTTCAAATGAGTAATAGCATCCTGTGCTTGAACAGCAACAACATGTTCTGTTTTCGTGGCAAATATTCATCTTGACAGCCAGGCCTGAGAAAACACTATGTCTACCTGCCAGTTTCAGCAGTAACTGTCTTTGACGATTTTGGATTCCCTACTGTCAGGGGTATTGCTACCCTGATCTCCCTATGGAAGAGAGGCACTGGTGTCCATTTCTTCTGAGGCTTGGCACCTCATAATGCCTGCCAGTCTTTGGGCTGACCTTTACTGGTGAAATTCTCATTGTGCTTTCTGTGCACAGATTGTTTTGTAGGCATTCACTGGTTTTGAGAAAGTAATACAGTGCAAGACCATATGATTTCTAGAGTTCACAAGTTTGTCAAGACCTCACATGGAAGAAAACAAGGTTGTCTTGATGGGGAAAAATGTTGAGACACAATTGTAACCCAGATTAGAGTAAGAGAGTGTTTTAAAAGGAGGATTTCTGTTTATTTGACTTTCTCAGTGTGACTGGATGTCTCAGCTGACAAGCCTGAGGAGTGACTGAGCACCACTGGCCTCCTGATTACCTTCTCTCAGAGCTGACCTTCAGCTTCATCTTGGGAGCTGTGACCACTGCCTGTCCCAAGGAACCTTCGGAGAACTCTGTTCTTTTCTCTCTTTTCCATAAAGGCAGAACCAGGTCTGGGTGCTTTTTTTTTTTTTTAATTTTGTTTTCCCATTCCCTTGTTTCAAAAAACAGTTTTTCCTGATTCAAAACTTTCTTTGTTACACTTATTCAAGAGAAACATGGATTTAAGCTCACAAAGGGTTTTACACACTGCAGCTTCAAAAATTGTATGTTCATACTTTAAACAAAGCTGTTCCCTTAATGCAGAAAGGTCTTTGTGCTGATCCAGCACTTTCAAAATGATAATGGTGTATAAGGAAATATGTAACCTAAAAACATAGATTATAAGACAGTATGTATCATAAAAATTTCTCATTGGACATGAATCATGCCAAGCATGGTGTCTCTAATTTACTTTCAGCTTTCTCTAAGTCACACAGAACAGTAACAGCAGCTTTAGAAACCAGAGCACTCTGCTCGTTACACCAGCTTTTTGAAATCCTAGGTGCTCACAGTATGGCATGACTTCATTTGGGGAACTCCCTCCGTCGTTCCTGATAACGTAATAAGCTTTCTTTTCACTTTATGTCAGAAGCAGATTCCTTTTTATAAAACCCAGTCAATTAAACAGAAAGCAACAAAGATGCCTGAGCAAAAAACTACCCACAGAACCACAAGTATTTTCCTTTCTATAGAGGCTTGAAGACAATTAAATAGGGAATTACCTACTGCAGTGACTTGTCATTAGGCATTACAGTATTTAGAACTTCCTTAAGACAGTACGAAACTGTATATTTGATATGTCAATAAAAGCACTGAGGCAGCTATAAAATGGCTTCACTACAAAGGTGCTCTGAAAAGGCCGGTTGCTGTTTTCCCAGAGAGCCCCTTTCTCTAATGCATAAACTAAACAAATTATTTTTTGGGAATGTGAAGCAAAATCTTTTAGTTTTTGAAGAAAATTGAAAGATGACAAAGGTCAGCTTTGCTGTTGTGATGCACACCCACAGAAATCAGTGGGATGATTTCCATAGACCTTGAGTTTTGAAATGGAGGCTTGCGCAGAGCTCATGTTGCGTCCATTCACAGTGATTGTCATGTCATGCTCTGTGCACAAAATGCCCCTGATATTACGCAACAAGGAAGTGTGCTTAGAAATGCAAAGGTACAGTTTGCAGAGAACTACAAAGGACCACTCCACCTGATCAAAGATTTTGAACCCGCACCCATCTTAGCCTCATGATGGAGTTAATTTGCAACCATTTGATCAAGCACCCGAACCACATGCCAAGTAAATTTCCTGCGTGGCCAGGTATAGAACTGTGTACATGAAGCATATCAGAAATGTGGACATACTTACACTTGTTTCTGCTAGCATGGCGCATTTGCTTTGGGTTGGAATCAGCCACTGCTCCGTGGTTTCAACTGTTTATAAACAACGTAATTAAGTAGTAGCTTTAACTTGAATGGTTCAAAGATTTTGAAAACTTTGGGTTTAGTGATAGAAATGAGTTTGCATCTTTTCTGACTTATTTTGTCTGAGGTATCTGTATGCAAAGTATTTTTCTTTTCAGTTACTGAGTATTTTGATAGTAACACACTATCAGTCTCAGCACTCTGAGGATTTGAAATGTTCAATAACCTTTGACATGTTATTATGATCAGTTTGTGGATCTAGCTATTGACATCAGTGGTGCTAGTCCTGATTCACCTTGCTTTGAGAAGGAGCGTGAATGCATTGTCAAATATCAGTCTTCAGTAAGTGAAATAAAGAAACGAGGTGAAACTCAGAAATTTTGTATGCTGATCTTTTCTAACTATTTAGAAATACAGAAGAATAAAGGAGGGTAAAATAACACAGTGAGTAAAGCAAATCCTGGCGTTTCCCAAAGTGCAAACACTGTTTAGGTGGCATCTATTCTGTCCTTCATTTCTGTAGCTGGAAGCATAGGCTTGCATAGTTGATTTCACTGGACTTAGTCTCTAGGCTCTTGTTTATCTGCAAAGCTGTACCATATTAAGCCAAAGATCTGTCTGGCAAACTATCTCAGCCCTGGAAGCAAGAAATAGCAAATGCTTAGGAAAAATAAGGAAAGTAGCAGACGTTAAAGAGTGCTGGCCTTTTTGTACAGTCCAAACTTACTGCAATCTGTAGTTTAGGTGTTTCCTGGGTCAGAGGGTTTATCAAATGTTAGGTACGTACTAGCTCCTGACTGACTTTTTGCATAAATATATTTGATCACTCTTTGAATCAATCTGTAATTTTGGTTTCCTGTGGCAATGAGGCCCACAGCTCAATAACGCATGTTCACCTGGAGTACTGCATCTAGTTGTGGAGTCATCAGCACAAGAAAGACATGAATCTTTTGAAGTGGGTCCAGAGGAGAGATAGAACACTTCTATGAGGAAAGGCGGAGAGTTGGGGCTGTTCAGCCAGGAGAAGAGAAGGCTCTGGGAAGACCCTTATTGCAGCCTTGTGGAAGAGAACCTAGGGGTGCTGACTGATGGAGCTGAACATGAGCCAGCTTGTGCCCAGGCAGTCGAGAATGTCAACAGCATCCTGGCCTGTATCATCAGTAGCGTGGCCAGCAGGGCCAGGGCAGTGATCATCCCCCGGTACTGAGCGCTGGTGAAGCCACACCTCAAATCCTGTGTTCAGTTCTGGGCTTCTCACTGCAAGAGAGACATTGAGGTGCTGGAGTGGGTCCAGAGAAGGCCAATGGAGCTGGTGAAGGGTCTGGAGCACAAGTCTGATGAGGAACAGCTGAGGGAACTGACAAGAGGTGTTTAGTCTGGAGAAGAGAAAGCTCAGCAGGGACCTTGTCACTCTCTACAGCTACCTGAAAGACGGTTGTAGTGAGATGGGGGTTGGTCTCTCTTTCCAGGTAACAAGTGACAGGACGAGGTAGTGGCCTCAAGCTGCTCCAGGGGAGGCTTAGATTGGATATTAGGAACAATTTCTTCGCAGAGTGGGTGCACAGGCAATGGAACAGGCTCTCCAGGGATGTGGTGGAGTCACCGTCCCTGGAAGTGTTCAGAAACTGTATAGATGAGGCCCTCCATGACATGGTCTAGTGGTGGTCTTGGCAGGGCTGTGGTAGTGGTTGCACTTGATGATCTTAAAGGTCTTCTGCAATCTAGTTGTTCTGTGATCCTAAGATTCAGTACTTCAAGGGGACTGGTAAAGAAGATGGGAACAGACTTCTTAGTAGGGCCTATAGTGATAGAACAAGGGGTTATGGTTTTAAACTGAAAGAGGATAGATTCAGATTAGATATACGGAAGAAATTTTTTACAATGAGGGCGATGAAACACTGGAGCAGGCTGCCCAGAGAAGCTGTGGTTGCCCCATCCCTGGAAATATTCAAGGTCATGTTGGATCAGGCTCTGAGCATCCTGGTCTAGTTAAAGATGTCCCTACTTACTGCAGCATGGTTGGACTAGATGACCTTTAAACATCTCTTCCAACGCAAACCATTCTATGATTCAGCAGCAGTTACCAAACTAGTTGCAACTGGCTGTAGGCTAACAGAAGAGGCTTGGGTGGGCGGGCTTGCAGATTTGGAGTCATGCTAGATATACATTTTTAGCAGATTGACAGACTTCTGAATTGCATCCATTTGGTTATTCATGTCAGTAATTTTGTGGGTGTGAGAACAGGTCCAGAGCAACTGCTTGCAGGTGTGAGAAGAGAGGGGAACTTTCCAATGTGTGCAAAATGGGCCACAGGCCCAATGTGATATATCTCAGTGAGTCTGGGACTGTGATTGTGAGTATTAGAGAAAGAAATTAAAAGCCCTTTTTACTTCAAAGATGTTAAGTAGAGATCACTGAGGAGTAAATATTTTGACAAATGTTGTTTAGAATGAGTTTTGTTTGTATAGATAAAGTGTAGTAATTTATAAATATATGATAAAATCAGTTCACTTTATTTTGCAATCCCAGTGACAAGCTTTCTTCTCTTTGCACTAATTCCCTGGTAAAGAGATAAAAGTTTTCATTACAAGTCAGCTATTTGACCAACAAAGGTAAGGGTGAGTGTTGTTCAGGAAATGGCTTCTGAGCTCATTTTCTTTCTGCTGTCTGTCAGTCATTGTAATTCTTTACTATGAATTAATGCCAAATAATCTCTTCAAATTTTACAAGCTTCTTTTTTAGGATGAACAGTGACTGAATTTACTGACACCCCTTAGCATCTGGGACAGAAGGAGCACTTGTAGAGTAGATAATGGAGCTCTATATATTGTAAAAAGTTATTGCCTTTCTTTACTACCACAGCATTATCCAATTGAAGTACTCTTTGCAAAACAGTTTATTTAACAGGGCTCATACAAGCTACATGTTTAGCTAAAATGTCAGATAGCTACTTTTGTACTAATGCAATCAGGCGGCTTATCCAGTGACTTTGAGACACTGTCTTCCTGTTTCCTCACATAAAATATTTATATTCTATATAAATATAGTGCTGCTTAATTGACCTTTCAGCGTCTATTATTATAATATACTGTAACCATTATCTTTTATTTGTTTATTGCAGTGTTCAGATATTTTTATCACTCATAATTCAGTCATTGAAAAGTAGAGTACACTTAGAATTATTATTTATTTTTCATTTTGATAAGTTTGTTGTACTTAGAGATTACACAAAAACCTATGATGAAAAGTTCTGGTCTCTGAAATAGAATAGTTGGTCACCTTGGGACCGAAAAGTGGTCTGATTTTATAGAAACAGCTAACAGATTGCAGCATCCTCTCCATGTTCCGAGATTTATCTAAATTTGTTCTACTCTGTGTGGTGGTGCCTTCATGTGAAGCTGCCTCTTAGTGGGGGAAGGAAATGAATGTGAAGTTTCTGTCTAACAAGTTTTACCCCAAAAAGAAATCACATATTACTATTTTTAGATAAATTTCATCTGGCATGTTGTTCTTCTAATGCTTATGGGCCATACAACTGATCCTGACAAGAAAATATTTCTGCTTCTCAGTGGATCTAAATTTCATACTCTGTGGATGTGCATGTACTGTATTTTGTTTAATCAAAAGTGATATATAAAATCTGGAGTCAGACCTGGTTCTGAAATTGAAAGAGTCCCTAAAAGAAACATTCGAGATAATTCAGATTCAGTGATTCAGCTTCAGATTTTCATGGTTGTACTCGAACAGACAGCTGAGCCCTGCGCAACTCTCACTCACTTTACCTGTGGAATAGAGGAGAGAATCAGAAGGCTAAAAGTGAGAAAACTCATGGGCTGAGATAAAGGCAGTTTAACAGGTAAAGCAAAAGCTGCATGCACAAGCAAAGCAAAACAAGGAATTCATTCAATCCTTCCCATTGGCAGGCAGGTGTTCAGCCATCTCCAGGAAAGCAGGGCATCATCACACATAACAGTTACTTGGGAAAACAAACACCCGTCACTCCAAATGTCCCCCCTTCCTTCATTCCCCAGTTTTATGTGCTCAGCATGATGTCATATTGAATGGAATAACCCTGACAGCTGTCCCAGCTGTGTCCCCTCCCAAGTTCTTGTGCCCCTACCCAGCCTACTTACTGATGGGGTGCAGTGGGAGGCAGTGAATTCCTTGGTTCTGTGTAAGCACTGCTCAGCTGTAATAAGAAATTCCCTGTATTATCAACACAATTTTCAGCACAGATCCAAAACATGGCCCCATACCAGCTACATACTAACTTTATCTCAGCCAAAACCAGCGTACAAATCTGTTTCAACCTCGGGACACTGTCTTTGATTGGGATAAAACAACATTCTCTTACTACTATAACTAATGACATTTTTTTCTAAATTCAGATGTCTTATTCATTCTCCGTAGTCCTTTTTACTGTGTTTGTAGGAACAGTGTTATCTTTAATAGATCATGTTTTTGCAGCTGCTCAGAGAAGCAATCTACAGAAAAGTTGTATGTTTCAAATGATGGCATTTTTATCAGAGCATAATCTTTCTGCACAGGCTTTTGCATTTTAAAAACAAATCAATAACTATGATTTCAGCATGTTTATCATTTCAGCCCTGCCTGGGAACATTTTCTTAGCATCTGGGTTTGATCTTCTAGGTGTGTCCAATTCTTATAAAGCCACAGCTGTGTGAATTAGATTTCCTAGGAAAGTCTGCCATATCTCAGGATTTCACTGGATTACAAATCCTGCCTCATTTCTCATTTCTTTGAATTGTTCTGAAGCCCAGAGCATTTTTATAATTTAATTATGGGTTTCACAGAGGAATGTAAAGCAACACTTCTACAACCTCAAAGGCCAAACTTTTTCCCCTTCAGATTTCTACAGAAGAACAAAGTTCAAAGTTTGCTTCACTATTTAAGCCCTGGAGCATTTTTATAGATTGCATTAGCAAAAAAGGGACTTCTGTTTTGCATATAAAGTGCTAGTCTTACCATTTGGTACTTGCATATGGTTATTAAAGTGAAAGACAGCATTGCAAACCCTATGCTTTGTCATCATTTCAGGTTTTATTTAGGTTTTATTTGGGTATAGGAAAGATGCCTTACAGGAATCTACTTTTCTCAGAAATTGCCATTTCCAGCTGTGCTTTTAATGACTTAAACTTGGATCCCATTTTGATAATGAGCTGCCATTTTTAGATTAGATCAATATGCATACAGCCACTACTGCTTTGTACACAAGCAGACACCTGTCTGCAGTACATGGGTATTGACTATTTGATGCATTTTTATTTTAGTAAGGTTTCAGTATGAAACACCCAATATTAATTTTCAGAACAAAACCAGGTAATTTCATCTAGCCTGATAGACCTCCCATCACAAGGAGTAGTATGAGGATCCTTTGTTTAAATGATTCAAAGTAAGCCCTCAACACCACTCTCGGAAATGCAGAGATTTTTTCTATCCATCCCCATGGTATGAATGGTAACAGAGGAAGTCTGGCTGTTGAAATTTATCCATGAAGCTTTTCAACCAAAATTAAAGCATACAGGGTTGGCATGAAATTGAGTGAGGGACAGAGGATGTGGGGGTGGCTCTTTTTCTGGGACACTTGTCTGCAGAATTAGATATGTTCCTCTCCTCTGTAATCAAATCTTTCCTTATGTTTTTGGCTCTTTCTCAGAGAAAGAGATTCTCCCCACCAGTGTCAGAGGAGGACTCTTACTGTGCTCCTGGGCTTCTGCTGGTGCCTTGGTGTCCATCTCAGCCAGAATCACCACCTGGTTGGGCAGTTCAACCCAGCTGAGTCGCTTCTGCAAACGAGATATTTAGTCAAGGATTATTAGTGACATGGTGGAAGGTGCAGCACCTCAGTCCAAGGCCAGAAATCACTCATGCAGACTTTGCCCCCTGTTCTTGAGATCACCTTTCCCCCAAGCAGCCAGATATTCAAGCTTTCCCACTATCAAGGTGTGGCAACAATGCTCTGTTTGGCTTCACTGACGCTTGTGTCTGCAAGCCAGTAGAATTTCATCTGCAGTTAATGAAATCAAGTTTAATGTGGCAGAATGTATTAAACTGAGAAGTGGGAGAGCTGGGGTCTCTGTAGGATGTGGAATAAAATAATCGATAGTAACAGTTCTTCATTTTCTCGCAGTTGTGGTGCTTCTGAGTACATACATCCATAAAAGATTCTGAGGAGATTTTAGCAGGTGCTTATAGTTTATACAACAACAGTGGCTGTTGAATCATCTCATGCAGCCAAGCACTTTGTCAAATGAAGAGTGTCACCTACTCAGGAGCTAGGTGAGTGAGGGAGCAGTGTTTAGCCTGGTGGAAGGAGTGCTGTGCTGGGGTGCTTGTGAGCTGCTTGCAAGCTGCTGTGGTGCCCTTCGTTTTGCTGGGACAAAGTTGTGGTAGGGTTGAGGCAAGAGGACTTGGGAAGTAAGCCTCATGTCTTAGCTGCTTATCCAGTGTAGTCCTGCACTGCGATGGGAACTGCTGTCTGTTGTCTGTGAATCCTTCCAAAAGGACCCCGAATCCCTTTCCAGCTCTCTAGATAACGTAGCAAGTCCCTTGAGGTTCTGGGCCATTTGAAATTTTGTGACACAAAGACCACACCTGGCCTGTGAGATCATTAGTAGCATGTCACTCATACCAAAGCTGAGAAAAGCACTTTAATATCCTGCTCAGAGCATCACCCAGGCAATAGTTCTCTTTGTGCGTATGGATGAGCTGATGCATCAGGCCTTTGTAAGGAGCAGCTTGTACCTCCTTTGTGAATTTGTGCCAAGGCCCACAGTTATAAAGACACCTGAATATAATGAGGCTTCTGTACAAGACGCATTCTGTCTAGAGAAGGCATTGCATTATCCTCCTGATTCCTTTTGTCCTTGGGTGGAAGGGGAGCTGTTCATCCAGCTGACTGTGTTGTCATACAGTTTTCCAATGAAATGCATTCAGAGTACATAACAGCATTTTAGTCTTCTAAAGCTGTGTTTCATTCTGTAAGAAATGAAGACTTCTCATAGTAAGAACTATGAGAAGACAACCAGTTGTGCAGAGATGGAGCTCCAGGCACTCCAGTAAAAATGCATCAATTTGACCTGAACTGTGAAGGTTTACACTGCAACAAAGGGTAAAAGATTACATCAGCTGGGCTGCCATTGACATCCAAGAGGAAGCTGACCTCACCTTTGAGCTTATACTTCTGAAATCCATATTATTCTCCAATCCACAGTTCCTACAAAAAAAAAAAAAAAACCCTTTGGGCATCAAACCAGCAGCATGGATAATTCATGAGTTCTTCCAAAGCATACCAAACAGATGAGGAAAGGACCAACCATGTCCTTCATCATGTCCATGATAAAATTCACTGATCAGTTAAGATGGCTTGTGCATGTATCCTAGCTGCACTGGTTCTTCTGGACTTCTCCAATCAGTGGACTTGCAGAAGAGATTAACTCACCCAGCCATTTCTTGCGCAGCTCTAACCACTACCATTTGAGAGCTGCAAAAGAAAAACAAACACAAATTATAATTCAGATGCTGGCAACCCAATAGCGACCGTTACTTCAACTGTAGAGGAATAATACCCAATATAGAATTTTTAATGAGGTTGGATAAGGGAGAAAAAGGAACATGAGTAATGCTAGATACTTCAAGATACTTTGCAAACTTTTAAGCATTATGATTTGCTTTGATTGCAGCAGGAGTCATGCAGCTAAATTTTTGCAAAATGCTTTCTAAAGTTACCCTACTGGATTTCGCCTTAGTCTTTTGTGGCCTTTCTGACATTTGCTGGCACTTGTCCTAAACTTTATTTCTACAGCAAGCTTCTGTGGTCTGAAATACTTCCATCACCAAAAGAAGTGTGTGCTTCTTTTTCTGGAGATTTTTTCTGGAAATCTAGGGACTTTCATCATCTTTGAGTTTATCCTGTAGTGATTAATATCCCGGTAAAAACCTTCTTTGATTGACTTTTTCTAACATTGTTGGATCTTTCAGCTGTTCAGATCATGTCCTCCAAAACCAGGAGATGTTTCCAGCTTCACTTTGTCTTATAGAAAGCAGATCAGCATCCCATAGAGCTGTTGATAGTGCAAGTCAGGAATCACTACAAAAAAAAAAAACGTAGGAAAGGAAACCAGGCTGCGTTAGTTAGACACTGAGGACTTAAAACATGGTGGATGATGCTAGAAGCAGGAGAAGAGCAAGCTACCATTTAATATGAAATATAAATTACATTTATTTCAAGAGCAGAGGATCCCATAGTCCCAATCAGAGCCACAAGAAATTCTGCAATCATCTCTTTAGTACCGACAGCCTAAGAGATGAAAGGGATGCAGGAAGGACGTAGAGGCATTGCACCTGGGGTTTTGTTTGGGTTTGGGTTTTTTTTCCTTCTTGTTTTGGTAATTATTATACCAACTAAGATATGTAGTTACTACTTAGATCTTGTACTAATGTTAATAATCTATATAAAAAAAGGAAAAGTCTAATGCCAATGCTCTTTCACTACTTTGTCTTCTGTCTGAAAAGTAAAACCTCATTTAAGTCCCATGATTTTTTCAGAGAAACTCCCCAGTATAACTCTTAGTTACCTAAATAGATAAAGCCATCCTTTATCTGGTAGGTATAAACGTCAGTGCTCACATGCCTGGATTAGCACTTCCTAGTGACATGGACATTATAGTAATAATCTTAGAGACATCCTGACAGCTCTAGAGTAACTGTTAATCTCTTAGCTCTTTATATTTTGCTGAAATAAATTCTGCTAATAAGCAAATGATGTAAGAGGACACAGGTCATAGCAATCTGGTTTGGCAATAGATGTAGCCAGCTAATTAGAGAAACAAGTTAATAATGTTGGTTTTTAGCAGTCTGGGGGAAGAGTGGAAAATGAATAGTGACATTTAAAGTACTTTGATTTGTAGGCAACAGATCGGAGAAGGGGATGAAACCACATTGTTTAAAATTGCTTGACTGCAATCAGAGTTTCTTAATGTTCCTCTGAAGTAAAATAAATTTTAAAAAATCAGGGTAAAGTAGATATCCATTTCACTTTAGAAAATGAGGTACATCTTGTGCTCAGAGCAACTGAAGAGTTAGGGAAGTCCCCAGTTCAACAGAGGGAGGGTTAACTAGACCTTAAGGAGTGGCCAATTGCCTGTCAAGCGTCATGAAATAAAGACACTATCAGTATGTTCCAACAGAAACAAATACCTCTGCAACTGAGTGGATTGTCTTGTTTGCTTTATTACCACATCCTAAGAAGCATTTAAGTGTCTAAATCCCAAGTGACTCTCAGTTTAGGATACTAAACAGGAGGTAGACACCTGCCAAGTTTCAGATCTGGGTTCACTGTGATTTATCCACACTCACTTCCAATATTTATTTCATACAGAGAATGGATGTGGAAAAGAGAAGCTACCTATACTGTACATGTATATGTGTGTTCAGTCCACTTCAGGCCTTAGTTGAGGCAATTACATCTTTCTGTCTATTATATTTCTGCACCTAAGCTTCTATTCTTAAGACCAAACTTCACAGCATCAGTAAATAATTTTAGTGAGGCAGGTAGAAAAGTGAGGAAGGACCCAGGAACAGAAAAACAAACAGATAAGGATCTCTCATTTACTGGCGATGGCAGGTGGACAGGAAGACATGTCTATCCATTGAGCAAAGCTAAAGCAAACCATCTTGGCCTTGACTGACTGTTACAGTGAAGAAAGATTCAGCAGCAAGTGATGCCATCACCAATATTTTCTTCACTTCAGAGTAGTTTCAGTTAGATTTGGATGCAAATATTGACACGAAGAATGGCAGGTGCCTTTCATGGAGGTAATTAAGTATTTTTATAGTGCTTTTCATTTTTGCCTTACAATACTTCCATTTTTGCTGGCACAAGAATGTAAATGTCAACACACTGGGCTTTAACTAAGGTCTGTCTTGTCCAGCATCCCATCTCTGCTAACAGTGGTCAATTGCAGATGCTCAGTATGTGCAAAAGGCACATACAAGCTAAACCTTCCCCTGTTCCTTTCTCCCAGCTTCCAGCAGCCAGTGGCTGAGAGACTTCCTAACATTCTTGACCTTCACAGCCATTTGACTGGCTGTTTACACTGTTTTGGTTCAGTATTTGCTTCCTTTGAAGGGAAAGTTTGGGACCCTTATGTCCTAGTGAGTATCTTCTTCTGTTTCAGAATAAGAGAAGAGAAAAGCTGAGGTCTGAGCCTCTGCCCAGGTGTCTTGCCAACTGAGATCTCTGGTCTCTTGTCATTTCCAGCTGTGCAAATAATCTGTTAATAGATGTCACAGGGAAGCTCAAGATTGTTTTTTTGAGTATGGTGAACAAAATGGAATATATTCCACATGGAATATGACGTCATTATTTATTATAGCTGTTGACAAATTGAAAAAAGATCTATTTAAAATTTGCACTAATATCTGTGTAAAATCTTATCAAACAGTTCAGTTTTGTAACATTTTAAAAATAAATAACATGAGTGGGCTTCTTGAATATATATGTATACATACACACATAGCTAATTATATATACTTACATATGTAAAGAAATTGAGAATGTACTCTTTTGGCTTGGAATTTTTAGCATTTCAATATTCGGGAGCAGCGTAGTAATAAACAAAACCTAGATTTGGATTTGAGTTTTTAACCTGATTGAAACACCACCTTTTTTTCCTTTTAAGAAAGAAACCCAAACCAGACAACAAAAAAGGTGGCATCTCACATCTCAGTGGATGTGTGGCATGCAGCTCACATGGATGGTTAGAAATACATTACTTCTGAAATTACTCACATGAGAAAAAACCACAATTTACCCTGCCAGTATCACCTCAGTTTCCTCAAGAAAAATTATAATGTCTTATTTTACTTAAACTAAAACATCAGACCTCCCTTTTGGTTTGTGATCACTCTATAATAGCCCCTATCAGTTCGAAACAAATGTGATGGCATCTGTACAAACTGAAACAGGAGTAACTAGATAATAGCCCATCCTTTAACATCACTTGTCTCCTGGAACTGGCCTTCATTCAGAAGGCTCAGTGTGCTATGATTTAATATGAAAGCTCTACAAGTTGGCCAGATCCTGAAGCCCTGTTAGTTTCTCAGGCATTATTAATAGCTTTTTTTGTAGGTTCTTATTCACTTGCTTTGCTTTTAATGAACTTCAGATATCCATTCTGCTCCTGTCAGTCTCCTTGGCTAAAGAAATACTAGAGTTTCAACTACAGAGGGTCTAAAATCTTCCAGAAAAAGAGAATGAAAATGGAGGAGATCTCTTTTTTTTTTTAACCACTCTGAAGAAAGGAGATTGATGCATTTGGCAGTGGGAGACCAAAGCAGGACTCTGAAACATTACTGTTAAGCATTAACCCTAGAGCTATGTCTTTGGGTCTGCAATACATAAAGCTGGAAGCGTTTATTTCAACATACCTTTTTGTAGTAAGAGTTCAGTAAATGGTCAAAAAGACCCAAAGGAAAATTTGACCTTGGAGATAGACCCCAGTACACAGTTTCCATCAGAAAGAGGAGACGCTTTTCAAGACTTGGACATCACTGTTATCTGGTAGAATTGCAGTTATGCCACTGACAATGCTAAGTACCCACCATTCATATTCATGGTTATAGATTTTCTTAGCCAAAAAGATTCACATTCATATTCAGATGCAGACACAGAATTAAACTTTTAAATTTTGTAAATGCAGCTGAATCCAGATATTAAGTAATTCAGCAAGAAAGTTATCTTTTAGGGTTGCACATGTGCAGCTGGAATTCACAGTGGTGAATTTGACTTTAAATATTATTTGAGTTGAGCTAAAAATTTTTTAACAATAAATAATTTGGCTCTTTGGGAGACAGTCACCATTGCAGCTGGATAAATTTCAATCAGTCTGCTGCTCACTGGCTGAATGTTTAGTATCTTTTATTATACAGGCAGTCTGTGGTGGTTGTCTTGATAAAGAAAAGGCCGGTGAAAATGCAGCCTCTGGTTTTTTGCTTCGTAGTTTAAATAACATCAATGTCATTTGCAATGCTTACAAGTTTCTTTTTCAGTATTGTCTAATTAGTTCCCTTTATAGATGATTCTGGGGAATTCTTGGAAAGCTGTAACATTTTCATGCCACAGCTGAGGGACAAGTTTAAGGAGGCATGGCGCTGGGGCTAAGGAAGCACCCAGATCCAGATGACAGAAAGCCCAGGTATACCTGTGTTATCAGGAAGATTCACTGTGCCTCGAATCTGCCACATTTTCACAGTCTTGATGTAATTTCTTTCTCCCTTAACAACCAAATCCTGCCATTTCCATTCTGGGGCCTATAAAGCGAAGAACAGTCTTGCCTAGAGGAGCTATCACGGCCCATACTACCATGCTGCACCATGTATGAGTACGGGCTGGCAGACTCTAGCCTAGGCTGTTCTACACCACAATCAGCTCTGTTTTACATCTGTCTCTCTCCCTTCTGTCTGTCTGGTCAAGTTGAGTGTTTTTTCTGCTGCTTCTTTCCTCTCATAATGAATTTTCTTCTGCAGATGATCTCAGTCTTGCTGTCTTCTGTTCCATTAAAAACACAGTGGCTATAATAATTCCCTTTGACTGTGACTTCTACTTAGTAATTTCTTTTTGAATCAGCATTTTCTGGGTCAGATTTCAGATTCCATCCCTCACTTCCAAGATCTCTACCCAGTCTCAGTTTCTATTACCTGTCTTTCTTGTACTCCTCTGCTCTTCTGTTTTTCTGCCTGTTTTATTCCATCTTTTGGTCATGTCTTCCCCCATAAAGCCCTACACTATTAGTAATTAATGGCAAAGAAGTCACCCACTCAGGAGTTAACTTCAGGAGTTAATGTCTTCGATTTCTCCCTTGTAGCTACAATCCAGAGTAAAATTGATAGATTCTTTCAAAAATACAGAACAGAAAGTCTGGCAATAGTGAGACCAATTTCATCCAAAGCACTGGGGCTGTGATGAGACCACAGCTGTTTGGTACTAAAAAGAAAGGAAAATAATTGCAACATATGATAAGTTTTTCAGAGTGGAAGAAAATATGGGAGGAAACATGGAAATGGGTCAGTAACCCACACATCAGTATTTCCCATGAGAGAAGAGACAGAAAATTGTTTAAAATAATCTGAAATGCTTTACTTCTCTGACTTCTTATGTACCTGTCTTGCCTCCCTTCTCAATGGCTGGCTCCAGAGCTTAGTAACAATTGGGATGCAATCTGGGATCTCTTAATTTATTGCTCTTTTAGCTCATGACCGCCAGCAGTGAAGGAACACCTCAGGAAGTCCATACCAAGTGGTAATGGCGTTGTGCAGTAAAGTGGTAAGTCGTAGCCTTCTCCGCTCCAAAGGAGACACCTCTCCCATAAACACATACATAAAATAGTGACTGCCTCTCCTTACTACTTCTGTTTTCCTGAAGGAAAAACCTTAGATCAAAACCAGCAGCATCATAAACAACCTGCAAAAGAAGTACTTTTGTATGCATTCATATATGCATGTCTGTGTGTATACCTTTAATCATAGAGCTGATCACTGTGTTCACCACAAAAGAGCCTGAGCTCATTATTTAATTAAAATACCTCCTTTTTTTTTTCATCAAAACCACATGGGTCTTATTTGCATGTGGCTTTATATCCCCCGCCCTGGATGTTTCTGTAATACTAGCTGTGGAAAAGAATTTCTGTCATTTTGTATTGATGACTAAAGGGTTAGCAGCCATCTAGGGGGGGGGGAAAGGGGAGAATTTCTGGGTAGGCTTACACTAGCCAGTTGACGTAACAGCTACTTGGGTGGTATGAGGTTTCTGGGATGTATATGGCCGTTTAATGCTTTCTCTTGCCAAAACATCTGGAATCCAAAATCCAGTTGTTAGACAGCCACACATGTTAACAAAACAACTGGACAGAGAATATAGTCTAAATGAAAAAAAACCACCAACAAACCAACAGCAGCAACAACAAAAGAAACATGATAAGGCATCATTGTTACCACTAGGAAATTAGACATTTAATGTACTTCAAAGCAAGTATTTTTATTATAGCGTACTTGAATGGTTTGATTTATTGTGCAGCAGTGCAAGACTGCAGCAGATCCTTCTGCCTCACAGGGGAGAATACCTTCATTGTCCAAAGAAGCCGCATGCTAAGTAATTTTAAAAGCATTGTGCAGATAAGAAGAGAACCTTGCTCCTCCCTGCAACACCTCTCCTTACACACACAAAGCACAGGGAGAGGCTGTTTTTACGGGAACAAAGTATGATTTCTGCTTTCTGATACTGCACCATTTTGGACTTGAAAGCAAGTAAAAGATATCATGGTTTTCACTGCAAAGCTATAAAAATGAGAACAAAAGATAACGCCCCTGGCATCTGCAGGGATGATTTTACCCAAGGAGATAAGTGGAAAAGATGGCTTTCTCTCCCATTAGTATTAACCCATATTGCATGTCATTAGATAATTGTACAGCCAGCCTTCGCCACATCCTAGAAGACTGGAGTTAGGACAACCTTGATGCACATTCTGCATCCAATCAGCACTGGCACTTTCAAAATACCTAGCAGACCCAGGGGGTGTGCTTCACACAGCTTTCACCTCCAAGCCTTTAATGAAATAAGAGGAGATGCCCAGAGTTATGAGGCTATGAGGATATGGAGTTATAGGATACTTCTGCTCCCACTGCTTCCAAAATCTCATCACTTGGCAATTATAATGCTTTAAAAGTAATCTTAAAAAATGTTTGGAAAATGTTCTTAAACATGTTTCTGAATCCCTTTGTGTAGTTGAAGCAGTTTTATAAGATTAAAATGTGGGGAAAGCTGGCACTAAGATTGTTTGAACAAGTGTGCCTGTGATTTCTTTTCCTAAGGTAAATTCATGTAAGATTAGGAGACTTAACAACTGTGCTGGTGAGTTCTGAGTGTTGTTTGTTTGAGAATATGAACATGCTGCTTGCAAAGCCAGGAGGCTGAAAAACCGAAGCCTGAAATTAACTGAGAGTAATTGAAAAATGTAGGTGGTGCCATAAAGGAAACCTGTGGCACACCATATTTTCTGAAGGCTCGCACTAGAGACCTGGGATGCTTTGCTTGATTTTCTCCTTCTGCTACTGACACCCTCTGACCTTAGGATGAATCAATTAGTTTCTCTCTACTTCACTTAACATTTTTTTAAAAGGTGACTTCCTGCTTCACAGCAGGGGCAGGATTAAAAAGGAGGTGGTAAATGAGCTTTAATTATTCGGGGAGGAAAAAAAAAAAAGACCTTTAGGTAAAAGCGTCCTTGTTTTTAAAGTGTTATTATAATAGCAGTGCAAATGAAAGATAGCTTAGAATGCTAAATTTTATCCTGAATCAGAATAGAGAAAAAAGCCCAAACCCTGACAGAGATATGTTCCTCTTGGCACATTTCACACTCCTGTGGAGAGGGTGAGAGAGCAAACAGCAGGTGAAAGTTTGGTCCAACTGATGTTTGCTCTGCTGGGGGAGGCTCAGAGTCTACCAAACAGTCCTGGTGTAGGACAGCCTGTCCAGGGAGAACAAAGTGCTCCATGCTTCAAAACGGACAGAGCTGTCAGGATAAAGAACAGAGACCTTTTTTTTTTTTTTTTGTGAAGGCTAGAAACTTCTTCAATTTCTACATTGTTAGAAGTATCAAAAGGTCACCAGCATGACTCAAGTTACTGCGGGAGGAGGTGGGGGCTGATCAGCTTTGGGGTGGTATGTTTATAGAAACTGAACCTCAGTTTCAAAAATCAAAGGCATTCCTCCTAGCCCATGCATCAGAGAGAGATTTCTTTGGAATTGAAAGCTTCATCATATGGCAAGAGGACCTGAGAGGGATTGTTTTATTATGAGAAGGACAGGGAGAAAAAGTAGGTGATTTATTTAAGTAGCAGGCAGTCAGACTCCTAGAAGACAGAGTCTATCTTACCCTCCACATTCTCAGTTAATGAATGAGCTTGGGAAATTGGAGCAAGATCAAAGTTTCTTTATGACAAAATTGCTGACATTCCTCAAATAGCTGGGAGTTCCTCTATTCACACTAAGTATGAATCAAGTTCACTGACACAAAAAGCGCTCACAATGGGATGGTCCTATGCATTGTTACCTTGACTCAGTTTATCGCCCTGCCTGACCTCTGCCTAAAGCAGTTAAGAAATTACTGCTTATTCACAATCATTCTCTTTCCTATGAAGATATCAAAGGTCAAGACTTATAGCCACAAAGAAGGGGGCACCTTCAAAAAGCTAACTCAAGAATATGGGGTACAATGTTTATGTTGCTGTAGCCTGACGGGGTAAGTGATCTTAAGAAAATAGCCCCAGAAGATTTCCCTACTAATGGGTTTCAACCTAGGATCCAGGTGAACAGGCGCAGGCTAAGGCTTTAAAATTGGCCACGTACACACAGGGTAGTAAGACTATAGGACTTCCACCTCATGCCTTATACTGCATTTTAAAAATAATTCTGAAAATAATTCTATTTAAAAATAATGCTAGTATAATTTCTGAGTGTTGGTAACAAACATTTGAGTTTCCTAACTTTTTAGGGATATTCAAAGTTTTATAAAACGAAGAAAGAGAAAAAAGTGAGTCTAACTGAAGGGCCCATAGTGGTGCTCTCCTGTGTGCTGACAGGCTGGATACATGGTTCTGAGGTAGTCTGCCCCAGACTGGCAAGGCATGCTGAGTACCACACTTGATTGATATCAGGACTTATTCCAACAATAATGTATGCCTTAATAACTCAGAAAAGTAGCAACTAACTATAATGGAACTCTTGAGGGTGATGACAGCAGCATAACTGACCCAATCGCTCTCTGGATTTCAGCAGCAGTACATTGTTAAAGCAGGACCCACCTTTCTAGCTGCTACAGATCTTCCCCCTCCTGCACACTTAATGTCCTCTCAGTAGGGGAAATAAAACTTTGCAAATTCACACTGAGCAAATTTACCTCCAGCTCTTGGCTGACTGATTATCTGCAGGTAAAAAAATGACTATTTTAATGTAATAGATTGTTAATTACTTAGTATTTTGAAAGGATGTGTTTTCACTAAAAATAAAAATCTAAGCTGCAAAGCTGCTTCAGGAACAAACTTGTGAATTTGGAACTCAGCAATTCGGATTAGCCTCACAAGTGCTCTATTGCTTTTTTCTCCTGTGTCCCTTTCTCACATGAGGGAAGTTAATCTGCATTAAAACCAGCCTGCAATGTAATTTAATCCGTCCAAATCCATACTGGTGACACGGACAGTGAGACTGAGTGAGCCCTCAGCAAGTCTGCAGAGAGCACTAAGTTATGTGGTGTGGATGGCATACTGGAGGGAAGAGATGGGATCCAGAGGGACCTTGACAAGCTGGAGATGTGGGCCAGTGCCAATCTCATGAAGTTCAACAAAGGCAAGTGCAAGGTCCTACACCTGGGTTGGAGCAATCCCAGGGTAGGCAGGGAAGAGATTCAGAGCAGCCCTGCAGAGAAGGATTTCGGGGTGTTGGTTGATGAGATAATAAGCATCAGCCAGCAGTGTGCGCTTGCAGCCCAGAAAGCCAACCATATCCTGGGCAGCATCAAAAGGAGTGTGACCAGCAGGTCGAGGGAGGTGATCCTGCCCCTCTACTCTGCTCTCCTGAGACCTCACTTGGAGTATTGTGTGCAGTTCTGGTGTTCTCAACATAAAAAGAACATGGAACTGTTAGAACAAGTTTAGAGGAGGGCCACGAGGATGGTCAGAGGACTGGAGCACCTCCCATATGAAGACAGGCTGAGAAAGTTGTGGCTGTTCAGCCTGGAGAAGAGAAGGCTGCGTGGAGACCTCATAGCAGCTTTCCAATATCTGAAGGGGGCCTATAAGGGTGCTGGAGAGGGACTTTTCATTTGGGACTGTAGCGATAAGATGAGGGGTCATGGCTTTAAACTTAAAGAGGTGAAGTTCAGGTTAAATATAAGGGGAAGTTCTTTACTATAAGGGTGGTGAGGCACAGGAATGTGTTGCCCGAGGAAGCTGTGAATACTCCATCACTGGCGGTGTTCAGGTCCAGGTTGGAAGGAGCCTTGAGTGACATGGTTTAGTGGGATGTGTCCCTACCCATGGCTGGGAGGTTGGAACTTGATGATCTTGAGGTCCTTTCCAACACTTTTGATGATTCGATGATTCTATGATGTGAACAAAGAGGTGGCTTTCATTTTGCTCCCAGGCATTGCTCTAAAGTAATTCCTTTCAAGGTCTTTGTTGAGCACTGTGTTCAGGAGACCTTCCTTACACTCTTGCCATGCTTCATATGGTGTATAACTATTTCAAAAGTTCTGTTGTTGGGTGTATAACTCATTAAACCTCCAGAGGTTAATGGTGGCTTTCAGTGTGTGGTGTTCTGTGTTTGCAGAGGCATAAATGACTGTCTTATCTCTTATGCTCCGCACCTGGTCTCAGAGCGCATCATTAGGAAGTGTTACTTATCTGCTACACCCCAAGGTCTGGTAAATGTAATCACATCCTTTGTCCCACACTATGTAAGGTTCCCTAATGCTGAGGCAGAGTGCTGTGGAAAATCTGCCATGTTAGCTTTCACTTGTGTTCCCATAATAGCTTTTTGTGGTACACCTAATGTACATAATTATGGTGTCAGCTTTCACCCTTTTATCATTATCCTATAACGACTTTACATATCTCCTATTGCCATGGGCAGTGAGGCCTATCACGGGACTCCTGGAAAAGTGCTTTCTAATTAGTTTCTGAAGTTACTTGAAGATGGCTGTGAGGTGTACGTTTGAAAGACTGAAAGCTCATGTAGCAAAAGGCCTACAAGAAGTGATCTGATCTTGCCTTGAAAGAAGATTATCCGTTGTGCTGCACAGCATCTGCATGAACCATGGAGAAGTTTCTGAGCACCATCTGAATGAGGTATGGATACTAGCAGGGCAGAGCATGCGCTGGATCAGGTGCTTACTTCTGCACAGTATATTTGTGAGCAGTGGTGCAGAGGTACTGGTTTCCTAGCTGGCTGTGGATCTTCATTGTCAGCCTGCTGAGGTCCATTTCTTTAAAGGGAATGCCTGAGTCTAGGCACTGGCAGGGATGGCTGCAAGGGGCAAGAAAAAAAGGCAGTTATTCACTGAACTGTTCTTATTGCAGCAAAGCTAATGCAGTGCTCAGTTTTTTTTCTCTTCTCCTTGCAGTTTTGGTTAGTGTGCAGCCTGGAAGGCTTTGAGCGTGATAAACCCCTTCCACTTTCCTGCCATATGCCTTGCCACACTACTGCATGGAAACAGGGATTCATCATTGCTAGTACTTAGTAGCATCAGGAGTTTGTTATGCCACACTACATTTCTGACTTCGGAAGGGGTTTGGGTCCAAAGCTGTATTTAACAGTCGAGAAGTTGAGATGATGAGGAAGCTGAGGGTCATTGACAGCAAGGCCCTACCAAAGGCATCAAAAATATGTGTTGTGAGACAGCAAGGGAAATTTATCATGGGATTGTATGTCTGAGTCTGCCACTGACTTTATGCTTCACTTCTTACAAGCCTGTTAGATTCCCTTCGCTGTGCATATCACCTTGAAGAAAAGAATTGCTCTGTACAGCAGCCAGCCCAAAGGGGTCCTGATCATACCCGAAACCTCTGTGAGTCCCTGTCCTACAAAAACAGAAGCAAGAGCTTGGGAAGTATGAGGGAGGTGACATTTGTATATCATACATTCTGCCTTCTAGGTAGGCACTAACATTTTTACATGCCCGAAGTGCTACAGTAATGATTTCACAAGTCATTATCTTGAAGCCCTGACGTGTGAATAGCAAAAGAAAATGTGTTGTCAAAGCAGCAGCAGGACTTTCAAAATCTTTGATGCTAGGGGGGAATTTCCAGCCTGTGAAGTCAGAGTGGGATAGGCAGCAATTTTCATTTTAGAGCTGAATGACACTAATTTTTTCAGCAAAGAATAATTTCATTTCCAGCAATTGATAAAAGCTTAGAAGAGATGTTGTGTAGCAGCTGTGGTATGTTACTCCATTAGTGCAGGAATTTCCTACAGAGAAATATGTAGTGGTGGGATTCAGACAGGTCTCTTTGGGAATAGACTTAATGAGGAGACTCATATTCAGAAATCAACCCAAAGAGCCTCAGTGTAAGGGACAGCCTCTCAGTATACTGCTGAACTCCCTCTCACCATGCATTGTTGTCTTTGGTACCGCAAAGAATCATGCACATGGATAATTCCACCTCTGTCAAAGTCTAGTTGATTTTAATGGTGCAACTACCAGATAAAGCTATTCTACAAATGCTCTTCATGGGCAGGCCCCCATAGGCCTTAACACAAGCTGTAGAAAATGAGGAGTGTCTTCCCAATAGGGACAAGTATGCTGGACTGGGTCTTTTGTTTGCTTGTTTTTGCAGAGATTAGGGCCTGAGTTTTCTGGCTTTAATATCAGGTTTTTTAAATGAATGTTAGTATACTGATGTGCAGAGCAGAAATTTAATAAGTGTAAATTAGATGTAAATTTGACAATTTACGTGTCAATGTTAGAGACAAACTGCTGCTTGTTCAGGGCTGTTGCTCATCCAGAGAGGCAAGGAGATGAAGCACCTGAGCCTAGATCCCAGCCTGCAGAGCAGAGGGCTGTGCTTCAGAAAACACCCATTCCCTACCTGGGCTTGTACTGAGCCAGCATCAGCTCCTCCCTGGTGCTTTGCTAGAAGAACAGGGCATATTTAAGCATGAGTATTGAGCAAGACTGTGGAGATGATATTTTTCTACAGAATGAAAGGCAGTGTCCAACCTGATGGTTGCATTTCAAAACAGCACCAGAAATTTAGGAAGGGGCCATAAAAGATCAACCAGATGCCCTTAGGTCTGTCAGGGCAGACAAAAAAACATAGGCAGGTCTACTTAGCTTATCAAGCAGAAGGAGAAGATTAAGAGGTGACTTCGAGCGGTTGATGCATACCTACACAGAAAAAGAATTTTCTGATATGGGAGAGAGAGGCCTTTAATCTAGTAGACAAAGACATAACATGGTGAGTGGCTGCTGCTGGATATATTCACAGAGATACCCAGGAGAGTGGTCGACTGCTGGTCGTGTTTATCTGGGGAATGAGCAATTCTCAGCTACTTCAAAGACTCTAATTGAAGAATATTTCAGAAATGACATTGTATTTCAGCCATAAGATATGGACTTGACAGAGAAATTACAAGCAAATATCCTCAGACTCTTGTGCGAATCAAGCAGGATAAGCGTAACGTTTTTTCCTGCCCTGAAATCCTCTAATCTGTGAAAATGGATAGTGTAATAAAGGAATTATTTTTTTTAAATCTCCAATTGACAGATCCACCAGTGTGATACAGAGCACCAGATTCCACTATGTTGGACAGAAAATAGCTTCCATTCTACCAGCTTCAGTAAACATAATGAAGCACAACATAACCCCTTTATCGCAAAAGCTGCTGACGTTTTCCTTTAGCTCACCTAATGGAACTAGCATAGCATTTTGCCTGCAGCTTTTTCCCACTTTGTCCAGTTATTAAAAAGAGACACTGGCAGCTCTTGCCACCTTTCTCACAATCGTCTTTTTTGCCCTAGGCAAAAGCTTGTAACCCTGGCTCAGCACTCCTGTGGGACAGCTACAAAATTGAGGGCTATGGTGCAAGTTGTTTTTTAGATACTGCATTTCATATAATCTACAAATTAAAATACCTTCAGATTAGCTCTGAAGCAACTGATTGAGAAGTGATAAAAGAATGGAGGCAAGTGTCTTCTTAACAGTTTAATTGTATTTCTTACTCCGGCATTCATCTGGTTTGCGTATGCTGAAATGCTTCAATGAGAGATCTGCTGCTGCCTGTTACAGTTGTTTCAGTCACCTTTGTTACTAAACGTCCCAGTTCACCCCCTCCCCAGTTACAGAAAGTGCTTGTGATCTCCTATTTTATAGGAATATATATTTGGGATTTTTTCGATGCTGATTTGTATAAGACGTAGATGTAGGAAATTAATCATGGGGAAAGAACTGCATGATTTTTGAAAGCCTGCACATTGACACATCTTTCCTTGTGCTCTTCTGCCACTATGTAGAAATGACAGGAAAATGTATCTTGTGAATATGACGCTGTTGGGGAAGTGGAAGGGAAAGGAAATTTGTGCTGCTCTGGCCTGGCAGAATGCAAGAGCAGCAAAGGAGAGTGAGGGTGAGCAGGGACCTAAAGCTTGTGTGTGTGAAATAACATTTTACAGCATGTGTATTCAGCTGTAAGGCACCTGTCCCTGTACGAATATCTGCAGGATGTGGCATTTTTGCATGGTTCAGTAAAAGGTGAGAGAACATATGCTTTAATTTGCAGGGAGGGAGCATTTTGTTCTCTTGTTACCATTACTATTTATGTCCAGGATGAGTTATTAAGCCAGTTATGACAATGTTTTAAGTGTTATAATCAATAGAAAAAAACTAATGTTGATGAAACAAAGAGTAAGCATTTGCAAGTACATAGCAAGCTTTGCCCATTCATAGAGAAACAGGCAATATATGGGGTGTGAGGTCACCATGTACTAGTAGCGTAGAGAATTCCCACTACACTACAGTGGAGGAAGAACATTGTCCTGTAAACCTACTTTTCCTCCTTATCCTCCTCTAAACCAGGTTGAACATTTTCAGACTGGGCAGCCACGTACTGTGATTGGAATAGCTTCTCCGGAGTGCTGAGTACATGCAACCTCTCCATACGGTGGAGTTCAAATAATCATTTTGAAAAGGAGACCATGTGGCAGGGAGGAATAGAGGTGCCTCAGCAGGAGCTTCAGTTGTCATATTCCTGTTAAGAAGAACAGGATTAGAATGCAGAAGGCCTGGATCTCCTTGGCTCGGAGGAAACAATGCACAAGCCATGATGCAAGCAGTAAATAAAAGAAGGAAATCCCCTAAATAGAAATGGGAGTTCTCAGCAGATAGAGCAGACTTGCTGGAATTTTAGAGGCAAGCTGGCTAGGGGTGCTTCACTGTAAGCAAGGCAATGCAAAAAAGAATCTAGTGGTAGGTAAGGAGTTATCAGGTTTGGTATCATAAAGAAAACATACTCACTGGATGGTAGGGAATCAAAATACCAGAAGAATGTGAGAATGTTTGCAAGTTCTATGATTCCTGCTTTAGCAGCTCTCATTCACAAGCAAAGCTTGAAATCCTTGTTCTTTTAAAATGTATGCTATTTTCAATATTAACTGCATAAATGGGTATAGATTTTTCAATCCATTCAGCAAGTGCTTTGCCAAGTGATGACAACCTCAATAGATTTACAGAAAATAAATATGGGAAATGATTATGGTAATTGTTGCCGGGTTTATAAGTTCCCAAATTTATCACCATGCAAGAAATTTTAAGATAGAATCAAACCATTCAGTACATCCAGGGGGCCTATTTATTTCAGGGTTTTTGCAAGCCTAGTTTCCCTTACTTTCACTGAAATGATATTATGAAAACATACTGTGAAGATTATCGGAGAAGAATTATTCACATTTTTTCAGCTGTTCAAAATGGTTTTATATCTCTTTTGTTTCCATTTGCAGTGCCTCTTGTAGCCAATAAAAGTATTTTCAAAGCTGTTTGCCAGAACAGCAAAATTCAAGCAAGCACTGTTGACTTAGGGAACGAAGTAGAAATCCAGTTCGGGATTATAAGTATCCAAAGAGGAAAGCTCATTGGAAAAGTTCTGTTTATCCAGTCAGAGCACAGAAACAAACAATGTAGCTTAGAAAACTGAGCCCTTAACATATTCAGTGTTCATATCTAATGGCTTGCTGTCATGGTTTAAGCTCAGCCGGCAGTCCAGAACCGTGCAGCTGTTAGCTCACTCTCCCCCTTCTTCCTCCCAGGTCCTGGAGGGATGGGGAGGAGAACTGAAAATGTAACTCCCACGGTTTGAGATAAGAACAGTCCAGTAACTAAGGTATAATACAAACCACTACTGCTACCACCAATAGTAATAATGATAAGGGAAATAACAAGAGAACAGAATACAACCGCTCACCACCTGCCAACCGATACCCAGCCCAACCGAGCAGTGATCTAACCCTTCCAGGTAACTGCCTCCAGTTTATATACTGGGCATGATGTGCTATGGTATGGAATACCTCTTTGGTCAGTTTGGGTCAGGTGTCCTGTCTCTGCTTCCTCCCGGCTTCCCCTCCTCCCTGGCAGAGCATAAGGCTCAGAAAGTCCTTGGTCAGAGTAAACATTACTGAGCAGCAACTAAAACCATCGCTGTTATCAGCGCTGTTCCCAGTCTGAAAGTCAAAACCACAGCACTGCACCAGCTACTAAGAAGAAGGAAAATGACTGCTACTGCTGAACCCAGGACACTTGCTCTCAGCCTTTAGTATGAGATTTGCCTTTGACTTTTAAAATCACATTATTAGTTACTTTTCCAAATTGAAAGATCCCTGGTGATGAATTATGCAAAATAAATATCATGTTTCCTTGATGCTTCAGTTGGAGCTTTAACACTGAAGTTTAGAGAACTAGCATCTGCAATTTCCCACTACATCTGTCTTGGAATCGCGAATTTCTAATCCGAGCCTGCACCACTGAGAGGAATCTCCTTCCCAGTGCTCTGGAAGTATCTCCATAGTATTTGTAGCGTAGGATCTGCAGCTTTTGTTAGAACAACTGAGTGAAAACAAAGGTAACCTCATATTAATGACTTGGAATGGAAAAGATATTTTAACACACTTCAGTTGGCTGCTTGGAAGTGGTCGAAAAAAGTTTCTGTAAGCTATTCAATAGCAAGGAAGAAATGTCTGCAAATCTAGAGGAGGAACAGATTTGTTATTGGCAGAGACAGCATTAGGCATTGGCTAAGTATGTGGTTGCCTGGAATACCACAACTAAAGAAGTCTCTCAGTATTAGGAGAGATGTGGTTACTCAGTAGTAGCCCTGTTCTTTGCTTTTAGAGGTACTTGCTGCTATTTGACTGTGCAATGGACCAGGAATTGGAAAAATCTATGAAAAAGTGGAAATGCAGTAGAGAGGTAATTAGGTAGATGTCTGTGTAAAGTCTGAGGCAAGGTATTATTAATTAGGATTATAATACACTCCTTAAACTCATTCCATACAAAGATAACTTCAAAATCAACAGACTGAGGCCTTCATTCACAGTTCTTGAATTAATTTAATTTCTCTCTGATACAGGTCTTTTTATGGGCACCCCAGCTAGGTCTTGTGTCTCCCCACCCCCCACTGACTTCAGCTTCTTTTCCCATGGATTTCTCAGCCCCTCCACTGAAGAGTGTTGCTGCTCCCAGCGATTGCTTCCACAGGCTCTTTATTCCTTAAGTGCTTGCAGGTCTGGTCTCTCAGGACCAGTAAGGCCAGTGTCCCAGCCACTGCTGGAAAACAGAGCATGATTTACTCTGAACAAACTCTTTCAGGGCTGGATCAAAATAATAGAACATTTAAAAGCAGAAAAAGTTAGGAGAGGTAGTGTTTTTTGGTCACAGAAATGGACAAGCTTGGTGGCATATTAACCTTTCTGCAAGTTCGCCGCCTTCTGGCACCACCTATTTTCCATCTGGAGACTCAGGTAGGTGAGGGATCATAGAATCATAGAATAGTTAGGGTTGGAAAGAACCTTAAGATCATCTAGTTCCAACCCTCCTGCCATGGGCAGGGGCACCACCCACTACACCATGCCACCCAAGGCTCTGTCCAACCCGACCTTGAACACCGCCAGCGATGGAGCATTCACAACTTCCCTGGGCAACCCATTCCAGTGCCTCACCACCCTCACAGTAAAGAATTTCTTCCTCATGTCCAAGCTAAACTTCTCCTGTTTAAGTTTGAACCCGTTACCCCTTGTCTTCTCACAACAGTCCCTCATGAAGAGTCCCTCCCCAGCATCCCTATAGGCCCCCTTCAGATACTGGAAGGCTGCTATGAGGTCTCCCCACAGCCTTCTCTTCTGCAGGCTGAACAGCCCCAGCTTTCTCATCCTATCTTCATACGGAATACCCAAGGTCAGCCCACAAAGCCTATTTTGTTTCTCACAGTCTCATGCTTCCTAGCACTTGACAGCCTTCCTTTCTTTCTCTTTCCATAAACACATGCACACAGGACCCATGTCTTGTTAAACCTTTTGAAAGAGGTGAAACCAGACTGTAAACCTTGGAGAGAGTGAAACTTCAAAAAGATTGTTGTATGCTTCATTTCATGAGGGACCTAAGTACCTACCAGCGCCTTCAGTTCCTACAGGAACATTTATCTCTGTGCATTTACCACAAAAAAAATCACCAACAAACTTATGTGAATACATAGAACAAGAATAATACTGCTGTCTTGGAATATTTTCATTACTATTTAGTGCATTAGTGCAGCTTTGTCACTCTAACTGGAAAGCATGAACGTCTTAAACAAAAACATGAGCAGTGAGGGAGAGAATGCAAAACAATCCAGGAATGTCAAAATCTGGTTTCAATAGGAAATAAAAGGCAGGTTTTAACTACAGAGTTGCAGACTCAGAGAGGAAAGCTGAAGCTGTAAGATGCGGCATCAGCATGGTCCCCGCTGCCTCACACACTTGCAGCCTCTCCTAGTAGCGGCAGTACTGGTCTGTCAAGGCGGTGTCCAGAGCCAGCATCACATCCGCTGAAATCAGGACATTATCAGAACGACCTGAGAACACTGTTTGTGTTTTGATAATCCTAAGCATTTTAGATAAGGTTTCCCACTCTGTCTTCTATTTTGTTTTGGCTGGTCACTACCCAGTGGGGCAGAGGCAGCTGCATATTCATGGCACTTTACATATGTACTTTATGCAAAGCTTTGGGAACCATGGGAGGGGCAGGCTACAGAAATGTGAACAGGTATTATTAACAGCAGCAGCAGTAAAGAGTTCCATGCCCCAGATGTGCTACTATTGGTATTATACATGCTTTACTCCCTTGCGTTCACTTTTAAACCTTTGAGTTGTTTTAGTAGTTGCTGTGGCGTAGTTACCACATGAACACTCATGCTATAGCCAGCATGTTACACAGCCCAAATGTCCCTCACTGTGTCAGAGAGAGGTCCATTATAGGCAACTGGAGAAAAACCAAGTGTAGATAATTAGAAAGTGCTGTGAAGCAAATCCCAAAATTATGGCATTGCACAGATAGATTAGCATTCCCAACCAGAGCTGAAGTCAGCCTCAAACCAGTATGTCTTGTTATTGAGCAGGTGTGTGCCGGTTCATGACCATAAGTTTTGCTACTGAAATTGGTCTTATGCTTCATCTAGTTCATGATCCTGTAACTAAATATCTGTTAATAATGTTGAATAATAATTCCACTTGCATGAACTTCTAGGTAGGAATGGCAGCCAAAGCACAAAGCTCGTTCTTTGTCATACCTCAGCTGCTCCTGTAGGACACCTGCACAGAAAAGAGTCTCTATATTAAACACCAAGATAATAATAACATCCTGGGTCCACTTACTAACATCTGCAAGTTCAAAAGGTGAAGTACCTGGATTGTGAACCCAGTGTTTTTAAGGAAGACTGAGTAGTTTTAAAGATGCGCTTCTGAGGAGCTGAGGAGTCTCTCAGAAAGTTCTCTTGGTTTTGGGCAGTTTTTTTGTTTTGTTTTGTTTTGTTTTGTTTTGTTTTGTTTTTCAGAAAGTTTTCCTGGGGGAACCACACTGGAATTTGAGAAATGAGATCTGTGTGAGAAGAGGGGCACAACCAGGCACACTTAGCCTTCTTGCCATACCACCTTGCAGTGCAAATGGGAGAACATCTGGAGGCATTAACAGGCACTGGGAGCCAAGTATTTGCATTTCTTCTTAGTAAATAAGAGAATACATTTAGGTTTGCAAGGGAAACAGGAAATTATTACACATACGGGTGAGGAAACAAGCATGTTGAGGATGGGTGTATTCCAGGTTGACTGTGGAATGATTTCAAGAAGAACATTCACAGAAACCCATCCCCATGTTACAGAGTAGAGCCTAAAGGAAATATTTTTTGACTCTGTTTCCTACAGCATTATCCCAGAGAAACCAACTGCTCATGGCTTGGATGGGCGTACTCTTACCTGGGTAAAAAGCTGGCTGGATGGCTGGGCTTTTAGAGCAGTGGTGAATGGAGTTAAATGCAGTTGCTTCCTGTAGTGTTGCAGACTTTCTGCACCTCTGGGCTGTTGGTCTGGAGCACAGTTTCTATACATGCCTCCATTGCATTAATAAATAACCTGAATTATAACAAATTTGAGCCAATATGATTCAAATTCCTTCCACAAAAGTCACAATGATGTTCATTCTCATGAATAAACATACTAATGATCACTAATTCTTTGCCTTCTTGTAAACACAGTCTTAGAAGAGTCAAATTTATAATAGAAACAGAACCACTTTAATGCTTTTTTGAGACTATGTAGGTACTTAGGATCACTCGACCTTCTGTATCAATGAGTAAATAAATGCCTTTTGTATTCTGCATTAATTTAGAGTATTTAAGTTGTTTTAATGCAGTAAATGTGTATGTTTTGTGCAAGAAATAAGGGACTTGTTATTTATAGAACAGCAGCACAAAGGGCTCAAGGGTCTGCAAATGGGACTCCTGTGAGCCTAGCTAAAGCAGTATCTACAGTACATCATAGGCTTCACAGAAGGCTGAGCTGACACTTCAAAATGGTACATTGGCATAGTGCATTAGTGTTTGGATATGCAACAGAAAATATCTGATGAATCCACTTTCTCTAAGATAATTTAGTCTGAGGAGTCTGTGAAGATGCTGGGTGAAACCTGGTATTAAAATGCACTGAGAAGAAAGATATTGTCAAGTAGGCGAGATAAGGAGGGAATAGATGGGCTGAATTAAATAAGAATATGATGTTAAACAGTGTTAAGATTGTGGCCTATGTTAATAAAAAGCAGATGGGAAGACTTTAGCTTGATATTCTAGTGTGAATTTATTTTTCTTCTCAGTTAGTGTCATTACCTCATGTAGTATTTATATAAAATACTTCATTATGGTAGAAGGTGAGGACATATAGAACAGAAAAAAAAATAGCACTCGGTAAAGGATGTTTTCTCTTGAGGAGATATTTAGAGTCTTCCTTAGAAAGTTTACCAACTGTGAGTTCAGTTACATGGGCATAAATCTTCACTAACACCTTCAAAATCAATATAATTATAACGGATTTATAGGGGTATAATCTGCTTTTTACAGATTAATTGCCTGATAAATGCTAATGACTCTTTGGAGGTGAAAGTGGAGGGAATTTGGGATTCTACCCAAGGAATACAAGATGGGATTCTAGTGTATAAATCTGCCACAACTCTTGAGTTGCTCCCAGCTGATAAATTCTTCCCGAGGAAACACGAACAGAAACCTTCTCTGAAACTTGTGTGCTAGCAGTAACAGCGAAGCAAACCTCCAGTGTTCACAAGTTGCAGCAGAGACAAAGCTGGAGCATGGTAAATGCAAACAAAGCTTGCATCTCCCTTTAGAATTGTCCCATTTTTTCACATCAGCGATGTGGAGGATTTGAGGCACAAGTGTGTACACACAGTTTGCTTACTGCTTGGCATTCTTCTCACTCTGCTCATGGCTGAAGCAGTCTCAAGTGTCCTGATTAGCTCCTTTTATAGTCATTTCCTGCAGATGGCCAGAAGTCCATTTTCCTCAACTATTAATACGAGACCAGGGAGACCTGTGTGATTTCTACAGAATGGTTTCATTTTGCAATTACCTTTGTGTGCTGGTCTCAGATGTTCTTGTGTTAATGAATTACAGTAATGTCCAATCATATTTTAGGTTAAAGTCTGTATCTATGAGTAAGCTAAGTGCAGAATGGCAGGAAGGGTAAGAATAGTACATCCATTCTCCACATTCATTTCTAAAAGAAAATTCAGAAATTACTCTCTGCAAATGAACTGCATAATAGAAAACAACTGTACGTTTATCAATTAGTGTAGTGAATGCACATTGTGGAGTTTTTTAATTGGCTACCACTAAAACATGCTTTAGGAAAAAAAAAGGCATCTGTACTAAAGAAGTAGCCTGATAAGTACAGAGGAAGTAATAAAATTCCGGAGAAAGGAAATGCGACAAGTAGAGTCTGTTTTATCATCTGTAGGCTAAATCCATCCGTCCCTTCCAAAAATAAAAAAACCTTTAAGCTTAACTTGCACCACAAATAAATCTTCCCTAAGCATTTTGCAGCTTCATGATAACAAAACAAATTATTAACTTTGTATGTTAAGCCCTTGCTTTCCTTCACACTCACAAAAGCAAAACAAGGGAGAGAAAGCATCCAGCTCTCTTTGAAGACATAATCATTTACCATTGATTCAACAGGCAGCTTTTTCAAGACCTCACTCTGTGTATGTTGTCATCCTTATCATGGTTAATGACCTGCTGATAGCCTCTGGTACAGACCCGAACACCCACTGAGTGGGAAAAGGCTGTGCTCAAACATCAACCAAATAGCCCTAAGCCTGCACCAGGCTCTCCCTGTGTAGCCGATGAAGCTGCTTCACACTTCCCCCTCCACAACAGCGTGCTCGGGATAAGGCTTTAAATGAGCCCTGTGGTTGTTCCCATTGATGCTCAGAAGAATTTGCTCCTGATTTCTGTTTATTTAGAAGTCTTAAATGCCAGTTCTACACTTAAAAAAAAGAAAAAAAAGACCCAAGACCCTTTGGCATTCCCCAAAAGGTGAAAAGATGGTGCATTGGATGTTCCTTGCATTTGCCATTAGGTATAATGTTTTCAAGCTTTTCTTTAGTGAGGGATAAAAGTCCACATTGTGAAAACAGATGTTTGAGTAATGACAGGACCATACAGGCAGCAATTGCAAAAGACATTAGGTTTGCTAACTGACTTCTTCAAATATTATCCCTAAGGACTGCATTAGCTGTGTATGGTTCCTGATGCAGAAATTGTTGACAAGTTTTTAAATTGTTATTTCATATCAGCAAATACTCATGTGTAGATGTAGATGAAACTGTCATAAAATAGCCTTCTGATATCCTGTAGCATACTTATATTTGTTGTTTGGCAATCACGACGGCAATGTGCATGTGTCCCTAACAGTATAGAACTTGTCTACACAGTAAGTGTTTAGGGATCACTGATAAACAGGAAGTTTGGAGCTGTGTTTCCCATTACCCTGAGTGTGAATCGCCAGCCCAGTCAGTAATCACTAGAATTTTGCCCTTGCTGGAGACCAGTTCTACACAGCTACGTACACTGGCTTTAAATGGGGATCAGTCTCACTCACCCAGTCTTTTATTTTACAGACAGCACCCTGTTCTTCTGGCTCTTTCTTTGAAAGTTTGAAAGTACTGGGGATTAGTGGTGCTAAACTTTAGTCAGAATTTCAGTGCAAATGGCTTTGAGCAATTCCCACTGCACTGTGGCCTGTTGTGAGATGTTACTGTCATGTTTAGTTAAAATGGAATATATGGAGTCTTTGGCTGCAGTAACTTCTAGGAAGGCCATGTTGGGGAAATAATAGTAGCAATAGAAGCAACAACAACACTAATAACAATAACAATACTGTTTAATTATTACTTATGTAATAAATAAAAATGACAAGATTTACACATCTTTTTCTTTTGCCCTCTTTATGGGTTCTTTTAGAGGAACTTGTGCTGAATTGCTGGCAGATCAAATTGCTTTAATGTCACTGTTGATTTCTTAATATCCTCTGGTCTTTTACTTAGAACACTTATCCCTTAATGGCTTTCAAGTATCTCTTTTTAATACATTCAAGATTCTCCATTCAAACTTCTTTAAAAGTCCAAGTGTAGCATTCAGGCCTCACTACCAGAGTACAATGAGGGCCTAAAATATGGCACTGGCAGCTTTGTGCCAAAGTCTGAATTACCCTTCCCATTATCTCAGACTCATTAGTGACACTGGCAGTCAGAGCCCACATTTTGCCTACAAGTGGAGAGTGTTTCTGGGTTTTTTTAGGAGGCTTGGCAAATCTATCATCAATGTCTATGATCAATGTCTGAAAGGTTTGTAAAACTTCACCTGCAACCACCAAATCTCACCCAGGCTTACTCAATTTGTAAAACATATATTTGTCACTGAAAAAACAATCTCTGGGTTCTCCAGGAGGTATTTATCAGGCCCATCTTGGCAATAGCAGTAAGTGGTTTATGGTCATTTTCAGCTAACAGTAGTGTCCCATAAATAAAGAAATTTTTTTTACAGCCATGGGTTAAGGTCAAAGCTTCCTTCATTCTTTCGGCATATTTACATTCAGTTTTTGTTAGTGGCCATAATGCATTAGCCACTTGTCTCGAGCATCAACTGTTATTGAAAGTCTGCTGTGCCAATACTCTCCTGGGATGCATCCATGAACAAGTTACTTTTGTGCTCACTGTCATAGTGTTTCAGGACTAGGGCCTCTTTAATGAAATCCTTCAGTTTCTCAAGCATTCTCCTAAGGTTTACATCTGTTGTTTTCTTGAGTGTTTTTAAGCAGTCATGCTCTAAGCTGCTGGTTCAGACAACAGCCATAGCATAGATTTCTCTATGTAAAGCACAGGTCCAAGAAAACATTGCACTCCTTCCTTTGTTCAAGCAATTAGAGTGAAGGCCCTAGCATTATTATGATCTTTGCTGGGCTTCTTCTCCTCCATTCATATGCTTTGAATGACACTCTCTTAACATCTGCATTTGTTTATCTTTAGTCTCACAGCACCAAATCTTTCCAAAGAACCCCAGTGCCCAGTGCCTGTGATCATGGTCTTCTGTTGTGTTATCAAAATCTAAGTCTGGGTTCCCTGGAAGCTTTAATTTGAATTGTTGTCCTGTTCCCAATTGCCAACTTTTTCAGGGATGCAGCCCTGAAATCTAGGGAAATCTAGTCATGTATCTAGGTATCTAGTGTCTACCCTGTATCTAGTCCTTGTATCTAGGGATGCAGCTCTAGATTTTCAAGATTGACTTTGTGACCTAAAACCCTTTTGTGCTTTCTTGACCTCAAGCTATTTCTATGCTTCTGTTTAAAACCAATGTATTTCTCTATTTCATTTCAGTAGATCTGAGATTTCTGGACTGCAGTTTCATAATTGTCTTTTTCTGCCTGAAACCAACAGTATGGAAAACATCTTGTGTGCTGGCCACCACTGTTATCACCAACAAAGGCTGACTGCCTTCCTCTCAGCTGCCACCTATCACCTGCAGATCCAGGTGCCAAGGTGGAGACTTCTGTGCTTTTCTATGCACTTCTCAGAAGCTGTTGGTTACCACAGCTCATCTGTGGTGTGCTGCTCTGTTAAGCTAATGAAGTAAGTGAATGTGCAGAATGAAGAGCCCGTGGTTTGAAATAGCCTTGTGTGTGTCTGCACCTTGAACTCCGGCAAACTGGCTCCACCTCTTTCTCTGTGTTTCTTTATCTTTCTCAGTTGCTGGGACTGTGTGCCATTTGTTGTTCGTGTGGAGTCTGACAGAAGGATACTTCATTCAAAATGAGAATTCAGCTGTCTTGACACTGGCCTCTACATAACAGTAATCTGTTTAAACAGCTCTTTTGAGAGGGTTTCAGGATGCATATGTTAGAGAAGTTTAGCTGCATAACTTCACTGTGTAACTACCTCACTCTAGCATAAACCCACCTCAGGACTCCACCATGTTCATAGTAGTGGTTCACTTGTTGACAGTAGTGGTTTCATGAAATTTAGATTTACTTACATGCAAACCTGATCTCGTGTCTCTGCGGTATTTTTTGGTGCTTGGTAAGTTCTGGTCTGAACTTCTCTCCCAGTATAGTGGAATACAAAGAAAATTTGAAAAGCAGTTTTCTCTTGGTTGAAAACATGTTCATCATACTGGGAAATGCTCGTTCTATGAGACCAGAACATTGTAGGTCAGGGAAGGGTCTTTTAGCTAATGGCAAAGAAGCCTAACTTTGTATTAATCATAAAACCTTTTAGGCACAGGCCTTGAAACCTTATCAATTTTGGCCTCAGTAGCTAAACCATGCATTGTAATTACTGGTAGAACTATACCTTCTGCAGAGAACTTCAATTCTGTGCCTTCAATTCAGGCAGGCAGTCCAAGACATCTCAAGGTACAGTCTTTGAGAATTTAGATATGCTATAGAGTATCTGTGCTTGACATATTGTTTGGGTGTGAAGGTCAGTAACAATGAAATTAACAATTTCAATAGTCAAGTAACAATGAAAAAAACAAAGGTCAGTAACAATGAAAACTGAGCTTTTTTGATTTTGATTTGTGGTTTTCTCAGAAAACTCAGTTGTATGCAAGTATTATGCAAGATACTGGACCTCTTCTAAATTGTTAACCAGCTGGTCTCTAACTTTGAAGGCAGAGAATCTGGGCACAATCTGCTGATTGTGCTGCCTTAGCCAGTCAACTGGCATTTGGGAAGGTTTGTTAATTTGCACGCCTCTTTTTTCTGTTTTAGAGAAAAATCCATTAGGCCTTAACTTGGGAAAAGCTTTCACTGATTTCACAGTATGCTTTACAGCATGAAATTGTCATGATCTGGCTTGTTTTGTGTAATAATTGTTGGATTTTTTTTTCTGAAATATACCTGAAGAAAAATACATATTAAAAAAAACAAACCCCCCCCCCCCCCCAAAAAAAAAAAAAAAAACAACAAACCAACCAAAAACCAATCACAACACAAAAACCAAAACAAAACTAAATCACAGAATCAACTTGGTTGGAAAAGACCTTCAAGATTGCCAAATCCAACCATTATCCCAGGACTGCCAAGACCACCGGTAAACCATGTCACTCAGGGCCCCATCTATACAGTTCGTGAACACTTCCAGGGACGGTGAATCCATCACGTCCCTGGACAGCCTGTTCCAGTGCCTGAGCACCCGCTCCATGAAGAATATTTTCAAAATATCCAACCTAAACCTCCCCTGGAGCAGCTTGAGGTCACTACCTCTTGTCCTATCATTTCCTACTTGGAAGAAGAGACCAACCCCACCTCACTACAACCTTCTTTCAGGTAGTTGTAGAGAACAATAAGGTCCTGCTGAGCCTTCTCTTCTCCAGGTTAAATACTCCCAGTTCCCTCAGCCAGTCCTCATCAGACTTGTGCTCCGAATCCTTCTTCAGCTTCATTGCCCTTCTCTGGACCCACTCCAGCACCTCAATGTCTCTCGCAGTGAGAGGCCCAGAACTGAACACAGGATTTGAGGTGTGGCCTCACCAGTGCTCACTACAGGGGGATGATCACTGCCCTGGCCCTGCTGGCCACGCTACTGATGATACAGGTCAGGATGCTGTTGACATTCTCGACTGCCTGGGCACAAGCTGGCTCATGTTCAGCTCCATCAACCAGCACCCCCAGGTCCTCTTCTATGAGCAGCTTTCCAGCCACTCTTCCCCAGACCTGGAACATTGCATGGGGGTGTTGTGGCTCAGGTGCAGCACCTAGCACTTTGCCTTGTTAAGCCTCATACCATTGGCCACAGCCCATCGATCCAGCCTGTCCAGATCTCTCTGCAGAGAATTCCTATTCTCCAGCAGATCAGCATTTCCATCCAGGTTGGTGATGTCTGCAAATTTACTGAGGATGCACTCCATCCCCTCATCCAGATCATCAACGAAGACATTAAACAAAATCGGCCCTAACACTGAGCCCTGAGGGACGCCACTAGTGACTGGTCACCAACTACATGCGACACTCTGTCATCTGTCACCTTATCAAGGATGTCAAAATGTGCTACCATAGGTCTACCTACGCAAAGGTCTACCATAGCAAAGATCTACCACAGCAGTAACTCCCTTCTGCCCGCCTCTCCCCACAACTTCCTAGGCAGCAAGGGAAAAACTTGCTAGAGGAGGGACTGACAAGGTTTCCTGAGCTGTGAAGAGCTGCTGCCATCTTCCTTTCCATGTCATACCACCCCTCACCACTGCATGATGTCATCTCCATGACAAGCCAATAAGACCTATGCATGAATTTTTTGATCCTCTCACCAAGGAGCGAAATGGAATTACTTTGCTGTCCATTCAAGTGTCTATATCTGTGTCGTGGTTTAAATCCAGGCAGTAACTAAGCACCATGCAGCCAGCAGGACACTAAGAGAATTTTAGCTGATCTTCCCACTAGACCACACAAGTGCCCTCACCTTGGCATCTAATCAGAAAGGCTGAACCTCCAGGTAAGAGTTTCTAGGGAGCTGGTTTTGAAACATTGAACAACTGGAAGTCATTAACCTCCTTTTTGAACACAGAAATAATTTTTGTTGTGTCTACGTGACTTCAACTTCTCACTCCAAACAGTGTGCATATCCTTAAGACTTGTTGCAGAAAATAGTTTATTACAAGTAAATACAGGAAATTCCTTTTTGGTATTTCAATATGTCTTGGACAAAACCACTGCTATTGTGGGTTGTGGTATTTGTGCTTAGATCACTGATCTAATAACCTTCCTTCATTAAAGAATAACCAAATGTGCTTCCTTTTTTTTTCTGGAAGCAGATGAGTGAAGCAACAGTAGAGTTACACAGAAAGCCCAAGCAAATATCCCTGCCCAAAACAAAGGAACCTGCAGCACATACATGGACATTGTGGTTCTGCTGGGTATTTTGGTGAAAGACAGGATTAGAGTGTCTTGCTTATCAGAAGAAACACCTGGAATAGGCCTGGACTGCTTCCAATTGGCCTATTACATTGTTGGACCAAAAACAAATTTGAGAGGAAGAAGACTTTACTGTGTACTGGAAACCCAAGTTGCAATCAAATGCCAGCAGGGCTGAGAGGGTGAACTTAGGTTCACAACGCTGATCGCAACCACCTCTAGCTACTCTAACTCCTGACAATGATCGAATGGCTGCCTGGGGAGGGGAGGAAAGTAGAGTCAAGATGAGTTGTGTCCTACTGTACACAGGAACTTAATTGCATTGAAATGCATTTTTGGGGTCAGTGTTTAATAGCTTATATTTACCTTACTACATTTTAACTGGATGGCTTCAGCTTTTCCAGCCCAAATCTTGTTTTGAACTGTTATAAATTTGAAGCAGTAGTCTGGAAGTTAATGGAGCTACACAAACATGGGATCCCAGCAGAAAAAAAGGACAAAGCTCTTTTAAACCGTATGCTTTATGCTAGGGACCTTACTGTGAACTCAGATGGCAAAATACTTGTATGTTGGTCTGTTCAAAAGTTGAAAGGTCTGTTTGAAAGCCACCTTTATTATACATGAGGGCTTTATTATGTATCAACGTGTATTTAATTTTTGTCTTCAGAATGGTTTGCATTAGTGTTCCTCAGTGCACATCCAATTTAGATTCAATAAGATAGTGCTTGTCCATTAATAAAATAACAATAATTAAAAACATATTTCTTGCCATTCAAATTCTGCGCAATCAATATTTTTCCTTTGCCTCTTCAAGTATGTTTTTAATGATCAGCTGGAATTACTTTTATGCAGGAAAACTGGGTTTAATAAATGAAAAATTAATAGTACATTTGTAAACTTTAATTTTATAAGAGAAAAGGGACTGAACAAGCCCCACACAGTCTGTGTATAAGTAAGAAGGTACAAACAGATTAAGCTTTCAAATGTTCAATATGAAAAATAATTTATTAACAGAGTTAAAGATGGTCCTTTTAAAATTTCAATGTTTTCTTCTATTTCAGCATGGGAGATAATTTCTCTTTCACGTGCCCAAGTTAAAGTTCTAAAAGAGAGGGGTTTCTCCACATTTCAAAGGCCCTTTTATTCCCAGCCCACAGAAACAAGAGGCTCAATGTGTTGTCTTTACCCTTGGAGCCAAAATCTGTCTGTGCATTGGGGACCCACAGAGCCTGATGTGGGATGTTCCATCCCATGTCCCTGCTGGAGTTTGGGAATGGTCTGTAGGTCAGCTTCTCAACTTGCTACCTTGCTACCTTTACCATGGGGCTTCACACTGAACCACAGACTCCAGGCCAGATCCAAAATGGAGCAGGGGAGTACGGAAGCAGAGGCATGCATGTGACGTATGTGCTCTTCTTTCTGCCTGAGGCAGCTGGTGGCACAAATTTCTTTAATCACCTGTCATGAACATCCAGAGCTGCCCTGAAAATCTTTATTTTCATGGCTATTGTCCACGAAGCTCAATTGAAGATAAAGTATGCTGCTAAGATACAGAGCTTTTGCAGGTAATTCCAGCCAGGTTCAGCTATGGACCTGCCCTAACATGTAAGGGCACCACCAGCCCAGTTTATCAAGATCCAGGAAGCCAAAGTCATGGACAGAAACAGGCATGGCCTCTTCCATCTCTGCACATTAAACCCCCTTCTTTGGACCCAGCAGAGTGTACCCATAACTGAAGATCAAGATGTTGTCTTGCAGGCATTTTGAAACTAGTAAGAAATTATGACAATATCAAGCAACATTTTTGCACAGAGGTTTTGCTGGGGGGGATGGGAATCAAAGGACAGATGAAAGAGGCTTTTATTTATAAACCACTTTTATTCTTTAACCCACTGAGGGCTGTCACGATATAAAAGCCAACCCTTTCTTTGACCTTTCTGTGCAGCTTTATAAAAAACTTAGCATGAGACATGTTTATAAAAGCGTTACTTGAATTCTAGAAATAAAAAAGTCATTGTACTCAGCACCATAAAGCTACAAGCATGATTAGCATCATGTGCAAAATGTAGAAATAACTTGATGATTAATTTATCTTAAAACTATTAAGAGGTTCACTGCATTATAATCTGCTCACAGAAAAGGTATAAAATATGTAAAAAATTTTATCTCTTTTGCCCAAGCTACATTTTAAAGCAAGCTTATTTCTTTTTGAAGTATCCAAGCTTTTTCTGACTCTCTAAAAGTACCTATATTTATACTTTTGCAAAAAGAATATGATCCCATTTCACTCACAATTCATTCCTTTTTTATTGTTGCTCTGAGCCGCATGCTTTGTATTTTCAGTAGTACCTACAGTAGCATCACCAATATAATTAAAATATAATTCAAAAAATATTTGCAGTCTGTTAACATTTCTTGGACTATGCACAGTTGCTAAATCCTGCTCTGAACTGAAAGCACCTTTCTTCTAGTGTACGTCTGATATGCAGATTTAAATTAATCCCTTTCAAGGTACCAGTAGCTACATTCACAGAGATTGACATTTTAATTGTCTGTGTCCAAAATTCTGATTCTCCTGCTCAGCTGCTGCCTAACTTAGAGGAAGCCAGATTTCCTCTGCTCTTTTATTTGTCCCAGTAAAATATTCAGGGTGCTTACAGGTTTTCCACACACTGGGTATATGTGCAGCCAATCAATCAGTCTTGCAGCATAGCTCACAAGGCGTCCCCCTCTTACCTTGACTGCCAGATACATTTCCTGCCTTGCTCAGTGTCTCTGAAACTTGCCTACTATATTGGCTTTTCCATGAAATAATCAGGCCACGCTGCTCGTGCAGAACACAAAATGCAGCTGAGAGTGGGAGAGAGAAATGAGGTTCCATATTCTTACTTCATATAGGCAGAATAGGATCTCAACCAAGTTATCATAGAATCATAGAATAGTTAGGGTTGGAAAGGACCTTAAGTTCATCAAGTTCCAACCCCCCTGCCATGAGCAGGGACACCTCACACTAAGCCATGCCACCCAAGGCTCTGTCCAACCTGGCCTTGAACACCACCAGTGATGGAGCATTCACTACTTCCCTGGGCAACCCATTCCAGTGCCTCACCACCCTCACAGTAAAGTATTTCTTCCTTATATTCAATCTAAACTTCCCCTGTTTAAGTTTGAACCCATTACCCCTTGTCCTATCACTACAGTCCCTAATGAAGAGTCCCTCCCCAGCATCCACATAGGCCTCCCTTCAGATACTGGAAGGCTGCTATGAGGTCTCCACGCAGCCTTCTCTTCTCCAGGCTCAACAGACCCAACTTTCTCAGCCTGTCTTCATATGGGAGGTGCTCCAGTCTCCTCATCATCCTCGTGGCCCTCCTCTGGACTTGGTCCAACAGTTCCATGTCCTTTTTATATTGAGGGCACCAGAACTGCACACAATACTCCAAGTGAGGTCTCAATGAGAGCAGAGTAGAGGGGTAGGATCACCTCCTTCAACCTGCTGGTCACACTCCTTTTGATGCAGCCCAGGATACGGTTGGCTTTCCGGACTGTGAGTGCACACTGCAGCCGGCTCATGTTCATTATCTCATTGACCAATACCCCCAAGTCCTTCTCTTTGAGCTGCTCTGAAGCTCTTCTCTGCCCACCTTGTAGCTGTGCCTGGGATTGCTCCAACCCAGGTGTAGGACCTTGCACTTGGCATGGTTAAATTTCATCAGGTTGGCATCAGCCCACCTCACAAGTGTGTCAAGGCCCCTCTGGTTGACATTCCTTCCCTCCAAAGTATTAACCGAACCACACAGCTTGGTGTCATCAGCAAAGTTGCTGAGGGCGCACACAATCCCACTGTCCATGTCACTGACAAAGATGTTGAACAGGATCGGTCCCAACACCGATCCCTGCAGGACACCACTCTTTACTTGTTCATGTCAAGTTCCTTGAGGCAGGAGCATTAAGACACCAAGAGAGACAGCAGCAGGAGTGGGACTCTAGCCAAGGCTTTTCTCATGTGTGTTTACTGAAGAGGACTAGTCTGGTCTGGGCTTCAGATACAGCTCCCAGCCCTGAATCCAAATGGAAGAGTTCAAGTACCAAGCATTTTTGAGGTATTGGTGTCAGGCTCTGTTCCTCACCTTGCTATTTCCTGCTAGCTTAGGACCTCCCTCACCTCTGGTGTCACCTCAGTCCTTAGAAACTAAACCCAACTGGACATGTCCATGAGCAACATGCCCTAATTGACCCTACTTTGAGCAAGGTTGGTGAATGAGACAATCTCCAGAGCGCCTTGCCAACCTTAATGTTTCTGTGGTTCATAATCGGTCCCAGGCATTTACCTAACTGGACAAATTCTTCTTGTTAATGGTTGTACATCTGAAGCAGTTTGGTTTCAGTTCTGCTTCCAAGGAAACAGCACATCTGGGAGAGAGGCATTTCATACAGCCACTACGTTTGTATCTGATCTCAGAAAATTAGAACCCAGCAGTGACTCTTCAGCAATTAAGAGTATTTTAATCTGTTGACATTGTTTAGATGAAAACAAACATGAATGAATGTTTTCAGCCTAGTTATGTGCTCTGAGATATATACACAGAATCTAGTCTGTGGTTAATCTTGCAAATCTCCCACGTCTATTGGAATGTGCACTGTCCCCTCAGCCAGGCTACCACCTGGCTTCCTGGCATAAATAACTAGGTTTCTCAATGGTTTCCAAACAAATTTTCTTCCTGTTTAGATACAAGACCTACATCCACCAAGCAGCTGGAGATTGCATGTATCTTTTATGATGAACCCAAATAGTTCTTGCCACCTCGGGAGCGAACCAAACAGAAAGCAACACAGTGCTGGGGACCCTACTTGATTTTCCTGTGTTACAAGGCTGGAGGAGAGGGAGGAAGAAGAGGAACTGCCCTCCCTTGTAGCCGAAGGTTACTGCCCCACCACGTGGCCCCTGCTAGAGATGCCAGCAGTTTCAGGTGTGCTAGATTATGTCCGGTTACATTTTCCGTTAAATCCAGCAAAGATGGTGAGTCAGAGCCTTGATCTTAATGAGAGAGCTTAACTGAGCTTGACCCAAAACAGATCTGAACCATTGGTTTTTGAATTGAACCTGAACTGAAAACTACTTCAGCACATACCCAGCCTCATTTGTGTAGTGGTGGCATTTCAGATAGTATCCCTCTTGTCTTGAAAACTTCAGGCTGCACTGCACAGTGCAAAACATAGCCGAGAGAGGGGCTCTGAGCACTGAGTCTCAACACTGCAGGCACAAAACCTGAGGGAGCCAGGAGAAACAAGGCTGCTGAGCCTAGTCCTTTGTCACTGCAGGATCCTGGCTTGGCACCGAGGTATAAAAATGAGCCAGTGTGCATGAAGCTGGAGTCTGATAGAGTCTGCACTGAACCAGGTAAACCTGTCCCTGGAGGTGCGCTTCAATGCTAATCACCCTCACTGTTAAAAATGTTTATTTTTTGTCTTTTGCAACCATGATGAACTTCCCACCCTGAGCTCACGTTCTGCCTTCTGCTTCACTAAAGAATCATCTGCTATCAGCAGAGTTTTCCCTTTTGATTTGCTTTCAGATAAAGCAGATAAATTGAGTGTATCGAGTTTCCCACCACCAGGCATGTATTATGGATCACTCATTCACTGAGTCATGTAGCTCTTTTGAACTATTCCCCATTTTTCAATATCAATTTTAAGTGGGAACATCGGATTTGGACATACTACTACATTTGTTCATGTCAATTTACAACAATAACTCAGCTAGCTTGAATGGCTTAGAGATAAAATGTCTACTTTTCCCCTATGTTCATGTTCAGCCTAATCAAACTAATGACCCTGGCTGAAAGAATAAGACTGTTACTGCTATTTAATTCACTTATTTTTATTTACTAAAGAATTTGTCCAACTTCTAGTCACCTGTATAAATGAGTCTTGAGAAAAAGATGAATATTCTGCTTCATTTGTTCTGGTTCAAAAAAGCTCACTCTTTGCTGAGAAAAAATGTAAAGGAGTGTTTCAGTTTGCTCTGCAAATCCGGAACTCCTAATTGCAGAGGCAAGGTCAGGGACATGGGATCTTCCGTGGTGACTTTCCCTTTTAGTGCTGCTTGAAGAATTTCTTTTCAAGTGGAAGGAATTGCTGCCCTCAGAACTTGCTTTCATCCCAAACATCACTGCATCGCAAAGGAGAAAGTGCACGACCTGTTATGACCAGCGGAAGAGACTGAACTCTTGGGCTATAGGAAGTCACCTGGCTTTCCCTTGTCACTGGAGGACGACCAATTAATGTGGTTATTTGAGTAACTGAGACCTGGAGGGAGACTTAGACTGAGACATTTGGTTTTCTATTGCCATAGTGTCTCACTGCACTTCAATCTCACTCAAACCTACCACTCCTGGGAATAGGGAACAGGTCTGCTCTGTTGCTTGGTGTCTAAGAAAGCCAATATTCTACCGTGTAGGTGGTTTATAGTCACTTCTTGCCAAAAGAGGATTAATACTTACAAAGCCTTCCTGTGTTTTGTTTTGGTTTTTGTTTTGGTTTTGTGCTTTGTTTTTTAATCTCTTTTTTTTTTTTTTTTTGGCAGCAGGTCTGTTTCCCCCAGTTTTCCATTGTTAGGGCTTTTAAAAGAAGTGGGTGGTAGAGGATTTTGAATAGGGAACAGGTTTTTGTGTGTGTTACCTATTATAGAGTCCCCAGCCAAGAACAGCAATGTGTACCTCCATTCCTCAGGTACATCCTGGCAAGTCAGCTGCAGAGTGGGGAAACAATTTTCTGTCTATCTATTGTACAGCATCCCCCTCCTTGTAGTTTATTTTGCTACCTCTGAGAAGTTAAAGCCAGCAAAATCTATATGATCACCCAGTCTATCACCCTGTCAGTCTAAATTGCTGCTCCAAGCATATCTTCTCATATTTAGTCTGTCTGGGGTTTCCCTTGTAACTGGAGGCTAGAGATGATCGTGGGGCCCCAGAGAGCAACTTCTTTCCTTTTCATCTACTTCAGTGAATCAATCTGTTCTGGACTAAAAGATGGATGTGTATAAATACATGTATATGTACATATATATACATATATCTATCTATATACATTGACGTTTCATGTTTCTTGCATTTATTTGCAAAAAAAAAAAAAAGAAAAAGAAAAGAAAAAAAATAACCAAAGGCAGTGTAGTTCTTATGCATTTAATTAATAAAACATATTCCTGACACAAAATCACAAAAACATCTGTTATTTCATTTTGAGAAATGCCAAGTCTGCAGTATGAATGGCATCCTGGCCTGCTTCCAGCCTGGATAATTGCATTCTTCCTACCTGTGAATGTTCCTGCCATTTCCATCCAATGCAACATTTCTTCCACCCTCCTTTGCCAAATTACTCTGCGCTACTGCTGTGCATCCTTAAATGGCTGCCGTGTTCCAATTCTGGGATGTCTTCCTATCTGCTCACAAGCAGTACCTAAAGCTTTGACATCTCAAGGGAGGGAAATTCAGCTAAGCTGCAAATTTCTTTTTCAGAGCTATTTAGAAACAATGGCCATGCTAACATGCATTAAGAAGTATTGACATAAGGATAATGTCAGGCACATCTCCAGAGCAGGGATGGATGGGGCCTCACTGACTTGGCCGATGGGCAGAGGCACCCTGTTGACCTCAACAGGCAATGAGCAGGCTTGTCCACGTCAGGCTTGTCCTTCAGGCATCTTCCAGCAGGAGGGGAGAAATGGAGACAATTGTGAGAAGGGTTTTTCCAGTTTCACGCAGGGCAAAAGCTGATGTGTGGGTATAAGTGGGCTTTTCAGAGCCTTTTCAATCTTTTTTAGATCAGGAAGCAGACAAAGGACAACTGCATTCCTACAGCTTACAAAAATGCATAAATTGAAAATGTCGTTGTTTGAAGTGAGACTGATAATCACAAAACTTATTTTCCCTGTGAAGCAGGCTCATTTTTGACTTTGTTTAGTCCAAAATCTTATTCCATCTGAAAAAGAATTTTTCTTCTTTCTCAGAATGTGGCATATTTCTAATGCAGTGTTATTCACTCTAGCAAACAAAACTAAAAAAAAAAAAAAAAGAAAAGAAAAAAAAGCAAAAGGTAATCTAGTGATCTTTCCTTCTTTAATTTGTTACTAGAATGGAGTAAAATTTGATGGGGAGTATCTATGTAGATTCTTTTTAAATTCCCAGTTTCAATTCCAGAAACATGAATGACGACAAAGTGGCTCCTAATCTGTCACTAAGCAAGGTTTACTAATAAGGAAACTGTGGGAAAGGTAAACTTTAGAAAAGTGAAGTACCTGAGAAAGGAGGGTAGCTAGCAAATAGAAAAAAATCCAGTTTCAGAATGAATTGACAAATTAGTCACTTAAATGACACAAAATTGATTTCTTTTTTCCTGCTGGAATTGTGTGGTTTTTTTTCTGACATACACAACAAGGGCCTGAAAGTGTATTTTGGTTTGGTTTTGATTTGTTTTTTTCCATATGAATGGTTTACTACCTGAGTTGTCAAGCAGGCTACCTAAATGTGAGCAATGATCCTCTTTCTTCAGAGCTCTGTAAGTTAACTGGATGTTTCCTGAGTATACATACATCTCTGTACATAGTGCTTTCTGGAAATAAAGGATATCAAGTCTGAAGCACTTGAACGATTTGGGTAATCTCTACACAGCAAGCATGCACAGACACAAAGTCTTCTACCTGTACTCTGCATTGTGCTGGGAAGATCCATATAGCCATGCTTGTATTGTGTCAGCAGAGCTTTATCGCAGCAGGTATCCAGACAGACTGCTGATACCTATTGTGGCACCTTTGCTCACCACTGCAGTGTGCAGCATGAACAGGTTCTGAATTCCCAGCATCTGTCAGAAATGAGATTCAGATTCATTGCCAGCTAAATCTTAAAGACTTTTTTCCCTTTCAGTGTCTCTCCAGGTCTTTAGAGTGTGCCCTTGCTGACTATCCACCTCTATCGTGTTTACACAGAAAAACAAAGTAGGGGTTTCTAATGCAAAAATTTTGCAGATAAACTTCTTTCTGTCTTTCTTAATTCCTAATAAATGAGAAAGACAATAAAAATTACCACCTGCCCCATAAACATGTGTGCTGCCTGAGCTAGGATCTTTGGACACAGAGGAAGGGCAGATGCAATGAGACAGAAGTACTTCTTTTCTTTTAGCCATTGATATTCTGTTTACCAGCACACACTTCCTCCTCAAATCTTTTGTAATTTGATTAAGGAAGGAAGGTCAATGTGAATTTACTTGAAAGAAAAGCTTCCCATTAAACACCTAAAGTAAGCGCAAAGGTACACAAGGTTTGTTTAGCTGGCAGCAGAGAGGGAACATTTGGAAATAACCCTTTGAGACAGCAAATACTGTTTGGTTTACGTTTTGCCTCCCTCCCTGTGTTCAAATGTAGACATTATAATGGCTGTTTCGCTTTGCTTTTATCAATGACAACACAGTCAGTTGGGCATTATCCTTTGCAGAACCAGCCATTCTTTCATGAAAGTGGCAGTTTTCTCTCTCTTCCATGCACACTGTTGTAATCACCTGCTCACCTGCCTGCTGCTGGACTCCAGAAATCCCTGTGCCTTGTTATATGGAGGAGCAGTGCTGCAGAAGCAGAAACTATCACATAGTTAAGGAAAAGCCTGAGGTAAGGTTACGTCTTGAACAGCTTGAATATAGCCATACAGCTAAAAGCAGGTCCCAGGATATCTTCTCCATGTGTTGTTGCTGGTGCCAGTCCACTGCAGATGGGTAATGCCTGTGTGAACAATGTCAGCATTACTGTCCCAGTAACCTTAACCTTTCCCCTGCTGCTCAGACCCTCCGTGGCCTCCAGCGCTACCCAGCATCTTGGAAATCAGAATGCTGCCTGGGCCACCACTGGAGGGAAGGGTGACCTGCACACAGGTTTTTGCCCATGAATTTACTTATGGGACCCCCATTACTGCCCCATCGTGTGTGTCACAGCATCAGACCTCGTGCAGCCCCTGGCTTGTGCCTTTCCTGCTTAGCAGCTGTAGTAACTTTGATGTTTTGGTGGGAATATAAAATTACTACTCTTGCAGTTTCTAATCAAGTCCACTATAGATTATACAACGAGTGCTGAGGCTAAGATAGTGTTTCATCTTAATCATTCATACTTCCCAGTACTTAAAGGTAATGCACATTGTTTTCAGGACCAGATTTTCCCTATTCTTACCAGTCTGTTAACAAACATTTGCTGCAGATATTTCAACCAGTAGAAGAGCAAAGACTCTTGCAACCCTCTTTAGGTGAGGCTTTAGTGGTGCACTGGATAAGTAGGTTTTTTGTGGGGTGAAAATTGTTATTGGATAGTGCTCTGCAGACACACTGGTTGGGGGAGTTATTCACAGTATTTGGTGTTACATCATGGCTGGGTCAGTGACCTTTTCAACTTGGCTGGGAATCCACTGAGAAACAGCTGTGGTGTTTTTTCCCTTGAAATGCAAAAAGAAAATTCCTTGCCTTAATGTCTAGCATTGTTAGCATCACTGCAGTAAACTTATGGGGGATTTTGTAGAGCACTTGGTGTTGTTTTTTAACTGTGAAATGCTGATTTGTTTGTCATTTATGGGGGTTACCCCAGGGTGAGCCAACACAGTTTAGTCTTGAGTTACTTTAGTCCTTGAGCCTATAAAAATGTTGCAGACCTTTAAAACCGCAATGGGAAACAGCTTACACAGAGATGTATTTTACTCCCAGATGCTAAAGAGGTTTGAGCAGAGGCAACAGATCACAGTATTTGGATACTGCAATTTTTCTGTTCTCATGCTAGCTCTGATAGAACATTTGCTAAAGTCAATCACTGCTGTACCAGGGAAATACCTACTGTTTTCCAAGAAAAAAATTTACAATATATTCCAGAGTCTGAGAGGTCAAAATGGAAGTGGGAGAAATGTGAAGCAGCAGTAGAGTCTCCAGTGAGGGACTGAAGACATTCAGAGATTTAAAGGAACTAAGGAATGATACAACTGAACTTGTAGCAATGTTTGCAATGGGTAGATTATCATAATGTTAAGCAATAAGCAGCTTCGATCCCTTGAAGTCTAAAAGCTTTCCAGAATTTATTCCAATGACAGAAATCGTTTTTGCCATGTAATTTGAAAACCCTAACCAGGACTTCACTGAAATCAGTAATTATACTGGATATCCAAATGGCAATGTACATTTTATCTGTCACATAGAATGAAAAAAAGCAGGACTGTGTTGCTCCTTATGCCACCCATGCAAACCCTTCCTCCTTACCTATCCCTGTTGCCACCTGCCTAGTCCTATGTAGGAAAACCCTCCAGGAGTAGTACCTTACCTGTTGAGAGGCGTAAGCAAAGTTTAGTGTGTATAGTCAGAGAACCTGGAAAGGGGCTTAGGGTAGTGGAGCAGTGTCGGGGGCTGGAGTTCGCTTTGGGATTTCTTCCCTTCTCACCTTCTAGATTGAGTGATCTGTAGTATGGACTGCTTACACTGGGAGGGACAAGGCCATTTTACCACTTCTCCTTTAGGCAAATCAAAATCAAGGAAACATAGAGAAACTCCAGTTGCATGTCTCAGAAGCGAACAAGCCAGCTGGACTCCTAAAATACGAGTGATTGGCAGCTTCCCTTCTTTTCTCACCACTGCCTCTTGCTTATCACTACATACGGCTTTGTCTCTGGTTTCTGCATATCTGCCATCGGCCTCTGTTTCTGCATGCCCACAATTCTTCTTTGCAATATAAAACATTAGTCTCTTTAGATTTAATACTGCCACATTCACAACAGTTTGTGGACTTTGTAGCTCTCAGGGTGACATCCTTGCTGGCAATCCTGTGCGAGGTTGTTTCCAGACACCACAGTATGTCTCCTGCTGGGGTACAAAGATCTCTCCCCTGTTTTGAGGAACAAAGTGGGAAAATTCTCATCCTTATGAGAAAAATAGCACCAGAGTCTAAAACTCCATGGGTTGAAGGAAGATAAGTTTTGTCAATGTATTACAGGTACTTAATTTGCACTGCCTATTGTTTCTCTTTCTCTGTACCTTCGGGAAAGTAGCTGTCTCAGTAAGCTACTGTGTCTGTGGCCTCATGCTTGGCCCTAACAAAGACCACAGAGAGAGGTGTGAATTAGACAATTCAGACAATTTCAAGGAAACTGTGAAATAGGGACAAAATTTGTGTTTTACAAGACAGAAAAGAGCCTCACTAGGAAAACAAGCAACAAAGTAAGGAGGTAAGATTTGGAAGTGACGTGGATGTAGATAAGACAGTGCAAGTGAGACAAGTCTGTGAGGAACTTCTGCTGAGGTAGAGAAAGCTAGATAGCTTGATCATAGATTAAATTCCTTGAATACAAAGGCAAATTAATGCAAGTTGGAAGGAAAAATCAGGATGACATAATTCTTGGCTCTAAATTAATCACCACCACACAGAAAAAAAAGAGTCACAGAGACATCTTAGCCAAACCATATGCTCTGTGTGCAGGAAAAGTGTTGGCAAACTGATAGAATGCAGCAGGACAAGTATAGAAAACAATACTGAAAATAATATAATTATATAATCCAATGACATGTCCTCTCTGTTCCTTCCTGGTCACTCAGTTTGAAAACAATACTGCAAAAATACTAAGAGTCTGGGGGAAAACAGGACAGAAATGGTTACAGGAATAGAAATGTTGGTATTTGATTCTAGGTTTTTTTATGTAAGGAAAACATGGAAAGCATAGAGATGGTTAGATCAGAGAAGAAAAAGCAGTGGCAGCATAGCAGAAGTATCCACAACAATAAATGCTGCAAGCAAGATTGCCTTTCCCACAAAACAAAAATGTAGGGACATGAAACTGAATAACAAGACATTTATAACCAATAAAAAACCCTATTTATGTAATGTGTAATGGGGGAGTTAGACATCTACATGAGCAATGGGAACAGAAAGATTTTGTTGGACAAGAAAAGAAATACAAAAGGGCTTACATCTGTGTGATTTGAAGCATAAACCGAATAATGGTATTAAGGAGCAATTTACCCCTTTGGGCCAGTTTTACTCTTTATACCCATTATGAGCAATTTTGCTGAAAAAAATTTAGACGCACTTTGAAGCATGGCGCTATAATGAATAGGCCACATTAGTTCCCTCACTGAAGGCAGCTGTGTTTCTACCGTGTGCTGCGGTGTGGAATAGGAAGACCTGAGCCATATATAAGCCATGTAACTAAGGCACTGGAAGAAGCTGAGGTACCAAGGTGCCATATCTGGGATTCCTGTGGCAGAAACAGCTTTGGATGTTCATGGTGAGTCCAGTGCTGCCCAAAGACATCGGCCTTAGTGTGCCTGTCCTTCCTGGGGCAATAACTGATAGGTGCATACCACAGCATAGGCACTGGATTCAGCTCTGTAGTGGCCTGTGACACAACCAGGCACAAAAAAACCCAGAGGAAAACATCATTTCTGAGTGGAAAAGGGAACAACATCTGGAAAAACTGGATACATGGTAGCCTTATCTAGACTTGGCTGCATAGAGTGTTGTGTGGGCTGAAGTGCTCTATTGAGACCAGACATCTGTGGAGATGCATCCTCAGAGTTTTCTAAATGAGTATGGACAAAATTCTGTAGCAGATGTAGTGCAACAAGTAATTGTTCAGGATCACTTTACCAAGTCTGGCATCCTTGTCTAAACTACACATAATTGTTTATATTAAAAACCTATGAGCATTTCTTGATGACATGCCGGTGGAGTAATTTTGTTCAATAACTGGAGATGATGTCTATCTTTTGTCTTACTCCAGACAAGAAGTTCAACAGTTGTGTGTCAATCTTATCATCTCCTTTTCTGAAGTACAGTTATATGCTAATTGGAACTGTTTGGAATTTTTTTCCGCAACAAAATGATATTTTGGGAAATGTTCCCATAAACCTTCTGCCTGGAACATTTATAAAATGTCAAATTAAATGCTTTCTACCTAAGTACTCCAGAGAATTACAATAGTCTATAGGAGATCAAATCCCAGTCCTTGATTTGCCTCGGACAAAGCATTTCATTTAATTACAATTCAAATCAGTGAGTGTTTCCTCTATCTCCAGTAGGCCATGGTGCCACAGAATGCATGTGCACACAATTGACAGTTACATTTTCACTTCAGTATGTAAATTATATTTCAAAAAATCACAGATTTTGCCAAAGAAATGGAACAATAGTTCTATGGGCATTCTGGACTATCTGTCACAATTTACCAGACAGCTCAATAGCTGCATTGAACTTCTTCCTGTCTGGTCTACTCAATTTGCCTTCTGGCAGGACAGTTTTCCCAAAGGTAGGCCTTTTACAAGAGCAACTCATGAGTCAGTTACTCAGCCTCTCTGACAAGCAAACTCAGAGATGCCTGCATGTGGTAGAGATAATGCAGCTACTGAATTTGCAAGGGCTCACAAAATGGCTGAGGTTGGAAGGGACCTTTGGAGATCATCTAGCCCTATCCCTGTGCTAAAAGAATGCCACTGAAAGCAGGTTTCCCAGGGCCATGTCAAGAATTTTGAGTAGTGTCTGTCGTGATAGGACAAGGGGTAATGGTTTTAAACTAAAGAGGGTAGATTTAGACTAGATACAAGGAAGAAATTTTTTTTAACAATGAGGGTGGTGAAACACTGTCACAGGTTGCCCAAAGAGGTGGTAGATGCAACCATCCCTGCAGACATTCAAGGCCAGGTTGGATAGAGCTCTTAGCAACCTGGTCTAGCGGAAGATGTTCCTGCTTACTGCAGGAGAGTTTGGACTGTATGACCTTTAAAGGTCCCCTCCAACCCAAACTATTCTACAATTCTAAGTCAGGATTTTAACAGTCCCAAGGATGGAAGCTTACAGCCTCTTTGGGAAACCTGTTCCAGTATTTGGCCACCTTAGAATAAGTTTTATTCTTCTATTAAAATAGAATTTCCTGCCTATTTTCTTGTCAGACTGAGAAGAGTCTGGCACCATCTTCTTTACTTCCCTCATCAGATGTTTACTGATATCAAACCAATAAGGAAGCTTCTGAGCCTTTTATCCTCCAGGCTGAGCATTACTAGTTCTCACAGCCTCCCTTTATACATCAGACACTCCAGCCCCTTAACCGTCTTAGTAGCCATTTGCTGGACTTGGTTCAGTAGCTCCATGGGTCTCTCGTCTTTGGGAGCCAAGCATCAAACATACTACCCCAGATAGGTCTCACCAGCACTAGTAGAAAGAAAAGATCACTTTTGTCAACCTGGCGGCAATCCTTCTCCTAGTGCAGCCCAGGATGCTGTTGGTCTTGTTTGCTGCGAGGGAGCATTGGTGGCTAGTGGGCAACCAATTGTCCACCAGCATCTCCAGAGTCTTTTCTGCACAGCTGGTTTCCAAGTGGTCAGCACACACCACGTACTGGTATGTGGGGTTATTCAGGTACAGGGCTTCAGACTTTGCCATGTTGAACTTCATGAGGTCCCTGCCAGCCCATTTCTCAAGCCTGCCGATGTCCTTCTGAATGGCAGCACAACCCCTGCTGCATCAGCCACTCCTTCCATTTTCTTGTAGCTCTACCAGCGTCTGTAGTATTTCTCAAAAGGCCAGAGGGCAAGTGTGAGAAAAGGAGGCTTTTCATGGACTGATCAGCCAGGCCAAGACAGTCTCACTACCCTGCTGTCTAAGCCTTAATGCTCTGAAACTTAAGGTAAAATCTTGACTACACTGAAATCAGAGGTGACTTCACCATTGCCTCTCACTAGGCCAGGCGTTTAGGTTTGCTTTTCAAGACCATGCTTGCTTTTTGCTGTTGTCACATGTATCTTTTTCTTTGACAGTTGGAGAGAGGACTTTAATCCCTGACTAAAAGATACTGGGTCAAATTGCATTCATGATTGGGCATTGGCCGCAGTAACTTTGAGGTCAGTGGCTTTCTTCCAGGGCTTTGCTTACCTGCTATAGTTTTCATGGAGTATCTGAGGAAGCATTATCATTCACATTTAGGTTACCCATACATTTCTAGCATGCAGGTGAACTGCTTAACTGGAAACATTTTCTATCTTCTAACAACAAAAGAACAAAAGAGGTCTCTTGTTCAACAACAAAGCAGAAAATTACTACAATAGTGCCTGCTTTCATGTATGCCTTAATGAATTTGTTTGGATTGTGGTGGATAAATAACTTTCCTACAAAACAGCGAGAGCATGAAATTAAAACTTTGCTTTGTGAAGTGATTCTCCAACATGTCTAGCTCTCTCCAGACTCCTTTAGCTTTTTGATAATCTGGGCAAACGCTTTGTCTGAAATAAAGAAGAGAGAGCTGGAGTTCTTACCTCTGTCACTCTTTCCCTCTCTCTGTCTACACACACAAAGAACAAAGTTTAATAGATAGCATATGCTGTTAGCCCAGCCTTTGTTCCTCTGCCCCAGCAGAGCCTATGCTCTGCCAAGTCTCACTGAGTTTGTGTGTCTCCCCATTTTTGGCTTGAGTTTCCTGCAATCTGAAGCAGTCTCACATGAAACTGAAGATTCACAGTACTTTTAAATGGAAAATTTGAACCATCACTCAGAGAGTACATTTTTCAAAATTGTTTCCTTTTAGTAACCAAAACTTGGCAGGTTTGCCTACAGTCTGATAAGGATGAATGAGGGATGATTGAGTATCCTCCCTGTCTCCATAGAAAACTCTAAGCAATCAGAAAGTGATAAGTTTCAGGAAATCTATGGAGAAGCTGTAGAATTCTCTGCTTTGGGGATTTTTGTTTGTTTGGTTGGTTGGTTTGTTTTGTTTTGTTTTTCTGTTGTTTCTGTTCTGTTTGTTGGGGTTTTTTTTAACAGTATTTCAGTATTGAAGATATTAGACCTGCTGTCAAGCTCAGGATATTTAAAAGGTGTCTAGTCTGTGGTTCTAGAAAGATCTTAGGTATGTGGAAAGATATGGTGCCTTTCCCTCAATAGCTAGGTAATTCTTTAACCTGACTCCTCCAGGGGAATTTCCCAGGTGAAAAATGATCTGATTCTTCTGTATTTTGCCTGTTACAATTTGTTATTTTGTCTCTTTCTTTTTGAAAAATTCTGTCTTTTGGTTCTCTCTGATTAACAGTTGAAGAATTACACAGGTTTTTAGCTTTACTCCTCTTACTAAAGGTCAGATTGATTAAGTCATGTTGTACTGATAAAACTTCATGAAATACTATGAAAATGTGGAGGCTAGAGATTGTAACTGGAATAGTCTGGTCCTGAAAACCCCACAGTCTGCTTTTTATCCTTTCAGTGTAGTGGAGGAACATTTGTAACAGCATGGTTTGCTGATGAGGGTTTTTTCAATCAGATGTTTCCTACCTGGTGGAGAACAATGCTGCAATCGTACATGCTGGTTTTAAACTGTTCAAGTGAATCTGATTAATTGAATATATTTGAAAAGACTTCAATAGACCTTTATAATTGTGAATGGTAGCCAGCACATTGAGTGGGTGTGAACTTACAGACATTTCTAATGGCTTGGGAAATGTCCTGCTAGACTAGCAGAATTTTGCAGTCTAATGAGTTAAATGCCTAAATAATCTTAAAATAATGTTAGGGAACACAGCTAACAAAAGCTGAGAAAAGAAGAAAGATTCAAGGTTGGGGTTGGCATTCCATTCCCAAGACATCACACTGCTTTTTGAAAATAAGTGCAGAGGTTTGAGTAAGGGAAGGTCAGTTTCTGTATTTTTTATGTCCTTGACTCCCACTCTCATCACACTTACCCTTAGAAAACCAAAACTACAAGCCAGCTGAGTAAAAGTTAGCAGCTGCACCACTTACTAAGGAGTGTATTCTGAGATTCTTACTTCTGCAATGAACTTGCTTCTGTTTCCCCGTAAGCCCATGGGTTGCAGGTACCAATGAACTTCCAGTTGGCCCAAGTATTTTGGGAGGCCCATGACAGATCAGCTGAGCTTGATACCCCACATTATTAGGATGGTTCATAACCTTCTGAGCTGAGGTCCTCTCCAATCTCCCAGAAATAGGTCTTGGGGCACACAAGATATTTCTTACTCTTATTTCTGGGTGGCCTAGGTAACAGTTTCCTCTACTCTTTTTCCTTCCCTTTGGACTTGGATTGCATCACCTGCTTTGATTTCCCATCAGTGATGGGCCTGTGTACATCAAAAGCATCACACAATAAAAACTGCTGCTACAGCTAATCAATCTGCAGCGCGCTCACAGGGCAGCCTTACCTCAGGAGTTATTTTCATACCTAGAAATAAAAATCACAATCCAAAGATAAGGCTGGGTTTTATCGCATCCAGGACAAAATCAGAATCATGGCAACAATGTTTACAGCCTCAGTATATCAAGTTTATTTTTCTCCATGAACCAGAATACCACCTTCACAAGATCCCCTTGGCTGTGGCTCTCCCTGGACACTTGCTTTTGGGAGCAATGTTATATTCTGAGTTTTTCTGCAGAGCAAGAATCAGACCTTTGGTCTTTGGTGCACAGAGTCAAGCCCAGCTTTGTTACTGTGGCATAAAAAAGATTCATTGCTTTTATACCACAGTGAGCACGTGTGGAGAAACCTAATAAATAACCCTATTCAGCCAAGATAATGGGGAGAATTAAATTGGTTGGCACTTGGATCAAAGTTCATTAGCCTTGCATCTAACACTTGACAACCAGAGATAACATCATAAAGGGGGGTTTCTTATGCCATTTTCTGCATGTGTTGCAGTGATTGTTCATGTGTAACGAGATCATATCTTAGCAAAGAATGAGAAATGGCATTTTTGCCGGTTGTCAAGACCTATCTGAACATAAAGTTTATTTAAACACATTTTTTTGCTATGAGCTCATATTAAATCTCAGCAAGTTTATCCATCTCTAATTTAGTTATATGGTCATTACATGGAAAATCCACTTCAGATAAAGCAAAGCATTTTCATCCTCTAGTTATGCAAGTATCAGGTCACAGTAATAATGTGCAAATGTCAGATACCTACTATACCACTGCAGGGTTAACTTGTACATGTTCTGCACAAATAATGAGAAACTTATTCTGCAAAACAATGTAGTGAATGTGACATTGCATCAACAGAATAAAGGAAGCTGAATGAGCTGAGCCTCTAAAAAGTTCTTGACAGAGTGTCCCTACTCTGATAAATATCCTACATCGTTCCCTGTGGATGGCCTTCACAGGCAGCAAAAGAAACAATACAACACAATATCTGATGTAACCATCCTGCAATGTGTTCAACTGTCCTTACCCCACTAAGATGCAGTCCTTTTCTGTGGATTCCCAACCCACCTTCTATGTGAAAATGAAGTAAATGAGACATACCTGCTACAGCACTTTAGACATCTACCCTTTCCTTTCCATCCCTGCAGCCAAACCACTTACACACACCTAATCACTTTCCTTTTCAGCTATTGCACTCTTCTTCACAATACTGCTTTCTCTCTTTACTGGGCGGTCACGACGTTGCTGCCAAAGCCATTTTTGGCTGTGGCATCTGCCCCTCTGAAAGTTGGCCTGTTTCCTCAGTGCTCTCTAAAGAGGTCTTCAAGAAGATCTAAGATCTAGGACTCTGTCCTAGTCTTGAAAGTCTGGTGTGCAGCTCCTCTTGCTACATCTAACCTAGTTTCTCTACCCTGCTATTTCTGCTCAGTCATGTTGCCTACCTCCCTGGTTTCACAAAAGCCTCCATCCCCCCTTTCTCTGTCCTCACCAAAGCTGCTGCTACAGCCACCCCCTCCTGACAATTTTGGCATTCAAGGAAGTGAAGAAAACCAATTAAAACCATCCATATGCCTTGCTATTGCTATTCTTATTATTGTCATCTCCATGCTTTCTCTTCCCCATCTAGTTTGCTTGCCTGTGACCTCCACTTGCTGTGTATATGCTAGAGATATTAATTTGTTTGAGGAGATAGACAATATTCTCCAGCCTGTGTTCTTTGGCCAAACACTCTGACAGACTAATTCCTGTCATACAACTATATTGTCCTATGATATCAAGCTCTAGCATTAGACAAGCATTTTGGATATGGTAAGACATGACCAGATATATGCAGGAGGTTCTTTTAAACTATTGTATTCAAGTCACGTTAACTGAAAACCCAAAGTAAATGGTAAAGCCAGCAAATCTAAGGAAAATAAAATTTTGTATTAACAGTGGATCAGCAGATATCTTCCTTTGTAACCATAGAAATTAACCTTGACTTTTTTTCTGAAGCAATTTAAAAAAAACAAATATGGTCAAATAAGTATTGCCATCTGGATACACCATATGAGTATGCTGAACTCCAGTAAAGATGGGTCTTTTACACTGCAAACACCAACTGACCATTAGCAAAATCGGTATGATCACAATTCAATTGTTATTTGTCCTTGCAGATCTTTTTAGAAAAAAGAGCAAGCTGTGCCAGACAGAAAACAAGGAACAGCGAACTGCAGCCTGCAGTCACAGTGAAACCCAGTGCTCTTACTGCACTGACCATAATCAAGGCCATCAATCACTTTTCTAATGCATTCTTCTTGGCTCCAGCCATATCCATATTTACCAGATCAATCAAAATCTGCCTTTTGTTTCCTTTTTTCCCTTTAGTGGTTTGAAGAAAACAAAACAAAGAAGCAGCCAAATCTAATAATTTGTAAGATGTATTCTTATTTTCTCTATACAGTGAGATCACTCTGAGAGACCTGTTCCAGTCTCCTGGCTGAAGATCTCTAGGAAGAGGTGGGATCAGGCTCTTCTTGGTTTAGTCCATACATTGCTGCTGTAAAATGCACCTATTTCACCAGTTCGTGTGTGTGTGTACATACCATGGAAAAGACTCATACAGCAAAGCTTTTACATGGTGCCCATGTCACAGTCTTACCAGTGACTTCACAGGGGCAGGGAAATGAACATACTCTTATTTGTATGTGCAGGAACGTGCATTAAGTGTGTGATTTCTCTCATCATCTTTATGGTTAGTGTACCTTATCCACAGGCCTATCTATGACTTGATACAAAAGAAACAGCTCCAGGAAATGAAAAGAACCCTAGAGCAAGAAGCACATGAAGTCCTGTGTTTTAGTTACGGCACCCCTTTCAAGAAGACTATCGTCACCCAAAGGCCAAAATTCAGTGGATATGGTGTATAAAGGCTGTTGTGAGCTGGAAGGCGGACAGCCTTCTTTCCTAAACAGAAGGGACCCCTACAGGCAGGGGGCAATAACACAGCTTTTGCAGAGTCCTTAGGTTTCCAACTTCCGTCTTACATGAACTCAGCAAACCTCCTAGATCCTCTCTTAAATGAGGACTACAGAGTACCAAGTCTGTTTTCTGCAGGACCACTGTCAGCAACCTGACAGGGTCAGGATTCTTGGAAGCACCATGAGCATAAATCTCAGCCTTACCTAATCCACACACTATTAAGATTTTGCACTTAAGGCCTCCTATTCACTGCCAAAAAATATTTGCAGCAACTTAAAAAATTATTTCTGTAACATTTTTAACCTGAGAAGGCGTATTTAAAGTTTTCAGCCTTTAATTTTATACATTGAAACTAATTTTCCATCTCAGACCCACATATTTCTCAAACCAGCCCTGCTAATTTATGTTGTCACTTCCCAACCCATTATTTCTGGTATCCAACCATCTTCTGGGTGGCCTTGAGTAAGTCAAACTTCTTTGTATGAATTTCCTTCTGCATCTCTAAGTTAGACTAATAATATTTACCAGCTTCACTGTGGTTCGTTTTCACAGAGCACTGCAGAGATGTAACAGAGTATGGAAAAATTAAATGCCACTGCCTTTACGCAAGCTGTATTTTTCAAATTCTGTCAGCAGGGCTGATTTTCAAGGGGCTCTCAGAACGGAACCTAAACCTTTTCAGATGCATTCAGATTATTTCTATTTTTGTGAAGCACATACATTTTTTCCCATTAGCAGTAAATTCAAAACCAGACCTATCCACTTGTTGGTGGTTGGCAGAACCTCAGCATTCCAATGTAAAGTGATCTTTTTCTGTCTGTCAATAATGCAATGTTAAAAAATTTGTCTTGATATCTATCTGTTGTTATGTCTGTTGGTAGACTGTACCAAGAAAACAAATCTTGGAATACTGCAGCAACCATGGTTTTAAGGCATCTCATACAGCACTGAAGACATCTCTTCAGCAATTAGCAGTTTGGAGGCAATGCAGAATCATACCATGTAAGAAGTTCCCTTGGATATTTTCTATCACTGGCAGTTTCAAGATGCACCTTCTTTCATGGACCCAAACCTCAGATTTAATTTCTGCTTGTTAGAAACTTAGCTTTGTTATGTTATTTTTTGTAAGTTCAACATAAAATGTGGGACCAGCTGGGAAGAAATCCATACCACATCCAATACTTAAATTTTCACAGTAAAATTATTTGGTGTTTATTCTCGAATATTCACATATCAAGTCTCTACATACCAGTTCTGCACAAGAAACATGAAGAATGGCATGGTTTGTCAAACCTCATGCTTAGCACTAAGACCACAGTCAGGTCTGAGGTTAGGATAAAATGAAGTTGATGAAAATCAGCATTGAATTTGCAGTCAGAACACAAGCAACTCATCTGAGCAAAAGGACCTGCAATACTTTTCTCAATTTTAAGTTAGATAACTACCTATACTTGTTCTGAAAATGCAAACCAGCCACTATAAGCCTTATAATTAAGAAACAATATCTTATCCAAGATAAGTAAAAACCAGGCCTACTTGAAGGCAATGGCTTTACAGAAAATTCTTGAAATAAGATTTTAGAATTCAATATTCTTCTCAAATACTCAACTCCTGTCTGCAAGAGAAACTACAGCTCTCTTTCTTGACCTCTGATTTTACTACCTAGTATTTGTTTGGGGCATGATTTTGCATGGTATCCAAAATCAATCAGAGTGCAAATAAAAAACACACCAAAGGAAAGGATGACAAAGCACCAATTCATTAGTTACAACTTGATCAGATCAGTGGTTTGGAACTGAAAAGAAATGGTGGTTTTTAACCAGATTGATGACTATTTTTATTGTAACATTGGTGATCGGCTGAGACTTAGTAATAGTTGTAACAGATGTGGCCTCCCTAACACTGCATGTAGGAGTGCTCTTGCCTAAGCAGCAATAGTAATTATCCACTGTTTTTCAAAAACTCCAGCCTGCAATTGAGTTGTCACAGTCTCCCAGACACTGCTTCAGGCACTACAGATTGTACCAGCTGACACACTTGGGGCGTATCATTATAAGCATGTGTAAAACACATGATTTCGACTACTTTCCTGATACCTATTGCATGACGGTGTGTCAAAGAGAGACGCCTTTTGGGAGGAAATATGGGCTCCACTGAGCTGCATTATGATTGAAGAGAATGTTCAAATGACGACACTTCTGAAAGAAATGGCTAGCATGAGTTACAGCAGGGAACAATCAGCTTCTGTAACAAAATGCTTGTTTCCAGCCTGAAGTATCTGATTTGTATTTATACAAGGCCCAAGTCAATGCTACCAAAGGCCTTTTCCGTTTTGTGCTTCATTTATTGGATTTGCTGAAGATCACTGTTAAAGCTGAGAGTGAATGAATTAACAAATACGTATAGCAGCCCATTACAAATTATTTGCATGCCAGAGGAATAACAGGTTTGTGCAGCTAATAAAAAGAAAACAATTGCAAATGCTTACTTGGAATTTACAACACTTTGTTTTTAGATAATTCAGTTTGAGGCAATTGGTTTCCTAAGTCTGACAGCAACATAAATCACAGCTCGAACCTCACTGCAAGTAAAATTAAGTCAGCCTAGTGAGAAATAAGAAATAGCATAAATGTGATAGCATACAGTATTTTAGAAAAACAGCTTCAAAGTAATTTATGGTGTTTAGAAACTGACATTTGGTTCTGAATTCTGACAGCAGCTGTGCAAGTCCGTATGAAGAGGGTCTGAATGCAAAAAATGATTACACAAAATTGTATTTCACTTTCCTCTCTGTCCACAAACAATTTGTAAAGCATATCAAATTCAGGGAGTTTTTTAAATTGTTCACACTAGTTTTGGCAAATTGCATTTTCAATGCAAACTTTGTAAGAAGAGTTCATTGCAAAAGAAAAAGAAAAGGTATCAAGGATATGAAAAAATATGCTGTGTTGCTTATTTGTACTGAGTTGTTTAGGAAAGTGATTGTTTGATGGAAGCATAAAAGCAGTTTCTGTGAAAACTGACATTTCCAGATCCTGATATTACTGTGATTGAAATAATATGGAAACAAACTAGGTGCATGCATTTTATGGTTTCTGTGAACTGAAGAATTCAAGCAGAAACAATGAGCAGGGGTGTTAAACTTAATATTAAATATCTTGCAAAACTTTAACTGTACAAGAGTAGAAGTAATGTTGGTAAATACTTCAAGTCATAAGGTTTCAGAGCTTGAAAGATAAAAGTGAACCTGGAAAGATGAGGACCTTGGCCAAGTTAGCCATCACTTCTGTGTCCCAGTGGTTGCTTTTCTGGTTTTATTCTGTGCTTTTGTTCCTTTTTACACCAGAGTCAGTGTGACTAATATATTCCTTTGGTATCCTCCATGCCATCTACATAAGCAAATATATGGCCTACTAGAATTTCAGGATTCAAGAAGCCTTCTAAGAAGAGCTATAAAAGATATGGGGCCACATTTTATGATTGCTTACATTCTGCCTGATCCTACGTAAATTAAAGGAATTTCCTGTATATTAAATTTGTGTTGTATTAATTTATCATACAAATTGGTTAGAAAAATGAGGGTAGTAGTAAATCAGTATAACAAGCATAGCACGAATTAGATACTGTATAATGGAGAAAACTCTAAGGCAGGTGGTCTTCTTCATTAGATCATTAGATTTGAACCTGTTATTTCTTATTTTGTTTTGTTTTTTTTAAAAACACCAGCTTAAAGCTTCGGGTTCTGCACTCCAGCTGCAGTGTAAGAGATTCCTGAGTCAAAGAGCCTGCTCAGGGCCAGAATCCAGGTCTCCTGCCCATCAGGCTACCATGCCTTGGGCTGCTGGGGACAGGAAAGGGTGAGCCCCTCAGCTTTTTTTGTTGCAATTGTTTTGCTCTTCACAAATTGCTATTTATTCATTGGAAAATGGACTTATTTCTGTTGACTGCCCTAGCTGCTGGATCATTGATAGTGTGAGCTTCTTTCAGCACAGATATTCAAAGATTCAAATTTGAACAAAATGGCTTTTCCACTCTCACAGTATTCTCATGAGTTTGACTTCAAAGTGTAACATATGGCACAATTTACATCCAAACAAGTTAAATATGCTGAATATATACAGATCAGCATAGCATCACATTATTGTTTTACCATAGTCTTCAGTTCCAAAACACACATTTTAAGTAATTCAGTTCTATCAGACAAGATGGATATTACCCTGTAAGGGCTTGGAAAGTGGAGTACCCCCTGACATTAAATGTTTTAGGTGAATAAAAAGCTGTTGGCCTTCTTTCAAAAAGAAATATAATTTGGTCTTGCAAAATCTAAGTTTCTATATCATCAACAAAGACTCTCAGTTTCAGACTGCTTCTCTGTTTTAAGATCTCATTCTCAGGAAAAGAGATGGCTCCGATGACCACATTAAATAAAATACTTGGCTGGCAGCTTCAGATTACTGATCATTCTAAACTTCATATTTATGCAATGGCAAATTGATCGCCATTTTTTCTTCAGATACAGGCTGTCCCTCAAATGTGTTGGTTATGACTTGTTTGGAAGCAGACAGTTGTTAACAGGTTGCAAGCTTGCCAGTAAGGAGATGGGCGTCTAGGAAGAGCTCTGGAAATACCACAGTTTTCAGTTTTGACCAAGCAGCCTATTGCTCTGTGATCCCTGGTCTTTTTAGACTCATTAGAAGACCAACCATCTCAGGCCCAAGTTATTATTTTAGTGTTTCACACTTTCTATTTGAGCCCAGATAACAAATCATGGCAGGGAGCCATTTTGCAGTAGAGTGCTCTTTAAATAAGGTCAGTATGCTGGGATGAAGTCCAAATAAGATTGTTTTCCAGTTTTTAGTCTCTATCTCGAAGTGGGACTGAAGTTTCCTGAAGAGCTGAAATAGATCTCTGAAAATTCTTACTTTTTTTTGTTATGTACATTGGCACTTGCTAGTCATGACCTGAAGTAGCTGTGCTATGAAATACCAGAGGAGAAGCAGGAGGATGCGGTGGGAGAAGATCAGGTCCATCCAACCTGGCCTTGAATGTTTCCAGGGGTGGGACATCCACGGCTTCCCTGGGCAACCTGCTCCAGTGCCCCACTGCCCTTTCAGTAAAGAACTGCTTCCTAATGTCTAATCTAAATCGATCCTCCTACAGTTTAAAGCCATTTTCCCTTGTCACTACAGGCCCTTGTAAAAGGTCCCTCTCCAGATTTCTTGTAACTCCCTTCAGGTACTGGAAGGCTGCTATAAGGTCTCCATGGAGTCTTCTCCAAGCTGAACAAGCCCAGCTCTCTCAGCTTGCCTGAAGCTTCCAGCCCTCTGATCAAATCTGTGGCATGAGCTCTGTTCTCCTGCAGTGAACAATAACATACAACATAATCTACACAGGATTTTGATGGGATAACATGGTGGGGGTAGGAACTCCCAAGCCAGAGGCTCAGCTCCTCAGAGGTCTTCCCACCAAAAGATATGAATCAACCAGGAAGATTTACAGAATTAGAAGAGTCAAAAGGAGAGAGCAGAAGAAGAAAATCTTTTGGAAATGAGCCTGACATTTTAACTCAAAATAGAAAACACTTCCCAGAAAGTGCATTGTCGGCAACACAGCACTGTCAAGTAAGAACAGCGGTTTGCTTGGAAGGAAAAGGGAAACTTCTGTAAGATGACTAGAAGTCAGTTTGAACAAATTTTAATAAAGTTTAATAAAGTCAGTTTCTGTTTTCTATCTCAGTTGAGGTAGCTGGGTGATGAAAAAGTCAGGGTGTGAAGACAGACAAATGTGATGCTTCAGATAGATTTATGCACCTACTACAGTGTTCAAATTCAGGACAACAGCAAGTTGTTGTGCAACTTCTTATGCAGTCACTGAGAAAAGGAAGTCCTTTGTAGGAATATAAATCTTGTCACTGTCTGGAAAAGCAGGGTGGCTCTTTTGGAAAGTTTATATTAACTTTCTTTGGGATTCACAGTATTAATTGTGCAAGTGTTTGAATTAATCCTGAGACAGGTTTTCAGGAGAGACTGGTGCAGAGCCCAGGTAAAGCCATTAATTACCTCTGTCCTGGGTTCAGCATATACTGCATAGAGAAACAAGTTATTTTGTCTTTTAGTGAAGTGTTTGGTCACCCTAATCCATGTTCTTGTTTTAAAGATGAATAAATTTTCTGTCTCATGACTGAATGTTCGTTTATGACCAGCTGATGTTTTCTAGCCCATGTGACACATGTTGAAGAGGGAATCTAAAAGCATGAGGTACTTCTGGGTGAAAACCCCTCAATACCAATTTTAGGATTTCACATCAGCCCGTTTCAAGTGCCCACTGCTGATACAGTGAGCTCACCTTGTGTCCTGCATTTGATAGCATGCTACAAACAAGTTCCCAAGACTTAACACTTATTGGAAATCAATCTTTTGATGTTTAGATTATGTTATTTTGGTTTAACCTAAGACATACTTAGTAAAAGCCTCTTTTGGGATGCATTTTTACCTGCAGAGAACTGTGAACTTGGTCGTTGCTCAGCAAAGAAAGAGGGCCCTGTGTTTCAATAACAGTATTCAGTCACAGGAAAATAATTGCTCTTATAGCTTATTTCCCCTCTTCTTTTTTGAGCAGGAGGTTGCACCTGGGGAATAAGGGCTACAGATATACTCACAGAAGTTGTAACCTGGCTTGTGGTAGGAGCAGAGAGTGCTCTTCACTCTCATCCTGCTTCCCTGCCAGCTAGCATCACATAGCAGAAAGCTGGAGGATGAAGCCTGCCAAAAGCACAGTTCCTACCTAATGCTCTCTCAAAGGCCATGGACCTGCTTGGCTTGTTCAGGAAGCAGTTTCTCTGCTCAAGAAGCTCTAGCTTCTATCCTCTGGAGAGCTGCAATAAATTTTCCTAGGAAATGGTCAGTGCCTTGCAGTGCCAAGAGAGACACTGTTTATAAAGTGGCTACTTTAATGAGCACCCCCAGGGTTTCCCTACTCCATTAATGCACAGTTAATGGATTAGTTAATTGAGGATAAACTGAAGGAGAAGAACAGGCTGGGAACTGTAACTTCAGAGTACACAAGACAAGATCATCTTGAAGGCTCAGTACAGAGATATGGTTGGATTGTGGGTACAGGCACATGAACACATAGTAGGGGTAAAAAAAGACTGCCTGAACAGACATCAGAATGACCCCCATTAACTGCCAGTGTGTGAGTTTTTATCCCATGGTAAAAGACAGGTAATAATAATAAGCATATTGCTTATCTTTCAGTCAAAGAGGAGCATGCCTCTTGTTTGAGGGGCAGGAGCTGGTACACAAGCTATTACAGGGGAAAAGCTGTAAGTTCAGCTTCTAATTCACCCTGCAATGACTCATTCATGTTGCCTACACCTTCTGTTACTATCAAAAGCCCTTCAGCTTGCTTTAGTTCTGTTTCAATTCCTGCTAGTGTAAAAGGCGATTTCTCATGTTAAAGGCTCAGCTGCTGTAAAGCTTCACCAGCTGCAGTAAAGCTTCACTATTTCAATATTTCAGGCTCAAACTTAAACAGGGGAAGTTCAGATTGGATATAAGGAGGAAGTTCTTTAATGTGAGGGTGGTGAGGTACTGGAATGGGTTGTTCAAGAAAGCTGTGAATGCTCCATTCCTGACGGTGTTCAAGGCCAGGTTGGATGGAGTCTTCGGTGCCATGGTTTAGCGTGAGGTGTTCCTGCCCATGGCAGTGGGGTTGGAACTAGATGATCTTTAGGTGCTTTCCAACCCTAACTATTCTATGATTCTACTGTAGCTTTCGGCAATGTCACCTCAGACCCAGCTCAAGCAAGACCAGCAGATGCCATTCTGAGATATTGAGGGGACTGGCAGGTAGAGAGATTTAGTAATTTCCTATTTTCTCATCCTTCAGTTTTTATAAAGCATTTCCTTTTCTTAATTTACAGCTTTTCTCTAGTGATTTCTCCCTTCTTTGCTCAAGGAAGAAAATTAAGAATCCTTACTTTTCATGTTCTGATGGAAAACATTGGACCATCTACCAAACTCATTCTTGCAGACCAGACAAAATTCCTTCTTGGCATACTACCATGAGTGTTGAGACTATCATGCTCTGATTAGAGTATCTTATTTCTTAAATGGCACCCAAGATCCAATTGCTGTTAGAAATATAACACTGTAAATCATATTAACATAACATCAGAACATAAACCTATACCTCTTGGAATAGTTTTTAGGCACCATCAAATGAAATGGGGACCATATCACATTTTCGTAATCTATTCCCGAATCTAACTACCAGCTGTAGCTGAAGGTTTGTTTAGCTATGAAACATTTTGGGCTTTTTTTTTTTTCCCTAAAAGAGATTCAATAAGCAAAAAGTAATGGGAAAGGGAAATCACAGGTGATCTGCCCATTCCACCTGGATCCAATTGCATCTAATCAATTGGTTTGGGTGGAAATTGCTGACATTTGTTATGGACATTTGGTATGAGATGATTAATGTCCTTTAGGTACTCAAGTTCTGACTCTAGGGACAGAGATCTGTTGAAGTAAGATCTGACATTTTGCCCTTAAAGTGTAAAGGAGTTTTTGAGATTACAAACGCTTTTACTTGAAATGTTCTCAGCTTCCTCAGAACAGATGTGTCTCACTAAAAACAGAGCCAAAGCAGGCTGCCGGTGTAACTCATCTCTTTTAATACAGAGCCAGGTAACTTTTAATTTTCCATTCACTCACTAAGTGGCTGTAGAATTTGCAGTGGTTAAGAGTAACTAAGTGAGGCTTACCCATTTTCTATTTTACAGACTGTATTCTTTTGAATGCACGAACTCCATCAGGAATCAGAGAAGCACAAGAAATGCAGTGAAAGGGCTTTCAGAGCTGAAGTCACAATTTCCTGCTCAGACTTGGTCCTCACCAGCTGGAATTTGGGGATGCAGGAGAACGGCAGGTCCCCAGGAGCCCAGGATGGCAGAGCTTCTGCTGGCTGCCCATTGCCTTTTCCACTACAACCACAGTGAAAGACAAGAGGTGAGACAAACTTTGCCTCACTAAGTATGTAGCTCTAATAAAACCTCTATCCAGGGCACTGAATGCAACAGTATACAGTGCTGAGTGAAACTTAAAAGGTTTTCTTGTACAGCTTGACTGCTTTTCTGATGTGCAGCCAAATTCTAAGTATATCTTGAGAATACAGAATAGGCTGGAAACTGCATGCACACAATCCTACCTCTATAAGGCTTCTACCTTCTGTTGCAAATGGAAACATCACAGTAATTTCCTTGTGATGGTTTGTCTGGGTTTCTAATTTCAGTCATAGCCAGTTTTAGGAAAAAGATAACTAAGATTGGTTTATTTTTTTATCCCCTCTTTCTCCCACTCTGTATCTCCAAAGAATTTGTTTAGAGATTTGTGAAAATCATCATTGCTTTTACATTTGTCCCAGCCATTTCACTCCTGGGGAACAGGATACTTTACATAGGCCAGAACGCTTTCTTGCTGAAGTTCATGCTCTGTCTGCCATGGCTGCTGCTGATTGGGTCTGCATGCTGCTGTTCACACAAGGCAGAGGACCTCCTTCCTGCCTTTTAAAGGCCTTCTAGGCAACCTGAACTGTAGCCTTGCTACATCTCAGCTTTCTAATATATTATTTTAGCTAATATTCTTTCAATATCTATTAAAGGGCTTTAAATTCTCCAGGGCCATTCATCCCATCAATGGTCACCCATTCTCTTTTTATGACTCAAACCTGGCTCCCATCTGTGCCTGCTGGTTGCTGCTCCCCACAGCAGCTGGAAATTTCTGGCTTCTCATGCTCATCCAACAAACTGATAGCATTTGGTCTTCCCTCAACACTTCAGCCCTTGCGAGCTGGGTTAACACAAGCCTGATATTTGTGCCATGCACACTGCTGTGACTGGGGACAGAGCTAATGCTTGCATTCTGGCCAGCTGCCCTGAGGAGGGGAGAAGAAGGCAGGACCCAAGACTTACTGCTCTTTGAGCATAGTTTCCTGCTCATCCCTTGCTTTCCAGGGAGGGGTGCCTGGGTTAGAGTCTCGGCCCCTGTTCAAGCACTTAGCATGTGTGGGCTTGCATAGGGAAGAGGAGGGCTTAAATAACAAACAAATTAACTGTTCTCCAGGATCTTTCTTAATAGTATTCTTTCATATGGAAACTAAAGAAGGGTGTAGACTGTAGTCAAGTAACAGCTAAGCCTGCCCTTTTATGAGTGTCAGTTCCTTTTTGTGCAGTTCTCTCAGATTTCCTTATTTCACATCCTCTCTGTAACTTTTCAGTGCCCAGCCTTACCACTACAATGTTTCATACCTTATAGAGCAATTATAACTTTTTATTATTACAGCTACTTGAATATTCTTCCCTAAGGCAAATAGCAAGCATGGCAGCTTACTGGCAATATGGGTGAAAGAATTCTGTTTACTGTGCAAAATATATTAGGCAGCACAGAGCTACAGTTGGAAGGGAAGTTTCCTTTCTGTTAGAGAACACTTTCATCCTCACAAAATGAATGCAAGTTGATTTATATACATGGCAGCTCGAAATATTTGCAAATACAGACACATGCATATTCATAACCCTAGAAATACTCTTAATGCACCTGCCATCAAAACAGTCCGGGATAAATATGTTGCACAAATGCTGCACTGGGGCTGTGATATCTCAACCCCCTTCATAATCAAGTGTGCACAGATCTGGGGGTGTTCTCCCCAGACAGCTCAGTTTCCATTTAAAAACCTTTTGGGCACACAAGTGATACCATTTAACATACAGAAATTGAATGTTGATCATGTCTGTGTGCAACACATACACCCTGCTAACCTGTGTGTAGAGGCAGTGTGGACAAGACGTGCAAGGAAACACATGTCCATGCACAGAGTTTAAGTTTAAACAGTTTAAGGGACACTAGAGATCTGTTTATGCTCTACAGTTTCAGCCACGCTTATTCTCTCCAAGGGTTACTTTGCCAGTTGCTTTGGAGTTGCTCTTCTCCTGTTTCGGCCCTTAAATCTTAAACATTGAGAAAAGCCTATAGAAAGACAAAATATAAAATACCCTTTACAAGACAGATGAAAGTGAATCTGTACGTAGCAGGATAAGTTTATGTCCTGCGAATTCTGCATGGTAGGGCACACAGCAATCACTCGAGTTAAGATAAACATACATTGTTCCACTGGGGCATTAGAGTAAATTGGGTTTCTATTCATTTATATCCTGAGGATTGGGGCCACTTATTTCATGCTGTATTTTTATTATATTTAGTGTAATATTGCTCTGAAATGTGCAGTTAATTACACAACTTTCTGTTTTAAATTCCATAGTAACTATTCTTCTGCCAGAAGTGGATTGCTTTTAATAGGATTGTGTCCCCTTTTGGCAGTATGTGGTTACATATACTTCATTCCCATCCTTATTATTCACATTCCATATCAAGAGAATACAAGCTCACGGGATGAATTTCATCCTGCGATAAAGTCAGTGGCATGCCTCCCAGGCATTCAGGAAGGCTGTGTTCCCATGAGGATTTTTGCATTCCCACCACACCCTTCTGCTTGTCAAACTAATGAAGCATCTCCACTAACTGCACTGCGGGGGGAAATCCTGGTCTGTCGATACCCCTAAAACACAGTTACATCATTTTTACTCAAAACAAGTAGTTCTGCCTACGTCCTTTGAGTCTCATAGTCTCTCCTGCACTTTTAATCTCCTGCTGTAGACATGAAGCATCCATCAGGAGATGCCTCTCCCCAGGACAGCTCTGGAGCAACCAGCAACCTCCTGTTGACCACTGCATAAACACACAGCAGGTGAACAGTGCGCCTCTTGAGGAACAAGAGAAGGATGCAGATCTGACAGCGCAGACTTCAACATCACCTTGTCTTTTTTTTTTCCTTTGCCCCCATCTGCTCTTATGCTGAATAGTTCCTGTTTGACATGGGAGTAATTTTTCTGAATGTGATTTGGCAGCCTTGAAGATTCGAAATACACCTCGAATAATTTTCCTCCAGGGTTTCTTTATTTTCCTTGTTGTTTTCATGTGCTTTTCTAGTGAATTTCAAACGCTTTTGTGAAGAAAAAAAAAAAGAAAATCATGAGTGTGCACAAAGGCTTATTTCTTTGTGATATGTAGCAAATATAAATATAGAAAGACAAGAACATATGTATATATAGACACAGATGTATTTTTATGTCATACAAGACAGTGTATTCTATTTATCATAAAACCAAAATAAAATAAGATTATAATATTTAAATGCAGCTGATTTACCTGCACAAACATTCTGTGCTAAGAAATTTTTGTGTTTATACTCTGGACTTTGCCCTGGAAATATTGTCTGAAGAATTCACTTTCCAGGGGAAAACACTTGCTACAGCATATTTTCACAAGCAGATTTTTGTAGCTTTATGGTACCAAACATGAAAATTCATTATACCTTTCCTAGGAACAATTTTTTGCAGAAAAAAAAAAGGAGCAAAAGTAAACGGCCTTTCTATATATTTTAAATTAAAATATTTTATGCTCTATATTTGATATGCCATATCTGAGATGAGTTCTTCTGCAGGGCATATGCAGTTCCTCCTTCATATATGATACTACTAGTCAAACAGCAAAGTATCTTATACATGCCAGAGCTACTAACTGAGCTAGAAAGACCTATTAGTGGAGGGAATACATCATGAAGGTTCCAGACATAAAAGTAGAAAGAAAGAAAGTCAGGAAGAAAATGCTCAGTAGCAGTCAATATAGTGATTAGAACCAGAGTTTCAGAAATGTCTTTGAAGGACAAATAGAGTCACTTTAGTACACTGAAGATGTGACAGCCCCATCCTAAGTTGTAGTTGCTTCAGAGCTCACCCCAGGAAATGTGGCCTTGCCTTGAGGTGTTCATTTGTCAAGTTTTGGGACAACAAACCACTATCAGCATTGCTCATGGTCTGCCATGTATCTTTGTCACAAATCTTGAGCTGAAAACACCCAGAATTTGAGGAAAAAAGCCCTGTGGACTGTGAGGTCCACTCACTACCCATACTACAAATCACGGGAACTACTGCTCAAAGATAACCAAACACCCAGCTGCCACAACATTTGACTCACCTGCTGCCTGAATACTGTGAGAAGGAAAATGATGCCTCCTAACTCCTGGAGACCCACAGTTATTTTGCCTACCCTTGGGCCATGGCAAAGTACAGGCAAAAACCCTAAGAAACCCATGGTGCCTATCTTTTCTACTCCCTGAGCAACAGAACTTGCAGTGTCAATGGAGAGGAGAAAAGCCACCACCCTGACATGCATTTTGTGTGAAAGGACGTGGCAAGGGCTGGCCAAGGCAAAGCTTGACATGTTTACACTGAAGCCTTCAACGTACTACTCATTCCATTGTAAGTGGATCAAAGCAAAGGGCATTATTATATATTTGTGTAGCGCCAACAGTGTGTTAAGCACCCAATTTGCCATCAGAGGCTGTTCCTTTTGCTGTGATATTTCAGGCAGGGATTCCCATTCATCACATTGATCCCACTCTGGGCCTGGAGCACAAGGTCAGCTGTCATTGGCTTTGTCATGCTCAAAGGCTGCAGTGCTCTGGTAATTAAGACTGTCAGATGGGAGGACCTCTTTTCCTGCTATTTGATGTAGAGTAGGTGCAGATGAAAGATTTATAGTTTTAATTCAAATACAGGACTTGTCTTTGACAACTTAATTGCGTTTGCAGAGAAGTTCTGGACCCTTCCTCTTGCCAAGTCGTTACAGAAAGGCCTCACATCTTGAATCTACCAGGAAGCTGTTTGGATTAAAGAAAGAACCAAAAGAACTTTGCATTAGTGCTGATAGAAACAATAAACATTTGCTTGTCCTTCCTCTGCTTGCAGCAAATATGTTGCTTAAGACAGTAAATTTTCATACTTTGAGACCAAAATGGGTATACATTTTCTTTTTTCCTCTGTCTATATTCATCTCTATAAACAGAATTTTCCTTTTTTTATAGCACCCTTACTAGTTAATGAGGCTGGTAAGATAAAAGGCTAGACTGAACAGATACTAAAACCAGGTACTTGTTTCTTTGTGTCAGCAAAATTGCTATTACTTTTTTTTTTTAAATACAAAGTTATTGCAACACTTCACAATTATCATGAAGATTTTCCTTTAACCCATCTAGTAGGCGCTAAACATCTGGACTGCAAATAAAATTATCTAAAAGTTAAGAAATCACTAAAGACACCCAGTCAGTACAGGCAGATTTCTCATGGATAAGTATGTGGTTGGTTTGCTCATACTGGTTGCCTTGATCATCAGTGTTGGCTTCCACTAGCAGCTGCCACCAGAGGCAGGCTGTTATGCTCTGTTTGGACAGAGGGAGGAAGATGATGTGCTTTTTGTCAGCAGATTGTGGAGTAATTCCCAATAGGCAAGGTGGGACATTCCTGGCACAGGAGCATCTGACTCCTATGCCTGGTTCTGGAAGAAGTGACGGATGGTCAGACAAGTGGAGGTAACCCATCTTGCATGCTGTTTGATTCACTTGTTTGGGCATGAGGTCTGTAGGAGTGCCACTGGTTTGGGATCTGGGACCTCCTTCTAGCTCTGTCTGGTATAATCATAGAATCATAAAATCACAGAATAGTTAGGGTTGGAAAGGACCTTAAGGTCATCTAGTTCCAACCCCCCTGCCATCAGCAGGGACACCACCCACTATACCATGCCACCTAAGGCTCTGTCCAACCCAGCCTAATCCCACAGCCCTTCATACAGATTGTATGTTTTACAACAAGGAAACTCAGCTTATTTGAAATTTGAAACAAAAGTACTTCCTAAATTCCTTATGCTGGGCAACGAAAGGGAACAAAGCTAAGCTGCTCCATCGTGTGGCTTTCATTACAGAGCATGTGAGGCTTTTATAACCATTGCTGACATTGTTCTCCTAAAAGGAACTGAAGTACAGAGGCTTAAAGAAAGACTGGCATTTAAAAAGGCATTTCAGCCCCTTAAAGTGGCTGCTAGTTTCCTAGTGAAACTATCCAGAAGTCCCTAGCCAGGCATTTTTCTTAGCGTAGATGAGGACCCTCAAGCTCATAAAAGCCTTCAGACTGGTGTTATCATGAAAAGCAGAGCAAGATATTTAACCATAATCTCATAAACTCCCAATACGTGGCAGTTAAGCTCCCAGTACTCAACCATCTTAAGAACCTGAACATGCAAAAGTCCATGGGACCTGATGAAATCCATCTTCAGGTCCTGAAGGAGCTGGTGAATTAGGCTGCTAAGCCACTGTCCATCATATTTGAAAAATCATGGCAGTCAGATGAAGTTCCCAATGACTGGGAAAAGGGAAATATAACCCCCATTTTCAAGAATGGGAAAATGGATGACCCAGGGAACTACAGACCAGTCAGCCTAACCTCAGTGCCTGGCAAAATGTTGGAGCGGATTCTCCTGGAAGGCATGTTGAGGCACATGAAAAACAACAAGGTGGTTGGCGACAGCCAGCATGGCTTCACAAAGGGGAATTCCTGTCTGACCAATCTGGTGGCCTTCAACAGTGGGGCTATGGAACTGATGGACAGGGGTAGAGCAGTTGATGTCATCTACCTGGACTTGTGCAAAGCATTTGACAGTCCTTGTCTCTAAATTGGAGAGACATCAATTTGAGAGGTGGACCACTCAGTGGATAAAGAACTGGCTGGATGGCTACACGCAAAGAGTAGTGCTCAATGGCTCAATGTCCAGCTGGAGACCAGTAACAAATGGTGTCCCTCAGGGATCGGGGTTGGGACCGGTCTTGTTCAACATCTTTGTCAGTGACATGGACAGTGGGGTTGAGTGCACCCTCAGCAAGTTTGCCGATGACACCAAGCTGTGGGGTTCGTTTGATACGCTGGAGGGAAGGAATGCCATCCAGAGGGACCTTGACATGCTTATGAGGTGGGCTGATGCCAACCTGATGAAGTTTAACAAAGCCAAGTGCAAGGTCCTACACCTGGGTCAAAGCAATCCCAGGTACAGCTACAGGCTGGGCAGAGAAGAGATTCAGAGCAGCCCTGAGCAGAAGGACTTGGGGGTGCTGGTCAATGAGATAATGAACATGAGCCGGCTGCAGTGTGCGCTCACAGCCCAGAAAGCCAATCCTGGGCTACGTCAAAAGAAGCGTGGCCAGTAGGTCGAAGGAGTTGATGCTGCCCCTCTACTCTGCTCTCCTGAGACCTCACTTGGAGTATTGTGTGCAGTTCTGGTGTCCTCAACATAAAAAGGACATGGAACTGTTGGAACAAGTCCAGAGGAGGGCCACGAGGATGATGAGGGGACTGGAGCACCTCTCGTATGAAGATAGGCTGAGAAAGTTGGGTCTGTTCAGCCTGAAGAAGAGAAGGCTGCATGGAGACCTCATAGCAGCCTTCCAGTATCTGAAGGGGGCCTATAGGGACGCTGAGGAGGGACTCTTCATTAGGGATTGTAGTGACAGGACAAGGGGTAATGGGTTCAAACTTAAACAGGGGAAGTTTGATTTGGATATAAGGAAGAAGTTCTTTACTGTGAGGATGGTGAGGCACTGGAATAGGTTACCCAGGGAAGTTGTCAATGCTCCATTGCTGGCGGTGTGCAAGGCCGGGTTGGACATAGGCTTGAGTGGCATGGTTTAGTGTGAGGTGTCCCTGCCCATGGCAGGGGGAATGTGCTGTTGTCAAGACAGCCAAAAATCACACACACACACGTATTTTCAGTGACTTAGTAGGAAGAAAAAATATATAGATGCTTTATTACTACAAACCACTACTTACATACATTTTCTAGCACACACGTCATTTTAGCCACTGGTTAATATTAGTTAGCACCGGCACATTATTGGACAACCCTTTATCTCATTACTAAAGTCCATTGTTTTGCCAAGTTCTTCCTTTGTAGTTAGTTACTGCCCTTATCTGACTCGCTCCTCCAGATGCCTTCTACTTTCCCACTCGGATGCCTTTGGTGCCTCATTTCTCATGGATACACTTTAACATCTTCAAGACTGAGTTCTAACTTCATCTCTTCAGTCAGGGAATCCATGGGCCTACTGCAGTCCCCCCCACCACAGGGATGGAACTTGATCTTAAGGTGCTTTCCAACCCTAACTATTCTGTGATTCTATGATTTTCTCCATGTACAGAACGCTGCCAGAGAGGTACAATTCAGGGCACAGGGTGTGCTCCCTTGCAGCACCTCTCCACAAGGGAGAGCAGAGGCAGTGTTGGGGATGCACATGCTGTTGGGAGGAAGTTCAATTGCTACTTGCAGGAGTCTCTCTGCTAGGGGATCAAGGGAGGAGAGGATATATCACCTCTCCAGGACCTTCAGCTTCTGCTGCACCTGGACAATGACATTTCTCTTCTGACTGCAGCAGCCCAGGGGCTGTGGAGAACAACAGGCCCTATTTAAAACAGCAGAAAGGAAGGACAAGCATGCATCTGGGAAAATTAAGAGCAATCAGATTTACACTGGAGGGGAGAGGAGAAAGTTGTTGGTTGGGTTTTTTTAAGCCTGATTTCCCAGAGAGCACTAGGGCTGTGTAAACTGCCTCCCACCATGGGTTATTTCCTGAGACACCAACCTGCAGCCATCTTGCATGCACCAGGGCCTCCCCAGAGGCTGCTTCCCTCCACCCAGGCCAGCCCCTTCTGAGGCAGTAGTAAGCCATCAGGTTTGGATTTCGATTTGCAGGTAAGAAAAGGAAATCGCCTTTGCCATTTCCTAAACATCACCTGGGCCTGAAATGGTTGTGAACTTCTATGTAGAGGCAGACAAAAGCAAGCCAACTGAAGAGAGCAGCACAAGGATGCAGGTCCTTGCCCTATTCACCCAGAGGCCATAAATCTGGGACAAGTGCCTTTCCTGGGATTAGTGGAGGCCACAAAAGCAGAAGAGCTATTTGTGATACCAGGGGTGAGACTGTCCTCCTCAGCACATGAAAGCTGTATGTGCTTGTTTCAGCTGGGATCTAGTTAATTTTCTTCCTAGTAGCTGGTGCAGTGCTCTGTTTTGGCTTTAGTCTGAGAACAGTGCTGATAACACACAGATGGTTTAGTTTTTGCAAAGCAATGCTTACCCTGATCTTACCTGTGACTTTTCAGTCTCTCATGCTCTGCCGCTGAGGAGGGGCATGGGAAGCTGGGAGGAAGTAGAGACAGGACACCTGACCCAAATTAGCCAAAGCGTAATTCCATGCCACAGCACATCACATCCAGTATGTAAACTGGGGGGAGTCACTTGGAAGGAACGAATTGCTGCTTGGGTCAGGCTGGTCATTGATCAGCAGGTGGTGAGCAATTGTGTTGTCCATCACTGCTGCTTATTGTTGGGTTTTTTTAATTTTCCCCTTTAGTTTTATATCTCTGTCCTTGTTATTCCCCTTATAAATAGTAGTATTAGTAGTATTATTATATTGTACTTCAGTTATTAAACTGTTCTTATATCAACATGTTGGTTTTACATTCTTTTGATTCTCCTTCCCATTCCACCTGGGGCAGGAAATGGGGAAAAAAAAAGGATGAGAAAGTAGCTGTATGGTGCTGAGTTACCAGCTTGCTCTAAACCATGAGGCTGTGCTCTCTGCTTTTACCAGTTTTTGTCCCCCTTGTATCTTATGCTATGAATGAATCTCCTCACTTTTAACAGATGATGGTACCAACTCATTCACACGCGTTACAATCTAGATCCAGGCCATGTATTGACAGGATAAGAGGGTTCTTTCAGTCAAGAAGTGTTTTTCCTTCACATTCAAGCACGTACCCACCTAGTGTCCATGTCACCCCCAGAGGATACAGCCTGAGAAGATCCACCCACCTCTTACACAAAATAAAGGAGTTCTTTATTTACAGGCCTCACTGATCAGTATGATCTGGAGCTGAGGCTGCCCAGCAATGTTTACATCATCAGGCAAGATCACCAGATCTACATTTGTGCAGGACTTTTTACCTCAGAATGTCTTTTTAATTTATAAACCCAGGGATCTTACTCATCTCTCAGCTGGGTCCAAAATCAGACTCTGCATTTGCTTAGTGTTCCTAACAACCTGACAGCACACATTAATTGTACACACATGGATATAGAATATGGCTTTATAAAGGAGGGAGTTTTACAGCCCTCAGTTTAAGTGTATCTCATAGCACAATTTAAGAGTAGAGCAGAGCTGGTCATGTCACCACGTGCCGATGCTCCTGCTTCAGAGAGCACTGCAGAAGCAAGTAGGAGTCATCCAAGAAAAGATCTGGCCCAGGTTTTTAAAAAAGGACTCAAGTTCCTTTAATGAGACAACGCTGACAGAACAAGAAGTGTATTACCAGTGAAAAGGAAAGAAATGTCTGTAGGAGATGAAGGTTTCGATGGTTTTGAAAGTTTTCTGCTCAGGCTGATTTGTTCTTAGTGCAGTAGAAAAGGAGGGCTGGAAAGGCAACTTTTCACCACCTCTGAAAACCTGAACAATTTTTCTCTAAATACTTGAAAGTAGATTTAGAAGCTTAGCATTAGCCATTAAGCTTTGTAAATGTTGGACAATAACAATGACAGGCTTTCCCAGCTGTATCTTAAATCCAGTGCTTCTTGTTTTAACCTCATTAAGTGAGAAGCATGATAGATATTCCTTTAGAACATCCCTTTGTGTTTCTATAGTCAGTTGTCATCTATGTGTTATTCTCCACATCATTTATTGTATGCGTTACTCTCTCCTGAGCTCTAGAGGAGGTCCCAGACAATTCTAGTGCTGCAGTATGTTATTTTGGCAGGACCACTCAGTTGCTGTTCCTCAGAAATAATCCTGCCTTGGCACAGGGATGACATGCTGTAGCATATCCTTTCTAATTAGTTGTGAATATTGAAGAGAGAAGTCCATTACACTTCAGGACCCTGCTCTCTGGAAGGTGGTGAGAAAGCATCCATTGACAAAAATATACCCAATCAGATATAAATAATCCAGAGAGCCTTCTGGAAGGTGAATTAATTTTCAGATTGTTAATATGCCTCTTGATTGTTCATGAGCAGGGTAAACTAGACTGCACTGAGCTCCAAACTGCCATGACAAGGCTATAATTAGCTTCAAACCAGTTAATTTGAAGATACCTCTGACTCTTTACACTGTTCCTTTCTTCCTGTCTAGATATCCTTTGAAAATACATACTTGCACTCTCTCTGTCTGGGTTTTGATCTAATACATCCTTAAAAGTGCTACAGCCTATTAACAAACCTTCAAAACTGTTTAGCTGGGTTCTTTGGCAACCAGAGTACCTGGAGCTGTGGGATGCTGCAAAGAGCAGCTAAATGGGCTAAACGTGTGAACATTTCTGACAATGATGTGTGCAGTGTCACAGCATGTCCATCCTTGTATATATTTCTGGGTTTCCCATGCAATTTATATCAGGCCAGTTATTTGCAACTTGGAAGCATAGAAAAGAATGTGTCAGAAGACAAAGTGAAAGGGTATAATAATGCTGCAGACAAGAATATGTATCTACTGGACTATGTCTTAAGCAGGTCTATCCTTTGTATGATCAGCCTATTTACTGGAGACATGGCAATTCTCACATTAAGGAGCACTATCATTTAAAATAGAATTTTGATTAATATCACTCAAAAATTAAACATTGAGATAGTTCAGTTCCTTCCAAGGAGGAAATTCAAATCCATTGGGGAAGTCACAGACAACATGTGTAAATGCTTTTGCTGATGGAAAATGATGAAATATCCCAGAGCATCATTACTGCTCACTACTTCCGAAAGTCTGTTCCTCAAATCCCCCGAACTAACAACCCCATGGATTTATGATTTACTGAGAGGTCCACAGGTTTCTCAGACCATTCACTCAGCTTTGTGAGGAAGTGAGGGATTACAGGGAACTACACAAGCGGGTCAGCCAAGGTTCGTGTCTTGACTTAACTGTAAGTTGATAGTGACATTTTCCAGATATTTATGGGGACTTTATCTTGGGAGATGCTCATTTTATAGACACAAGGTAGAATTTCCTGAAGTAGGTCTTTACAGTACCACGTGCATGCTTGCAGAGTAGCAGACACTTCCATCTCACCAGCTCTTTCAAAGACATTTCAAACATGAAGAAGTGACACCATGCTCTATAGACAAGTGGAGAGAGCTGAGATGTGGCCTTTGTCCCCATCCATGCTGCGCCCCCAGCCAGTGTTCACATGTGCATCTTGTACTAGACACCTTCCCAAAATGATGCAAGAAGGAGATGAAGTGTAGCTCCTGCCTCTCCACACCAGGAAACAGTGTGCTTGCTAGCAAGAGATGGACACCACCTCTGTAGAGTCAGCCCTGTGGAGTCAACCTCTGGGGGGCCCGGAACCCCAACACATTCATTAAGGGAAGTCTCCAAGGCAGCCTGATGTAATTTCTCCTAAATCTCTGGAAAGCATTGATAACTGCCTTCTGCTGTGAAACAGAGTCACTTTAAATTTTAAGGTTGATATCAGCAGCACTGCAGACAGGAGACTGCCAACTCTAAATCTCTTGCTACTCTTTAAAATGCCAGATGGTCTCTTTATGCAATTGTCTAATTGTTCTTGATAAAAAGCCAGAGGTATGCATGTTGCTTTACAGATAATTAAAAAATTGAAGGTCTGGACCATAGATGGCTTCCAGTTTGGATCATTCACAACACACTAAGGGATGGAAATAACCCAGCTGAGAATGAGGGCTGGAGAACCCAAGGACTAGAAGAGTGATAAGTCGCTCAAGAATGTTCTTGCATACACTGGTTGTCTCTGCTCGCAGGAGATATTTTGACTAGAAGTTTAAATTGAGGTGATTTTAAGCAGGTCAGTGCTCTGTGGAAATGAGCTAGTTTGGCACTAATTTTAAAATTATGGTCACAGTTGTTACAGATGCTTGATTTCAATACATCCAGTATACTACTTGTTGAAAGATAGGAACAGCTTTCCCTTGAAGAATATGTTATTGCTGCTCACTACAGCTGTTCATAAGTGTTTCCAATAATGATGACCAATCTTGCCAGCCCTCATTATACCATCATTCTCTTTTATGATGCTTAGAAAAATTGTGTAGGCAAATTTTCAAATTATCATTGCTCCATTTCCATCTAGCCTGCATCTTCAGAGGATTGGCCCCTCTGATCTGCGGGCAACAATACATTCTTCAAGGAAGTTCCACAGACTGTTGGTACACCTGGGAGTACAGCAGCGTACAGACTCAATTGACACTGTAGATTATTCTATTAAAATCTGTTGGGTGCTGAAAAGAGCCTATTATTGTAGAACTATATAGAACCAGGAAGACTGTATACCTGATGTGAGCAGGATGTTTTCCTTTTACATCTACTGTCTTGTCCAGGAGTATCTTGCAGTTAACAATCATAGAATCATAGAATAGTTAGGGTTGGAAAGAACCTTAAGATCATCCAGTTCCAACCCCCCTGCCATGGACAGGGACACCTCACAATAAACCATGCCACCCAATGCTCTGTCCAACCCGACCTTGAACACCACCAGCAATGGAGCATTCACAACTTCCCTGGGCAACCCATTCCAGTGCCTCACCACCCTCACAGTAAAGAATTTCTTCCTCATATCCAATCTAAACTTCCCCTGTTTATGTCTGAACCCATTACCCCTTGTCCTATCACTACAATCCCAAATGAAGAGTCCCTCCCCAGCATCCCTATAGCCCCCTTCAGCTACTGGAAGGCTGCTATGAGGTCTCTACGCAGCCTTCTCTTCTGCAGGCTGAACAGCCCCAACTTTCTCTTCCTATCTTCATACAGGAGGTGCCAATACTCCAAGGCATACCAAAGCACAGGGATTACCATTCAGCACAGTGAACACCAGTATATAGAGGAGGAAATGCTGCTGTATGTCACTAATATGTTGCCTATTCTAAGATGGACAAGCCTGCAGTAGGACTATAAACTTTCTCTCTTCTGAAGAACTTTTAATTATTCTTTTTTTTAACTTTTCACATGTGTTTGGTGTACCTGATGCTGACAAAACTCTGTAACTTTGATAAAAGGAGCCAAATGTTTGGGGCTTTTTTAATGTAATTCTCTGTAGAGAGAAGGGCTTGAATTATTTTGACCATAGCCCACTGTTGTATCACTGTCACTTCAACCAACCACAAAACTCAGTTATTATTATGCCTCCACAAAAATATGGTCTGCCAGGCATGGTTCTCTCTATGTAAAAGAGAGAGCACAAATCTCATTACCTGTAAACAAGATTTGTGCATCTACCTCTCAGGCAGAGATTTGGAAAATGTATTCCTATAAGCCCCTTCCCAGGGAGCTTAGTTGTGTTGCTGGTTTTAAAACTGATTTGAAGGCAAGAACATAAATTTAAAAATATGGATGTTTGCACTGGGGTGCCCAAACCATGAATCATGGCAGCAGCATTTTAGAAAAGAAAAAAATCTATTAACAAAAGGGGTTTGTACAAGAAAGTCATTGGCTTAAGTTATGGTATCTGTTTATTTGAATCAGTTCTGAAACTTTATAAAATCTGGAAATCACTAACATAAATTCTTTACAGTAGTCAGGACAGTATAACCATAACAGGTTTTGGAACCTTTCCTAACAATTCTTTTTTCTTCCTTTCCACTTTTGTGTTAAAAAGTTATGAACAGCATCTGTGAGCCATTCTTTGCTGTGTTACCTACACTGAGAGAGAGGGATGCCCCTCTCCACCACCACCTTATCCAGACATGCATTTGCTGTCTCGATATTTGTTTTCTGCTTTTTCTCAATAAAAAGCAGCGCATTGGGTGAAAACACCACTCAAACAGGATTTGACCAACAGACCACTGGCCAGAATACGCTGTAGTGCCAATGTAAAGGTTTGTGACCCGTTTAGATTCCCAGTGTTTGCAAAGGCTGTGACTGTAAAACACAAATGGTGTGGCTGCATTTCACATACCAAATGCAATACTTTATCTTCCTGTACAGCACTAACATCCTAGCTTGTCTCTTCCACAGATGCAGAATCGTGTTACACTATCGACGAACTATTTTACAGAAATAAATTGCAATTATTTCAGTGCACAGTGCTTCTGGGGAAACAGAGATTGTCCTGTTCCTCAATCCTCCTGTCTGTGAGTTCTTATATCCTAAAACATAGTGACTATAAGCAGGGGTAAGGTGAGAATCTCTGAGGGAGTTAAATACTGTAATGCTGGAGCTCTGAGATGGGTGGATGTCCTCAAGTAGTTTATCAGAGGTAGACCCTGCCTGTCAAACAAGGACCATGCACTGTGGGGGTCCTTTACCAGTGACAGAGTAGGAATCCCTTGGATGCAATTCTTTCATACCTGTGTCTCCAGATACGGAGATCTGCACCTGAACAAGGATACATTAGGGAATCTGACTGAGAGGATCTGGTCTTTATAGTCAGTGGAAATCTGGATAGTGTAATTGATGGAGTCTCAAGCGATTGTCATCTTGCCTTAAACTAGTTGTCTAATCTGAAATCAGGATAATTTTAACTTCTCTAAATTCAGAAATCTGAGTAACTAGGAGTATAGAGAGTTTCAGTATCAAATGAGCCAGGAGGAAAACATTTCCAACCTTAATAATGGTGGAGAAGCAGTAAGATACAGCATCTATTAATAGAGATTCTGTGTGTGCTATTATCACACATCTGGGTCCAAAACATGGTGCTGAGGCTTTATTATCTTCTCATCTGAAGTTTGCCAGAGTTCAGATAAGTGCTTTTGAGATAAATATGTTTCCAAAGATGCGTTGCTGGTCCACACCAGGAGCATTTGTCAAAGGAATATTGAACATGTACATGTTAACCTGAATGGTGGCAAAGGAGCTTTGGCATGTAAATTCTCTTCCTGGTTCGACTTTTGCAAGTGCAGGCTAGTGTCAACAGTTTTTTCAAACTCCTTTTGTCATGACAGCCACTACATTTCATCATGGAATCTATTTTCAAGAGGAGACTCAAATGGTGAAGGATTTTTAAAATGGGTTTATTCAATATGCTTTGCACTTCAGTCATGGCGGGAAATACTTCTTTCAAGAGCATCTGGATCTGTGGGCTTCAGTTCTCTGGGCTGAACGCAGCAAGAATCTTTTGTTTCTTTCAGACTGTCAAGAGTTCCTCCCATCTGGCAGTCAGGAAAGTGCAGAACAAAAGGGTGTTTCCAACAAACACCAGCTTCAGCAAAAGCTTTTTTAAAAGTTTTCAACCAATTTTGGGTCTGCATCATAAAGCAAAAAGAATGGTACAATATGTGAAGAGCTGTGCTGTGTAAACAGATCACTGTTGATGTGTGTTCCACAGCTGGACCTACGGCCACATTAACTTGTTCTGATGTGATAAAATTTTAACATCCAGGTTTCATATGCCAGCTGATACTTGTTGGTGGACAAATTAAAACCAGTTTTGTTAGCATGAAACAACAGTGTATCAGGAGTCTGTCAATTAGGTGCTAGCAGAGAGTGTTGTCATTACACAAATGCCTCTTGGCTATAAATGAATGTCCAGTAACTCTACTAGAAACCTGAGTCTAGAGGGCTTCTAGTAGCAGCCTGATTTCAAAGTTCATTAGGCTAAGACTTGGCAGACTGATTCTCAGGCCAGATGTGTTTTCTTTTATTCTCCAAAAAAAATTGTATCAATCCATTCAACCAACTTTGATCTAGAATTTGGCAAACAGCTCACAATTCTCAAAGTTTCATGCGGATGTTTTTATTCCAAACTTTAGGTTAACAATGGTTTCTTAAAAAAAAAGAATAATGAAAAAAAGGCCTTGTAAGCAGCAAGCCCTTCAAGATAGCTGTATTGGCCTCCTACACTTTTTTCCCCTTCCCCCTCCTCAAATATTGCTTGCAAATGGCAGATAACAAAAGTGCATGAACATGCCTAGTAGCCTTGTTGCCATGCTTCAGTGCCAAATTGAAACCATGCCACCCTATAGCAAACCTTGACCTGCAGGGTAATTGCTCCATTTTTCATGGTTTCCTACTCTGTTGTGGACATTTCAAATTGCACTGACCTGCCACCCACTATTCCAGACAACTCACCAGCCAGGAGTCCAGCTTTTAAATGAAACAGGGTTTTAACTCCAAAATGGCATGAGGAATTTAACTGCTTCAAGATGTATCATGTATTGCTAAACAAAGCCTGGAGTGCTACCTTATATACGACATCCCCATGGAAATGTCAGCAAATGCTACTGCAGTGCAGAAATAGCAGAAGCAGCCTACAGTACAGGGAACGAGGGAGAAGATTATAGCTGTTACTGGTGAGCTTCATTGCTGGAAGTTTTCAAAATAGGTCTGCAACTACAGCTAGATTTTTACTGAATCATGTCACAGATTTCCAGAGGATTTTATGGACTGAACAATATAATTGATGCAATTAAAAAAGGCACTGGATCATTAAAAGGTATTTTTAGTGGACAACTAGTCTTTTAAAGGAGCAGAGAGTAAGCCTCAGTAGAGACAGTTTCATGTCAACATCTCAAACCACAGATTTTCTACAGTCCTCCTGATAACTATTGAAGGTCCCTCTTTGTGCTTAGACCTGCATTAAAATAAAGGTGCTGCAAACACTCTTCACAGGACCCCAGCTCCTTCAGATGCACAAGGGTATAATTTTTGCTTTCATTAGTGTTTAGGATATAATATCCTTTTCTAGCCCAAGCTGATACAAAGCACACCTTGAAAATATAATTTTCCGCCTTTCTCTGCAGGCAGCCTGCAATAAGGATTTGTGCCATATAAACCATCTGGGCATCTAAGCACTGTTATATTTAACTCCGCCAGCATATTGGTAACAGAGGAAGCCCGTGGCAGAAGAAAATGCTGACTGGCCCAAAACACCCTCTAAAGCAGACGCAGCATGTGCTTGACCGGGCTTAGTGCAGACCAGACGTAAGGTCTGGCCTCCTCAGGGTAAGTCAGCAGCGCCACTCTGGGCTGCCTGAAGAAAGCTGCTCCTCTGCCTCAGGGAGAGGGCACTGCAGTTTTGGGAAGCTAAGGAGTCTCCTTAATCCAAGCTATCTGGTCTGGCATGGTGAGTCCACGTTGCCCCATCAAACAGAGCTCTCAGCTGATGCTTTCACCTGTCATTGCTGGCATCAGGACAGCGTGAAGAGGGAGGTTAGCTCTCTGTGCAGTGCAGCTCCCCCAGCTTCTTCTGCTATCCTAAGGCAGGAAAGCATAATTTTAGAAGAGGGCACCTGCTCCTCTTAGCTGAAGTCCACTTAGCCCAGCAGGGACTCTTTTGGCTACAAAGAGGTGCTGGGTTTTTGCATTCTGTCAGGCTCTTCAGTATTGTTTCTTGATGAACAGCATTAATAAGGCAGGTGTTCTACCCAGCACAATTGGTGTTTTGTCCTTGGGGAGGTGTAAGCCAGTGGTGTGAGTGAAGGATGTTCATGTAGTAAATCTTTTGTTATTTAAATAGGAAACGTTTTTAATAGGGGATATGGGCAGTGTTTAAAAGCTGCAGATCTAGACACTCCAGGGATCAGCTGTAAATGAAGGTTAAGCCTTGTGAAGGCTTCTACCTTAGCTTTTTTACTGGGATTGCTATTGTGACTGAGGCCTTGATGTTTTATAACTCTGGCCATATGGTTATGTGGTTTTGGAGAAGAGGGTTTGGCGAAGGGCAGAGGAAAGCGTGAAGGGAAGGGAGGTTGTTGTTACTGCTGCAGTTGAACGAGTATGTTCAAATTTCCCATTCCGGTGTGTCCTAACTTACAGCAATTCCACAGTCTTTATGGGGAAATCACATGGGCATTGTTAAATCATTTAATCTAAATTTTGAAAAAGAAAAATAATAAGGTGATTAAGGACAACCTGAAGCTACTTGATAATGTGATGCTGAGGGGATGGAATCACCTTTCATTACTGAGCTAGGACGAACACAGGCTGCTGAGTGCAGGGAAGAGGTAGCTGGTGGGGTTTTTCTGATATTTTGCAATAGGGCAGCTGCTCATGTTCTTTCCATTATAAGAGAGACAGATGCACAAAGCGAGAGCTTCAATGCCTTCTGCAGAGGGCTCTATTAGTTCTGAGCTGAAATTGAACCATGCTAATTTTAAAGCATTGCAATATAGCCATTTTATTTCCTCCAGCTGTGGGTCTTGACTTTCAGCTGGAAAGAAGGGACAGAAAGACAGGGTAACAGAAGGACAGGAAAAAGTAAAAACACAGGATGTCTGTCAATACCTGCTCTTGAGTTAGGAGACCCTATGAACAGGACTATAATTGAAAGAAATTCAGGCAAGGTACTGCCTCCTTCTAGAAGCATGCACAGTTATTGTTCTTCTCTAAATATTCAAGATGCACTATTCAGGAATTCCTTTTCCACTTGAAATTTTTCTTAGGATGTTAAAAATAAGGGGGGTGACTAGAGAATCCTGACAGAATGCACGTGGTAATGTCTGCTATTGTAATTTTTTTTCATCAGAGGCATCAGTGGGAAAACTTTTCAAAGACACAAAAGGGAATTGGGTACTTACTTCCTACCCAGTGCCTAAATCCTCTCTGTGCCACTGGAGACCTCTCCCTAGATGAATAAGCAATGAACTCTGAAGAACCCATTTCCAGATGTGAAGCTGGATTTATGATACTAGAAATACCCAAGAGTGGAAAAGTACTGAATTTATGGTTCACGTTTGGATTCTTTGAAAAAGGTTCACTTGCAGAATTTTGTTGGAGGTTTCCCTATTAATCGATATGAAAGTTAAGATGAGGAGAAACATCAGGGAGTGATTGGCAGATTCCCACAGGTTTGCAGGCACTCACTTTAGTGACATTTATGAAATGTTAGAGAAACCAAGAGTTCCCAAAGTATCAGCCCACACTTTGCAGGAAGTCTAAGTCATTTCAGTCTGCAGAGAAAATGAAAAGTGTCTGTTTCTTTAAATCTTTAATGAGATGTGGCACATACTGCACCAAGGATTTAAAAGCTAAATAGACATTGGGACCTGCATTATATCTCTGTTCTTTGACTATCCATACTAAACAAATGCCGTTTAAAGCATTGTACTTTAATTGATATTGTTATTAACCCTGTTATTTTTATAGGTGGTGTATCTCAGTCACTGCACATTGACAGTGTGCAGTTTAGATAGCTCTAGGGATGCTTCACAGTTCGTAGGTAAGTAAGCATCAGTGATGAAGTTGCCAAATTGCTTTGTGAGAAGGAGTGCTTCAGCTTTGCCAGAGCAGATACCTTCCAGCTGCACACTGACTGCAAAATAACAAGAAACAGCAAGTGTTACTGGATGAGAATAACTCCTGGAAGTGACATTAGGGTGGCTTCCCTAAAGGGAATGAGGAGGGATAATTGCATAACATTCTTGGTGCCAGAGCTGTGGCATTTCTCTGAGACCTGTAAATTTCTTCCAGGCTGTCTATGGTACTGTAATGCCAAACCACTAGCAACTCATTACATTCCTACCAGCAAAGCCTGGCTCTGGCAGCTTGGTGCTTTAGTAGCCAATATTAACTTATTATCCTAAGTAAAAGTATTTGTAACAGGTGTGTGCCAGACACATTTCCAATCTCATTAAGGAGCTAAAAAAAAACAACCACCAAATAAGGCAAAAGGTGGATTTCGGCTGCCATCCAACAAAACACATAAGTGCATACCTACTTCAAATGTGAAAAATCTCATTGCTTTTGAAGAACATGGATCTTTAGTATTAGCATTTATATTATCTCTTGACTTGCAGTTGTTTATTTTTATCCTGAGTGTTGTAAAAATGCTTGATCATGTGCCTTAAAGTCTTCTGTCTGGAGAGATCCTGAGTAGACAGTAAGCCCCATAAAATTTGCTGTGTGAATGCTGACAGTGTGTATGCTTTCAACCACTACCTCTGAGAACAGAGCTGGGGCCACACTCAGAGCTCAGCCTTTCTGCGACATGGCTAGTATGGAGTATACCTGCTCAGTGTAACCTACAGGCAAAGGAGGAAATGTAAGGTTTGATCTGCTCTGATCATTCCTTCCTTTGGAGCTGCTCCTTGGCTCCTACTGAGGGCAGTGGTACTGAGTGTCTCTTGGCTGCTACTAAAAGAAACACTGAGTCCCACAACTCAGTATCCTGTGTTCTTTAGTTAGGCAAACTTTAACTTGCTTTCTTAACAAAAGCTTCTTACCCTGCTTCCACCACAGGAGTGTTTGTACCTTGCACAAATATTTTTCAAATAATGTTTAGCTGTTTTGTGTTATACCAAAATACGTATCCTCTGAGGAAGGCCTCTGCGGTGCATCTGCAGGCTGCAGACTGCCAGTTCAGTCGCCATGCTATGGTTGGTTGAGCTGTCTTTAACCTGAACTTTGACAGTCCTGAAGTACTTGGTCTAACAAAACTCCATTGTTATAGTAATGGCTAATTATTTTAAAATAAGCTTTTCATAACTAAATCATAGGTAATAACTCCTTATATTCTTCACAGATATTTCCTTTCAAATCCTTGCTCCTCATGAAGCTGGAACAGCTCCTTGTATCTCAAGCAAGCACATGCAGAAAAACATAAATGAGGATCTTCTAGATACATGGAGAAGTATTGGATTCACTCCTATGTGCCTGTTTTTAATTCCTGACACTGCCTATGTTACATAAACAGTTTTCAAGCAGAAATGTGTTACATAAACTGTTTTCAAGCAGAAATCCCCCTTTACTTTGATTAGTAGTTGCACTTTAAAATCAATTACATAATATATCCTTTGGGAAGGAAACTATTTCTGAGAATAAATGAACAGCCAGCTTTCTGGATCTTAGAAATAGCACTAAGATCTGTTAAAATGCAAACCAGCTGTTTAAGAAGATCCTCAGAGGCTTCTGAAAGACAGAAAAGATTTGACAATTGATCTTCAAGCAAAAGTGCTTAGATTAAAAAGTAAGTAATTTTAACAAGACTTTGATGTCTGATTATCTAAAATTAGGAACTTCTTAGCTCACTAATTTCCTCTGGTTTTCATAACCGAGTTCATTAGCTAAACACCAACTGCACTTCAAGGAGTGTATTGACGTGACACAAATCACAAACAATACAATTTCTTAGGAGGCCTTGTAAAGGGCAAGAAGTAGCTTTTGTTCTATTCATCCAACTGCATTTGTGCAAAAGCTCTCTGTGCTATGCTAGCAACCCAAAGCTGTCCTTCCAAATCAGTGAGCTTTGCGTTTTAACCACTGCAAGTAAATGAGCTATTCTAGTTACCAAAAGAGAAACAGCTGCCAATCATAGTAGAGAAGAAAGCTGACCCACTGCAGGGCATGAAATTAAATTTTCCAGGTAGTAGCCAGTAATTGATACCACAATGTGACCTTTGCCGATAACAGCCAATTTAGAGCCGTACCGAACCACAGCCAAGGCAGGACAGAGGCTGTGACCACCAGCATGCTTGCTCAGGAAAGACAGTGTTTTCTGCCTTCATTGGCAGGTAGATCTGTGGCTTTGTAATTCACATGAAGCAAGACTCTCACCTGATGCACCCAACACCCCAAGAATATCTTTACACAGACCTATCTTTAATAACATTTTTTGTAACATGGAAAAATAACAGTACAGCAAATTTGCACACAAATTACAAGGAACTGACAAGTCTCCTTGACGCTAGCATATTTTATGTACCCTTAGGCAATGACATTTTTTTCCCAAGCTCAAAAACTGATGAAGTACCTGTGTCAGTAATCCTCATTTTATTCCCTGTAGAAATCAAGCATAGGGGGATTCTACACCCCTCTAAAATTCCCAAAATCTTTGGGTTTCTACTGACTGAATAGCAAGTGAAATTGGTGATTCCCATGGGAGATTCTCACTCAGCCTCGAGCCATACCCGCAAACCAAGCCACCTGAGTGAGGCACACATCTGGCCCAGCCATCTCAGATAGGAGAAACAGGCATTGATGGAAAGGAATTTATCTCACCTGCAGGCTGAAGCAACTTCCAGAGGTGCCCATTTCACATTCACTACTGCTCAGTCACCAAACTCCCCAAATAAGCGTGTAAAAAGCAAAGGAGGATCAGTCTTTGTCTACCTGCTGAAGCCAACAAAAGCTTTTCCAAGAACTTCAGATGAAGATCTCAGCTGTCGTCTGCTACCAATGAAATAAAAAGTAACTTTGCCACCAGCACCCACTGCCCAGATGACACTACAAAACTGAAAGCACACATAAGGTACTCTGTAAAGTGAGTATCTTTCCCACCTTACAAAATGCAGCAGCAGCTTAAAGCAAGTACCCATGCCCTCTACTGAGGGACCTCCTATGGATTTTCTCCAGCACATTTTTCTCCATGAAATCAATAGCACTACATGTGCATTTAGGGGCAGGCAGTATTCACCAGATAGGTGCCCGGAATAAGGCCAGTATCACTGGGCCTTCCTCATGAAGCACCACTTATCTTACTGAGAATCAAACCCACTGCTGACAATTTTACTGCTCTACTGTAGAAACTGTAATGCATTCTCTCAGGCCACTGAAATCTGAAGCTGTGTGCTGAATACAAAACCAATAAACCTGAGAAATGCTGAAAATTTTATCAGCTGGGAGAAATTAGGTACATATCATTTAGAAATGCTGCTTCAACCCTAGTTGTTTCCCAGGTTATTTCTTCTTACAAATATGCATCCATAATCAGACATGAAATTCTAGCTATTTAATTAGAAATGCCTCCTGAGTTTGGGCTTATTAGAATACAAAACCAAGTGCAGAAGCATAAAGAGATTTAGGAAAAAAAATCCCCACACAATTAGATATAGCTCTCTCAGCCATGTCATTTTGATTGCAGAGGACTGGAGTCACAGCTCCCTATTCAATTTAGATTGCAATCAGATTCTAATTCAGATTTCAATTAATATTCTAATTTTAGGGAAAAAATGCTACAATAGTAAAGAGAAAAAATCACTTGTGAGGACTCTCCAAACAGAATGAAATTAAGGTCAAAGTTCAGAAATGCAGGGATGAATGGAAACCAGCATAATGAAATCACGATTTCGTTATGGTAATTGCATGCTAGGGAAGGGCAACCAAGCAGGAGATGTCCTTTTCCCTGTTGCTTGGATGGCTACAAAGATAACTTCTCAACTCTCTATCATCTCACCTTTCTGCAAATAAGACCAATAGCTATCACAAATTTCTTCTACATGCCGGTAGCACCGACAAAGGAAAGATGACACTTGGCAGTCCTGCTGTCATAGCTAGAACTCACTCTCAGCCTGCTGTCACTGAATTATATTGCACAAGCAGGAAGGGCTTGATTGTCTCTGGACAATGGAAGAAAAAAAAAGAGAAAGAATTTTGTTGCTCCAGGATAAGGATGAAGTTACTTCCTGGCACAAGATATGTGTGACAAGTTTCTTTCCACCAGTGCACCCTCCCGCATGTACACACACAGACCTTGTTTTCTTCCTGGCACTCAGCAAATCCTCTTTTGCCCCGAGTTATGCACCTTCACCTGCTGTGCTAGCCCCCAGCACGTCTCCTGCACCCCCTCTCCTTGTAGCCTTTCACTCACGTGCCTTCTGCACCCACTCTTCTGGCCCAAATAACACTGCAAGGTACTTCAGTTAAATAGATGAATCCATGGACAAACGGCTACTGACAGCCATCAGCATGTAGAATCAGTTAGGCAACTGCTTCTGTTTGGCTTTCAGGTTTGCTGTGGTCTTCTGCTTGTTCAGGAACTTCCAGCAGATGGTGAAAGCCAGCCCATAGTGGTAATGGAAAATCAGAGTTCTCAGGAACTATGTACAAAAAATAAACATTTTCCCTGTTTTTAACAGAGGGTCAAAAAGAGTTTTCTGTGAAAACCTGACAATAGGGTATGCCATGGCTAGAATGGGAATCTCGTGTGAAAATGCTGCTTGTAATTGCAGTGTGAAAAACACCTCAGATACTATACAGAGGTGAGATACAGAGCACAGGATAACTTTTAACTGACAGCTTAATCTTGGTAATGTGTGGTCCTGAAGCCAAAAACAAAGGACAGAACGCTCTGCTATTTGCCCATGAATATTCACATGCAGAGTAGAGGAGGTAAAAGTGCAGGAGGCAATGCCCGCTGAAGCACTGAAAACCAGGGCTTTCTAGCAGGGAGGCAGAGGCCAGGCATTGAGAGACCAGGGCCAGGGGATACCTGGGAGCATGGGCAAATGTCTGCATCAGAAACTGAGATGCCAGAGCTCTTGCTTCAACACCAGCTCACTTGAAAAGGCCCTTAGCCCAGCAGTGTCCCAAGCTGACAAAGCCTTCTAAAAATTAGGACTTATTATCTAAACTCCAGACTGTGAGAGCTAGTGAGCACCACCAGCCCTGCACAGCTGAGCCTGCACACTGCCATGCTGCCCTGTGCTTCCCCCAGTTCTTTCCCTGCCCACTCAGTCTTCCCCTGAGCTGCTTCTGCCATCCTCTGTTTCACAGTGTAGTTGTACCTGTGGCTGACATGTTGAAAACCACATTCGTGTGCTTTCCTTTCCACTTCAGAGCCACTTGTTAATTGAAGAAAAGGGGGACTGCAAGCAGTTTGCTTCTTGGAGAAGTCTGGTTATGGGGCCCAGTGGCTGGGATTATGCTTTCTGTGTTCACCTCCTCTTGCCAGCACTCCTCTCCCTCTCTTGCTCACTGTTGGGTTTTTCTTTTTCAAGCTATGAATTTCAGTGTTAATCCCTAAAAGGGTTGAGAACAGATAGCCTGCCTCCTGAATTTACTCATCAGCTAGACAACTACATCATGAAATTCAGCAAACATATTATTTCTGTCCTAATGAAGTCCTTTTTCAGTTGAGCTAAAGGCAGTACACCCTTGGCTAGCCTTGGTAGACCTGTGCTTTGTGTGGAGATTGGCAGCTAGCCCAGGGCAAAAGTGCTCCACATAGAATCAGGCTGAGATCTTGGTGAGCCAGCACAATGAAGAGTGCAATAGCCAATTTTATCAGTTGTTCAGATACAAGTATCCTCTTGATGTATCAAGAAGACAGTCATCAAAATCAACTTTAAGGGTGCCTTGTAGGGAATGTGATTAATTTTATGATAACATCTACGAACTAGTAGTTGAGTGCCCTCAGAGCTTTTGGTGAAAGCAATTATTTAGATGTGTGGAGGTTATTGTTCTGTCTACATCAAAAGCTGAGGGAAATAGAATCTAAAAACACCAGAGTTCCTTTAGAAGCAACAATATAGGCTGTGTGCATGTCCCAGCTCAATGCTTGTATTCATGCAGCCATGTGAAGCTTGGTGTTAATTTTTTGAGACCTTCCTCCCTTATCACTTCTTCATGGCACCAAGCAGCACTCACCCCACAACAATATGCCTGGATAAGGGTCATAAATTCCTCAGTTTATGGCTACAGTTTAATCTTTTTGTGTATTTCTCATTTAGATACAGATCGAAATGGGAGGAAGTGTAAGAGGCTTTCCGCTTCTCGAGATGGCAAATTTCTCCCAAATTCAACAATTTCCCTGGCATTTTTGTTTTGGGAGGAAATCTGACACACAGACTTTGAAATTTTGAGAGGATTAGACCCTAGTCTCAATTCAGATCTGAGCTGTAAGCTACATCAACCTTGTGCAGTCTCATTCAACCCTGCATAAAGTTGAAGAGGAACAGAAATGTATTCCAATCTTATTTTAGGACATTACTCCATCCTATCTCACAGACTTTTACAGTTATGTTCATTAATTTTCTAGTTTCTGTCACCAATCATCTATTTCAGCCATTTCAGAATACCCTCTGAACCTCCTTTACTGTGAAATCTTAGGCAGGTTTCCTTTTCTCATTGCAGTGACAGCATAATGGATTCTTTAAAATCTTACTGATGTTGGGAAGTGGCAGATTTTGTTAATGATGTTTTTGTGTCATGCTGGCCTTCTTAAGAATCTTTTTACCTGATGGTGGGCAAAAAGTAGCACAAGTGAAATGATATTTCAGTTGAAGTCTTTTGATCAGAAAAGACTCAATTCTGACCTGCAACACACAAAAAATGAATGGAAACATCAGAAAATGTGAGAAAGCATTTTGCACTGTTAGAATTATTATTTTTTTTTAAAAAAGGCTCTGTCTATATTTATTAGGGTTATAATTTGCATTTGTGATTAACTTTTCACAACAGCATCTGGAAATAGAAAGCGGCCAGATATAGACACTGCATAGTCTTGAATTCCTAGAATACTGCAAGAACTGAAATCTGCAGGGCACCATCTGTACTATTATTTGACTGCTGAGAATCTTGAAAGCAGCCTTTTTACAAAGCACCACTGTGCTTTAATTACAAGTTTAGGGGAAAAAAGCCAAAGAAATTTCTGGCAGCACCCACACCGACAGGAAATTCAAACATCTTCAAGCACATAAGCCAAGAAGCTGCTGAAACTGAATCCATTTGGAGCAGGGCTTAGTTTTGATATGTGTGAGATGAGCCTGAGGCTGGAGGTGATTGTGTCAAACAGAATGAATGAGAAGGAGCAGTAGGAAGAGGGCGAGGCTGATTAGAGTACCAGAACATACTTCGCCTGTGAGTATTTGGTGGATATTTCCATGGCTACCCTACTGCCGCCCTGCTTCTCCTGCATCCCTGCAGAAGTTGTTTGCTGTAGGGCATGATGCCAGCCCTAAGCAGAGTAGCTGGGACTTGCAAGATAGGAAATCAGCATTTCCTTATGCCCTTTAGGGCAGACCATGCCCACAGGGCTGGTATAAATTCTCCTTCCCAGTATGTGCCAGCTACTTACAGAAACTGACACTGTCATTTCATTCCCTTTCTGCATATCCTCTGCTTGACACATGGTGCACCATCTCCTCAAACTGTTAGTCATCAGTACAAATTCCCTCTGGCTTCCTCTGAGCTGTTTTCAGAAAGATCCCACATTTTTGATCTAGTTGTATATTTATTCTTTCTGATCTCATTTGCATTTATGTACATAACACACAGACGCATCAATTTTGCAACCGCTATTAGAATCAAGGTGAACGCTGCAGACAGACAAAACACAGCCCATTTTGATCTGCCAGGTTTAAATGGCTAGCATCTTTTGAACTGAAAGGAGTAACTGCAAGATATTGGAACAGATTGTGAACAAAATCTTTTACATATTGGGTAAGCTAAGGTTACTGGGGACCAATACCCTTCAAAAATTAAAATGTGCAGAAATCCAATTTGCCTTTCTGAGTGGAAGGGGGGAAAAAACAAAACCCAGCCAAACCCAAACCACAAAAAAGCTGATGTCCCCATCAATAAGCTATTAAGACCTTTGGTAATTTGACTCAGGTATGCAACATTTCATTTTCTATAGCCATTGTGTACTTGATTTGCCTGACATGCTCATTTTTCTGGATGGGTTGTTCTTCACAGCTCAAACAAATAGCCATGACCTTTTGTTTCTAAAATGAAAAATCTCTTTTCACTCCAAAAAGATTTCTATCTTGGCTACTATCAAATATTCTCTTTCCTCACTAATAAAGCATCTACATAGTTCTTCTATTCCTGAAAATGACATCTGAAGGACTATTTGAGCTGAATCAGTGATCTTAGCTAGTGACTCACCACAAAGTGAGACAGGCTTTGCACAAGCAGGCTCCCCACAGGCTGCTTCCGATGCAAAACTGGCAGCAGTGTCCTTCACTGAGCTCCCATCAGCTCTTTAGAAGGGGCAAAATTGCAGTGACCTATAGGCCCTTCCTGCTGCTAAACAACAGAAAAAATTTGCAGGAGCAAGAAGGACTGCAAGCTGACATGCAGTTCAGCTGGCACATGCTCATAGGTTATCCGGGGGAACATTCAATGGCAGGGTGCTTGCTTTGGGTCTTGTAGCTGAAGAGGTTTAAGGTGTTGTTCCTTTTAGGAAACAGCTGATCTTCTAGTGATGAAGGAGGTCTACTGAATTTAGCATTTTAAAGTTCTACTAGTAAAACTGCACCAAATGCAGCATTGAGCCTCCTGCATATTCCCTGCATGGACGTTGTTGAAACACCGTCACAGCAGTTATAACATTCATGTCCAGAAAATTACGATTGCAAATCACTGCACAAACAGATCCCAGCAGACCAGGAAAAATTAACAGCTGATTTTTGTATTTTCTGAATACACAAATCCTTGTATTGTGGGGTACAAATACTTCTCTTGCCTGGGCTGAAACCAAGGAGTTTTCATTTCTATCTAAGAAATACAATCCCTGACATCCTTCTTGGCACCAAATGCTATTCTGCTGTCTTCTGCTACTTGCCCCCATGAATACTTCTCTTCAGCCTTGAGAGAGTTGGATTGGCCCTATAAGGACAGTGATAAATGTAAAACTAGGGTAAGAACAGGCTCCTTTACCTCAGTTGCCCTTTTCTAGCCTAAATTACCTCTATACTGCCTCAGCGTCACCTGAAAGAGCAATCAATCCTCAGCATTGCCACCGGCTTACTATTCCTGAGCCCTCATGCCTTCTTTTCCACCTTCTGCTAATGGCCATTTTTCCTAAACTCTTCAAAGCAGAATCATACATGCTTTGCAGTTTGGTTTGTATATGTCTTTAATTAAATCTTCCTGTTCAGCCTAACTAATCTCACACTTTCTGCACTCTGCAGATTAGTTTGCTGTTCATTTCCACAGCTCTCTGATGACACAGGCTCTTTTTCAAGTCTATGATATTGCTTTCATGGCTAATTTACTTTCCTCTGTTAGAACAGGAATTTTACTAATCTACTCACATTGCAAATCCTTTCCATCATGTTCTTAAGGATTTCTAAACTTCCAAAAATTAAACTGTTCCTCTTTCTCGCTCAATTTCATGCATGTTACAATTTGCTATAGCGTATTTTATGGTGCACTTATCCAGGAGTATCTGTGGTAATATGTATATATTGGACAGCCATAATTCTATAATTATGTAGCATTCTATAATTCTATAATATTGCAGCTCCAGCCAAAGATTGAGTCTGGGAAAAATGAGAGTGGGAGTAAGTTCAGCTACTTCTTGGATTCCCCCTCACAGCTTATTAAACAGTTGGTGTTCAGACCATAATTTCAGTGGGAGCAGAGGGTCGGCTCTGCAGCCAATGAGAGCAGATGGAGCTCAAGCAATTCCAGTCCTTTTATCTCTGTGCATTAGCTGAGACTCACTCACAAGTCAGAAACATTTGGCTTCTTCAGAAAGAGAAAAATCCTGCTCTCAAAATGTTGATGTATGTTATGTTTTCCAAAAAAAACAAACAGAAAGGGGGATGCAAGGTTCATCCAGAATCCCTGACCTGGCATCAAGCATAGTCCCATGGTATCACTGGCCCAGCAGTGAGTGAGACTAACTGTTATTTAAGGGTTGGAATGAGCACCTTTCCTTCCCAGCGCCAGGAAAAGGTGGGGATCTTTTAATCCAGCTTCAATGTTAATACATTGAAGGAGCTACGCCTTCAGTCAGGCCAGGGAAACAGTTACATAGAACAACTTCCCTGCCATAGTAAGTGCTGGTGATTTAGCTTAGCTCATCCAGGATCCAGCAGTTGTGACTACTCCATAGCACAAGGCAGTGATACAGCTCAGATTTTGCCATCCCTTCGAAAAATCAAGGCAAAAGTCACCTTTCATCTCACATTTTGCCAATGTGTTTGGGAGTCAATGGGGAGCCTCTCCCTGAAAGCTGAGGCCTGTAGGCAAATTGGTGTTTGGATATATGACTGAGAAACTAGTGATTCATCATGGAAATCTTTCTAGTACATCTACTAAGAGCACTTTATTCTAAAAAATGTGAAGGCTTGGTCAAAGTTGTGGTGAGGGCTGGTGACTTTGGGCAAAACTGACTAAAGCAATCAAGGAAAGAAATTTACTAGCAGACTAGAGACTCAGGAAGAACACAGCATGTCTATAGTGGATCCTCAACTACGCTGTGATATAAGGGAAGATCTACATGCCTCTAAACAGCCTTCTCCTCAATGAGTTACCGAGCTCATAATCTCAGTTTATGGGGCAAGAATCCGTCACCAGTCCGTGAGCTGTTTTCTCTTTGATTCCTGCCACCTGACCCAGATGGAGAACTTGGATTTTCAGAGACTCAAATAGTACAAACTAAAGAGGTAAACTAGTCTATGGCGAGGACCTCCCTGGGACATGAAAGTACAGAGATGTAGGAGAGCAGGACCAACTTACTAAGGTGTCCTAAGCGCTGACTCAGATCTCAGTGATGCAGGTCAACATCTTCAGTCAGTAGCCATCTTCTTGCTCTGCAGCAAGGCAAAGCAGGAGTTGTTAAAAATGACTGGGCAGCTGAAGCCAGCTGAGTGACTGCTCATGCTATACAGACATTGCTTTCTGCTGGCATCTGCTCACCTCCAGCTGCTTGTGGCAGCACTCACTGGAGAGACTGGCTCTAGAGTAGACAGGTTGGCATTGGTGTTGCAGGATTTAATGGTAGTTATGTGTTATAATCCAGTGCAAGCATCTCTCCTTCTTTGCTGCCTTGAAACATCAAGTGTCACCAGAAGTCCTGTTAGCCATAGAAAAGCTAGGAAAGGTGTCAGAGGGCAGAAGAACCAGGATAAACCCCAATACTTTCAAAAGATGAGGGAATTGTAATGCCTTAGACAGCGGCTCCAAGGGTCTCTCCTGCCTACAGGCGGGCTGACCTCAGCCTGTCCCAGTAGGCACCTATTCAGAGCACTGCACTTACTTTGTCCCTCTGCTTTGTGAGGAATTACTGCTGAAGAAACAGCTTTTAAAGAGCTACAGGCTTCATCTCTATTCCTAGCCACAGGCGCTCCCCCTTGGTGGTTCTTATTTATGGGCTGAAGGGCTGCTGAAACTATAAACACCCAAGGGTTCTGTCACTTTGTTTGCTTGGAGTGAGAATGAGGTGGCAGCTTTTGCAGCCCCATTCTGGCCATTTTCTTCCTGTCAGGGTGGGAACACCAGCTGAGGCCTGGCACCTTGTTTTTATTGTGTGAAGACTGGATAGACATTCCTCAATTAGCTTTAAATTAACTGTCTCTTGTCATTATGAGTTCCCTGAGGATAAGTGTGAGGGTGCTCTCAAGAAGGTGGTTAGGCAGCCTGCCTATGGGTCCGCTATCTGGGCATCCACCAGACTGCACCTGCCTTCCCTAGGTTTAAAGCTTTAATTAAGAACCTCCTGCGCTTCTGGTCTTCACAAGCACCATCTGTCACGCTGCAGAAAATATGCTCCGTTTTCATTACTGGCAAATCCTAGGGAAGCTGTTTGTGTGTATTAGAGGCAGGGACTGGAGGGGCAGAGAGCGGGGGTTAAAACTTACAGAGCATTTCTGAATAGAAAGAATCTAAAGGGAAAATGAAACCTGCATCCAAGACTGGGTTCACACTTAGAAAATTCATAAATATGAAGTTTTCTGCAAACATTTTCATTGTCAGGCCATCAGCATACAGACTGTGCTGAAGCACGACTACATGCACCATTTCCCAAGACAGACCTGTAAAATATGACATCTTCTTGCTGTTTTGCTTTTTCAGTGTGCATCATCACCAAGATTCAGCATTTTGTTTCCTCAAATTTCACAACCACACAAAGCCTTCTGTTACAAGCCAGAGCATGTGTGGTTAAATGCAAATCCTTCAGTTGACTGTGTTGCAGTTTTATAACATCCTGCACTCAAATGTTTGTAACTTTTTCATACTAATACACACATCTTCCCTTTCTGTCACTCTCCTTAGTAGACTGCTAAACTGTAGATCATAATTCCAAATACCCAACTGTAGCTACTGAGATATGCCTGATTACAAATCTGTGGATGAAGAACAGGCACTGCATTGTCCAAGATCTTGAAAACCTATCAGAAAGTGGTTGCCTGTGGTTGCATGCAATATCTGTCAGCCTAAGAGAGAACAACAACATTTTCCAAAGCACGTTTTGGAAACATTACAGATGGGGAACCCCACAAACTACAGTTTGTACTTGTAATGCCTCTTCCTCAAATAGTCTGCTGTTGAGATTAACTGCAGTTGCTCCAGCCTTGCATGCCACTAAAAATACACCCCTATGGGGCAAAGACATATCCCAACCAGAGCTGGCTGCTGGGAGGCCAAATTTATCCAAGGCAAGCTTGGAGACAGTAAGCAGCACAATGAAAGAAACCACTTAACAGAACTTTCTTCAGTGCTGCAAATTACAGAAGAAAATTTGGAGTTTTTACAGCTCACTTCTTCAACAAAAGAAGCATGAGTCCAACTGGCAAAGTAGGGAAAATGCAAATAGATGAAATGAAGTTTAATGTGTCTGTACCAACTGTAACTTTAAGAGACGGATAAAGAGATAGAGCCTTAGAAAAACAGGTAGCACTTGCAAGGGACAACAGCAAAATACAGACTCAGTTGGGTAAGTTTCTTACTGTGGGAAGTAGTTTAATAAGTGTCTCTTCTTCAGTTTTGTATTGGACCATTATCTCTGCATGAGGCTAGTGACGACAGTTTTTGGATATGTCAGCTTTCACAAAAAGTAACACAAAAGTTCTCTTTACGTGTCTAATGTTACTGTCCTTGAACAGGCAGAGGTCACCAGTATTGAGGCCATGCTGCTGAAAATGCAGCTGCGCTGGGCAGGGCATGTCTCCAGGATAGAGGATCACCGTCTTCCTATGATTGTGTTCTATGGTGAACTCGCCACCAGCTGCCGCTAAAGAAGTGCCCCAAAGAGGAGATATAAGGACTCCCTGAAGCAATATCTTAGCCTTGGCCATATAGACTACCATCAGTGGTCCACCCTGGCCTCCAATAGGGATATTTGGAGACACATCATACATAAAGCTGTTGTCTCTTTTGAGAACACAAGCAGAATCAGTCTTGAGGAGAAAAGACAATGCAGAAAGAACCGTGCCTTGCCTATACCACCTAAGGAGACCTTCCGCTGTGCTTTTTGTAACTGGACTTGTCTATCCTGCATTGGTCCTTTCAGCCATCAGCATGCTTATAGTAAGCATGGGTAAAGCCCTTCTCAAATCTTCGTTTGCAAAGCTAAGCCGTGATGATGATGACCTGCAGTGCAAGTAGAATTGTTCAAGCTAAACTATAACTGGGCACCAGTTTCTCTCCATTTTCCTTTTGCCGTTGTGTTTAAGATTGTTTCTTTCTCCATTCACTGTAATATTGCTGTACTACCATATTTTATGCTGTAATTGGCTGCACTTTCATGAAGAAATTATTGCATACAGAAAATTACTTCAGGATCACTAGCTTAAGGTATGCTAAAATATTACTAATGTTAAATTTGGCTTGAATTTTCAATACAAATTTCAGTCAGCTCTTATTCCATGGGAACCATAGGTCTTAACCCTCGGGTATAAAACCCCAGGTGATAAGAAATGCCATATAACCTTTAGCACTGAGGAAACCGAAACACAGTGGGCCATTATTCTTTGTGATTGCACAGAGCGGAGAAGGAGCTATTCTTTTCTCACCCTTAATTTGGTTTCCTGGTATCCCCTGGGGAGCTGTGGGGGGCCGCCACAGGCACACGTGAGAATGGCAGTTAAGCCTTTAGGTCTTCAAAATTCACCTTTAAGTCCTGCTCATCCAAGCGTCTGGAGGGAGGCTTTTTTAGAAACTCCCACTGAGAGCAATTGGTAGCTGCTGGGTGCCTGCTCACTCCGTTGAAAACCCATCCCTAATTGCAGGCAGGGAATGCTCTGGCCTATCTGCTCTGCTCTGCTCCCCTGGAAACTCTCACACTTTTGAACTCTCTGGGCACAATTACAGGCCAAAGTCTTTGTGATCAGTTCTGACATTATGGTTTCAGTGGCATTTGGCCTAGGGACATTAACATGTTCTTCTCTCAATTCGAGCTGAGGGAATCTTTATTGGCTTGTAACTGTTGTTTTGTTAATCTAGTGAATGGCTATTTAGGAAACAACAGAGAAAATGCTTACTAATGGTGAAAGCTTCATCCATTGTATAACACTATGCCTCCAAAGACATCAGAGAATGATGAAATGTAGACAGAAATGTTACTTTGCCCACACCTATCAGTCTTAATTCATATTACTAGGGGCTTTTTTCCCCTTTAAAGAAGGGAAAGACCTGCATATCACAGTCCCATTATAAAAAGGGGCAGCAAAATGGTTATTGAAATTAGAGGATTTTGTCACAAAATAACATTCACTGCTGTGTTTGGCTAGAATATGCAACCACACAGATAAAGTGGCTATGAGGGAAAAGTGGGCAGATTACTCAAGGGTATGTCACCGATACTCTTAGAAGATGTCTCAATTACTTTTTGAAAGACCTAAAAGGTACTAATGTTAACTGAAAAATATTTCTTTTCTTGTTGTGTGAGCCATTTTTGTAACTCCAGCAGCATTTAAATTGCTACTAGCTCTTATAATAGGAACAAATAAAATCAAAATTGCTCCTTACCTCCTACCCTAGTGTATAATTTTGCACAAGAGTATCTGATTTATCACACTCTAACACAGTGACTCAGCTGCACTTCTTTTGTATACTATTCTCTTCACCCTCAAGAGAAAGAGGAAGCAATGTACTTGCTGTGCAGAGACCTCTTTCAGTTACAGCCAGAGAACAATTAACATTACCTCATTAGCTTTTGTAGTTCCTTGAAAGCAGAAAAATCCAGATTTTCCTCTCTCCATCTGCCACTGTTATTCATCACAGAAGGTTGGGTGAGAAGTAAGTTGCTTTAATTTGAACGAAATCTTCAGGGCAGAAATCCGTGGTTGTTAAAATTAATGTCCAGACTATTCTGCTGCTCCCAAACTGCCTAACTTGGAAGCCAAAACGAATTTGTATGCTAGTAATGAGACAGGCGACTCTTTAATTCTCTCTTTTGTTTGTTTGGTATTTTGGGGCGGGTTTTTATGTTTGTTTTTTCTTTTGGTTTTGTTTTTGGTTGGTTTGGGTTTGTTTCGTTGTGTTTTGTTTTTTTTTTTTCTTTTCTAACAGTGGCACAAGTGAAACGCTTGTGTAAAACCCCTGAAGAGAAAAAGCACAGCTTTTACCACAGATGGCTGGCAGGATGCATCACAGTTCTCCTAGTCCTGAATACTGAGCTGCAGACCTTCGGTAAGTGGAAACAGGGGCATGCAGAGAGTCTTCAATGGCCCCATCTGAAAAGCTGAGATTATGGCCCTGACTATATTTAGGTCACTTATTACAATGAATCGGGGATCTCTGAGTTTTCTGAACACTATGGTCTGCCAGCACCAGGGATGAAAATGGGGTTGTAGCATGTATATATTTTGGCTCAAGAAATGGTCAGGCATCAGGCAATTGCCTAGTGACTACTGCAGGGTATGGCTGCACTGCACTCAAATTGGGACTGTAGCACTTGAGTCCTTCCAGTGTCAGTGCTGACGTACTCTGATATCAGAAATTACGTTTAAGACACTGACTTAGTCTTAGAAAGCCCTTCAAGATATGCTTCTGTACGAGACTTCTGCTTTTATGGCCTTTCAGCATCTTAAACATCTATGAGGTCACTGTAAATGAAACAACGGAGCATTACAATGTATTTTCCCTTCTGTCTCCACGTTTCTTGAATTACACTGAATTAGCTCCAAGTAAGGTATAGCAGTACCACGAGTTAGGAAAACACTCAGCATATACATTCCTAGATAAATTTATTATCAACACTCTCAGTGGTCTCAGTGTAAGTCTCTATGTCATTGGCTAGATGTTTTCCTTGGAATATCAAGGAAAATGGTAACACTGTTCCTCAAAAGAGGTATTTCATTACCAATTAAGTTAGTGCCTTTCAAATTTTGTTTTGTAACTGGGCATAGCTGTTTAAAGTAACCATCAAGTGCTCTGGATCCTTCCTTCCAAGAAGGTAAATATAGTAAACATTCCGGTAACATAAATGTCCCCAGTACAGTAAAGGCCAATACCTAACTCTTTAGGTGCCTGTTTCTGGTGAGCATCTCCTTGGGATGCACAGCTGTCCCCCAGGTTACTGTGCTATACTCCTATAAAACCGACTGTATGAGAATTCCACACCCACCATTTTCCTCCAGTAGGTTTCTAACAATGATCAATCTTATTTAGGACCTGGCTCAGTGAAGCATATAAGCAACTACTTAATTTAAAAAAAAAAAAACACATATCACCACGGTTTTTAAAGATTTGGGATAAAAGGCAGACAAATAAGCCTAGTGAAAATACCCTTTGAAGAGACAACAGAATGGTTATTCCAGAAAAAAAAGCAAGGAAAGTAAAATGAAAAAGCAGAGAGAGAAAGGTAGTTATATATTTACCCTTTTAAAGGAATTATATAATTGTATTTCTGGAATTATAGTTAATCTGAACAATTTTGGCATGAGGAAAGGCAGCTATTCTCATTGTTTGCAGAAGATCAGACTCCCATCTAGCAGAACATTTCTATGGTGACAACTGCTAAAGAAAATATTGAAAGAGACAGCTAGATGATTTTGAAAAATTTAACAAAACTTAACCTTACTGGGAGCAGGCATACCCATAGTGACTTAAATAGATTATTCCTTTTTTCAAGGCTGTAATATTAACCTAGTGAGTGAAAACTGCCAGACTATGAACGTCCCTTTGCTGTTCATCCTCCATTACTTGCTGGCTGGCTGAAAGGGTAGGATGGAGTGAGGCAAAAGTCATCAAATAATAAAAAGTAAAAAAAAAAAAAAAAAAAAGTATTAAAAACTTTCTCACTCCTGCAGTCTGTTCAGAAGCTCTTAAGGATTGCTATAGCCATATTTGGGATCCTTCTGTGATATTGTTTTTGCACCATGCCTAGAGACATTGCGGTTGAAATGACTCAGGAGCTGCTTCTGGGTCTTTCCAAACGGCAGCTTTCTGGATATAGACAGCACCTTTTAACCACTTATCCAGTCACAAGTCTTAAAATTTCTAGTACGTGTAGCAGGAGACTAGGTATCAATTCCACTGAAGGAGGACAGCTCATGGTTACCATATTTGTTTTGTTTATCCAATTCAAAGTCTGGATCTGAGTAAAAAATTATGATCAGCAGCATTGCACTTCATGTGACAGAAGATGATATGCAATTAGTATGTTTGTCTGGAAGCTAAGAGGATATCAGCAATTGCTATCATAACCAGAATTCACATGGAGATCATTACATTTCAAACAGCTATTTGACCTGACTTTTTAAAAGAACAGAATAAAGTAGCCTGATTGGATTCCCCAGGGAATCCAGTGTTCAGCTGGGAGAGGTCTTAGCTTTGTTAACTGTCTAAGCACTGTCAACTGTTTAAACTGGAATAATAAGGTTTGAATTCCCAGGGTCAGCAGGCCAATGCAGAGAGTGTATTTTTAAAAGAAAAGCAAGCTTTATAAAGCAATTAATAAAACTCAGACCCTAAGGTGGCATCTGTTCCATTTATTTCAAGAAAGGCATTGCAGAGTAGCAGTAAATTGCCTTATTTCTTTGTCTGAGTTGATTTGAAAATGCATCTAATTGTAAAAGAGCCCCCAGAGGACTGCCATCAGGTAGAGCAGTCATATGTAATTGTCTTGGGCTTGACTTTGTATAAGAAACAATTTCACTGAAGTTGAAAACTAAACCTGCTCTATGAGGGTGACAGCCACACATTCTCACTTGCAGGTAGATTGGTGTTACCAAACAGAGCAAGCTCTTGTGCAGTCTCAAATTATAAAAAAGATCCACTAAGTCTTTTCTATTATTATTTTCCTTTTCATTGCGTGTTAGTTATGTTAATCCAGTAAGTGAGTAGAGAAGAAGTATCACTGCAAATACTCTTTAAGGAATTCTCAATCTGGCAAGAACCATAATTACATGGACATTAGATTTCTTAATCACCTATGTCTTTTCCTCCCATGTTTGAAACCTTAGTCTCTGGCTTATTTCAATATGAGTTATACCGTAACTTTTTATACAACAACCTTTGTTCTGATCATGTAGCTCCACTGTAAGTCAAAGGCAGTTTCAGGTTACCACTGAGCAAGCCTCTTCTTGCATGTACTGTAAATGCCACATAGCTTGTATAAATCAAATAAACTACTGGACATTGTCAGGACCTAGGTTTGTGCTGCTGCTCTCTATTGCAGGCTTGCAAAAAATATTTCACTCTCGAGGGCCCAGTCAGCAGTTAAAAAAACAGCATTAACAAATCATTACAAACTTGTAATGGAAAGTAAAAAGCAAAATAAATACACATTTTTCATTTTAGAAGACTTTCTTTAAAATTTCCAAACACAGTTTGATATGGTGTGATCACTTACATCACTCAGTTCAGGCTCGGATGCAGATTCAGCTGCCCTTCAGAGACTCTGCAAGTAAAAGAAATTAACAACATGCTTTTATTACCTGACCTGTAGACCAGAGCTTGTGGAAGGCATTAACATGACAAACCTGCACGAGAGACCTTAGAGACTGTGCAAGTGAATATCAGAGAATATTTTCAGAAGTACTTCATATGTTGCCTGCAGAATCTGTTTTTAAAACAGACATAGGTACCTGTCTCCTGTTAACCTCCATGTAGTAAGGTGTCAGAATATCTTCTCACATGCTTACTTAGTTCCTATGACAACAGTATGAGAACTAAGTATAAGACAGTTCACTTGAACTGGTGCTAATGCAACTGTTTACCCTGTCCTCACAATTTAATCAAATTCTTACTGGGGCATGTGTGTAGTTGGAAAGTGTTGTTACCATGTTCAGGCAAAATTTCTGTACAATAACTGATGCTAATAACTCTGCCGCAAAGTCATCATATGGAACAAGCTATGCCAGAAAACACAGATCTAAGACCTTCATTTAGAGTTATTCTGCATAGTATAGCTGCAGTTTAAAAAATAAAGGGTTGTTTTTTCAAAGCAATCTTGAGCAGTGAAATCCTGTTCCAGGGAAAGTGCTATTCAGTGCCTCAAGACAGCCCTCTTCCTTGTTTACCCTTTGAAGATAATTTCCACTGATCTTTGAAATGTGTCCACCTTAGGGATTAAGACAGTTCAAGTGTGTGGGAACCTGCTTGAAAGCTGCAGATTTTCCCTGCTAGTCATAACAGTCCTGCAGAAAGCTGAAATCAAATAACCAAAGAGTTGGAAGAATTTTGATTGCTATTTTTGGAGGTGAGATAAATTAAATTCTAAGTAATGAAGAAGCATGGGCTTTCCATGGTAAATTCTTTTTGCATCAATAGTGATTTTTCATGTAGTTGATAGCTAATCCTGCCAGCGATGTTCTTAAGTCATTATCAATAGTTAATTCTTTGGAAAATTGCATGTAGAGGGACAGCTTTGCTTAGCTATTTTAAAAATATCTCTGGGTTTTATTGATCAAAGTTACTCTCAGTTAAGCTCTGTGTTCATAAGAAAGTACAGAATAGCCTGCTGTCATGAAACATAAAAGCACTCAGTGTTTCTCCACCTTGGGGAAACAAACACCTTATGCCTTTAAAGCAATTTGAAGACCAAGACAGGAGACATGAACTTGCCTTAGTACTAACAGCCTCACCTCCCAGAGGCAGGATGCTCTTCAGATGTAGCTGTCAGAGCAGAAGCCTCCTACCTTTCCCTTTTGTCATCTCAACCAGAGTCATGAGGAGGTAAAGCAAAGGGCGTTGGCTTCACACAAAGAGTTGTGATTTTCAATCCTTATCTTCAAAGCAGGTAGCATCTCGTCACCTGCTGTCTGTTTTACCTGGTAATTAAGGTAAGACACCTTCACTTTGATGTTTAAGGCTGGCCAGCAGAATAGCTTCTTCATGGTGTTGCTCACAGTATGAGGAAACATTTAATTCAAAGCTATTCGGTGTTTATTAATAGAACAAAGGAAGACGCACCCATGTCTCACCCATGTACCTAAAGCATTAGCGTGGCATTGCTGATCTGTAAACAGTATTTTAAACAGTATCAGCCACCTGACTTTGGGGACAGTGAAATGTCACTGCAACTTAGGAGGCATTGCTTCTCCTCACCCTATCCCCTGACCCCAGATGGAAATGTTGTCACTTCCAGCACCATAAGGAAGATGACCTTTCTGAACTTCTCCAAATACCAAATCAAAAGGGAAGAGTCACTCGTAATTTATCCATGTGTGTTTTCCAGATGGTAATGCAGCTGCAAGGTTGCAATTGATTTCACAGCATGGATCAGATCACATCCCATGTGATATGCTGTTATCCTATGTGAGCTGCTGGTTCCCCAAAGGCTGATCACTTAGACACCCATATAAGAATTTAGGATAGCAATTTACAGTGAAAATTTCCAGGTACGTTAGTAATACTGTGTAATGGTTGGAACCTGATTTATACTGGCTTCAGCATAATAGTTTCATTCAAATATGGAAACCTTGATGAAAAACTGGTGCTGTCCCTTAAAGCCATGTCCCTGCATAGAAACAGGAGCTTGCACAGGATCTGTAGCACTCCCAGCGACTGAGCAGTACCATTACTAATGCAGAATTAAATGAGCTTCTGACTTTTTGTAACGCACCTTTTATATGCTGCCTTTTGCACTGACCAACAGCCAATGCAAAAAAATCCAGGGTACGGCATGGATTGTTGTGTTTAGAGGTGTTGTGTTTTAAGCTGTAAATCACGCAGTCCACTCACTCACTCTCCCCTCTTTCTTCCCCCTACTCGGGGGGGGGAGGAGGGAGGGGCACGAATGGGGAGAAGAATCGAAAGAATGTAACTCCCACGGGTTGAGATAAGAACAGCCCGGTAACTAAGGTATAACACAAACTACTGCTGCTGCCACCAGTAATAATAATGACCAGGGAAATACAAGGGAAGAGGACACAACTGCTCACCACCCGACCGAGCCAAGGGAGAGAGAAGCTTCCGGGCTTCTGCCCCCAGCTTTTTACATCCTGGGCATGACGTGCTGTGGCATGGAATAGCTCTTTGATCAGTTTGGGTCAGGTGTCCTGTCTCTGCTTCCTCCCAGCTTCCCCTCCTCCCTGGCAGAGTACGAGGCTCAGAAAGTCCTTGGCCAGACCAAAACACTACCAAGCAGTAACTGCAAACACTGGTGTTATCAGCGCTGTTCCCAGGCCAAAAGTCAAAAACACAGCTCTGTACCAGCTACCAAGAACGAGAAAAAATGACTGCTGCTGCTGAACCCAGGACAAGAGGATACCAAAGGCCACCAGTGCTCAGGCCTCAGTTTTACCAAAACTTCAGGTGTGGCCAACCTTACAGATGCAAAGGACAGAATTCTTCCCATGTTCACTTTGTCTTGCACACATATGCAAAAGTAAATCAATCCTGACCCTGCAGGATTAGCTGGTTGTTGGAAAATGACAAGCACAAGGTAAATATTTAGGTCCCAGTCTCACTGTGAATACAACCTTAAAGAAAGCAATTATCCATCCTTCCTTGTGTCCCATCTGGGAGAAAGAAATGCCATGTAACTTTTCTGGAATGAAGCCTCCCCTACATGTTGTAACCTCTCTAGGAAAGTTCATGCTGGGAAATTTACAACCTTGGTGTCATTGCAATAACTTTGCCTTTGAAATCTTTGAATTAAAGGAAAGAAATTTATATTTCATGCCCTTCAGCTCTAACCAGCAGATTTAAAAAATGAATTCCAGCAAAATAGCCTGATGAAAAGAATATTACAGGCTTTGCTATTTCTGCCATATCCTATTACGATTATCATAATTTGATGTGTTGGACTTGAAGTGGTCCTTAGGGAATCAAACAGGAGAAGGCACCCTGCTGGGCTCTGTGGTGCTTTCAGGTACAGCACAAGAGCCTTTGCTTCTCCAGGGTTCTATAATCTAAGTAATGTTTCAAAAAATAGTATAAAATGTGCTGCTCGACATAATGGTGGTGAATCAATACTCACTGTGTTCTTCAGCAGAAGGTGTCTATAAAGAAAAATTATACTTGATCTATTTAGACTTTCCCACTCTGCTTTTCTCCAGTTCCTACTCTTCAGATCCTTAATGTTTAGAGGAAGCATCATGGTCTTCCTGAACCTCAATTCACCTCCTGCGTTGTATGACATACCAAGCACAACCATTAAAAATATTGTCCAAGTGTGTCTTGTGTAAAAAATAGTGGTAGTATTCAAGTATTTCAAATTTGGACGTATGTTTCCACATGTGGACTCAGTTTCCAAAGCGCTGGACAACGTGAGGATGACTGAATCTTTGCAATACTCACAAGAAGAGCAGGTAAATATTATCCCTTATTCAATTATGTAAGTGGAGTCAAAGGTTTTTATATGCTGTAGGTTTAACACAAGTGGTTTCCAGCTGGTCTGCAGAACAACAGGTCTCACAGTGTAATGGTAAAAATGTCTCATAAACTTGGAGGAATCCTGGCTCTTCATCCAAAATATTGGGAAGCACTGATCTGTATAAAATCACACAATACTGTGATTTGACACCGCCCTGAAATTTGTGCTGTCATGTAATACGTGACAGCACAAGAAGACACTGGACAGTCATGCTTGGGAGAAGCTTCTGATTTTATGCAGAAAGAGTTCAAATAAAAAACAAGCTATGTCAAACTGCAGAAGCCAGTACCACAAAGTAATAACATGGTTGGATTTATCGTCTTCTCTGTTAATGTGTGAGGACTTCTCCTTGGATACCTGTAGGACAGGAAGTAGGTCTTCCTCACAGAATTTGCTGTGCATTTCTTCATAATGCAGACGTAAAAGGACTGATATTTTACTGAATTAAAATTGTACCTGAGTCATTAGGAGCAGGGGTTCATTATTATCTCTACAGTAAATCATGGTGGATATCACTAAAATCTCATCTTTATCTGCATGTCTGCACAGCATTTTGTGGTTTAATTCTAGGAAGAAATCAATTTCACTGCAAATAGATTGGATAGTGGATTTTACCTTTTCAAGTAAACAGAATGTTATTCCGTTTGTGAAAGTGCCAGTGTTGACGCCATTATCACTAATACTAGATAGAAAGACTACTCATGGTTGAAAAAAAAGAGTAGCTGTGAGATACCCTGGGAACTTCCATGCAAGTGGGTGAACTAGGAGAAGCAGGACACTCTGAAACTCCCCTCCTGGCACTGAGCATGCATGTGGTAGGGTGAAAACACTGGATGGGAATGGGCTGACACAGACAACCTTCAGTTTGGTTAAGAGAAACTCATTCACTAAAGGCAAAACCTCTCTCATTAGCATCTGATCACTACACTCATAGTAAGCAAACTTTCTGGGGTGAAAAATTTACAAAAACCCTGTATAACAAAAGCTGATTTATATAGATGAACACACCCGTTCATCTAGGAACCACAGTCAGATTGTGGTAATTGTCTGACTGTAAGGCCGGAGATTGGCACAAAGAGATTGCCGCCTCTCAGGGAGCTAGTCTTCCCTTTCCTCTGATTTGTTGTTGGAAATCTTTTAATCTTCATCATTTTAATCTTCTTCTGTGGGATCATAAACTGCAGTGGAAGTTCTCTCACCTGTCCAATATTTCAGAATGGTGACAGCAGGATAAGTCAATACCTCCTCCTTCAATCACTTTACACAGTGCTTCAACAAAATGAGACAAAATGACAGCCAACTCCTGTGACAGCCACTCCTGCTGACAAACCCTGCAAGCCAGACCAAATTCAATACAACCCACCATTTTTGTTCAGATTGTCTCTCAGTATGAGCTGTTGCTTTCTCACTTTTCTTACTGTGGCCTATATGGAACATAGTCCTTGGTCAGTAAATAGAGATACTGAGCACTGTTCCAGCAGCTCTTTCACCAGGAAAAGATGCTGCAAGCAGCTGGGAGAGGAATGCTGCAGCCAGCCTGAATGGGTGAAACCTTGACTGTGGACCATGCCAAGACCCCCTGCCTGTCCTCATGTCTAATGAGAGGCAGGACAGTGGCAGAGCTGCTGGCACCTGCCCTGGGATGCTCACCCCAGATCTTGAGACACGTGGCCCACTCTGCAACATCACCCATTTCAAAGCCAAAGCAACACTCGTGCACCATGGCTCTTACAAGTGTATTTAAGGGTCTCATTTTTCAAACCACATGCTGCTGTTACTGTCCTACAGCCCCTTCAGTATTTCTACTGACTCTTAGCAAGGCAACCCATTGCCTTTTACTGGCTACAAAATCTGCAAAATTGGGAAAGCACAAGTGACATGACTGGCCCAGTTGTAGGGCTGTTGGCTGCCCTTTGTGTGCAACCCCTAGCCCCAGCAGATGTTGGGCCTTCCTTAGTCTCCCTAGGGCAGGAACAAGCATGGAAATAGCACATACCAACCCCAACAGGATGCCAGGTGTGGGGGTCAGAACAACTGTTTTGTTTAGCAGTGAGAAAATATAAGGAGCTCTAGAGCATAATTCATGATAACCTCAATCCTACATCACTACTGGGATAAAATAAAGACCTCCATTCTTAATTCCCAAGGAGAACACCACAGAAGTAAAGCACAACCTCTGCCCCAGCTCTCTCCCACCCGCCAGAAAACCCAGGGAAATGAAAAGATATTTAAAAAAAACTCTTTACAAAATTATTCTCAAAACAGGTTACTTTGGCCTGAGCCTCAGAGAGCCCTAGGAGAATCTAGAAGATGATCTGATCTATAGCCACTGCCCATGTTGACAGAAAAACTATCTATGGTGAGTTAAAGCAAAGTGTGTGTGCTGCTTCTAAGGGCTTTTCCAGCATCCCACTGAGGGAGAGGTCCCTCCCCACACGGGAATGTCAGTGAACAGCCACAGCTCTGCTGAGATGGAGGAGCTCCAGCTGAGGAAGCCATTACCAGTGTTTGCACTGTCCTTGGTCATCTGAAAAGGGAGAGGGGCTCAGCAGTTAGTGTTTCTGGTGTTTCTGGGGAGAAGAAATGAGAGAAAAGTCTGAGCAGGCAGAACGAAGCTCTCCCTCAAATCTCCCAGCTGTCAGATTTGACAGGATGGCTAAGGAAAGGAAGAGCAATCAGGAACCAAGACCCCCCTGAAGCAGACTTATAAAATGTCTGGAAAATATGCTGTCTTAGCCTGAAGTGCTCCTGCCTCTCATACCAGGTATAAAGGAGGGAAACCTACCAGGAGCTGTCTGTGCTGGAACAGGGTGGCAGAGGATTCCAGCTTAGATACTCAGTGATGCATAAGTGGATTTCTGACCGTCCTAGAGTTGCTGGTTTTCAAACAGACTGTTCAGACAGCACTGCACCTGACCTTTCCATGCTGAGCAGCTTTGCTGCTGTGACTTTGATCTTCCCTCATGTGCTCTCATGCAGTATGTTTTCTCTCACAATCCATGTATGAATAAAATACAAACAGGTGACCCCTGTCCTCACACTGCATTTCTTTGTGTGATGTAGGTACTTTGGCACATGTGCAGTGTTTTGTCTGAAAGAACAGCCTAGGAAGAAGAAAACAGGAGCCATACAGTAACTACTTTGCATTTCCATAACCCACTGTGCCAATGGCCTTCAAAGTGCATCTGAATGAGATTCAGAGATTTGTTGCAACACATTTATTCTTCTGTCAACCAGCATTATTCTGTTATCAATATTCTGCAGGCGCCTGCCCTCAGCTTTTGTTATGTGTGTGCCTGCATTGAACATCACCACTCCCTTTCCTTGGTATGGCTGTAGTCAAGCATAATTATGCAAAGAAACCATGTCAGCTCACACAACAGCAACCTCTGAAAAGTGCCATTTCTATACTTGCCTCTTAGAAGCAAGATCACAACTCTTTGGTGTTTGATTTTGATCTCACACTTGTTCCCTTCTAATGGAATTTCCCTGACTTCAAAGCAGAGGTGATTTACACGGGAATGAGATCCTTGTATGGCCACGAGTGTAAAGTGCTCTCTGGCAGTCATGCACACTGCTCCAGCAGAGTAATAATAATCACACCAAGATTGAGTTCTTCCACTCCTTCCATAGCTGACATCCCACTGAAGACTTGTTAACAGCAGTGAGTATATGTGAATCCTTCATTTTCCAGTGTCTGATACAGCATCAGCACCTGTGGGGTTAACCAGCCAGGCCCAATCACAGAAAAAAGCACCATGATGTCAGATTTTAAACCTGGCTTAAATGCAGTGAGCTCAGCACTCATTTCTAATGGTGAACTGGGGGACAAAAACATGACAGCAGTCTGAGACTGAGAAGGGCTTAATCATCATAAGAATAACTGCAGCTTCCAGCTTGGAACTGTGGATCTGATTAGGAATTATTATGTGCTTGTTATAAAAAATAAAAAAAAATTAAAATTGCAAAAAGAAAAAAAAAAAAAGCTCATATCAATTAATAATGGTGGGAAAGATTAGAAGTTCCTCTGTCCTCCAGGTACCTGCAGAAGAGAAAGTGTGCAGAGTTTTCTTTCCACATACATCGTTTACAATGCTGAAAGAGCCAATGCTTTCCACTTTCCAAGGGAAATCTTTTATCGCTTTATCTCAGAGCTATGATTAAACGCAGGGCCATTAAGGAGATGGATATCAAAAGTTGGTTTGTTATTGCTTTCAAATGCTGTGTTTTCTATTCTGAGAGTAGGCACAAGGCAAACTTTACAGAGTTGTAATACCCCTCCTCTTGTGGAAGAAGGACATAAAATACCAAAACAAATATTTTTCAGATAAATTATTTTACAAGCAAGCGAACACCTATATCTAATATCTGTTTGCTTTTTAAAAAACCTCTATCAATAGATGCTGGTTAAAATGAGGCACTGGAATATTAATTAAAAACAACCACCAAGATCAAGCCTGATAGCTGAAAGTTTCCACAATTAAATTCACACTGATACCATTTGTGTAAAAAGCAGCATGGCAGCAACACAGCAAGCGGCAGGAAAAGGACAATAAAGGAAATCAGACGTCCATTGTAAGGCTTCAAATTGCCATCATGGCCAGATGAGCTCGCAGGCAGCTTTCTAGGCCCCACATCACAGCATACAAAGACAGAGAATAGCTCTGTTCCCCAGGGCGAGAAACTACCTTCCTTTTTCTGCAAAGAACCACCAGGCAAGGCACGCAGTTTTCCCAGCGCAGCGGAGGCGCTGCGGGCTCACACCCTCCCTTACACCGCAGTGACTTGCTCCCACCCCAGGAGCTGCTGCTGAGTGTGAGCTGTCAGACAAGGAAGGCTGCGTACTGACCACGTCAGCAGCGCACCAACATTTTCACATCTTTGCAAACAGTAAGCAATTGTTTGACCGAAAAGGGCAGTTGGGAAGTTGCTCACAGGCAGGAGGCGACGGGAGCGAGCTAGCCGGGACTCGCTGCATCCTCCGCCCAGCCTCTGCTGGGAGGGCTGGCAAGCCCTGCGGGCTCACTGCCTCCCCAGGCTGGCTGGAGGGAGACGTTTCCCCGGAGCTCTCAGGGGAGCACTGTCCAGCCACCATCTTTTGGTAAGCCTCCAGCCTGCGAGGTGCGCTTGCTCTTGAGAGCTGTGTGTTCAACACCACAGCTGGCATCAGCGTGGGAAAATGAGGAATTGATGTGTTTGTTCTGGCTGAAAAGCAGTGGGGAAAACACATGACAGTTGATGGGGGACAGCCAGCTCCAGTGTCTTCTGCTGGCCTTTCCAAACTGGATTATGCTAAACGACAGCAGATCATTAGATTAAAATCTGTGTTTACTGCAGAAAATGCATAAATATAACCTGCCTTAAACTATATGCAGATTACATGGTACAATAGGGAAGAAATGTAATATCAACACGTGCATAGAAATAGCTATTAGGCTTTTCAATTCCCACTTACACACTAACAGTCTCCTAAGTAGCCCACACAACCAAGCTCATAAACCCAGCTTGTTGAGCAATAGATTCTGTCAGACTTCCTCACTATCCGTAATTATCTGGGTTCAATAAACCCTAGTGATATCATTTCTTCCATTTTCCCAAAGTGTCTCCTGGTAAGGAAAGGAAAACCTTAGCTTCCAAATGCAATAGCCTTATCAGCTTTTAAACAAGGTGTCCCCACCCAAAGAGGTTACAATTCAGGTTTCTATCATTGCTGCAAAACTTGCATCCAGAACCACAGTGCACAGAAACCTAAACTCTGTGCTTCCACGTAGTGCAGTAGGGTTTTTTTTGCAGTGAGTACCCCAGAAACCCCAGGCAATCTATGGGTTACCTCTACAGGGTCTACAGAGAAAGTCTGAGGAAGTAAGACCATGTCAGCAGGCTAAAATTTGCTATATGTACCTTCCTCAAAGAGAAAAAAAGTGAAACCCTCAAAAAAAACCCAACAACTGAAAACAATAAATATAAACTACAGCGACTTTTTTCTGCATGCATTTGGGACTTTCATCTTTCTTCCAAAGAGGAAAGAAAGTTTTGCCCTAAGACAGAAAAAGAGGGTGAGGGGTTTTGTTTGTTTGCTCTTTAACGCTAATAATAATCCACAGTCCATGTCAGAAATGAATGCACTATAAACTATAGAGGAACAAGAAGTGTTTGAGTCTGGGTGACACTCATACTTATTTTCAATGTTTAGAAAACTATGCGTGACCTGTGCCTCAGGGAGACAGCATACGCTAAGTGGGGATGAACCAGTTACTCAACCACTGAGAGCGTAGCTTGGTGTTGGAGTGGTCTGATTGGTTTGAATTATTCTAGTCTAATATTGAGTTGGATTCAATACGTTAAAAGAGGAATGATTGAAGGGAAGAAAAAAAGCAAACTGGACATATTTTTGGACTCTAGCATTTCTCTTCAGTTCAGCCTCAGTTCATCCATGTCTACAGGAATGTTATTGTGAAGCATGCAGAGAGTGTGAGCAGGTATCTATCACTGAAATGGCTTCCCCTGCCTTCAAGAAACTCATCTTTGCCTCTGTTTTCCTACACACACTGGTGCCTCCACCTTTCTCCTCCTGCTCCGCAGCAGTCGGAAGTTGTGAGCACTCCCCCTCTCCACCACTCAGTGCCCAGCAGTCAGGCTTTGCAGTCAGTCTGAAGTGGGCACTGCGTCAATCAGAGAGTTAAAAATAGAAAAAGGTCTGGTTTGCTTTCCCCAGTAGTCTACAATACCTGTCAAAAATGGAGTGGCTTGTTCTTAAGCTAATGTTTGCCGACTTGTGTTCCTGTACCGGGCAGGTAATCACTGAAACCTGTGTTTGCTCTCTTACCCTACCTAGTACAATGAACTGAGCAGACCATGATAAGGTTGGTATGTGTTTTAGAGCAGGTATAGGTTGTGAGATGCAGGAAGTAAAGGACAAGCTTAATGCTGGAATTCATGCCTCTTTTTGTTTAAATCCCGGTACAGAGGAGTTACCCATGCAAATACTTCAAAGCATGTCAAGTGTGAGCAACTATTCAGGACCAGCTAAAGCTGTATTATTACTGAATGAGTAACAGCACATTATCACACAATAATAATGGGGGGGGGGGGGGAGGCAGAAAGCCATTACAGGCTTTGTTATTATTATTTTGCACTGAACAACCACACCCTTAACCCTATGGAAATATATTACTTAGCCCTAAGGTACAAAATACCCCAGAGACAACAGGCACGTTTTGCCTGTGCTATGGTCCTTTTGACTTCTATGTCCTTCTCTTCTTTTCTCTGGCGTGTCTTTAAGCATGCCTGGTGATAGGGATGTGATGTAGACTGTAATGAAGGGGAAGAAGCAATGAGGATCTAACACTCTCAGACTGTAATCTTACTGTCCAATTCAGTGTGCCACCACTTAGTCAAACTTTGATATGATGATTAGCCTGTGCCCCCTTTGTAGCCTACTTTGCTTAACTCCCTGGAGATTTTGAAGATTGGCATTGGTGTCTCCCTCTCTCATTTGTGCTGCCGCTCTCTGAATGCTAACGTGCAACCATCACAGGTAGGACTGGGACAGTCTGGGCATGCAGAGTTAATCAATCCAAAGGTTATTTGTATCATATTAAATTTTTCCTGCCACTTGCTATGTACAACAAGAAGAGGCTCTCAAATGAAGTAATGCACATTGACAATATATTATGACAGTATAGTAAATTAATTTGGACACTACTCTAAGCTGTGTGAGAACATACATTTTATTGCAGTTTCTTCTGTGGAAAGATGGCAAAAAAATCTCTTTTCTTAGTAACTTAAGAGACTGTATTTGCTTCCAAAATACTTTGATGAAAACTTCAGCTTCTTAGAGAAGGGAGACTCCACTTGACTGGCCAGAGTCCAGTAGAGCTTTAGAAATTTAAACCAGCTGAAACCATGGCCCATAATACTGTGTTTACACCCTCAGCCCTGGAGAACATTTAAACAGGGCAGATCCAAGTTTTTACAGCCAGTGGAAAGACTAACATTAATTTCAGAACTAAACTGAGCCATTAGCCAAACTAAGTTGATTCATTTTGGATGAAATGAGGGCATAAACGAAAATAAGTCAGATTTTCAGTTTTGAAAGCACAGATTTCAGAAGAAGGGTATCTGAGGGGGGAATATAGGGATGCTGGGGATGGACTATTCATTAGGGACTGTAGTGATAGGACAAGGGGTAACAGGTTCAAACTTAAACAGGAGTAGTTTAAATTAGATATAAGCAAAAGAAGTTCTTTACTGTGAGGATGATGAGGCACTGGAGTGGATTTCCCAGGGAAGTTGTGAATGCTCCATCGCTGGCAGTGTTCAAGGCCAGGTTGGACAGAGCCTTGGGTGACATGGTTTAGTGGGAGGTGTCCCTGCCCATGGCAGGGGGGGTCGGAACTGCATGATCTTAAGGCTTTTTCCAGCCCTATCTATTCTGTGATTACTGAGGCCAGTCAGGCCAAAGAGTTGTGAGATACTTCAGCTGAAGGAGACCTATAATTTATTTTCAGTAAAAGCTGTAAGGAGCTATCTGGAATTCACTTCATAAGGAAAGGAGGAAAGGGGCTATAGACCAAAATGGATGGAGTAGTACCTTAGAAAGTCCAGCACAGCATTCATTTGGAAAGGAGGAAAGAGCTAATCAGCAATGAAAACTTCATTTTGGAGGCCAGGAAGCACAGGACTGGGGTAAACATTGCCAAAAGTAAAACCAAGTTAAAAGTTTGCAGAGGAAATTAAATAGTAATAATAAAAGGAAATCATAAAAAGTTATTTAGCTGTTAAAGCAGAAAGATTTTGGAGAAGAAAAGAAGTGATATTTTTATACTTGAGAGGGCTAGAGCTGGCATGGGTGTGTGAAAAACCTAAATGAAACTCAGCTTTAGGTTTCTGTAAGAACATTGAATTTTGGAGAAAAGGAAGACAGATATGGGATGAGTGTCAGGAAATTGAAAATACCTCCTCAGGGGAGAGTCAGAACTGAGAGCTGGATGCACTCAGCCAGTGGGGAGCAGATCCCTCACCACAGGACACCCGGAGAGCTGGCAGCCGCTCCAAGTAATTTTTTCAAGCTATGAAGGGGAGGGATCTACGTGACTTGAGAGCAGTAAATATAGTAACTGTAATTAAGAAAATGAATTTGCATCTGAAGGCACGTTAGCTTGATTGCAATTGTATGCAAGGTTACAGGGTGAATTTTAAAGGAAAGGAATAATTATTGGCATGATGATTAATGAAAAATCAAAGAAAGAACAGCCTGGGCCTGCCAGCTGGAGGGTACTGAGCCAGCCTAACACCTTCCTGTGCAAAAGAGCTTATTGATTGCTTTAAGGAAGGTAATTGCCTCCAAGTCAAGCTGTCTGAACATCAGAGGAGCACTTGCGATGTGGGAAATCATTAGCTAAAATGGAGGGAAAGACGAGGAAAAGCACACAAACTGTAGCAAGAGTAAGAAATGGCTTTAAAGGGAGATGGCAATCAGCTGTGCTGAAGGGGAAATTGTAGCATTTGCCAGGGGATCTTTTCGGCTGTTTACATGAAGGACTACAGTTGAAAAAGTAGAGACATGTTAATAAAATTTGCTCATTAGCCACTTGTAGGAGACAACTTGGCACAGAAAGTCATATGAACATGGTACAGGTAGAAACAGATAACCTGAAATTCTGGAGTAATAGCGGTAGTGTGAAATTTAACACCCATTTCAAGATCATGTCTTTAGTATCAAACAGAAGGATTTCTGCAGTAGCCTGGGGATTTACCAAGGGGATTCACTACCCAGGGGATTCTGCAGGCTAGAAATTCATATGGAGGAGATAAGATTAAAAACCTTATTCTGCATCAAAAGACTTTGTCTTGCTTAGCAACTCAAGGCTCCAGTGTGCTTAAAATATCAGTGTCTTGGTTGAGTAGACAGTATAGCCCAATGTGCATTCTGGATTTAAAAAACAGGCTTCCTTGCATATATGCCTTCCAAGGGATCAGCTCTCATCTTCTGGTCCTAGTTCCCTCAGAAATCTCTGGGGTATTACCAGTCTGAGGGAATGTGTATACCTGAGAGTGCCCATCTTCATCTCTGGTAACACATCTGTTTTCTATCAAGTTGAGACTGCCTCACCTATCAGACCTGGGAAGGGATGAAGACACCCCCATAAGATAAAAGGATGCAGTAATCAGAGAGACTGCTTTGAAATCTGCAATCATACTTGGATTTAGGTACCTAAAACCTCTGAGTACAAGAAACAAGAAACCTGTCTTACAGAGGACTGAAGTAAGGGACATGAATTCTACATTAGTGGCTAGATCTAAGGATGTGCTTTCTTAGTCTAAGAAATTGAGATAGGGAGACTTTTAGGGGAGTTTTTTACATAATAGCCCAGTGTCTGAACTACTAGTCCAGGCAATGGGCAAGCTTGGCTGCATGCCCTTCTCAGCCTGGAAAGCTCGAACCCATATTTTCCTACATTCGATAAGAGAGGGATCCTAACCTATAAGCTGTAGGTGAACCTGGGGTGTGGAGATAGTCCGCATTTTGTGTTAAAGCCATGCCACCACCATCTGAAAACTGAGTATTTGTGAGGGTATGGAGGGAACAACCAAGACAGAATGACGTTCATCAAGAGGGCTTGACCGAGAAGAAGACAGGCAGGCAGAGCAAACAGAGCCTTGTTACCTTAGGAAACTGGAATAAATTGTAAAGTTTGCCTTTTCCTGGAGACAGGAGCGCAATCTGTTTTGTGATCTTTGTTATAAATAAGTGACAATTCCTTAGAAGACCTGGGAAAAAAAATGTATGCATCCCTGCACATAGTATCACATGATGAAATGAGGTTTGGATCACATCCTTCAGAGGACTTACATTTAAAGAAACACAGCTGGTGAATCCCAGATGCACAAGCATGTTGTAATGGGTGCTCATATGGCCAGCTTATCTGCCCATCAACTTTGGATGGAATTCACCTCACCTGGTCAACAGGGAGCATCAGGTGGAAGTTGGTTCTCCAGGTGCTCCCATGATCAGTAAAACGAGATGAGCGGTTCAGCACTCTTATCTGGTGTGCTCGTCCCACACTCAGACAGAGTGGCCTGCCATCTTCACAGGTACCTATGCTGGTTACAGGGAGAGCCAGACACCCAGCTTTGATGCCATATTCTGTGTATGAGAGCTAAAACAAATCCCACCATGTGGATCTTAACACACAAAGATCCAGGCCACAGGGACTTGGGCTCCTCTGGGGTTCAAATGCTTTTGAGAACTGCCTGGGAGAATGAAGATCAGCTTGCCTGTGAGAGACTTCAGGCCAAACAGCTGTGGATCAAAGAGTTTAATAGCTCTATTGGCAAAGATGATAGATTTCTGCATGTTCAGCAGACCTAATCTCTTCATTTAACTTAGAAAATTTACAAGGTCTCCTGGCGCAGTTGGTGGTGCTTGTAACCTTTGTGATCAGATGAAGCCAATGGAACATATGTATTATAAGTGCCAAATAATTCAGATGTTCCTTTCTTTCTTCCTTTAAAACAGAAAAATAAAAATAAACAACTACCATTAAGATTAAAAAATAGAGCATTCACATCCCAGGAAATCTCCCGAATCAGAGATCCCACTGCAGAGATAATTCTATCCCACTTATCTTTCTGTTTTCTGTGAGAAGCATTTATCATCAACATGTAGCAAGACCTCAGAGATTATAATTGTTCTGCAGTTGGCAACGTTCACTACAGGAATATCTTTCCTGTTTCAGGGCTTGATTTCTCAACCTGAATTTTTTCATTAACTTTAATGCCTCGCTTTTCATTACCCTCCCATTGGGAAATGACTTGACAATTAAGAATGCCAGTTTGATGCAGGAGTTCATTTACTGCACACCTACTCATTTTCCTGTTTGCATTTGTGTAACAGGGCTCTGCATGTGTAGGTAACAAAGAAGAGTCCTGCAGGCCTGGGAATAAGTCAAATATAAAGAAAGAAGCAGGTAAGCCAAGCTAACTCCTTATTGCCAAATAATGCTGAGCTTGTTGGACAAATCAATGGTTTAAAAGGAGTTGAAGTACATTAACAAAGAAAATGCAAAGAGGGAGTAGTATGCGGGTTTATGCCTATTCTGCATCCAGAGGGCAGCCCTGGCTGCCCCAGACACAATGCAGACGTAGCAGTCCCGATGGAAGCTAAACCCAGCTTCCTGGGCACATGGGACACTCAGACATCCCCAGCAAGCGAGTCCACTGCCTACACACACCTCTGGTAGAAGATACCTACAGGCAGTCTCTGCAGGCTGCCACTGAGGTGGGGTGGGATGAGAGAGGGTAGAAAGCATGGCTGCCCTGAAGAGCATTTTCCAAGGCAGTAGAGAGCTACTGAGTTTGACTGAAAAATGCCCACCTCAAAATTCCTGACATGGAAAAGCAACAGCAAAGGCTCAGCAGCACTTAAGGTGGAAATTCTGGTACCAGCTTCAGAGATTCCACACTGTAAGGAGGCTGCCCAGTGCCCAGGATGAGATTAGCCACTGTCCTTTCTGTGTGGCACAGATGTACCTGGCATTGCAAAGGTTCCATCAGAGAAGGAAGAAACATCTTTCACCTCTTCTTCAACCTTTCATTCTCAAATACTTCTGAGGTTTTTTTTTAAGCAGCAGAGCTCTTGTGCATCCCCTGGCCTCTTGTGCCAAGGTGAAGCTCTTGTTACATGAGCAGCACCTTGAACCACCCAGGACTTACAACATATTGCTTAACTGCACAAAGCCCAGGGCTACAGCAGTTACACAAACACCTGATTTTTTTCAGAAGGGGTAGTAAGTGCTGGCTTCTAGGAGTCATGATCTGTGAACATTTTCTGGAAGTGCAAATGTGGCTGTAAGACCAAGAAGGCCACCATGAAAAAAAGCCATAGTATTAGTGATGTGACTTTTACCTTCCATCTGGGATGAAACGTGAGGTTTTCTACACATCAGGGATGTCAGACTCTGAGAGCCATGTTGACTTCATTACTGAATTAGGACATTTGAATGTGGATCTGAATCTACAGCATCTTTTCCATGAAGTCTGGAAAACAAATGCAGTGGAAGTGTCTTTTGTGCCCTTCTTTTGAAACAGGAGACAAGAGGACCTTGCTGACTGGTAGATCAGCTCCATGTCAAATCTTCCATGAACAGTACAATCTGGTGTTAGTAAATCAAAATTACTTCTGATTTCTTCATGTGAAAGTGGGTGCATTCTCATTTGCTCTCTCTGATTGACAGGCTCAAATATTCACTGTTGCTCATGATAAGCTCTGATACATGCCTACACATCAGCTTTAGCAATAGTGTTCTGCCTGCTTCAGCACAAAGTTATTCTGCTGTCCACCATTTGGATCCTGAACACTTTTGCCCTTTGTGAAGTGGTGCCCAGCAAAAGCTTCAGTTTTGTTTTCTCCCAGCAGAACAGCATTTCTCTGCAGAGCCATGGAGGACACCTTATGGCCAGCTGCAGCATTTTCTTCAGTGGCCTAATTAACGCTGACAATAGGTGCCAGTATTAGGCATTGAACTGACCCTGTAGGGTGAACCTGCAAAAGGAAGACTCAGTGATTTATCACAGTCAGAATGTCACTATAATCCCAGTCCTCTTCCTGCTGTCTCTCAGACTGGAGAACTACACTCCTGTTACGACTTTGCAAGTTCCAGCATATGCAAGTCTGTAGCCCATCTCTCTGAATTAGTGATGGCTACATAATTTGTATGGCAACTTATTTTATTCTTATTTTTGGTTAAAATTCACCACCTTTGCTCCCAGCTGTGTCCTCACGTCAGGTTCCAGCAAACACTTTACTGCAGCACTTCAGACCAGTTCATCCAGCACACAGTCTCTGGCTGTTCCCTTACATACTACATCCTACCAAGCAAGGAGCATCCACAGTCATGAGTCAGGCCTCAGCACTGTGAGAGTCTCCTAAAAAATCCCAGTAATTCTTCATAATTTTACTTTTATAAAACTTTTGGGAGTTTCGGCTTGCAAATTGTGTTCCAGGAATGTGTGAGGGTTGTTTTTATGTTCCTGTGGATCAGGTTGCCTCATAGAATCATAGAATAGTTAGGATTGGAAAGGACCTTAAGATCATCTAGTTCCAACCCCCCTGCCATGGACAGGGACACCTCACAATAAACCATGCCACCCAAGGCTATGTCCAGCCTGGCCTTGCACACCGCCAGATGGAGCATTCACAGCTTCCCTGGACAACCCATTCCACTGCCTCACCACCCTCGCTGTGAAGAACTTCTTCCTCATATCCAATCTAAACTTCCCCTGTTTAAATTTGAACCCATTACCCCTTGTCCTATCACTACAGTCCCTCAAGAAGAGTCCCTACCCAGCATCCCCATAGGCCCCCTGCAGATACTGGAAAGCTGCTATGAGGTCTCCACGCAACCATCTCTTCTCCAGGCTCAACAGACCCAACTTGCTCAGCCAGTCTTCATATGGGAGGTGCTCCAGTCCTCTGATCATCCTCGTGGCCCTCCTCTGGACTTGCTCCAGCAGTTCCATGTCCTTTTTATGTTGAGGACACCAGAACTGCACACAATACTCCAAGTGAGGTCTCAGGAGAGCAGAGTAGAGGGGCAGGATCACCTCCCTCGACCTGCTGGTCATGCTCCTTTTGATGCAGCCCAGGATATGGTTGGCTTTCTGGGCTATGAGCGCACACTGAAGCTGGCTCATGTTCATTTTCTCATCGACCAACACCCCCAAGTCCTCTGCAGGGCTGCTCTGAATTGGGCTTCTCTTCTCTGCCCAACCTGTAGCTGTGCCTGGGATTGCTCCCACCCAGGTGTAGGACCTTGCACTTGGCATGGTTAAACTTCATCAGGTTGGCATCAGCCAACCTCACAAGCGTGTCAAGGTCCCTCTGGATGCCATTCCTTCCCTCCAGCGTATCAACCGAACCACAGTTTGGTGTCATCGGCAAACTTGCTGATGGTGCACTCAATCCCACTGTCCATGTCACTGACAAAGATGCTGAACAAGACCAGTCCCCACACTGATCCCTGAGGGACACCACTCGTTACTGGTCTGCAGGGGAGCTCAAGCATTCCACTGTTTATTGCAGCCTCCTTGGAACCCAGGCTGAGCTTTTTTGCTCTGACCTGCTCTGAGGACAAAGGCAAGTGAGATGATATGCTTAATCTCTACCAGAGAAGGCTAGAGGGAACATCCTGAGCTATCTAGCTGCCAGCTAATGCTGCCTTGGCAACAGTTTAATGGGCAATGGCCTGTACTTGAATGACTTCAGTAAAAGATGTAATCAACCATTCGCTATCTTTCTTATTTCCATTAAGTTCAAAGTACTATATAATCACTTCAATTTTCTTTCAGCAGTGATAAGGCTCAAAAATAAACCACAGAGCCTGAACTCTCAGTCAGCCTCCATATTCTACCCTGGATTTATCTTCAGCCATCTTCAGGTGCTGTCATTCTACCTGACCTCATACAGAAACTGGCCTCCAAGGAAGGTCAAGTGTTCACTTTCATGCTCCTCTGTCCTGAAATGCTTTTCCTGGCAAGATTAGATAAAGCAATTCCTTCTCATTTCAGCCCATCCCAAATAGAGGCTTTATAAAAAATCTACTTTAAAGCAATTTTCATTCTCATCTGCTACAGGTTTATAGATTGAGACTATGGCCAGGCTATTTTTGTATTCACTGTGCCCGGAACAGAGCCCAGTAGTTTACTCTGCTTGCAGAAAAAAATTGATTTTTACCTTAAAAAGGCATTCAGAGGATATTGTCAAAGACTCCTTTTCAGGTCACTACCTGGTCAAATCTGCAATATGATTCAGAGCCAGATTCAGTAAAAGCATTTAGGGGTGCAGTTTAGTTAAGAACAAATTAAGCAAAATTTGTACTATTCCTGTGGTTTACATTGGACAGTCATCTACAAAATATAGAAGCAGGTGTTGGTCACATAGGCTGGGATTTTCCTTCCCTGAGTCCTCTCCACATGGCCCTTCTCTTCCTCACTGTGTGAATCTTGGTTTCTTTGCCCTGCAGCAGCATCAGCCGCAGGGGAGAGGGGAGTGCCACCAGTTTTCCTATGGCCTAGAGTAGGGACATCAGCTGGAACAGTCTCTTGAGACATGGTAAATGAGCGTTCATGCTTCTGCGAAGAAAGTATTAAACTTGTCCCTTCCTGTGTGAATGTCTGTGCCATTTGGCTCCCAGCAAGTTTGTCATTTAAAGGTGAGATCACACACACGGTTTCCACAGTGTGCCTCAGAGCCTGGGCACTTCAGCTACTCACTCACATGGTGATGCTGTGCCTGTCTGGCTGTTCCTCTGCCCCCACCCCCCGGGCTGTGGCTGCTGGACGCCAGAGCTCCTGTCCGAGACCGATGTAGAGTGACTGCTCCTGCCCCCAGATGCAAACAAGACCTGGGGCAATGCAGACAGGCACTGGGACACATCCTTCATCCAGCAACTGGACAAACATGCACCTACTGATGTACACAGCCCACATCCTCAGCTTGGCACTTATCCTGCACCACTTTGATGCTGCTACCCTGCCTCTCTTTGCTGCAGCCCCTAAGAGAGATTTCCCCATCTCTGCATCTCTGATGCAGAGGTTGCAATACCAAAACATGACGCAGCTGCCCCTCTCCCTTAGCAATCCCCTCTACACTGTGTGAACAGTAGCCAGCATGGAGACAGGCTCTGCCACATGCAGTGCACTGCTGCTTTGGCCATATCATACCTCCTTGCCTGTGCGATATATCTGGATCCCAAAGGCAATGCCCCCATCAGTGTGGGGTGCACTGTGGAGGAGCTGCCCCAATCAGCAAGGGGCATGTTGTCACTGGAAAAGCGGGACAGCAAGGCGAAACTCTCTGCTCTGAAACCTGTTGTCAAATGCTATGACACAGTCACAGTTCCAAAGCAAGATCAGTCATGTGGAAAGTATCTTCAGCATCCTTGCACACTTGTGTATGCACACATACACTCACATGTACCTGCATCCACACGTATACACACACCCTCCTTTCCTTCTGTGCAGGTATGATCTAGTGCACAGCTACTGGTGAACCCCAGTAGCCAGAGTATGCCCCAAAAATGAAATACAGGTGTGTTGATTGTACAGAGAATGAGGGATCTCCCTGTGTGTAACAACATGACAGAACATGCAGCAAGGACATGAGAGAGCTTGCAACACGCTTTGGAGCAGTGAAATTAAGTATTACAGGTAGGGCTGGTAGCTCCACCCATTCTTAAGGTTACCAGACACTTCCCATTTTAAGACCCTGTTTTCAGTTCCTTAAACACTATATGTTGACTGTGTGGACTTATATTTATGTATGCCAGATGTTTGCATCAGGTTTCTGCAGTATTCGTTTCTGCAGCTGTAGAAATTGCAGATAGTTGTAGTTCAGGCACTTAAAATGAAAAACAACTGGGAAGACAGGTTCCTTCACATTTGTCAAAAAAATACTCTTGAGAGGTTGGCTACGAGCATCTCGAAGCATCCTGTCACCTTTGGAAACATCTGACAAGTTGAATAAGACTGTTTTCACCCTACATATCTGCTTTCTCCCATGTTGTGAAATTGTTCCCAAATCTGTCCACCTTGTAAGTTTAAAAATCACCTCTACTGTGTGTAGACCTTGATTTTATCAACTGAAATCCTTTAAGCAACACCTGCCTTGTACACATCGTGGGGTATTCACACCTGCAGAGTTCTTTGGTGCCCTGTCCGTCCACCTTCCGCAGCTGAATGATCAAGTTTGGTGGGGGGGAACAGCTCTCCCGCTTTTGCTTGCCTGACCAGGGGCTCAGAGCCCTGAATACTAGATACAAGCCAAGAAAGCTGATTGCCACCCAGCTGTGCTACGTACACCTAAGCACCAGTCCTCACCCTGCCTGAGACAGAAGAGACCTGATGAGACCAGGGAACTTGCTTTGGATCGCACAAGGGATAAGTGTCCGCAGGAGTGAAAGGGACCCAGCTCTCAGAAGCACCATGTGTATGCCTGCTCATCTGGGATCTCACAAATCTGCATTTTAAAAGGGCCTTCCTTGACCAGTTCTCTGGGTAGAAGGCCACTGCATATTTCTCTGATGTTTAAGCATCTTCATTTAAATTACAGACTAAATGTCTCTGTGGGAAGTTTGTAACCATTTGTTCTCATGCCAATGCTGCCTTGTAACAGTGGTTTTCTTGTTTAAGTATTTTTTCTTAGCTATGTTTATAGGCTGCAGTAACAGTAGACTGAGCAAAACCAGAGTTGGCATGAGGAGCTCAAACGGAGAGACTGGAGTTTCAAAATAGGCAAAAAGCCCTGACTAAAGCCATTGAACTGGAGATGGGATGAGTGGTTCAGGGTCTAAACCCTAACCTGACCATCCTCACAGCTTTCACCTGAGTACTCGCTGTCCATCTTCTACATCTTTCAACTAAGGGGACCAAAACCAAACCTAACCCAAAAGCAGTGGACTGTAAGGAATGCTCTGTTGTCATCTGGGCAACAACTACAGTTAGTACAAACTTCGGGTACGTGGTCACAATCTGTTTTTTTCCACAGCATCTGGTTTTTAAAACAACTGTGTGCAAGACACACCAACTTCAAGAGTGAAACAAGTGTTCTTCCAATAACATAAAAAGTCTGGCTTAAATAGTCTGGTACCCTATATACTCAAAAATAAGTGTCTAAACTTCAGAATACTTCTGATCCTAATCATTCTGTGCTTCAACTTGCCAGCTATAAAATGGTGATAACTCATGCCGTCATCCTAGAGAGCTAGTTGGAGGATATATCCATTATTGTTTGTGAAGTATTCAGGCTTCATAATGGAAAGTACAACAGAAAAGCCTATGAAGTAGTTAATAACTTCATCCTCACAGCAGGATTTATAGGGATGAGTAATAAACAAGGTATAAAACCTCATATTAAATAGCAAGGATGGGATAAAACAGTGAATAATTGCTCAGTAAGGGGATTCATCTGCCCTGTGTACTTAATGAGACATAGGTATATGGGAAAATTAATATGTGAGCTTCCTGAAACTGTGCATGCTGCATAAGATATGAAAGCAACAGGGGTAAGATCATATAGGCAACCTTCATTCTGGCATTTCCTAGATTTTGATTGATTGACTGATTAACAATCTTAAGAATGTGCTTTAGCATGATTACATGTCTTTGTGTATGTCATGATAAAAACAGAGGAAAAAAGAAACACATGTATTAATCATGTTATTTGTACAGCCTCACCGTTGCTGCCTTTTCATTCTTCTGGAAAGCATTATACAGAGTTGCTGTATAAAGCAGCTCAGGTTTCCAGTACAATATCCTGGTTTAGGTGCTTGTCCCACAGAACTATATGTGCGCCAGACTGGGTCTTAGCCTGCACAGCAACACAGAGAGGGAGAGCCGCAAAGCTGCAGGCTTTATTAAAACTCCCTCCCACCAGTAAGATTCTGCCCACAGTGTGCTTTTCAAACGCACCAAAAAAGGATGAACTGTTAAAATTAGCATTTTGTCACTACCCACTGAACCATCAACTTTCCCAACACTGGTCCCCATCTCTGCCTACGGTGGATTTGCTGTCAGTCACAATCGCATGTGTGCATATCAGCTGTGAAATGACTGATTATTTTTTCCCCCTGATTATGGAACTGACATTGGAAATTGGATCTTTTACCTGGGACTTTTTCACCTGCTCACTCTAGGTGAAAAAACTATGGAGTAGTGAGCAATGGAGGTCACTGAGCTTTGTTCCCTGCCGCCACCAGCATGGAGAAGCGGATGGGCCTCAGTGCCACCTTGCTGGAGCATGGCATGGTGACATCTCCAGCTGGAACTAGCACAGGCAGGGGTGTGGATCAGGGCTGCAGGAGGGCATGATCTGGTGGCTGCTGAGATTTGTAATAAATAGGGGATGTCCTGTAGCTCTGTGGTGTCTCCTGAGTATTAAGAAAGCTACCAAATTTGAAATAAATATTTAAAATTTAAAATAAAATTTACTAGATTTAAAATAAATATTTAAATTTTAAAATAAAATTTACTAGATTTAAAATAAATATTCAAAGGGACTTTGATCCAATGCAATTTGGTTTTCCATTATTACAAATAACTCACATTAAGCATCAAGAAGACCAAAGATAAAACAATTCATGCATTCGTATATGTGTGTATATATATATGTAATATATACATACACACATATTTAGGTATGTCTCTGTGTGTTTCATGTAGAGCACAATAATAGCACATATTCTGTTAAGAAGATGGCATAATGTGTCCATAGTCCTGTAACTAGACAAGGGCATGCCTGAGTAGAGCAGGCAGGTTCCCTGTTTCCCAATTCAGTGCCGCCTTCAGGACTGCACTATTCTGTGTATATCCTGTGAATATACACTGTGCATTCAGGATATACACTATCATGGGAAACCAGCTTGTTAATGATGCTGGCAACCTGCAACTCAAGCAGACCACTGTAACTAAGTTATGACTTCCTCCTTTGCTGCAAAGAAGGACTGAGAACTTCAGCTGTGCAAGGAAAGGAAAATGCTCACCTTCTCACTAGCACGCACTGAACCTCAATCGCAATGATGTGGACATGGTTGTCCAAGTACACAGCACTAGCCCAGGTTTCTAAGGCAATATCCGGAGCTTAATGTGCTGATGTCTCAAAATACAGGTCCCAAGCAACCTAGTGCAGTGGTATAAGATTCAACATTATGTTTAAGGTCATTTTTAATATTTCTCTTTTTATTTCTTCTTCTGTACTGGAATAGCTATTTCATGTGGTTTCTTTGTTTTCACTCTGAATTTTATAGTTGTGGCTTGCTTTTTTGGTTGTTGTTGTTGTTGAACTTCCTGCTCTGTTGCAACTTATTAAATTACTCTTTTTTTTTTTTTATGGGGTGGTTTGCATGGTTTCCTCTGTCTCTCTCTGGAGATCAGGATTTCAATACATACATTTCATGTGGCTCTTGAAGGAAAATAGATCTGGAAATCAAAGAACACATCCAGAGGCATAAGAAAATGTGGGAAAGAGCCTCATTCCCTCTGGAGCAACAGCATCACTTCCCAGAAACTCCTGAGCAGGTCCTTCAGGACCAACACAGGAGATGAGGCATTTATAGCTAACACCACTCTCTCTCCTTTCTTTCTGAGTTGCTGGTTGCAGGCACTTATTCAGTTTATTTCTGAGCTAATTCTTTCAGGCTTCTCAATAATTTATGTTTCAACAGTGAAAATTGCCATCCAAAGTACCCCCATAAATTCACTAACGACACCTCAGCTTTTGAAAGCTGAGACCACAAAGCTGAGACCCAGTGATACAATTCAATGCCAAACTCTAACTTCTTGTCAGTTCTCTGAGACTTATATGGACAATTCTAATTGTTTATCCTGGCTGACTGAGCCCTGGATGGGGAAAAAAGCTCCCTTTTAGAGCCATTCTGAATTTCAGCTGAGGACTGCTGGCTGTCCCAGGATGCACTGCAAAGGTCCATGTTTTTGTGGAACTTTCCTCCGTTCCTTTTTATTATATCCATCTTGGTGAGAAGACCTGGACATTGCCAATACAACATAACTTCTTGTTGCCCCCATTCCCTTATGCTTAGACATAAGTGATGCTATTCTTGGCAGCTGACAATTTGGATGACAAAACCTCCTTGACACAATACAATACATCATCTCCACAACACAAAAACTGTGAATCTTTTCCCCAACTGATTCAACCAAGTGTATGAGGGATATATAAAAAGATATGGTAGGTTTCACATGAGATCTCCATGCTGCATATTGTGTGCAGTGTCTAATAAAATATTAAACATTTCATTACAGTGAGTGACTACTCTAATTTCTTCAGGACCCTTAATGCTGTGGTAATTTGATGAGGGAAGATTTGAAAATTATGCACAAGTGCAGAAATGATGAAATGCGCTGCATGAAAAAAGTCTGCTACTTAAACAAAGGCACTACAGTACTTTTCAAAGAAACCTCTGAGTTTTGAACCAAAACAAAGTCATCTCCTTTAAAAACAACATACTTCTGGATGAAAATACAACAAACTCTGGTGGTTACACTTTCAGGCTTCTCTATGGATTTATTATTTTTCAGGATTAAAACAGACCTGGTAAAACCCAGTGGGATGTGATGTCTGATCAAAATTATTATTCACTTGAAAGTCTCCTAAAAGGCAGCCCGACTGTATTATCTCTTCTAAGCCCTTCTTATGCCTTTAGACCATAATGGTTACAATGAATTTGTGTGAGTTACTGTTTTATCACAATAACATATTTTGAAAGGGATTTAAGAGAGAAGGAGAGAAACTAACCAACATGTTTGGCTGGTTTGCAGAAGAGCTGCCCCCTTCATCAGGGCTCTGAGAAGAGTACGGAAGTCTGTGAGCTTGGAGGCACCTCAAGACCACCTTATAGTCCTTCACAGAGCCTCCACACTGACTTTGCACCTCTAAGGAGATGGTCCCAGGAGGAAGTCCAGGAAAGGAAGGCCATGGAGGAAGTTACCACCACATTCACCTCTCTCCTTTGAGAAGCTTTCCTTTTCAGTCTCCCCTTTCTTGTGAGATACCACTAACTGATGACAGCTGCTAAACAGCAGCATTGCCTGTTTCTCCAGAAGTAATTACTTGACTTGTGCTCATTCATCTACTGCTGTGTATGCAGTGGTGTAGCAGGGCAAAAATGCAGGCAGCTACAATTGCTTTCAAATGCCAGTTTGTTTATTTAAATGGGGTAAAGCTGTGCATGGTCCTGAAGTAGCCACTTTTATAAATGAGGCTGATAATGACTCAGCTTTGAGGATTGATGCAGCTGTGATGGCATCTGCCCTAATGTCCTTAATGCTCAGCATCTAGCTATTAGAAGATCCAACCCCTGTTTCCTAGGGAGTCTGTGAGCATCTAGGGTCTAGCCCATGTCGAGGCACATGCCTTTTAACCCTGAGGCCTCTGGTGCATGGCCACAGGGCAACATCTGCCTAGCGTTTCCTATTCTCAGTTCCCCAGGTGCATTCCTAGCTCTTTAGTGTATGTGCATCATAGAATCATAGAATAGTTAGGGTTGGAAGGAACCTTAAGATCATCTAGTTCCAAATCCCCTGCCATGGGCAGGGACACCTCACACTAAACCATGCCACCCAAGGTTATGTCCAGCCTGGCCTTGAACACCGCCAGCAATGGAGCATTGACAACTTCCCTGGACAACCCATTCCAGTGCGTCACCACCCTTACCGTAAAGAATTTCTTCCTCATATCCAATATAAATTTCCCCTGTTTAAGTTTGAACCCGTTACCCCTTGTCCTCTCACTACAGTCCCTAATGAAGAGTCCCTCCCAAGCATCTCTATATTCCCCCCTCAGATACTGGAAGGCTGCTATGAGGTCTCCACACTGCCTTCTCTTCTGCATGCTGAACAGCCCCAACTTGTTCAGCCTGTCTTCATACAGGAGGACTTGTTCCAGCAGTTCCATGTCCTTTTTATATTGAGGACACCAGAACTGCACACAATACTCCAAATGAGGTCTCAGGAGAGCAGAGTAGAGGGGCAGGATCACCTCCCTCGACCTGCTGGTCACGCTCCTTTTGATGCAGCCCAGGATACGGTTGGCTTTCTGGGCTGTGAGTGCACACTGCAGCCAGCTCATGTTCATTTTCTCATCAACCAACACCCCCAAGTCCTTCTCCTTGGACTGCTCTGAATCTCTTCTCTGTCCAACCTGCAGCTGTGCCTGGGATTGCTCTGACCCAGGTGTAGAACCTTGCACTTGGCATGGTTAAACTTCATCAGGTTGGCATCAGCCCACCTCACAAGCTTGTGCATCCTCACTCAAAAGGCTGAATCTTCTGCCCTACCAAATACCTTTGTTAGGTCTTGGACAGACAGGAGCAAACAGACATGTGGATAAAAATGATCTTTGAAGAGACCACATTGCGTTTCCTTACAAAAAAAGTGCATAAAAGATCAGATGTCATTAGGAAAAATAACAGTCCTCATGCATAAAATTCCCCAACCCCGATGCCCTCTCCTCGGAAATCCCAGACGCTCTACTGAAGACTGACTTCTCCAGCTTGGAATGATACCCAAAGCCAAGTTTGCATGGTGAACAAGCACACACTACCATTGTCCTTAGCTTTCCTTGTGTCCCTCACAGTGATATTTTTTAGTTTGCCTCTTTTTGCCTCAAGGTTGCTAATTTTTTCATTTTCTCCAGTCCTGCAGTCAACACAAAAGGCCACATACCCCCAGCTCTGGTAAAAGCACAGTCCTCAAGCCCTTCACCATCTATAGGTGATGACAGAGTTCATGCCGTCACCTCTGGCTTGGTGCAGACCTGGCCCAGCTTGCCTGTCTGTGCAGGTTACTTAGGCAGTGACAAATACAGCAATTCCCAGGGCAAAAATCTCACTGTACCTGTCAGGATCCACCAACTGTATAGTGTGGCACCCTAAATTGCTGCAGCAGTCCTAACACATAACCTGCATTTTTCCCTAAAAGGCCATAGACTATTTTTGCCTAAAAGGCCATATCGGTGGGATTTCCTAGCCTGTTTCATGTGCCTTTTGAATGGGACTTATGTAGCTTAACTGATATAACTAAAAGGTAAATAAATAAAAAAAGAAAAGACAGCACAGCTCTACACCACAGGAGTTCAATAGGTAACTGACTAAAAGACTCTGTTAAAGGGAACTGAATCTGTAGTCTGTTCTCAGTGAAAATACTGAAACTGCTGCAATGTTTTTATCAGCTATTCGCATGTGGGGGTTTTTTTATGAAACCAACATGATCTGCCAGGTCACATCAGGTGTACTTTTGATTTGTGGATATATACATCTCATCCTTATTGCACAGTGAAAAAAGGCAAAGCAAAAGCATTTAATTTTACTCTTGCATTAAGGTGAGATATTTTTGCCCATATGCCTGAGAGGATAATACAACATTGTATAGACTAGGCTTTTCAGGAATGAGTTTCAATGAAAAGTTCCTTGTTTTTTACACAAATACGGATCAGCAAACTTTCTCAGGGTGAGTTTGACATACAAATAAAATTCACACACTTCAACTGCATTGTTAATATTACTCTATTGTTACTTGCTATTTGTGTTATTGGAACACTGGGTAGGTGCAATTCCAAACCAAGAGCCATTTGGTGTCTCTTGTTTTGGGACAAAGACTAGTGCACAGACAAGCATCATCACAAAAAAAAACCCATCAAGCCAAATATAAAAACAAGAGGCATTGAAATAGGTGCTAGCTACAGAGAAACGAGGTGACAATGTTGGTCAACATTACATACACTGGTTGTGGCCCCCGGGCACCTTAATAGCTGTCATGTCTTTGCAGGACACCATGGAAAACAGGAGTTTTAAAGAGATGTAGCCCAAACTATAGCTTGTACTGAAGGAGGTAGTTCTGCAGCACAAATATAGCTGAGGAAACACTGCAGAGTTGACAGGGTTAAGTTTATGTTCCTAGCTAGGACTACTCAGAGATAAGAGGTTAGGAGAAACAAGAAGGCAGCCAATGGCAGAGCCATACAGGGTACTGCAGAAAACCGATGAGGCAGCAGGATCATCCCTGAAGGATGTACCTCACTGGGTAATTAGGGGGTGACAAATTGCAAGGTATCTATCAGAGGAGGATGTTCGACTTCCATCATTAGTGTTAAGGTATTTTCTTACAATGAAAAAATTAGTTTAATGGTCTATGAGATAGTTTGTTCTGAATGTGATCTCCCTGCACAGCTCCAGCAGTGATCCATTAGGTTCTCTCACATCAGCTTCAGGACTATTACAAAACAGACAATAACCTGCAAAGAGAGGCTGGTTCTTATTTTTAGCATTACTACTTAGACCAGTTAGAATGGCAGAATGTACTTACTCTCTAAGAAAGACTTTGCTGTGGCTTAACCCCAAAAAAGAACATATAAGATATGCACCTATTGATCGTCATGAATTTTTCTGCCTGAGCCCTATAACACTTATTTTTCATCAAACTTTACAAGCCTTGTAAAAGCTTATCAAGTTTCAAGGTGTTGTGATTTTATAACTTGAAATCTGGAGTGCTTGGTATTTGTTAGTCATGGGCTTCTCTGAGCTAAATTTGCCTTACCACAAGGAATGTACATACTCAGATTATTTCTTCCCACCTTTCCATCACACTCCTAGGCAGGCACCCAGTTTTGGGAGATGCTGAATTAGTCATGTGATGCTCCCTATGGCTATTAGGAAATAACTCTCACATCTGTTTTCTTGGCATCAGACAAAAAACGCACTTACATGTCTGAAACCTGGCTCTTAGGAACATTAAAGGTGTGCACAGTGTTTAAGTCTAACCACTGCTGTTGAGGCAGCTTTTGATGCTTCTCTCCCTTCAACTTCATGCTCCAGCTGTGTTTTTCCTCTAGTGGAAGGAAACCTTGCTCTGACACCGAAGCCTGCTCCTACTGAAGTCAAAAGGGAACACGCCATTACCTTGGGCTAGAGTCTCAAAGGGTAGAAATCAGCATACCTTCTGTCTCCAGTATATGGGAGATATGCCAATACACACTGCTGATCTGCCCTTGCAGGTTCATACATCATCTGCACTGCAGTTTGCTGATTTCCCTCATTAAGAACGGGAAGATGCTCTCAGAGGTGATGGCACAGTCCTAGCACTCCATGGCATGGCTATACTTACCTTGCAGTGCTAGACAAGCTACAAGTTGCCAGAGAGAAACTGATTTCTTCTGAGAGTAAAAATCTGTAGGAACTTGCCAGCCTTTTACTGTATCAGAAGTAAGGTCTTGCACTTCTCTTTCAGGTTCATTCACTCTATGACATGCCAGTGTTGGTAGACTTGAAACCCTTTCCCTTTTTCCTGTGGGGATCAGCAGTTTTCCAGCTCGAGGTGGGATGAGTAATGAAAGCTTGCTACACATGCCATCACATTTACAGGGGATATAATTCATACAGAAATTATACATATACTCATGGTTTTGATTTCTGAGCTTTCTTCAGTCCGTATGCCATGAAAGAAAAGAATTCGTGTAACACCTCACCAATCTGATGTGACATGTTTTACAGCCAGAGCTCACTCTTCCTAAAAGTGCAAATAACTCTGTATGATACAAAGAGGTGAATGAATCAGACGTAAATATCTAAGAATCACTACTGAAGGCCTAAGCCTTAATGAATGCCCCAGAATAAAGCAAACTCTATAGCTGGCTCCAAACAGCTTACCGCCTGCATTTGCAATATAATTTCTAATTTAAAAATGCCACGTAATAAAACACTAGGGTAAGTTAATCCAGCACAACTGAGACACATACATAGGATGTTGGCCACACGTTTCACTGAGACCTAATGCTTGCATTATTTTCCCCCTGCTTACTTTATGCCAGCTCTCAGCCTTTATATTTCCCTCATAACACTCCTTGCTTTATCACAGTAGTAAGCGGCAGTACTGGCAAGAGAGAAAATGTTGCCTTTTCAGTAGCCTCTTTTTCAGCTCCTTTCTCCAATTCAAGCTGGCCAAGACAACTCATTTTAAGCACCATATTATGCTGTCCATCCAAAATTGGAATGTGAATAACAGTGAATCCTTGTAGACTTACTGCTTTCTTTTTTTTCTGAAGAAGAATATGTGTGGTGACAGCAACTAAATTACTTCAGACTGGCCCTCATAAAACTAAGTGGAGTTATGATAAAAGTAAAGCTTCATCTCCTGGTCCCTTACAATAATTTAACCGTGTGCAGAGCACTAAGCAGTGATTTTTGCCCTGACCGTGTTTCTCTTCTATTTTTCTAGGGAGGATTACTATTTTATCAATCTATCCACCTTATTTGTGAGTTTCTCTTGCTTGGAAAACGCCGCTCTGATTCAGACTCAGCTCCCAAAGAAGGACAAAGAGGGACACTTACTTCCTCAGGCTGGAAAAAATTCAGCATGGCTTCAGGAGCTGGAAACTGGCTTGCTTTGACCAAGCTCAAAGCATTGTCACAGCCTTTCAGGCAATGGCAAAGACTTGGTCCCCATTAAAATGAGTGTCAGTGTTTCTGATGACAATCTGAGGCCACAGTTTTAACCCAGCAGTATCATAACTGGCCATTAATTTTCTAGTCCAGCAATCGAATACAAACACTAGGCCACATTGCCATGTTGTCATGAGGGAAGGAAAACTGATAAACTGATACAAAAAGTGCTCACCCATAGGGAAGAAAGTGCCACGGTATGGGACAGGCATGCATGCTGTGAGGAGATGGGTCAGAAAACATTCAAACCCTGACAGTACATCCCAGCACTTTCAACTTGGCTTCCATTGTGTTGGAAAATCTTTGTTATGAGTTGGGGGGAGCTGATTCCTGGGTAAAAGAGGCTTTTGAATCATCAAGGACTCTTCCTAAGGCACTCACAGGATCCCTTCTACCTCAGGGATAACAAGAAAATCATGCATCAACAAAGCACAGAGACTTTTGCAGAGTAGCAGAAGAGATGCCCTAAAGAGATGCCCTTAAGGCCCTATGACCATCAAATTGTAGTTAGTGTTTTCCACAGTTTTTAGTCTCTGAAGTCACCCTGGTGAGGAGGGCAAACTGGTGCTAGGCTTCTCTGCTGCCGTGGTGCTTGTTTGTAGAGCTATGCCAAGCCCTGCTTTAGCCAACAGAAATGATCCCACAGCAAGGGGGCCTCAGCCTTGAGCAAAACCACATCACATGCTTGTAACCAAGGATCACGAGCTTACTCAGCTCATCCTTGAACCCATGCAGACTTACAGCCCTTGATCTGAGCTTCCCGTCCGGCAGTCCTTGGCTGAGCTGGAAGAGCCAAGGACGCCATCTCCTCTTTGTGCAGTCAGGATTTTTAAGCTGCTTTTCAGTTCCTTGTGGCCAGGCTACTGCAAAGTGCCTGTTGCACCCTCCCCTGGATATTCAGTACACAGCCACAGCTGCAAGCCTGCAAGGTGAAGGAACATCCAGGTGACAAATCTGCGAGAGGAGTTTGTGGGCATGGGACCCGAACAGGCAGTAGTTGCCTGTTTGCAACAGCATAGCTTAGAGCTTGAGGCATTGTTTGGGCTTTCTTTGCACACAGAAACAGCCCCGCTGCTGAAAGGGCACAGTTCTGCCCCTGACTCCTGCTTTTCAAGGTATTAGATGGAAGCATGCTGCAGCCTTCAACTCAAGCAATTAATCATGTTCCTTAAACACTGTCGACAGAGGCTTGTTTCTCATTAAGCCACCTGAAAGCAGATCTACTGACAGTCCCAAGAGCAAAATAAAGAAGAAAGGTATTTGTTTCCAGACACAGTTCAAAGGCAACAAAACGAAGAACTGTTGAAACAGAAACAATTATCGTTAATTTTTTTTTCCATAGCCTGAGATAAATTCCCCAAGCGATATCCTATTGATGAGAAGCAGCACAGGAGAGATACTAGTCTACTATTTTATGTCTTCCACATGGGGTGACAGGAGGTAGCTTGAGAAGTGGCAAATTAATGAGACAAAAATCTCACTCTCAACTCCAGAGATGTAGATGGGCATGAATGCATTGAGGTCAAAGATACATTTACAGGCTTATACCAGCATAATCAAGACTCTGGTCCCACAACTGCTCAGAGAAATATGGTCAGGCAAGCAAAAATAGATGTGTTTAGATACAGATTGACAGGCAGGCAGACAAAGCAAAGTATCTATCTGAATTTTCATGCCCTTTGTATGCCAGCAGGTCCAGCGGACCCAGTGCAATGTTAATCTGAATTAGCAGACTGGTGAATAGTCAGAACCATCAGCTATCTTCTGCAACAGGCAGGTTAAAAACCTTGCAGCTGGTGGAGGTATGGGGGGGGTTGATGCTGGCTGCAGCCTGGATTTTTCCTGACTTTTGGTTTGTTCATATGTATTCTCTCTATGTAGGTAAAATACACCTGGTTTGTGAAAGGGCAAAGCTGCAGTTCCTCAGGCTGGACTTTGAATTCATTGTTTCCCAGAGTGTACGTTATCTCTGTGCTTCCTGAAAAATTGCTACAGTCTGACATGCCAAAGAGCTAGGCTGGGATCAGATAGATAGGAGAGTCTTGGGAAATCCATATAGAAGTTTTCCTGGCTGTTAGCCCTTCATTGGCCTCAGGAACTCCATTACAGCTATCCCAGGCCCTTGCTTTCCTAGCATGCAGCATTCATGGCCTCCCAATGTCTTTGTGCTTGGGAAGGGTCATGTGATGAATATGAACAGACCTCTGATATTGGTCATGGATGCTGCTGAAAACTTTGTCACTGCTTGGTTTAGTAAACCAGTGCTTCCTCAACTCCCTAGCATAAAATGGAAATGAGCTTCCCTTGTTCCTACAGTTGCACCCAGTTTGGCTCTGCAACGAGGTGTCCAGGTAACCCTGTAACCGGAAGGGGATCGTATCCCCTATTTCCCACTGACAACAAGCACTGGTGGTAGGATAAATGTTACACAAGGAATGGCCAGAATAAGTTAGGAACGAGGCAGTTGCCTCCCTATCTGCCCTTCTGCAGCCACAGAAAGACTGAAACCATGAGGTCCCTTGTTTCCTTCCAGCACATGAATGGCTGAATAACACCCCATTACTAAACCAGTTTCTTTCTCATGTCATTAGTTCAGTTGGGCCTGAAGGGAAGAGACATGCAGCTATGTTGGCCAGACTTCCTTATATTTTGTAATTTGCTTTTGCTTTCCAAATAGTTTTCCCTGGCTGTCAAAAGGGAAAATCATTCAGATCCTGACGCTAGAATATCAAAGAAGTGGTGACATCAAAGAAACTGAACAAATGGGTACATCATCCTCAGATGTGACAGACACTGGATTGTCCCCCTTAGACTTTGTTCTTTTCCTTAAGCAACGCTGAAAAAACCCCATAACTTTCATGCTTAATGATAAAAAGCCATATTGAAAATATTAAATGCAATATCATCTCAGGTCACTGCAACCCTGCTCTTCATACCAAGGAATATCAGGGGTGATTTGATTTTCCAGTAAATTTCGCTAATTGCTATCAGTCTGTCAGAAAGCTTAGTATCCCCCCTCTGCTGTCATTTACTAAGCCACATCCACTCCTACAGCATATCTTTAAACCATCAGCAAAGAACAGTGCAGTGCCCAACTGCTGGAGTCTTTAGTGGCATGCTCTGACCCTCAACAGCATCTGCCAGCTCACATATAGCTAACTCCCAGTGAAGAAGGTTCACACTGTGGCAGGAGGAGTCTGAAAAACTCCCCAGAAGCTGTCTTAACACTCAGCATCCAGGATCTGGCATTCTTTTTGCTGCATGGTGCTAGATCTGGCTCTCAGGCTCTGCCTTTCTGAACTAGCCCCAGCAGTGTTGGCCAAATGCATTAACCTCCTTGAGAAATAAATGTCTCTCACACTGCCTGGCTGGTCATTAAATAATACAATTCCATCTCCTTCTGCCAGCTCCATATGGGAGCTGGGGATCTCCACGCTGCTCCTGGGAGGCAGACGGTCACCTTTCCCTGAGCCATCATGGCTGCAGGCAGCAGACCCGGGCAGCCCCATCAAGGTCAATAAAAAAGGATCAAACACTCCTATCCTCTTTGTCACCCCCCTGGGTAACACACTGTGTGGTCTGGCAATGGCTTTTGCACAGCCAGCTCTTCTGTCCCTTGTAAATAAAGGGACACCTGTGTGTCTGGCTGGCACCTTTCCCAAATGCTCATAAGGGCATTTGTTCTGGGCCCATTAAAGCCAATGCAAGTCTTCCCCTTCATTTTAATGGGTTTCTTAAAAAACTTAAAGAAAAACTCTTGTAACCTCAAACTATTCATCAATGCAAGTGAAAGAACTTGAAATTCAATCCCATGTGTTTTAAAAATAATTGGTAGGATTTAAATGATAAAAAAGAGACACAAATTGCTTTGAGTATATATCATAGCTTGTGTGCAAAAATACCTATTGAGATCACAGATTTTCAACAGCAAATTCTTTGTTAGTTAAGATTTTATTCTGTAGCTTTGATAAACAATGGAGTCAATGTGGACTGATGTTTGTCATGTTTCAGATCCTCGGTTGCCTTAGGTATTATTTCTAGACAGCATGTGAAGCCAAGGCTTGTGTTCTCCAGTCCAAGAAGAATACATTAAGAAAAAACATCCTAGCCCATCTCCTGAGCATACCGTCTGCAGAAGATCAGCTTAATTGAGGGTAATAAAACAAAACAAATAATACAGAGAAGCAGAACTCCTTTTTGGTGTTACACTTAAGGTAACACAGCTGCATATTGTCCCCTACAGAGAGCAGTGAGTGCGTAATAAAATCCAGGTTAAACAATGGTGACCACAAGAAATGTATGGATAGAAAACAATTCTGTGCAACGGAAGAGTATGGAATTTGAAATAAGAGTAGAAACTTCTCTGTTCACAGCAGTAAATCTCTGTTACGTGCCTTCTAAGTCAGAATCAAAATTAAGGAGGTGATAAAACCCAAATAAAACACCAAGGCTCCAGTGGAACAATGCAGACAATAAAGCTTTTAGATGCTTCTAGATGGGATGGGACAGGATAGATTTAATAGCGATTCTCACAAAATCAGAAAGTAATTTAAGTTGAAGGAGATCTCTAGAAGTGGCTGGTCCAAGCATCCTTCTCAAAGCAAGGTGTCCTGGGTTCAGCAGTAGCAGTCACTTTTCTCCTTCTTGGTAGCTGGTGCAGCACTGTGTTTTTGATTTTGGGCCTGGGAGCAGCGCTGATAACACCAGTGTTTGCAGTTACTGCTTGGTAATGTTTTGGTCTGGCCAAGGACTTTATGAGTCTCATGCTCTGCCAGGAGGAGGGGAAGCTGGGAGGAAGCAGAGACAGGACACCTGACCCAAACTGACCAAAGAGGTTGTTCCATACCACAGCACATCATGCCCAGGGTATGAAAATGGAGGGCAGAAACCTGGAAGGGTGGGGGTGCACTGCTTGGTCGGGCTGGGTATAGATGGTGAGCGATTGTATTCTTTCCTTGTATTTGCCTAGTCATTATTATTACTGGTGGTAGCAGTAGTGATTTGTGTTATACCTTAGTTACTAAACTGTTCTTATCTCAACCTGTAGGAATTGCATTCTTTTGATTCTCCTTCCCATCCCCTCGGGAGCTGGGGGAAGAAAGAGGAGGGAGTGAGTGAGCAAAACTGGCTGAGACGCTTAAACCATGACACAAGGTTCCAGGTTTAGTCAGCTTGTTCAGGGTCTTGGCTAGATACAGTTTGAAAATATCCAAGGATGAAGGTGCCACAGCCTCTCTGCACAACCTGTCCCAGCATGTTTCATCCTCTATGGTGAAGTTTGCACTTTAAATGCAATAGGAATTCCTCTTGCTGCTATTCAAATCTGCTACCTCCTGTCCTTTCACTGGACAACTCTCAAAGTCTGGCTCCATCTCCTCTGTATTGTCCATTAGGCAGGTGAAGACAGCAGTAAATCCCCTTTTATGGCATCCACTCCATTTCCATCTTCTTCTGGACTCCCAAACTCCAATTTCCAGAAACTCTCTTGAACTCAGTCCCCAACCTGGACACAGTATCTTTGAAATAGCCTCACAAGTACCTAGGGGATCAAAATAATTGCTTCGCTTGACCTGCTGGCTATGATTTTGCTAACACTGCTGAATTTGCTGCTCTGCCTTCCCCATTGCAAGAGTACATTGCTGACTCAGCTTGGCTGGTCCACTAGGGAATACAAATCCTTTTCTGTGCGTCCAGACACCTTAGGTCTAGATCTCTCAGTTTCCAGCCTCTGTTGCTCTCTGGTGTTACTCCAGTCCAGATGCAAGCCTTTGAATTTATCTTCATCAACAAATACCCTCCCCAGTTTGGTTTCAGAGGTGATAGGAGAAGCCATACTGAAAGCCTTGCAAAAGAAGTCAAGTCATAAATTCAGTAATAAGTGCTAGGGAAAGAAATTAAGGCATAAATACAGAACATGATTGTCCATCTCTGCCTTATTCAATACTTTTAGCACCAAACAACTCCCAGGAAAGTCCTGCACTTTTTTGACATGGAAGGTAAAAAATGCCTTAATGATGTCCAACCTCTATTTCAGCAAGTTAGCCTGGATACCACAAACACTTCAAGCACAGCTGCATGAGAGCCACTACAGGTCATATTCCCTGCCAAGGAGTTTAGCACATGTGAGGCTTGAGGTCGTCACAGCTACATTTTTTCTAGTGTCCCAGATAGTTGATTGATACTTAGCTGAAAGCTCTTAAAAAAGCTTGTTGGTGAAGGCATATTCAAAGAACCTTGAGATACAAGAGATCATTTCAAGACTTATCATTCAGTTATCATTTCATTAAGTCCATGGGACCTGATGAAATCCATCTGCAGGTCCTAAAGGAGCTGGCAAATGAAGTTGCTTAGCCACTGCCCATCATATTTAAAAATGATGGCAGTCAGGTGAAGTTCCTGACGACTGGAAAAAGGGAAATATAACCCCCATTTTCAAGAATGGGAAAATGGATGACCCAGGGAACTACAGACCTGTCAGCCTCACCTCTGTGCCTGGCAAAATCTTGGAGCAGATTCTCCTGGAAGGCATGCTAAGGAACATGAAAAACAAGGAGGTGCGTGGTGACAGCCAGCATGGCTTCACTAAGGGGAAATCCTGCCTGACCGATCTGGTGGCCTTCAACAATGGGGCTACGGAACTGATGGACGGGGTAGAGCAGTTGACGTCATCGACCTGGACTTGTGCAAAGCATTCAACACTGTCTCACATGACATCCTTGTTTCTAAATTGGAGGGACATCAATTTTATAGGTGGACCACTCGGTGGATAAAGAACTGGCTGGATGGTGGCATGCAAAGAGTAGTGCTCAATGGCTTAGTGTCCAGCTGGAGACCAGTAATGAGTGGTGTCCCTCAGGAATCGGTGTTGTGACTGGTCCTGTTCAACATCTTTGTCAGTGACATGGACAGTGGGGTTGAGTGTGCCCTCAGCAAGTTTGCCAATGACACCAAGCTGTGTGGTTCGGTTGATACATTGGAGGGAAGGAATGCCATCCAGAGGGACCTTGACATGCTTGTGAGGTGGGCTGATGCCAACCTGATGAAGTTAACAAAGCCAAGTGCAAGGTCCTACACCTGGGTCAGAGCAATCCCAGGCACAGCCACAGGGTGGGCAGGGAAGAGATTCAGAGCAGCCCTGCGCAGAAGGACTTGGGGGTGTTGGTCGATGAGAAAATGAACATGAGCCGGCTGCAGTGTGCACTCGCAGCCCAGAAAGCCAACCATGTCCTGGGCTGCATCAAAAGGAGTGTGACCAGCAGGTCAAGGGAGGTGATCCTGTCCCTCTACTCTGCTCTCATGAGACCTCACTTGGAGTATTGTGTGCAGTTCTGGTGCCCTCAACATAGAAAGGACATGGAAGTGTTGGAACAAGTCCAGAGGAGGGCCACGAGGATGATCAGAGGACTGAAGCACCTCCCGTATGAAGACAGGCTGAGAAAGTTGGGTCTGTTGAGCCTGGAGAAGAGAAGGCTGTGTGGAGACCTCATAGCAGCCTTCCAATATCTCAAGGGGGCCTATAGGGATGCTGGGGAGGGACTCTTGAGGGACTGTAGTGATAGGACAGGAGGCAGAGGGTTCAAACTTAAACAGGGGAAGTTTAGATTGGATATAAGGAATAAATTCTTTCCTGTGAGGGTGGTGAGGCACTGGAAAGGGTTGCCCAGGGAAGTTGTGAATGCTCCATTGCTGGTGGTGTTTAAGGCCAGGTTGGCCATAGCCTTGGATGGCATGGTTTAGTGTGAGGTGTCCCTGCCCGTGAGAGGTGTCTCTGCCCATGGCAGGGGGTTGGAACTAGATGATCTTAAGGTTCCTTCCAACCCTAACTATTCTATGATTCTATGATTCAATTAAGGACCACAGGGAAAATAAAGATTAATTTGAAGGCCAGAAGGGGAGAACAACATGTGAAAGTGATCTAATAAGTAACTGTAGGAAGGATTTAATGTAAATATCATAAAAACATGCAACATTTAGCTGTGTATTATTAATGAAAGGGAAAAATGTTTCTAGAAAGAAAAAGATGGGAAAAAAATGTAAGATCTGCCAAAAACATGCAAAACCCCAGAGCCAAGGAGCAGGGACCTGGGGCAAAATGGTACTTGGCATCTACCTAAAACTGAGAAAGCATCTAAATTGCCATTGAAATCAAGTATCTGGTAACTAAATACCTGTGTTCAGAAACTATGTAAGGAAAATCTGTAGTAGTATATTAGGAAGATATACTCTGGATTAAACTTTTCTACATGTCTAAAGAGACAAGTCTGCATGCACTTAAAGAACCAGTACAAGTTTCATTTGCACAAAGGTTCAGACCTGGGGCAGAGACAAGAGTAAACTTACTTGAACTAAATTCACTGGAATTTCATCACAAATCTGGGGACACTCCTGCTAGATGGTTTGTTTAATTTCTGATTTTCCTAGTGACATGATAGCTGAATCAATACCTCCAGTCTGTTTCAGTCCTTTCTATTTAAAAGTTTATCTATGCTTAATTTAAACATATTCATTTGATCAAAACCATTCAGCCATGTCTGTTGATTTTTCAACTTTCTCTCAAAGATTTATTTTTTCTTATTGTGGATTAGATTGTACTTTTCTTTCTGCAAAAAAGTTTTCTAAATCAAAGTAAGAACAAGCAAGCCTCTCATTAGCAATAAGAAAAACAGAAATAAATCTAGACTCATACAAAAAGCAGGCTGTAATCTTTTCTAATTATTTCCATAACCCTAAGGAAGCCACATTTCCCAAGAGAGCACCTCAGATAATCCTTGAATATTAAGAAATGAGTGGAAAATGCAGCTGATTTAACAAGCAAATTGGAGAGAGAAAGAGAGGATTGAGCACCTGGGAAAGAGGCATGCTTCAGCATTCATTGGACCGGCTGTTATTTCTCACAATCTTGAAAGAAAGCATCCATCACTTTTCATTCCTCAGTCACACAGACAATTTAGTGAGTTTTATACTACAAATAATTCTATTTTAAAAAAAGAAGTATTTCAAGTGCCTGATTAGTATATATATGAGCAGCAGACTCGGGTATGAAATTTTGCCAGAAGTGCTTGGAAAATTATTTTTTAAATAGGAACCAGGATGAGAATTGCACTACAGAAATATTTCATTTAATAGCTTCCAGCAAGTTAATATCCCTCTTTTGCCCTCTACCTCTTTAGATTAAAATGACTTATTTTGTTCTATTACTAGCAGGAGTAGGAACACATTTCCTAGTCAAGAAGTGCTGGATACTTGTCCTCTTAAAACACGGAGCTGTTGGGCTCCTGCAAAATTTCACTTGGAAGCACTGCAGAGACTTTTTCCTTCACTGTAGAAAATGCAGTTCTGAGAAGCTGATTTCTTTTCAGTTAGACACTCTTAGAGAACACTGTGAGCACTCTTTGAATTTCTCTTTCAAGCAGCAGCAGTCCCAATGCAACCAGTTATTTATAAATGAACTATGGCTGTTCTGCAGTACTGCATTCCCACTTCCTAAAGATTCATAAGACCAAAGTCAGGTAATATTTTTTCCATGGGATAGCTTATGACTTATCCTCCCTCTTGCTTTTGAATGATGCTTTGAAAATTTGGGGCCATCTGCTCAGATTTTGCAACTTCCTCTTGCAAAGATGGAGGGAGAACATGAGCAGCAGTGGAAGAGCAAATTTCCACCACTACATCCATCTCCCTCTTTGGAAGGTGCCACTGTTACGTGTGGTCCTTTATGCCCAAAAATCCTTCCCTGTGAAGCTCAGGGTACATGCTGAAGAACCAGTAGAGAACTGGGCAAAACTCACTCATAGTTAGGCAAAGAGGAAAGAATTTAACACCACCTTAAAGACCTCAATCCCTGCTATAGCAATAGAGCAAATGCTCACTGAGCACAGGAAGAGGCAAGCTGTTTGAAATGTGTTTCAGTGCTTCCTTTCAGTACACAGCAGACTTCAGTAAAACAGCAAGGAGGCCTAAACTTTATATACACATGCATGCGTACAAGCTGTCCCCTCCTTCATTGCATGCATAAACTTACGTATGCACATAAATGCCCCCAAAAGCTACGATACATTTGAGCTTTCTAGGCTAACATTAAATGCAACTCTTTAATCTTAATGTATTTCACATGTGAACCAGCTCTTATGAATTTGTCATTTCTGTAGGAACAAGGAGGGAAGATTGTGTCCTTGATTCTGCCCCTTTCGTGGGAAACACAATGACCCAGCTAGATACTGATTTTGATAGTCTCTTCTTTCTTTCTTGTCTAATCTGTATTTTAGCATGCATAGGGGCATCACCTTTCATATACCAATAATTTGTTTTACCTGAAAAGCTGTCACAAACAAATTAAGGTGGGTATCTCTCTCTTCCCTTGTTTCTCACACACCCTATGCACATTAATTACAAGCAGAAAGCACAAATGACACTACATACTCCACAGCATCTGTTCAGGCCTTAATTAATCAAACCTTCACGCAGTCCCTATGGCAACGATGCTCAACAGACTCTCCTAACTTGGAATATTCAATAGAGCATCTTACACTACATATTTTGTTTAAATTATAGCCACGGAATTACTTCTGTGTTAGCAATGTAGTGTCAGTGTTGATGGGAACAGAACAAGTCCTTGCCCTACTTGACCCCTCCTCCTACATCACCTCATTAAAATGTATAATGGCATTGAAGCTAAGCCATATTAAAGCAGACAAGCTTTTTTTTTTCCCCAAAACCTATAAAAAAGCCCATCACTAGTTTTATGTTTATAAAAACCTCATAAAATTAATTAGAAGATTTTGTACTGCTGCACCTGCAACTCATATCATAGAGGTGATTATGAAAATATCAGTAGCAAAAAGGTATTTCCTATCTCTCTAATCTTGCTATCATCTTGTCAATTAGGCTCCAAGCATGTGTTTTCATAAGGCGTGATGCCCTTTATATAAATCGTAATGGAGGCTGGGGTAAGAGCAGCTGTTACAGCTACAGGAAAAGCTGCTTATTTCAGTTGTTGTGTGGGCCAGACACCCCCATTCTCATGTTTTGGCTACACCTTCTCTAGCTACATTTAATGAGGCACTGGACTGGGTGCCTCCACCATGATGGTGTCAGGCTGTTCTGCCAGACGTGTGGCAGGACCCCTTCTTGACAGGAATGAAAAACTCATCTCAGCCCCACGGCAAAAGCAGTCCTGATGCCCAAAGTCCAGGAGTAACCCATTGCCAAGACAGCCTCCACCATAGCCAGCATGGCACTGGGAGGCTGTTTGGGCAGAACCACTTAGGCCAGCCTCAAAGAGGGAGTCATGAGCCACACTGCTGTTTTCCATCTTGGTTATGCCCACATTGTCCGTTTCCCAGGGATGGCTGTGGGAAGGGGCCAGCAGAAGGTCCCACTGCCCTTGGTGTCCTGGAGCAGGGTTCTATGTGGGGTCAGATTTGTGCACACCAGTTGTCATCCTGTAAACCCATGAACTGTCTCTGTCTAAAAATAATAGAAAGCCCCATGATAAGTGACTCAGAAAGGGATTTGGGTATAACAGTGGCGGTGGGAGAGCCAGGAGCAGGCAGCTTCAGACCATGACTCTGCACAGGTGGCAAGTGGATGGAGGGCACGTTGGCCTGGAAAACTAATGTTTGCATCTCACACCACCATATCTTTTCTCTGGGTATCCCATTACAACTTTGAATGCTGACAGCGTATGTACAAAGTTGAAAAGAATTATTTTGCTATTGTAGGGAGACAACAGCTTTGCTCTGAAGGTATGTATAAACCAAATCTTAATCTGAGTCCAGGGATAATCTAATTACTGCTTCCTTTTGAAGTAAGAGTAACAATATTTACTGAGTAAATTATGGACCTCCAAAGGTAAAACTTGCTTTGAAGATTAAACAACACACATGTTGTTAGTTATTATACCCATAATTGACACTTGTTGCTTTGTAAAAATTTAAATGAATTTTGAATTTTCACAGAGATGCTGCATTTCAAAAGGCACTACTTTACATCCTTGGAACATGTCTTTGGACAGTAGCTGAAATGGCAAAGTAACAGAGAGCACCAAACACATGAGAAGCTGCTTGTGCGCAATGTGTAGTGCACACCTACTCTGCAATACAGAAGTATCCTGGGTTCAGCAGTAGCAGTCATTTTTCTCCTCCTTAGTAGCTGGTGCAGTGCTGTGTTTTTGACTTTCAGCCTGGGAACAGTGCTGATAACACCGATGGTTTTAGCTGCTACTCAGTAATGTTTAATCTGAACAAGGACTTTCTGAGTCTCATGCTCTGCCAGGGAGGAGGGGAAGCCGGGAGGAAGCAGAGACAGGACACATGACCCAAACTGACCAAAGAGGTATTCCATATCACAGCATGTCCTGCCCAGTATATAAACTGGAGGCAGTTACCTGGAAGAGCTAGATCACTGCTCAGGTCGGGATGGGTATCAGTTGGCCAGTGGTGTAGGACCTTACACTTGCCATGGTTAAACTTCATCAGGTTGGCATCAGCCCACCTCACAAGTGTGTCAAGGTCCCTCTGGATGGCATTCCTTCCCTCCAACGTATCAACCGAACCACATAGCTTGGTATCATTGGGAAAATTGCTGAGGGCGCACTCAACCCCACTGTCCATGTCACTGACAAAGATGTTGAACAGGACCAGTCACAACACCAATTCCTGAGGGACACCACTCATTACTGGTCTCCAGCTGGACACTAAGCCATTGAGCACTACTCTTTGCATGCCACCATCCAGCCAGTTCTTTATCCACCAAGCGGTCCACCTATAAAATTGATGTCCCTCCAATTTAGAAACAAGGATGTCATGCGGGACAGTGTTGAATGCTTTGCACAAGTCCAGGTCGATGACGTCAACTGCTCTACCCCTGTCCATCAGTTCCGTAGCCCCATTGTTGAAGGCCACCAGATCGGTCAGGCAGGATTTCCCCTTAGTGAAGCCATGCTGGCTGTCACCACGCACCTCCTTGTTTTTCATGTTCCTTAGCATGCCTTCCAGGAGAATCTGCTCCAAGATTTTGCCAGGCACAGAGGTGAGGCTGACTGGTCTGTAGTTCCCTGGGTCATCCATTTTCCCATTCTTGAAAATGGGGGTTATATTTCCCTTTTTCCAGTCGTCAGGAACTTCACCTGACTGCCATCATTTTTAAATATGATGGGCAGTGGCTAAGCAACTTCATTTGCCAGCTCCTTTAGGACCTGCAGATGGATTTCATCAGGTCCCATGGACTTGTGTACGTTCAGGTTCTTAAGATGGTCTTGAACCAGATCCACTCCTACAGTGGGCTTAAGGTCTTCATTCTCATGGTCCCTGTATCTGCCTTCCAAGACTTGGGTGGTGTGGTCAGAGCATTTGCCGGTGAAGACTGAGGCAAAGAAGTCATTAAGAACCTCAGCCTCCTCCAAATCCAGGGTAGCCAGTTCTCCTGATAGCTTTCAGAGAGGGCTCACATTGTCCCTAGCCTGTCTTTTATTTGCTATGTACCTATAGAATCCCTTCCTGTTACCTTTCACATCCCTAGCCAAGTTTAATCCTAAGTGGGCCTTAGCTTTCCTAACCTGGTCCCTAGCTTTCTGGATAACATCCCTGTATTCTTCCCAGGCCGCCTGTTCTTGCTTCCACCTTTTATAAACCTCTCTTTTCCTTTGAAGTTTCCTCAGCAGCTCCTTATCCATCCAAGGAGGTCTCCTGGCCCTCCAGCAGCACTTCCTTCTAATTGGGATACAACACTCCTGAGCTTGCAGCAGGTGATCCTCGAATATCAACCAACAGCCTTGGGCCCCCCTGCCCTCTAGGGCTATATTCCATGGAACCTTACTGAGCAGGTTCCTGAAGAGGCCAAAGTCTGCTCTCTTGAAGTCCAGGGCAGTGAGCTTGCTGCACGCTCTTCTCATTGCCCTGAGGATCTTGAACTCAACCATCTCATGATCACATGATCTCATGATCTTCTGCCAGCTGTGGATCCTCAGTCCATTAAAAACCTTTCCATGGATGGAGATAATACTTCTTGCTACCTGGCTGTGAATTCTTGAACCATATTAAACTCAGTCCATCATATTCGGCTTTACTTTCAGCACTAGAGCTACCTAGTAACTTAATTGTATAATAAACTGCAGCTAACAACCCCCCCCAAAAAAAAAAAAAACAAACAACAAATTGTTGTTATAAAAATGTAATTTCATGGAATACCTGTTTGGATATTTTTCATCAGCAGCTCCCTGAACACTGCACAGAAGAAGCAGTTTCCACTATTTCTTGTGCTGTTTATTTCCCCAATTGCTTGGTTTTGAGTCCATATCGATTTGCCTGACAATTTATAATCCAAGTCTGAAAAACATTGTCTTGAAGTGGAGCATTTTGTCTGAGTCTTTCAAGCTTGGATTCAGGTCCGCATTTTCCAAATATCTGACAGCCTTCAGACCTCTTTTTTGTCCAGGCCCATCTCTGTAATTACCCAAGAATCGCTGACAGAAATTGCAGAAAAAACAGGTTGGAAACATCTGAGTAACATTTAGGGAAATGTTTCTGCTTATCGGAAGGCAATCAGGAAATTAAATGGTGAGCACTAATTGACTTACATTTAATTGAAATTATGGATGGAAGGACTATGTTCTGGGGAGCTTCAGCTACCCAGAGGTTCTGAGCTCCCAATTTCCCAGAAGAACGAGTATTTTGAGTTTGGTGTCTGTGAGCCATACCGTGTTAGTCATGTTCAGAATATTCGAGGAGCATGTTGCAGTGCCAGCAACCTCATGGGGTTTTTAGTTCATGAGACTCCAACGCAGTCCTGCCTGCAGGACAACAGAAGTGACTAGCCCCTTACAAATAAACTACTTCTTCTTGACAGTCTCATTCAATGCTGATACGTTGTCCTTGAAAGTTGTTATCCTGGAAGAATTAGGCTGTAAATCAAATGAGAACAGCTGGAGTCAGAATTAGATATGGAACTCTTTCTTCTGTGCAAACTGAGATTTCCAGTAAAACAGCTGATGCACCCTGCCTTTTGTCAATAGTTACTTCATGTTTGAAATACCCTTTAGCTCTCAGCATTTATTTTACATGCAAAGAGTGGTTTCTCAGGGCTGTAAGTCACCTTTCACAACCTGCACACAATCACTCAACCTCAAAATATGTGCTGGAGGGATGAGAGCCAGACAGAGGTGTGACCTGGCCAGTGCACAGGCTCCCCCAGAGCCCCACCACTCTTTTGTGTGGCAAAACAGGGTTGTACATGCAGCTGACTCCCAGTATGACCCATGGCACCAGCTTCAGCAGTTCTGAATGGCCTGGTCCTCTATGTAACCTCTAGATCTCTTGATTTTCTAGATAAGCTGCCAGCACCATCCAGCTGACAGCCATGCACTAGCCCCAGAGCTGGAACACTCCCTTCTGCACCCACAGTGGCCCTATGTTATGTGCCATCCAGAGGAACATCCCTCGTAGATTACTTGAAGCATTAGTGAGCACCTATAGTTTCTCAGGGAGTTCACTCCCCATCTATGAATCAGCCACAAGCAAACTTTGCCTCCTGAGCCCCTGAGTTTCACCTGATGTTATAAAATTCTGCTGTGCCAGGCATAGAGAAATGTCAACCATACCCTCTAGCCTGGAATTTTAGATGCTTTCTGAGGACATAAAACTAAAGAAAATTATCTTGATAAATCTACCTACAGAAAGACTGGGCAGCAACTGGAAGGTAGCCTGATGTACGTATGATGTGTTCCACAGCATTCAACAACAGCAACAGGATTTCCTACGGTCTCAAGACTTACTGCCTAGGTATCAAACGAAGGTCAGCTGAGGCCAGGACATCATTTCCATGGTGGAAAATGGTCTTCAAACCATCTGGAACAAGGAAGGGAATGTTACTTACAGACACAGCTATGTGCCAGCTTTTTCTATCCATAGGGCATCTAGAAGCATTGATGGATCTCAAAGTAAGGCACTGATTTGATGTGCACTTCAAAGGAGGCCACACCTTAGCTTTGGATCCTAAAACTCCTTCCTTTGCCTGCAGCACTGACACTGTCCAGCCTTCATTGAGATACAAGCTGTTTTGATATTACTTAAGCGTAAGGCACTTGCAGATAATTTTATTAAGTCCATGTCACTTGGTCAGTTCACCTGGTGGCTGCACACACGTCCAAAATCGGACCACATCTGGTAATGGGGGACTCTGCAAAGGAAAGCAATGCCAGCAGAGAGCAATTTTGCTCCTGACAGTTTCCTTTACACTGACAATCTGAGTACATCACTCTGAAACCTTGCTCCTTACACATACGGGACATCAGTATCACATAGGCAACAGCACGAAAGCTGGAGAGAGGCCCTGGAGGATGTAAGTGGTTACACTCCACTGGCTGAAAGCAGTAGATACTCAGTTGTGATATTAAAGCTATCTTTGTCCTCTGGGCTGCCTCAGTTTCTGGATTTGGCTTCTTTTGATGAGTTTATGATTTTGACCTAAAAGAATTTGTTGTAGCAGTCATTCAACATTGCTAGGACATGTGCAATCATGTAGGAAAACAGGAAAAATTAATTTTAGGTGAGCCATTACTTACTTTAACCAGGAGCAACACCAATTTCTCATGTTTTTTGCACTACTCCGAAGGTGCACAAGAAAGGCAAGGGGTCCATGCTGGTCTTGACAAACCTCCTTCAGGTCAGGAGATTGTTCATCTGTGAAGGGTTTAGTTGTCAGCAGTGATAACCTGAATTAGTAAAATGTTCTCACCTCTGCACAGCTCCTGTAGGCATGGTTTGGCAGCTTTATAAAAAGCTGATAAGAAAAGTTCCCTTGGGTCTGTTAGGCAGCCTCCATAGGAGAAGTTCTTTTTTTCAACTTGCATGCTTCACTGTCACTTTCATAAATATCTGGTCCTCACTCCATCTGGCACTGGGTTTAAAAAAATGGCATCTAACCAGTTATCAGATTATCAGCCAAACAAACAGTAAGTAGTGTGATAATTGCCAATTTTATTTTCCTCTGAATAAAAAAGGTTGTTTCATGAAGGAGCCTAGAAAACATTCCATGGTAGGGGAAACCCTCCCTTCTATATAACTAGTTGATATTTCTTTTCTCTCCTCCTGATCCACACCTAGGATATTTCAAGACCCAGCATCAGAATGACAGTTCTCCCTTAAGCAGAGCCCTTCCATGTAAGGGGTGGGAACAGCCTATTCTGAGCCTAAGAGCATGCAAGTAATGAGAAGAGGAAGAAACTACTGCATAGTTGATCCTCAGGACAGAAAACATAGAGCTCTGGGAATTTGGGAGCCAGTTACCCACCTGGATAAGGCTGCTGCCAACAGGTGAAAAACATTCTTATGACATTCTCAGATGACTGAAGTACCTGGACCATTTCACCACCATGGCCCAAAAAACTCTTGAAAATCCCTCCACAATCTCTTACTCTTTGGTGCTCTCCTGTTACGAGAAACCTAGTAGTCTATTGTCTGATGCATTTTTGCAGAGCAAAGGGCTGTGTTAATGAAATACTTTAGATTAATGCCCTTTGAGGTTTTTCCTTCATATTGAAAAATTAAACAATCTGGTTTCACATCAGCCTGCCAAGGGGATCCTTTACAAAAAATTTGAGCTACTGAATACAGGCCATCCTCACAGTGTTATCTCAGAACCTGATGGCAAGTAAGGCAGCAAAAACTTTTTGGAGGTGAACATGCAGCTGTCCTTAAGATTACCAAACGCATTCACAGCTACTTCTGCAGTGCTTCTACATAAAGATCTTTGCTACGGATGAGAAACCAACAAACACATCCATTTATCTTGGCAAAAAAAGTCACAAAGTGACTGCAATTCCGTAAGAAAGAGCAAACATCCAACCTGCTACATCACGCTAATGCCCCACAACCTATGCTGTTTCTACCTCTATAATACTAACTGGGCACAGTGGAAGCTTTGGATTGGAAGGCATTGGGTTTGGAGTTCTTTTCAAACAGAGTATTAATCAGAAGGTATCTGAGCAGTCATGCAATTTCCCCTTTTGTTATCAAATGCATAAGGAAAACTGCCTCATGACAACTCTGCTTTCAAAATTCAGTGAGAGCAAGTGGCACACATTACTTAACAGAGCACAGCCTCTTTGCTTTCCTCTGAATGAACATGATTTTACTGGTGTTATGGCACATTACTACAGAATTTGCACTTGATTAACAATCAGTGAAAATCTTAGCTGGTTTTTTAACCTAAACACGTGGCACATAAAGTAATGCAGCCCACAGGGCACTAAGTAAAATGATTCATGTTCCTTACATGGAAAACATTAACATATACTTTTTTAACCTCTTCAGTAAGCAACCTGTGGGGAATTTTGTTGAGAGCCTAATCTGTATTTAATCCAGTCATTTGCAAATTACACGAATGAACTTTGTGAAAAATCTCTCAAAAATGCAGCTGTGCTGTTTACCTTAATACTCAGTTTGCCCTGCTGTAGCCTCACTTGTAGATGACTGCATAAATTCAAGGTTCTGGATCCAGCCCACTGTAAGATAGAGCCTTTTGTGAATTGGTTCTTTACCATGTTTTAGATTTGCTGAAAAAGCACTTTGTTGTGAACTCTGTTTAAAAATCTCTCAAAGTTGTTAGATATATAATATCTAACAAAAATATAACAGAAATATATATTGTATTGGCATACAATAACATTAAGGAGAAAATGCTGGATGAAGTGTAACTACTACTGTAAAGAATTCCCCACTTTGTTAAATGATAGAAGAAAGTTTAAAGAGGAAAAACCTGAGAGAAAGCCCAGTCTGGTGCAGCAGAGATTTGCAGTACAGCAATGGCTTCTTTAATTTAAACACTGAAATGAATGACTAAATTTAATTTTGAGCTTTCAGATGCAAGATGCCTTGAGAAACATGGCAGAAAAACCTCCCAAACCCACAGTATATGGGATGAGTTAAAAATAAAACCAGCAGGCCTTGCAAACAAGTCCACCTTAAAATACTGTAATGAAGGTGAAGGGGAGAATTTGTGAATGTATTTTTCTACTTAGACGACCAATCATTAATATATGCTTGATGATACTTGAAAATGCAGCCTGCTAAAAAGGGGCTAATTTATGCTAGGTGTAAGAAATGCCTAAATATTGGACAGAGGTCCTGGGCGCATAATACATCTTGTTATAAGGAGCATCTGCTGAGACTGTCCCGGTCGATAGTTTAAACATTTTCTATAATTAAAATATCTAAATCTAGGGACCACCTGTTTCCTGCCTTTGCCTTCCTTGAGTGCCAGAACTTTTACTGTAAACACAGGTGAGCAACATAAGATGCTGCCTGATGTGAGGGGACTCAAGGAATTTGCCCAACAGCTGAAGTCCTGCCCTGCCCCCCTTTTTGACTCCCAGCCCCTCAATTAAAACTGATGAGAGAAGCTGCATCCTCTCTTCCTCTCCCAGTGGCAAGATGCTTATATGGGAATTCCCACACCAGGCTGGGACAGCAGCTATCCATCCAGCGGCTTGGATTTGACAGTAACCAGTACCAGATGTTTCAGCAAAGGCAAAATAAAATGCAGAAAGAGTAATTGTGGAGAAAACTACTCAGTTTTTCCTAGGTTCTTACTGGTCCCTAGGCAATGCACATATCCCATGACATACTGCATCCCAAGGAACTGGTCTGCTTATTCAAAAATTCGCCAGAAAGCTGTCCAGATAACAACCCTGAATTCACTGCTGACTGGTAAAATACAGACTCAGCGGATTTTCCTCATCATAGAACCCTTAGTAAGACTGGATTCTCATTTTAATTTTAGTCTACCAGTGAAAATAAAGTAGGTAAAACATTTCCAGAAATTCTAAAAGGTTCTTTCCCTAATAGGGAGACATATTAAAGAAGTGCTGGAAATGTCAACTGAAAAATATATTGACAGACCAAATCTTTCCCTGATGACATTGGCATACCAGTTAATACCAGCTGGGAATCAGGTCCTGCTCATCAAGGTCAGTAGCTCAATTGTTAGCCTAAGATACCGAGCAGCCAGTCTGGTAAACCAGACAGATGCAATTCAGAGAGCTCTGCTTTTGAATATTCTCCAACAGCACATCAGTCCCTGGAAGAGAACCCTCCACATCAGGAAACCCTTGCTGACAAACATCTACTATCTAAAACTCTGCCCCCTGAAAAAGATTTTGCACAACACAAGGCTTAGGGTAAATGGAAAGCATGTGATGCTTGGGGCTTGTCCAGACAAACAGGCAGGGCAATCCTGCATGTATCTGACCAGTTAGCTGGGAAGACATGAGGCACCTCTGGAGCTGTGCATGTGCATCCCCTAGGTGCTGCTGCCAGCCTGCCAGCCAGGACAAGTAGCACCTGGACAACCCAGAGGGTTGCCCACACTTTCTCAAATAGCCATGTCCATGGTTTTGCCAGCCCAAGTGCTCGTACCCAGCTTTAGCTGCACTGGACCAAGGCAGGCACACATGCAGCAGGGCAGAGGGCAAACCAGGCAAGGAGGGGGTGTCGTGGTTTAAGCCCAGCTGGTATCTCAGTACCACGCAGCCGCTCACTCATTCCCCCTCACCCCCCTTCTTCCTCCCCCTGCTCCCAGAGGGATGGGGAGGAGAATCGAAGGAATGTAACTCCCAAGGGTTGAGATAAGAACGGTCCAGTAACTAAGGTATAACACAAACCACTGCTGCTACCACCAACAGTAATAATGATAAGGGAAATAACAAGAGAAGAGAATACAACCACTCACTACCTGCCAACCGATACCCAGCCTGACCGAGCAGTGATCTAACCCTTCCAGGTAACTGCCTCCAGTTTATACAGTGGGCATGATGTGCTATGGTATGGAATACCTCTTTGGTCAATTTGGGGCAGGTGCCCTGTCTCTGCTTCCTCCCGGCTTCCCCTCCTCCCTGGCAGAGCATGAGGCTCAGAAAGTCCTTGGTCAGGGTAAACATTACTGAGCAGCAATTAAAAACATCGCTGTTATCAGCGCTGTTCCCAGTCTGAAAGTCAAAACCACAGCACTGCACCAGCTACTAAGAAGGAGAAAAATGACTGCTACTGCTGAACCCAGGACATGGGGGTTTTCTGTGTCCCTTCTGTTTTCGAATTTCTCTGGAGGAACTGACAATGAACCAAAGGTACAGTTTTGCAGAAATGCACGGAACATTTATTCAATTTGACAGAAGTGTACAAATATTTCTGAAAGACCAAAAGACACAGAACTGGTCCTGTTTTCTTAATGCCTAACGCACAGTAAACCCCATGAACCTGAAAGCAGGAAACTAGCTGGTTCCTACATAAGAAAGCAGAGGAGTTTCAAAAAAGTTGAGTTACTTAAAAGCCTACTACTTTTCCCCTTTCTTTTCTTTTTACCAGTGAGGTGGTTTCAGCTGGTGGATTTTAATGCACAAGGGCACTTACTGAAATGAGATACACTTATAATACAATAACAAGCTGATTTACAGCATTTTTTCACTGAAACTGGCAGTAGTACCAAAATGATGATAAGCACTGGGACATGAACAATTACAATTATGCAATTATGTTGAGACCATAAAAAACATCCTCTTCTGATCAGTTCCTGAGCCAGAGGATAAGGAAACAACACCATAGTTAAGGGTACACAGCACATTTCAGCGAAGACTTCAGCCATCATTCTTACATTGCTGTCTTCTCACATCATGTAACAGCTGTTAGAAGGTTACTGATCCATATTCTGCAATCTCAAATAGCAGGCCCATCTCTCCCAGCTTGCCCTTTTAAAAAGAGGACTCAGGAGAAATTCAGCACCAGCTTTCACAGCTCTTGGTAGCATCTTTACAATTCCAAAATGTTACATCTTCCCTGCTATCCCCTTGCCTCTTGCAAAGCATTTGAAATCATATCATAAATTATAGATTATAAAACAAAGGCTTCAAAATAACTTCATTGTTATATTTGTCATGGGGAAAATCTCACACTGAATATTAAATACTATCCTTAAAGCCATTTGGTCATACAGAGAGCAACTACAGACATTTAGAAAAGCGAACACAATTGTATTTCCAAAGTGCAACTGAAATTAGAAAATGAGCCGTCAGAGGTACACAATCCTCTCCTCTACTCTGTCTTCATCTTTGTCATCCTGCAGGCTCTCAGGCTGGTGGGTCAGCAGCAATGCATCTACCCGTGACGGCTGGATGGATTCCTGGTTTGGAATGCTTGTCTGGGGACCCTGGGTCTGTGACGCATTCAGATCTGTAACGCACAAGAGATGGACATGTGACAATGCATCTTCCACCATGATATCTGTTCAAGTCTGCCCATTGTCATCCAAGGGATCATCACTGTCACTATTTTTACAGTAAAAGAAATTTATACCCATGCTTCACTAACCAGACATACGATAATGGAAAGGCATAAATACAATCAGTGTTGGGCTGGAGGGAAAATGCAGCTTTTAATTAGTACCTATATTTGTAATAATATAATTGTAAAATTAATACAGTTTCCATCGTTACACAGAATATTATTTGCAAGCCTTCTTTTTATGGATGAAAAAGAATCAACTGAGTAAACCCAGTTAAAAGTCTATGTGACTAAGACTGGCACTCTGTAACTGATGTATAACCATTTGGCTTTTTCTACCAACTTTATCTGTGTTTATTTGCACAAACTATCTACTCTATTCTTGTCTCAGTCCTTAAGGTTTAACATGGAGATATTTGCACCCCAATACTAAGAAATTATTGCATAAGGATCTTCATTAGTTATCTTTCCAATTCGCTCCTGCAAATGCAGAGAATCAGGTACTTGTTTTCCAGCATTGAGCCCTGAAGACTTTTGTGATGATCTGTGCTCTACTTCAAAAAGAAATATATGCATAACGACAGTTGGGTTTTCTCCCTAGTCAGCCTTCTGTAACACTTCAAGCCCGCAGGAACTACACCTTAATAGTTGGCTTTTCTACAGATCTGTATTTCTGCAAAGCAATTTTTACCATAAAAACAAGCTACATAACAAGGGAGCAGGTATCCTCGTACCTAGAGAAAAGTCTGCAATAGACAAGCTGCAATACTTTTCACTGTAATCTTAGCTCAGCCAATAACTGCTGCTTGTACATCAGGAGTGTTAAATTCTCATTCTCCCCACTGCAAAAAAAACTCTGAGGAAAAAGGGGAGCTTGGCACTCCTCCCACAGCATGCATAATGCCAGAAGCAAGCAAACCCAGCACTGGCTTCCTTTAAGCCTTGGTCATTCATGCAGACCTAAAAAGGCATTTCATTCCTGCTCTGGTCCCTACCCCTTCACACATGTATGTGCAATGAAAACCTGTTTTAAAGGAGATGTTTGTATTTTTACACACCTTGTTGCTCTAACTGGTGGCAATTTAAATGACACCTGCTCACATTTAGCATTCCCCAGTGCATGTGGCTTTCACCAGTCTTGCTCACCAAGGCAGGAGTTAAAGGCAAAACAAGCTTGCTGGCACACTCCAAAGCCTAGGCTCCCCGGCTGCTCCTCGCCATGGGGTGTGTGTAGCGGTGGGAGACAATTACAATGGGCAAGTGGGAACACATCACATTGCTGCTCCTGCTTCAGTGTCTTCTCCTCTTCAATACTCACACAGCTTGGGGGGAGAACAAACAGGCTTTGGGGCTTCAGCTCCCACTGTAAGCCACATGCATGTTATACTTGCTGCTGAGACTGCAGGGTCAGCAGCAGGGGCAATGCATTTATACACAAGGGGTGGTTGGTCATATGCAATAACACAGGATGTTAAGAAAATTAATCCCAAATTCCCCTTCTTTTACTGTTTTACACCCATTTAAGGGATCAAGTTTTGGTCTTGATGAAAATCGAGAGTAAATTTTGATTGCAGGCAAGTTATTTGCAATACATAACACAGCAGGATTTGACTCCCTAACTTACTTGAGCAGCCCTGCTTTGTCAAATATGCCTTCTGTATTTACTTCTTTTTGATAGCCATATTAGAAAAAGATTACCTTTTACAGCAGAAGAAGAAACCAAAAATATCCTATGTCTGCTTTTCTTTATGGAAACTGGATACTTCACTTTTATTTATTTATTTAAAAGAGCCCTACCAGTGAAAGGTCCTCAACTTCCAGACACATATATTTTGGGGTAATTTTACCCACATTAATATTCCTTTTAAGTTCTATGAGTCTATTTACCTTAACAAAGTTATGTGCATAAGAACACCATGCAGTAAGTACTTATTTGAATGATCTGTTTCCAAAGTTTATGAAGTACATAATTGGAGAAGCCTAATTACAAATTTGAAAACAGCCCAGAAAAGAAAGAGAAACACCTTACATGCAGTTATTTTCCACCATCAAAACTAAACAGTAATTGCTTCACCATTTAAAACAGTAGCTGTTTCCAAACCATTTCTCATTAAGTGTTACAACTCTACACAGCAGATCTGAGCAGTGGAAACTGCCAGCATTCTGGAAAAACAAATCAGACTCTCACTATAGAAATAAATGATTTATCAGTAGTTTAGCTGCTCTTATATTTATTTTATTTAATTTTATTTCATTTTCTGGCAGTGTTCAAGGCCAGGTTGGACAGAGCCTTGGGATACATGGTCTAGGGTGAAGCGTCCCTGCCCACGGCAGGGGGGTTGGAACTTGAGGATCTTAAGGTCCTTTCCAACCCAAACCATTCTATGATTCTATGAATTTTAAATTCTGTTGCATTCAGAGAAACCAAACAGCAGGAGAGCACCCAGGAGGTGAGAGCCCAGCTGCCAAGGGGGTGACAAGCGGCTTCATGCACTGAAAAGATTGTGCTTAATCCAACTGAGGAGGGAAGGTGCTGTTTCTGGCTGGCTTGGTCTTCAGGTGGCACTCAACATGGCTCTGCCTAATAAAAGCACAATATGCCCATGGGGCAAACATACTCAGTGTGCCGGTGCGAAGGGTACCCGCTGTCTCCCTGCCCACTGAAATGCTGGAAGTAGCCAAGCCAGGAGACCAGCTGGTATTGCAGGCAACAGCGAGATGAGCCCAAGAACAGCTGCTCGGGGATGGTGGAAGAACTGCCAGAATTGTTAATAACAACCTCAGGTGAAGGGAGAGTGTGGAAAGGGGACCAATACACCAGCCAGCACTGGTTCTTGTTACGCATTGCTGAGAGAGCTGCCAAGGAGCCTCCCTTGGGCTTCCTGGTACAGCACAGGGAAACCAGCTGCCCTTGGCCCCAAGCAGGAGAATGATGGGAGAAATCCTCCTCTTAAAAAGCTCTCCCAAATCAGGGAAGAAACCTCCAAAACCAACCTGGAAAGCATCAGCTGCTGCCTTCTAAGGCACTCTTGGAGCTTAGGATGCTCTAACAAAATAAAAGGGGGGTAGGAAACAAACCAATTATCCCTGAAAATAGCAAAGCTCAGGTCTGGCAAAGCAGGTGACTACTGGAAAGCTCTCCCATGCTCTCCAGGCAGTTGGGGGGACACCCACAGGAACCGCTCCAGTTCCTCTCCAGGCCTGTTCTCTGCTGCGCTACAGCTAACACTCAGAACTTGGTATGGATCAAGAGCCAGGTAAAAAAAGGACCATGGGCCTTTTATGAATCGTCTTCATTCTGGCTGTAACTCATCTGCCAGCATTAGCCACAAAATCATTCTTGTACTATTCCCTTTCTTTGAATCCAGCACTTAGTTTGCCCTTCTGCTCCTTTTCAACCTGTTCAGTGATGCTCTGGCAGGCTGTGCTCAGCTCAACAGCGCGCCCACCAGACCAGCACCAACATCACCAGCACTCAGCAAAAGAACTCCCACTGCCCCTGCCCGCATCCTCCTGCTTGGGCTGTCTTGCTCCTGCACGCCTTGCACAGAAAGGGCAAGCGAAGGTGAATTTACCCAGCCACAGCCTTCCTTCTGACAATTGACATCGAAGATATACTATTTTTTTCTTTCATATTTATCTAAGTGCAGAAGCTATTCGCGGATTTCCAAAGTTTTAACGAAGCTGAGCTGTAGCTCAGACCCTTCCACAGGGTCTTCTGTGAGACTTCCAGTCCTCCTCTCTCCCACTTCTGCAGCGGCCAAGGGCTGTGGGCTTCTCACAGCATCCCAGCTCCTGGAGTTCATGTGCAAACTGAAACACCTTTTTGTTGCTTCTCTGTTGTGCAAAATTTCTTTCTCCCACAAAATACCAGGCATCTCTTTCCTATAGAGCCAGAGCCAGCCTGCAACTGTTACTTTGGATGCTCTAGACAAAACTGAACAGCACACCAGAAAAATACACTCTTTCAATGTTGGGCTGGTCAAACTCCCCAGCCAAAAGGGATGTGGTTGAGGCTGCAGACCAAGTATTAGGTGACCTGTGACAGCACTTCAACATTTTAGAGCTGAGTAGCCAGTTCAGCGCAGCAGTGCCACACCATAGCACAAGATAAGTCCAGCTTTCTCTCCTTTTTACCTCAGCTGACAGAATTTCATTAAAGAAAGAAAATCCAGGCATTCTCTTTTTCTTACATACCAATTTTTTCAAAAGGAGTTAGAGGCTGTGTCTAACAAATTCTGGGATAATAAATCACAAATGGTTTCATGCACATGGACACATACTGCCAAATCCAACATTAAAGACAAATCCCGTTTTTTCAGCATTTTCTATCATTTTAGCTCCAGTTTGCCAGGAGCGTAGGAAATGGGAAACTGTAGAGAGGCACTCTACTCCCCCAAAATAAAAATACTTTCCTAGGCAACCTAAATACAAGAGTAAGGGCAGACTGCACACCTGCAGCACATGAGGCCAGCTTTCACAGGAGTCCTTAAGGGGACCTCAGTTCTCCAAACGGGGTCTGGGTCCAACTCAAAGAGGGCTCCTGGCTGAAAACTTGCTAATGTAGTAATGAAAAGGAAAAATGTGGCATTCCACATCCTAACTACCATACCCTACCCTTCCTGAAGCACTAAGAGATGGGATTAGTGGCATCACCTAAACTGCTGGGAAGGTGAACAACAAAGTAATAGCATTTGCAGGAATCCAAAATCAATACATACCAAAACAAACACAGCCCCTGCTCCCAGAGAGCAAGGGGAGATACAAAAGCCAAGTAAGCAACTCATTAGTCACACCGATTCTCACCTTCTGTCTGTTGTCATAGGATGTAAGCACTTCCACATCAAATAAATGCCACAGATTTTCTCCTTCACCCCTCTTTGCCATTCCCCATGGGATCAGGGCTCTTCAGGTAAGCCTGGAGTTCCCACAGTGACGATTTTGGGCAGGAAAGGAAGACATTATCAAGGCACTAGGAAACACTCCAGGCAAAAAAAAAACCCACAACCCCTCAAGTTTCTGTGTTTGTAGCAGGAAGTCCTCACCTTTTCTCCTTCAGCTCTGACCCTAATTTCACAGCATCACAGGATAATTCAAGTTGGAAGGGATCTTAGGAGGCCTCTAGTTCAAAATCCACCAAAAAAACCCCCACCAAACTAAAAAGAAGAGGTTTGGGGAAAACACGCCACACAAATTCATGGATTCGCAGAAACCGCATATACACACTGAATTAATTTGCTGCGACTTTCAGGTATCTCTGTCACACAGTCCTCTTTACAAAAGGAAACTTCATTAAGAGAGATGCCATTTTTACTAACAAATATGTTAAAGATTGTCAAAACCATTATTCCTCTGACAATAATATACAGAGGTAGGTTTTGGGTTTACCACTTATTTATAATAACTGGTATCAGTTTTTATACCAAGCTCAGCTGGACTGACAGCTGACACATCAACTTCAGGCCAAAGCTATTTGAAATGGCAGAGCTGCTACATTTAATCCCCCAGTTGATACTCACGCATAATACAAAGCACAAGCAGACACCTAAAAACTGATGTTAAGTCTACCAGGTCTGGGATATTCAAAGGAATTCAAGGGTAACAGGCTCTCATTTGCCATTACAGTTCAATAGCAAGTGGCAGCCTAACTCCCATGAGCTCCCCTGAAAGTCCCCACCAGCAAATCCAACCAAACCTCTTTGTCTCTAAGGATGCTCCCAGCAGTTTCCATGCAGGTTCATTAGTGACAGGCAATTTCCCAGGGAAGTCCAGGTACCTCAGCCTCCCTCCCTTTGCTCCTGGTTAAAGGCACTATGATTGGTTTTGATAGCATACTTTTAGTGCCTACTAAGACTTTCCCAGTTTGCGATGGTTCAGTTGTTTATGGAGCTAATGGTTGATGGGACACAGGGAAAACCATGGGCAGCACCAGGGCCCTTTGGCCTAGAACAACCAGAACACCCTTGCTGCCGCATGGGTTCAGACCACTTAGTACAGGAAAGGTCTTCATATGCTTTGAAGATCTGAGGAAAATTCCCAGCAGTTTCACTGGGAGACCTCACACACCATTAAGACACTAGGCCATTGCACCTCGGTAAATCTGACTTCAGAGCAGGAACTACATTTGGTACTGGGAAAAATATTCTAACCCTGACGCTGCCAAGGAAAGGGAAAGCCTAATCCATTTCTCAGCTGACTGAATAAGGCAGGAAATCAATCTAAGAATTTTAATGCTATTTACTTTAAACCAGCCCAACCCTGTGAAAAAGCAGCAGCTGCATTTCTTAGATAAACAAGCACCTTCATGAATAAAAGGTCTTTTCACAAAAAACAGATGAGCAATTAGATCTTAATAGATCCTACATTAATTAGTATCATCAGCTTTTGGAGCATTTTTTTGTGACAAGACAGAGAACAGAAAGAAGTCAAAGTCCATGATGAATAAGGTCAGCAACATAACTTCTTCAAGCCTGTACTTTGGATTTTTTTGATCATGGTAAAATTGGAAATACCATTATTCTGCATGTTTCTGTTCTTTGTTTAGTTGCTGGCTTAAGTAAAACAATGAATTCAGTTTTCAGTTTTGGCTCACAATTTTTTAGGGAAAGTTTGGTCTGGAGAATTTGGACCAAGGTCTTGGCTAGGACAAAATGTACATTTAACTCACCGAAACTGCTTTATCATAAAGCTCCATAATAGTTCCACTCCTTTACTTGAAACTTGTCTTAAAGCTCCAGGTTTTGGAGTCATGTGATGATGCAGCCATCTTTTATTAAAGCACAATAAACACACAATGTTCTAACACTGGTGTTATCAAAGAAAAGGTTACAAAAACATCTCAAGCTCAGTCACTGCCAGTGTAATATCAAGTTCATAGCACGTCCATAGGTCGAAATAATTTAAAATTTTAAACTACTTACATGGTTATGTTATCAGTTGTGTTGGCTTTAAAGCACACAGCTTCTAAGCTACTTTTGGCATGCTGTTTTTTAATGCATATCAATAAGAGAGACTTGAAAATAGGTCTGACTTGAGGCCATAACTTGTCTGCACATTGAATACCCACAGTCTCACCTAGGCAGGGCATACTGCCTGCCAGCTGTCTGCTTCTGCTTAATTTATTTAGGCATGAATTCCCTATTAAATTGTCTTTGTGCTAAGCTTTGAAGCTTTAGATGGTCAATTACAGACACACACATGGTCCAACAGGTACTCTGCTAACAACGAACACATGTTTTATTGACCTACTTCTTTTCCAGCTCATTAAACACAGCTGCACTCAAATGATCAAGAGAAAATAACCATAAAACCCCAAGAACACCCTTCCTACAAAGGATCACAAGGAACACGACCAGCTGCCAGCACAGAGCCACTGCTCCACCCAGGGCAGCGGTGCAGGGCACTTCTCCAGGGGCCAGCATGAATGTCTGTTTGCTGACAGCAACAGTGGAGAAGCACAGGAAAACTCCTGCAGCCTCTTTGTCCCAGTCTCTAATGCAGGTGCATCTCCAGTGGGCTGCAACTGTTCCCCCCTGCCCATAATCTGGGGGTAAGAAGAGGTATGGCCAGTAGACTGAAGTCAAAAGAAACTGCCAGTGGGTAATGCTGCTGCTTGAATGTTTGCTGGAGAAATGGAAATCCTGTAAAGTTACAGACCCAAACAGTATTTCCAAAGACCAGGCAGGCAACGAAACAAGCTCCCCTTTCCATCACCAGCCAGCACATCCCCACACCTCCCTTACCCACTGTCTCTATTTGTGCCCCACAGGTGAAACACTTCCCTGAAGATTCCTCTCCTTGCCTCCGAAAGAGAGAAACTGCTAGCATTAACCCTGAAAAAACAGCGTCTCTGGCACATGAATTCATTCTCTTTGAAACAAAAGGGGACATTTACACATCAAAACTATTCTTTTGAACTCTCTCTTACCACAGACAGACATTATTGTGCTGATTAACTTTGCTTCATATTTTATGGATGGGTTTGGGTTGGGTTTTTTTAAACTAGGCTTCTGCTTTGAAATAAACATTAAACCAGAGACCTTGGCAAACAGTAGGCTTAATCCCCAGCTTTTGGCCACTCTTAAAGGTGCAACACAAAGGGGCATGCTCTGGACTTTGGCAAACATTATCTTGAGTAGCAGAAAGGCACAATTCTGTTACAAAAGCTGAAACAGGAAGGTCATTTACAAAACACCCTCAAGCCTCCTTCGAAGCACCTTTGTTTCATATGTTAGTTTCCCAGCAACAGACCAGATCCATCAGTTCTTACTCATAAAAACCTGACTCAAAGTAAGTAGCGGAGAAACACTAAGGCAACAGAATTGCTGCAGAAGCAAAAAACAAGGCAATGCACCTGTTTCAAATCAATTTCATGCTAATCTTACCCTTTAATAGAAGCTGCTGCTTGTTGATTAGTGCAGGAAAATACACGGGCATTAAGGTAAGAGTGAATACCTGAAAGAAGCCTCTTATCTGACAGAGATACTTGTTCTCCCAAAACTCAAAACAGGGAAATACTTGATAATTTTTTACTGCAATTTGAGTATTAGCACAAACATTTTTAACTTTTTTTTTTTGGCAGGAAGTATATGAACTGATGTTTTCTTCTTGCAGGCACTGAATAAAACACCAGAAAAATTCAAAAATTTGCACATTTACCAAGTTTTGCATTGCAAGCATAGGAAGTTTCAGGGTGTGAATGAGTATTTTGAAATGAGTGCCCTTTTTAATTGTTTGCTAAATGCTTTGTGAACATATAACTGCTGTGAAAACGGTCTGCAGAAAAGCTAATAGAAAAACTGTACATCAGAGCCAGAAAAAAGCACAATTATCAAAGCAGCATGTGCCTCTGCTACTTCAGCCAAGTGTTTTCCTGGAGTGCATGGAATGTATTTGGATCTACTTTCCTTTCCTCTGCTGTCATTTGTCTCCACTACGGCAACACTGGTCTTTCCCTTAACCTTAATCCACCACCATCTCCTTCTGTAGACCCTGGCTCTGCTTTGGTCTGACTCCCTCCTGTCTGAGCTCCTTGATTCATGTGCTGCAGCTCTGCAGAAGTTCCCATCCCACCACTCCACAGAGCAGGCCACAGCACAAAAAAAAACAAAAACAATGCTATGTTTTCAAACACTCTCCTGTAACATTTTCACCTTCATTTCAAAACTGACTATGTTTAACACAGAAGCTTTTCTTAGGCAATCTTCCTCTTTCCATTGCCACTGCGCTGTAATGGCAAATTCCTCTGCACAGAGGACAGCTTTTCTTCAGTTCTTGCTGTCATCAACAACTATCCTGCAATTCTCAACCTCAATGAAAAAAATCTCTTTTCATCCTTACCAAATATACTAGTTTCCCTACCTGTCGTATATTCTTTAAGGCAGAATGTATTCAATGACTTTTAAAGGAACACAGGTTTCTTAGATTTTTCTATGGCAGACCCTAAACAAATACAATCAAATCATGTTTATTTTTGTATCATTTACGTTCCAGCTCTAAATCAAACTTCCAAGGGGCACTCACGGAATCTCAGCAGGTGACTGTTGGAAGTATTTCTATTTGATTAAACCAAACCCAGTTTTCAAACCAGAACCAAGGCCCCTCCCTCTACTGTCCTGCCAAAAATTTACACCTGAAAGAAAGTTTTCAATAGCATCTGAGAAAGCAGAATAAGATACTCCATGAAATCTTCCCCAGCAGTTTGGCTACGGCCAGTATAATTTATGTGGAAGGCAGTCGGGTGCTCCTGTGATGAATGCCAGTAAAAGACACACAATCTTCCCTGTTTTTTCAATAAATATTTAACAGCAGATGCTGTTGAGGAGGTTTCACATTACTAAGACTTCATTACTTTTACATAACATGCTACAGGCTGTTTCCTGGAGTATGTAAAGTATTCTACTAAATAATTAAAATGAGATGGTACTTTAAAAAATAAGCCAGACAGGTACACTTGGTGATTCAGCTACATGATTTTACAGGGTGTATTTGCATACTCAATATCTTGCAAAATTTTATCATCCATCAACAGCTTCTCCCAGCCATTAGAATGTGTTATTTATTCACACTTGTGCATCTATTTCAGGTTCTAATTCCATTACAAAACACATTCAAAACATTTTTTTACTCACTAAAGCAGGGCACACGTCCAGGTCTCCACCCACAGATCACATTACCTGAGGAAAACACGGACCTCACAAGGTATCTTCCTGACATCAAACAATTAGCCAGACTCTAGTTTTGTGATGGCTTTTCCTGAGAGATCACCTCCTTCCCTGCCCACCCACTGCCAAAAGTCACAGCTCTGCATAACCTTTAACTGGAGCTGCTTCACTACAAGCGAAAGTCATCTGGCAAAGGACCCCCATACAGGGTCTTCTGCTTCAAAACCTGCTCCTTTTCCTCCTTTTATTTCCCTGAAACCTGTATCTACTAGAACAACCTTACCCAAGTAAAGAATAAATCTGGATGCAAGAGATAGGGTTCAAACAAGTCCAGTTTCTTTGGTGGCAGTAATTCCACTGACTTCAAAAAACCACTGCATGGAAGTTGCTGGAACTGTAAATATGAGGAAAATGGGAAAGATTTGGCCATCATCCTGTTGTTTAAGAAGGCTGCAGGCAACAAAAGCCTGAGTGTGGTGCAGAGATTTACACTAACAGCAGTGCTATCTCAAAAGACAGAGATCGATAATGTCTTCACCCCATCACCTTAAAAATGTGCACTATTTTAAACTTCCCTCCTCATGAATGAGCTCTAAATGAGAAGATTTTAGAAAGAATAAAATCAGCATAGGAAATTCTGTACTTGTATTAGCATAAAGAATAAAACCAGAACATCATTAACTGCCTTAATTAAAAGGTTATACAATACTGCTCTATCTACTGTGGTTATATTCAGAAATGACAAAAAGTATTTTGAGATGAGAAAATTAGTAACAGGCTACAAAACCCTAGTGCTGCAAAGCTGAAAAGCAACTGTTGAAATACACTAATTGCAGATGACATATAATGACATATTTTTCACTTCAGTATCACACTGCCATGTGATTTAATCCCTTTTGCCATCTGCTTTAAACAAATGGCAGTGTTATTCCCAAGAGGAAAAAAATACTTCCCCTGTGATTCACTTGCACCAAGTATCCCTCAAACACTTATGTCTTATGATGGATCATAAAACTTGGTGTTCTGTGGTATGGAGAGGAGGCAAATTTGCTTTTAACCTGTTGCAGAGTTAAAAGTAAGATCTTAAGAGTTCTAATAAACCTTGGGAGATGAAAGTGCTGATGTTACTCAACTTCATATTCTTTCAATTTCATTTTATTCTCACTGTAACTTATGCTGATCACTGAATGGGCTCTGTGCTCACCTATGCAACCGTCCATGCTAAGAGTAGTAGGGATATGTTGAACACAGAAAAAGCAACTAAGAATTAACTGCATATTCTCAAGTTGGCATCTACTCAATTAAAAAAAGACAAAAAGTTTAAAGCAGCCCAAAACCACACATCTGCTCAGGGCTTACAAAGCAGGAGCTCCTTGGTCATGTCATTCTTTACTTTAAAAGATTCTCTCTGACCCTTTTTTCAAGTAAAAGAACAACAAAGAATTTGCTCACTGTGCAGGGCAAACAGTGAAAAAATGTCGCTATTAAAAATATTGTGAAACACCAGAAAAACTCAGAACAGGCAGAAAATCATCTTCACATTCCACTCTGCAGGTGGTAAGTGGTTGGTCTGTCATTGGCTATGAAGGATGCCATTTGAACAGAATAAAGTGTGTGCTGTATGAGGCACAACTATGTTCCAGCTCAGAAAACATGTGGGTCAGATGTACTCAGAATACAGCAGCAATAGTGCAGAAATTCTCACAACAGTCACACATCTAGAACCATGATGACTTTTCTGTGGGAGCTAGTCATTATTTAACAGGTTCCAAGTGATGAAAGTGATCTTGTTCAACAAAGTCCTCAATATGGAATCCCATTAGCCATCTCCAGCACTGGCAGCAGTAACTATGCTTATTTGAATATGGCCTGGAGCTACTGAGCTTCAAACCTTGCCAAAATCCTTGCTGACTTAGAACCACAGGGAAACAGCTTGTACATCTTCAGATGTATTTTAACACTGTAGTGCAAAGCATATTTCACCTATTTTTATCACACTTTCATCAGCTTTACAATGTATACCTCTTCTGCTTACAACGAATTCATCCGACACAAATCGGAGAAAAAGAGCCAGGCCCCTACAGCACCATCCTCAACCTCCCTGATGCAGACATATGCAGGTACTTTTATACTATGTCATTAGGCCATAACCAATGTTAAAGTAGCCAAAAAATCACATGTTGTGCTAAGCCTCATTTCAATTACCAATAGGAAACTAAAACAAATTAATCTTATCTATAGTTTAAAGAACAGGTTCAATAGAGCAATCACCATTAGCACAATCTGCCTGAAGGAATAGGAAGAAAATTTCTTATAAAGAGTAACAAAAAATATGGAGTTACAGGATACTAAACGCTGTTTCTGGGGGTTTTGCTTTTTCTATTGCAAATTAAATATTTTACATCTCTAGAAACTACTTGATGAAAAACACTAGAAATTGATTATTTTGCCAAAATCAAACTCTCTCATTTGCATGTATACATGCAGGTACACATTTCTGTCCTTTAAGAAAGACTATACTCACATTAGTCAAACAGAACCCTATTTCTACTCCTCGGTTTTGCATTTGGCTGTTGATGGAGAACACAGGTTTTTCTATATTCCCCACACAGATTTAAACTTTTTTTCACTACATCATGCATCAAGAGCCTTCATGCTAACACTGCAAACCTCTGTTGGGAAAATCCCCCCACAATGAAGTTTCAGTGCAGTTTTCCAGCTCTATCACTTTTCAACTCTACTCCTGGAGCTGCAACATCTGAATTAAAAAAAAAAATAAATGAAAGGCAGTAACAGCAAACAATACCATTCACTTCAAAGCTTGAAAGAATTAAAATTGCACTGATTCCTGAAATCAAAGAGATGAATCCACAGGTAAATCCTTAGGCATCACTTCGGCTAGTAAACCTGACACATCTATTAAATGCAAGAGTAATTTATTCAATTCTCAGTCTACTCTGACAAAATACCTATACTTCCCCTGATTCCTAATTAGCCAAAGTACTTGTCTTCTTTCATGCAGATAATTTCATAACCATTAGTGTAATGCATTAACACATTTTTCTTTCAATCATATTTTCCTCCTGTTGACTGACACACCTTTTCTAGCGAGTGTACTCACGCCAGTTTCAGCTTTGTGGGAACTTGCCCCAAGGTCTTCTGTGAAGTTCTCTCCCATACACATAAAACAATGATATGTAATCAAGATCCTAGCTATGTGAAGAGACACATGTCTTGCCTTAGAAAACATGAATGGAAAATCATGCAGTTGAGGAATGCAGCAGTTTCCATTTTTTTATATTTATGAAGCTTAATTGCATAGTACTTAACATACAGTAGAATGCAGTATGATTAACTCCTTGACAAGTTCAGGTGATGCTTCTCGTTAAATAATTTAGGGGTTTTTTGACAGATCAGACTTCTTACAGGATGTCTAATAATTCTAGGAAAATAAATCAAACCTAAGAAATACCTTTTGTGTATACACAAAGCTTAATATATGCATTATCTGGCCATGTATGTATTTGGTATATGGCTATTTCCAGTAAACCATAATCAGTGTTGTTTCTTAGTTCTATTCTGACTTACATTTAGAAATGTTTTTTTAAATATTATTATGAGACTTTATATATAGATCTGATTGAAAAATGCAGCAAAATGTCATGAAACATTAAATATTAAAGTTTCAGCTAACTTTAAAATTCTCTCTAGTCTTTCTCTCATTGCATCTCTGTTGGTTTACCTCCACAGTGACTGGAACTCACTGTATCCTACAGAAGAGTCAGGAAATTGAGGTACAAGGAAAAAACATGGCCAAAAACGAACAAAAAAAAAAAGACAAAAATTAAATCAGGGCCCTTGTATGAAATGTTTGTAAAGCTCCATTTGATTCACATTGTTTAGGAACAAGTGATTTACTTCATTTCCATGTGCAGAGCCATTTGCTGGGGCTTCTGATGCCATCTGTCTTTCACGGGGAAGTTCAGTGTTCTTCTCATTCCCTGTTCCCCATATAGTGGCTCCTGACGCTTGACAGAAGCAAGTCTGAGTCATGCAAACTCATGCACTGCATGATCAGAGCATAAAATGCTTGTCACCCTCCAAATCACAAATGGGACTGTGGAATGTGATGGCACATCTCTTTTGGAGGAGGCTCCCAGCCCTGCCTGCTACAGCAATAGGCTGGGGAGCTCCACAGCACCATCTGCGCCATCAGGACACTGCAAGGACTTGCTGTACTGCTTTGCCAAAGGCACCTCGTGACTCTATCAAGGCAGATTTCACAGACATGACTTAGCCAGAGAGACTAATACTAGCCCCTTCTCTACCTCTTGAGCTGGCTTTATACCCAGAGCTGGTCCCCAAGCTGCTCGGACTGCAGCAGTGCCCTGTTACCAGGGCAAGATAAGGATATCTACACAAGATGCAGTGACAACAGTGGAACACAAAGCTGGCCCATTGTAGGTGAAGGGCATCTTTACACGCAGCAGCTCTACCAGCTTATCTCAGCATCAGTGCAATTAAACTGGTACAAGCCAGTTTAATTAAACCAGATGCTCTAATGTGGGCTCAATAGAAAGGATCCTGGTTAGCTTGCATCTGACTGTTTGCCAGCGCAAGCTAATTCTCTTTTGAGAGGTTTAAACCCACATGTGTTTCTTTGCACTAGCTTAGCTAACATTAAAATGACAACTTCAGTTAAACTAGAACAAGTTTCACCAGGCTAATTGTTTACGGGTTTATTTAATTTTATTTTTTTAGAAATATTAATCTCTTTTACTGATCACCTTGTGTGGTTGTGGTGATGAGAACAGCCTGCCCTTCCTTTGACTATAAAATGCCATTTTGGCAATCCATACACCAAGGAATACTAAGTCTGTAGTGGATGCCTGCTTAATACATTACAAGGAGTACAAAGGAGCAAGTTCCTTAATCAAGGACTTCATCCGAACAACTTCAAGATTTGGCTTAAGACAAAGAAACAAACACTGTATCTATTTATGTTTTCAACTCCTGATCTTGCTGCCCAGTGGTCTTTGCTGTCATCTTACTCTCTTACAACTGGTGTGAAGATAGAAGTTAACCTGCAATGAATGCTGCAGTGCCTGGGAGCTCAGGCACTGCTGCAGCATTGATTTGCCATGCCTCACCTAAATTTCACAGCTGTGCAGAAAAAAAACCCACCAGATTGCTTACTCTGTTACACCAGAAGTACACCATTGTCCCCTAAGACTTTTTAGCTGTTGTATTTTTACATACTGCTCCACAACTCACAACAATGAAAGAGTGAAGACACCAAGTAAAATCAAAACTAGCACTGTGTAACATGAGAAATAAACCCCAGATAACTTAGAGTTTGTCATTAGCGTGTTTTTCAGTCTTCAGGGCATTTTCAGTGATATGTAGTGATTAGATAGGCAGCCTCTTCCACTCATTTCGGTAGCCACCATCAGTAACTGCCATGCAATCTACTATCTTTGGGAGTTACAGTAAAAGACAAGAATAAAGAAAGGTAATGCAGTAGGAGCTATTTTACTAGCATGGAAACTTACTGTCAAAGATATTATCTCTGATGTAAATTTCTTTCCATGACTACACGGTCTTTCAAGACACTCTCATTCCATTCTACATGAAGAAAGGTGTTTTACCACTGATTATCATTTGAAGATGGTAAATCAAAAGCTATTCTAACTAGAAATCATCGAGTAATGGATGCATGTTCTAAAACAGCCAAAAAATGCACTTGAAACAGCAAGAGTGACAAGAGTGACTTCAGCTTTAAAAAAAAAAAAAAAAAAAAGTCAAAATGCATTGGGAAAGGATTTGGAGAGAACTACATTCTCAGTACTGTTATGCAGACACATACAGGAATTTGTGATCTTTCTCTTTTTGCAAAAGTTTTCAGTATTTCTGCTCTGCTCATTTTCTCACCTATGCTTAACAAATACACAAATAAGCATGCAATTTTTTTAGCAAAATCTATTGCTTCCACCACTACCAAGCTCTTTTTGTTCCTAGGACTACACATTCTAAGAAGTGGCAAACTGCTCATATTATCTGTTAATTAAAGTGTTAATTACCATTATTAAAGGCATCCTTGTTGCTTTTGCAGGAAAATGACATCTGACTGTAAGGACCAGTGGATTTCCACAGTGCACTGCTTAATGCTGGCTGACAAGAAGTGTCCATTTTGAGGTCCACCTGATTTTCACTAGTCCATGCTATACCAGAATTTGAGATGTTCAGACCATACACACCATCCTCATAAATGAGAGAAGAATCTGATCCGTTGAGGCTGCTTAGAGACACACATACTACAGCTTCATTTAAGTACAACATATTTTCGTCCTGTAAGCTGTCCGACTTATTATTTCCCATTATCTGCAGAAGGGGAAAAAAATGCAGAGAACAGCATTTTCACCTTTGTCCAGCACCAGAATCACAGAAACACAGAATATCTCAAGTTGGAAGGGACCAATAAGGATCACTGAGTCCAACTTCCTGCTCCCCACAGGACTACCTAAACCATACGGTTATGAGCATCACCCTGAAGAATCCTTATACCAGGATACATAAAAATAACTGCTAGACAGATGGGGATTTATAGCAAATAGTCACATAATTTCCCAGAAGTTAACCTCAAAACATGTTAAACTGGATGTGTGTTCAGGAATAAACAGCAATAACCTAGTACCTTTTGCCTTAACTCCCCACAAAACACAGGCACTCAGTAATAATCGTAAAATAGCAAATAACAAAGAGCCACTACCTAGGATGTACTGAGCTCTGCTGTTTAAAAACACTAACCTTTCAGAGGGCTAATATTTGCCTCATGGCTAAGGGAGGCACCACTTCACATATGTAAATCTGTGTAAACTGCAATCCAAAAATAACACCATACCTCACGTAGACAGGTAATCATACAGAACAGGACTGCAGCGCTGAAGCTGGAGATGGCAAACAGCATTCTGTAAGTGGCTGTGGCTTCCAGTGGCTGAAAATGCAACTCCTGCAAAGACTCCCTGCCTGCAGGTGTTTATCAAGCCTGAGCTCACAGAAAAGCTGGAGTAGCAGTGTGAGTTCTTGCAATGTTTGGCCTTTCAAAACTAGCTAGGTTCAGTGCAATGGCATAAACACCGGCCTGAAATACTGCCTGACTTGCAACCACTCAGCCAGCTCTGCTGCTGCAGGGAGCATGGCAGTGGAAAACGCAGGACAAAGGCCTGGAATGGACCTAAACCCGTGTAGTTTACTTGAAATAAAAATACAAGTAGTCTCACAGATGAAATATCAGATTAAGAACTACTACTCTTTGATACTCAGCATTTCATTACTTTGCCTCTCCACCTCTGCGATCCCGGCTATCCCTGCATCAGACTACCATCCTTCAACTTACCTCTCCTCAAAAGATTTCAAAAGTTCCATCCATTAAAGCTGACATGCAAGTTCAGTTTTGGTTTTAACATCCACTTCTTAAGCACAGCCTAAAAAGTCAAAATTGTACTGCAAGGTATGTACTAGCAAAAAGTGGCTTCATTGTTTAGGCTGTGCAAGTGTGTATGGAAAAGTCATGCTCACATAGTGCTCACAAAAGCTGGATGAAAAGGGGGAGGTTAGAGGTCAATCCTTCACCCTCTCATGCAGGCACAGCCTTAAATGCTGAACGATCACTGCCCATTATGGGTCAGTTGCCAGCTGAAAACCTAGGCAGGTGAGGACCAGAAGAAAGGCTTTACAGATTTTCTTGTGAAAATGAAAACCTGGGGGAAAAGGATAAATCTGTTTGGGTCAGAGAGCTTTCAACATATCCAAAAGCCAGGCTAAATATTTTGATTTTCAGGTGCTTTAGAGAACAGCAATAGAAATCGTGACCTTACCCACCAGGACAGTGAGTAGAGGCAGGTAAGCACCCAGACATCTACATTCAGAGTCAGTCTCTATCTTTCACCATCAGCAAAAACTTAACAATTTTTAGTATTACATGCTTAAGCAGCTTCAGAGCTCCTTTAAATTTCATCCCCTAATAATGGCCATCTCCAAGGAATAACACTCCATAGAGCCACACACCAACCTCTTCCCCTAAAGGACTGCTTGTTTCAGGGGAGCAGGAGAGCAGGGCCTGACACACGGAAGCCTTGCACTTCCCACTCCTGGGGCAGTCACTTTTTCACTGGAGTCAGTGCTGTTGTCCAGGAACAAGGACGGCAGCCAAAGACTTCACTAAAAGCTTTATATGCCCCAAGCATTACCGTAATATAGGTTTCATACAAGAGATGGAGACACTACGTATCCTGCAAACATAGAGGCAAAACATAATAAAACACAGAATATAACACTCGTAATTTCCACCTCCTCAATACCCAACAGTCCAAGTTTGACTTCTATAGGGTACCCAGATTAAAATTGCAGAATGATTGAGACTGGAAGGGATTTCTGAATGTTATCTGGTCCAACCCTCTGCTCAAGCAGGGCAACGCAGATGGCTTTTGAGTATGTCCAATGACGAAAAAAACCCAGACATACTAGTCTAATCATCAAGAAAAGTCTCTCTAGGTCTACAGTGGGGATGTAATTACAGCAGGGAACCACACACCTCATATCTCCCTGTGGATGACAACAGGCTACTTTGAGGACAATGTTTCAAGTGCCAGAGGAGTTTCTTCTGCATGTTCATACTGTCTCTTTCTCTCTCCACCATTTTCTGACCCTCCTGGAGCCTCTCCAAACTCTGCTGGTACTCCTGCAGCTGCACCACCAGCCCCTGTCGGCTCCTGTCCAGCAGCTCTTCCTGGCACCTGCACTCCCTCTCCCGCTGCCTCAACCGGTCCTCCCTTGCCTTCTGCTCCCGCTGCCGCTGGTCGCATTCTCGCAGCCACCGCTGCTGCTCCTGCTGGAACTGCTGCTTCAGTTTGTGTATGTTGGCCACCTCCACCCTTTGTTTCTCCAGATTCCGGTATTTCTCTTGTTCCAGGAGGAGGTTTAGCCGAGAACCATGGCCCCGACCAGTCTTCTCTTTCTCTTGCAGGAGTAACCTGTGGAGCTCTCTGTGGCTGTCTTGGATAGCTAATGCTGCCTAGACACAACAAAATCAGACACAAATGTTTAAACATTAAAATTAATCCATTTCTGTATTTTTATGTAGCAGCATTATGTAAAAATGCTTCAACCTCCCATAATATCAGCGTTTAATGCTTTTTGGGTTATTATTCCTCATGGAAGTAGGGAAAATTCTGCGTTCATGCCCTTACCAAGAGATGCTTCTAGAAGCACTCAACCATTTCAAGCACTTCTAACACAGCTTCTGGTTTACACTTACTGTTATTATATATGTTTATGTTATAGCTGTGCATGTGCACTTCACTTACAGCTGGGGTCCTGTTCTGTCAGAAGATGTTAAGACACATAGGAAAAATGATTCTTCATGGTTGAAGATGGCATTAAGGCATGAGGAATGCTACACTCACCACAGTATTCCTAACACAGATGTGGCTTACACAGTTAAAACTGTACTGTTTCCAGTACAGCTTACTCCAGCCCTAAGGCTTTCCTTGCTAAGCTGCAACAGCACAGTGCTACTAACATCAGTCCTACAAGCACCTGCCAATATGGTCATGTCATCAGGACCGTACTGCTACCTGCACCTAACCCAGGTATCTGTGCTGGCAGAATCTGCAGTATAGTAATGATTTCAGTTTTCATGTTTCAAGAGTTTACTTTGTAACCGAGAGTGCTATATTCCATCCTTAAGAAGGATGTTGTGACATTGTTTGCATTAAAGATCATGACATCTTTCAATAACACAAAAATAAATAGCTGGAATTAAGAAAAAAGAAAGCAAGAATGCCCTAGATCTGCTGAGGCACTTATTGCACAGCCTATCTTCATGAGTTGACATGGGAATTTACTTCAGCAGACATTCCCAGAGAATTCCCACAGCCCTGTTACCCCATACCATCCACCCCAGAGTTTTTAACTTAATGCAACGTGCAATTCCCACTCTTCTTGTCTCTCCCTGCAGTATTGAGTCAGTTCCAGTGATTTATAAACAGAGCAAGGACAGGACCCTCTGCTTATTTTTCTGCACCTTACTGCTAATTCATAGTCTGAACAATTAAGACATGATCCCAAGCCTTATTTTACTCCCCCTCTGGTGTTTAGATATTTGTTTTTTCAATTTAAAAAAAAATGCCTTAATTGCAAGCTTTTTATTTTGCTATAGCTTTGCTTCCATCTCTTTAACTTCTAAGACCAAGGTTTCAAGGATTATTATAAACTATGCTAATGTTAAGAGGGCCTAAAAATTAAACATACTCAAATGAAATAGTTAAAAATAAAACTGCACCTAAATAAGAAAAAATAAGTCAAACTTGGCATGAAAGAGGCAAAAATGTGAGTCTAAGGCCCTATGGAATATACACAATAATTGAGATTGAAATATTTCGAATAGGCTGAGGTTGCTACCTAAGTGGCAGAGGCACTGTTCACCAGTAGACAGGATATTATTTTAACAAAAAACCTAAAATTTTTCAGTATTTTGAACTATAATTTCAGAAATCTGTACATGAAATTACATCAGTTCAGCTAGAGCTATCATTACTTTCCCCCTAAATTTACTGACTGTACACACATCTTCTTGGGGGCAGCCTGATCTCCAAGCAAGTATTATTCAATTCTTAAAAGAAACCTCACACATACAGAATAAAATATATTGGATGACAACTTATTTAACAGTTGCTAAAGGTAAGTATACACTGACATAATACCTAAAAGTAGGGCAAACAAGCCTTAAGACATAAATTATTGAGGCTAATTACTCTACGAAGTTAGCAGTGTAGTAGTTACCTGCATGCTGTACAAGAGACGGGTTAAGTTCTGGATTGCTTGTACAATCTAGAAAATAAAGGAGGATTTTCAAAGGTTTGACCACTGTAAATTAAATAGTTACTATGCTCTGTCTGGGGTTTAAATAAACTCACCTCTGCCCCTTTAGATCCTGGGAAACTCATACTTCCTCCCTAAAATAAACACATGTTGCTTTATAAAGTAGTTTTTAACTTCAGAATTGTATCATCTAGGTATTTCTTTTAAACTACTGGAGACATGCATATCAATAATATATGCAGTGCTGAGTCAAACATTTTTGTGGGAATGTGAAAAAAGACAGAAGCAATAACCTACAAAGACTAATAATTCATCAACACTAGAGTTTCCGTGGAAATCACTAGGGATTCTAAGTACAACTGTAAAAACAAAAATATTTCATCCACAATTTTAATCCTCTTGTGACTAATGCTACACAGAAAAGACATTTCCATTCATTCTTTGTTTACCTGACAGTTTTGAAATACAGTAACCAGACTTCTGTATATACAGCACAGTGGGTTTAGATTACTTACAGTAAGATGAAACAGAACAAGACTCTTCAAAAACAGAGATATTAATGTAGCAAGAAGCTAGCAGAAGTCACATTAGGGGACTATAGCGAATGCCTCAGATGTGCTGTGGGGTGCTGAGCAAAGGCTGCATGCCTGCTATACTCTGCAAAACACACCAGTGCAGTTACTGTTGTTCACTGCAGCAAGGCTCAGCCATTTCACTCTTTCCACCTTGCACCCCTTTCCAAAGAAGCTTTCTAAGCTTATGGGGTGAAGCCACCCATCATCCCTGCAGCATGAAAAACAGCTCCTCTGAGAAAGATATAGTGAAACAGTGGAGAAATAAAACAGTCCCTTCTGAGGCCACACTGAAAGACTTCCTGTACGATTTTTCACTCATTTTTTTCAGTGGAGCAGAGGAGGGTTTGGGGAATATCTGCACTCTCAATCTGATTCTAAGTTCTCTACTGAGTCTCATTTTCCACCATAGAGAGCACAGCAGCTGCTCCATTTAGCTGTGATAACTGAAAATGAAGATGAAAAAGACCAGGCCCCAAAACACAGCTCAACGCAGACAAGTTAGGGGGAAAGGGAGCACCAGCTGCAGCATTTCCTCTCTGCTCTCATTATCTCCCTTCAGTATTTCCCTCCATCCCCTCTCTGCACCTTCACCCTCTTCTCTCCTCACTGCACCCTTGAGACACACAACTGCCCTGCTCTGCTGTGAGCACCAGAGGACTTTGCATGGATATCTCTGTAGAGCACAAGGCCTGACACAACACAGCTCCACTTCCTTTGTTGGGCAGCCATGATGATCAGTGGGCAAGAAGGCAGAGCAGGGCCAAGAGGGACAGAGAGGCAAAAGAGATGTTGGCAGGGTGAGGAAGTGTACAAAAATTGTCCACATGCTGAACAAGAGTGAGTTTTCTTTCAGTTTTTGAAGCCTTTTTTAAATTTTACACAGGAGGTGTACATGGGGATTGAAGACTTAGCTGGCTTTGGCATGGCCAAGAGACTATAGTCTCACTGTAGCACTAGTTGAGCACTGTGCAATGAGCCCAAAGCAGATTTAGTCACACTAGCCAGGGTAACTGCCACTGCACTGATACAGCCTCAGCACAAGCCCCAGCTAGGTCCAAACCAGCATATTCAGCTGTTTAACCTGTGCTGTCAGTCACTGCCACAGCCCCAGCACAGCCGTTCAAAGTGATGAACAGCACTAGTGATGAGGACAGCCAGATCCCAGGGCAGACTGCATGCACAGTGCCTCAGACAATCCCCCGGAGATGCGATTACAAGGCAGGGGCAGGGGGAATGAGATGAGCACCACCTCTCACAGCTGCCCATTTGGGATCCTATGTGCTGCACAAAGCTCTCTTATGATCAGCATGTAACCTCCTACCCCCCGAGCTGGAGGCTTCCACTCAGGCTGCCCTGCTCTGGTTTTCACAGGCTGGCTGGCCCGAGCCCGGTGATGCGGCCCCACAACCTCAGGACTGCGCACCCCGAGACCGAAGGCAGACAGCAGAACATCCTAAGCGCTTGAAAGCCCTTGCCTGCCTGTTTTGTTTGCTCGTTCTGCCACCTCCTGGTGAGCCTGATTCTAACATGGTAAGATACAGACATGAGCCTTGCCCAAATAATAGAATTATAGAATCATAGAATAGTTAGGGTTGGAAAGGACCTTCAAGTTCCAACCCCACTGCCATGGGCAGGGACACCTCACACTAAACCATGCCATCCAAGGCTATGTCCAACCCGGCCTTGCACACCGCCAGCGATGGAGCATTCACAACTTCCCTGGGCAACCCATTCTAGTGCCTCACCATCCTCACAGTAAAGAATTTCTTCCTTATACCCAATCTAAACTTCCCCTGTTTGAACCCTTTACCCCTTGTCCTATCACTACAGTCCCTCAAGAAGAGTCCCTCCCCAGCATCCCTATAGGCCCCCTTCAGATACTGGAAGGCTGCTATGAGGTCTCCACGCAGCCTTCTCTTCTCCAGGCTCAACAGACCCAACTTGCTCAGCCTGTCTTCATATGGGAGGTGCTCCAGTCCCCTCATCATCCTCGTGGCCCTCCTCTGGACTTGGTCCAACAGTTCCATGTCTTTTTCATGTTGAGGACACCAGAACTGCACACAATACTCCAAGTGAGGTCTCAGGAGAGCAGAGCAGAGGGGCAGGATCACCTCCTTCAACCTGTTGGTCACACTCCTTTTGATGCAGCCCAGGATACGGTTGGCTTTCCGGACTGTGAGTGCACACTGAAGCCAGCTCATGTTCATTTTTTTGACCAATACCCCCAAGTCCTTCTCCTTGGGCTGCTCTGAAGTTCTTCTCTGCCCATCCTGTGGCTGTGCCTGGGATTGCTCCCACCCAGGTGTAGGACCTTGCACTTGCCATGGTTAAACTTCATCAGGTTGGCATCAGCCCACCTTACAAGTGTGTCAAGGTCCCTCTGGATGGCATTCCTTCCCTCCAACGTATCAACTGAACCACACAGCTTGGTGTCATCGGCAAACTTGCTGAGGGCGCGCTCAATCCCACTGTCCATGTCACCAACAAAGATGTTGAACAAGACCGGTTCCAACACCGATCCCTGAGGGACACCATTTGTTACTGGTCTCCAACTGGACATTGAACCATTGAGCACAACACTTTGCATGCAGCCATCCAGCCAGTTCTTTATCCACCGAGTGGTCCACCTATCAAACTGATGTCTCTCCAATTTAGAGACAAGGATGTTGTGTACGGCAGACTATTATTTACATATTTATGTTCACTTAGGGTGGATGAGCTTGTTACAAGTCCCTCTAGTCCAGATGCAGCTCAAAGCTTCCAAGTTAAATGAGGTTCCCCGGGGCCTTTTCTAGGCAAATCTGGGAAACCTCCAAGGATGGAAACTGCAGCCTCTCTGGCCAACCTGTTCCTGCTTCATCACCATCACGGTCATATTTCCTTTTCTTCCCCTTATGATACGGTCAGAATTTCCCTTGCTGCAACATGTAATCTTGGCAATACTTTCATGTGGAACGTTTAATGGGCTAGGTCTGAGCCCCTGTATCCTCTACTAGGTTATTTTATTTCCCCTAGGTTATTTTATTTCTCCTCACCTAGCTTCTGTGCTCTCTCACTTGGACTTTTGCTTTCATCCCAGTTTTTCCACACACATTCTTCCTGATCCCTTCTAACACAGCAGTCTGACAAGTGAGATGACCTAGAGCTGAACATCAGGCAAGGTTATAGGGAGATTAGTGTATTAGCAGGAGTCTTCCAGAAATAGCTAGGTGAAAAACAAATAAGGCTTCAGGCAGTCAAGTCCTCTTTCAGATCTAATGCAAAGACTGTATGCTAATGTTAAGTATCCCCTTTTCTAGCAAACTTTGCTTTCCATTTCAAGTCATGTATGTCTCTCCACTTTATTCCTTTTGTGGTCCTGCTTCTCCAACTAAGGACTCCACAATTACAGTTCACTTTATTTACACACAGTAATTCATTCTACTCTTACTCCAACACTCTGCTGCTACATGAAATTTGCCATTCTTTATTTTGTCCAGAACTGACTTTCGATCCTCCTTTTTCCCCAGATTTGCTTAGGAGCTACAGGACTTCGAAAGAAGGGCACTTTCTCTTCTGTTCTCTAATAGCTCCACTTTGTTTTAATTAAAAATTATGAAGCAAGCTGGTGTAAGCCAATCCTTATTCTCAGGACAAAGTTCCAGGTGCATAAGTCTTGCTTGCGTTAGCTGAGGTCTTTGTCATTGCAGGAGTCTTTCATCATCTTGTGAATAGGAGGAGGGAGTAAAGGGAATACTTCTGTTAAGATCCATAGAGATGGATATATGGAATGAGGACAGCAGAGAACTAGGCTCTTAAGTGGCCCATACAAGTGGCATGGAAGCACTGTGGCTGTTACTACAACCACCAATCTGTAAGCCTGGCAGGAAAATTGTTCTGCATTTTGATTGTTTATGATTGTTTTTTTTTAAATTCATTATTAATTGCAGAGACCTGTATTAAATTGAATTATCTGAATTTGGGTGAAATGTGCCTATCCCATGCCTTGTGTTTTGGAACAGTCTTTAGATACCCCAGAAAAATTTGGACAGCATTTACACTCTCAGTGCCCAGAGTGCTATGTGCAACACAAGAAGAAAAATCAGTTACAATACCTTATTCTCTAGACTGGCACCTGCTATTTTCTTCTCAACACCGAGATCAACTTCAGATGACTCTGCAACTGACAAATAAAGCCCCAATATGAATGCAAGAGAAAGGCATCAAAGTATATTCTAACTAAAGAGACAAAGGGCAAACCTTTTTCACAGCTACTTGTAAGATGCTGAAAATAGAGATTTACATAATTTGGAAACATATAATGGTTTCTAAGCTGGGGAAATACAAATTTAGAAGCCAAGATGGCATAGGCGGGATAATTAAATTTTCCTACCTTAAAAACTTGTAGTGTTTCACTTATGAAAGTTTAGAGATAAATATAGCTGTACCATGAAAAATGCTCTGCAGCAATAATTTTTACAGGACTTTATTTGCATTCTTGTTACAAGAAATTCATGCTAGCTTTTACAATTGAAATTACTGAAATATCAGTACCAATTTTCAGGCCTTATGGCAAAAATGAACTGACTTGGGAAAAGGTCTATACTGCAATATAGATTTACTTTGGAGTTGAGTAATAAGAAATAAGTAATAAAGTATATGGAGATTTGCAAATCTCTCTCAATATTGCTGAATGCAGGCACGTGCAGTGGATGCAAACCATTTGTTTACTTAAATGAAGTTACACGACAATTTAGTTGTCTTTGCCCAAAGACAACTTTTATTACATTATTTTCTATTGATTCTGCCACAGACTCAGAAAGCTTTCCAAAAAAACCCAATTCAGTATCCATTATTTTAGCACTGTAAATATGTAAAAGCCTCAAATTTCACTCACCACTAGGAACAGATTCCAAGATTTCATCAGCACTAAGGCTATGCCTCACACTTAATTCCTCAGTACTTTCTTCTGGTGATCTGTCTGTTTCACTCCCTTGTAATGTTACAGCAACATGCAGACCTTCAACTAGAGAGGAAAATACACAGAATTACAAACACCCATTAAATGGCTCCTTACTGTATAAACCAGTGACATTAGATCATAATTGTCCTGGGTTCAGCAGTAGCAGTCATTTTTCTCCTTCTTAGTAGCTGGTGCAGTGCTGTGGTTTTGACTTTCAGCCTGGGAACAGCGCTGATAACACCAATGGTTTTAGCTGCTGCTCAGTAATGTTTAGTCTGACCAAGGACTTTCTGAGCCTCATGCTGTGCCAGGGATGAGAGGAAGCTGGGAGGAAGCAGAGACAGGGCACCTGACCCAAATTGACCAAAGAGGTATTCCATACCACAGCATGTCATGCCCACTATATAAACTGGGGGCAGTTACCCAGAAGGGTTAGATCACTGCTCGGTCGGGCTGGGTATCAATCGGCGGGTGGTGAGTGTTGTATTCTTTCCTTGTATTTGCCTTGTCATTATTATTATTGGTGGTAGCAGTAGTGGTTTGTGTTATACCTTAGTTACTGGACCGTTCCTATCTCAACCCTTGGGAGTTGCATTCTTTTGATTCTCCTCCCAATCCCTCAGGGAGTTGGGGGGAAGAAAGGGGGGAGCAAACAAACAGCTACATGGTACTGAGTTACCAGCTGGGCTTAAACCACGATAATAATTTAGCTTAGAAGGGACTTTCAGAGGTAATGTAGCCCAATGCCCTACTCAAAGCTGGTCAAACTAAATTGGGTTGCTCAGAGCTTTGCACAGACAAGCTTTTAATATCTCCAAACATGAAAACTTCACAGTCTCTCCGGGCCACCTTTTCAGGTTTTTGACCACCCTCATGGTGTACAATGTTTATGTTGCCAGCTGGACATCCTATCACTGATCACAGTCCTACCAGTCCAGTAGTCCAGCCTTATTTTCCACCCAGTTATGCAGCCCACATCCCACCAATTCAGCTGTAAAGATACCACAGCCAGTGCACACACTGGTGAAGTTGCATGTTGTTTACCTTGTTCCCAATCACTTCCTTCATAGTATTTGAAATGGCTTCCAGGACGATTTGTTCTATTACTGTCTCAGAGATAGCTGTGAGGCTAACTATTTTGTTATTCCCTACATATTCCCTTTTGAAGAGGGGTGTGATGTTTGCCTTCTTCAAGTCATCACAAACCTCATCACTGTGATCTTTCAAAGATGATAGAAAGCAGCCTCACAATGACATTGGCTAGGTCCCTGAGCAGCCTTTCATTTATCCTGTCTCATCTCATGGATTTGTGTATATCCAATTGGCTTAAGCACTCCCTAATTCTATCTACTGTGAGCAATGTCTTAGTCCTACAGAGTCTGCTATTACCTCAGACACTTAGAATTTCTTTTCTGGAAAATGATCCCTGCAAATTGCAAATTACAATATATTGTAAGCAACCCAAGACAACACCAACATTAGCATGACAGAAAGTGAAAATTAAAAGTGGGCAGATCAGGTGTGTAAGTATAGGCTACCATTTTAGCTAACGTACTTACTATTGCCAAGTTTTATTAATTTTATCAACAAAATGCTAACTTTAGAATGATGAACAATTCCACTGCTTTATTGGTTGAAATGTTATTAGCCCACAAATCTCACTTTAGGTGATAGCTGCTGAAATCTTGTAGTCCTTCTCAAAGAGCATGTCCCATGCTGGATACAGCTTAGCTTACTAGGACTATTTTCAGCTGAGCTTAGCTGAACTTTCAATTAGGTAAGGTGCCCACAAATACCATTCCCTTCCTTCTTTTGGAGGACAGCCCTGTCGGTAGCATAAGGCTATCATCTGTTAATATGCAGAAAAAATATGGCTCCTACAGCAATTCTGGCAAGTGTTTCTCCGCAGATCTGCCCAGATCATAGCATCATATAAAGATTTCAGGATGATAAGGGACCTTAAAGAGATTAACTAGTTCCAACCCCCTGCCATGGGCAGGGACACATCATCTGCAGTTTGGTGTGTATATGCCCTACATGATTCTGATCTATCATCAAATCCAAAAAAGTGAAGGTGAGGAATCAGATGCAGTATCATACTGTGATTTGCATCACAGGGCTGTATTGCAAGGACAGCTAAGGAAACAATCCTCAGGTGCAACCTGTCCCTGCCTACTTATGTATGTGTTTATGCACTAAACATACCTCTAACCTTACAATCTGGCAAGTACCATCTCATGCATCTGACAAATATGCATCTCTTCAATGCCCTTTGCCAAGTTTTGACACTGCCAGTTCTTCAGACTTGACAGAATAGCAGCACAAGCCAATATGGCTGTACTTTGGTACCTTGAATTATCTCCCCATGTGAAAAGCCACCAGCTTACTCTCCCCATACAAACTCACCTTCTTTGAGTGCTGCTGCCAGCAATGCAGAAGCCTGTGGAGTTTCTCCAGAATCAGGTTTGATAAGGAGGTAAGGTTCCACATGAACATCCTCAAACCCACTCATATTTACCAGTTCTGCATGGATATGCAACTTCTTTTCCAAACAACTACAGATCTGCTGGTCCTGGTTACTCAGTGATTCTGTCAATCAAAATCGAACACCATATTAATATTTTTCATCATGAAGGCAAAGCGCATTCCAAATTCACTCTTCTAATCCTTATGGCACAACACAGACATTGCTGACTCAAGCTAGGCCCTTTTTAAGTGGCCAGGGACAAAAACTGGTTCCATAGTCTGTCCTTATGAAAGCTGGCAAAGACCCTGGCAGAGAGTTAGGCCAGTGCTCTACCCTGATGAAGTGGTCTTGGCTGCATGCTGGGGCCTAACTACCTCCTGTGTACAATGATCGATGCTGGAAAAGCTCTTTGTTCAGGCAGCTAGAAGATGCACTGATTCAGTACCTCAACATCAAAGAACACTTCTCAGAAGAGGATGCACTTTCCTGTGGCTCTCTACAGGTAGGATATGGCTGTTATTTCTCTCCCCAACAGCCGGATAAAGATGTGGAATTCACATGTAGGGGAACCAAGGAAGCAAAATTTATCACTATTAGCTACATTTTCAGATGAAAACAATATCAGCAAAGGATAAAATGCCATAAACAATCACAAAGCCACACAATCACTGAAGATCTGAATATTTACATGAACATAAAACTACCTGACCCTGATGCTAATCTGGGAAATACACTGTTTATTCTGAAGGCACCCATTTTTCTTTTTCATATTTATGGTAATGTGGCAAAAATATGAAGCCTGAGGGGAAGAAAAGTGGTTCTCTTTCAATAAACTCACATTATACCACCAGGCTACCCCAGCTTCTTCCACTGTGCTCTGCCTATCAAGCCACTCTGAACCCAGCGGTCAGTAGGGGAGCATGATTCATTCACCCTGAACTGTCAGGATGCAGGAGCTATCAGAGTGGCAGGAAAGGTACCACACCTTGACATTTCTGGATTCTACATGCTTTGGCCTCAGCAATACGTCTGTCCTCATCGGATTCATTCATTTTTCCTTCTTCTTCTTTCTCTGGACAGCTTCAAACATGAAAGAAAAACAAAGGTGGATAAACCAAAATCTGTACATCATATATTTGTCTTCAGTACAGTGTTCTGTTCACAATAAACAGAACACAACATGAGCACAAACTTTTGTTACAATCCAGAAGCATGCCATCTGTCTGCTTCTTTAAAAATCAGCAACTGACATAAACCAGACTGAAGGATTCCTTTTAACTCTGGTAAGGCTGCACCGCGCAGTGAATGGACGGCTGGCCCTCATGCAGGTTTGCTGTGCTAAGCATGAGCTTGGGCCCCATGAGGGGCAATGCTTTCCCTGCCATTCTTAAGGAACTGACACCAAGACAACAGGCATGATGGAAGATTTCCCAAAAATGGTTGTATGGACACCTGCAGGACTCTGGAAAGCCTCCAGTGCCAAAGGTAAAGGTGAGGAAAGCTTATAATGGCTGGTAAGGACATCTAATGGGGAACGGGAAGGGTCTGCTGATTCACTGGGAAACCAGAAGTAACATGGGGAATTTGGCAGAAGTGACGGTGAGGTTTTGGGGTCTGTGAATCCTGAGCTCAGTGGAAATCCCAGCCTCAAAGGATGGATCCAGTGCAATGCAGAACAGAGAGCATGCTGCCACAAATAACCAACCGATCTCCCATCTCTTTTGGACTGCCAGGGTGAAAACCAGAAGCCTTTTGCTCTACCTTTCTACTGCATCTTGAATATGCCTCATCCAGTTGTTACGTTCTTCTTTGGAATTCGTATGAATCTCATACATCTCAGGCCCTGCAGATGAAGCACTGATCAGAAACATCCCCCTTTCTTCATTGGCTACTTCTCTTACTATGAGTCTCTGAAGGGAGATAACAGAAGGCTTCTGGTCCTAGTGGAAACAGTCACAGCAAATAATAAATTACTTTCTTAGGAAACATCACACTTTTAAAAGAGCATGATTTTTCTATTAATTGGATTAATTCTTATCCTGATATAGTCAGACTACATGTCTTCACCAGGTATAGAAGCTGCAACCTTTGAGTATTCAGGCATCTTTATAACTATTTTTTAATATATATTGTAATATTTATGAACACATAAAGCACTGGGAATGTGATAAAAAGTAAATCCCAGAGGCTAAGCAACACTGAGGCACAGTATCCATATAACATTTTTATAATTTGAGAACTTCTCTGCATGACTTTTCCTGTATTTTGTGTGTGTTTACTACTTCATTTGCAGTTAAAAATTATTCTTCTGGTTTGTTTCACAGAAGTTAAAATTTGCTTCAGATATTTGAAAGAGCCTGCTTTACTTCAAGCCTTCATAATCAAATGAGACATGACACTAAAAATATCATTCTGTAATTTGCACCCTTCTTCCTCAAAAAATGATTTGATTTTGAAAATAAACTTAATTTTCCATACATTGATATATTACTGTTCTGAAAACATTATTAGCAGGGTTTAACCTATGAGTGAGAAAAAAGTTGAGAATAACCAATCGAAGGACTTAACTTTTGAGAAACATATCAATAAATGTGCAACGTGTATATTCAAACATCTGGTAATATACTTACAACAGCTGCAAAGATGTATTTTTGATCTTTTTCTTGTAAGAACAGTAACACGTCAGTTAGAAGCAGAGCTAAGGTGTCTTAAAATGAGAAAAGGAAAAGAATGGTTTTTAAAATTGAAAATGAAAATAACTGTTCATTATTTAAAGTTATTACAATCACAGTAAAATTAGTACTATATATATAGCATATATAGTACAATTACAGTATATACAATCATATGGGCATATGGGCAGTGATTGGACTGAAAGCAGCCCTGAGAAGAAGGACTTGGGGTGTTGGCTGATGAGAAGCTCAACATGACTCAGCTGCAGTGTGTGCTTGCAGCCCAGAAAGCCAACCATGTGCCGGGCTGCATCAAAAGCACCGCAGACAGCAGGTCGAGGGAGGTGACAGGACGTGATTTTTCACGCATTGTTTTCAACAGCCAGTACTGTGAACAGTATTATTGTAGAAGTCAAAACTCTATTTATGGGATGAAACTGCAAACCAGTAAACTAAAAGGAGGGGACAGAAAGAAGAAATGCTGCTGATGGTTTTGTATGTGAACTTGTCCTGTTACCCATATACACTGGATTACCCAGAAACCATGGCAGCTTCTGCAACTACTCTTCTAACAATTAATCGCATGCTTTCTATACTTCAGAAATTTGTGTTTGCAGTATATCATAATAAAGTATTTTTATTCTTAAATAAATCAATCTTCATACATTTTTTTTAAACAAAGAGTTAAATGGGTTTACTGCTCAGATGGAATACCTTTGAAACGACCAGTTGCTGTCTTCCAGTACACTAAACCTTCATGAAGAAGTATCCTCTCTTTCCTCATCAAGTCTTGCTTCCTAAAAATATGGCCATTTTTCAGCTTGGTGTATGTTTTGTTTTCAGTTCTACTGAGAATTTCCAACAGCTTTTGCTTTTTCTCATACTCATTCACTTTCAAATCTACTTCTGCAATCACGTCCTTGATTAGACAAATGGCTTTGCATAGGTCTTTATGTTCTTCTGTCCCTTCTGTATGAAACAAAAAATAAATACATTAGTGGTCAGGATATAAAAGATAGGATATCATTCCTTGATTTCTGTGAGTAATCAGCATGATGCAAAGTTTAAATTGATAAATATGCCATTTTAAGTTGAACCTGGTAATCAATTTACTAGAAATATTAGAAGCATCTACCTTTGTTTGATTTGCTTATTAAAAAATGACATGTACCTCAGACGTACTCATAAGTCAAACCAGCATGTTGAATAGTTTCTGACATATTTATGAGCTGTTAGCATTTAAAAAATTTTAGTAAGTAAATCATATAATATATTGAACCCTTGAAACAAGATTGGAAGCATAAAGGGTTTGCATTTGGTTATACAACTTTCTCCAATGCTTTTTTACTGCCCATTTAGGGGAGCAATATCTGTAAGTTATCAGTATTTCTAAAATGCTCTACAAAATTCCAGAGTGTTTTCAAGTTCTGTTTGAGAAACTGGCGAGTCATTTACAGAACATTTACCTAGCCCTACTTACAAGAGACTCCACCAGCATTAATATCCAAGAAGGTGCAGATATATGCCTCAATTAGTTCACATCCTCTAGTTAAGGTCTTCTCCTAAAACAAGTACTCTCTTCTAGACCTCTATGGCTTACTTCACTGGAATGTTGAAAATCTTCACAGCCCAGCCTTGACAAAGACATCATACTCCAGACACCGAGTTTAGGTGACATTTGCCTGAACAGGAGATATTTACCTTGCCCTTGTTCTCTACAGAGCAGTGAATTTCACCTTTTGTTATATCGCAGCAGTGTATATTCTTTAAGTTAGAAATGTGCTAGGATTCCAGACATGAAGCAACACTTTAGCTTTGGTTCACCTTTTGAGTATTGCAATATCCTTTCAACCAGAACAGGGTACTTGGTGATTCGCTGGGTGACAAGCAAAATGCACTCAGGGATTCCTCGGCGTCGTGCCAACAGGTTACTATTTCTCAGCTGCAGATACAAATACATACCTTAAGTAGTAAAAGCATATTAAACCACCAATTGACCAATAAGAAATATGATCTAAATGCATTAGAATAAACTAAAGCAAAATGCTTGGTTATCTGAACCTTCCCCAAGGAACAGTTGCTGCCCTGAGGTATGAGGTGTACCATAACAGGAACACGTGTGTAATGCACACTGGATGCCAAAGCTTTGTAAAATTTGAAAGAAAAACGTAATTTATCGGCTCACTGGTTAAGGAGGGAAAACTTTTTTCATTTTTATTGCCCATTAAAAGTGAGTTACCGAATATTATTTCAATCCTAAATCTAAGTAAAGGCTCATGTCTTTTTCCTGAGCATTTTGTCAATAGCGATCCATTTCCACATAAACTTACTTTAATAAAATTCTGGAACTTCTTGTTTTGCTGCAACTCTTTGAAGAGATTAACGGCTTCTTTTTGATGGCTGCAAAATTCTCCATATATTTTCTTCATTTTAGCTGCATTTTCCTCCGAAAACTGAAGAAATTAGTAAGTGAATTATGCTCATTAGTGCACCTAACAGGAAAGTGTATACCTTCAATTCATGTATTTTGTACAAATACAGAACTTTTATGGTACTTGTTTCTCAAGTTCTCTGAATTTCACTAAAAGGGCCTGCCACTAAAGAATAAACTGGCTTTAAGAGCAAGAGGAAGAACATAGGCTGGGTAGAGCACAAGCAACTTCCCCTACAGTCTTGCCAGTAACAGCTAGAACAATTATTGTAACAGCGCTTCTTTCACCTCTTTGCAACCACAATCCCTTTAGGCTTATTTGCATTTGCCTGGTCTCCTCACAATGTCTAGACAAGACAATGGTTCAGATACTTTATTTCAGTGGAGTGAAAACTGACTGACTGAGGTGAAAAAACACACTCTCCTGACTGCAAGGAATGTGTGAAGCGCTAGAAATGTGACCAGCAAGTCAGCTGTTCTACAGCCACCTATACAGGTCTATAGACATGCTGTGACCACCCTTTCTTTAGTGAGCAGCAACTCAAGATGCACTGTGCCAGATCACTACAAGAAATGAAAGAGCAGTTTCTTCTCCAGTCAATTCTTCACATTTTTGCTCAGCTGTTAGAAAAGTGATTCCACTGCTTTAATTTTTGGAGTCCATGATAGGACTGCAGCAGCCTTCTACTGTGAACAGGACCGAGTTCATCTCTTTCCTTGTCACTTGTACCACATAATTAGAAGTTCATCCCAAGTTCATCACACTTACCTCTTATTAATGGCCTTCTCTCACTGCTGTTTCAATAGCCTGTAACCATCTGGAGGGAACAGCCTTTGAATTTTATGAGGTAACCATAACCCTCTTCTTGCCCACAAAAGTTTTAAAGTAAATAAATTGTTCAATTTGGGAAACTGAAGTACATAAAGGCTTAATAGAGCTGATGCTCCTACCTGCTGCACAAGGATGTCTCCAACTCTGCTGATGACAAAATTACGTTCACTCCCTGCCTCACATGATTCCTGCCGTCTCTCCTTCATTCTGCAAAAGAATTGCCTATGCATCTCCAGTAGCTCATCTAAGCAGGGGAATATTCTGTTTACTGTGCTGTGATCCATCTGTAGTTCTTTCTTCATCCCTTTCCTGAATATTTCAGACATAATGAACAGGGTATGGATGTGATGCACTTCAGTTTGCATCAGCTCTGCAGTGTAAGAGAAAACAGCATAGTATTGTAACCACCCGAACATTTTGCACACCTAAGACAGACTTTATCAACATTCAAATACACAGTTGTTTTTTTTCCTTGTAATTTTTTCAAATCTAATAGGTTATGTAAGTAGGAAGACTTAGTTTATCTGGCTTTGGCATAGTTTTCTCAACTGCACCCCACTGAAAAAGCTGGGGTTACAACTGCTTGAGCTGGGGATCAGATGAGATCATTTCCAACCTCAACTGTTCTGTGAACAGGGTAGACATGTCAGTAGTAGTCAGTACTCTCAACTTCCTTAGCTCTAGGACACATTGGAATTTGTGACCAAAATGTTCTTTGAACCTTCTGGTTATTCCATGTTGAAGCATTCATTCTTCTGAGCATTAAACGTGGAGGTTCCCTCTCTAGTTTCTAAGCCAAATTGCTTTTAAACCTACATGAAGCTTTGAAATACTGACCAAAAATGACATCCTGCCTCTTGATAACATCCTTTTCTTGTTTTCTACAGAACATTGGTTCCACAACAAGACTCCAGGACTCTGCCTCAAACTCTTGTGCATCTGTGTGGAGATCAGTCCACTGAGACAAATCCACATCATCTGTGACAAAACATATAATCTCATTAACACACAGATGTACTCATACAGTTAAGGGCAACACATCACAGGGATGAACTTTAGACAAGGCTTCTGCAAACATCAGCAGCAGCTTTACAACAGAGGAGCTTGCCAGATGTCAGTATCACTAGCGAAACGTTGAAACGCAAATGTGATGGGGGGAGTAGGAGATAAAAAAAACCACTGTTCTTTTACCATATTAAATCCTTTTTATACTTCTTCTCTTAAAGAAACTTTTTTAAATTAAGAATAAAATCCAAAGTTTTTGGAAGTAGATGTCCAGTGAGAGATAGATATCTCTCAACTATCACACTATCCTTTGTGACTGAATTCCCTTTGGCTCTGAAATACAGTCTCACACCTAGCTACAGAAAAAGCCTGTATCTACTCACTTCACAAGGATATTCAGCCATTTTAGGAGGGCAGTTTACCATTTGGAGGTAAGGTTTTGGGGACACTGTGGAAATACAAGTGAGGTAGGTTTATGTTTTGCATTGTATACTGTCAATGGAGATGAATGGATAAGTGCAGGAATATATTGGTCTTCTGGTTCTGCAAGGATGTCAAATACATTTATCCCTGTTATTTTAAAATGTTAACACCACATAAAAATATTCTAAAAGTTATCAAAGATTTAGTAACAAGGAAGAAAGAAAAATTTGTATTTTAAGACTAACATGTCTGATTGTAACATTCTAATGAGGGACACAATTGTAATTGTAAAAAATAGGTATTCTTTCAGCAGATGAAGTTACTTCCTACATCTAACAGTTGTTCTATTCTGCACTTTCTAATACACGTTATAAAATGCAACATCTGTGCAATACTTCTTACCTTCCATCATAAAAGGATCCGTTGAAGAAACAGTCCCTAATGCTTGTAACATCTCTTCAGACCGTGACTTGGACCTCCAGGTGCTAGTCTCAGAGACTTGTTCAGAAAATGGCATAGATTTTCTACAGCAGGGGAAAAAAAATCCCATGTTTATTTAATAGTATCAATTTTCCTAGAAATTTGATGTATTTAGCATAGGGGGGGCTACTTAGCACAGGGAACTATTTGGCATAGTCCCCTAGCATCTGCACTTTACCTTTCAAAACTGGCACTGGGAACACTTTTGGACAAGAACTGGGACTGTTGTGAAGCTTCCCTCCTTTCAGCAGACAGACTGATAGGCACAGAGGAAGAAGAACGTGCTGGGAAGAGCACCATTTGTGAAGTATCTCCAAGCAAGGAATCTGTGAGGCATTTTGATAAACAACATAGAGTATGTCATCTATAGCACATTTATACTGAGAAACACTACCTGGTGTTCATATTGACCCATACTGGGTATAAAGAATGTCAGCTTGCCATGGTACAAGAACACAGAATAGTCTCCCACAGAACAGCTCCAGCATGGATATTATTGAAAACAATCTCAAATCACATATGCTCTAACACTGCAACCTGAATACAGGAGACCCAAATATTTGTGCATCCAGTGAACAACATACTCAAAAGCACAAGACAGAACTAACTACTTTTGATTTTCATTCTCACCGAAAACAAAACATAGTAAAACTCCCACTCGTTTTAGTGGAAGATGAGTTAATTCAACAGTAATTTCTTTTAAAACTCCTACTGGTATTAGGGACACACACACTTTCTTACAGATACTGAAATGAAAACAGATACAAAAATGATGCAGGAAAGCTCATGTTGTTGGTCACAAGGTTTTTAGCAAAGCTTAACTTAGAAGTGCTAGGTTTACACCACCTAACTTACTTGTTACACCAGCGGAGGTTTTGCTTTTATTATGGTATCTCTCTTGGGATTTCTGAAAAAGAGAACTTTGTGATACCCCAATGAAATCACAGCTGATAACACACTGAGTAGTCAAGTCAGTAACTCACCTCCATGTATCATCACACAAAAAGGCTTCAGAAAAGTGGCCCTAAATTACGATCCTAATTTCTACTAATAAGTAATAAATGCAGGTTTACTAGTTAATGGTAGATAACAATACAAAACAATAATGGTAGATAACAATACAACAGCCAAAGAAGAATTATAATATTTGTACTATAATAGAAAACTGAATCTGTTTATTTGAAACAGAGAAGCTTGCCACTGAGTTACAGCACCCTGTTTTCCCTATATAAATATCGCCGACGAATGCTGCAAGTAAAGGAGTTGCCATTCAAGGCTTTATACTCAAATAAGCTTGAAGCATAGGCAGGGCACTACCTGAGGAATCCTGCTTATCAGCAGCAGAATCAATCCCCCTTTCAAACAGGACTTTTGCAAAACCCGTAGCAAAAGCCTGCTGTGCTTAGGCATGTTATTTCATTAGTGAATGTTTTCTGCACCTCATTCTTGTTGAAGTAAGTCATGAGTGGTGCGGGTTCTTGTCTCCTCTTGACAAATAATCTATCCGCTGCCACTTCAGCTGTCTTAATGCCCTAAAGTTGGCCAGAAATTTGTGCAAAACTATGATATGACAGCTATAACCAAAATAACAAAAACTCACCTGATTTATTTTAGGCTTGTTTAAGGCTTGTTTATGTTGAAGAGTCTGTATGGAAACATGTTCTCCTTGCAAGCCATCACCCATGCAAAACCCAGCTACACAAGGGTATTGAGGAGCCTTTCTTTTTAACCCTTTTGCATCCCTCCTGGCACACCATAATTTGAGCTTGAACTCTTCAAAAATAGAAATATCACTTTAAATGCTTTTTTGACCCTATTCCAAAAAGCGTTGTTCATGCACAGTGCTTGCTTTGTTTGCTCACATTAGATATTTTGACACCCTTCCTTACAGACTTTTGCATACACACACTGGGTCTGAGCAGACTGTGTGTATTTTCTGGTTTTTCTTACTGATGTTTTCAGACCCCTTGGAAAGCAGATGTGCTCTAGTAAGAACAGTGTGGTGTAGGAGGTTACCTTGGTGCACATGGGAGCACATTCCTTACAGCTCTTATGCACAATCACGTTGCAATCTGAAAGAGAAGGCATATTTCAAAACCTGGCACAAGGTCTCCAGCCTGCAGAAAACACTACTCTGAGGCTTCACCTTTTTCCCTCCTTCAGGTCCAGTTATTAAAGTAGCCCTAAGAATGCTTTCATGTTACAGCCCCTTGCTAGGAAGAAGATTTTGCCTAATGTGCTGGGAGATGGTGGTGGTCCCTTCTGAATCCATCAACGGCTGTCCTTTCTCCCTTTCCATTGCCAACCTCAGATCATTACATAAAGGAGGTGCATCCAATTACATAAAGGAGGTGCATCCAAATCTAAGTAAGGTTTCTTTCTGAAACAAAACAGTGAATTATAATCTCAAGGCAGGATTCAGAGCATTGTAAGTTCACATGCAAAAGCCAACAACTACTTACAAGAGCACTGCAGTGACTCTCTTCCTAAAAGCGCCTTTTCACAGGCCATACATGGCATAACTCCTGAGAAGGTTCCATTTGTAAAATTGTGCTTGTTCAGTTTCTCTTTATCTTTGGTATCTTTATTTTTTGTCTTCATCCCCAAGAGCAAAGGCAGGGAAAAAAACAAACAATGGATATTAGAAAAGAAGCAATTCAATCATTCTAAAACATTTATTCCCTGTCCTAGAAGTCTTGCAACAGTACACTGTATTATTAGATCCAACACTGTTGAAGTCATAAAATGATACAGGCATTGGTTTCACTGGCAGCTAAGCCAGTCAGCATTATCATGGAAGACTGGCAGAAATACATTTATAAAGCTGCAAAAAGGGAAGGGTCAGATGGTAAAATTTAAGAAGTGTTACTGACTCCCTGCACACACACACAGATACCAATGCTACATCTCCCTGAGACATACATGCAAACTTGTGCCTCTACAGTTAAAGCTGCAGTTATGCACATTTAGACAACTTGCCTTTAGGTCTTCGAAGACATTAGAAATAACCTGGTTTTAATAGGGCCTTAACGAATTTAATAAATTCTGCCTATTTTTACAGTACTTCTATTGATGTGAGTACCCAATCTCTGAGCAGCCCTGGTAGTTATCCTTTAGGAGACCACACAGACAGAGGCTAATGTATGGCTGCTAGACCAGACATACATATTCACAGCCAGTTCTGACACCCTTGAAGATACTGCCTCAGCCAACCACCTTAGAATTCATGTACCTTAGGAAATCCTGGGGCATGGGAGGGTGTAATAGAAAGACTGCAAAATTGCCAAAAGGCCAGCTCAAAAGATCCGTAGGCCAGATCCATCTCTCAAGCTGCTGATCAATGCCGTTAATCTAAATTTCAGATGTCTCAAAATTAAACCACTAATGTTCTAATCTACCATTGGTAGTAAGTTTGTTTCTACTGTGAAGACCTAAAGTCTGCAATTATTTAACTCTAAGTAGTGCTTACTCATGTAGAAAGTCCCATTAACTTCAAATAAGGCAAATTCAACTGATTACATGCCAATGTAGAAGTCACAGACTCAGTTATTGGTTGAGAGCAATTGCAAGCACAGGCCCATACCTCTTAATTTAACAAAGAGAATTATTTTTGAAAGAAATTAATGCATTTAGACTTTGGCTAAATGGCCAGATGAGATTATTAATAACATCAAAATAATGGCAAGGGAAATACTTCATGATGTTCAGCAAGGTTATTGTTTAAAAGGAAAGCTTTTTTTAATATGAAAGCCATTTCAGGGTATCCTGCGTATGTTTTTAAATTAAAAAAAAAAAAAAAAAGTTTCTTCCTATTATTTTTATGTGGTTTTGTAATAAACAACAACTTTACATAAAAAATTATATTCTCATACATAATTAATTTAATTACAGTGACATAATTATATATAATAACATAGACTTAAATCCTAAATTACCTTGCACTTATTCCGCGTGCTGGTCATTCTGTTCATCAGAAAGCTGAAAGTTCGACTCACTTTACATTTTTCAGACTCATTTTTTGAGGGTACAATATATTTACTCCATTCCTCCTCCTGAATCCTATAATAAAGACCAATTAAAAAAAACTCAAACTCATTCCAGCAGGAACAGTCCCTTAAAACAAAGCAGAATCTGGATGGTGATTATTTCACCTAACATTTAAAATTAATTGTTATTTTGAGGATTTAGCTGATGTTATTAAAACCCCTCTGCAATCCCTCTTTAAATAAAGGGGTAGCACTAGAATCAGAGAGTCAACTTGGTTGGAAAAGACAGTTCAGATCAAGTCCAATCATTATCCCAGGACTGCCAAGCCCAGGATTAAACCATGTCACTAAGGGCCTCTTCTACACAATTTTTGAACACTTCCAGGGACTGTGATTACACCACTTCCCTGGGCAGCCTGTTCCAATGCCTGATCACCCTTCAGTGAAGAAATTTTTCCCAACATCCAGTCTAATCTTCCCCTGCTGCAGCTTGAGGCTGTTAGCTCTTGTCCTATCGTGTAATTCACAACTGGCACCAAATCCCCCTTGCTTCCATTAAGGTATTCTGGACCACAGTGGTCCAAAGGCAGGCAGGAGCACATGCCGGCTGCGCAGGTTCCTCTGTGGTGTGCCGCAGGTGCCCACCGCGGGCTGTGCAGCACAGCGAGGACAGCAAGGAGAGCGCCGAGTTCAAGCATGGGCTCCCAGATCCGGAGGGCAGGGAGTGCGCCCCTAAACAGCTGCTAAAACCCCGCCGCGAGAGGTGCCTTGGCCTCTTCCCTTCTCCGCTCCCTAGATGGCATTCTTGCACCTGCTCCCGGCGCCCTCACCGCGGTTTGGTGCGGCAGGCACCCTTACCTTTTGTCCCGGCAGTGCTCCGGCAGGCTGTATGCTCGCTCTGCAAGACATGAACAAGTACAGGGCACTCAGGCTTCGAGGTCGTCACGTTCATCTGAAACGTGCGACCTCCACCAGGCCATAAGCTTGTTATTAAAGGCTTGCAATGTTATTGAAAATTAGGAAAACAAAAACATATATACATTAGAAGCAGCTTTTCCTAGGCTAAGACCACCGCCTAGTAAGCCTTGTTTAGTTGGCAAAATCTGCCAGAACTGAGATGGATATCAGTGAAAGCCAGTTGCTGCAGAAATGCCTGGTTTTAAGAATAACAAAAAGTATTTCTTTTGTTTTTTCTTAATAACCCAGACTTGAATGATTCACACTTCATTTTGCTTTTCACATAATTTGTTGTAAAATACCTTAATGGCATTCTTTTAACATTTGCAATTACCTGTCTTATGCAGCTTTATCTGCAGTATTAAAAAAAAATAAATAAATCCCTTTACATGAAGAGGATTATTACTAGGCTGTGTAATGCACAAGATATGTAGTGTTGTAAGTTTACATCCTACAAACAGTAGAGAGGACTCAAGCAGATACTTTCCAACAAACTGTCTAAAAAGCAAAATTAAAGAAAAGCCATTCAGTGGGGTTGTTCTGGAAGAAATAATAAAATACAAACCACTTCACCATTTCCACATCAGAAGTCATTCCGTCTTCCAGACATATTTTGCAAAGCTATTACAGGTATGGTTCAGAAGATACCAAAGAAGCAGCAAGACTAAAAGGGCAGTTCAGTTAGTTGTCAAACACAATAGGTGCCTCAGGATGTTTTTGGAAGAAATGAAGGCCATGTATGCATGGGAGACGCAAACAGCCTCATGCAAAATAGTGCTGTGGGGTTGGCATTGTACTTACTACAAGGGTGGAGCAGAGACACTGACTTAGAGAGTGAAAGAGCCTGAAGGAGGGATCGACCACTGTTCATGAGCACACCATCTACAGAGCAGGGACAAATCCTTTACTGTTACAGCCTAGTAATACCATCTTAAATAAAAGCAGATAGTTGTTTTAAATCTGAGCATACTGAAACGCTTTCATCAGCAATGGAGAGTGATTTCCCACTTTTTTTCTCATACTTCATGTAAGAAAGACCTTTCTATTGCCATCCTGCGTTCATCTGCTTTGACTTACATTTCAACTTACAAGGTCAGTAGCACCTCCCTTCTGAATAGGTAAGCCCTGAGCAAGATGTCTTAAATGCTGGCAGCTGGGCAGAGAGAAACAGGCAGGTTTTTGGCGTGCAAACACCTGCACATACCCAGACACAAGCACGCTACAGCGCATAGAGATCAGGATGAACTACCTGACCCAGCTTTTTGAACTGAACTCCTGGGTTAGCCCCATGCCCAGATGCAACTGCTCAAAGCAAGCACAGCTGTGCCTGCCTCACACAGTAGTCACCAGAGCCAGCTGCCAAAAACTGTTCAATGCTCTTGTTGCAGATGAAAAGGGACGAGACAGGAGGTGCTGGTGGCAGCGATGCACCAACAGGAACCTCAGCAAACCACCACCCTCCCTCCCAGCAGTATACCGCACCTGCAGGGCAGGCTGCAGAACAGACTGCTTCCAAAGCATAGGCAGGAAAGGGTTTCCACCTTCTCCACAAGACAGGTAAAGGTCCAGCACTGACTGACCCAGGAGGAAGGGGAGAGAGAATGAAGAGGACATAGGCCTGAGCCCAGATTGGATCAGAACAGGTAATGGTGCCTGGATGAATGTGACCAACAGTTCCTTAGCTGCAAGGTCAAAGGAATTCTGGTTTAACGTTAAGCACATAAACTGGGCTTTGCTGGTCTGCCCATCCTGTACTTCTGTGGCATACTTTCCTCTTTTTCTTCTGCCTTGTTTTGCCAGACTTCTCACCATATCTGTTACATACAAATGGTTACAAACACATTAAGTGATGTGGGAAAATACAATATACATGCCCCTCCTTACAAGGGAACATGGAATCTTACAGTTAATTTGAGCAATCACAAACCTGCTTTTCACAGTTTCTTAAGGAAAAAAGATGTCTGCAGACAATGTATGCCTGCCCACCAGCTTTCTCCATCTCACCTTCCCAACAGCTTTTGAATTTGTTGTCTGGTTTCAAAGGCAACGTAAAATTTCCACAATTTTTGTGTGTTTTCATATTTGGTGTCATAGTAGCACAGAATGGTTTGGGTTGGAAGGGACCTTCAAATATCACCTAGTCCAAACCCCCATGCCACAGGCAGGGGCATCTTTCACAACATCAGGCTGCTTGAAGCCAAATCCTACCTGGCTTTTAATACTTAAAATGATGGGGCACCCACAACTTCTCTGTGTGTTGATTGCATCTGGTTCATTGTAACTGATACATTCTGCCTCTTGCTCAGGACTAGTGGAAAGCTGAAGGTACACTGGAGGGAGAGACCAGTTGGAAGTATGACAATGACAGAGGCCAACCCTCTTGAAATGCAGGGGGGGTCTTTAAGTGATGTGATCTATATGAAAAGCTAACAGATATATGTATCTCATGCTTTGTATGGCTCTCGAACATAACCCATGCCATCACTGAGAATAGTGTGTTGTCTTCTAAATATAAAATTATTGTCCAAAATCAAAACATGTTAGAAACAGTTTGTAAAAAATTACAAGCTTCTTGCAGAAACATCTGTGACTGTACTTAATCGAGAGGGTGGGTTTTATTCCTATGGAGATTATAATAGCCCATCCATATTTCAGATGCTCCCCAGGATCTGCAGGAAGTTGGGCCATCCACCCTCTTTGACACCTCTTCTGGGCCATCCAGAGCTTCCTCATGTCTTTGCTGGGCACCCAGCAGGAGGCTGGGGTAAGGATCTTCCAAAAAGATTACTGCCCTTGCCTGCATTACTTTTTCTGACTAATGGTCTCCCAGTTTGTGCCTTCCTGAGGATCAACTGCTGCATCAGGGGAGAGCATGATGGGGCAGTAGATGGGAGAAGAGCAAGGGACAGCAGCAGAGGAACTAAAAGACAATCGGACTCTGCTTTCCTGGATATTGGCAAGGTCCATGTACAGGACAGGCCTGAGTAAAGCCATCAGTACTGCACCTGAAGCAGGAAGGCAAGGGCTGAGGCTGTGCAGGTGCAAAGCCAGAGCACTGACCTTCATTTGAATCCTCAACTGCAAAGTCTCGAGGAAGGTGAGGTCTTCCTAATACACCCTTGGGAGAGGAGCAGGAATAGGAGCGTGATCGAATCCCAGATACTGCGCAATCCTACAAGAAATTGCAGCAAATTAAAAATTCTATAGGTTTGAAATGCATCAGTAACATAAATAAAAGAAGGCAGTGACAGAATTTCTGAAAGAAAGGTGACTGACCACACACATGTTTTCTTGGTTTCTTTAAAGGTTTAAGTACAATTTTTGATGACTTGAAGTCTGTCATACTTCCACCACGATAAATCTTTTTATATTATAGGAGATAATCTGTGGGTGCAAATTAGACTAAAAGGCTAAGAGAAAGCTCACATTCTTCTCCAGGCTGGTGGCAGGCACTATCCAAACAGCATTGTGGCCATTATGTCCAACGACCAAGCTATCTTCTTTTACCAAAGGAGCCATTGATCTTATTACTTTAATACCTCACAATTATTTCCTGAAGACTAATACCCTGCATTGGTAATTATCGATGCCTGAGTTTCCAAAGAAAGGAGTTAGTCTCCTTCTCCTTTCTTATTTCTCTTCTTTTATTGTGTGTGATTTTCCAATCCCCAAATATGTCAACAATAAGGCTTGAAAGAAACATACCTGATTTTTGATACATCACTTACATTTCAACAGAGCCTACTACTAAACTGCTTACCTCACTGTTTTTAAAAGTAGCCCTAGCAGAATTCAGTGTTTGTACTGGACTTTTTTTCTCCTTTCATGTAATCATTTGCTGAAAGTCAGATAAAGCTCAACAGTGGAAAAAGTCTGCCTAATAAAAACATAAAGAAACCCTACAAACAAAAACACATTGTGTCTGAAGATCTCAGAAAAGGCACCACTATCTAATGAAAATTAATGTAGCCAGGAAACTTTAGAAAACCACAATGAAGAGGAAAGATTTGCACTCATCAATGCACAAACCCCCCTGAATTTCCCTGACTTTAGCAACTGTTTTGAAACAGGCAGCAGGCTGGTTTTATACTTTACAAAGCTGTTACCCTTCCACATAACTACAGCTGGTTAAACATTTGCTCGCTAAATAGGTTTTGGTTAGAAAATGCTGAATCACTGAACTTGAGATATTTCCTCTGAAATGCTTCTGACAAATAAACCATGCTTTTTTCAAAACTGAAGCAAACCTTTGATGGACCTTTCCCATGGCTGCTGCCAAGCCTCGCCACAACAAATGGGGAGCTCCAGCTCCACAGCCCCATATGTGCTGCTCTCCAGAGGGACTAGAATTGCTAAGCGGGAACTCATTTTTCCCCTTCAGATTCCTATGTTTCTCAGAGGTTTTCAGTGAATTACTTAAAAGGAAAACAATGCAAAGCAAGATAGTATCAAATACCTCAGGCTGCAGTCTGGTGGATAAATCTAATCCATCTTTGCTACTAGCCATGGCTTCTGAAGAGCTGAGAGGAGGGTAGCAAACATGGGATCGGTTCAAAACATCTCCACTTCCGCCATCTACTTCAAGGTCATCAAGACTTGAACTGAAGCAGACAATGAAGTCTTTATTTCCCAAGAATTCAAGTAATAATACATCTCAACCTTAATGCAACAATCAAAATACTGCTGTATACTCTGTTCAGTGACAAATCAAAACACCAAGATTATGTCAGGTTAAGTCACACTCTGAAGCCCTGCTCAGGTTTGAAGTCACTTGGTCAAGTTTCTCAGTCAGTCTGTACAGGACTCACCTGATGCAACCTTCTGGATCTGCACTACATACATTTGCATCACTTGCTACCACGCGAACTCCCACCACAGTCAGACACATGTGAAGGATGATTTTCAGGCATATGTTTAGCATCTCCCTTAGAATTAGATATTTTATTCCACACATGTACCCTCCTGTCTATATCAAAGATAAGGAGAACTGAGAAAACAAACTCAGATTTCAGTATTAAGACGTGGGTATTATGAATATTTTGTGCAATAATATATATTTTGTTCAATAATTACATGAATATGTGTGTATTTGAAAGATATGATACAGCTATACAAAGATACATCTTTTCTACATCCGTGACTTGATGAAGGAGGGTCTGAGACAGTTTGTCATGGGTTCAGCAGCAGCAATCCTTTTTCTCCTTCTTGGTAGCTGGTGCAGCACTGTGGTTTTGATTTTGGGCTCGGGAACAGCACTGACAACACCAGTGTTTTCAGTTACTGCTTGGTAATGTTTTGGTCTGACCAAGGACTTTCTGAGCCTCATGCTCTGCCAGGGAGGAGGGGAAGCCGGGAGGAAGCAGAGACAGGACACCTGACCCAAACTCACCAAAGAGGTTATTCCATACCACAGCACATCATGTCCAGGATGTAAAAACAGAGAGCAGAGACTCGGGGGGGTTCACTGGTGGGGGGTGCACTGGCTGGGTCAGGCTTGGTGAGCAGTTGTATTCTCTTTCTTTGTACTTCTCTGTCACTATTATTATTGGTGGTAGCAGTAGTGGTTCTTGTTATACCTTAGTTACTGAACTGTTCTTATCTCAACCTGTGGAAGTTGCATTCTTTTGATTCTCCTCCCCATTCCCCAGGGACTGGGGAAAGAAAGAGAGGGGAGTGAGCGAGAAAACTTTGTGGGTGAGGGGCTTAAACCATGACACAGTTCCTAAGATTCACTTCAAAAGCTGTAAATTTAAAAACATACAGAACTGTAAACAGACTGAACAATCTCTGGATAAATCAGTACTTCAAACACCTAGACACTATTTGATTAGCAAGGCTCCCAAGCAGGAGGATAGGTCCCATTAGCTGCAAGAGCAAGTTCACGGTCTCCATCAGAGTGACTGGAAGGAACGGTTGACTGCTCGCAACAACATTCCAGCCTTACAACATAAAATATTGAATTATGTGTGGTATTTCTAAATAGCCAAAGGTCCTTCCAGGAATAATAGCACAACAATTCCTTCACACACCACTACAGTTCACTTTGTTGAAGGGCAAATACACTGAAACTGCCCAAAACTACATCCTCATTCTACTTCTGGAGACCATCTTTCACAATGTTTCCTTGTAACAGCCCATGTGACATCTCAAAAACGAGTTATCTAACTGCACTGTTACTGTCACATTTTAAAATCGGAAAAGTAATACGTGTCTATGTCAGCAGTCAAGCATACATGTCTTACTAGGGGTAACTTACCCAGGGAACTTTTCTGACATGAAAAGCTGGGCTAAAGACCTGCTAAGTAACTTGCCACATAGCAAAAAATAAAAGCTAGCAAAAATAAAAGGCCTGGAAAAGAATAACTCATAGTCTGATATTTGTTGTGTTACCTGTGTTAAAAGATTCCATCTAGAGGGACTTCATAGTTGCATAAGAAACTCAAAGTTAAGGTAGAGAAAATGTTATTCCCCACTTTAATTGATAACAGGCACATACTTCTGCTTCCTTACTATTTTTACACAGATCGGATGCCCTACCTCCGACTGGTCCAAATGCTTTTGAAAGGTGAGAGACAGATTCAAATTTCCTCTTCTACAGGAGGAACTGATTTCACATCCCTTCTTTCCAGAGAAACAGTAAAGCCTTTTTATCATGGAAATTTACTAATTGGTAACAAAAACATTTTTAGTTTCATCTTCAAAGCTCTCTGCATTCCTGAATACAACCAGTTCCAACCATAACTCAAATCCATTTGGAGTAGGATCCTCGGACAACTGTCTCTCCTGGCAGCAAAACTCATATACCAGCAGAAGAGCAGAAAACAGCCTGAACATATCAGAACCACAGAGTTGTACTCTGTGCTATATCTTTTGAGGTAAAAAATGTGTGTACTCAGGAACAAGTTCGTTCAGGCCAGTGCAAAGAACAGAAAGATTCCCAGAGAGTTCAACAGATTTTGGTCCATATTCTTAACAGACAATAAAACTGAGGGAAACATGGGTGAAATTTTTGTTAAAAATGTCTTCATAACTATTTTACGAAAACAGATCATTAGAACATTTTAAATATCAGTGATTAAAACCAGTGATTTTATCTCAGTAACAATATCGCTACATATGCTGCTACTACATATTCTACATCACTATATAGTATGCATATTTTGAAGTAAAAGGTTACAAAAATCCTTATTCTGGCTATAATATATAATATACTATATAATAATATTATTATATATAATATATATTATACTATATATAGTATATATATATATAGTATATAATTATATATAATATATATTATACTATAATCAAGTCAATTCCATACCTTTTTTTTTTCATGTCAGCATACAGTTGGTCCCTATCCTTAAGAAATCCATGAGTCTTCAATGAAAGGTATGAGTCTGCTCCATACAGATCAGTATGTCTTACACCTGTATTTTCTACAATTTTCACTGGCCTTTGGTTTTCTTCATTTGGAACATACATATATTGGTCATTCTTCTCAAGAGAAGGAGATGAAGAGCTCTTAGCCTTCATGATTTTGTTGGTGGGATTAAGACATGTTTCACTTTTCACATAGTTAGTCTTTAAATCTCCAGCCTGCAGAGAAAAAAATCAATGTTGGTAAGAGCCAGTAACAAGATCTATTGTCAAGGAACAAGGACCAGATTAGTTTTCCATTTTATTTATGGTTATATGTTTTGCCTTTTATTTTCACCTATTATTTTTTAGAGCACATGAGTTGAAGGCAAGTTATATAGTAAGAAATTCTAGACCTTGCATTGATTTTTCCATAATTAGAGTAGCAATGAATTTGTACTTGCAACTCTACTGGATTTCTTGCTCATATTTATGCCTTCTGTTAAATATATTAATTCATGTATTTATAGCTTTTATTAAAAAATAGCCTTGAGTCAAGCAAAAACTATTCATAATACATTAGTCTGGGAGCCATATGGAAGAGAGCTCAAACATTATGCAATTTAATTTGGAAAAATCAGCTTACATATCATGCACTTCTGATTTTCCAGCACCTATTTCCTAAGCTTCTTCTGATATTAGCCAGCATCAGCAGACTCATCCCTTTTGTGAATGTACCTAGAATTCAGACAATCTGAGTGCATGTAAGCAAGTTACATTGTGTTAATGTTTCTTAGAATCAAACACCACTCAGCTCACAAACACACAGAAAAAGACAGTAAGAGCTGCCTTAGAGTTCTTCCTACAGACTAGGAAGAATAATTCCTAATTATTCACCAACTAAATCTCTTAAAAGGGATCTCATAAATGGGTTATAAAATACAGCTGAGAAGAGTTAGGTATTACTGTTCTATTTTAAAACTTTGCTAACTGGCCATACACCACTGCCGACATCCAGAAGATCCCACTATCACACGAAAAAAAAGTTACTTTAACAGAAGATGATGAAAAAATTGCCAAAAGATCAAACATAAGCTTACTTGGTCTACTACCATGCAGTTTGCATATACTTCATCACTTCCACTCATCATGGCAGAAAGTCTGGTTGCAGCAAAGAAAGTAGGTGGAGCCTTGAGTTTTCGGAGAACATCAAGGGTAGACTGTCTCTGATCTGAAAAAAGAAATTACAGAAAATATGTCACTAAATTTCAAACCAACTTCTTCTCATGTATATATACACTGTTACAAAAATGGCAAGGTTAAAAATTAAGCAACAAATCTAACGATTAGAATTTCAGTAGTATTTGTGTGGCCACTCAAAAATCTGCCCATTTTGTAATTGCTTAATACTTGCTGTATCTTCCAAGAAGCCTGTAGTTCCAACCCAAATTGTTAGGGTTGGAAGGAACCACTGCAGATCATCTAGTCCAACCCCCAAATCATTCATATAACTTAAAAATAAGTGTTCTTGTATCTTGGTTAACAAAACCTTCTATTTTCCATCTAAGCTAGAACTTCATGGAGATGTGTGGTTGCAGAAGTACATAGAACAAGATTTATGGGCTGGATTGAAATATGCATGATTCTGGCCTATACATTAAATACCTAACATCTGATACATTATAAGAACAGAACACTCTTCAATTGCTGTCAAGTAATGACTCTCCTAAAGCATTCTACCTACTGGAAGCCACATTGTCGTGGTTTAAGTCTCTAACACACACACACACACACCCCCACGCAGTTTTCTCACTCACTCACGTTCCCTCTCTTTCTTCCCCCAGTCCTGGAGGAATGGGGAGGAGAATCAAAAGAATGCAACTCGCACACGTTGAGATAAGAACAGTTTAGTAACTAAGGTATAACACAAATCACTACTGCTACCACCAGTAATAATAATGACAGGAGAAGTACAAAGAAAGAGAATACAACTGCTCACCAAGCCCGACCCAGCCAGTGCACCCCCCAGCAGCAAACCCCCAGTACCAAAAACCTGACCACGCTGTGCACCCCCAGTCCACCACCACACCCTTCTGGGTCTCTGCTCTCCATCTTCACATCCTGGACATGATGTGCTGTGGTATGGAATAACCTCTTTGGGCAGTTTGGGTCAGGTGTCCTGTCTCTGCTTCCTCCCAGCTCACCCTCCTCCCTGTCATAGCATGAGACTCAGAAAGTCCTTGATCAGACCAAAACATTACCAAGCAGTAACTGCAAACACTGGTGTTATCAGCGCTGTTCCAAGGCCCAAAATCAAAAAACACAGTGCTGCACCAGCTACCAAGAAGGAGAAAAAACGACTGCTACTGCTGAACCCATGACAATCCACCCCTTATTCCATACCATTCACGTCATGTTAAGGATCCCACATCTTCAGTATACCATCACATGTATATGTATACATACACACACACACACAGAGGGAGAGAAATCATCCCTCAGTGCATGGACCAATCCCTATAAAGCTGCTGAGTCCATCCAGTCCATGATATCAGGCTCCATCTTTTGTAACTGTCTTTCAGAGCAAGAGAAGCTGTGTGCAGTGTTCACACTCGTGAATAACCTGGGCATTAGTGTCCATTGCTAAGTCCACCCCTCGATCTTAAGTCCACCCCTCGATCATGAGTCCATCTGTATGCTGCATCTCTGCCCTGATGGCCTGAGGTGACATGGGCCCACCAGGCTCAAAATAAGTCACCGTTATGTTGCCAATCTAAGCCCATCTGAGCCACTTCAATTTTAGCCACTTGTCACTGGGGACTCCATACAGCTGCCTTCCATCTCTGATGCTTCCAAAGCACTGGGGAAGCCCATTGGAGTAGGTACTCCCCCATAATGTCCCACACCCCCTGCCACTCATGAGTGTCCAGCCTTGGGGAAAATCTCTTGGTCATCCTGGACTGTAGCCTAGCCCAGACAAGGCCCACCCCTCACTCTGCTTAACTCTTGGGACCAGACGAAACGGTTGCGGGTAAAACACACTCTGTATGCATGCCAACATGGTGATCCCCATCACAATCAGCAGGCAGGTCCCAAGGGCACCCAAAGGCCATTCAAACCCTTCAGAACTCTCCAATGAGGCTGCTGTACTTGTCCCTGGGGCTGGTGTAGCTGCTGTGCTTGCGGCTCTCTCACCACCAGCCGCTCTTTGTCTGAGCCCAGATCTTCCCCCTCTGCCTTGCTGGGAAGTGCTGCGCGGTCTCCTGCATCCTCCTGGGGCTCGGGCTCGCCGAGCTCAGCGGGCGGCTGCTGGGGAACGCTCTCGGTCGCCGCGGGGCTGGGCTCGGCAGCCGCCTGCCCCCCCCTGCTCGGTAGCTGCGGGGCTCGGCTCGGGCTCGGGGCTTCGGCCTCTCCGCCGCCACCCCCCGCTCGGCGGCGGGGCTCACCCCCTCTGCCACCTCCTTCGTGGCGTCCCGGTCCCGGGGGCAGCTCTCCCGGACCGTTTCGGGCCGCCGGCGGCTCCCGGGGCCGCCCCGCCTCGGCTTCCCCTCCTCCCTTCTGGAGCTCTCCTGTATTGCAAGCCATTCCAATAGAGTACAATGTAACAAGAACCTTAACCCAGATGTGAAAAATGTTAGGATAAGAAATACCGGCTGCAAGTAAAGTATCATACGCTGAACCCGTGAGAACCAGAGCAACAACTCTGAGATACAATAAATCAGCATTGCGAAGACTGGCTATTAATCGTCTCATCTCAACCCTCTGTGCCTCACGTTGGGCGCCAGAAAGAACCGTCGTGGTTTAAGTCTCTAACCCCCACACATACACACGCAGTTTTCTCACTCACCCTACCACTCTTTCTTCCCCCAGTCCCAGGGGGATGGGGAGGGGAATCAAAAGAATGCAACTTCCACAGGTTGAGATAAGAACAGTTTAGTAACTAAGGTATGACACAAATCCCTACTGCTACCACCAATCATAATAATGACAGGAGAAGTACAAAGAAAAAGAATACAACTGCTCACCAAGCCCGACCCAGCCAGTGCACCCCCCAGCAGCAAACCCCCCAATACCAAAAACCTGACCATACCGTGCACCCCCAGTGCACCACCACACCCTTCCGGGTCTCTGCTTTCCGTCTTCACATCCTGGACATGATGTGCTGTGGTATGGAATAACCTCTTTGGGCAGTTTGGGTCAGGTGTTCTGTCTCTGCTTCCTCCCGGCTTCCCCTCCTCCCTGTCATAGCATGAGACTCAGAAAGTCCTTGGTCAGACCAAAACATTACCAAGCATTAACTGCAAACACTGGTGTTATCAGTGCTGCTCCCAGGCCCAAAATCAAAAACACAGTGCTGCACCAGCTACCAAGAAGGAGAAAAATGGCTGCTACTGCTGAACCCATGACACACATAAATATTAATCTTAAACCAATAAGGCAGATTATTGTTCTTAAAACAAAAACCAGCAATAAAATTATAAGAGGGATATAAATAAAATACCACCAATAGTGCCTTTACAGGGTGACAGCAATCAGACAAGATCTGACCCATGAACAAGGTGTTTGGGATGAAGACTGCATCTGACCTCTTTCGGTACTGAAATAAGAAGTTATCAGACTCACCAGAAATCATTAACAGAAGTCCAGAGTTTAGTTTTCAATAGTGTGTTCATGACTGCAAATATTATAGAAAGCTGCATTGACTGTCTATTTCACTGCTTTGAGCAGCAGAAAACCGAGTGCTACAGAAACACTGTCAGTCTATCCTGCAGACGCCCCTCTCTTAAAGCTGCTTACAAAAATGAAGAGCATACACCTATCCAGCATTTGAGGTTGTGGTCAAGGCCTCGTATTATCTTCAGATTGTAAAAAGAGCAAAATTTGACAAAGTGGAAACCAATCTTATTCTAGACTGTGCCAAAACAGGGTAAAAAAAAATACAAAAAACAAAACAAAGTTGTAATGTAATTTTCCTTGTGTTAAGATGCTGGAAGTCAAGTATTGCCATTGGAAATGAACTGAGATAGACTAGCATAAGAATGATGTGATAGAGAAAAGTATAACCAGCAAAACATCTGAAATCAAAACTCTCAACAAACTTCATTCCAGCTTGTCTGTCATTGAAAATTATGCAAAACGTCCTTCTTCGTCTGCACCATAAATTTATTTTATGCAAAGATGGAAAGAAGAAGACACCACTAAAGATTTTCTGCAGTCTATATTCATAAAGCAATGTAACTGCTTTTGGAAGACCACAGAATTATATTGCATGGTTTGGGCTAGAAGGGAACTTTAAAGATCAGCTAGTCCAAGCCCCATGCCATGCGTGCCAGGGACTGGATTAGAAGCTACACTTGTCAAGATCTGAGGTATTTGTTTCTCAAAAAAAAAAAAATAATACCAAGACCACTGCCAAAACCTCCATGCTACACTACAGCTTTTATTTCATTTTAAGATGATATCTCATAAAGCCCAAGAACAGGAAGCTCTATACTTAGAGGAAACTGGAAATTCCCATTTAGAAACAGCACATTATGTATTATTTCACTTCTAGTTCTGGCAGGCCTTGAGGTACCTCATACCATTAAAACACCCTTATGCATCTCATTTTGCTTCTCCCTCCTTACGTTTTAACACAGTTTTAGTGACTGCCATCTTCAGAACTACTAATGCTACGAGCCATTGCTTTATGTCTGCCAAGATCCCAAAGCTTTTGTTTATAAACACTACAAAAGCATTATTTTCTAAAGCAGGTTTTGGCAGCTAAAATCATATGGAAATGTGATTTGGCAAAACTGGTGATACCTTCTTGTGGCAAGTAAAGCTTTCCAAGCACTGGTCTTAAACCAACAACCAGGAAGAAAAAACATACCAGGCTCTCTATTGCTTCTTGCATGCTTATTACCTTCCCCAGCACACTCCCTCTTGTATATAAATCCACTGGGTACGACTGACAAGGGAGGTATTCAGCTCTAGTGCTAGGCAGCTAAGGTTCAATACACATCCCTGAAAAAAAGCCCAGGCATTACAGATTCACAATTCCTGGCATAAACAGGAATTTTCAGAGGCATAAACTGATTATAAATATAAATTTTCATAGGCATAAACTGATATATTCAGATTTCCATAGGCATAAACTGCCTATGGAAACAGTTTCTTGACTTCAGCAACATTTCCCACTGCTAGGGTCTCTACAGTCAGTTAATGGACTGCACTATGAATTGTATGTCCTGAGATGGAAACAACAAAATCCCCCTATTACTTAATATTTTTGTTTACATATCAAGTTCTAATACCACATTTTACTTTATTTTAAAATCCTGTAAGACAGCAACAACCTGAGCAACAACTTCTGAAGAAAGCTGGTGCAAATACCACAAGGTATCCCAGAATATGTTATCTGCAATACCTTCCATCGGTAAATCTTAACTGATTACCACTGCTAAATGCCATATGTTTTTCTGGCAATGCTCCAGTCAGTCTGTTATGAAAGCTGAGATGTCTAAATAAATATTCACTGGGGTTTAAATGAAAACACGAAAGGTAGCAGGCTATTTTGGGCTTCATGTTTCAACAGGACCCCACTGTACCTCCTTACTCCCACCCACCTCCACCCCCAGTTTCAACATGTGTGAAACTACTACATCAAACTGAATCTGTAACAACAGAAGTATTTGAAGACTTTGCTGAATGTAGGGAAGAGCGTTATTAATTACACAATGACGGTGCTAGTAACTTATCTCCACTGGACAGCCCTACATGGCTTAAAAAGTGATGAAAGCAGTTGCAAACATCCACATCACACTGCATTCCTACAGCCCCACTAATTGCCCCCAGCCTGCCTTACTGGCTAGAAGTTATCCTGGTCTTACAGGGACCATCAGCAGACCTTCCTTCGGGCTAATATGGCAGCAGGTAAGAGCCACTACCTTGGGTACCAGTGCCTGAAAGATGAGGGGTACCAACAACACGCATTTTCAAACAAGATGTCTTAAAAATGTCCCCTGCCCATTTGAAGTGTTTATTCTTACTGCAGCTACAGAAGTTTAGCACAGCTTATGAAAAGACAGATAAGACTGCCAGGGCAAACTACTTCTGAGAGTGATAGTGTCCCAAACAGTTTTAGCTCTATGAAGAGTCAGTAAGGGACTTCATGATGCTAAGGTAAAAATGACCCAAATATGTACTGAAACCACCCAGGATGCAGAGTTCATCAAGCTGATCCTCCTGCCAGAGCCGAGTGTTCTCTGGCTGTATACTGGCCATGACCACAAAGAATAAAATAAAGGCATGTTTCCTTTAGCAGAGGCTGCAGCTCTCTGCCGTCTGCCTGGTAAACACTCAAGAAAGATGTACGCGTTATTTAGATACAGGTGCACAAAAACCACACTTCTGGGAAGGAGAATCTCCAAACATGGGTAAAATAAAAGACCTTGACCAATGAATAACTAGGCACAAGTTCTCTACATCTTCTGTGATGTTGTCATCAAAGTTACACAGCAAAGGCTGCATATTTTACCAGGCACAAAAAGCCTATAAAAATGCTTTAACAAAAGAAAGCACATGATCATCATAGCAATAATTCAAAACATGTTTTCTGGCATAAGAAAATGTATAGCCTTGAATGACCTGTGTTGGAAAATGGCAAGAACATAACACTGACTGCTTTTCCACAAAATACAAAAACTTAAATTGTTCTATGAGAGCACACAACAAAATAGAACTGAAATACATGGATGTGACCAAGCCAAATGCCAGGAAAGGAATTACAAATTTCCTTTCCCAGATACAATGAATAGTTTTCAGACAGCTCATCTCATTTACCCCCAGCAACCTGTGCAGGGGTTAATGTATAACTGGAAGTAACAGAGCTATGAAGTCAGGAAAAATGCAGACTGCTAAGCGCATGGGGTATGCTATCCTCTAAATCCAGAAGTGGTCACCTGAATTTGGAGAAAGAAGTCCTCACATTCCTGGCAAGAGGCTGACCTAGGTGACCTGAACGCCTAGATGTGGACCATACAACCACTTCCAATGAGGGATCTGCATCCCTGATTCAGGTGTCTTAGTGCTTCATTGAGACAGTGCAACTACTCATGACAGCAAAATATAGCAAGTACATAAGAACAGTATTAAATGGAGGGTAAAGTGAGGTAGGCTTTTATTGTGGTTTAAGCCACTCACGCCGTTCGCTCACTCACTCGTCTCTCTTAATTCCCCAGCTCCCAGAGGTATGGGGAGGAGAACTGAAAGAATGTAACTCCCATGGGCTGAGATAAGAACAGTCCAGTAACTAAGGTATAACACAAACCACTGCTGCTACCACCAATAATAGTAATGACAAGGGAAATAACAAGGGAAGAGAATACAACTGCTCACCACCGATACCAAGCCTGACCCAGCCATGAACCCCCCTCTTCCGGGTCCCTGCCCTTAGTTTTTACATCGTGGGCATGATGTGCTGTGGTACGGAATAACCTCTTTGGTCAGTTTGGGTCAGGTGTTCTGTCTCTGCTTCCTCCCAGCTTCCCCTCCTCCCTGGCAGAGCATGAGACTCAGGAAGTCCTTGGTCAGACCAAACATTCTAAGCAGTAACTGAAAACATCGGTGTTATCAGCGCTGCTCCCAGGCCGAAAGTCAAAAACTCAGTGCTGCACCAGCTACCAAAGAGAAAAATGATTGCTACTGCTGAATCCAGCATAGCTTTGAAGTGCTATTTTCATAAAGATGCACATTTAATGTCTTTAATCTATGGAGTGGAAACCAAAGCACTGTTTCCTATATACTGTGTGGAGAGGATCAGGCATCCAGACACTAGAAACCATACCATCATGTTCAAGATGTGATCCCAAAGTAACCTCTAAGAAACACTGAGGATAAAGGCACTTGTCAATCACTGATTTTGATCTTTGTCATCAAAACATGGGATGCAAGAAAGCATCACTTTCCAACATGGGATTCACAGCCCTGACCCTCTTCACTGAAGAAGGGGCCTTACCTACTATGCAAATGAATATACAAACAGAAATAAGTTACTGTCTCATTTTGTACAAGAGCACAACAGATAAAGTACTTTGCCAAGGTATGGGACACTCAGCTTCAATTCCCACCTCTGCCTGAGTGGACTCGGCGCATAACCCCCAGCTCCCAGCACAGTGGGACAGACCTGCTAGAGACAGGTATTCTCGGCACCCCTGAAGTTGCTGAAGCCTCCAAAAAGGCTGAGAGTCACTGCCTCTGAACAGGTAGGTCTATGCAGTGCAATAGGAGTGGAGAAGAGACCAGGTTTACGGTAATTTCACATTAAATAATATAACAAACACCATTAGGGGTCTTGCAGCAAGGAAGAAAACCTAGAATACCCTCCCCAGCCCAATCACTAAGATGCAGTCATGTTCCCATTCTCTGCTAAGCCTAATTAACCTTTAATTATGCCAGACACACACACAGCCTCAGCAGGATGGAGGGAGTCTGCAATGCATGGCTCCAAAGGTGCAGAGCCTGCTCTTGGTTCTTGCCAGCCCCCAGGACCTGAGGGGAAGAGCAAGAGCTCCACCACCCAGTTTGTAGATCCCCAAGCAGGGACAAAAGCTGACCTTGGGGCACGTAGGGAACTTAGAATTGGAAAACACTGATGCATATGGTGCAAAGTCCGCCTTAGACTCTCTCACCAGAGATCTGCACAGCTCCCAGGGGAACCAACCCCAGAACAGGAAATCAACAGCCTGCTGGTTCGGAGGGGAAGGGAGGAAGCTGACATTCCGTTGCCCAGGTCAGCCGGAGCACCCGGCACAGGTACAGAAAAACTCCATGATTTTCAGGGTGGGGAGAGCGAGTCCTGCACCACTTTCTATCAGGCACTACAAGCCTCTTGTTTGCTGAGACCTGAACTCCTGCATGAGGGAAATGCAGCTGTGAGGCACATACCCCACACCTAACTGCCAGAATCCACTGGCCATACTCAGACAGGACCAAGAAGAAACAGGTCATGAGTGCAGATCATGACCTGCTGTCGCCTTGCAGAGGCACTTCTCCCATCATGTGGATAGCCAGGATTTCAATTATTGAAGCACAGATGAACCCTTGGACTTTACCACTAAAACATGCACATGCACTCAAGAGCACCTTCTTGCTCCAACAACCCCACATACATGATCAGCTCTGCATACCAGCCACATGCGTTGGTATACTGGTAGCAGGGATGAGAAACCAGATCCAGTACTGTAACATGCAAACACCAGATCTGTATGAAGTGCGTTACCACAGGTGAAGTGTTAAGGAAAAAAAAAAAAAAAAAAAGCTGCCTAAGGTATAATAAATTACAACAAAAATGCCAGGGAGGATGGTTGTAGATAGTTGTGGAAACAACACACACCACGTGACATGCAACCCATTTCATTTTCTCTGCAAATTGCATCTGTATCCACACATATTGCAGAAACTCCTATGCGCTTGGGAAACAATGGATTTCCCCACGAATAAAAGTAAGAAGTTCAAAAGTGTTATGCATGTTAAAATGTGCACTCTGTACACATTTTTCACTCTAAAACTAGGTCAAAGTCTCAGCCTGTGTAAACATGGTTCTCCTGGCTCATTGACTTTAATGACACTGATGGATCTTACTTCTCTTATTTGTTTTTTTCCCTTTCTGAAACACAAAAACGTGATTTTATGGAAGGAAGCACAAATTACATTTTTTTTGCCATTCTTTCTCTTCATTTCTTTGCTTCTAAATGTAGCAAAAAAATTTCTTTCCTCATTAAAGCCTTCAGTGCTGATTCTTCCTAACATAAACTTGCTGGTCGGTGCTTTTCAACCTTCTTAAAATCTCCTTTATCAGACCAACAACATCATAATGCTTACCTCCGAAAGACTTCTCATAAGGGAGGACAATGTCTAACTATGCAAGGACAGTAACTGACCCTGCCACCAAAGACAGTAACTGACCCTTTCACTTTCATTTACAGACAGCAAAAGAATTCCCTCTTCATTCTGGTAAGATTTTTCTAATTTAAAATAACAACAATTCCTGTTAGCTCTTGAGGCTTATTTGAATTACCAAATTTTCCCTAAATTAAAACTGTAGCCAGCAGAGCTTTCTGTAGCCACTGCTGTGCCGTGCAGCTCCCAGACAGCTACGCAGTGAGAGCTACACATGCACGCAGAAGAGAGGAAAAAAAATAAAACAAAACCAAGAACATGAGAATGAAATAAAAATAATTTTAAACAGTACAAAATTTTGAGAAAACACTTTCTTCTCAACAAATTCCAGCACTCTCATCTGCAAAAGCATAACTAACAGAGAGGTAGACTTTTGATAGAAAGAAAATCTACTTCATGTGAGCTGTTTAGAGCCACCTGCACAGAACCAGACAACAAAAAGGAGGTAGAGCTATTAAGCAAGAGTCAGTTAAAAGAAGATAGCTTTTTCTACCTGGTTTGGATGCCCTTCTTCGAATCCTCATTTTAGGTAAGGAAGGCCAAGAGTAATTAAAAGGTGAATCAGAATCTGAGTCCATTTTTGTGCTAAATAAACAGAGAGCAGATTCCCAAAGTTGCACTTTGTTGTTCTCAATAGCAAGCCAAGTCTAAGAATGATGTAAAATAAAGGAATGGACAAAGAAGGATCAAATTGCCCACTAAACACAGGGGAGGGAGAAGCTGTAAATGTTTGCTCTCTTCGGGCGTCCAGGCATGTAGACAGATCAGGCTGCAAATATTACGGCAGTAGCAGTGAGGTTAAAGTATGAGAGCTTTGAGTGGAGCTGTTGCATCGTGGTCCACAGCTATTTTAAAGGTCACAGTGTGACAATGAATCATTAACTCACCTCTCAATTTTGATGTAAATGAAAACAATAGGAGCAGAGTAAAAATGAGAAAATACATCTCAAAAGTAAACAAACTACTGCAAGCTTTTTCAAAGCTTTGTTTACATGTTAAAAGCGAGGACTTTCAAATCAGGGACAGGCAAATGCTGGAATTAAAGAAGCCAAAGACTAATGGTGAAACCAAGAGCACTTATCACTCTGCTGTACCATATATTACTAAGGGGCAATACCTCTCCTCTCAGCACTTACAACTGCAGCAGACCTTGGGATATTGCAGTTGCAAAAGCAGCAATACCCCCACTCAAAATCTGTCGCTCTCATCTTTCCAGCTCGAATGAGCTTAAAGCTTATATGGTGTAAAGAAAGATTACACTGTCACTAGAGGAGCTCTCTTTCCAATAATATTTAGTCTGAACAGCATTTTTTCCTTCACACAGACACCAAGTCAGTGAATCATAAGGACTCTGAAGAGCTGGCACCTTCACTGTTCTGGTCTAACCTCACAGCAAGGCACAATACAGCTAGTGACTAATTTACAACAAATCCTCCATTCTTATACAGTCTCCCTGAACAACTCATAGGCAATTAGTATTCAGTCAGAACTCATTATCCCTTCCCCCAAGATCTTTACACTATACAAACTATATTTTTTTTAGCAGGCTCAAATGTGGCTATACAAGAGCTAATACAAAAATAACATGTTCACTGTTTCTTAACCAACTGCACCAAACATTTCTTTTAGTTTCCTTACAATGTATGTGGTTTTGTATTCCACATAAAGGAGAAGAGGGAATGCGAATCAGCTTAAATGCCAGTTTTTGGAAGATGATGACATTTGAGCTTGTTAACATTCCTTACTTCACTTCAATTATTTTTCAGGCTGCTAAGGTCTGCCGCGCTACTTCTACATTATGTTTCAAGTGATTCTTCAATCCACGTTTCAGTCAAAGATAACAACATATCTGTTGAATGAAAATAATGTAATTCAAATGCAAATTAAATTCAAAACCCATTAGAAAATTATCTATCAGGTTTTCAGGGATAAAATAATTATTATACAAGCACTTCATGAAGTGCACAAATGACACAAAACACAGTTGAAACACATCATTGTTCTGTCCTTCCTTTAACTGAAGTTCTGCCAGCTTTGTTAGGCCTAAAAAGAATAATTCGCCCCAGACGCTGGAGACCTTAGACTTTCACTTTAAATATTAGACACTCCCATAGACTTTGTTTGATTTATATATACAATTAACAGCCCCAGGGAATTACAACAGACAATGGACAACTGAAAATACAGAGAGGATATAACCCATGCTTTAAGCATCCACTTCAAAATATCTCCACTCCCTGGAATGTCAGGCTCAAATTGCCCTGATAAATCCCTTGGGCATACAGGAACGTAGGCGCTGACATACACTTTCCCACCTGCACACCATCAAGGGCACTCGCCTGCAGCCCATCATGGCCACAGTTTGAGAGAAAAGGAAAGGACGGAGCATATTTTGATGAGTAACTTGTCTGCATAGGAAATGTCTTCCCAAGTGCTCCAACACAAAAGATTTCCTCTCTATGCAGGAATTTTCCTCACATAAGAGTGCTCTCTTACCCATCTCATGTATTTAATGCCAACTGGAATAAAAGTCTTCATTTCAGACATGTACAAAAGGCAGTGCTCCATGGACAAACACAAGTTTACATTTAGAGAGAGTATATATTTTACAGGGCCTTTAAAATGTCTCACTCTTTTTGTTTTAGCAATTATTCTTTTGTTCTGTTTTACAAGAAACGGTAAATTTTGCTTACATCTATGTGTCCATTTCTGCATTTTTTCTCTAGATTGAACAATTTTGGATTTTTTCACTTACATAGTCAACTAAAATACACTTATTTACTTACTCCCATTGGTCTTCCTGGACTTCTGTTTAGCCCAGCAAGAGTTAACTAGAACCAAACAAATCACTCGCAATGCAGAAATGTAGCCCATGTATTTAATGGCATTAAAATATTTTACATGCCGAGACATTTGCTTTCCTGAATGACCTCTGTATGCTGCATAAATGTTTTCATTGCTCAGTTATTGCCTGCTCCCTCTCTCAAACTAGCAGCATTAACTTAGAACATTCTAATACAAATGAGTAATTAAGGATTATTAAATAATTTTTCAACAGCAGCTCTATTACATAACACTCAGAGAATCAGCTACTAAATTTCTGCTGTAATAAAACCCTGAGCATTACCCCTGCCGTTTATCCTCTATTTCTCAGCCAAGTTCTTCAGCTTTTCACGGTTTACAACAATCTCCCCTGAACTGGATCTCGCACAGATATTTGTCAGTGGTAGTCCGAGAGTGCAGATAAATTATCAACCTTAACCCCTGTTTCTGAAGGATTAATTGAATATCACTCATGTTATTTGCTCTGTTCAGGCCTCATGAAAGGTGTTTTTTTTTCTAGTTTGTAAAACTCCTTTATGCAGCCATGAAAGACCTCACGCTGGTTTTCTGACACAAAGAAGGGCTTTGCCTTAGTCTTTGGCTAAAAATATTTTTCTTCCCCATTCTTGCACTTCGTGGGATGGTCCAACCCACTTTTCACCTGCCACTCTTTGTTCCCAAACTGGTGGCATTTGCATGCAGCTGGCAGAGAGATCTGGCAGCTTATAAGGGAAAAGGTGCTTTCTAACTGGAAAATATTAACCTTACTTTCTGTAAATAATGTTTTAAATTATGTATATCTAGGTATAGATGTGAAGATAAAGAACAAATAGGGCAGTTGTGTGCGCTACCTAGGGCTAATGCTTTTAATAAATAATGTAATACATTAAATTCTCTCACCCAATACTTGCTAAAACATATCCGAATGATATACATGTTTTTCAGAGATATTAGTCCATTGTCAATTGTCTGAACATTCTGTGGCTCGTGGCAAGACGGAAGGAAGCAGAGGAATGTCACCAGCATCCACAGTCTCCGTGGAAAGGCACTGTTGCCTCCCCAGCACACCCACAGGACAGCCCCACAGCACTGAACAAGTGTCAAACACTGCTAAACCAGGAGCTGGCAGCTCTCTCTCATGCAGGCCTCCTTCTGGTCTGGCAGACAACCCCTCTGTGCCCAGCAACCCTTCCCGAGATGGAGAAGGGATGTACCCAGGATGTAAAGCTGGGCTACCAACCCCAGAAACAAGGCTGGAGAGGGTCACTGTTGGACACAGGTTTGGTGAGAGCTGCCTGAACAACGGCTCTGCCAAAACTGCCCTGCCTGGTTTGCCCTGGCCAGTCATCCCTGACAGTGGATTTCTCCCAGCTTGGTTCCATCCCAAGACCTGCAATCATTTCCCTAAGCCACAGAGAAGGGTCTGACAACGAAAGATGGTGTAGAAAGGGCTAGATGATGATCTCCACCAGCCTCTGTGACTCACAGGCACATGTGGCTTTCCTACCTTCTACATTCCATTGTTTTTACTAATTAGAGCACAACTTCCCACAGAGATGATCAGCCAACAAACATGGACAAAGTAGCTGCAGTACCCCACGTAAGTCTTAACAATCATGTTGAAAACTCAGCAAATGTGAATCAAACGCAACTAAAAGCAAAATGCTACCACCAGATCCCACACATCAAACACCCTCCAATTCTTAACGCTCTTTATACCTGCACACAATGACATGATTGCTGTGCAGAGAGCTGTTGGCATCAGCCTCACAGGTCTCGTAGGATGCCTTGTCACACACATTATTTTTACCAACTCTCTTCTCTACCAAAGACCTCGGTCTTTCTTAAGAAAGTTTATATCAGAATAGTCAGCAGAAACTACCACATTATTGTTCTCCCCCTCTCCCTTTTCCAAATCACTGATGAACCTATCATTGAAAAACACAGAACCAAGCCCAGATCTCAAAGATTTTGGCAGATGACCTCCCGCACTTGTTTTTATGATCTTCCTTATTGCTAAATTCCTGATGGGTGATTCATGCACTCAGTTTAGCAAACTAGCCTGTTTATTTCCTTATTTTCTGAACAGAGATTTCTTGAGACCTCCCAAAAGCAAGTCAGCTGTTTGGATCCCAAAAGGTCCAGGGCAGTCACTGCCCATCATCACTGCCCAACGTATGACAGTATTTGATGGATTCCACCTCTCTCACTAGCTCTCCATACTGAACCACCCTGAGGAGGGCAGGGTTGGGAAGGGCAGGGAGGGGTGAAAGGAGGAACGGGGAGGTTCTTGCACAGCACACTTTCCATTACAAACTGATGAAGGCACAGCTTTCAACAGGATAAGAGATCACTAGTGTTCATCATCTTCCTCTCACTACCAGTTTGAAGTGCCAGAGTTTGCTCGCCCAGAAAAGCATAGTCCTTGGTGAACGGAGGTATCAAACCTAGGCACATATTCACATGAAAGTAAATGGTGCTGACAACTCTCCTTCTCACACCCCCACTCATGCAGGGGTTTTCTGTTCTTGCATTTAAGCAGCTGATGACAAACCTCACCCACTCTACAGACCCCTTTTCTGTAACAAGTGTCTCAGATAGATGCTGTGGAGATAAATACCAGAAATATTAATGAAAAAGACAAAATAATGATAGGGTACTATAAATTTGGGGTCAATTTTTCATTGATTTATTTGTGCAGTTTCTTGGACACTAGCCTGGAAATTAACACAGAACAGCTGCTGCCTTCACAGACACCCTGATGAGAGTGGCAGGACACCCTACCCATCTCTGAAAACTCTTTTCTATACAGACCCCCACGTTTACTGAAACACTATGCAGTCATGGCAGGCTGCAGGAGAAGCAGTCAATTTATCTGTGCCACTTCGTGGACCGCTTTAAGCTAGACTGCCAGTACAAGAGTTTTTATGCTCCACTGCTTTTACTTCCACATAAGATATATCCTTCTAGTAACCCCAGAGAGAGCACATGGAATCACAGAGCTGCTGCAAATCACCCAGACTGAGAGGAGACCATGCCATCGAAATTTATACTTAACTGCTTCTTAGTGCCCAGCAAGTACATTTCTAATTACAATGTGAATTATTAAAATAATTAAGGCTATTCTTTTAATATTTTCTTTGAAACCAGGGTGACAACCACAGTTAGAACAGGTATAGCAAAAATAAAAAAAATCATGCTAAAAAATGTCATGTTCTTGATATTCAATGGATGATGCATCATTCTACAGAGAGCTGTTAGGAATACTCGCTTCTTTTGAAAAGTGACTGTTCGTAGGATACTTCTATCTTGTTTCTTTGACAAACTAAAGGAGCAATGTACCTTTAAAAATTTAAGAGAAACAGCTTTACATAAACTATACTCGTACTGGAAGATCCTTGGAGAACACCCACAATATTGAGACAAGGAAGGGCTCAGAGTTTTCACAAAACTGAAGCAAAAAAATGACCTTTGCCTAGTCCTGACTCAATGCAGCTCCAAAATGTCAGTGGGCCTGCACACTGCATTATCTCAGGCATTGTTCCAGACTCTTCATGTTGTCCAGTTCACTGTCCTACTGTCAGGATTTCACAGTATTCCTCTGACTCAGATCTTTTTGATCTCTGCTTCATGACTAATTACAGATTTCTGTCTTCCCTCCCTTCCTTTTCCCCCCATCCCCCACCTTTGTTTACCACACCATTCACCTGATGTGGTTTAGCATAACAAGCTCATTAGTACTATTTTCATGTGACAGTGGTCAGTATGCCCTGACTCTTGAAGTAACCACTAAGTACTTCCAACAGAGTACATAAAGATATAATTTGCCTAAATGCTCTCCTTGTCCAGTATCTATTCACATCAAAAGACTAGCTGGGATATGCAACACAAATGTGGGTGGAAAGCTCATTGTATTTTGTCCTGTACCCTGATGAAAAGCTGGCTTGTATTTATTTGCAAAAGCTTGAGAATGAAGGGCTAGAGTCAATAAAAGTCTTCCTCACACAGCTCTGCAGAGGAAAGTGTGAGCCCCAGCAACACAGAGAATGCATGCAACCTCACTTGAAAGCAAACCCAAGTTTGACTTGGGCCTCACTCCTGCTGATCTTTCACCAATGACATGGTTGTTGCAGCCTGCACCACCAAGAAGTTCATCAAACCCCCATCTCATTAAAAATCAAATTTTCCATATTTTAGGGAGGACTTCAAGGGAAGGGCTGCCTCTCAAGGAGGAAGAAAGCCGATGTCATGGTTTAAGCCCAGCTGAGAAACACATTCATGTGTACACTTTCAAGACTACTACTGTTTTCTTCACAATGAATTTCTGGATTATATTTTACATTAGAAGACTAACTTGACATTAGATATATCCCAGATTGCTTATTTATGTTAACATGAAATGAGACCGGGCAGAAGACAGGCAACAGAGCTTATTTAAACATCAGGAAACAGCAAGCCTCTTTTTGAAGGATTAGTTTGTTGAGCAAATTTGTTTTAGATTTCAGGCAGAGGAGGAGGACAAGTCCTGGGAAGCCAGACAGAACATTTGTAACTTGTTCATTTTTCTTTCTGTTTTCCTTTTGAGGTTAACTTGAATTATAATGTCTCAGAAAATCAAGAGCGGAGGAAACTCAAGAAACAAGAACAAGCTTGTTTTAGTGCCTAATGCTGCTTCTTAGAGATTTCTTCATGGCTTTTTAACTGATCCCAGTTCAGCCTCACATCCCAGGAAGATTTTACTTCCCACATCTTCTGTAGCTCTCAACTATTCTGCAGTCTTCAACATTTAGTTGTTTATAGACACTCCAAACAAATGGGAATACATTTTTTTCTACTGAAATAAACTACTGCCATGTTTAAATATTGCTTAAAGGTTGTTTCTGGCAGGACCTTGACAGATCAACCCCAAGTCCTCTGCAAGGTGCAAGGAACCATGCAAAGGATTTGCAGCAGTAGAAGCATCAACATGAAGGTCTCTGAAAGCTGCAGCAAGAAAGGGCAGAGTGCAATTGCCGCAGCGATTAGATGCAACGAGCCTTCAGCTTTCTTCAGCTATTATTTTCCTCTGCAATTTTCAGACTACCTACTTTTCAAATAATTACAAGTGTTTAGAAAAGCCTCCTTTACTACTAACTGACCTTCCAGAACTTCTTTGGCACAACCAGTCTAAGTATTTGCACATCTCTAATCATCCAAGTATTGCAGTGCCCATTTCCCATCTCCCTCTGTCTTCCTTGTCTCAGGCGAAAAACTGAAAAAGACAAGTGACATGCCCAAGGTCTTACTGTAAATCTGTTAAAGACAGAAACTGAAGCAAAGGTCTGTAGCTCCTGGACTAGAGATTCTTCATCTGGATCACCCAACCTTTCTTGAAGCATACATAAGAGAAAGATGAGATCAAAAGCTGCCAGGAAAAGATAAAAATTACCTCAGACAGAAAAGATCTGAACATTCTTATTCAGTCTCAAATAGGCTACACTTAGCATGTAACTTTCACTTTTATTTATCAATAAATATAAAATTATTGCCTATACTTCCAATGTCAAAATGGGCACAGCTGACTCAAAATGCTTCCAAATGCAAACATGCTGGCCGCCAAAAACCAAAAGCAGATGAAACACTAAAAGGGAGCAAAACATATGACTGTAGTTTAGTGCAAAAACTAATCATTTTACAGACTTAACAAAAACTGCACAAAGGTGGGACTCCTGAGAGCAGGACCATGCTTTCTTCTATCTCAACAAACCCAACTTTTTAAGTCTTGCCAATCAGGGTAAGGAAATCTAATTCAAAAAGAACGAAACAGCAATACTGAAACCAGATTTTCCTGCAGATTACAGTGCAGCCCTACTGGTTTACACAGAGAAGATAATTATGTTCTGTTCCTCAAACTGATCTGTAGTTGAACTGTGATTTCTGTGGAACCATGAAAGTCAAAGAGCAGAATCTACTAAAAATGTTTTGTAGGTGCCTGGTCATATAAGGCAAACTGCCAAAAATTTGGCATCAGTACTTTTATCTCTTGCAAAACATGGGTTGTAGAACTTTTTCATCGCTGGCAGAGCAAGTACAATAGATCAGACAGACACCACTAGGTCACTGGCAGTGTAACTAGGAGAACAGGGAAAATATTTTGAAGAAAATACCATCATCCTGCCTTCCTGAAGTTTAGGAAACAAACAAACTGTATTTCCTTGGGAGAAAAAACAGGGGTTGGATTTTTATAAAAGAGAGACTTTATAAATGGCCATATGAATATCCTCTTCCCAAAGCAGCTATGCAAAAAAGGAATTATAGATGTTTAAAAACACATGTCAGCTATCACTGTCACATGCCCAACAGTAACAGCATTCAGCTGTCACCTCCTAGACTCTCTCCCAAAACGTACAGAGTTGCTGACTCTGAGGATGACAATGCTTGGCAATACTACATAATATTTCAATATTTTAACATTGTAAGGAAAAAAAATCTTTCCTTTTTGTTGCTTTCCATTTTTGTTGCTTTCATTCACTCTCTCCAACTGGATATTGCTTTTGTTTCTCAGTTTTTCCAGTGTGTTTTCTCTCAATGAATTAAAAAAAAAAATCTTTTTTTTTTCTCCCCTCTCATAAATGCAAAACAGATCTTTAACAATTTCCAGGGGATACAGATAGAGGAGAAAGACTGGCAGGTGTGAACAGCACTGAACTCGGGACTCTCCATAGAACTCCTGTTCAGCATAGTCTAGTATCCTGTTGTGCCCCACAGTTTACTCCTATTTCTTCAACACTTGAATATGGAAACCATAAACCATCATCTTCCTGGCTTCTTATTGGCCCATTCCTATCCTGACACTCACAGGGGTGGGACCCCAGGGGCTCTCCTCGAGGATGAGAAGCCTCTTGTGCAACAAACTGAACTACAATTCTTAAAACTGAACTGCAAGATTCAGCTGGTGCCTGTCAGGTCCCAACCCAATGATGAAGAACACAGGGAGCAAGGAAAGCCAATACGCTTTTAGCATTCTGCCGACTGTTGGCTATAGGGAGACAGAATGGTCAATATGCTTGAAAGGAAGGCTGGGGAAGAAAACAGAGAACAGGAACAGCAAAGTCTTTCCAGGAGCCACCCCTTCTTTAAAGGCTCCTCCTAACCCAAAACATTCGATGATGAGACTGATTTTCAGTAAAGGTTTCAGAAAGCAGCAACCACAGAGAAAAAGAAGTTAGAAGCACAAGTGGGTTGATCTGTACCCGTTCAAAGAGCATTCACAATTTCACTCCTAGAAGTCCGCTTTGATTTATGCTCAAATTTCCAGTGAGCCTCCAGAGTTCGCTTGTTTCTATTCATTCTTCTTCACTCAAACCCCCTTAGCTGTTTTCCCTCTTCCTCTCCCCCACTGACAACCATTTCCATTTCTCTCTTTACCCCCCACTGTGTGGTCTTCCTGCCAAAAATATCGCCATTTAACAACATTGCCAAGCAATTTTTGAAAAAGTAGTTTAAAACAATCCAGGATAATAAAACTGGTATTCAGTCATGTGGTTATGAGTCAAGTTAGAACATATACTGATCTTTAAATTCAAATAAACCAATAAAACCAGCTTAAGTCAAGTTATAAATTTCTGGTTGTCACCAAACTCTATTTCCATTTTTCTTCATCCCTCCCCTTCCACCTTTTACTGCATGCCCAATAGCCCACTCACTCCCCAGCCTACACTTCAGCCCCATCGGATATTACACACAGTGCTGACTGGCAGCCGCCCAGGCCCTGCCGAGGTCAGTAGTAAAATCATATCAGATGTCTGTTACGAGCATTACAGCCAACTTGAGTATGCAGTGGGGAGATAGGCAAGGAGAGCCCACAGTCCAGCCAGCATCAACTCCATCCTCCAGTCCTTACAGAGGGCAACCAAATTCTCAGTTACAGCAATGTATTTCTAAAACAAGCAGAACCAATTTCATTGCAGCTTCTCCACAAACAAGTCAACTTCTTAAACGTACTACAAGGTAATCAGAATTTAGGGGAGGGACAGAGGGATGGTTGTTTTTCAGGTAAGAGGAACAACAGGAAATTTTTTTTGGTTTAAGCTGAGCCTGTGCTTGGGACAGAAGATGTAAATGTATGTCTACATGTTCATACCCATATTTAGAATTTTCGTTCATACATACATAAGATCCTAAGAAAATATATTTAAATAAAATTTTAAGCACCTCTATCTTGTTTCAAGTTGTACACAAATTCACCACTTTTTTTTTTACCCCAAAGCTCCTCTAAGAATCTATACTCGAACACTCCTAACAGTAGGAACGATGGCCAAAATTGCTTGCTTGTTGCCTGCAGAGGACTCAGGATCTGCTGCAGCTGCCCATTCAAGCACCAGAGAGGAGACTGAGCTAGTCAGAAGCCAGAGAGCCTGGTTCTTGTTCCAGCTGTCAAAAGCAGCACTGTGTAAATGATGCCTTAGAAGGAGAAGGCTTTTCAGAACTAAGGAAAAGAATCAGCTATAATTTCAAGGTGGAGAACTTTACCCTGTCAAGTTTCAAGCTACCTTATGTTCCTTCCAGATGATGTAAGTGAAGCAGAGATTGTAGCAGATGTGACTTCAGATTAGCAAACCATAATCCCTCCCCAATGGCTCCACACCCTCCTATGCTGCGATACAGTCCAACACTTTGGTCTCACTTGACAAAACAAATTTTATCATATGGGCAGTAACATCTCATATACATGCACTGCATTATTGAGCAAGGCAAGGACTGCTATGCTGTCCTATGCCCAAAAGCACTAAACTCAGGATAACTGTGAATACTATTATGTTTGCTACTACGCCCAATTCTCTTAAGCAGCTTTCGTAACCCTTGGATGGGAGAGCGAGACAAGCACTTACATGGTTGAAGTACAGGCATGTGGCATAACAGTGACTAGAAAAATAGATAACTAGATGAATTAATCTATGTTATGAATTCATTAATAACATAATTATTGAATTATAAGTGAACAAGGCTATTAAAATAATCGGCCAGCTTCTTACATTACAACTGAGTCTCTTGAGTTTACATCAGTTTACTCCCCTCTAACAAACACTGCCCCCATTCATCCACATATATATTCTACGCACAGAGTGACACTTCATTTTGCAGCCACCAAAGTTTGCATATGGACTGTCTGAATGCCACCATCTGGGCTACTCTTTCTGGGCTCAGCACTGGACCACAGGCAAATGATGCCATCCTGGCTGTCTCTGCCTGGCACAGCAGCTCCCACTGGCAGAGCTTAGTTACTCGTTGTCTTTTGCTGTGCTTTGCATGAGGCTATGTTTGCAGATGGTTCTCGGAGCTTTCCCCAGACTTGAAAATGCTGACCTTCCCATTTCAGTTTCGGTCTCTAAATGTACTGTCTAGCGCCACTTGCTATATTCTTCTACCAGCCCCACAACTAACCACTCTGGCATCTAAACATTTCGACATGCTTCTTTTCATCTTCAGTCACATGCTGGCTCTTATCAGAAATTATTTTCAAGATTATTGCTCCTACAACAGTTTGTATACTACTGAAAAATCCTATGGTATTATGATACTGTTGGATACACCACCTTTCTATGCTAGAGATGCTTTGAAAGAAATTCTCCCTCTGACACAAATCAAACTGATCTTTTGCCAAGCTAGGCCTCAATGTCGGTGACCTTCACCTCTTTTAAAGAAACTGCCCTATATGTATTTGGCATCACATTAGTATATATCAACAGCTTTTGGGAAATCAAAAAGATTAATTATTTCTTACCTACACCCAAAAGGACATGTTCTTCATTTTCTTTAGAAGGAACCGTGGAGTCTAGGAAAGGCTAGAAACAGAAAACTTGAGCTATAACTTTGAAGACATTTGTGCTTAGTTGTAAGCTGTGCTATAGGCTTTCAGTATTCAGTTCAAACACTATCAAGCAGCAGTCACTTCCTTTTATCCATTTTAATAAATGCAACAAATACAGCATGCTACTCCCAGACTCTAACATGAATCTTATAGGCTCAGACTCTAAACATAACTGAAAAGGAGACCAAACAATATATCACTTCCCATGCAAACTCCAGTTTTCAGTCTGTTCTCCTCTTACAAAGTTTAACAGTTCCCTGACTAGCCAATATACAGTGTTTTGGAGGAAAGAGCAAAGTATTTCTAAGATGACTCTCTAATGCCAGAGTTGTTCACACGTGTAGATATATCCTAGCTCAGATCATTCTTTATAGTCAATTATGGCCTTTCTGAAGATCAAAACAAGAGACAGTCAATATGGCACCAGAACCTTCCCCTCAGCAAGACTTGTAAACAGCAACACTCTGCCCCAACATATATTTTCAACATAGATTCCAAAATGCATGCGTACTGCAGAGATATAATTCTGAGATTACATATTTACAACAGTAACAATCCCAAACAAATGGTCAAACTTCTGCACAGATGGCAATAAATAAAAAAAAAAGTCATCGTTTCTGTAATAATGACCTAACAAAAATGGTTGTCCAACAACATTCCACTAAATTCAGACGTTATTAATATCAGTAGACACTAGCTATTATTACTACTATTACTACTAGTAGCTAGCAGCTATTATTACTACTACCACCTATCACCTTGTCCAGGGTTCAGCAGTAGCATTAATTTTTCCTCATCTTTAGTAGCTGGTGCAGTGCTGTGTTTTTGACTTTCAGCCTGGGAACAGCACTGATAACACCGATGTTTTTAGTTGCTGCTCAGTAATGTGTACTCTGACCAAGGACTTTCTGAATCTCATGCTCTGCCAGGGAGGAGGGGAAGTCGGGAGGAAGCAGAGACAGAAAACTGACCAAAGAGGTATTCCATGCCACAGCACGTCATGCCCAGTACATAAACTGGGGGCAGTTACCCAGAGGGCTAGATCGCCACTTGGTATCGGTTGGCAGGTGGTGAGCGGTTGTATTCTCTTCCCTTGTTATTTCCCTTGTCATTACCATTATTTGTGGTAGCAGCAGGGGTCTGTGTTATACCTTAGTTACTGGACTGTTCTTATCTCAACCTGCGCGAGTTGCATTCTTTTGATTCTCCTCCCCATCCCTCCTGGAGCAGAGGGGAGGAAGAAACATTTTTTCCAGTTAAGACGAGTTAAAGACTCATAGTTACCCACAAGGTCTCTCTCAAAGACTAACTCTTCAGATGTAATGAACCATGCTATCTTAAGGACGATGCTTGGGTGAAACAGGTTGCGCTTCCCCCAGACTAGCAGCTGAACCACTAAGTGCACTAAGGTTCACCATAAACGCAAGAGCTGTCTGGTGCAAAAGCACAGCTTACTTCTCCAACCCAGCTTTCCAGCCCACAACCACATAACAGGTTCTTTCAAATAATAATCATCTACACATGTAACTATTCCCGCAGGATAGGAATAGGCAGGAAATGTTGTCTGGTAGGCATTAGTCACATTATTCATTTGTTAGCTCTGAGAGGTGCTCAGATAGCCAAGCAGAGGTTGCTGCTTCTCAACCTAAACAAAGTTCAATATAAAGAGAAACCCATACCTTTGTATTGTCCTGGGACAATTCACCAGATGCCAAGTTCGCAGGACCTGTAAAAGTGAAGATTCTTTAGTATCAAGCAACATCGATTTGGGCCTGCTTTGGTTGCTGCTTATCACTTTCATTTTTTAAATAGATGGGGGACATAAGGGGCAGGCAAGTCAGACCAATGGATATGGGTAGCCCATGTACCTCCCCACAGCGGCGTTCCTGTGAGCAGTGTGAAAGCTGGATGCACAACAGTGCTATGTTATTGTCACACTTATGTCCAGGCTAGGCAAGCAGCACAATTTCTCAGCCAGCTGCTGATTAACCCACGCACTCTCAGAAAATCAACAGTTTGCCACTCCTCACACCAACTCTGCAAAGCAGCTGCACTCTGCTTTTCTTCTGCAGGGCTTCCATGTGTGTTTTTTTCTAATGGTTCTGTCCCATGCCTGTTGGGAAGGCCACAGCAAGTGCAAAACAAGGAACACACTTCGCAAGTTTTACCCAAAAACAGCCTCAAAGACTATTGTGAAAGAGCAAACAGGAGTTATCTGGCTATAGGAATACAAATGAACACCAGCATCACTCAGGCTTCCAGGAGCCTTATTCTTTGGTGAACATATTTTAAATAATAATAATTATATAGCCAGAGTTATGATGGTAAATATGTTTTATATTATATTGAATCTCCGAACTCAAGCTTCACGTCTGTTCCAAGATACATGAATCCTCCTCTGTTCTCAAGCTCCAGCAAATAGTTGAACTAAGTATGGTTCAGCAGCCAGCATAGGGTGGTTTGGGGGATTGTCTCAAGAAATGTGGGGATTTGGGACCCCTGTCCTTTCTTAGCATTGCACAATGTCTATACTTGTGTTTAGAAAAAAGAGCTGCATCAATATATCTTTGGAAAAACAATTCAAAGATATCTGCTTATTAAGGAGATCACACAATCTTCAGCAACAGTTCAGCAACCCTGCCTAACCTGCAGGTCTCTGAGAGACCAAGTTCTGAGATGCTATTATGGGCCCACTGCAACCAGTACACCTGTTGTCCCTCACTCCAGCAGTGCCACTTCATGCTGGCAGGAGTTAGGACTGAGTCACTATCAATTAGAATCTTGATCATTAATTTTTAATTAATCCACCTTCTTTAATTAACCTTCTGCAGTAGTCATACGTATACCTTCCCTTGCATTCTAACAATCATAGAGCACAAATTCACCAGTGCCGTCAAACAAAGCATTCCAGGCACTGCTGTTCAGCTATAAGGAACAGACTATTTCTTCTATAACTGTAACTGTAACTGCAGAAAATTTCTTTAAAAACTTCAATAGGAAGATTTTTTTACAGTATTGCCATACAACTGTCATTGTTATTGTGTTATTGTTACTGTTGTTACTATTATTATTCAGTCTCGCAATACTCAGAAATAAAGAGCTGTTTGCTCAATACCTAACAGTATTCAGTCAACCCATGGGCATGGAATTTCAAGGTCAGAAAACGGAAAAAAAAGCACAAACTACTGAATTAGCCAAAATAACATCTATTTCACCTTTTGTTCTGGATCCTCACTGGATAATGTATCACTCCCTGTACTTGAATTTAATTAAGTTGGTATGGGAGGCTCACTGCTAAGCTAGTAGCATCGTCTTACACTGACCCACTGCTTTTGTATGATTGCATTTTACAAGAAACAATATATTGCTATAGCAACCTCTGTTTGATAATAACCCAGGGCTTCTGATAGCACTGTGTTTTAAAAGTTTGTTTATCTTGACTTTATGCCCACCCAGAAGTGAGTAGTTACTACGTCCTGGAACAGCAGTTTGAAAATCTGATGGGGATCCGTTGAAGACACAAATGAGTCAAATTAATGTCCTAAGCCTAGCAGCCATCTTATAAAGGAATTGACTGAATGCAACTGAAAGGCAGTAAAAAGTATTCTAGCAATCATTTCATACCATTTCTGCTTCTAGAAGCAATGATTTTAACTCAGTCTTGAAAATGCTGGCAAATGGAGTGTGTAAGACAGGCTACTGGTCACCAGTAGCAATCATTTATGATTTTTCAGTATCTGGATTTGGTGGTGGTTAGTGAAAGAGGTAAAAAAAATAAATTGAAAAAAAAGGGTCATTTATAGAAACACGGTAACCAATAACAATATCAAAACCCAAGAACATTAAAAAACCTTGCTGCTCATCAGCGTACAGACAGTATTCATAGGCTCCTCATGTCTACAAGTACCTAACGCAGACTGCAAAGCGTGCAAGCATGATTACTACAATGCGTTTGTACATAGTTCCTGCATACTGCCAAAACATGGCATATTTTGCTTCTTGCTGCTGAACTACAGATATTTTTTTTTAAACACGCACAAAATAACCCTGATGCATAAAGGCACAGAAGTGTATAACTTCCACTGAAAACAGAAATAGGTATGTGTGCGGATGCCAATATCTGTGTCGAGTGTCTTTGGCATAAAGGGGGATGAGAAACTTCACAATCAGAGTCCAAAATGAAACTAGATGTCCTGAACTGGTGATTCTCCCTTTGGACAACCAGTATCCACTGACACTCATTATCTGCTTGTGCCAAATCAGCCAGAATTAAAACTGGTTTTAGTGAAAAACACCAAAGTAATTATCACCTAGAAGTTATATTGCCCAAGCTACTGCCACATATAGTGCTACCAATCCAGGCCATTCACTTTCTATCCCTAAGGAGCAGCACAAAGATCACGCTGGGCAGATGAACACCCAGAGTCAGTGTTTGCACACTGCATCACCAAAGTAATTCACTAACCTTTTATGTTAAATTGCCACTTACAACAACAGATGCATAGTTTGCAACTGCTAACAACTGCTTATCATTTCTCTATAAATTTACCTTATAGTGCAGAATGCTGCTGGAAACATTGGGTATAACTCCCTTTTCCAGCACTAAAAAAGGCAGTCTACATGTTTAAACAAGAGCTACATGACTTCTATGTCCCCATTTTATCCATTCATGTAAAAGTTTCTAGCAGGTGCCACCTGGAACTGCAGTCCCATTCCTTTTCTTCAGTCTGGCCCTGGTCCTATCAGCAGTTTATGCAGATGCTCACAGTCCTGTTGCCCTCAGTAGGGCTGCCTCCAGCACTGCCACAGAGCAAGACTGAACCTCTCACAGAGCTCACAGTTTCCAGCTTGTTGCTTCATCCAAATATACAGCACCAGCCACACAAGCAAATGGCCAACTGATGGATGAAAACCTTTAATTAATTTCTAACAGTCACATGTAAATGCCCAAAGTGTTCTACTTCTGATGCTTTTTCTGTGTTTTTCATTTTAGCTGTAAGACATGCTTGTATGTCCAGTGTATACCGTCATATATTTTGGTGATGAAAGAGCATTCTCATCAGCAAGCACAGTCCCACAATACTTACAGAGGTAAAATGCTCACCAAAATATTGAATGTCTAATGGGAACTTTTCCACGTTGAGAAGTCTGGACTGGATCCCAAAAAAACTGTTCATACCAGAAGTTATTTTGCTCCTATCTGTATTACCTTGACTTGTTTGGCTTTACTGGATTTTGCAAGCTGGAGTGTTCATTCAGTTAAACACTGCCCTCTCCTGGAAATTTCTGACATTTTTCTGTCTCTTAAAATAAAATCAGTTGAGGCATTTCTGGTCACTGTAAATGCCGTAATATTTTGTGCACAATTTCAGTCTGACACTGGAAAAGTTACACTCTGTAGGAAGTATCACAATTTACACAACTCTTAGTGTATTTCACTGTTGTTTACTTACAGGTTTCTAGTGTCATGAAACATATGATCTTCCTGAATAAATAAATAGTGTCTGAATTCATGCCAACTTTCTAAAGCTTTTAAAGTCTGAAAATTATGGAATAAAAAACTATATTATGGAATTGAAATTATGGAATAAAAAACTGTACCTTCCACATGGCTTGCTGTAGTGCAGGGAATTTTTGAACCTTCCACCGTCTCAACTTGGTTTGAATTGATACTCTATTAAAAAAAATCAAAATGTCAGTAACTGTATTTGATGTATATGACATTTATCTGAAAACTCAAAAACAGTATCAAAGACTAGCAAACAAATATGTTATAAGCAAAACTAAAATGATAGAGAGAGATTCCACAGAGTATTTTATCGGTTACCAACCAAACGAAACCAGTAGCAATTCCTCAAGAGGGAAACTGGTAAAATATTTTTAACTGCAGATGAGAAATTACCTCCTGGTTACAATACACAAGGAAGCCAAAAGATCAGATTTAACATTTACAATGCACTGTCTATAACCTCCTTCTCTATGAGAACAGCAGCACAGCAGCTTTGCATAACAGCTCGATTGAGAAGTCTGGTTAGCCTTGAGAGCATCTCTGAAAAGCAAGAAATTTTGATGGGTGGGCAACACAAAGAACCTAAACCAGGACTAAACACTACATGGTAAACCCAACTGGAATGCAGGAGCTGCACACTCCCTGCATCTGTGGCCCCTGGCTGGGCTGACCCCCTCGCTCAGATAAACACACTGACTAATGACTCCCGCTAAAGAGGAAGAGGGGGCTAAGATCTAATGCTTTATTTTAGCACCTTCAAAGATTATAAGTAACGGGTGTGAAGGAGAGAATGCCTCCTTTTAAGTAGTTTCATCTGCAACTCTGCTTGTGTCTAGGTTTTCCCTCTAGTTAGGTTGCTGTGTATTTGCCATATTTACCAGAGTGACAAACAGAAAAAAAGCACGGTAACCTGAGTACGAAAGAAAAGGTAAGGGATGACTCTAGGCTGAATACTGCAGCCAAACTGACTTGAAAGCAGTCAAGCGAGCTATAACCCCCACCTCTGTGGGGATAATTACATTTTTCGCTGCTCCTCTGTTTGTATGTGAGACATCTTCCTACTCCTATGCCTGCCAGGCAGAAATAAATCAGCTGCTTCCTGGGCAACTACTACATCTGCCCACCACCAGGCAACAAAATTACTTACACTATCATAAGTTATCTTGATTATTTTGGATGATTATCCTAGTTTGGCCTTTTTTCTTTTTTTTAATACCCTGACACTATTTCACATGTGTCCATTAGTCCTGGATTTCTTTTCCTCTCACAGAGCACCTCTCCCCCTCAAGTGCCTGTGCTGTCTCCAGCAATAGAGACAACCAAATGAATCACCTCCACACACTGCTTAGGGCTTTGCAAGAGGTGCACGATGAACCATGTAGCCTCACTGATGGGTGCTGCTACCACCACAGCAATTTCTTCCCCGAGGAGGTTGCACAGAGCTCAAGCAATTCCACGCTCTTCCTCATCATCTCCAAAAATCTCTCCTCTTGTCTTGCCTAACACAGCCACAAAAACCTGTGGGTCTACACTTTTTAAACTGCAGAGCCCCTGCAGGTCTCCAGTGAGAGCATGGGTCCTCTATGGGTAACTAGCTTACTCACAAGTTGTTCAACTTTTCCATTACTCATTAGACTTGTAAGGATTGGTTAAGGGACTAAGAACCCACAGAGCAGGGACTAAAAAACGTATTTGAGACAGTGGGATTTTTTTTCCTGAATAAAGGCAAAAACAGTTTGTTCTGCTCCCTAGGTCATGCACTGCACATGTACAAATACAATGCTGCATCCCACTGTAACTAAGACAAGCCCCTTCTCTTTAGTCCATGTCTGATGCAAGCCTAAAATAGCAATGTTGTGGTTTATGCAGTCTCAAGATACAATAAACTAGATGTACAGTCTTAGTTTGCTGACAAATACACCAGTACAGCAATAAATTCTACCTCTATTTTAAAAAGACAACATATCATGAAATTTCTAATGCTATATTATGCTTTGGATCCAAGTAAGGGCTGCAAGTCCAAGAAATAAAATAATTTTACCTTATCCTTTCCACGTAATACATAGTCTAAACATGACAGTTTGATCATCCTCCAACATATCATCACTTCAGGATGATCTCTGATGCATAGGAAATGAACTAAATCATGTGATCTTCCCAATTATTGTGTCTTATATCTGCTTTATTAAAAGTAGTGTGATATTGACACTTGGCAGGGGGGGAACAGGGTCTCCATAATAGAAGATCTAGACTGCTGCAAGTAGAGGAATAAGCAAAAGGGAAACCCACAAGTGAAAGGTAGTAGCTTCTTCCTGAAAATACCAAGTGAAGAATTTTGCAGCCTTTAAAGAGTCTTTGTCTCTGAGAGCCATGCAAACATCTACCACAGCACACCTTCTCTTGCTATTTCAAAGACTGAAAAAAGATCAAGGATTTGATGACTGCAAGAAAGAGCCAATGATAAAAATAACAATTTATTCTTTATTACAGTCTTGGTTTTGCTATTGAGTTTACTATTGTTTCCATGGAAAAGCTACACACAAATAGTAGGTATTCTTCAAGCTACAAACACAGAAGAACTTCTTTATATTTGAACAAATCAAAATCTTGGCAGTGTAGCTACACAAGATTATACATAAGGTCTATAAAATACATCACACCTTAAGTTTTTGTGTTAAAAATAACATGTGGAGCACACTCCAAGGTAAAAAAAAAAAAAAAGAAAAATAATGCAGAATGCAATAAAGACAACCCAAGGAAAATCAGCATCCAAGTATGAAAGCATAAATTAAGCATGGAAAGAAAAAGATTTTAAGACGGGGGGGGGGAAGAAAGAAAAAAAAAAGGAAAACCTATTTTTAGTGCAGTTTTATTTCACTAATTGTACATAGTCATGTATTATTGATCTAAAACCATAAGTGAGCACCTACACTGCTATTAAAGATCATGTGATTTCAAGTGTTTTCCTCTTTACTTCACAGAAATTGAGAGGTATCCTGAAGAATACCATGGCAGTGCTCTAGACACTTTAAAGTAAGACCTACTAAGCCATAAGTAAACTCTATAGCAAAAGCCTGCACACTGTATTTCTGCTGTAAATGATACAGTGGGGTTGGCTCTTGGTAAAGGCTTCCAGGCATTACACTACTAGACAAAAGAACGGAATTAAATTATATATTTCAAAGTACCAATGTGAATACAATGGCAATGCAATTAAACATACAGAGATTGCAGGAAAGATTCACTGTAGAGTCCACACTGATTCACAAACAACGTGGGGGGTAAAGGAGGCTTCGATAAAGTGCTCAACATCTCTTATCCTGTAACTTCACACATACAGTGCTACACTTACGCAAAGTAGAAGCCCACAACAGTAATCCTGTGTTTATGCTGGCCATTAGTGACAGAGGCAGCTTAAACTGATCGGCTGCTCAAGAAAAGTCCAGCCTAAAGAGTCTATAGTTGGAAATTACTGAATAAAATCTCCGGACAATCCCCTGAGCTACACAGGTATTTACCTGGTAAAGAAGAGGTCTGTCCCAGAAGTATTTTCTGAAGAGCTTAATGTCCGACTCCAGCAAGTGCTGTGTGGTGTGGCTAAACGTCAGCGTCAGAGCTCCTGATGAATGAATAAACTGCACGCAAGCACCCTCACTGATCTCCACTCTTGAAATGTCAAGCGAATGACTGCCCTGGAAACTGGAACAACATACAATTTAAACCAAAGCAGATGATCTGCGCACAGGTACAATGAAAGCACAGCCGCAGTGAGGTTCTGGCTTGCCTTTGACACAGCCCATCAGGATCTCAATGTACCCGCTGCAAAAAATAGAGGCAGAAAATCTGAAACATTCACTGAAAACACAGCTGGGCAAACAATACTTACCAGTTACTCTATTGAGGCCTAAGAACACACAGCTACTTCTAGCCATCAGCAGGGAATAATCGCCAGCTCTAGATGTTTACTCATTAGTAAAATAAGCCACAAAGAGCAAGCCTTGACAACACCTATTTCTCCTAAATTAGCAATAGTACCTTTTCCTGTTAACCTTGCCATATATAGCAGTAGGACACAACGGACAGCTAGCAGGTTTTTTATCCCACAACAGAGAAGAACAGAAAGTATCTCAAGAGAGCACAGCACTGTTTGGATGTTACAAAGAAATGAGATACTTATTAGGATAACATACAAGAACATAATGTACTGTACCAGTGTTCAAGGGGTTTTTTTCAAACTGAAATACAGGTTAAGTCTCGCATAAAGGATAAGCTGCATGGAGCCAGAACCAAAAGAGGCACAGCACATACCAAATAAAAATGTAACCCAGTTCTTGTATATTTCTATTTGCAAACAAAAGCCAACAGTGAGAAGGGGAAACTGATGCTGAACATTTCATACCCCAAGACACATACACATATAACCAACGCAGCTCCTCAGGTCTATATGTAGGAAACTCCAGACAACTTAAATGTTCCAGAAATTACTTCAAGTCATTTATCAGTGTGGCAGATCTCAGGCAAAATAGTCACAGCTGCAGCACTGGCTTTGCTGCAACTTATCCATCCATATGGATAAGATATCCATCCATCCCTTACCCATCCATCCCTGAGCTTTACACAGGTCACAAAGAATGCTGAATTTAGGTGAAAGTCAGGTGCCATGGTTCTGTTTATATATAAATATATTTATAAAAATAAATATTTGTCTATATGTGTTCTAAGGGGTGTCTTTACTTTTTGGTAATGTGTCAGGATTCAGCTGCAACAGTGCTGTGAAAGGTACCTGATGGTGCAGATGGTCCTCTGTCACTTAACTGACTATTAATTGACTTGCAAATGCAATGTAGGAAGCAAAACATAAACTTCCTTCAATTGTAAATAGAAGTTTACCACTTAAAATGGTAATAAAGGCAAAAAAGCAACAGAAACCAACACAAAATAATCAATTCTCAATAACACCAGTACTCCCCACATCCCTTAACTGATCAGAGTTTTTCAGAGGAAGCAGCAAACTGTTATACTCACTTTGTAAAGACATTTACAAGTTCAGAGTGTCCATTTTGTAAAGCCAAATCTAATGGTGTTGCTCCATCATTGTTAGGCAATGTTAATGCTGATGACCCTCCAGGCTGGGCTGCTAAGAACTGGGAAAGCTTAACCAAGCCCAATTTCATCACAAGGTGGAGAAGAGTTTCTTTATGTTTAGACTCTGAAAAAACACAATAAATGAATAAAATCATGTACAACAAACTCCAGCATTTTCTTGGCTAAGAAACACAAAAAAAAAACCAAACTTGTTATCACCTGCAGAAATATCACAGCTCAGACCTACAAAACTACTTTGGCAGAATACATCTTTCAATGAAATCAACAGAGTTAAATTCCACCTATGGAGCTAAGCTGCAATACCCAAATGCCATCTAATTTCATTAAAGAATCACAGAATTCATATAATAGTTTGTGTCAGAAGGAATCTTAAAGATCACCTACTTCAAACATATCTCAGACAGGGACATCTTCTACTCAACCAGGTTTCTCAAAGCCCTATCCAACCTGGCCTTGAACACTGCCAGGGATGGGCAGTCACAACTTCTCTGAGCAATTCATGCCAGTGCCTCGCCATCCTTGCAGTAAAGAACTTCCTCATATCTAACCTGAATTTCACCTCTTTAAGTTTAATGCCATGACCCCTCATCCTAAAGCTACAGTCCCTCATGAACAGTCCCTACCCAGCATCCCTATAGGCCCCCTGCAGATACTGGAAGGCTGCTATAAGGTCTCCACACAGCTTTCTCTTCTCCAGGCTCAACAGACCCAATTTGCTCAGCCTATCTTCATACAGGAGGTGCTCCAGTCCCCTCATCATCCTCGTGGCCCTCCTCTGGACTTGTTCCAACACTTCCATGTCCTTTTTATGTTGAGAACTCCAGAACTGCACACAATACTCCAAGTGAGGTCTCAGGAGAGCAGAGTAGAGGGGCAGGATCACCTTCCTCGACCTGCTGGTCACGCTCCTTTTGATGCTGCCCAGGATATGGTTGGCTTTCTGGGCTGCAAGTGTACATTGCTGGGTCATGTTGAGCTTCCATCAACCAACACCCCCAAGTCCTTCCCCTCAGGGCTGCTCTCAATCCAATCTCAGCCTAGCCTGTATTCATGTTTGGGATTGTGCTGACCCATGCGCAGAAAAGAGTTTGAATTAGATAACCTCAGCATTTCTCTCTTTCCCTGTATGTAGAACAACATTCAGCATAATAGATGTCCCAGTATATTTCAGAAGATAGTTAACAGGCAACTTTCCAGCTGCTTTGCATTGCCTCAGCAACATAAAACATCTGGCAGCATGGCCAAGTACCAAAATTTAAAAAAAAAAAGAAAATAGAATAAAGGAGGCAGGGGGTGATTTTTCAAGGCATCACTGCAAAAGATCCTTAGCAGTATAGCAAGCCATAGGCTGACAATCATGAGGGTAAAATATACAGGATAATTCTTGTGTCTCCATTTTCAGAAAGGTGACCTCACCTGCCAGTTCTTCCTCTTCACTTTTTAGCACATAATCATCAAGCTCAACAGGATGAAGCTTAAAATAAATAAGTACACAATGATAAGTTAGTCACTAGATGCTGACTCTCTACCCAATCTCTTCCTTGGCTTTTAGTCAAAGATTGGTTTATCTGTCTACATACATTGTCAAACACAAAGCCTCTGCAATTTAAATGCAATAAATAAAATTAAGATCAAGAGCCACTTAACCTGTTCCTTACACTGACATTTTGGTATGAGGTTAAATATAAGGTTACATTCACACAGGTCAAGTATTTAATGGCAGTTACCCTACAGCTCTTAGAACTGCTGGCTGAAATCTATTAGGTTTTCAGTGAAATTTATCATCCTGATTCAACACACTCTTTCTTCCCTGCTACCCAGCCAGTTCAGAACACATTATTAAAAATTATGTGCTCCAATGGCAAAGGAAAAGCAAAGCACCTGAAGCATACATAGGTACGTACACTCATTTGTGTAAATACAGTTAAAATCAATAGTAAATTGCTGGCAAATTTCCTCTTAGCATCAATATTTACAAGATAAGACTGTCTGATGGAGAGCAATCCTACAGCAGAAAGCGCAGTTACATAGCCAAAAGCTAATACATGAGTTTTTCAGAAACACTTATGCACTGAGCAAAGGTATCGTGTAGTCATACACAAATACAGTGGCTCATGGCTGACTCCTATTAAGTTTAAATACTCCTTCTGAAAGAGTCAGGAATATTGATTTTATAAAATCATAAAAAAAAACCAAACAACCAAAGAAACCAACCTTGAAGAGTCCTCAAGAGGTCTCTCATCCACTCCTTGCCATAACACACAATTGGTTCAACTTGAATAGCTCCTGACAGATGTTTGTCTCATCTGTCCTACAAACTTCCCAAATACAAGAGGTTTCCACAACCTCTATAGGCAATCTACACAAGGGATAATTTTATCCTTTCAGTTACAAGATTTCAATTGCCTAACTTGGCTCACCCTTTCCCAATATAAGCTTGCTGCTTCTTTTCCCATCCAAAACAGGCATAAGACCCACATCTTTCCTTTCACAGCTTCCTTTGACATAGAAGAAGGCTGCTTGTCACATCTCAGCTGAGTATGTTTTCTCTGGACATCTTATTAACAGGAGAGTTTCCTCCTCAAAGCTGGACCTTTTTGGAATGTTGCCTTTAGGGGGGAAAAATCATTATTCTCCTTTGAAAACACTGGACTTGAAATGTTGTAGCATTAAAAAAAGCTAGCTGTCCTATCTCATAAAGCCAGAATGGCAAGGAACCTAAGGAACTTGCTCTGCCACTTCACAGCAAAAAATTACTGCATAATCTCCACTAGTGATGAGTTTTTGCTCTAACTATTCAGTGGCAACCCATCCAGACTTCTACCTTTCCACTTCAAGTGGAACCAAAACTTTCAACAGCATCAAACCCAGGAAACCCAGGTCAATCTTCCATCAATAAACGAAATAAATTCCAGACATCAGAGTAAAAGGGAGCTTCAGAACACAAGACTCTTAACACTGTAACAGCCAGTAAACCTGCATGCAGCATCGGAAACCTCTTTCACTGCAGTTCTAACAGATACAGACACACTAACAAGATGCAGGGGGAATTCTAAAGAATTATATATAATATATATATATTCTGGTATAAATACCAGAATATCAGTAAACATATTTACAGTATGTACCTACAGATTGCTAGAATACACACGTAAAATGCCACATCATTACTTTATAAAATAAAGTCATCGTCAGACTTTCCTCTTACTTGTGGCTAGCCAAAACATGATCTAGTGCATTAGCATGTCCATGCAATACTTATCCTCCCAGGTTTTGGGCAACAGATTTTCTTCGTCTCCTGTCCTGGGTTCAGCAGTAGCAGTCATTTTTCTCCTTCTTGGTAGCTGGTGCAGTGCTGTGTTTTTGATTTTGGGCCTGGGAACAGCACTGACAACACCAGTGTTTTCAGTTACTGCTTGGTAATGTTTTGGTCTGACCAAGGACTTTCTGAGTCTCATGCTCTGCCAGGGAGGAGGGGAAGCCGGGAGGAAGCAGAGACAGGACACCTGACCCAGACTGACCAAAGAGGTTATTCCATACCACAGCACGTCATGTCCAGGATGTAAAAACTGAGGGCAGAGACCCGGAAGGGTGGGGGTGCACTGCTTGGTCAGGCTTGGTGAGCAGTTGTATTCTCTTTCCTTGTACTTCTCTTGTATTACTACTGGTGGTAGCAGTAGTGATTTGTGTTATACCTTAGTTACTAAACTGTTCTTATCTCAACCTGTGAGAGTTATATTCTGTTGATTCTACTCCCCCTCCCCCGGGGCTGGGGGAAGAAAGAGGGGGAGTGAGCGAGAGAAAGACTGCGTGAGTTATTGAGGGGCATAAACCACGACATCTCCCCACTTCAGATTCTAGGCCAAATTGTGTCCAGTTGGACACAGGATCTGCTGTGGGATCCTAGGCCATAGAGGAAAGTAGTGAACTATGTTTTTTTCCCTCAAAGATCTGCAAAATATTTCCAGTTTCGGTCTTTGGAGGCACTGATTACTGCTGCATTTTAGTTATCAACATTAATATGAATTATAGTGTTTACAGATCTATCAAGTGAAATAGCATACACATTTCAAAGTTTTCAAGCACATACAACCTTCACGTCCACTGAATCCAACTCAAGCATTTGTAGAACTGCTTTGCTAAACAGCAACATGGAACCACAGAATTACTTGGGTCAGAGGGAACCTTTAAAGATCACCTAGTCCAACTCCCCTGCTATGGGCAGTGACATCTTTCACAAGATCAGCTTGCCCAAAGCTCCATCAACATGCCTTTGAACACTTCCAGTAATAAGACATCCACAATTTCTCTGGGCTACCTGTTTCAGTGTCCTACCACCCTCATTATAAAAAATTCCTTCCTTCAATCTAAATATAGCCTCTTCCAGTTTAAAACTGCTGCCCCTTGCTCTGTTGCTACAGGCCCTGGTAAGCGCCTGTCTCCATCTTTCTTATAAGCCTCCTTTACATATTGAAAGGCTGCAGTAAGGTTTCCCCAGGTGCCTTCTCTTCTCCAGTCTCAAAGGAGAAATGTCACATCCCACTGATAATTTCTGTGACCCTCTCCTGGATAGGCTGCAAAAGGTCCATGCCCTTCTTGTGCTGGGAACATCCTAGAGCTGGATGCAGTACTCCAGCTGCAGTTTCACAAGAACAGAACCCACACAGTGAGTGGGTGGCTGGGTAAAGTCAGTACATAAGGAATATGGAAGCATGATTTTTATAAAAACGCTGGGAGCCTGTGCGTCTCGCTTGGAGAATGCCCTAAATATTCAGACACAGTACAAACATGTGTGCCAGTGTCTTCCCTTTCTGTGTTTCTATTTTTCTTCCCCAGAGATTGGTAGCATCATCTGTGCTTTGCACTAGCCCCAGTGCTATTTCTATACTTTAGAAAGTCTTCTCGGCAAGGACCCTAGCAAACTCAAGGCTATGCCATCAGACTGGACCCTGGCAGCGCATCACCAGACACCAGGCACCAGCACTCACTTGTCTGGCATGTTTATGTGTACACCCAGAAGTTCACGTTTAGATGTCCAGGAAATGGGCACGTCCAAAACACAGGCCTTGGACAAACATGATGCATTTCCAGGTTAAAACGCTCACTGAAAAATGAGTTTTCAAAATTGCTCCTTAGTCTGGAGTACTTAAATTCTGCTTGAAGTCCCTCTTTAGACATCAAAGTACTTTCCTGAGATGCTTCCAACTAAAACAATTTTTCTATATACAGTGTCAATAAGCAGCCAGCACGTAAGTCCATCTAATTAAAACACATGCAAATGTACCAACCGGTATTAAGCACATTAAGCATCTGATTACATACTAAGCACACCCCAACCCTCAGATTAAAAACGCAGAAACAAAAAGACAAACTTTCATCTGAACCCCATCCTCTTATTAAAACTTTGGCCTGGGCCCACTGTGTTTCAATGTATACTGTAACACTGTAAAAAAGCCAGATAAACTTGCCCTGAGGCAGGTAAAATCAGGACTTTTCCACTCAGCAAAAAGAGAGCCCTTAGAAAGCCTTCCCTACAGAAGGATAGCCTTCTCTCCTGCTTGGACACTACAGCAAATACAGTTACTTTTCTGGTGGCCAAATCTTAAAAACAGTGCAGTATGAGTAAGTCGGTTACAAAAGAACCTAGTTGTAAAAATAACTAATAAACAGCAATTAATCTTTGTGGTCTTGAACACCATCTACAACAATAACTTCTATTATCTCACCATAAATATTCTAGTAACAAAGTTCTACCTGCCTGACCTAACAACCTCCATGCAAGCTTAAGCTAAATTTGTTCATGGCTAGCTTGAATGCACATGGTAGCAGAACCACCAGACAGCTCCACCGGCTGTTTTCACCCCTGGCGTACCTTGTTAGAAACAGCAACTCACACTCCCCCCCAACTCACATTCCTCCCCATCCTTCACCTCTACAGACTGTGTTTGCTGGACTACTCCCCTTTTACTACTCCCACCTCCCTTACTCAGGAGGGAGCAGAAGCTGATGACATGAAACAATTCCTAATAACTTCATGATACTAAAATCTGAAATACAAATTGTAAAGCTGAAAGGATAAATGTAAAAGTAAATATGTTCATTTAATAGAAGAAAAGTATTTTTCACTGCAAGTCTGGTTGAACACTGGGACAGGTCACCCAGATAGGTTACAGACTGTCCATCCTTGGAGATGCTCAAAATTGATTCAACTTCAAAGCTAGCGGAGGGTCAGACCAAGCTACCTCTAGGGACCCCTTCCATCCAAATGATGCAATATAAAAAAAAAAAAAAGACATGATGACTGCTATTAAACATTTAAATAGACACCCTAAAAGGAAAATATCTGCAGTAAAAAGAAAGCTAACATTCTGAAACAACTCATTTTGAGCACTTTTAAGAACAATTTTTAGTCCACCAACCTCCTCTTACAGTTTTTCACCATGACAGAACAAATGGCATTTTCCCACACTTTTCACTTTCCTTCCCCTTCCCCTCAAGGTAGATTTCAAATGTGGCACAATGGGTCAGAAAACAAGACAAAAAAAAACCAAAAGCAAACGATGACAAAAAGAAAACCATCAAGAATTTAAAAAATGTGAAAAAACATCATTAATTCAACTGCATTCAGTAGAAAACAGGAAGAAGATATGGAAAAAGGAAAACAAAAGGCTTCTTCAACATATTCATATTTAAATGGTATAAAACACCATTTCCATCAAGACAAAAAATGACAGTTCCTAAAATCTGAAAGACGTCTGATTCATACAGGGTTGGCTACTGCAAGGCAAGTGGTGCTGTAAAAGATATCCACTATCAGGACATTGCTTTGCATCATGTCCTGATTTTCCAGCCCAAACACTCCATTTGACTTACACAGAGCTAAGCCAAACACGGTCTGTTTTAAACATTAAATCCTTTTGTTCTTCCTTGCACCTGAATCCTTTCCTGTGTCCAAAACAATAAACTAAAACCAAATATTTCTCTCTGACAGAAATGACTAAGCTCTTTCTGGGCTATGAATCTCATTCATTTCCTGGAAAGAGACTGAAAACCACAAGACTTGTCTCCTCTGCTTTTCAAGTCACATCAAAACTGGCTGACAAATTCAAGTTTTTCCTGGCTTCAAACTTTCATGCACTGCTATTCATTTTTTCATTTTTCCATTAGGTATGAGATTGTTTATAAAGCCGTCTCCAGTGCACCTCACTGCTGCAAAAACACACTCAAGTGGTTTTGTGAATAGACAGTGACAGTGATACACAAAGTCAGGTACATAACAGCGCATCAGAGGGCACGGCTGTGATGACATCTCCCCTTTCCACTCAATATCTGGCACATCCCCCTTTTCTCTAATTAGTTCCCCTGTTCATCAGACTTTTATCAACATCCAGAGGCTGGCATCAATGCTGCTTGAGAAGAGGAGGAAATGGGGGAAGGTTAAGCTCCACCTCAAGGGACCTCTAAGGAGTCTTGCAGCAGTTTTAGCATCAGAAAGGCTACAGAAGCCTCCCATCCACTAGCCCCATGCAGTAAAGGCTGTGTATGGTGCTACCATCTACACTGCCAGGTGAAGTTTAACTTGACTTTACTGCTTTTCCCCTGCCCCATGCAGTTTCCAAAGCAGCAGACTCCTACAGGGCCAAAGATTCGTCTGTTTCTTTAACCTCCTAAACTGTCTGACCGAAAAAATGTTGCCTCTCCTCACAAATCTGACCATAACTAGAAATATTTATCTGCTGTTCCCAGTGTTTTCCTAATTCCATGAAAGAGAATACGGACTTTGCCATCATCTCCCTTTCCTTCCTCAGGAAAAAAGAAATCTAAAATTCCAACTGAGGAAAAGACAGAGACGGTATTTAATTTAGATCAAAAAATACAACATGCATCAGCCAGGTTTGAACCGGTGCAGCTTAGCAGGAATGTGTTTAACACCAAGTGGAAACAGTACCAGGATTTACAAAGAAAAGGGCAGGGAGAGGGCAGCAAAGTCAAAAATGCCACAGAAAATGTTAACACTGTTCCCTAAAAGCAGACTAAAGCAGCAAGGTTGAGTACTTCAGTTCATGCCACAAGACTCAATCCTAGAAAACAATTACGAAGTATTTATGAGAAAAAATGGAAATTCTCCTTCTTCATGAAAGGGAATTAAAGTGTAGATACTTCCCTATAATCCACAATTAATGTTCCTAATTCAGGTCATAATTTTATTGCTTCTACTGACAGCTTTAAACCTAAAAGAGTGCTCTTCCTCTTGAAAATAACTGAACAGTGGCAAAGCCAGCAGCAAATATTCTTGCTTGATTATGAGCATAGTTAAATCACCCAGACAACCTGCACTCACGCTCCCAGCAGTGCCCTTAAAACAACCAGAAAGAGAGATACCCTAAGCCTCCAGTATGTAAGGCAGACGGCTCTGGTGCTCCTGCTCCCTCTCTGACAGCCAAGGAAAGCAATAAGTGTGTCCAGGACAAAAAAGTTGCAGTGCAGATGCAGAACCTATGTCTGACTGTGCTTGGGGGACGACACTCATAAAACACTGCTCTAACTTGATGGCACTAAGACAGGAAAGGTTACTTGGAGGCATTTTTCTTTTCCAGATTAAACCACTCCATCTTTCTTCTTTTTCTTAGTAAACTGAAAAACAGTTTGAAGAAAATTATACTTTTTTTTAAGCAGCTCTAACAAGTTATTTGCTTATTATTTAATACTGATTGGATACAATACATAAATTGGATAACATAATTTTCAAAAGGAAAATATCCTTTATAAGGTGCAACCAAAAGAAAATCAGCTTCTCCCTCCTCACTAACCCTCCTTCTCCATTCTTCAAACCCACCAACAAATAAATGGGTGAGCATAGCACCTCAGTTAGGTCCCCAGTTTCCTCTAGCAGCAAACAGCTTGCGGGCCAGGTGATCTCAAAATCCAACCAGTTTGTGGGAGTAAGCAGCCTCTGACATGGCTGTCACACAGGCACTTACTGAAAGTGAGATTACTGAAAGGTTCGTGCTTTCCTGTTTCTTTTGTCGAACTTTAAACAATGTGGCTAACAAGTCCTGACCTGTGCAACTGCACTAAATTCCTGAATTATTTGCAAGGCTCCCTACACAATCCAGGCTCTCTCTATCCAATCCTTTTTATACCTTATAAAGGGAATACAAACACTTCTTCTGAATACCAAAACTCCTATGAATAAATTATTCTTCTATCTTTCCACCAACCCATAAGTCTCTAAATCCTCGTAAAAATGAGTAAGGTCCAAAACACCAGATGGTGCAATAATTTCCTCCAGCCATGTGTCACTCAAAAGTATTTTTTTTCCTGTAAAAATATCACAGGAGTTCTGAAAACTGACAGAATCTCACAAACATGAGGTCCTAACTAGTGAAGGATGATAGCACCCACATCTTTCACAACACCAATACTAAGAAGTCACACATCATGACACCATTAGACCTTTGGGGCAAAGAGTTGCAGGTACAGCAGCTAGGGAAAGAAAGTCTCACCCTCTTTCTAAATCCTTATAAAGTCTCTCTTTCCCACCCATTTTGATCTTTTGGAACATGGGGAAGAAATAGAGTGCTGGGACAACTCTTGGTCACCTCACGGTCGAAGATGATTAATCAACTCCTTCTCAACTGTGCTGAGATCTGAAGCCCTCCTGCCCTGGTTCAACCCCGTCTCCTTCCCTCTCCTCCATCTGCAAGCACAGGGCTCCCTCAACTACGCTTGGCTTCTTGGCTCTGGGGACAAAAACACAGTGATGGGGACAGCATGAGGAAGCAACAAGAGTCAGTGCTTCCCAGAATCAGATGAAAGAAGAATATGGCTGTAGAAAGAGAAGAATCAAATAAATAAAGCTGCATGAAAGTAGAATCAAAACTATACTTTCAGAAAGGAGAGAGAATGATACAGGAGCCAAAAAGAATTATACAAACTGCTTAGGGGATATCAAAGTATATGTCAGGCCCAGCCCAAGCTGGACCCCAGAGAGAGACAGAGGAAATGACTGACCTCCCTCAGACTGAACGGACAAGCTGTACGGAAAGCTTGCAGGAGCTCCACACTCAACAAGGGTGGCCAGTAAACATTGCCAAGGCAGGACTGCACTGCACTGAGAGCTCCTGGCTGTGACTAGGAGGCCCATAGGAATTCAAATTAGGTTTTGTTTTATTCAGAAACAAGGAAAGAACACAGCTTCATTTAAGAGCAATAACTGGGGCACAAAATGAGGTGTCACCTCTTCAGTGCAACAGTGCCCACAAGGCAATCGCTAACGTGTCATGCTTGTATAACATTTCAAACCTTCACAGAGACTTTTTACAGTGACTGAGGCACACATCCCTGCTTTTTTTTCTGTATTCAAATTTTGCTTATGTATAATATTTAAATCTGAAAAGTGAAAGGACTGGAAAAGACAAAGAAACATAAAAACACCAGTCCCATAAAAGTATCATGAGGGCAACATACTCTTTTCCATACAAATGTTGCAGCACATGTGAAAATTAACATATCTAAAACTTACAAGAATTTTGCTATTTGCATAGCAGTCTCGTACCAGCTGAACTGATCCCCAAATCTCTGAGCCCACAACACACCCAGCATAAACTCCCCCATGTTTCAAGCAAGTAGGCACCCAGCTGGCTTTGCCCAAGCATCTCTCAGTACCATTGCTATGCTGCTGATGCTTCTGCATTGGGCTTCAGTTGGTTTTGATGAAAAGCTTATCCAAGCCTGTCAACAAAACTATAGCTGATTTATTCAGACTTTGAATCAAGGTCTTCATTGCTAAGATCAACAGCCATTCCAGCAGCTGAATAACATGAACAAATATTTACTACACATCAAAATGAAACAAGTAACAGCCTTTTTTTTCTGTCCTGTCTAGCCAATATTTAAATGAGACATGGCATTTGTTTTTACATCTCTTGAAAGAGCTGTTTACAACAGACAGACAAAACCCATCCTTCTCCTGAAGAAGGTAGTAGCAGATTTCAAGCTATCTGTCATTAAGAATTAGAAAGATTTAAGAAGGGAAAAAAGCCCTCACCAAAGGAATGGGCTAAGTGCTGTGCTTTTACTTCCCAGAAGCTTGCATACATCTCCCTTACAGTTTGGCTCACATGGAAACTGCCTGTCCTCCAGCTTTTAGCAATTTAAAGTGCTAAAAGGAAAACAGCCAAGAGTACCAAATTTTCAATGAAAAACATGTGAAGCCATCAAGTTTAAGAGTTTCTAGCCTCAGCTATAAATCAGGTGGGTCTGCAAAAAAATTATACTATTCAGCAAAACCTAACTACAGTTTTCTGTTTGCAGTCAAACCTGAAACCAGGAAAATTTCACCTGATTTTGTTACAGAATTTTCAACAGCATGGCTTAATGTGAAGTTTCATGTATATTTCTATCCCACTTCCTCTACAATGAAATAAAAGCCACAAAGCTTGCTTAATGATATTCTGCCCAAAGAATGATTATAGTCTTAAAGCATAAATAGACTGACAGAACCGTGCTAAAAACTGTATTAACTCTGTACATCACTGCCTACAGTAACATGTTCTTCTGTTTTATGACCATCTCCTTTTTGTCTGTGTAATTAAAATATCTCACTTGGTTGGAAACATGGCAGCAATATCTCACTGCTACAATTCTTGCTTTTTTAAAACAGACAGCTCTTTATTCTTGAAAAGGCAGAGTCTATTTATAAATAAAAAACTGCATTTACACTGGGTCAAGGCACAGAAAGCTTCTGGAGAGACAAAGTTACAATAACCATTACTATCCTTTTTAAACCCCTGGGCACAAACCAAATCTCTCACTGCCCCTCTCATACTTGAGCAATTTTTCATCTTAACCACAAAATAAAAACACTAGGGTTGAAAACCTGGGATAAAAAGATGAGACACACAGCTCTGAACTGTGAGCAAAACCACTGTTAAGAGCTTTCCAACTGAAAATAAAACCTTACCACCTTCTGAGCAGCTTCCAAGGACGTTCCAGGTCGATGGCAATTCTTCATAAGCCACAGCCATCATCAAATCGTTATCCAGTGACTGCAGATCTTTTGTCCTTAGCCCAAATTTATCCAGCAACAGCTCATGACTAGCAGCAGTGACACGTTCTGCATGATCAACCAGAAAGCGAGACAACTTGCAAGACAGATTCTCCCTGTAATTGACAGGACAGCTGCCAAGGACCACAGGTGAGTATCCCCTTGTGTACATTAACACAGAGACAGCAACTGCTTCTTGGCATCCATGACCTGTAATTATAATGCAGATCATTCATTAACAATATCCATGTTCAGAACATACATTAGTTTTTCCTCATTCCCCCCTGCCTCTAAGAGCTGTGACTATTTATTCAGCATTATTTTATTCTTTCCTCTAATTACATCTATTTGTTGTATGGCATCCACCAACCATTTCTGTTGATGAACTTGGACTTGACTAGACTGCAAATTGCCAGTCCTCCCTGTTATACCAAAATACTTATATCAGGAACAGTCTTTCTAGGTGAAGGCTCTTAACATGGAAAGAAGAGGTAACCATCTCAATATGAAATCCCACAAATCAAAACCTTGACGGTTCCTGGATAAGAATTAAAAAAAATGAGATACTCATGACAAAAGTGGCACAGTGGCCTGCAACAGAAACTCTGAATAATACATCTATTTAGCACTCATTTTGTACCTACTTGTGTCTCCATGTAGGCCAAAACCTAGAAGCTTTTAACTAATGCATGATTCATGCTTCTGGCAGACTTGATTCAATGCTGTGTCAACTCCCAAACTTATAATTGGGACCCTCAAAGTCCAAGGTAGTTTGTCTCTCAAACCTCTTAAGCATCTTGTGCATTCCTCCTCCTACTTTGAGATCTAAGTGAGGGTGTATATATATCTAAGAAATGCAAGCTGTACCTCTCACAGGAGAGCTAAACATGACATACTATGGGTACAAATCTAAATTTCCAAAAATATCCCTGAAAGACTACAAGTATATATGCAATCTAGCAACTGCAGAAGGAAACATGTACTTACCACATCTGCAGCTGTTTTTGAAGTGCTCTGCCTTTCCCTATGTTTAATTTGGCCACTATGAAACAACACTAACATCAGCAGGGCTGTATTTTAACCTCACACTTTATTTTCATCTGTTAATGGCATCTGCTGGGAACAGGCAGAGGATTAAGTGTTGCTTGCAGCCTCCTGTTTTTATTCCTAGCTCAGAAGCAATCATTTAACAGTGTCATTTCAGGCCTCTTAAAAAAAAACCAAACCAAAAACCGACAAAACTTTGCTGTCCTGGCATAAGCCTAGCATTGAATTTTCTCCAGTTGTAATCCATGACAATCATTTATCATTCACAGGATCAAAGGAGCCACTATGTAACAGCAGCAAACTCCCTCTTTATACTCAGCAGTTATTTTCAGACTCTAAATCCCCTTTAGAAAACAAGAAAAAATAACAAGCAGATCCTATTGCAAAGGTACACCATGTCTATAGCCACCTACTCACACAAAGGAAAAGGTCACAAAGCACACAATAAAGATGACAACCGGGATTTATGTTACACCCATATGGGGGACAACACCAAGGCAGAGGGCCAGCTGGGAGGCAACACAAATCCCCCAGTTTGCAGCAAAGCACTACTAGAACAGTTTCACTGACACCTCTGTACTGTGTATAGCTCCAGCAGAGCTCCAAGCACTTCATGCCTCCACCATGAGGACCTTGGAAGCCCGGCTGGCTGCTGCACCAAGGGAAGGCTCAGACAAAAACATTACTTTTGCAAGCATTAGGATGCCTGGAGGCAAACAGCTGTGGAAGAGAATTAATCCACATTGAAAATTATGCCATCCTTGAAGACTGCACTTTAATGGACACCCAACTGTGCAAGCCCAGTAACACTGTCTGCACCTGATACTGTGCCGGTATCATGGTTCATTGCTATGAAAGGCTCGAACACCTATAGTCAGCCAAACTCAGACTGGATCCTTAAAGACCATCATTCAATTCCTGCATTTCCTCCGTTACAGACCCACAAACCAGAGCTGTACCAAATCATTCAGTTGTGTCCAGCTTTGAAATGGAGGTTAGGGTACAGCAAAGAGAGCAAAAATGTGAACAGTAGTTAACACTCACCTGGAACAATAGACCGAAGAGCATTGTCACTAACTCGCTCTGCAAACATCACATGCCTCTTCAGGGACCCATCGTAAACAAAGTAAAACTCAGCATCCTTTGGGAGGTAAATGTCCTTGCCAAATTTTGCATGGATAGTCACCTGTCCCTGGAAAATGAAAGGGCTTTCAGAAACATGCAGTAGATTTCTCATCTCCAATGTATTTCAGATGCAAATTTATTGCAACCTTTTCAACAATACTATACAGAGGCTGCAATCCAAACCACAAATCTGCAGTTTTCTACTTCCACTTAGAAAATAACACTAGTTTCATGCTGCACAAGCAAAGGTGATTTACAAAATGTCTTTTAAATAATGCCTTTCAACTAATTCCTTTCATCCTAACCCAAACACAACTTTTTATTTGAAATGCATTGGAAAAAGTGAGTCAGTGAACCCAAGTATTTTGCTATTCAAAAACCACACTGTGTTTAAAAAAAAAAAAAAAAAAAAAATCAGAAGTGCTTGAAATTATCTTAGAATCAATTTTACAAAACATAAGCATTGATATAATTCTACAACTGACTATGCTGGTTTCAAAGAATAGTGGTTCCCAGATATCTGCCTGCAGGTTTCTTTATAGTAAATAGAAAGCAACCAGCCAAGAAAAATCTGTCATACAATAGCTTCACAAAGGAACAGGAAAGAGATCTGAGAAGTAGCAAACAATAACAAATGCCTGACATGTCTGAGGGAGGAAATCTAGATGAAGTTGCATTTTCTTGGAGAAGAGGACAATGTGCTCCACCATGCCCCAACAGCTGCCACAGATGTTCTAAGACAGAACTGCTCCAACATCTGGCAGAAATTGTGTTTTTCTGGAAAACACGCTACAGAAGAGTAATATCTCAGTCATCCACACTTCCAAATGATGCCTGCTTTGCTTCTGTTCAAAACAGTTACTACAGCACTGGCTCCACCAGCTACATAAACAAGTCTGGTAAAAACCAAAGCACAGCTCAGTAGCACAGAAATTTCCATGGTTGAAAATTGCAGTTATGCCCCTGACAGTCCCAACAAGCACCCAGCTCCTTCCCTGTTCATTATACAGCAAACACAGATTTTACTGCAGTGACAGTCTTGCTGCCCCCCACAACATAACATCTTCACCTTCCTTCCCCAACGACACCTTTCTGGTCACTTGGAACAATGTGAATCCTGCATTTGTCTTCCTCTTAAATACAGGCAGGTCTTTTGAAATATGTGTAAAGAGGCAAAGGCTAGTTTCAGGCACAAAATCTTCCTTAGATAGAATTGTTCCTGTAAGGATAGATGTAAACAACATTAGGGGTCCAGTATCAAGAGTAAACATGCCTGACATCCCCAGAAATTGATAATGCACCTTTTTTAAGTAGCCTAAAGTTTAACTGCCAAGTGTTTTCTCCTGTTTCTCTTTGGGTTTTGCACTGTTACATCCAGAACATTCAAGTTTTTTAATCCTTCTATGTTAGTTGTGAATAGCTCGTTCTGTCTCAATGGCTATTTGAGGGAAATAAGAACAGGGTAAGACCCTGAAGACATTCCAGAGTCTGCTGTGGTGAGTGCCTAACTGACAGCAGCGTGGTACACAGGAGTGCAGCAGAATTTCTCCACACAGGCATTTGTGGTCACAACTCCCAAACCACCTCTGCACCCTCTTGACCCCTAAGGCTGACAGACTACATAGCCCACCAGCTTCTGCATTTTCTTTGCACTAACTATGTGAAACAAGGGAGAAATTTTATACCAATATTTCTGATTTCTTAAGCCTAACTCTTAGGGGGGAGGGGAGGGAAATCAAGCTCAAATTGTATACTGCTCCTTTTATTAAAATGTTAACTTAGAATCAGTAAGGACAGAGGAACATATTGAACTGATCAGGATGCATAATGTACAGGCATGAGGGAGAATTTTGTAACTCCTTGTCTTATAATGGGTCAAGTTAAAAAGCGAGAGGGGAAAAAGAGTGGAAAGCTCATGCACATAGGATAGAAGTTTTTCATAGCACACTCCTTTCAACCCTCCAGAAGAAGAAATTGCTGGTAACTTAACCAAAAATTTTACAGAAGGAAGGCAAATCAGCAGCTAGCTTGTACGCAGCCAAGCTATTAAGTGATTCATTTTGAGAATCCCATGTGATCCAAAAAGAGTGTTAAAACCCTGTGTTACTAGAGAGGACTCAAAGATAACAGAGAAAGTAACTTTCACAGGGAACTACGCTACACCTTTTTTATGCTGTAGGGTTACCACATCTGGCATCAGAAACAGTTATTTCTCAAAGGACAAATTCCTGTCATCATCTCCATCCTGTCTTCAGATGTTCTCATTTCATGTTGCTCAGTTCCATCAGCTTCATCCTTGCTGCCACTACTTAAACATTCATCAGTTTGCTGTTCAGGCCACCACAAATGCCTTCTGATCTAGTTTCAAAGGATCTTTTTTCTTGTCACCTACTCCTCTCCAACTGCACCCCTGGTGCAGTTATGTCACCTTCCCTTCTCACCTCCTGAAAATCCTTCACAATTTCATCCTACTACCGCTGGAAGTTCACCCCTTCACTCATCTCTTCCCATCCCTCCAATACTTTTCACAACACTTGTCCTGTACAGCCATGTCCCAAGCTAGCCACCCTGCTGCCTGTCTTCTCATAGGACAACTTCTCTTCTACCACACATCATTTCTTCTGTCTCCCTTCATCCTCTCCTCTGAGCTACAACCTTCACCCTGGCTTCAGATCTACATGTGGCAGGGCCTAGCTTAGCCTGTATTTAAGCATCTCTTCCTTCAGAACTGTTTTCCTTTGGTGCTGAATTACATCTATTTAATGCCAGGTCTGAGTGTAAAGTGACACTTCCAACAAAAGCATACAGGATCCATACACTGCTAAAGAAATGCAGTCATAGGACAGAAAGAAGAATCGCATACTATGTTTGATCAATCCTTCCCTACCTTTGCAAAATCTTTTTTTAGATTACTATAAAGTTATTGTACAGTTAATAAAATTATAAGTTGCATACGTAGCATACATATAATCTACATCCTTACATATACATATGAACTAATTAAAATAAAGATCCTGTAATGCAGCTAGACAGTATCACAAACAGATGTGACTCTGATGGGGATAGCTGCACTCACAATCCATTTGCTGCCAAAATATATCTATTTGGCAGATCAGTTTTACCCACTTCCCTCCAAACACTGCTGGCAGAGGCTTGTCCCCTACACATGTGAAAACAAAAATACCACTGAACTCTGAGGATGCTTTTATTGCTGCCACAAAAGTTGTCTGTGTATGTCTATGCACACATCAAAGGTGCTTTCCTATTCTTTTTCACAGCTGTGAAGCAAGCTGCAGTGAGACAGCACTGTAATTAGCACGCTGCTCATTTCCTCTGTGTGAAGCCAACTTTGTTACTGGAACTATTTAACTATTTAATTATTTTTTTTCCTCCAAACAAAGATCACCTGCAGTCCATTCTAGAAAACTCATAGGTAGAAAAATACTTGGGAGAAAGTGATGCGTGCTGTGAACCTCCTCCAGACTCTGCTGCTGGAAAAGGCAAAAGGATTCATCCCGCTTCAGAGCCAGACCAAAATGCAGCCTTTCAGGGTGGAGAAGGAGGAAGAGGAAATGAGGAAAAAGTCTGCCACTTTATTTAGTTCTTTGCACTCTGTTTTTGGATGTATGACCCCACCTTTAGCTATATGTAGATGCAGATCACTCAAGGGCATTGACTTCCCGTGCTAAGCAGCTCTGCACAAAGGCAATATGCTGTTTTATTGAGAGCTGCCGATCTTACTCATAATGACTATACATGTCCTCCACAATTTTGTTTCACACATTGAAGAGCTTTGGGCCAGAAACTTCTCCCAAGAATGATACACCCAGCATTTGTCACATGAAGGTCTGGGGAGGAGACTGATGCAGAGGACTTTATTACAAGTAAAAAAAAAGCCAAACCAAAACCTGCCACTTAGGGTGTCCTAGGCCATACAAGAACAGCATGGAAAGAATAACATACAAAGTGTTGAAAAATATATATATATTGCAAACAAAAAAAAATTTCAGTGCCACAACTACTTTGGTCAAAGAGTGGAACAGAGAGGTGGTCAGTGCCCCAAGCCTGTCAGTGTTTAAGAGTAATTTGGACAACCCCCTTAATAACATGCTTTAACTTTTGGTCAGCACTGAAGTGGTTATGCAGTTGGGCTAGATGATCATTCTAAGTCTCTTCCAACTGAAACAGTCAAGTCTATTCTACGTTGGATTATTATGTTTTGTAGCAATCAGTAAAGCTCAGTGTTAGAAAACTGAAACAGAGCTTCAGAAACATGTACGAACTTGATCTCTATCGTCTTCTTTGTGCATACATAACTGGCTCACCTAGTCAGAAACCCAGAAGTCCTATGAGAAAAGGACTTATTTTACTAGCATAAATCTGAGGGACAATTTATATGTTTCTATTATATCCGTTCCCTGCAGAGGCATTTATTTCCTGTCTCCCTCAGGCAAGGCCAGCCCAGCCCAGCCCAGGGAGCAGGCTGAAGCAGGAACTACCTGAACAGATCTTTCCTCTGCAGATAAACGAACCCAGAGAGCAACAAAAGTGGGAGTGAGTCCAGCTCCATCCTCCTCCTCCTTTCCTAGCAAGGCACACAGGAAGGAGGTAAGGGGGCTGGATCTTGCAATGACACTCTGTAATGTATCCCTCCACCAAAGCAATTCCTCTCTGCTTCACAGGGCTTTCCCAGAGCTTTCTGGGAGCTGTTACCTCTCTGTAACAGAACGTTTTGGCAAAGCCTGTGTGCTCTCAATCAAAACATACATCCACTAGACTATTACAACAACTAAATACTGCAGGTAAACAACAAAACTAATTTTCTGGCGCTCCATGAGAAATTCATACTCACAGAAAGTATTTGTTCAGTATCACTCTCACTATATCTGGTAAAAGCACTTCTCTGATGATTGCTACCCCAATTCTGCAAGGCCCAACAAAAAACACCTTCTGAAGTCTGCTGAAGAACCGTGACATGGACCTATCACTAAAGCATGAAGAGACAAAAATTATGGTTATCAGCATTTAAAAGCACACAAACTACCCACTCATTCATGTATCAATACTAAAAAGCAAACCCAACAAATCACAGAATCATAGAATCATAGAATAGTTAGGGTTGGAAAGGATATCAAAATCATCTAGTTCCAACCTCCCTGCCAGGGGCAGGGACACCTCACACTAAACCATGACACCCAAGGCTATGTCCAACCCAGCCTTGAACACCACCAGCGATGGAGCATTCACAACTTCCCTGGGCAACCCATTCCAGTGCCTCACCATCCTCACAGTAAAGAATTTCTTCCTTACAGTAAAGAATTTCTTCCTTATACCCAATCTAAACTTCCCCTGTTTGAACCCTTTACCCCTTGTCCTATCACTACAGTCCCTCAAGAAGAGTCCATCCTCAGCATTCCTATAGGTCCCCTTCAGATATTGGAAGGCTGCTATGAGGTCTCCACACAGCCTTCTCTCCTCCAGGCTCAACAGACCCAACTTGCTCAGCCTATCTTCATACAGAAGGTGCTCCAGTCCCCTCATCCTCGTGGCCCTCCTCTGGACTTCGTTCAACAGTTCCATGCCCTTTTCATGTTGAGGACACCAGAACTGCACACAATACTTCAAGTGAGGTCTCAGGAGAGCAGAGTAGAGGGGCAGGATCACCTCTCTTGACCTGCTGGTCACACTCCTTTTGATGCAGCCCAGGATAAGGTTGGTTTCTGGGCTGCGAGTGCACACTGAAGCCAGCTCATGTTCATTTTCTCATTGACCAACACCCCAAAGTCCTTCTGTGCAGGGCTGCTCTGAATCTCTTCCCTGCCCACCCTGTAGCTGTGCCTGGGATTGCTCCGACCCAGGTGTAGGACCTTGCACTTGTCATGGTTAAACTTCATCAATTTGGCATCTGCCCACCTCACAAGCATGTTATGATATACACACTATCTGAAATGGGGACACCATGCTGCTACAGAGCAATATTTGTTCTGAGCTTGTTCCAGACACTGAAGGTGGAGATACATCCCAATCTGCATGCTTCTTCTCCATTTCTAAATATAGAACCAATTTAGGCTTAACACTCATCCTCTAGGTACCAAAACCCGAACTAGGTAAGTCACACAAGGCAACTCATTTTTGGAAAACCAACCAAGCTTTCAGGCAAGTGGCCTGAAAACAGCATGGCCCAGAAGGACTTTACTGCACAAGGTTCCTGACAACCCACTAGTTGGTAGGTGTCTTTGACACCGTTTTCACAAGTTCACTACTTAACAACAGTTCAACCTCTCCCCACTCTTTCCTCTCCCTAACAAGTTTTTATATAACCTCACAAACTTGGAAAAAGAGCAAGTTTTAAAGTCAAAGGGCACTTACTGAGACCAGACAGCTATTACGTTACTTACATTTACAACTGTAAATGGCGTTCAAAACAAGCACCCAACTCCACCCAACCATCATAGTGACACACACGAACTGAAGATCCCTCAAACACCACCCAAGCCTGTAACAGCAGAGGACTTCAGGCAGCCACATCAACATCTACGTCTGCAAAAAGAAACTGACAGAAGAAGACAACCATGGGAGAAGCCCTTGGTCCACTGAAGCCAGGAGGAGTTTTGACATGAATTTAATGAGAGCCAACATTATCATTGCAATTCTTGAAATAAAAGAGGCATGAGGGAGAAATGGGGAAGAAGCTGCAGCTATGGCAGCATTTAGAGACACCAACTCAACTGTAAATGTATTAAACTTGTGGCTAATCAAGCACTTGGCAGCTTTGATCTCTCTGGGATCCATAAAAGAAGGCATATCTTTTACTACCAGTGAAAACACTACCCTGGCACCAATGCCAAGGAGGAGATTAGGAAGGTTTGTGTTTTTAACAGGATTTACAGGCCTATGCACTCTTTCAATGCAACAAAACAGGTTTTCCTTTTGTTTCTTTAGGGCATTCAAGAACTAGGTCGGGCACACAGGAGCAGGGTCCCCCAAGCCCTACACCCCAGGTATACAGCAGCAAAGACCAGACTCCCCAAAGCCTCTGAAGAGGAGCTTCCACCTTTGGCCGTACTCTGACCTTTTTCTGCACCAGCAAGGGGCTGGGGCAGGCTGCCTGTGAGGAGAAGAGAGAAAGGAGGTAGTAAACCCTCACGGTTGAGGCAAGGCGGTATCCAGGCCAGCAGGAAGGGATGATCGTCAACTGTGGCACTTCCAGTGTGCCTGATCCATACTCCGCTGCAAGTCATCCCACACACTAATAAATAACTTCAACCTGAAGCGAGCTTCTTCCACTTTGAATTCAGTTAGATAACATTATCTTTCTTCACCAGCAACATGCCCCAGCAAAACAAGTGCAATGCAAAAGGACCTTCAGTGGACTTCCAGATCTAGGCCATCATCCTGGCTAACACTAAAAACTTCAAGAGCTTGTCCCTATCCTTGCATACATTGCCTGCATACATCTGTTTTCTCAACAGCCTTTTACCACAAAAGTAATACATTCTAAAGTAGCTAAAAATGTCCTTGTCAAACTATATAAGCAAAATAATAGTTTGAGAAATAATGCTTTATCCAACATTTTCAAGGATATTACCTTTAAATACACTATTACAAAGAGACACCACATTTGTAATTACATGCTCTAATATCTTACGTGCAAAAAAGAATGGTTTCTTTGTTCCCAAAATGCAAGTCCCAACATCTCAAAGTAAATGCAAGCCCCCAAGTATTGCTAACAATAATTGGGCTTCTTTCCTCTACTTAAGTTGCCAGTAGCCACTACAATTTAACATAAATATTACAACACTGTTCAAAAGATTAACTTCAGAAAATCTTTGCATTTTAAGATGAATAGTTTAATTATATTGTACTTGTGCTTAGACAAGAACAGTGGCAAGTATTTTCCCTGAGCAGCCATACAGCTTTAAATACCTTTGCTGCATCTTAGCTGCAACTACAAACAATCCTACACAAAAGGCACTAAGAAAGCAGTGGGGAAACTGTAAATAAACACAAAACAACCATACTGGTATTATTAATAACAAGAACAAAGTTATACACATGCCTAATGTTGAGTGTATTTTTGTAACATCCACCAGACAGCTCTTGTCAACAGATTGCAGTAAACATTGTCAAGGATTTGTTTAAGAAAGCATGTGCCCTATTCGAATGGAATGCAATGGAACTCAAGGCTAAATACACAATGAAAGGAGTAACAAAGGAAAAGGAAAGGAAAGGAAGTAACAAACTGAAAAACAAAATAGGAGATAAAAGCTGAACAGTTCTCTATAAGCATTAACTAACCCTATAGCCAAAAACTTATTAAACAAAAATGGGGGGTGTGGGGACTCTTCAACTGAATGATTAAAGGAAGAAGCAACTGGGTATGATTAATTTCTTCTCTATCCACAGTAACAGAAAAAGCATAATTCCACATACAGATGAGGTATGTGATGAGATGTTCATATTTAGTATTACACATTGCCCAAAAGCCTACAGGTTGACTTTTATGAAAAGTAAATATGCACATATGGCTGCTTTGAGAAGAGCCGGTCCTGTGCTGACTTACACCGACGAACTCTAGCAGCACACCGAGAACCTCACTAATTCACATCAGGTCAAACACCACCCTTCAGCCTCCACACCTGCGCACAAGACAGCGCTTGCACACAGGAAACATGCCACAGCAGATACTCCAAATAACATCAGCATTATGAGCCAGGTATCTGTAGGTACTTCCTCAGTGTGAGGCACATTTGTGAGAAATACAGAGGAAGTACTGTCACGGACACCTCTGGGCACAAGTAAGAAGCATCTCCCCCACATTCACTTAACACAAGATAGCACAAGGAAGCCCCACAACCTAGCAGCTGAGGCAGCTCTCTGAAAAAAGTTTTCAGTGACATTTGCTCCCAGAAAATAATCTGTAGGATGCTTCTAGCAAGGTCCCTCTATTAATATGAAATATCAACAAAGTCATCACTTTGGCTTAGACACAGTGTCTTTTTAAAAAGAAAATAAGTACTGGTAGAAGCTATTACCACCTTTTTGTCTGCTAAGTAGCCCATATAAACTGGAAAAAGATCAAGCATTCTGTTACATCCAAACAAATGACAAGAGTACACTCAAGTCAAAAAAGAACAAGAAGGATGGAAAAGATCCTAAGGAGTCAACTAGCTGACCCCCATGCCTCACAGCAGGATCAACACTGCCAAGTTACTCATCGAAGAGGCTTTGTCCACCCGCTTCTGAAAGCACCCCTCACTCAGTTACCTAACACACAGCACTGGGAACTTCTTCCCATGCAAAGAATTCCCTGCCTGGCCCCTCCCACCTTCCACAGCTGGTATCTACTTTGGGGTTTTTAGGGCTTAACATTCTTTGGCCCTGATAATGCAGTGGCTAGGTGAGATGAAATGGACAGCAATGTGTCAGAGAAGGCCGCGTCAAGGAATTCACTGCAGCCTCCATTTCTGTACAGCTATTTTCACGCATATGCTGAGCTCTAACCTGTTAATGACTTCACAGCTGGATTACTTCTTTTATTTGTTTTGGAGAGAAGGAGAGATATGGGCTGTATTTTATCTTGCTGGGTCTTACAGGAGATCAGCCTTAAACCTTGTAGGTTTCCAGTCAAGCTTATTATAATACTCCTTCCTTGGTGACAAACTGAAGTACATTTGCTACATTTGAACTTCCTGAAACTACATGTCCCAAAGCTACACATTCTGTTTCCTCACTAGCCTCAACACAAGCTCACTCTCTTCATAGACACAGGCAGAAGAACATGTTTCTTGTTGAGAACTGCAAGATCTGGTCCCAGGAAAAGGAATTAGAATCCAACAGAATTAAAAAAAAAAAAAAAAAAAAAAAAAAGAAAAAGCAGGCATTGAAGATACTACTTATTTACTGCAAAACAAAATACAGTTCCTCTAAAATGAAGAAACTCAGTAACAGGCAATGATATATATATATGTCTGCAAGTCTCTATGCTGCTCTTCACTGCTAAATTGACTCTAATGTTATTCACTTTAAAAAGAAACATGTATTAGATGTATTGATGCATTTCACTCAATGCACATGCAATATGCCCAGATGCAGGTCCCAGGTCCTTATATTCTATAGCATCACCTTATCACCTCCTCGGTCCTGTTCCTCGTGTTGCATCCCCTCACTTAACCCTCTGCTTTTTGCTTAGCTTCCATCAGCTCTTCACCCCTGCTGCAAAGCACCATCCCTGAAGAGAAGTCAAGCGCAAACACAGCAGGAGCTTATGGTCACCAGGTTTGCACAGGAAGCCCAGCACAATCTTAGGCCACAAAAAGGCAGTCAAAAAAAAAGCATAATGCCATGACGCACGTGTCATGTAGTTTTCATGCTGCACCGCTGTACTAGTACACAGGGTGGTGGTGGAGGAAAGGAACAACTAAGGTACTGTAGGGATTAATTTACAATGGAAAATCAAAAGACACATAAACATAGTATAACAAATAATCAGCCATTTCAGAAAGGTACTCTACTGCCAAGTGCAGAATCTCAGACACTTTACATGATCACAAGTAGGTGGCTGCAGGAACTCAGCCAAGAGCGAGAAACCCCCCAGTGACTCTCAAATCATAAAGATTAGCAGGTTCAAACTTAAACAGGGGAAATTTAGATTGGATATGAGGAAGAAACTCTTTACTGTAAGGGTGGTGAGGCACTGGAATGGGTTGCCCGGGGAAGCTGTGAATGTTCCATCCATGGCGGTGTTCAAGGCTGGGTTGGACACAGCCTCAGGTGGCATGGTTTAGTGTGAGGTGTCCCTGCCCATAGCAGGGGGGTTGGAAGTAGATGATCCTAAGGTCCTTTCCAACCCTAACTATTCTGATTCTATGATTCTAATTAAAGCATCCACTAACTTCTTCCTCAGCACAAGCTGCAATACTAATCTTTCATTTAAATGCACAGCTGGCAGCAAGACCATTTACACATCACAAGTAACATCCAGCAACATTAACCTGACCTACCCCAGATACGGGCTCTCAATTTCATATTTGTTGTATTAGTGAAAGCGCACGATCAGAAGCTTATGCCAGCTTTGTGCTTTTTATGTCTGCTGTATGTCAGCAGCAGGAAGAGGCAGTATCTTATCTGGCTGCTGGTGAAGAATTAATCTACAAAAGTCTTTAAACAATCTGAACCTGAGATCAAGTTTATAGCAGATCAGTACTTTGCACCACATAGCCACTATTTCATTTAACTTGTCACCAGCAATTTTAAAGCTGTGTTTAATGTATCATCAAACTGTGACAACTGGTAAGATGGAGAAACATTTTGAGTCTCCCACATAGCAAAGTAACCAATACTTATGAAGAATCTCCTAATTCTGGAACTGCTAGATAGAAAAAAAAAAAGCCTGATGCCTTTATCAGAAAAAAAGGGGGGGGGCAATAAAAGGGAAGAATAAAATTTAAAAAATATCTTTGCAAGTATTACACAGTGCCAAAACATGCATTAACATTCTTGCTGGTCTATCGTTAAATATCATTCAGTGTTTTGCTGTCAATGACAACACAATCAATGTTCATGCACATAATCATACAGAGGAATTAAGAAGCTTGGGAAAGAGCTGTTCACATGCACAGGTCAGAAAAATTCTCCAGTAAGGCATATTAATAGAAAATGAGCATTCATGCCGACATGTAACTATTAACTAAAAAAACAAAAGTTACCTCTTTCAGTTGACTTGATTTATAATATGTCAATCAGATAACAGTGTTCTCACGACCTGTCTGACATCAGGGCTCTACTGTTGCAGACACTACACAAATACACGTGAGCACAGAGCCCCTGCTGCAAAAAATCCCAGTCTAAGGACTGAACAGGGAAACAAAAAATAAAGGAAAAATAATACACCATGGGAGCAAAAAATGATCCAACTGCTGACGGACATGCTTTGAAGGACCCATTCTTTTCCTTCATACCTTTTAAAATATATCCCGTTCTTCCACATTTATTTCCTCAGTCTCATTCTGCTAGCCTGTGCACACCGTTCCATGTGCTCCCATGCAAGACACCCACAATGGACCTGACCAGGCTTCCACAAGGGTGAACAACAAAACACGTATCCAGCCAGCACTGCATCAGGACAGCAAGCACAGCTCCATGCATTAGCAAATGCACGCTGGAAACCCAACACACATTTATATTTTAAACCACATTTCTCTTTTGTGTTTTGAAATCACTGTCTGACCAAGACAGTGGTTTCAGCCTGGTTGAACACAGAGGCTGGCCTGTGATATGGCCAACCCTACCTCAACAGCAAAGAAGATAGAATCACAGAATCACAGAATCGTAGAATCAAAGAACAGTCAGGGTTGGAAAGGATCTCAAGATCATCAAGTTCCAACCCACGTGCCATGGGCAGGGACACCTCACACTAAACCATGTCATCCAAGGCTCTGTCCAACCCAGCCTTGAACACTGCCAGCGATGGAGCATTCACAACTACCCTGAGCAACTCATTCCAGTGCCTCACCACCCTCACAGTAAAGAACTTCTTCCTTATACCCAATCTAAACTTCCCCTGTTTAAGTTTGAACCCATTACCCCTTGTCCTATCATTACAGTCCCTAATGGAGAGTCCCTCCCCAGTATCCACACAGGCCCCCTTCAGATACTGGAAGGCTGCTATGAGGTCTCCACACAGCCTTCTCTTCTCCAGGCTCAACAGACCCAACTTGCTCAGCCTATCTTCATACAGAAGGTGCTCCAGTCCCCTCATCATCCTCGTGGCCCTCCTCTGGACTTGGTCCAACAGTTCCATGTCTTTTTCATGTTGAGGACACCAGAACTGCACACAATACTCCAAGTGAGGTCTCAGGAGAGCAGAGTAGAGGGGCAGGATCATCTCCCTCGACCTGCTGGTCACACTCCTTTTGATGCAGCCCAGGATACGGCTGGTTTCTGGGCTGCAAGTGTACACTGCAGCCGGCTCATGTTCATTTTTTAATCAACCAGCACCCCCAAAACCTTCTGCACAGGGCTGCTCTGAATCTCTTCTCTGCCCAACCTGTGGCTGTGCCTGGGATTGCTTCGACCCAGATGTAGGACCTTGCACTTGTCATGGTTAAACTTCATCAGGTTGGCATCTGCCCACCTCACAAGCGTGTCAAGGTCCCACTGGATCCCATTCCTTCCCTCCAGGAAGGGGTGAGTTTCATGTTCCTCCAGCATGAAAGCATAGGATGAGCAAGACGAGCTAAAAGCTGACTCTTTCCACAAAGTGCTGGCTAGCAAAAACTGAACACATAGCAAGAGCAACAGATCCAAACACTGTATCCCACCATGGAAAACTCTATCCCTTTCCACCCCTCTTCCCACCTTAACTCTTCTCAGCTCTTCAACATGAAGGAACTAGGAAGGCACACAGCTTGGCAAGGTAAACGATCAACTACTCACTTTGAGATCAATATATAAGTCCTACTGCCTCTTACTACTCACATCATGCAAAAGCATGCTGAAATCACGCATGAGTTTGAACTTCAGTCATTTAGGAAAAGAAAAGAAAACACTGCTGAATTATTTCTATTAATTCTGTTTCCCAGTTGTCATGCACATGAAAACCACGTGTTTGTGAAGAAGGCAAAAATTACAGCTCATTTGTCCCTCTAGCTCTAACTAAGCACACAAATTAATATACTTTTGAAAGATTATTTGGAATGTCTTCCTGCCAAACAAGATGATTCACAACTTTTTAACTGTCTTACCAAGTGTTTTCAGAGCCCCTCTGCCTATGGACCATTTTCTAGCAGATGTGCTCAAATTATTCATGGACATGCTGCTGGAGTACAAATAAAACCTTGTTTATTTAATCACCTCTTGCATGAGCCCCAGTGCAGAACTGAAAATTTCAGAGGCATTCAGGATTATGTGAATTTTAGAATGCACTTTACCACTGCCTTCAGCTGGAGCAACATCAACCAATACAGAGCACTTAGGAAAACTCTCACCTTTGAGGTAAAAACAGCCCAGGCAGCTAGAAGTTGCTAACACAGTACCAAATTAACCCAGTTCCTGGATATGCATTAAAACCCTCTTCTCGAACGGAACTTTCTACCACCCTTTGCCTTCTGATCTTTTCAACAGGACTTTAAATCTTGATCTGAAACTTCTGTCTTTTAATTTCTTCTGCTGCAGGGCAGCCATGCCTATCCTGGACCTTGCCTGGAAATAGTTTATGCAAATGTCCATTAAGAACTCCAATTATTTTTCCCCTTCCATGCTACTGCTCATGAGTGGCACTGATCATCCACCAGTACCAGGGCTAATTCAACAGGGGAACATGAAAGCCAGCAATGGGACAAGACAAGAAGGTCTTGGCAGCTGGCTGGACAGAGCAGCCTCGCTTCATTCTTTGCCAGTGCCTACCAGCTTATGTCTTTTCTTGCTGAATAATGAAATGAGCTTATCTGTCAACTAAAATATGTTTTAATTAATTCTGTTTCACCATGTTTCTCACCTACAGATATCCAGGTAGTTAAACTATCCATCACTGCAGAGGCTTTGATTTGAAGAACCTTAAAATCAGGCCAGGAATTTGCTACTATTGTCTCACTCCTTGGGTACGAAACAGATCCCTTATTTCACTTTCTCCTATCAGAAGGTTCCTTACTCAGGTACCTTCTTCAGCCAAGGTACCTGTAAATAAGCAGTCGTGTTTTCAGCTGGGTTCTAGAGGATTATGTCAACTCATCCTTGAAGAATCACAAAACTGCAGATTAAGAAGAAGCAGCTAATGAACATGGCTGAACCTCAAGTGTTTGACAAAAAGCTCCTGGAGGGATGATATATCCTTTGAAAAAAATAGCAGAAGTTCAAAAGAACTTAGAAATGTTCCTTCATGACAGAAGGAAATAAAACAGCATGGATCCAAGGGATAATTGACTGAGGTTGTAACACAAACATACTTTTGTAGAGATAAGCTACAGGTATATTACTTGTGATAAAAAAGCCTGCCAGATTCTGGTATACACCAGCATTTAATTCCCAATTTCCATTCATACTTTACCTTTAGAAATACAACCTCTTGGGCCTGCAGTTACTGTGAAAGCAGCAGGGAAGCTACACTGTCATCTCAACTTGCCCGGAGCAAGTCCACCTGAAAAGCCAGCCACAGCCATGAAGCTGACCTCACTCCTCCTCTTCTGCTGCTCCCAAGGCTAAGCTCCAGCAGTGCAATGATGAAAGGAAATGTTGATGTGGATGTGGCCCAGGTTTGCACTTGCATATTCATATGAACTAGCATATGAATTCAGGACACACTGCCTCAACTGCTCCAAACTCTCATGGAAACAGCCATTGGCCTTCATTCCACTTCACTGCAGGACAAGGGGATGAACATCAAGACATGGTTCCCCTGGCTTCCACTTATCCTTGGAGGGGAGATGGCTGTGAATGCAGACTTGATGTACCTCCCTCCCTCCGTCTCCACCTAATGTGGCTGCACTCCTTTCTTTGGAAGTGTAAATGAGATGGGATGCACCTCTCCTGACATGCCATGAGCAAGCTGTATTAGAAGCAGCTAACTTATCATCACTTAGACCACTTACTGTCAGAGCAAAGCAAACTACCTCTCACAAAAATGCTCTTCATACAGACATCTTTAACATCTAAACAGGTTACAGAAGGATGCTGCCCCATCTCACCATCCTAGGATAGGATCTGAAAAATCTGAACTGGAGGGCATCACACCTTTCTTATGTTTTAGGCATGTTACTGCACTTACATCACTTCAGACCTTCTTTGAAAATGAAGCTAAACATCTAACCACAAAAGAGCACTGAAGATCAGTGCACTACAGAGATCACCAGGCACTGACATTATTACAGTGATGGAAAACATAAGCTCCTAAACTAGAGAGCATTAAGCCAATAACACATCACGTGGAGCAAATCAGCAACAAAAACAAACAAATAGCCAGTCAAGCAAAGAACTGGCATGACCAAGCAGACTCCATAAAGACCACTAAGAGGAAACATGCTGGACAGAAAAAAACTGAGGAAACAGAAACCCTAAAAAACTTAGCATGCTTGGCACTCTGCAGACCCAGCCCAGACAAAGATCACTGCCTATCATCTTGTTCAAGATGGAGCAGTCTCCAGGCATTTGGATGCTCTGTGGCTGTAAGCAACCTGGTGCTACATCCTACTGTCAGCCCTGCCTGACCCTGTCCCAGGAAAACCTGCTGAACCCACACTGTCTGTAGGAATACTTCAATACATTGTTATTAGACAGTGAATACGTAAGCACCCTTCCCTCCTTGGCACCTACACTTCACCAAAGAATTTTTAACAGGTTCAAGAAACAAAACCCAACCCCAAACAAGAACAAACCAGCAGAGACATTTAAGAGAGAGAGACTTGGTCTAGCAGGAAAACACAGAAGTTAATTAAGCTTTGACCTCAAGCACTTTCAGCTAACTCCAGTGGCTGTAGGCAGGAGCATGGGAAACCTTAGGTGAGTGCATTTTGAGAACAGTAAGCAATACACAGTACAGGACAAAGTGGAAGTTTTATTTTCCAGGAGATCTTGAGTCTTGAAGCTGAGAGTCCATGTTTCTACCTCTTCCCAGAGAATTAGCATCCAAATACTCCTTTAAAAAGGCAGAATCCACACATAACCTTCAGGATCGTCTCCTTTGGACACGAGGCCCCTCTGATGTCTGCATGGAACTGCTGTGGATATCCCATGTGGCACAGCATCCCTTTATTTTCCCTGGGAAACAATCATCCGCTCTCAGCAGAGAATAATTTGCAAACTTTATAGATCACTTATTTTGTGTTCTTGAGAGCTGACTACTCCCACAGTATGTTTGCCCCATGGCAGTAAGACATTTCTTTGCCAATGTCAAAGATCAATGTTGGTCACCAATAACATTACCTTAAACCAACCAACCAAACAAACAAACAAAAAAAAAACAAACAAACAAAAACCAGTCACCTACAATTAAATGAGAAGGAAGGATTTTCCATGAGAAAGATTTGCTTTTCCACACTGGAAACTGCTTTAAATAGGAGAAACAACTTTCACATATTTATTTTTTTTAGATCTGAAAAGCACTTCATGAAGTATTTTGCTTTTTATCTTTCACAGATGGTCTTTTTTCTGTCTACAGTGAAACCAGTGATTGCCTGAAGACAGCATGGTCTTATTCCATATAGTGTGTTTAGCACACTATGAAATGAAAAGACTCAGCTTGCTGCTCTAATTACAGTTTAAAAAGCATAATTTAGGAGGGCAAAAGCTATTTAAATTCAAGTTCTATTTACTTAAACAATGCATTGCTAGCAGTGAAAGAAGAGACATCATGTATGATGTTCCAGTTTATCCTTGGCTAGTCAATCCTGAAAATTACACTGGCTTAAAAGGAAAAAATTTATGATGTGTTTAATAGCATTTTGCTGTCTAGAAGCCAGAAACAGGCTCCTCAAATTAACTGAAAAGCATGTGCTTCAAATGTTTAATTTTCTGTTTCATTTACATTTATTTTTTAAACCATGACATTTATGTGTGTTGTGATTACATTTGAATGTATTGGTGCCACAAAAATTACATCTGAAGAGAAATGTATCAAAATAATGCATCTCTGAAATGGAGTAATTTCACAGAGTATCTTCAAATTATATTTCACAAAAATTGAATTACCCAGTAAGGTCCTTGGGCTTTCTGAATGCATTCTCTCTTACTCAACAAAAAGAAACAGCCATCACTCAGCCAACCAGGTTATGCATACTATTACAGATTTGCAAAGAAATTCAGTACTGACAAAGCATGGCAGTTTGAAGTAACAGCACTGCATGGATGCATCTTCCAGCTGAGTAACAACTGCTCACATACAGCAAGCCAACAAAGTACTTTGCATATATATACACAGAACTGCAGTTATTCTCAGACAATCTGACAGGAAGGACAAGCCTCTCAAATAGATATTCTTGGAATAAAGAGTATAAAATCCACTTGATATAAATGCTAACCATGTTTAAATACAGTTTGAAAAGCATCCTAATTTTGGATCCAGCATATAGATCTCTCAAAGAACAGAAGTCTATGCTTTCATAGAGGCTGCAAAGAACAGACTGCTTCCTACGTTTTGACCACTTCCACTTTTCCTGTGGAAAATAATGCTAGAACTGTAGGCTGACATTTTTAAAGTTGCATGAGAACAGTATGCAATTGCCATGACATGGTATTTTACAGTTCCACTGTGACCTTTAAAAGCATCAGGAATACATCAGAAAGATACCCAAATTCACTAAAGTGCAAATATTTGTCATTTTCCCTCAGTCTTCCCAAGAGATGCTTTCTCTATCCCTGCTTACGCATGAGCAATCAAGAGATTTCAGACAAGCTCAGCTAGCCAGAGAACGGCTTAATGGAAACTGTTTAAGGAACTGAACAAAGAAAGGACTTTCACATGTAATATAAATGCTGATTTGATTGTGTTCCCCCGCAAAGTCATGCAAATAAAACAGGAGCAGTTCCAAGAGTTTCCAGAACTGGTTAAGTAATCAGACTTAACTAAGAGAAAAGAAATGTCTTGATTCAAGGGCTTTTTCAAGATGAACAGACCTCTTTGATCTTCGCAGATGCACTGAGAAGTATTCAAATTAGGAGCAATATTTGAAGGACAAATTCACAATTCACAGCTGTAAAGCTGCAACTCTTTCAGACACTAACTCAGCAGAACAACTACAAGTTTCAGATGGGCATTGACAGACAAGCTTGAATCTTTCTCAGTCACCTTAGGGTGTTCATATAGCCCTTTCTCATTCCCTTTCAAAGCCCTGAAAGTTTTACATACCCTCATTCCCACATACACAAACTCACCTGCACAATATTTAGGAGGCTGTTAAAAACTAAGTACAGCACCAGTTTCTGAGAAACTCACTCCAGGTGCTCCCGCTGCAAGTCTCTGGAAATCCATATTCCACCACTATCCATAGTTTCAGCAGGACACTGAAGAACCTGGAGAAAAACACCACCTCTACTTGTTCCCCCCTCAAGAAAACAAGTTGGTAACTGCCTAACCACAATCCAAATAATTCATCAAGTTTCTAGCAAGTTACAAGACCCCTCTGGGATTTACTCACCTACGTTGGTGAGAGGCTGCGGACCACAACTATCAAGTTACCAATGCTCAGGTCCAATACAGGGCTTTGCTTGCTCAAAGCCTAGGGTGAATGTTCCCAGCTAAAATCACATTCTCATATCCATCACTCTACAAGTAATTTATACATCCATGCTCTCTCTGCCTCCCTCTGATGAGTCTCTAGGAAGAGATGTATCACTATTAGTCCCAAAGTGCACAAGTTTGTACCATGCACTTATTAACTGGAGTAAACAAAAGGCAAGAAAATTCCATATTACTATGTAATAACTGAATTCTCCTCAGCACTAAACAACACCTTCCGGTACTACGATGTCCACAAATTTGCACAGATTCCACAAGGATACACCTGGCTGTTAGGGTTATAATGAAAATATTAAACAGAACTGGCCTTCAGGATGATCCTCAAGGAGTACCACTTGTCGTATCTTCCTCTCTGCCCTAGAAACTGTTCTCGCAGTATCCATATATCCCTATCTCTTTATATTAATCTCCACCTTCTTTATCTTATAGAATCATAGAACAGTTAGGGTTGAAAAGGACCTTAAGATCATCTAGTTCCATCCCCCTGCCATGGGCAGGGACATTTCACACTAAACCATGTCACCAAGGCTCTGTCCAGCCTGGCCTTGAACACCGCCAGGGATGGAGCATTCACCGCTTCCTTCCATAAGAACTTCCTGTGAGACACAGTATCAAAAGTTTAATTTGCAACAGCTTGAAGTGTTTTGCACTGCCCTTATCCAAGGATCAGTTACCTTATCGTGGGAATATATTGGATCAGCCTGATGCAACTGCCTATGACAAAACCATGCTGAATTTCATCAATCAGTACTTTGCCTTTTATTATTAAATGTCTTTTATTATTCTTTCTTCTTAAAACCTTAAACCACACAAACAGACCTCACAAATTCCATTCTTCCCTTCCTCCCCCTCCCCAAACACACACACACATACACACACACACTGCCTTTAAAGATACTGCATTTAATTTTTGCCAGCTAGGGGTTTCCACTTCCAAGCTGACAGACACAATGCAAACTCCTGCTGGTGCATTAGCAATCCCATGTTCCGCCAGTATTCCAGGGTACAAATTACTGATACTCCTCCATTTCCATCCCCACCTCATCACAATAAGCAGGTAATTGTTTTTTTTCTGTCTTTGTTTCACTTTTTATCACCCTTTTGAAAACATTCAGTGTCTCCCACTACTTTCCCAAGCATTAACATTCACACACCCCCTGCTACTACCATTCTCATCGCAAACAATGGCAGAACAAGCAAAAAAGAAGACAACCATGATTTATTAATAATAATTATTAGACTGCCAAGTGTTAGTCCTCCTACTCACATCCCACTGAAAAGTTATCTAATGCATGTCCTCACTCCTGTTACTACCTGTTTTTTAACTCTGACTTAACCTATTTCAAGCAACCATTTCAGCTCTTTCAGAAAAACAATCCATTTGAGTACAAACTTCAAGTTACTCATTTTACGATATACTATTTTCTGCTCTGAGGAAGTTGAAACAATGGTAATTTGGAATTTTATGGGGAAAAAAACAGCTGTAAATTGTGGGAGAGAGTGAGTGGTGTCCCTTCATAGGCAGTAAGCAACTCTGCTTGTGAAAACTGCTATTAAGACTACTGAAGGAGAATAAAATAATGACCATAAAGGGGAAATAAGGTTAAACTTACTTCAGAGAACTGAGCCACAGTACTGAAAACCATCATCCCCATACATGCCTGCCTCAGACAGCAATACTGAACAGCCTGTGGTCTCAGACAGCCAGAGAATAGGTTTTGATTTCATTCACCCTGCTTTTGAAAGAGCCATTACCCAAAAGAAAGCAACTCTCTGGCAGAAGCCTAGTGTTGTAGAACTTACATAAAGAGGTACTTCAGCGCAGCTCAACTCCATTGTCACAGCATCTAGAAACAGAATAAACCAGTGGAATTATTACACACCCATCATAAGGCATTCATATCATTATACCTTACTCATATCTGCAAAGTAAGTCGACATCTTCCAGAATTAGAGGCGGGGGAGGGGAAGAAATATCAAGCTTATCAGCTACCCAGTTGCCTCAAATTTCCCCAGAATGAGGAAACACTGATAAAATGACACTTATGGAAGGCTGGAGGAGGGATCTTTGTTAATACGCAGTTTCACACAATAGACGCAGTAAACAAAACAGGTCAGGCAGAGATATTTCATAGCTGCAGCAAATGAAGTAGTGGGAATTGCAGGATTTTGTATCTCTAGAGGCAAAAAAAAGGACCTCAAGATGTTGTTGTAGCAACTTTTACTCCACACCAATATCCCAAGTGTTTAGTGCTGTTTTTCTAGCAACTTCATAGAAAATATCACTAAGGCAGGTTGCCTTAACCACCCTGAACAGCAAGCTACTGATACAAGTCATCACTGGAATTATTGTAATTTTGGTCATCATAGCAACTTTGATTCCTATTGCTATATTTCAAACTCACTACATCTTCAAAATTCATACTCTAAAAATGGTATTCCTGTCAAATGAGAAAAGCATACCAAAAGCAACTCCACATCTTCACAACAGCAAGGTGGGCTCAACAACTACACACAAGTCTTCTACTTGCTGAAACAGGCTACAACAAAAAGTCTATCTTAAGAGGAGGCTGTCTCAGCTCAGATGCGGCCTTTGCTGAACAGTTTCCAAGAACAACACAGTTGTGCAGTCCATTGCTTGTTAATTCTTAGGTACAGCCTGATATGAGTCAGATAGGATTTGAGAAGTTACCTGCCTACAAACAGCAGAAATTAAACATACAGCTTCAATCAAAACAAAAAATTATCCACCTACCTCCCCAAAACACCCTCCTTCTAAATCACAAGTTTGCTAATACTCATCTCCTGCTGCCCATCAATTAATCTACATTCATAACTGCCTACATTTTTGTGTTTTGACTGGTAACTTAAAAAAAGATGGCAAAGCCCTTTACAAAACCACTGGCCACAAATGTTCAGTCAGAAAAACCCGAACTTTTCTTATTGTAATAAAAGGCCATCAAGGCAAACACTAATCCAGTCACCCTAGCCAGCAGGGAGACTCAGAGAGAGTTTCTTATTTTCTGCAGAGAGGAGGCATCCCGCAGCTGACTCCAGGGCATCTCACTTTGACAAAGCTCTGCAGTTTCCAGCAGCATCATCCTGAACCCAACCTTAAAGACAACAGCATGGGAAGCACAGTCCTGTTTCTACAGAAGAAAAGAGGGCTACAAGAGAAATTAAGAAACTGTAACATTAATTCCACAAGGAGTATTTTAAGGCGGAATTTTTAAAAAATGTCACCTTACAGAACAGATGAAGCACATTAACTTCTATCCCAGAACTGTCACCAACCTACAATTACTGCCAGGCACAGACTCTGTATATACAGGGCATGCCTTAATGGTTGGCTGCAGCGATAGATACACCAGCCAGCTGCTTTACACCATCACTCTATTCTGCTGTATATAATCCTTTCACCCACAATAGTTCTCCCTCTTTAAAGCAACACATTCAAACTAAACTCTACCATCTCAATTGCAAGAAAATATGAGCACATTCAAATCATTATGCCACACCAACAGAATAAGACCCACTTCTGCTTACTTCTGTCATACAATTATCTTGACCTCCAGAGCCTCAAGAGACTTATCTCAACTTACCAACATCATCCTCCTCTGCAAGAATGAGAAAGGCAAATGGCTGGTACTCAGTCCAGTCTACTTACACCTCCTCAAGTGTACGCAAGAAGGTATGATTTAGCCCTTCCTTTGGGGGATTACCATTGTACCACCAGTATGATAAGCTTCTTCTGTACTGGGAAATATAAACACAACTCATTGGAGAGATGGTCCATCCTGACTTCAGTTTCCTCAACCCTTTGCTTGTTTCACACTGGATCCACTGGGAGCTTGTGCTTTTGGAAATAGTACCTAACTCAATATGGATAAATAACCTCAAGATTCAGCTTATCATATGCAACCAATGTTTTCCACACAGCACCGAGTAGAACCACACTGAAATACGGTCAGTACTTTTGACACACACTGCCCTAACAAACAACTTTGATGGTGCTCTCTGGATATAACGGCGTATCTAAGACTCTTAGTCTCCTGCAGAAAAAACAATGAATGCCAATATACAGCACTAAGCACTGCTTTTCTCACGCTTGCAAGACTGCTTATTGTTTAGAAATAAGTTTTACATGAATGGCTTTGTGGCCTACAGTTACAGCTTGGATGCTGGAAGTGGCTGGGAGGGGCAGGAAGAAGGAAGATGCACGTAGGGAGGAAACACTCGGCTCTGGCTACAGAGCAGTTCTTGTGCAACCTCCGTTTCAGAGAAAGGGACTGAATGAGATACTACATGCACCCTTACCACTCACCTCTTCTGTATGGCAAAGAGATGCTCAGCTCCCTGAAATGCAGGGGCCCGGTGACCAAGTGGTGCCACACAGACAATCACTCTCAGGTGCTGAGGGGCAGTCCCACTCCACAAAGCAAGGGGAGGGTTCAGCTGCCTAACCCTATGAATACCCATCATTTCACATAGCAACACCTGATCCCTCCCTCCAACATCTGTGCCTCTGACACAGAAACCAGCAGCACAAGCATCTAACAAACAAACAGGTCCAATTTCAGGCACTGCCCACAAATACTGAGCTCACACCAGCCTCAGCAGTAGCAGGATCCATCTATACACAGAAAAAAGAAACCCTTTTCAGCATCTAGTTTAGAAGTGAATTGAATGAAAACATCTATTGTGATGTGCTGCAATAGATGAGTAGATTTCTGGAGAAACTTGCAAAACTGGGGAGACTTGCAGATGTCAGTCAAGTAGAGGTTAAGAAAAAAAAATCTTGAAAATAGTTTAACTTTTTTTTTTATTTTTCAATCTACAATCTCCCCTTAAATCTAGTGACAAATGCTATTGCCGGTCTCCTGATCAACTCAAGTTATTGATATGTACATCACTGGCTTTATCGATGATGTAGATAATCGATTTCAATAATCCCTCCAACAGTTTTCCTCACCTAATATTTTATTTACTGGTTGTCAGTTACAGGACTATCATATATCCGATTTCTTTCAACATGAGAAATTTTAGCGTTTTATTGCATGGTTTTCCCAATTATCAAAACATGGTAGAAGGACCACAATAAGAAATAAACCAATGGAAAATAAAAACATTGGATAATGACATAACTGCATTTTAATGTAAAAGACGTCAGTTATCAAATTATTTACCCTGGAAACAGCAAAGAAATTAGATAAGGGAAAGCATTATCTAAATCTCAGCAGAAAGGTATTTCTGCTGATTGACAAGGTGACCCTTCAGCCAACAATGTAACTACTATCTGGCTGTCCTCACACCTGATACTGAGTAGGGTCAGCATTTTCCTAAACACAGAAGGACACTTCCATACCCTACAGCAACCTTTCTCCTCTTCCCTGTAAATAAAGCACAGAACTGCAGCAAAAAGGCACCGAAGGTGAAGAGGGACTTTCATGCTGCTCTGTGACTGAGCAGCCACTGGTATGACTTCACTGAGCTCAGGGCTCTGCCACTGCCATAAAGAGCTTCCACGGCTCATTAAGCAGCATCAGACCACTGCCTCGCAAATGCCTGCAAAGTAAGAGCAGTGATATAAAACACATACTTCATACTTCTCTTCCATGTATCAGTTCAAAGATAAAAAAACATGAGGTCTTTGGACCCCGCTCCCCTAATTTTCCATTCAGGCCACAATCCCATATCTCCGTGCCACGGACCACAACTGTTGCTTCATACACTGTAAAGCAACTGACTGAATGTCAAAGCTGCCAAGCTATGTAAACAAGCCCCCAGTGATGCCCTGCAGGCACCTTGGAATTCAATTCTTGTTTAATTATATTTCTTTCTGGTGATGGTTACATTAAAACTTGAATGTATAAAACACTGAGAATTACAGTCTTATTACCATCAGGACAAGCACATTAAATCTTCATTTCTGATCTGCTACAGTGACATGAAAGCAAGGATGCATCCACCCAGAGGCCACTGGAAGGTAGGCAGGAATCCCTAGAGCGTCATTAATGATGTTTTAAAATCTAGTATCTTTGCCTAAGCAAAATGTCTTGTGCATTGTAAAAGCCTAGCAGCACATGCATATTAAGTGGTCTTCTACTGCACTCTCATCCACTGCATCACTGAGTTACAAATCACCACTATCACTGTTTTATTACTTTTTTACCATGCTATAGTCTGTAGGAGGTAGGGGCTACATCAAGCCACAGGACAGCTTTTAAGTTGGATACAGATAATTGTACATACTGGTTTTATACTTCCCAGATCTTAATACCTTTCAAAACCAGTAAGACTCCAGTGCAGTGCTCACAGATCAGCCAGTTTCCATTAACAATGTTCATCCCACTGCCTCCTCTCAACAAGCATGGCAACTGAACCAAACTATATTTTCGAACTGAGATTCGATCTGAGTTACATTACATATGTACACCTAAAGCTCACTCACAGCTTCCCAAGCACCAGGAACTGCACTACACAGGGATCAGGCTGAATGTGGTATGGAACGTTCTTTTATGTGCAGATCCTTGCTCCGGACAGGATTAAGAGACCTTGGAAGAATTAAATGAAAAGAAAAATGTAGCAAGCTGAAAATACACCTGTAGTAAATACCAGGTTCCCAAAGTCAGGATTTTAACCTGTTGGAGCCAAGGTTTCTGATCTTTCATTTTGACATGTGGCTCTCCTGAACATCTAGAGCATGGAGTATAGGGAGGAGGACAAACCAAAACCCTCAGCAATGCTAGAAGCTTTGCAAGCACATTCATTTACTGCCTTCTAACGGTATTCAAACTGACAGGTAAAATAAACCCTTGCCTATTAAATTTATAATGAAGAGGCTTGCACTAGTATTGATTACTTCACTATACATTAATTGCTCCTGAAGCAAGTGAACAGAAGAAATGCAGCTGAACACCTTTTAAAATAGGTCTTTTTTCAACATTCTGAGACAAAAAAGAAACTTAAATCTTCCTCCAAAAAACATCGCCCAATTCATGCATGGCTGTCATATTATCTTTAACTTGTTAAAGCCACAGCCATTTTGTACTCTTAAGCAGGGAAAATATTTGAGGAGTCTCCAAAAAAGGGTCACATATTTTAGCCTTTTAAATATATCATTTTAAAACGCAAAAATAACTCCAGAAAAATGCCTCTTAAACAGAAGTCTGTTCCAGAAGTTGGCAACATGTACTTTTTATGCATTCCTGTATTAACATTCTTAATGTAGCATTTTCATTTCAACTAGAAACAAAATAGGGCTCTAGATTTTGGACACCCTAGAGATGTGACACATGGGTTACACACTACTGAAAGACAAAAAGAAAACCAAATGCATATGTAATGTTACCAAAACAAAATAAAATCTGTTTGGTACCATTGCCAGACACCTGTCTCACCTCTCTCACTCCTTTTAATGTCTACTTTGACCAAGATAGTAGCTTTCTAATAATGCATTTTTTAATGGCTTTTAGAACTTACTACTCCCCAGTTTGGACACCATTCCACCTACAGCCCTCTTCTAATTATTACCGTAGTTTAGCAGCACCTGCTTGTCTCAATAATGCTAAGCCTGAAAAGAGAGAACCCACACAGCTCAACGAATCAGCAGGAAAAACTGTACATTTTTGAGGATTCTGTTAATTTTGAAGCAGACAACATTGAGAAGAATCCTAAAAGCATTCCTGACACAGGGGGTGAGAAGATGCCACGGATGTAATTAATACATTAGTAATTCAAGCTAATAAAGAAGAAAAAAAAGGAGTGCTCCAGCCAGAAGGTACAGAAACTCCTGGTGCAAACGAAGACTGAAATGTAGCCTCAATGCTTGGGCAAAGACACGCATAGCAATACAAATTCTGCCTGCACTTCTAGGAAGTGCCTTAGAACCTAAAACACTTAATTGTAGAAGGTACAAGGAATTTATGTTCCCAGCCTGAGATTACCATATCCCCCATCTATAAATGGTAAACTGAGCTGTGAGGGTGCCTACTGACTGATGTTTGTCCATGAAGAGAGCTGGTTTTTGGCTGGCAAAGCCAAAAATTGGAACTGGATCTTTTGAGTCACTGTATTAGTCATAGGCTATCCTTCCTATGTCCGGGCGCAAATTCGCCTTCAATGTGTTATTCAGATCAAAAGAATGTCAGACCATTTCAGACACCATACCCTGCTGAAACTGCCCCACGAAGGAGCTATTCTCGGGGGAGACAATGGGAACTTCTCCCGAGTAACAGCAGCAGTTTCAGCTGGAGAAAAAGAATACTCCTCCCTGATATTACGTAACAAAATGTCGGCAGAAATGTCTAATTCACAAGTCAACTGAGAAGGCCAGATGAGTTTCCTGGTAGGTTATTATTGAGATGCATCTACGTGATCTCTTTGTTGCACTTGATATTCAAATACCCCTTTGGAAAAAGAAAAGCACTTAAGTACTCAAATCTTTTCATCAGATTTTGTCCTGCTAATTCTTCAGGACACAAGGGGTCACAGAATAGAACTCATTTTTTTCACCTCTGTGGAAAATCTCCCTTATTCAAATGGCTCCTGAAACCCATTCCCACAAAAGTGTGAAGAGAGCAAATGACCTCTACAAAAGAATAAACCTGCATTACATGTTAAGGCTTTCCATCACATCCATGTGCCTTATAACGACTTATGAGAATAACTAACACGATTTTTGTTAAGATCAAATACAGAGGCAGGAGTAAGTACATGAAAACTAGACAGATTTTGGAGACTTTTTTTACGTATAAGAATCACTGTGCAGGTTGAAAACTGGCACAATTCTAAGCTGCACACACCACTGTCCCAACAAAACATTATCAAGAACTGTTCTGAAAGTTGTTTCTCAGAATTTTACTGCCAGAAAAGTTGTAATTTTCTTTACATTTTTCAGTTGTTAAAGAAGTTAAAGAAGTTAAAGAAGTCAAAAACTTACTTTGCTCCAGCTAAAAAGGCAAACAATCATGATTAAAATCAAATACCATGTCCATTTCGGGATGAGAACTGAAAAAACGAGTGGCTCTTACAGAAAAATAATGAACAAACAGGAATATATATGTATGTGTGTGTGTGTGTGTGTGTGTGTGTGAAATAAGTTTAAAAAGCCCTACGTCTCCCTACTTTGAGGACTTAGAAGACAACTGACAGCTCACGGGAAACGTCTTCCCCGGACCCAAGCGGAGCCCGATCGCGCACCGCAGTGCCCGAACCGCGCCTCAGCCGGCAGAACAACCTTAATGCCGCCGTCGTCGCAGCAACCCGGGGCTGGACGTCGCTCTCTGCGGAACGGAGAGAGCAACCCGCCGCCCCCAGGCCGGCGCACAGGCACTAGCGCTCACCCGGCCCGCGGGGTCGGGAGCTGCCACGCAGCAGGTGCCGCGGATCGGGCTCCCCGCTCCACCCCACGGGCAGCGGCTGCCTTACCTACGCGGAGCGTCCCGGTGCCTCCGCCGGACTGCCGGGGAGCCGGCGGCGCTTGCGAGCCGCCGCCGGGGCTGTGCCTGCGGGAGGGAACCCGGCGGGGCGCGGCCAGCCCCGCGGATGCACCGCCCCTGGGCCCCGGCGGGCGCGGGTCGAGGGAACAAAGCGGAGCAGTGATGGCCCTGCGCAGCGGGAGGCCGGTGCTGGCTCCCGGGGAGCAGCTCCGAGGGCAGCCCGTCTCCAGCGGAGACCGAGGCAGCCGCGGGTGGCAGCCCTCCTCACCGGCAGCGGCTCTTGCTCGACGGGGCCGGGGAGTGTGGGAAGAAGGCAAGACCTCTGCGGGGAGCTCCGCGCGGCCCCGACGGCGCTCCAGCCTCGGGAGGGGAAGCACCGGCTCGCGGCGCCTTTCGGAGAGGAGCGCTGCCCTCTCTCGGCCGAAGCTCGATGCGACCCGAGCCCTGCGGCGGGACAGTGGAGCCTCCGCGCAGACGCCGGGGCTACCCCGGGCTACCCCTCCCTCCCAGCACCCAGCGGGGCGCTGCCCATGCAAGAGGCAGTGGGTCCGGCTGCTGCTCAGTCGGTATCGGTGTTTTTCATGCGGCGTGGTGATCTGATCCCGACAGGCTACACCACGTGTTGGCTTTTCAGCTGCTGCACGTACACGACTTTGGCTGTTCTTAAAATAAGCTCATAATGCTGACTCCCTGAGCCTATTCTGACAACCAGTTTCACTATTAAGGGCATCAGAGCACGAAGAAGTGTTCACTATCAGATTGGGGGAGCGGGAGAGGGTTACCGAGCTCCCTCTCCCGCAATTAGTTTATGTCCTGGTTACTGTAGGTGGACAGCGTACTTTATTTGTACAGCATAGCACATTGCGGTGGAGATGAAAAAGTTTACCCTAGTGCTCTAAGCAATCATGAAAGAGTTAGTGTCTTACTGTGAAGCTCAGCTGGAGCATTACAAAGGTGTATGTTTCCTGTTCCCCCAATACTGGGAAACACGGGAGTTTATTCTCTTTATTGACAACATACGAGAGATGGATCTGTTCAGTCTAGGGCTGGAGTTTAAGTAGGGTCCAAGTACCAATTTACTGAGCAATGCTACCAGCTTAAAATTGACTAAACCAGTAGTAAAAAAATGTTCTTGTAGTCCCAATGTTATCCTAGTCCATCTCATGCTGAGATGACAAGAATGATCTATTATCATACCTCTTTTCCACCCGGTACTCTTTTCTCATACCCACAAGGATACTTGCAGGTTCTGACTTTTTAAACTGAAAATGAGAATAGTAAACAAATTATCTTCAATAGTATGTGTTGATACTTTAAAAAAAATTGTACATAGAAAACAACAACACAGTTCAGACCGACCTTTTCCATAGCTGATACTCAAAGACCTGTAAGTTGCATATTTCACAGCAAAGCTTTAGCTAAGCTGGTAAAATACACTGGAGGGTCCTAGTTAAGAGCAGAAGATCACGTCTCACATTTCATGATGAAAAAAAATCAAGCTTCTCAGTTATTTTCATATTATCAGATGTCCTTAATGCAACTATACCCATCTAATTCACTTTCCTTCAAGCACCTAAATGCATGATAGTTTCACTAGCATTTTTAAAAAGGAAGTATATTAGTCTTCTGAAACAGAGCATAAGTCATGGGGGTACCTCCCTGAAGGACAGAAAGAAGCCAGTAAAACCCCATCACCACCATTTGTGTTTCAGCAGGAGTTTCATGGCTTTACATGGTGTGTGGCCATCTCTAAAACTTGAAACTTTTAATTGGTTTGTCTTGGGTGGCTTATCCCACAAACATCTGAATGGAGTACAAGGAAGCAGGACTTTCTGTGCTGTGCTTGTCAGAACAAGTCCACAGCTCTGTGGCTGAAAAGGTAATACATCCACTGGCTAGGTATGATCAGGACTTTGGAAAGCTAAATTTGTAAGGAACTAAAATAAGAGGTGCAGGTTAATAGGGTGCAGCCTGGTTAGGGGTAGTTTGCAACCATCTTACAGTGCCTTTCCTCTACATCCAGCCTGAGCAGACTTTACTGGAAACATACCTAAGGATTGCTTTACTTCAGTTATTATATTCACTTATGATTAAATATAGTAAGCTACTCAACTGCATATTATCTAAGAAAAGAAGACAAGCATAAGCGCATCTGCAGCAGCTGTAGACCCTCAGGATTTAAATTCCAAAATTTCCTAATTGGAAGAGTTATTTTAGTAACTAGTTAAGAGTTGTCATTTAATTTGTGTGATTTCCAACACTGTTTACTGTTATTCTAAAATACTTAGAACTCAATTCCAGGGGGAACCACCTCTTGCATGTCCAGCAGGCTAACAAGGATTTAGGTAAGCTTTTATATGTGTTGGGACCATGCATGCGATACGGCAAGTGAGTTTTGCTAGACCGCGTTTGAGTATCAAGGGAAAACTAAACACAGACATTTCAGAGGCTGTCTTCAGATTGCATAGAACATCTTGGCATCAGTGACTGTTGCCCAGGACTTGTATGTCACTGAATAATGTTTACTTAATTTTGTATGATGTGCAGAATGGTTTGTGCTTGAATACACTGGCTGTTAAAACCAGCGTAAAGCAATGAACCTATGACCTGCCAGCCACTACCTTAATTAATAAGAATTGGAATGTTTAGATGAATGCTTAGCTTTCAACACACACACACGCAAAAAGGAATGTTACAAAAATGGAAAGTAGTGAAGACAAGGAGACAGTGAGGTAGTTTCTTGAGCTTACTGATATTACTACTAATGACTTAGTGCTTAGTTACTGCTACTTCTACTACTACTCTTTTTCTCCCCTCCCTTGCCCCACAGGTGACACAGTTTGAAGAAACTTCTCCAAGTGAACTTCTGAAATTAGTCTTAATAAATATTTACTAAAGTAAGAAAACTGATGAAATAATCCTTGCCTGAAGACCAAAGGTGGTGTAAGAAGTCATGGTACGGTAAGCTTCAGAAAGCTAAGTAACTCTCATTGAAGACGTGAAAAAAAAAAGACAAGACACTTTAAGTTATCTTCCATCAGAATATATCATTGTAGCTGCAAATAACAATGTCGATAAAGATTAAAATCACAATTTACACTCACTTCTTTTTACAACACAGTGGTTTGACATTTCCTATATGCCTTTTCCTTCTTTTTTAAAGGGGACTGTGAATAAACAAGTATTGCAAACTAGGGCCGGGGGGGCCTCAGGGTGTTTCTTTAGTTTGCCTATTTTTCAAGTGGAAAATGATCTTCACAGAAAATTTTCTCTGTAGCTACAAAACTTGTATGTTAAATCTCAAACTGCAGTATCCTATAAAATACAATGTTTTTCAAAAAAACTTCCAACTTATGTGTTCTGCAGTATTTCAGTAGTTAAGGTTACAGGTTCCAACCATGGAACGACAGTGAAAGGTAAGACTATGGTTATCCAGAACTACCTGAAAACATTTCATTTCAGTATTGTAACTGTAACCTTCACACAAACTCAGAGGTCGAGTACATATGCAAATCAAAATCAAATATTTGGCCAGATATGCTTATGTTGGACAAGCACCGTTAGAGTCATTACAAACCTTTTCTGTTTGCTTTTAAATTCAGAAACCTGAATGTCTGAAGACTAACAATGTAAAATTGCTGGCAATAGCAAAGCCAAGTTCATCATCCAAGTTCATCATCCTTATGCAATATAAGGAGGTTGCTCCATCTGGACAGGGTCAGAAAATTTCTTTTGAATTTATGAAGGGCTATGTTTTATTTCTTTGTTTGCTTGTTTTAAGTAAGAGATGTCTCAAGCCTGCTTTAATGTGCCAAAAATTTTTCCTGACACAGACCACTTTTTCACACCTAGTCAACTCATGAGATTTCAAACCTAAAGCAGAAATCCTTGCCAGAAGATTAAATGATCAGAAAGCATCAAGAAACCTATTCTGCATCAAAACTTCACATTTTCAGTGTGTGATGTTTCCACTTACTGTTGAAAGCACATGTAGTGATTTATGTTGTCTCAATTCCAAAATTTCATCAGTAATGGAAAACAGGCCCAGCAGGGAGGGAGGGGGAGTTGATATTTATGTTGGGGGTAGGCTAGAGAGTATGGAACTCTGTCTGGGGACAGGTGAGCGGTCGACAGAGAGTTTGTGGGTCAGCATTAAAGGGAGAACAGCGATGGGGGACATTATTGTGGTGATCTGTTACAGACCGCCTGATCAAAAGGGCTCGGTGGATGAAGCGCTCCATAGACAGATAGGAACAGCCTCACGCTCTCAGGCCCTTGTTCTCATGGGGGACTTCAACCACCCTGATATCTGTTGGAGGGATGGCACGGCCCGGCACAAGCAATCCAGGAGGTTCCTCAATTGTGTGGAAGACAACTTCCTTCTGCAAGTAATAGAGGAGCCAACAAGGAGAGGTGCTATGCTTGACCTCATCCTCACCAACAGGGAAGGGCTGGTTGGAAATGTGACGCTCCAGGGCAGCCTTGGTTGCAGTGATCATGAGATGGTTGAGTTTGAGATCCTCAGGGCAGTGAGAAGAGCATGCAGGAAGCTCACTGCCCAGGACTTCAAGAGAGCAGACTTTGGCCTCTTCAGGAACCTGCTCAGTAAGATTCCATGGGATACAGCCCTAGAGGGCGGGGGGGCCCAAGACTGTTGGTTGATATTCAAAGATCACCTGCTGCAAGCTCAGGAGCGATGCATCCCTACTAGAAGGAAGTGCTGCAGAAGGGCCAGGAGACCTCCTTGAATGGATAAGGAGCTGCTGAGGAAACTTCAAGGGAAAAGAGAGGCTTATAAAAGGTGGAAGCAAGAACAGGCGGCCTGGGAAGGATACAGGGATGTTATCCAGAAAGCTAGGGACCAGGTTAGGAAAGCTAAGGCCCAGCTAGAATTAAACTTGGTTAGGGATGTGAAAGATAAGAGGAAGGGATTCTATAGGTACATTGCAAATAAAAGACAGATTAAGGACAACATAGGCTCCTTCTGGAATCTATCAGGAGAACTGGCTACCCTAGATTTGGAGAAGGCCGAGGTTCTTAATGACTTCTTTGCCTCAGTCTTCACCGGCAAATGCTCTGACCACACCACCCAAGTCTTGGAAGGCAGACACAGGGACTGTGTGAATGAAGACTCTGGGCCCACTGTAGGAGTGGATCTGGTTCAAGACCTTTTCAAGAATATGAACGTGCACAAGTCCATGGGACCTGATGAAATCCATCTGCAGGTCCTAAAGGAACTGGCAAATGAAGTTGCTGAGCCGCTGTCCGTCATATTCGAAAAATGATGGCAGTCAGGTGAAGTTCCTGACAACTGGAAAAAGGGAAATAAACCCTCCATTTTCAAGAAGGGGAAAATGGATGACCCGGGGAATTGCAGACCAATCAGCCTCACCTCTGTGCCAGGCAAAATCTTGGAGCATGTCTTGGTTCAGCAGTAGCAGTCATTTTTCTCCTCCTTAGTAACTGGTGCAGTGCTGTGTTTTTAACTTTCAGCCTGGGAACAGCGCTGATAACACCGATGTTTTTAGCTACTGTTCAGTAATGTTTAGTCTGACCAAGGACTTTCTGAGTCTTATGCTCTGCCAGGGAAGAAGGGAAGCTGGGAGGACTCAGAGACAGGACACCTGACCCAGACTAACCAAAGTGGTATTCCATACCACAGCATGTCATGTCCAGCATATAAACTGGGGGCAGTTACGCGGAAGGGTTAGATCACTGCTCGGTGAGGCTGGGTATCGATCGGCGGTTGGTGAGCAGTTGTATTCTCTTCCCTTGTTATTTCCCTTGTCGTCATTATTACTGGTGGCAGCAGCAGTGGTTTGTGTTATACCTTAGTTACTGGACTGTTCTTATCTCCACCCGTAGGAGCTACATTCTTGCGATTCTCTTCCCCATCCCTACGGGAGCAGTGCGGGGAGAAAGAGGGGTTACTGAGAGAGAAACTGAGGGGTTTAACTGGGAGCTGCGCTGCCGCCGCCGCACTCAAGGCAGAGGGAAAGCAGCAGAGCTGGCAGTGCGCAGCCTGCAGGCCAGTCTGAGTTACGGCTGGGCTCAAACCACAACAGAGCAGATTCTCCTGGAAGGCATGCTGAGGCACATGAAAAACAACAAGGTGCCTGGTGACAGCCAGCATGGCTTTCACTAAGGGCAAATCCTGCCTGACCAATCTGGTGGCCTTCTATGGTGGAGCTACAGAAATGATGGACAGGGGTAGAGCAGTTGATGTCATCAACCTGGACTTGTGCAAAGCATTCGACACTGTCCCACATGACATCCTTCTCTCTAAATTGGAGAGACAGCAATTTGATAGGTGGACCACCCGGTGGATAAAGAACTGGATGGATGGCCGCACGCAAAGAGTTGTGCTCGATGGCTCTGTGTCCAGCTGGAGACCAGTAACGAGTGGTGTCCCTCAGGGGTCGGTGTTGGCACTGGTCTTGTTCAACATATTTATCATCGACATGGACAGTGGGATTGAGTGTGCCCTCAGCAAGTTTCCCAATGACACCAAGCTGTGTGGTTCTGTTGATACGCTGATGGAATGCCATCCAGAGGGACCTTGACACGCTTGTGAGGTGGGCTGATGCCAACCTGATGAAGTTTAACCATGGCAAGTGCAAGGTCCTACACCTGGGTCAGAGCAATCCCAGGCACAGCCACAGGGTGGGCAGAGAAGAGATTCAGAGCAGCCCTGCACAGAAGGACTTGGGTGTGCTGGTCGATGAGAAAATGAACATGAACCGGCTGCAGTGTGCGCTCACAGCCCAGAAAGCCAACCGTATCCTGGGCTGCATCAAAAGGAGTGTGACCAGCAGGTCAAGGGATGTGATCCTGCCCCTCTACTCTGCTCTCCTGAGACCTCACTTGGAGTACTGTGTGCAGTTCTGGTGTCCTCAACATAAAAGGGACATGGAACTGTTGGACCAAGTCCAGAGGAGGGCCACGAGGATGATGAGGGGACTGGAGCACCTTCTGCATGAAGATAGGCTGAGCAAGTTGGGTCTGTTCAGCCTGGAGAAGAGAAGGCTGCGTGGAGACCTCATAGCAGCCCTCCAGTATCTGCAGGAGGCCTATGTGGATGCTGGGGAGGGACTCTTCATTAGGGACTGTAATGATAGGACAAGGGGTAAAGGGTTCAAACTTAAACAGGGGAAGTTTAGATTGGAAATAGGGAATAAATTCTTTCCTGTGAGGGTGGTGAGGCACTGGAAAGGGTTGCCCAGGGAAGTTGTGAATGCTCCATCGCTGGCAGTGTTCAAGGCCGGGCTGGACAGGGCCTTGAGTGACATGGTTTAGTGTGAGGTGTCCCTGCCCATGGCAGGTGGGTTGGAACTTGATCTTGAGGTCCTTTCCAACCCTAACTGTTCTATGATTCTATGATTCTAATTAAATAAAAGTGACAACTCTGTAAGTAGGAATCTATTTTATCTGAGAAGGGCTGGAGTACGCACAAGCCTTGAGACAGTAATAGAATTGAAACAACTCTCTTTGATGCCAGTCTCCATAGGAGAGGTGCTCCAGAACTCCCATCATCTTTGCAGCCCTCCTCTGGAGTCACTCTAACAGATCCACAACCTTCTTATGTTGGGCGCCCCAGAGCTGAATGCAGTGCTGCAGGTGAGATCCCATGAGAGTGGAGTAGAGAGGGAGACTCACCTCCCTCAACCTGCTTGTCACACTTCTTTTGATGCAGCCCAGGATGTGACTGGCTTTCTGGGCTGCAAGCACACACTGCTGGGTCACATGCTGGTTTTCACCCACCAGCACATTAAGTCCTTCTCTGCAAGGCTCCTATCAATCCTTTCATTCCCCAGCCTGTGCTGATACCAGAGGTCTCCCTGACCATCGTGCAGGACCTTACACTTGGCCCTACTGAACTTCATGAGGCTTACATGGGCCCACTTCTGAAGCTTGTCCAGGTCTCTCTGGATGTCATTCTATCCCTGAGGCATGTCAACCGCACCACTTAGCCTAGTGTCATCTGCAAACTTGCTGTGGTGTGTTCAATCCCACTGTCTCTTCCATTGATCATAAAACTAAACAGTACTGGTCCCAATACAGCCCCCCCAAGGGAGACCACCTCTCACAGATCTCCATCTGTGCATTGAGCTAACTTCAAGAAAATCCTTCTGCAGGAAATTCGTATGGTATCTCACATAAATTCTGCGGGAAAATGCCAGTCAAGAAAACATGCTAAGGACAAAGTTCCACCCTACTATCATCCTACATATGTTGAGGAGCCTTTGGCACACCTGCCTTCCCAAAGCATACCATCCTTCTCCAGCACTGCTTGAAGTCAAAATAAATCAATACCCCAGCATTCAAATACATACTGATAATAACATAGACTTTAATTGCATCTACTGTTCATGTACAGTGATAGAATTACACAAAAGTTGAGCTTGTTTTACTTAACTGATGATCTTCTCACTGGTGTGCAGTTTACTTACTACATTAAATTAATGCGAATTGATTTCCCTTTAGAAACAAGAATTACCTGGTTTCTAGAGAATTAAAACACAAATGCATATGTACTACTTAAAAAATTAAACTAATAAAACTAACAATTGCACTCATTTTCTTGAACCATTTTGCTGGTTTCTATGAATTCATTGAAGTCGGAAATGGAGACGAAGCAGGTAGAGAAAACACAATGAAGTCAAGTTTTATCAAATCCATATGTGGTTTTATTCCTATGTCCATCTATGTGACATGGGATATTAACCTTAAATAAGGACAATGGCACATTAGAATTAAACAAATCTCATTATTTTCCAGTAAATAAAAAATGAAAACTGTTGACTATTTTTCTAAGTCAAATGACTTAGTACTGGATGCATAAAACACTCTTTCAAAGTTACATAACTTTGGAATAAAACTTTAAAATTCAATTCTTTGGAAAATACTGCAAGGAAAATCCTGAAAACATTCTTCTTTCTCTGTCTTCAGTAATGAAGCCTATTCAGAAACAAGATTTGGAATACAGAACTTCAACATAGAGGGGCTTTTTTAGAAAGTCACTATTATAAAAAGTTATCAGGAGAACAGGTCATGTATTTCAAGTCCACATTATTTTTGTGAAAATTTGTCATGACAGTTGTCAGTCATTCGTCTGTTTCAATGATCTCTGTAGGACTATTACTTCTGTTCTCTTCTAGACAAGTAACTTTTTTCTCAGCAAAACTAGCAAACAGTGTATCCATCATTCCCAAAACTTCTAGTAGTTCCCCTTGATAGTCAATCTCTTTCCCTATGGCTTCTTGAAGTCTCAAGAACTGTCTGTCAACAATCGCTGACTGCCCAAGCACAGGCTGATAAATGTCTGTAAAGAAAAAAATCACTTAAGAATTCACATATTGATGGAAACAAGAAAATCGTATTAGCTATTTAGAGATGCATTTACAAAGCCTCACACAAGTCCAACATTGTGGACAAATAAGACAAGTTCAGCAGTGTTCTGAAAACAGTGTTAATTATTGGTATGTACATACAGTAAGTCATACTAACAAAAAGTTCTATGACCTGAAATACTATTTTTACCTCACTGGAGAAGTGGAATTCACCTGAACTATGTAAGTATAGAAAGATGAGATACCAAAGATACTTAAGAGACCATGAGGAGCTTCCTGCAGCCAGTGCAAGTCAAATACTGACAGTGTTATCTGTCAAATACCCAAATATCAAAGTTATCTGCCAATACCCCTTTTTGGATCATACTTATAAACAAAGCCATGGAAGTTTGGTTTCTTAAAGATGTAACACTTTTTACCTTATTTCCAAGCCAGCTATATAACTTTGAAAATCTTTTCTGTGCTGTACTTACCAGTGATTATATCTGCGACAGTCACCAGTATAGAAGTAAATCTAGGCTCAATCACACGCCTGCAAAATTAGAAGATATCACCATTTTAATGGTTTTCCCAACTGCACTCCTGCTCCAAACAACAACCTGGTTTCTCATACAGGCATAGAGATTCTTTGATTCATAAAAAGACATCACAAAACAGTCAGAGAAGTGAGCCAAAAAACCCTTCCTTTCAGGTAGGCAGTGAGGGTTGGAGGACTGGCAAAAGCCTCAGCTATGTGAAGAAACAAGTTTCATTGAGGCACAGAAAATAATAGACTAAAGGTGGAATGTCTGGCACAGAAAGAAAATATATTATCTCATACTATCAGCAAAATTGTTTTGTGCTAACTATTTCAGTACTCTCCCAGACCTTTGCATCAGAAAGCAGAAGGCACGTGAGATTTCAAGTGTACCAATGTTCCACTCATGACCTGCCGAGACTCTGTTGCAAAAGCTGTCAAGAAATACAGATCTCAAAATAGGCAAAGAGAATTCAGGTTAAAATAATACCTCGCCACAAAGGTAAGTAGGAGATGAATTTGCTTCTCGTCTCGGCCTGCAAGTGCACTCCTCAGTGTTCCTCTACGATGTAGTTCCTGCATGACTGCAACTGTAACCTCAGGAGTATGAAGCCTGATGGATGGCTGAGCATATATAAGAACAATTTAGTACCAAAGCAACATCTTTACACCCAAAAAATGTTTGATACCAGCAAAAGAAAAACGGAAGCCACACAAGTTTGAATCCTTTCTACTGAGATACTGAAATAAAATTAGTTTAACATACAGAAAAAATCCATGTCAGATGACAGCACACAATTCAGATGAAAAAAAAAAAAAACATGCCATACCTCCAGTACTGCATCAAGGGCTTTGGAGGAATCAAAGCTCTTCAGCAGCTTGTCATATTTCCTCAAAGCACGTCTTACAGGTTTACTGACAGAGAAATCTTCCTAGAATTGAAAAAATAAGTTGAGAATGAGAGATATTCACACAATGGATTAGATGTACCACCATGAACAAGCTTTTATGTCTTTGTACCTTCCCTTCTCCTCCCTTTCAACTTAGCTCACCAAAAAAGAAAACAAAACAACCAAACAAAACAAAAAAACCTAAACCAAAACAACAACAAAAACAAACAAACAAAACCAAACACAACTAACCCAAAAAACTCCCACCAGAACAATTTTTTTGAGGGCTGTTTCAGCATACATTTTCTCACCGCCCTGTACCTGTTTTGGCATGTAAGTTTTTCCTCTCATATAGGTTCTATATGCTGGTTGCCTCTTCTTCTGAGACTTTTCTTTCCCTTCTTCAGGTTTTCTGTGTTTAATATTTAGCACCCCATTGGTCATGCCTACAACTATGGTTTCATCTTCAGGCTAAAATGATGAAATCACAGTTAGAAACACGGTTTTATTTAATGATGCATCCTCTACCATGGAGATTTTAAAATTTTTATGTTTTATTACAAGGTTCTAATCACAGTATTATACAGTAAGTGAAGCTGGAAGACACCTCCATCAGGTCCCATGTGGTCAAACACCTTGCTCAAAACAGGGACAGCTTCAAGGCTATAATGGTAAGCAACATTATCTGTATAATAAGCCCTTAACAAATACACAGATGGACTCATTAAGCAAGGTCAAATATGCATTCACATCCTTATGCAAGTATATACAACAGGTTTTGGTTTTCTTCAGTGGTGCACAATTGCCTTCAGCTACTATATGCTCTACAGCCGACATGAACACCAACTATGAGAAAGCTATTTCGGAACAGCAAGATTTTGAAAAATAGGTGAGAACTGACCAAAATACCAGTCACTGGTGTAAATTTCACCTAAATAACAAAGATTTCATGTATTTGATGCTAAAGGTTACAATTTTAAATGATACACTGAAGAAAAACACTGACTTCACATACAGAAGTGAGATCTGACCTGTTACTATTTTTCTATGTAATTCTATGTAAACATTAGATGAATGCTCAACTGCTACTAAAAGAAAGATCCCTCACAGTCACTTTCACATGCCTTTCAGAGGCTACAGAAGAGTGCAATCACGTGACAACACCATTATTTTAAAAAGCGGTGCTAGCCTCCAAATACCTGACCAGCGGGTCACTTACCCATTGGAACTCCAACGTTTCAGAGAAACGAGAGTCTGTTTTCTGTTTCCGAGACAGTAAGGCACATGCATTGTCAAAGAAGTTTGTTTATGCGTATACCTCATACCCTCTCCTCTTTTCTTCCTCAAAGCAATCTGACACCAATAACTTTCAGGATAGTGCACCCTATCCTATATTTCTCAACAAATGAACTACCTTTTTTCTTTTACCAGTGCCACACAAGGCTCTTGAAAGGCAAAAGATTAGTACAATCTTCTTCAAGTCGAAGGACTTAAAGACTGAAACTTTCCCTATGATGTACACTGCCCTTGATAAACACACAATTTTGTGCAGATCTGATCAGGTAACATCTGATGTCTGAATGTATTACGTTTAAAACTTTGTATTTTTTTTTACTTAGGAGGAATATATTCAGTCATCCTACTTTGCACGCACACCATTCTTCTGAAATGCCAAACAGCAAAAATTAATTACTTCAGTGATGTAAAAGGTATCAGTAATTACCTTGCTTAGAAAAATTTCTAATGTACTTACCGACAGCGCAAGACTGAGGATGGGTGCTGCATAGCTAAAACTATGGACTACTTTGTAGGAAGTAGTACTGTAAATCTTCACATGCCTATACAGAAGAGTAATGATAAAACTTCATTAGTAATGTCTTATTGTGGACACTTTACAGGAATTTCATCACTCTCAAGTTCTATACATTATTTAAGGAAACTGAGTATTTATATAAAGCAGTCTTCAGATTACCACTGAGCTTCTTAGTTATTACCTCTCCTGCAACAGAATGGTTCTGTTAAAAGACAAACAAAAGTCAAGAAAGGATGACCCTTACCCAAAAAAGATGAAAATGGGGCAAGAGCAGAAGAAATTTAAAACAGATGCAGTGACTATCTGACTTCAGCAACACTTAATAGGAAACACTAGGACAGTATTTCTTGAAATTTATACTTAAGTTTTAAATATAAGATCTATTGACAATTTCTGGAAGTAAATCCATAGATACTCTTGTACTTGGCAGCTCTTTAATGATTTGACTGAAGATAGGAAATACGTAACAAATGAGAAAACAAAATATTCTCTTACAACAAGTTTGAACTTGAGTGTTGTGAGCACTGAATGACAAACAGCTGCACAGCTAGTGGGATCCTTCAGCTTATGCTTTGTAATCAATAAAACCTGAGGAAGCCTAGGAAGCACAGAAGGGAACAAGGAAGGCAGGGAGGGAGGAAACAGACCACTGCCATTTCAGACCACTTCATATTTCTAATGTCTCAGAGACAACAGATTGAACACCAGTACCCAGCAACTCAACCCAAACAAACAAAAAACCCGAAGATATTTCAGCTGTGCACTTTGGCTACAAAAAGCAGCAGCACAGAAACACAAAACCCAGGCTCTTTAAAGATGAATACTAATATCCTTCCAGTTATTTAAACTGTATTAAAGTTAAGAATAGGTACTTTATAGAGACTGCAAAGGTCATTTTAGAGATTAAAAAAAAGGAATGGTTATCCAGAAGTTCCAAATACAGATTCCCAAATGGCACATGCAACCCTTACTGACATTCAAGTTAATATGAGGAAAAGGTTAATGTATACTGCAATATATACCTTGGCCCCAACACACGTTTTCAATTAGGTTATATCGTTATTTAATAGTTAAAAGTGCTTAAGCCAAAAAAATCATGCACGGATTCACACTTGATGTATAATAACTCTAAAATAAAAAAAAAGTCCTTGTCCTGGCTTTAGCTGTAACAGTCATTTTTCTCCTTCCTATTACCTGGTGCATTGCTGTGTTTCACATTTAATCTGAGAACAATGCTGATAACACACCATTGTTTTAGTTGTTGCTAAGTAATGCTTACTCTGATCAAGGACTTTTAGTTTCATGCTCTGCCAGTGAGGAGGGACACAAGCGGGAAGGAAGCAGAGACAGGACACCTGACCCAAACTAGCCAAAGGGGTATTCCGCACCACAGCACGTCATGCTCAGTATAGGAAAGGGGGGGGTCACCTGGAAGGCCCAGATTGTTGCTCAGTCAGGCTCGGTATCGGTCGATGGGTGGTGAACAACTGTATTGTGCATCACTTGTGTTTATTGGTTTTCCTCCCCTTCCCTTTTTTTATTCTCTCCCCTTATTATTTCCCTTATTGTTATTAGTAGTAGTTTTGTATTATACTTTAATTATTGGACTGCTCTTATCTCAACCAGTTAGGTTTACATTCTATCAATTCTCCTCCCCTTCCTGCCCAGAGGTGGGGTGGAAAAGGAGGGAGTGAGCATCAGCTGTGTGGTGCAGAGTTACTGGCTGGGCTTAAACCATGGTTGTCCTAAAGAACTTAAATTGCTGCAAAATACACTAACCTGTCCAAGGATCCTGACAATAACCTTTGTCCAGAGCTGTTCAGGCATAAACAAGTTACAGTTTTATGGTGATTTTTAAGTGATACTAGTAACTGTCCACCTTTTAGCACATCCCAAACTTTGACATATCGACCTCCTGTGAGAAGGAAACACACAAAACAGTTTGACATGCATACGTATTTCCACTTCTCTGGAGAAGTTTTCACACAGTTATAGTGCCTCCTTTGTAACACCTCGTTTTCTGTACCTACACACCACCCCCACCCATTATGACTACCTCCTGGGACAAGACACAGTATATGCATGCTCTTTTTCAGGCCATACTGCAGCCGAATGATTCAACATACTTCTTACCAAACATACATAAAGTTCCTTTATTTTAGCACTGGGTTAAATAAAGTATGTATCTTGCCATTAAAAACAACAGGGGTTTTTGTGGATTTTTTTGGATCAGCTACAAGAATATCTAATCAGAGACAAAAAGACGCCTACTTTCACCCTCCAGATCAACGGATTCCTAAAGATCTTTGATAAATCCAGCTGTTACGTCACTTACCACCTCACTACTAAATGAAAATACTAGAAGGAAGCAGTTCAAGTACATTAGGGTGACAGAAATCTGATTTTGTTGAAGTACCTGCAGATACTAGAAGCCCACCAGAAGGGAACAGAAGCACACTCTCCACAGGCTGACCATGTTCTATCGTTATGATACTACTTTTTGTTCGGGCATCAAACAGCTTCACAGTGTGATCATAGGAACCTGCAAACAACACCATTATTAGCTTCAGTTTCATCATTTCAATTACTTCATGAACTAAAACAACCACGTGCTACAATCAAAAGGAGCTCCTGCCAAACAGAAAGTTTCAAACCAGGCACTTAGGACACCTTTTGGTTTATCTTGGTTAATTTACAGCCTTCGGACAACATAAGTCTTCTAATTCTAGCCCCAACAATACGTCAGGCCTTAAAAGTAATGTCTTAATTTTATTTCCTCTCCGTTAATCAAGTGTATTTGTAACAATAAATTTAGGCAACCTGATGAAACTTAGTCTTGTGTGCCTCCTGAAGTAAGGAATACTACTTTTCTTCTAGGAATTTACCAGACATTAGCAGAAAGCTACTGCTAGCAAGTGGTTTCAAATAACTCATGTGACCTTTCATTTTTGAGTCTGTGAGTTTTGGTCTGTATGAACTACAACGGAACTAGTGTCCTCCTCTGGAAACCTTCAGTCAACTGCAACTAAAGTATACATTCACAGAATTTTGTGAAAACTTCGAAAGGCCAGTCAGAACCGCTCTGTTAACCCTAACAGGCTAAAGCAAAGATATGTTAAAAATTAGGGAAATTCTGAGTTTCTCCACAAACATCAGTGTCAAGCTTAAAAAGCAAGCAAAAAGGTAAGAGCAAAGAAGGCACCAAGCAGGAAGACAGATTCTCCACGTTTAAAATACAGTAAGCAAGATCCTACTGTATCAAAAACTATTTCTGCATTTTTCTTCAATTCAGTACAAAAACAGCATACTGAAAAAATAAACTCAAACCTGTTACAAAGACATCCGCATTCACTTTACTTGCACAGCCACATCTCACGTAGTCAGTATGTTCTCTGTATGAGACTATTTCTGTTCCACTTGGAATATCCCACAGCTTTGATGAATAGTCATCACCACCAGAGAATATTCGGTATTTATCAGACAGGAAACCCGCTACATGAACAGGCCTAGAAACCAAAGTCCACAATATCCAAAGTTAAAATATAGACTTATTTCCAGAAGAGTCAGTCTGTCTGAAGAGATTATTTATGTATTTTAACTAAAACATGCAAAGTCCTCACTGTTGGAAGCTATAAAGCCTCACTTTAGAGGTTAGTTACACTTCAGTTTTTATATTTCCAGTCAGAAAAGAGTCATGCTGACTGATGCTTACTTAAGCATTGATACGATTTGCCTTAAAAGTCTTATAGGTCTACTAAATGTACATTCAAAAGCTGTAAGTTCTGCATTTGTTACTTAAGCTATCTGTGTACTATCACTGCCTTTTATAAAAAAAAAATTATTAAAAAAGTAAGTGTGCTCATCAGTGCCATGGAGTCACAAGACTGTGCCTACACAACATATTAACAGACACCTACCTAAATTAGAAAATAAATATATTCTTCCAGGTACTCAATTCATATTTGGAATTTAAAAGTTACTCCAATTTTTAATTCAATTTAAAAATCTACTTTTCAGTAATATCTACAAGAAACAGTTACAACCAACACAGGCCAGTATTATTCAGACTTACAGCAAAATGCAAAGGAAACATATGCAAACACAGCAAACAAACTTATGCATGTATAGGAAAACCCAACATTGTCTTACTTAGTATGACCATCAAATTGCCTCAGCGGTGCTTTTCCACTGATGTCAAAGAGGCGAATGATACCTTCATCGCTGCCAGCAACAAGCAGATTGCCATCATCTCTGTATGTGCCACAATACGCAGCATCTTTGAAGCGAGAAAACGTTTTGATTGGTTCATGAGAGTAACGACCATAAATGTGGATCTGGTACAACAAGAAGACGTTAAGTTTTCGCATATGATACCAACTGAAAGGCAAGAACGTGAAAACCTCAGAGAAGCCGCTTACCCTTGAGGAAGCTGTGACAGCATAGTTGCGCGGAGGAACCGGTGAGAAGTCAATTTTATTTACTGCACCAAACTCCTTTATCTGAATAGGTGCCTAAAGCAATTGCAATGAAGACCATTAAATACATACAAGCACACCATCAAAAATTGAAACAGCAAAACAAAACTTCCTACAGAGAGCTCCAAACTCCACGCAGACCCAAATCAATTTTAAATACAACACTATGGAGTTTCTCTTCTCTCAGGTTACTTCTGCTCATGTTGGGGTTTTTTTTTTTCCAATTAGCATATTACAACTAACCCATTAATTAGGTATTCCGAGGGGGAAAAAAATAACCTTATTCACTCACGCAAGATTAAAAGTACTTTATTAATAGCACGAAAGCAGTAGAAAAATATATATTAGGGAAAAAAAATACGCCTGCTGGGCCAATTTTGGGCAAAGGTCAGGCTCACTGCATAGGAAGCCGTCTAGTAGCCTTAACACGGTATTAAGGAACCGCTGCTAACCAAGAGCAGAGCAAGGCCGGGCACAGACCCAGCGCCAGCCGCAGCGCAACACGACCAGCCCGCTGTCCCAGCGCCGCCGAGGGCTGCCTCCTACCTTGTACCCCTCCCAGTACACCGTGTCCTGCGTGATCCTCTCCCCGAGCCTGGGGCAGGTCTGAACCACCACCGGCTTGTACAAGGCCATGGCTGTCCGGGAGCGGGCAGACCGCGCCTCCACAGGGAGCGAGGCCCTCGCTAGCCCCGCCGCGCTGCCGCGATGGCGCGCCCCACGCCGGTCACCAAGCGGGCCGCCCCAGCCGTGTGCGCACCGCGTCATCCAAAGGAGACGCTCACCGAGCCAATCGCCACCGCGGCGGGGCTGTAGGGCGTCACGTCCGCCTGCCTGTCAGCGGTGGAGGTAGTGGTGCCGAGGTGAGGTGGTGCCGTGGGGCGCGAGCTGCCCTGTCCCGTCCCGCCCCGTCCCGTCCCGTCCCGTCCCGCCCCGTCCCGTCCTGCCCGGGGATCCCGGGTACTCCGCAGCGCCCGTGGCGGCGGCCTCGCTGCCGCTGCAGCGCGCCTTCGAGCCCTTCGTGCCGGGCCTGCGTTAAGGGGAGGGGGCGGGCTGAAGGAGGGCATGGCGCTGCCAGGCCGCAGAGCCCCGCGTGGCGTTAGGCTGCCCGGGTACTGTCAGGGTGAAATGGGGTGTGCTGTGTCACCGACATAAATGGAGTTGTTTTCCTACGCATAGGGTAGAAGCCATTTGTTCTACTCAGGATATGGAAAGGCTTGAGAGTCATAAAATGGCATGAAGTCACTGTCAATTTTCCTTAAAGTCTAATGTTTTTAGGAAATAAAGCCATGTTCTCCTGTCTTGGTATAAACGTGGTTGGTTGTGGGGGGTTGGTTTTGTTGCAACCAAGTACTATGAAACATTACTTAGAGCTCCTGGTGGCTTCGTAATGGAATTTGGCTTAAATATCCACGTGATCAAATTTGAACGGGTGATTTGGTCCCCTCCGTTTAAACCCGTACCCACAACCCATACTGCTTGTGACAGCAGTAAGATTGGTATTTCACCACAGTTTCAACTATCAGAACCAAATCGTGTCAGCTTCAGTGTAGCCAAGCTTGGTGTATTTTTATGCACTGCTTCACCAGAATGTTGTTAACCTGTTAAATGTATTCAGTTTCAGGTTATTTAGACACCTGGATCTTTAGGTACGGCTTCATTGGCTGGAACTGCTAGTGGCTACAAACCATGAAGAAACTTTTTGCGTAAAACTTGCACATGACTGGAGCCATGGCATCTTCAACAAACTTAGACATTGCAGCCCAGTTAATTGTGGAAGAATGTACTGCTAGCTACAGCCTTCCACCCATGCCGGACATCAAAGTGGAGCATCAGCTTGACTCTAGCACAGAGGAAGGCCCAGCTCAGAGTGTTACCATGGGAATGAAATTCGTTTTGCCCAATAGATTTGATATGAATGTCTGCTCGCGATTTGTGAAATCTTTGAATGAAGAGGACAGTAAAAATATTCAAGACCAAGTTAACTCTGACCTTGAAGTGGCATCTGTCTTATTTAAAGGTTGAACTTTATAGTACAGATTGTTACATGTGGACTGTGTCATCCTGTTAAACAGCTATTTTTTTAAAAACTTCTGCCTTATACATATGTTAATCAATAATAGTTGTCTAGAATTTCTTACCCTTCTATTTTTATTATATATTTAATGAATTGTTATTGTAAAATTAATTTCCTTCGTATTATTTTTAAAACATTTTTAGTTTGTTTTTTTAATTGAAAAAGTAGTGGCACGAAAAGTCTCGGATTTAACTTAATAAGAGCTGATGCTGATCATGAAAACAAGTTTACTTCTTTTGTGTATCATGTTCTACCACGTGCTGCATGTTATTGAGTGCGTGTATCTGCAAAACACTATGGAAAGCACTATATGATCGTTTCAGTTTCAGTAGCTTCCTGCAGCAGGTTTTATCTTTTCAGTAGTACCGATGACAAAATAGCATAGCTCGTGCCATTGATTTTTATCAATATGGATGTACAAAGCCTGTAGTTGTTGCAGTGATTGGCTTGCCAGTTTAGCTTCACACTACTTGAAAGTGAATGTTACTCCAGTTCTGGATCACTGCAGCTGGATCTCCAGCCATTGCTGGTCAGCTTCATCAGAACTGATCCGTGCTTTTTCATGGCTGAACATGTTGATAGAGAACAGAATTAGGATTTCTGACTATTTATCCTTAACAGTTGTGATATCCAGTGCTTGCTGTCATATTTCAGACTCTTAGTGATGTACCTTTTCATGAGGTTGAATTTGACCTATTTTCTACAACACATGCAAACACAGGCCTATTGTCAATTTTGATGGTTTCTCTGATTTGTATTGTTGGCTGCAGTTCATTGTAGCCGTTGTAATTTTCAAACTTTTTTGATTTGCAGGCCCTAAGTGCTTACTAGTGGAGCTGCAGACCTGAACGACAGATTTAGACCCATCAGCAGTAGGGTGGTTTTTCTTAGGTAATATTTGTGAACCCCTTAGAAGTAGTCCTGCAGATCCAGGTAGCACAGGTCAAAAATCCCTGGTAGGTCTTTTAGTTTGATCAAGTCAGCTGTAGCAATTTGATTAGCAAACAAAATGTAATTTCATTTTCATCCAGTTACCCTCTAATTGTAATTGGTTGTCTCCCTGAATTTGCACTTGGGTTTATGATCATGAGTTTCTTTATGGTAGGAGTTCAGTGTGGCTGTTAATTACTTTCCAGTCATCAATTACTGTTGCACACTGATGTCAAGTCAGTTTAGCCAGTAATGGAGTTTAATCTTTCAATATGTATTTCCAGTATTTAATCAGTTAGCTTCTTAAAAATTACTTGGCTCCTCAGCTACTTCTCAAAGCTAATAGTTACTTTCGAGAAGCAGAAGCCAAGATAATGTACGTTATTCTGTAATAAAATGACATTAGATTCTAATAGAAAGCTGGGAAAGTTAGTACAGAAGAAAACATAACCACAGCTGCATAACTTCCCACATTCTAAGTGGTGACTTGCTATTGCATTTTATGGAAGTTACTGTGGAATATCTCTCTTCCTGCTGGATTAAGTATTAATAAGGCATTCATAATGCAGTTACAGATTTATCCAGCAGAAGTGTAAGAAGTCCTGGTGAAGAAAATTAGTGAAGGTAGACTTGGGGAGTAGGCAAAGGGATGATCGGGGCAGTTACCTGACTGCATGGCTGACTGAAGCTGCATCATGTTATTGTACTGTAGAGCATTAATAGGGACGTGGTAGGCTATGCGGGGCTTTCATACCTGATAAATCCGTGCCAGGGACTGTTGAAAGTCTAGATGAAGGCTTAACTTCATTTAGACACCCAATTTGTATGATATTATGCTGTACTGAATACTGAACAGGTGAGCAGCAGCATTGTTTTATGCAAGAAATGAAAACAGATGTTTGACAATACTCAGTGGAAAAGCACATGTCACAAAGCTTACTTAACATGGGTTTTAAAGATCTTGTGACAGTGATGCCTTCTAGTTTGACTTAAAACCTGTGGCTTGCTTTTAATGCTCTTACTAGTACTGAAATCCTGTCTGTTTTCTCTGTTCAATGTAGCTGAATGCAACAGCCACACTTCTCCTTCCCCTGGTATCCAAGTAAGACATGTTTATACTCCATCAACTACTAAGCATTTCTCACCAATAAAACAATCAACTACCCTAACTAACAAACACAGGGGAAATAAAGTCTCTACAACACCTCTGCTCGTAAACTGTAAGTATCCCGACTTACTGTTAATTATTTCGTGAACTGTGTGTTAGATGGCTGACAGCTTTTTCTATTTTTTTCCTTCAGTGTTTTAATAAACTTTTGTTTAAGGAGAAAACATTGAGATAGTCTTGTCTAATTTCACATGGTTCTAACTGTGAAATAGTAATCCACCTACTGCTTTGAATTCATGTCTGAAGTGTATTTTCCAGAAAGGATCCAATTCTTGATTAAAAAAAAAAAATAGGTTAAGATTTTTCTGATCCTTTCTGAGCTTTAAGTCAATGTGCTTCTTGTTTTCAGAACCTGTGCATCTTGTAAAATTTATTAAAATTAGATGATTGGTAAGTGCTACAAACTCATATAGCAAATGTCATGATTGCTACATAGCTTAAAAGGCAGTACTATTTATGGAGTTTTGTTATTTGATAAGTATTTTCTTTATAAATTAATTCTATGTAATTCATTTATAAATTATTTCATCTATAGATTATAAATCCAGTGTTAAAGGAAAAAAAAAAAAAAAGGCCACTTGCATTGGAAAACTTAATCTGGAGCTGCAAAGTAGGCCATGAACAAAATACACAGTCTTTCTGAAAAAAATAAAACTTTCATGTTTTCATGTAGCGAATAGGAGGAGGACAGTGAACGGTATGCATTATGTACTCGTTAGCTAATTTTGTTGATATATAATGTGGATAATTTATTATATATTCCCTCCTGACCACTTTTCCAACCTCTTGGTATTGAAGACCAGCTTTGATAAGTTCAAAACAAGCCCACAATCCTTTTTTTCCCCTGTAGATGTAGATGCAGATGTCTTGTAATAGTTTTGGAATGCCTGATGTATTCCACATTGTAGTGAGTGAGAGGCTCACTGAGCAGTGAGGCTCACTGAGCAGTGTGACAGGTCTCCTGACATGTGATCTCTTAGGTGTCATTTTAAAAATATGCAACCTCTATTTACCAGAAGATGCTTATTTTCATTTGATGAATGTTCTTAATATGATCTTGGATTGCTGGCCAAGCATCAGGGAGCACGTTGCCATGTAAAGAGTCAATGTGGGGAGTGTCTTCTACTCTTTAGTACAATTTCTGCTGTGGTTAAAAAATTACCTAAACCTGTGAAACATTGTGAAAACTTTTTAAGATAGTGATGCTAGTTCAGAGTATAATGTGAAACCTAATCTATATTCTCAAATCAATGTTCTGTACTGCTTAAGCCAAATTCCAAATAGAGCAGAATGAAAATTGGTATGTGTGACACATGATTTTGCTTTCTTTTTTTAAGCTTTATCAGTTCATCAGCTGGCTGCTCAGGGAGAAATGTTATGTCTGGCCACACGTATTGAGCAAGGTGAGACAGAAGGAGAGTAAATCTCTTCCTTTTTATTTTGGGGCATTTATACACTATTGGGCTTAACTTTTCCCCCAGAAACATTAAAAAGTAAAATCCTCAATTCTGGAACAAATTGAAGGATATTTCACATACTGTTCTTTGCAGATGTGGACTTCTGTTTCACATCAGTCTTTTATTCACTGTTTCCTGTGATTTGGGTTTTAAATGAAACTTTAGCATTAATAGGAGTTGTAGGTAAATCCCTTCCTCCGCCTGCTGCCCAGCTATATGTGTAATCCATAGAAATGAGAGGGGAGAATCTGTGCTATCAGAAGAGTTGTTATTTTTTAATTGTTATTATCTTTGTAATTCAAAACAATGGTTTTCCAATTTTATTTAATCAATCAATGTATAGAGCTGTATGTTGGTAATTTAAACCATGGCTCACGCCCACAATATAATAGTGCTGCTCAGTCTGAGTTGTATGATAGTCTTCAGTGTGATATTTGTGTGTCCATAATGCATAGCATATTGAATTGAGTAATATACTGTTAATACTCTAAGGGAATATACTGTTAATAGTATGTTATTATACTAGTAGTAATCAGCCATGCTTTCAGTGCATCTTTGTTGAAATGTTTGCTGGAAAGCAAGTGATGAGTCTCTGAGTCCTATATACTTTGTAATGTATATGGCAAACAAATTGATTCTGGAGTATCAGTAAAAAATGCATACTCCAGTGCTGTGATAAGCATTGGATTTTTTAAGTACTTAAATATTTTTTACAAATTCCAACTCAACTATTTCAGCCAGACAAATGTAAAAATATTTTCTTTCTCCTTCTACCAGCTGCACTAGAAGTAGACCTTAATTGTTTCCACAAAACACCCTATTGATTACATGAACTCTAGGAGGAATGGAGGTATACTATCTATAATTCTTTACAAGATTTGTGGCTCACTCTGTTGAAGAAAAAAAAAAACAAACACCACTTTCTGCAATATAATACAGACCGTCCCTCTTCATTTTTCAAACAGCCCTTCTCTTTTCTCTGAAGATAAAGCCCAGATTACTGACAACTTGTAACATTTCTGAGTAGAAACAGAGCTTGATTTATAGAACTTAAAAAATGAACAAACCCAATTCTTAAATTTTACTTTGCTCAGTTGAATGTTTTTTCTTTCTTGGACAAAGATATTTGCACCGTCACTGTAATAGAATTCTGTTTTTAGAGTTAAGGTAAGAATAACTTTTAGGCCTCAGTGGTATCTCAGTCCGTTCACCATGAATTTCACAAGCTTCTACTGTGCATTAGTGAAGGGGATTACTAAATTACATATTTATCTTTAAACAGAAAATGTAATCAATCATAAGGATGAAGAAGGATTTACCCCTCTGATGTGGGCTGCAGCTCATGGGCAGATAGCAGTAGTGGAATTTCTCCTCCAAAATGTAAGGAAATAAACACACCTCATTTTAAATTCATGTACTTTTTAGTTCAGTTTGCCTTCTGATTTTTTTTTAAATGCTGCTATACACTTGAAAGTTTTAAAGTCAAGTTCTGTGTAAAACCTCACATTTAAAAAAAGTGTGGTTAATTTGATTTATTGTTGCTGTTGTTATTATAATTTCAGGGTGCAGATCCTCAGATTTTGGGGAAAGGACGAGAAAGTGCCCTCTCACTGGCTTGCAGTAAAGGATACACAGATATTGTCAAGATGCTGCTCGACTGTGGAGTTGATGTTAATGAGTATGACTGGGTAAGACTCTAGCTCTGATTTTTGTCAGAGGGTGCTTTGGTCAGAAAGTTGGACCAGGGCATAGCACTGTTCTGGGTTTTAAAATTATTCTACCTCTTCTAAAATACCTGAGAGTTTCAAAACTTCTACAGGATAAAAGTTGGCCTTACTAGTTCTGACTTGTTGGCAAAAAGAGAACAAGAGTAACACTGAGTCCTTCTAGAAGGGTGAGCTTGCAGTCTAAACAGTAGACAAAAAAAAATAAAAATTGGAAGTTCCAAAACAGAATCTCATTTTTATAAAACCTATTAAGTTTCTTACTGATACATAGAAGTATACTGGTGTGTTAGTGGATTACAATTGCAGACTGCTCAATCATTAAGTTTCTAAGGCTTTTCTTTGCATTCGCAGAATGGAGGCACACCTCTACTATATGCAGTACATGGGAACCATGTGAAATGTGTAAAAATTCTCCTTGGTAAGCAGACTGTCCCAACTCTATTATCCATAATAATACTGAGTATTACCAGTTCTCATTGTCAGAAGGATGAGTTTCTTTTCCTGTTTTACATAGAAAGTGGTGCTGATCCAACTATTGAAACAGATGCTGGCTATAATTCCATGGATTTGGCTGTAGCCTTGGGCTACCGGAGTGGTGAGTATTGCAAACGTAAATTCTTTGATTTTGATTTTTACTGCTCCTTGTTTATGTAGCTGCTGGAATGATCTAATAGAAGTTTTGCAGCTATTAGAAAATCCCTATCCTACAAGTCTTATTACACCTAAATGTATCGGCCCAAAATGGGTAGGAATTTCTGTCCCTGTCTCAGAAAGCCAAGTACCTAGTACAGAAATGTCACTGACCTGGACCTGCATCTGTGGGCACAGATAACAGTGTGCAGGGCTGATGCAGCCCTGAGCTGCTCCCCAACCCTGTACAAAAGGGTGTGTGTTGCACCAGACAATGATAGGAGACCCGCAGCCCTCCTCACCCGCTCACCCTGACACTTTGTTGATTGGCATGATGTGATATAGTTTGCAAAACCTTCTTTCTCTGTCAGACTAGCTCCAGTTTTTCTTGGAGACAGACAGTAACAGCCAGGATCAGTGAATTGGGCTACCTGACTTATTTCTAGAAAAAAGAGGCAAAGAAGGGATTCTTCTTTGTTTTTCCCTCATGCTGCCCTCATTTTGACAACTGTGAAATGCCTGGCATTACAGAAACGAGCTGCATCCTGAAATAAGCCCAGCACTGCATGTATAGCTTCTCCAACCAAGGCCCTGTACTTACGGGGTGGCAGTAACATTATTAATGTCTAGATACAGGACTACTTCAAGAGTTCAGTCTCAAAACATTCTACGGAAGTAGTTTTTAATAAACATTTTTTCCTACTTTCCATTTATAGGCTTAAAAATTTGTTTTCCATATGCTATCAGCCTTTTCAAAGTAGACAGCAGATCATGACCTCAAAAACTGATGATCTATCTTACTCGGTGTATTGATTTTGCAATATATGAGGCTTTTACTTTCTGAAGGGATGCAAACTCTCTTCCTACAGTGAATTTATTCCTGTTTGTTTTTCATTAAATGATTGTACAGGACAAGCTGGCCTCTACCAGGAAAAAATAGTAGAGCCCTAAAAATGTGAAAAAACATTGAACACTGATTAACTTGATCTTTTTCTCTGCTTTAGTTCAACAGGTTATTGAGTCTCATTTATTAAAGCTACTTCAAAATATCAAGGAATAATGGTTGGCTCTTTTGCGGATGTCAGTTCTTGGCTTGGACATTTGTACTGCACTGCTTTTTAGCCCTGTAATCAGTGATAAGGGTTAGTTGTTTTTAACTTTACCTCAGTTCAACTATTTGCTGGTTTTAGTTAAGCTTTTTAATGTTATTCTTCCTCTTTCATTGTTGTTCATAAAATTATGCAATTTCATCCTTTTCTTAAAAATATTTTGTATAATTTTAGAAGAGTAAGTCAATCGTGCATGAAAATATTTGTAAATATAACCAGTTTTGACTATCTAAATGTTTACACTGAATGCAGTGGGTGGCACTGTGACATGTGTCCTACTTCATGTCATTGATACATGTTCCCAGGATGAAATTTGTTTAGATAATTGAGGTATGTCACCATAGAAGATACACATCTATAGTATTACCAGTAATAAAATACACACCAGATCTGATTGTTTTCAAGATCCTCAGTTAATACTACTGCATAAGCTTTTGGCTTTATCTGATTTTTAAGTTGGTAGTAAATTGAAGGGCTTTGGTGATGGCAGTTTAATTCCTACCTGATTTCTTCCCATGCACCTTCCTGTTGTAGTCCTGAAACAGCTAGGCTAGAGCATCCTAGGTAGAAATTTCTATGATAAAGTGAAGCCAAATTACAAGTGCAGAATTCCTAGCTCCTAAATACCCTCCCTGCAGTGGCTGAAAGCAGCCATCAGCTGTATAGGAAGACAAGCCAAATCCTACTGCATTCCAGCCTTCTTCAGCCAATGTGTGCTCCTTTGGCTCATAGAATCATTGGCTGTCTCCAGGTGGAAGGGACCCATAAGGGTCATTGAGTCCAACTCCCTGCTCCTCACAGGATTACCTAAAACTGAACCATATGAATAAGAACATCACCTAGGCTGCCCTTGAACTCTGACAGACATGGTACCATGACTGCTTCCATGGGAAGCTTGTTCCAGCAACCAACTACCATCTGCCTGAAGAACCTTCTCCTAATGTCCAAACTGAACTTTCTCTGATGCAGCTCCATTCCATTTGGTCACCAGAGAGAGATCAGCACTTCTCCCTCTGCTGCCACCCCTTGAGGCAGTTGTAGGCTGTGATGAAGTCACTCCTCAGTCTTCTCCAAGCTGAGCAAACCAAGTAACCTCAGCTGCTCCTCAGAAGTCTTACTGTCAAGGCCTTTCACCATGTTGGTCAGTCTCATCTGGACACACTCTAATGGCTTGATGTCATTCTTATACTGAGGTATCCAAAACTGCACACAGTGCTCAAGGTGGGGCCACACCAGTGCAGTCTGGAGTGGGACAGTCAATCACCTCCCTTGACCAGCAAGCTATACTGTTCTTGATGTACCCCAGGACACGGTTGGCCCGTCTGGCTGCCAGGGCACACTGTTGACTCACATTCAACTTGCCATCAATGCAAACCCGTAGAACTGTCTTTGCAGGGCTGCTGTCCAGCCTCTCATCCCTCCTTTGGCAGTATGTCCTGACAGCTGTTCAAGTAGAACAGCAATTATGATTTTGAGATTAGTTTAAAAATTAGGCAGTGTGCACTGATTTGCTGAGTCCCCTGTACTGAGTAATGTGACGTGTAATAGTTCTGAACAAATAATAGATAAACTTTTGGAAGAGACTTCTCAGAAGCTTTTTCCCCAAGTGTACATAACAACCTCTGTAGAGAGTTCGCATTGTTTTCATAAGCATTTCTCCATTGTGTCCACTAGGGGTCCAGCATCCAGGCACATCCGTGCACCCCTAGCTTCTGCTTTTCTTCCTTGCTCCGTGTAATGTTTCTATTTGAAAATATTCCATACACAAAGGAAATCAGTACTGTTTAAAGTACATGCACTATGATCCTGACCAAGGATACTGGAAGGCTGGGGAATAATCCAGCCGAGTTCTTCTGAGCCAGAGCCAGAAAAATAACTCAGAACATTAACTTTGTTTTTTCAAAGTGACTAGATATGCAATAGGGAAAAGTAAGGAAAAAAGAAAATCCAAACCTACATGGATTAAACCTGAATATCTGGCCAAATTTCTCTATAACTCCACTGAAACATCGGTGTATAGAAGGTGTAAATTGGGCCAAAATTAACGTCTGAAAGGCTGTGCGAGAGCAAGTTCAGAGATCCGTTTCTTTCATTAAGCTGAAAACTGAAATGTAATGAACCTAAGGTGAAGGGAGGTGAAGCAGGAAAATGTAATTGACCCTGCTGATGCCGGTGAAATCCTTGCTGCATTTGAGTATTCTCTCTCTCCCAGACCTTAACACCTGTATTTTTTATGTAGAGTTTTACAACAGTTTCACTGTATCATGCATGATTAAATGAGATGAAAGAAACGGTAAATCCAGCATGCCTTGAAAGCAAGGTAGGGAAATTGTTTTGTAATTAAAATCTAGAAAAATGTGTCTTCCTACAAGTAATTTTAAAATAACATGAAGTGGCCATTACTGTAAAAATTGTGTATTATAAATACTGAGATTTGATGGCTGATATAAAAAAAATATTAAATTTCCATGTTTGTTGAAAAGCAATGCAAAAATAACGCAATCCGTCTTTTCTGGAAGCATCATAACCTGACCTATTTCTGATAATTTTTTGAGACATTTTGTGTATGGACATGCTATACAAGTAGGCATAAGTACCAGAATTTGTTTTTTGTGTACTATTTGTGTTACAGGAAAATACTTGTTCTAAATTATGAACCTTCTGTATTTGCTTTGTATTTTGTCTTGCACTTCAATTAGCATTGAGTTAATATACAGGAAATAAACTGACTAATTCTTAAGTATTGCCTGATAGTGTATCATACAGGGAGATACTGAAATAGAGGAACATTGATTAAGACAGCAAAATGTAAAATTTCTTCCATCTTTTTTGCTGTAGAATTTCAAGTGATTGTCAGATAGTCATCACCACACATCCCACAAAAGTGAGCACAGGGGTGAGGATGATCATCTTTCAGAAGCCATTCACTGCATTGAGAACCCTTTCTATAGCATAACAGTATGCTAAGGCAATGAACTTGGAATTTAAGTTTTCTGTGGCTCTTTGTGAGGGCCTTGCAGGGAACAAGCAGCAGTATTTCATAAGCTATGATTCAGGCACCCTGAGGAAAACTTAGAGTTAGCAAACTGGGAGCAGAGGGGGGAAGATCTATGCAAAAAAGCTTTACTCACTGGAAAAAGTCACTGTCAAAAAAGCCCAGACAACTTGATTATGCAATATTAACAGCATTCTTCACGTACTTCATATTTCTCTGAGGCACAACAATGAATTTGTTTTTCTTGGTGTAAATACTTCTCAGTATTCAGTTTTCTTTGTTTATAGTGGTAAAAATGTAAAGCCCCTAATTCAGCATTGGTAACTGTTCTGGAACACCAGCCTGCTGATTTTGTTTTAACGAACCATCTCTGTAGCCTTTCATGGCAGGGAGATGACGCTAAGAGTTACCTTTGAACCACAGCCATGGGTATGAAGGCAGGAGTGTTTCCTTGCCATGGCATCCCAAAGACCAGAGGCAGTCAAAATCTTAACTCCAAGTTGATTATCTCTAAACAGTCTACCAAAAGCTCTTGCCAATGTCATTTCTTACAGAAGTGTCAAGTGTCAATATTTTACATTTGACATTAAATGACAGCATACTGTATTTCAGAGTGTTAGCAAGCAAGTTGCTTTTCCCAGTTAACTCTTTTACTAAATTCAGTGTACAGCATGTAATCACAGATATCATAAACTCCGCCTTGCAAAGCAGGTTGCCTAACAGTTTCACGTAGTAGTAACAGACAAATGTTTCAGAGCTACACAAAGTCTTTGTTTCATTCATTCACGTTTGACTTTGCAGAGTATTCTGGTCTATTTAACAGGGCAAGTACACAACAAACACTGCACTGCAGTGGATATGACATTTGTCAGATTTAACATCCTGGCTGCAACTGCTTAGAGACCTTGCAGTACAAGACAGACAGGCTTTATCTGTGTTGCAGGGCAATAAAAGAAAGCTCAAGAAGCAAGCAGCTCTGTTCACTGAGGGCAGTATAGGTGCAAAAATTCCACCACGGAGAACACAGTTTTACACATCCACTTTGTAATTGCTCAAAGAATTTCTGCTTTCTCTCAGTTGAGCAGTGGCTGAGACAGAAACTGAACCAACAAAGACAGTGAAGAATAACCAGAATAATATTTGATTAAAAGAAGTTAAGATGCTGTCTATAAACTGATTCTTAAAGGAACTGTGACCAGTACACCCTGCTCCCAAACCGTACTCAATGCAGTTAGCATAACTAACATTAGCGTAACTACTGCCATTTTTACAAGCAGCCACCCTCTGGGGTCAACCACATTATGTATTCATTCCCTTTCCCATCATTTTCAGGCCCTGAAGGTCCTGTGCACTAAGTAAACGAAGCAGATTTGTCTTTTCCCTTCCTACCAGCCTCAGTTTCTGAACACGAGGCTGATCACTCCCGTCCTCATTGTCCTTGCAGGTCTCAGGCACCCAGACAGCCTGGTGGTGTTGATAACCCTGACACAGAACAAGGATGGTAACAGCACCAGAGCACTGTCTGCAAAATCAAACACTTACAAGTCCTAGCAGGCAACATGGACCAGAACTGCTGCTGGACAGTATGCGAGACTAGTACCTGCCCAGGACACTTCCATTGTGTCTTCTGCTTCCCCCAAGGACTGAGGGAGTGACTCATTCTTTTGTATGATTTGAATCTAGATTATGATTGTTACATTGATACAGCAAACCAGGTATTAAGATCTGATCTTCAGATGGTCCAGGTGATCAGAAATTGTAAATTAAATTGTGTCATAGCGTTACAGCGTTTCTTGCTGAAAACGGACTGTGAGCAATCCAGACAACTGCTTGACATCTGTGAAGTAGTGAACCAAAGGCTGTGAGGCCCTGCTTGGAAGTTACTAAAGAATGTGTGGAGGTTACTATAGGTCACGTATGTGGGGAATGCTTTGAGAACGTTGGCACGGAGGATTGTTAAGAGGGATGTGTACAAAGGAACTGATAGTTGTGTCCTTGAAACCATCTGCTGTTGTGGCCAGTCTGGGAATCACTTGCTATTGTAACAACCAATCATAAAACCGTTGCTAACACTTGGCTAAAGAATGTAACCAATCAGATGTTATTGAATGTTCCAGTCTTCTGAGGCTTTTTCTATAAAAAATGCTGCTTGCCTTTAATAAATTGTCAACGCTTGACCATATTGGTCAGAGTTCGTTGTCCTGGAATCTCCCGCATCATAGATTCTGTATTATGCTACTTAGATGCACTACATTGATTCTGCTTGGAGAAATCCTGTACCCTTGTAATAATAAATTCTGTGCTATACTAATCATAGTATCTTAAGAAAAAAAAAAAAGGTTTAATTGTAACTATAACTTAGTGCTGTTACCATTCTGCCAAGGATCCCTGAAAAGAACCTGTCTGTCCCCTGAGTGTCAGGTGACAGAAGTGTAACTTTATACATTTTCATCCAGACAGGATTCAGTCAAGTGACGAGTTAATCATGTACAATGTTAGCACTAGTATTAGCATGTAAGTCGGATGAGCACTTTGTAACACTCTCCCCAGTCTCTTCTGGTTTTCCCTGGGGCTGTTACTGGTTCCACTCTGTTGCCTTCTTTGTTCATCAGTCTTATTCTTTGAATTCCCCACTTGTATTTCTGAGACAGTTACAGAAAGCAGCAACCTCCTGCCAAACCTTCCCAGGGTAAAAGCCCCATCTCCCTTTAGCCTGCTGTGGGTTTCCCTTGGTATAAAAAACCCCACACACGCAATAACAAACCCCAAACAACAGTGTCCTACACCTACTCATGCCGCACAGGGAGATGATGCCCACAGTAGGGGGCCAACAGATCAAAGATGGCACCTCTGCTCTCCACCTCTTCCAAGGTCTACACACCCCCCAGCTGTGGAACCAGAGGCAAACCCTGTCTCAGGGCCATGATACAAGGCTTTTTCAGAGAACCCAGCAGCTGATATCCCAGTGGTACTCCAGCAGAAAGGAATACTGTTACTCAACCCCAGGGAGATGGAAATCGGCCTCTGAGCCTTACACTTACTTGGCTAAGAAACAAAGTAGACAAACTGCTACTTACAACATGCATCAATTTTGGATTTCTAAAGCTGCTTTACTGTGCCCTTGGTCCTATGCTCTTTCAGTAACCTTTAAACAATCTAGACGCTCACTTCTTTAAACCCTGATGGTACTACCTAACTTGCAGCCTGAAGAGACAGCTGTAAACTAAGGCCAGGACTGCTACTACTTTTCCACTCCTGTGTTAGAGCAGTACTTGAAACAAAAACTGTCAGAAGTAGGGTGACAATGAAAGTTTATCCTAATTCCAGGTAGCTTTTCCACCTAAGCAGTTCACAGTCACACCTGTATCTAATACCTAGCATGAACCAGATGAAATTCCATGTCCTCATGAAACTGTAAAGGATAAGGGATAGAAGAGAAAGAGACTATTCACTGGGATAATAAACTTAAGTCTGTTCTGCATTTTTCACTAAGAAGCTGATTGTTAGGGGAATTCCAGCAGAGTTTTTCATGAACATTGTAGACCAGACTTGTTTTCCTTTACAACAGTAAATCAGTGCAGTGCAGACACAGACCATCACTACAATAATCATCATTAGTATTGTTACAGCAGTTCCGCTTGCATGCATCTCCTGCTGTGCAGCACATAATGCTTTCAGAAAGTACACTGCTCTGTCTGCCAGTGAATGTACAACTGGGTGAATTAGGAATCCAGTCACTTGGAACTTTAAAGATCAAAGATATTGTGAGGGGTTAATCCCAGCAATGACGTCTGAATAGATCTTTCTGTTGAGGGTGATTTGTCACCAAATTAAGCTAGAAACTCTATAGGCATACATGACTGTAAAGCATGTCAGTCATTCTTCAACAGATGAGCAGCGATGAAGCCAGCCATGCACACAAAATTCAGCAGGAAAGGCTGCAGAGCCCAACTGCAAACTGGGCACAGCAATGAGGTGGATTACAGCTGAGGGACTGCACTGTACAACTCACCCTTTCCCTGCAAAAAGAAACCTAAGTAATCTCTGAATAATCTTGACCTGCATTATGGGGAGTATTGTTTTGACTCATTACAGCGATAAACTGCATATGCTGTTTTTTAACACTGAAATCAAATCATGGCAAAACCAGCCACATGACATGCTTTTCACAGCCCCAAGCCTTTCTAGCACATCAGCCTTTATATTTCATAAGTAGAAAATAAGATTACAGACAGTATCATTTTCACACAAATTATAGTATATATCACTATATACCACCGGCAAGTATTTCAGGAGGACCTGAATATTCAATCAATAGCTTGGCTCAAACTCTCTGTATTATTGTCAACTAGAGGACACAGGATGATGTGCAATCTGCAGGCAAATTTGATGTGCCAGCATTTAGCCAGGTTTCTAGCACAGGAGAAAAATAAATATGGGCAAGCTCTGGCTAAACCCTATCAATCCCTTACCCTGCATTTGTAGCCATTAGGTTATGCCTAGATTGTATTATTTTTGCATCACAAAAAACAGCCTGCCTAGCTACTCTGCATCTGTGGCATAATGTCTGTCATGAATATAGGGTAAGATCACAGGCATAACAGCGTTGCCATTGTCTCAAAAAAGGGCTTTTGTCTGGAATCATTATGGTTTTCTGCTCACATAAAATGTGAAGGTTTCAAGGAGATCCACAGCCTCACACAAAATATACTGGTACCCTTGAAAGCTCAAGCCCCCCCTTGAAATTCAGCATACAGCCTGCTGACATAGTTTGTCTGTAATGTATACTGTATTTCCTGGTGAAACTAGAGAGCTACTAAGATAGGACATAATTGAAAAAGCAAACATAAAAGCAATTCCATGTTTTGAAACAAATGATAGCACTTAATTTTCAAAGTACACATAATTAAAATAGGGTAATGGTAAAATATGAGGGACAAATAATGCAAGTGGAGAGTCTATTATACAAATGTGAGAGGGCTGACACTAAAGCAGAACGACAATCCACCCAGCCTACAGCTCCTGACAGAGGTCAGCCTAGACACCAGTGTAATATGTGCACAAGGTCACATCTAAGCAAGCCTGAATTTTATGTGGTGGTGGAAGAAGATGACTCAGAGAATCCCAAGACCCGTAGGCTACTCCAGCTTCTACAAACAGTAAAACACATGCAGAAGAAAAAATCTTACAGATTATCACCCCCAGGTAGGAATTACTGGAGCATGAAATGCTGCTGATGTACACAGGGATTGTTTATCCAAATGCTGCCCCAGCATATGCTAAAGGCAAACCCCAGCTGGCCATGCTGGTTTCACACTGTTTAGGAACTTCCCAAAACCAGGAAGAACTGCACGATCTCCTGATTCCTAACACTTAAGTGGTACAAAGCACCCAGAAGGGAAATAACTGAATTTTCACATTAACTCCTCCCTGCTCCTTTGGAGACCCGCTCTCCCAGGGACAAAAACTTGCATCAGGCACATCAAACCAATAAGCCTGCCACTCTCCTGCCACTGTTGTTCCCTTTTTTCACTTCATCTGATTTTAGTTTAAGTATGAATCCTACAAACATACATGATCATATTACGTTTACAGGATTAGAACCCTTGAGACAGTAGCTGCTTCTCACCATATGTTTATGTAAGAGTCTTGCCTGGTGGGAGCAGATGACTCTCCCAACCATAACACAACAAAACGCGAGTTGACTAACCTGCACAGGTGAAGCCAAGCAATGTTAGAAAGCAGCACAAATGAAGAAGTCTTCATACATAGTTGTTCATAAATACTGTAAACATGGTTCCCATCCATTCATCTGCTATGTATCACAGCCATGTCACTCACCATAAGTGGCTCTAATGAGGCTGCCGCTGCTCCTGGTTTTAGTACTGCAGAGGCAATTATATTGAAGAGACAAGGAAAGAGTCACCAAATGCATTAGCAAAACCATTCTACTGTGCCTGCCAGATGCCACAGATGTCTATATCAAACACTGACGTCACAGATCTAGCACAGATTTTGGCCCACACAGCCATCTTTACAATATCTTTGTTCTGCACAGTCACAAGTTAAGAGTGGAAGGAAGCCCTTCTGAATCTCAGTTGGGTACTTAAAGATGGAAGCAGCCTTATTACACAGTTATTAGGAACTCATTGCAAAGCAGCAGCCCACAAAATACTATTGCCGAGAGAAGATACGACCCTCAAGCCATACTCAGTTATCTCTGCAATTGTCTGATGCGATTGCTGGATGTCAGAGGAAAGCATAGCAGGAGTAGCCACAGCACCTGGAGCTGCAGCTTAAACCCAGAATTTCTCCTGTTTCAGTAGACACTTTCATCACCTTCAAATCTTGCTTAACCTTATAGCATCATTTTAAATCCACTGATAACAAGCAGGTACAAACACTTGCCACAAGTTACGCGTTGGCTGTGAAGCAGGAGACTGCTCAGATACACGTGACTTAAATCTTTAAGATTACAGCATAAACCCACCAGACATTATCGCAGGTGCAACTCCATAAGCTGTACAGGTCTAACCAGAGAAAGACCTTTTTAACTCCAGGTGTCTCCTGACAACTGGGAGGGTAGAGCACAACCCACATCTACATTTTTCCAGTACTCAAAAAAAAAAACCCCAAAACAAAGCACTACACATAATAAATATAGAATAGGGATTTCAAGTGCAGCAGACACTTCAACCATTATCTGCCAATATCCTGCAGAGCACACCAAATCCCTGGCTTTCTTATCTGTGCTGAATGTTAACTCTCTTGTTTAATAACTTGTTCAAATCCACTCTCACAAACAGGATAATCAGGCAGCTTCCATACTCTGTCTTCTCGATCACCCCACCCGCCTCCCTGGAAAACTTCCTCAACTCGTTCCCACCACCCATAACATTCACAAACACTCGGCTTTCTTCCCAGCTGCTGTTCCGACCACATCTTAATTTTAGCTCTTCCATGACCTCTGACAACAAATACAAGCTACTACCTTCATTTCATATGACCTTTGTTATTCTACCTATACCATAATGTGACACCAAAGTTTTCAGCAGAGACACTTCAGGGAAGGTGAAGTGTCTACATGACATTCCACCTGCAAAACACATTATAAGCACATAATTTCACAGAAGTGGAAACTACATGAGCTTCCCACACACGCCCAGCAAATCCACATCAGATACACGAGTACTGATTTGGTATTTGAGGTACTGAGCTGTGAACATTTAAAACCAACTCAAGTGATCTTCCTTAGTCACATACGTTAAACATGCATTACTACTGTGGAATTCTCACTGGGAACATTAAAGACACAACCTCAAACTCAAGAGACTTTAAAAAAAAAACACCCCAACGTGCAATAACTTAAGATGGCTTCTAGAGCTTTAACAACAATGCTATTTTAAAACCATAGTAGGGAGCTTTTTATTTTGATATGCATGTCCTGGGTTCAGCTGTAACAGTTACTTTTACCCTTAGTAGCTGGTGCAGTAGTGTGTTTTGTTTCAGGCTGAGAACAGGGTTGATAACACATTGATGTTTTCACTGTGGCTAAGCCATGCTTACCCTGATCTTACCTGAGACTTTCCCCTCTCTCACGCTCTGCCAGTGAGGCGGGGCACAGGAAGCCGGGAGGAAGCAGAGGCAGGACACCTGACCCAAACTATGCGAACGGATATTCCATACTGCAGCACATCATGCCCAGTAGAGAAACTGGAGGGAGTCATCCGGAAGGCCCAGATCACTCCTAGGGTTGAGCTGGTCATCGGTCAGTGGGTGGTGAGCAATTGTATTGTGCACCGCTTGTGTTTACTGGGGTTCCCCCCCCTTTAGTTTTATATTCTCCCCCCTTGTTATTTCCCTTATTATTATTAGTAGTAGCACTGTATTATACTTTAGTTGTTGGACTGTTCTTATCTCAACTTACATTCTTTCAGTTCTCCTCTCCAATCTGCCAGGAGCTGGGGGAAAGAAAGGGAGCAGTGAGTGGCTGCAATAGGGCTGTTACCAGCTGGGCCTAAACCATGACAATGCACCAGACTACATTATTAAGGTAGTTCCACCATTTTCCAAGCAGATTTTGATGGGGGTTTTTATTAGCATACATCCATTTTAAATCAGAGCAAACCCCTCAAAGCATATTAACAAGATGTTTCTAAAGATCTGTTGCAAAAACTGTGAATAAAAATCTCAAACTGCCTACTGCATTGGAGTCAAGCTGCTCAATGTGACAGGTCCAGAACATTCCCTTAGCTTTTCAGAAATAAAAAGCTCAAACAAGCATTTGTTTCAGTGCAAGCATCTGTTTTCTCTGTTGTTCAAGATATTTCAAATGGAGATACATAGGCATTTTCTTTGAGCAAGACTACAGATGTGAATCCATAATGGTGTAATTATCATATGGTTACATAGAAGTTCAATCTAATGAGAAACATCCAACACAGCTATTTTGAGTTTCTAGCAGTTAATGACAGACTAGGAAGAGACCATAATCAAACTCCTTAAGAGAAAATAATCACAGCATTGTGTCCAGGACTGAGCATTTAAGTGTCAGACGAAGACTACTACGAACTTCCACTTAGAATCTGCTATAATAAAGAACACATTTTGATAATATCTTGATCCTCAAGTCACAGTCTGGGGATGCAGAGATATGCTAGTATTTCCTGACTGGGAGCATACTTAGCATGGAGACTCCCACAGACCTGTCACATGACTGCTTACCACTGTACTAGCATTATTTTGCATTTTAAAGACACAGTTTTACCATGGATATTATTTAAGCACCAAGTAATAACACTGCCTACATCTCTAAGCAAGATCCCAAATCACTTCATGAGACAGAAACTGGTATGAAACACTTCATAAGCAAGATCTACAAGTGGCTTAAAGGAACCATCTTTGATGACTTACATATTTGAGTCCTGGATTGGGCAACACATTTACTGATTCTCAAAAGAAACCCAGCACACCATTTATTAGCTCAACATGTCACAGCAGTTAGTAAACAACTCCCTAGAATTCATCTTCTTACCTTTTACAGGGCAATTAGCTTCAAGTCACCATCTTAATTTCAAAACTCACATTTGCAGTTCTCCTACCTCACTGCCACAAGTCACTTTTTTATTTCAACTAATTAAATGCTAAGTGTAATTTACTGATAAAGTACTTGCAAATTTAAATTGTTACTCTAAGTTCTTGCACCTGGATCCAGCCATGTCATGCTCATATCAGATCAGTGTCTTACCTCAAAGTACAGGAAATGCACAGCTCAAACAAGTTCCTCCACTGTTTCCCAACAGTAACTCACCAGGACAAACATGCTTGGCAATTCAAAGAGCCTCACCTTTTTCCAGGCACAGGAGAACTTTGTTATGGCTACAGCAAAGTTTTAACCTGAATTTTCCATCTCACAGGTCAGGATGAATTTCCACTTCCAGAAGTATTTACTCTAGAGACAACCTTTGTGAGTACTCTTCTGCCCTAGCACAACTTATGTTATAGTAGCAATCCGATTTACCATTAACACTAAAGTTTGGCCCTCACCCCTGGAAGCATCAACTATGCCAAGGTCAGACTGGAATTTAAAAAAGTCTCTCTCATGCCCAGAAACCAAATTCTCTTTTCCTCTGGAATGTACAAAAGCAATAGCATGAACATATTCCTGAAACATCAGAATATAATTATTAGTTAAGAGATTCACAGATACTAGATACAGGCTTGATTAAGAGCCATTACAAATTCTATTAAGACTTTCCTCCTCCTATACTTCCTCCATGTAACTGACATTTTCAGGTAAAGTACCAGGAAATCCTTATTTAACTCTAATATTAAGTAGTTACAACCTGCAAGTACCTAATAAACACTCACTGAAGATTTAACGTTGGTTCCCCCAAGGTACCACTGTTTAAGGCCAAAGTTCTCACTCAACTTGCATGTTTTGTTATATTAAACCACCAACACTTGTTTCTACAATACAGACCTAATTGTGAAGTTGAGTAAATTAAAGTGACTTAGAGCATATGTAACTGACCTGCAAACAGGTTCATCATTCCAAATAATCAGTTCAAAATGCTCCACTATGCACAAGTTTTAGAAGCTAGTTTAACAGCAAAAGGAAGATACTGTGCCGAAAAGCAGAACCTTTTCTGACTAGTTATGGAATTTTTTTTTCCTGCTTTTCTGACAAAAAAAAGCCACACCGGAAAGTTTTTTTATATTTTTATTGTATGCCAAAATTCAGTAAAGATGATGTTTAGCTTGTATACAAGTTACTCAAAAATTGTGTCTAGGCAGAGATTCATTAGCAATCTGACTTATTTCAAAGCATAGGTTTGTTCAATCAGGCCACAAAAATAATATTGTGTACAAGCAGTAACTAAAGAGCTGCAGGTTCAAGGAGTTTTCAAATATCACAGATGTTGAGATATTATTAGGAAATAAAATCAAAGCAGTCACAATATAAAATAGCAGCTCCATATTGCCTTTTCAGGTTTTAATTTTGTTTAGAAAGTGACACTTTGTTCAGTTTGCCTCATTCTTTGAAGCTTCATCAAAGTTTTCGACAAGATCTAGGGAAAAGAAGAACACTGAAAATAAAATCTGACACATTTTCACTTTGCCAAATGTTTTTGGTTTGTTATTTCCCCCATCCAAAGTTCTACTTCATATCAAGTGCTTACAACATAAAGAAGTTTCAGGTTGCAAAAAACAGAACAAGCAACTTTTGAGAGCTTTATGATTCTTTCTTCCTGCTCATCCAGGTTTTGCATGGTTCATTATAAAGCGCAATTCTAGAATCATTTAAATTCATTATATCCACAACTGAGCAAAGTAATATTGAGAAGGTAATTTCTTCCTACCCTTCTTACGGAATATTAAATAATCATCTTAGCCATAGCTATTACTTCTATAAAGAACAAAAATGCTAGCTCAAACCAACAAATCTCTCACATTACCTGAAAACAATGAAATAATCTGCCCACAAAAACTCAAACAGTAAGTGACTGGTCAACACACCATCATTGCCCCAAGCACTACACATTATCTCTCAGGAAAATTCACTTCCTCTTCCTCCACTGCATGCTTGTTCTTACCTGGAACTTCATCATCGTCTTCTTCACCAGTAGCAAGTGGCGCTTTTCCATCCACAGCTGCAAGAGCATGCAATTAATAAGCATCAGTCAAGTTCACCATAGGCATCTTGATTAACTTTGTATTTTTGAAAGCATGATCAAAGAATCTGAGCTGAACTGCAATACTTTATTCAGTTCCCGGGCTGAATAAAAATGTTGAACTAAACTAGGAAGTTCACATTTCCTTTGTTACTGATAATGCTTAAACAGCTCAGAAGAGAAATGAGAAGACGCATGCTAAACCAGCTTACTAGTAATCTTCTATCAAGGTATATGGAGTGCCTTGCATGGTAATAATTTCCAGCTACAAGTGATTCTACCAATTTCTATTAAAAGCAGCATGGTTTATTGATTATTCCAGGTTTACACATTTTACACAACCAAGTTTTAAGAAAAAAAAGGATCCTATATTTTAGGACTTTGAGAAAAACTGAGGTGTAATTGTGAAGGTGCAGGCAGGCACTCATTAACTAGAGGTAAAGATATTACTGTTCCCAGGCAAGCTCAGAGGAACATGGAACTGCATGCACAATTTTACACTTATGTGGTTGAGGTAACCATGTGTTCTGGGCCACATCTCTGGCGACTCAGTTATTTCTTAACTACTCCCATTGTGTTTGCCAGAGCTACTGAGACTTAACCATGCCTACTGTAGCAGACCAGTGATCATCTGCTGAACTCCAGCAGTATAATACTAAGAATAGATACCACAGGTTCCCAGATGCTTATGCCACTACTTTCATTGCTATTCTTAGCTGTACTACCAAGGGTAAGCTGTCTTGTATTCTCCATCACCTCAATTTTATTTTAATTAACCCTCAGTTTTCAAGAAAAGCATGAGGCAACATATGGGCTCATACTAGACCTGTATCCTGATTTTTAGAGAATCAAAAATCAGAAGAATGCAAACACTTTGGTCTGAAAGGGCATGGGACAATGTTGCCACTAACCCTCCTTGTGTTTTTTAACAGCAGAAACCTGTTACAGCTTAAGTGCATCTTAGTTGTCAAATATCACATTTTAGAAGCAACCCTGTTATTTCCTTCTACACCATCTGCATTGTCTCTCATCCAATATCAGACTAAGTTTACTTTAACACCTGCAAATGCAATCACCACAGACACTTCACTTTTCAGTGTCAGCCTTTCCATTCAGCATCGTCTGCTGGATTTGGAAGTTTCGGAAGACTACCCTGGCAACCACTCAAACTGGAAAGGAATAGCCATTTACTAAGTCATACAAAGCAAGCACTTAAACAAGCTTCCCTAATACTAAATTGCAAGATTTAGCTTACCCAGAATATAACCCACCTTGTTATGAGAAGAGAGATCTCTGCATATCATTTTAGGTTTTTTCCTTTACATATTTCAAGCCCTACTACCACAAGAAAGCCACAGAGGTGACGTAAGGAAGGAAGGACCTAAGCTCCATGGGGAAAGCAGCAGTTTAGCCCACCTCATGAAGACTACTTCTAGCAGAATTTTTTCAGTGGAAGTTGACAGAAGAGAAGTCTTAAACTTTAGGAATGGAAATACAGGCTGGCAGCAAAGCACAATAAGAAAATATGTAGCAATCAAGTTCAGAACTACCAGAAACTGGACACAGTGATATGCTCCTCCTAATTTTCTGTTTAGGATGTTCAATACCTTAAAAGGAATGGGCTTAAGATATTTCAGAAAGAAGACAGTACATGCAGAACCCAATGAGTGTTCCCAGTGCCAACAAGCCTGCGTTTTCACTCCTAATAATCACCTGTAGCAGCAGCATCTTTTCTAAACACTACATACTTAAATCTCTCAACTTTTCCCCACACAGTTCAAGGAAAAAAAAGCACTTGTGTTTTTACTAATTTAAGAATGAAACAGGAAGTTGGTGTATCTAGTTTAATGCCAGTCCTGATCTCTACACTGCTCTACACACATAAATTATAATGTATTTCCTTACAAATACTGTGCAATTCACTCCTAGAGATCAGAAGCCCATGCAAGAAACACCTTCACCACGCCTGTGAAGCAGCAAAGCAGTTGCAAGATGTCTGTCCTCATGTCCCTTTCCTCATTACTTATGTTTCCATTCAAAGTATCAAAACCAACACACTCAAATTATTTTTTCTTAAAACCTAACTCTTCCAAAACAACTCATCTACTTAGCTTTAATGAACAAGGCAGACCTTTAATGAACCACAATATGCTCGATTGAGTAGTAAGCCACCATGAAATGAAGTCCGGTTACAGCTTTCCAGTCTGACACCAGCTGCAAAATACCCTAACAGATGCCCCTGCTGTACTTGGTTCTACTCATCATTGGATTTGAGCTATAAATAAGATGCAAGAGTTCCATTTCTTTGTAAGTATTTTACAATATGCTTACAGACAGCAAGGGGGCACTGAATTTCACTGCTACTATACAAATAAGCCTCATGTCAGCTGTCAGCATGAAATGCATTCAAGTTTCAACTTACATTGCTTGGGTAGGGCTTCTGCCAATCTCCTCAGGCTGGTCAGACTGTCAGCTCCAAGCTGGTTTAAGATGCTAGGAAGCATTTCTGTTAGCTGTTTTGTCTCAGCATGGCCGGTGATAGTGAAAGTGTTAGCAGCCAGAGATGCCTGAACTTTAGGGTTATTGAAGTGAATGACTGTTCCTTGGTTAGTAAACATGTTTACCTGCAAGAAAACAAAACAAAAAAAAAAACCACACACACACAAACAAACAAAAACCGGATCTGAAGCAGTGTAGCAATTTAACAGGAAATTGAAGTCCTTAAAGCTCATAAATACCTACTGATAATTTACAGACAAGTTCAGGTTGTTATTTACCTGGAATACTTATATTGATACATTTTCTATTCCTGAAAATAGCATTTTTTCATTAGAAGCAATTACCTCCTCAATTCCAGAAATATTGTTGACTCCCAGTTTCTTCAATGAAAACTGAAGTTTTTTGTCATCTGCTGCAGCTGTTCTGTGAACAACCTTCTTCTTTCTGCGGGCAGTACCCTTTGCCAAAAATAAAAAAAAAAAAAAAGGCAAGCTACAAATTACTACTTAAATAGTTCTTCACAAACTGTAATCCCCAGGGCTGTATAACTACTCTGCAGCTATCTACAAATCAACTCATCATACTAAGTTCTACTTTTGTGTTACAGTGCATGCAACCATACCCCTCCAACTGCACTGCAGCAGTCTCTCACTAGAGGCAAGCTTTGCATGTCTGTCACAAGAGTGAAGTTTAAGAAGCAATGCATCAGAGAATGTTTATTCCCCAATTCTCACAGGGTTTCTGCAGCACCTTAAGAAAAATTACAAGTTTACCCTTGTCTGTTATCATAGGAATAACAATGAAGAATAGGCATGGGTGTCAGTAATTTCTGAAGTTTATTATTTTTTCTAGCATCTTTCTTAAGTTGTAGACAAATTCTTGCAATAGTCAGACCATGCAGTTATCAACACATCATTAACAAATTCATATTTTGAGTTCTCACATTCAATTCCAGAGACCTCTCATCTGACAGACTTACATATCTTAAAAACACTTGTCTTCCAAAAATATTTTAAATGTGTTTTTAAAAAATACTTCATAATATTTCAGACCACCCATGTTTAGAAAGTGAAACAAGCAAAGGTTAGGTTCCCCTGTAGACACAGAGTTACAGATTTCTCCAGGGAAATGTATATTCCACACCTGAAAATACCTATACCTACAGAAAAAAATCAGAAAGCGTCATTTCTATACTCCCTTACACAATCACGCAGCTTCAGCAAACTGACCTAAGTGAAATTAAGCTCTGTTTTGAGATTCTGTAAATACTAATTTATGTCTTCCTGCTCCAGTTGCCCATCTGCTACACGCTAGCAACAAAAGCATGTGTTGCTGTCTGGCCAGGTGAATAACTGCCAATACTCTTTGATATAACTTACACAAGTTAGAAAACTGGCTGGACGCTAACACCTCTAACATAATCTAATTACAAACAGGGAAGCGTGTTAATGACAAATTTGCATGAAACTAGAACTAGGAAGACCACAGCTCCAAAAGTCTGATGTGCCTAGAAAGCTTGATATTCACTCCCTGCTGTCAGATTAACACACGCAGCTACTTGAAAAACACTAAAGCAACACAAATGGCTTTTAGTACCTCAACTACCCCAGGAATTGAGCCACATAAGGCATACATTAAGTCAAATCTGAACAAAAGACCTCAAATAAACTTCAAAAAATTATGTCCTGAACCAAAGGCCACGTAAGAACATGTAACTCCTTCCCACCTTTATTAAACAGATATCAAGCCTCAGACAACATGAGTTTAATTTAACACCTTTTGCTTTCATCTCCAGATTTAAACTTCTAAAGACTAAAGGTTTTTACTGAGCAAATTCTACTCTGATCATGCCAAGACATGCTGTTCACATCCCTCTACCCCTATAATAAAGATGCATGGGTACAGCAGGCCTCCAACAGAATAGTAGACCCATCTGCCACACCTCTAAGATTTGGAAAAAGAGCCATGGCATTACCAGCAGCTACGTTCTACACAGAAACCTCAAACTTCCCACAACAAAGTACTACAACAGCCCTCCACCTAAATATCATCTTTAGCTTATTTGTAAAATCTGCAGACTTGTAACATCATTAAAATCTTCCAGTAAAATGCAATGTGCAACCTTTTCACATAAGAAGTGACTCCTTCCCCATCTGAAAACTCCTCCACAGCCATCTCAACTTATATGGTGACAATGCCATGAAGAATCTCATTAATAACTTCCAGTTATGAAACAAATTTAAAAAAAAAATTCAGGCATTCAAAGTATTTCACACACCAATTCTAAAACTGAATGACAGCACCACCAGTATGGTCTACACTTTGGTAATGCCTCTAGAAGACCGATATTGACAAGGGAGCTGTAAAAGCTGTAATATGAATGCATGCTCTTACACAATAAACACTACAAACCTCTATAGTCAATAAACACACACTGATAATACGCACACAATCATCAGCAGAACACAGAAATTCTCGACTTAACCAGTAGCCCATACAAAGAATATGCAAAATCATCAGGCCAGTTAATTACTAAATTAGCCCTGGTTTATAGCTGCCTACCTCCCCAGCTGAAGGGGAAAAAAATCATGACAGTTCCTGGAATTCCCATCAGCAAGACTTCTGTTGAACAGCTTGTATTTTAAGATATTGTGTGTACACTTCCTCAGGTATAAAAAACCCCACAAATTCCTGCCTTAAAACTGACACTGTAATTAAAATTTTTACACCATACAGCTATATTAAACTTTTTTCATTTTCATATTGTAAGCAGTCACACAGCTACATATATTCAAGTGTCATAACTGTCATGGTTTAAGCTGTAAATCTCACGCAGCCTATTCACTCACTTCTCCCTCTTTCATCCCCCCCACTCAGATGGGGGGGGGGGGGGAATGGGGAGAAGAATCGAAAGAATGTAACTCCCACAGGTTGAGATAAGAACAGTCCAGTAACTAAGGTATAACACAAACCACTACTGCTGCCACCAGTAATAATAATGACAAGGGAAATAACAGGGGAAGAGAATACAACTGCTCATTACCCGACCAAGCCGAGAGAGCAAGCGACTTCCCAGTTCCTGCCCCCAATTTTTTACATCCTGGGCATGACATGCTGTGGCATGGAATACCTCTTTGGTCAGTTTGGGTCAGATGTCCTGTCTCTGCTTCCTCCCAGCTTCCCCTCCTCCCCGGCAGAGCATGAGACTCAGAAAGTCCTTGGTCAGACCAAAACATTACCAAGCAGTAACTGAAAACACTGGTGTTATCAGCGCTGCTCCCAGGCCCAAAATCAGAAACACAGCGCTGACCAGCGACCAAGAAGGAGAAAAAAAAAAATGGCTGTTACTGCTGAACCCAGGACAATAACAAAATAGAGGGGTTTTCTGAACATGTTAGTCTACAGCTGCAAGAGTATGAAAAGCACAGAAATTCTAACTTTGCCCTAAAAGCAAGAAATTAGCCATGGGCATGTTAAAGGTTTCTGACAAGAGTCTGGCACACAACCTCTACAATACGTTATGAAAACTATGCCTAAACTTACTTACTGTAAACCCCACTCATTTCAAACCATACACGCCTATACAAGCACAAGGGCTGTAAGTCTACTGCAATACATTATAGCAAAACTGAAAAGAAAAGGCTGGAAATTCAGTTACTCCACACAACTTCGACAGAACTGACTCCGGATATCCCTGTAGCAGCAGCAGTTTCCAGCCAAGGGAATAATACCTGTGCTGCTCCCACCACGGTTTTCAGGATCCCTCATGCTAGGCCTGGCATGCGAGTGCAGACACGCAGCCCCGAGGGCAAGGCGAGGACTCGGCTCCTACCTTGCCACCGATGCGCACTTGAGCCTGCATCTTGGCGAGCTTCTCCTGGTTCATGATTGTTTCTTTCATCTGTGGAAGAAACAAGAGCGCCCATAACCGGCGAGCCAGGAAGCGCCAGCGGTGGGCCCGGCCGCGGGACAAGGGGGCTGAAAGGCCTTTGCAGTTGCTCCTCACCACAAACCTGTGTGCCCACCCCCCCAGGCCGCAAGTCACGGCACCTTACCACACCACAGCAACGGGAAAAGTGCTGCTCCCAGCTAAATGGAAGCTCAGCTCCTCTCAAGCCCAGCCCGTAACCACCTTCCCTTCCCTCCGACCACCCCTGCCACCCATCAGCCGACCTGCCGAACTACAGCCCTCAGCCACCCCCCGCCGCCTCCTTTATACCTTCCCAGAGCTGAAGTGGCGGAGCCGGAGCGGGATAAAAGACGAAAACCGCGGACGGGGCGCGGGATACAGCGTCACACGCGGGGCCACCCGAAGCGAGATGGCGGCCGGAAGGAAGGTGCTGCGCGCCGTACTCCGCATGCGCAGCTGCGCGGGCCGGTAGAGGGCGCCCCCCTGCGGCCGAGCGTTGTCGGTGTTCTGGGGTCTAGCTGGGTTGAGGTGCGGCTGTGCCTGGGGGGTTCGGGCGGCCTCTCCGTGCCGCCCTTCCTCCTGCCGTGCGGGGTTCACCCCCCGGTGCCGGATGGCCTCAGTGTTGCTCTGTTTGGCTTTTTTCTCCTGGAAAGCGTGTACGTGTTGTGCTTTCCTTATTGTTTCCATAGCACAAGACTCCCTGCTGTCCACCTGGGGCTGCCCTCTGGCCCAGGGGCTCCACGTGTGGGTTTGTGGCGGCCCTCTTCCCGGCTGCGCTGCTCGAAGCCAGCCCACTGAGGTTGCTTTCTTTGAGGCAGGCTGTTTGTCACCACTGCCCAGGAGGCAGTTCTGATCTCGTTTTACTTGCCTGCACCTCGTGTTCTTTGCTTTGGCTCTACATCCTCAGTTGTGTTAGCAGGCTTTCTGCCGGCCACTGCACGCTGGCTCTCTCAAAGCCTTCTTCCTGCAGCAGTGTTTTTCATCACCAAGGTCTTAATTAGCATGCCTGTACTGTCCTTGCATTATCTGACTTTTGAGAATTAAATGGAAGCCTTCAAGGCCTAACTTGAGCAGTTGCTGTTGCATTTGAGTATCTGTAATCCATATTCCTCAGGGTAGAGGTAATTCACAGTGTACAATTTCAGGCCTTCACAGGTTTACTAATGTACTTCAGTTTCTTCTCTCAGGAGCCTGGTGGGACTAATCTCCTAGTTATTGTGAACTCGTATGTGTGGGTTCCTCTTCTTAGCATTCAGAGAGCTTAGCAATCTTTGGCTTCTGGCCTGTGCTGCATAGCAAGATGCAGGAGCAGATTTAGGAGGGAAGAAGCCTGGTATTCCTATCAGTGCTTACCAAGTGATGCAGGAGAGGGAAAGTCGTGTTGCTCTGTGGTCCTGCCCCCATTATCACTGCAACCAAACCCAACTGGCCTCCTGGCATCAGGAGAATACTACCAACCTTCCTGTCATCTCATCCTGTATTTTAATGTCTTTTAAACCAGCTATTCTCTGTAACATCCTCAATAAACTACTACCTTTGTTCTTGTTTCTGTGAGACTATGTTAATAATTAATTTATCTTTCTCTACTGATTAATGGTAAGGCTCCCATGGTAGTAATTTCCAGAGCCATGGCTTTGCCAAGGCAGTGGTTTTCATGTGTGTGTTTGCTCTCATGATATCTTTCCACTGCGTTGGAGCTGAGTGTTAATTTGTGCAGAAAATTTTGATTGCTGTTAAAACTGAGACTTTTGTGATTAGTGAGAATGAATGATCAACCCAAAGTTATTCCAGCTGCTGGTGATTCAAGAGGTGCTGCTGAAGAGCAACCTGTACCTCCCAACAGAGTAACATCATGGCTGAAAATCAGAGTGTGATCAAACAGCTATAAAGGATTACCTGGGGACCTGCAGAAGTTTGGTCCACCCTGTCTGTAAAGTTGGAGTAGTAAATTGGTTTGCTTAGATAGAAAAGAAGGGGGAAGGAAGCCCATATTACTGTATCTGAACTAGCAAACCTATTATCTAATTTGGAGGGAAAGGAACAAAATATTTTTGGGAGATGGAGGGATTTGGGGAGGACAGAGTTTGTTCTGAACTTAAAGTGAAGCTTATAAATTTATTGCAAGATGAAACTGTCAATGTACCTGCAGCAAAAGAGAATAGTGCCAAGATTAAAAAAAAAAAAAAACAAAACAACAAAAAAACACAAAACCCAACCAAACTAACAACAACAAAAAAAAATAAACCAAACCTGAATAACTGTGGGCTATTGAAAGTAAAAGCAATAAATATTTCCACTTCAGATTTATCAGTCTGCCAACAACATCTAAGGAAGATTCCAGGGTTACTAGGCCAAATGATTACTAACATGCAAAATATTTTCATAGGCTGAAATACTGATGTGAAAATGAGTTGTAGAAAGATCATTCCAAGGTAGAAGCTGTGGAAAGCGCTGACCCAGTTGTCAGCCTAGGATTAATTGGGCTGTAGGTATGATCTCATATTCCCCTGTGAGATTGTGAAGACAAATTATGTTGAAAAACCACATCACTGAGTTGTATCAGGAATCAACTGAAGCAGTTCACAGAACTGCAGTTTAAGGGACTCTGTAAGATTTGGTTACATTTCCTGAATCAAACAACAGATCTTCAAAAAACAAACTTTGCATCAGAGAAAAAGTATTTTAGAATGCTAAAGTAGTCTTGGCTTGTTTTCTTTGTCCCTTTTTGTGTAATTGCGTAATGGGAAACATAAACCTAGACCTGGATTCTGTGTAGCTGAAGAACTTCTCTAAGGAAATGAAACAGATCCAAAACCTGTAGCACTGAAATGGAGCCTGTGCTCAGTAAGCACCTTTTTGGTTCTGAAAAAGTTTGAAAGTTAAGATCTCAAAATTATTTTGCTAAAGCAAAGTTTGTTAGCTGCACAGAAGCAGCATAGGAATGGAAAGAGATCATTAAATCAGTTACTCAGGAAAATTGTCTCCTAAATTATGTGGAAGTTTAAAGGCAGGAGAATGACAGCATTTGCTATCAAAATGCCAGTGGAAAAGCTCTTCTGAAAGACATGGCTAGTGTATAAGCATTAGCAGAGTACGCTGAGAAAAGGTGGTGTTAGTGTCATTTTCAGGAAACAAATCACAGGTCATACATAAGTGATTAGGCAAAAGTGAAGTGTTATTTGTCCGGATTGCCACTGACTACAAACAACACAATGTATTTTCAGGCAGTGAAGGAAATGTGATATTTAGAATCTCATTAAAAAACATTTGTTCAAAAGAATGCTGCGTTCAGCACCAGGACATAAGAGGAAAAGCAATAAATTATTTAGAAAAATATGCATATATGTTAGTAATTTAAGGGAAGAAAGCGGTAGCATTTACCAAAGCAAAAGTGGTGAGAAATATAAATGGAAAAGAAACCATCTTAGAAAGTCTAGTCATAGGGCTCACTGAATAATTCTGAACTTTTTAAGAGATACTAAATGTATCTAAACATTGCATGGAAACATGGGAAGATTGATCTTAATTGCAGTGCTGTTTTTATGTCATATAATGTAGTGTTGTACCCATGTGCTGGTGAGTTGTATGGAGTAATCCATAATAGGCTTCAGTATCAGGGAAGAGAACACTCCTCAGCAAGCAGTGTCCTTTTCTCACCATGCCTGTAAGTCTTAAACTCAGCAACCCAAAATACCTGGGCTTCAATCTACCTTACAAGCTTTTCATGAGCATTGAGTTGCCTCTCTCTGTTTATAACACCCCACAGAGGCCGACTAGAGAATAGTCTAAGAAGTGCTACATAAAGAATGTCCTACCTTCACTGCACATAGTTCAAATAAGCTTTGCCAAATACTTGGGAGTTCATGTTAATTGGACTGATAAAGGCTCACGAAGGAAGGTTTTAATGTTAGTCTTTGTTAAAATTGAAATCTCTCTAGAGAATGGATAAAAGTCAGAAGTCACAACATTCCTCACTGGCTGTGTGTGAAAATGGTACCTCAAATTTATGTAGACAACAGACTAAGAACAATTTATTCTTGTAGACATCCTATGCACAGAATTCAAGAGAACTTTATCATTTAAGCCACGATTGCAGAAATATTTTTAATCCTGATTAGTTAGATGTGTAGCTGTCAGTGCACCACCTTTGGTGAATATCTTGGCAGATGTGAATATGCGATTTATTCTCTGTTTTGCCTTTCGTTTCATAGGCCTCCTGGCCCAGGTTAGTGTTCAGCAGAAGGCAAGTGCAGCAGACCAGGGGTGGGGAGACTAAACAGGGCAAGGGCTTTCCTCCTCCTGCAGCAACTAGCTGTTATTTCTGCTCAAGCCTGGCAGGAACCCACCACCCACCAAATTTCAGATGGAAAAATCAATCTTCTCTTATCTTCAATCACAGTATAGCCTGTCCCAAATGATTTCCAAGTAAACAAAGAGCATACCTGCCAATATTACTTGCATCACTACAGAATTAAATGAAAAATATCCCAAATGTCTGAAACATGAATTACAGGATCTCCCTCCTTATTTGCCAGAGTTTGTCTACAACAAAGACTTCAAGGCTTTTTCAGAGGATGTAAGAAAGATTTCCAATAGTCAGTAGAGTCATGAAATCAAATGCAACCTAAACAAACATGATTTGTCCTTATGATGAATACCATGCTGTACCAGCCAGTGCTCTATTTTGAAAATCAGATATCCCTCCACTAGCACTGGCAAGAGACACTGGCTTAAAAGAGTAGAAATAAAAAGTTTAAATAAAAACTATGAAAGCAAATTTAGGCATTGGGCGCAGAGCAGAACTGCTTGTACCGGTTGCCAGGGTGCTTTGATCCCAAGCGTGCACAACACCAATGGAATGTAGGGTATTCTGTATCAGTGTGCAGGAATTTTGTGTATAGTGCATAATCAAAATTCATAATGGATTACAATAAGCCCAAGCAATTAAAAAAAATAAATAAACCTTACCTGTGCACCCGTATTTCACATCTTGTTTCTGTACTACTGTGGTTTTAGGCCTGTGTTTTATTTATATCGTTCACAAGCATCAGGAAACCGCGGACGACTGCCCCCGAGGTCCTCGTGGCCGATTCGTGGATGGGTGTATATGGCCCAAGAGGGGCGACAGAGCCCCGGTGCGATGGCGGCCGGGAAAGTTACACCGTTTTCGTGGAAGGGAGTTTCTCATGTTCCCCCCAGATCGCTGCTTTTCCCTACGGCCTCGGGGTCCCTCTCAGCCCCGGGCGGGGGATCCTGCCCTGCCCTTCCCGGGAGCTGCTCTGGGCAGCGGGTCACGCTGGGCACCCGGCTCTGACACACGGCTCTCGGAGCCGGCCGACCCTATGTGTCCCGGCGCTCCCTACCGGTAGGTGGCATCCCCCGTCCGGGCAGAGCACCGCCAGGAGCGGACAGTCGCGGGGATGGCCGGAGCCGCCGTGGGACAGGGACCGGGACGAAGCCCCGCCACCCCGGGGTCCAACGTAGGAGAACGCCGCCTTACGGCTGTGCCGCCGCTGCTTGCTTGCCTTGCTTTATTTCTTGCGTATTTAAGAAGGCACCTGCCGGGATGGGACGGGAGCGAGTGGAGGATGCACCAGGTCTCAATTGTCTGCACTGGGGCTAGCTCAGTTGCCCCCAAGAAAGCAAGCCCCTCAGCACTCTCTGTGGTGAAGGGCGAGGGCTTGCAATATTGGCCGCGTCTGCCAGCGCGTCCCCATCGCTCCCGCAGGCCGCGTTCAAGAGGACCCGAGCAGGGGCCCTCCCGTGCTCCTGGTCCTGCCTCAGAGCCGCTGATGTCCCACGGTCAGTGTCCCCCGATGCGTCCTGCGTGGGGCTTAGCAGGAGGTCGTGGGCAGATGCGGCTCTTTTGCTCTGCTGCTACCGGCTTCTTCCCCATGAATTTTTGAGCTTCATTGTTCTTCCTTTATGAGAGCGTGGGGTTTGGTTTTTAAGATGATTTCAAACATTCAGGCCAGGAGAAGAGCAAGAATAACATGAACAAAAAGGGAGTTAAAAGGAAAAGTACTGTTTGTACAGATGAGAAACCTCTTGGAGAGAAGTTCTCTTTATGCCTTCTGTTTAGTAACTTGCCCTAGAACTCGAAACTAATTCAAAGGGGCATCGATAATAATATCGAGTGATACTATTAATCTTTCTACAGGAAAAATTAGTAGTCCCATTACAAATTTGGGACTTCTTTTTTCTTCTTTTCCCTCTCATCCTCTCATCCATCCCCTCCATCCCCTCTTCTTCCTTCCCCCCCCCCCCCCCAGCCCCTTTTTGTAACATTTGATGATATTCTCCTGCAGGCGATTTAGTAGTGAACAAAATGTAAACAGGATTATTTGGAAATAGTAGAAAGGATTATGTTGTAAATCCGTGGAACTGGGTTTGAAACAGGGTAGCTTGGGTCCTTTGGATTAGGACAATATATGGAAAACGTATTTCAAGAAAACAGTGTGTGAGAGTTATTTGCGAAGCGAGATTTGAGCAGTGAGGACTCTAGGCATCAGTCTGCCCTTCTCACCGCGGTTTCTACCGGAGTTCGAAATGCTCTCCTCCTCTTCCTCCCATCCCAATTGGATCGTCATCGTGGGTTATCCTAACAGACTGGGAGAGATGGGAATTTTTAAGGCTTTTCTTTATAAGATTGCGGTGGTTGCATTTCTGTTCAAGTTTGGTTTTGTCCTTTCTCTGCCACACCTCGCATAAAGGGGGTCCTCGCTTTTCTGCTGTCCTTGCATGTATCACCTGAAACTCGGAACGGTGGACCTGATTAGAAAGCAATCCTTTGTGTCGCTTTCTTTGGGGTGTTCCTCCTACACTTAAAGCAGAATTCACAGTTTAAAGGCCGGTGAACTGTCTTCCTTTGCGTACGAAAGAGGTAACGCTAATTCTTTGTTAGTGTTTTCCATAATGGAGGGAGCTGCTCCTCTCCCTTTGCAAACAATAACCTTACAAATAAACCGTGAGATTAGCGGTGTGCTTTGGAGGCGGCTCTTTGAGAGCTTGCGAGGTCGACTTCGAAAGATAAGTGATTTCATTCTTAAGTTAATTAAACTCTAGAGGATGAGAAGGAAGGGAGGGAGAGAGATGTCTCTAAATCATCCTGCAGGCAGAAGCCTGAAGTTTATTAACTCACCATCTCCCTCACGGGCCTGATTTCTTTTTTAACTTCCCTCCTTCCCACTGGAAGCAGGACCCGGTCTCTGGGGGAAGCCCAGGAAGACGCAGAGCTCCCGGCACCCTCCGGACCGCTCCTGGGAAGATGCTCCAGCACTTTGGAACAGGCTCTAACTTTTCTTTTATCCACTGCGGGGGGGGGAGGTTAATGTCTTCATTTCCCCTATTCTCCCTTACGGGCTGCCCCGGTGGCCCCGCGCCGCTCAGAGCCCCTCCTGTAGGGCCGAGGGCGGGGGCACGGGGCGGGCTGAGAGGCGCCCCGCGCGGCGGGGGGGACACGGCACCGTCCGAGGCCATCGCTCTCCCCGCCGCGTTCTGACGCGGGGTGCCATGTGATGGCTCCCTCGCTATAAGGCGTGGAGGAAGGCCGCCCTCAACTGGGACTCGGCCCCAGCCTTTTCACCGTCTTTTCCAAAGCCCCTTCAAACCGCCCCCTGCGCCCTCCCTCCTCGCCAGCCTCCTCCCCTCCCTCCTCCTCCCAGGGCTAGGCACGCTCCCTCCGGCCCCGCATCCATTAATGTCTGGGGGCTGAGGTGAGGAGAAAGAAGGGGGAATCTACTTCTAGGCGCGGCAGCACAGCCACCCCTTCCCCCCCAAACCCCGACCTCAACCAAAAAAAACCCCAAATCCAAAATACTCCCCAAAAAGGGGAGAGGAAGAAAGAGAGAGGTAGAGATACCCAAACAGCAGAAAAAAATACCCCGAAACAAAACCAAAACCAGCCGCCGCCTCCGAGCGGGCGGCGGGAGCGCTCCCGCGGCGCGGCAGCGGCGGCGCTGGGGGCCGGCGGGGCTCGGAGCGGCCCGCCTGCCCGCGGCGGCGGCGGCGGGGCGGCTCTTCGCGGAGCGGCGCGGGGGCCTGACGGCGGCGGGGAGGGCTCCCGCCCGCCCGCCGCGCCGCGCCGGCCGCCACCGATGCGCTGCCCTGCCGTCGCGCCATGACCCTGAGCTCGGAGATGTCCGAGGCGACGGCGCTGGCTGAGGAGACCGACATCGATGTGGTGGGTGAGGAGGACGACGAGGAGGACGACGAGGAGCCGCAGCCCCGCCGCCGGCGCCGCTCCTACGCCGAGGACGAGGAGGAGGAAGAAGAAGACGAGGATGTGAGCGACCTCCACGACGACGCCCTGCTGCCGCGGTCGCCCGTGCGCGGCGGAGGCTGCGGCGGTAGCGTTGGGGCGGGCGGCGGGGACGGTGACGGCGGCTCTCGGCCCCCCTCGCGGGGCGGCCCGCAGAAAGCAGCGGCGGGCGGCGGCGGGGCTGGCGGCAGCGGCGGCGGGGCAGGCGGCGGCGGCGGCAAGAACAGCCTGGTGAAGCCGCCCTACTCTTACATCGCTCTCATCACGATGGCCATCCTGCAGAGCCCCAAGAAGCGGCTGACGCTTAGTGAGATCTGCGAGTTCATCAGCGGGCGCTTTCCCTACTACCGGGAGAAGTTCCCCGCCTGGCAGAACAGCATCCGCCACAACCTCTCCCTCAACGACTGCTTCGTCAAGATCCCTCGGGAGCCCGGCAACCCGGGCAAGGGCAACTACTGGACGCTGGACCCGGAGTCCGCCGACATGTTCGACAACGGGAGCTTCCTGCGCCGCCGAAAACGCTTCAAGCGGCAGCAGCTCCCGGCTCCCGAGCTGCTCCTGCGCGCCGTGGATCCCGCCGCCTTCCTCCCGCAGCCCCCTCCCCAGCCCCCGCAGCAGCCGCCCTGCGCCTATGGACCCTACGGCTGTGGCTACGGCCTCCAGCTTCAGCCCTACCACCCCCACTCCGCCCTCTTCACTTTCCACCACTCCTCCCCGCCGCCCCGCCAGCCCCCTGCCGCATCCGGCAGCGCTCCCGGCGCGGCGCTGCCCCCCGCCGCCGCAGCCGCGCCGCCGGGACCCTTGCTGCCGGCGGCGGAGCTAGCACGGACGCCCTTCGGCTACGCGCACCCGCTGGGCCCGGCGCTGGCGGCCTCGCTGCACGCCGCCAAGCCTGGCAGCGGCGCGGCGCTGGCCCGCTCGCCCTTCTCCATCGAGAGCATCATCGGTGCGGGGCCCGCCCAGGGTCCCGGTCCCGGCGCGGGCAGCAGCTGTGCTTCCCAGTCGGCTGCGGCGCCGGGGCTGTCCCGCTCTGTGGGGAGCGCTGGGGGCGGCCTGCCCTCAGCCGCCGCTCTGCCCGCCGCGCCCGGCTTCGCGGCACGGATCTCAAACTGTTAAGGGTGTGTGTCTTTCCGAAGGTAGGATCTGGGGTATCTATGTCCTTTCTCCGCCGTTCGGATGGACGCCCGGCAGACGCCGCCGGAGGGAATGCGGGCTTTGCATGGGGATTTCGCGGTGGGGCTCGGGAGGGATCCCCCGCGGTGGCGGACCGCACGGGCAGGCGGTCACGCTATGGCAAAGTTACTCGTTATTCCTTAAAAATCAAAAATAATGGTGATAAATAACGTCTCTAAACCGTTAAAAGTTCAGAGATTCTCAGGTCTAGGAACTTGAAAACAGTGATGTACAGGAAAAAAAAAAAAAAAAAAAAAGGCTTGAGGGAGGACAGCAAAGCAATACTTTTTCATTTTAGTACACTTGTCTCATATACTTTTATGAAAGAAAAGATTAACATGTTTACACAGAAGAAAGTCGAGATTATCATTTCTTATTTTAACCTGTGTTTTGTATTATAATAGACTTATGGATTTTTTTTATTTTGTACTTTATGCGTATTCTTTACAAGGAATATTGTTAAAAATTACTGGCAAGTATTATTGTACCATTTTAATGTAAAATTTTTACACAATTTCAAAAATAAAATTTTTAATTTTCAAAAAAAAAAAAAAAAAAGTGCAAAACCAAACCCAAAGACCAGAGGAGCCCAGCAAAGCAATTGGCTTCTTCGGACCCTTCCCTTCTTAATACTTCTCCCTTCTTCGGGACATTAGTATTTTTTTTTCTTGGGAATTAATAATACAATAGCTGAGGAATTGTAAAGCTTGCAATTTATTATGACTGGATTTGACCGCAAAGAAGCAAATCAGAATATGAGCTTTGCAGTCAAACCATTGTTAACCATAGCAGAGAATGAAAGACAAACAAACAAACAAATAAATAAATAAATAATGGACAGCAAAAGGAATAAATAGAAATAAATCTTTCACGGGGGAGTAAAGCTCGGTTCCATAGGACACCAATCGAGGGATTGATTAAAAAGACTGTTTAAAGCTATTTTTATACTTTTGGGTATGTTCTAAATCACAACTGCATCACAGTTTGGTTTCCAAAAGGCCTAAATTAAACTACTGCTAATAAGTGGCTTGTACTGAACTTCAGAGAGATTTGACCAAGACACTTATGTTTCTGTGACTGTAGCAGGGACATGTGTTTCTACTTTCCAATACACACAATATAAAATGAGCGTTGGAATGTCCTCGTGTGACGAGATGATCAGACGCACGATGTAAGGATGTGTAAGTGTATGAAACAAACAGTGAAGGCAGCTTTTCTGAGCGTGAACTCCCGTTTTAACCTGTAAAACATCGATAGATACCTATTTCATAGGCTAAAATTATTTTTAAACATAAAAGCCATCTTCAAATATTCAGATCTTAGGCATGAAGAGAGAGTTGCAGGGTTTAAGAGCAGGCGTGTGATCGCTTGTTGTGGACTCGGAACACGAATTTTCGAATCAGAGCGGAGCTTTTGGAGTACGAATATTTATACAAATTTAGTAGATTTAGGGATAAATTATGTGAATTTTAGTGAAAAGGAAAAAACCCAAAACCAGAGTGGTGCCTTTTAGTGCTCTTTGGAGAGAGGAGGGGAAGGTTGTGTGGGTACATGATTTTACATACCGAAAAACCTCGTCTCCTTGATTTTAAATATTATCGGCGATAGAAAAGTGATGCATTTCTGTTTAGTTTGTAGCAATCCAGGGTTGAATTACTGGTTTTCAATAAGCGGTAAGACTGGATGCAACATCTCAGCTAAGCTCCACTTGCAGTCTGCAGCTGGAGGGCCTCTTTGGTTGTCCCTGGTCCCTTAGAGGCCAAGGAAGTGAAGGCAAGTTTCATTCCTAAAACTAAAGGGGAAAAGATCCCAGAGGTAACCGCAGACCTACGCTTGGGGTGGGCCGCATCCTATTCACGAGGGACTGGTTAACTTGCTTCCCTGGGCCTGGCCGCATGCAGCGGGCTGCGGCGCCGGGATAGCGCGGGGTACCGAGCTCGGCTTAGGCGCCCCTCGGAGATGTGACTAAAATCAGTCAAAAGGAGGAGGTTTTGCTGGGGATAAGACTGGTGCAACCGTGAGCGCGGCTGTGCCGAGCCTCCCGAGGAGGGATGCTGCTTGCCGTCAGTCTGGCTGCTGGAGCAGCGGCCCGGCCCGAGGAGAAAGGCCGTGTAAGTCCTTGCCGTGTCCCCGTACAGTTAGCGGGGAAGAGCAGGTTCTGGCGACGCGGTGTTTGTTTTTCTTGGCTTCCTCGCAGCAAACCATGGGGAGACCGGCAACCTCCCCAGCGCGAAGGCCGGCCCGGCCCGGGGTCTGAGCCTGCCCACCGCCCTTCCCCCGGGTCTCCTCAGCGGAAATCCGTGCTCGAAGGTATACGGCAAGAAAACTTGTTTCTTCCATGCTTTATGCCGGAAACTCGGCCACTTGCTCCTTCCGAACTTTATGCCGGTATTCTGCATCCCAGGCCTTCACCTGGGAACTGGTGGGGAAGCTGGCAGGAGCTAATTGCAATGCCTGATGTAGCTTTTTCTTTTGTTGTTTTTGGGGTTTTTTTGTTCAAGCGCTGAGGTGAGGGCTCTGGGAAGGGGTCTGTGATGCTGGCGGAAGACCCCTGTGCTTATTCGAGTCCGCGGGGAAGCCGCCCAGCCTCTGCCCCCAGCACCCGGCGGTACCGGTTTCCCGCGCCGCTGCCCACTAGCAGGTGCCGCCAGAAAGGGCATCAGCCCCGCAGGGCTTTAATGAGCTGGCAGCACCGCCGGGCCGCTGCTACCTATTCGCATGCAAACGGCCAGCCGAGCCCCCCTTTCCAGCCTCCACCTCCTCTCTTCCCACCCCCACCCCCCCGGGCTTTCCAGGGAAAATGAGGGGACGTGTAGTCCTCGGTGGGACGGAGCCCGGACCAGCAATTCCTGCAAAATAGGCTGGGCCCTAATAAACAATCTGGTGGGACAAACAGGATGGTGTCGCCTCCTTCTCCTCCTCCCACCTACAAAGTGTGGATTCATTAACCCGTCTCCTCTTCTCATCATATCCCCGTAGGGCTGAGAGACGAATTTCTGGAGCTGAACTGGGAGGGGATTGCTCTATGAGGGGGCTAATGTTTCAATCAGTTCCTCCAAAAGGACCACACAAAAAGAAACTTCTTAGTTTATGGTGCTATTATGCAGAGTTTTAATCTAGGGATAGATTTAGCCAAATGTTATCTATTGGGAATTTAATGAAGCCCTTATGTATTCAATCGCTTTTTATGCCACACACAGTGTCTCCATCCAGAAACGTTTCCTTCCACATATTTCTTTGTTTCTGTTGCGTGATTTATATATTTTTAATTAGGTTTAAAAAAAAATATTTCTTTTCAAACATCTTGTATAGCGTTTGTCTCAAGCAGGACTGCGTTAGGTCCCTTCCCACATCCCCCGTAAAAGAAGTTTCCCCTTCCCTCCCCTGTGTCGAAGATAATTAGTTTGCACGTCCGCACACTGCGCCGTTCCCGCCGGAGCGCTCCCCCCGCCTTGTGCAGAGGGGCCTGACATCGCGCCGGGTCTCCCGGCCCCTGGCGAAGGCTGCGGCGGGCAGCGCACCCCCGGGGTCCGGCCGGGCCTTGGGGCCCCCGTGCGTGGCTCCCCGGGCCTGAAGCTTGTCTCTTCCCAAACCTTCCCTACCTTCAGCTCCTTCGGGCCACACATTCGCTCCTGGTTCTCTTTCTGGTGGAGCGAGAGGCACCCCCGAAAGAAACTGGGCGCCGGGCAGTGCACCCTCCATCCTTAAAGGCTGGTTTCAAGTATTCAGAGCCAGCTCTGTTCTCGAGCCTGGAGGGGCAAAGGGGAGGAGAGGGCCTCACCTGCGCTCGACTGTGCCCTTTTCTTGCCGCGCTGCTGGCGAAGGCAAAGCGGACGGTCACTCCTGCCGAGATTGAGGCCTATGAGGAGAATATGTTGGCAAGTGGATCTGGTTTAATAGTCCTTTGGCACGGCCCGGAGATTCCGCTACGTATGTAATACTTTCCCTCATTACTTACAGTAAGTACTTCAGTAGTTTCTGATAATATTGTATTTGACAGAAATCATGGAAATTATGATCGTGGCCAAACGCTCTCTGTTCTGGGACTTGCTAACCAAAGCAGATCCGTTTTTCAGCTTGTTACCAGCGGCTTCCCCATCATCAGCGAAGTTTTTCCCTCTCAGCTCCGTTTTCGCCGTGGCGCCGGGCAGCACGCCCCGGCGGCGACTAGCCGCCGTGTGCCAGCAGCCAGGCGCCTCCCTAGTACGTAGGTGTCCGCTCTCCTCCTCCTCCAGGGACCTGCCGCAGGTGACTGCAGGGCTTCTCTGCACTTCTCCCCAAGTCCTTTCACCTCCGCAGTCCTCAATATGAGAGCCACGTCGAGCAGCCGCCGTGGGGTCTCCGCTCGCTGACCCTTCCTGCACTGCAAAGCACGTCAGAGGTACGGAGAAGAGATTTGTGCACAAGTGTGTGTATGTACGGGCGTGAAGGAAGACGGCACTCCAGCCGATAACGAGTTGCTTTCGGATCCACACTGCGGCTGCAAATGTGTTTGTTGCCTCCCTGCGCAGATGGGTCCCCATCGATTTTTTGGGGAGGTGGAGACCTGCAGGAGAGATCCAGATCGGTAAAACCCTTGTTCTTGTTTTCCTCTTGCAGAAGAGGGCCGTGACCAGCCGCTGGTGCCCGCCCGGAGGGGTGCTGCGGGCTGCCGGCCCAGCAGACCCCAAGCCCCCTCCCCGCCTCCCGGCCCGGCTCTCCGAGCAGCTCCCGGAGGATCCAGACGAGGAGAGAGAGGCGAAGGCTCTGGGGCCGCTGCAGTGCCGGTGGCACAGCGGGATGTGAGCGGCTGCGCAGCCGGACAGAGCTGCCGCGGCCGTGCTCCGCTGCAAGCCCAGCCGTAGGAGCGGGGAGGCACCCGGCTGTGGCTCGGAGGGGATCAGGGGGAACCCCACGGAAGATGCGCTTTATACGAAGATGCGCCTTCAGTACAGGGCTCCGGCTCCGCGGGCTGCCGCGTCAAGGGGCGACAGTGCTCTCATTGCGGTTTGCACTTCGGAGGAGAAGGGAAACTTACTCTCTACTAGGCCTCGGCGTGCCCAGAACGTAGGGAAAAAAGTATGGACTGTACTGTACGACAGACTTTTTACTTTTTAAAAATGCAGTATCTAGCCAATTTCAGAAATAATATGGCTGAGCTGAATTCACAGGGAAAGTTGTGGGGTTTTTTTATTCAAAATAATTAAACTTGCCCTTTCTCCAAACCACAAGAGACCTGTTGAATTGATTCTAAGTTTCCCTTTCGTTGACGGAGCAAAATGGCATGTAGAAGTGTGCGGGGCCCATATTTAGATGATAAATTATACAATTTATGTTGGAAGCAAAAGGAAAAATACAGATTTCAGTTGTTGCATTAATTCGTTGTCTGAGTCTAGGAAAGCTTTATCCACGGTTAAATACGAAGGTATTTCTTTCCCTTCCTCACAATAGAGAACCATTTGCATGCCTCAAAACGCGTGCCCATGTCCAGGCGTGCGCACGCGGGGCAGGGTGCCGCCGCCGGCCCTCGCGTATGTAGCACTGCAGTGATCACTCCGTCAAATGCCCACGCTTCGTAAAGTCCTGATCAAACACGAGAATACGGCTCTTCCTACCGCGGTGGACGTAGGTTTACTTCTCAGCTTTCATTACGGGCGACCACATGCACACCTGTACGCAGGATATACATTACATACACACAATCAAGATAAATGAGGTGTCTTCCTCGGGTTTTCTTTTCGTAAAATAAACACTGTCACCTCTGTTCATTCAGCAACCAAGAGACGAAACTGATAGCTTTCTAATACACGTTTATACATAATTCCACCTGTAATATGGCTGCACAGAGGGAGGGGTAAAGGAAATCAGTCTCTTTGGATCAATAGTTCACTGTTAAAGGAACCATTGAAAAGAAAAACTTGTCTAGCGCGGAGTGAGGGGTGCAGGTATATCAGGTGAGTGGCTTTCCCGAAGTAGAATGGGTTCGGAAATTACGGATCCTGGAAAATAATTTATACTATTGATTCCAGCCTGCCTCTGATTGCACAAAATCCAGCCGGGGACCGCTCGGTGGGTTCTATCAAACATCTTCCCCGCCCCCTGGAAGTCCGTGCAGACGGCGCTGCTTATGGGGCAGAGCACACGAGTGTGTGTCCTCGTACCGTCCCGCAAGCGCTCGGCAGCCGACGGCCCCGCTAGCACCTAACCTCAGACCTCCTCCCCTCTGCTTCCAGCTTCCGTACGAGAAGCCAAAGGGCGGCCCTTCTTTTGGATATTGACCTCTTTAGATCGCTTTCAGAACGACTCCCGATGGCTCTTCTCCGCATGTTCAGACGTCTCCCTAGCGGGACATGGTTTTCGGGGAAAACTCCGGTCCCGGCCGCCAGCCCGTGAGGCAGACCTACGCACCGGAGCGGAGCTACCGGCAAGTGATGTGGATGCCTCTGCTTTTAAACAGACTCCTTCTCCCTCCTACCTCCTCCCTACCCAGAGGAAGCCCACAACAACTTCTAACACACGGGCAAGCCAGACCCAGCACTCCCACAAGGGCTTTGAGCCCAGCCCCGGAGCTGCTGCTGCGCCTGCGGCTGCGAGGCGGAGCGGTTTCCCCGTGTGAGAGGTGCAAATCGCAGCCGCTGCGCCGGGACAAAGCCGGGGGCGCTGCGGGGAGCCCAGCGAAAGGGACCGGAGGCTCCTGGCCCTCTTCGGGCCCAGGTACGCTGCCGCCCTTCCTCGGATGTGCTGGATGAGCGGCGGCCCGCCGGCAGAGCAGACCGTAGCTGCCTTTGCGGGGGGGGCACGGGTTGATAACCTGCCCCGACACGGACAACCCAGGGCCCAGTGGGGTCCTGCCTTCGGCATCCACGTGGGGCTTTTGGAGACATTGTGGGGCGCTGGGGGAGGGGAGGTGGGCGGGGAGCCCGTTGCCAGCGCTATAAATCCCTCGGCAACTGAGTTCTGCACCTTTGATTTGAAAAATCGGATTCCTTGAGTGGAAAGAGTTGACAGGAACCTAAAAGGATTAGCTACATTCCACACAGGATCTTTTTTACTGGTAACATTTTGAAACGATTGATCCCTTCCAGACCGTAAACAATGTCCAGAAAAATGATCTAACGGGACTTCCATTGTTTCCTTTTGTCTACGAATCCCCTTTCGCCAGCAGTTTGGTTAGGAACTTTGACAGGCTGGGTCTTAATTCCAACTCCTACCCCTCGCTTTTCCCCAGCGAAGGATTGACTTTGAAATAGCTCAGAATCTGGTTCATAATCCCAATCTGACAGAGAGAGAGCAAGTGCGGAGAAAGGCAGGTAGGGAGGCAAGGAGCAAGGAGAGCCGGTGGGAGGAGTGGGTCTCAGTTTCCGCAGGGTGCCGAAATGAGAGGTGGGGGCCTTTACCCCCGCCATGCTCCGCTTGTGGGCTTTTTTTTTTTTTTGCCGGCCTGGCTGAAAAGAAAGCGAAGGGGAAATCGCACCGCTGAGCAAACTCGCCAGGGCCGTGGCGAGGAAAGGACCCCACGGGCTTTTGAAAGGAAGGCTGAATGCCCTCCATGGGAGCCCGGTTCCTCCCAGTGGCCCGGAAGGACCCGCGATCTCTCGGCCTTGCCTGAACCTGCTCCCCCGCGTCGGCTGGCAGGAGACTTACCGGGGTGAGGTTAGCAGGAGAGGGGTTGGGGGAACCCTGTCTGCCGTGCCGTGCCGGCCGACCCCCACTTTTCCTCTGTTTTGACACCTGCGCTCGCTGCCCCGTGCTCCTCTTCTTGGTTTCTCTCCCAGTTAAAGGTTCAGCCTTCCTCAAGCCATCCTCGCTGCTTCCCTCCACACCATCCTCCCTGCGAGAAGGATGTGGTGGGCTGGGATGTGGGGCGGAGACCCTCTCCAGCCCCCTGCCTTCCCCCCTGCACCCCGACCAGACCCCTATCACGCACCCCTGCACAAACACAGCCTTAACGGGTCCCCCAGTGCCCCGGCTCCTCTTTCGCCGGTGACCTTCTGGGAAGCGAAGGGCCGAGGTGGGGACCGGGGAAATAGGTGGCTTCTCTGCGCCTTCCCTATGCTCTTCCTTTCCCTGCACGAGTGTGCGATCGCGGGGCCCCGCGCTCCAGGGTGGATCCTGCCTCGCCGGAGTTGGGCCGTGCAGCGGGGAACGCTTCCAGCCCGGGACGGCAAACAGTCAAACAGGGCCAGGAAAGGCACTTCAGTTATGTGTCCCCCTCAATTAAGAAACAGCAGATCCTGCCCGTCGGATTCCTCAGGACTTGTCCTTCGTGTCAGGTTCCGGGATTCTCCTTCTTTCTTTTCTTTTTTTCTTTTCTTTTTTTTTTTTCCCCTTTCTTTCTCTTTCTCTTTTTTTTTTTTTTCCCCCTTTTTCTTTATTCCTTTTTCTTCCCACAGAGAACAAGTCGCTCCCTGGCTCAGATTGGCAGCATTGAGCATCTTCCTAACTTAACTGTGTCTTCCTTGCATTTATCAATCCACCTTTCTAATTAGACTAATTGGAAGATATGTGGAGTGTTGCTGGGTCCATAGACTAAACTGCTTAGGGCTTGTGAAAGGAAGGCTGAATGCCCGCCATGGGAGGTGGCCATTCAGGGGGACGGTAACAGTTGCTACATTTATCTCCTGCCATTGAAAAGAGCACTGCTTAAAGCTCGATTAAAATGTTTGGAAACTAATGCCACCCTGGATCCCCCTCTAATTAGAGAGCCTGGATAGCTAGATCACCCTGAGCACTCAAAAGAAACTCCTGCCCGGGCCTGGCTTTTCTGTTCAGCAGAATTACTGCCATCCACCACCACCCCGCCCCCACCTCGAAAACAGAAAAGGGGGGGGGGGGGGGGGGAAGGAGGGAAAGAGATAAAGCAGCTACAAAACCGGAGATAGAAAAATGGCACTAGGCTGAAATCTTCCCCCCCAAGCTCTAAGTTATGTTCGGCCCCGGCTTTGCATCTCGCAGGCCTATGCGCCCCGTCACCTTGCCCAGCTGCCCTCCCCAGCTGAGGCGGGGTCGGAAAGCACAGGAGGGGTAAAAAAAGGGCGGAGAGACGTAGAGGAAAGGTCATCTGAGGGGGGCAGCTCCTGTCCCCAAAGCACTGCCCGCAGGGGAGCCAGGAGCGGCAACATCCAACTGGGGTGAAGGAAGGAGGCTGGAAATGTCCCCCTGAGGTGCTCTGTGCCTCCAGCTCGTAGCTGGGAACACCCCGAGCACCCAAATAAGTAGACACACGTTTGCATGCCCCCGAGAGCAGCTCAGAGCCTGGGTTCAAGAGGCACACCCCTCTCCCGGGGAGGGGAACAACCCCGGCTGGGCGCTAGGCAGACTGAGCACCTCATAAATCGGTGGCGCAGCTTCTTCCCCGCACGACAAAGGGATTTTTGTCCTCATTAATTTGAATAAAAGATGGGTGCTGAAGACAACAGCTGGAGGAAAAAGCTATTTTCGTTAACACCCGCCCTCTACACCCAAATGCTTTAATTGTGCAGGGTAGATTTGACCAAAAGTGTCTGAAAAGTGCTCGCACTCACGACTTGGGCAAGAGAGGAGCCCAGGATAGCCGGTGCCGAAGACAGCGCTCTCCTGGAGGGGGCACCCCTCTTGTGACATCAAACAAGGGGGCGGGGAGAGGGCTGCTGCCCCGTCGGTGCTGTCGGTGCCCTTGTACAGTGCCGTACAAAGAGAGCTGGCGGTGCGGACTTCACCCCATGGTTTTTGGTGATTGCAGAGCACAACGTGTCAGCAGCGGGCTGTAAAGTTGGGGTCGGATTTTATTTTACTATTTATTTATTTATTTATTTATTTTAAGGAGGACCTGATGGGTCTCTTCGGGAGAAACAGTTGTATCTGCCAAGGATAAGTGTCTGCACTCCGTTCTCCCTGCCTTCCCCCACCAGAGGCCCCTTTGAGCCGCTGGCGCATGGGATCTCGTGGGAGAAAGAGCTACGAGAGTGGCAAGCACGGAAAAACAAGTGGCATCTTCCCGTCTCTTCCAGCGTCACTTTCTGCAGAGTGCCTTTGATGGGAGGTGAACGGGAAAGTATCTCGAGGGTCTGTTCGGAGTGCTCCTCTCTGCTCCAGCAATCGGGCGGCGTGGCCGGCAGGGAAGAACCGTTCTTCCGAGCGCCGGTGAACAGGCAGGTTGGGCAACGGGGTGACCCGCTCCGTTCCCCGGGTCTGCCGCGTTCCGACAGTGTCCTCTGCCCTCTGCCGGGAGGGGTGCTGCCCACCTTGTAAGTCCCTATGGGCCTAATCCCAGAGAATTCAACAGGATGAGTCTAAAAGACAAACCCGATGAACTATTTCCCTAAGGGACATAAAAACTTTCTTTTTTTTTTTTTTTAATTTTTTTCATTATTCTTATTTTTCTTTTTTTCCCTTAGAAAACGGGGCCAGCTCAGAGAACAAATCTGCTCAGTTGCAGGGAGGGAATCTCTCTTTTCGACACTCTCTGAGGATTTCAACCCCTCTCAGCTGGGGTCCGCGGGGGGAAGGTCACCCCCAAGGCCCACCTTGTCTCTTGTCCCTGCTCATGAGCTGTGCCCCTTCCCGCACCCCTCCAGCACGGATAAGGTTCTGGGGCCCTTCACCCGAACACATAACTCCGAAGGTACCCAAAAAAACAATCAGGACAGTATTCCAGGCCTGCAAGGGTCAAAGAACAACGTGAGGGGTAGCTGGAAGTTTTGTGAGTTTTACTCAGGTTTAGAGTTTTCTTTAATTTAGAGAGTGTAGGATCTTCCTAGGACCAATATGTGCATTTCTGGAGCTCCAGGGGAAGCCCCGATGATGGTGACAGCTCTCTAACAGAAAATAAGTAGATGAGGGCTGAATATGTTCCCCATCCAGACCCAAGGACAGCTGCAGCTGTGTGCCTGGTAGTCGGTCGGGATCAGCAGGTGGCTGAGCTGTTTGTCTACATTTTACATGTTTCACATTGTTTTCCTCGTGGGCGTTATACAGCAAGTTTCCTTGTTAGCACTGGGATTTATTTTTTTATTATTTATTTTTTTATTAATCCAAATGTAGAATTCCTGCAAGTAGCAGGAACAGGGGTCAGAGCTCCTGGCTGGGAGGTTTAGCAGAAACCTGTGCCGCGGTACCTATCCACTCCTCTACTTCCGCGAGTCCTGGCCATGCCCTTGCCCCGGGGGTCCCTTGTGCACTCGTGCCATTGCTTTCTGCCTGGGCAGGAAGGCAAGACGTGGGGGATTGGATGCTTTGGGGGCTGGAGAGTCTGATGGCAGGAGGAGAAGATAGGTTAATCCTCTCTGAAATCCACCCCTTGGCGAGAATCTTGCGCGGGGAGGTGCGCAGGGTCAGATACCCTCTGCGAGAACCAGGAACTCTCCGGGATGTACCGGGCTTTTCTTGTCCCTTCCTTCATCCCAGCCGCCCCCGGGTGCTCTGGATAAAAGCAGGCCAGAAAGTGACTGGGCAATGGGTTTATGCAGGACGCCCCACACCTCCCACCCCCGCTGGGTGACTGCCCAGGGTCCCGGGGACCGCTGCCGAGGTAAAAGTGGGCAGCGGAGGATCAGGGGCTTTACTAGGGGGGATTTCGGAAGGTCGGAGATCTGGCTAGGGAGGGCTTTCCCTCTGAAATAGGTGTCTGAAAACACGCACTCCCTGCCATCTCCCTTGTGATCTGGCTATCTCAACCAGCCAGAGCAACTGCTTTCCCCAGATGTTGATGGCAGAAAGAGATAAAAGGGGAATTAAAATCAATATTTGTCTGTCAGGAATGGAAGTTATTAAATTAACACCCAAAAGTTTGCGCGAGTTAATAAGTTTTCTCAAACTTTTCTTTTTCTTTTTTTTTTTTTTTAAAGATCAAAATAAGTGAAGTTTTTCCTTTGGCCAGTGCAGTGGAGCGTAAGAAAAACCTATTAACGTACATCATCGAGCCATGCAAGCCACTGCGGGACACATACAACAGAGGGTAAATAGATTATTTTGTTTAACAATGTTGACAGCTTGTATGGAGCAGAATTAGAGAGACCTAAATATTAATAGATTCATTCAAGTGGAGCAAAAGTTACAAATCATTACCTGAAGAAAGCTGGCTTCTAGCCCACATTCTATAGGGGCATGAGGGAAGTGTGGTAACCGTGCTGTTGCCGACTACAAAAGGGCAATTTCTGTATATAATTTATTTAGATGAAGTGTGCAGAATGTTTTTATTTGTTCTACTTCTGGCTGTCTCACCTCTGTGTGAACTCCCCAAACCCAAATCTACTCCAAATACTTCTGCTCCCCCTTCTGCACACTTCCCTCCAACGTGTTTGCTTTGGCAACTTTCATGTTCTTGCAAACAATTCTTCCAAAGATATCAATCACTCTTGCACCCAAAGAGAAATACTGTACACTCAATGCGATGACAAAATGAAACATGTTTGAAGCAAACCATGTGTTCCAGTGTGCCAGGGATTATGTTATTTGCTCAAGGAACATGTTAGGAATATTTTAGGCTTCTGTTACTCCTGTGATAGTAAATTTTATTGTCTGCTGTTGGGATTTATTATTTCGGAGGCAGCCCAAATACCTCTTTACACGGGGAGAGCTTCTAAAGTAGGAAGCCTACCCCGCGTCGCTCTGGGGAAATTTATAGTCCCTGGCTGTTCTATTTTCTAATGCCGTTTGGCCTAAGAGACACGCAGAAACCGCGACAAGTGCTCCCGGGCCTGCTCCCACATGTGCCCTGCCTCCCCCACGCTTGCCCCACGGGGCCGAGGGAGCTCGGAAAGGCCTACGGAAGCCGTCTGCCGGCTGTAGGCACAGCCGAGGACGGCGGGACCTGGCGGCAGCGCCCGTTCCGGAGCCGGCCGGCAGGTAGGAGCCCACGGGAGGCAGCTGCTGGGCTTGCTGGGAGGGCGGCAGCTGCCCCAGGCCTCTACGTGCACCCGTGGGCTCTCGGCGCGGCGGGCGGTGAGTGATGCCTGCCTGCCCTGCCTCTTGCCGTAGCTTAATTTCACATCCTGATCTTGAGGGTGGGTTTTTCTGCATTGGTCTGTTTTTTTGGCAGTGATTTCCAAACAGCCTTGCCCGGCAGGGAGAGGGGCACCCCGAAGGACGGCTGCTGCGTAGGTACTCCACTGGACGTGTGGGTATTACCGACGGGCCAGGGTGCGGTCATCCCTTCCTCCAACACTTCTGCACTGGAGCCCAGTTCCGCTTCCCTCTGCTCTGTACCGGCAGCTCTGGCGCCCCGGCTCTCCCTTGAAACACACCAGTGCTTCCCGTTGTCTTCGCAGGGACCCTCCCTGTGCCATCGCGGATTTGCTGTTCTCGGCGCTGAGTGAGCCGGCTAAACCGGGCCTCTCTACCCCGCGCCGCTTCTGGGGCTTCCCCCCGCCTCGGCACCCGCTTTGCAGCGGCACGAAGAACCCCTCGTCTCCCGGGGTTTGTCCCCCTCCGTGCTCGTTGGCATGACAAAGACCTGTCCCGTCCACGCAGCCCTCCGCAGCCGCTGCTGCAGTGCCGGTGCAGGCTAGGGTTCAGGCTGCTTGAAGACGGCTGAGCTTCCCCAGACACTGGAAGGCCAGCCTGTTATCTTCATGCAATCCTGCCATGCTTCTGGATTCCGAAAAGACCGGGATATTAAAAATAACCGGTGCGTGGGTCAGGCGCCATTAAACTGCCAGGATTACGCATGAGCCGGTGGAGGCGCCACCTCATTTTCCTGATTTGGCATTACTGACAGAGGTGAAAGTGATAGTGCCTTCCCCCAAAAGAAGCAAAGGTGAGGGAGAGCAGAGCTGCCGCGTGAGGAACACCCGGGATTCTGACGAGGAGCACATTTCAAGCTAATAATACCCACATTTCCCCAAAACGTCCTCTTGCAGGACTTTCGTTTGGCCTGCAGTCAGGTTGTACCGGCACTGCTTCAAAAGGAATAGCTCTGACTGGATCCTTCAGGGACAAGAAAAGGCATTAGAGCATTAAAGAGTGTTTTGATGGCTTGAACTGACAGGGTGTCTCTGTGACCTCCCCACCTCCTGTGCAGCATGCCCGGCTTGTGTGAACAGAGAGGCCTGCTCAGGGCAGAAGCAACACACGGCTGAAGGGAGATCTCTTCCCCTCAAGAAGGACAGCCCTGCTTTCAAGGGTATCTCAGAGCACTTAACACCCTCTGTGGAAAGGGGCTTCTCACTCTCGTGAGGGTCGGTGTTAAACTAGGGATGCCTTCCTACCCTATGCTCCCCAAGGAAATAACAGTTTGTGAGGGGTTTCAATGGGGAAAGTAGAGTGGGGCGCAGTTCGGTACCAAAAACTTTTTATGTAATACATACATTTATTTGTCCAGTAACCCCTTTAAATATCTGTGTGTTTGTTGGCCCTGCAAGAGTATGCTGGTAGGGAAATTCTGTTCTGGAATGGTTGACCCCTTCTCCCCACACATCTTGGCCAAAGGACGCTCGATGTTCCATGAAATTGTGTTTTACTGCCGTGTGAGGCTGCCTTCAGCAGTGAGATTAAGGCAAGAGCCACTGCCCTTCTCATGATGATGGAAAACACCTCCAGTCAGTACAGGTAAGAGTGAGTGGCAAGGAGTGCCAGCATATAAACTAGCTTGCAGGTTAGGTTCCGGCCAATTCCTTCATCATCAATAAAAAAGAGCTCTGAGAAAAAAAAATACTTGCAAGATTGTAAAGCAAATCAACAAACGAATGATCAATCAAACCAACCAACCAACTAACAGACCAACCAACCATACGAAAGGCCAATATACTATAGAGAAAAAAACTTTGCTGGGAACGTAACATATCACAGATGTCATGGGCTGGCAGAAGAGCTGAACGGAGGTTCTTTGGTGCTGGTGGGCTTGTTCTCTCGGGGGGAGCTGGTGTCATAGAGAGAAGCCGATCCAGCCTGGCGGTGAGCGGCAAACACATGAGGGTGGCCTCTGCCACTGCTTGTAGACGAGGCCCTCAGTGACATGGTTTAGTGGCAGTCTTGGCACTGCTGGGGTGAAGGTTGGATTTGATGATCTTAAAGACCTTTTCCAACCTAGTTGATTCTGTGATTCCTGCTAGCGCAGGAGGAACAAGGGACATAGTGCATGCACCTATTCCTGGAAGGACTGCCAGGAGCCAGTCCTCCCGAGTGCGCGAAAATGGGCAGAGGTTTCCCCAGGCAGCTGCACTTATATGGCGGCTCCTCCTGCCCCCTTTCTACTGATCCTATCTCCGAGAGCTCTTTAAAGAACAGAAAGGAGCGCCCAGGCCTGGTGGAGAGGCAGCGCCTTGCCGGGTGAGGATCTCTCAACTCGGGAGTGGTGGTTCGCCGGGTCGGAGTCTGGGGCAGTGAAGGAGGGCCTCCCGGGAGCCGGGCCTCCCGCAGCCCCATTCGTGGCCTTTTCTAATCCTCGAAGTGCAGCCTCCGCTTGTCCGCTGTGCTTTGAACACCGGACGGGTGACACCGTGGGACTGCATGGATGCCCCTGTTTTCTGAATAAGACAAGGGGATGTATCTGTGCTTGGTACATTTTTGCTCTCAAGCAACGCTCAGCCCCCTTTGGTTCTGAGGAGCACATGGCGAAGCACACCGGAAAAAGGAAAGAGATGTGCTCAGGACTACAATTTTCATCTCCCAGAGAAACTTCTGCCGAATGAGTGAAATCCAGAGCCGAGGCAGAATAATCTCAAGCACATTTGGGTTCATAGTAAATTAATACTGGAGTCTATATAGTTGAACGGGAAGTCGAAAGCCAAAGCAAAACTCTTGTCAAAATAAATACTCATCAGCAAATATTTTGATTATTTAAAAACGCTTTAATGAGTGTCTAGCGTTTCAAAAGAAAGGAAAAAAAAAAAAGATGAGAGAGAAGCGGAGTGTCAGCCCGAGCGCCACATGCCTCGCAGCTCATCTCCAAGAGAGAGGCGAGACGTTGATTAGTCTGCATTGTGTGGGGCTATAGGAATGACTCATAAAGTTTTATTTGCTATTATCTCGTTTAGCGGTTCGCAGGACACCCCGAGGCTCCAGTTGGATTTGAGGCTTTGCATTGGGAAGGGCGCAGATTAAAATCGAGGTCCTCAAAAACGTCGCAGGCGGCCCAAAATGTGAAGGTGTGGCCAATCTTAGCCCTTGTGTTAGGGGCCGCGGGGGATTCAGGGTGCCCCTGGAGTGTCGGGGGGTCTTGGCTGATGCCACTACCCCCTCCGTCCCCGGGGAGAAGCACGAAGGCTGTCCTCGCTTTGCCCTCTGCCGCGCAGGCTGCGGCACCGGCGATCTCCCGCCTAGGGCTGCGATAAACAGCCCAAAGGCTTCTCAGCTTTCTGGTCCGCGGGGCTGGAAACCTAAAATGTCCAAAGCTGGCACGGTGCACGAACTGAAACCTTTATAAACTTGTTTCCCTTAAAGTCTTTATTAACTACCCCCAAGGACCATGGCTGCCGCTGCTTCTACTCTTGCACGGTGGTGGTCTGGCACCTCCACGAAGCACACATGCTAAACAGATTAACATGCTTCGGCTGACCCATACTTCACAAACCGGGGATAGAGTTTCTCCAGTTCCATGTGGAAATTAACCTACATGTAGTGATGGTCAGCTGCAAAGAGAGAGTTCGCAAGAAATCTAAACAACCTACAGTTCTTTGTTACTTTTGGCCTTTCCCTTCCATGATTAAATATTTATTAAAATAAGAAATAAAATGGAGGGGGAAAAAAGACCAAAAGAAAAAAACAAGCAAAAGGAAAAAAACTTCATCCTCCTTCGCCCTTCTTCCCCTTTCTCTGTGCTAATGCACATACCTGCAGGACCTTTCCGTGCCGGTGTTTTGTTTTTGTTTGTTAGGAAAAAGAGGGCTTCTATTAGAAAAGGCTAAATCTCAGCTGCGTGGTTTATTACATGTTCTTGAAGGGCAGGCTAAACACACAGGTTTGGGAGAGTAATCACTACAAGAAAGACCTCAATCGCTGATGTCCGCCTCCTGTCATTTACATTTGAAAGCACCCTGAGGTAGAGCTGTTTGCAGATAGCCCGGGCAGGAGTTTTCAGCACGCTAATCCCACCACTTTCCCTGAAACAGCCTCTTCGCCTTGCCTTTGCGAGATCGATCCTACACCCTCACCCCTAGTCTGTAAACTCCAGGTTTTCAGAGAGAATAAATACAAGTAACTGTTGGCTTGTGTCACACGGGGCTGTCATGCTAATAAACATACGGCTTCTCCTCCACGAATTCCTAATCCTCCCTGTGTGGCTCTAGCCCTGTGGATAGTATCATTACAGGACTAAACAAATAAACAGTCGATCTGAATCAAGCGGGAGGCACTGGGGACCACAGTTCCCCTCTGCAAAGATGATACAAGTAAATTTACACTCACAGCTTGGAGAGGGTCCAGTGGCTATGAATAGCTGCTCAGTTCTACAGCACTGGCTCTGGGCTGGGAAATGGTGCTGACCCTCCTGCTCTGTATTTGCTGCAATCAATGTGACCTATTCAGGGCTGTGTTTTCCTTAATATCCTCTGCTGGGAACATCAAGGACCACTAACACTTTTATGAACCCGGGCTCGGGGAAGACGCTTTTACTGCAAAGTTGGAGTATTAAACCAGTGACATGAATGAGAGGTTAACATGCTTCTGCCAACCAGGAGCTGGGCTCTCTCATGCGATTTCCTGTTGTTCTGGCTGCTGCTGCCTCGTATTTGATAAACCCGCTCACGTGCTGGGATGCACAGCCGCATTCTTCTTCGTCCTATAAAAAATAATATAAAAATAGAGACAAATCCAGCTGCAATCAAGATCCAACACAACCAAGACGTTTTAATAGCACTCTATAAATTCCGGTCTCGAGCTACAATAAATAAATTAAATAGCATATTGGGAACATTAGCAGTTATCGCCTCCCCGCCCCCGGCCCGCCTCCTAAATGAAAGCTACATATATCAAACTTATCTGTACTAATCTGGCTCCATGCTATAAAAAAATCCAAATCCCAGGACATTTAGCACCCTCCCCTCACACACATGCCAATTAATAAATCATATTTCAATGCAATTGGGTTTTTATGCACTTTTTAAAGGATTTAATTATCTGAAGTGCTATGATTTCAGGGTGAGAGATGTTTTATTCCTTCTCAGATGAAGAGGAATAAATTGTTGCTTTCTTTTCTGCACAGTCTATTTGCAAGTGTTCTTTTGAGATCTGTTTTCTACAGCTGCAGATGTTGGAGATGCTTAGTTCTAATGAGATCTTTAATTTTTTATGAAAAAAAAGCAATAAAACATAGTGTCCAAAATGCACCTTAAAGCATGGGCTCCTCCTACACAGCTCTGCTCTTTCAGACTTTTTGACAGTACCTTAGACTGTTCTGCAAAAGTCTTCTGTGCAAGCACATTATATGCTCTATGGCTATAGCCTCCTTGGGAGGTGCAGTCAGGAATGTACTGCTCAGGACATGGCTCATGTGCTTGCCTCGTTGCTGGTGCCCACCAAAGGTTCGTGAACAACTGGCCAACTTGTGTGACTGCTGACTGCACTGAGAATGCCTGCTGCTGAGCCTCGTATCCCCAAGCAGAGAGGGAAGGAGCCCCTAGGACTTCTGCACTGTAGCTTGTTCTGTGACTTGCTTGGTGGAACATGAAGGAGACACTTAGCCTTTCTACTAGCTTCTTTCCCAATGAGTTGGCATTTCCCTCTTTTTTTTTACCTGTCAGCCAAACTGTGTTGTCTTGCTTCTTACTTTGATTTTGCACCTCTTTAAAGCTGGCTTAGCCACTGAAACAGAAGATGTCCCTGCATCACTACTGTTATGCAGCGGTCCATGGAATGGACTTGCTTTGGAGCAGAAGTTTCAGGCATTTGCTGGTGGTGACAGAGCAGGGAAGCGAGAAAGGGCAATGTCTAGCTGCCTTTCCCACAGAGTCTGATTCAGTCTCAAAAGCTCCTTCCCTCACAATACAACAGTGCTGAACCAGGGAAAAATGACCTCCTAATAAGCTACCTGGCAACCCATCTCTTTTTAGTGCAGTGATGGACAGGAACATCCTGATGTGCAACTGTGCTTGGGAGAGGGCACTACTCATTTTCTTGGAAACTGCTGAAGATCAGACTAAAACTCATGTTTCATTGTCCAGGGACATAATTCGTCTATTAAAACCAAGGGGCTAGCAGTTCAGTCCCGAGGGGAAGAGAGCTTGAAGTAGAAATCAGATTTGTTCCCTTAATAAGATGAGTTCAGAGCCCAGGGACATTTCCTTAGCATGGTTCCTTGCGGTCACCAAATCACATAGGTGTTTTTTAGATTTGCTTTGCCCTCCCTATGCTGTGCAAGTTCCCAGTATTAGCCCAGGGCTTCTTACCGGGGATTTTATTAGTATAGGAAAACTATTGCTGCAGAGGAAAGCCTACAGTTCTCCATCCACCAAGCGCAATGCAGGGGCACAGCAGTTGAAGAAGCAAAGATGTCAGAGAATTACTGGTTCCCACTGCCCTTTTCCATTAATAAACTCCACCATGGTGCGATTTGCCCTAGCCTCCTTTCCATTGTCATAAAGCTGGAATCAAAGAATGTGACTGCTTTTATTGGCAAAATTTTTGCTCCATTGGTGACATCAAAAGGCTGAGGGTTCACCGGCAGCTCAGTGCAGATCGGGCTTTCCGTGTGAAAGGAGCCTTCTGTCAATGCCCCTCCTGAGACACTTAGGTTTAAGGAAATGTTTGCACTGCTCTAGAAAAAGAGCTGGCCGGGTGTTTTTCTTTTGTGCTTAGGCACTCTGAAAGGAATTCCTGTGGGCACAATTATCTCACATATGGCAATTCAGAAACAAAACAAAACAAAACAGGCCAAAGCTAAAAAAAAAAAAGGAGAGAGAAGAAGATAGAAAAATAAAAATCAAAGGTTGCTTGGATGCTCCGGCCCTGCACAGGAAAGGGGAAAATCCACCTCTGAGGATACAACTTACTTGAGAGGAGCTGGAAACCCATGATCAAAGCAACAAGAAACAGAGAACAAGCAGTGGCCCAGTTAAAACCATTGAAACAAAATCCTAGTCTCTGAAAACTGTAGGAATGGGGCGTCAGTGTTGCAAATGAAGTTAAAGTGTATGTGTGTGTATGTGGTGAACTTCACAGAACTATACCTTCTGCACCCAACAGCTCATCTGGAACAAAACACAGGAATTTGTTGGGGAATGAGGCTGCTAAAGGGTAGCCAACCTTGCTTTATCTGTACTACTACCTGCACTGCTCACTGCCAGCTGCTTAATGAGGTCCTACCTAGATCTTGTGTGATACTGTGCGAAACAGCACTTTGTCCATGCAGCATTTCCATGACAAAGGTTAGAGCAACTTAAACCCTATGCACAGAAGGGAAAATAAAGCTTTAACTCCAGCCAAACAGCCTGTCACAGGCAAGAAGAAAATCTATCGACTTTGCTCAGCTTCCTCCAATTGAAGGCAAAACAGAATCAAGGAAGGGTGTTACTTCAGACAGATTACCTGTGCAGGGCACTGGTACCATCTTGAATTCAGTAGCCAGCAGGGACTAGTTCTTTTTTACATGAAGAAGCTATTACCTCTCTAAAATTCAAAGATCCCACAGCGTCTGGAAAATCTAAAACTTTTCTGATACAATTTTTACCTTTATTTAAAATTCCATTGAAATTTTGTGCTTAAATAATTGCATATTTAGTAATAACTTGATTGATTAGAAGCTCCCACTAATACTTGCATTCATTCGTGGAGGATGTCTTGGCTACTCGACATATGAATGCAAGCCTCTTCCTGCACTTGAATTCAAATCTGTTTCATATCCAAAGTGTTTTAATACCTGCCCACATTTAGGCATCTGAGAAAACTCCAGGACTGGGAAAGATATGAGGAAACCTTGAACTTTCACAGCCTGACAGTGCTGGCCACCATATGTTTTCTTCCATATGGCAACACCATCAGGCTTTTTCCTACTATGTGCCACAACGAACTGTGAGACTCAACAAGTGCATGGGTCAGGGACCATTCCTAAGCCTGTTTCCTGGGCTGTGTTATGGGATGGCTACGGATGAAGCCCTTGAATCAGAGCACCAGTGGATATATAATGTTCTCCCAGTATCTTTGGCCTCAGTCGGATTACACCAAGGATGGTGTAAGGCCAGCAGTGGGGAACCCCGATGTGTCGTAAGCCTTGCTCAACATTGACTCTGCAAAGGATATTGCAGTATGTCTGAGATTCTGCTTGGAGCAGGGGATGGATCAGGCCACCAGCTTCTAAAGCTTCCAACAGAGTTAATCAGATTTGGTTGGTGGGCTGTCTAGCACCCAGTAGATTATCAGCTCCTCTGGCATTTTTTCCCCCTGAGTGACAGCAAGGGCAAATCAATAGGTACGGTAGATACATAGGTTGTCTGCACTTTTCTAAATACTTATTTTGTTATTTTTATTACAAGTAACAGAAAATCACATATAATTTTAATTGGAGAAAATATGAAACAAAGTGCCTGACACACTCGCTGTTTCATACCTCTTAACTTCTCCCTCCACCCAAAAAAGCCCCTCAAACATAGCTTGTGCTCTCTAAAAACTTATCAAAGGGCCAAATGATGAGTTGGAACATATGTTTTTGCAGGCTTCCTCACTTCCCTGGGTATCCCTACCTTCAGGATCAAACTCCTGGGGTGTTCCATGTGTGCTACAGCAGAGTGCTGAGCATAGCCTCTTTTCCCTGCATGCAAGCCATTGTTGCCAGGTAAGCAAAGCTGCAGAGAGAAGCAAAGCTGCCCTGTCCTCAAGTTCTGAGCATGTCTACTGTGCAGCATAACAGTGTGCTGCTTGGGCTCTCAGGTGGGATATGGCAGTAATCATTCATTATTCCTGTTCAGCTATGCCATCACAAAGCCCTGTGAAATATTTTAATTAGTTTCAGTTTAGCTACGTCAAACTCCCTGCAACAAAGCAAAAAATCATCTTTGCTGTAACTACATTAACTTTGGGATGCATGTGGTCAACCTCCAGTCATTTGGGTTAAAACAAGAGCACTTCTTTTAATGTAGCTTTCTTTTGGCTGGTAGTGGTGGTGTTCTTGTTTTGTTTTGATCCATTTTAGGAGCATGAGTATCTTGTGTCTCTGGTCTCATTATTATAGACTAGGGAAGACATGTTTATTATATTTTCAGTAATAATTATGTGAATATTTTTGCTTCAGTCAAAGAGTTTCTGATCAGAGGAATAAAACTTCTGTGAGGAATTAAACTGCATATAAGGAGTATAAATAATGAAGGCTGTGCAAAGAAAAGTCTATGGACTGCTTTGACTTTACTGAAGAAATATGAAATACATGGTTTTGCATTACAGCCTTTTTGTTATGATCATTTGTCGTGGTTTAAGCCCCTCACAAAGTTCGCTCACTCACTCCTCCCTCTTTCTTCCCCCTGCTCCCGGGGGAATGGGAAGGAGAATCGAAAGAATGAAACTTTCATAGGTTGAGATAAGAACAGTTTAGTAACTAAGGTATAACACAAATCACTGCTGCTACCACCAGTAATAATACAAGAGAAATACAGGAGAAATACAAGGGAAAAGAATACAATCTCTCACCACCCGATATCAAGCCTGACCCCGCAGTGCACCCCCACACTTCCGGGTCTCTGCCCTCCATTTTTACATCCTGGACATGACGTGCTGTGGCATGGAATGCCTCTTTGGTCAGTTTGGGTCAGGTGTCCTGTCACTGCTTCCTCCCGGCTTCCCCTCCTCCCTGTCATAGCATGAGATTCACAAAGTCCTTGGTCAGACCAAAACATTCTAAGCAGTAACTGAAAACACTGGTGTTATCAGCACAGTTCCCAGGCCCAAACTCAAAAACTCAGCACTGCACCAGCTACCAAGAAGGAGAAAAATGACTGCTACTGCTGAACCCAGGACATCATTAAATTTTTGTACATCTGCTAAAAATGCATTTGCTATGGTAGATGTATACAGATCCAATAGAAAGCAGAATTTGCCTAATACTTCTGTAGCTTTGATCCTGTTACAAATATAAATTCCTTGGCTTTCAAAAGCAGCCTACCAGAAATCATAAGATTGTACCCTGCATATAACTACAATGCATATGTAGAAAAGTTGTACTGTTTGTTTTTCTGGCACAGAGCTCACTTTAAAATGAGATTACTTAATTGACGAAAACATTTCCTGACATGTTGCAAATCAACATTTGAAACAGATCTTTCCCTTCTGCTTAAGGAGAGGATGAATGCACTTTAGCCTGTTTAATCCATGTGGAGCTCAATGAATTCATATTAACCACTGAGGCATTTGATTGGTAAAACATAATGTAGCACAGTGTGAAGCAGCTTAACATCAGTTAGACAATTTTCCTCTGTCAGATTGCTTTGATGATTATTTGTCTTGCATAATTCCTTCAGATAGCTCCACAGATTCCTTCACAGTTCCACAGCTCTAGCTCCACAGACAGAGTGGTGGACCTATATAGACATGGGGACTAGCTCAGACAGCTCTTTTTTTATAAACAGCTATGGTTGACTATTACCAAGAATATCATAATTTGGGTATACTCTATATACGTTTATGCCCACTTTAAGTATTTTCTAAGCATATGTGTACAGATACATATGCAGATGTGTGTGTGTAGTGCTCTGAACACACCACTCAAGTCTTGGAAAGCAGATGCAGGGATTGTGAGAATGAAGATCCTAGGCCCAGTGTAGGAGAGAATCTGGCTCAAGACCATCTTAGGAACCTGAACATGCACAAGTCCATGGGACCTGATGAAAACCATCTGTGACTCCTGAAGGAGCTGGCAAATGAAGTTGATGAGCCACTGTCCATCATATTTGAAAAATGATGGCAGTCAGGTGAAGTTTCTGATGACTGGAAAAAAAGAAATAAACCCTCCATTTTCAAGAAGGGGAAAATGGATGAGCCGGGGAACTACAGAGCAGTCAGCCTCACCTCTGTGCCTGGCAAAATCATGGAGCAGAGTCTCCTGGAAGGCATGCTGAGGCACATGAAAAATAATGAGGTGGTTGGTGACAGCCAGCATGGCTTCACTAAAGGGAAATTCTGCCTGACCAATCTGGTGGCCTTCTATGATGGGCCTATGGAACTGATGGACAGGGGTAGAGCAGCTGACGTCATCTACCTGGACTTGTGCAAAGCGTTCGACACTGTCCCACATGACATCCTTGTCTCTAAATTGGAGAGACATCAATTCGATAGGTGGACCACTCAGTGGATAAAGAACTGGCTGGATGGATGCACATGAAGAGTTGTGCTCAATGGCTCAATGTCCAGCTGGAGACCAGTAACAAATAGTGTCCCTCAGGAATCGGTGTTGGGACCAGTCTTGTTCAACATCTTTGTTGGTGACATGGACAGTGGGATTGAGTGTGCCCTCAGCAAGTTTCCCAATGACACCAAGCTGTGTGGTTCGGTTGATACGCTGGAGGGAAGGAATGCCATCCAGAGGGACCTTGACACACTTGTGAGGTGGGCTGATGCCAACCTGATGAAGTTTAACCATGGCAAGTGCAAGGTCCTACACCTGGGTCAGAGCAATCCCAGGCACAGCCACAGGGTAGGCAGAGAAGAGATTGAGAGCAGCCCTGCGCAGAAGGACTTGGGGGTGTTGGTCGATGAGAAAATGCACATGATCTGGCTGCAGTGTGCGCTCGCAGCCCAGAAAGCCAACCGTATCCTGGGCTGCATCCAAAGGAGCATGACCAGCAGGTCGAGGGAGGTGATCCTGCCCCTCTACTCTGCTCTCCTGAGACCTCACTTGGAGTATTGTGTGCAGTTCTGGTGTCCTTAAGATAAAAAGGCCATGGAACTGTGGGAACCATTCCAGAGGAGGGCCACGAGGATGATGAGGGGACTGGAGCACCTTCCGTATGAAGATAGGCTGAGCAAGTTGTGTCTGTTGAGCCTGGAGAAGAGAAGACTGTGTGGAGACCTTATAGCAGCCTTCCAATATCTGCAGGGGGCGTATGTGGATGCTGGGGAGGGACTCTTCTTGAGGGATTGTAGTGATAGGACAAGGGGTAATGGGGTCAAACTTAAGCAGGAGTAGTTTGAATTAGATATAAGCAAGAGAAGTTCTTTACTGTGAGGGTGGTGAGGCAACAGAATGGATTGCCCAGGGAAGCTGTGAATGCTCCATCCCTGGCAGTGCTCAAGGCCGGGCTGGACAGAGCCTTGGGAGTCACGGTTTAGTGCGAGGTGTCCCTGCCCATGGCTGGGTTTTGGAATTTGATGATCTTAAGGTCCTTTCTAACCCTAACTATTCTATGATTCTATGTTTACTACAATCTCTTGACAATAGCATTCATAAATTTGGAATTGTGTTGCGTTGTCTTCTGGATAACAGGAGTTATCAAGAGAATCCCAATTCGTTGAGATCACAAGTCTAGACAGTATTACTGCTACTAGTGCTAGAATTTACTTTCTCTGGAGTTATTGCCAGTGAGTTAGGTATCTTCCATTTGGAGTTGAAAAGCAACAGAAATATGATACAGTTTGGAAAATATCTGGAGAGAGGAAGTGATGGAAACTGGGTCACCAAAGGCGATCTCAGGGCTATGAGTCCCATGAGCATCTCTTCCACAGGGTAATACTCCAGCCTTTTTCTGGTGTCCTTTTTCTGCTCTATGTTCCCATTTTTCTGAAGGTCATCCTGAGGCATTCTGGTGTCTGAATGACCTTCCTAATAAGGGGGATTTTTTTTTCAGACTTGCCTTGTTTAACTGGTCATAAGATTGAGTCCCCAAAAAATTGCCTCTACTGCTTTGTTTGTTATTGTCTCAAGTTTGAAATCTTACCCTTTCTGCTTCCCCACAGGACAGATGGCAACAGCCAGACAGACCTCAGTGAAGGATCCTGACTGTTTGATTACAATCTTTCTATTACTCTGCCATGTTAGCATCAAAAACCAACTGAAAATGTGCATTATAATTTCAGCATATACCTGATACTTTCTTCTGTGAACTGGGAAACAGAGATGTCAATAATTTACATGTTATCTCTTGTTAATGACAATAACCTGATTTTTTGAGGTCTTAATAAAGAGTTAAGTATAAATTGCTCTTAGGACCATGAAAGAGTCTAGTTGAGCATTATTAAGTATCTCCATCCATTTGGTATGCAGAGGCTTTGCAAAGGTGGAGTCCAGAATTCAGCTACAGAATACAAGGTACACTGGGCATCAGAACAGGTTGCTAATAGCAGCAGTTTCCATTTATGATGCTACCTAATAGGTGTGGGACACCTATATCCAGATTTAGTAATCTATACACATTATTTAATATTTAATTTCTAACATATATTTAGTTAAGGTTGTTGTCATGGTTTAAGACCAGTCAGCCATGTAGTTTGCTCACTCACTCTCCCCTCTTTCTTCCCCACAGCTCCTGGGGGGATGGGGAGGAGAATCGAAGGAATGCAACTCCCACAGATTGAGATAAGAACAGTTCAGTAACTAAGGTATAACACAAACCACTTCTGCGACCACCAATAATAATAATGACAAGAGAAATACAAGGGAAGAGAATACAACCGCTCACCACCGATACCCAGCCCGACCCCGCAGCAAACCCCAACCCTTCTGGATCTCTGCCCTCTGTTTTTACATCCTGGGCATGACGTGCTGTGGTATGGAATACCTCTTTGGTCAGTTTGGGTCAGGCGTCCTGTCTCTGCTTCCTCCCGGCTTCCCCTCCTCCCTGGCAGAGCATGAGGCTCAGAAAGTCTTTGATCAGGCAAAACATTCTAAGCAGTAACTGAAAACATCGGTGTTATCAGTGCTGTTCCCAGGCTGAAAGTTAAAACCACAGAACTGCACCAGCTGCTAAGAAGGAGAAAAAAATGACTGCTACTGCTGAACCCAGGGCAGTTGTATTAAACGTAAAGGCTCTTTCAGCTTTTGCAGCAAAGTGTTGCTTTTCAGTTATCTATATTCAGAAGTGAATGTTAACTTTACCTGATGGTATTATACCGGTTAGTTTTTTTTACAGAGGCATTCTTCCTACTGGCTTTTTTGCAGATAGGCACTTTTATGCACACACGTGTGCACATGCATGCACACAAATTATTCAGACTTTAGCCAGATGTATGCAGCTATTGGCTGAAGAAAGTATTTTGCTGGAATTCTGGGCAAACCAATAAAGGAGAAGGGATGTTCTACATTGAAATTCTTTTAGTCTCTTCATCTGGCATTACCAGTAAAAAAAAAATAAAAAAAAAAAATCCTGTGTATTAAGTGAATAAAATAAGTTCAAAAATATTCTGATATTCTAGGTGCAAGAGAGAAGAAGTAATGAAGTTACAAATGTCCAAGATACAAAGTGGTAGAGATTTTGTCTTCAGCTGTACATTTTTTTCCTCTCTAAACTTTACACTAGATGATTAATTTTGTTAAGCATGCTTTATGTTGATAATTCCATACCATTTGTGCAGCTTAAACTTCGAGTTAAGTTTGCTGACAGAAACATTAAAGTGTTTTACTGTGTGAACTCACTAAATATAATACTTGCTTTACCTGTGCACAGAACATGATTTATATGGTTTCTTCATCCACTTTATAAATCATGTCTATTGTGTGTCAAACCACCTCCAACACTCACTAAATCTGTTTACTAAAATGTCTTTAGTTCTCTTAACATATGAACAATAATTCACACTGAACTGGCTAATATCTCTATAAGTACTTTATTCTTGACTAATCCACAACACAAAATAATCATTCTTCAGGAGGCTATAATGAAAAAAGAAAAATCTGACTCATCCAGGTTTGTTTCACAGATGTAAAAAGAATCCTAATTAAACCACAGGTGAGTTTTTTGTCTCTATTTTGCTTTTTTTCTTTTTTCTTTTTAGTCTTCTGTAACTGGAAGAAATACAATGACTTCTGGCTTAATATCTTCTAAAGTGCTTCAACCCATCTTCATGATTCTACACTTATTAACATGGGATCTGCTAAAGAGCATTATAATTGTATGTTTTCCTTTGTAGAACAGAGAATCTGATGTTTTAGAGAAAGTTAAAAACTTCTGTGAGACTTCCTTTAGTTGAATAATTCTTTAAATAAAGAAGCTGGTCTTTCCTCCATATTATTTACAGACCATCTTGTAATATGGGGAGCTGTTTTAATTTCCAGAGCAAAGCATAATGGCAGTCAGGTAACAGACTGAAAGCCAGTTAGACCAAGGACTCTTTCACAGAAGGCATTATTCAGTGGCAAAAGTGTGGCAGAAACAAAGCCCCAGTAAGAGGCTCCGAAGACCTAGCAAGATGAGAATCATTCTAGAGAGGATTGTTCATGATGGTTCAGATACAACTTCTGTCTCAAAAAATCCCCAGGATGCTGGTTACAAGAAGATAAATGATGCCAGAAGAGGATCACTTTTCTCTTGCCCTGTTTTTCGTATTGTTCTCCTCATCGTTTTTCGCCAGCCAGAAGCGGGTCAGACTCCTTTTTCAGCCATAAAAACCTGAAGGCTTATGCAGTATTGCACTTTTCATTCTCCAGTATCTAATCAGAATAAAGTTCTGTACATTCTCTTTCCCTATCATAGTTTTATAACATTTCCATGGAAACTAGCACATTAATTTGCAAGGAAAACTGTTTTTAGAATGGTACATGTTTGTAGCTGTTTCTAATGCAGTACATTTGATACTTCTCTGTATGTTTTCTTGCAATTTGTTTTTCTTTATTTCTTAATTTGGTGCTTTGGTATTGGCTAATTTGGTTCTTCTGTATACCTCTCATGTCTGTCTAGTTGAATTTCTCATTGTCCCTATGCCAGGCCTTACTTTGTGGGTTTATATGCAGAAGCTACCCTGCATTCACTGGAGGCTTCACTCCCAAAAGCTGGCTCCATTCCTTCGTATTAATAATCTGCAAGAGATTGTGAGGCTGGATTGTACAGAGCTCCAAATTCATCTTTGCAATGATGACAGCCAAAAACACAAAATCAAGAACTGCAAGTTTCACTTACCCCACATCAGCTCCTGGCTTGGAGTCACATGCTTGGAAATTGTTGGACTGCTGCTTGATGTCATGGTCTAGTCCCCAGACCACAAGAAAAAAGAGCAAGCATGTGAAGTACAATCATTTTTCTTCTACCTATGCTGATTTTGTAGTATAGGAACAGCATCTGTCTTGCTTTCTCTGCCTAATTTTGGAAGAACTAGTTAATTAGGACCTGACAAATACTAATTGGTAATAAAACCCTTTCACATTTGATACTTAAGATGTTTCTGCCACTGAAGACATTTTTAATTCCCAGCTGTGCCAGGTGCAAAATAAGACAATTCTATTTAGAGTCCTTAATTACAGATACAGTTCTTCTTGGTTTTCATGTGGTACATACTTTATAGGTTTAAAAGATAGGAGTAATTTTAAAATGCATTCCTCACTTGTAGTTCGATGGCAAAAACACACAAGCAAATTAATTCACTGCCATATGTTGACTAGCAAACCCTAACCCTAACCTTAACCCAATACACAAACCCATATAGTTTCCATGCAGTTAATCAATTATTGTTTTTCAGAGTTATGATGTTAGAAGCAGCAGTAGAAAATGTTTTCTGCAACTGTTTTTTCATCTTGGAAAATATCATAACTCCTTCTCCTTATCCATGTTTTTGCAAGGCAGCCCTTTTGTATTCCAAATCTTTACTGCATGCAGAGTTATGTCTGCTTATTCCATTTTGCTTTTGTGTTATTTGAACTTCTTTTTTCCTTTCCAGACTTAACATGCAGAAAAGGACTGAATATTCCTGCAGCAGCAGCTGTTGGCTTTCTGCAGTGTCCTGAGACCTCTCAAACCTCTAAACGGGGGTTTAGAGCTTTCATCCTTTTGCTGGATGCAGGCCAATGTTTGCAAAAATACTGCAGGGCTCAATTTCTACCTAAAGTGTGATGCAGTTACATCTTTTATCTGAAGTTTGTAGTTACTCCTCACATTTTTCTTTTACTGCCCATAATCATTCATCCTAATCTGTTAGCTGTAATTTTTAGGGCAACGGTGGTGATAACATCCAGCTGGCTATTGCTTTCTCTTCTAGCAGGCAAAATGGATCTCATGCTTTCCAACTTCTGTATTGCCAGGCTTGAATTCCAAGTTCAACTTCAGTGACTGCGAGGGTGATCAAGCTAAGTTTTGGGGATCTTTGTTTATACTTCAGTAAAGCTTTGCATGAGGTTCTTGCTATACAAAGCACTAGCTGCAGGGAACATAACTGACTTCACAACATTTGTGAAACAAAAAGACACTTGTCTGATTGTTTAGATGAGCATATGTTAAAGTTCAGAAACAACAACAAACTACACCTGTGGCAACACACTACAGAGCAGATGGGTACCTCAGTTGTTGTGGTAGAGGCAATGGCACATGTTACCACTAAAGGTCTGGGATCTGAAGACAAAGGTCCCTTTCTGACTTTGGCAGGTTCTTCTGTTTCTCATGCTGTTGATGAAAGACCCATCTATTACAGCCTGATGTAGCTGAAGCAAACACATGGTTTGCACCAATGTACATACAAGCTGCATACTGTAATTTAGAGATGTCCGTTTCTTGTTAGATAGGCTCTGCTGGATTTTCAAAGTAAACAGAAGGGAAAAATAACACTGCTTTAGAGTTACACCTGAAAGGGAGGTCTAGTACACCACTGGCTGACCAGAACAAGCAGTTACGGTAGTACTGCTACAGCCACTGACCAAATCTAGTCCTGCTAAATTAAACTACCTGCCATATATCCACTCCTGTAAGCAGCTTGTCCATGTCACTCAGTAACAAGGTTAGAGACCTCGGTGTCCAGTAGAACACTCCCAGTTCAATGGGATGTGGGCATTGCCTTATCAGAGGTTTGTCTTTGTGGTTTCCTCATTTTAACTCAAGCTATAAACATGATAATCATTAACATTTCTCTGCTTGGAATATACTGACTGTCTTGTTTGTGTATTGTGTATTTGTGAAAGTTCTAGATGCTAATCAGCAATTTCAGGTCTGTAACCAGGGTTGGTTACTAGTGAGTACAGAGAAGGCGAGCAAAGAAGAAAGGTTTTGTTTATCTATCTGTGGGGTTTTATTAATGTTTTCAAAATACAAATTTTCTAACACCTGCCTTAGGTTGTTCTCTTTTGTTAATTTATTAAAAAAAATGGGAAAGAAAAACCTTTTGTACGCGAGAGAAAGAGGACCTTCTCTCTTACTCGCTTTGTATTTCTTATCAACACTTACACCAACAGCTACACTTCCAGACTCCATTTCTGTGCTAGACCGGCCAGCAGTTTGTGAATCTATGACATAGGATAACTTGCTCCAAATTTTCTGTTAGCCACCATAAGCTGGCTAGAGAGTGGGTTTAATAAAAAAACAACCAGGTGAGCCAAAGTCTAAGCCTCAAACCAAAGGGAGTGCAGGAAGCTGGAGTTCCTTGCTCGGGACAGGAGGAGGATTTGCTGCAGGTGTCATAACAAGACAGTGCAGCCTTGCTCCTCATCTGGTGAGAGGGTCTGCTCTGAACCACTACATGACAGTATGCTGACTTGCCACCACTGTGCTGGCCTTGTCCCCATAGTTAACTGTGGAGCTTAAGGAAAAATGGGAAAACATATGCATTCACACGCACCTTTAACTCGGATTTGAGATGTAGCCTTGGCTTCAGATATGCCTTGAGAGACACTGACGTGTAGGAGGCATAAATCTAGTTCTAGAGCCACATGTTTTGAAATTACATTAATAAAATGGAGGTTAACTTGCATTGTAGTATTAGTGCCAAATAACACTTGTAGCTGAATACAAAAGCAGAGAATGGCACAGAAGAGATTCATAGAGGCTGCTGTGCCTAAGCCATTCTCAAAACAGTTGCTTGGGCTTTCTTCCCAAAGACACCCACAGGCCATTCAGAAAGCCAGTGCAGTTGAAAGCTGAGACTGCCTGTGCGAAAGAGGGAGGAAGAGGGAGTCTGAGCTGAGAGGTGCTTGTTCTCTTTTTACTTCTGTAAGAGTGATGACAGCATTGCTTAAGAACAGCAGTGCAGCCCTTGACCAATCTAGAGAAAAGTTAATGAAAAGATAACTTTGTGATATGAACTTAATTTTTGAAAACAAAATGAAAAAGCAGAGGAGCCATGGTGTCAGAGGCAGGAAAATACGTTTAGCTGTTTTGCTTTCACCACCTAGGAGGACTGGGGAAGCCTAGCTTTTCTTTTCTAGCATACTGCTACACTTGAAGTGGGTTAGGCCCCAACCCAACCTATATGGTGCATGTGAGATAAAGTCATGAGAACATAAAATACAAGGTTTACTGAGACAGACCAAAGTCCATACGGTTTCATACTTACAACAGATGCTAAGAGAAGGATAGGAGAGTAAGGCAATACTCCCATATGAAGCTCCTGCTGCTGGGTTATCTGTGGAGGACCTAATGTGAGACAGACTGGTCTGTGGGGCACTCGGGTTGCTCACCTGCCGGGCTACATTGTTCACAGCTTGCCCTGTGCTCAAAGAGTCCTGTCTCTACGGTCTTTAGATGCAAGCCAACTGGACTGAAGTTTTGTAATTGCTCTAGATCTTTTCTTACTCCAGTACTGTGGGTCCCTTGGTCACAGGGAGCCTCAGCATGCTGTTGGGGAGCCCCTGCTGGTTCCTGATCTGTCTGGCCCCTGCAGGCTGTGCTCGTTTCCATGAGCCCAAGCTCCCAGTTTTATACAGGCTACATGTTGCTCTTCACACACTGCTTTTTCTGGCTTTGATCATATTTAAATTAATTTAACAATTGTGTTTCAGTGACAAGGTTAATAAGTAATCAGGTAGGTAGGGGCTTTCTAACAGAATATTCAAAGGGCAGAGTTAAGGTCGTGTGACCATTTCACAGTTTCTAGAATTAGAAAATTCTTTTAGCATGACTACACTATTCATTACTGCTGGGCCCTTTCTCTTATTTATTGTATTTTAGTGTATGAGACACCACGGGGTCCATTGTCTTTAATACTAAGAAAGTTGGAGAAAGGAGACTTCATCATAATAATTTTCCTTTCCTTTTTCTGAACTGTTTTCCCAAAACTATGATTGTAAGAATGGAATTTGTTTCTTGTGGGATTCCAATAGCAAACGGATGTACAGTGAGGAAGGCATGGAAAAAAAACCCCAGCCTCCTGCACGACCATCTTCAGTTGTTCAGTATTTTGCTCAGTTCGGTTTCCACAGCATCCGAAGAGCCAGCACAAATGACAAAGCTCCTCCACAAGAGCTAATAATCCTACATATGACTTTTGACTGAACTTGTCTGACTAATGTGCTTTAAAGCAAAACCCCATGCTTACCAAATCCAACTTGGAATAGTTTCTTTGGCCTCTAGATCCCTGGAATTCAAGCACTGCTTCTTAAATATCACACCAAAGAACCCGAGTAATTCTAACTTGCACCATTTCCAGTCTTTCAATGACAATGTTGGTTTACACTGGTTATTTTTGTGAAAGAGTTTCTCTAGGATATATTGAGGCCAAACTTTTCTATGGATTCAATCAGCACAGCGTCACTAAACCCAGTGATGCAGAGCCAGTTTGCCTCAGCTGATAATCTGGCACATTTGTATTCCTGTCTACTTTTCATGGGATTAAAGCAAATCTAGCTGCTTAAGTTATGGCTGAATGCCAAGCCAGTTAGCCATGCCAGTTTAGGTCCTAAGGGACTAATTGTGGTAGCTTCAGAGCTGCTGTGCAGGGGTCAAGGGTGTAAGGTAAGGGGTAAAATATCCACTGAGAGAAAATGCAATATTGCTGACAGTTCTTCAGTATTTTGAGCATGACCTTTAGTCGTTAGAAATACATTCGCCTTTAAAAAGCTCTACCTGCAAATTTCTAAGTCAAAATTTGCATCCTATTGGACATATGACAAGTCTAAAATTTAGATACAGAGAGAGAAGTTTTTGGTCAAGGCAGCAGGCCTGTTGACATCATCAATAAGAGCAAGGTCTTTGGTGTGTAATGAAGAAAAAGTCAGTCTTCCACTGGGCAAATAACATTGATCTTTTTGCGAGGTTTTTTTGTTTGTTTGTTTGGTTGGTTTGGATTTTTTTTTCTCCTCCGGCAACTCTTGTTCTAACTGTTCAAGGAGTTGCAGCTCCCACCTCACTCTGCTCTGGCGCCAGAGGTTACGGCCCCTCTGGAAGAGCCAATATGCTCACCCTTTGTCAGTGCCCTACAAAGCCAATTATGCCACTGATGAAAGAGGGCTTCCCCATAGGACACACAGCAGCAGCAGTTCACAGGCAGTGGGATTAATGTACCCTCAGCAAGTTTGTCAATGACACAGAGCTATGTGATTTGGTTGATACGCTGGAGGGAAGGGATGCCATTGCTGAGGTGATTGCCTCGAGAGGGGACGCCTGCAGCGCCTGATCGGGGGGGGGGGGGGGGGGGGGGGGAGGCTCGGCGTCCAGGAGCTTCACCTCGGAGCAGCAACAGGCACTGAGGGTGCCTCAACTCCTCGACAAGACTTGCCCAGAAGCCGGCAGCTCAGCAGACATGAGGAGCCGACTCGGGGGGCGGTTCTAGGAGGACCGGCACCACCCTGACTGGGTAAAAGCCTGCCCCAGGGAGTGCGGTGAATGGGGCGGTTCAGGTGGTTCGAGCAGGTTCCAGGTGGTTTAAGCAGGTTCGAGGCAGTTCGCACGGGATGGTGAGCACTCACCATATGACCCGGGCTTGGTCTGGGAGCTCTGCTCTGGCTGCCCCGGCGGTGGCCAGTGTGGGCACCCAGACAGAGCCGATGGGAAGGGAGGCTGCAGTGCAGAGCTCGGGTGTAGAGAGCGCCTGCACTGCTCTCCTGGGTGGAGGGAGCACAATGGGCAGGGCTGCGCTCGGTGCTCCCTGGTGGAGGGCCTCCTGCAGCAGGGGCTGAGCTGCAGGATGCTGTTACAAGGCTGGAAGGTGTCAGGGAAGCTGAGAGGAAGCAGCAGTGCTGCTTGCTCCAGGACCAGACTGTGCAGCAGCCTCAAGCGTCCACTGGAGCTCATGCAGGAAAGGAGGCCGCTAACCCAGGGAGCTGGGAAACAGTAACAGAAAAAAACAACAAAAAAAGGAGGAAGAGGACAACTAAAAGCAAGGGGCTTCCTCCTAAATCTATTGTCCTCACCCAGAACCGCTTTGCTGTCCTGCAGGGGGCTGATGAACCACACTCCCACCCGGAGCAACCGGCTGATGCACTGGTAAAAGAAGATCACTACTGGTGCTGCCAGGAAAAAGCGGTGGGCCATAGTAGTAGGGGACTCTACTCTGAAAGAAACAGAGGCACCCACGTGTCGGCCTGACCCAGGCTCAAGGGAGGTGTATTGCTTGCCAGGGGCTCGGATCAAGGGTGTTGCAGAGGAGCTGCCTGCTCTATTCGGTCCCACTGACTATTACCCACTTCTAGTGATCCATGTGGGTGCTAGTGATATAGACAGCAGTAGCCCGGAGAACATAAAGAAGGACTACAGAGCTGGGGGAGAGGTGGTTAGGGGCTCTGGAGCGCAGATTGTCTTTTCCTCAATTCTCCAGAATACAGGGCAGGACCTTAAAAAGGCTAGGAGGATTGGCCAGGTTAATAAATGGTTGGAAGAGTGGTGCTATAGTCAGGGGTTTGGGTACCTTGAACATGGGACACAATTTAGTAGGCCAGGCCTACTGGGGGCTTGTGGAGCTGGTTGGACAAAGAAAGGGAAGAGTGGATTTGGTAGGAGGCTTGCCAGACTGGTTGCGGATGCTTTAAACTAGATGTGTTGGGAGAGGGGGGCATCATTCCATCCCAACACACCCAATCACTGGCCAGCACCTATAGTAAATGTTCGGAGCAATGTACAGATATTCCAGCTGCTCCCGCCAATGAGCCGGCTTCAATTGGAGCTCGGCTCAGATGCCTCTATACAAATGCCCATAGCACGGGGAACAAACAAGAGGAATTAGAGATGCGTGCACGTCTACAGGGATATGATATCACAGGCATCACAGAAACGTGGTGGGATGGCTCCTATGACTGGAGTGTTGGAATGGAAGGTTACAGGCTCTTTAGAAAAGACAGGCCCAGTAAGCAGGGTGGGGGAGTTTCTGTGTGTGTTAGGGATAGGCTGCACAGTATGGAACTCTGTCTGGGGACAGGTGAGCAGTCAACAGAGAGTTTGTGGGTCAGGGTTAAAGGGAGAACAGTGGTGGGTGACATTATTGTGGGGATCTGTTACAGACCGCCTGACCAAGAGGACTCTGTGGATGAAGCGCTCTATAGACAGATAGGAACAGCCTCATGCTCTCAGGCCCTTGTTCTCATGGGGGACTTCAACCACCCTGATATCTGTTGGAGGGATGGCGCGGCCCGGCACAAGCAATCCAGGAGGTGCCTTGATTGTGTGGGAGGCAACTTTCTTCTGCAAGTAATAGAGGAGCCAACAAGGAGAGGTGCCATGCTTGACCCCATCCTCACCAACAGGGAAGGGCTGGTTGGAAATGTGGGGCATCCAGGGCAGCCTTGATTGCAGCGATCATGAGATGGTTGAATTCGAGATCCTCAGGACAGTGAGAAGAGCGTGCAGCAAGCTCACTGCCCAGGACTTCAAGAGAGCAGACTTTGGCCTCTTCAGGAACCTGCTCAGTAAGATTCCATGGGATACAGCCCTAGAGGGCGGGGGGGCCCAAGACTGTTGGTTGATATTCAAAGATCACCTGCTGCAAGCTAAGGAGCAATGCATCCCTACTAGAAGGAAGTGCTGAAGGAGGGCCAGGAGACCTCTTTGGATAGATAAGGAGCTGCTGAGGAAAATTCAAAGGAAAAAAGAGGTTTATAAAAGGTGGAAGCAAGGACAGGCAGCCTGGGAAGAATACGAGGATGTTGTCTGGGAAGCTAGGGACCAGGTTAGGAAAGCTAAGGCCCAGCTAGAATTAAACTTGGTTAGGGATGTTAAGGATAACAGGAAGGGATTCTGTAGGTACATTGCAAATAAAAGACAGATTAAGGACAACGTAGGCTCCTTCTGGAAGCTCTCAGGAGAACTGGCTACCCTGGATTTGGAGAAGGCCGAGGTTCTTAATAACTTCTTTGCCTCAGTCTTCACTGGCAAATGCTCTGAACACATCACCCAAGTCTTGGAAGGCAGACACAGGGACTGTGAGAATGAAGACCCAGGGCCCACTGCAGGAGCTGATGTGGTTCAAGACCATCTTAGGAACCTGAACATGCACAAATCCATGGGACCTGATGAAAGCCATTTGCGACTCCTGAAAGAGCTGGCAAATGAAGTTGCTAAGCCACTGTCCATCACATTTGAAAAGTCATGGCAGTCAGGTGAAGTTTCTGACAACTGAAAAAGGGAAATAAAACCTCCATTTTCAAGAAGGGGAAAATGGATGACTCAGGGAACTACAGACCAGTCAGCCTCACCTCTGTTCCTGGAAAAATCTTGGAGCGTGTTCTCCTGGAAGGCATGCTGAGGCACATGAAAAACAACAAGGTGCGTGGTGACTGCCAGCATGGCCACACTAAGGGGAAATCCTGCCTGACCAATCTGGTGGTCTTCTATGATGGGCCTACGGAACTGATGGACAGGGGTAGAGCAGCTGATGTCATCGACCTGGACTTGTGCAAAGCGTTCGACACTGTCCCACATGACATCCTTGTCTCTAAATTGGAGAGACATCAATTCAATAGGTGGACCACTCAGTGGATAAAGAACTGGCTGGATGGATGCACATGAAGAGTTGTGCTCAATGGCTCAATGTCCAGCTGGAGACCAGTAACAAATGGTGTCCCTCAGGAATCAGTGTTGGGACCAGTCTTGTTCAACATCTTTGTCGGTGACATGGACAGTGGGATTGAGTGTGCCCTCAGCAAGTTTCCCAATCACACCAAGCTGTGTGGTTCGGTTGATACGCTGGAGGGAAGGAATGCCATCCAGAGGGACCTTGACATGCTTGTGAAGTGGGCTGATGCCAACCTGACGAAGTTTAACCATGGCAAGTGCAAGGTCCTACACCTGGGTCAGAGCAATCCCAGGCACAGCTACAGGTTGGGCAGAGAAGAGATTGAGAGCAGCCCTGCGCAGAAGGACTTGGGGGTGTTGGTTGATGAGAAAATGAACATGAGCTGGCTGCAGTGTGCGCTCGCAGCCCAGAAAGCCAACCGTATCCTGGGCTGCATCCAAAGGAGCATGACCAGCAGGTCGAGGGAGGTGATCCTGCCCCTCTACTCTGCTCTCCTGAGACCTCACTTGGAGTATTGTGTGCAATTCTGGTGTCCTTAAGATAAAAAGGCCATGGAACTGTGGGAACCATTCCAGAGGAGGGCCACGAGGATGATGAGGGGACTGGAGCACCTTCTGTATGAAGATAGGCTGAGCAAGTTGGGTCTGTTGAGCCTGGAGGAGAGAAGGCTGTGTGGAGACCTCATAGCAGCCTTCCAGTGTCTGAAGGGGGAGTATGTGGATGCTGGGGAGGGACTCTTCATTAGGGGCTGCAGTGATAGGACAAGGGGTAATGGGTTCAAACTTAAACAGGGGAAGTTCATGTTGGATATCACAAAGTAGTTCTTTACTGTGAAGGTGGTGAGGCACTGGAATAGGTGTTGGGGCACCTTTTGTTAAGTGGAGATAGGGCACTAGGCTGAGGTCCTTTGCATGACCAAGGGAGGCAGGGAGGAGTCAGGTGCCAGCGCCAGAAGTGCAGGGAAGGAGTGAAAACTGCTGAAATCAAAGCAGTTAATTACATTACTAAACAAGGGAAATGAGAGTGACCTATTTAATCTCAACTTCACTCAAGCATGTCACATGTTATCACATACGAAATTATCAGTGGAGAGGATATGGGTACTAGTAGAAGATCAACAAGACAGTCAAAGGAGTTACATGGAAAGGGGAAGCATGTGGCTGGCTGAAAGTTACTGAGAGATCTCTTCGAGGATTAGTCTTTAGCTAGATTTGTTTAAGCATTTAATTAATGACAGAATTAGTGACTAGGTAGAAAGCATGGGAGTGTGCTAATGGGATTTGTTATCAACACAGAAGTGTGGTATGGTGGTGTGCAAGAATATATGACAAAAAAACAGAATTATTTTGGGTTTGAAGTTATAGAAATAGTGCAAATTGAAAGGTAATGTGTTTATTGCTAAATAACAGGGATTGTTGTGATAAAACTTAAGCTTGTCAGTTGAAAATAACAGGAAAAGAAAATAGACATTGGCATGATATAGCAAAGAATAAGTCTAGTGTGGTTATAGTTTGTGTCAGAAGAGGCATTTCCATTAGATAAAAAGAGTCTAATGTTAATCTCTCAGGCACCAGTGAGGACCCTGAAATAAAATGTACCTTTATGGGCACCTGTGTTTCAGGAAGAAGAATTCAAATGGGAACAGAAGCTAAGGAAGGCTTACTGGGAGTGTATTTAGGGGAAAAGAGAACTGATCTTGCAAAAGAACTCAGCTTGCTTAGCCCAGCAAAACAAAGGCTGAGAGATGACCTGCTTGTTGCTCAAGCAACCACAGGGGCTGCCATATAAGAAGGAAAAAATTAGGTTACTGACAATTTAATGGTATTTTGTTCAGAAATGTCTGAAACAGCTAGCAACAAGGCTGGGATTGGAGCTGGAAGGGGTTGCATCAGGTTCAGAGGAGTGTGGTGTTGTGACAGGCTTCTGGCTGGAGCAGGAGGACAGGATCATACCTGCTTCTGAAGAAGTTTGCTCAGATCAGGAGAAGGATGACCTGAGGTGCACCCCAAGACAGCCAGGGGTAGTCTGAGGAACTTTTTCTGTAGTGCTAAATCTTTGTGTTCCTACCAGTTGATGCCAACTGTTCACCTCCACACATAGGAGCAGCCCTGGGGAAGAATATTTCTTAGACAGGCTTATTCTCTTCGGTTCTTCCTGTGTGGCCTTGAACTGCTCTCTATTTAGGGCATGTGGTGGAGCACCACAATCTAACCCAGGGCCTGTAACTGGTTTGCAAGGAGTTCCGTGAGAAAATTCTGTGTTTAAAATGTGAAATGTGTTTCAAATTTTGGATGGACACAGAGGTCATGTGACAACTGCTCTGCTCCCCAACTGGAAGAATATACCTCCTAGAATTGAGTTTCTTCACAAATACTTGTATTTAGGGCTCCAGCTTTCATATTTCAGGAATATCTCACCTATATTCTTCAAATTTGCTGCTTCCACAAATATTCCTGCTATCAAATCCATTTTCTACTCTGGAGCCAAAAGGGTGTGAACACAGCATGAACTGTTGAAAGGAATAGTCCTAGAAAAATTTTAAAGGAGTACACCTAGGTCCCGGAAGGACACAGGAAACAGAGTGCTAGACAATCAGGAAGAGCAAGAAGAGGAACAGAAAGAGACAAATAGCATGAGAGAGCCTGAGGCATGTCTGAATAGGACTTAAAAAACAAGGACAGATTTGAGTTGAATAGGGAACCAGGAAGGCTGCCTGAGGATAAACCAAATGTGAATCCCTGACAGCTGTGAGAGAGTTCTGCGTGTCCAGGCAAGGCCACACACAGAAAAATTCAGCAGTTGAATTTAGAGAAGCCAAGACAGCTCCCAGGTAGAAGTGCAGTCTGTGGAGTAGAAGAGTGAGGTCCACAGTCGCTGAGAAATAGAGATAGAAGTTATGGAAGAAGGAGGATTAAAAATGAGAATGTACGCCAGTACAGCAGTCAGGAGGAGGTAAACCACAGGTGGGAGCTGAGTGAAGTGGGGAAGAGCAAAGCTGCTCAAAAGTTCAAAGAAACTGGAAAGCTGGCAAGATTTTTGTGGTTTCAGATTGGAAGCATGTAAAACCACTTGCACAGGACTTATGTTGTTGAAGCAGAGAGCTTTTCAACTCTGAACTAAGTTTTGGGTTTTTCATCAAAACACAGACCAAGAAAACAGCTTTGAGAGTGGGAGTGGGAAGCTAGGTTTCATTGAGAAAGTTTCTCCTGCCTGTAAATGACATAAAGGAATGGAAAATTACTCTGTGCTTGTCCCAGAACATTTTTCTGAATAGAATCCTTTTTTTACATGAAATCTCCCCTTTGCTTCTGTCCTCTCCAGTGTGAAACACTTGTGCCCTGTCCATATCCCCCCACTGAGAGCTGGGGAGGTCAGGTGACTACACCGATTGCTTTGGATTTTGTGCAAATCATGAGTACAGGTTGCGTTCTACTCCTCCTCAGTGCTCTTCCATTGAGCCACTGGCACCTAGTTTCTCTGGCCAGCCTCTTTTGCACAGTGAGGGTTTTTTTTAAGAGGATCTGAAGAAAGCAAGAGGAGGAAAAAGAATGATGATTAGAGACTTTTGAAAGGGGCAGTGAGGAATTAGGGACTATACTCTTTGAAAATTTTCGTGACACTCCTTAACGGTCCCTGCTTCATTTTCCACTTGGCTGCTTTATGACTGAACTGTAAACTAAAAATGACATGGGCTCATTAATTTGGCAGCAACTGGCAAGATGTGGCCATTTAGCATACCCACAAAGCTATTGTTTAAGGCTGGGTCATGTCAAAGGGCAAGCCAAATAAGACTGAACCTCTGAGAGGCTGAGTCTAGGAGTCCTAGAGCCTAAACCTTCTCCCTAACCTCTGCTTGTCTTCAGCGGGGTGATCAGCTTGGGTTTTCTGGGGAAGGTTTTACATAAAGCTGTCAAGTTACTAGCAATATTATGTCAGTTTGATTTTTTTTTAAAGCAGGCTCAATTATATCATCCTCTTTTCACATCTGACAACCAATGCAAAAAGTGTTTGCAATAGCAGCTTCAACAGAGTAGAAATGCTGTGGTTGTGGGTTGCTGCGGCAAGTCCAGAGTATGAGAGGAATCTAAGTACAAACATGCTAAAATGTCAGATGCCACAGAATCACTGAAAAACCTTTCAGGTCTGACTGCATTTGTTTGGTTTAGAGAGTAGGCAGTTAATCCACACACAGTCAAGGAATTCAAGTGCGTGGCAATTGGGTAGATGTTACGTGTATACACTGGAGGATCTTATCTGAGCTCAGTATTAAAAAGCCACACCACAAATGGCAAGCTGTGTATTCATACACATCTCTTCTTCATACAAAAGAAGACAGTGAGAATGAAAAAAATTCAGGTAAGAAAAGCAGCCTCCCCCTTTCCTTTTTCCCATTTCTCTGCACTACTGCTCCTCAGGTGTAGTGGAAAAGATTATCTTTGTGTCTGTGGTGTGATGATTTGCTCTCACTTTCGCTTGAGCTGACCCTGACTGAAAAGGGTGACATCCCAGTTCATACACCCCCTAACCAAAAGCTGCCATTATTCAGGGAACTTGGAAGGAAGCCTTTCTCCAGCTGGCCCATTCCTGTTTGTGACATCTACATCTGAAAATAATACCTCTGCTATTTATGCACGTGGTCCTGTCATGACCTCGTCTACTAGGATAGATTAACCAAATTTCTCCAATGTTTTCTTTACTTCCTGATGAACGCTATTGACTTTGCTGTGTGATGAAGGCTTTTGAAGGAGCTAAACATGCATCAGTGCAGGAAACTAGACATGCCTGAACTTTGGGGTAGTGTCATGGGTTGACGGCTTTCAAATGTAATTTCTTCCCTTTAAAAATGAAGTCACATTAAAGTAGAAGGGACAAATAACTTAGACTGGTCTTCCTCCTTGGTAAACAGTCATCTTAATGAATTTCACAGAAGGCAAATCGCAGTTCTCAGGTGTCAAAATGTAAGCTTGCTTCATAAGCAAAGAAAAAGAAAAAGGAAAGAAGTTTAAAATGTAAATTTTGCACATTGACTTTGTCAAAGTATCTTAGCCTGGCTACTCATTATTGCATTTAAATTTAAAAGACTGAAGTAATAATAAAACAGCTTTTTTTTTTTTTTTTCAACTTCATGTTTTGTGTAGGTTAACAAACAGATGTTTTCCATGCTGATTGCTTAAGGCACCTTGAGGAAAAGCTCTTACTCATGTAAATGCTGTATAACTCATACTCTTTTCTTTTCCCCCACTTCTGTGTTTCCAGTGATATTCCCCTATATATTTCTACTTTTTTTGTTGTTTTGTTTTGGTTAAAAGTTCACACAGGGTTGATTAATTTTAGCAGGTTTCCAAAAATGAACCGGGTTTTTATGCCTCAAGGAATTTTTTTTCTTTTTTTTGACATTTAACAGCAAAGAAAACTATTTCCTCTCCCGTTCAAAGCTAACCATGTTTAATGGGCCTAGAAATCTGCTGTAGTTTGAAAAATGTTTGCGATATACCAGCTGTTTTTTCATCCAGCCATTTGAGTGGGCCTGTGTTTACTGTCTTGTTGGATTTACGTGTACAAGGATGTTGATATGACAAGGTATTCCTCTGAAACAACACTAGATCTTACAGGCTTTGTGACTCTTAATCATGCTTTGTTACGCAGGCAGAAACAACTCCATAGCTCTAGTGATGGCTTCATAAGATCTCAAGTTTATTTGAACTGCTTCGATGCATCTGCTACATGAATAATACACACAACAGAGAGACATGCAGTCACACACAGCTGTGCTTTGGGGACCATTTGGAGTACTTAATGGGATCTAGTTGTTTGCTTCAGTGGATTCAAATGAATAGTTTTGTATCTTTTGACCTTTGGTTGAAATGAAATGGTCTAATGCAGCAAACAACCTCTAAACTCATAGGCTACCATTTGCACTTCCCCCTGCAGATCATTAAGATACTTTAGACTTTAGGATGACAAGCAATATATTTTGTAAAACAACAGGGATTTAAGATGCAGACATGTACAGATGTTGTGTTTTCCATACATTTTTGTGGTCAGATAGCAATGTTTGAAGATGTATGTGTGAGGTCATTTGAATTCACTTGGAGACGGGAGCTTCATAGGCACAGAAACCATCTGGCAATCAGATGTGGGCTGCAGGTAGACCTATTTGTTTTTAACTGAAGTCACTGAGGAATGAAAATGTCAAGTACCCTAACACTGCAGAAAAATGATAATCACTAGCCACCAGCACAGCGTCTGTTTAACCAGTCTCAGAAAAGTAATCCAGTCAATGAAGTAGGAAATTGCAGGCATTACAGTATTTTTTTGTTCTGTGTGTGCGTGCACTTATGTATGTATGCAAGTGTGTATATTACGCCAAGTTCTTAATGGAGTGGTGAGATTTCTGGGTGTCTGCTCATGGTGGTCCACACAAACAAAAAGGCTGGTAATTGGAGAAATTGCTCTAAAATCACTTAGCCTGGAGTGTCTGACTAGCTTCAATCAGTCTCTGACATATGTGTAAATCCCAATTTTTTGGATGTTATTTGACTCTGGTGGTAAAGATTTCTGGCTAACTGCTGTGCTGTTGGTTTCAGAATTGGAAGTTAGGCTGTGCAGGGATGTAATTCAGGATGCTCCTCACACCCCTCCGGCTGCTCTCCAACCCTAGCTTTCAGCTGCATGGTATTGGTATGGTGGCTTCATGAACTGCTGGCACACAACAGCTGAGATACGCTTACTTGCTTCCAAGGTGCCAGAGACCACATCAAAGACAGAAAAGAGTGAAACTACTGTTGAAAATGGGAATGAAGACAGTACCATGTTGTCTGAAGACAGGGACTTCCTCTACAAGCTTTGGATGCATTTTCAGCTATAAAAGTGAGCCTTTCAGACTTTCTATAGAAGAAAAAAAAGAAAACAACCCCACACAAATTGGTAAAAAATATCCGAGATTATGAATAATATATGGCTTGGTGTGACCACTTTCTGTACAGAAGTATAATTTAAAACACGAAATCTATCAGCCTGTCTTGTATCTATAATTACTTTAAACACCTCAGTATCTTGAGAGCTGCTTGAAATTTGTGTCAGTTCACTAAATATGGATGACATACTGAACCCCAAGACCTTGTGCCACTCAGTGTTCTAGAATCTTGGTGTTTCTGGGAAAAGATCTTGTAATCACACAGTGACTACAGGAACTGTACCTATCTGGCAAAACCTGCAAGTAGTACCGTGGTGATCAGCCTGGACAAAGTTCAGAGTTTGGATGAGCGCAGAGATCAAACAGCTCTCAGACCTTATATACCTCTGTGAGACTTTGTGAGAGATGCCTGAACAGCTGAGCAAATGCTGGGCAGAATCAAAGGCTCACTGTCTATTCCATTGTGCAAGACACTCCTTTTCTCCAAAATTCATGTAACCTTCCTTGACATTCCATGTTGGAGTGGACCCTGTATAATCTCCCTCTGTCTCAGTGATTTCAGTGAGTTTAATTTGTGAATTATAGATTTCTTCTCCAAATGAGCCTTTGAGCAGCATGAAGTTACCTCCAACCTCAACTACATATTTAATACAGTGGCACATTTACTTTGGTGAGGGACTGTCTTGATGGCACTCATGCAGTTTGAAATGCCAGATATCTGCAAGTCCAAGAAAATATGACCTACATCATAGATCACAAGGAGGATTATCAATGAACAAACCCCATGATATTTCTCCACAGAAAAACAATCTAGGGTATGACACAGAAATTGCAAAGCAGTCTTTGACATATAAAATTTAACTATCTACAAATAACTTGTGGAAAATGCTTAAAAAAGTGATGATGAAACAATAGAAGAAATAAAGACTTGATAAGGATTTAGGAGCGTGGCTGTTATTAAAATAACATGTAAAAACTCCAAGCTCTTTATAAATACTTTTCATTTCAGAAGTGTTAAGTATCATTTTTAGTTGCAACTAGTTCTTACGCAAATAGTTTAATTAATGACTTTCTGTGTGTGAAGTTGGCTAGTAACTGCTTTATCACAAGTAGGCAGTAAATAAATGAGTCTGAACATGCTCTCTTACTCTCTATTCTACCAGCTAAGGCTCCATGCAGCAGCAGCCTAAATCACTTTCCAAAGATGCAAATCTAGTCTGACCCAGTAACATAGCAGTTGCCAATGGAGTTATTCCAGTTTTATATCTGGAATATATGACCATGACAAATAGAATAAAGCCTGAGAACCATAACCAATAGGATGTCAGACAGCCATCTCTGTAACTTGTGGGCTGTGGTCTCAAGGCCTCCTTTCAGCACAGGTGATGAGCATTGGAGTGAAATTTCCAGGGTCTCCAGTTAGACTATCAGACTCGCTAATTTCTGGCTTGAGCATATTTACTGATCTGTCAGCCTAACCATCTATATCTAATCTTTCTCAGATAACCCTGATAAGAGAAATACAAGCTTGTAATTCAAACCTTTTCTAAGTCTAGATGAAGAATTATTTGGTTTTGATTCTGAGTTCTTTGTATTACAAAAATTCAGCACTTTAGTTCATGCTTAGAGAAACAACTCCATCTAGATGCAATAGAAATTACATATAGATCTCCTAGGACACATTAACAACAGTTACAATATATGCAAACATGCTGTCCTCACAGAAAGACAAGAATATTATTCCCTTGGGATGATGTCTGTCTTGCTGAGGTTCAACTTGTATTAGTGTGTCAAACTGGACAACATGATTTACTTGAGACCTTCCCTTTGCTTTTGAGATGATCTGTGTTGGTGTGCTTGGTGGGAGGCAGGGTTTCTATCTCTATATTTGGCTTCTATACCCAGCCTTATATAGTAATGCGCTCATCTGGCACACTTATTTGTTCAGTGTGTCTTGTTATGGCTTTTTAATAAAGAACAAGTTTCCTGGCATTTTCTTTGCTGTCCTTGGGGTAGGAACAATGGGCTGATCCTGAGTTTTCTCCTGTCATTTTTGCCCAACTTTAGTTTAGTTGATAACTGGCTTTCATTAGGGTATGCCAATTCAGACTACAGTCCCAATCCTTTATTTTCCATACTCATTTATGATTTTTTAAAGTTTTTTAAAGCACTGGACTGCTGTACTTAGTTAGGACACTGAGCAATGAATAAACTAATCTGAAAGAGAGGGTGGGTTTAAATAAACTGGCAATTAATGGCAAATAACACATGCCCATTTTTTCAGATTTTCTAGAGTAACGAACTTTAGGACTGGCTAGTAATGATCCTTGATTGTATAAAGTGTGTCAGTGTTATTTGTAGAAGGTTGATCAGTGTATTTGCAGCTGAAGTTGTGTCTCATTAAATATTATTTGATGGATAGTACAGAAAAGTAGGAGAAACATCAGAAACACCATTTTCATTAACTGGGAAAAGAAGCATTAACGTAGAATCATAGAATCATAGAATAGTTAAGGTTGGAAAGGACCTCAAGATTATTTAATTCCAACCCCCCTGCCATGGGCAGGGACACCTCCCACTAAACCATGCCACCCAAGGCTCTGTCCAACCCAGCCTTGAACACCACCAGGGATGGAGCATTCACAACTTCCCTGGGCGACCCATTCCATTGCCTCACCACCCTTACAGTAAAGAATTTCTTCCTCATAGCCAATCTAAACTTCCCCCATGATCCCTTTTTGTTATTCCTGTGAAAATGATATGCATCTAAGCAAACATACCCATTATTGAAACATTTCCTCTAGGTATATTCATTCTTTTTGATGTGTTTTGGGACTCTACCAGCATCCACCATTATTTCACCACACTTCTTTTCCTCTTTTTCACCCTGTCTGTGCACTGGGCTGCTTTTTGACGAAATGAGATGGATAGCCTGCTTTTGAAGCCTGCTAGTTCTGCTGTCTGTATTTGTCAGTGGAGGTTTAGAGGTTTGGGAGGCCAGGCCCTTCCTCTGCTGGACTTGGGAGTCAGCTTTGCCAGCAGAGCGCTGCCGCTATAAAGACACAGATGTGGGCACCGTATCCTTTCCTTTCTGGCTTATACTGTTTACCTTCCAGCCCAGAAGAAAGGACCAGCACAAGGAATGGCTGAGCAGTCTGTAGGGGGAAGGCGTGAATGCAGATTGCTTCAGGCTTAAAAGTGTCTGCAGCTTTTCTCATCCAGGATGGTCACCAACCATCAGGTATCATTAGAAAGGTAGGTGTTAACTCTTCCTTCTAGGCAGATTCAGGCCAGTCAAGGAGAAGGTCCTTGATCACCATGAAAGCAGAGCTTATATGAGACCTATGCCACATGGCTGGTGCAGTTAGGCATCTACAGTTCCTTTAAAGCAAAACAGTTGGATGTGCTTTTGTAGTTAGCTCACTTTCTCTTTAATGCCTAAATTCTATCTAAGTTACCCTTTCAGGGCTCTTCCAGGAAGCTCACAGTGATCTCAAAGTTTCGCCCCTGGTCTTGGGTGAGCATTTACTGACAGAGATACCCCATTGTAACTTGGTGACTTGTTTTAACCATCTGTCTGTCCCTTCCAGATAAATAGAGGATTGCTCTACAAATACCCATGAACTCCACAAGGCATTTTCTAAAAGATACTCAGAGAAGATTATCCCTCAAGGAAGGTTTTGCTATATTCAGCAGAGCACCATCCTTATTGCTAGGGAAAATCTGATACTCAAAACTAGTCTTACTAATGAATGTATATCTAGAATTTTGAAGAACAAAGCTGCAGAAAGGTAATACATGAAATGCACTGTAACAGTAGGGATCCTTATGAGCGACTCCAAAGTCTCAGCAGCACCATGTGGGTGACTGGTTCACTTCGACCAACAGACTAGAGCCACATGTGCCCCTGTAGTTAGAGGTGGCTACCAGACCAACTGTTCTTTATTGCTGTGTCCCTTCCTCATCTAGGTGGAATGACCCATGCTTATTCTTGCCTGTATCAGAATTTCGTTTCCTGTCATGTCTGTGCACTAGAACCCCACACAGGACTGTGAAGGGTTAGATCATTTTCTTCCTCTTCCTCACTGAAATCTCTTGATTAATATTTCAGTTGTCTATCTCAATGGGGACATCCCTGGCTGTGCTCCTTTGCTATAGGCTCCTTAAAACCTTGTAGTATAACATTGTAAATTCTGCATAATGAAAAATGATAATATTCAGCTTGCTCCAGGCTTTCCGTAAAGTCTTCATGTGTTCTGGAGGACAAAAGAGAGTTTTGAGGATGTGCCAAGACTGCACATTTTCATCCTTAGCCCCCTGCACATACCCACATATGCATATGCGCACTTCATTAGATTAAGAGAAGCCCCGGGGGATGCTGTCACAGCTGCCTACATCCTTTTTGCGTATCTAGCCTATTTTTTGTGTACCTAGCCTTCGGACGCCTAAATATGATAATACTTTGCACAAGCCTTGCCATACCCAGGGTGTCTTGGACAAAAGATTGTGTTTTCTCCAGTACAAACCATTGCGGAGAATGCTAGAGTCACATGGCAAGAGCATGAAATCAGTATCAGGCCCAAACTTCCAAGGTTTGCTCTGAATTTCCTGGCTTTTGTGGTTAGAATCCAGACCCTTAAAATTATTTTAACATAGGTTTTGCATTTATATTTATAAACACAGAGTACTGCTGCCTATTTGAGTTTAGAATAGATTGTGGTATAAACATATTTCCTCTTTACACATTATAATCAGTGCACAATGGCCTGCTTTATGTAAAACATATCACAGTCTTTGCTTCTCTGCATGAGTTTGCATGCACATATAGCTTGAATTAACTAACTTAATATTCTCGTGATGTGTTCAAAGGGGAGATCTGTGAATGAGGTAGGGAAAGACAGTCTTGCAGTTCCTATTTTGGAGTTTGAGATTAAACACTGTATTTAAAGAAACGTTTAATGACAATTCATTTTAACAGACTTTTGGTTGATGACTTATTTATAATTTCATCAACCAAACACTTCCCTTGACAGAGTATGTTTTGGCTCACTGTTTCTCCTGACAGCTATGTAGAACAACCCATAGCAAATGTGTTCTTTGGAAAATTAGCCAAACATCATTCCAATGCAATGACTCTGTAGGCGATAAGATGAAAATGATTAGTTACAGTTCATTTAATATTGCCCCAAACCTGTTCAAAACTACTGCTTGGCATAATCCCTGAGAAGGTGTTTTGGCTTCTTTCACAGCATTACTGAAAAGCAGTTGAAATAAAAGTTGAGATTTGTTTAAAGTGTGAATCAATAAAAAAATGGGGTCTGAATTTTGCAGTGTGGTCTGCAGAGTCTGATGTAATTCTACAAGATATTTTGGTTAACTTAGAGCATGTGAATTTATTTTTTGGAGATTAATCACATATTCACGTTTTGTGGTAAGATTTTTTGTTGATGGCCTTGCACAGTGATTTTACTTCCAGTGCAAATGCACAAACAACAGCAGTAATAACAACAACAAAACCACCTAATTCCCAAAGAGCATTTTCATATGTAGATCTCGCAGTGTTTGGCAAGGGAACTCTGTGTCACTATACCCATTTTAAGAGGAAAAAATGGAGACAGAAAGTCTCCAAGACACTATGAGTTGCATTGCCCAAAAGCTCCCTTCTAATCATAGAATCATAGAATAGTTAGGGTTGGAAAGGACCTCAAGATTATTTAATTCCAACCCCCCTGCCATGGGCAGGGACACCTCCCACTAAACCATGTCACCCAAGGCTCTGTCCAACCCAGCCTTGAACACCACCAGTGACAGAGCATTCACAACTTCCCTGGGCAACCCATTCTGTTGCCTCACCACCCTCACGGTAAAGAACTTCTTCCTTATGCCCAATCTAAACTTTCCCTGTTTAAGTTTGAACCCGTTACCCCTTGTCCTATCATTACAGTCCCTAATGAAGAGTCCCTCCCCAGTATCCACATAGGCCCCCTTCAGACACTGGAGGGCTGCTATGAGGTCTCCACACAGCCTTTTCTTCTCCAGGCTGAGCAGACCCGACTTGCTCAGCCTATCTTCATATGGGAGGTGCTCCAGTCCCCTCATCATCCTTGTGGCCCTCCTCTGGACTTGTTCCCACAGTTCCATGGCCTTTTTATGTTGAGGACACCAGAACTGTACATAATACTCCAAGTGAGGTCTCAGGAGAGCAGAGTAGAGGGGCAGGATCACCTCCCTCGACCTGCTGGTCACGCTCCTTTGGATGCAGCCCAGGATACGGCTGGCTTTCTGGGCTGTGAGTGTACATTGCCAGCTCATGCTCATTTTCTCATCGACCAACACCCCCAAGTCCTTCTGCGCAGGGCTGCTCTGAATCTCTTCCCTGCCCACCCTGGAGCTGTGCCTGGGATTGTTCTCACCCAGGTGTAGGACCTTGCACTTGTCATGGTTGAACTTCATCAGGTTGGCATCAGCCCACCTCACAAGCGTGTCAAGGTCCCCCTGGATGGCATTCCTTCCCTCCAGCGTATCAACCGAACCACACAGCTTGGTGTGATTGGGAAACTTGCTGAGGGCACACTCAATCCCACTGTCCATGTCACCAACAAAGATGTTGAACAAGACCGGTCCCAACACAACATCCCTGAGGGACACCACTCATTACTGGTCTCCAGCTGGATATTGAGCCATTGAGCACGACTCCAGAGAAGTGAGATCTCTTTAACTTTAGACCATTTCAAGGTATCTTTACTCTGACTTACTTCTCTTGAGGTTCCTTTAGGATGCAGCATGTATGTTATTTGCTGAGCACCAACAGGGGTGTTGGAACAATCTAGTCTGTGGCTGGGGCATCATCTACAACATGCAAATGATGGTAGGGTTGTTCAGTACTCACATCAGGCACAGTGGTGCTCTCAGATCATTTGAAGAACAAAAATGCAATATCCTGTTGCCCTCTTTTGAAAAAGATCAAAAATACAGAGGTTTGGAGCAGAGTGTTTATTTATGATTCCTGCTGGGTGCCTGTTTCCAGCTGCATCTATCCACAGACTATTTGTCACCTGAAAAAAGAACTGAACACTTTTCATTTTGCTAAAGACCCAACAGAGAACCATCAGCTTCCTACTCAGCTATACCTTCCCCCTGCACTGTCCACGCCACCAGCTGTGGCAGCTTAGATGGAGGGGGCAGTTTTGCAGTGCTGCTGCGCTCTGACCCAATGCAGGCTGCCATGGGTGCTCCTGCTTGCTGCTGCTGCTTTCGAGATTGACTTGAAGGGGTTAGGGATGTTTTTTTCTCCTGGATCCTTTCCTACCCAACCTTGGATGCTTCAGGCGGCCTTAGGGACACAGTGCTACTTTAAGCAAAGCATGAAGTGGGAAAGGCAAAGTCACAGAGGACTTTGTTCCTCCTCTTCACCTTCATCCAGCAGGACACTACACTGTTCTGTTTGTCTACACATGACTGTGAAGATGTATAGTTTTTGTTAAAAATACAGGAATGATGTGATTTTCCAAGCAGTGGCTGACATGAAAATTTGCATTATTGTACTTACTTACATGTGCTTTTGAGAAGCATTTACTTTAAAATAAACAGCAGATTCTTTTGGTTGGTTTTTTTTTTTTTACAAAATGCTCCATGGTTTTCTATGAGTTGCACACTGTCTCCCAGTTTATAAAACTTGCAGCACAGATTAAGTATGTGTAGATCCATCTGCTTAGGTTCTGATTCACTAGACAAAAAAATTTAACTCAATTCACTTACAATGCTATTTTATTCCTTCATTGATTTTTTTTCCTGAAATGCTGTCTACTTTGAAGTGAGATATGTGCTATTAACTTCACTTTTCATGCTCCAAACTTGTGGGATTTGTTTGGAATCACTATCTAAGTCAGCTGAAGAGCTGGGGGTGAAACCTCTGTCTTCTCACTCCTGATATGAAAAATTATCCTTAAGTCAGCTTTCAGACTCAAACTGGTTTTAATGAAGATAAATGGAAGCCTTAAACCCTATTAATACATTTCAATATGTTAGCTGTAAGGCTCAGTAGTGTACTTCCACCTGGGAAACTGCTGTATGCTAAAAAAGTGCATGACAATTCCTCTCTGTCCTCTTGGTGTCTGGAAAAAAACGCATATGCATAGATCTACTTATATGCAATGTACCCATTTTATTAGCTAAAGACATGCAATTCTCTATTCCTAATTGACAAATACAATGAACACCTCATGCCTCATACCTGACTTTCCTTTTTTTTTTTACTTTCATATATGGAGAGATCAGTTCGATTCTCTGAGCTGTGAACCGTGCTGATGAACTGTGATCAGTGCTGAACACTGATGCAGGGAAGAATGGGATTTGACTTCCCTTGCCCTCCAAAATTCAATTAGGGATTTCAGAATTATATGCATATCTGCTAAATTGTACCCTTGCCGAAAAATGTGATCAGCCACTGACTGCTCTCCTGCAACTCCTGGGTCCCCCTCACTTGTGTTTCGGAGGAAGGGATCTGTGAGCCCATCAGGTCCTGTAGGGCTGAGGGCAGAGCATCTGGATCTCTGTAATGGAATGAAGCATAGGGTTAGTATGGGTTTGGTGCGGATGTGAGAGGAGGATTGCCTCCTCCTCCTCCTCAGATTACACATAGTATCTCAGTGTATCAAACACCTGCGCCTGTGCAGCCTCTTCAGTTAGAATGATGCAGAAAAAGCAGACCAAGTGGGAAGCTTTCAAAATTTAATTAACTTCCTTCCTGTAGAAAAGGCGCATTACTTGGTATATACCTGTATCTGCTCCTGCCCCCTCCCTGAGTAGTAATTAATTTAAACCAGGGATGAAGGCTGAGTGAAATATAGTTTCTCTGAACTGTGCCAAAGATATTCCAAACAGATGCCTGCTGTATTTGTATAATTGTTTAAGCAAAATACCATAAAACCTCAAATTAATATCAGACTGATCCCTCCAGTGCTCAATGTGGTCTGCCAGGATGCTGGTGGCCGTAGAATATCACAAACCTGGCATTGGTGAATGTAATAAGTAGGATCTAGTACTGTAAGAAGAGACCACACCAGTGCCACTTAATGACACAGGGCTGCTTCACAAAGGTAGAAAGTAACAGCAACTTGAAAGAGTCCTTAATGTGGTGAAAAGCACTAATAACTCTCAGCCAGATTCTTCACCACTCAGCTGCATGGAAATATTACTGGTCTGAAGGAGATCAGTGTTACATCCCCATCTACATTTTCCCCCAGTTCTCCCATGAAAGGCAGCCCAAGACTTCTCAGTAGCGTAGGCAGGATTGAATTGCTGCCTACGGATAAGAACTGGGCCTGCCTGGGGACAGGTTTCTTCTGTCACAGCAAAGTTGGTGAGAGGTGGAAGGGAAGCAAGCCCTGGAGACCTCAGGTCACTGCTTTTGCGATGCTTGAAGTAGGAGGAAAGGAACAAGGACGTGCTTTTGCAGGAGCTCACCACTACCCCTGGCCCATGCCAAACATCCTGCAGCAATGGCTGCAGCAGGAAGCCCACCTTGACAGGGCTCTTGCATCACTAATGTGAACAACTAAGCACAGGATATTTTCTTTCCTAAAGGAGTCTTTTGCAGTAGTAACTACCTCGTTACCTGTGCTGAGCCAGCCCCATAGTGAATTAGTATCTTTCTGCAGAAGAATAAAATATTTTTCAGGAAACGAATGGGACTGGGTGATTCCTCTTCAGTTTCTATCTGTGTGCCACTCTTCTGTCATTCTTCTGCTGGTGAAATATTCCAGGAGCTGCTATTGGGTATAACCTTTCAAACAGACACAAGGAGAGAAGGCTTGATTATGTCATCAACAATAGGATGGGTTACATGAAAATGCTCCTCCATCAGTAAGTTAAAGTCTTTCCACTATATATCAAAGAACAATTATGGATCAAATAAAGACCATATGTGTCATTAAAATCTTGTTTTGTGGCCCTTAAAACCCAGAGTGTTTCACATTCTATTTTGGGGTCATTATAGTTACTATACTTACTATATACTTATACTATATACTTACTATACTATATACTTACTATATACTTATACTATAGTTACATCTACTTAGCTGTAGATTGGGGGGGGGGTGTTTGATGTTTTTTTGGACAGGCATTCATCTGGAAGTCCAGCCTTGCACTGAACATGTCTGATTTGTATTGTATAGAAACGTTTAAGTCTGTTCTCACGCAGAAATTGACCTCTCATTTGTGTTAGCTTTATGCACATCCATTTAGCAAAGGCAGGGCCTGGCTTTGTTTTCTGCAAAGTCCTGGGCTTTTATTTTTATCTGGTTTATCTTTACATCCTTGTCTTTCTGATTTGCAAGCACCTTGGGGCAGGGGTTGCATTCACAGTGTTTAATATGCCTTGCACAAATGGAAGGCCGGAGCTCAGGCTTATAAGTATCAGCTGAAAGTTAATAAGAAGAATGAATTCTATCTGATTCAGCTCATTGCAGAGGCTGATCCTTACGTTCTAAACTAGTGCATTTTGCCTACAGACTTGCATGTTTAGTGACCACTACAGAATGAGAAGGGAAACGTGATTTGAAGAATGTAAAATATCAACAGGTAGCATTTGGTCTTCTCTGCAGAAAATGTGCTGCTTAAGGCAAGTTTTCTTTTTTTTCATTATAGTTCTACAATAGGTGCTAGTGTTTGTTAGGACAATAAACTTGTCACATTGAATTATGGTAGTAAAAGAGCACAGATGCACACAGAACCAAAACCAAACCTCAGAGTGTTTTAATTCATTAGCTCAACAGCTCATGTTTTAGGAAATAAGGAAGATGGAAAATTAGGAAACGGAACGGAGTCTTACGTAAGTGGAAGCTACATGAATCTGAATGAATCCAAACACCAGTTATAGGGCTAGGAAAAAAATAACAAACTTGCCTTCTTTGCCAGATATTAAATCTTGTTTATCCTTCCTTAAACTAACCAGAAACACATTGTGTTCAAGTACTATTTAACAACTGAGATGCTGCGGTTGTGCTGTAACTCTCCTCTGCTGCTTTTATCTTCTCTTAAAAGCGAGCGTGACTGCCAGGCTTGGAGCCTGGCTCCCCCTGCTTCGAACCCTTCGATGTGGGAAGCCCAGAGCAGTTCTGCTTGTGGCCCCACTCAGAAAAGCATCAGCCCTCAGGCTGAAGGATATCTCAATGTGCAACCAGTGGCATCTGATCAGATGTGTAATGAGGGTTTCTCTGAGCTGTGTGCAGCAAGACCCTTTCCTTCTTGGAAGACTATGAGCCCTTGCCTAGAAGACCTGAGTACTTCTGTTTATATTGTTGATATCTATATCACAAATAAAGATTAGACTTCCCGAGGAAGAATCTGCAGGTTTTCTTTTCCTTGCTGTACAAGGCTATCTCTATACATTTTCTGTATTACAGTAGAAAATTGAAAGTGTGCATCTACTTTTGGATGCCAACTGATGAGTACAGGTCTACAGGTATGTAGAATGTTGTGGTCTATAGGTAGCTCAAACCTGTAGACCCCAACATTCAAGATTAATGCATATGGATTAATATTTTGCAGTAGCATTTCATCTGAGATATTGTTAGCTGGTATTTCTGCATATTCCTTAGGCGCTTCCTTGTTAGTGCTTCTCTGTAGGCTGTAGTCAGCCTAATGGCTTCGTGGTTTCTTCTGGAGAAAACTTAGGGAACATGGGCTGCCTGGTTATAAGAGGACTGCCTGTCTCTTCTTTCTTCTTCTCCAAGTGATAAATAAGTTTCAGTAAAGACTTGGGGAAAACAAGTCTTCATAAAAACACACAAAGTCCTTGATCAGGCTGAGGGAAAGGACTAAATCAATTGACAGCATGAGAGAGGAAGCTTAGTATCTGAAAAAATGATTAAAAAAAATATCTCATAAGTTTCTTTCTGGCTTATCAGATCGCAGACAAAATAGTTCAGTGCTTACTCTTTCATTAGTGTTCAGACCCCCTATTATCCTAATAATCTGCATATTAGAAAAACAGATGTTATTTTATCAAAATAATTATTACTGTTGCAGCCCAAAGATTTCAAGCTCTTCTTGACTGCAGATCTGCAAATGATTTTAGATCACTAGTTCACATTCACTGGATGCAGTTTCTATCAGCAACATATGGGAAGACCTGCATTCTCTCATGCTAGGTTTGAAAGCCTGGGAGCCCTACCGAGCCACATGAGAGACCTGTCACTGGGATTCGACTAGGAAGCAAAGGTTGAAATAGGTATGGATGGAGGATAGCAGATTCATAGCTCAGTAACAGGCAAGCACTGTGGTCATATTTTACCATCTTACATTCCTGCTGAAGAGGAATGATGTTATTTTTCTAAAGAGCAAAAATGTCAAGTGTAGACAGATGTGAATAGTCCTTATACAAACATTCTTTTCCATTAATACAGAGATATATCTTGAAATAACTGTGTGAACAGGTTTTGTGGCGTGGGTACTCCTCGTATACTTCAACAACTATTTCAATTACTTTTGAAATACGGCCAATGGTAGAGTGGATCATGGCAGCTTTTTTAACAAAGGGCAGCAATGTTTCACAAGCTCAGGAAATGAAGAAATATATCACATTCACGTATAAATTTTTGAAAACTTGTATGTAGGCTAGTTCTAATTGCATTAACAGGGAAGTTGAATTAACAGCCTAGTTTTAGGACACCATTTTTCAAGGAGTTAAATAATCACAAGCAGTTTGCATTTCATGCTCATGGCTTGTCAGACTGACAGTCCATCCTAATCAGCATCATGAATATCCCTTTTTATCCTATTGAAGTATTTAATCAGTACTGTTTTTGAAGGATTATATTTTCTGAAGGATTAGGCCAATGGAGTAAAGTTTTGACAGGTACTAGAGCTGTGCAATTCTAAGAATTATGCTGAAATCATTAGATACGGGGACTGGCACTCTCAGCCTAGGCTGACAGAGCTGTACTTTAGTGATTGCAGTACTTTACAAATGACTGACTGGTAACCTAACTATGCCTGGCTGTAACAGATCTAAATACCAGAGCTCTTGCCTGTAGCAGCTGTAAAGTTTTGTGAACACATTTAAAAATCAATATATTTACACATTTTCAAGGCTGTGTTATTTGGAAGTGTTGGGATTATAGTATGCTCCTTCCAAGCTGGGAATTTTCAGTCAAGACCGTGCTGAAAAATGTACCTTTTTTTTTGTTTTCTCTTTCCAACTTCTTCCTCCAATAATCACTGACCATAATGCTGCAGAATCTTTTACTGTATTTTACTACTTTTTTCTCCAGTTATCATTATGTAACTTAAAAAAAAAATTAAAAAATTATTTTAATTGAAGTCTTTCCAACAAAATTGTGCCCATCTCAAAGCATAGTTTAGGTTTTTATTGAAGGCAGACCTGGAGTGGAGTGTTCTAGACTGAATCGCTGTTAACTTTTGCTTTTGCTAAGCATTTTCTTTCACAGGTGGTTTCCAAATAGTAATTAAAAAGACTCATACTGAGCATGCCGGTGTATTAGTATTTAATCAAGACAGTCTAAAACATGACTATTAGAGCATATCATCACCTTTACCATCACTATGTGACACTACAAGGCATAGCCTGAATTCTGATTGATATATAACTTCCTGCTGTCTGCTCCCTACAATTGTTAAAGGAAAGTTGTTCTGGTGAATTATATGTAAATACATGCAGTTATTCATTCCAGAATCCAGAAATAAGGGCAGGTAGTTAGAAACCAATGGGAGCTGTGACGTGAGGATACAAGGAATCACTAGGACTTTGAGATAAGCTCATTACCTGAGTTCCTACAAAAAGATAAGTAGGAAGCATAATTAATACTGAAATATAAATGGTTATGGATAATTTTCAGATTCAGCTGGTCATTTAGATTAAGGAGGCTGATCCATACCTCCGATCCTCCAGCAGTGCCTTTACAGGTTGAGAGAGGTATCTGTCAAGACTGCACACTACCCACCAGTTTTTAAGACTTTCCCAACAATTATGACTCTTTAACAAAACCTTGCCTTTTGAAGACTACCTTCACAGTTAGCGCCATGGGTAGACAATCACAGTCTACACAGTACTCCAAAATATGGGCATCAGCATAATTCATGCTAACTCACCTTTCAGTTAAAGGCACAAGCATGAGGTAGTCATGTAAAGCAAAAACACGAACCAAACAAACAAACAAGAAAAAGAAAAAAGAAATGAAAACATCAAGTAATATGTCAAACCATTACCTGCTCTCAATGTTTATTACAAACTCCTGATTATTTGTTGATTTTGTGATATTCAATGAGATTTTTTTCAAGCCCCGGATGCTGGAATTGCAATTTGCAAAACCCCATCTTTTCTTTCTCCTCTTTTTAAGAAGCGATATTTCCCCCATCCTTGATCTCCTCAACTGTTCATTGCACCAATGGATTGCATCTTGTCGTGATTAGGTTGCAAGCAGCTTCGAACTGCAACTATGATCTTACTCTGTGCTATGTATAGGGGCCCAAGTGTGAGTGGGGCTGCTGAGGGCTTCTGTAACACAAACAGATATAATTATTTTTCTTTGTTCATAGGTATCTTTTCTCTCTAGCTCTTACATAAACACTGTTTCATGGAGCTGAAACTGTAAGTTGGCTGTCAGTGTGGGGAGCCAAAAGCTGACTGAGCATCCCATGAGATGAACAAATCTCTACCTTATGTGGAGGAAGAGAAAATAGCAGGGTTAACTGGTTCAGAGTTACTCAGAGTAATAAAAAATTTCAGTATGGGTTGCAGACTCAACTAGGGATGATCAGGAATTTTTTGAAACTGTTTAGTGACAGAAAATTAGTGTGCAGCTAAATGAATTATTTCTTCAAGTATCAGCTTTCTGTGACCAGTCTCAGTTTTTCAACAAGCTTTTTCTATACCCTACTCTACCCCCTAATGTCTGAAAATTGAAATATTTCTACAGTGAAATGTTGCTACAGAGTTTCATGAGAGCTGTAGTTGGAAGCCATATATAGCCATATATACTGGTACTCCTCTCTCGGGCAGGATCTCCAGTTATGCTTAATATGCCAAAATGTGCTGCTGCCTGGCTGACCTAACCCACTGACCTCTCCAACTCACAGAATGGGATATGGTGGACCATCTCCCCATCTCACTGGGAGGAGTGGAAAGGTGGGTTTGGACATCCCACACTCTACCACAGGCTGTGATGGCAGAACTTCCAGGTACAAAGAAATACCTGCCAATGCTTTGGTTTTCAGGTCGGAGTTTTCAGGGCAGGGAGAGATGTCTGAATATACCCTACAACCGCAGCTAACCTCTGCCTGTGGAGGCATGTGTGAGAGCTCAGCCCTTAGGGGATCGAAGTGACAACCCCTGGCAGCCAGCTTACAAACAAGAGACTAAATATCTCAGCTGAGAAGAAAGTAGCACATAGGTCTCAATCACAGTGTTAAATGGCATACTTGTATCGATTTTCATCTATTAGCAAGTCATTCTTTTTATTCAAGCTATATCTTGTAATGTATCTTGCATTTTATCTTCCAAGAGTCCTGCTATCTTATCCGTCTTTTTCTCATCCAGGAGTTGATTCCTGTGAAGATTATGGGCAGATACTTGTTAATTTTGGTTGAAAGTCTAGGAGGACCTCACTCCACAAAGAGACCCAGCGTTTGCATAAGGCTTTTCATAGAGCAACATCTTTTAAAAAGCGATATACAGCTCCAGTGTCAGAGTTTGGACCTCTGTCAGGACAAAAGAAGGTTGTCCTGGCCATTATAGTAAATATTATGAGATAGACTGCGGAGTTTATTGGTTACATTGCTTAGTTGTAAATATAGCTTAGTTCTAAGCACAGCTTAATTTAAAAAGTTGTGAGCATTTTGTTTGCTTGCTTGACGCATGAAATTATTCCTGCCTCTTTGAGTGTTTCAGTTGTTGGTGTGCATTTGTAGAAACCGTACTAAATCTGGAAAGTAAAAACTAATCAATGCAAATGATTCATGGTCTAGAAGCTAGTGAAAGAAACGTGGAACTTTGCGCTAACAAGATTTCCTGAATCCACAAGCTTTCCCTGAAACTTTTTAGTATCTTCTTGTAACAAGCCTTCATTGGAGCTGATACAGATTTGAATTTGGACCCTTGCAGGGGAGCAGAGAAGGTCTACTTTTTCGTTCAGTGACATAAAGGCTAGGCAGGCCAAACATGAAGATCCATGGAAGTGCAGAGGAGCACGCAGTGGGGAAGAATGCATCGAAAATCAGGTGGAGAGCTGATGTAATTTTGTAGCACTGTTTGCACTCTATGGCCAACAGCAGAGTCTGAACTGTCCTGTCCACTCTTCGTTGCTGGTGCCATATGTTTTGTGGTCCAACTCAGAAGAGTACAGGTCATTAAACAGTGGTGCCAACTCCACTGATCTAGGGGAAGATTGAGAGCTGGATGGGATAGGACGCCTAGCACAACAGAGAAGGGAAAGCCCTCAGGCATCATAATATCTTTCACTAACACTGGACTGTGCAACTTGCTCAGGAGGACACTGCACGTAAAAAGTGAGAGAAAGAAAAGTGAGTGGAGAGTATGGACTTTCTGATACTTGGTTTCCCACTGGAAATTAAAACAAGACATTAAGCAACAAGGGTTTGCTCCCCTCAGTTGACTTAGAACAGCTGCTCACCAATTTCTGTAGCACACAGAGGAAAAGCAGAACTTTGCCCTGGGTCTAAGCAGCTTTTCAGAAGCAATCCAAGTCAAACTTCCACTCAATGACTTCATTCAAAGCTGGTTTACATCATGAAGAGAAACTCCGTTTATTTATTTGTAATAACTTCAGGATTTTATGGACCCGCAAGAGGATGTAATTTAAGAAAACATCAGCAAGCTGTTTCAAATAGCAAGGTTTCATAATGGGCTGTGCCAAAAACTCATCAATGGAAAGAGTTCATTATAAAAATAAAAAAATGAAGGAAAATGTCTTTTATAGATTGCTTTGAAGTAAAAGGTTCCAAAACTTGAATTTCATTCTGCAATAAATACATCTTTTTTATATAAGTGAAGTTATACAAAGGAATGGACAGACCACCTCCGAGGGCACCAAACCAACCAGTGAACAAAGTTGGTAGTTGTAAAGCCTGTTACCTCAAAGAAATGGCAGAGCAACAGTGTTTTAAAATATCTCATCTCATCTCATATCGTGCAAATCAAGCGAAAGAAAAGAAAAACACAGGAGAGTTTCCAGGTTTAACAACTTTAAATCTGTAAAACAGTAGAATCTAGCCTGATAATTCTTAGCAGCAATGGAAATTTTCTCCTGAGTGACCCAGGACAAATCTCTTGAACTACCCCTTCCAGGACTATGAAACAGGCTTAATGATATTTCCTGCTCTGCAGGAGAGTTGCGAGACCTAATGGACCTCTGCAGATGTTCCGTGACTCAGACATGACTGGAGGCTGCTAACTAGAATAAGGTCACTGGCTGGATTTCTTATCTGGCTCCTAATTCACCAGGTCACATGGCATTAATTACATCACTGTTTGGCCCACTGGTGTTGCCCATCAGTGGAAAAGCTCTGCAATGGCTTTTGAGGTCTTCACGCAGCAGACACACAAGTGGACAGGTTGTGGCAGCCTTGCATGGGGGAAGGAGCAGGTGGCAAGAAGACGTGGGAGAGACAGGCTTGACAGGTGACCCTTGGTCAGGCAAGGGATATGTATCTGCTGCCAAGAAGACCTCAGGAGGACCCACAAGTGTGCACAGCAGAGGAGTGGTGAAGAGCGGGCAGCAGTGGAGCAGAGGAGAAAGGTGGCTTGAAATGAGCCAGAACCAGCCTAAGGGGAGATGTGGGTTGAGGGGAGGAAAGTCCTTTGGTGGATTTTCTGGATCCACAACACTGGCAGCTGCTAGGTGCTGGGTGATTAAGAATAGAGGCTCCGAATGTGATCCCAGAGGTTATAGTGGCCCAGCCTGAAGGAGAATGCTTGGCTGCACACAGAGTGTTGATGGAAGAATTTTGGCTTCCTTAGTCACCAGACAATATGTTACAAAGGAGAATTGCTAGGCAGAAATGGGATCCCTCTAGTGAAAACCTTTCTGTGGGATAAGGGATTGTACTGTCTTTGAGGGAAACTGCTGACAAGACCCTCAAATGAGTAAAAAATTGAAACAGAGATCCAGGAAAAAGGTTGGAAGTAGATAGTGAATGGAAGAAATGACACATTAGAGAAGAGAAATAAAGGAAGACAGCAAAACACTTTGCTGATGCATACAGAAACAAATGCCAGGAATTTAAGCAGCACAACAAAGCAGGTTTCAATCTCAAATACCACCAGGTTCACAACAGCTGGGTTCTCTATTTTTATTTAAAATTTGTAGATTTATTTAGATTATTTTATAGATTTTTTTAAAGAATGAAAGTATTAGTCCTACCAAGTATTGATACAAGAATTTAAATACTAAATATACAATTATTTTGAAATTCAGAGAGATGCATGAGGTGGTACTGCTCACTGGGTTTGAGGCTAGAACAGATAAAAAAATAAAGGGAAGATTTAGCAGAGCTGAACTACAAACCATTCTACTGAATGGCGAGGAGGAAGTTGTGAAGCATATAAGCCTCAAACCCTCCAGTATAGAAATATCTACAGGACAGCTCTTTCTTACCACTTGTTTACTCATCTGTTGCGAAAGTGAAAAATACCATATTTCCAGGATGTGTTGGAAATGGTAAGCTATCTTATGACAATGCTTCAAAGGAAGGAACAGCTATGGGGGAGAGTTGCTGATTCTAGGAATAAAGTCATTGAGAATCTGAAGGTAGAGGAAAATTGATCATAAGATGAAAAGGAAGGTTGAGCAGATGGAAAACAGCAGGAAGAGCAGGAGAAAAAAGATACTAAATTTCAAAACAGTAGACAATTAAATTGAAAGAACTGGCACATTAGGTTTCAGGAGAAGATACAGTATAAGGCAGAGCAGTCCAGGCTGATGAGGCCATCTTAAAAGCAGACTATGCTAATTCAAAGAAAATAAACACACCGGGTGTATTTGACTCAGACTTGGTGTTGTGTGGGATGCACTTGAGCAGAGAAGCTGTGTACTCAGTGGTTTCTTGGCTACAGGAGCCAAGGCTGAAGCTTTGCAATACTTGCATGAGGTGGCTAGAACTTCACTCACTGCATGTATGGTGAGCTCCTAGGACTGGTGACTGACGCGAATGTTATTGCTAATACAGACATAGCATGGCCATGCAACCCTGAGACTGTGACAGGTCATGAATCACAACATATGACACCCTCATCCTTACCTCTTTGGTCTATGACAGTTGGTACCAACTTGGTCTATGACATTCAGGTACCCTTTGGAGGATATGATCAGAATAAAAAGTAATCTTGGTAAACTGGAGTGTGAAATCTTCAAGATGAAATGCAACAAAGGCTAGAGAAATGTATTAGCCTTGCTGAGAGGTTATCTGAACACACAGAAACAGGATAAGAAAGACTATGACTCTGCAGCAGTATTGTAGAAAGTGATCTGGAGGTCATAGACAGTCATAACAGTGTGACTTGCTGATGCAATGTTAGGATAAAAGCAAATCTTATTCTTTGATGTTTCACCTGGAATGTCTTACCACTGACAAAAGTGGTAAGTGTTCTGCTTTAGGCTACATGAGTAAGGCCTCAGCTGGTGTACTGCACCCAGCTTTGAGAACCACAGTTCAAGAAAGAGGTAGACAAATTGAAGAGAGTGCAAAGGAGAGCAGCAAGAATGGTCAGAGGTTTAGAAAACATGACCTACAAGAAAAGGTTGAAAGAACTGGGTTTGTTTAGTCTAGAAAAGAGAAGACTAAGCAGGAGGCTCAAGGGGCTGGGGGAGGAAGGGATAACAATTTCCCAATATGTAAAAAGTTGTTATGAAGAGGACAGTGATCAATCGTTTTCCATGTCCACTGGGGACAGAATGTGAAAAAGTGCACTAATTTGAGCAAAGAAGATGGATTGGACAATACTTAACTCCAAGGTTAGTGAACAGGGTACCTAGAGAGGTTCATAGAATAATCTTCATTTTTAAAAAAGGTTATTAGAACACCTGTCAGGTATAGTCTTTATATACTTGAGCCTGCCTGCTTCATTTCAGCTAAATGGAGTCCTCTCCAAATATTCAGTTCAATCTTGTTAGAAGTAATTTGCATGGTAATCTAATTTGTTTAGACAGTGCATGCTGAACACCTTTCACGTGGGAATCAGAGCTGCCTCTAGTGTTGTCATTACAAAGCCCTTGGAGCTTTATGACCAAGATCCATGCAGTAACATAATAAATATCTACTGTTTGAAGAAGATGAAGACTCCAAAGATCTGCATCATGGTTTTCTACCATTAAAACTTTGTGTGGCAATGCTTCTGGGTCCTTCACTTGTGGCTTTGCTTCTTGGCAATGCCAGCATATACTCCATTTTCTTTTAAAAATACTTGGAAATAAATTAAGGATGCTCTTATATACACCTGGCTTGATGTAACTTGCACAAGGCCCTACTTCCTTTAACCCTATTTTGTATTGATGGCACTATTTTATTTTTTTTTATAACCTACTAGCTGATCAGTTTTTTGTCTTTCAAATGGATCACCTCAATCTTCATATTCATGCCCAATTTTGCTTCTCTAATGTGGTTGCCATCAGGGCCACCAGTATAATGGATATCACCTGTCTAGAAAAGCATAAGGTGAAGACTTGTGATTACCCAAACCTGGAAAAATCTGTAACAGCTTTCTAGTCCATCTGGTCTCCTGACTGTCCTACCCTTATGCAAATTCAGAAGTTGTATAAGTAATTTGCAGCAGCTACTGTAGCTCAGTTAACTCAGACCAGATAATATTCTTGTTTCCTCTTACCAAATCAAGTAAATTTTGTGTATCAAATTTAGGTTTCTTTGTAATGAAGGAAGAGTAAAGGGGAATTTGGATGCAGAATCAAAATAGCAACATTTGTACATAGGAAGACTACATACTACATAATCACTACACAGAGCAGACTCTTAATGAATCTTATCCATTGCACAAAACAAAATCGTTAAGTGTGACGGTAACTCTAAATCAGCACAATGCAAGTAAGGGCTCCAGGCAGAGACCATTTCTGGAATAAGATACACGTAGCCAATTTCTAAAGTCAAAACAGATTTTTAAATCTTATTTGCAGCATTCTAAATCCACTATAAATCACTTCACCGACAGTTTTTCTTTTACCATTTTTGGTAGACATCTTTCACGTTTATTGGTCGATTGAATCAGCTGAAAATCCTCCTATTTATCACCATGACCTGTTATGGTGGCTCTTATGATTATGCAGCTGATTTGCTTCTTCAAACAATTGTCAGGATTTCAACATTTTGTGACAAAAAATGTCTGAAATGATACATTAATTGTAGATAAAATAAACATTTATGCTTGCAGTTATTAACATAATTCCAAAATTGGCTTTGTGAGGTCAATAGCGTTCTGATAGAATTAGAAAGTTACTGACTTCGTGGTATGTGGCTTACATACGATGAATATTTCAGTAATATAGATGCAATACAGCTCAAGAAAAAGATAATATTGCTAATTTCATGTTTGTTTTAGAATTTCTTCTAAAGCCAGCCTGAGGCTTATGTGTAGAAGCCACCTTTCTTCTTGCTGCAGAGGACAGCTTTGCATGAAATGGTAAATGTAACTAGGATCACATCAGCTGTAATTACATCCAAGGACTATGGGACACTGAAATGTCTCTTCTCCTGGATCATGTAATTTACAGAATTGATGCTGCCCCATCTTTTAAACTGTGTGCTTGACTGTTGTCTTCCTAAAGTATACAGTTTTTAAGCAGTCTGGGATTTTTTTTTTTAACCCTGCTATGACAGTCAGAGCAATAATGGCACACTGTAGGAATACATGCAGGTTGGGCAAAGACATCTGAGGGGCTTTGCCCATTCATCTACTAGCAGTGGTCATGTACCCTGCCTGGCTGTTTGCACTCCTGCCCGCAAACAGGGCATAAAGTGACAGTGGGGATGTTTTCCTTTCCTGGCTATGGCATTCCTGATGCATCTCACATACTCTTGATCTGCATGACAGAAGCTAAGCCGTTTCATAAGGCTTATTAGAGTTCTCTAAGGGGGCAGGCAACAGATGGAAAATGAATAGGTTCAGAAGCACAGGAAGAGATGAATGGTGATAGAGGCAAATAGGCAGGCGGTAGGAAATAGACTCTACTAAACGTCAGGTTATACCTGTTTATGCTTTGTGATGGGAGAATGAACCCCAGGACCAGCAGAAGGATGATTACTTTCTTGCAAGTTGCTCCCCTAAATCTGGTCAGAAGCTTTACCATAGTAATTTCCACAGCAGCATCAGATTTGTCAAATTCTGGTGCAGAAGCCCCCTGCAATCCTCCCTGGGGCTGCTTGCAGAGCTGTCAAAACACATCTTCCAAACAGCAATGGGAGTACCTGCTCTGCACCATCCTACCTGCCCTGCCAGGCTGTGGTCAGATGCTCCTGCACCTTCCTTCCTAAGATCCTCACCTGCTGCTTTTGAGCAGAGAGTGCAGCTTTCCCACTGGGATCTACAAGGAGGCTAAACTCGTTTGGGTTTGCAGGCAGGATTTTTTCCCCAGTGAAACCTCAGCTTGGATAAGGAAGTCACATTATCCTTGAGTTTTCCAAAGCCTCTACTTTTCCATGCAAGCATCCCCCTGTCCTTGAAGGGCACCTTACCTAGCGTCTGCAAGGCTTCTGCTTCTTGTTTGACATCCCTTATTTACAAAGCAAACAGAATGTTCTTTTTAACACACATCATGCTAAGTTTATTAATGAAGAAAACAATCCCAGGAGGTCAACCCAGGGGACCCTTGAAACCTGCCAGCAAAAACTCTTCAAACGCTCAACGCGTCAGATCCTCCAAAATGATATTTCACACAATGAAGCAAGAATAATATTTTTCTTTCAGCCTTTCCAGCCGCTTTTGTGGAGAGCAGACAGAAATTATTTTCTTACTCTGCTCCCAGAGCAGAAATCTGTATGAAGCTGCGTTTATTTGTTTAACACGATGATTTCATCCTAAATGTCTTGACAGCAAATAGTTGGTGGTTTAATAAAGGCTCTTTGAAAGAAGGGCCTAAGCAGTTATTTGTACAGGGAAAATGTGAAGTATGTGGCTTTCAGGAGAGATAGAAAGGCCTGTTGTGATTAGTGGGTGTGGGGAGGACCCTAAAATCCTCTCTGTCTGCCAGGGTAGGAATGGTGACTCCTGTGGCTATGTTTCCTCACAGCCACCAAGCTGAGCTGCTGCAGCAGACCGTGAGGATGAAAGTGGTCTGACCTTGTTATTAGTGAGTGGCTGATATGCCCTTTATTTTCCAAAGAAAATGCTCTTATTGAAGATGAGGGATCTGCTCTTTGTGCAGAACAGTTTGATTATGAAAGCAATAAACTAATGGTAAACAGACTTAGACCTAGCTGGTGAGCTCCGTACAGTGACTTGTAGAGAAAAAATGTGCGTTGAGATGGCTCAAACTAAAGTTTGAGGACACCTTTTCCTCATTAGCTGGACTTACCAGTGAAGAGTCCCGGAAATGTCCACATGCACCTGCTGTCACTGCAGAGGCCTCTCTCTGGGAACACTTGGTGCAAAGCAAATACACATTTACGTACATACATAGGTGTCATGTAACTTGAAGCAACCCTACCAAGTGTAGGGAAGCAGTAGTCAACACAGTTTTGGAAATGGGAGGGTGCAAGATGCCAAATGGGAAGCTTCTTTCCAGAAGATGGGGCAATATTAAATCTCATATGTATGTGATCTGGTTTCTTTTCTTCAGCTTGTGAAATGTTTCACATTTGTTGTTTTGTTTTCAGCTGACTGAATCATCATTCAACTGGTTCTTAATTTAGCATCTCTGCTGTTGAGCAAACATGTTGCCTACCCACAGCAACTGGACAAACTTCAGATCTGGATCAGGGGCTGGGGGTAGGCTTTGTTGTTTATATACATGTGCACTTTTAAGAATGACAGAATCAGTGTAATTTGATTTTGGTGAATTTTTCTAGGTCCTGTTGGGTTTTACTAAATATAGACCAAGGAGTATAAACTATACTATATATAGGCTAAGACTGTGGACACTGTCCTTTATTAATAGGTTTTAAAAATATTTCATGCAATATATTTGCAGTTTCTAGTAGCTGACAGTAACACAGAACTATATGATGGTCTTCAGCTACATATGTGTGAAGATAGGCTGAGAAAGTTGGGGCTGCTCAGCCTAGAGAAGAGAAGGCTGCATGGAGACCTCATAGCAGCCTTCCAGCATCTGAATGGGGGCCTATGTGGATGCTGGAGAGGGACTCTTCATTAGGGATTGTAGTGATGGGACAAGGGGTAATGGGTTCAAACTTAAATAGGGGAAGTTTAGATTGAATATGAGGAAGAAATTCTTTACTGTGAGGGTGGTGAGGCACTGGAATGGGCTGCCCAGGGAAGTTGTGAATGCTCCATCACTGGTGGTGTTCAAGGCCAGGTTGGACAGAGCCTTGGGTGTCATGGTTTAGTGGGAGGTGTCCCTGCCCATGTCAGGGAGGTTGGAACTGGATGATCTTAAGGTCCTTTCCAACCCTAACTATTCTATGATTCTATGATTCTATGTATAAGCATGTAGTAACTCTGATGAAGGTGGAGCCATAGTAGTGACACTTTGTCGTGGTTTAAGCCCCCCACCCACGCAGTTTTCTCACTCACTCACTCCCCATCTTTCTTCCCCCAGTCCCGAGGGGATGGGGAGGAGAATCAAAAGAATTCAACTTGCACAGGTTGAGATAAGAACAGTTTAGTAACTAAGGTATAACACAAATCACTACCGCTACCACCAGTAATAATACAAGAGAAATACAAAGAAAGAGAATACAACTGCTCACCAAGCCTGACCCAGCCAGTGCACCCCCTAGCAGTGAATGCCCCAATCCCAAAAACCTGACCATGCCATGCACCCCCAGTCCACCACCACATCCTTCCGGGTCTCTGCCCTCCATGTTCACATCCTGGACATGATGTGCTGGGGTATGGAATAACCTCTTTGGTCAGTTTGGGTCAAGTGTCCTGTCTCTGCTTCCTCCTGGCTCCCTCTCCTCCCTGGCATAGCATGAGGCTCAGAAAGTCCTTGGCCAGACAAGACATCAGCAAGCAGTAACTGAAAACACTGGTGTTATCAGTGCTGTTCCCAGGCCCAAAATCAAAAAACACAGTGCTGCACCAGCTACCAAGAAGGAGAAAAATGACTGCTGCTGCTGAACCCATGACACACTTGAACTAATAAATCAGATGTGAGAACAGATTTGTCCCTCAGGTATTGCACTTTTAACTTGATTTTATAATGAGCACAAATATTTTTATAATGCAAAAGAAAAATCTTGTCTTCACAAAGACATTTGTGAGTATTTTAATTGCCTTTTCTTATTCTACTAATGATATTATTTGCACTAACTGTTGCTGAAATTTAAATGCAAAGCTAATTGGGGGCTTCAGTGAATTCAAGCTCTTATCCAGGGATCACTGGAGCACTTTGAAGTGAAAAATAGTCGTGGGCTGTCATTTATCTTCCTCAATATGGTCACATTGTGCAATGTAGTAGAGCAGGATGGATGGAAGTGGTGAGGTTGCAAAATTCAATACTGGCTATGTAATATTCATCAAAACATATTGCTACTTATAATTATTTAATTTTGTTCTGTACAATAATTGCAAGCAGAAAACCAGATAATTAAAAGAAGATACACAAACGATGTGATTGTTTTTAACTTTTAAAGTGTGGAAAAATGCTTGATACATGAAATAAAACTTGAAATGGGAGATTGGAAAAAAGAGTTTAAAAGACGCCACAGCTAGAGTGCAAAATTACTTGAACTTCTTTCTGGAAGAGACTGTGGGCTATCTCCAAGCTTTGCACAAAACCATCGCAGGAGCACTCAGAATCTGGTCTCTTAATCTGAAATGTTTTGTAACATGAGCTATGTACTCCTTCTTCTGCAGATGCAAATTAAAATCAGAGCTTGCTGAACACTGCTTAAGTGGGCACACAGATCAGTAGACACTGAGAAGTTGAACTGACTTGGAGAGACATTCAGCAACAACTGTCTCTTTTTGGGAGATTTGGAGTGTAGCAGAATGGAGGCATGAGCCGCCGAATTTCCCAGCTATGTGCTCTTGTTTCCAGCCAGGGATGCCCAAGCTGATCTTGGTGAAGAAGTGGCGCTGAACATCACTGAGCCTCTGGCCGTCTCAGGTACCATCCAGGGAAGAAACATTTTGCACCTTTTCCTGGTTCTACTGACAGAGAGACACACTGAGGTTACTTTCAGCTGCAGGTGATTTTTCACCATCTCCGTCCAGCTTGTTTCCCACAGTGTAAGTAGGTGACTTTGTTCATTCAAATCACTCAGATGACCTCTGAAGCTCTATAAATTGCTGAATGTCAGTGAAACAGAGCATCATTGAATTGCACAATGACAAATTTGCTGGACATCCACGTGCCCTTATCCCCCCAGATACAGGTATTTCTAATTTCAGCATTACAAGCATAGAAAAAAAAATTGCTGCCTGGTGGTTTCCATAACTTTATTAAAATTTTTAGATTGATCATCCACACATAACTGACCAAAATTATATGCAAAGATAGCATCTTCATTAGACAAATTGACATTTGGTCACACGACCCCTATATCAGCCAGTAATTTATGATATGTATGACTTCACATGGCCAAATCAGACTTTTTACTTAGATTGTTACCATGCTAGAAAAACAAACCTGGCAAAGCAAGGCTAAGTGACAAGAAGGTGGGACCACATACCCAAGAAAGCTTACCTGGCTGGCAGCATGTACTGTTTGTCCTTAAAGCTTCATGAAACTGCAACTGATCTGAGAAGCAGCTAAGAAAGCCCATGATCATCATTACAAACATGCTGATATACACACAATTTAGAAAATTTAGAAATAGCAAAATTTTGAATAAGACTTCGCTTATGTTAATATAATGGGAAACCTTCATCCCGATGAGCACACTGAAAGAGCAACTAGGAAAGTAAGCTTTTTAACTGAAAAAAATCTGGTAGTTCCTCATTTTTGTTACAGCTACACAACTAGTGAAATTCTTGCTCAGGATACTGGGATTTAGCTTTTCATCTTTAACTTTACATAACATGAAACTGATACATGAGTTCCGTCTGTAATATAGGAATGAACAAACCAGTATTAGTGGTTGAAAAGATGTAAAATGTCACTTATATATTTGCAAAAAATATTTTCACATGTTGACTGCACAGTCCTGCCTAAGAATAGCATGACTTTCCCAGTAATACTACAGAAGGGTAACTGCAGCACAAGCCAATTTTTTTTGTTGTAGTCAACATTTAATTATTTGCAGAGTTTTATTCTGAAGCAAATGTTGGAGGACTCAGCAATCTATTAAAGGAACTGAAGATAATTAGGGCACAGAGACCATTTCCATCAAGTAATGTGAGCTATATTTAGCTGGACTAAGTTGTTTGACTTGCTAGATTTGCTTTGCACCACCCTGAAATTAGAGGGATGAAACTAGATGGACTGAAGATAAGGGAGTCACAGAGCTGTTGTGGTTCTCATTCCACCACCAAGTTAGCCCCAGGGATCTGGCACCTAGTGCTGAGGAAAAGAAGACTCCCTTTTCCATTGAATGGTGAACATCAATCTGCAATCAGCGTCATCACAGCTCAGCGTCACCACAGCTCAAGGCTTGCTAGGCCACGAAATATCTATGACAGAATAAACATCCCTCCAGCTGAGCAGATAGGAAGACTACATTAATTTCATGGCAGCTTAGCTTAGTTTCACTAGGTTGTATTTTTTTCTGATGAACTCAGAATGTCTACTTCTGAATAATGATTTGAGTCTTATAGACCTACTCAATCAAAGCCCAATGAATTGTTCTTCAGAAAGTAACTCTGACTAGAAAAAGCATCCAGCATGTTTTTTGACAAGTGTGACTGAGAAGCCATCCAGAAAGCAGCCCAAGTGCTGCTTTCCAAGATGGAAAGTTGTGTCATGTGATTTTTTTGTTGGAACTTTCAATTGTTTCACAGAGCAAGATCACTCCAGACAAGAGACTCCTTTGAGGAGCTTCCATTCCTTACTTTTCTGTGACTTCTCAGAAGGCCAAGTGAAGCCTGGAGAATGGACTCGTGAAAATGATGGAGATTTTGAAGCTCTCAATAATTAGTTTAGGAGCCTAAAAGCATCTAAACAATAATGCTGCATGACCCAGGGAAAGGATACAACAGGAGGTCTAAAGCTAATGTGTATGCTCAGAACTTAAATTTGCAAGTAGTGACCATAGCTTACCCAAATGCAAGTGACTTGGGTCCCAAGTTTGGGATGACTTACAAATTGCTTAGAGGATTGTTGATGATGCTGTGGATTAGAAGTGCAAACAAACCATATCAGGGACAAATAGCATTAGGAGGTAGTACTATAATAGTTATGATAGGCATCACATCCATGCCTAATTATCTCTACAGTGATGATTATCTTTGAATTCTGATTACTTTTATTAGTTCTTGATATATGAAAAAAAAGAAAAAAAGAAGTGCACAGCAATTGAACTATATATCTCATCCCTGTAAAATTAATGACCATTAAAATAAAATAATCTCTTGGTCCTGTGAAGGAGTTTTGGACAATCAACACAAATAAGGATTATTCATACAAATCATTATGAGATCAGTTATGTTAACTCCAGGAACCAAAGACTAACACATCCCCCACAGAATATTCAGGCTCAACCCCTGTGCCCTCAAAATATTGGTTTTACACAGGTAAATTGACGCTGGCTCTTTCAAAGCTCATGCTGCATCAAACTTAATGGACTTGTATGACCTTAATGTCTTTGGAGCAAGGCATCTATATAACAAGAGGGATGAGATTCACATCAGAAGCCAGTTTTATATTAAATGGACAGCCAGACAAGATAAGCAAATCAAACTTCTCTTTAGCCAAGTGCTTAGATAAAAATGCAGTTGCCTAAATTTTTCATCCACATTTGAGATTGTCTTGGTGTAATGGTTCTCTTCAAGGTCCCCAAGATGGTGTTAGAGCAAAATTCAGACATGGGGATCCCTGGCTTACATTTCTATACTGATACCATCATACACAGTCACACTTATGAAAAATTAAAAGAGCAAACAGAATATGATAAAAAAAATGATAAAAGAATATGACAAAAAATTTGATAAAATGATTAAACTATTTTAAAGTGTGACAGCTGGAGCAATATATGTAGTCTGTATGGCAGTCATTAATAGGTTCTTATATAGCAATCCAAATATTTACTATCTGTAGACTGTGTAACATTCTCTATTAGGAACATGAAAACAACTTCGGTTTACAACATATTTTTCATTGTGGTTTTGTCACTTAGCCTGATTTTTTGGCACTCATATAATAGTAATGTGAGATTTCAGAAAGAGTTTCACTGTGCTAGCAATGATCATAATATAATAGACATAATATCTGAAAAAAAAATTAAAAAGCTGGTCTAAACCAAAGGGAAAATCATTATTTAGCCTTGTACAATTCATAAGAAAATATTTCAATTTAATGCATTAATGTAGTTTAACTAAGAAAGTTGAGTTCTCTTTATTGCCTTGGCATGGTGGGATATGAACTGATACAGTCATCTATGCTGCACCTTTCTTGATTTCATATGCTCTTCTCTGATTTAACCAGAGTTCATCATATAACAAATCACATAATAATAGGATCAGTATCCCAGCAATCATTGATAGCAACATATCAAGAGCATTTCTGGGACAAAAAGTTACACCTCTGTTTTCAGAAACTGCAGTGCAAACACATAAGCTGTTAGCAAACACCTTGAAATAAACAATTGTACTTGCTGGAGAGAGAAGCAACCATCCACACAGTTAGTTTTAGTTAGGAAACACATCCTCATAGAAGGTTGTACAGAAGTAAAAGCAAGCTGTCATCTCATTTGAAAATAGACCTTCAAAGCATCTACTAGCCAACTGCATAAGAATCAATGGCTTATTCCACCAAAGATGCTTGTCTAATTGCATGTGGGTTAGACTCTGCTAAATAAGTTTTAGATTGTAATTCCATGAAAGAACAGACCCCTGTGAAGAGCCCCCTCCAGAAGGAAATGGGACACCCAGATCTTGACAGGCTGGAGGGGTGTTGGTTGGGGGTGTTGGTTGACAAGAAGCTCAACATCAGCTGGCTTCAGTGTGCGCTTGCAGCCCAGAAAGCCAATATATGCCGGGCTGCAGCAAAAGGAGTGTGACCAGCAGGTCGAGGGAAGGGATCATTCCCCTCTGCTCTTGTGACCTCATCTGCCATGCTGTGTCCAGCTCTGGGGCCCCCAGAGCAAGTCCTGCTCGAGCAAGTCCTGCTCAAGCAAGTCCAGAGGAGGTCATGAAGGTGATCAGAGAGCTAGAGAACCTCTGCTATGGAGACAGGCTGAGAGAGTTGAGTTTGCTCAGCCTGGAGCAGAGAAGGCTCAGGGGAGACCTTAGCACAGCTTCCAGTAATTCCTGGATGGCCACACTCAAAGAGTTGTGCTCAATGGCTCAATGTCCAGCTGGAGACCAGTAACAAATGGTGTCCCTCAGGGATCGGTGTTGGGACCAGTCTTGTTCAACATCTTTGTCAGTGACATAGAGAGTGGGGTTGAGTGCGCCCTCAGCAAGTTTGCCAATGACACCAAGCTGTGTGGTTCGGTTGATACGTTGGAGGGAAGGAATGCCATCCAGAGGGACCTTGACACGCTTGTGAGGTGGGCTGATGCCAACCTGATGAAGTTTAACCATGGCAAGTGCAAGGTCCTACACCTGGGTCAGAGCAATCCCAGGCACAGCCACAGGGTGGGCAGGGAAGAGATTGAGAGCAGCCCTGCGCAGAAGGACTTGGGGGTGTTGGTTGATGAGAAAATGAACATGAGCCAGCTTCAGTGTGTGCTCACAGCCCAGAAAGCCAACCGTATCCTGGGCTACATCAAAAGGAGCATGACCAGCAGGTCAAGGGAGGTGATTCTGCCCCTCTACTCTGCTCTCCTGAGACCTCACTTGGAGTATTGTGTGCAATTCTGGTGTCCTCAACATAAAAGGGACATGGAACTGCTGGAACAAGTCCAAAGGAGGGCCATGAGGATGATGAGGGGACTGGAGCACCTCCCATATGAAGATAGGCTGAGCAAGTTGGGTCTGTTCAGCCTGGAGAAGAGAAGGCTGCGTGGAGACCTTATAGCAGCCTTCCAAAATCTGCAGGGGGCCTATGTGGATGCTGGGGAGGGACTCTTCATTAGGGACTGTAGTGATAAGGCAAGAGGTAATGGGTTCAAGCTTAAACAGGGGAAGTTTAGATCGAAAATGAGGAAGAAATTCTTTCCTGTGAGGGTGGTGAGGCACTGGAATGGGTTGCCCAGGGAAGTTGTGAATGCTCCATTGCTGGTGATGTTCAAGGCTGGGTTGGACAGAGCCTTGGATGGCATGGTTTAGTGTGAGGTGTCGCTGCCCATGTCAGAGGGGTTGGAACTGGATGATCTTAAGGTCCTTCCCAGCCCTAACTATTCTATTCTATGATTCTATGCTATTGTCATTACTGATGTGGTTGGTGTTATGATAGTGCTGAGGGACAAAATAGGGGAATGAATGGGTTACTGAATCAAGCATTGTAATGGCAGTAAAAGGAAAGAGTAGTTATTAGCAAAAGGGTTATCTGGTTCCTAGATAATCCTAGAAATCCTTGACAAAGGTTGAACACTTAAATTTACTGATGTATACGTAAACCCATCATTAGAAGTCCTTCATGCAATATGCTGCTGGACTAACAGATCTGTTCAAGCTTCTTAACATATATAAATCCAGGACTTCAACAATTTCAGACATCACAGGGAAAAAGACTTCTCCAGTATGTGAAACCATGATTTGAATTCCTCCTCACTAGATGCCTCATCTGCAATCCTTGCTCCTCACTCTTGTGTTCCCCTGAATTCTGTGTGTTCTACAGCTAAGCTATTGATTAGAACATCTTTGCTCTTATTTTCTCTGCATTTCCACAGAAAGAAAAGACTAAATATTAGCCGTACCATGGAGTTCAACCCCTGGGGAGGTAAAAACAGAAGAGAGGGGCATGTGAAAGAAGAAGCAGAAGTAAAGCTGTGAGATTGCATTTCTCTCCCAAAATCAATCAATTACTTGAGCGTGTGGCAAAATGTGGCAGAAACCAGCAAAAAAAAAAAAAAAAGAGTGTTTTAACTCTTGTCATATAGCACCATAGGCTGGCTCTATTTAATTATGTCTTTTCTCACTTTTGCCTGTTTGAAAAGTGTTCCAGCTATTTTTTCTTGGTGTTTCTGTGGCTTTTTAATTAGTAAGGGCTTTCTGACTTCTTTTTTTTCTAACTGTAAGGCATTTTGTGGGAGTGTGGGAGTAACATAGGTTGTTTTCCATGCTGTTTTTCATGTTAGGCAACTCTGAAGAACCTCTTTGGTTTGGCAGCTTAGCACTGATTTTGTGGCGTATAAATGATTGCTCGTTTGCTTAGTTCAAACTTCGCCACTTCTGTGGACTTCTTGTCCTCTTCTGCTCTTAATACATAGTTCTTTTTTTCTCTTTCCTTGGTATAGGCAATATCCCTGTTACCAGCAGAAGCTGAGTGAGCCAGACTGACCTCACCTGCCACGGGGTGGTATCCAGGTTCACATGCATGGCTGGATAGGGGAACCTGACGCTGCTGTAAGAACAAGTGGCTGCTGTAGGAACAAGTGACTGTCTGGCTGGGATGCCTCACCCTGCAGGCAGCGTGCACTGACTGCTGTGCTGACAGGAAGCAGACCCCAAATCAGATGGAGCCTCAGAGCCAGCTGCCTGATGCCAAAACAACGTCTGTGTGAGAGGCTCCCTCTGGACTCACAGGCTGCCTTCAGTCCTATTCTTTGCCTTGGATCCTGCTCTCATTTTTTGCTTGCTGCTTGTCCATTTCTGGCTTGCTGCGTCAAGCCATCAGCTCATATCACTTCATTTAAGTGACTTGTCTGTTATCATAGAGGAATTTTGTGGGACAGAGATGAAACAACAATGCTACATGCTTTTTCAACTACCTTAACCTTGAGATCATCTCTGTATAACTCTGTTTCCTTACTCCTTGTATGCTTTACAACTCCTGCAATAAATGAGGCAAGGGACTTCTAGACAGCAGGCTTGTTCAGTAAACAAGCCCGTTTTATCCTGCAAGTATCACATCCCATACTCTGATGCAATATTCTTGCAGGGAAAATACCCACCATTTAAATATGCAATTGGACTGCCTCATGCCAGCACAGGAGGGGGGTGAATGAAATTGCGTAAGTTTCTTTCTTTGCTATATTCTGAGTGCTCGGCTCAACAACCTTTATGTTCTATCAGTAGTGTAATTCCCTTTGTCTCTGAAATTAAGCTAACTTGTTCCAGTTTGAAAGATTAATGAGGATAGACATTTCAAACCCTCAGTGCAGAATCTTGATTACAAATCTAATCCAGCACGTGTAACATCAGGCTCTCATCTTTTCATACAAGCTGTTGCAAGAACTGAGATGCCCATATTCCAAGGTTTTCACAGCTGTTCTGCTGTATGTGTAAGAATAATAGTGTTTGGAATTACTCAATTGTAGGTTCTCAAGGAGAACCATTTTTCCAGAGCTTATAACTCATTTGCTGCTCTCCTTCCTTTTCAAATTTCTTTATTTATCAAACCCATTACACCCTGGTTTTCCCACTACCCTCTTTCTTTTCCTTTAGATAAGTAGGATCACAGGACTGTGGAATCACAGAATTACAGAGTCAGTAGGGTTGGAAGGGACCTTTGGAGATCTTCTAGTCCAACCCTGCTGCCAAGGCAGGGCCACCTAGGGCAGGTTGCACAAGAACGCATCCAGGTGGGTTTAAGATGTCTCCAAAGTGGGAGGCTCCACAACCTCACTGGGCAGTCTGTTCCAGTGCTCTGTCATGCTCAATGTTAAAAAGTTCTTCCTTGTTGTTGAAGTGAAACTTCTTGTGTTTCAGTTTATGGCCATTGCTCCTTGTCCTGTCACTGGGCACCACTGAAAAGAGTCTGGCACCATCCTCCTGGAAACTGCCTTTGAGATATCTATATGCATTAATGAGATCTCTTCTGCAGACTGAGCAGGCCCAGCTCCCGCAGTCTCTCCTTATAAGAGAGATGCTCTGCACCTCTGATCATTCTTGTGGCCTCCACTGGACCTTCTCCAGTAGCTCCTTAAAATTTCTTGTGCTGAGTAGCCCAGAACTTGACACAGGACTCCAGATGTGGCCTCACTAGGCTCGAATAGAGGGGGAGGATCACCTCCCTCAGCCTGCTGGCCACACTCCTCCCAGTGCACCCCAGATTACTATTGGCCTTCCTGGCTGCAAGGGCACACTGCTGGCTGATAGTCAATTTATCATCTACCAATACTCCCAGGTCCTTCTCAGCTCAACTGCTCTCCAGTAGGTCAGCACCCAATCTGTACTGTTACTCAGCCTTCTTTCCCTCCAGGTGCAGTGCCCTACACTTGCCCTTGTTGAACCTCATTAGATTTCTCTTCACCCAATTTTCCAGCCTGTCAAGGTCCTGCTGAATGGCAGTACAGCCACTCCCCCAGCTTTGTATTATCAGCAAACTCACTGAGGGTACATTCTAGCCCTTCACCCAGGACACTGACAAACAAGTTGAATAAGACTTGGCCCAGACTGGAGAGCACCAATGACTACAAGCCTCCAACTGCATTCTACTCCGCTGATCACAGTCCTCTGAGCTCTGTCATTCAGACAGATTTTGATCCACAAAATGAATGACTTCATCCGCTTTACGAGTGAGCACATCACATGCATGATCTAACTTTCAACAATCCTGATTTTTTTAAATCAGCAGTAAATTCCAAAGGAAAAAAAAAAACCAAACCCCAAAAAACAGCTTGCACTGAGGAAGCTCAATTATAAAGCCACCTTTTTTAAAAAACTAGGCATCATTAGCCTGAACACCTCAGCTGACCTATTGCTGTTGACAGCAGGAATCCTAAAGCCCTTTTACATTCTCAATGGTGGGAGCAGGGAAGATGAATCAGTAGGTGGGAAAGTACTCTCTTTCCAGAATCAGTACCATTACTAGGTGTACGAGCAACTGAAAAAAAAAGACTTCCTTGAAGATACAAAAAAGTTTACAATTATTTATTGAGAAAATAAATAAAATTTATTTAATAAATAAATAAATAAATAAAATTTATTGAGAAAATACTGGTGTCCAGGGCAACAAGTTTGTCCCCCATTATAGCTTCCCAGTCAAAACCAGGTGCCTTCCCTGACCTTGTGATTGTAGTCTCCTCCAGTAAAACTCTGTCTGGATTTGGAGGAAAGGCCTATTTTAATTGCAATTGTGAATGTCAAGCAAGCCAGCATCCCTGCTGAAATCAGTGTCCAGAGCCAGGAAAAAGTCCAGCACTGAGGGTTCGTGTCAATAGGCAGAGCTGTGCTAAATCAATGTATTTATGACATTTGTATTCTTGTAAGGTCTCCACAAAATTTAAACTCTTTGCCTTATCAGTAAGTATAGCAGTAAGTAGAATATTTAATACAGCTGTCTTTTTCCATACGATTTGCAGCTAGTTGGGAAGCTACAGTCAGCATCATTTAACTGGTAGGTCCTAGAGCTCACCAGCAAGCTCTCCGTGGGTCACCTGTGGCCACAATCAATTTTAGCAAAATCTGTGATCTGCGCTGCATACGTGCGGGAGGACCGCTGCACCTTACATGGTCCTAGCTATTCAGATGAGTGAGCGCTCAAAGGAGGAAGAGAGACAGACTCAAACACAGACCTGGCTTGGAGCATATTCTCTGGGCTATTACTTTTAAGGATGTGAGCCTAGGTCACTGCCCACTTTCTTGCTCGTTTTTTTATACAGACCTCTGTTACAGCAATAGGGTATTAATTTAACAGCCTGTCTTCCTGCTTAAAATTACTAGTGCTCATCACCACTTCCCTGCTTCTCCTCCTTCTACCTTCTCCCTGCTTCTCATCACCACTCTCCTAGGCAGCTACCTACTTTTCTTTCCCCAGGTATTTTCTAGGTAGATCCCTCTTGATCCCATGTCTTTCAGTGGTATCTAGACACATTTTCTCTATCTCAGGCTCCTTTATTTGCTCTTCTCATTTGGAGTTTTACTTGAACGATTTTACATAACATTCCAAATGACACTTTTATTGCAGTATTTGCATAGCCCAGCAAAATTTGCCAAGGGAGGTGTTTTACAAATAATATTATTACTTTGAAGACTTAGCTGTGTGGAATCACAGAACATGTGGTTATGTTTAAATACATTTGTTTTCGCTATGTGTCCTCTATTATGATTTTGCCCTGCTGTGTGATATTGGTGCAATAAGTACTATTTATTTGAAAGATAAGTTGCTTTAAATATAGTGTGTTGGTTTGTCTCCCTCTCAGAGACAGAGGTGACGCTTCAATATAACCTTGTCTGACCTTCTAGGGGGTTCTTCTGAACCCAAGACAGAACTAGTGATCATACTGATTCAGGACAGCAATGTGACTATGTTTTCAGAACCAGCACTGACCCAGTCAACTGGAGCAGATCCTGCTTAATTGGGTCCTGCTTAAGGGCTTGGCTGCTGAAGCTTCAGAATGTCATCATATGTGTACTTAGGCCAGATTGTTCTGTTTGAGCATTGTGAGTTCACAGGTATTTTCTGAGTGCAGTAAAAAAGCAAGTCACCGCAAAGTGAGCAAAGAGGCTGGCATGTCTCTCCTTGAGGTCTCTGCAAGTCATGTATCCAAGTCAACAGGACTGGGACTGTCAATGTGGGAAAAATAGTGATCTGAAGGAGGCTCAGCTGGGAAATAGTGGGAAAATTGTCTTCTGCATCTGCCCTGCACCAGGTAAGAAAAGACTGTCTCTGAGAAAGTTTCAAAGGCAGAAGGCCCTACCTTTAATGGGAAGTTTATCTCTTTAGAACAAAATGTATGAAGAAGAATCCAAAGGGGATGGTCTCTATAGCTCAGTTAAGTGTGCTCGGTGCTTTCATCTGGAATTTTGGTTACAGACTTGAACTGTCCAATTAATTTTCTTGATCTGCTTGTGTTTCACAGACCTATAGGTTTCTGTTTAAAAGCAGCTGTGAAAGGCGACTAAGAAAAGCAGCCATGCAGGATGCAAGGCGACATGTAGGGTTTAGTTATCGACAGCCCCAGTGCAAATTTCTTTTTGGTACCACAGACTGAAAAAGGTCAAAAGCTGTCAGAGTACATCAAAGGTAATAAAAACTATTTAATGGCTTATGTGGATGTCCTCCTTAGGATACAGTAGTGACCAGAGAAAAAGGAATGTTTCAGCAAAGAGCTCCATGTTCTCTGTGCAACAAATGCATGCCTCTCTGTATTTGAAACTTCCCAGCATGTATGCTATTTTTAATTTGTTCAATATTGTTGGAAATGACCACACTTCATAGATCCAGGCTTTGAGCCATACAGAACTCTAGATCCACCGACACACTTTGAAGGAAAAGAGCTGATGCCTGGATATAATTTACAACTCTCTGCTAAAAGACCACTATGTTTCTCTGGCAAATAGTTACTTCGACCATGTTTGAGCAGAGTTTCACCCTGTTTCAGTCTTACAAATAGTGGAACAACTCTTATTTAGATATTTATTCTCAGAGAAAATTAAGTTTCTTTGCTACGGTGAAATATTAAAAGTTGTTTTCATTATCACTTAACTGTATCCGAAGGCAAGCATGTATCTGGGCTTCAAGAAAGGTACGGCTTCAATCAAAGGGCAGTCGGTTTCTTTTCTCCACCTTTTTATGTACAAAATCCTAGGCAGAAAATTGCCTGCTCCCAAAACAGGTATTTTAAGAACTCAGGCACAATTCCTAAGGCTCATCTGCTAGGGATGCTCACTGCTTCCAGTGGCACTACTGAAACAAAAACTCCAGAAAACCCACTATATGCATGTTCTTATGCTGGAGGAAAATGGCTTTTTAGTATTTCTCAAAGCGTTTCCTTCATACTACAAGGTTAAAAGAAGTATCTCAGAATACAAATATCTACATAAGGACTAATACTGATATATAACAGTACTTGAGCCCTGGTTTATATCTGGATAATTTCCTTTTAGACAAGTCACTCTCAAGAGTTCTCTTCTTTTCTTTTATACCAAATGAGTAAACTTTTATCTGGTAACAGGTCAGTAATGAAAGGGAACAAACTATCTGCCTTCTCTGGAAAGTTTTATTTCCAGGCATTCTGGACACTGATGAAGTTACAGACCTGCTTCCTTGTGCATTGTAAAACCTGACAAGCATTTTTTCCTGAATTAATGGATATCTGTGACTATCAAGAAGGTATTTTTGAATGTGTTCTCTTTTGAAAAGCAAAAATATTTCCCAGTTCCCTTAACAACTTCTTTTTTTTTTTTCCCTATTGTCTGATTGATTCTTCTACATCCACCAATAGCCTTGAAACAGAAGATTCAGTAGGAGGAATAATCATTGCATCTACTTATTTTTTTTTTCTTCTAGCTTAGAACCTTACAGTCTCTCTGTGGCTAGACTACACACGAGAAAATCAGTGATATTCCATCCAGTGATAATCTATGATCACTGCCCCAACTGCTATCTCTCCTCCTTCATTTCTATGACTTCGCAAGTCTATCGATAGGTCCCAGAGGCCATAAATGGGCTCAGGTATTTCCATCAATTGGAAAAGGCGCTTTGTGCTTTCCAACACCTTTGGTTTTACAAGCAGGGACACCTGAGATTTCTGGCTAGGTCTATGTGGGAAACAATCTCTGTGAATTCTGCAAAGTTTTATGTGGAAAACATCCTTCCACCAGCTGTAACTGAAACCCTCCTCTTTGTTGCCACAGGATGATCATGGGCATTTAGGGACTTACTGAGCTTCTGTTCCTTTGCTTGTGTATTTTGAATGCAAGGCAGGACTGCGCTACAGACAGTGAGAGATGCCTCTTCTCTCAGACTTGGACATATTACACCTGTCTGGGAAAAAGCCTTGGGCATGCTCTAGTGTCATGCTGACAGTTCTGACAAAAGAGAGTGAGCCTTGACAGGTAAGAGGAGCCTTTAGAGAAGGCAGATATGTCAGATGTTTCTATCAGGTTTCTGCTAGATGCTTGCTGAGGCAACAGCATCTTTCGTTTCTGACGTCCAGAGGAAGGACATGTAATCTCAAAGTAATTTATCTCACTGTCATCTAAGGAATTCTATTAAATTTAAATGAACCTCATATAAACCTATACTAAATCAAACCAAGAATTCCCAGCCCAGTAAGTTGTATTTAATTTTATTATACCCTTACAGTTTTCCAGTGCAGTTCTCATCACAGTTTCCTTTGATTTTCAAACTGCCAGTGTAATTTCTTGCAATACATTGTATTTAGGAAAGAACTTCCACTGAATGAAGGTCTATTTAAATAATTTTGTTATCTCTTTCCACCTGCTTGTCCACAGGTGCACACATTTTTTACTAAATAGGAAGCAAAGAAACTGCAGCATTAGTTCAAGGCTGTTTTGTAGCCTAACCAATATCTAAGCAGTGCTCTGAAGCACTTGAAAGAAACAAGCTGTCTAAGTATGAATTCTTATACTATCATTATTATTGAAATATTCCAAACCAATCTGATTTATATAGACAGCAAAATGTGGCAGAAAGGAAGGAAAAAAAAACAAGAGGACCAAGCAAGCTGAGAGCAATACTTCCCTGCAGCCTTCTAGCCTCCAACAACCTGCGCCTTAGAAATTTACTGCATGGACAAACCGTATGGGCTGTCCTGAACTAAGGATGGATTTACCACTTTGTTTTTAAACTAATTCACACTTCTGGACCCCAAGGCTTCCTGAAGTGAGGAGCTCCACGTCTGCACAGTGGAAAACAGACTCTGTGGATGCTTCAGGCTCTCTTACCACTTTGCTGCCCTTTAGCTCCTGAGTGTTTCCCTCTCCTTGCTGTCTGTGGTTTACAGGCACCAGTGATTGACTCTCTAGATTCAAGACTATTCTCCTTCTGTCAGATGCTGCATACATTGTTCTGTTCTTCTGTAGTTCTCCCCCATGAGATAAGCAAATCAGGCCTTCTGGAAATACTACAAATGGAGTTACACCATGATGAGTCCAGAAAGGAGATGAATTTCTGACCAAAACACCTGTGTCATACTTGCCCTTTGGTCAGTGCAGGACAGCAACCAGGCAGCTTTTGAGCCACCTTATTCCACCACAACCTGCCCTCATCTTCTCTGTATTTATGATCAGCTTCTCTCTTGTGATCATCTCTCAGAAGATTTTTGATGAGGCCTGTTTTATACACCCACATGCACTCATCACAGCCTCATCACTGCCATCTGGTACTCCGTTCTCCAGGGACTCCTGTAGACTTGTGAGGCACCATGATCTCCCTCACACATTTAACAAAGTGCATCCTTCCGCGTTAATTACTATGACATCTGGAGTAAAAATAAATGTTTTCATATGAAAAAATTGTATTTCTGAGAATCCATGGCCACACAGCTAGCATCTGAGGAGATGCCTCGCTCTGGGACAGTCTCTTGGGTATGCACTTAGCATCTGCATGTGCATATAAGCCACCTCGCTAAACATGAACGGGGGGGGGGGTTGGGCTAATCTGCAGGGAACTGTGGGGAGCCAGCTGGTCTGCCCAGGTCCAGAGCCACCTGATGAGGCTCCCATAGATGGTTTGTCTTTCTGTGCTGTCAGCAAGCAGCCCCCTGTATTTGTGCTTTGCAGGACAGCCGTGTGGCAGTGTGTTGGAGTTGCACCTCCCAGAAAGAGTGACACTGGACTTCAGGGACAGAATAAAAGCCAATAGCCAGATAGGCCTGGAAACCCTGAGACACTCCAGGCCAAAGCATGGAGTAATCTGGCCCCAGAGTGCCAGTCCACTGTTTCTTGCAGGCCAGGGACAAGTCAAGCTGCACCAAATAGGGAGCTTGTGCATGCCCCTCTACAAGCCAGCTCTTTGCAGGACCTGTCTGTGCTTGTAGGGGGTCCTCTGAGCAGTGGAGTTGCCAGAAGCACACCGACACAAATACGTACTCTAGGTCTCAGGAGGGTAGGAGACAAACCTATAGCTCTCCTGTTCTGCATCAGCCACGAGGAGCAGTTCAAGTCCTTCCTACAGGGCTCTAACATTGATAAGTTTCCCTTCCACCTCTTAGAAAATGAGATGCCCCAGTGGGAAGGAAATACACAGTGCAGACCCGAAGACCAGTCCTGTCCCCCATGAAAGCAACCCATTGGGTAAATGACAAGAGCAGCTCATTGACAGTGTGGCAAGAGTTGAGACTAATGTGCCCAGAGATCCAACAGGACCCCAAATAAACCACTGGAAATAAGGTGGGAAGCACCACGTGGTGTGGCTCAGACATGTCTATGCAAACTGAGATTATTGTGCTGGGTTAGCTGGGCCTGAATTTCATTCTGCTCGAGGGATCTATTCGCAGCTCCCAGGGCACTGCATGAGCGCCTGCTGTGCAGGCACAGTCTTCTCCTCCCATGGGGGGATCTTGCTCTCTTGATGGGGTCCCCGAGGCCAGACCCTCCTCCCTGGCAGTGCCGGTGCCTGGCTCGTTGTGGGGGGGGCAGAGGAAGGTCGGCAGAGCGGGCTACTGTGCCTGCGGGGGGCAGGGGCCGCCGGTGGGAGTTCGAAGGAGATGGCAGCCTCGGGGGGAGAGAGGGGACGAGGGACAAAGAGGGTCCCTGGTATCGTGCTGCACTCTGGTCTAGTGCTTAAAAAAAATCCCCAACAGCAAGCCAGCAACAAGAGTACGGAGACCCATTCCAACCTAAACAAACAAACGCACGCCAAATCCAACAACTTAAAAACCCCCAACAAGCAAAAACAAAACTGAAAAGTGAAACAAAACTTCCTCTCCCCCGTCTCTCCGGAGGAAAGCGGAGAGGGACTCCGCAGCCCGCGGCGGATCGGCGGGACCAGGGGGGCTCCGAGTCCCTCCCCAGACCCTGGGGTCTGGTGCTAGGCCGGCCCTGTGGGACTCCTCGCCCAGCCCGCGGGAGCAAACTGAATTCCCCGCGGACAGCCGGCGAGGCTCGGCGGAGAGCCCCGGCCGGCGCTGCCGGCCGGCGCGGAGGAGAGGGGCGCGGAGGAGTCCGCCGCGAGGAGGGGAGGGCGACTAATTTCCATTCTAAAACCAGATTTGTCCCTGCCTCGGCCTTTTGTGCGGCGGAAGATGGATGATGGGGCCGCGGCTGCCGCCTCCCAGGTGACGGCTCGCTCTCCGCCGCTCGGCAAAGCCAGCAGCGGCGCTTGCGGGCACAGCTTTTGAGACCGGCCCTGGGTTTGTTTTCTATGGGTCGGGAACTGAACGGCGCCGCTGTCGTAGGGGACACAATTTTGTCGCCCCGGACGAAGCGCAGATAAATGCAATAGCCCGTATTTGTCAATTGCTCCCCATGACCGAGCATTTCTCATTGTGTGTTCAGTTTGTTTTTCCAGGACCTAAGCAATTTTTAATGTACTGTATACTTCCCGCTTAATCCCCCTCGTTTATTATATAATTACGGTTTCAAAGTGATTATGTAATTAAAATCATGTTTCACTGCAGAGTACTTCAAAAGGACGGCAAACTTCCCCAGCGTTATTTGCCGGTGATGTCATAATTTCCCTGTGATATTTAAAATAAACACATTAGTCCAAGAATTCTAAACATGTCTGGAAGTATATAATGGAATTGATTGGCATAAAGCAACGGTGAAACCTATCACTAGTTTAATATATTTCTATGCTCCCATGCAGTGTAAATTATAGGATAATGGGGTGCAGGCGATGGTAAGCTCTGTTTATATAATCCATTTCTTCACACAAGTTCCCATTGCTTTTCCTTCCCTTTGCTGTATGTGGTGGTTCTCTGATCCTACTGACCTCAGCCATGTGTTTTCACTTTTTCTTCTGATCTCAATTCCATGACCAGCGGGGAATAAAATACAAATTGAATAGTAACCATTCACAGGCCACTCTTTTCAAACTGTTGTTAAGCCTTCTTTGTCTTGTCTAGCAATTGATAGATAAATGTGTCGTATTTTAGCCGAGTCTTTCTTCTCTGCTTGTAAAGCTTTGTTGCTCCAAGTTCCTTAGTCCATCTTTCTCTTCTTCTTTTTCTTTGTAAAGAAAAACGTTTTATCGGGGCTTGTCACCGAAAGGGTTCGTTCCCTTCCTTGGCAGCACAAGGGCTAATGGTTATGCAGCAGAATTAGACAAAAATATCAGAAGAGGGAATAAAGGAATTCCCCCAACATTTGGTCCGATCTATTCCCAGCACGACTAGAGGTTAATTTTAAATTTGACTTTTTTCTTCTGTACACGGTAAATAAAGTGCTCCCTCGGCTGCACGCAGCTCCTTTTTGAAAACAAGAAAGTTAGGTACTCGAAAAGGGAAGAAAAAAAGCCTCCTCTTTTTCCTCTGCATGCCTCTTTCATTGCAGACCTGCTTTCTGCGCTGTCAGGCGGGACCAACGCTGTTTATTCAGCTTTTCTTGAAAATGAAAAGCAACTAAGAGAAGTTTAAACAATCTCTTGTTATTTTGGGGCTTGTTTTTCCAGCGCTCTCCTTCTCGGCTGCTTCTTTGGGGATATAATGCAAAAGAAAATAATTTTGGAAACCCATTATTCCATAGAGAAAAACATGTCACTAATCCCATGCCCTTTATTTGATCAAAAAACAATAGTCGTGAAGGTTTCTTTCGTGATGATCTAAACTGCAGAACAGCAATGGTTATAATTATTACCAAACTGCAAACGTGCTGAAGGCAGTTTGATATAATTTAGCGTAGACATTTCACATAGTTTATTTTAAATCTTTCTTTCTTTCTTTCTTTCTTTCTTTCTTTCTTTCTTTCTTTCTTTCTTTCTTTCTTTCTTTCTTTCTTTCTTTCTTTCTTTCTTTCTTTCTTTCTTTCTTTCTTTCTTTCTTTCTTTCTTTCTCTCCCTCTCTCTTTCTTTCTTTCTTTCTTTCTTTTCCTTCCTCCCTTCCTTCATTTCCTTCCCTTCCTTCCCCCCTTCCTCCCTTCCTCCCTTCCTTTCCTTCCTTTCCTTCCTTTCTTTTCGTCTTTTTTTTTTTTAAGTTTACTCGATCCCTACCACAAACCGTTTTTTAGCTATTAGTAACCAGTTTAAAAAGTGGTGGTGGAAAAGAGAGATCTTTTGTTGTGCCCCTTTTCGGCTAACCCACATAAGCAAACATTTTGAAGAGCGCATCGGTCTCTAATCAAAATAATCCAGATTCTTGTGTGAAAGGTAAATATTTTGCAACCACATTACTGAAGCTGAAATAACTAAACAACTCAGGCACCGAAATTAGCAGCGCGGCGAAGCGCGGGCAGTTGAAGGAGAGCAGCAGCGCGGAGGAGCTCTGCTCTCAACCTGCTAAAAGCTGCCGAGGGTTTCTTCGACAGAAACCGCTGCCATGAGGTTTCGAAGGAAATGCAGCTTGGCACAAAAATAATGTCCGAAATTTTGCTGGGGACAACGACCGTCCGTGGCGAAGCAGCGTACCTGTAAAACGAGCCCCTGCATATCACATGCTTCGTATTAAGCTTCCATGCAGTTTTCCTTCGCTGTTTTTTTCCAGCTAAAGGGTTCTTATAAACTTTCATTCGTTTATTTAAGCCTGGTTTTCATTGCTGCAGTTTTGCATGGTTTGCCTTTGTTTAGTTTATTAACCCACAGGGTTACTTTAACTAAATATTTGGGCTGAATACTTTGGGGTTGGATTTCAACGTTTTCTAACAAAATTACTGAGTTTTTTGAAGCCACACAGAGAACTCTGTGTTGACTTTATTAGTCAATTTAACAGGCTATAAGGAAAATAAAAATAAGAAACATACTAGTGTATCCCCTCCAGTGAGGAATGGGGTTGAAACTGGTCTCATATTTAGCATTTCAGATGCCATCGAGGCTGCGTTAACTTTAATAACGTTTTAATAGAAACTGCAAATATTCAGCGCCTCTGTTTTGCCGAAGCATGCCACGTCCTCGCCCGGTGCCCGATCACGACCACGGAGCTATTTTTAAACCCTTCTTAACCGCCGGGGAAAAAAAAAAAAAAAAAAATCGAGGGTGGAAGCCCAGAGCCCCCCCCCAAAAGCCCCTCTCCCTGTGCTTACTGCCCAGCGCCTCGGGCGGAGGGTTAGGGATGGCCTGGCCGCAGAGGCAGGCAGCTCGCCCGCCTCGGAGGGACCCGCAGGGACAACGCTCCGCCCCACACACGCGGATGTCAGCGAGATCCCCTTGCAGCACCGCGCAGGATCTACGAGCGCTGGGGTCTGGGACTGAGCCCTGCCACATGTGCCGCCCAGGGAACCTTCCCCACCCAGCATCCTGGCAGAAGCTCCTGCAGACCTCTGTTTGGGTTGGCATGACTTTTTTGGAGGGTGCTTTTTGTTTTGTTTTGGTTTGTTTTTAATGTAAACTCACTGGTGCCTGCTGGGACAGAAAGATAAATGTTAGCCCAGGATGTAGGAGCGCTTGGAAAAAGGGCAAGTTGTTGGCAGTGGTGGGCGTTGGGATGCAGAAGCTCAGCTGCAGAAACAAACCAGCTTCTGCCCAACATGGTGCCATTTGCCTGTGGCAAGATGTAGGACCACTTCTGTATTACCCCCCTAAACAAAAGCAGGGTGGTAGCAAGCTGGCCAACTGCTTAGTACAATGCAGTGTCAGAAAGAAACTGGGGACTCCTTCGAGGTGCTACTGTGGGTACCAGTCACCAGCACCTACACAAACCCTCCTATGGCCAAATGTCTTCGTTAGGGTTCACATCTCCCTCAGCAAGTACTTGTCCCAGCACTGCACTGGGCATATCATGGGCTGCTGTACAGATGGGTCCATTGCGGAGTACTTGGACTGGAGTGTTGAACAGTGTATTTTTACTACTTAAAGGATAGTAACATCTGCTGAACCTCCCCATGCAGGAAGAGGTACATCCTTCACTGCTGACAGCTATCATTTCCGGTGGTGACCTGCAGAGGTGTATCATCTCAAACCCCAGGAAAAAGAGAGGAAGCAGGGTGTGGAGTCACTGTGACAGCACTGAGACATGAAGACCAGGCTGGGGATGCCACATGCCTCAGGAAAACAGGAAGCCAAAAAGAGCTGTGAAGAGGGAAGAAGAGAGGCTCAAAGTCAGAAGGATCTTTGCAGGACACCTCTGAAGAAATAGAGTCAAAAGTTGCATTTGTCATCACAAAGAAGATGACGTTGCAACTTTCAAAATGTGAGACATCACAAACCTAAATAATTGCTGTGCCTGTGCGGGTGAATGAGAAGGCCTCTAACTAAAACCTGGGTAGACATAGTCAGGGAATGAAAACTTGCAGAAAAATCCAGTCAGAGCTACAGCCAGCTTACAGGTTACAGGCCTGGGAGAGGCCCAGCAAGTCTATGGGCAGATGTCAGGGACACAGTCCAAACTTCTAGAAAAAACACCAGAGTGTGGTGTTAATTCACACTATCTAATCCAGTAACTTCCCAAATCTCAGGCCTATATATTACAGGGGTGTGAACCCCAAGACAGATGTTTATGTGCATCTAGCAGGGAGATGTGCCTTCACTTGCTTTAGGCAGTTCTCAACAAAACCTTAGAATGAAAATGCAACACTCTTGCAATTCCTCTCAGTCATAAATCAGTCTATCAGCAACGACCAGCAATAACCCAGCAGCTACAGTATGTCATGTCTGTCAGCAGGATTAATTCAGTGCAAAAATGAAATAGCCATTTGTGATAGAGCAGCTTATTAACAATGCACAACAGTGAGACAGTCCACTGCTATCCTTGATAATAAAACACAAATATGTAACTCCCTGAAACATGTCCCATCCCATCCCATTAACATGACAGTGACAGGCTTTTTCTGATGCCAGTATGAGAGGGTAAAAGAGCAGGTTCTACCTTTAAACATCATTGCATGTTTTTGTTTTACTTACTTGCCATTACATCTTGCAAAATATTTTGTAGTCTCTTGAACATAAAAGGGCAGTGCAGAAAGTCTGTGTCAGGCTTAGTTTTCAGAAGAAATAAAAGCTTGGAGCTTAGCTAACAGTGAAGAAATAAGATAACTCCAAAATAAAAGGCTAATAAATGTTTACTCTGTTAAGTATTGCTATTGTTTCTCTATCTCATAAGTGATCTTGTAGTCCTATTATGCCAAAAAATTAGGATTGCTCTATTAAAACCAGATTTTCCAGAACTCATTCAAAATTTCCAACAGCAGTCTTTCATTTCATTAAGTAATAAGAAGACACAAACTTTGTTGTGAGAAGTTCCACGTTTTCCTTCATAGAAAAAAGCAAAATCTGAACAACATAAATAATTGATCATACCTCACTCTGAGGTCTGGTGAAGTGTGGCAGCAATAACAAGTGAGAAGAGCAAATGAGCTAGAGAAATATTAACATAATGTGGAAAAGGGAAAGAATGAGAAGAAGAACAGTCATTTGTTGACTGATCACCCTGCTAGCCATGTTTGAAACTACCCTTAACAACTATAGAACAAGAATGAAACAAAAAAGAGCAAAGCACTTATTATATATATGACTGAAGATACATCTTCATCATATTGTGCATTAATTATTCCTTTTTATTTTGAGGATGGCCATTCACATCCCTTGGCACTGTAATCAATATTTAAAAGAAAGATCCTAACAAGAAGAACCACCCTGCAGCAAAACAAAACTCACACACACAATAATAAATCACATGATCAGCCAGTAATTTGAAGCAGCAATATATAGCCCACAAAATAAAAATCATTCACACACCCACAGTCTTATTTCTATGTGGGTTAGATGTGCCTGTGGAGGAGCAATAGACAGGCGCCGTATATATCCGGCATGACAGACCACTTATTCTCAGACACAGGGTGCAGTAAGATATCAGACTTCAACAATCTGAGCTTTTTGCTACAGAAAAATCTGGGTTTGGAGGTTAAAATTCAGGCCTATACTAATTGAACACTTGCAGCTATAGCAAGTTTCATCAGCGCATTTTTTTTTCTAGTGGATGTTCTAGAGTGTTTAGTATCTTTAGCATTAACGGATAAGCATTTCCTATGTAGCTTTTTGGTCTGAAAACAAAGAGAAATATGGAATATATAGTACCAGTGGTGGTGTGATGAATTATAAAAGGTAGATGGGGTTGTCTGTCAGATTATATGTATGGTGACTCATGGAATGAGTATTTCGGAACAAGGCAGTTGTTTCATGTGTGTGCCACATCATCACTGCTATTTACTATATATGCTAGTGGTCTTGATGTTGTTTAGAGGTTTCCATTGTTGTGGGCACTTGAGGATGTGGAGTAAGAAACAACCTCTGCAATTTAAATAAAGAAGCCAGATGATGGGAAAGATGGGACACAGGGCACAGAGAGGTAAACAGGCCTCCCCAAAAGGAGGCAGCAGCTCCGTACTGCCTTCCGCCATGGGTATTCCTTTATTTGTCCTCAGAGTAAACCATTAGAATTTTGTATGTGAAAGCCATAGTGAATCATTTAAGTGGTACAATACAAGAGGAAGGAATGCACGGTTTATGCAGCTGGCTTAATGGATGCAGGGGTAGTCCACTACATTGCTGCAAATACTGCCTACTGTTTCCTGTCAGGGTATGCCAGTGCCTTGAACACTGTATTTCATATATTTCGTATATCACACCATTGTAAACATCTTTATCCAAAATGTATATGCATATTAACATCATGGTTTCTTTTACAGTATTTTTTCAGATGGAAGTTTTATATATATATGTAAATACATATACATTCATATATACACAGTGTACTGCCATCTGCAAAGACAGTGTGCACTGCTGCAGTTTCCCCCAACTTCTCTGGGTTGTAGCACTCAGAAGGATGCTTGGGGGAAGTAAAATTAAACAACAATCAATTGTTTCTGTGTATATCCCATTACCTGGGTATAAAATGAGTCGCTTGCGAAAAGGATGATGACAGCAATGTTACCTGTGTGAGAATATTTCATTCTCCCACATTCATAGAATCATAAAACAGTTAGGGTTGGAAAGGACCTTAAGATCATCAAGTTCCAACCCCTCTGACATGGCAGCAACACCTCACACTAAACCATGACACTCAAGGCTCTGTCCAACCCAGCCTTGAGCACCACCAGTGATGGAGCATTCACAACTTCCCTGGGCAACCCATTCCAGTGCCGCACCACCCTCACAGTAAAGAATTTCTTCCTCATATCCATCTAAATTTTCCCTGTTTAAGTTTGAACCCATTACCCCTTGTCCTCTCACTACAGTCTCTAATGAAGAGTCCCTCCCCAGCATCCACATAGGCCCCCTTCAGACACTGGAAGGCTGCTATGAGATCTCCATGCAGCCTTCTCTTCTCCAGGCTCAACAGACCCAACTTGCTCAGCCTATCTTCATACGGAAGGTGCTCCAGTCCCCTCATCATCCTCGTGGCCCTCCTCTGGACTTGGTCCAACAGTTCCATGTCCTTTTTATGTTGAGGACACCAGAACTGCACACAATATTCCAAGTGAGGTCTCAGGAGAGCAGAGTAGAGGGGCAGGATCACCTCCCTTGACCTGCTGGTCACACTCCTTTTGATGCCGCCCAGGATACAGTTGGTTTCTGGGCTGAAGCGCACACTGCAGCCGGCTCATGTTCATTTTCTCATCGACCAGCATCCCCAAGTCCTTCTCTGCGCAGGGCTGTTCTGAATCTCTCCTCTGCCCAAACTGTCGCTGTGCCTGGGATTGTTCTGACCCAGGTGTAGGACCTTGCACTTGCCATGGTTAAACTTCATCAGGTTGGCATCAGCCCACCTCACAAGCGTGTCAAGGTCCCTCTGGATGGCATTCCTTCCCTCCAACATATCAACAGAACCACACAGCTTGGTGTCATTGGGAAACTTGCTGAGGGCGCACTCAATCCCACTGTCCATGTCACCAACAAAGATGTTGAACAAGACTGGTCCCAAGACTGATCACTGGGGGACACCACTTGTTACTGGTCTCCACCTGGACACTAAGCCATTGAGCACTACTCTTTGTGTGCGGCCATCCAGACACTTCTTTATCCACTGAGTGGTCTGTCTATCAAATTGATGCCTCTCCAACTTAAAGACAAGGATGTCATGTGAGACAGTGTCAAACGCTTTGCACAAGTCCAGGTAGATGACATCATCTGCTCTACCCCTGTCCATCAGTTCTGTAGTCCCATCACAGAAGGCCACCAGATTGGTCAGGCAGGAATTCCCCTTAGTGAGGCCATGCTGGCAGTCACCACGCACCTTGTTGTTTTTCATGTGCCTCAGCATGCCTTCCAGGAGAATCTGCTCCAAGATTTTTCCAGGAACAGAGGTGAGGCTGACTGGTCTGTAGTTCCCTGGGTCATCCATTTTCCCCTTCTTGAAAATGGAGGTTTTATTTCCCTTTTTCAGTTGTCAGAAACTTCACCTGACTGCCATGACTTTTCAAATGTGATGGACAGTGGCTTAGCAACTTCATTTGCCAGCTCCTTCAGGACCTGCAGGTGGATTTCAACAGGTCCCATGGACTTGTATATGCTCAGGTGCCTAAGATGGTCTTGAACCAGATCCTCTCCTACAGTGGGCCCAGGCTCTTCATTCTCATGGTCCCTGCATCTGCCTTCCAAAATTTGGGTGGTGTGTTCAGAGCATTTGCCGGTGAAGACTGTCATTAAGAACCTCGGCCTTCTCCAAATCCAGGGTAGCCAGTCCTCCCAATAGCTTTTGGAGAGGGCTCACATGGTCCCTAGCCTGTCTTTTATTTGCAATGTACCTATAGAATCCCTTCTTGTTATCCTTAACATCCCTAACCAAGTTTAATTCTAGCTGGGCCTTAGCTTTCCTAACCTGGTCCCTAGCTTATAACATCCTCGTATTCTTCCCAGGCCGCCTGTCCTTGCTTCCACCTTTTATAAACCTCTTTTTTCCTTTGAATTTTCCTCAGCAGCTCCTTATCTATCCAAAGAGGTCTCCTGGCCCTTCTGCAGCACTTCCTTCTAATTGGGATGTATTGCTCCTGAGCTTGCAGCAGGTGATCCTCAAATATCAACCAATAGTCTTGGGCCCCCCTCCTCTCTAGGGCTATATCCCATGGAACCTTACTAAGCATGTTCCTGAAGAGGCCAAAGTCTGCTCTCTTGAAGTCCAGGGCAGTGAGCTTGCTGCATGCTCTTCTCACTGCCTTGAGGATCTCGAATTCAACCATCTCATGATCGCTGCAATCAAGGCTGCCCTGGAGCGTCACATTTCCAACCAGCCCTTCCCTGCTGGTGAGGATGAGGTCAAGCATGGCACCTCTCCTTGTTGGCTCCTCTATTACTTGCAGAAGAAAGTTGCCTCCCACACAATCAAGGCACCTCCTGGATTGCTTGTGTTGGGCCATACTGACCCTCCAACAGATATCAGGGTGGTTTAAGTCCCCCATGAGAACAAGGGCCTGTGAGCATGAGGCTGTTCCTATCTCTATAGAGCACTTCATCCACAGAGTCCTCTTGGTCAGGCGGTCTGTAACAGATCCCCACAATAATGTCACCCATCACTGTTCTCCCTTTAGCCCTGACCCACAAACTCTCTGTCAACTGCTCACCTGTCCCCAGACAGAGTTCCATACTCTCCAGGCTATCCCTAACATAATTACCATATAAGAAATACTCTGGATATAGTTTCCATTTACCTTCTTTGGTAAATGTGTGTGTGTGTGTAAAAGAGATATATTCACTGCCTTACACAGTCAGGGAGGGTTCTGTGCTTTTGTAATATAGCATTGGTACTCCAATCGCTTTAGAGAAAAATCACTGAATTTTCAGAAAAGCACTGTACAGGTATGGATCTAGGTTTTCCAGAAATTTATCAGAGTAGTTTCAGGTACTGAATACAGGGTTTTATCTGATTTATACTAGCACTTAATGCTGATTTGAACCAGTATTTTGTGGGGTATCTCGCTGGTATTTTCTTATTGGCACTACTAGAGTTCTGCAAAAATCCTTGTTTATGAAAAATGGTTTTGTTTTGGATGAAAAAAAAAATCTTATGATATTCAAAATAACCCTCCTGCAAGTCAGTGAATGACAGGCCTAGCTTTGCTCTGTTATACCTATGTAAAATGCAGTCACTTCTCAGTGTAATGACATATTTGAGAGTACAGTGCAGTTCAAAACTTGTGAGCACATATGAAATATTTCTCCTAATCTGTTAAGTCTGAAACATAGGGAAAGACCCAGTGGAAGTTGTCTTTATCTGTGCCAGCTCATGACTATCCAGGAGGTGCTATCAAGCCTTCCCTGGTTTCTAAGTTAACTTTATGAACACAGGTGAAATAAGGTACCATCACAGTTTTTGAGCCCAGATACTAACAAAAGGCAACATTATCCTCTCCTTCTTTCAGGACCTGGTGCTGAAAACTATCATCATCCTGACTGACAGAGCAATTAATGTTGTCAGAAGAGAAAATAGTCAGTGAACCAACTGAAGGCAAATGTGTTTATTTTCCCACTCAGAGATGTAGTCTTCCCAGGTGGAGACTCTGAAAACATTCCTGCTAAAGCTGACATGGTTTTTACTTTGGTGAGGGATCAGTCTACTCCAAGCAGGAAATTAATCCAAACATTTAAGAGAAAGCAATACAAGCTGTGCTGAGCGCATGGGGATACATAGCTATACCACTGTCTCCACACAGAAACAATTCTCTCTTTTTGAGACCATTCACTTTTTCTGGTTATTTATTTTCCAAGCTGAACATATGTAAATGATAAAGCAGGGTGGTGACTGTAAGATTAGAAAAGCTGCATAAGGCAGCATGCGGTAATAGCTATCGAAGAAGACTCACAAATGGCATCACACAACCCTTCAATTAAGTTACAGAATGAGCTCAGAGTTATTATACTGTCTAAACATCCTCCCTTGCTTTTCTTCAGTTTCTAAATGCTGGTTTGGATAAACTACGTTACTACAAGTAAAGCACTGATCCTCTTTTCTACTTACGAAATATACCTTTTCCACTTACGAAATATACCTTTTCCACTGAAAACTAATATACAAATCTGAAAATAGGTTCAGCTAACAAAGCCAGTTCTCTTTCTGTCACTGAACATGCCATTTCTAAGGTTATTTCTATTAGATTATATCACTGGATGTGATCAAATAAGCAGCACAGGGCACTGCAAAAAGAAAATTCAACCTTCTTCTGGGTGTCTTCCATTGGGATACTGCTGTTAAAGTGAATGCTCTGTGATTTTATTCTTACAAGTACAATCAAATGGTAGAAGTTCCTTCTGTTGTCATCTGTGTCAGTAAGTATGAAGTAATTTTCCCTAGGGGAATCTGTAAGGAAGCATTAGCTAGAAGGACCTAGGGAGGCATCCATGTATGAAAATGTAACCTGTTAAACCTGCAAAACTGTCATTTTGCTGTAGTTTATATTTAACATTTGTCAAGATAAGCCCATACAGCAAGGGGGAAAAGGAATCTACAGAAAACACAGGGATTTTCACTAGCAAAACCCCCTCCCAAAGTCTGTATTTAGAGAAAATCCTGGGTAAATAGCAGAACTCACAGGCAGCCAGCCAGCCAGCCAGCCTCTGTGGGCACCTGAAGATGTATGCAATCCTAACTTGGGGAATTTTATTCCCACCACAGTAAAGAACAAGTGTTTGGCAGGAGACAAAAAAGCTAACGAAGATGTCACCAGAAGCGCTAACAGTCCTGCACTCCAAACACTCCCCCTTCTTTATCAACTTTGGTGGAAAAAACTCTTCCTTTGGTGGGAAAATGTGCTCTGGAGGATTCTCCCAGTCTGAAAGGACTTTCTGAAATGTGTTGTCAGTAGTGGATTTGGAACAAGAAATTTTTTTTCCTTTGCTCTTGTGACAGATGTCACAGGTATTTTGTGTCACTGTTGTGTTTCAAGACTCCAGAATACTGATTGAAAATAATGTTATATGTGGGGTGGTTCTTACGTTTTAAGACTGATGTGGGACAATTAGAGTGGGTTAGGGAGAACACTGATAAGGAAAGCAAAATAAACAGTGTTGATTGTCTTTTGGCTGCTCAAAAGCAAGACAGCAGTCCCTTGCCTTTAGATCCAGGTCTGTTCCCTGTCAGATTCCTGCATGCCAGCTGCCCTTAGAACAGTGCTGCTGAGAGTGAGGGCTAAGTAGAGCAGTATACTAGTGGAGAAGACACCCAGTATGGGATGCTGAGCTCTTGTGTAGCTTTTTCACTTTGCTGGGAGAGCAAAAGCACAAGGGGCACTTTGGCTAACTATGCGGAAATTCTCACTGCTTGTGGTGTTACCCCATTGTGTGTTTTGCTTTGCAAGCAATAAAACATCTCTTGATTTCAAATGTTGCCTTCCACAGTTTGTCCACACCCTCAGCCCATAATCTCAGCAGTGCTGGCCACAGTCCCCTGCAGCCTATGCCCTCAGGCCTTCACTTTGCTAGAGATGCTAATGAGCACTAGTCAGCTAAATGAAGGAAAAATTAATCTGCCAAAAATGAAAAAGTGAAAAAAACCACCCAAAGCAAATTCCCTCTTGTTTACAGAGGACCCATATGTAAAGCTAATAAGAGATGTGTGCAAACACACAGAGGTTTAAAAGCCTGGGGTTAGAGGCTGTGATCACTGTGAATCCCAGCAGGACCTCTGTGCCATGCCATAAAATGCTTCATACTCTCCATCACTGGCATGTCGAAGGGCATTTGCAAGGGTCTAAGGGATGCACAGAGATCTTTTTTGTAAGAAAAGTGAGAAGAGTTTGTGATTTTTTTTAAAAAAATTGGTAGTATGACTAGATGCATAAATTTTGATGATGGGGATATACAGGAACGACTTCAGGTCATTCACACTGTGTCTCCTCTCCCACTAGATGCAAGATTTCATCAGTATCATGGGCATGTGTTGAGCCTGCTTGCTCTTTGCAGCTTGTGACTTAGAGTATTTACTGTCTCTCCCCAGTTGTTGCTGTCCCTCCTTCCCACCGTTCTGCTTTTGCCAGCAGATGTTCACCCCCTTCTGTGCTCCAGAGTGTGGCTACATCCTTGGGTGGTCCAGCTTCTTCCAGGGAAACCAAAACTCCTTGAACAAGAAAATGGGAGCTGCAGGAAGACAGACAAAGTATCTTTCCTACCCCTTACTTAAAGTACAGCAGCACAAGCTTTAAACAGTTTGGGACTAGTGGTCTAGCGGTCTATTGGTCTAGTGAGTCTGGACCAGCAACAGAGTCTCTCTCTGATGCTGGTCTGGTCTCAGTATACATGCCTGAAAAGTACCGACTGGCAATATGTCCTGCTTGCTGGGGACCACTCCAGTGGTGAGCAGGTAACAGTCACAATGGATGACATGAAGTGACTCATGTCACTCTAGTCCAATAAAACGTTGTCTTCATCCAAGCCCAGAGAAACCTGGTGAGGTATGCTTACACAGGTCCTTACACAGGACAACAGCAATGATCTGTGTAGCTTCAATGGAGAACCTGCAATCCAGGAAAATTAATTTGCTGTCATGGGAACTAGGGGATGCTGCCGCTGAGCTAAAATTCAGTTTGGTAACCCTTGATGTGTTAGTTGAAGCTTAATGCATGACTGGTTATTATGCACAAGGCAGGGACACAAGCCCTTGCTGTACCAGCAGCATTCCCCCTGGGAAATGAAGCATCTGGGTCAGTGGCTGTGCTTTCATTTGCTTTCTCAGGACTGCTGCTATGTGGCCTGAGAGTGGCAAGCTCATGGAGCCAGGCATAAGGGAATGGAAGGAAATGTCATGCTGGGGTTATGTCAGTGGTAGACTTGGGGCATTTCTCTGCCTGAGGTCCATGCTGGGTTCTGGAATGTGGTAAAGTACCCAGGAACTGGTCCCATGTCCAGAACAAAGCAAATAAAACCTAGACTGGAAGCAGCAAGTGGCCTGAGAGACACCTGGGACTGGAACTGTGTCAGATTGCAGAATATCCTCTCATTCATCTTCCAATGGCTTCATTCCTAGAGTGCCCCGAGCCCTCCTCCCCTTGTTTAAAAGTAGCTAGTGATTTTCAAATCTCCAGTATTTAGAAAACCAAAATCCTCCAGAGTGTCCAAGTTGTGAGGTTAGCATTGACGTCCTGTTTGAAATGCATTCAAGCTCCTGGCAGGAGGATTGTGTCACTCTGGTGCCTCGGGACTGTTTCTTGTAGTCTGCTGAAGTTCCACTTCAGATGCTCAGTTTTAGTCAGGTACCATCCCTGGCTTCTGTCATGTCTGTGGCAAGGTACCTGCAGGGAGATGACATTGCAGGTGGCCCTTGTCTGCAGCCACCAGGGATAGCTGTCAGCACAGTTCGGTGATCTAAAGAAGCCCCTGTGCCTCTGCTGGGCATTGCAGCGCCTAGGACCGCAATGGCCAAGGCGTGGTCTCTCTTGCAGTTTTTGGGTGTGAAGGGTGAGCCTGGCCCCTGGGTGCGCTAGTCTGATGCTGTCTTTAGTGGCTGTGTGTTGACATGACTGGAGATCCTGGGAAGAGTTTTCCAGCAGGTAAAGACAAGTCCAAATCTCGTGAGCACCAAAGAAAAAGAAGTATGTAAGCTTAAGCCACTTTATAGCAGAAGCAGAGGCTTCTGCGGGACATCCAGCAGCCATAACTTCCAAGTGCTAGGAAGAGCCAGGAGTGAAATAGTCTGATTTAGAGAGCCATGGACCCCTGGGTGAAGGTGGAGGAAGAGGTGAGGACATAGGAAACCCAGAAATTCTGCCAAAGTGTTTCCCACTGAAAATATTCTGAGCAACACTGATGGGCAAAACTCACTGAACCAAGTGGGAGCAAGACCTCCACAAGACCTCTGAGTTCTGTCAAATCTCTAGTGGTAAAGACTCCCATCCATCTCATGCTCTCCCACAGCTAAGTTTACCTTTCTCACATTAGAGCAGCACAGTCCTGCTGTCTCCCTTTGTCTCCCACACCAGCTGTGACTGCCATCCAACTGTGCTCATCCAGCTGTGCCTTACAGTGCAGTCCCAGGCAGGGGAGTCTTCAGCACTATGCCACTGCCTCAGGTAAGCTGCTGAGCCAAGTGCTTCTGTCCACATTGCTCTGCTAAGCAGAGCACCCACCAGCTAGAGACTGAGCCAGGACCTCTTCTTCACAATCTATCTTGATGTGTCAGATAGCACTCCAGGCTACAGCATTGTCTCACGCTCTTGGAAGGAGGGTAGCATTGGAGAGGTCTACTTTGAGGATCTGGGCTGTAGTGTTTCCCAATAGCTAACTCTGCAGAGGTGGAGTGCATTATCACTAAAGAGGAGATAAATCCTTTGTGGCAGAGAATCAGCATAAGAAACCGCTCCGTGCCCGTCTGAGATATGGATGTATTATACGTATAATCCAGATTTTGTGGAATTTGCTGTGGCATCCAGTTCTCATGCAAGAAATGTGCCTTAGAATCTAGAGTTTTGTTTCTATGTATATGCTTTAGAACCTAGAGTTTTCTTTCTATGTATAACACACTTTTTAAGCCATGATAGGTAAGAAAACATTAAAAAGCAGGAACCAAGTGTAAATCTTTGTCATGCTGAGTTTGCAGGCAGTCTGGGAAAGAATTCTGAAGTGTGTGAACTCTTTCATTCATCTCAACAGGTTATTAAATTAAAAGCTGTCATTCTAAAAGCATAATGAGCAGGCTTATTCCTTGCTCACATTAGCAGGATGCTGTAGAGAACAGAGCCTGAAACCACCCTTTTTATTCCTGAGAAAGCAGCCATATGTCATTGAGGCCTGTCTCCATGTCTGGACATTTGCCTTAATTTGTGGGCCATTCAACCAGCTAATGCACTTTTTTTCCATTCCAGCATCTGCCAACTCCAGGCAGATGCTTTCTGAGGTCAGACCACCAGTGGAGAGCACCCATTCCTCCAAGGAGTTCTGCTGCCTCTGTTAGGTGGGCTGGATAGTTTGCTGTACCAAAACTCCAGCAGTCAGCTGATGAGGGGTGGCAAGAAGCAGTTGGGCTAAGGTAGCCTTCTTACCTCGTGACAGAGGAGTGCTCACCCCTTCAGGGCCAGTGAAACACAAATTGACACACTTTTCCTTACTGCCTCTTGGCTGCTGCCTAAGTGCTCATCTAACCAACCTGAGTGGAACAGCAGGAGGAGAGCAGGCATGCCTTGACAAGAATCTGACTCTAATCCATAACGGGGACGTTTCTCTAGGAATATCATGCTGACTTTCTCCCAAGCAGCTGTCATATCTCCCCTGACAACATTTTTGATGCTGCAGTGCAGTTCCTATATTCAGATCTCCAGAACTTTCAGACAAAGACTGATAGAGGAATTGAACGCTAGCTCATTGGCAGGGATATTGCTATTCACATTAAAAATGAAATTCACCACTCCTCACTCCTTCCATTTTGAGCTGCGAATTTTCTGTGGTATTTCTGATCTTGTGGTAGAGTGCCAGAAACTCACAGGTCTGTGCAGCAGCTCTTTAACACCTCCTTCAGCAACAAGGAGAGGGGTCAGCAAAGGATAGCAGAGCAGAGGAGCACAGAGCAAGGCTGCACTCTGGAGGGGTGCTAGGAGGAAAATGAAAACTACTAAAGAACAAGCTACTGCTTTTTGAGAAGAGTCCATAGGGTAGAGGAGAGTCCATAGGGTAGAGGAGAGTCCACAGGGTAGAGGAGAGTGGTGGAGGGGAAGTTGGAGAGACAGAAGGGCACATACATCTTGGGATTGCTTAGCACTTTGCTTTCCATCACAACCACAGGTATAATTAAAAGCACAGTTTAATCCTGGCTTCCTTTTGCCAATTTTCTTTTTCTAGACCTTTTACACAGGCAAAGCATTTGAAATAACGAGGCTAGAGAGCATCAAAGAGGCCCGTGCATACAAGGGATGGCACAGTCTTTCAGCAGCGCCACTCTCTGCCGCCAGGAAGCCCTGAGTTAAGGGTTGGCCTGTTCTGTGCGTGAGGCCCAGAGCGCAGAGCAGCATTTGCAGACAGCTGGGGATTGGAATCAAGCTGTGATCAGCCTCCCTCTGTGCCTGCGCTGCTGGAGACAGGAACAGCCCACAAGGAGCAGGGTTTTCACAGGATGCTAGACCCAGAGGAGCTGCTGTGTTTTAGGGACTCTCTGTCTGTCGTTTATGTTGCGGGATCAGACCGTGGTGGATAATCATCACACACACAGAGAAAAGTTATAGCGTGACTTATCAAACACATATGTGAGAGCAAACATGAACCACTCCAGGCTTGGTGGTTTGAAATATAGGTGCTTGGGTAAGGAAGTACATGGGTGCAAAGGAGCAGTACTGACTGCTGTATAATTCCAGTGCAAGACTACATGCAGGCAGGGGACAAGGCAGCAGAGCAGCTCAGAGTTTGAGCCAATGATTGTTTTCCCCTGTTTCTGAATCCACAGACGCTGCATATATCATTCAAGGGATGGTGACAGAAAGATATGGAGGTTCTTGCTGCGCGAGAAGCTGTTTGTGGTAACGTCACACGTGAAACTAAGAATGGTAACCTCAGAGTTCCTCTACGGCTCACCATCCCTCCTGCAATGCTCCCAGCTGGCAGAGAAGATGCTGGCTAAACTCATGGAAAAGAGCAGGTGAGGAAATGAAACGTGCTATTGTTGAAGTCTGAACAAATGTCAGTTTTCTGGTTTTCTTCTGCATCTTGCAATGACATGATTTCTCACCAGTGAAGCGCAATGTTTTGTTCCTATATCAAACAAGTGTGGAGCTGTTACCAGAGGCTTGTGTCACCAGACTTTGGGGCTGGTCAAACTATTTGTTAATCAGAGACATCTATTTTTCTGCTTATTGAGCACAAATCCCTGTTTTCCCAGCATTAAGGCAGGCTTTCTCTGAATATTAGCATCCATGACCTTGAAAGTAAGCAGGGTTTCTTTGCTTGTTTGTTTCAGAAAAAGACTCTATCAGTATTTGTCAGGTTGGGACCTCCTTTCATTTTTTCCTCTGTTTTACTCTAAGGAATGCTCCTCATGATAGTAAAATTCAGACCTTCTTGATGTTGGGAACTGCTCTACTAGGGGCTGCATTGTAAAATGGGAGCAGCAGTACTATTTCACCCATTTGGCTATTAACAGACACTGTGTCCTCCAGTTCTGTGCTGAGCAGGAGGCTGGGGAGTATCTCACGGGCAGCGCAGCTTAGGACAAGGCTGTTCAACAAAAAGCAGAATTCACTCAGAAGAAACAAATCTTGTGTAAAAGCCAAAGTTTTCTCGCTTCCTTGCCCGCTTTCCCTCCCCTCAGCTTTCATGTCATTGGCTCAGTTAATTAAAATTGCAGTAATAGGGAGACTGGATGGTTTAGCAGATTGGTAATGGGATATACAGCCTTTCACCTCCAGGTCAATGGTTCGATTGCGGCCCAAGTTGGTAGTGACCAAAAGTTATTAGCATCGAATGGCTGCTCGGTGACCTCTGTGAGATGCATGGATGATTTCAGTGTTCTCCCTCGCGGACAGGTGTCCACACCACGGGAACCACTTGCACTGTGCCGACTGGCACTAATTGGTACCCTTGTCAGCAGCCACAACAGTGGCAGGGGATGGTCTGGGCACTGAAGTGGCAGCAGCCCTCTTCTTGGTGGTCCTCCCTCCTGGGCTTCTGTGGAGCTGCTCGCCTGCGGACAGAGAGAGTGCTGCTCCCCAAGGTTACCTGGGAATTACCTCTGCCCTACAGCAGAGTGAGTGTGAGCGGAACCATGATTGAATTAAGCAGGTTTTGGGGAATGGTTGGCATTTGCTACTCTATTCTTACTAAGAGCAAGCAATCTTGGGCAGTTTACTTTCTTAAGCCACAGAAGAGGCAGCTGTGTTAATGCAAGACAAAGGATACAATAGCCCAGGTGATATGAATGGCAGATAAAAAGAAGCCAGCTGCAAGCCAGCAGAACCTGCCAGCATCCGAAAGAGCCAGTATGATGCATCATTTGTTTTGGAGAGGGCTTTGGCACTAGGCTCTGCAAAAGCAGGAGAAAGGGCTGGCCTGGGCAGCCCATATTAAGAGCAGGCGTGAATATTTACAAGCCATTGCCATTCAGAGCTCCACAGCCCCTGGGGAGGAATGGAAAGCAGAGCCAGGGGTAGTCATCCATGCCAAATTCAGTTCTCTCAGTTTTCTGACCAAATTGCTATTACCTAATTAATGCCTTATTTAAAACATTGGTATGCACAAGACTTCAGTGGGTGTGAGTCAGCAGAGCTGCTTCAGGCCCATTTACACTAGTTGGCAATTTTCCTCTCAATATTGGTGACTCTTGCAGTAGTCAGGAAAAAATGCCATCCATGTTTCTATTTGTCATAGTTGCGGCATGACAGTTGAGAGAGGGAGGAGAAGAACAGTGTTTTCTCCAATTTTCTTCAGCCCAATACTCGAATTTCTCACTCTCTGGCACGTTTCAATCCCCACAACTCACTTGCAAAAGACCCTTCTAACAGACACGACATGCAAGATCACACAGGAAATATGGGGTGAGATGAGTTTTCTGAGTTCCTTCTTGCCCCTCAGGTCTCCAGGAAAGGCTTTTTTCAGTGACATCTGCAGTCCTGGTGAAACAGTTATTTCAATAGGTAACCACAAACCTTCAGTAGTTTAGTAGTAGTTTAGTTGTAGCAGTGCCAACAGAACCATTTCTGGTCCTAGACACATGCCCAGAGGCCACCCTGCACAGCAGCGTCTGCCAAGCAGTTTACTGAGAAAGCAATAGTTTTGGCTTTCTGTGTCCAGGAGAATCTTCCAAAGCCCTGCCAAGGCAACAAATTTACTTAGGAATTTGGCTCCCACTCTCCAAGCACACATGTTGTTACTTGCAAGCAAGTGGAAACGTTTCCTTTTAATGTTCTCGCTCAGCTCCTTGGGGTCAATGCAGAGTCTGAGTCTGCCCCCTTTCTTCCCTACGGTTTTTATGGCCTCAGCTCAGCCTGCTGACTCTTTGATTCTACAAATAATGCCATCTGCTGTCACGTTTTATTGTTCTTCCACTGGTCTGTTTTCTCCTCAAGAGATGATCCAACACTGTGTGCTGTCTGACAGAGGCTGTGTCTTGCCACTGCCTCACTGAAGAGTCTGTATCCCAAGGCAATCGCACTCCCGTGAGTGTGCCAGATCACTGGTGGCCTGGTGGCCACCAGCGTGGTTGCTCTGACCACAGCAAGAGCTGGCATGTTCCCACAAGCTCTTATTCCATCTGGTGATTGTCCCTGGTTCAAGTTTCCATAGGGCTGGAACTTATCCCTCACTGGATACAAACAGTTTCACCTTGGGCCTTTAACTGTGGTGCCCCAGTGGCAGGAGTCCACTTGTCAACTTCATTTGCATTACTGAACTGTCATTTCTAAGCATTTTTTTAACCTTTTTCATTTTGGACATGTAACTTCCTCCCTTTTTTTTGTTCTTTTATGAATAACTTTCCTCCATCATTTGAGACCCTGAACTCCGACTGTAATCCATGCCTTTCCTTTGCTGGCATATTTCTGTGGAGGATTTGCAAATCAATGGACATTTTCCATTCCTATGCACATCAGTGGCGCTGCTCCTGTTTTTGGCATGCGATTTCTTTTCCCTTTTCATTTTCTGCAGAATGTTCTCTTCTACGTTTTCTTCCATGTTTAGCTGTGGGGTTGACGGTCATCTGTTGCATTTCAGCTTTTTTTGCTCCTTGGCATGAAATCACTGCCTTTTTCAACTTTGGGTTAATGTCTCTGGAAAGTCATTCAAGACCTCTGTATTGCTGAACTCCAAAGCTATTTGCTCTTTCCAAAAGGACTACATCATACTCCAGATTCACAAAAAACTTTTTGATTTGAGGCCAAGGAAACACTGATTCCATTTCTTTTTCTTCTTCAGACCTTACCTGAAAAATGTATATCCCATGGGCAACGGCCTAATAACTTCTTTACACGTTTTTTCTCTCTCGTCTAGCTGGCTTTCAGTGCAGTCCAAGAGCTTTTAGAAAGTTTTCTTTTCTTAGCTCTGGGATCTCAGACTTGGCTTGTAGTGATTACAGGGTTGGAGAATCTTAAAACATTTAGAATACACCAGCTTAAATGCATACACACAATGGTGAAGGAGGAAAACACTCTCTGTTTAAGGAAGTCCCAAATTTGAACTACATGTCTGTACAGAAAACTCCAGAGCTTCAACTTTCCACCAGGATTGCCTAGAGGTACACAGATGACTCTGCATGCAACTTTCTCTATAGCTAATTAAGTTAGCGCTTTTAAGTACTTTGCAGCCAGGTTTATCAAGTTTAGATCCCTTTTATTTAAAATCAGAGATCTGCCATGGGTTATTAAGCTCCAATTTTATTATCAGTGTTTCAGCCTGCATATAATATACATTGCTTAAGAACTATGGAGTGAATTGTCGAAGTTAGGAAGAATCCACAAATCAGCAGAGTAAGAAATATTTTTTATTGAAATCTTCAAAAATTGAAAATCAACATGTTCCAAAAGGTTCTTGTAGCAATATTTGGTATTAGTGTGTTGAAAAAACACCAAAAAATGGAAACCCAAAAATGTCTCCAAGTTTTTTAGGCCAACAGACCATTATAACTCTTCATCAATAAGGAACCATTCTACTTGCTTGTCATCAAATTTTACTTGAAATTTTTTTCTCCAGAATATTGTAGAATGCTGTATTTCCATACACAGTCTACCATGCCCTCACTGTTTCCTTGTGATCCATAAATCTGAGTGCGGGAATCACTGCTGTGGACACAAAGTTAGATCAAAAATCATAAAACTGCAGGAAACTACAAGAAAGCCCCCATGTCCTCTCTAGAATTCTGGCAAATAAAGATGCAGCTCAGATATAATTAGCCACTTTTCCCTCATTTTGTTTAAATATATCTTACTTTCTGCTTACTTTGTCTAGCCTCCAGGTTCTATTACAAGCTGTTCAGTCAAGCACTCTTCTGGCAGTGTACAAGACTGAGTACAATGTGATACTGATTGATGAGCACATCAGTAACGGGGAATGCTGGCAAACTTCTGCTGTCTGTCTCAGAGCTTCACTAGTCTGTTACATCTATGTCTAACAAAGATCTCTGTTTTCTTGATCTTGGTTTGTTTTTGCATCCATGCTTAACACTTTTCAGAGTTGGATCCTCTACCGAAAGTTGTGGAAGGTACCTGCTCAACACAGTAGAATTCTAGTGGCATTTCACTGTTTCTTGTAAGCACTTCTTGGGAGCGTAAGAAAGAGATCCTGTACTCCATTTTCACAAATTCAGTACCTTATTGGAGTTTTTCCTATTATATGCAAATATCTAGTGGAAGGTGAGTCAATGAAAGTGTACAAAAATAAGAAAGAAGTATTCGGTTTCGTGATAATTAAGAACATCACCCCATTAAACTATAATCTAGTTATTTCCACTTGTCCAGTCTTATTTCAGAGCTACAGTCATTTTTGCAAGACAGTCCTTTGAAAATAGGCAAATCTGTACTTTTGTAATCTGGAAGAGAACTGAAAAAAATAGCCACCTAATGCAAATATGATTTGTAACATTCATTTTGAATCTTTTAAAAGATTCATATAAAACAATGAATGCAGTGGAAATCACCAAGAATTTACACAATGAATGTAGGGAGAGTCAAATTCTGTATTACTGACATTGCAAAGGTAATAAAGCTCAGAAACAGTATTTCAGAGAATTTTCCCGCTCTACTTTTTTTTTTTAATGCATCATGAAGAAACAAAACAGGAGTGGGACATTTTTTTAACACATATTTTTCAATAACCTTCAAATAAAAAATTTCATATTTCAGTTTGGAAATAGCCCAACTATTCCAAATTCATTTGAATCCAGAGGTATGAGATTTCCTGATCCTAGTTCTGTCTCACTGTGTCATGGATGCAGCTGGCTTATTCTGTTTCTGTACTGCATAATGAAATGGAAGACAGGCAGAATTTCTACTTCTGCAAAGATGGAGGAAAATAAAAAGCAAACCTCTTCTAAATCCAAGTTTGATTAAAGTAATTCATACTAGTGGAAATCCCGGTAGTGTTACTAATACTCATGAGGAAGAGGGTCAGCCAGCATCCAAATATGAGGACTATACAGTAGGGCTAGTGTTTCTGCAAAGTAAAACATTATTTTAGGGGTGTTTTCTGCCAACTGGTGGTCACATACAACAGAGCTGATCACTCAGCTGAGCCTCCTGTCCTGCCTGAGCTGCCCCTCTGTGTTTCTGACCCATTTAACTCTTTCATCCAAGACTTGCAATAAATATCAGCTGCAAAGAATTTCTGTCTGTAAACATCCACCAAAGCATTTCGTCATTCCCTACAAGCTGCTCTTTTCTTCCCTGCAGGAAAAATGGAAAAATCCTCTTGCACCCACAGTCATTTTGATGTTAGCAAAGGGATAATGGGTGGCACAGTTGGAGCCCACCAGGGAGCTCAGTGCCCACTCCCTGTTACAACTCCCCTTCTCAGCAGCATCATTGCAGATCTGCTGATCAGTAAAAACACTCCTTTCACTGCTCAGAGACTCTTGGTGCCAAAACACACTCTCATGTATCCTAGATTTCCGTAACTGCACTGGCATAATGAAATAGCGCTGCAGAAAATGAGAGGAGAGCGTGGCCCCTGGCTGAGCTCTCATAGTGGTGTAGACGACAGCTGTGGGGTTTGGAGCATCAGGTTACTCAGAGATTGAGCTGAAAGCTGAGACAGACAAAGTACTGATTGCAATTTCTAAATTTCAGGTTTTCATAATAAACATAGACACCTGCAACACAACACACAGCCTATATGTACTGCTAATAGCCTCTCAGCAAGTTACATGACTGAGATTTTAGACATGTCTTGAGAGGAAAGATGGAATAATAATGATGATCTTATGCAGGAAACAGAGCATGCAACACGATGGATACATCATGCCTCAAAAGAGGCGTTATTCTTCCCTTTCCGCTCCTTTTCTTGAAATTGGAAGCAAACCTAATAGCAAAAGCCTTTGGATCTAACAAAAGAATTCCTAATGCAAAAGTAGTCTTCTTGCTCCTCAAGGTATGGAATGGGATTTGTGATGCTTGCAAGAAACAAATAGCACTGAGTTCACTGCAGGCTTTGAAACTGGCTTTCTAATATCAGGCAATGACTAAGAACTTTTGATATTTTTCCTTTATTTCTTTAAATATTTACTGAAGTATGCTACCCTCAAATACGAAGCCAGCATTTACAAAGAAATATTTGGAAGTGTAAAATCACCACTGCTAATAAAAATATAAGCACTGTAACATAAACACTGGAAACATTTGTAGTTTACTTTTTTCCTAAACATTGTTTAAGGAGTAATTTAAAAATGGAAGTATAAAGAAAAGTTGGTCTTTCTTGGGAAGAGGATGTTGCAAGATATAGCTCTTAGTTATTCATGAAGTCAGTCTGTTTTGCAGATATTACTTATATATGAAAATCAATAAATTTTGCATTCTAAGAAAGTCAAGTTAGATTAATTGGGTTTAGATCACCTGGGTTTTCAGCAAGTTAAAATCCACAACAGATGGAGATTTAATTCTTATAATCCATTCTTGCCTAAATCAAAACATAGTTTAGCATACCCCAGGCTTTCTAGTAAAATTTATTACCATGTTGTGGACCTGATAGATATCTCTAATTTTAAGGTATGGTAATCCCGCACTTGTATCATATTCCCAAAACATTTTTCCACATCAGTGATGTGTATCTCATAAAGTGGTTTTGGGTCTGAGCAGCACCACGTGGTTTCAAAATAAGGGTTATTTATGCTGTCACTTGGCACAGCTAAGATCTCAGGCAGACACACCTGCCCTGCCCTACTCTGGTCTGCTTGTTTATTTGCTGCTCTTTTTGGCAATTATTCTGTTAGTTTGTATCTTTTTTTCACAGGAGCCCTTTATGGAAGGTTAGCTGGCATGATCAGTTTCGTGTTTTCAAAGCCTCAACAGGCTGTCTCACAAAGGTTTTAATCTTTTACGATGATGGGTGCCCATAAGCCTGGTGGGAGTGCTGTGGAAGGGACCACTGAGGATCCAAGTTATCCATTTTATCTTCCTTACCCAACCCACTACTCCACAGCAATCAGATACATGGGTGGGAAGCAGGCAGAAGCACAGGACAAGGAAGTTCATCTTAAGCACAGATAATGATGGTAATGCAGATTCAAAGTGAATCTGAAGCCCAAAACATGATGTTGTTCAGTCTATATAACATAAAAGTTATTGTAAAAGCGTTGCAGAGCTTTGCTTCCAAATGTTTTTAATAGCTGGCATTTGGGATAAACCAGCATGTACCAAAGAGGATTTCTGAGGGGTTTTTTTTTGGGAAAATTTTCTTTACCAAGTATTTTTAGGAGTCTGTATATCATTTCTGGCAGGGTTGGTTTAGCAGAGCCACGAGAGAAAGCAAATGCCATCAGAAATTATCCCAATCTCCAGTCATTTTAGTAGTAGGTCATTAATAAAAAGGCAACCAAGAAGCCCCCATAAGACCATTGCAGCATATAACTGTAGCTTTAGTCTAAGTTTTAATTCCTTTTTACACTTCTAAAAATTGAACACTCAAAGAAAATGTTGTCTGATCATGATAGATCCACCTCCAACTGGATATCTGGTTTGACTTAAAGACTTAAAATAATGATCCTCTGCCATATGTTGAACATAACTTGAGGTTTTTAGCAAAGTATGTCTTAGATTAAATGTACAGTATATGCCACAGCACCATTGAGTTGTTTCTCTGAAGAGAAACAGCATTGCTTCTGCTCTCCAGTTGGGAGGACTTTCCCTTCAGGCTAAATGAGACAACAAATTAGGGGTGGGCTTTTCAGTGTGGTCTTTCACAAGTGGAAGGTGCAGCAGTGCTCTAACCAGGGAGGTTTCTGACTACGGAGGTGTGATAAGGTTAGACAAAAAACAGTTGAAAGTACTGAATTTGATTGTACTAGTGCAGCTGCAGACTGCTCCATGCCTATGTGAAAAAGGAAGTCTGAGCACATCCCAAAATATGCATATTGAAGGGGAGAAAAGCTGACGTTTACTTACATGCATACATATGAGCGCACATGGCACATAAAATAACTATGATATTAGTACTTCTGTAATAATTGTGCTACTAATAAGCACTACTTGGGATTTGAAATTTGCATGTAGACATAAAAATTATTTCAAGTATTTGAAAACCCCAATAAATTACAATAGTTTCTTAATGAGGTATTATATAAAAGTATACCCAGCCAATTCTGGAAAAGCATGTGAATCCCTGTATTGGTTGTAATGGCTTCAAATGGAAGATTACTTGCATGTTTGATGTGTTTCTGAAAACTAACTAATAACATTTATTACTCAAATAGCATAATGTGCATTTTCTAAACTCTTGTGGAACTTATCTTTCCAGTTGTTGCTATTGTTTATTTTTAACATGGTGAAAAGGTGCAACTACCTAAAAAACTTTCTTCTTTTTTTGTAGTTATTTCAAATGTATATTCTGACAGCCTTAGCTAGCTGAATTAGCTATTAGGATAGCAAACATCTCTGCATGTGATACTACATAAAGTGACAAAAGACACCCTCATCACACTGCACAAAAAGTACAAAGAAGCCACTTTTTTTTGTTCAATTGTTTGTTTTTAATGTGAGTGGAAAATTATAGGTTCCAAAGATGATTCAGAACAACTCATATCCTTGTATGAACTGCTCCTTTCCTTTCTTACCCTCCAGCTTCTAACTATTTTTTCCACCACAATGAATAGAAACAGGTAACTCATTTCAGGCATCATAAATATCTGGTACAGAGAATATTAGAATGGATTTTCACAATTTAAAGTTAAAATATGTAAAAAACAGGACAAAAAATTATCTACTACTTGCAATGAATGGGAAGGTATTCCTTTATTAATATAGACACCGATTGCTTGCAATAATGATATTAATCATCATCACACCTACGTCACTTCTACTAGGACATTATAATGCATCACATTTGCTGTGCATCACAACTCTGCGTTCTACTTTATAGATGAATCAAAGACAACGTCCCTGTCTTGAAGAGCTTGCAGCCCTGGGCAGTGTGGGTAAGGTCCTGCAAACAATTATTTCCAGATGGAGCTGTTACAGAGTCATGTATGAGGCACTCTACATAGATCCTAGGAGACATTTGGATGTGAAATGATAATGAAGAAAAAAAATCATGTTTGTTTTGTTAGACCCTCACAAACGTTGAGACCTTCTTTCCTTTTTTTTTTTTTTTCCTTTTTTTTTGTAAAAATAGTTTCTGTGGCTGAAGAGGAGAGCAGAGAATTGTTTATTGGTTTGGCTGATTAATTGAATGTTTACAAGGAGGCTTAGAGAAAGCTCTGGAGGGAAAGAACAGATGGAAGATATGGACTGGTGGGGAACCTGACCAGGAGGCAGACAGTAGAGGAAATGGTGAGGTGGGTAAAGTGGAGATACTAATGACACAGGGGGATGAAATGCAACAAGGAGAAAAGCAGGCAGAAGCAATGCAGCACAAGCCACAGATGAGACATGAAACTAGAATTTTTTGTGCAAAGATAGAGAAAGGTACTGACAGGAGATGAAAAGGGCCAGCCAGAGATGGAGCACATGCCTCCAAGTGATTCAGATGGAAAGACTGGAGGATGATAAAGCAAGAGGCCTGGTAAGTGTAGGTTGTCAAAGTTGAGGAATGAAGTAATAAGGCTTTGGGACTGAGGGAATAAAAATAATAAGCAGTATGGAAAAGGATCAGCAGGTTCCATGGGGAATGTGGAGTGGCAGGACAGCAAGACCAGCGCAACCACCAGTAACTACACAAAAGGGGAGGTGTCCAACCTATTGTGCACCCAGTTCTCACACTGATGCCAATAGGCACTGGCCTAAAACCAAAATATTAAGGGAATGAAGGGAGAAAAGGACAGAAGGTCACAGAATGAAAGGGAAAAGGAGCTGAAAGAGACCAATATGGTTCTCAGTTCTGCTGGCAGTGTGATTGGAAATGAAGGTTGCAGTCAGCAAGGGGATAGTGGCTACCTGCCACCTCAAGCAAGCTGCCGCCCCAGGTGAGCACGCAGGCTACTGAAGGGAGGAAGGTAATCAAATGTAGATGTTAGATTCACAGAAGAGAAGGAACCTCGTAGGAGATCCTCTAAGCAGGTCAATGGGAGGGGAACAACATAATTCAGAGCTGGACACCTCTCACTACTCACTCTGATTTTGGTGCAGGACTGATCTGTCCTTTAGGGGCTAGCAGACGAAAGGGAAGAGAGAAATACTTCCTTTTTATTTGGCTGTACCCACAACCCAACAGCCAGACGGAGGACGGAGAATGAGGGAGATAGACTTGAGGGAATTACATATAATTTCCTATATTGTTCTGTGAAACAAAGTATGTCACTGTGGGCAAAGATGGAAACATTTTTGTACTAGCATCCAGAAGGACGTGAGTATTTGAAATGGTGACTATACTAACCACAGGTCTTCTTTGGTTTTAAGTTACCTGCTGTTGGACAAGGACATATGATAAAAATTGTAAGCTCAGAATGATATTCTACCATAGTCCATCAAAAACACCACCACCTGAGAATATCAATGCTGATGATAGCCGGAATAGAAATTCACCCTCAGCTTACTGACATAATTTTTGAGTGCTTTGAATATATACAGTGAACCAGCACATCGAATTTGCAACAGAACGAAAGCACTATGATATTGAGCAGCTCCTTCACTTCTGCATGCCTAAGGCGTTATGATAATGACTTCCTTTGTAAACTACTGTGAGGTTATTTCCTACAGAGGAAAGCAGATATGTAAGTGTCATGTATTATTATAATACTGATGAGAAACGGAGCACTGCCTTACTGCCTTTTGTTTCCTAAAGAGGAGAATCATTACTGAAGAGGACGATTTTTTTTTTTTTTTTTTTTTAATGAGGACTTGCAAATGCTCAGGAACTAATTTTAATTTATTGCTTGCCTCTAGGGATGATGAATGTGGGTACCTTACAACAGTGAATACAGTCAGACACAAATCAAATTTATGAACTGCCCCCCTTTACAGTTCATAAGCCTCTGGGCTGCTCCCCGTTTTATGCAAAGGGTCAAGCATTAATACAATTAATCTCCTATGCCATAAATCTCACAGGCCACAAGAGGGAGTAGCTCTCAGAGGTGCAGGCAGGCAGCAGAAGAGACAAAACCCCTCCAGTTAACAAAAAAAGTCCGCAGAGGAAATCCTCAGTCTCAGAAAAGAACAAAAAGAGAGCGGCACCCGCCCAGCCAGCCGCGTGGTATTTCAGATGTTGCAGCACATAACAAGCAGGCTCAGCCTTCGTGCTGAAGTGGACATGAGGTAGACACTTGCTCTTTACAAATTACTCTATTTAATAGATATTCCTGTGTTCATTTCCTAACCTTTTCCTGGGCTAATCTTAACACTTTCTTCTAATGGAAGATAGAAGTTGCAATTAACACCTCAAGCCAGGTAACTGTAGGGTCACATCTCTGAAAAAGAAGTACTCCTTTGGAGAGCAAGGGCACGTCAAAAATATATAACCAACAGGCAAATATTCCGACCATGTTTCCAAGGCACCTGATTTATTTCATCATCCTCTATAACACCTCTACTCCAAGGCTGGTTTTCCTCCTTAAAAAAAGGAGGAACAAACAAACCCAAACAAAAACCAAAATCAACCACAAACAAATACACTCCCCTCCCTGGCTTTCTCTAACCTTGTTAAAGGAATCTGTTTACTTAAACTAATTACTGTGAGTTGAAGCTTATTGCAATGGATCTTACCTTTTTCAGGAGCCATTAGCACAGATAGCTGGTTTTCCTGCACCAGGTGAATCTGCATACTCAGGCAGACCACTGCCCTCTTCATTCTGCTGCAAGGTCACACACTGAAGCAACATTTCTGGGTCAGACGGATAAAGACACTGCTGCTCAGTATCTTGAGGGCTACACTCTTACCTTGTAGAAGCAGATATTTGTATCCCCTCATATCTTTGCTGGCACAGGCACTTCTAATGGAATGGAGTTACAGCACTGTTTTTTTTAAATCACTGATAAGTCCTCATTCAGTTCATAATGTCCTTTCAGGTGGAATTTCCCCTCTTTCTGGGCTGCAGCTTTCTTTAGAACATGTCATAATAGCATCAGAAACTTTTCTTCCTTCAATACTCGTAAAGCACAGTGAGGACTCTGTGCTTTTTTTTTTTTTTTCCTTTTAAAATGTCACATTAGTTTAGCTGCAAACAATCTGACCACATGTTGGACTGGCATCCCTGCCCGCTGCATAGTTGTAAACCCTGATTTTGCAGTAAAGCACTATCTCCAAACTGCCCTCATGCACCCATATGTCAATGTGCAGAGGGGCACTACTTTTAGCTATGCTTCCTGGCTCCTTTGGAGAAAGGCACCCAAGTGGTGGAAGTACACAGTGTACACTGGAATTCCACTGCTATGTGTCGGGCAGGTCTACCACCACACCTGAAAGAAACACAAAAGCTTGGGTAGTACAGGTGCAGCCAAAGGACGCTGATTCAGTAGAAGAATTCACATCAGGTATTGTATCTAATGGCAGTATGTAAAGACTTAATTGTAATTTTCCTGGAGCCCCTGTGATCAATTGATAGAATCAGAGGAACAAATGGAGAGATGACAAAGATGGAACACTGAGGCTTATGGTTTCTTTGTGATCCTTGTTCTCAAAAAAGCAGTTCACACTTCCTCCACACAATGTAAGAAGGGTTTGGTGTCTAAGGGAGACACTTTCCTGGTGTGAAATGATAGGGACAGCAATGTCTAAGTTATGCAGGTACATGACTCTAGCTGGAATTCTCAGCTGCAGCCCCTGTTTTGGAATTAGGCAGCTAGACTTCATTGCTATGGTATTACAAGGAGGAAGATCTTTCCCTGTGCCCTGTTGCATGCAGAACCAGACTGAAATCAGTGATCCCAAGAGCAAGAGATTTCTTGAAGGCAAAAAAGCCAGCTTTCAAAGTCTCATTTGGCTTGATTCAGAGGAAGAACTTGGATTCAGCTCTCCCATTCCCTAGGCTATCTATCTACAAATGAACCTTTCTTCTCTTTAAGCTATATAAAACCCTTTGTATAAATAATTGAGTGTACATTGGGCCAGACAGGGGAGTGGAAAATGTAAGGGAGTGATTCTCCAGCCTGCTAGTTAACATGCTCATCTGGGTTGTGGGTAAATCAGGTCCGAACCACTTCTGCAATGTCTAGTTAATTATTCATAAAAACCAGAGCAGCTTCTATGGAAGAGAGGGAGTGCAATTATCCAACATATTGGCGGTAGATATATTCTCCTGGGATGTGGGAATGCCGAGTTCAATCCCCACTCCAAATCAGAGTGAGGAAAGTTTTGAGCATGACCTGTTACCTTGAAAGTCAGTGCCAACAATTTGGCTGTTGAGTGGATTGCATACTTACGTGCAATTCTGGTAAAATTCATTTTCTTCTTCCCTTGGTATAACTGCTGTCCTACCAGGAAAACTCATGTATCAAGGGTGAGACTTCTTTACTGTATAAAAGTAGGTTGCACATTAATCAAATAATCTAGATTTCCTTTACAGTAGTGGGGAAAAATATCAAGGACATTTTCTGAATGCAATTCTTCTCACTGATAAAAAAATAAGTGAGGTCATTTCTCCTCCAGAAGTTTAAATTGGCTGTAAAGGAGCTTAGAAGTTCAGTTTGGATGCAGATCTGCATCTGGGAGGAATCCAAAGTCAGCTGAGAGGAGCCCCACTCAGGTTTCCATGAATCACCTTGCATCATGATGCAGCCAGTCATGCAGCAATGGAAGTACCTTGATGCTCAGCACTAAACATCAGCAGAGCTTCCTCTGGGGCCATGAGAGCCCCAGGCCTCGCTAAGTGGCACATGCTTTCCTTGCAGTGCACTCTCCACTAGCCATCTAAAATCACTCCTTCTTGCTCCTTATTTCAGTCTTTTGTATTTTTTAATCATGCTGGAAATACACATCACAGTAGCTGCTGCTTTTTTTAGGGCTTACACCTAGAACCACTGATCTTTGTCAGCCTGCAAATAGATTATATAACTGAACAGTACGTGATCTGGTTTTGATTTTAATTAGTTTATAAATTCCAAACACTGCAAGATCCTAATTTCTTTGGTAATGTCAGTTAATGGAAGGGCATAGTCCCTCCTTGGTAGATGTACTAAAAAAGCCATTAGAAACAATGAGTGATAGTGTGCACATCCCACTGACATTAACAGGGAACTGATCCACCAATATACTTGTGGCAGCTCTCTCAGTGAGACTTGCTCAATGCCCTCCAGATGGGAAAGCCACAAGCGAGTAGAACTTCTTTTTTCTTTTCTTCAAATTAAGCAAGTAATAAAGTCGCATGGCTCTGTAGCCTGCATCATGTCTTTAAATGCGGTATTAGAATGTCATTGTCATCTCTCAGCATATGGGACAGGAGTTCCTCCTCACAGCAAATTTTCCTAGGGAAGCATGATAGGGAGAACATTTGGCAGAGGATCCCTATATAGTAATGTCATCCAAATGTAGAGGCACTGAAGGGTGAGAAACAGGAGAAATGCTTGAGTCTTACCAGCAGAAATATGAGTGTAGAACCTTGGTCAGAAAACACATTGAGCTTGGGTTGTTGCCTTGTATGACCACCAAAGACAGTGCACATGTAGCTGGAGGTGCTTATGGGAAGCCTAGGAAAGCTGCTTTGACAATGCAAAATGACACTTAGGAAGTACTCAAATGCAAGAAAACAATCCAGAAAAAATGCATTCCAATGGTTGCAAAGTTTGTCTGTGCTTGGAGTAATTGAATACCAACTTACCTGCCCTAAAATAGAATCACAGAACCATAGAATAGTTAGGGTTGGAAAGGACCTTAAGATCATCTAGTTCCAACTCCTTGGCATGGGCAGGGACACCTCCCACTAAACCATGACACCCAAGGCTCTGTCCAACCTGGCCTTGAGCACCACCAGTGATGGAGCGGTCACAGCTTCCCTGGGCAACCCATTCCAGTGCCTCACCACCATTACAGGAAAAATTTCTTCCTCATATACAATCTAAATTTCCCCTGTTTAAGTTTGAACCCATTACCCCTTGTCCTATCACTACAGTCCCTCAAGAAGAGTCCCTACTCAGCATCCACATAGGCCCCCTTGAGATACTGAAAGGCTGCTATGAGGTCTCCACACAGCCTTCTCTTCTCCAGGCTGAACAGACCCAACTTGCTCAGCCTATCTTCATACGGGAGGTGCTCCAGTCCCCTCATCATCCTTCTCTGGACTTGTTCCAACAGTTCCATGTCCTTTTTATGTTGAGGACACCAGAACTGCACACAAGACTCCAAGTGAGGTCTCAGGAGAGCAGAGTAGAGGGGCAGGATCACCTCCCTCGTCCTTCTGGTCACGCTCCTTTTGATGTAGCCCAGGATACGGTTGGCTTTCTGGGCTGTGAGCGCACACTGAGGCTGGCTCATGTCCATTTTCTCATCGACCAACACCCCCAAGTCCTTCTGTGCAGGGCTGCTCTGAATCTCCTCTCTGCCCAACCTGGAGCTGTGCCTGAGATTGCTCTGACGCAGGTGTAGGACTTTGCACTTGGCATGGTTAAATTTCCTCATGTCCATGTCCAGTTGACAGCACACTCAGGATCTCATAATTCTGGCTATACAGTTGCTACGCAGGCTGTATACTTCTGCAACAGAGGCTGGAGCTATTTTCTGACATTTCTTTGCACCAGAGTCTGAGATGGGTCTCCCTCTTCACAGGCTCCACGTAAGTATCTCATTCTCTGCTCCAATGAACAAACTTGAAGGCTACCAAAAGACAGCAAGCAGTAGCTTCGGTGGCTGTGTTTTAAAGAGAAGGAGCCTGGCTCAGTTTGGCAGCCAAAGATTCTGAATCCCAAGTAATGAAATTACTGCGCCCCAATGAGGACATAGCTGTGCTCCACGCTTAATGCTGGTGACCTCTGTGAAAGGACCTCCTCAGTGTGTGTGTCATTGTGGCTCAGCTTCCTGTGATGCTTCACTGTTTTCAGATGCTGAGACTATGCTTTCATTACGGGTCTCTGATTCACTCTGCTGGGGCAACAGGCTTCACTTTCAGAAACCATGAAAAACTGCCTTGCCTTTGGTGATTTCTTTTCACTCTTGCCATGTGAAAAAGCATGGAGCAGATTCATGTCTCTGATCCCAATGCTTGTGTTTGGGATCCCACGCAGCAATGCACACTCCCTCAGTCACTAACAGAGAAAGAGATATTTTGGCAACTTTCTTTCCTTGTTTTGTAAATTTTTTCCTTTAAAAATTGTATAGGCAGTAGAAAGGCACAATACATACTTTTTTTGCATTTTGGAGCTGTCTAACATAAGCTGCACAGCAGATGTGTTCAGGAAACTTTGCTTAACCTATGAATTTATGAACATTGCTACACAATTTTTATGCCAATAAATAGTTAACTTGAAAATGAACTACACAAGTGCATGAGTATGTGTATTTGATTTATAGAACTAGTATACATCTCTTTTCCTGTATGAAACTGAACACATTCAATTATCAGTGTAATTACAGGGCAATTCTCCCTCTTCCACATCATGTGATTTTATTTTAGATTTGAACAATACACATGTATGGTTTGTCTGGGTTTTAATAGCTACCATATTGCTCATCCATTCTGTTAGTTGTATAACTTTATTTAACATCCCCCATCTCCACATGGTTCTTGATTTGTTTTTTTAAGTTTCCTGTTGGAGGCAATTGCCATTCATTGGTGGCAATTGTGCTGTTCTCAACCCAGAGCTGATGTCCAAATGCTGACCTTCAAACAATTCAAGGTAAGAATTGCCTCTAAACACATCCTTATATAAATGAAGTATCTCTTCTTAAGTGGAGTGCATTATCTGGAATTGCGCATGACATGACATTATCATTACCTTATATTGCTCACTGCTTTTTACTCCAGCCACTTCATTCCCTGCCTTAAAAAAAAACAAAAAACAAACAAACAAAAAAAAAGCAGGATACTTACAGGATTTTTATGCTTCTGAGCTGTGCTCTGAAGGTGTTCTCTGTGAGACTCCTTTTGTCTGGACCTATCAGTGGACTTCACCCCAGATCACCTGCCCTCAAGTACCATTGAATAATTTTTGCCCAGAGCCTCTTGCCAGTTCACAAGGAAGATTTCGTTTGCAGATTCACCCTGCTGTTACTCTTATGCTCTATGGTTTGAGATGGTTGCCTTGGTCATGGCTGAAATTGTACTCGAATATACTTAATCTTTTCTTCGTGGGAATTCACTTCTCAGGTGTTAGTGAAGGCAAACCCACCAAAGGAGATGTTACTCTCACCATCAACTTAGAGAACATTTCTAGCCTTACATGTACAGTTTTGCACAGATTCCTTTTCTGGAGGCAAGAATATGAAAAAAGTGACTGTCAAAATCTTTCCCGTGACATCTCCATTGCTCATCCTTCTGTGCACAAAACCTACTTTCGTTTATTTCAGCTGTGTTTATGCCTTTACTTGACCATGTGTGAACCATATGTTATTTCACCTGTTTTTGTCCTAGGCTTTTCTGACTGTTTGCTGAGCATGACCAACAGTCCACCTGAGTCCAGTTACAGTGCCATGACAATATAAGTTTGATGGCTGCAATGTACTGATTCTTAGCTCTCTCCAGTATCTGAGTTCAGCTGTACATCTGTCAAACTTTTCTCTTAGGTACTTCTTACTTTTCCAAACTGTTTAATACTTTGTTGGATCTTTCTTGAGTTTAGCTCTAAGGACTTATGTCAAAAAGCATGCTTTGCCATATGTTCTATATTCAGTGTGGCACCCAGTAGTTGTTCTTCCTTTATCTATTTCATATCATTTTCCATGCTTCCCTGGAAGAAGTCCATTTTTCACGAATCACTATGTATACAGATTGCATGAGAGAATGAAGTATTGCTTACAGCCATGCCTGAAGTCATTCAGTCAGCCAGAGCAAAGAAGCTAAGCAGTGAAATTTATTTCACTTCTGGCACCATGTTGAAGAGACATACTCAAAAATACATTTGTAAGAAATAACAGCAGCTTTATTGAATCCACTATGTTATGAGCAATTCTGTATATGCTAGTAGATGTTGCCATTTACGATAATAAATATGCACACACAGAGTGTACACCAATGCATTTATCTGTAACTCAGAAGACTACTGCCTCTTACTTGCTTATGAGTGAGAGGTTTCTGGCTTCTTGCTCAGATTACTAAGAAGATGGAGGTTAAACAGAAAACCAGTGCAAATTGGCAAGAAAAATGACTGTGCTGCCTTGGAAGTTTTCATTCATTTCATTGAGTATGAATGAATAGCACTCAAACCAGTTCTATTTTTAGACATATATTAATTCTGTGGTGATAACATCTATCCTACAATGCCAAGTGACTTTGAAGTTAAGTAAGTTCATCTTTCATCTACACTGCATACTTGCTTCAGCTTTTGGTCCAGCTTGGGGATATTCAACTAGTTTGCTCAGGGGAAATCCTCAGGTGTGCGCTAAGATGGGACATGGTCTCTTGCACCATGGATAAGCTTCAGAAATGTCTTTCTGGCCAGTTACCTCAATGTGTGCCACATGCTATTGTGACATTGCCATGACCTGGGGGGAGCAGAAAGCCACTTGCCACATGGCCCATAGTGTTTGGTGGGAGCCTGCACTGGGACTGTGCTTATGGTGCCTGCCAGGACATTGTGAAGACACTGAGCAGGGTTTGGGTGTGCTTCATGCCTTTTCTAGGCTCAGATAAAATCAGGCATAGGCAATAAGACCCAAAGATAAATGAGGAAAGAAGCATTACCTTTGCCTGCCGGACCTACCTTTTCTCCATCTTCACCAACAAAAATCCCCTGGATTTAAGTGGTATTACTGTGAATAAAACAATATTCCCTAGTGTATGCACAATTTTCAAACATGCATAATTGTTTCCTAGAGTAGAGAGGAGAGCAGTAGCTCCAAGACAAGCTGGAGATCCCCGGTACGTCTCCAGAGCTCTCCAGATTCCGTGTGTCCACTTGCACATAACACACACTCCCTGGAGGCCACTCAAACTCAGTCTGATGGTAAACAACAGCAGGAGATCCACTTACTCTACAGCCGTGATTGCATCTTCCAATGCAAAACGTGCTAGCAATGATTCAGTCTCCAGACACAAAAACCATGCAGTGCCTTCTACTTATTCAGGAATGCAAGTGTGGGTGAGTCGTTTGAAGCAGCAGTGTTGTGACCTGCGAAACAGCATAAGATGTCTTAGAAGTAATTGTATTATTTTCTTAGCATTGAAATTATGTAAAAGAACTTTAGTCTGAAAAAGAAAACATTCAAAAAATGCTTAATTTAGAATTATTATGATTGCTTGATATGATCCAGCCATTAAGCCCATGACTGACACCTTTTTCCACAGTCAGCCCTCATCCTGAGGAATACTTTGATGAAGGAAGCAGAAGCTCTAACCATAGTGTCCAATATCTACATCTCAGGAAGGTAACAAAAAAACCCAAACAAACAAACAAAATATCATCTACTGTTAGTGATTAGAATGTTACTCTATTACTGCAGTATTACTCACCTATTATTAGCCTGTTACTAGAGATGCTAAAGCCAGATGCCAACCAGGTGCCAAGTTTGATCAGGAGGCAATGGAAAATTGAAATCAATTGCTTAATGTATTCTATAATCTCCATTCAACATAAGGAGACTAGAATTTGTTTTTCACTGAGCCTTTCTCCTCAGAAATTTCTTCATGTGTTACAATGACACGCTGGCATTTTGCGCAGAGAATTTATCAAGACTTTAATGCCAGGAAAACTGAAAGATTTTTGTATTCCATGCAGCCAGTTATCACAACTGAAGATATTTCTGGTTGACTGGCAATAATTCTCAGCTGACATAAAAAAATCAGGGTTGCATTGTCAACCCTGGTTGCATATATGGGCAACTAATATTTGAGGCTTGTTTCAGCATCAGCGCAGAAAAATATCAAAAGGAGAGGGGACATGATCTGAAGCACTTTTGGCTAGTCAAAACAAGTTGTCTTCATTAAAGGTTTCTCTCTAATACTACCGCTCACAAAGAAAAACATTGGGTCAAATGGACCTTGCATGGGCAAAACTCTCATTTGCTTTAGCAAATGCGTCTTAATATAAACCATTTCCACACATGGATCTCCCTTGCTACATCTGTGTTTTTAATACCTTGCCATTTACACCATGTTCCTTAAGGCAAAACTCTGCTTTTGGTTACACAAGTGGAAATGCAGTAGCTTTTTTCTGTATTAATATTAGCATAGTGAAGAGCACCATATGACCTAAACCTGTGAAACAGTTTTTATATGTATTTTTACTGGGGTGTCAGCAAAGTATAACAAACACCCTGCTAGGAGTCAGGTAAGTGGTATTTTCAACATTCCTGTGGAAAGAACAAGAATTCAAAGCCTGTTCTGAAAGGGATTGTTTCCAGCACTGTAACCAATTTCATGGCTGATAACACACACATCTACCAGCAGATAAGCAAAGAAAATATGCTTGTGTGATTAACTACATCTCTGATGCACTTCATGGTGCATGAATTGTGCTTTTACATTCTCTTAACTTTAGAGCTACTTAGCAGCTGTTCCCATTGGATTCAAGAAATTTGTATAGTTTATTGTGAACAGGTCTTGTATGTATCTAAACATTTCGTGTCACAGGATGTCAGAAGTGATGCCTGAAAATCCAGTCTCAGACCATACAAGCATTTCAAACAAAACATATCTCTCCTGTGTTCTTAATCTGGAGTCATCCTTAATTGAAGTGGAGCCATCATAAGTAAAATTCTGGTCATCCAGCTCACAATCAGCAATTTTTTAACACCATAAAGCTTGTGGTGCATATACATGACAACTACATTGGTTCAGCTACTTCTGACACAATGCAGAACTAGTATATATGAACATTTCACAGGATCTTCTCAAGTTTTCTCTTGAAGGATTTAATGAACATCACATAAAATATTTAATTATAATTTTCTTCCTAAAGAAAATTGTCTTCAGTCTCTTATTCTGTTAATTTCATATGTCTCCTTCAGACTATGTAAAACAAAACTTTAAGTAAAACTATGGAAGTGACAATAAAAAGTTAACAGTTTTCTGAATCCTGTCTAAGAGAAAGGGTATGTACAGTATGAAGTAAAGTATACCACGTGTAGTAAAGAATAGTATGTTTATCTGAACATATTACTGTGTTTTAAGCCCTTTTACAATGACTTCAGAGAATTTCCAGGTTCGTATGATCTCCAAATGGGCATTTTTCAAGAAGCTTGAAATTGTTCCTACCTAAAAGCAACCCAAAGAAGAAAACATCAGAAAATCCAGGCTACATCCCACCACTTACATTCTTTTGGAGAAGGTCTGTGGTAAATCATATGAAAATAGCTGACAAATGTGTTTCTCACAAATAATTACATTCTCTGGACATATAAACTGGACTCAATATGGACAGCTTCCACTGAGGAAAACATACTATGTCAGTACTTACGTCAAGTACAATTCCATTTCATGGAATCATAGAATCCCAGACTAGTTTGGGTTAGAAAGGACCAACCGATCCTTGATGCAGGTCCCTCTCCAGCATCCTTGTAGCCCCTTTCAGATACTGGAAGCTGCTCTGAGGTCTCCACGCAGCTTCTCTTTGGCTTCTCATTTGCTGCCCAGAATGATGTGCCTGGTCCAGGCATACTGCTGTTTGTGGAGAGGATGGCCAAGAGAGGCAGCATCTCATGCAGAGACAGACATGAGCTCCAAACCTTTCCTTCTCCCTTCCTCATGCCTTGCAATGTCCAAAATGGCTCCACAAACCTCACAGGAGATGCACCAAGGAGTAACGCACTCTTCACTCTGTCCATCACCCCAGTGAGCCCAAGATCCTGCCTCTGCCTTGACAGAGATGACTGTGTTAGGAACTTGTTTTCCTTTTTAACATTGTATTTTGGAAAATAATGTAGTGTCAGCTATGCCAGCCACCTAGTTTCTTGCTGATAAAGCCTATTTTCGTCATGAATGTCAATATACACAATAAGACTGAAAGTGCTTGTTAGTGATTAAAGTTGCATCCAACAGCTCATTATCAGTGGTACAGCTTTAATGCTACTCTCATTTGCTCACTAGTGGCTACCATCATTCTCCAACAGTGCGTGCCCAGCACGTACTTGCTATCACCAAGTTACTACCAGTGCTCCATGCTGGGGAAATCACTGGACTTCTGGAGCACTTTCCTCATGCAGAGCAGTGAGCTCCATATTGCAGCTGTCTGCTGCTCAATAACCAGCTCATGAGAAACATTCATAACTGTCTGCCGTTCAAGAAGAATGACACATGACTGATTTCATGGTTATGCAGGGTTGGGACAAAGTCCTGAGAAATCCTGGATATTCCTGAATTTAAGCCTAAGTCAGACTTTCTGACCATGATGATCAATGCAATGTATGCAAAAATAGCTTGCCTATCATGAGCCATCTTTCAAGAAGAACAGGACATTGACTATATGAAATTACTTACTTCAACACTCGATATGCTATTGGCTGAAGCAAATGAGATAGCAGTTTAGGAAAGTTTGGGGCAGGAAAAGTATGCACACTGTAACCAGCTGAAATAAGAGAAGGAGGCCAGAGAGGCAGAATAGGTCACAGGCAAGAATGGCCAGTCTTACTGCTGTGCTTTAGCCACCAAGAACATCTTTCAACAACATAAGCCCATCTTCAGCAAGATTTTTAGGCAACTCACTTTTGGTGGGACATGGGTATTCAGGTACCTTTGTAACAGGTGGCCTTGCAGTACAGTTCTGGAGTATTAGTTTACTTTCAAAACCTAGAAAGGAGTGTTACTTGCTGAATCTCTCATTACCAGCTTAGTGCAACCCAGTAACTCTTCACTGCAATTTCTTTCCAGCCAGGTTCTGCTCCACACTAAATCCATTTATAATTGAGACTAACAAGACCTAACCCAGAGAAGTATTTGCCTATTTCAATAGACTGTATAATCAGCACCTTTCTATGTTATCTCAAGAAACATGGCAATAGGTACTAAAAAATCAAAACCCACTCACACTACACTTGATGTGTTGAAACACATTACCAATGGCAAGGTATAAAAAGAAAAATGAGTACAATTTTAGCAAGAAGACAGGATTTATTGTAAGGAACACTTTGTCTGTAGTAGATTTTCTCTCCCTGTTTGCTTTCCCTGTTCTAAACTGTTTAACAAAAAAAAATAAAAGGGGGAAAGACTATTATCTCTATATTCAGGGTGAAATAAAGTTCACTGTCCATAATTCTTGCAAATATTTCCAGTTGATGTAATCAATGATATAGAGACTGAGAGATGTATTTTATTCTGGGGATGAAAGAGTGAAGCATAATTAGCTGCTTCAGATAAGAGTTTCAGCAGATGGGTAGGAAAGCAATGCTTCTAATGGGCCTTTTTCGACCCAAGAGAGTTTGGCAATCGCATTTGCTGACTGCATGAAGTATTAAGGGCATCTGGGAGACGAGTCTCTGATAAATGAGTTTATGCAGTTTGTCAAATGTTTAAGCAGTTTGTCAAACATGCACATCTGTGAGCAGTGCTTTTGTGATCATTCCCAAAAAAACCCCACAAAGATCACTAACTGTTGTGAGCCAACTCTCATGTTCTGCCAAAGACACACAGGTGTGTGAAATCTTCCTTTAATTCTCAAACAAATGCGTACACCATCTACTGTGTATAGATATTTACTGTCACCTTCTCTCCCTATTCTCTGTGTTCTTTCCTCTCCTCTGTTTGTTTTAGTCGTACTACCATTCTTTAGTGGATCTGTTATTTCAGAGATGCATTTTGAAAGTTCCTTACATTTTCTGTATCTTACTTTCTTACACTGCCCTTAAAAGCTTCACAGGACCCAAGCAACATCTAAAGCCAGCTGGCATTCAGAAGTTTCATTTTATAGACTGTAGTGAGACTTCGAATTTTGTTGCCATGGAATTACAAAAAAAAAAAATAATTCCCTGAGAATCAGAAATGTAAGAATACTTAAACTAAAATTGTTTCTGAAAACGTTTTTGTTATTTAATTTTAAAATAATCTGTTGATTCAGGATAATTTTCTGACTGTCCTATCACTTGCTTTATTCTCTTTTCCTTTGTGTCATGTTTATACAGAATAATAATAAAAATATTCTTTCAGATTTTGTTTTTAAATATTCTACAAGCAACTGCTATGTAATACTGACTGAACCATCTTATCTTATCTTTAGATCAAAGTGTCTCCTGTTCATGCAGTAACAGTAAATTTTAACACTGATATTTTGATATATAGAGCAAGAAGATAAGCATCCGGTGCACTAACAGGAGGAACAGCTGGTTTCAATATCTTTGAATACTTTTCTTTAGGACACAAAAAACTAACAGACCAACATATATAAACTGAGCATGCCTGTAAAACTCTGCTATCTAGATTGTAACCTACAGCACGTCATCACTGCAGCTGATCATAAATGACTTCAAGTTCAACAATTATTTCAGAAGACATACTCCAACTGTATTTAAAATGCTGACATCTGCTAAAGTAAAACCAATAGGATTGAGATAAAAGGACAAAATTGATCGTATGAATTATTTTTTGAGATTGTTCATACAGTTAACTATATATCAGGGTTTCTTTGTCATGCTTCTACAAAAACATTTGCTGGAAACTTAAAGACTGAAAAATATTAATAGAAGAATGAATCACTTCCTATTTTCCACCAGAAGAAATTTTGCTTTCCTGGTGTTGTGGGTCACTTGGCACTGGTTTTGCAGTCTTGGAACTGTTGTTTTCCATACACTTGGGCATTTCTTCCTGAGCCATTACTTCCATGAATTCTTAGAAGTAGGGAAAATTATATCTCATACTGAGGTAAATGAAACACAACTGTGACAGGTTGACCCTGGCTGGATGCCAGATGCCCACCAAAGCTGCTCTATCACTCCCCTCCTCAGCTGTACAGGATGGACGGGAGAGAAAATATGACAACAAAAAGCTCATGGGTCAAGATAAGGATAGGGAGAGTTCACTCATCAATTATTGTCATGGACAAAACAGACTTGACTTGGGGAAATTAGTTTAATTTATTACTACTCATATCAGAGCAGGATAATGAGAAATGAAATAAAATTTTAAGACACTTTCCTCCCACCCCTCCCTTCTTCGCAAGTTCAACTTCATTCCCCAGTTCTCTACCTCCTTCCCTCCAGTGGCACAGGAGGATGAGAAATGGAGGTTGCAGTAAGTTCATCGCATGTTGTCTTTGCTACTCCTTCCTCCTCAGGAGGAGGACTGCTCATGCTCTTCCCCTGCTCCAGCATTTGGTCCCTCCTGCAGAAGTTCTTCACAAACTTCTCCAACATAATTCTTTCCCATGGGCTGCAGTTCTTCAGGAACTGCTCCAGGTGGGTCCCTTCCATGGGGTACAGTCCTTCAGGAACAGACTGCTCCAGCATGGGGCCCCCACGGAGTCACAAGTCCTGCAGCAAGTCTGCTCCAGAGTGGGCTTCCCAGTATGGTGTCCTTCATGGGCTGCAGGTGAAGATCTGCTCCACCATGGACCTATATGGGCAGAGCCTCCTTCACCACGGGCGGCGCCATAGTCTGGCTCCTGGAGCATCTCCTCACCTCCTTCGGCACTGACCTTGGTGTCTGCAGAGCTGTTGCTCTCACATGCTCTCACTGCTCTCTCTCTGCTGCTATTATTCCACCCACGTTTGGGTTATTTTTTCTCTTCTTAAACATGCTATTCCGCAAGCACCACCACCGTTGCTGATGGGCTCAGTCTTGGCCAGTGGTGGATCTGTCTTGGAGCTGGCTGGCACTGGCTCTAATAAACATGGGAAAAGCTTCTAGCAGGGTCAAAACAAAACATAAGGATGGAAATAAAATGTCAGAATTCAGACAAACAGTTCAATAAACATTTCACTCATTAAAAAAAAGAACCCTACAAACAGACAAAAAAAAAACCAAACAAACCAGCCAACACCCCCCAAAAAATACCCAATTAACCAAACAAAAACCCCACAACCAAATAAAACATATCTCCTCCAGTACCAGTGATTTGAAACTGAAAATGCTTGTCATCTACCCAACTTTTAAAAAGCAAAAGGCTGTTTAGCTCTGTTAATTGTTGAACAGGTTAGAATGAATCTCTAAAAAAGCTAAGGCCCTCAAGGCAAGAAGCTATTCAAAATATCAACCAACAAATAAGATTCCTTTAAATAAATCCTTTAAACATGCCCCTGTTTGCATCTTTGTCTATCTGTGTATAGTCAGCAGAGACAGCACATTCAGAGCTGAAAGAAAGATGGTGAGTTGATAGGAGTTCCACAGTTGAACATTCAGGAGTGTCTCAGGGATCTGCATGGGCAAGCTATGGTATTGCATTTGTGGTAAAAGGAAGGCTTTGGTGAATGTCTGTAGCTTTGTGCTGGGAAATAAGAGTATTCTTTAGAGTGTGCAAGGGGAAGAGATTTGCTTTTAAAAACCGTGTATTTAGAGGTATCTGAAAAACAGTACTATTTCACACAGAGCAACACTGGAGTAGTAACTGAAACAACTGGTAAAAACAATAATATAAACAATATAATGGATTTAATTGAGCTATATGTAAGGGACATTAAGCAAAAGACTCTTTACTGAGAATCCCTTCTGATATAGCTACAGAAAGCAGAACAGTAAAAAGTGAATTTATCCAAATTTCTACATCTGTGAAGAATGCTTGATTTTGTAAATGTTACTCTGCATCTTAGAAAGATAACCTGTGGACAGTGTCCCAGAATTAACTGACTACCCAACACGGCAACAGCAAAGGTCTTTCAAACACTGAATGATGTCTGAGCCGACTGTTGTGCATCTCTTTCTTTTTCCTGTATATTTTTAACATCGTTAAACATCTCTGGCTAGCATTTCTTTCCCTTGCAGTATTTTCATTTAATTGGTCTTTGTGATTTCTCCTCTGTGGCTTGTGACACCTGCTACAGGCTGAAACATTTTTGCTTTTATCTCTCATAAACCATAAAAAATTGTTGCTGTATAACTCCTCTCTTAAGTACAGATTTCCTTAAACTGATTTTTTATTCAAATCATGGTATATTCCATCAAGACATACAGAAACATAACTATTTTACAAAACTAGAAAAACTAATGCTGAACAAGTAATAATACTCCAAATATGTATCTTTCACGTAAAAAATAACCTTATTAAAAAACAAATGTGAGTCAAAGAACAGAATCCACTTTCAGCTGAAAAATGTTTAGTGTTTGTCAACTAGATTTCAGATAAAAAACATTGCTCTCAAAAGATTTAATGGTTGTCAACTAGATTTCAGATAAAAACATTGCTCTCTGCAACACTATAAGTACTTGACACAGTATTTGTGGCAACTATTCCCACTATTTTTCATTCTTTTGTGGTAATAAATGTTGAAAACCTTTGAAAACAAGGGATTAGTAGAAATATTCATAAGTAAATTGCATAAGGATTGTGGGATTTGGCCTATACACTACTTTCACATAAGAGCTCCCCATTGCCCCTGCTAAGTAACAAGTGAAGGCTAATTCTACATTGTCTAGTTATTGCTTTGAGAATGAAGCATTTGATGACCTATGGCAAAAAATAATGCAATAGAAATGACTGGGCTATATGATTATTTTTATGTGATTGGAAAGCAAATTCATATGAAAAGAGAAAATAGTTGCCTTCTGATACTTAAGGGCCAGACTGAAACATGTTGGAACTCTTTCTGGGTTGGTTTGTTGGTCCATGTGACCAGCTGTGATCCTGTGATGTGCAGAGTTTATCTGGGAGATATCTGAATAGGAAATATTAATACAGCTTCTTAATCTAGGGAACAAGGATTCTTTTACTGAGTCTGGAGTGTGAGAGTTAAGACACTGAAAGTCCTGCTATGAATGGGATGGAGATGTACATGAGAAAGTTGCTTATTTTTATGTTACGAATTTTGGCCAGAGGCTGCTAGAGCCAAAACTCTTCCCCATATCGAGACCTCGGAAGCTACTGAGACAAAATACCTTCCTGATCCCCAAAACCTCAGAAGCTACATCATTGTGTTAGATACTGTGCGTCTCCCTCCTTTAGTGAAAATGACTACATCTGCCTGGGATGCTAGCCTGTGATTATGGCTGAGAGCTGGTCACAGCTGCCCCTGGGACTGATAAAGTTGTTGCTGTTATAGCACATTTCCACCTTCTGCACGTTGCATCCAAGTGCTGCTTCTCACAGGCTACATAAATTTTAAGGTCTTTGGGGCTGAAACCAGCCCTTTAATTTTAAAATTGGATACACACTATTTTATGCTGCAGACTTTCTAACTGTTCAGGGCTTATAAGCATTTCTGAAGTAGCAATGAATCTGCTTCGGCCCCAGATGTCTCTTCAGAGTTGCCAAATATATGTAAAGCCACTTTATTCTCTCAATTCAACTATTGTAGGTTCCTTTCATCCTGCGTAAGCTACAAAATCCCCATTGCAGCTGTTTCCTTCTATGGAGAGTATAAACTCTGCATGTACATTCTTCCTGACAAGCTTTGCAACAGTCCAGTGATGATTCAGGCACTTCACCAAAGAAGAAGAGAACCTGTGCAATGTATAAATTCTACTGAGACCCTGCACAGCCTGTGTACTCTCTAGGATCCTTTGCAGAACACTCCAACAATCTAAACAGTCAGAACAAGAAAAGCTATTGTTGTATTTCCCAGAATCCCTGCAATATTCATAGACCCAGTCAACAGTAAAAACTGAAAAAGCCAAGATGTTCATTTTGCTATTCTAGTTGTTGTTGGGATACTGTTTGACAAAAGCAAACAAAATACTCTACAATTTTTCAACTCAAAAACCATATTTTCCAATTACAATAAAGTCTCCCACGAAACAATGTGCTGGCAAGAAACTTCCATGATACAATACAAGATAATGGTTCCCATACAGCTTGGATTTTTGTGGCAATTTAAAGTCACTTAGAAAGTAAAGGTTCCTCTTCTGGCACTCATACTGCACAGAGAGTTCCAGCTTTATCATATTTTAATAATTATAGCTCAAGCTTCTAAATTTCAAAAAAGATAAAATACATTTTTGCATTCCGGCAAACACTTACAGGTATTAAAAGGGACTGAGTTCAAGGTCATGGAGTTTTTAATAAATGATACTGGCTACAGCTTACATCAGGAGCTGGGAACCTAAGGCATACCATACCAGTAATCAGCAGAGCACTCTAAAACCAACAGTGTTCCCTCCCATGTTAAGATTTTAAACAAGTGACCTCAAATATATGGAACGTTATCGAAGAGAAAAGGCAAATGCAATAAAATACCAGTTTGAAAACCCAAGAGTCTGGATAGTGTGACTACCAGCAAGCAGTGCATGCCTTTAATAGCCCTGAGCCCAGTCCTCCTCCTACAGCTGAAGCATCCACGCAGGCAGCTAGCTGTAATGCCTCTGCAGGTTGCTGTCTAGGTTTACATCAATCCAGCTCTCAGCCACTCTGATCTCTTCCTTCTAAGGCACTTTCCAGCTGTTTTACCGTCAAGCTGTTTGTCTATTACTGTATTGTATTGCTGCTTCCACTGCCTCTTCATTATCACTGCAGTCTACTGTGTTGGAAAGTGCAATCTTTTATTGTCAGCAGCTCTCATAAAATTCTTTTATTCACATGTTTCCAGACTTGGATATCAATGTTTTATTTCCCTCAACATCCAACTGGCATGTCATTTCAATAAGAATGTCCCAAAGTCCTACTTAAGGTCATGCAAAGTTTGGCCCATCCAAACATCTGTTCTTGCCTGCCAGGAGAGCAAATTGTTTTTCCAGCTCAATAGCTTCCTGTCACACTCTTTGTCAGCATTTCTGTTTAAGTGAGCTGTCTGTCTGATGGAAAATGCTTATATACTTCCCAAAAGATTTTCTTCTGTTAGGCCTTAGCCTTCCACAATTAAGATCAGAGCCACATCCATTGTCCCAGAAGTGTCTCTGAACAAACAGTCATTCATTTATAAAATCCAGGGTGGATCAGCCCACACGGATCCCCTAAGTCGTAAGAGCAGTGGGAGGAGACTGATTTCACTTTTGCACACAGGCTTTTTCAAAGTCCCCATTCTGAAACACTGGTAGAGAAAATATTCAACTGACTTTGACCCTAATTTTGTAATTATGGTGACTCTTTGCCAAGATGTGTAAACGTAGAGGACACACAATTTGGACAGGCCGAGAAGAAGCAAAGTGTAAGAATGAATGGCTCCTGTTTAAGGAGATCTCATCAAGGTTTCTGCTGTTCTTAAATACTACCTATCTTTTCTTACCCCCACACACATACTTGTGGCTGAAAGGTCCTCGTTGCCTCCAGCTTTTTTGTGAGTTTCCTCTCTCCTGATTCTTTTTTATATATGTGAGAGGGTGAATTGTTGAGGAAATAACACTGAAGCATGAGTCCTTGTGCTGCTATTACAACCCCACAAAAGGAAGAAGCAGACATTTGACAGAAGACTACAGCACGACAGGATTTATCTTGTACTGGCCTGAGTGTTTATGGAGTTATCCTCTGTGGGATTAAGAAATTTTTCCTCTTGTAGTCCTCTGGCTGATGTTGCTCATCACCCTTGTGTGTGTGGGTGTGCTCCTCCTCGAGGATTTTCTGTTTTCCTTCTCCCACCCCTCCCAGTAATTACCAACACACAGTACTGGGGAATGAAGAAGGAGGGTGAGCCCCGAAAGGGCCTACCACCAATTCAATAGGGCTTTGATTTAACAGCTCCTAGTCCTTTGAAACCACTTTGCCAAGAAAAGCTTGCCATCAACACATATAATCTCTTATCAGAGGCCATTGAAAGCCTGGGCTCCGAGGTTAATTCTCCCATCGCAACGAGTTTCAATCAGTTCAAAACTCACATAGAGATGAAAGCTGCGAAGCCTTCTAGCCCGGTTTGTTCCTCAAAACCCACTGAGATCAACCGACTGGGGAGGATTAGGGCATGCTCATCTGCTGGCTCTCCAGCAGGACGGGCAAGCTCAAAAGAAAAACAATAATTAGGGATAATTGCTTGTGTCCAAACACAGGCATTAAAGCCCCTTTCCCCTTTGGTACTTTGTGAGCTGGAATGAAAAAGACACCCCCTGTTTTGACAGCTGGGCAGGCGAGCGGAGCTGGTGACAGATGAAGCGAGACGTCCTCGGGCATCCGCGGCTCAGCGGGGCGGGCCCGGCAGGGGCGGCCCCACCTCAGGCCCTCCCCTCCGCAGGCGGAGCCACTGCCCTTGGAATCCCCGCCCAGGCTCCCGGGGGCCCCCAAAGCCGTAACGGCCGCTGGGCTCGGCAGCGCCCGCACCCCGGCGCTCCCGGGGGACGTGGGGACATGGAGAAGGAGGAGTCCGGGAGGGAAGACGCGGGCGGCCGGAGCCTGGCCGGGCTGGAGCGGCGCGTCTCACCTTCCGGGCTGAAGGGGCCGGGGGGGACCGGGAGGCTCTGGGTTCCGCGGGGAGCCGGGCGGGTATCCGGAGCCCTATCTACACGTGTTAGGGCTCTTGTACACTTAATCGACAAATGCAGATCAGATGGGAGCAGTAACGCGCTTCAAAACAACTGACTAAAATTACACTCTTGAGCTGAAATGTATACAACGGCATGAGTGATTAATTAGGGGAACCCACATCCGACAAGAAAGATCTTTGAAAGCAATCTTGGAAAACACTGCAAATACAGCTGGGATCCAGATTAATACATTTATCTAATAAAGCTCTTCCCAGCCGCCTTCTGCCTTTCTCCTGGTCCCATCTCCTTCTTCTGCCTCACATTAGGCTCCGCTCAGCCATCACTTCGCTGCCTAATCGGACGAGCTAAATTTCTTACAAAGAAGTCATATTTGCGTGTTAATGGGTGAGACGTTAGCGTTAAGGTATTGGACATTGGAAGGAGGGGAACAGACAGATGCTTCACTCTTCCATTTTGGAGGTACAGCAAGGCTATGTCCCCCCTCTGAAAGCAGAGTTGAAAACGGAGCTACGTTTCTCCGGAAGAATGAGTCACAGCAAGCGTGTTTCGTAAACGAGATCTTTAGCAGCAGCAGCAGCAGCAGCACTGCCGTGCCAGGGGAGCTTGTGAACATAAATCAATGTGCACTTTTTGAACTGTTGTATTTTAGGTGATGCGGTACCACTGCAAGCTGAATTGTATTACTTTTAGAAAAAAGTTATAAATAGTTACAAACAGTATAACGGATTACGATGCAAAACTGGTCTAAAGGGTGACGGATAAAAGGAGGCAGAAAAAGCATTAACATACCTAATGCCAGCAGAGCAAATTCCACTGGCAGATTTCTCCCGATTAAAAAAAAAAAAAAAAAAAAAAGGAAAAAGAAAAAAAGGTTTTTTGTTTTTTTTTTTTTTTTATTATTATTATTACTTCTCTGTAAAACACCAAACACCCAGAAGCTGACTGACTTCAGAATATACCGAGGAAAAAAAAAGTTGATGCCAGATTTATATCTCTCAATCTTATTTTTCACTATTATGAAGACCTTACACACGGTAGCAGTTTTCTTCCCATTTATCCTGGACTTAAGCATTCTTAGTAGCTCATCTAAATGTCTCCATAGGCAGCCTGTCTATACTTCACAGGGAAAACTGAATTTAAAAAAATCAAGTATCTATAAAAGCGTTAATGGTGTGTATATAAAAAGGGACGGCCTGTTTCTGTAGCTCCAAAACCTAGAGCAAGTCAGCTGCTCTCACCAGGTGCCCCGGTTTCCATCTGGCCAGGCTGCCTGTGCCTGCCTGCGCGGTCCACACCGGCAATGCTGCAACCTCGTGAGAAAATCACGACTGAAGATGGCAAACTCTGCAAGGAAACACTGTTTATCGGACACGGGCGATGTAGCGGGGTAGTTTTTTTACTGAAGCTCTTTTCCTCGACTGCACAAAAATAATGAGCGGAAGTTTGAAAGCAGAAACGTCAAAATAAGTACATTACAACACAATGTTAGCACGGTACCACGGGGAGAGATAGAGCGTTTCTCTGTACTTTCTCGAGGCTATCTATGGACCTTTTTCTGTGACTAAATCTGCTACCGGACAGGAAGATAAAACAACTGTCAAACCGAGCAATAATTAGTTGTAAAGCATCCCTAAATTGGTTCAAACGCAAGAGACACATCTTTGAGAATGCTGGGGGTCCCCAGCACATAACAGGTTATCATTTAAATGCCGTGTGGGCGGGTGTGTGGCGTGTGGTTTCTTTTGTCTTTTCCTAGAGGGTAAAATCTTCTCGGCTGTTTCTCACGAGAATTTTTGAGTGATTTTTATGGAGACAAATTGACAACGTACTGGCTTTCGGAGTCCAGTGCCCGCTGCAGCCTCACCGGCACGCTGGCGTGAGCAAACCCTATTCGGCTCGATCCCTAACCCGACTCCCAGCTTCAAAGTTACACAGCTAAATCCCAATCCTTTTCCTCCCCACTTGCACTTCCTTTGATTAGACAAATTTTGACAAGCCGCAGAGCCCTGATTAGAGACCCTGCCCTGCCTCCCGGGACTCAGAGGAGTCTATCCAAATCTTTAATTATGTTGCCGCACGGCAGTGTTCTCTGCTGATCGATATATTTTGTTGGTAGTTGTTGCGATATTCGTGGTTGCGATTATAATGGTAACGACCACCGGTTTACTTGGTAAACGCGGTAGTTCGTTCTGAAAATCTCCTAAAAAATTTTAGTTATGAAAAAACTAAGAGCAAATGAGGAGCTAAGTACCTGCCTCCAGACACTGCTGGAGAACCTTTCCACCTAGCGCAGGGTCAAATCCCGAGCAACAAACGTTGAACTTCGGTGTAGGTGGTAATCTGGATTTTGAATGAGAAGCTCAAGAGTCATCTCAGTCTACCGCAAAGCAGCCTACGAGCACGAATGAAGGGACGCTACCACGGGTTTGCTCCTACAGCTCCTCTTTTCCTAAAAAAAAAAAAAAAAAAAAATAATAAAAAAAAATCTTCTGAGTTAATCAGTAAGGAATTAAAAGCGAGGAAGAAACACCACATGCACTGGGATGGGATGTGATTTGGCTTTTGCGGACATAATTCTCTTCCAATCCTATTGTCCACACTGCAAGTATAGAGTGGGGGAGGAGGGTGCCCTTTAAAACGAAATTTGAACGGGTACTTTTACATTTCCTTTTAAAATGAGGTCACTTACTCTTTGACTATAACTGCACGACAGCCTGCAGCGGCCGGGCGCCTGCACTCGTCTGATTACATCTTTGCGAATCAGAACCGTAAGCTGGATGCTGCATCAGCTCCTGGGGCTTCTGTTCTGAATGCTGCGCTTCGGGGTTTACGTTTCTGTTTGTTTAATACCATTTATGCCAGGTGGTTTTCTTCCAAATTAAACAAGAGGCGGCGATGACTGTGGGAATTAGTTTGTGTCAAGTTTCAGGTGGAAAAGGGAATTTGACAATGCCGCAGTCGAACATTTCAACAACCATTTACTGCTAAAGAGCGCGGCTTCCACAGTTATATACCTTGTACTACAGTTCATAAACTTGATTTATGATGAAATAGAACTGCGGGGTTTTACTGCTCTGGCCCTCCCATCTGGCAAGAATTTGACTGCAACATATGGGATTTACAGTGAGGGAAAACAGCATTATATCGAGAGCTTCCCCTGTATACGTGATACCAGTCAACAGGTAATGGAAAACTCCCTCTCGCAAAGCCACACGCGTGTTCAAACTCAGGTTTAGGCGGTCGGATGGAGCAGAGGAAGTCTGCACGCTCCCCTGTCCGCCCGGTGCCGCCCGTACAGCCCAAGCGCCTGGCGGTGCCTGCCAGGGAGAGGGGGAGCCCGCATCGGGGACCGGTCTTTCCTGTCCCGGGCTGCCGCCGGCGGTGCGGGGATACAGCAGCGGTGCAGGATGAGGGGGGACCCTCGCGGCAGTTTTGCAGTCCCGGCTCACGGGTGCGCACAGGCTACCGGCCGCGGGCGCCGGATTTCCAGGAACAAATCTTTCCCCGAGCATCCGTGGTTGTCTCGGTGCGATCCAGGTCAGGGAAATTGGTGAAGTTTGTGCCATGATAACATTTGTGCTTGAAACAAGCTGCCAACGTTGCCGCGTAACCTGGTGAATTTTAATACAACAAAACTAGCAATATGCACTAGTCAGTGTAAATCCCCATCTCCTGGCTCTGTCTTCTCGTAAAATCATAGGCGCAAAGATACCGGGAAGTACGAGCGTGCTGTAACCAAACCTTAATAACAAAAAGGCTGAGAAATCAAAACGCCGCCCCGGACATAGAGTTACCCCCACAGCCCCTCACCCTCCCGCGTGGGGCACGGAGCTCCCTCCGCCGTTGCTCCCCACCCCCGGGGGCAGCGGCGCCGGCGGTTGCCGGGGAGGGGCTCTCCCAGCCTGGCCCTTCCTCTTCTCCCCCCACCCCAGGGGATGCCTGTTTTCCCCCAGCGCGACCCCTGGCTCTGGGGCGGCGGATGCTTCAGGGGACCCCGCCACAGCGGGGCTTCGGCTGTGCTCTCCCTGGGGGCAGCAGGCTTGCGAGGGGTTCCGCAGGGCTCCCCATGTGCATGACTGTGCTTTTCGTCCTCCGCCGACCAGCTCCTTTCCCCCCAGGGACCGCTCCGCAAGTCCTCTCCTAAAATGTGCCGCGTCTTACCGAGGCAGTTGTCAGAGGGCTGCCTCTCACTAGGAAAAAAAAGAAAAAGATGGTGATTTTGGAGCCTGTGAGGAGGACACGGGGTGGCCCAGGAGAGCGGCTTTCGCCGCCTGCACCCCGGAGGGGCTGCGGCCGTGCGGTGGGAGCTAAAGCCTTTGGCGCAGCTCCGGTCGCGAAGCGACACGCGGGGGCATTTTTTTTGTGGGTGGTTCGTACAAGCCCGTAGAAAGCTCGGGAAAAAGAAGGAGGAGGGAAGCGGAGGGCATTTGAGAGAGCGCAAAGCCGGTGCTGGAGAGGGAGAGCTTGGCTTCTGAAGTACGGGACTGTATCTTGCCAAGGTGATAATTGGAAAAATACCCCTGCAAGCCAGCGTTCCTATAGGTTGGGGGAGGGATTTGGGAGAGAGGGTGGTTTTGGTGGGGTTTCCCCCCCCCCCCCCCCCCTTTTTCTTTTTTTCTTTCTGGTACAGCACAACTTCATGTAAGCTTTCGACAGCTAGAGCCGTCAGAGTTTCCATCCCTCATCCCGAAAGCCACTAATCTGAGTTGCTTTTGCAGTGGCTATTTGCAGGCAATTATAGGATAGGCATGTTACCGAAAAGCAGGAACGAATGTGGTCTTTCGTCCTGTTTCATGCTTTGAATTAAACAGTTGTCTATGTTCATGCGCACTTAAACACTTTTATTTTCTTTACCTGACTCCAAAGCCCCTTGCTTAAAAAAAATAGTGCTGTAACATCTTTAGATTTTCTAAGTTTTTTTTTTTGTTTTTTTTTTTAACTGCCGTCCTCTCTGTACTAAATGAAAGGTGACGGTTTCACTTTAGACCATTCGTACTGTGGCAAGAAAAGCCAACTAGCGATTAACGACCGTGTTTCACTGCAGGGGGTCTCAAGGAAGGGGAGGTTTTGCTGTCCGCAGGCTGAGTGGGAGAGCGGTGGGGGCTGAAGGTGGAAATAAGAAGTGGCCTTATTATTAAGCTTGCTGAGAAGCAATAACGTAAACAGGCACTGAATATGGAAGTGGGCAACTTCTAGTTTTTTGCTTTGGTGGGATATATGGCTTCTCATACAGTCTTGGTATTTTAGTTGTTGTTCCCCTCTCCGTAGAGATGTGGTCTTGACACAGCTGAGTTGTGAAGAAGCCAGAAAGAGATAACCACAGGCACGGCTGTTTTCTTCGCTGAGAAATAATAACCGAGCACATTGTAAACCCAACGTTATAACCTCAACAGCAGTTTAACTCACGCTCACCAGTGTTCTTGCCATAGAGACACTATTCGTAAAATCCGTAGTAAATGGTTCGCTTTCATTGAGGTCTCTGTGCATGCCATTTCCCGTTTTTCTGTGGTGCACATTCTTTGCTTGGAGTTCTTAAAATTAACAAAACTGGTTTAAAAACCTCCGGAAAGTCCCTTGCTGGGAATAAGCCTTGTGTTCTCGGGCTAATATCTGCTATTAAAAAATACTGTTCTTTCCCTCAGATGAACTGTCTGGGGAACAGGATATCAGGCAACTACTCTTTGTTTCCAGCGATGTGGGGTAAAGGAGAATCCCCCCTTGATAATGCTACCGCGGGTGATAAGGACATTCAGAAATCTTGACCCTGCTATTGTGTTTTGTTTCCGAAGCTCAGTGACAGTCCCCTTCCATCCCATTTCTTCACACCTAATTTTTCGTTTCTTTTCTTAGCCCAGTCTAGGTTTCCCTTCTCTAGACTCAAAAGTCCCTTTTCCCTTTAGTTCTTTAAACTACCTCCGCCTTTTCCCTACACACCTTTAGGACCTTTTTAATGTCGTTCCTGAAAGACGCTCTTTATTATGAGACGTCACCTCAGGGCGGTGCATTCAGCCCTGATTGCAGTCTGACACACTGGGAATTCAAGAGGCATACTGGATGAAGGTCCAGATCAAAATGAGACAATCCAAATGACACCAAAATTCGGGCTGTATCATTTCCCACTACTTTCGAAAATATTCATTGAAAGCAACAGTTCATTAATTGGAGTAAGATAGGATAGCTCTGTTGGTACCAGTGCTATAGCACAATTTATAGCAATTACAGATCCGTATCACAGTCATATGTCAACCTAAGAGGCATGTCAGCAAAGAAGAAGACCTCTTATGGTGTTGGAGAGGAGGGGGCAAGAACTAGAACTGTGATTTTTTCAAAATCTAAAAAAAAGAGGGAGATCTGCTTCCATTTGAGGTTTGTTCCATTTCTTTCTTATTTTATCCTTGTGGTTCACCAGTTCCTCGCTAAACAATAATAGACATAGCTGCATAATTTAATATTTAACTATTGAAACTATTCAGCATGTTCTATTCATAATTTAACTAAGAGCCCACCTTAAATCAAGCGCTCCTGTATAAAAAGCTTAAGTCCAGTGTGGGACAATTGCTCTGCAGCTTTGAAACCCTGATGCTGTGTGTGCCCATGTAACACAGGGCAATTCGTGGGCTGTTTGCAGCCAGACCCTGTGGATTCAGGCCTTTCCCTTTGTTATACATCTGCCATGTGATCCGTGCGGAGGACTGGAAAGGGCAGCCTTGTAACAACATTATTTCAGGAGGATAATAAGTAGCCATCATAAATTCCTTTTTTAATAGTTTATTGCCGGTTGTAGTCTATTGACAGTGCCTGTTTTATAGCATGGAGGAAAACAGTTCCTTGTTGGTACTAGTCACTAAAACTGTTTGATAGCTCTGGCCCTTTTTAGTGCCTTCAGAGAAAACCTAGTGGCTCATGAAATGAATCATAAATAGCTGAGTTGAAGTTGAACAAAAGACGGAAAGAGGGAGGGAAAAAACAGTCTTACACTTACTGAAATATGTTTACTTTGGACAATAATCTATTGACTAGTTTAACAAAGATACTTTAGGGCTCAACCCTGCTGCCTTAACTGGAATTAAAAATAAATTCCATGATAGTTGTGTCTTGGGCCGTTAGAAGGAGACTGGTTAGCAACAGTTGTTTTTCTTCTAGCTCACAGAGTAGTACATACAAAACTCTATGTACCAGATTTCACATTTTTGAAAGCAGAAGCAACACAGTCTAATGCTTACAGCTGTCTTGTCATCGCTATCCTGTTGTGTAACACTGGACAATTTATGTGACCTCTTGGGGTAGGACACAATGAAATATGTAGGTATTTAGAGAGGGTTGAGAAAGAACTGGATTTCTACTGGGTCCCATAAAATCCCAACTAGGCTGCTGTGTAACTCCCCAGATATTTACAGTCCTTATCTTGAATAATTCTACTCCGAACCCCAAGACCATCACTCTTACTTAATTCTGTTCAAAATCCAGAAACCTGGGTGCTTTAATCAATACTGCCCTTCATTTGCCATGTAGGAAAACTTGCTGTCTTTATGTGCACCATCATACAATGTTGCTAAAGGTTACTACCCAGTCTTTCTCTCACCCCCTTCCCCCCCCAAGAGCTGATGAGTGCAATATAGATATCAAGGTTCAAGTTACATTAAATATTAATTTAAATTTTTGCTTATTTTCTCCCTAAACAGCCCTTCCCTGTATGATCTGTCTGAACAAGTGAATTTCAATCACATCTAGGAGACACCCAGGAAGATATGACTTTGGACCTAATTTATTTTGGATGAAATATGCTGCCAGATGCCAGCGTGAAAGACAGGACTAAATGATGGATCCCACTGCACAAGTAACACCGAGACAGAAATGAGGCACTTGGGTTCAATGTCCTCCTCAGCCTCAGATGCTGAAAAATCTTAGTTGAAGTCTATGTTCCCCTTTCATCATGTGAGTATCTAAGCCACTGTCCCTCTTAAACTGAACTGCACTGCAGAAATCAACCCCAAACTCTGGATCCTTGATTTTCAGGCATCCAGTTATGCTTCTGGTACCTGCTCCCTGGTCTGTTCCTATTCTCATCTAAAACTTCTATTTTTAATTCCTTGGAAGAAGACTCAAAGCCACAGAACTCCCATGCCTCCCAAGTGATGGTGATTATGAGGCAAGACATGGTTTTTCGCAGTTAACCCAAGTTCTTCACCTCATACAACTACGAGAGGAATGAGGAAAGTCTATGCTTTTATAGATAGGGCAGATGCAAGTGTAAGCCACCAGCCAGTGGGCTAAGACAATATGACTATATAGCCAATGCTTCACCTGAGATAAACCCTATGCTCTGTGTACCATACGATCCAAAGCGGGTACTGGGTCATATTACTCATGTCAGGTGAAGGAAGCTTCCTACAGAGATATCCATCAGGTGCCTAAACTGAAGATGGTGAGATAGGATTTCATGCGCTTCCCTATTCCTAGCATTCTTTGTTAGCCCATTTTGTACAGTTTTGTGCTCTTAACTGCGCTCTTTTTTCATGTGTATGCACTGCATAGGAAGCCTGGGCACTTTAGGCTGAATTCTGGATTTCAGTCCAGACTGTCTGGTGTTGTCTCTAGTTTGTGATAGCTTTCACCCCTTATTATCTTTCAGTCTCATGATTTTATGTGGTGAGAATATGTGATTTTTTCCCCCCCAAGTAGGTTCACACTGCTACAGTTATCCCTGCCTTGTTCACTTCAGGATTAGATTTCTCTTGGACTCTTGTCTTGGGCTTTCCTCCTGAAAATAATCCTTCAATCTACTTCTCTATCAGAGAACATTGTGCCTATGATATATGATTGGCGGAGACTCTCAGTTTTGTCCTAGGGCCAACACAAAGCATTAACTTTGTCTGATGATCTGAAATCTTGTCCCAGTAAATGCCTCTCTCTTCACATCATCTCTTGTGTGCTGGCGCTGATTGAGGAAGAAGACCTAACATCTTTGGTTTTGGTGCAGGGAGAGAGAGAAAGGTGCTTCTTCAAAAACTTTCAGTAAAGGGTCACGATGGTGGAACTTGAGTACCCCAGTATGATCTGGGGTAGATTTCTCAGAGGAGTGTACAGAGTCTGTTACAGAAATTGTTCAAAACCTGAGAGGGGACAGGGAAGTCCGAACAGAAGTTACTAATAAATATCATATTACTCCTTCATGTCAGGCGCTTTTAATTTTTTTTTAATTTATTTTAGTCATGATATGCTTTGAGTAAGACCCAAGGACATTAATGAAAACAATAAACGCTGCAATAATCCTGTCTGTTATTTGTCGGCCATCTGAAACTGCAGATTAAAGACTGCTGCCAAAATGAGTGTGCAATAAGCACTTTCCTTATTTTTGCTATGCCAAGCACGAAGCTCACATGAATGTATCATTTCAGTCACAGGCAGCCACAGTGAAACCAACTGTGCAGCTGTTCGCATGGAACAGGCTACAGGGTTAGGGCCAGAAGTCCTGATTTGTACGCATTTACACACATGCAACTTTGCACTGATGAATGGTTTCCTATATTTTTATTAACTTTGAAGCAAAAATAATTTTCTTCTCTATTCAGTTTATGTTGTAAATGCAAAATTGCTTGTTATCTTTCAGTGCTTGCAGGATCCTATCCCACAGCAATAAAATAAACAAATAATTTATTTTATGTCAGTATTTCTTTTTAAGGATTCCAGTCACCTATGAGGATCTGGTGCAACAGCCCGTGTTTTATTAGTGTGCTCTACCCCTCTTTCATTCAGGTTTCAAAGTCCACTTGCTTGTCAGAGTCAGCAAATCCCTTTTTTCCACTGTCATAGGACACCTGCAGTTTTCAGAAGTCTGAAGAAATGTGTGTGCATGGACAATGAGTGCAGTGGTTTGGGTTTGGTTTGGGTTTTTTTTGTTTCCTGTGAGATAGTCCACTTTACATACTCTGCCTTAACATTTGTCTTTCCAGATGGTTCATCCACTGGTTTTTTTTGATAAAAATCTTAATCCTTTTACCTTTTACTTTTTTTTAGCTTTTCTTTCTGTGATTGCAACACAGTAAGGTGTGGAAAAGCTGTGCAACACTGACACGTGCCAATAACAATCTGGAGAGCAGTAACCAACTTGAAAGTGTCTCCTCATGACCTGACTCTCCTGCAGGAAGGAAAATCCTCTTGACTTACACAATAGTTGGAGAAGACAGGCAGAAAGGTTGGTGTCTTCTACCCTTCTACATTTTTCTGTTAAAAATATCTTTTCTTTCTCTTTAACTAGGGAAAATAAATGTAGAGAAGTCTTCCAAACCAAAGAGAAATTTAGAATCATTGAAGCAAAATACATATGCACACAATCATTTTAGTGATGTATTACTTTGACTAATCATTAGCTTAAAATGCCATATAAGAATTCATAATCCACAGTAAATCATTTGGTAAAAATGATTTAAATGTACTGCTGACTAATGTAAAACAGTCTAGTTTCCACACTCAGTTGGCTGCCAAACATTGTTTAAGAAAAAAGGGGGTGTGATCCAAGTTGACATAAGTTATAGCAGATATAATGCCCCAATATAGCAGTGGTTTGCAGATTATTGGGTTTAAGAGATAGGAAGAAGATGACATACTAAGTACCATGAGGATTGCCAGGCCTATTTTGTGTCTTAATTAGGATGCTTTGCAACTCTTCATTTAATTTTTCTCAAAGCCTGCCTGGAAATGCCTCTATGACAATCTCATCTGCTATGATACTGGAGAAGTGAAACAACAGCAAAATAAAGAGGGTAATTCTATGCTAGGAACAGAAGGTTGCTCTTAGTGTGATGATGGAGGAGTTAGTGTTTAAAAACCAGTTAAATCAAGCGTACTCTGTGCTGAAGTGCCGAAGGAAACAAGGAGCAGTGACAAGAGATACATCAAGTGGATGTGTTGCTGAGGATGGGGACTGGGAATGATCTGGGGCTTAAAGAAGAACGATGATGTGAAATGCAGAAAGCAGTAGTAAGCAGTGAGTGTGAGAGAAGATATCTCCTTGAAAGGAGAAACCAAGGATATATAAATACTAATCTTAATGCAGACAACAATTGTTTCAGTGAAGTGCTTTCTATTCCCTCTCTGGTAACAGATACATTATTTTTGCTGTCACAATCAAAATCTTCCAGAAAATGAGCCACTTCTGCATTGGCCAGCATTGACACAGCATGTTGTATCTTTTATCTTCCCTTACACTAAGATTATATCAGTGCCACAGTGGCGCAAGGAGAAGGGAGGGTGTCTGTTCCATAGCCACTGCAACTTGATGCAGCACTGCTGAAAATCAACTTTGACACTTGTAGTAGTCCCGCTGTAGCATCTTGGGTGAACTGTTCGAATGTTTACTCAGCTTTTCAAAGAGTTTACGAGTTTGTTCAGCCCTATATGCTGGCCCTGCCACATGATTACCTGAGGCAACCGGCTCTAGCCTCATACATTGCAGCCACAGCAGTGTAGTAGATCCCAGCAATCTGGGCTGGGTGCCTATGACCTCAGATCCCTTTGGTGCATTGGAAAACATCTACCCTATGGTGCCTGTCTACAAATAATGCTGTCACAGCTTTGCTCTTGTGTGATGAATGAGAGCGCATTCCCAGCAGAGGAATGATAAGGAAATTAGCTCATTCTGCACATTTAATATGCAGTTCCTGCAGACCTCCCCCCCAGTGCCACCCTCTCTAATGCTCCTTTTAAAAATACTTCATGATCAAATGGGTGTAACTCCTCTAGACACTGTGCAGAAAAACAGCTTTTGCAGGTTCAATACACTATACAGAATCAATGCTTTTACAGAAAAGCAAAAGTTAACAACATTTGGAACACTGCATATAGGAGTATTGGAAATAATGCTATTCCCTAGGAAGCTAAAAAAATCCATTTAATGCATGTACTCTATAGCCTGAATTGCCACAAGTGACTAATGACTTCTAAATTAATAATTTTTGGAGCATGCAGTGGCTACATCTGAAATAATGTGGGTTTCAGTGTTACTAAACATTTCCTGACAATCTTGTTGCTTTTAGGCAAAGATACTCAAAAAGCAGATGCATCTGAAATTACTGTTAGAAGGCAGACAACAAAGAGAGGAGGAGGCTTGTTAGAATTTGTTTGAGAGTAGGTGATGTTCAAGGGGGAAGGTTTTGTGCAGCAGGAAACAAGCCAGCCAGGCAATTACAAGGAAACTAAGATAAACAGTTTTAAGGGAACTGTTTGACCTGTTTGGACGTACTTTCTCCAGCCATTATCACTGACCAGCATCTGTACTCCCAGGGGTAACTTACTGCCCACATGATGCAGCAGGTAGTTCTGTGGAGCTTTAGCCCTCATGCTCACAAGTCAGAAGCCCCCAGTAGGACTTGCTTAAGAGGTTAATCGTGGCTGTGATGGAGTAGCAGAGCAGAGAGCTGGAGAAGCAGAAACAAATATGACTACAGTATTGACAGCTGTACTTGGACACAGGGATGAAATATTAGAGCAGACCCAAAGCAGAAGACAGCAGAGGACGGCCACCCTTGCCCTTGTGGCATTTATGTATCAGGTCAGACACACCGGTGGATGTGAGCATCAGTCTCACTGAACAGGGGAGCCAGCCATCTTTGCTGCTTTGGGTACTGCACAGCCACCTGTTGAGGAGCTGGGGGATAAATGTCTCCTGCAAAGCTCCTGAATCACATATGTGTTAAAGCATGAACTTGTTGGCAGAGTTTTGGTGTCCCTGTCTCACCTCTCTCTCTTCTACCCTCCACAGGTGAAGTTGCAGCTGAGCATCATCATCTGTGATGTCACTTTTAACCAGTTTTAAGCTCGATTAGGTTGAAACTGATATCTGATAGGACCTTGAAGGCCAGGTATTTTGCATCATCTCTGTGTGCTACCCATGGCTGAAGACAAACGGTGTCCTATGCCAGCTTTCCCTGCAGCAGAAGAATAGAGACCCCATCTTCCACTCCAGAGCACTAAGTCAGCTCTCTACTAATGTCTTGGATTCAGGATCTGCAATTGTCTCCCGCACCATCATCCTCTCAGTCCTTTAAATCTTTTTTTCAGCATTACCATAGCTCCTGGTTCAAAAGGAAGCCATCTGTGTAAGACAGCTTCAAGGCTCCTCTGACTGAAATTCTTGCATGTCCTTTTCTTCTATTTCCTTTAATCCTGTGTCTGACCCCACAATAACTTATAGCAACAGAGATTTGCCCGTGGAGATCCTACTTCCATCCCACTCCGGCCAGCACCTGTGATATTCCTGTCTGTCCCAGTGCTCTGTACTCTCAGTGCTGGGTGAGAAAACCCTGCAAAAATGGCATTCTGGGCTACTGTTTCTCTTTGGCTAACTTAGAAAGTCTTATCTGTTCATCTGAGAGATTTGTTAGCTGTGATAAAATTAATGCATAAAAGAGTTATATCTGCATGCATGTGGGAATCACTATTTTGTCTAAACAGCGACATCTCCTGAAACCCGAGCTGCAGCTGTGTTAGTGGGTTACTACTCCAATAAAGTTGTTGTTGTTGTTACCCACAGTAAATGGCCTCCCGAGGGCCACCCTTAACAAGAACCATGTCTACTCCTGCGTTTCATTCAGTGCCAAGCATGCTGTCAGCACTTAACAGCTATTAATAATGACAGAAGGAATTACAAAGCTTCATGGGATAGAATAAAGCCTGCTTAAAGGCAGCAATTTGAGGGCTGTCCTAGTTTGCCAGCATTTGTACAACCAAACTCTATCTATTTAAGATGATAAAGTTAAAACTACCAAAGGAATATAATTCTGAGTTTGAAGCGTTGCCAGACAATAACTGCTAAGACTATTTCTATAAACAAAGTCCACTTTCTAAAGGAACATTCACTTCAGCTTTTAACTGTGATTTCCTGGGGAAAACAGCTGTGTTGGTGAAAATTCAAATATGCTGTTTATTCATACATTAATTACAAATTGTTTAGAATAGCAGCAAATTTCTCTGTTTTAGGCATTATCTGGCACCTAGTTGATTAAAACTGGTTTGAAGAGTGCATCATATTCTTTCATTTCAATAGCTGTTTGGTAAACGGTAGCAAATATCTGATATGAAGATAATTATTTTTCAGATGAATTGGGCTAATCTGGCATACCTGGGGGCAAGTGACATTATTTTAAATGGTTGTGCCTGGGGAACTATGGCTGAATTTATTCCAATATTGCAGATAATGAGCATTTTAGAAGTTTTCACAGGGGGCTGAAAAACATATTCACAAATGAAACATGCAAGGCCATTAGCAATTCTCCACTTTTGCTCTGATAAACAATGAACAATAGCATCAACTGCTGAAAAATACTGATGGATAATTTTTTCCCTAATATTTCCATTCTTATTTTTCAGTCTTCAGAAACTTAGTACCGGTTAAAGCAAGATGTATTTTGAGCATGCTCACACATGTAAAGTGTCCCTGCACATGGCAGGGGGGCTGGAACTTGATGATCTTAGGGTCCTTTCCAACACTAACCATCCCATGACTCTATGATTCTAAGTGCATATCAACTACATACACTCTTGCACTCCAAGTTGCAATAAGTGGGCGTGTGACTTAACTCTTCAATCACACACAGTTTTCTGTCCTTATTGCTCATACTGTGCATGTATCTTGGCTAAAATACGTGTTTCAGTGCAGCAGAGAAGCACACAAGCAGAGATCCTGTTCTACGTTCAGGATCCTGTTATCATCTCTACATCTTTGACAGTGAACTCTTCAGACTAGGCTGTTTCTCTCACATTTCCACATTGCTTTTCATACACTTTTGAACCACTTGCAAAAAATATCAGCAAAATGTAAAACAATTATAGTCAGTTCTGTTTGCTGGATGTATAAAAGCACATGGTGAATCTGGCAACCATAACATTTTTGTTAGTTGTTTTATGGGGTCTGAGAAAACTCCCTGATTTATACTGGTCTGTGGCAGTTTAATGGTGTTGCTTGTTATGAAAAAATGAAGAACGTAATGCTCCCAACACCTATATGAGCAACTAAGTGCCAGATAAAATGAGCCTGAATTCATTAAGTTACACCTGCACCAACAATACTGAGGCTGATACTCATTCTGAGCTAATGATATTACAAGTGAATTATTATCCAGCTAGATCACAAGCGTAGGTTTGATTATGAAGGCATGTTTATACACATTCAGGTTTCATTATTTGGAAACAAGGGCACAGTTTAGCAACTCATTTTGATTTTTTTTTTCCGCTACTAAACAGATGGAGGACAGATTGGGTTTTGTGAAAATAACAGGAAGGTAACATAAAATACGTGAACATGCAACTTAAAACTAAAACATCTTAGTAGTGCTACCTTGGGGGTCACCACCTCCTGGCCTGTATGGCTAAGTAAACATTAAAGATTAACACATTTGTTGCTTGGTTTCGATTAACCACAGAGTGTAGGCTGAGAAGGTAAAGGCATTTAAAGCAGGTAGCATAATGTCTGAAACAGTTAATCCACCCACTCCTGCTGTTACCTGGCTGTCTCTTCAGCCATGCTGGATCTTACTCTCCCTTGACTTTTTCCTACCTTATGCAAAAGCCAAGGCCAAATCCTAACTAATATTAACACTGAGCTTGAACAATTTAAGAAAGGGTTCCTGCAGTTGCCTACCACAGCACGAGTCACTCAAATCTTTCCCACTTTGATGCTGCCAGTGCTGCAGTCTCTCATCAATTGTTGCATTAGTTCAGTTCACACTGACACAGCACCAAAGCAGGAAATTTTAAGCAAATAATTCTGTTCTTCGAGTATGCATGCTGTGGCTCATGTGTATCTATGTTTGCATATTCTAACACTTTGCACATACATATTGCAGCTTTTTCAAATATGATGGATTTTATTCCAAAATGCAGTTCCAGGAGGAAAACACAAACACGTTTGCTTGGAAGAGTTAGATACAAATAGAGACCTCATTTGAGGGTCTTTAAATGCAAAAATAAAGCCTGTATCTGATGTGAATGATTTGTAAAGATGAAGCTTGTGCATATTTGCACAGCTTTTACAGACAAAACTGTGCTTATTCTGTCTGTGAAAAAGGCATCTGGTCAAAACTGAACCCTGATGTTCAGGTGCTCTGTGCTCCTGTGTCAGGATGGTGCTGCTTATGGGTATTCTGATCAGTCCCTGTCCAACCAGCTTGGAGGGCAGGAAGAACAAGCAGAAGACCAAAAAGACATAGAAGACTCTTGACTGTTGGCACACCATATAACACTCAAGTACTTCTGATTTTGAGGGCAAAGTCTGGGGAAGTGGAATATATAAGCCTTATTTAAGCAAATATGGTTAAAATAATATTTATTTTCCGTAACGTTTTATCAGGATTAGTAAAACCACAATGTTAATGGATTACATATGTACAAATTTGAAGGTACGCAACTTAACTATCTATAATTTTCTTTTACTTTTCTTTTTTTTTTTTGTTTTGATTTTATTCTTCTTCTTCCTTTCCCAGGAAGATTTTGCAGGGAACTGTTTTTCTGTGGCAAAAATCATATTGAACTTTCACAGTTCTGAAGAGATGAATTTCTGCTGAAGTCGTCTTAGTTTACTTTTTTTCCTCCCTTAAGGTGTCATAAGCAGAGCTAGGCCAACTGTTTATCCAAATAACGTGTTTTATTGAAAAGGTAACAGACCCGTTTCAGTGGTGCATGGTGACTGCTGTCCTCTCTACGTAAATGCGGAAGGTGGCGTGTTAATTGGTGAAAAATAAAATGCTGACAAACAAAACCACCCAAGAGGTGCAACCTGCAGCATTCTCAAGCTGGCAGTTTTGCTAGGCCTCTGAGCAAGGCCACGCTGTGTGAGCCAACCACAATGCTGTGTTGAGGGTACCTGGGAACAGGAGGCTGTGACAAGCCAATGCTGCCCCGAATGATGATTTAGTATGTTGCTGGCAGGGTTTGGGTTGCAGAGCAGCAGAGAAACCAGAAAAGAACCCCAAGTGGTGTCTGTTAGCATGGGAGCTACCACCGGGATCACAGTTAGGAGTTGACAACTGTTTCTTTTTTGGCACCTACTTGGACTGCGCTATTGTTCAGTATTTCTTTAGGTATGTCTTCAGGCTAACAAAGTCTGAAGCTTTACCTTCAAGCTAAGCTCTTGATCCACTGAACCGTAAGTAAAGAAGAAGCTGCAACCATGTGAAACGTAAAAATACAGAGCCATTTCTCTTTTCTGCAGCTGGCAGTGAGGGCAGGAAAGAGGGATAGGAACACATTACAGTGTAAGGGCATCCTGGAGAGGAAGGTCCACTGGTGTGTCTCACTGCTGCAGGCACTCCAGCAACTGTGCCTTGTAAAACTTGTAAACTCCATGGGGTGAAAGGGTGGAAAACCCCCTGTCACTGTGTTGCTCATTAACCCTTGTCTTGCCTGTTTCTTCTCTGAAAGTGTAGTCAGGCATTGGAATAGGCTGCCCAGAGAAGTGGTGGAGTCACTGTCCCTGGAAGTGTTCAGAAACCCTGTAGAAGGGGCCCTCAGTGATACGGTTTAGTGATGGACTTTGTGATATTAAAGGTCTTTTCCAAACTATTTGATTCTATGGTTCTATCTGCCGAGGGCTGTTAGATAGCATTCCCTGTTCCCTAAAGTAGGCAGCACAGTGTCTGCCATATAGACTGATGCAAAAATAACAAAAACCATTCACTATCTTTCAAAAAAATCTGAGACAATATAACCCAAATAGGAGAGCAATAACCTCATCCTAGGATTTTATATAAGATGTACAGCAATTACTCTGCTGCAGCATGTCCCATGGTGTTTGCTAAACAGAATGTAGGATGTGTAGCTACATTCAGTTGCTATTTTGAGTTGCCACACATGGTACATATATAACCCTGTGCTGATATTGCTATGGGTGAGGTTCAGGAGGGCATTTGCTGACTGACCCCATGAGCTAGAGAGACATTTGTGCTTGTTTCCCATGAAAAAACTTCTCCATCACTTTGCAGATGCAGCTCAGGAGGACAGATACAGGCCTGATGCATCTCAGAGTTAGACTCCACATAACTTTGGAGGTGTTAATATTGTGCCCTGAGACCTCCCAGAGTAACTCGATCAGTATTGGTAGAGGGTCCCCCATGAGCTCACTACTGTCAGTAAGCTGAGGCAAGCCTCTCATATATGCAGGTCCACAAGGGTCTGCTCCTTGTGGACATGTGCACCACATGCAACTCCTGCAGCAGCCTCAAGTCACTCCATGCCGGCAGGGAAATGAATGTTTCTAAATCATATGCTTTTGAAGGGACTCCCTGAGGTGCCCACTTGCCCTGTGAGACTTCGTGTCATGTCACAAATGTGAGCTGAATAATGCATATTGGATGAAGCTGAACCAGAAAATACACCCTAGAAGAACAACCTGTGTATTTGAGCTGCTGATTGGCATTCAGTGCACAGGAGGAAGTCCGATAGAAAACTCTGAAACACGCAGTGAATGAGAACACCGGGTTCTCCACACTTGCTGCCCCACTCCTGCTGAGTAGTGCTGCTCAGCTAATGAGGGCACAGCCTGTGAGATCCCACCTGGCTGTGCTGTGTGCTCCTCTGCCAGACACACTGGCTCACACTTGGGGATGGGTCAGCAATATAGCGATGTTCAGCATGTCCTGCTGATGTCTGTTCACTCTGACAGCTAAAGTGGTGCCAATAATGATACTTGCAGCAGGCATGGATTACCTTACGTGCTGTATACAAACAGCATGCCCTAGTTCTTTGCAAATGACCCTTGGACTCCTCCGGCTCCTTCATGCAGAGGGAAGTCCGTCCAATCAAACACAGGGATGAGGAGGAGAAGGGTGGATACAAGTGCACTGTGCAGCTTACGTCCCTACTCTGGAACCCTTCCGGATTTCCACTCCTCCGGCGAGAGTGGGGGTACTCAGTTCTTCAGTGATTTCGCTGGGTCTTTCGCCACAGGTATTATTTTCCCTCAAACTCTCAGTGGTGTGGGAGCTCAGGATACTTTTTAACGGCATCTTTAGCACTTGTATTAAGGGACAAAGCTTTCCCCTGTCGCGGCTCAAAGGCCAGGTGGCATACAGCACGGCAGCGGGTTAGAACGTGCCGGCTCTGCACTCTTGCCGCAGCCCGAGTCAGCGCGGACGCACGGTCGTTTTAAACCCCTTCAGTTCTGGCTTGGACGGGTGAGCAGGAGGCCGGGGCCGCAGCGCCTCCGAGCCGTGAAGCGGACGCAGGTCCCGGCGCAGCAGCCGCGCGCTCTGCGGCGGCACCCGGCGGCCCCGGCCTCACCGCCCCGGTCCCCCGCCCCTGCCGCCACTCGGGCAGAGGCACTGCAGCTCCGGGCACTTTGGCGACCCCTGGCGGCAGCGGGGGCACCGGCAGGCGTGGGGGCGCTGGTCGGGAGGAGGCGTCCGGAGAACGGCTCTCGGGGTGAACCTGGAATCATAGAATCCTTGAATCATAGAATCAGCTCGGTTGGAAAAAGGCTTTTAAGGTCACCAAGTCCAACCATTACCCCAGCACTGGCAAGACCTCCACTAAACCATATCACTGAAGGTCTCACCTAGTGTAGTTTGGGGGGCTTCCAGGGACGGTGACTCCACCACTTCCCTGGGCAGCCTGTTCCAATGCCTGAGCACCGTTCCACCACCCGAACACCGGCCGGGGCAGGAGACTGCGGCCTGGCCCCCTTGGGTCATCACGGGAGGCTTGGGGTCACCGCAGAATCCAGGGCACTGCATCCCTGAGCATCCTGCGGGGCCCCTGGGCTGCAGGCCTGCCCTGTGCGCAAGTAGGTCTCTGGAAAGGAACAAGGCCTACTTACAGGTTTATTTTTTCCCCAAGACCCCATTTTCCTAAATCTCGATTCAGTTTAAAAATAGCTCTTTGCAAGATTTGAGCACTGCTGCTTTTGAACACTGGCTTGTGCGGGTTTTCTGCTCAGATATGCGCTGCAGGGACTTGCACAGGAGCATCAGTGACAGAAACAGGTGCCTCTGGTGAAATCACATACAACATTCTGCCACTGTAGCTAGAATTTGAGACACATCTAACTATAATAAAGCATTATTTTGCTGGTTTGCAGTAGCATGGCAGGCAATGTGGGAGAAGGCAATTTTGCTTAAAGAGCACTGGTTTGAATGAAAAGTGGATTGAACAAAATCTCAAACACAGTCTTCTGGGTGCTTTGAGGAGTTGAATCAGTGCAATCTATCAGAGCTGTGTCAGTTCACCTTGGTTGAAGGTCTGGCCAGATAGGTTTGTTCTTTCACACAGCGGAACAGAAAAAGAACATAATATTGAGAATTGAATTTATGTGATGGTTATATCACTGAGGATACAGTAAGAAAAGCAAAAACCCTCTAAAGATAAAAAGGGTGTCTAAATAGAAAAAAGTATGAAAGTAGAAGGTGGAAGGAAGAGGAGGAAGAAAGCCTTCCTAGAATATTGCTCTATTCTTAAAACCAATAATTAGCACTCAGTACAGCAAGGAAAAGCTATCAGACTGGAGCTTCTCAAATATCTGTGCAACATGAAAGGTCTCCTACAGAATTCAGGCAGAATGCATCTGGTGGGTCAAGATTTTTATGCATCGCTATTTAAATTTATTTGTTCAACCTTTTCTCTAAAAATAAACCCAGGGCTCTTTCAATGAACGTAGTGTCTACACAGTAAACTTTAAAACCAATATGAGGTTTGAAGTGCAACCTTCTGGATTTCTCATATTAACTCTGAGAGTACAATTTGATGTCATAAAAATTAAGTTATGATTACCCCATGAAACACGCTTCTGCTATGAATATGGGAAGAAAATGTCAGCAGCAAAAGTCTGGTTTCTGACTGAAGGAGTTTTCTTGTCATGGGGGAGGGTGATTGGGTAGAAATCTTGACCCTGGTCCTGCATTTGGATTCATCAAGCCTGACCTCTGTGCTCCTGCAGTCCCTGCTGGAGTCAGCAGAACTATGTGCTAAGTGTGGGGTGGGGATGTGTCCATGTGGAACTAACTGGGCATTTGAGACCTTCCATTTTCCTGCTGTGAAGGGAGGATGAGTTCACTTTCATGTAAATATTGAAAGCAGAGCGAAATATTTCCATAAGAGAAACAAGAATGTATTTTTAGATCTTCCTTTCTCTCAGTCCTGTAGAGGTTAAGCTGAACACAGATTGCCTGCCTTTCTTCAGCTACACATCTACCTGCTAACACCAGGCCATTGCTGCTGAAAATCAGTGTGCCCCATATTTCCCTAGAGGGAGAAACCTCACACATAGTTTGTAGTCACTGTCCAGTGGTTGCAGCTGCAGTTACTAATTCAGGTTTGAGTTAGTTAAATGTTGTGTCCCAAATATGACCTCTGTCAGTGTCATATCCATCACTGTGAAGCACAGTGGATGTCAAGTGCTCCTCAAAAGCGCTTTATTTCTTGGCACCTTCTAAATATACAGGACAGGGAGCTCGGTGTCCACCCGAAGCTCCATGCAACTGAACAATGTTATGAATGCATCTCTCCATGCAAAACTATGTCTTCTGATGGCTAGTGAGCCTACATGGATACTCAGTGGCTTTCAGCTGTCAGGTACATCCTGAATAACCTCCCTGTGCTTAACACCAGGATCCTCCAGCCCCCAGGAATGAGATCAATCACAGATCAATGACAAATGGCAGGAGCTGAGACAGCTGTGCTGGTAAGTAAAAGAAAGTTCATGCATCTGACAACAGACACCTGCTTTTAGCTGTGCTATTCCAGGCCACGAGACTAACAAGCAGGCACATCAGCAGCACACCACTCAGTTACTTTGGATGGTGACCATTTCCCTCTAGATCAATTTGCATGTTGTCTGCTCCACCATACGTGGACAATGAGAACACATTGGTTTGAGCCCTCTGAGGGGAATAGCAGAACTGAAGGGATCTTGCTTGGGGAGATACTGACACAGCTGTGCCAGGGTACCTCTAGGCATGTTCAAAGCAGAATTTGAAGCATACATTGAAATACAAAATCAAAATGAAAGGACTCATGGCATTCTCATTACTCTGGTATTCAGACATTTCCTGAGAAAAGGTTTTTGGGATCTTCATTCTGGATTGCAAGATTTCAGAGCTTATGCATCTCATCCTTTGTTTTATATGGCTGTAAATCCATTTGTGGATACAATGCCTGGAACCATGTTATCCTGAAACTTGAAGTTGAGTAAGAAAGTTCACTGCAGCCCTGGGGTTGCCTGGATGCTCTGGGGAACCTACAGCCTGAGCTGTGTGCTAGGATCCACATGCAAACAAAAAGGGACCTCAGGAGGGGTACCACCACTCCCATAGAGTGAGAGTGCAGCAGTGAGAAGCTGTGATTTCCAAAGGCTTTAAAACTGGTAGGAACATACCCCTCTGTCAAGGCTTCAGAAAGGTCCTATTTCCTTTAGGAACATTAACCTAGTAGTTGTTAGGACTCCTGGTGAGAGACAGTACTTTGCATCCCATCAAGGTAAGGAAGGGAACTGAGGTCACTGTTTATATCTTCTCTGTTCTGATTCAAGCAGTGTGCTCCAAAAATGCCTATAGGACTGGGTTGTACAGGTGGACCAAGCAGAGGAAGTCTAATCTGTAGATTGCACTTATTAATGAATGAGCTGGTCTATGGAATCAGACAGAATTAAGACTTTATAGGCAATTTCATGGATCAGATGCTTGAGCATTTTTGAAGTTTCCCAAGCAATCAAGAGGGAAAATGGACCAAGAATAAATCAAGTGTTTTCTAATGATGATGAATGTGCAGGAGCAGTCATGACCTTCCACAAACATCTTGTGCATTCACAGTTCACACCAGTCAGCAAATCTGAAAATCAGGCTTCTGGTTGGGGAATCCTAATATGTATTTAGATCCCTGAGTTTAATAGCTTTGCTATTAACAATTTTGCTATTAAATAATTAATAGCTCTGCTATTAAATTGCATAGCAAAGGGCTAATGAATTCTGAGAAAAAGAAGGAATTGGTTAAATACCTTCAGTGGCACTGAACTGTGTATCAGTAACAAGATTTTGCTCATACTTGCTTATCATGCAAGTGTTTAAAGTAAAGATTAAAAAGCTGGTGTGTCTTAGAATCGCTGTCTCTTGTCCATGGTCATTTTATGAAGAGAGTGGGTATATTTCCTCATAACGTGGAGGTGACAAGTCACCGTAGGCATAGTCTTCTAGCAGTTCCTCTGGCTCACTGGAACAATTCTCTGACCTAAAAATGGCAAGGGAAGCAAGGGCAAAGAACAGTTTAGTAAACACGGAGCATGAAAGTAACCTCAGTGCTGCATTCTGCCAGCCTTATCTGAGCAAAGCACCTCCTGACTTCTTGAGAAAATGCTGTGAGATGAAGTTTTACTGGGATTGAACTGTTTGCTGTGTTCTTTTTGCATCAGGAGATGACCTTTGTTTTCATGCTGTCCATGCCTCTCACACATACTGCTGAGAACAATGGGTCAGACAGCAGTTTTTCAAAGAGACTTTGATAAATGAACTAAGAGTGACTCGTGTTCTAGGAAGAATATAATTGTAGAGTAATTCCTACAATAAGAATATTTTTCCTTAGAGAAATGAACTATATAAAAATATTTAGTGTCTGATTAAAGCAGTTTCGTACTGCTCTGTAATATCAGTGGTCTTGTATATGCCCCATAACTAAGAAAAAGGAAAGGGCTGGAGGGTTGCTACATCAGGAAAGGAGCATGTTGTGACCAAGGGTAATAAGAATGAGAACATCTGGTACCAAAATGATTCTTGCACTGTTCTACAAATGCTATTTGTGCATTGACTAGTGTTGTGATTGAGTGGAAGCCTCTGGTTGTAGATAAAATAACCTTCTGGTCAACAGTCTAAAGGTAGTGAGATAAGCATACCAACCTCCCCACCCCCAAACAGGAGCATATATTCTAGTATCTTCAAGAATAACAAATTTAGTAGACTGAAAATTGAAAGGGATTCATAAGTGAATTTAATTTGGATAATAATGCTTTCCAGAAAAAGCATGTCTCCATAGTCTTTACCCAAGAAATACTTCTAACAAAGAACAAAACCCCAACTGTTTGAAGAAGGATAACACCCTGGACTACTGTTTTTTTCCTTTGAAACCATACATAGCACTTGAAATAGTCACAAGCTTGTGTCTTAGCACACTAAGGCATTTCAGAAGAAGTACCTCTGATTCCTGGTATTCTCTGCAGGACAAGCAGCATAGTTCTCATCTCCGGTAAAAGCCAGGTTATCCAGGGAGTAGGCAGGGCAGAAGTGAGCAGGCCCCGGGCTGGCAATTGATGAGGCACTGGGGGAAACAGCACCGCAGCAGCTGAGCACTGGGTGAAGGTATCCAGGGCTCACAGGAATGCCCTCCTGGGCTGGGTATGGCGGAGGGATGTACTGTACCACTGTGGCACCATGAAAAGTTATAGGCTGGTTAATGCCAGTGAAGACAAAGGACTGTCCGCTTGCAGTCTGGTCGAGGTCTGACGTATTTTCCTCTCTTTCTTTGCAGGTCTTACATGTAAGCATGTTAAATTTACAAACAGCAATCAGAATAAAAGTTACCCCCACAGACAGCAGAATAGGCCCTAGTAACTGAGTCCACTCCAGGTGAGTAATGCCATCGTATTTTATCCATCCCATCACGGTGAAAGTGATCCCCACCAGTCCCAGAAACACACCTGAAAAGAGCAAAGTGGCACCAGCTTTATCCCCATCTGACACCACTGCATCAGATCTGTTTGATTGACAAGGAGTGACAGAAAAGACATTCAAGGAGAAATCTTCTACACTGTTGCTGTTCGGCTCCATTTCTGAGTATAATGTATCTTCTGCCTCAAGGGAAAAGGGGCTTCTAAGAGACTTGGCAGAGCTTTTAAAGCTGAAGGTTTGGGTTAGTTATACAAGAACTTTGTGAGTGTATGGTTAACAGAGTCCATCATGTGAAAGAATAAACTTTGCTTAGAAGAATAAAGGTCTGGGAAGTGAAGCCTGAAGCAGTCACTGAAGGCTCCTTGAATTACCACCATCGCTTCCGAAATGGCTTCACCCTTGCGTGGTTGCTTTTCTCTTTGTTTATCCTTTTCTTTAATTTGGCACCTGCTGATACTTCCTTGCTGTGCCCATGTCAGATGGGAGAGAAAGGAAGCTGCAGCCACTGCAGCTTGTCCTAGGCCCCTGCCAGCTGATGCATCCAACATATGGACAACACACTGTCCATGTGTTTAATCAAGAATACCGTGGCAACTCTTGCTCTCCTTAGGCCACCACTTCCAGCACCATTTTCTGCAGGAATATGCATGGACATTGCTGGCAGTGCTTTGCAGTGCCCTGAAACGTGACTTTTACAACCACACCAGCACCTCCTTTGCAGCTTGTTCTGCAGGCCAGACCCCCCCGTGGTTTAAAAAATACCGACATCGGCTTTCTGATAGTTTGCTAAGGGGTAGTGGTGAGAGGGTAACTAGCAACAGGGTGCGGAGCCCTGAACAGCCTTGGGAGAGCTGCTGTTGTGGGAGTAAGGTTATTTCAAGCCAGCCAAAGCTTCCCAGCTGTTTGAAGGCAGCATTAATTGCTCTGTAATTTCCCCTTAATTGTGGACATTTTTTGTTGTGGGATCTCCACCCCTTTCTCAAAGTTTACACTGAATAAAGCCCACATACTCTGAATAGCAACACCGCTGCAGGAATGAGAAAGCATTTCCTGCAATGTTTAACCTGGTAAAGGGAGGGACCTTATCCTGTACCTAGAAGTGTCTAGAACATTTTTTTCACATCACAATGAACTGTTATGTTGAACATATGTCCCATATATTAAACAGACAGCTTAATTGAACATTGAGATTTTCCATTTCCTAACAGTTTCAGACTAAAGTATTTGCTGTTGGATGGTTCTGGTAGAATATTTTTGTATAATTCATTAAGGAGGAAAAATCTCCAGCTACTCAATCTGTTTTGACTTGCATGTCAGGAGAGTACACACAGGACAGAGATTACTACTCATGTGGTAGAACATACGATGCTATTTTCTGGTACCAGCAGCTTGGGGGAAGCAGGCTTATCCTGATATTTATAAGATGAAAATAGCTCTACAACTAAAAAACTCACTTTTCAGACTGCTTCTTCAAAATTAGTAAAGGTGCCTTTAGTCTACTGTGACTTCATATCACACTGTGACAACAGCTCACTTCTGAAAGGGCTGCTTACTGAATTTGGTGCCTTCAGAACTGAATGCAATTGCAGATGGGAATTTCTCATTTGTCAGCAGATAGACCTTGAGGAATATTAGCACTGAATTCCTTCAGAAAATGTCTGGGAAGTTTCCAAAGTCAGTATAATGTCTCTTCTATTACCAAGAGTGCCAATAAATTTTCTGACAAATGCACTCAACATCAACTTTTCTCACAACATCAGGTCTAGTCAGGACTCTGTATCACTTGAGCAGAGAGGGCTTGCAATGCAGTGGTTTTGTATGATGACAACTAAATCAGGAAGTACTAGAATACTAGCTAAGCTGTCCTTGTATTGTCAATTACAGCCAAAATCTAAGTCACCTTTAACCTTGTAATTTGGTAAACTGCATGGAATGAACTTCTGTTACTACTCTCTGCAAGTCAGGTTTTTCCATACCATGAATCATTCTTGTCACTGCTTGCTGAATCTTCCAGGCTTTCCAACATCTTTTTAAAAGCAGCATTATATCATAATAGTTGTCTAAGTAATGATATATACAGAAGTAGTGCCACCTCCCTCCTCTCACTCATTCAAGAACCCAGAGGCTGCTGCTGGCAACAGGATTGCGCTGGAGCACTTCCTCAGTCCTACGCAATAGTCCTCAGATGCTGGCTGGAGTCAGCGTTTTCCAAGCTGAATGTTGCACCATCCCATGGTTGATGCTCTTTGCCTCTGGCCTAGGACACAAGTTCATGGTTGTTGAGCAAGTGAACAGCAGAGCTGGAGAACACAGGCAGTTTCTTTCGAGACAACTTGTCACTTGAACTTAGAAAATTGGATAGAAAACGCTTTCTGTATGGTGCGGTATGATCTAAATTAAAATGATACCTTTCCCCGTAAACTGATGCCTCCCTGTAAGATAGAGTTTCCTCTAAGCCTCCCCAAATTTCTCTCATTATTTCTCCAGACAGTGGCAATGCTGCATTTGGGCAGATACCAAGGTTTTAAGAGATTACCAGATCACATTGATTTTTTAAGGCCAGTACTTCCCTTTGTCAAAGTACATGTATATTCTGGGAGCTCACTTAAATATGTTGATTCACTAAATGCATCCCCTGTTACCTGGAATAACTCATAAACAAATGTTTTGTGAAACCTAACAAATTGGTCAGACTGAGATTTTCAGAATGAGTGGTGTTTCCAGATCTCACTACAGTTTTCTTCCCAGCTGCTTCAGGGACCTTAACCCTGAACACAAGCACTGTTTCGTTTTCTATTCCTCTATATAATTTTCTATTACCAATGCAGAATCCCCCTGCTTGCTGCTGGAAGTAGGTTTTCTGTAATACTCTGCACCTCCTAAGTTCTCTAACTTGTTTTGAGTCATCCTAGTAAACACTGGCAGGCCTTCACTTAATTCTTTTCTCTTTTACTTCTGCTATTTATTTTTACATAGTTGTTCACATTAATCATCCCATTGTAGTGAAGTTTTATTTTCTTACGTGCCTGTAATATAGTCAGGGACTTAGTTGTAGACCATGCAAAAGACATCGTATAAAAGCATATTATACCATGGTAATGCACACTGAGTGACTTAAAAGAGTAGGTATAAATCATCGCTTCATAATGGAACGTTCAATTGTAGGGAGATAAAGAAGCCAGTGATTTGTCTATGAGAGACTTCTTCCTAGGGATAGAAGCATTTTTAGTGAAACAACACAAATCATGTGTGTAAGAGCAGTACCTGAAGAACCATCGCAAATGAGTCTTGCACACTTGGTCCCTGTATTACTGCACTGCCACCCTCAAAGAGTAAATAAGCCGTGAGGAGCAGGTTCAGCCAGCCACCCACAACCACATCTATTTCTAAGGCAGTTTTATGTGCTTCCATGAGTGTTATCTTGTTAACAGGCACACCAAATTGAAGGTATTTTCATGCCTAATTATCCAGATACATACATGTGTGATAGACAAAGAGCACAGCTCTAAATGAAGGCTGACACATTTGCGGCAGAAACATGGAGGTATTGACAAAAATGTCTGCCTGAGCACAGAAATGCCCTGGGAGCCATTACTCTGAAAAGGGAGGATGGAAAAGGAATAGATGGATACAGCACTATCAACCACAAAGGGCAACGATGGGGTGAGTGCAATCCAGTGACTGTTGCTATCCTAAAAACATAGCATAATTGCAGACATCTATGATATCTCAGTTTTTCAGATGAGTTAGCTTTCTCTTTTTAGCTGCTGCTGAGGCAAAAAGATTTCCTGTAGAGAAGAGGAATCCATTTATATTTTCATGAATCCTTCTCATATCCAAAGGATTGTACTGTTGCAGTTAGAAGCACAACAATGTCAGAGCAGGCAGCAAGGAAGAGAGACCTTAACTTCACTTACAGAGGATAAGCAATCCTTACCTCCCACTTTGCTTGTTTAAGTAAGTGTGAATCAGTAACCAACTTGATTTGCTCCCTAGCATTTGTATGTCAAGCACTTAAGCTAACCTTTGGGCAGAAAGAGGGTTATAGCACCATTAGTATGACAGTAAAGTATCTCACTTCCTCAATAAAAACACTATTCCGTATTATTTTAAGCTACTTTTATAGTTTTACAAGGCCTTGCTTCCTTTCTAATACAGGCATTTCATCCCTACTCCCCACATCAGAAATTCCTCCCACTTACACTGTTCACCCAGTGGTAGCCCTCAGTGTTGGAGACAGATCTGCTAGCCTCTTACTCACATTTTCTGACCTAGCTGAAACAGATTTGGACAACATAGTAAGCAAATACTGCTGCCCAGGCTATGTTAGCTCTCACAGTGCTGAGCAGTTTATGAAGATGCAGCCAGCACATCTGCTGAGTTTTCAAGGAGTGATTCTCCAAGCCAAAAATAATACAGCTAATAATAACGATCAGCTAATACAGCTGTACATCAAACTATCTCCTAAGCACCTTCTCAAAAGAGTACAAAGAGAAACACTTGTTTTCAGTCCTCATCTTCAGAGACAAGTTAACATCTCCCTTTCAGAGAAGTTCTGGTGCTGACTCCAAAGAGTCAGGTCAGCAGCTTTCTAAAGCATGCTTTCCTTGAAGGCTGCTTTTTTAGAAATAAAGTGAGCCATATTGGAGACCCTGCATGCAAGATCAAAACACAATAACCCTGAAGAAAAACAAATCGTGGTTCAGTTCCAGGGGTCTCAGCTCCATCTCAACATATTCTACTTGATTTGTCTGGTCTCTCAGGTACATCTTGGGAGCAGCTGATGGAGCAAATTGCAGGCAGCACAAAAGTTTAGTACTTAGAGTTAGCAATTAGATGTGACCATTTTTTTAAGATGGTGACATATTTCAAGATTTATGTAAACTTTTTGATGTTTAACCTTTGTAGCAAATGAGTGTTCATTTGTAATTCAAACAACAGAACAAAGCCAAAGTGGGTCTCTGTTTGCTTAGGATCTTTTAGGTAAAATACCCCAGCTTCCTTACTTGTCTATAATAGCACAACAAATCCAGAGAGAGAGACAAGCTCTTTTGACATGTGTAAGGCTTTGTATGCATTAATCAAGCATGCCAGTGGGCACCACTGTTAAATATCAGGTTAGAAACAAACAAAAAAAATTTAAATTAAATTAAAATTAAATTAAAAGTAAAAAAAAAATCAAAAATATGCTAACTATAGCTTGGATTACAGAAGGCATTCAAGGAACAGCATCCTTGAAAAACTCACTAGGTAAAATAAACTTCAGAGAAAGATGACGAAACACTTGCTGGCTTTTGTGGATCCCCTTTCTTCATATAGACATTTCCCATGGCTGAGTCATGCCAGTTTAATCAGCTCCCACATACCGAATCCCTCTCTGTGCTGTGTTTACTCATTACTTTGCATGCATAAGCCCCTCAGCAATATTGCTGGCTAAATATAGCTCCCTGACTGGCTGGTTTGTTTTTGTGTAGCTGTACAAAGAACTACCGTAGCACAACTGAGGGAACACCACAGGAGTGGAAACAAATGGCCACATCCAGGAGCTCCTGAACATCTCTCCAAAGAACCCTGCAGGTGAGAGGCATGTTCACAGAAAGATGACAGGAAACAATCACCTTTCCCCTGGGCACAGGAGGGAACCCAGGTACTTAAAGCTTGCATTCTGTTACAGCCATGTTCCCTGAAATTCAGCAAGGCAGAAGACAAGTTGATATGTAGCTGAGGTCCCAGAGCATGCAGGCGTTGAGTGTCAGCTGAACGACAGGGATCATCCTTACAAGATGTTTTAATGCTGGTTAAGTTTACCATGCTGAACCAAGTCAGAACAGTGGCTCTGCCACCATCTGCTTCTGGGCACAGAATGAAGTCCGTTTTTCTCAAATGGGGTTCAGAGTAAGTCATGAAGTGTTAGCAGCAACTCAGTTCCTGATAATTACCCTTACCTACTGCAGGCAAATATCCCAGTTCAGGAACAGGTTCAAACAATGGCATAATAGAACTAGAACCCATTGTCACTCCACCCTGAAGGCAGGCAGCTACTGCTTAGGGTCTGCACAGGCACACAGGAGCTAAGAGAGCTGTTTCCTGAAGGGTCTGTCAAGCGCTATGTCAGTTAAAAACATCCACTGCATGCTTTTCCATGAAGCTGCCTCTCTTACATTTGCTGATAAGTAACATCTACATCTGGAACATACCGGGCTAAGTGGTGCTCACTCTCACAAAATAAGCGCTCCTTGTATAAACCATGAATGACGATACATATAACAGCTGTATAATCCTCCTGAAATCAGTCATTATCACAGTTAAACTGTTAGCCTATTAACTATCCTCAGTGCTGCTTTAGGGCTCTTAACTGCTTGTTAAAACTGGTTTTCCTAGGGATTATACTTACATAAGTACCAGAGAGAGTCTAAATTAAGCTATGGAATGTTTATTACCAGGCAGACCAAAACCTAACCATTTAAGCTCTCCATAACATACTTGGTCCCAATCTTAAACATCCCCTTTTGTGATGCTCTCAGAGCATATATAAAGTTGGTAACTGTGCAAGCCAGTATTTTCCACAAAAGTCATACAAAAATAGAAATAAAAACACTTCCTAATTATTTCTTTTTGAAGCTCCAAACACATTTAATTAAAATAAGAAAAAAAGTTGGTTTCTACTTAGTGCCTCCATTATATAAAGAACAACCAAAAATAGAAATTGAAGCTGTAACAGAACAAGATGAGCATTTAACATTCTTACAGCGAACTGAATCCCTTCAGACTACTTGCTCAAGAAGCCCAGCATTATCTAATATTCCTTGAAACCCAAATTCATTGTTTTTGCTTTTTGATGAGAAATTAGACACAGCCAACATTACTGTTTTTATTACAAAATGTAAATAAATTCAAAAATTGTAAATCTGAATGTACAGTTTAATTTAAAAATTAAGTCTTATGGATGGTCCTTTATGAGCTGATGTCAGATATGGCTAAGGAAATAGATGAAGAAGACAAAGAAGAACATTCATTATTTGTTATCGATGCTTTTTCTTCGTATTTTGGAGGCGATTCAGAGGTGAGGTATAGCACTGGTAAAATATCTGAAGGTGAGCTGCTTCCAGAAATTGTGTATATGGTTTCATAGTCTCTAACAGCAACTCTTCTTTCATCATCTGCAAGCTGTGCTCTACAAAAACACAAAACTGCATATTAGCATAATTAATTTCTCTACAGCGAGTGAAATTCCACTTGACTTACATAAACATACATGTGTGCACACGTTCCATAAAAATCCCTGGAGCAAACAACTTGCATAAGCATTAGGATTTCATTCTCTAGGCTACAATATGATTCATATGAAAATTCTATTACTTCAGAAGGGAAGGGCAAACAAGCTCCTTTCTAGCTTTTCACATCACCAGTCACAGTCCAGCTTATGGGTATTAGGGGCTTCTAGCAGAGCTACCTCGTAATCTCACTAAATCTTCTTCTGATCCTTAGCTCCTGATGAATCTTCCCTTTTGTAGTCTATCACATATATGCTGTCTCCTTATGAAATTAAAAGACTTAAAATTGCATTGCAAAAATCACAATCCTTAGCCATTTGAGATCTTACATGAAAGGTAACTCGAAACTTTTATTAAGCTTTCCAGCAACCCATGACAGACATAAGGAGTAGCAATCCCGCTCAGCGCTGGAGAAACAGAAGTAATTGGACACGATCAGACCGACAAGTTCCCAGTGACAGTCAAGGAGGGCAGCCAAATATTCACTACTCTCCTCTGATCATCATAACCAGATCCCCCTCGGTTGTAACCACGTGGCTCTGGTACTCTGCTCATCTCACCCTGGAGTCGGCTGGCCCTCAGCATGTTGCTTCATCTGCGTCCCAAGGGAAGGGAAGAGAAGAGCACCTCATTCCTTATGACTCACTCCAAGAGCCGATATTTGCCTTTGTGCATGCATCTGGTCACCCACCAATACTGTGAGGAGCAAGAATACAGAGCATCTGATCTTCAGTGGTGCTACTGGCGTGTGAGGGTGTGTACTTCAAGGAGAGAGAACATACTAAAAGATGAATGCTGAGTACTATATAACAGACTGCAGTACAAAATCAACCATGTCTGGGATCAGACCATGACTCAGCTTCCTATAAGCTCTCTCATCCAGCACAGCCTCTGGAACAGCACTTGCTGACAGAACATGGAGCAATGGACTGAAAAAGGAAATCACATTTGCCTAGTAACTGCTCACATACAAAATGGGTACTCTCTTCCAGCTTTAGGATCTTCAACCGAGGCACTATGTTAGAACAAGGCCTCTGCTGCTCTTCCATGAAAAGGGCTTCGGAACCAATCTGCAGGAGTCAAGATGCCATGGCAGTGATCAAGCGCTGCACCGTGGGACAGTGTGATTGAGTGAAATGCCCAGAGGTGGGTGGTATCAACTCACAGGGTCTCTGTGAAGACCCTGAGAAGTGCTGAAGGGCAACAGTTTGATCATCCCCAGCCACAGACCACTGAAGCAAGAGGTCAAGGTTTCAGCATCCAAGGTTGAGGTCTTCTGTCCACTCCATTAGAAACAAGTTAGGCTACAAACTGCCGTTTTGTGTACATACGTTCAACAAGATGGAGAAGTCCAGACAGGCAATCAACAAGGATTGAGTTGATGTGATCACATACAAAGTTCAGAGCACAAGAACTGGACATTCATGGATTGAGGCAGCCGATCCTGCTGCACGGGATTTTGTAGGAGAATCATAGAATAGTTAGGGTTGGAAAGGACCTTAAGATCATCTAGCTCTAACCCCCCTGCCATGGGCAGGGACACCTCACACTGAACTATGCACCCAAGGCTCTGTCTAACTCAGCCTTGAACACCGCCAGTGATGGAGCATTCACAGCTTCCCTGGGCAACTCATTCCAGTGCCTCAGCAACCTTACAGGAAAGAATTTCTTCCTCATATCCAATCTAAACTTCCCCTGTTTAAGTCTGAACCCGTTACCCCTTGTCCTCTCACTACAGTCCCTAATGAAGAGTCCCTCCCCAGCATCCCTATAGGCCCCTTTCAAATATTGGAAGGCTGCTATGAGGTCTCCATGCAGCCTTCTCTTCTCCAGGCTGAAGAGCCACAACTTTCACATCCTATAATCATATGGGAGGTGCTCCAGTCCCCTCATCATCCTTGTGGCCTCCTGGACTTGTTCCAACAGTCCCATGTACTTTTTATGTTGAGGACACCAGAACTGCACACAATACTCCAAGTGAGGTCTCACAAGAGCAGAGTAGAATGGATGAAAGAGAGGGGTAATCTGTATGTGCACCAGCAAGGAAAGCTCATAAGAAGGTGTGAGGAACTATTGTTCTTGTGATCTCCCCACCACCCTTTGTTTTTCCTTTCTCAGTGAAGGATGCACTCCTTGCATTCCTTCACAGCCTTTGGTAATCCACACATTTTACCAAACACATGGGCAGGCAGCCCACATCTGAACTCAGGGCCTGAAATTAAGGGTAGAGAGCACCTGTGTCCCTCAGTTATACTGTGTCCCTGTACTTATATAGACAGGTGGTACAAGAGTCATACTCTCTCTCCCAGATGCTTGCAAGGCTACAGCAGAACATGCGTGTTCCTGTACTCCTCCCAGTCATCCACTCCTGCCTGGTCTTCTGAATGCATTTAAACAACGTTTTTTGAGAGTGCTCTTGAACCATATTTGAATCAGATATCTCAGAGCTATTGGAGGTTCAGGTTCACACTCGGGACAAATGATTTCTCCACATACATCCATTTGCTTTGTGTGTCCATCCGGGATTTATATGCCAAAAGGGAGCTACAGAGCATGCTGGACATAGACATGCTCATGTGTGATGCCTAACTCTAGGACTAGCAGCAGCTGGCATGAAACACCTTCCAGCTGTTAACACCTTCACCCAGCTCAATCAGAACACAGATACTTCATGTAAATTCCTTCTTTCAGCAGCAGCAGCAATTTATTTTCTCTCCTGCTTGCTCTGGCCACTCTTTAATTGTACTAGTATAGCTCTGAGAGCATTTCACTTGCAATCTGAGAGCAGGCAAAGACTTTTATACTTAACAAAATGAAATGTTTCTTTGCACAACAATTTATCCCTGGCCATGAGAGCCACTGCTCTCTGGAAAGCACTTTCACTTGATCAACCTGACATCTTCTCATACCTACATCTGCCCTTGCCATATTGAATTGGCACGTGTTCATGGCACTGAGTAATCAACAGATTCTCATCAGCTTTGCACAAAAAGTACTTTCTCCAAAACAATTTCAGTGGAATACCCTCAGACCATTAACTGTTTGCATAGCTAGGATTTATTAGGCTTTGTATCCCTCAGCACGTGTCACCAATCTCAAGCTGGACCTCAGTCAGTGGGAACCAAACACTGAGTGTCTTCCTTCCCTAGGTGGTATATAAATGATGATTTTATTTTTCTCAGGGGCTAGTCCCACTGTGTACTAGAGAGACTGCTACACCAGTTGTCAAGAAGACTGAGTAGCGGTTTTGATAGAGGTGTTTATTCTACGTTAAAACATGCAACACAGTGATTTTGAGAAAAGGCAAAAAAACCAGTCTGGTTTATAAGAGCAACAGAAGAAGGCATCTGCTGTCTCCAGCAAAGATGGAGAGGAAATGTTTGGAGGAGGGCACTAGGAAGTTAAAGACAATATGAGAAGCTGTTGACAATTATTATTTTGACTAGAGAACAGTGCCTTGCACAGTGGGGCTGAGCCTCAAGAATCCAACAGGTACACTTCAAAGGATGACTGAAAAACCACAGACATGGCTGCACACAGCATGGTAGCAAGAATAAGCACCACTGCTAACACAAGTATCCTCCTCCTGTGGCATTTAGAACTTTGCTCAGGAAGAAGGCTCATGCTTGCTCACTTCAAAAGGAAGATTAGCATGAGTTTTGAAGTGTGCTGACATCAGGCACACAGCTGATCATGGAATACATTGCCTTGTGTAAGTAGAGAAACCTGGAGTACAGTGGAAAGCTATTAAAGCAATGGACCAACAACTACGATGACTGGACACAGCCAGGCAGGCTGGAGTTTTTGCCGCAGTGATAAGATACTGCAGATTGTAAACTAAAGTCATACAATGAAGAAGTCCCACACCACCTACTGACTCACAGATCAAAAATAAGCTGATATAGGACCTTCCTAAAGGTAAAGTCAATTCTGGATCATGAAAACCCTGAAAATGAGTTGGGGACTCTAGGCATGTGGCATCTAGCTCTCCTGGCCAGATCTAGTTCTGGGTCCTAGTATGTGGTTCTTGCAGTACCTCTTTCACCACCAAGTCAGCAGCCCATTGGTGGTAACCCACAGGGGATAAATAATCCTAGAAGTTCTTCCAGGGTAGACTGGAAGCCTTCAGCCACTTGGCAGCTCTCCCTCCCACAGCCTGGCAGTGGCAGCATCTAGCAAATCAGCTGTTCGCAACCTTCAGAAGACTGGCTGCATGGGTAAGGTACAACACCTTGAGATGAAGTCGGCATTGTAACCTTCCTTTTAGAGCTCCTCCTGCTCTTCTCCTGCCATATCAAGGTATCCTTTTATCTTGACACACTGCCATAGCTGGAACAAGGCAGACCAGCACAGCAGGCCTCACTTCCTCAAGGCAGTAAGCTAATAGTCACAGAGGGAACAGAAGCCACTAAAGTGGGGTTGCCAGGGTCACAGGGCCTGGGGATAGGTATCATTAAGGGCACACTGCATTGGTTCTACAGAGAAAAATCTTTCAGTGCAGGTATCATGACACTGCAGCACTGCTGCCAGGGGCACCTTCTCTTGGACAATCTGTGGAAGAAACCTAATCTTGCTATATTTAAATAAGACCACTTATTTAAGGCTTTGTTTTACTTCAATGAAGTTCTTTTCAGTCACAATGAACTGGTAAAACTTTAACTCCCATAAAGGATACTCTGTGATTCATGATTGCCCTTCCATACCAGGATATTGCAATGATATTTCAACTAAGGTATCTGAAGCAAGTCCAATGACACACTAGAAAACTTTGTAGTGCCTAGCAGAGAGTTAATTCACAGTGATTATTTTAGAATGAGGTCTTGGATACCTTGAGAAGCAGCTCAGATTTCCAATGACAGAGAAGAAAAGAGTCTTACCCATCACTGAAGATAGAGTGGTATGGTGGGGGATTTTCTCTCGTAGGCAAACCACTTGACATAAGACAATGTGTTACAGTTGGTGACACAGGATCAGCAAAATAAGGAGGTGGTGGAGGTGGAAATATCATTACAGCATCACCTAGGGAAAAAAAACACCAATTACTACCTCTGAAAAATTGAGCACCACTGTTTATTATAACTGCATCCAAAAACACTTCCCATCTTTGAAATTACTTTGTCTACCTTTTAAGATAAGGTGCAATGATCACACATACAGAACTGTTATATTCTGGGCTGTTAAAGTACATTGGAGGTACATTCAAAAATCAAAATTACCCCAGAATAAAGATGTGGCACACTGACAAATGGAAGATTTCATTTAGAAAATACAGGTGGGGAGGGGGAGTGCTCCATCTAGCTAAGACACACAAATCTCTTCACTGTTGGCTGCATTCAGAAACTGGAAGTGCAAGGCACAGTTACTGTTGGCTCACTTTAATGACAGGCAAATACTTAGTTTTCCTCACATATCTAAAATAGTGCAGCTTAAGTTTCTATACAGTACTGCAGAGTTATAACAAAAGTATTCAAGTCATATTAATACCACAATGCTATTGATGCATAATTCACTATTAAGTGTACTGCGCAGCATATCTGCCAATTTCAACTTCATAATCAAAGAGTTTCAATTTTTTAATTTTTTCTTTAAACAGAAAGTTTGCATCGATCATTCACTGCATGATTTATATTGACATTCACAGCTGCCTGGCACCTTTCTTCCTTGGTAATTTGTCTGCAGGGACAGGTCAGAGAGCATCAAAAATATTGAATAAGGTGGGGGTATCTTCTAGCTGAGTCACCATTGTTCCAGAATGCCACAATGTTAACCAGACCTCAGCCTTCAGCCTGTCAGTTTTCCTCGTCCTGATAGAAATATAGAAGGAATCCACTAATTTTGCTTCCTTGCCTTTAAAAACAATCTGAATTCCTTTCTACGACCCTTTGATTTCTCCTGGTGTCTGGAAAACTGACTTTACACCTTCGCATCTTCTAAGGGTCACCAGGTTAGAGGTCTGTACACTGGTTTGACAGGCAGAAGGAAAAAAGTTTTGCACAACAAATTTCAAGTCCAGACAGTCAGATGACAGTCAAGCAATATTATGATTGACTGACCATTTTTGAGAGGTAGAAAGTTATCAGAATAACTTATGTATAGAATGTGTTCATGGGATATTAACAGCAGTGGTATATGCAAGAGGGCGTTCCCTGCCATCATGCCACATTTACTCAAATACTGTCAATTACAGAAGCATTTCACAATTACATCTCTGACCAACGGAAGATGTGGCCATGATTAGAAGAAATACAGCACACATCTTGCAAAACAGATTCTTCTGTTCAAGGGGTCAGAGTTTAAGGCGAAAATAAATCTTAAATGAAGTCACAGAAGTCAACACACCTGTGACTTGCAATGTCAGCTACACCCTCTGGGAAAGGAAACAGGATTGGACTCACTTGTGTTGGATTACACGGCTTCTTTTGCACAGATAGTAAGACCCTTTGCTCTCTCAAAGGTTTTGCCTTTTAGAGAAAGGTAACTGATCTTACAAAAAAAGTAAGAGACAAAGTAACATTTTTTTGTTTTCACTGGTTTGACACATCAGAACTGACATGCTTAGACCTCACATAAGTAATATTCAGAGGTAAATAATTAGTGGGAAAAAAACTCTTATTACTAACTCTCAAATGTAAGTTCACACATTATTTACCCACCTACTGTAACCTGAAAAGGTTCAGGCCTCTGAGGTTGTTCTTCACTTTCGCAAGATTCTTGGCTGAGATTAAAGTTTTGTTTCTTTTTAACATGAGCTATCACGAAGAAACACAACCCAGTGAGCACAATCAAAGGTCCCATGATTTGAAGAGACAGGAATCCACAGCCCTGGAGGTCCACATCAGAACTGCCAGTGTGGTTGAGCTGTATGGTGTGCCAGCTGGGGCTGCAGCCAGGAACCCAAATGCCCAAGATGCTAATTAGCATTCCACTAGTTAAAAAAAGGAATCCAAATATGAGAAATTGGGCAAACTGACAGTTCCCACGACAAAAAACAAGGCTGTACACCTGTTCATTCTGCAGCTGTCTTTGTCTTATATACAACCTGGCCCTTGATCTTGCCAGTAAAATACAAACCAGTCCACTTACAGCCAACACAGGCCCAGCAGCCTTAAGGACCTCATTACAGTCACTGAATGTTCCAGATGGGCATGACTGTAGAATAAAGACTGAAAGCAGGAATCCAGCGCATAGCAACACAGCTCCACAAACAAAAAGGAAAAAAATAAGTTTCCCATGTTGTCCATTATTTCCTTCACCCCCTGCTGCAGGAACAGCCACTGGATACATTACAACAGAATCTTCTCAATCAGATGAGTTGGGGTTTTTTTGATTGTTTTTCCTGTTAGCATTAAGTGGCAGAAAACTACAGTAGATCTGTGAACATGAAAATACATGAATAAAAATAAGAAGAAAAAAAAACCAACAGTGGGACTAGCTACATTACAATATTTATTTCTGCACTTGCTACTCAGCCTATGTTGTATATACTTGGTCTATTTTCTGTTTTGTAGTACCTCCGTTATGGATTAAAGGGCTTAATTCAGTCTGCTGCCATCGAATGCTGATGAAAAGACGGAACCTGCCTTATAGGTAGGCTGAAAAAAACCCTGCAATTGGTGCTGCACATCTAAATGAATTGTTTCTTTAGATACACAGTCTTATGAATAAGGGGACATTATTTTCAAAGGCTGAATCTGGGGAACAAGGACAGGCTAGCTTTTCCCTTGAAAGCAGAAAGCTACGGGAAATTTCTGCAGTGAATGGCAGAAAATGAGAGCTCTTGAGAGAAAGAAACTTAATGCAAATGAACATTGATGATTATTGGACTTTAAGTCTTCTAATGCATACCTTTTCAAAGCATATAAATCTTGCTTCTCCTTCCACAGGCAATAAAAGCTTTTCAGTTTCTCTCCTTAAATCAGCTTCTGGTCCTACACAGCTTCAAGAGCAAGCATACAGAAGATTTCGGTTCTGTTCTGAAAAGACATTAAAAAAAGAAATAAAAAAGAAAGACAATTTAAAAAGCCATACTAAAGACTGTGTACTTCATGTCTCACTGATTCAATAGTTAGAGCTGGTAAGCATACTGCTCCCACACTTTCTTTTAGCTTCCCATACTCCTGAATTCTTTGTCTGTGCTCCAAGAAAGCTTTAAAAAGAAATATAACAAAGGTGGCTCCCAGAAGGCTTCTGAGCCCACGGGAGTCTAGATTCAGCAGTAAACCAGAAGAAAATAGAAACTAGTGCTGAGGCTAGTCCATATGGTAGTATGGATGACAAATCTGCTGCATGTGGAAAAACTAGCACAGGCAAAGCCTGACAAAGTTAGGACAGAGGGCCATTCAGTGAGCTGTAAGGAAAGCAAAACCAAAAATCATTTCTGACATTATGCACAAGGAAGTTTGTGCTGCTCTAACACTCTGGCCTACAGGGCTCATATGGACATCTGTACTCTATACTACAGTGATTAGCAACCATGAGATCTCAGGTCCAAGTGGCTACATCCATCACAAGCTAACCTGAAACACAGTGGAATTTCAGGCTATGGAAAATAAAATCTGGATGGACCACAAGAAAGCTGTTCCCTATCAAGTATAGCAGTTACTTAAGCGTGTTCATATTGCAGCATTTTAACACTGCCCTCTTCTCCTCACCCACAACCTCCCATGACAGACAACCTCATCTACTGCTGGATAATATCAGGATATATCAGGAAGGATATACATGGACTGGAGGAGTTTGTCACTGACAGAAGCAGGGAATCTACTTCGTTACTGTTATTAGTTAGTTAACCTTCAGACTTTCCTCTACCAGCTTCCACTGCCCTGCTACTAATTCAGATGACCGGAAGCTAGAAGTCAAGTTAGATTGACTCCTTACATACGCCTCATAACAGTTATTCCACAAGAAAAACAAAGTATTATGTTTTTTTGTAAGCAAACTGTTGAACACATGTCAGCCACAACAAACTTCGCATCACTCCCTAGTAACTGCAGTGCCCACTGGGATGAAAATAAAACACAACCATAAAACCCATGCGTCACTCAAATATACAATTATCTGTCTGCAATGCAAGGCAATCTATCAAGTCATTTTTCTTAGCCACTTGTAAGATTACGACCCAATTGAAGAATTGGCTGAGCAGATACATGAATGGTGAAGTTGTTAGCTGTATTACTGCTGAACGTCAAACCAGACTGCCAGCAGCATGGGAGAAGGCAGAGAGCAGCATGCAGATAAAAGGCACAATAAGTGATAAGCTCAACAGGCAAGCAAACAGGCTATACCAGCAGCAGCAAAAAGGCCACTGCAGGAAGAAACAAGTCTCCCAGCTAGCTATCTTGAATACGGAAACTGAGGGACCTCCCTTAATGCATCCCATTACTGTGGTCAATTAATGTGTAACTTGTGCCTGCTAAGTGTTTCTTTACTGTGCTGGATTCAGCCTACTCATCTACTAAGACTGGTTTGAAAACCTGCTAGCTGAGGTTCCCCTGGTAGAAGAGTCACAGTTTCAGTCTGGAAAAAAAAAAACTGGTTATAAAGAATACTAAAGATAGGACAGTATATCAACAAAAAGAAATAAAAGAAATTATGATTGATTTCAACCTGAAGACCATTAGCCAAGCACACTTTCAAAACTGCATAAGCTGGAGTCAGTTTGAAGGCTTTCCTTCTGAGCAGGGAAGCTGGATTAGTTTAGTCACTCCTTCCTCGATTTCACTGGCCTTTCTGAAATTAATATAACTATTTCTCATAACATCATATAATCCTTCACGTCCAGAAATTTCCCCATTTTTGTAATTGATTTGAAGTGGCTCACATTTACTGTTCTACAAATGCACAAAACTGAAAAAGGGGCCTCTGAAAAAAAAAAATCCCATCAAAGCCAGGTTCAGACTCAACTGTCTTGAGATGCTTTTTGCTGAGGCACATTAATCATAACAGCAATAATACACTATAATTAGAGATAACTCTGACTCCTCCTTTTGCATTTCCCTCTAGGGAAGAAAACATGGACAAGTACAAGTGAATTAGGACAAAAGGAAATAATGAAGGGAAAACCAAAATTCAAACATTTAGCCCCTGAAAATAAAACTTTGTAAGTTTGTTCTCATTACTCCAGCACAGTGTCTGCTTCTCTTCCACCAATCTTGTTGTTATGACACATTAGAAAAATACACATTAGAAATGAAGCATGTGCATATTTTCTTAATTCTTTCAGGCCACAAAAGAAGGAACATTCAGAACAGTCTGCTGTGGCTTTGAAGATGAAAGCCAGAGATTTAATGCTGCAAAATCCAAAGGACTAATTTTCATTTATGCTACCACCAAATTTCAATAAAAAACCCAATGTAAGATTAAGTTTTATTTCTTGTGTTTTAAGAAGAAGTATTTTAAGAAAGAAGCAAGCCTTATATGGACTATGTGCTTCAAATACTTCTATTAAATCTGATATATGCAGAGGCATATTGACATAAGAGGATTTTCCCTTTCTGTGACCCAAAGTCTGAGAGCAAACATGGATATATTAGGTCAGAAACTGCTAGAACAAGATCTGTTAGTGTGGAGGCAGCTAAGGATAAGGCAAGAGGGAATAGGAAACATAGCTTGTAAAGGAAGTCCAGTTACGAGCTTAACTTAAATGATATACTGCTTTACCCTTTTGTAAGTCTGGCCCAAGCCAGGTATATTCAATAGGAAATAATACCAGCATCTCTTGTCAATTTTCTGTGTAATACTTACATTCAACATTCACATTAGGAACAACTCCAAGAATCCAAAATACAAGTTTTAATGAGGGAACAGGGACTTTTTGCTTTCTGCTTGAACCTTCAGAGTTCATACTGTTCAAGATTTCCACTGCAAACACCAGGCTATAAATTTACTCCCCCTTACTCATATGAAATTTGATAGCCATGTGCAATCACACGAATTCAGGAACCAAGGATTAAAGCAATAAGCACTGGAAGAATTAAAATGCTGCTGTCCCTTTGTTTTATGCTTCCCAGGGAAGCCCCCATTCCTGCTCTTTTGCTTGCTAAAGCACACAAATAATTTCATGCAGAAGGATCAGGTCTAGCCTGTGTTTTTATTTCAAAACTACAATACCTTGTCAGTTGTAGTCCACAATGGAAACCTATTAGAAGTTGCAAGCCATCCTTTTCAAAATTTTTCTATTTAAGCGTGTTCACCCGTACTTTCAATTTTTGAACGGCTACTGGGAAGCTGCCATTGCAGCTGGGTGGTTTTTTTTTGGTGTGGGTTTTTTTTTTTGGTGTGTGTGGGTTTTAGGTTTTTGTTTTTGTGTCTTTTTTTGTGTGTGTGGTTTTTTTTTTCTTCCCAGGTTTCAAGTAAAACCATGACTTCTGACAGGACAAGCTGCCTGGAAAGAAAAGTCCTGTCAACCTCATTCAGTTTAACTTCCACATTAAAACATGAACTTCCTCTCACTCCCTGTATCCATTTCCCTCCTCCATTCTTAACTCCATCTGTACCCATGCCATTTTCTGCTCTTTATCATACCATAATTTTCCCCCAGATTGCACTCTGAACTTGACATTCAGCAGAGCACCCATCCATAAGTACAGCTGGTTAAACTGCAGTAAATTGGAGTTCACTGCCTTCATCCCCACAGTATTCTCTCCCATGGTGCCTTTAATCATTTGTATTAAGAGCTAGTGGGAAATGCCTGACAGGATGAACTTCCACTTTTCTACTTTCAAGCAACATTAAGGCTACAAGTACTAACAGGTTCTGAGATGCCAAACATAACGGATTTGATCTCTTGCTTACCCACTCTTGGATCAGTGCCCAACAACGCTTGCATCTCATGGAATATACAACGCTGATATTCTAGGAGGATTTCCCTGAACAGGGAGTGGATGCCACAGAAAGAAACTGCCCATAAGGACTGACAAAACGATTGTGTTAGCTCACACTGTAAGAAGAGTAATGCTGTTATTTACAACCATTGAAGATGGGGCAGAAGTCGATTTCTGGAGAAGTGCAGACTGCAGCTGCAGCAGGAATTTCCAGAAAATGAGATGAATACTGACAGTCTCCAGACATATGTGTGCCAGCTATCCTTCTCACCACAAACCGGCAGTCAGGGATTCTGACCTCTGCCAGGCAGAAATGTGCTCTGTGAAGAAGCTGCCAGCTACTATCCCTGTGTGCCACAAGAGAAAAACAGCTAGATTAAAAGCTGGTTCACAAATGTCCCCCACTCACTCTGGCAGGGAAGAAAGCGTCCTGATGACACAGTTGGATGTGAGGACCCCAAAGGATGTCTGGACACAGAGGAGCTTGCAAAGCAAGATTTGGTAACCCATTGATTGGATGCCATGCAGGTAATTAGGACAGCACCGGATTCAATAACATGCTCTGAAGGTTCCCATGCATGTAGATGAGATGCTTTTTACAGGACACACCCGTGGACCCAAGAGCTGGGACAAAGCAGCTCCTACTTTCTGCAGTACACACAGGAAGGCTGGGGAGAAGGTAGACAGCCACAGGTAAAGCCTGAGCTGACTTTCTTCAAACGGGTAACACAAGACAGACCAATTTCTGACAAGTTCAGGGAAGGTCTGTCCCATGAGGCTGATGTACCTCAAAGTTACAAAAGCCACAGGCAGATCTTCTAGAGGGTAGGACCATCAGGAAGATGCAAGTCTCCAAAAGCTACTCAAAGTCTTCCTGTCCTGGTTTCCTGAGGTTGGCTTGGAGCATTATATCACAGCCAACTCACAGACAAGCAATTAAGCTGTACTCCATCTGGTAAATACAGCATCCCACGGGATAACCCCCCTCATGCACCAGCCCATCTGGCATGCTCTCTTCTAGCAACTAAGTCTTTTAGGTCACATTAAGGTCTTTAGCAGGATAGCCCATGCCCCAAGAACACGGCTCCCATGCTGGAGTGAAGAGTGGCACGTCTGCCCGTCTACCCACTCCTGTGAGAGAGCACCACCTGGCCGGTGTGGGGCTAGCCCACCACCCCAGCAAGAGCCTTCTCACCAGTGCCTTCCCAGGTGTGTGCCACCAGCAGTAACTGGATAACGGTATATCAGCAGAATAATTTGTAAAGGCCCCTTCAGAGACCATCTCATCATCACACGCTAATGGCGTCAAGGTCACACTGTGGGGAAGCAGAGTGGTGGCCTCTCCAGAGAGATAAAGGGGCTTTCCTTGCCGCAGGGTGTTTATGCCCCAGATAAGCAAGCCGCAGAGGCACTGCCCTAGCCTCCACGCTTGAGAGGAGTGAAACACAGCAATGCCATCGGCCGAGCCGGCGGAGGCAGGGAAACACGGCACAAGCCCACCCGCCCGCCGCGGCCCAATGCCGGGGCCAGCCGGGGGACGAGAAGCCCTCCAGCAGCGCCCGCCTTCCGACAGAAAGCGTGCCTGCCAGGGTGCCCCTCTCTGCACCGCTCCTGCCTCCCCTCGCAGCAGCGCTCCCAGGAGCCCCCCGCCCCAGAGGAGCGGTCGGAGGCCGCTCCCTGCTTTCGCGCCCGCCCGGTCGCTTCTTTCAACCCGCGGCGGAAGCTGCGACTGCCCCGGCAGCCAAAGAAGCGCCTGGCCACGGCCACGGCCACGGCCTCGCCCCCGCGGGGGTGGGCAGCGCGGAGCGGGAAAGGGTCGCCGACGCACAGCTCCAAGCGCCCACCCCTTACCTGGCCGCGGTGCGAAGGACAGCGGTGGAGCGGATGGCGACGCTATTTAAGCACCTTCACCAGGCAGCGTGCACCTGGGCGGGGCAGGGCCGGGCTGCACCGCCCCGCCCCGCCCCGCCCCGGGGGACTGTACTGCGGCAGCGGCTGTTGCGGCATCGCCTCCCCCCGAGCAGAGCGTCCCGCCCGGCGATGGAGCCTGCCGGCCGGCGTCGCCACCCAGCCGCCACGCCCCGCCGCAGACAGGGCGCTTCCCGCCTTCCCGCGGCCCGCAGGGAGGGGGCGGCTTGATCGTCCGTTGCCCACAGGCCAGACCCGCCTGGGGGCTGTGCCGGCGGCCGGGTCCGAGTTGGGCTCTGCCCGCGCCCCTGACGGGTGAGGAGGAGAAGATGCGGGTGCTAGGCGGCGCCATCTTGGTCACCCCGCTCGAGGCCGGCGCTGAGGTACCAGCAGTCCTGGGCTGCTGTGAGTCGGCTCTGAGGCCGTGCGGAATGTTGCTGCGCGGCTGGGAGGTCTCTCTGCTGATGGAATGGAGGCACAGCTCTTGGGGCAGGGGTGTTGCATGTGTCCCTGGTGTCGTGTACGTTGCCATGGTCTGGTGCCTCTGAAGTACCGGTGGCTTCGAGGTGAGGCCGGGGAGCAGCCCTCTTGGGGAGGTTGTGCCATGTCTCCCATTTCAGAAGACCTTCTTTAGTCACATTAGCCTTGCCAACCTTAGCCTTCTGCACACTTGGGAGCTTGGTAGGTAGTAAAGGCAGGCCAAGCTTAGATGTGACTAATTCCATGGAGTCATAGAATGGGTTGGAAGGGACCTTAAAGATCATCTAGTTCCAACACCCCTGCCGTGGGCAGGGACGCCTTCCACTAGACCAGGTTGTTCATCCAGTGTGGCCTTGAATGCTTCCAGAGATGGGACAGCCACAGCTTCTCTGGGCAACCTGTGCCAGTGCCTCGCCACTCTTACAGAATTCCTTCCTAATGCCTAATCTAGGTCTATCTTCTTTCAGCTTAAAGTCACTTTCCCTTGTGCTGTCTCTACATACCCTTGTAAAAAATCCCTCTCTAGATTTCGGGTAGCCGCCTTTTAAATACTGGAAGCTGCTCTAAGGTCTCCCCAGAACCTTCTCTTCTCCAGGCTGAACAAGCCCAGCTCTCAGACTGTGACAAATTTCTGTGAAATTCATTGTTTCCTTCAGTGATGGCCAGTTCAGCCCCTGGACATGCGGGAGGTTGCTTTCTCTCTTGCTTGCTAGGTGCAGGCAGTGTGGAGGAAGAAGCTGGCTTTGGTAGCAGAGACAAGAGCTGTGAAGTGCAAGGAGCAGCTGCGTGAGATGACGAGGAGCCAGGCGAGAAGGCTCAGGATGTGCTATATGTAAGTGGGTGTAGCAGTGGTAGGACCTGAATGACGGTGGGACTAAAGCTGCCCCACTGGTTAGGCACAGGCTGGTAGGTGGTGAAGTGTGAGGGAAGCCATTTGGGGTTATGTGAGTCAAAACAAGGGGAGCCAGAACAGGGATGAAAGGTGGAGTGATGGCAGGAGGAAAAAGAGTGTATTAAAGTTTTGCTTGACAGGATGATAGTTTGGTTAGATGGTGAGACTGGGGTTAAACGGGATACTGGGGCTTTGTAGGGGATCTGGGTTTAGGTAGAGAAGTAGTGAAAACTTGGAATTTGATGAAGAACCAAAGAGTTTATGAAAATATACGTAGGGTGTAGGAAGGAGCTTGTGATGTGCTATAAGGCTTCAGGCTTTCCAGAGCTTGAAGATTCCTGGATTTTATTGGCCCATTGCTGTCTTGACTGTTTTATGTCCCAGTCCAGCTCCCACTGACTGGAAGGTGGGCTTCAGTTGTTAAACAATTGTATGCTGTTGTGAAGAGTCTTAGGGTAAGGAGAGACTTTGAAGTAATGATTCCTGTATTCTGTGAAGAGTGAAATATTTTAGTAAAGTGGAAAAGCGGAAAATGAAAAAAAAAGCCTGGAGAGAACAGAAGATGAGCACTGTTTGTTAAGAACACACACCAAAGCTTAAGTCTTGCAAAGAGTGCAAGAGTGTAAAAACCATATAATCAGGCTGTTTTACAATGTATGACAGTGGTGACACAGGGAGATTTAATTATGTTTATGTAACAGTTTTCTAATACCTGATTCTGGTTCTGTTTTTCTTCCAACATGAAGATTTAATAATAATAATAATAAACATTTATGTGGTGCTTGTTTCTTTGTGACGTATTTTGTCAGGCTAAGCTTTCTTCAGTTGTCTGATACCATTAAATGATTCAACCACTGCTGTGCTCTCTTCTCCTGTTATGTAAATACTTTATTCCTTTTATGTAAATACTTCTTGTGCCAAACATAATGTGTTAAGGATTTCACTTCTTTAAAAAAAAAGTCAGGCTTGACAAAAGTTAATGTTTGCTGGCCAGCACCTACATGCAAATGATTAATGATTTCTCTCTCCAAAGCTTGTCATAAGCTTTTCCCCTCCATCCACCACTTGTGTTTATTGTAGTGTTGGGCTTCAGGATTTGACACCAGTGATGAAAGAAGGGATTTCAGGAATATCGTTCTCAGTTAGTGAGATTCTGACTCAGCCTGGTGTGTGTGCTTTTTTCAGTGGATTAAGTGGATGTTGGTTCCTGTCATGACTACAGTCATAGAACTGTGATCTTGAGACGTATCTTGTGATTTAAGAGAAAAATTATTTTTTTAACTACTTTTTTAAACTTTTGATATAGTAACTGTTTAACTGTGAGAAATGCATATTTTAATTTCAGATTGTAAGTGGTAATATTTGTCAAAATAGAGGTAAAATGTTTTTTTGCCATACAGGAAGGTACCAAGAGAGTTGTTTGTGCTAAGTCTGGATATCATTGTGTGACAGTGCTTTTTGGATGTTGATGTTAATAGAGAAAATAAAGTATTTTGGATTTGCGTGGGAAGCAGTCCTGGAACTACGGAAAGCTACAGTACATTTGCACCTGGACTATGGCAGGGAACCCAGAAATACCAGAATGTTACTGCTTTTGAAATTATTTCTGTGGTCAAAGTCAGTAACACTTGTGAAGACACTGCCAAGAAGATTTTAGGATGATGAGCAGAGAAATGCAGTTATTGATAATTTATTGGTTGGGAATTAGTCAAGGCTGCTTTGATGGAAGCCACTACTTATGGCAATTAACTGATTAAATGTGAATGAAAATTTCTCATTTCACATTCCTTTTTATTATTTTTTTTTTTTTGATTAGCAAACATGCTTATAAATGGCAAAACCATTTATGTGGCTTGGATTGTTTGCCTAATGGTGGCCTCTAGAAATGAGGTTGCAAGTGTAATAAGACTAAATGCTGGTCATTTCTAGAACAAAATTCCACGTTCCGGAAGATACGTTAATCTATTGTGAGCAATATGAGGATGGTCAATAAAATCAGAGTTGTTAAACTAATTTTGATCCTTTGAGATTAGACATGTGAAATACTGGATATGCTGGGATTGTGCTTCAGTTCAAAACACAAAATGTGATTTGCAGACCTTGTTCAGATGTTCAAAACCACAGTGACAGAATTCAGACTGTCCTGAACTGTCCTGCTGAGAATGTAACCACTGGAGAAATACCTAGTGTTTATAACTCACAGCAGTTAGGACTTTTCCTGTTATGTTTTTCTGAAATTGCGCAAGATCTTTGAGTCTAGCCTGGTGCCATTTGCTTTGTTTCAGTCAGAGCTGACCTTTTATTAGTATACTTTGAAACAAGAGCTGCTGAAAAACACATAGAGGTAAATAGTAAATTTTACTTTATAAACTGCAAATTGCTTGCTGTGATTTTGGGGGCCAAGTGGGATGATGGTTCAGAAGTCAACAGTGATACAGTTCTTCAGCTCTCATTTAGTTGTGTACAGTCAGTTCACAGCAAGAACTTTGTGTGCACAGAAACTGCAAAGCTCAGTTGAATGGCTGACAATTGTATGTTTTGGTTTAAGTTCTGCTAGACTCAAAAAAGCTATACTTAGAAATATGAGGATATAAAAATGTTTGTTTTATTAGAATTGTCGATTTATAGGCTCAGAAATGACAGAAGCATTGCTGCCAGCATTCAGTAAGCTTTTGAACCAAACTTAATTAACCCTGAAATAGTTCTTTGCAGTTTGGCAGATGGCTGCAAAGGAGCCACAGAAAAAAATATCATGCCGACTATACTGGAAGGGAGGGTGGACTAGGCATTGATGCCCTCCACCAAAACAGCAGCCAGCGGGGCCTGTGGTGGTGTGCTCATGCAGCATACCCTAGTGACCTGTATTCCTTCAGGAGGAACTGAGAGAGATCCAGTAGCAAAACCGAGATGACTGTTCTCTTCAGTGCCTGGGCAAGGCAGGAGTGTTCACAGCTTGGCTGGCGGTCACTGCCTCCTCTTCATAAATCTTCTTTCCCACCCTCCCCTCTCACTCCCCTCTAAAAAGTGCGTAAATGCAACAGCCTTGCTTAGTATTTCTGGCACTAAATCATAGAAATATGGGATGGTTGGAGTTTAGACCTTTGAAGGCCGTCTAGTCTAATGCCTCTGCAATGAGCAGGGACATTTTCAACCAGAGCTCAGAATCCTGTCCAATCTGATCTTGAATGTTTGTAGGTGTGGGGCATCTGCTTCCCCTCTGTTCCAGTGTTTCGCTGCCCTTATTGTAAAAAATTCTTTCCTTATATCTAGCCTGACTCTACCCTTTTTCAGTTGCAACAGCCCTACTTTACCCCATCTTTCTTATAAGCCCTCTTTTAGTCTTGAAACGAAATTAAGATATTTAAAGAGAAGTGATTAAAAATTAATAGCATTCAAACAGGTTAAGCATTAACCCTAATAAAAATAAAATAGCTTTTTTTTTTTTTGCCAGGAGAGATAGACCCAAATCTCACATCTGAATCTTTTATTGGGTTTGCTTATCACACATGCATTTTATTTTAAAGAGAAAGGCATGACAGATACTTCAGCTCTGTGATGGCACTGGGGTCAGGAAACGAAGGTAAGCCCTGTGGATGCTTCTACATGCTGTATCTATCAGTATAGGGTAATTTTCTGTTTCAGAGTTCGTCATCAGTGCTGTTATTTAAAAGGAACACATGGCCAATATACACTTAAACCAGGAGAAAATGTATATCTCGATGGTGTGTCATTACTGACTTCAGGTGATTTTTGAAAGTAAATGAGTAAGTGGCCCCAGTCTGGGAGGAAGGACTAAGTACAGTGAGAAACACTGTGGTGGTATGCTTTTCAGGAGAAACCCTTCACTGCAAGAAAGACATTGAGGTGCTAGAGCAGGTCCAGAGAAGGGCAGCAAAGCTGGTGAAGGGTCTGGAGCACAAGTCTGATGAGGAATGGCTGAGGGAACTGGGGCTGTTTAGCCTGGAGAAACAGAGCCTTAGGGGAGACCTTATCACGCTCTACAACTACCTGGAAGTTGTGCCAAGGGAAGTTTAGATTGGATATTAGGAAAAATTTCTTTGTTAAAAGGGTTGTCAAGCTCTGGAACAGGTTGCCCAGCAAAGTGGTTGAGTGACCATCCCTGGAGAAACTTACAAGATGTGTACATGTGGTGCTTAGAGACATGATTTAGTGGTGTGCTTGGCCGTGTTCGGTTAAGAGTTGAACTTGTTTATCTTAGACGGAAAAGATGGATGGAGACCCGGGAAAATCCTTGGACAGAAAGTAACAATATTCTGTCCAAATAAAGAAAATCTAAGCATGTCAGTGTGAAGGGTAAAGAGTGTTGCTTCTGCTGTGATTGAACAAGATTTAGGACAGGTTATAGAGAGGGGTAGTTTGGACTGGGTGAAGCTCAGAAGTTACCTTTTGGTAGGAACTTGTAAGTCAGTCTGAAGTGAACCTTGGCTCCAAAACTGTTCTGTAAACAGATCTGTCGCACTGCCCTATGTCTTTTCCAGTCATTCTAGCTGAAGTAAAAGGTGCCAGATACTAAATTTTGTTGAGGTGGAAAATAGTAAATAAAAACAAAGGTTTACCTTACTGTTCCACTCAGGTCAAGAGAGTGAAATCAAGCTTTCTTCAGAAAACTTCTTTCTTCAGTAGATGAAAAAAATCGAAGATGTTGGGAATGGAACTTCAATCAAGCGTGTGTGAATCAAAGGAGGAAAAGAATAAGGTGAGAGATAGTGAAATAGATTTTCAGTGAACTAATGGAAGGTCCAGAAAGCTAGGATAGCATAGAGGAGATTGTGCTGATAAATGGGGAGTGATTGGTTCTGAAGAAGTCACTCTTTTTTGGACCTTTATAATTTAAAATCCACATTTTAACCTCTGAAAAGTTCATTAGATTGGTAAGATATTAGGTCTTTATCCCTGCTTTGAGCAGAGGAAATGGCTAAATGATCTGCAGAGTTCCTTCTAGCCTCAGTTATTCTGTGATCTTGTGAAGAACTGCAGATCTGTTGTCAGCAGTTCTACCCCTATGTGTATCTTAAGAATAGTTCAGAAAAGTCCATAGTTATCCTAAAGTGATATGAGATTTCTTTTTGTCCTTATTTATTTGATCCTAAGTCTGTTCTTGCCATTTCGTGTGATGATGGAATCTACCTCATTTCTTTTCCTCCAGTCTTTTGTCATCTGCAAAACTTCAGGATTTTTAGCATGAGGTAACTGGAAAAATATTAAATATTAATTCTTCAGGGATCCACCAGAAACATGCTTAAATTTGATTCCCTGCTTAGTTACATCTGAAGATTAATTTTTCAATTTATCATGTTCTTGCATTGCTCTAGTTATAAACCAAAATGTTGTGTACTACTAAATCAGGTATCTTACATAAAGCTTTTTTTCCTTTGACCCTATTATTCTTATGATCCAGATTTTCAACCTAATCCTAAATTAGTTTAAGATCTCTATTCAGTACAACCATGACTGATACTAATTATCTTAACTGTATTTTAATTTTCTTACCAGTTCTATATTAGTTATTTGGATTATCACCTTTTTTTTTTTTAATGGTGCAATGTTAGCTTTTCTTAATCTTCAAATACTTTCCAGCATTTTAAAACTCACTGAAATAAAAATTAATGGCCCATAGTATGGCTTATTCAACTTCCTAAATTCTTGATGTTGTTATCTGATCTGCTGGTTTAAAAATATTTAGCTTTACTGGATCATGTGTTAACATCTCTCTTTAGATACTGTTGGATTGCAAAGTATTTTTACCATGTGACTACATAATTTAGATATCCTTTAAGAAATGTGGCAAAATGTTTATTGATCACTTTGCTTTCTCCCGGTTTTGTGTTCTTTCTCCTTCTGGCATTTCCCAGTAGTATGGGTCTAGTAACACAGTGGAAATGAAACATTTTTATTGTTGCTTTTCAGAGCAAACTCCTTTTTATCACTCTTAGTTAAACATTCTACATGGACTTTCCTACCCCCTGTGTTTATTTACTTTACTTATCAATCTCTTGCAGTTTTTGACTTCAGGGTTTGTAGCCGCTTTTAAGAGAAGTCTTCTGTTATGTCATTGGAGCCAGCTGCTTTTAGTTTCCCTCTCTGGCTATGGTTTAGTGAGCAGCTGAGCTGTTTTGTCCCTGCCAAAAGGGGGAGATATCATTTCCTGCCCCTTCTCTGCAGTTAGGCTGGGGATTCCTGTGCTTGGTGTTTGCCAGGCTCTGCTGCGTGCTGGTTCAGTTGGCTTAATTTACCATAAATATTTTCTTCTCCTTTCCTGACTCCCCCACTGTGTTTGATGTGTATGTGGTTGGTGAGTTGACTGAAGCAGATAATGATGCATGCCAGAGATGGTACAAGGTGTGGTGGGTGAAGGTGGAGAGCGTGGCCTATGTCTTTTGGCAGTATTGAACTGTTCTAATGGCTTATCATGAAGCTGTATCCTAAGCCAGTCTGGTTGCTTTTAATTAGTGTAGGCATCTCAATTATGGGATTATTGCTTTATAAGCATCTAGAAAATGTAAAAGTTGACCTTTTGAAGTACCGCATGCCCATTCTGTTTGAACCTGGCTATAAACAACAAATACAGTCAAGTAATGGTGACTAAGTTGTCACTAATATTTGGTTGTGCAGTCCAGGCAGGCATCTTAAGATGAGGTGTAATTTATGATTCTTTGTTTGGCAACTACATCCGAGGGTGTTTCATTTATGTTTATTTGTGTCCACAGCCTCTATGCTCCGACCTCCAGTCCTGAGCTCAGTATGAAGTACTGCAAATGAATTGCACATAATCTGATCACAGTCAGCAAGCGTGGGACTTTCTGGAGAGTTTAGGACCCTCCTAGAAGAAAGCAGCTGCTGTACTGCAGATTACCAGAGCACAGAAGTTCTTAACTCAGGAAAGTGGCAGGCCAAAGAGCTTTTCAGCCTGTGGCAGGTGTTGGCTTTTCCTAACTGTCAGTGGCAAGAGAAGCAGGAGACTGCACTGCTGCTGCATATATAGGGGACAAACTGCTTCCTGAAACACAGGTTATAGTTTTACTCTTTTTGACCAAAACCAGCTTCTTGTAGGACTGTTTTAAGCTGGATGATCCCTTGGAGGAAAGGCTAAGTGGTATTCCCCAAAACCTTCTGAATTCTAATGTGTGTTTTTGTGGCATCTCTTAGGGATCAACTGGCAAAAGTGCTGCCACCTTGAGCAATCTGGAGAAATCATAGCTCAGGAAATGGGGATATAGGTTCCCTGCTTCTCCCTCTAGGAAAGTTACTGTTGCCTAGAAGCCAGGGCAGATGCTTAGGTTAAATGTGCTACACACGTTTAGTCAGCACTGAGTACGGCAGTGCCAAGACGTAGCTCTTAGCTACATGGAGATAGCAGCACGTCTTGAATGGGAAGATGTCCTGCATGTCCTCACACAGAATTAAAGACACAATGGAGACGCACAAACTGAGGTGGTTTAGGATCTCCTCAAATAGCTTGCAAAATGCCAAGAGAATAGATGTAATGGCCCATCACCTTGACTTTTTTTTTTCACTGTGAACCCCTTCATGTGAGAGTTGTGTAAAATACATATTCTCCCCCGTAATGGGGGAACACTGGAACCCACATCTGTTTTCCCATGTAATTTCCTTGTTCTGTCTCCTGTGAGTGTAGTGTTTGCGTTATATTACCTTGAAGTTTATACTGAAGTTATGCCAGAGTAACAGTGTGTTTGTCTGAGGTTAAGTTTCTTGCCCTAGGTATACAAGATGCAATTCTTAAATCAAGCAATTGCCTGCATTTTAGACCTTCAATAAAATTAAATTATTCTATCATCTTCTGACTAGAAGTGGACAGCTAGCCTACTGCTTGTTATCAGAACATGGAATTGTGATTGCAGCAGGAGAAAAGCTGCAGCAGCAGCAGGGAATAGACTGGTGAGACTCTGGACAGATGTCAACAGCAGAGGTGGCAGATCACAGCCTGCGACATTTCTCCTGTGCTCACATATTCAAGTACTTAGCCTGTGTTGTCAATCTGGGAACTGCTCAGAAACAAGAAGGGACTCATACACAGAGGCTGAGGGATTCTGATGTGTGCTTAGTCAGAAGCCAAAAGTTGTGTCTGTTCAGACTTCAGTTCTCTGACAAAATTCACAATCCTGTAAGACTCCAGAAAAATAGGGTGCAACACAAGTGGAAGGTAAGTAAGTTCTTGAGCTTGAGTTGGTGTGGTTTGATTTTTTTTTTCCTTCCCAGGTTTTATTGGTGCATCATGCCTGGATCCAACGTTGTATCAGTACTAACACTGGGGCAACTTTACTACTTCTGCATTGGTGATGGCTATTCGTATAACTTGCCAGTGACAGGAGTGGGAAGTGGAAAGGAATGCTGTGGATATTCTATAAGGATTTTATCTCATTATAAAGGAGGGGACATCTGGAGGGGAGAATCAGCAGTTGTTTTAAAAGTGGGCTGCTTCATTTAACCATGGTGGAGAAAGAGTTGCATCATCACTGAATTTTGAGTCATCACAATTTCCACTGCTAACTTTCTGGAGTAGAAAACATGACTTGGGAAATGAGAACTTCAAGAAGGTAGGTTGGGTGATGGTAAGAAGAAAAGTCTAATTATAATCAGGATGGTGAAGTCAGCAAGATTTATGGCTTGTGATTATTAACGTAACTTTTTTAAAAAAAGCAGCTGAGTTCTAATAATTAAAAAAAAAAGGTGAGTTAAAGAACATGGCTTTTTAAAAGAAATACATCTGGGACAATGGCAAACAAAAATCATACTTTCAGTTATAATAGTTACAATAGACATCCCAGACTTAAAACCAGAAAGAATTGATTCCAAAGGAAGTGAAAGCAGCTCCAGAAAATGCAGAATTTGAGTATTAAACATTTAATAAGTAATCCAGAAAAGGCCTCTTGTGTTTTTAAGAATATTTTAAAGACTTTATACTTTTCTATTGGTTATTGAATGAACTAAGGATGAACATATGTAAAAATCAACATATCAGCAAGCAGGTCAAACCGAGTTGAAAAGGAATACTCAGTCATGTAATAATATGTAGAGTTGAAGATAAACATTAATTTTCCAATTAAGAGGCCTGGTAATCAGTCCAATCAAGGGCACCACAAAATACGTTTTGCAAATATGTTGTCTGCTGCTTTAGTGCCTTCAACTGTTTTTAGCTTACTCTGTCCTTGGAGGAATTCCTGATATTTTTCTTGCATGCTCTGAAGTAAAATTGCCCTTTCATGACAACCGAAATGGAAATCAATTATCTAGCAATTCCAAGAAAACAAAAGGTACACAAATATTAAGATGCCTATCTTAAGCTTCTCAAACACACAACACTTGAAATGTTATCGTTTTTGCATGCTGGAAGACCTTCCCTTCTAGTTAGACAGCAAAATCTACCACCGTTTTAACTCCCATGCTGTTCCAGTTCATAATTAAATAGCTTAGCTCCTTCAAATACCCTACATAAATATTATTTGGCAGTGGTAGAGGTGGTCAGTTATCCCTGAAAAGCTACTTGATCATGTACTTAGATAATCACAAGCCTGCTTGAGCAGTATAATCCAGTTTATAGTAGTTGTGAGTAGTACATGGGCATTGGTGTACAATAACAAAAGTCAGATGTTAACAGAAGTGCCAGAGTAAGTGATCTCTGACACTTTAGGTTCAATGAATACCAGAAGAACTTAGCAGCCTTATACCCTTTTACATCCCTAATTGATAACTGGGGATGCTGAGGAGATAGATAGAAAGGAAATGGGTTGTGAGCTCTCCATGGCATAGCCTGTTATTTGGTCATTGGTGAAGACAGATGGGCTAGATGGATCATTCCAAACCAACCATAAATATCCTGGGCTGCATCAAAAGAAGCATGACCAGCAGGTCGAGGGGGATGATTCTCCCTCTCTACTCCACTCTCATGAGACCCCACCTGCAGTACTGCATCCAGTTCTGGGGCTCCCAGATGTGGACCTGCTTGAGTGAGTCCAGAGAAGGCCATGAAGATGATCAGAGAGCTGGAGCATCTGTGCTATGGAGACAGGCTGAAAGAGTTGGGTTACTCAGTCTGGAGAAGAGAAGGCTCTGGGGCGACTTTAAAGGAGCTTCCAGTACCTAAAGGGGCCCTACAAGAAATTTGGAGAGGGACAAGAACATGTAGTGACAGAACAAGGGGGAATGGCTTTTAAATGAAAGAGGGTAGATTTAGTTTAGATATAAAGAAGAAATTCTTTACTGCTAAGGTGGTAAAGCACTGAAACAGGTTGCCCAGAGAAGTTACTGCTACCCCATCCTTGGAAGCATGAAGGGTCAGGTTGTTCGGGGCTTTGAGCAACCTGGTCTGGTGGGAGGTGTCCCTATGATAGGGGGATTAGAACCATAGGTCACTTCCAACCCAACCCATTCTATGATTTTGTGTGACTGTAAAGCACTTGTGTTCTTCACTCTTGCCTTCCAGCAGAAGATAAGAATCAAGCTCTTGGACTATTAATTTCCAGTATGACAGGAATGGTACTTATTGCAGTGATATCCAGCCATCTGAGAAAGTCAATTTAACAAGTCATTGCTTACTAAACTTACAAAGGCTGTGGGATTAGTAGGAGGGAAACTGATTCAAACACATTTCCTCAGTTTCAAGTTTTGTTTCTGTGGGCACAGCTTAAAAGGAGTATTCTGAGACTGATCAAGTAGTACTTAAATCATCTACTTTTTCAGACTGGTGGAAAATAATAAATCAAAAAGATTTCTCTTGCCACTGATATGTTTCCTGTGCACTCAACAAAACATAGGCTTATTAAGGAAGTTAGGGAATGTACAGCATTTGATAACACTATTTAAGGAGAGCAGCTCATGTCTACAAAGTTGAGATTTTTCTGATAAACATATCCGCAGTTTTGCCTAATCTATTAGTTTAAGCATATCAACTCAGTGGAGCCGTTAGCCATTGTAGATGACTTGGGCATTCCAGTTTAGTAAAAATGCAACTCTGCGGAAGTCATCTTTGCACCCACCTTTTTTGTTTTGTGTATGTAAAAGAGGTCATATATTATCTCTACCCTTAATCACCTAAAAATTGTATCATAGAATCATTGAATGAGTTGGGTTGGAAAGGACCTTAAGATCATACAGTTCCATCCCCCCTGCCAGGGGCAGGGACACCTCACACTAGACCATGTTGCTTAAGGCTCTGTCCAACCTGGCCTTGAACACTGACAGGGATGGGGCATTTACCACTTCCTTGTGCAGCCTGTTCCAGTACCTCACCATCCTCACAGTAAAGAACTTCTTCCTTATATCTAACCTGAACTTCACCTCTCTAAGTTTAAACCCGTGACCCCTTGTCCTATCACTACAGTCCCTTTTGAAGAGTCAAATCAACACTTAGAATGCTCAATACAAGTGTGGTTTTGTTCTGTTATCTTACTGCTTAGTAGCTGTGTGGGACTAACTGCAGAAGTATAGGCAATATAAATCAGCATTTAAATTATATATTACATGTTTATTATGGGTGCATTTTTTAATTTACATTTTATGAAAAGTCAGAAGTATTTACAATTTTTGTAAGATAAACTTGTATGCTCTAATCTACAGTCTGACGAAGTAACAATTCATAAAAATTCAGATCCTTTAGAGTTGTGTTTACAAACTAATTTTCTTAGGAGGCAGCTACAATGAATATTGCTGTATACATAAGCAAGAACCAGCTTGCCACATGTTTCTTTTCATCAGATAGCTACATGTACTTTTTACATTGGTTTTGAATGTCTTTAAAAATGTTTAAACAAATTCGTATGGCTTCAAAATTGTAACCTGCACCCAATGCAAATGCATGTATAATCACCTTAATGAAGGCTAGTTTAAAAGTGCTGAAATATAACTACTTCATTTAACTTAGAAATGAAAGTAATACTTGATTAAGGACAGCAATACAGTTTTGGGTTTTTGTTAATAAAATAGTCATGTTATCTACGGTTTGACTGCAAAGCAGATTACAATTAAGATTCCAGTAAAAAGACTGTACCATTTTATGAGTTAGAAATTTACCATTCAGTAAGATTAGCAAATTAAGAGCCAAATATACTCTTCCAATCAACTCTACAGTACAGTATGTACTTAATGTTAGCAACGGAAGTCTCATCTGCAAGTGTGTAGTATACATTAGCATTTATGTAGCCTCTACAAAGCTTAATTTCTTGTAAAGCCTCAGCAATCCAATTCATTATTGGTTTTGCATGAATTAGTTTAAACACATTTTATTGTTTTAATAGAGAATTTGAAATAGATACTGGTATTCAAAATGGTCATATAAAATTCCCACGTGCAGGTTACTGAATTATTTTGCCCCAATATGTTTGATTTCAGCACTGTAAAAACTCTTGATAATACAAATACATAGAAGATTTTATGAAGTAGTGACTACTATGTCACTTCCCTGTGCTTAGGCTGCGGGAATGTCAAGATTAGACGACAATACAAATATTAAAGTTGGTGGTTATAGAAAAAAATTAATATAAATAGCAGTACTTGTTATCCTGCTGCCAAGAAATACAATTCTAAAATACTATTCCTCCTAATGTACTATGTTACATTCACATCCCCAAAAGCACTCAAAGTACAAAGATTTGCAGTCAAAGTGAAGAGAAATGCTGTTTGCTTTTACCATCTTCAGTGATTTTTCAGTATTCTTGTCTTTGGTAACATTAAAGTTACTGTCTCAAAGTTTCAAAGTCCTGCTTGGTGCATCCCCCTTTACTACAGTCACATTTATTGCAATTACCCCATGAGGAAGTAATCCAGTATTTTAAGCCTCTTTTAAAACAATCTCCAGTTTTTGCAAATCTGCCTTTTAAATAAGTCCCAGTCAAAAGAATTTTTATAAAGTTGTGTGTATCACAGAAACTCCATGCTTTCTTGATAAAGAGCCAAACTTTGTAAAAGGAAGTGAGGCACATGAATAACAAATTGGATAGGCACCAGCTGTTTTTAAAGGCACAAATGTTATGCAATTCATAGAAAAATAAATTAAATCTACAGCATTAATTCAAACACCCACAAAATTTACTACCTGCAGAAGTAAATCTCTGCTTTCTTTTGCAATTTTGTAACACATTGCACTTAGGAAAAAAACCCTATATAAAATGACTTACATGTTAATAATATATGATACATGGGCATCAAGTTACATTTATACATCTCTAACTCAGCTGGTTTTGTGGCATGTGTAGATAAAGGAACTACATGAGACTTCACCTCTTCTTCAAAACACTGACAACTAAGAGAATCTGAAAAATTAATATTACTTACGGAAAGCTCAGATATTTCTTACTCCCTCTCCTACATTTTTAGGCTTAATGTTTACAGTATAACATACAATTTCATATTACAACTATGGATTACTATTTTGATTTCATCTATATAAATTTACTAAAATTTCATCAAATTTTCCCAAATATTGCAGTTGATCATTTACAGTGTTGAAGTTAACTTCAGTGCTATTTTAAAGTAAAAAAAGTTTGCAAAATGACTTTAAAAAGTGCATTTTCTGTTCTGTAGTTCAGCTTCAAAGTAGTAATTTTGAAAAAATTAATGCGTGCTAAAATAGTGTTTAATAGGTAGAGGCAGAGTGAGCTTCTTGCACTCCTTTGATCCAAAGACTTTCATAGGTACTTCAGCAGTCTGCCATGTAACGTCCTGAAAAACAAAGGTAGGTTTTTTGCAGCCAGTAGATATAACAGATTTTGTCAGATTTTCCTGGGAGCAGTTTGAGTAACTATGGAAAACCGAAACACCTGTGATACAGTTTTCAGCCATGTTTTAACGAAAAGTAACTATGTACCACTTTACAGTTTCATTTTTTGTAATTTACAGAATATATAATATCCATTATAAATATATAAGCATGTCAGCGCCTTACCAGTGGCAAATCTCTTCTTAAGGAGGGACAGCCGATAGCCAGTGCCTACGAGCTCTACATCTACTCCTGAAAGGGTGCTTCCTTCACTAATGAATTGCACTGCAAGTGTTGCTGGTTTACTGGGTCCTTCTGAAACTTCAAATTTTGCCCTGAGGGATCCAGAACCTATGAAAATACCAAAACTGAAAAGCTGGTTGTTGTGCAAGAACAAGATGATCTCTCAAAATTTTTAGTAGTAAGAAGTGAAACGAAAGTGATGACCACTGAGATCTATTCCTAATGGCAGTCCTACATAAATATTCAAAAGCAATGAGAGCAAGTCTGTTTTTTCCAAAACTCTATTGAAGACAATGACTAGCGAATAATTTACAGAGAAATGATACACATTTCTGCAAGATTGTATAGAATATGTATATCAGCATGGTAATCCCTTATTACTTAAAATATGTGATTGGGAAAAGTGAGATTTATTTAAATAATTAATGATGGAATAACAAAAATCAACTATTTTTGCTTCTTTAAAACAACTTGCTATTCGTAGACAACAGAAACTGCTACATAATGAGTAAAGTTAGTAACAGATATTACTGGTTTAAAAGTGGGAATTAACTAATGGAATTGTTTTATGCTGTGACTTGTTGATAAATTTGGCTTAAGGTCTACTTTATTTTTTCAGTAGGTCAAAGTTCAGGTAAATTGGCTCATCTTTCCACTGTAAGTACAGAAACTAATATATTAAGTGATTTGAAAGTTTGTTTTATCTCCATCTCCAATTGAGAGCTCACATAATGTGTTGGACTGTAAAAAAATCCAAAACGTCATACCACCCTGTATACCAGAATAAAGATGACTTAAAGATATTTGTGCCAATATTAAAAAATGTTTGTGCAACTTCTTCCTTTGTTTCTGTAAGACCAGCATAGTATTACTTCCTCTGTAACACTGAATTGTGAGTGCTATGTGTTTATACTTAAGGAAAAGGAAATGAAAGATGGGGGTAAGAGAAGGGAATATAGCAGTAGCACTGGGGTGCAAGTCTGCTGAACATATGCAAGGTGCAATCTGCATCACTAAGCAGCACATTTTATGTTGCTCTGCAGGTGCGCAGTAGCTCTTCCTTTGGCTGCATTTGTGTTTTAGTATGACTTATTTTAAAAGAAGCTCCACAGTTTGGAAAAGGGAGAAAAAGAGGACTACTCCTGTGTAATCATAGTGGAAGGCAGAACTGCAAGATCAGTGAAGGACAAAAGACACCAGGCTACAGCAATAATTCTCTCTGATTTAGTTTGAATCATTGACCACAACTTTGTAGCCTTTGCAGGTATAGAAGTCCTCCTTTTTCAAGTTTGTGGTGGTTTCTGTATGAAGCCAGTCACACTTACAAGCAAATCTATGATTTCATAACAGCCTTCACTAAATTCTCAACAGGGCTGAATTCCTTTCCTTTACACCATGAATTCATTTCTCCACAGAGGCCTTGGGGATGAGATGTCTCCCTTTGGCTCCTGTTTTTCTGATTCAGAGAAAAATTGCATCTGAAGAAGCTGCAAGGGCTGTGACATCAACTGGACCTCAGGGAAAGGCAACTGGGCAGAGGACAACTGTTGGTACCTTACAAAATGCTACATAAATTACTACTCTGAGCAGATGTGCATAGATTAATTTTTTTTCTTGGAGTCATATATGGTCAAAACAAAGACCCTCAAAATGCTGATCAGGAATCATCTGTTGTAATATGAGGACAGGACTTTTGTGACTTTTTGTTTTCCTTTTATAGCTAATTAATAAATTCACATTTTGATATCTCACTGTTAGATTGATTGAGAAGAAGGTGAACTGGTAAACAGTATGCAGCACGACAAGATGTGTAAACAGGCATGAGTATGTAGAGGTTAAAGTTGATTACCTTTTTACTGTTGTAACTTTCCTGTACGAGAAAGCAAAACAAAAGAGTTCTACTTGCCTCCATTCTCAGACTTCTCTGAAATGCTAGATATTTTCCAATATGCTTTCATCTGGTCTGCATTCCTGTAAAAGAATGGTACATTAGTTATAAGCACCAGTTTTAGTAAATTATTTCTGTAGATTTACACTGGTATGTTACAGACATCACTAAATGGATATTTAATGCTTAATAATTTTAAGATAAGTTTGTGGAAAACTATATAATGCAATCAGGAAAGAAGAAAGGTGTGTTTTTACTGCCCTAGAGCAGCAGCAGCAGCACTCAGAAGTACACACCACTTTTTTATATAGTTAAGACTGTCTAGTGCCCCGTCTATGGCTTCACAACTCAAACCCCTCTGTAGTCTCAAAGGGTAAGGACAGGCCAAAAGCCACTGAAGTAATTTGAAAGCTATGCCTTTATGCTTCATGATGAGGCTATGAGGGGAAGCCATGCTGGTTGCCTTTCTCTAAGACTCCTGGCAGCATGAATTTTATACCATTTCCATTCTAGTAAAACTGGTTGGTGTAACAGGGTTTAAGCTAACTTCTGATGCTGTAAAGGGGCAGAAAAGGGCACCAAGCACAGGGCATTTTAACTCCTGGAGCATTTTGCTGCAGTTGCACCAAAGAAAAAGTCAACAACTTAAAGTTGCAAGCAGCACGAAGTGCTGATAGGCTTGAAATTGCTTTTGGCATTGGTGTAGCAGGAATGAAATGCTCACGCCGGTAGCACAGATGGTAGTGGTTACTTGCAAGTGCTCCAGTTATAAACCCCCCCCAACCTGATCACCCAATCCAGTCGTTCAAACACGCAGGCCAACACAACACTGGAGCTGCTGGGACATGGCTGTGTTTTTTTTTCCTGGTCAGCTTGCCAGGCTCAAAATTCTGTCCTTGGGGAGTTGCCTGCGTGAAATAGAGTATCTGAGCTCACATGCCTTCATCTGATGAATCTGTAATGAAACTGTCATTGAGTCTTCCTAGCTAACGCTAACTGTTCTGAGCGGGTGCTCCTGCTCTCACTCAGGCTTCATTACAGAGGGTTTTGTGGAAGAAGCCTGGGCAGGGAGATTGGCTTCACCAGATGTTCTAGGTCATGTTGTTCAGGCAGGATACTGAACCTGCCCTTACTCAGAATAAGCTTAATGGTGATTTGGTTTAAAGTGTTGCTACCTTAAAATACCAAGTCAGGAAAGATTCAGTCTTGCCAGGATTTTTTTGACTTAATGATATTGTATTACTACTTTGTTCAGTTAATACATTTAAATGTATTGCCTCCAGAAATATCCCAACCCATGTGACAAATGCATCAGGTTTATTTTTCTTCTGAACCTTGCTTTATAAGGTAAACTGATCTGTAAGTGACAAGGTTAACAAAGCCTTGCAGTCAAAGTGAACAGAAATGCCTTCAACTTGGTATTCTTTACCTTTTTCATGTTAAAAAGACCCTCTTGGAAATACACAGCCCAGGAATTACATTACAGCTGGGTAAGTATCTATGTGCTGCTAAGCTGCAGGTGCAGTGGTTAAATTCTGCTCAGCTTTTGCTCTAGGGCTGTACTGCTCTGCCTAGTCCACCTTCTTGTTTTCACAAACTTGTAGAAACACAATTACCTGAGATCTGTGTCTCACTTTCAGGGTCTACTGTGTATGCAGGCTTAGAAGGCAGTGGCAGATGGCGGTTAGTCAGACAATAATCTGTATGATGCTTGAATTGAAAGATGGTGCTACCTGGCTTATGAAGAGCTGCTCAGTTACTGAGGTTTGTTTTAAAACCATTTCAATTAAAAGCTATTTTTTAATCCAGAACAATCAAGTAATCTTCTTAAGAAATGTTTTTCTTCTAATCTCTTTATATAATCCAAACATATGGATATATTTGTACATACACAAAATGTTTTTTTAAGCATTAAGACATTTTGGTTTCAAATTACTGTATTAAAAATGCCTGTTCTGTCTATTGGCCAAAAGAAAGCAAACATTGGACATTTCATAAAGGCTTGTATTACATGGTTGGAACAGGTGCATATTGTCTCAGTTTATGTGAATTGGCTGCACATGATCTGTAAACATCTGATAGTACACATTTTATCAAGAGAAAAAAAAATTAGCTGTTTCAGTGAAAATTTTCAGACTGACAGTAATGAATACGCTGAAATTAATTTGAAGCAATACTGAAAAGTGTTAATATTACCATTTTGCAGGTGGAAGTGATTGCATGTTTGTTACTCCTCCATCTACTGGTACCACAACCTGGACGTTAGACAGCATACTAGGCATATTCATAGACTCTGGATTGTATTTATAATCCACTCTAACATCAGTAGTGCTAGCATTACATTTCCAATAAGTTGCAAGATTCAAGGGAGTGGACTGGATGCCATTTGAAGATACCTGTGAAAGAATAAACCATTGAAAGTAGCTTAATTAAGGTATTCCCCTCTTGGACATACTTAAGGAATGATAGTAACAAATCCTGCAAAAGATCGAGAGAGCAACTGATCTCTGAGTCCTTAATTGAAGAATTCTTAAGACTGTTGCAGCCTAAAGTTAATTCTTGCTCTTTTAAATTAAAATGAGAAGAGGGACTCTTCAAAAGGGACTGTAGCAATAGGACAAGGGGTAATGGGCTTAAACTTAAAGAGGAATTTCAGGTTAGATATATGAAAGAAATTCTTTACTGTGAGGGTGGTGAGGCACTGGAACAGGTGCCCAAAGAAGTGGTAAATGCTCCATCTCTGGCTGTGCTCAAGGCCGGGTTGGGCAGAGCCTTCCGTGACACAGTCTAGGGTGAGGCGTCCCTGCCTATGACAGCAGGGGTTGCAACTTGATGATCTTAAAGTCCTTTCCCACCCAAACCATTCTATGATTCTATGAATATTTAAAGAAAAGGTATAAATGGTTTCTGGTCTATGAGGCTGCTTCCTCCCTATTCTAAATCAAAATAGTTTTGTTTTCGTCTTGTGTTCTGCCTCACATGTGAAGCATACTTGTGGCAAAATGAGTTCATCCTTAGCAGCTGTGTGCCATACCAATTCAGATGTCCAAACAGCCAGCAGCACATGGCAATTAATACCTGTCATTATTGGATAGGCAGACAGCAAAACAGTTCTTCAGTATTCAAAGCATTATTTTCCTGCAGTAGAAGGGTTGGGTGTTGCTTCTTTACCTGAGCTTGTGCTACTGCCCTGCTGCATCTGTAGTCTACATGAGGACCCTTCTCTGTTCTGGTGCCCCCTCTCACCTTTCCTTGGCAGCCCAGAACCCTTTCTATCTGCCAGGGCTTCTGCATGCAAATGCATCATATTCCATGACAGTAAAAATCTTAAAGTGATAGTATTCTTCCACAGTACTAATTTCTGCAATCAAAGAAAAGTTTTGTTCCTTCCACTTTTCTTAGGAATTCTGTGTGTCTAACATGCTTTTTATAGATCCAGTATGCCAAGACTTTAAACTATATTGGGAGAATTTGGAAACCATAATGGTATTAATAGCTGGACTGACAGGTTATTTTGTTTTATGATGTAGACAGTTGTCTCAGACGTTCAACCATTTCAGTGCAGGCCTAGCAAATCTCTCTTCCTTTGAGGCGAGTTGTCTATTTTGAATTTTCACAAAGATTTTTTTACTGACAGCCAGAACATCTCATAGATTCAGGAACAGTTGAGGTTGGAAAGGTTATCTGGTCCAACGCTCCTGCTCAAGCAGGGCAACCTCCAGCCAGCTGCCCAGAACCATGTCCAAATGGCCTTTGAGTATCTACAAGGATGGAGACTCTACCACTCCTCTGGCAATCTGTTCCATTGCTGAGTCACCCTCACAGGAAAGAAGTGTTTCCTGATGTTAAGAGGGAACCTTCTGTGTTTCTGTTTGTACCCACTGCTTCTTGTCCTGTCACTGGACACCAGTGAAAAGAGCCTGTCTCTGTCTTCTGTGTACCCTCCTGTCAACTTTTGGTACTACAGATAAGATCCCCTGTGAGCCTTCTCTTCTCTGGGCTGAACAGTCCCAGCTCTCAGCCTTTCCTCACAGGAGAGGTGCTCCACACCCTTCTTCATCTTAGTGGCCCTTTACTGAACTCTCTCCAGTAAGTCCATGCCTTTCTTGCAATGGACAACCCAGAACTGGACACAGTAATCCAGGTGTGACCTTATCAGTGCTGAGTACAGGGGGAAGATCACCTCCCTTGACCTATGAGCAGTACTTTGCCTAATGCAGCCCAAGAGACCATTTGCTACCTTTGCAGCAAGGGCACATTGTTAGCTCATGTTCAATATGGTGTCCCCCAGATCCTTTTACTTCCAAGCTGATTTCCAGCTGGGTGGGCCCCAGCATATATCAGTGCATAGGGTTGTTTCTCCCCAGGTGTACTTCTTGTCAAACTTCATCAGGTTCCTGTCAGTTCATTTCTCCAGCCAGCTGAGGTCCCTCTGGAGGGCAGAATGACCTCCAGAGTATCCACAGCATCCTCCCAGTTCCATGTCATCAGCAACCTTGCTGAGGGTATACTCTGCTCTACCATCCAGATTATCAATGAAGCTGTTAAGCAGGATTGTAAACTCAGTATTGACCCCTGGGCTATACTGCTTGTTACTGGTCTCCAACTGGACTTCATGCCAGTGACAGTCACTCCCTAGGCCTGGCTGTTCAGCCAGTCTTCAATCCACCTCAACATCTGCTCGTTCAGCCCATACTTCACGAACTTTTCTATGAGGATGCTATGGGAGACAGTGACGAATACCTTCCTGAAGTCTAAGTAGACAATATCAACCGCCCTCCCCTCATCCACCAGGGCAGTCATGTCATCATAGAAGTTTATTGAGGTGGTCAAGCATGACTTTCCCTTGGTAAATTCATGTTGAATACCCCTGAAGGCCGCCTTCTACTTTGTGTGCCTGTAAATGCTTTCCAGGATGAAATGTTTCATTATGTTGTGAGAGATCAGAAAGTCATATGTTGTCGTGTATTACAATTCATCAACTAAAGCACCCAAAACTTACAAAATTACTGAATCAAAGGCAGTACAACTACAAACTCAAATAACTCTCACCAAACCCCCTAAATTCAAGGACAATTTGGCTTTGCCAACAAATATATACAGAAGCAGTGTTAGGCCCTTGCACACATGAATTGGGAGTGACATGTGAGCAAGCTGAAACAGCTCACCAATCCAGAGGAATGACATGAAGCATGGAAGGAATGCACTAAGCCTGGGCAGAGTCTGTGTAACTGTACACAGTGGTATACCCAGAATTTGTCTAGATGAGGAATGACAGTTCATCTGCATGCTAACAGGAATAGAACAGTTCTTTTTATTCCTGTGTAGTTAATCTGCCAGAATTCCTTAAAAAATTCCCAAGGGAAAAAAGCATTTACCTGATACTTTAAAACATCCACATTGTAATAGGATGCAGATGGATTCTGCTCCGACAATTTCTTGAGGTAGAAAGTTATAGCTTGCATGTTCATCCAGAAGTCCTTAGTACTAGAGTCACTTTGTGACTGATCACTACAAAGAAGAAAGGTAGGAGTCAGAAGGCAACACTGAGTTTTATTATTTGTAAGTCTAAAAAATGGAGATTAGATCCTTCCCTTTCTTTGCTATTTAAGCAAGAATTTGTTCTAATGCATTCTAACACATAACTGTATCTTTCTAAATATTAAGACATATTAACGGCTTGTTGTATAAAAATTCTTTTCCAAGTCTGTGGAGCAGTGCGAGTTTTCTCCACTGATTATCTACATGACAAGATGGAGTTCATGCTGAATTTGGATTTTACTTTCAATAAACCACGATTTTAATACAACTAGGTGCTGTGAGGATGAATGGGAGGTGGGGATGAAAGTGATATTTGAAAAGGAATGTTATACAATTTGGAATAAATCCTAAAATCATAATTGGTCTGGGATACGACAGAGTTTCATTAATATACTGAATTAAGATTTGTGCTGTGTCTCTTAACATACTTTCATGTATTTCTAGAGTGTAAGCTTTCAAAGTTTTTTTTAATTAAAAGTGATTTTCAAATTATTACAATTGTTTCTTAGATAATTATAGCCGCATTCAATCTTACTGACATTTTGTGATATCATTTCTATATGTAGGTAAGAGCGCACATGACTGCAGAAGCTGTTTGGAAGCTACTGGAACATGGTGTTCTGCAGATCAAGAATATTTTCACCTCTGGTTGTATCAGTTTTATTTTGAATAAGGATGAAGCATTTAAGAAAATTGTTTGAAAACCCCAAATTTAAATCACTTAAGAACCAAAGACCTCTTCTGAATGTCTGTGGATACGGTGAAGAACTGCATCCATTCCTAAGGAAAGCAGACTCTGTTTGCACAGTGAAAGCTGACAATGAGTACTTGCAACACAGTAAATATGACTGCAGTGGGTTGAATGTCTTAGAACTGTGACTTACGTACCAGTAGCCTGTCCAATTTACTCAGAATTTGCTTCTTGATACACTACTACAATTGATGAAATTTCCATTTTCAGTAAAATATATAAACACCTACTTATCGCTAAAGATGCCTTCCAAATTTGAATAAACGAAACTAGTAGTAAGACCTTTCTGTTGCTCCACAAACAACTGCAATTCAAATCAGAAATTCTGAGATCACTAGAAATAGAAATATCACTCTCATTAAAAACTTTAATCCCCATAAGTACCAAGCAAATGAAATCCTTTGCAGTATATGATGAAAAGTCAAAATATTACTATATGAGTTTAACTTTGTAAATATCCATTATATGTATCCTTTCTAATAAGAGGTGAAGTGTTACAGCACTTAAAGAATACCAGACACTTTCAGTATTTTTTAAAATCTACTTTTCCAGTATAAATCTGATACAGCTCTGCTACCATTTCAATTATAAACTGGCATGTCAAAAAGTGATTAATTTTGTATGAATCATTTATTGCATATGAATGATAAAAATGAAATTAAATACAAAAGAATGGATGCATATGGTTTGATTCTTTCAGTGATTAAAAAAATGCAACATCCAAAAGTATTTAACTCTTTTTCAAATATTTTCTTCAATTAATTAAATAGATACTGCTTAGCTGAAACGGATCTCTGCTAAATAATTTGAACTTTTATAATTTTTTTAAGAGATCTCCAAGTGCTGTGATTTCAACAATTATCCTACACAATCAGTATCCTTTTTTCTTAGGAATTCTCCCAATTGTGCTGCTAAACACTTGAGAAATACAGCTATATAATGCATCTGATCTAGTGTAGAAATCATACAGCTTAAAAATATGCTAGTAGATGACGAATGAGATTAGGTGTACCTCCTACTACTTGTCTTACATGTATGGCTGCTGTTTCATTGTTTAATCCTACCACTATTACTACTGTATAAAGAAAAATTTATAAAATGCATGTAAACCCAGCTATATTTACAAACTGGTTTTTTACGGCTCCTCTTACACTCAGCACAATTTTCAAGTCAAGTAATCACTAAGATTTTTTAATGGTGGCACTGGAGAGAACTGAGGTGAGTAAGATTAATTCAGGAAATGAAACTGTATATAAGAAAATCAACAAGACTGTAGAGAATTCCAATTTACATATACAACTGACATTTTACAAATAATGTAGTTTACTTTTTTATTAAAAATATACAAAACCTGTATACAAGTTGTGCATTTGGAAGTATCTGCTCTAGTTTGCTTGTGTTCTTCATTCTGAAGCAGAGCACAGCTGGAGATGGGTTGCTGGTGAATACCTTAATAATCCCACTTGGGAATGATACTGTCATATCACCAGTAATCTTCACAATACATCTAGAAAATAATGAAAACATGAGTTTCATTGCAATTCATTACTGCCTAGCTTTAATATTAATTTTAAAGCAATCACTGTACTTTAAAAATCTGATGATCTAAATTAAAAAGAGAAAATCAATTTCAAATGAAGGTAATGTGACAATGTACTGTCACTTTCAGCTTGAAAGTTAGATGAAATATGAAAAAAACTTTAGCTGGTTAAAGCATACAGTAGTCTTTGTGGATGCTTTTTAGGCTTTGTAAACATGGCACTGCTATGCTTAGGCAAGGCCTAAAAGTAGCATAGCAAGGGATGTGATGGAATGAAAGGCTTTTAGCTGCCCAAATTTACATCTAGCACCTCCCTGACTATGATAAAAACCCTTCTCATTTTCAGTTTTCTCGTTGAACACAGTTCTGTGAAGCAAGGATATATGAACTCCTAGTGGAGTCGATACAGACTGCCGGTCAATACAGACCAGTAAGTCACTTCTGTCACTTATATCAGGGAAAGAAAAAAAACCCAACCAACCCTCTGAATCCCCCTTCTAATAATTTTCCCCAAAATATTGAAAGTAAACTCAGTGTGTTTTCTTACTGTAACTTATTATTCAAAACGATTCACTATTTAACTAACTTTGTGGGATCTGCTCCTTTAAAGTAGGCGTTTACAGATTCAGTAAGGGCTACTGCAACAGGCAAGGTGTCCTGGTTTCCAAGGCTGACAGGGCTGGGACCACCTGAAACACCTAGAATACATATAGTGTACAGGTTTAATTTTCAAAAAGCTTGGCAATAGATTTCAGAACAGTTGACTACATCTGTAATTTTCACAAGAGGTTTTTGCTATCAAGGTCACAGTAGCAGCTGAAGTATTACTTGAAAAGTGTGTAGAAAAAATACAGACACAGTACAGTACAATTGTACCATTAAAACACTGCTTAGAAGCCTAAGGAAATAGGACTATCAGTCTGACATTATGCAAATGGACAGACACAAGAAAATACGTGAGACAAAGGAACACATCATTAAAATAGCTATTGGTGAAAGTGAAATAAACAGATCCAAAGGAAATCAGACATTGACTAGAACACTTAAAAAAATCCCTACTGTATGCTTACTGTATGGGAAAATGTATGATAAAATGGTCACGGAAATGCAAAGAATTCACTTACAGTATGCATGAGCTTAAATGCAAATACGTTAATATTACCCCTTATAAGTTATCTGTTAAACATTCTTCTAATTATTTCCGACAACAGGTTCCCAAGCAGAAGTTGTTGGAGAAGCCTTTACAGATGCTTGGCCAACACAACACAGTTCCAATGCAAAACTAGAAAAATGAACTCTTATCTCATGGTAAGGCTTTTTGAAATGTATGTGTACAAATAATGAAACTGTTGTCAAAGGATTTTACATTTCGCCAATTCTCTATATGTGTACCAAATATAAAAGACAACACTGGAAGTTCTATTCTATATTTTTATTATTACAGCAGTGTAGGGCATCTTACTAATTTCTTGTACCACTGCTGAAATGTCCTGTATCTCATAATATTAACTATCACAAGGGAAGCACAATCTTTCTTCCTGAGCAAAATGAGAATTTTTCTCTTATACCAAAAAGCAGAAACAAAATACTTCAATATTTCTCATGGCAAACTAATTCTATTTACTCTAAAACAGTGGCTGTGCCTTGTGAGCTCTTGCAGAAGCAGAAATGAAGCTGGGACCTTGTTCTTCAGACAGTGACTAATACGAGATATTAGACCTTAAATCCAGAGATAAGTGAAAGAAGTAGTAACAAGAGAGTAAAAGACAGGAGTTGGTCTTATTCTGCTACCTCATACCTCACTCTTCATCATGGTTTCCTGTCTAAGGTAGTAGAATGTTCTGAATACTCTCAGCATCATGAAAGAAAAAAATTCAGTGCGACTCTGAGTCCTCCTTAGGTTGAAAGTGATACTCTAGTCACAGGTGTTCAGAAGTTCTTAGCTGAATGAAATATTATGATGCTTTCTCCAAAACACTGATATATTTCAGTATGAACAGTAGGGTGGGTTTATTTATTCTTTCAGACAATACAAGAGTCATGTTTCTAAAGTTTTCTTTTTCTCCCTGAAGCCTACCAATAAAAGCTGTGATTCTTAATAATCTCAGGAATCTAGAAATCACAATTTCAAGAAGTAAATGTGCAATAAAATAATGAGTTAACAGCAACCAGAAATTCTGTTTGGTGAAATACTGAATTCCAGAAGTATTTTCCACTAAAGTGAAAATATGCACTTAATGGTTTTGGCATTATGGTTGCCAGGGTGTTTTACCTTCTTTTTCTCACAATTTACTAAGGAAGAACAAACAGTTGCAAGCAGATAGGAAGTGATTACTATGTATTATGTCAGATTGCTTACAGATATTTTTAGATCTTTTACTTATCATGTCTTTGTGTAGATTTTTATATTGATATTTGCAATGCAGAGTAATGCAAATATATAAACAATACTCCTATGGGTAAGAGATAAATACTGATTTCTTGACAGAAGAGTGAATTTTATTAAGAATAACAACACTATTTTTAGGTTTTTTTGGAAACATCAAAGCAAACAAATATAAGTATATAAATTTCTCTGAGATGTATTTGAGGGACTACAAATAAGACAGCTTTTCTCTCTAATTTGCTCTGCCTCCACTGTTTATCACCCATTGAGTCATCAAAATCGATGTATTTTCGTAAAACCTAGTAAATTGAAACAAACATAACTGCTTAACTCTGTAAGCCATTGTTTTGTTGCCTTGCTGCTGAAGGGACAAAGCAATGCAGCAATATCCAGCTTCAGGGCCTTCCACGCCTGCTGTGAGCTCTCAGAGGGAGGCTGCGTCAAGGCAGTCTCACTGCATCTCAGGCTGCAGCGCAGCCCAAGGCTCCAGTTAGAGCACCTTCAGCAGTGACAGCAAAGCTGACTTCGATGCCCTGCCACCCATCTCTGCCCCAGCCACCATTAACAGCCCCTGAGCTGTGCTGACACAAGAGCTACTGACATGAACATGCAAACAGTTGCAGTGACACACTCAGGGAGGTTGCGAAGCTGCAGAATAAAAGACTGCATCATTGGTCATAAAAAGGGAAAACAAATAAACCTGATCAAATGGTTTTAGTTCAGTTTAGGAACAATTATTCAGACAACTTTAATACTGGCTAAAAGGTTGTCATGAAACTAAAATTTATTTTACAACAGTTACCTTTGTTATCTGTATCTTCAAAGAATTGTATTACATGTAAGTGTAGAAACATTTTTATCTCCTTGTCTTATGATTGTCAAAGTAAAAAAGTATTCATTTTACTCGAAAGAAAGTAGTAGTGACAAACTAAAGAAGCAAGAGCAAGTTCCAGTTTGCAGCAGAGAACGGGTAGACAGGAGATTATGTTATATAAAAGCAGTTATATCAAGTTTTGGTGATTTCAGCAACATATAACTTGCTATGTAGTTGAGCTTTCAGGCTACTTGTATCTGCCAGATACTAGAAATAGCTGGACAAACTTGTTTCAAAAGTACAACTTTATTAGGTGCAGTATATTAGGATGATTAGTTAACATGTAAATCTGCTTTGAATACAATACCTGGTGGTGTCTCACAAAGCTTTTCAATTGTAGGAAGATTTCCAATCAAAAGATCATCCTCTATTACATTTAAATAAAACAAAACATTGCAAGAAAACAAAGTATTTCAAGCAAAAATAATGTTAAAAATTAATGTATACATAAATACTTTGCAAGTTAAGGCTAAAGCATAAAAGAAACATTCCATTATGCATGCCTTAAAGTTAACTTGGAAAAAGATCAGTAGAGTCAACTCTATTATTTTGAACAAATGGGGTAACAGAAACACTGTATTGTGCAAAAGTCAAAAGAATACAGGCAGTAGTGCAGAGTATATTCTCATGCCCATAGTCTTTCAGCTATCTGCAATGTCCTTACCAGCTCTTCAGGACTATTTAGTTATTACAGTCAATGAGGACAGAACTGTCCTTGTTTACTTTTTCTAGGCCCAGTGAATAAACTTGTAAAACCTCAGTGTCAGCACACACCTCCTTACCTCCTCCCTCACCTCATGATTTCACTCTGTCACTGTCTCCAATAATACACACTCTCACAGCTGGGGCTATTGATGCTGCTGCCACCAATTTGGGTTCCTTGGTGCTGAGGCCTGAGGATGTGAGCCTGGATGAACTTTGGCAACCAAAATATCAGTTATGTTTCTATGATGCTTCTCAGTATTTGGGAAACTGGTGGACACTGAATTGTAACAGCTAACCTGATTAGCTTCTGCCTTGCACAGTTGGAAACAGTAGCGCTACTTTCAGGGCAGAACTGGCACTACTCCCACTAGAAGCTGTGAGGCGCTCTCATGAGCTGCTGAGCCTGGGCCAGGAATCCTTGGAATCAGTAACATTCACAGATAACTGTTAACTCAAGAATCTGATTTGGCTTGGGACTGAAATGGTAATATAATCAGGAATAAAGCATTTCAATTCTACTACAGAAACAAGTTAAATGCCTTTAAAAAAGCCAAACGAACCACACAGAAACTATCCCTTAATAAGTCTCCTTTTCATTTGTTATAACCAAATATCAACCCTAAAGGACATTCGTATAAAAATATGAGAAAACCTTCTGAAATCAGTGGCAACACATGAAAACTAATTTGCTTTTCATTGTCATCTTTTTTGTTTGTTTTTTTTTTTTTTGCTTTTACTAAACACCTTTTTAGCTTACATACTTCACTAACTTGAGGAAACAGACACGTTACTTTTGTTTTTTGGAAAATGCAATTACAGGATAACAAAAACCTACCAACTGTAGGTGTGTTTGCTGCACTGAGAGAAGCAGAAGAGGATATGGAGGAAATGCTCTCTGCACGTGCCAAAGGAGCTGCAGGAGGTGGACTGGAGTTAGAGGTCAGTGGAGGGCTGAATGGCCTAGGCTGAACAAAAGAGATTACAAGAGCATTACAAAGTGATTTTAAAGTGATGAAATAAAAGACTGCAAATAGAAGAATTCTTCATTTCATGCCCCAATCAATTTCATAATGTTTCTCAACATAACTTCTTCAATGCTTTATCTACCCTAGTATTTTGTGTAAATCTGAGAAACCACATTTCCCATTATAATTGTTTCCATTATTTCATAGATTACCATTATTAAGTTTTTGCCTGGGTACTTAAATCTAATATATTTGATTATGTAGCAGCCTGTCAATAATTGTGCAGTAACACAGTAGCAGAACCTAAGCCTATAGCCTTGTGTATGTGTGCAGCAAATGTGGGTTTATGTGTGATTATGTGGATTTATGAATGTGGAGCTAAAGGAGAACTACTAACAAACTGGAAGTGAGTCCAGCAGAGGCCAAATAAAATAGCTGAAACTGAAGCACATGAGAGAGAGATAGGCTGAAGGACCTGGGTTTGTTCAGCCTGGAGAACAGAAGCTTAAGGAGAGATCTAGAAGCAGTCTTTCAGTAGCTAAAAGGGTTTACAAAGAAGGCGGCATCAGGCTTTTCTCAGAGATGCAAGAGCTACAGCAACGGAAATTTCAGCTGAACTTGGCAAAAACATTTCTTCTTGTAACCTCATGGTTAAATCCTGGAACAGGCTTGCCCAAAGAGATTGTATGATTTTCCTCCCCAGAGATTTTCAAAATTCAGCATGCCCCTAAGCAACACGATGCAATTTTGAAGTCAGCCTTTTTTTGAGCAAGAGGCTGGCCTAGAGATCTTAAAATGTTCCTTCCATCCTAGATCTACAGAAGTTTAGATTAAACTGTCTTGACCACGGTAACTTTTTTCCAAGTCAGTAAGTGAAACGAAACCTAAAGAATCCACAGAGGAGATTAAGTGTGGCATGGTATGGTATGCTTTCCGGGTGTTTTCAGTCTTTGCCACGTTCCTTATCAGCAGGATGACCCACACTGCAGCCAGTGAGCAGTGTGCAACCTCTCACTGTCCCTGATGGGCAGCTGCTGCACCTACCTTCTCTACCAACCAACACAAAGGGTAGGGAGAAGTCACAGCAGGGCTACTTGTCTCAACACATGCCTTGATAAAGATCCACTTAATACCATTCATTCCCCAAAGCTTTGGTGATATCCCTAAATCAGCGGAGCTTTGTTAATAACTTCACTAGTATTGCACATTTTGAAAACTTCAATTTTATACACATGCTAGCCTTTAATTAAATAACTGATTTGTTCAATTAAAAAAATTCAGCTGATGCAAAAATTATGTTTTAGACCTCTGTAGTTCTGTTAAGAATGATTTTGTTACAGTAATTTTATTATGACAAACAATGTCCATGCCTGTCTGGAAACGGTGAAAATCTGCTTGATTCCTTGAACATTAGCTGCAAAGCAACTCCACTGTAATGGCATAAATGAATGGTATCTCTGACATCAAGTTACAATGGAGAGTTAAAAAATCCCGATCAATACATACTATTTCATTAATCCCACTAAGTTTCCCGGTAGACAGCTTTGGTCTTGAAGCTGGCCTTGGAGGGGGTACAATGGTGCCTATAGAAAGAGGAGTTGTGGGCCTTGCTGAAAGAAAGCAAATTTAAGGAAATGAATGTTAGAAAGATCACACTGAACATTATTATGTACTCATTTGAATTGAATAACTTGAAGTTATGTTTCTAGTAGAAGTTGCCCAATATTCTTCTAAAACTAACAGAAACAACTAACAGATGGTGGCAGCAGCACAAAGATGCCACTTTCACAAAGTCACTTTTCTGAATAGAATATTTCAAAATGTTAGATGCCATCCAATGAGTATGCCAGACGTAAAATTAATTTCAAAATATACTGAAATGTTAATGTTTGTACAACTATGTTGCTGCAGCACATTCTATTATCTTCCTCAAATTATTCTGGATTACTCTTATTTAATTAAAACAGTTAATAATATTTAAAATGCAACTTTAAATATGGAGGTTTTTCAGGCATTCAGCTTAACTCTGCTGTCATTTAAATATCGGAGTTTCATCACTGACTTGGGAAGAAAGAGCTTCAGCTAGTACTGACCTCATTCATCTTAAGAGTTGCAAACTCAAATGTTCCCAAATAAAGTAATTTCTAGAATACCAGTAATTGCTTTAAAATTCTTATTATGCTCCAAGATGACAGTGCATGCTAAACACTGAGTAGTCTGCTACATTACTACAGGTATATTCAGTGAGTCATGGCACACTTGCCCATGTGCTCTTTTCCTTTGCCCTCTTTGTATGTAGCATTACCATGATATCATCCACACTTCAACATACAGGCTGTTAAAAAGGAACAGTTTTAAATTCAACTTATTTAACCTGAAATCTAATCTATACAAAGCTACTTAGGAATGGAATTGTTTTTGCAAAATCAATCACTTAATCTTTGAGATCTGCTGTCTGACATCCCACAAAAATACATTCCTACTTCTAGAAAAGTAAAGCTCTGCACAGTTTAGAGAAAGCAATGCCTTTAATTGAATAATTTGAAATTTTCTTCTTATTTCAAGTCGAATATTTACTTTATTGTCCTAACTACCATGGATGTTGGTGCTAACAAGCAGTTTAGTACATTCTAAGTAAGAAGATGAGTTAATTTTAACATCAGGTTAACAATAATAACAAAAAGAAAAATGAGTCCAAAGCTTGCTTTCTGGAGTCAGTTATTAGCAAAGAGCAGTACACAATGCATGCTTGCCATACCCTTATTTGTATGAGCACAAGAAGACACTAAACTATAGTCCAGTAGTGCTGAAGATGATGTGGAAGAAATTTCAGCAGCAGTGACAGTTTCTTCAATGAATAATTGTTCACGGCATAGAGCATTATTGAAAAGGTCACTTTGATCCTCAGAAGCACAGCTGTTGGAAGAAGTCCCAAGCAAAGCAGAAGAGGCAAGGCAGGCACTTTCAGTTTTAAAATGCAATCTTTGGGGTTCCTTCTTGTCTGCGCTTGTATGTCTAATTGTAAGAAGTTCATCAGCAAAGGAAATCCACTGACTCTGAGACCATGAAGTACTGGTACTCTCTGATGGCGCTGCTGTAACACCAGATTTGCACAAAATGCCAGTGCTAAAGTCTGGTGAGGATGGGCTTGCAGACCCAGAATCTGTCTGGTGTCCAAGCAAAGACTGACACACTCTACACCCAGGCAAATCAGTGGTAGATGAGGAGGAGCTCCTACTGTGCTCTCTTAGTGTAGCTGAAGGAAAAGGGAAGAATTGAAACTAGGACCAGCATTGAAAAGATAAATATTTCAATATTCAAAAAAGTATTCAATATCCACTGCATGAGACTAGGCAGCATGAAAAATAACTGCTCTACTAGGCTAAAAATCCCACTTACAAATAAGAGAAAAAAATCCCCAGCCACATACCACATGTACCTCTTTCATACTGCCAACCATGTCACTTCCCGCTTTTTAAGTGAGCCAAAGAGTAATCTGTGTTTCTCTGAACTGAAGGCTCTACTTTCCTTATTCCTCCAACTTCACTCCTGTCATGCTTTAACTTCCACTCATCTTTGTGTTTTTGTTCTTGTGTCCTACTCTAGCTTTCTTCTTTTAATTTACTTCAAAGTTATTTAATCAAAACTATCCTGTCCTGTTCCTCCTAAACATTTTTATCTTCTTACTCTCAATATTTGTAATGTGAAGGCCCAACATAAATGGCTGTAGAGTGAATGAATGCAGACAATGAAGTCATAGAATCATACAATAGTTAGGGTTGGAAAGGACCTTAAGATCATCGAGTTCCAACCCCCCTGACATGGGCAGGGACACCTCCCATTAAACCATACCATCCAAGGCTATGTCCAGCCCAGCCTTGAACACCACCAGCGATGGAGCATTCACAACTTCCCTGAACAACCCATTCCAGTGCCTCACCACCCTCACAGTAAAGAATTTCTTCCTCACATCCAATCTGAACTTCCCCTGTTTAAGTCTGAACCCATTGCCCCTTGTCCTATCACTACAGTCCCTAATGAAGAGTCCCTCCCCAGCATCCCTATAGGCCCCTTTCAAATATTGGAAGGCTGCTATGAGGTCTCCATGCAGCCTTCTCTTCTCCAGGCTGAAGAGCCACAACTTTCTCATCCCTGTTTGGTATTCTACCTGTATCACCCTGTATCTAGTGAGTTACTATATGTACAAGACATGATCCACCCCAGTTTATTTCCTCTCACATCCTATAGTCTTCAGGCTGTTGGAAAACAGGAGTTTTCCATAAGTATTCCCTACATTTGTCTGTTGCCTGTTGCAGTAGATGACGAAAGAAGCATAAAAAGCAAGGTTAGTCAGTTCTCAACATCTTGCAGATTGGCAAAGCTAGGAGCAATGGCAGAGTGACATACAGAATCAAAAAAGAGCAATATGTTTAAAAGTTCAGATAAAAAGTATAGGTATCCTCTTTACAGTGGCCCTTTTGTGATGAACAAGTGCATAATGTAAGCCAGCATAAACACGGCTTTCCTTTTCTAATAGTTTTTTAAATATTACTCAAAGGCTTTAAAGTACTACTAAAAATCCTATTCCAGAAACAATGTGAAAATGTTCAAAACTATTTTAAAAACACATATGGATGAAAATGAGGAAGATAAATAAAAAGAACCAATCTTACAATATCAACAGCTGGCTAAAAAAATGTCTGTTTTGTTTGTTCAAAATAACAAAGTTTAAACTTCTAATAAAGCAGGTTTATTTATGGATGACCAAGGTTTACTTCTGTGCTGCACAAACCACTATCTGCTCAAATACCATGGGGTAGTTTAAGTGTTCAATGATTAACACACAGTTACAAAAGAATAGCTAAAGAAATGTTTCAAAAATAAAAAGAGAACAGTAATCTGTGGGACATGCTACACCAGGATATGCAGATATGTTGTACACAGAACAACTAATTTATGTACTTCAAAATTTTGATGGAGATTTTTCAAAGCTTTAAGCATCAATTTACCTATATTGACCTTCAAGTTGAAGACAAAACACTGATTTCTAGAAAATACAATCAGATCAAAGTATTTTTTTAATTTTTTAGAAATAAGGTGCAGGTTAGTGAGCATCAGAACTTGATTTAAACAACAATATAAACTACACCAATCCAGTATTTTTTTCCTCAAAAAACATGTTAGTAATTTGTTATACTTTTGGACACTTACTTTCTACTTAACTCCACGGATCATTTCACAAGTGTAAATATCTTAGTTAACTCCTAGAACAACAATCCTTTAAATGAGTATTTAGCAGATGAAGTTTGCCAAAGCACAGATATTTGATACCTGCTTTCTCACAGGACATATTCTGCCACTTTCAATTAAATGTAGGGGTCTGTGCATAACCGTTTTTCACATATGATGGCTTGGGTAGATGACTCCCCCAGGATGTGGCTTCAGAGACTGTTACAGATCCCAATTACCTCCTGCTACTCATAAAGCAGAAACTACTTTCTCCACAGTTCTGGTGACAGGAACGCAGCAGAACTGTGGACTGGAAGGACCGTACCAGAATTTCCTAACCTGCTTTGAGTTTCCATCCATGAACAACTGGATACAGTAACAACCACAAGCATAGCAAATTGTGTCCTTGGCCTTGCTCTACAGACTCTTAGCACAAGCCTGAAAGCTAGCAAAACAGATTTTGGGAAAGAACCACTTCTTTTCAGCGTATTCAAGTAATATATATTTCTGTATAACTTATTCTTAAATATGCTATAAATTGGAAGACACTAGCCAATAATAGTGACTGCTTACCTAAATCAAATGATTTTCAAAAGCTAGATTTGTTAAAAATAAAAATTTAAAGGAACACAAATTTATAAAGAAAGAATAAGTTCTACTTAAAACCTGAAAGGTTACATAGCAATACTGGTTGCTGACAAAAAGACAGTCATTGCTAAGACTGAGAAGAATTAACTCTAGTTGTGCTGAATTCCCCTATTGATACACATATTCTTCCTTACTGTTCATTAATCCGTACGATCAAGCAGAGGGGAAAACAGCTAGAAAGCCATGACTGTGAACAAAGAAGAGAGGTCTACCATAATTTTTGGTGTATGAATATATAGTTAAAAGAAACAGTGAACAATTCTTTTCTCAGGCACGTGGGAGGAGTCTGTACATTAAGACAGGAGAGGCTGGAAAACAGACATAGTTGGTAGACTGAAAATAAAAGTATACTGCTTTACAAAATCCTTTCAATAGTCTAAGCACGTCCCCTTGCAATAACTAGAAAAGTAATAACGGAACACCTTGAAGTGTATAGACATAATGTTTTCTACTATCAAATATTTTACCTGAGGAGGAAGAGGATGCCAAGGAAGCTGAAGAGGAAGATTCGAGAGAACTGCTGAAAAGTGGGTCCCATGCCAGGAGGTCACTGTTCACCTTTCTATATTAGGAGTTAAAATTGGAACATAAATGAAAGACGTATATATTAATAAATATCAAGCTACAACTTTGGCAGTAGTTTGATAATATAATAAACATAATATGATAAATAAATGTGATAAATTCTTCTTCATCAGTTAGTCTTTGCATATAAAAATAAGCAGTACTTACAAATTGCAGGTCAAGGAACTGATAAGGAGACTAACTGAACTGACATCTTGATGCAATTTTGTGTGTGGACATAATAATGTCACTTAAAGGATTATAATTCTCAAAGAGACATACATCTTAAAATATTTCTGTATATACATTTATAAACAATATATACAGACCTGTCCAAATATGGGGCTTGTAATCTTAAAACACTTTACCATGGAATACTACAGGATAGAAACGAAACCTGTCTGATTTAAAACCTGAGATTTTAATAAACCCCGATATTTTGTAATCATTTCATTATAAGTAACAATTCAGATGGATGACAATGAAGCAAATACATCAGAAGGGAGAAACAAATTAATAGAAACCTCCATTGCTACAAGATTTACTCCTGATGCAATAGATGCCCAACTTAAAATAGCAGTCACCTGATATTTCCAATGAGTTTCTAAGTACTATGTCAAAATTAGACCAAATTCCCATGAAACTGTTTCCGACAGAATTTTAAATTTGAACTTACTCATTAGTTGGAGCTGAAAGCTTTGTTTTTGTTAATTCTTCACCTAAACAAAAGACATATTAGTATTTCCAAAGCTGTAACACTCTACAATAAAAAATTCAGCTTCATTATAAGAAGATAGAGAATATTATCATTAAAAAAACTTCTTCACTGGAAAGGTGGTAAGGTATTGGAATAGGCCTCCCAAGGAAGTGTTGGAATCCCTGGAAATGTCCAAAAACAGTGTAGATGAGGCTCTCAATGACATGGCTTAGTTGTGGACTTAGCAGTCCTGGTGTAACAGTTGGACTTGATCTTAAATGTCTTTTACAACCTAGTTAATTCTATAATTAACAGTTGCAGTTCAAAACTAATTATGAGTAATTAAAGTGACAAAGAGAAAACGCATTTTTTTTTCATAATATAAATTCAGGTAGTCTTGAAATACGTTCCAATTAGAGAGTACTACTCAAAGCAATGCGTTTCTGTAGGAAGTGTTTTTCACTTGAAATTTCTTCCTTGAATTATACTGCTTACTTCAACATAATTCTTCAGCAAATCTGGCTTGATTTCCCATTGGAAGAAGCCCTACAGCATAGAGACTAATGCTCTGTCCTCTATCTCCAGGGCCACCTTTTATGTGTTTGACTATAAAACAGAGAGAGTGTGCTTTGCTAGGTTTTGGATCATACTGAACTTGAGTGGGTAGAAGAGTTTTAACAACTTCCACAGTAGCCTTTACCATGGAGTCCTCCCTTTGTTCCTTATCATTGTCACAGCCAACCTCATCTGTTTCTCAGAACAGGGAACAAGAACAGGTATCTAGAACTGACAAGATTTTTTTTTTTTATTTAATACATAGGTACTTAAGTTTATTTCTTCAACAATTAAAAAACCCCTATTTTGATGCCATGTTAAAAAACTAACATAAATAGATTAAAAGTTAAAGATTCACACTTACTGGATAAATTTTGATTCATTTGTGCCTGAAACAGGAAAAAATGAATTAGGAATAAATTCTTTTACTGTCAAATCAAGTGCTTTATAGTCCCATGGTTCTTATTTCCACTAATTTTCTATGAGACACTTTGCTTTCAGTGACAGGCAAAACATTCTTAGCTAGCAGAAGACCAGAACATAAGGCAAGACAGAGCAACCAGGGCACACCTGGCACACGTGTAAGGCAAGGCAGGAACAAACACTGGAGAGTTGACAAAAGGGGCTGTATTACTAAATCCCTTTCTTTAGCAGCTAGGACAGTAAAATTAAACAGCTTATATATCACTTGGTATATATGAAAAGAAACATTCTTAAGGTTCTCCCAGTGACTCCCCTCACATACTACACCTACTTCGGTTTAATCTAAAAATGTGAATAAAGAGCCATACTGTACTTACAGGACTGTGTCTCTGCTTTCAAAAAGTGAGGAAAAAAAAGAAAAATAATCATTATTATTTTAATATATTATGCACAATATTTTCCTTAACATCAGAACCATTCTTACTCTGATCTGAACACTGCACTACCATACTTTACTATTTATTTGTAATACCATCTCATGATATAAAGGGTAATCATTCTGAAGACTGGCAGAATACATCAATAAAACTGCACTGTAAATGTTTCATGTATCTCTATTATATGATCTGTTTTAAAGTTCTGTATATTACTGAATACTAATAAGTAGACTATGTTAAAAGTATACTCAGCTAACTCCACAATGAAGTCAAATGTCTTGGGGTGGCACCAGCAGAAAGACAAGGACTGAGCACTCCCAAGACTCAGAGTGAAGTTAAAATCTGAGAAGGAAGAATTAATGTTACACTGCAAGTAAGCATACAAAAGATGACCTAGTACACAAGAAAAACAGTGTCATTGAACTTGAACCTAGAATAAATTTTGAACAGTAAGACATATGTTTACACTACAGATTCTTTGCCACTCTTCTGCACATTAAAAATATCAAAAAAACCAACTTACAGATACTGCTGGAGAAAGAGTGATGTTCCCTATAGATACTTTTAATTCATCCAAGGAAGGCACAGTATATTGAGAGCTATTATTTGGCTGGACAGGTTTTATTTCTACATGAAACCTTCTGGGTTCATCATCTTCAGAATCAGAATCACTGCTTGAATAGAAATGGTTCTCTTTGGAATGTTTTTTTCAGTTAAGGTGAAAATACTTCAGATTCATCTGCTTAATCAATTTCATAATTCCACTCTACAAAATGCTCAGATTATGTTAACACCACAGATAAATAACGCTGCCTAACCTCTTTCTCTGGTTATACAGACATTTCAAATACATCCACTGCTCAAAATTCACAACTCAGAGTTAAAATTTTCATTCATCTTCATAACAGTATTCTGTTCTAAAAGGTATCCATGTTCAAAACTGAACATCTGCATATTTGAAGGCATCAGTATAAATTAAAGACACTACAGCAGCAACACTTCTTCATGTTAAATTTATTACTTTTAAGACAAAACCAGGGATTCTAACACACATGAAAAATACAGGAATCTTTTTAAACCAAGTGAAGGAAAGCCCTAGCCTTTTCAGTTAGCAGTAAAATGCCCATGGTACCTGTACAAAGCATTAACAGCGGAGGAAGGAGTGGCAGCCAATATTACTTGCCCCTTTTGTAAACTGACACTAAAAGTTTTGCAAGAAAGGACACCAGTTACACAGAAGGCTGCACAGCAAACTGAATGTCAGTTGCTTAAAATTGTCATCTTTGGAGAAAAAGGAATTTAGATAACAACTCAGGCCTCAAAATAATCAAAACATACAGAATGAATTTTGCCTTAGTTCTTTATATGCACAAGAGCTGCACTGAAGAAAGCTCTGAAAGACTTATGTTAAGTCTTGAGTTGTTTTGACAAAAAAAAATTTGAAAATTTTCCTCTACTTAAAAGTTTTGTATCACTGAGGGAAGCACGCGCATTCTAAAACTTGCTTCTGCTATTTCCACTTGGAAATGTACCAGCCGTTTGAATTAAATATCTTAAAACTATTCCCTGACAAAAATTAAACCTGAACCCTGAAGACACTCCAAATCCATTTCAGCTGAAAGAATCCCTGAAGTCAAATGTCTTCATCTTACAGTTTATCTGTCTCCCAAAATATATCATACCTAGAAAAGTAAGCTTCATAGACAAGTCAGTTTTCATTTCATCAAAACATTTCTAGTCTTGGAAGTTATCACTGAATTTCAAGATTTATTTCCTATAAATCAGGCAGCTCTTGTAAAATGCTTTTCCAACACTTAAGACTGGACTTACTAAGACTAACTTCCATTATGGTTAAATAATTTCCTCCAATAAATCATCTGAAGAATTCCAATCAATAGAACAAATATTCACTCTTGGAAGCTAAGGGAAGAAAAGAGGAAGAGAATTGATGAATTCTTGAATTGGGTAAAGATTTTCAGAAGCTAAAGTACCTGGCTGACAGGGATTGCAAATCACTAAGATTTTTCACTGAGTGTATGGCCTTTTCTACTGTTTCACAACAGAAAGTATTATATAGAAAAGGATGCCCAGATCAATAATTTACAAAGCATGAATTTTATTCACTCCTCTCTCCTTTTCCTAAGCATATGTAAAGTATGAAATAGTGCCCCTCTCAGAACTGGATTAAAGTCTGTCAATTTTATATCAATTTTGTAAAAAGCAGCTGCTTTTATTAGTACAGGCACCTTTACTGGGGGCAACAGAGGCATATTCTGCAAAGCTGATGAAAACAGAGAAGCTATGATGATGGACTTGTTCACTTTAAGGTGTTTACCGCTTAAAGGTGTCAAAATTTACGGTAATTGCAAAGTGTAAGTTTACCTTTTATAGAATCATTGAATAGAATTATTTGCAGTACCCAGAGAATTCAGTGAACAGATTTTCAAAGACGAGCTATCTTGCTAATGTATCAGGCTTGCTGAGTCCTACAGAAATTATTCCTAGCTCTTAGGTAGGGCTTCTCTGCGATGCGAGGGAAAAAAAAGAAGACAAAGAATTTTTTCCTTCAAAGGAAGAGCAAAGAAAAATCATGAGCTTCCATAAAAAATGAGTCATAAGAAGAATCTATTCTGCATACCAAAGCCATTAATGAAAATATAATAAAAGCTAGAAGCACCAATTAGAAACAGCATGTGGTACAATGACTTTATTAAGCAAAAGAAACTTTATTTTTACATTGCTGGAGCTCCCAGTCATTTTAATAGTGCTACAAAGAAATGGGAGGGTGAAGGTATAGAACAGATAACCACTCTACTTAAAAAAAGTTTAAAGTCTTTACTTTATAAACTATCAGAGAACTTGTCAGGGAGAAAGATTCTCACAGTCACCTTAAAGCTTCTGTTCAGGTTTGGGGTTTTTTTCCTACTGTCATACAAAACCCATTCTCTTAAAGTTCCCAAGACAGCTGATCTAATATTTAACATCTGCATACACACAAAATCTAAGAAAACCAGTTTTGTACATTTTGCAAAAGCTATGAAAATTTCTTATGTTGCAACATAAGCATGAGTGTCATTCATCTTTGTTTACTTCCTGTCTCCAAACAATTGCAATGACATCAAATAACTTGACACAATAATAGTAAAAAGGATATCGTGTGTTGCTTCTGGTTTAATGCTGTATCCTTCATCATCTACATCAGGAATGTTCTAAAATGAACAAAAAATATTATCTTGACAAATAACTAAAAAACCCTTCATGTTGTTCTTACATCAGACTGAATTTTATATGATTGATAAACTAAAATTTGATTGCAACAGCCCATGAAAGTAATTGTTCTTAACCATTCATTATTAAAGTTATCTCAAGTAATGATCAGTAGTTCAAAAGTAGTGTCACAAGATACTTCAGGAACAGAACAGAACAAAACAACCTCCAAATTTACCATAAAAACTGGCAAGTTTGAATGCATCTGCTTGTACTGGTATTCCATGAAAAGAAACTAAAATAAACACTTTAGCTTTACTACAGAGAGTTAAATAAGCCTACAATTCTCTAGCACCAAATATTTTCCCAGTTTCTACTTTTAATTCTCTCAGCTAAGTTACTTTAGTCACTGATAATGCAGAAGCAAAACCATTTCTAAGTACTAGTCAGTACTTTCATATGTGAGTAAAAGCATTCCAGGTCATACAGGTTGCAACTTCCCCTTCCTCTTGACAAGACAGTAAGCACTGTTGCTTTAGAAAAGAATATCCACAGTAATTAAAAGGCATGGATGAAACATATACGAGTGCTCAAAATTTGATTCTGAATTTTTCCTTTACATATCTCCTACACCCATCCTGGATTTTCTAAGCTAATAAGGACAGAAAAGCCCACACATTACTGTGTATCCAGAGTTGGTCCATAGGAACTGCTCAGATGCCTCTGTAAGTTTATTGCAAAAAATTCACAACCCAAGTGGCAGAAAAATGTAGTGATTTCACCTGTTACACGTTTCTCATAAAAGTTACAAGATTCATATAAAAAAGTGATTTGTTTTAGTGTATCAATCAGTTTATTGTTCTAGAATTTAGGTACTGGGAAGCAGTTTGGCTAATAGAGATTATATATACAGTATGGCCAAAGTATACTGCACTGTTATAAGGCATAAGATCATAGAATGGTTTGGGTTGGACGGGACTTTAAAGATCATTCAGTTCCAACCCCTGCCACAGGCAAGGACACCTTTCTCTTGACCTGGTTGCTCAAAGAGCCGTCCAACCTGGCCTTAACCACTTTCAGGAATGGGGCAGCCACAGCTTCTCTGGACAACCTGTGTCAGTGTCTCACCTCATAGTAAAGCATTTTTTCCTAATGTCTAATCTAGATCTACCCTCTTGCAGTTTAAAGCCATTCCCCATTGTCCTGTCACTATATGCCCTTGTAAAAAGTCCCTCTCCAGATTTCCCATATACCCCTTTTTGGTACTGAAAGACTGCTCTAAGATCTCCCCAAAGTCTTCTCTTCTCCAGGCTGAACAAGTCCAACTCACAGCCTGTCTTCATAGGAGAAGTGCTCCAGCCCTTGGAGCATCCTCATGGCCCTCCTCTGGACTCACTTGAGTACATACACATCCCTCTTGTGCTGGGGACACAAGATATAATAACTTACACTGGAGACTTCAAGTGGACTAGAAAGGAACCACTTCAACTGAAATATGAAACCAAATTTAAAGACATAGTCACTTTGAAGAGCTTTTGAATTACAGAGGAAAATATAAATAAAAATGATATTTCCCCTCTATTTCCTTTGCAAATACCATAAATGAGATGTCTGATATCTCAGTGAGTTAAAAATGAATTTAAACAAATACTTTAGTAAAAAGAGTAAGAAATACAATCCTGTACAGGAGATGTAATACTGTACCCTACTAAATAGTACATCAAACTAAGGCCAAATCTGATTTTTTAGCCCAAACCTTAAAATATGGAACATATAGATAAAATTTCCTGAAACAGTTGTAAGATCTGGAGTGCACAGCTATTTAATTTGTTTTTCCAATTAAAAAAAAAAAAGGTCATAAGAGTAGGATCACAAGGTTCAGCATCTTAGCTCTACTTGCTAAAATCAGAGTTCTTAGCTACACTAGAGCTTTTGGTTTATATACCAAAAACACTAATGAAACTTGACATCAAAGTAAACAGAACAAAACCATACAGCTAGAGGGTAGGTACATTTTCCTACAAAACTATAACTTCTGAATTCTGAAATTATTTTGTCATACTGGGCTATTTTAAATAGATCAGGATCATTCCTGGTTAAGATGAATTGAAAACCAACAAAAATCTTTAAATATACAACATTTAGTTTTTCCTCCGGCTGGGCCATATATGTAAAGGATATTATTACCAGGCACGCACAGCAAGCACAACATAGATGGAAAATTTTACTATTTTGATATAAAATTGTGAAAGAGCTTTGCAGAAGTTATTTTCATTGCATTATTTTAATTGACTAACTAATCTCTTGGATAAAATAAATACTTAGAAAGCTCTAAAATATTAAATGTCTTAAAATGCTAAGTTTATTTCTTAATATTTTCATGTTACTTATTTCTGAACTTGAAAAGATATTTGGCTCATCTATTCCACAGCAATAGCAATTTACCATGTAGCCTGTATTCATAACTTCAGACTAAAAGTCAAAGTTATGTACATATTAACAGAGACGGATGCTTTACAGCTGAAGTTATGAACACAGAAACTGAAAAATTCTTTGCCCTTTTTTTTCAGCAGCCTTTTTTTTCTAACAAGGTGCAGAAATTTATGCTAATTTATACTAAATTTATACTTCCCTCCATTTCTAAAGTTTAAATAGATGTAATTTAAAACATCTGACCACACAGTGTATACAGAGTCAGAAATCATCCTCTTTGTATTTCCACTTTTGTCAGTGATTCAGATTGATTTTGTATCAATTTATAATACTTCTTAAAACACTTTCTGCTTTCATTAATTTATATTTTTGCGTAAACCAATAGAAGAATAGTGTGGAAGAGATACTGAATGTACCTTTGTACTGACAAAGATAAATTGTGTCAAAGGCAAGCAAAAAGGTACCCCAAAATGTTACAGGTTAAGTAGTAATTTCAGAATAATGTTTTCAGTATTTTGAACAGTTGAACTGATTAATGGCTCTGCTTTCCGAAACATCAGAATTTTATTTATTAATTTACACTTTGTAACAATGATAGAGGATATATCATTTTGAGAGATAGACATATTCATGAATCTGCTGTTAATGAAGGCATTTACATTTATTTGACTAATTCTTTCTCCCTTCTCCAAACTCTACAGTTACAGAATTACATCCTATGTTGGGTATAGCAGTGCATCTTTTAAGTAAGCAGATCTGAAAGTATCCCAGCCAAGGTAAGGGTTGCTATCCAAATTCAGATCTTACTGGACATAAGAGGAACCTTGTAGATGCTTCCTGAGAGGAAAAGTTTCTACTAGAGCTCATATGTTTCTATGGGCCATAGAGACAGGGCACACCCATGGGAAACAAGAATTGGTTCTGCCTGTGTGAAAAGCTTCCTAGGTAATAAACACACTAAGCTAGACTTCAGTTGCTACTTTTTTCAAGCACACACAGAGTTAATTTCTACTTTTCTTAATTATGAAGGCTTAGTTTAATCAATATTGCATGTGTAGATTGACATACAGCAACACAGAAATTTTAAAACTTAAGACACACTGTCATCTATATTTAAACAGAGACTGCTTATTGAAGTGGTTAACCTTTTTAACAAATACCAGTTCTCAGTTCACAGCTGCATTCCTACACATAAAAACCTCTTATAGCAGTTACAGAATTTGATAGAAATTAACAATTTATTCAAATGCATCCCATTTTTCAGCATATACAATCTGGCAGTTACAGAAAGGATGAGTGTAAGTGAATGGCTTGCCACAAATCAATTTGAGAACTTCCATTTTGGTACAAAAGACATTTTTTAGGGCCATCTCACTGTTTTGTTTTCTGGAAACAGAGAATACAAGTTTGAACACGTTGCATTATACATTTTGGACTAGTGAGAAGGCCCTAATGATACTGACTACACACTGCATGTTCAAAGATCCATCATATCATGTAGAACTGGTAGATAAAAGTATTGAACTCAGTTCTCATCAGATCCTTAAATTCTAAAATTTCAATATTTACTTCAGTGCTTATCATTATAAATGATTCTAGAGTGGTTATCTTTTACATTCCTTTCACACATTTAAAATTCTTGACAAATAAACAAAAGCCACCTTCAAAAAAAAGATCATGTTAATAATACATAAGCCAGGCAGAATTTTTCTGTGAGTGACCAAAGCTGATGAAAATCATAGCAACTTTAAACAACCTGAATTTCTGAGAGCTGGTCCTCATTATTTTCTATCAATCAAGTACAACTGATAACTGCCTTAAATTTTTTTTTTCAGTAACAGTTTTCTAAGTTTAATTTCCTAAAATGTGTAATTTATTGCAAAGATCCATACAAAACAAATTCTCAGAAATAACAATATAGATGTCTATAACTATTTAGATGAAGTTTGGAAAATTAAAGAGAAAGGAAATCTTAAAATAAGACACAAATGAAAAGCATTTGAAAGAGGATCTTCCAAAAGAGGACACCAAATTTAAAATATAAAGCACTCTGGGGTGCTTGCTTGTAAGGGTTGAAATGGATCTCATTTATGGCATGCTGCACAGTTTTTTCACAAGAATGACAGTAATGGCTTCTGCTATTAAAAACATTGTACCATTCAGAATAACACAGTTACTTGTAAAAAGCAAGAAGAAATGATAGACTAAATTTTAAATTCAAATGCAGTCATAAAAAAATTGGCATAGAAAAAAATACAAGAAAAGTATTAATTTTGTTGCTGGATACTATGCAAGTTGCATCTTTTTTTTTTTTTTTTTTTTTTTTTTAACAAAATATAAATTACGCCTAGGCAGAGCAATTAACTTAGAAGATCATATGGTGTGCCCCACGCAGCCAGAAAAAATGTCGAACACATTTACAGTCAAATTTTTTGAACTAATTATTTTTACAAAATGTAGAGACCAAAATAAGCAAAGAGGAAAATAAACACTGTAAGTCAAACTCAGTTGTGGTTCACTCCAGTCATTCAACTTGAACTGTCAAAAGACATTATTTCCATGAAAAGCCTGATAATTACAGGGATAATTCCAAAGTTACTTTACCTTAAATACACCTAAGAAAAGAAATTTGCTCTAAGTTATGATGATTCTGCATAGGATAAAATAACTGTCCTGATGATGCTTACAGGCTGTTCTTACACACATAGTTCTATTAAGTGGCAAAACTTAATTTTCCTTATTTAGAAGAATGGTTCTACTGGATTATTCGAACCATACTTCTCAAAAAAAAAAAATTAATATTAGGTACTGAAACTCCCAGATACTAAATGCAAAGAAGAAAATCCACCTAACAGGTGAACATGAAAACTTACATTGTTTAACATAATTGGCATCTAAATAAGTGAACTGAAAAACAAATCAGTCTACAGAAAGTCAACGAAATTATTCTACAAATAATTAGCTAATATAGCTATAGGTAGATGTAATCTTCCTATAGATAGGTTTAATTTAAGACAACATACAGGTTTAAATAAAAAGAAAAGGCTCAGTTAAGAAAATAAAAAAGTATTAACATTCCAATTTCATTTGCAGTTGTCACTTATTTGAATTTAATAAATAAAATTACAAGATGTATCACAGGTCAAACTGACAGTAATGAAAACCAGGCAACTAATGAAGTGCATCTAAAAATACTGCATTTAAAGCCATATTTTAAAAAGTATATTCCTATACTCTATTTCCAGTGATAAAGCAGAACTCCATTGATATTAGAAGGATTTCTCAAAGGAAACAATAGTAAGCAAAAGAATATCACAATGCAAATTTCGGTGCACAATAAAATGAACCTTTTTTTATTTAGAACCTATTTAGCAACCATGAACTTGGCAAATGAAGTAGCAAGTACTTGCTGTAAAAACACCTTGCTTAAAACCTAGAATGTTAGGAAGCATGGGTGCATTACTGACATGTTTGTATATATTGCTAAAGATTATGTACTGAGCAAAATGAACACTTCAGCTCTGTTATCAAAACAATAAAACCTCTATCAGATAAATAATGCATTGCAGGGACAGTACATAAATTTAATCAGATTGATAATATTAGCATATGTATTTGTTTTGGAAATAAGCCTACTTACAACTGAGTCTGCATCTGGACACTCCCTAGGAAACAACAAAAAAAAAAAAAAAGAGGGAAATATACAATTATAAAATGCACAAATTATTTAATTCATACAGTTCTGGTACTTCCTTTAATATTTTCAATTAATTTGAAACACTACATTTGACCATTTTGCCTGTCAGAGTCTGTTAATATTTTGACTATAAATAATCCATATTCAACTGAGTGAGATTTAAATAAAAGCTGAAAGTTTATGCTCAAAACACTGCAGAAGAAAAATTCAAAAGAAGTGCTGAAAAAATCAAGTTCATGCCACAGTGAAAAAAAAAAAACCAACAAACCCAGCTTAAAAAACTCCAGCCAAGCAAAGCCAGCAGTGCCCCACTGTATTCTAAATCAATATAGTTTAACTCCGTGCCTCATATGCACATTAAGTAGAAGTCACCAATTCTAATGAAATGGTCCACATGCAACTGTGAAACATTTTGGGCAATAACCAGTTCCCAAAGAAGTTACGACTATTCTTAGAGGAATTCAAAGCTTCCCTTCTTTGGAATTTCATTCTTAGTTCATGTTTGTCAAGCATAGCTCCAGTTAAGCACTAGAAGATGATGAAAAAACCAGTAAGAATACCCTCCTAATAAACACTTTTTAAAATAAACAAACAAAAACATCATTAGCTGAAAGGCAGTGATTACAAGCACATTACTCACAAGTATTATATTTTTCCACTATAAATCTGATTTTAGCAGCAGTATTAAAAAAAAAAAAAAAAAAACAACAAAAACCCCAAACAAAAACCCAAACAAATTACACTGATTCTCCTGGGTGTGTGAAAAAAGCAAAAGCAATTACACTTATAGAATGTGGGAATATTGAGTAGCATACAAGTCCTCTAATTCGCAACCTGACAAAGTCAGAAATACCAGTGTAACTGAACAGTGACTTTATATAATAAAACCTGCACTTATAAAAAAGAGGGGACACCTCTACCCCAAATATATTTTAATCTAAATCATCTTCTCTGAAAGCCTAACCATGTTAAATATAAAAACTGCAGTGTCATTTAAAAAAAGATATCAAAACTTGCTATCATGGCAGCATTACTATGAAATTTATTATTGCCTGTTAAGGAATTAACAGTGAGGTGAAAGATCCTCTAAAAGGCCTTAGACAAAAGAAAATATATGTAACCAAGTTTATAACTGACTTACATCTTACCTCCCTCTGCTGGCTAAACTGAATTAACAGCAACAGAAAGAGCTACTTCAAAAGCTATTTTACAGCTCCAAGAGAAAGTATTAGACAAATAGAAAAGATAACAAACAAAAGGTAACAAACTGATTTCCTGACATGTGGTTTAAAAGAAGTGTCTGTATGCAGACAAAACAGTCTGAAGTCCATAAAGGTTAAGAAATTTGAAAGATGTGAGGCAAACTACAGTGGAAGTAATTTAACCCATAATGAAGATTTTCAAAATTAGTGAGCTAATAGATCTCAAAGAGTAATGGCAGATCTAGTATCATTCAGAGGAACACCAACAGAACCTCCCAGAATCCATTCTTGAGATACAAAGGAAAACTCAATAGATTGCAAATGCTGGTGAAATGGAGAATGAGGACATCAGGTATTAGACAGATGTGCTTCTACATCACTAGATGTATGATCTTTCTTCTAAGATTGAAAAAAATAGGTCATGCATTTTAGTACACAGTAACATTTCAGCAACATAATGAATCCTCTGTTGTTTCTTTATGATGTTTTAGTTCATTTACAAGTTATGGATTAATGCAAGAATCTCTATAAAAGCCTATGGCATGTGTTACTTAAGACATCATTTTCCCTCTGTGCAACCTGTTCTAATGTCTCACCACCAATGACCAATGTCTCAGGTCATTATCATGCTGTCATACTTCCTTCTCTTTGACCTAAGAATCGACTAATTTTTGTATTGTTTGTATGTATATAAACAAAATAGTATAAATCAAATTTCAGTCCAACTTTTTGAAAGCAAGGCAAATTTTTTTCCTATTTCAGATTATCTGAGCTGATTTATATTTCATGATGACATCCTTGTGCCACAAAAACCAAAATTTTTGAGAAACAGTAATACTATCTTTCAATGCTAAATAAAATGTATTTGTAAATGTACTTTAGAATCGTAAATGTATTTTAGAAAAGCATTCAGATACTATGATAGATAAGCATATAAAGATAGAACTATTTCACATTGCGTAGAGGCCAGTTTTCACCCTCAATGCCTAACAAAATTTTCTTTGTGCTACAGGTCAAAGAAAAACATGATCTCTGAGTAAGGATATATTGAGTCATAGACCTGGGATGAAAGAGATGCCTGGTTTGCAAAAAGGCTTATAGCATATGTAACATGAGATTATCCTGAGTAATAACCCATATGGTGGAAAATCAATTAATTCATTGAAGAAGAAAAGCTGACAGCTACAGAATTCAACATATAATAGTACTCAATGCTATCAAAATCACTCCTTTGCAATTTACTAAGTAAAACACACAAAAGGTAAATGATCAAAGGTATGTTTTTGCTGCTATTTGATACTACAGCTGTTTAGCATCACAGAAAAAGTACAGTAAATAACTTTCCAGAGAGAATGAATTACTTTAAGAAAGAGCACTAAAGCTGTTTAAAATATGAATATATTAAAATATTTATAGTGTTTTATTATTTTAAATTAAACATTCATCAGAAAAAACAATTCTTTGCAACAAAATAGTAGTCTCATATTTCTGCTGATCAAAATCACACTTTATACAACTCTTCTCTCACCAATTACTCCAGCTTAATGAAGTACAGAAGAGAGGGTGGGGGAAAGACTAAATCACAGAAAGGGCAGAAATAGAGAGGAATGACTAAAACACCAAACAGCTTGGAGCCCTAAAGGCATCATAACAGAGAAGAAAAAGCACAGTTTAGAAGTGTATCACCATCAAAACTGAACATTAAAAGAAAAATAGCTATGAGTCATTTTGTATGTGCAAATAATTAGCATGTGCGGTTCTTAGGTCATTATTTTTTCAGCATTATATTAGAAAATAAAACTGTTAATAGATTTTTTTAAAGTAATTTTAAAAAGTATGTATGCAGATATAGCCTAAGAATATTTCTGTATCGCTAAGTTTGTGAAATTGTAGGCTATTTTTCTGTTAAATCAAATGCTTCTATTGAGAGAACACATCTAGAAATTGCGAAAAAAAAAGAAATACATTGGAGCATAGTGGTCACAACTACTAATACACAGACTGCAAGAAGTCCATCTTATAAGAACTTTGATTCAAAGTCACTTTCTGGAGAGTTTTAACTCATGGGAGGCTGAACACATGCAATGAATATTTCAAAGGGTATAGCTGGGACATCACTTCGAGAGATGGCCTTTCAAAAATGTGTGTGTGCATGATGCACTGAAAGAACATTGAAGTATTTTTCTGTCCTTCAATACTGTACACAAAAGTTTTTTCTAATAAAAGAATAACTGAAACTTAAATTCTGCAAACACAGGTATCCAGCACTTTTTCCATGTATGGAGTTTTTATTTTATTAGGAGCACACATGAGAATCACACTATCCACACTGTTCATCTGTATATCTATACTGTACGTCTGTAGAACAAGGGTAAGCAAGGGTAAGTAAGAACTACTTACCTATGCACAGGAAAGGATGAAACATGAGCAGACTACTGTGAATACATTTATGTTATTTCTTTAAAATCCTTTGTTACAAAAATCTTAATAACTGATGTTTTCACATTTATAGCATTCTAAACTTCTGTTATAAACCTTTTTTTTTTTTTTTTAATCATCAACTAACGTTTATACCTATATTTGTACAGTAAAGTACAGGATAAGGCTTCAGGATGGAAATATACTTACACAGATTCAGTATCTTTTTCTTTTTTCATTATTCCTGATAAACCAAAAGGCTTCCTCTTCCGTGGTTTTATCCCTATGGAACAAACATTTTTCATTTAAATATCAGAGACATGTATGTATTTAGCAGTATCAAACATGGGTACATACCAAAGAGAATGTATTTCAAATGCTGCCACAAGTGATACAAAAATCTAACACTGCATATACATATAGAGCCAAACTAAGGGAATATTATTCCAATTTGTTATTAAGTAGTACCCACCAAAAAGTAAATTAAAGTATGGTTCAAAATATTAATACCTCCTTATAAAACTAATTTGCACTCTACATCCAACTGTCCAAGTTGGGTATGCAGACTGCCACTTCACCTCTGCCAAATAAAAATAAATGGCGGTACTACCACTTTTGAGGAAAGGTACTCTGCTCACAGAAACTTAACAGGAGCTATTGCTCCATCTAATTCTGAATAGCCTATGTACTTGGACCAGAAGCTGAACCCTGTCTCCCACATCTACTACAGTTCAACACTGTTATTTCCCTGCATGTTTATGGTAGTTGCAAGCCCCTGTCTTTCTTAAGAAGCAGGGTCTTGGTCATGTAAAGAAAGAGAATGTCTCTTCACTTTTCAGCTGATACAGAGTTCATGATTTCCCAGTGCTGTAGCCAGCTCTCAGGCTAGGTCTTCTGAGTTCGGAACCATGCCTCCCCTCTATCATTGCTTCTCCATTTTTAGCACTGGACACATAACTATAGTACAGAAAAAAAATGAAAAAGGTTGCCCTGATACCTGTTTAACGTACTAAAGTTAAAATACATTTAACTATTGCATCAGGGTTGTGCTCACATCTGCTTCTATCCCTATCTTTTTGCTGAAGCAAAGTAGACTGCCAGACTAAAATGACTAAGCACAGGAGTCTGATCCAACTAGTATACAACTTCATTTCAGTGCATGATACTCCTGACAGCATGCTTTTGAGCAAAATGGTGGAAATAATTTGGTTTCAAAAATTTAACAACTTGAATTCGACAATTCAAGTACATCATTAAAAAATAAAAATAATTATATTCCCCTTTACAGAAATACATTATGCAGCACACTCTTAGAAATTAAACAACTGAAAACTTCTCAAAACATGTATTTTTAAACTCAGCCATATACTATATTTTCTAAATAATATTCTGGAATTATTTTTAAATGCTAGTGTGGGATTTATTTTCTTTCTGGGACTTATGTAGCCGAAAACAATGACAAATGGAGTACAACAATAGTTTCTGAACATGGATCCTCTCTGCTTCAGTCAAAGAAAATTTTCGTCTAAGCTGCAATGTTGACGACTTAACAGTTGTCGGCTGCTATAGCTATATTGTCAGCTCCTCTGTCCCAAAAGTAAATACATAGCTTACGCATATAAAGCAGTTCTTAACCACTTAAAACAATTCCTAAGCAAAATAAGCTATGCCAGGAAAGAAAGGCTTTGTGACCATAACACTGCATGAAACTTGGTATAACAACATGGTAACAATGGAAAGAGACTGGGCCATGTTTAGACACTTGTAAATTAAGTTACAATACAGTCATAAGTGAACCAAATCCAAACCTCTGAAAAGACAGGGTCTTAACCAAAGTATATTCTGTAAGAAACATTCAAATTCCCTGACCTTTTGCATTAGGCTTATTGAGCACAAAGTCTTATTTTTGTTGAAGTTTCTCAAAAGGAAAACTGCTTTTTAGTCTACTGGAGTACTTTAAAGTTCTACTTCAAAGAATACTCAATACCCTTCACTCCAGAGTTTTAGGTCCTTACCCACAGTATTCTCACATAAATAACTATGCTACAGCAACTCACCTTCAACAGCACTGGATGTGTTGCATTCTTCAAATTCAATAGGGCCTTAAAGAAATGACAATGAAGATAAGCTACGAATATGTCTTGAAAATACCAGATAACGTAATTATAAATTTTTAGGTGGCATCTGAAATGCACAATTACCCTGCCAATGGTAAAACAGATTGCAAAATCATACACGTACAGCAAATCATTAAATATTTTCACTCTTTCATACTGAAAAACCAAAATACAGGTGCACACTGTCTAAATACTACTCAGTTACATATGTTATTATAACCACACGAAGTACTTAATTGGTGTCCTCCTTCAAAATTGCATCCATTGTATAATATCAGTTTAAAGCCTTCAATTTATCTTCTTTTTATGAACAAGAGCTATATAAAGAAAAATTTAAAAAGGAAAAAAGCAGAACTATAGCCACAATTTTCAGATCCGCACTTTCGCTAACTCTACTGCCAGTTCTTCTGTTTCCTCTTCATAGCCATTTAAAAGTGGCATGTAGAATCTTTAACACAGCAATACGAAGATCAAAAAAAAAATCTAAAAAACCCACTAAGACTAAACAAAACAAACAAACAGAAAATACTAGTTAGGTACTGTATCTAGATAAATGCATTATTATGGCTTTCTGTTACAGTTTACTGAAGATGACCATCAAGGGTCATTGCAAAGTGAAGTTCTAACCCTTCTTCAATCTGCCCAGGTCTAGAATTTATTTAAGCCATTATGAGCCATTTTAAGGAGCAAACTTGCAGAAAAAAAATTATATTCTGTAGGATCTTGTTCAGGGAATGGCAAAATCAGACCAGCACTTATGCAAGTACAAAGAAAACTGAGAGCACATGTAGGCAGGTGCCATTACTTCAGCCCACACTAAAAGAATAACCATTTTGTCCTGTTTGCTTGCAATGGTATCCACAGAATAAAAAACAAAGTTTAGTATGCCAGCACTGTGACATAGCACTTATTACTTATAGATTCATAGAATGCCTAGCTTTGGAAAGGACCTTCAGATCACCTAGCTCCAACCCCGCTGCTATTGGCAGGGACACCTCACACTAAACCATGTCACCTAAGGCTCTCTCCAATCTGGCCTTGCACACCACCAGCAATAGAGTATTTACCACTTTGGGCAACCTGTTCCAGTGCTTCATCAGTCTCACAGAAAAGAACTTCCTCCTTGTATCTCACCTAAATGTCCCCTGTTCAAATTTAAATCCATTACCCTTTGTCCTATTGCTATAGTCCCTGCTGAAAAGTCCCTCTCCAGCATCCTTGTCAGTCCCCTTCAGGTACTTGGAAGGCTGCTATGAGGTCTCCATGCAGCCTTCTCTTCTCCAGGCTCAACAGACCCAACTTTCTCTGCCTATCTTCATATGGTAGGTGCTCCAGTTCTCTGATCGTCCTCGTGGCCCTCCTCTGGACTTGCTCCATGTCCTTCTTATATTAAGGACACCAGAACTGTACACATGGCACTACAAGTAGGGTGCCATGAGAGCAGAGTAGAGGGGCAGGATCACCTCCTTTGACCTAATGGTCATGCTCTTTTTGATGCAGACCAGGATACGGTTGGCTTTCTGGGCTGTAAGTGCACACAGAAGCCGGCTTATGTTAATTTTCTTATCGACCAACATCCCCAAGTCCTTCTGCACAGGGCTGCTCTCAATTTCTTCTCTGCCCAACCTGGAGCTGTGCCTGGGATTGCTCTCACCCAGGTGTAGGACCTTGCACTTGCCATGGTTAAACTTCATCAGGTTGGCATCAACCCATCTCTCAAGCATGTCAAGGTCTTTCTGGATCCCATCCTTTCCCTCCAGCATATCAACTGAACCACACAGCTTGGTGTCATTGACAAACTTGCTGAGGGTGCATCAGTCCCACTGTCACCGATAAAGATGTTGAACAGGATTGGCACTGTCACCAACAAAGATGTTGAACAGGATCGGCCTCAACACTGAGCCCTAAGAGACACCACTTGCTACTGATCTCCAGCTGGACATTGAGCCATTGAGCACAACACTTTGCGTGCGGCCATCCAGCCAGTTCTTTATCCACCAAGTGGTCCATTCATCAAATTGATGTCTCTCGAACTTAGAGACAAGGATGTCGTGTGGGACAGTGTCAAATGCTTTGCACAAGTCCAGGTAGACGATGTCAACTGCTCTACCCCTGTCCATCAGCTCTGTAGCCCCATCATAGAAGGCCACCAAATTGGTCAGGCCTGGTTTGCCCTTAGGGAAGCCATGCTGACTGTCACCAAGCACCTCCTTATTTTTCGTATGTTTTAGCATGGTTTCCATAATCATTTTTAGGGAGTTATATATAAGCACATTACAGACAGCGGGGAAAAGATACTCCAAGGCAGCCAAAATCTGTCCTCCTTCCACCCCCCTATGCAACTACTTCAGATGAGAGTTCAAAATCTTGAAAATTTCAATTAAAACAAAGTGGAAGTAAAACAATTGTGCAAATGTCAAATACAGAAATTGCTTTCATTCATACACCCAAACATACCTGCTAGTGAAAACTGCTTTCCAAAACCAAGTCCAATTATTCAGTATAACAAGACAAAAACCAAATTCTTAACAGGTCACTCACTCTACTAATATTGTCAATACATGGGTGTTTCAAGCTGGTCTTAAAATCCTTTCTTTTTGCTCTCCACTGAATTCACAGTAAAATAAAATCAGCATGGTCCAAAAAAATAAGCAAATTTTGCTACCTCACAAAACACAAACCAGCACAAAAAATCCAGAAAATTGCATTTAGAGAACTGAGTATGTCTATATCCCCACACTGATTTCATCAACATTTTATTTTAGGAATTTAAAGTCTATTGTTCAAAATATATTGAGCAAGAAAAATACTACAAAACATATAGGCTGAAGAACAAATCCATTATTTCTTCATCACTACACTTCAGGACAATACATTTCTCATCACTTTGCTGAGGATTCAACTACTTCTGTTTCTTGCTTCTATACATATTCCCATTTGGGATAGAAAAAAAAAAAACCACACAAAAGCCAAACAAACCACAAACACTCATCTCCAAAACAAAAACAGAAGGAAAAAAAGTATAAACAAGAGACTTAAACATATTTTCACAGAAAAACAACACTCAAGCTTTTCCAGAATGCCACGGTTTTTTTACCCTTCCAGCTATTAAGACTGATCCCCAGACTTTTAAAACTTTTATACTAATGATTAAAATAAATATTCCTCCTCATTTCAGATCAGCATCTTCAACTTTCAATTCTAACACAATCAGAAAGCAAAGACTTTAACACCACATCAAAGTTTCTCTATTTTTTCCATTACGCTTGCTTAACACTCTAACATTTGTCTCTGAAGGTCTTTTTCTTTTTTTTTTTTTTTTTTAATACAGCTCGATAAACTTTCTATTTGAAGATACAAACATTCATGCTTAGTACAGAGACACAGACATGAAGATCAGATTAGCATTACTGATTAGGTTTAACAAAGACTTGTTTACCTCCAAAAAGGTTTCCTTCACTGTGCCACTAATCTATTCTTTTTTTCATAGGAACGACTACAAAGAGCAATCTGAAAAATCTCAGTTACTCAAGAATTGCCTGAGAAAGTAATGTGGTGGAAGCTGTGCAAAAATTTCAGTAAGTCAGGTTCCACTTTTCACTAAGGTCTACAAAGTTAACTTAAAAAAGGTAAATACACTTTCTTCTTAATGATACGTATTAGCTTATGCTATCCTTCACCAAAATGAGCAGTTATCATTTTAGTAGTTTCTCCCCCCACATACACCCTTTTCTCCCCCTGCATCTATTAGCTGCTTTACAGCAGGAAAGATAAACTACAATCATGAAAACAGCATTTTCTTACAACAAATTCTGTGAATCTCTTGTAGTTCAAAAGCATCACTTGATCCTATCTTGTTTTTCCTAACTTAGCTCATATTTGTATAAGGCCCTTCACCCTTCGGAAACTCAGAAGTTCAGGACACCAGTGGCTGCCCCTAATGAATCCTGAAACATATTAAAAAAATAACAATAAATCAAATTCAGCATTTTCCTCCAAAGCCCAAAGATGTTTGCTGGTTTTGTAAAACTTGCATGTAACTCACCCCCTCCAATATAACACGTTGCATTATTTGCTTGCAGCAAAGGCAAATTCAAATATATTGCCTTTTTGAGTAGAAGTACAGTGAAATTTGTATCAGTTTTCAATTTTCTTACACTCTTGTTCTGTAACTTTAGATCTTCAAACAGCTCTGCTCTCTATATGCCTGCTCTAAAGAATGCCATGTTTTGCCTGGGGAGTAGTATTTTAAAATAAAAATAACATTACAGAAATAGACATTTTTTTGTGGCATTCTGTGGTGAACTAATTTAGAAAACAGGATAGCTGTGAAAAGCTTTCGGTAGCCTACGTAACAGCTAGAGCCTCCTGCGGGCAGATGTCTTCGTTCCCCTGTCGAAGTTTAAACCTAGTCAGCAATGCAGTCTCTCTCTCACACCCCCCTGCTCCTCCTCCCCTGCTCCCTGAGGGATGGGAAGGAGAATGGAAAGAATGTAACTCACACGGGTCGAGATAAGAACAGTCCAGTAACTAAGGTACAACACAAACCACTGCTGCTACCACCAATAACAATAATGGTAAGGGAAATAACAAGGGAAGAGAATAAAACCACTCACCACCCGCCGACTGATACCCAGCCCCACCAAGCAGTGTTCAGATGACTGTCCCCAGTTTCTCCACTTGGGCACGACGTGCTGTGGTATGGAATACCTCTTTGGTCAGTTTGGGTCAGGTGTCCTGTCTGTACTTCCTCCCGGCTTCCCCTCCTCTCTGGCAGAGCACGAGGCTCAGAAAGTCCTTGGTCAAACCAAACATTACCAAGCACTAACTGAAAACACTGGTGTTAACAGCGCTGTTCCCAGGCTGAAAGTCAAAACCACAGCACTGCACCAGCTACCAAGAAGGAGAAAAATGACTGCTACTGCTGAACCCATGACAGTATCCACCCCTTATTCCATACCATTCACGTCATGCTCAGATACCATATTTTCAATATACCATCACTCTTACTTCAAATATATATATATATATATAACATCCAGAGAGAGAGAGAGAGAGAACATTCCATAGCACATGAACCAACACCCATAAAGCTCCTAAGTCCATCCAGTCCACGATCATATAATCATAGAATAGTTAGAGTTGGAAAGGACCTTAAGATCATCTAGCTCCAACACCCCTGTCATGGGCAGGGACACCTCACACTAAACCATGACACCCAAAGCTCTGTCCAACCCAGCCTTGAACACCACCAGCGATGGAGCATTCACAGCTTCCCTGGGCAACCCATTCCTGTGCCTCAACATCCTTCACAGTAAAGAATTTCCTCCTTATAGCCAATTTAAACTTCCCCTGTTTAAGTTTGAACCCATTACCCCTTGTCCCATCACTACAGTCCCTCATGAAGAGTCCCTCCTCAGCATCCCTATAGACCCCCTTCAGATACTGGAACCTGCTATGAGATCTCCACACAGCCTTCTCTTCTCCAGGCTGAACAGACCCAACTTTCTCATCCTATCTTCATACAGGAGGTGCTCCAGTCCCCTCATCATCCTCGTGGCCCTCCTCTGGACTTGTTCCAACAGTTCCATGTCCTTTTTATATTGAGGACACCAGAACTGTGCACAATACTCCAAGTGAGGTCTCAGGAGAGCAGAGTAGAGGGGCAGGATCACCTCTCTTGACCTGCTGGTCACACTCCTTTTGATGCAGCCCAGGATACCATTGGCTTTCTGGACTGTGAGCACACACTGCAGCCGGCTCATGTGCATTTTCTCATCAATCAACACCTGCAAGTCCTTCTGTGCAGGGCTGCTCTGAATCTCTTCTCTGCCCAGCCTGTAGCTGTGCCTGGGATTGCTCCGACCCAGGTGTACGACCTTGCACTTGGCATGGTTAAACTTCATCAGATTGGCATCAGCCCACCTCTAAAGCGTGTCAAGGTCCCTCTGGATGGCATTCTTTCCCTCCAACATATCAACCGAACCACACAGCTTGGTGTCATCGGCAAACTTGCTGACGGCCAAGTTGCTGGTGACCTGAAGACATCTAGTTGGTGGGCTATAAAAGTGCTACATAGCAGGCAACAGCATACAGTTGAGTTCATTGGCTGTTTCCCCCTAAAATCAAATCCCCTTGAGGTATACATCGGACTTCCCCATCTTCCCGCATTAATCACCAGGTATATGGGGGTCCCTGAGCAAAAGCAATCCCACAAGTGAGTTTGCCTTTACCTGAAGCAGGAATAACCCAGACTGTCTTCCCCAGCAAATTCCTTATGCGCACCACAGGAACGTTGTCCCCCTCTACAGTATGTAGAAGTTCTGACTGGGCCGGGCCAGCCCTGTTGGCAGATCCTCTGGTGTTGACCAACCAGGTGGCTTTTGGTAAATGTGTATCCCAATGTTTAAAAGTCCCACCACCCATTGCTCTCAGTGTAGTTTTTAACAGCCCATTGTACCATTTGATTTTCCCAGAGGCTGGTGCACAGTAGGGGATGTGATATACCCACTCAGTGCCATGCTCTTTGACCCCAATGTCTGTCAGGCTGTTCTGGAAATGAGTCCCATTGTCTGACTCAATTTTCTCTATAGTTCTGTGTAGCCACAAGATTGGTTTCTCAAGGTCCAGGATAGCGTTTTGGGCAGTGGCGTGGGGCACAGCGTATGTTTCCAGCCATCCGGTGGTTGCTTTCACCATGGTAAGCACATGACACTTGCCTTGGCGGGTTGGTGGGAGCGCGATATAATCAGTCTGCCATGCCTCCCCATATTTGTACTTCAGCCATCGTCCTCCATACCAAAGGGGCTTCATCTGTTTAGCCTGCTTAATTGCAGCATGTTTTACAGTCATGAATAATGTGGGCAATAGTGTCCATTGTTAAGTCCACCCCTCGATCATGAGCCCATCTGTATGTTGCATCTCTGCCTGGATGGCCTGAGGTGTCATGGGCCCACTGGGCCAAAAGTAATTCACCCTTTTGTTGCCAGTCTAAGTCCATCTGAGTCATTTCAATCTTAGCAGCTTTATCCATTCGTTGGTTATTCTGGTGTTCTTCAGTGGCCCAACTCTTGGGTACATGAGCATCTACATGGCGTACCTTGACCACTAGGTTTTGCACCTGGGCAGCGATATCTTGCCACAGTGCAGCAGCCCAGATGGGTTTACCTCTGCGTTGCCACTTGCTCTGCTTCCACTGCTGCAACCACCCCCACAGGGTATTTGCCACCATCCATGAGTCAGTATAAAGTACTGGCCACTTTTCTCATTCAGCAATGTCCAAGGCCAGCTGGATGGCTTTCACCTCTGCAGACTGACTCGATTCACCCTCTCCTTCAGCAGTTTCTGCAACTTGTTGTCGAGGACTCCATACAGCTGCCTTCCATCTACGATGCTTTCCCACAATACGGCAGGAGCCATCAGTGAACAGGGCATACTGCTTTTCACTTTCTGACTGTTCATTATATGGTGGGGCCTCGTCAGCATGCATCACCTCCTTGATTGGCACTTGTTGTTCTTCGACCTTCAGCAACCCCACAACAGAAGGATACTCTGAGAGACCAGGCAAGGTGGACAGCTGCTCCATTTCCTCTGTCTCCAAAGCAGCAATACCAAAAGCCCATTGGTACCCTTTTGTGTCTTTGAAGTACCCTCTCCTGAGGTAGTCTATGCCAAGGATACATGGAGCCTCTGGACCAGCCACAATGGGGTATTTTTGTCATTCCCTCCCAGTCAGGCTGATTTCAGCCTCCAGTACAGTCAACTCTTGGGATCCTCCTGTCACTCCAGAAATATAAATGGGTTCCAACCCTTGACAGCTTGATGGCATCAGGGTACATTGTGCACCGGTATCTACTAGAGCCTTATACTTCTATGGAACTGATGTGCCAGGCCATCTGACCCACACAGTCCAGTAAATCCAATTGTCTGCTACCTCCACCTGGCTGGAGACAGAGTCCCTCTGATAGTCATCACATTGGTCACTTACGTCTTGTTGACAGGGATTAGTCTTTATCACAGAAGCTGAAGTAAAATCGGCTCTTCCACTCCATCTGGGAACCTGCTCACCAGAGGCTGAAGCTGCATCTTTCATGGGATGATCATCCTTGACTTTTGTTCTCCTCTTCAATTCACACACCTGTTCATGCAGAACTGAGGTAGGTTTTCCATCCCACTTCGCCATGTCTTCTCTGTGATCCTGCAGGTAAAACCATAGCGTGGCCTGTGGCGCATACCTTCTATGTCATCTCTCTTGAAAAGTAGGATGCCTTTTATTAATAGCTGAGATGTGTGTTGGTACACGTGAGGAGCTGGATAGATCGTCTCTCAATTGTTTGAGCTCCTGGGACAGTTTTTCCACAGATGAAATGATGGAAGCGGTGAGATTGTCTTCAAACACTCGGAGTTTATGAATCATTTCATCCACTGTGACTGGTACTGTGTCATTCCAGGTTACTGTTGCCAATGAATGGGCATATGATGATGGTGCACTCTGTGTAAATTTCTGCCACATGGGTCATGTACATTCGACTTCATCTGGGTCTATGGGTACATTCCTGGCATTCGGCTTGATGTGATAGATCATCTCTACAATGCCTGATTCCCTCAGAGACTGGATGCCTTTCTCTAGAGTAGTCCACTTGGCCAAACAACTCATAACATCGTCTTTGTATGGAAACCTTTCTTTCGCAGCTGCCAAGAGCCACCTCCAAAGGCTGAGGGACTGTTTCTCTCTTGCGACTGCTTTGTCAGCTCCCCCTTCCCTAGCAACTGATCCCAGCTGCTTGGCTTCTCTACTGTCTAGTTCATGACCGTTGGCCCCACTGTCCCAGCATTGGAGCAAGCAGGTGACGATGTGCTCCCCTAGTTGATGGGTAAAATCTTTTTGCATATTCCGTAGCTCGGTTGAGGTCTGAGGTCGAGAAGTCACCTCTTCTTCTGATTCATGTGATGATGACTCATGATCAGACACTGTCCAGGGTAGTAAATGCATTGCCATTGCTTCTTCATCTTGCTCCTTCATCTTTCTTGTCTTTGTTTTGCTTTTCCCCTTGCGTACAGGGGCAACCTATATTGGTATAAATTGGTCCTCTGGTTGAGCTGCAGTGATTATCACTGTGGTTTGGGTAGCTGCTGTACTTGTCACTGTGGTTTGAGCAACTATTGTACTTGTCACTGGGGGTGGTGTAGCTGCTGTGCTTGGAGCTGGAGTAGCTGCGCTGTCTGTTGTGGTCGAAGTTTGAGTAGCTACTGTACTTGTCACTGGGGCTGGTGTAGCTGCTGTGCTTTGAGCTGGAGTAGCTGCACTGTCTGTTGCTTTGCCCTCAGATCCAGGGACATTTTTTTCCTTTTGAAGGTGCTGGATAGTGTTAAACAGGGATCTATAAGCTCAGGTGAAGCCCCAGCACGTTGCCATGATTCGTCCGTCTCTGGTACGACCAGGATGACAACACATCTCATTTAAGTGCTTTACTAATTTTTCTGGATTTTGAACTTGTTCATTGATGAAGTTCCAAAGCACTGGAGGGGCCCACTGGCTTAGATGCTTGCCCATACTATCCCACACACCCTGCCACTCATGACTATCCAACTTCGGGGAAAATCTCTTGGTCCTCCTACATCCTCATCTAGCCCCAGACAAGGCCCAAACCTGACTCTGCTTAACTCTCGGAACCAGACAAAATGGCCATGGGTAAAACACTCTCTGTATGCATGCCAACACGGTGATCCCCATTACAATCAGCAGGTAGTCTCAAGAGTACCCAAAGGCCATTCAAACCCTTCAGAACTCTCAAACGGTGCTGTAAACAGTCTGGTTGCGGGGGCTGGGAGTGTAAGGGAATGTCTCCTTCACAGGTTGACCACCCGAGAAGGGGAAAAAAGACGTGTAATTGCTAAGCACTTCTATTGTATACCTCCCAAAGTATAGAGGTGGTGACCACACTGGTAACACAAGCCAGATCAGTTTCATCCGTGATTCTGTTGTATTACAACTCACTACCATAAAATACAATGAAGACAAAAACCTTAGCCCAAAGCTCCCAGCCAATAAACACTAACACAGCAAATACTGGCTGTAAGTAAGGTACGACATGCTGAAACTGTGAGATCAAGAGCAACAACTTTGAGAGCCAATAAATCAGCATTGTGACGGGTGACTATTAATCCGAAACAATGAATGCTTATCACAAATACAATTAGACACACTCTGGTCAGATTGTCATTATCTCAACTCTTCATGCCCCACACTGGGTGCCAAAAAGAACTGTTGTGGTTTAAGCATAGTCAGCCACATAGCCTCACTTTCACTCCACACCACTCCTCCTCCCCCACTCCCAGAGAGATGGGAGGGAGAATTGAAAGAATGTAACTCCCAAGGGTTGAGATAAGAACAGTCCAGTAACTAAGGTATAACACAAACCACTGCTGCTACCACCAATAATAATAATACTGACAAGGGAAACAACAAGGGAAGAGAACACAACCACTCACCACCTACCGACCGATAACCAGTCCGATCTGAGCAGTGATCTATCCCTTCTGGGTGACTGCCCCCAGTTTATATACTGGGCATGACGTGCTATGGTATGTAATACCTCTTTGGTCAGTTTGGGTCAGGTGTCCTATCCTTGCTTCCTCCCGGCTTCCCCTCCTCCCTGGCAGAGCATGAGGCACAGAAAGTCCTCGGTCAGACTAAGCATTCTAAGCAGCAGCTAAAAACATCGATGTTATCAGCACTGTTCCCAGGCCGAAAGTAAAAAACACAGCACTGCACCAGCTACTAAGAAGGAGAAAAATGACTGCTACTGCTGAACTCAGGACAGCTCAAGAGGTAGTACTATTGTAGTCAAACCAGAAGAGTGTGTACTGTAAGCACATACTACTATGGAAGCACAGCATCTATAAGGAATTTGGGTGCTTTCTGAATTAGTTCACCTGCATTGTCCATTGTATTTCTGTATACGGAAACAAAAGTATCTGCACTATCATTGCAAAAAATCCTCAAAATATTTCTTCTCTGAGCTACCGTTACCAGCTATCTTTCCAATTCCCAAATTCCCAGTGGGTTGGTGTTAATGGAGATTGCCAGGCGGGTGTAATATGGAAATACAGTCAAAGAACACTAACTCATGTTTAGGTATCACTTTTGTAATAGCTATACAAAGATTTTAAGATGGATGCATTACCTCTTCTCTATGAGACAGAAAAGTTTTTTAAACAGACTTGTGCCCAATAATTGAAGTATAGACAAGACTTAATACCAACAAGGATTTCAGCTCAAAATCTGGAAGATTATCATGGCCAAAATTTCTGAAGCAAGTACACAGATTCACAGTTAATTGCAACATCCAAGGTAAGAAAAGCAGCTCTTTCACATTTAAGAAATATTGCTGATGTTGGGGACTGAAATAATCCCTGAAGCAGTCTCCAGAGTCCCAGCCAAACAGTAGCTCAAAGCACTAAAAAGGACCATCTAGATATTGCCACACTGTGGTAACGATGATCATAATGATAGTCTGCGGTATTACAGTCAAAGCATCAAGATTTCCTTTGTTCTTTTTCTCATAAGAAGACAACAATGCAAACTGAGAAGGAAGCCTATTCTCAAGCATTCATATGCATACAAAATAAAATATCAGAACTAAAGCAGCACCATATAAGAAAAAAAAAAAAAAAAGGCATTTTAAGACACCTGCCAGAATAAGTGAAAAGCTATAGCTGAGATCTAGTTCAACCCTTGAAAAACTCTCTGAATTAGTGTTCTGTTGGTTTAAGCATGGATAGTTTCAGGCTCAAGATAGCATTTTTACAGTCTTGTCTGCCTATTATTACATTGATCCATAGAATGTAAACTGTGGCTTAAGCACCACAAATAGCCATACATTGACTTGAAAGTATTTGTTACTGTACACACACAGAATAGACAAAAATAATACAGTACATAAATGAAATGTACCTTATAGCAGTTAGCTTTTATAGCAGAAAGAGACATGAGTATCAAGTGGTATTTCAGTCACTTAAGGATACATACCTAGCTACCAGGATGCTAATGAGAAATAAGCATTCTGCAAAAATCCGTAAGCTCCTCTAATTGTGTGTAAACGTTCCCACCAAGCATCATCCTAAAGCATTTTCCAAGGCAAGCTGGCTGTGGCTCACCCAATTCTACCAGTCAGGACAGATATGGACATGAAGAAAAGCAAATGGATGATGGTTTTACAGACCCATGCAAGCAGGTATCTGTTACTTGACATGAGACTGAAGCAAATAAATCAGGAGCAGGTAAGTTCTTACCATTGAAAATGAGGAAGCTTTGGTTTGCTAGAACAGAAAAGCCAAATTATTCAAATAATTTGAACAAATGGAAATATTTTAATTAATCTAATAACTTACAATAAGTGGCACAGGCATAAATTAAGTACCAGTGAGTCTGCAGCTGGGGATGCATCTCCCAGGCTGTTCAGAAAACACAAGTACGGTTTTGCTTGCCGCAAGATGCATGTGAATATGTGGGATTTCATACACTAAGAGGTAAAGCAGATGGCTAAGGAGATACTGATCTTCTCTAAAGATGAAATGAAGAAAACGTAATTACACTGTAAATCATATTACTACACATTTACCTAGTACTATAGTAGTATCTACTACATATTTAGCTCACATCTATGGGAACAGCATTTTCAGAGTACACACAAAGCAACTACAGAAAAGAGTTTATAAATAGCAACCTTACACCTGCTACTTAGTTCATCTATAGTGACACTAATTATCTTGAAGACAGTCAAGCATGTTGTCAACAGCCTTGAAAACAGTTATAAAACCTATCTTCACAAAATCCTACAGGTATGTTTTCTAACCTATCTGTGTATCTCCTACACAAAATCTCTGTGAGGAAGACATTGGGAGAATGTTTTGCTAAGGTAAAAATAATAAAATAATCCACACTTTCCTCAATGTTTGTGTGTGCAGGAGGGGGACCAGGATTTTTCTGTTTGTATTCTTAAACAAATGAGGCAAATACAAAAGCCAACTACTATTACTAGGAAGGAAAACAACATAATATTATGTCACATGCTGAAAAAGAGTCCCCAGTAAGTGTATCAATTAACTGGAAAATCCTGCAGAGCTAAAAAGGTAAACAAATCAAGAAGTCAACAAATCAACGAAGAATGCATCTGCTTTTGCAAACTGTCTCCTTTGTAGTTTAAGGGGGATATGCACGACAGAAAGAAACGTCCCTCACAAATATAATTTTTTATTAGCTACATTTAATTCTCAAGTAACTGTAAACACTAACATATCTGTTTCAAGCAAAGGCTTTCAAAAAAACCTCTGTAAATCTGTACTTGTAGTCACAAATATGATAACAAAACATATTCTTGTTTTTGATAAAAACAAAAGTTTGTCTCAGAGTAAATCATGCATGAAAGGAGGACAATTTTTTTTTAACTGCATAGGCTTCACATGCTGGTTCAAATGGCAAAGCCTTGCGTGCCTGGCTCAGTGCCAGCTGACAGCTCAGCTGGATATCAATGCACATTCTGACCCCCCTTGCAGCATGTCACTTCTGAATTGTTTCCGCAGTAGAAAGTTTATTCAACCTCTCTCTCAAATTCAGTGGACCGACCATCATTCTGCTATTTAATCATAGCAGAATAGGTTATTTTTCTGACAGCGCTAAAGCCAGACAGCAACTCCTAATGAACAGCTTGATACAAGTGGAATTTCGACTGTTTTAGCCTCAATTAATTCTGCTGTCAAAACAAATGACTGCTTTTACTGTTTAGATGTCAAGCTGCATCACAAAGGTCAATTTTGTATGTACACAAACATACAAGCAATCTTTCTTGCTATCAATTTATCCTATGACATGTTTATCAAAAGATTTCAAGCTTTCAGGTTTAGAAGGCAGGAAGACAAAATACATTTTCTCAACACTACTTTTTTTAACACTAACTTCTCCTTTTTATTGCCTGTCCAAAGCAGAGAAATGATTTTATAAAAAGTAAGGAGAATTTAATTTTTCCCTGAAAAATACTTCTTATTCTAGTGTACCTTATTGGTGGGAATAAAGACTTAAGATGAATGGTTGTTATCATCTTTGAGGTAAACAACGTATTTATTTATCATGCTAGTGCCAGACTGTCACCAAATATGTCAGTTTGTGTATTTGGTCAGGCCTACTTTGCCAAAAAGAGGCTAAAGGGCAGAAATCATAACAGGCCTGTTAGCAATCTGAGGGAAAATACTGAAATAATCCTGGTAAAATTGTATGCTTTAATCTAATTCTACAAATACAGAGCATATATATCAGCTTAGTTTATATATTAGCTTAGCTGATATATAGCCCCTAAAGGTGCTCATGTTGAAAAGAAGAAAACTGTAGCATAGTGACAAGTACTCCTTTCAAAAAGGATAGAGGTGATAGGGCAGCATTAATAACTACAATTATCAGTAGTAACATAGGTAGATCTGCCAAGCAAAGTCTCTTTTTTAGATGAAGACGTTAACATACAAGGAAAGTAGCTACTAAAAAAGCAATCAGTTCTAACCCTCATTCTGCTACTAGGCTTCCAGCCCTGCAGTCAGTTCATGGGATCAAAGGAAACACTCATCTCAGACTGTTATGGTTCTATGGGTACAAGCTCATGAATACAGCAAGCGCTACTCTCAAGAGGCAATATTTCCATGTGGCTTACAGAGCAAAACAAAAGCAGAAGAGGATCATTATCTGAGTAGCTTTAAAATAGTTACTATCAAGATATTTATCAGAAGCAAGAAGAGAGTTTTGTTTTTTTTTTCTCTCTAAGCAAAAATGTGGCAAACATCTTTAGTTACAAAAGAAAGTAATGCTTATTGCTCAGACAACGCACAATTTTCAACAAGAGATACTGAACACATACCCAAGGCAACATTCCAAGTTAGAAATCCAACTAGCTTCCAAATGCCAGAATATGAAAAGAAACACTAGAAAGTTCAGCCACAATTTATGAAAGCACGGAATCTGGGAGCAGCAAGTTATTGTCAGCTAAGACACCAATCTGCAGAACACTACATTCTCCAAGTCTCATCATCCACATTTTTTTTATCCTTTTCTACTCTTCTCCTGCTTTTTATATATATTCACCCCATATTTCCTCTCTGGCTGCATAAACAACAGGATGTGAGCTGTGGCTGGTTTTCAACTATACACAGGTTAACTGACTGGATAACACATAGATACAAACACACACAGCTGTCTGCTGACTCTCCAAATTTATAATTGTTAAAACTGCTTTTTCCTTACACAGCATGACTAGTTTGGGTCCTTCTCTGACTCCTCATTTTTATGGAGTCTATCAATACTAGATATCATTAACCTATTAAATTCTAGGCCTCATCTTTAAAGACTGCTTCAAAGAATCATAGAATCATAGAATAGTTAGGGTTGGAAAGGACCTTAAGATCATCTAGCTCCAACCCCCCTGACATGGGCAGCAACACCTCACACTAAACCATAACACCCAAGGCTCTGTCCAACCCAGCCTTGAACACCACCAGCGATGGAGCATTCATAACTCCCCTGGGCAACCCATTCCTGTGCCTCAACATCCTTACAGGAAAGAATTTCTTCCTCATATCCAATTTAAACTTCCCCTGTTTAAGTTTGAACCCATTACCCCTTGTCCCATCACTACAGTCCCTCATGAAGAGTCCCTCCTCAGCATCCCTATAGACCCCCTTCAGATACTGGAAAGCTCCTATGAGGTCTCCATGCAGTCTTCTCTTCTCCAGGCTGAACAGACCCAACTTTCTCAGCCTATCTTCATGCAGAAGGTGCTCCAGTCCCCTCATCATCCTCATGGCCCTCCTCTGGACTTGTTCCAACAGTTCCATGTCCTTTTTATATTGAGGACACCAGAACTGTGCACAATACTCCAAGTGAGGTCTCAGGAGAGCAGAGTAGAGGGGCAGGATCACCTCCCTCGACCTGCTGGTCATGCTCCTTTTGATGTAGCCCAGGATACCATTGGCTTTCTGGACTGTGAGCACACACTGCAGCCGGTTCATGTTCATTTTCTCATTGACCAACACCCCCAAGTCCTTCTGTGCAGGGCTGCTCTGAATCTCTTCTCTGCCCAACCTGCAGCTGTGCCTGGGATTGCTCCCACCCAGGTGTACGACCTTGCACTTGGCATGGTTAAACTTCATCAGGTTGGCATCAGCCCACCTCACAAGCATGTCAAGGTCCCTCTGGATGGCATTCCTTCCCTCCAACGTACCAACCGAACCACACAGCTTGATGTCATCAGCAAGCTTGCTGAGGGCGCACTCAATCCCACTGTCCATGTCACAGACAAAGATGTTGAACAAGACCAGTACCAACACCAATCCCTGAGGGACACTACTCGTTACTGGTCTCCAGCTGGACATTGAGCCATTGAGCATAACTCTTTGGGTGCAGCTATCCAGCCAGTTCTTTATCCACCGAGCGGTCCACCTATCAAATTGTTGCCTCTCCAACTTAGAGACAAGGATGTCATGTGAGACAGTGTCAAACACTGCACAAGCCCAAGTAAATGACACCAACTGCTCTACCCCTGTCCATCAGTTCCATAGGCCCATCATAGAAGGCCACCAGATTGGTCATGCAGAATTTCCCCTTAGTGAAGCCATGCTGGCTGTCACCAACCACCTTGTTGTTTTTCATGTGCCTCAGCATGCCTTCCAGGAGAATCCGCTCCAAGATTTTGCCAGGCACAGAGGTGAGGCTGACTGGTCTGTAGTTCCCTGGGTCATCCATTCTCCTCTTCTTGAAAATGGGGGTTATATTTACCTTCTTCCACTCGTCGGGAACTTCACCTGACTGCCATCATTTTTCAAATATGATGGACAGTGGCTCAGCAACTTCATTTGCCAGCTCCTTCAGGACCCGCGGATGGATTTCATAGGTCCCATGGACTTGTATATGCTCAGGTTCCTAAGACGGTCTCGAACCAGAACTTCTCCTACAGCAGGCCCAGGGTCTTCGTTCTCACAGTCCCTGTGTTTGCCTTCCAAGACTTGGGTGGTGTGTTCAGAGCATTTGCCGGTGAAGACTGAGGCAAAGTCATTAAGAACCTCGGCCTTCTCCAAATCCAGGGTAGCCAGTTCTCTTGATAGCTTCTGCAGAGAGCCCACATTGTCTCCAGCCTGTCTTTTATTTGCAATGTACCTATAGAATCCCATCCTGTTATCTTTCACATCCGTAGCCAAGTTTAATTCTAAGTGGGCCTTAGCTTTCCTAACCTGGTCCCTAGCTTCCCAGACAACATCCCTCTACTCTTCCCAGGCTGCCTGTCCTTGCTTCCACCTTTTATAAACCTCTTTTTTCTTTCGAATTTTCCTCAGCAGCTCCTTATCCATCCAAGGAGATCTCCTGGCCCTCCTGCACCACTTCCTTCTAGTTGGGACACAACACACCTGAGCTTGTAGCAGGTGATCCTTGAATATCAACCAACAGCCTTGGGCCCCCCTGCCCTCTAGGGCTATATTCCATGGAACCTTACTGAGCAGGTTCCTGAAGAGGCCAAAGTCTGCTCCCTTGAAGACCAGGGCAGTGAGCTTGCTGCACGCTCTTCTCACTGTCCTGAGGATCTCGTATTCAACCATCTCATGATCGCTGCAATCAAGGCTGCCCTGGATGCCCCACATTTCCAACCAGCCCTTCCCTGTTGGTGAGGATGAGGTCAAGCATGGCACCTCTCCTTGTTGGCTCCTCTATTACTTGCAGAAGGAAGTTGTCTTCCACACAATCAAGGCACCTCCTGGATTGCTTGTGCCGGGCCGTGCCATCCCTCCAACAGATATCAGGGTGGTTGAAGTCCCCCATGAGAACAAGGGCCTGAGAGCATGAGGCTGTTCCTATCTGTCTATAGAGTGCTTCATCCACAGAGTCCTCTTGGTCAGGCGGTCTGTAACAGATCCCCACAATAATGTCACCCACCACTGTTCTCCCTTTAACCCTGACCCACAAACTCTCTGTTGACTGCTCACCTGTCCCCAGACAGAGTTCCATACTCTCCAGCCTATCCCTAACACACACAGCAACTCCCCCACCCCGCTTACCGGGCCTGTCTTTTCTAAAGAGCCTGTAACCTTCCATTCCAACACTCCAGTCATAGGAGCCATCCCACCACGTTTCTGTGATGCCTATGATATCATACCCCTATAGACGTGCACGCATCTCTAATTCCTCTTGTTTGTTCCCCATGCTATGGGCATTTGTATAGAGGCATCTGAGCCGAGCTCCAATTGAAGCCGGCTCATTGGCTGGAGCAGCTGGAATATCTATACATTGCTCCGAACGTTTACTATAGGTGCTGGCCAGTGATTGAGTGTGTTGGGATGGAATGATGCCCCCCTCTCCCAACACATCTAGTTTAAAGCATCCTTGACCAGTCTGGCAAGCCTCCTACCAAATCCACTCTTCCCTTTCTTTGTCAGATCAGCTCCACCAGCTCCCAGTAGACCTGGCCTACTAAATTGAGTCCCATGTTCAAGGTACCCAAACCCCTGACTATAGCACCACTCTTCTAACCATTTATTAACCTGGCCAATCCTCCTAGCCTTTTTAAGGTCCTGCCCTGTATTCTGGAGAATTGAGGAAAAGACAATCTGCGCTCCAGAGCCCCTAACCACCTCTCCCAGATCTCTGTAGTCCTTCTTTATGTTCTCCGGGCTACTGCTGTCTATATCACTAGCACCCACATGGATCACTAGAAGTGGGTAATAGTCAGTGGGACCGAATAGAGCAGGCAGCTCCTCTGCAACATCCTTAATCTGAGCCCCTGGCAAGCAATACACCTTCCTTGAGACTGGGTCTGGCTGACAGATGGGTGCCTCTGTTTCTTTCAGAGTAGAGTCCCCTACTACTATGGCCCACCGCTTTTTCCTGGCAGCACCAGTAGTGATCTTCTTTTCCAGTGCATCAGCCGGTTGCTCCGGGTGGGAGTGTGGTTCCTCATCAGCCCCCTGCAGGACAGCAAAGCAGTTCTGGGTGGGGACAACAGATTTAGGAGGAAGCCCCTTGCTTTTAGTTGTCCTCTTCCTCCTTTTTTTGTTGGCTTTTTTTTTCTGTTACTGTTTCCCAGCTTCCTGGGTTAGCGGCCTCCTTTCCTGCATGAGCGACAGTAGTCACTTGAGGCCCCTGCACAGTCTGATCCTGGAGCAAGCACTGCTGCTTCCTCTCAGCTTCCCTGACACCTTCCAGCCTTGTAACAGCATCCTGCAGCTCAGCCACCTGCCGCAGGGGGACCTCCACCAGGGAGCACTGAGTGCAGCCCTGCCCATTGTGCACCCTCTCCTCACAAGACACCCTCTACACCCCGAGCTCTGCACTGCAGCCTCCCTTCCCATCGGCTCTGTCTGGGTGCCTACACTGGCCACTGCCAGAGCAGCCATAGCAGAGCTTTCAGACCGGACCTTGGTCATCACATCTCTGTAAATCACCTGCTGTCCTGTAATCCAAGATGGGTATGGTTTCTTACTGAACTTAAGCCCATTAAATCATCAGAGGTTAAGGCATTTAATGGGACTGTTTCCTAAAGAGAAAGAAGAGGATAATACATTTTTCATTATTTGGACTTTTTTTTTTTTTTTCAGATAGAAAGATCTTTTTCAGTAAGACAAAAACCTCTCCATGGGAATATTTTCCTGCTTCGTAGTGCTTTTAAAGTGCCTTTCCTACTTATTTGTACAGAAAATTTATTTTGTGGGGAAAGGAAGAAAAGTATACATGCTTAACCATCTCTTCACCCCAGCTGTAATATGGGAAGTATTTATCAGCTTGTAATAGTTTCCACACATATACCATCAACAAGCAAAGAAAGTCAATGTGCATTTCTTCATGGTGTGCTTTTTCTGCAGCTTATAGTGAGTTTGAGACACTTCTTTGTGGGAGGAAAAGATTGAAACTACAGGAAAACATTGAGAGACATGTTATTAAGGATTACTTCAAAAATCTACCTTTCTTAATTATGCCCAAAGAGCTACTTGGAGCCCGAACAGTGTAGCTCTGACCCTGAACTATATCTCAGTATTTAAAGACACAAAATATGCATACTATTATCCAATATTGTCCATAAAATATGGGTAATTTTCAAGTCACTGGTTGCAAAGAGGAGAAATGCATGTGAAAAGACCCCAACTTTCTACTCCTGTCTGTTCTTCCTGAACCAGGCTATCCAAAATTATGCAGAACTACACAATCTTGTGAAGGATTGTATCCCCTATGAGAGTGAAACAGAGAGGGACTTCCTAAGACTAAATATCCAAGATGTTTAATGATAGTAACAGCATTCCTTATACTGTTTTCCTAGATATCCTCTTTCCCCTCAGAGAGCAACTCTCCAAAACAAAATTTCAATAATAAATAAAGAATTTAAATTATAGACAGTATTAAAAAAGATAGGAACTTGAAATTTTATTGTTATGGCTAAACCTGGGCTTAGGTCTGTGCAGCTAGCTTGATTAGCTACCGCTTGGAAATCTTCCTTTTTCCTACCCTCATACTATTTGGACAACAGGTCAAAGGGTACCCCATTGTATCTTACACTGCCAAAATGAAGACAAATTAATATCCATAATCTAAAAATGAATTACTGACACAGAAGGCCACCCAGGTGATCTGTAACGATTAGGACAATAATAAAAATTATAATGAAAACAAAGCAGAAGAGATCTTCCACTTCCCGTGAACCAGTATGAACGCACAAGGTCAAATACAAGCCAAGTGAGTAGTCACTTTTAAATGCCAGAATAAATATTTGTGTTCAAGAAAGAGTATGGCTTATAGACCTAGTTGACCAATCAATCTGACAGAGTTTTTCCAGTGGTAGCCTGTGGTAGTGCAATGTACTATCATGTGCGCTATTCTTGTTTACTAAATTATGAATTAATTAGAAGCAGGATGCTGTGCAACACAACATAATGACCACTAATACTAGATAGACTATTATATGAACACTTTAGGATTTAATTTCAATTTTATTAGAAAGTAGATAAGATAGGCGGTTTCGGGTTTTCTTTTAAGTCCAACTTTAGTTTCCGGTGTTTGCTTGCCTAGTTTTAAGCCACAGTTTTCCTCAAAAAGCTTGGGTTACAGGGCCCAGGCCATTGCTCTTCTCTAACACTGCAGTCTACGACAAATAAACTACATGTACAGATGTTTATAAATAGGTTTTCAAAGTCTTCGAAAAAAAAAATGCCACACCCAGCACTGTTTCAAGTCTTTTCTTTCAAAGCAGAGTTCATTTTTTAAGCACATAAAAAGCTAGCAGCTTGAATCAAAGCAAGCTTCAATACTTTATGGCCCTTGTTTGGCATCTCAGTCTCTGGGAAAGGACTAATTTGTTTCTAAAATTTCTTAGGAGTTATTAATACAGTTATTTAAAACCTTTTTTTAATTATTATTTTTTTTACTTTATCCTGTTCATCTTGTATATTTCTGCATTAGATAGAAAACATGTAATTTAACACAAGGCACTAAATAGGAATATTAACATGGAATAAGACTTACAGTATTTGCATTAGCTTTCCAGTTGTGGTGCATCTCACTTTAATGCCTTCGTATTCATTTTGGAAAGAACATAAGCAGTACACTACATAGGCATTTAGGACTAAAATGCCCACATAAACAATTAGAAAAGACCTGATAGTAAGTCATAAACTCACATCAAACTTTGCACTAAGCCCCCACCATTGCCAAACAGCAACATGAAACATTATTCTAATCAAATAATAATTCAGTTGAATTCACAGAATCAGAAATCAGTTGAATTAAAGGCTACGTAAAACTAATTTTTTAAATATTTACTAAATTGAAGTTTTCATGATTTATGATTCTGGTAATACTCACTGTCAGCAGCATTAATGAATTCATAAATAATCCAGATTAAACTGCTTTGCTTGCCATTCAAATAGTAAACGGCATGGTCAGTTTTGAAGCCTGTGAAAAGTCCACATTGCTAAATAATCATTATTTTTTAAGAGTTCAAAACACATATGTTTGTTTCCCAGGAACTGAGCTCTTAAATGTGTTCACTCAGAATAGAAAAGGGTGACCAGCACACTGGCAAGGATGCCAGGGTACTTTTCTGTTACATGCTACCTTGTGAGGTAGTGGACATTTTCACCCTGGAAACTACAGGCCTGTCAGCCCGACCTCAGTGCTTGGGAAGGTCATGGAGCAGATCATCCTGAATGAGATCACACAGCAAGTGCGGGGAAAAAAATAGAGATCAGGCCCAGTCAGCCTGGGCTCATGAACAGCAGGTCCTGCTTGAACAATCTGATCTCATTCTATGACAAGGTGACCCACCTGGTTGAGGAAAGGCTGTGGACATTGTCCATTTGAACCTCATAACGCAATTGCAACTGTCTCCCACAGCATTCTCCTGGAGAAACTGGCTGCTCATGGCCTGAAGAGGCATGCTCTTCTCTGGATTAAAAACTGACAGCCAAGCAGGCCAATGACATCTGGGCCTATATCAGGAACAGTGCGTCCAGCAGGGCCAGGGCAGTGATCACCCCGCTGTACTGGGCACTGGTGAGGCTGCGCCTCAAATACTATGTTCAGTTCTGGGCCACTAACTACAGTGATATTGAGTCACTGGCACAGGTTCAGAGAAAGCGATAAAGGTGGTGAAGGGTCTGGAGCACAGGTGTGATGAGAAACTGCTGAGGGAACTGGGTTTGTTTAGTCTGTAGAAGAGAAGACTCAGGGCGGACCGTACCACTCTCTACAACTACCTGAAAGGAAGATGGAGTGAGGCGGGGTCAGTCTCTTCTCTCAAGTAACAAGTGATAGATCAAGAGGTAAGGACCTCAAGCTGCACCACGGGAGGTTTAGACTGGATATTAGGAATAATTTCTTCACGGAGAGGGTGCTCAGGCAGTGGAACAGGCTGCCCAGGGACGTGGTAGTCATCAACCCTGGAAGTGTTCAAAAACTGTGTAGATGAGGCCCTCAGTGACATGGTTTAGTGGTGGTATTGGCACTCCTGGGGTAGAGGTTGGACATGATGATCTTAAAGATAATTTCCAACTGAGTTGTTTCTATGATTATAGCTGTCCTCAGTCACTGATATATTTACTAACTCTAGACTGTTTGATAGCCTCGCCAGAAGGAATTTCAGAATGATTGAAGAAAAAACAGTCCTGAATTAATGTCTCCATTTGACACCCATGACCTGAAACTTCCCTATGGCTGGAGTTACCAGGAGCCTTGAGGCAATCTTTTCTGTATGGGCAAAGAAACAGGTTTCATCAGTTCCAAAACCAATAGGCTAAACAGTTTTTTAACCAGCATTACTGCTCCATTACTGACCAAATTACTAATTTCTGGATCTGGTGAAGGAAGAAACAGAGTAGGAATTTTACATCTGCCCTGTTCTGAATCTTGTTATCTGTGGACACACCATTTGCTTAAAAGGACATACACTATCGTTCCTAATATCTAAAAGGATAAAAAAAGAATATAATATCTAAAGGATAAAAGTATGTCCTTAAAAGGACATACACTATCGTTCCTAATATCTAAAAGGATAAAAGGATAAAAACACCTTACTATATGTGCAAGAGCCACTGCTGGCTGATCGACAGCAATCATTGACAATAAATACTGTAATGTTAACATTTAATCCAAAGAGCCAATGTATTGCAGTAACTAATTTTACAATGTTTTCAAATATGCAAGCTACTTCTAGTCTCTCCATAAAGTTCAAATTTGTTGGATAGATAATGAAAGGAGATGAGAAGTATTTTTACGGGCTTGGGTTCTCCACAGCTCAAATTCTAGGCATTTTTACTGGTACACACAACTTGTATGTGTCTATTCTTTTTTGCCAGATCTCCCCTGCCTACCTGTGTGTTGCAATTTCAAATCATGTTCTGGCTTATTCAGATTAGTGCTTGCTTGATTCATCTTTCACAAACCAATGAATTATTTTTAATTATAGTTGAAAGACAACCAAGTGCGCCTCTCACACTGATTAATGGCACAGGATATATAATAATAGCCATCTGCAGATCACTGTTTTACTGGACGCCCAAGGAGCCAGCAAAGATTATGGCTTTTCATTTTTTGTCTGCATTATAATAAGTTTTGATTTCTTCTTTACTAAATTTTTAAGAAAAACATGCAAAAATAAGAGGAACAATTTAATAAATTACCAACAGCCACTAACATTGACACCAGATCAAATTAATGAAACCAAATAATCTAGATTTTGTTACTGGGTTGCTTTTTCTTTTTTTGGATAATGCATCACAGCTGAATCTTCTCGTTTGGCCTTCAAGGTACCTTCTTGTTATACTGTGTACTGGGCAAAAACTAATACATGGACAAACACACGCAGTTAGTTCCCACACATGAAAAAGCACAGTAATTCAACAGCTAAAAATAAAAAATCATTCATGATCAGCTTCAGCTATGTAGGCATTCACTAATGTCTTCAACCACATGAGATATTATCCTGCCAATTTCAGACATAAGATCTAGGAAGAATGTGAATTCATATTTCTTAGCAGTTTCTATTTCATACTGGAACAAACCAATTTTTAATAGATTATTAAAAGATTAAGTAAATATAGGAAGAGCTTATAGGTAAGTCATTAACCTTGAATAGACATTATCATTTCAGTTACTGATTAAACCTATGCTTTAGGTAGAAGAAAAAGTCATTTTTTCTGCCATGCAATAACTGAATTTTCCAAGGAACAAGGAGCAATAGCCTATCACAAACAGAAAACTAATTAATCAGAAGTGGCCAACAAGTTTTGATGAACACTGCAGGATCATGTGAATCATAAAAGCATCCTCCAACTGATGGTATCAAACCTGCTATTAGACCTAACAGCAGGAACATATCATAGAATTACATAACAGCTTGAGTTGGAAGGGATTTTTTAAAGGTCATATAGTTCCAACCCCTCCTACAATAAATAGGCCATGTTCAAGTAGATCAGGTTGCTAAGAGCCCTGTCTAACCTGACCTTGGATGTTTCCAGAGATTGGCATCCACAAGTTCTCTGGGCAACCTCTTCCATCCAGTGTTTCACCACCCACATTGTAACATATTCCTTACTCATACCTAAACCTAAAACTATCTTCTTTCAGTTAAAACCATTGACCCTTGTTCTCACGCTACAGGCCCTGATAAAAAGTCTGTCCCCATCTTTCTCATAGTTTTATCATATATATTTTATACTTTTATCTCTGAGTACTGAAAAGACAAAATAAGGTCTTCCGGGAGCCTTCTCCAGGCTGAGCAACCACAGGTCTCTCAGCCTGTCTTCATAGGAGGAGTGCCCCAGCCCTCTGATCATCCTTCATGGCCTCCTCTGGACCTGCTTCAACAGCTCCATGTCCTTCCTATGCTGGGGGCCCCGCAGCTAAATGCAGTATTCCAACTGGGCTCTCACCAGAGGAGAGCAGAGGGGCAGAATCATAGAATAGTTAGGGTTGGAAAGGACCTTAAGATCATCGAGTTCCAACCCCCATGCCATGGGCAGGGACACCTCACACTAAACCATGCCAACCCAAGGCTATGTCCAACCCAGCCTTAAACACCGCCAGCAATGAAGCATTCACAACTTCCCTGGGCAACCCATTCCAGTGCCTCACCACCCTCACAGTAAAGAGTTTCTAACCTCTCTCAACCTGCTGGTCGCTCTCCTTTTGATGCAGCACAGGATGTGATTGGTTTTCTGGGCTACAATCACACACTGCTGGCTCATGTACACCAGCCCAGATACACTTGGTCTTGCTGAACCTCATAGGCCCACTTCTCAAGCTCATTCAGGTCCCTCTGGGTTTTAGAAACAGTTTAGAGCACATTAAATTCTGACCTGAAGCTTCACTGGTTATTGCAAGTCCTGCCAGCTCTCTGTTTTTCATTATTTTATAGTGATGATTTTTTTTTTTTAAATCAGTTAAAATATCTGCAGATGGACATGGCTATATTTATTACACTGAATGGAAGAAACAGGTAATGAATACAATTTCTTCAAATACTGTATTACTAAAAGTTGTAAACTAAAAACTAAACTGAAATTTAAAGAAGTATTTAAAATAAATTCAGTAAGATGTAGATACAGCTGACTAGGTAAGTTATTTAGGTAGCAGTTAGAAACAGCCATTTAAAAGAAATCCACAGGTGAATTTAAATGTCTCACAAAGCATTATGGCTTGAAAGAAATGTCTATATTAGGCAAACCAGTGTTAAAACTCTGTAAGTCCCTATATATTATGATTATAGGTGACAGAAATCAGCCACCAGAGGGAGCCCATGTAATCTAGTCCAAAGGACATCACTGTACGAAGAGAAAGTTTAAGATGCAGGCCAGAGTTTAAGAAAATAATTGCTTATACCTAGAAAACTTTACTGAAACCTTTTACAGCCCATGCAATAAAACAGCCCTCTTCAGTACTTCATTTCAGATTAATTCTTATTTTTATAGATATAAGAAAAAGCAAGCGAACTCTGCTATGAAGAGCTGCAACTAGACAGAAAATACTGACATAAACCAACATACTTTGTTATGCATTACCTTTTTAATCTACTTTGTTCTCAAAATTCAGTATTTCAGAAAGCAGACTATCATCTAAATTGGTATAGTAGCCCACAAACAGTATGGGAGAAGAACTACATAGTCCCAAAGGGGTTTTTAAGCATTTTCTTCAAACAGGTTTAGGACTGGAATCTTAAGCAACAGTGAAGTACATAAGACATCTTTTCTACATTTGTTTTGTATGCCAAGTCAGTATAATTTTTACATTGAATATTTAGATTTATCTGATAAGGCATCTCTTTCTCCAGTCTAATTAATAAATATGTCATGCACAAAAACTTCTAACATTTGGTGCACAAGTTACAATATCTTTCCATTAAGAACAATCCTCAAAGGCAAGAAAGAATATTTTTAATCAAGAAAAAGCATATCTTATGACACAGAATGTTTCCACTTCATTCTTAGATGGCTGATACCTCACTTTGCCTTCCAAATCTTTGTAATTGTCAAAGCTGTATGATTATAACTTAATACAACAGATATAATAGAAACAGTAACCATAGTTAACATCACTGGCAGTCGGTGCTTCTATTCTTTGACACTTCACAACTTCTTGTGAATTTGTATTCTTTTACTGCTGAATTTGCATGTGCTTTCCCTCTGCACCATGACTGCTTTACAAAGTTGGTATCGACAAAATAATTTAACACTGAAAAGAAAATTCACGATGCATACATTTCCAGACTAAACATATTGTCTTTCCTTAGAATACTTTGCTTTTAAAATGAAGAAATGTAATTTGGCAAGACTTTTATTTGGCCCCAGAGAACACAAATGGGTTTTGAAGAACTCTGTAAAGCAGCAAATAAGTACAGAGCATGTATTACTTCTCCCATTACATTAAAAAGGGAAGTATTACCTTTCGTGAAATTATTGTGTTTTCTAGCAAAAAAACGCACAGTAACAACATGGGTGACTTGAAGTACAAACTGCTCTAGCATACATTAGGGAGTGTGTTTGTAACCCAGGGAATCAGAATCCTAAATGCAAGATGGAGATCCCTAGTGATTGATATCTCACAATAGCTAGTCTAAACACAGGTAAAAACACTAAATTTCCCGATTTCAGACCCATGTAACTTGAACCTGTGAAGTTCATACTTTTCCTCCGTTAATCTTTGCTGAAAAATTGCAAAATACGCAGGAAAGATTTGAAAATTGCTCCATATACAGTCTTATCTCAGCCCACTTGGATATCAGCATTGGTGGATCACAGAAAGAATATGAAATAACGCTATATTAAAAACACCTAACAGAGACACTGTAAGACACTTAATAGCAATATTTAATAATTCAATACAAATTCTTAAGATCTACTGTGTTATGTACATCCTTGTTCTTAAAAAGACATTTGTGCTTCTATCCTGAAAGAAAGAGATGCTAGTCAGGACTCCCAGTGCTGAAGAAAACGGAAAACAATACTACTGAATTCCTGTATTCATTCACCTAGTGACTACATATTCAAGCCCAAATACTAAACTCTTTATTCTTCCTATAATGCTAGAAAAACAGTACTGTGAGATGGTCTTTTTAAGAAAGTCCTATACACCACATCCAACAAGCATTACATTCAGAAAGCACTAGTCAGTTTGCTACTTAGTGAAGAACCAATCTGTATATAATTTATTCAAATGGACAGTTTTGTAAACTAATCAAATAAACCGATGCAACTTTTCCAAAAGTTTGATAAGCATTTTATAGATATCTGTTCTGAATATAAATTTTTCTATAAATCTATATTCAAGTTCTGAAATACAGTTTATGCAGAAACACATAGCAAATAACACATAGTTTGTGCAAGGAACTTTGTTTCTTGACAAATTTCACTGATGTACCAAGGAACAACATAGTTTAAAAGCTTCCTTGATCTACATAGAGGAACTGAGAGCTAAAAAAATGCCATGCTTTATGAACACAAATACTACACATGCAATTTCAAATTCTTAGAATTTATTAGTTTTGATATAAAATTATTCATAGAAATTGATAACATATGATTTTGTCTAAGTACCTTGAAAAATAGCACACTAACAAACAGGGGTTTGACCTTTTATTAAGAGTGAAACCTAAAGTTTTAAAATTAACATTTCCTACTCTGTTATTTTTAATCTCTTACCAGGTCTTTCCTTGCCAGTTCCTTTTGACTCAGCGAATTTCTGGATCAAACTCTCAACTGTAGTATTTGTCATGTTAATGATAAACTCTTCATGCACCTTCAGAAAAACCACACCACACACAAAAGGAATTTAAAAAACAGTAATTGAAGGAATGTAATTAACTTTAGGAAGTAGTTTTCTCTAGAGCTGAAGTTCAAAATACTTCCCTCTAACATATATTACAGGGTTTCCAGAAATGAACTGGCATTTCAGTATTAGCAAGTGTTTCTACAAGGCAGATACAAATTAAGAACGAAAGAATAGAGCTTGATGAAGGGTCTAGAATTTACTTCAATTTCCTCCATCTAAAATGACTTGTGTATATAATTTTCTGAATTTGTCAGCAACATGACCCATTACAATGTCAGAAAGACAAATAGTCTCCTAAGCCAGTAAGAGTTGAGGGTGTGAACTCCTACTACTGTATTATCACAACTCCCACCTGCTTGAGTGAAAGCATTACTGTTGTAATGTTTTTGATATGACAAAGGAACAACCACATACTCTTAATAAGAAGTTTTTCCAACAACACCATATGTAGATGCTTTAGAAATAAATAGCATGACCCTTGTGACCACTATTCATTAGCAGAAAACCTCTAAACTGACGAATATAGTGACTCTAACAGCATGCAAATAAAATTCCACTTTGAAACATCTAAAAATTAAGAATTATTTCTAAGGCTTATTAATTTAACCAATTGAAGAACAGATATCATAAAATCTTCCATTACTGACAAAAATCTGGAAACTTCAGACTGATATAATTTCAAATTTTAAACAAAAAATAGCACAATTATGTGTGAAATGAGTGCTAATTTAATACCTAGAGAACAGAACCTTGAAAAACACTAAAAATTCTTCATATTGTCAAAATATTTTGTTCTGTTGAGAGTAAATTTATTCAGACTTATTCTGTAAATTTTGTGATATTGAACTGATAAATACAATGGGAAGCCATAAAAATTTGAGCTTATGTTGAATTTACCATAATTTGAAAGCTGTGATCTTGTAATTTCCATAAACACAGTAAGAAATCTTCCACTTAATAGTTAAGAAAAATATGTAGCATAAAAAAAACTCAAAAAACATTTTACCTCTCCTATTTGTAGATGAACTTCTTTTATGGTGTTTGACAATGATTCTATAATCTCTTTCATACGAAGAAGATGTGTTTCCTCAATGTCCTGAAATTTCTGTAAACCAAAACAAGAAACTGTAATGAAGTCATACTGAAAAGATTTCTTGAAAGACTAAACCTTACATTTTAATAATTAAGTACACATAATTAAGAATTACATAATTAAGAAAAAAAACCAACCCAAACAAAAAACAAACAAACAGAACACCAAAACAAAACAAAACACCACACCCATTTATTTTCTTGTTTGTTTGTTTGCTTGGTTTTGTTTGGGGTAATTACAATGTTTAAGAAAGAAAGATGCAGAATTCAGATATGAAATAATGTACATTAAAATACAATATATTCTTTTAGAACCATTGCAGATTTTTTTTACTTGCTCTTTAAATTTTCATGTATCTGAAGTATTTCTACCAAATAGGTTAGAAAGTGTTAAAAAAACCCAAGCAAACCAACAAACCAAAACCAACTTCTTTTCTCCATTAATGAAGCCTTGGGTTTCCATCTAAAACTAGAAATTTCTTAATCTGTTTTGCACTTCCTTCTTAGCACTCTCTCCTTCTGCTCACAATATACACATGCTTTCTCTTTTTCTAGCTAAACCTATATCCTTTGATTCTTCAACTATGATTATAATCTTTTAGGTTTGCTCCATTTTACACTTCCAGCTAACAGCCATTTTAAAAGCACTTCCAATATTTTCAATGACCCTTCCCTAGCCAGAGATCAGAATGTTCCATCCTCCCCAACAATCAACCATAATTGTCTTGAAATATTTGTTTACTCCTGCTCTTAGTTCTCTTCCTATTTCTGTAACTGTCCTTTCAAGCACGTCCAAACTTTGGAGCACCACTTAATCCTCTCTCCAATATGTATGTACTGTGTTCTCTGAAGATCATACCTCCACATTTCACACCTCCTGCTACTCCAATTCCCAAACACATCTCCACAGAGACAAGTATCTATCTCCTAAAATGTCAGTTTTTCTTTTGCCATACTTACATACCTCTCCAGCCATTAATCAAACAGATTTTTTTTTCCCCAGCAGCCTTACTCTTTAATTACAGAGGATATGGTCATCCTCTGTAGCCTATTCTATGATGTTACTTCTTGTACTGATTGCCTTATTATATAAATGACATTATTTTGCTTTCAAAACTATCTATGGTCCGTCTCTACAGTCACTTGCTATCAGGGTGTCAACACATGTACACAATGTGTCCTTCCAATGTGTGCCTCTTTCCACTATCTAATTTTAACCTAAACACAAAGTCAACTTTTGAAATTATGCCAACAATGCTTTCCTCATGTTTGGTTTGAGCTCCCCATAAAACTGTGCAAAACAGAGGGACTAGTCTCTTAAACTCTGCTCTACAATGACTATCAAACAGTTGGCCATTTAGAGACCTTTTTATTTAACTCAGTGGAAAGCATTCCCCTCCTCCAATTGTTTTCTTATTTTTTTATTATTTTATACTTAAGATGTAAAGCCTTTGAAGTAGAGCTATCTTGGCCTTGTACAGTACATAATACAAACAGGTTCTGATCAAAGAATAAAGCTAGGTACTATGACACAAGCACATCGTTCATATCACAGATATAATAATTAACCAGCTTGTTTACTTTCCCTTTTGAAAGATCAGTCCATTTTTAAAGGATTTACTGAAATGCATGTGTAATGCTAATGACCCAACAAATGCAAGCTACTTCTTAGCATTTTAAGCTACAATAATGATGAAAAATCACTAGACAGGATCATTAGCTGTCCAACTCATTTAAGAGTTTAAGCAAACATTACTCCTTTTTATAAACATGTATTTTCCTGTAAGTTTTACAATGATTTTTTAAATGAATTATTATTCATTCCTGAACATTATTTATATGCAGGCTGCTCAAATGCAAAATCATCCAAATGCAACTCTACTCAGTTCTAATTTTTAGACAATAATTTAGCACTTTCAGCTATTTGATGCATTCCAATAATTGACGGTGCTATGCAATTAAAAAAAATAAACAAAACAAAAACAAACAAAAAAAGACTTCTCAAAAGGTGAAAATCTGGCAAGTAAGACATGTTGTATTACGTAATTGCTATGCAGCTGCTAAGAAAACTACAGCTTTACTCAGAAAAATAAATGAGGAATTTCTATTAAATCCTATTTCTAAACAACAGTGAACTATATGTTCCTGCTTCTTTAATCAAAATAAAATCTTCCATGTTTATCATAGCAAAAACCATAACTTGCAATTCAAGATTAGAAAGACTGTATGCTTTAAAATTCAGTCTCTCAAAATCACATATCACAAGTCACTTTGATAACTGCAGGTAAAATAAAAAAAAGATAAAAGAGGAAAAATAGGTAAAAAAAAAACTCAGTGGAGTCTGACAAAGAAAAAAGTACAGCTAAGTGAGTATGTTACTCACATTATTACATTAGTAATGTAGGTAATTACATTACTACATTAGTACCTAGAATACCACAGCAATTAAAAACGCTTATTCTCAGAAAAATAGTATGTGAACAGTATAAAACATATTTAAGCTAAGACAACTGATTTTCCACTGAAACAGTTGAGAATGCTCACACTCCCCATTGATTGTTTTCCAAATTAACGTATTTCAAGTGAAATGTACTCTAAATTAAGATAATACAAGGTGTGCTTCATAGAGAAGTAGGCTTCCATATATTCGGAAATGTTATTTTTCCTATCAGGTCATCTTTAAAGAAGAACTTCTACAACCAAACTGTAGATGCAGCTACACTATTACACTAAAAACAAATTTCCAAAATACGACTTTTACTGGCAGAATGGCAATATTAATTTCTAGAGTGGGCAGGTGTGGAAAATTTCCAGGTGTCTATTATCACATTAAGTGAAAATTTAAATATTAATTAAAAAGCTAGTTGCAATTAAGGAACTAAGGACATTTAAACAAGTGTGGCTTGCAGTAAGAGGTAACTTTGTACCGTTTTTGTATTGGGAAAAAAAGTAAATGAACCAAAAGATCCTAAATCCCCAGCCCCTCACCCCCAAACATAGAAACACAAAGCAGCCCAAAACCATGGTGAGATTTTCAAACCTTTATAGCAAAAATGCGTAGCGGTAGGTTTTTTTGTTCCCCCACCCCTCACCTCTCTACATCTCAGCCTGGTTTAGACATGTAATACCTACCCAATAACACAAAGATTAACAAAGAGAATTTTCATATTCTATCTCTAAGTACAAAAATGAGCTGTTAGTTTTCTCATTCTTTTGTTGTAGTGGATTATTTAAATGGATTAATTTTTCTAGTACATGATGAAAAGCTCAACAAATTTGCTTGCTGAAAGCCCTTACATTTTTCTTCACTAATTCACAAACGATAAAATCCATCTCATGTTTATCTCCTGTCAATTCTAAAGAACTCATTTTCATTATTCACAACATTTTTGCTCACTGGGGACAAGTTTTTAGCACGGTTTAGCAAAGACGGCTTATTGAAGTCATACTTGTTAAGATTTTTCTTATTGTTTCAGAGAGTAATAAAACAACTACAATAAACATAGTCTCTTTCTTGTAAGGTAAGGAATGGGCAGCATGAAGCTTTTGAGAGACTAAATAAAGATTTAAGTTAACCTGCCTGAACTTGCTGTGAAGGGGATTAGAAGCATTCACAAGATCTGTTTCACTGGGGGGCTCAGTAACTTCCAAAGCAAGCTAAATAACAAGCAGGGTATGAACTTCTTGATCCAGAAAAGCCACACTTGTCTATGACTTGAGATAAATAAACGGAACACTTCAGTATTTTTTTCTGGTATTACTTGATTGCTTTGTAGCAAAAGGCAGGGTCTACAGCAAAAAGTGAGGCTGCACTGCAATTTATACAAAACTACACAAAAATGGAGTTACTGGAATGCTTACTAAGGAAATACAATAATTACATTAACAGGAACAGTATAAAAAAGTTACCATTTTGAGTAGCAGCAGCATGCGTCCCATGTCAGTTTGAAACTCCCCAGGAGTAATTGTACACTTCAATGATTCTTTTGTTACTCTTTTTTTATACTTGTTTCCAAGAATTGCATTAAGATACATAGTAGTTTAAAGTTTAAAAAGGTTGCCTAGTCCCAAAATTCTCAAACGATTGTAACCACACATACCAACTCTGATCCTACTCCCGCTCAAATTGCCTGGGGATAACTGATATGAATATATTTAAAGTTACAGTAAGAGACATACAATGCTAAGGTGACAGATGTAAATGTGTATGGTGGACATACATGCAAGTGAGCCCAGGCCAGTGTCACATGTTAAACCAACGTAAACTAGCTTGGTACCACACCGGCTGCCTTTGTGCCAGCACAAATGCTTATGTGATCTCTTAATAAACCAGACTGTAGGTCTCTTCTGGTTTAAAGTTTTAGCTGGATTAGTTCTACAAGGTACTTCTTGCACAATTACTTGACAAAGGAAGAAGCATGTACTTCTCTTCCATCTCTTATATGTGAAGCTGTGTTTTCAATATATGTTTTAAGTTAGCTTGCTGTCAAAATTATCAGTTGTCAAAATTATCAGGCCTAGACCAGTACCCATGATTTTTCTTGTTGATCTTCAATTATTAATAAAGCCTTTTTATACCACTAACAGCAATCATAACTTTTTTACACCCCACAATAAAAAAGCATTTAAAATTCACAGATTTTTAAAAAGGAGAGAAACATAACATACATAATCAAATTTAACTCGAAATATAAAAGCATAGGGAGCACAGCTTCTTCAACCAGAACCAAGTCAGGATGTGCACAAAAACATGCTTTTTGCAACTCTTCATGGAAAGGCTGTCAAGACTCCTAAAGTAACAGTTGTGTTACAATCAGAATTCTGCAGTAGAGCACTTCTTTGTTGCAAATGCCTGGACTGGGCAGTGGGAGGGAAAAGTTCTGGTATGTGATATATGTGGTATCCTTTCTCTAACAGCTGTGTTGAGTATCTATTTAGAGATTAACTAGATCAAATTCTAATGAAGGTCTCAAAGTAGCAAAGTAGTTTACAGTGGAGGATAGGCCAGCTTTTCACAAGTCAGCCTACACATCCCCAAGCTGTGAAATCTCAGTTTCCAAGGAGTTACAGAAAACCCTAACACTTTCCCACTTAAATATTAAAAACACAAGTATGAATGAATCTCCACAATAATTCCATCTCCACCTGAAAATTAATCTTTGGCACTAATGGAAAGAGCAAAGAATTTTCAAACAAAAAGACAATTCCTATCTTGTAAAAGCTTTACTAAACTAAGAACTAAAAATAAATATGCCAAACAGTCCTCAGCTATTACTACTAAAACTAGAAATGATGAAGTTTCCTTTTTGAAATCTGGGGCAGTGGGAAAAAGTCTGTTATCAACAGATTTGGAAAAGAAACTTTACAACATAACAAGAAGCAGCATATGCAATGATACAGAGAACATGGTATCCTCTGAAATACAGACTAGAAGTCTTCAAAAAGCCAAATAAACACCAGAAACTTGAGTAGATGCAAGTGCTTTTCACAACCTCAAGTAAACCTAAGGAAAACACTCTAAAAACCTGTAACTAAAGTGTTTTGCTGGAAGGACACTGAGAAATCCACGATGGATCCTAGTATCAGAACACTTACTCATAAGTGATACAAGACTTTCCACATAATCATGCATGTAGGTGCATCAATGCATTTACAGCACTTCCAGAAGTTCACTTTGTTGACTTCCTAAAAATTTCTTACAAAAAAACATAAAAAAAAAAAAAAATCTAGTATTCAATTGTGTCATTCAAGGACAGTGCCGTCACAACATATACAGTCAATGTCTACCTTCAAATGTATTACTTCTAATGTTATTGGTCATATTGGTTTCCAAAGGAGATCATTCTATCTTGAATCAATTTTTCAAAAGCTTTAACATCACGTGTTCAGACATAAAATAGTATCTGTTATTTTAAAAGTAACTCATTTAACATAGCACTTACCTGTGCAGTTTCTGTCATTTTTTGTTCAAAATCAGATTTAAATGCAGCGTATTTCTCCACATATAGTTTATACGTATCTGTAGCTTTTTTTGATTTAACTGCTGCCTGTAGATTGGTGCAAAAGAGTGTCAAATGTCACACATACAATCTGATTCAAGGTTCTTAAAGACACCATTAAAAGAAAGCCCAGGATGATCTATAAGGGGCATATCAAAATAGTGAAATGTTGCAACAAAATTTCCCCCCCCAAATAACTCAGATCCAAGCCATTAGAGATTTCTATTCAAGCTATACATCAACCACATAAAATGGTAACAAGGGAACTACCTGATTTAAATCGCCTCCCCTTATCAGAAAAAATTAATTTATAGTATACTTATTTTGAAATCAAAACTGTATTGCTGAAGTTAACTACTTAGTTCTTTTCAAATATTTAGATCTGCAACAGAAAACAGGAAGAAAGCCAGACCAGAATACAGAGCAGAGTTATTTGTGGAATCCTGAGAGTCAGTGGTTGAAAAAAAAAAAAAATCAGGAAGGCACAGTTCTCTTAAAAATACACCCAAAATAACAGAGCCTGAAAATGCTTCACTGTTTGAACAATATGGATCCTTCAGGCATTAAAAGGAGAGCATGACAGGTTGTATCAATCCCATCAGTTACTTTTCCTGAATTTTACTTCATGATTCTCACTCTTGCACATTCACACAAGGGAATTACTGAGAAGAAAACAGTCCTAATTGGTTTCCCAAATGCCATTTACTACGCTAAAATTACAAGGTGTTCTCTGAACACCTGCTTTTAAAAAGAATTGAATCTGTTTTACAATAAAATTATTCCCACCTTAACCATTAAAAAGGAAGGAAATGACGAGTTAAAGCAACAATAACAACATTCTGTCGCTTATGTTTAAGATGAGCAAAATGTGAGTGTTACGTGCTGAAGAACATCTACAAAAAACAACTACTTAGTAGGCCAGACAAAATGACGAAACACATGAACATTGTGTGATTAACTACTAATCTCTTTTGAAAACAGGATGTGTTTATTCTCAATTGGATGCAGCAATTGCTAGAACTCTAGCAGATTTACCGTAAGAGAAAGTATAAGGATCAATCAAGAATTTTTGTCACGTCACTATAAATAGAGAAGTTCCCTTGTCAGAGAACAACAGGAAATTATTACAAGTTAACACTGGCTTTCAGTTGCAATGAAAACTGCAAGGACTCAGATACCTCTTCAGATTCTTCAATAAAGTATTTCACTACGTATTTCACTTTACAATTAGCTTTTAGTTTGACTGTTCAAACAGAAGTATCTAGGGAAGACATAAACCAGAAAAAATGGCCTTCATCCACCCTACACTGCTTCCTCTTTCTCCCTTCTCACGTAGACATCAGACTGAACTTTTTTTGTATCCAGCTGAACAAGGATGATGTTATATCTTAACATGCCTTTCATCAAGTCAACCTTTCCTAACGAAAACTTTCATTCTATTTACAAGAATTCAGAAAAATTATACTTTGAACAGACTGGCAGGAAAACTTCTGCCAACCCACATATTTCTGATTCATGTCTAGAATCCAACATTGACTGTCATTAGAGACAGAAGCTAAAAAAAAATATTAGTTTTACATCAAAAATAAAACAATCGGAATATAGTCAACAAGATCAGTCACTTCTGTGATCACTGAAGACAATAACCAGTTCTTTGTGATCCTTCAAGACAGCATTTTAAAAGGCACTAAGATCATTCTCACATGAAGAGAGTCCCATAAATAACATGTAATTGAAATGGGAACAGGCAGAGGCACCAAGGTTTAAAATAAGACACAGAGACAGGGAAACACAACCTATTTCCCCTACTAGTTTCCTGGAAACAGGAAAGGTCAAGGGAAGTGAACCTTCCCTTCTACTCTGCACTGGTGAGGCCACATCTGGAGTACTGTGTCCAGTTCTGGGTTGTCCATTGCAAGAAAGGCACGGACATATGCGAGAAAGTTCAGTAAAAAGTCACTAAGATGATAAAGAGTCTGGAGCACCTCCCCTATGAGGAAAGGTTGAGAGAGAGAGAGACTTCAGATACTGTATAATTAGCTACTATGTCTCACTGAAGGGAGAACATCCCTCTACTCCTTAATTCAATAAAAAGGAGACTGAGTGCTTCCGTATTTACCCAAGGAAATTTATCCAAAACCATAACAGATGCTGAAACAATTATACACAACTTCTGGAAAAGCCAGTAAACAAAATTACCATATGATGCAGATATATACAAAATAATTAAAACTGCAGTGCAGTTTGAACAGATAAGGAATTATAAACAAAACGTTAGTAGGTATTCAAGATATCATGCACATTATGAAATAGCCACAACTACTACTTTTAACTATTTTCAGCCCTTTGTGAGCATTTCACTCACTAATATGAGGTGGTGAATGTGTTACGGATTGACAACACAATGAATTAAATTAAGATACCACAGCACTACCTTATCGACTTCTCTCTGTGTTGCTCCTTCCTTTTTCAAACGTTCATGTTCAACACACTTGGCATTATAGTTTTCCTTTGATTTCTGTAAGGCCTGAGTGATACTTTGAATATTTTGCACTGCTTCCAGTGTTCCTGAAACGTCTTCTTTAGTCTGCCAAATATCACATGGTTGTCAAAACCAAACCATTTTAATGTTAACAAGTCATTGGACATGCACAAGAAAAAACTAATAACCTTTTTATAAGCTTTGATTTGTTCATCGCCATATTTGTGAACTTCTTTTATTAGCTCTTGTAATCTCCGCACAAGATCCAAGTGACAGCTTGCTAGTTTTTCTGTTGAGGTTTTAAAAACATCCCAAACCGGTGCAAATGTCCTAGATTGAAGAAATATGAAAGATACATTTTTTTAATAGTGGTAAAGCATAATTGATTTAGTTTCCACAAGTTCACTTCTGTTTCTAAATTAGAAACAAACAAAACCCCGAACAACTCCCATAAATCCTTACTTCATGTTTCAGATGTGCTTAGAATCTTATCTGCTGATTTTTTCCGTGTTTAAAATTTTAAAGCACTGATGTTCAAACTAACATCAGTGATACAGAGAGAGAACCTCTGAAAAGCAGCAACAACTGGATCAAATTATCCACTGACAAAAGCTGCCCACAATTCTGGCTGCTATTGCTACAAATAAAAAAATCTTAGGTAAGAAGTGTGAGTTCTTGGTATAGTCTCTCTAATGAAAAAACACTCATTAATCACTCCAGTTTTTAAAAACACAACCCTATGGGTAAGACTTTCATTAAACTATGGAATAAATCTATTGAGAAGTCTCATTCTTTACATCTTTGAGGACACAAATAACACTCCAGAAAGCAGAAACAATAGAAATAAATCAATTTACTGCCATATTTGCAGACCATATGTTCTCTCTGTCATAGGCTTGGAAGCATAGAACATAAAGTCATGTCCTTTATTATGCTAAAAGGAACTCAACCTTAGAGAGAGAAACAGATAGTTCTTCCATGTTTGGGCTTTGTTGGTTTTTGTTTTGAACTGTGAATAAAGAACTGTACTGTCCTTGTTGTGTATATAGTTATATGATACTTGCATGGTTACTGAAGTATTAACAATCATTTTTAAAGGTGGCAAAGTTGTACTACCTTCAACTTCATTAATGAAATACTCAGAATCAAACTGGATTCATAACATGTATGCAGTTATTTATCTCTTATGTCACCTACTCACCCAAGTTGTGTGTAATTGCTTGCTGATTTGGCTAGTTTTGTCATTGACCTTGAATATGCCTCTTCTATTGTAGCCCTGCCAAAGAAAACCATTAAAAGCATAATCAAATTTTTGAAGATATTTGAAGACAGATAAATATGCATCATAAGGGTGCAAAACAAAGGACTTTTTACTTAATGAACCCTCAAACACCATTTGCAAAATCAGAAGTATATTAAAATAAAAAGAAATCTAAGAACCCAGTGATAGAACTTTGCAGGGAACAGAAACAAGTAAAACCTCGGAACTCAAGACTTGAAAAAGATGATTCCTTCCTTCCTTCCTATACTCTTTGCTCTTCCTCTCTGCCTTTAACATTATTTAGTAACAGACAGAACAAAGTGACATAACAATCATCTGCATAGCACTGTTTAAACACCAGAGATACACAGAACAACAAAATCAAATATATTTGTAACTAAAACATTTAAATAAACAAACCAAATGGTTTTTTGTTTGCTTAAGTTGTTTGCATAAAGATATTTGAGTTTGTAAAACTAAAATTAACATCCAATGTAAAATATTGTGTTCTACTGTTTATACCCATTTTTAAAGAGGGCTGTCTAAATACATTCCAATTTATTTTGGAAAACCTCTTCCCTACATAAAGTTTCAGCATATTTTCCTGCACTCACACCCACAATTTTACTTGTCTCTTTGCAGATTCAAAATCCAAAGATCAGCATAGGTGTCCTCCTTAGAACCTCTGCTGGGGCAAACACCAGGGAATAGCAGTAACACACAAAGTGGCACAGGAGTGACTCCCTGCAAGTTCTTCCCCATCAATCTTGCTTATTCTCCTATTGCTGAAGTAAAGGTACACACTATTTTAATTTTCTATCCTTAATCAATATTCAATATGTAGTGTCAACTTAGATTTAGAAGCATCCTGCATTCAAGCAAATACTGTAATTGCCTTTTCCTGAAAATGCAGAAGCTTTCAGCAATTTCTTTCCTGCTATGCAATTACTCTATTCAGGGGAAAAAGAGCAGAAAAGAAAGGGAGATTAAGAATTCATGCCTTTCTCAAGTTCTAACTTGACCATTTATGGCTAAGGCAGAAGTTTTTATTTTTCCTTCACAGCAACATTTTGCAACCAAAAAGAGTTTTCTCATGAAAATATCAAACAAAGTAGTAGTCATGTGAAACAGAGGGACATGTATTTAAACCTACTGAAATTTGAAAATAACTATCCAGTCAGTTGGACAAACAACTTGGAGATTAAACTGTAAAATGCAGCATCTGAATTACATTTTAAATGTCACCTACAAATAACTGTGAAGTTATTTGCCACAAAAAAAGTCAATTACCTTTATCCTCCTTCTATATATGTATATATTTTAATGATAAGAAAAGATTTAAGTTTCCAAGGTTTGGAATTCTTGGCCACTGCACAGGAACTCACACATATGCAGAAACACTCAGAAGATAGAATAATTTTTTTTTAATAATCACGATGAACAATGTATTTTGGTTAATTATCAATAGCTTCTATCAATGTGTTCTACATTCCATAGGTCTGTGCTTTGCCATCCTCCCATTTAGTTAAATGGCAATATATTCATTGACAGTTTCTTCTGATCAAGGAGATTCTTTTTATAACACTTTCAGGAAAGTGGTGCAGAAAAACATTTGAAAAACTTGTGGAGAAAAGCCAACACAATACCTATTAATTTCCCACCTGTGAAGAGTGGTTTCTAGCCCATGAAGAATTGTGTTTGTGTATATTTAACACCTCAAAGTAGTTGACAGTATTAAGACATTATCTTCCCGGTATTTAAAGAAATATAAAAATAGAAGGGGGCAGCCCAAACTTAGTATATTTTCTCTTCTTTAACAAAAAAACCTACATGCTTTATCAAGAACATAACAAAGATACCTATCTTACAGCAGACAGATAATGTGCTCCACTCAAGACTGACCAATACTGAGCAGGCTGTCTGCCACAAAATTCACTCTTTCAGATTACATATTTCTGAACCACAGACACAACCATCTCAGTTCTTTTAGTCCTTGACCATTAAGAGATACTCAAATCCAAAATGAAAAGTGAAACAACGCTGTTGAAAACTGAATTGGTATTGACTAAATGGACACAGCCAAGAAGGAAAACTTCTGCTCCTTCTAGGGATATCCAGTTAGAACAGCAGATATACTATAGAAATAATATATTATTACAAACACATTTCAAACTTTTTTTTTTTCCACATGAAAAATTCTGCCATTTCAGAAGGTTCTTACAGAAGTTTTGAAAGAAAAATCTTTAAAAAAATTCTCAGGCTGACTATAATAAAGTTTTCCCACATTCTATACAATTTTTCTGTTTTCATTACTATTTCTAATGTTGGAGAAAAGAGAACAATAGACTTTTCCCCAAATAGGCTGCACACAGCCAAAACACTATTCTCAACACTGCAAGTGGCAGAAACTGGCTTCATACAGACATGCGTCTTTTGTGCCTAAGCAGTCTGCACATCCAGATACACTCCATCACCTTCCCTTTCTCTCTTGAGATCGCTCCACAAAAAACAACCCAAATTCTGTGCCTTGTATGGAGATTCCAGCAATCCTGACCAACCAGGTGACTACTGTCAAACAGTACATACAAAGATTAATTACTCTAACTTGTTGAAAGTATTATCACCCACTCAGACCTGTCTCTAACTATCCAGTAGTTTTCACTCAGAGCATGCAACTTTTAAGGAATGGTATTGAAACCTTGTCAAACAAATTAAAATGCAGCACCAGATTCTAGTGAATTTTAATCTGTTAATGAGAAATGAAATTTTCCACATATTTTACTAAAAATGCTGTTAAAAGGCTGCATCTATCTTTGGCACATCCTATTCGTGCACAAGAACATTTCTTGATCTCTCACTGAGGATAAAGTGCCCATATGGATCCTCAGGTCTTTAGTCTTAAATATCTTTAGTCTTAAATGCTATTTAAACTTGTTTAGCTGGGGAAAAATAAAGGCCTTCTTTACAAATCGCTAGAATTAATTAGCAGAAACTGCAGCTGAAACACTTTTAGTATGTGGAGAATGGTCCAAATATTTTATATATTGATTGCAAAAGTACATCTCATTTAAAATCTCAATTGGAGAAATTTACAGAGCGAAAAAAGCCTAGAATACCACATTATTTTTGCTAGGAATTTTGTGTAAAATTAACTGTTAAGTTTTATCTATTCACTATAATCAAGCAAAGAATTCAAGCCAGATAGAGCATCATAATGTGCTCTCTGGATTCAAGAATTGTTGAAACACAAAATTCCTTGTGTTGTGTAGTCCTTCCAACAGGAGACTGTCCATCACACATGCACTCGAACTCACCTGTTTCTGGCTCAGTTGAAAGATTTGTCATTTTTTCCAATTTACTTTGAAACTATGCAAATGTCAGTGCAACAGAGTACCTATCATGGCTGTTACATTTTGTGGAAGCTTAAAATAAACTGTTAAGTTCTATTTGAGACCAAAACTAAAATTGTGATGAAAAATTCCAGGAAACAAAAGCTGTTTTGTGGAACAGCTTTTACTGCAAGAAACCTTCAGTGAAACAGGTCGTCAGTCAGTCTCTTGCAAGCCTTCTCCTTGTGTCACCTGGTGAAAGTAACTGAATTAAGACAAAATTCTGAAGCCAACATACAAGTGCTTTTGTTCAAAATGAATTTTTTTTTTGTTCAATGTAGCAGCAGCAGCAGTCTTCTTTCACAGAACAACTAAATCAACACTAAGTCATCTGTTTTGGAAGTTGTGACATTTGCAGATTTCAGTTCTGTCTTTTCCATCCCATAGAGAAGAACTTGTGTTATTTTCTGCTTATTATTTTCTTGTCCTTATGCATAAGTCCTTTTTCTTTTAAAAAACTTAGTTTCTCATCATCTTAAATTATAATTTTTAAGGTCATACTAGCAGTTGCTAATACCTTTATTTTACATCTACAGACAAAAAACTGCTAAAAAGCCTGATAAAGTTTGCTATTTTGAATTACAGCTTTTCTTCCAAACATGAACTAAAATTGGGATTCATTTAAATAAAGTGTTGGACACCTATGTGACAATTCTAGGTTTTTACTCGTTTCTTAATTCAAACCTGAAAATTAGAAGTTTGTTATTAATTGATCCATAAGAGTCACTGTTCAGTTCAAAGTGAATGCAATAAACCTAGATATTTTTGTACGATGTAAGAGATATTTTTAAATATCATTGATTTTTATGTATTCTGCATGTTATTGTTAAACATGTTTATAAACTCAAACAAAAATAAAACCAGCATATTAAAGAGGCAAGATTACCAGGGATGAATGCTCACCTTTCTCTTATAAAGTCTGCTAAGTCTTTTGTTGACAAATGTCCATGTTTCATGTTGTGATATAGGACATCAAAGCCATTGTTCCTTTCCCCCTAAAGATAAATAAAAAGGAAGTATAACTAAGAAGCACAACATGCCAAAGCAATTACAGAACAAAATACAGAACCTATGCACTTCAGTAATTGATCAGGTTTCATGACCTGAATGATTTCTAATGCTTCACCTTTTTACCAGATGCCATTAATCCTCTTCAATCTTCAGTCCTCTATATGTAAAACAAACTAAAACCATCTCAGCAGCTACTACTACCCTTTCAGTGACAACTCTTCTATTACATATTTCCAGGCTATATTCAAACTCATTTCTTTGTTAGATTTCTACAGTTCTTGTATTCTTTTAACTTCCCAAGTTATTTAACACATACTAAATATTGTACTCTCTCTTCATTCTCTCGTATCTTTCATTATTTTCCATCAATTAATATTCACACTTTGAGATCACTGGATATCCAGCTTCCCCAGTTCTTCACACTTCATGTATCATCTTCTGGTTTTTTTTAATTGGTCAAAAAAACCGCCAACAAACCCAACAACAAAAACCCAAAAAACCCTGATCTCATCCTCCTCAAAAGTATCTTCCCTTTGTGCATTCTTGAGGTTAGTTTTAAAACTTAAATATTTTCAGGCAACGTGTGCCTCACCATTAAAATGGAGACATTGCCCTCATCACTGATAAACTCAGCCATCTTATCACCTCTGGCACTGTGGTGAACTTCCTCTGGCCACAAGAAACCAACAATAGAAATTAAAGGAAGGTGTGGCAGGGCACAGCATATATCACTGTTCTTAGAAAAGTCTTCCTGTCAAGCTATCCATTCCCCTCCACCTAGCTGCTACAAAAGACACAGAAGCACACCCTCAGGAAAACTGCTTGCATGTTCAGAGTACAAGGGAAAGAAGATGGAATAGGATACAATACAGTTCAGTTGGAAGGAACAGACAACGGTCATCTAGTCCAACTGCCTGACCACCTCAGGGCAGATCAAAAGTTAAAGCATGTTGTTAAGGGCATTGTCCAAATGCCCATTAAACACTTGACAGGTTTGAGGCATCCACCACCTCTCTAGGAAGCCTGTTCCAGTGTTTGACCACCTTCCTGGTAAACAAATGCTCCCTAATGTGCAGCCTAAACTTCCCCTGGCACAGCTTCCTTGTGCCACTTGACCTCAGGGAGAAGAGCTCAGCACCTCTCTCCACTTGCCCTCCTCAGGAAGCTGCAAAGAGCAATGAGGTTACCCGTCAGCCTCCTTTCTCTGAACTAGACAAGATCAGAGTCCTCAGCCATTCCTCACAGAACATGTCTTCCAGTCCTTTCACCAGCTTTGTTGCCCTCCTCTGGATGCACTCAAGGACCTTCATGTACTTCTTAAAATCCTGGACTTTTCACAGCAGCAGTTCTACATCTCCAGTGAGAGAAGCCTGAGAATTTGGTCACACACCCCTCAAAGTATTTCTGTCCTTTCTTTTCCAGAAAAATTTGTTTGTGCAGCCATGAGGTGCACCTGATCAAGGAAATTACACAGCTGAAAAATAAAACTGTATAATAAAGGCAAATAAAAACAAAGATCAGTGATCCGGATCACTATGAGGACACAAAGAGCCGCATTGCTTAGCAGAAGAGGTGGGAGCAAAGAGCAGGCAGCAGGCAATGATATGCCAGTTTATGTAGGTGGAAGCAGCCATGGGTGGACGGAAGAACTTTGTAGGAGCCATGGTAGTAGGCACACTTCTGCGAAGTGTTAACTGCACCAGATAATACATCAATCAATAATACAGCAAGTTGCCTTAAAGGGCACCAAGCACAGACACATGAATTTACAAATAATATATAATAGAAGGCAATTTGATCACATTACTAGCCAGGATTAATTGCTTTACTTCTTTCAAGCATCAGGGAACACGAAACCAAACAAACAAAAAGAAAAAACACCTATAAAATGACAGTTCCTAAGGCTGCAGCAAGTTCTAACCTGAAAAAGTTTATCAAAATGCAGATCAGTTTCGCATAAATGCAATTACAGAAAGGTCTCTTAAAACTACAAGCAGAACTAAATTTAATACATGACAGAACAGCTAACTAAGAGGACTGCCTACTGAGCAAATCTTTTATAAACTGGAAAAATAGAAGGATAAGAACACCAATTAATAAGAAATGTAATTTTTAAATGTTGTGTTACACTTTCAAGAACCAGGTTAAACAGTTTAATTCCCATCTATTTTTCCTTGTAGTCTGAAACCCACAATAATTTAAATCACCGGTGCACTAATAAGTAGCTTATTATCTTCCTGTATTTATTCAGTGTAAAACCTGAATGCCACCACATTAGAAAAACACCAGGATAATCTGTAATTAAGACCTCAGTAATATTTTCAGTAACAATAACGATTTTTAAAAAGTTCTTATTTAGCTACTCCAAAGTTCTTACTGTACCCAAATTTGGATATAAAAATTTACAAGTAAGTGTTAGGCTCTTCTTTCAGATAACTAATAAAACTCTCCTTTAAGAAATGTTCTTTCCCTTTGCCTTAAGGTGCTTCTTCTATCTAAACCAACACATCTATCAAAATGTGCTGAACACGGACTGCTTCTGAACTTTTCATAATGGGAGCTTTAATGGGGACTTTTCTATACTGGAGCTCCATAAATATCCTGTCACTTTAGAAATACAGGAAGAGTAGCATAGCCATGACCCAGTGTCTGGCTGCAGCCTTCCTGATAGCTGATAATCTGTCAGAAATGTAACTTTGCAGATCTTTGGAGAATGAAATGAGCCAAAACAATGAATTCCCACTGTGACCTTGTTCCCTATCTGTAACTGAAGGTTACTGTAAATGAACTAGAAAACTTAAATTAAGTGGAAATATTAATCAGTCCTACTCTTCTTCCTGACTTCACATTGAATAGCAGAAAGCACAACACAGAAACAGAACAAATATTTTTCTCAATTAAAAAAAAAGTCCCCTGAAAGCCATGTCTTTTACACATTTTCAGTAGTTATCAGAGGCTAAGAGGCTAGGTAAGAAAAATATTTAGGTTTAAGAAAAGCAGCAAGTCCAAAACAGGCTCTGAGATTGGAGGGCCTATATGGTTGAAGCCTGGCAGAAGTAAAGGCATTTTTTCACTTGTGAATAAATTGTCAAATGTAGCCCCTCTTACCAATATCAGGCTCTACCTATACGAACAAATATCTAGACTTCAAAACTGTTCAATAATTTACATGATCAAGAGTTCTGATGATTAACCTGATTTAAATTCTAAAAATTATGTTATCTTCTACTTGTGCTTAGAGACATTTGTATACTCATGTCAAATTAAGTATGAAATATCAGTGCAGAGAGCAGACATTTTTCTTCTCAGGAAAGCTGTATGTCCCGTCCAAAATTCCTTCATTCAGTAGTTATGTTCCTGAAGAGTAGCTCAAAATATTCATGTAATAAGCTCCAAAGTTAAGGCTCTGTATTTAGGATAAACACAGACATGTATGCTGCTGCTAAGAGAAAAAGTAGCTCAGTTTACAAAATAAGTATGTATTCTCTAACATGCACATATACCATCAACACTATTTATTTGTGTTTTGATAGCTTTTCCTCTACACTGCCCCTCCCCCCATATATTGTATATAATTCTATACATGGAAATTGTGTGTCAAGCCAATTTTTCTTCATTAAGTGTTTTTACCTGCTCATTCCTGGTAGCAACAGTAATAACTGGGATCACTAAAAGCCAAGTACCAGCCCACTCAAAAACAAATAAATGCAGCATGTAGCAGAGGGAATTGATAAGACCTTCCACTCCTATTCAGAAGCACTGCTATGACAGATAGACAGTGAAGTCAGATGCAGATTCTTCTAGAAGTTGCATCTTTGAGATAGTGGAGCTTCTGTTGTGACATATAACATGAGGTTCTATGCAACAGAATTCTAGGTAAGCATGAAAGACTATTATGAATGTCATTTTGCAGATAAAACACTGTCATGGATGATCCTGTTATCACTCAACAGAAAACAATTATAAAACTGTGCATGAAAATGCAAAATGTAAGTGGTCACCTCTCCAGATAGGCTCAATTTAATTACTTTAAAGTTCATTATCAGTTTTTACCTTTTGCCCTAAAACTAACAAAACTCTCTCTTCAGAAGCTGGTGTTCTTGTTGAGTTTTCCCATTTTATACTCCCATAAGGGAGATATTTTGTCTATATAATATAGATGACCCTGACAGCAAGTCATAAGATGAAACAGGACTTCAACTACAAGTAAACACTTGGCATTACTGGCCAACCTTGAATACAAAATAAAATCACAGAAAACATGGGCAGGCAGTCCTTCCATTTCCCTTCGTATGAACTAACCGCAATGATCTCCTCATGGAAATGAAAGTAACAATGTCAGCAAACATGAAGTCAGAATTCAGCATTTCCATGACTTGTGCATAACAGGAAGCAGATTACAGGAACTCTGTTTCACTGAGCTACTTCACAGACTTTGAAAATTCTTAAAAATAAATTAATGTGTTGTAGGTAGAGATGATTTTGAATTTAAAGCCTATATTTGGTAAAGTAGCAACTTCCAGGCAATCAGCAGGAGTATGTATTTCTTATGTTTCTACCAAAATATATGAGTGCCAGCTCTGTTGCTTTGGACTAAAACCATTTGATATTAATGTCTATTAGTGTGAAAAGTGAATACTCTCTATTATAGCAGTGTCTTTTTACCCAGTATAAACAAATGTTTCTCAATTATTAAAGTGATTCTAAAGTTCCCATCATTGGTCAGATATGTACTACTTGTTTTGAGAACGTGAGAAGCAAGAGAAGGACAGCTGCAAATACTGTTTTCACAGCAAAACTAAGTTTATGACACAATAAAAGGCACGTGGAGGTCTTACATACGTTCTTGTTTTGGTCAAATGTTACAGTTTGGTGAGAGAAGTTCAGACAAAGTTTGATGTTGTCTAAGTTCAGAAAGTAAAGAAACATTGACGAAGTGAATTACTGGCATTTCAAACTATGCTTTTAGAATACGTATTAGCAGCAGTTAAGCATGCACAATCATTCCTTCAACTCTTTAAACATGATCATATCAGCTACCAAACCACAACTTTTTCTCCAGGAAACAGGCAGACATATATTCAAACTGTAATATTTGGAAGTGGTACTGCAACTTAATTACAGGGCTTCTTTTTAATGATAAAAAAAATTAGGTTCCTAATTCACTTCCAATTGTCATAAAATGAAAACTGGAAAATCTCCAAATTAGAGTTTCCAAATCCTAGTTAAGCTTTAGAAGTGCCTTTGGTAAATATGATATATCCATGAAATATGACCAACATCCCTCCCATCTGGTTAGATAAATGCTAAAGAGAAAAGCCTAGAAAAGAATGAATGTGGGAAATCAAATTGCTTAAATTTTTATCATAAGAATAGAAAAGTTTGTATCCTTTGCCTCTTGTTTCTGTCAGGTCCAGAGAAGTTGTCCTATAGCTAGTTTTACACTTTAATTACTGTTGAACAAATATGCCAAGTAATAACTGTAGACAATCCATTAAGGTGGGGCAGGGGAGCACAATTTCCTCATACAGGTAAAATTCAGTGTTTGCTGAAACTAGGTATAACTGTTCAGCGACTGCAAGATTTATGCAGCTTGAAAGATATCCTATTTTAACAATTAATGCACAGATTTTGGTGCAACAGAACAACAGAGACTCTGTTCATTCCTGGAACTCTAAAATGGAAGTACCAAATATTAACCAAAACAAATCCTCACAAACTTAGGAAGATGTGCACTCTTCATTATGGCTTGTCCACCTGTACTGTCAACATCTTTTCATTCACTCAAAAGAATAACACTTTAAAGAAACGAAGCACTAGGAATTCTCCTAACTCCAGGGATGCTGGTCATGGTTTAAGTCCAGCTGGTAACTTAGCACCACACAGCCACTTGTTCACCCCTTTCTCCCCATCACCCTTCCCCCCTCCCTCCTCCAGGCAGGATGGGGAGGAGAATCGAAAGAATATAAACCCCATGGGTTGAGATAAGAACAGCCCAGTAACTGAAGTATAATATAAAACCACTACTATGAATAATAATGATAAGGGTAATAACAAGGGGAGAGATACAAAACTAAAAGGTGAAAGGAATAAAAATCAATAAACACAAGTGATGCACAATACAATTTCCCCATCCACCGACTGACACCAGCAGCAATCTGGGCCTTCTGGGTGACACCCCCCATTTTTATACTGGGCATGACGTGCTGTGGTATGGAATACCCCTTTGGCTAGTTTAGGTCAGGTGTCCTCTCTATGCTCCCTCTTGGCTTCCCATGCCCCTCCTCACTGGCAGGGCATGAGAGACTGAAAAGTTCCTGATCAGGGCAGGCACTGCTTAGCAACAACTAAAATATTGGTGCATTACCAGCATTGTTCTAAGACTAAAGCTGAAACACAGTACTGCACCAGCTACTAGGAAGGAGAAAAAATTATGGTTATAGGTGAAACCAAGTCAGATGTATAAACTCATTTTCGATGCTCTGAAAAACATTCTTTATACTGCTATTCTGTAATACAGTTTCAAATAAATAGGATGTGTTTCATCCATTCCACTTAGGCAATTAAATAATTTTATGGGCCCAATCCACATGGAAGTACTTATGTGATTAATATTATATTGTTATATTTTCAAAAGCTAGCTATCAGTAAACTTTGATTTCTGTGTGTCTGAAAGAGCTACTGAAAATTGAGAGTATTGAAACATGGAAAAAAGAAGTCACCTAATGTTTACACAGGCACAGTATCTTCTTCAGTACTGGAAGTTTTGAGATGTTAGAACACAAAAGAACGCAGAAATTTCAATTTCCTTCTTCCAGCTTCAATAAATTAAACAAATATCAGCTCCAGGAAAGCTCTATGTACATGAAGGACAGATATTTTCCTCTATGTCTAGATAATTAAAAATATTTTTTGAACATAAAGATGGAAAGTTGCCAACGCACCCTAGATGCACACAGGCAGAGGGAGGAGACTAAATAAATATTGCACAACAGCTCCCAGAAACTGAATATCCACCTCTACGCCAAGCAGAAAAACAGCACTTCATAAACACATGCATGGAACTCCAGATGGACGCTTGACAAGCCTCAGTGTCACTCATATCATGTAAGTGCATAACACAATACGTCTTACACTTACTAGAACAAACCTGTTCACAAACCTAAGATTATTAACCCTGGATATCACCAGCTTTTACATATTACAAAAGCTCATGAAAAGAAAGGAATCTTCCTCACAGCACTTCTCAAAAGCTGTAATACAAGCAATTAAAAAGATAAAATAAGAGGAATTCGCCAAAGCCAATTTAAACATGTATTTTTATACCCCAGGACTACCAGAGTTACCAAGCACAGGATTACATAGAGACCTGTTCCAGCTATACATAAAATTTCCAATAGTTTAATCAAATTAATTTAAAACACTCAAAAAGTTAATGCTGACTGGCTTAGAAGGGGCTGGTTTTGTTCACTTGACACAGTTTTAACAGACAATTATCAAACATATCACCTGCACCAGCCAGTTTAAATACAATGTCAAAGCTTATGAACACTTCCTCATCAGAGCAGAGAAAAAAGTAAATCAATGATAACGAACATTTTTTATTCTACTGTACCAGTATGAGCGTACTCAAAGTGAAAAAACATGGATATGTCTTCTGGAAATAACTTGTGAAAGTGTTCCCTTTAAATTACATCACCATTTTGATGTAGCACACACATAGCAGCAAGCACCCAGTGTTTTATGACAACATCCTAAGTAGGAGTTGGGAATGTTTGGCCACCTGACTTGAATTCCTAAAACTCGGCCACAAGAATCAAAGCCATTTATAGGCTGTGCTACTAGTTCACAATTTTTGATACCACAAAAAGCAACTGTATCCTACCAACGTTGAAAACTACTGCCCTGGATTGCTGAGCTCTATTAGCAGGCTCCTACCTTTTTAAAGCGACAGAAAAAAATTCTGAGTGACAGTACAGGTCTCTGTACTTCAACTTTACAAAGCCTGAAAACGGTCTTGTTTATGACCCCTTACAAGCAGTCAACAAATGGCAGGCCCATAAGGCATTCAGATTTCTTACATCTAACAACAACAAGAAGTTACAACTATTAATAAACTTCTAAAAGCAGCAAAAGATGATGGTGTCATAATAAGCTTGAAGTATAAGCTTGAAGACTATTACAACAAAGAAGCTAAGATTTGTTTTGTTTACACAAGCACTTTTACGAAGTTCTTAAAAGACAGTAGCCCCAATAGTGTGCAAGAAATTTATATACATTCACATGTCACTCCCCTCTTCTAAAGAAATCAGTTAAGTCTTTCAAGTTTTCAATGTCTTGTCAATTACAGCAAATAATCAAACTAAGAGAGCATCCTAGAGCTCAAGATGCAGACTTCCATTTCCAATGCACAATTTCAGAGGCAAATTGGTGGAAGTATGTACCTCAAATTATTCACTATTAGTCATGCTTTGAAATCATTTTCACATCATAGAAAGTATAAGTATCCCATTCCATAGGTGACAAATACATTTTGACTGCTGTTAAGTAGAAGAGCAAGGCAAAAACAAGAAATAGAAGATAATTATTCTGAAGTTCCACACAATACTGCCTTTCTTTCTCCTCATGAATTTATTTTCATTATTTTTAGTCACTATGCATTCAATACATTTTAAAAGCAATCTTCTGATTTCCATATTTACTTTCTCTCCACATTTCAAAGCATACTGTACCCCAAGTCTTCCAAAGCATTGCAGTAACAATTCCTGCTCTGGAAAGTTAGTAGAAAGGGAGAAACCTAATGATCCAAAATAAATGAAGCTAAAATTTATGCTTGATTCTGAGGATATATAGAAAGTCATTACTTTGACCTCAAAAATCCATCATATTTAGAAAGTACAGTTAATCCTGAAAGCTATTTACCCACATGGCAAAGATGGAGCAGCCCCTATTGCTTTTTATTTTGCTTCTACGCAAAACAAAACCCTGTCCATGGTATTACAAAGGTTTCTCAGTCAAATTTTGCAAGTTTAGGATCACCTCTAATGTTTTTGTAGTCACTACAAGGCAAACACAAAATACACTCCTTGTTCTATTTGGTGTCATTTTTGGAAGCAGGAGAAAAACTTGCATCAACATAAGAAAACCTTTCCCGGCACTTGCCTCACATTAGGACAACAGAGATGTAAGGCAAAGACTAAAAAGAACAGAAAGAGAAAATACAAAACTGGGTATATGTCTACTAACTCATTTTTGCTGGCAGCATTAATGAAGACAGAGACAGAGAAACAATATATGGCAATGGCCCATCTGCCTTCACTGACTTATCAAAATTCACTGACTTAAAAAAATTCTTGACTAACAAAATAAAATACAACTGATCAAGCAAATGGTTAAATGAACATACCACAACACATAAAACAATCAGGAAAGTCTTTGATTTCAGTTGTGGTAATTGAATAAAAACCTTCAATTCTGCTTTAATCTTAAAGATGAGATAGTAACTTTTCCAATGAAAATGTGTTAATTTCTATTTTATTATGAAAGATGAAAGATTTCCATACATTGTGATCTCCCACCCTGGAGCTTCAAATTAAATGGATCTCTATGCCAAGAGAGCAAATCTAATATCTTGTTTCATTAGCCTTTAATATTCTGTTGAAAGCAAAACTCAAAAAGTCAAAATTAAACACAAAGCGGCAAATGGAACATGAAACCCGGCTTGACCTATGCTTTATAGTCAAGGATAGTACATTGTATTCATGAAACTAGTTTTCCTGAAGCACTAAGGACAACTGTTGCTTCCATTTTGTTTCAGGCTCAACAAATACCCAAGTGGGTGTTACACCTATTGGTGGAGAGCTTCACGCTGAAGCCTAAACACTCGAAGAAATAGCAACATTGTAAACAGCACGATGATCACAAGAACACTGACTTTAAGCGTCAGACAAGCTACAGTCACAATGAAAACAAGTTGTCATCCCATGCCAGTGTTACTAACAATCCAAATTAATATTTTATATTTTCTCCATATATCTCTACCCAGTGGAAAAACATCTGTGCGTGCAGAAATGATTGATAGACTGTGTTTCTAAAGCAGACTGTAACGCCTGTTGTTACCCTAGCTGGCTCCTGTTCAGACTGCACCTTCTGACATGCAGACACAGACAAGTCCACCGGTACAAAAGCAGAGCTCCGAGCCGCAGCTTGGCGTTTGCGTGATACCACTGTTAAGTTGCTACAGCCGATGCTGTTCCCCCAGACAACCGCATTGTTCGGGAGGCTTAACGGGAAGAGACCAGACCGCAGCCCAAGCCACATCCGCGCACCGCGCTGCTGCGAGGGCGAGACCCCGAGCATCCCCTGGCCCGGCTCCCCGCGGCCCTCCCCCGCGCACCCCGAGCACCAGCGGTGGGCCCGGCCAGGGCCAGGGGGCGGCGGTCCCCCCGCGCGAGCTGCCCGGGCGATGTCAGCGGCAGCGCAGACAGGTACCCCGCTTCACCCACGGGTCAACCCGCCCGAAGCGAGCCGTGGCGGCCACCGCTCCCCGCCGCGCCCCCCGCGGCAAGGCCCCGGCCCAGGCCCGGGGTGGCGTAGGAGCCGAGGCTGCTCCCGCAGGCTGAGACCCCAGCTGCACCAAACAGAGCCGTGCCCTGCCCGTTCCACCCGCGGCGCGGCGGAACGCGCCGCATACCCAGAAGCTCTCCACGAAGTACGCCATCATCAGCCCTCCGCCGGTGAGCCCGGCCAAGCCCCGGCCGCCTCAGGCGCGGAGACGCGACGGAGGAAAGCGGCGCCTCCGCGGCGCACCGCCCTTCCCGTGACGGGGCAACCGCCGCCTTCTACACGGGCCCGCCACCCCCGGCCCGCGCCTGCGCACAGCCCCCGCCGGCCCCCAGCCGCCTGCGCAGGCGCACGGCGTGCGGGTGCGCGCGTGCGTTCCCGAGCACACAGGCGCGTGCGCAGTCAGGCGGCGCCCCGCGGGCGCTGTGGCGGCGGGCGCGTTCCGGCGTCTGGCGGTGCCCGGTGGTGGGAGATGACGCGGCGCTCTGCCGGAGCGCGGCCGTCGTTGCGGCGGACAGGGCCAGGAACCTGTAGTAAAACCGTGTTCAGTGACCCGGGGTGCGGCAGAGCACGGGGGAGAGATGCGTGCTGTTGGAAGGGGCCAAGCGCCGTTCCAGCCGGGGTCGTTTCAGAGCAGGTAGTCCTTAGACTAGTGCTGCTGCAAACCTTGTGGATAAACTGCATCTTCTCCCAGCTGCCTCCTCTCACGGGGCTTTACAGTCGCTGTGGCATGCTCCTAAAAAAGATGCTCTTCACCTAAAGCCAGAGAGTCTGGGGAAACTCTTTGCCTCAAGCATTCCTATTCAGTTGAAGTTCAGTTTTCAGACCCTCATTTGCTTGATGTTTTAGCCATTGGGATGATGCTGATGGCTGGACTGGAACACAGAGCTGCTCAAGTGCCACCTGTGGCCAGTCTGTACCTGCCATGCTGCTTTTCAGTGGCAGTATCTCAATATACTCCTCATGGCAGAGTTGGCACCACTGAGCTCTTTCTGGGCCCCCCAGGAATTCCTGTTCTACCTTTGTGTCATTCAGCAGTAGCAGTCATTTTTCTCCTTCTTAGTAGCTGGTGCAGTGCTACGTTTTTGACTTTCGGCCCAGGAGCAATGCTGATAACACCAATGGTTTTAACTGCTGCTCAGTAATGTTTAGTCTGACCAAGGACTTTCTGAGCCTTATGCTATGCCAGGGAGGAGGGGAAGCCAGGAGGAAGCAGAGACAGGACACCTGACCCAAACTGACCAAAGAGGTATTCCATACCACAGCACATCATGCCCACTATATAAACTGGGAGCAGTCACCTGGAAGGGTTAGATCACCACTCAGTGGGGCTGGGTATCGGTCGGCAGGTGGTGAGAGATTGTATTCTCTTCGCTTGTTATTTCCCTGGTCATTATTATTACTGGTGGCAGCAGCAGTGGTTTGCATTATACCTTAGTTACGGGACTGTTCTTATCTCGACCCGTGAGAGTTACATTCTTTCAATTCTCCTCCCCATCCCTCTGGGAGTGGGGGGAGAAAGGGAGAGAGGGGGACTGAGTGAGCTACCTGGCTGACTGGACTTAAACCACGACACTTGGTGGGATGATTTGTTGCCCAAGACAGCAGTTAGGTTTTCTTTATGGACTAAAACCAGAGGGCCAAGTTTCAGCAGTGATGTGAAGGACTGCAGCTCATCATCCTTTGCAAACACGTGGTAAGCGCTTTATCATGGCTTTGTCAGCGCAAAGCTTCATCCAAGATACAAAAAGTAGGAAGCTGATATTCTGTTCTGGGTCTTTAAGGTCTTCCCCTCCAACTCATTGAAACCCTATCGTTTCTGATTTGAAAAATCTTGCCTGCCTTAATACCAGTGTCTTTTGGCCTTAATTCTCTGACACTGGGAAGGCATAGAGCAGAAGAAGGCATTCTGCAGCATAGGTACTGTTATATAGAAATACACTTTGATAGGGATGATAATCAGGATCAGTAGCTGTGTTCTTAAGGCACACTGGAATTCCCCACAACAGAATTAATTTCTAAGGAGTGGACTTTCTCTTCAACTCCACATGCTGTCATAAAATGAGCTCTACCACCACCAAAGGACTGTTTTTAAACTTTCCTATCCTGCATGCTACATGGCAATGTTGTCTCTTACCCATCAAAGTAGTATATTCTGCAAAATCCTTACAAAGGGCAGCTCTGTTAATGCATGCTTCTTTGGAGACTGGCCTTGGTAAGAAAATCCTAGGTTACTGATTATCTTGCTTTTTTGTGCTGCTGGATATTATGTAATGAGAATGAATGAAGAATGAATCAGTCCATGCACTTTGTCAGTGCCATGCCAACATCAAGTCAGTGTTTCCACAGATTTTTAGCCATGTTTCTTGCATAATACCCAGCAACAGCTCTTAGCAGATACCAGCACACAGTATCTCACATTTTAATTAAAAATTCAGTGTAAGTACATGGAGCTGTGATGAGCCGGCAATTTTATGTGCTGTGTCAATATTGAGCCAGTTTATTGTAGGAACTAACAGACTAAGCAACACTCATATGAGATCTTGAGGTTATGGGACCAGCTAAATACAGTACTTCAGAGCAGAGATTGATGCTTATATTCAAAATAAATTGTTAGACATTAGGAAAGGAAGAGAAAACTGCATCCAGCGTATGAACTTGCATGTATGGGCATCTGCACCATGAATGCTGCGCACAGTGCTGGTACCCCTTATCTTAAACAAACAAACACACAAGCAAGGACCCCAAACAAACCCCCCCAAAAAACCCAACACCCCCCTGCCAAAAAAAAAAAAAACAAACAACAAAAGCAACACCCCAAACCAAAACCACAAAACAAACAAAAACCCAACAGCACAAAAAAGGCCCAACAACAACAATAAAAACCAATCCCCTCAGAAAACTGAGGTGAAAGCAACAAAAAAGAATCCAAGGTGCGGGAGCTAACAGCCACTAAGTAAACTAGAATTCTTCAGCCCGGAAAAAGATGACTGAGAAGGAATATGAGGTAGAGAACTCACGAGTAAGACTAGAGGAAGTGAGTTAAATATGAAAAATACCTCCTAGAGAAAGGCCAAGCTGAGAATTCAGTCAAGCTGGAAGAAAGGGAAAGCTGGACGAATTTTCTAGGCTTTCCTAGAAATCCTTAAAGGACCACTAAATACAAAGTCAATGGAATATATCATTCTGGAAGCCCCTTGGTCTGCAAGTTAGTGCAGCCTGTGAGAATACTTTGCAGTGGTATCATTTATATACATTAAGTTTATCCTCCTTCTTGGGTATTGGCTGCCAAGGACAGGATACTGGGTTAGGTAGACTGTTTGTCTCAGTAAAATTGTTCCTTTGTTCTCTTGGAGCAATGGGGGTGGACAGAAAGGAACAGTAGTTTGATAGCCATAACCTCATAGTTAATCCTATATATTAGAACAAGCATTACCATTGAACATTTTCAGCACTGTTCATGGAAGATCCGTGTAGTTTTCTGGATTACTAGTTTTTTTTCAGTGGAGAGTTAAGAAAAAGCAATTCCTCTCCTATTTTTGTCATCTACATGGTTGTAGATGAAGAACCACAAGAACAAACCTCACAGGGAGGGTTTGAAGAACTTAAAGAGACTTTTTGGCCATACAGGTTAACAGTTATATTTCACAAATATTATCCTAATTTTTGAAAAATTATGCCAATTGTCATTAACATGGGTTGCATTCATGTGAAAGGAGTTATTCAGCTCAGAGTTCTCCTTTCAGAAAAGCATTTCTGATTCCTCGATTTATCCATCCTCCCATGTTTCCAGCTTCTAGTTTTAGAAGTGTTAATATTAACTTATTTTCAACAGTCTTCAAAAGGGTGTTATTTAAAAGTTAAGTTCTTTTAAAGGGTGTAGATCATCTGAGATGTAGTATTACATACATTAAGTTGTTACTTAACTTGACAAATATGAAGCTTATGGATGTATTGCATATAGACTACAGGCATTAATATGATTGACAAATGAAGATTGTATATTTCATTTTTACTTGTAGTAACTAAGTCAATTTGCCTTATGTCTTAGACATTTGAAAATGGATTATGAACTCTAGGTGAAAGAACTGCGTTTAGTTATTAGTAAAGCCCTTGATACATGAGCCTACAACTAAATACACTAAATATCTTAACATGAACAAAAGAATGAAGAATCCAAATAATTGCCAAAAAATAATGTAGATAATGACATTAATTAATGTTATAATGAACTGCCAAAAAGCCAGTTGATATTTAAAGCTCTTAATTAATTAAAAATGAACAAGAAACTGATTCAAGTAAGAGAGATAATTTAACATTGCACTTTATTTTTAAAGAGAACCTAAAGAAGCAAATGGAGGTGGAGCCATTTTATACACATATACGTATTTCATATATCAGATAGAGGATGTCTTGGAAAATGCATTTTCTTTCTTTACTGTCCTTGTTAAAATAACTACCCAAAGAAGCTTGATAGGTAAACAGGAATTTTTACTGCCAATTGAGGTATGTTCTGAAGATTATGAGCACGAAAAGGAAATTAAAAAATCCAGAGTTTTTTACCACTGGGGATGAGGAAAAAGAAGATAGTGAATTGTTAGCAAAGTCCCTTTCAAGAGTCATTTAAATTTGGTATGTAGTCAGGTTACCTTTTAGGATTTAAAATGTATTTTAAAAAGCATTATGTTCTAACCAAACAATTGTACCTGCAAAACATGCAGACATCACCCAGAAGTTTAATAATTTACTTGCTCATGACCTACACATTACCTTCATGACTGGACATTTATTGCAGTCTTTTTGTACAAAAAGTGTAATGAACTCACACATACAGACGTTGAAGCTAGAATAGTTTAGGGAAAAAGTATATTTGAGTAGGAGAAAGAGATTATGAAATTAGCAGTAAATACAACTAATTTGAAATATTTATTCTAAGAGTACTGGCAATTCTCCATCACAATCTTAAGGCAGGCTAAGCCCCTTTTTTAAGTATATGTAAAAACTCATTGTCTGACTAGACAACACTGTTGAGACTGTGGACTACATTACTCTTCTGGGTAGGATGGATGTTTCTAAAGTCTTCTCTTGAGTTTTAGAGAAGCAAAAATACTTGTGCACAGAGTTACAGATAGTCATATTTATTACAGTAAGAGATCAGCTGATTTTTTTCCAAGTTGGTGCAATACCTCATCGAAGTTCTTTCAAAGTTAGTGATGATTTCTGTGTTCTGTTTAAGATTGACAGCAATTTTTAATGACAATTTTCAAAATCCCTGGAACGATGTATGCCATTAGGCTGCTTTATCTGACTCACTATATATTTAAATGCACAATTCTACTGATCTAGTCACCAAGCTTGATTGCATCCCATTCATTACTTCAATTACTTAAATTATGAATCCAACAGGATTGTTTCACAATGACTCACTTGGAGCCAATACTCCACCTTCATTACTTTTCTGCTGTGTTGCTGCCAAAAGTATGTTTCATCAAATTAGCCTTCAATCATATGGAAGGATTAAAAAGCATTGGTGAACATTAGTAACTACAAACTGGAACATTTTAATGGCTGTAGATTACATTTTGACTTTCGCTAGTTACACTCCAAGCCTGTGAGAAAAATCTTGCGGGATTTCTAATATATTCAGAAGTTGCATTACTACAGAAACACTATACTGAGTATGGTAGAGTGGAATAAATGGCACTTGTGTTCTTAATTAAATTAAATGCAACTTATAATTATTACTATACTAACAAAGAAGTGCAAAGGTTTGAGAATAAATTTCTGAAAGATAGTAAATGAAGTAACAAAAAAAAAGGTATTAGTCTGCACAGATGCTCTCCTGCCTAGGCAACGAGCAGCTCTTTGAAATTATTTGATTATAGAGGTACTTAATTAGGATTGCATATTAAAAATCAGAATGGCAGTATGAACCAGATAGGCAGTGAATGGTTTGTATTTAGGCAGAAGTCATGCTATAATAGATAAAATTCTTACCTTTGATTTTTCACAGCATCCATAGATACATTTGGTAGTGCTTACTAATGGCAGCCACCAGCTTCAGTGGCTGGAAGAAAGACATGAACTTCATAGTGTGCTTATCACCTTGATAAAAGCCTTAAAGCCTAAGTGCTTACGAAGAAATGCAAACTTGTATTAGTAATGATATAGAGGGCTTCCTGTCTTCACACGCATCAATTAACATCTTGTTATTTTTGCCAAATTTGAAATTTGGATAATGAGGTTCAGGGTTTTTTTTGTGGAGAAAAAAGGAAAAAAAAAAGAAGAAAAAAGAAAGTAGAAACCTGCGTATGGTTCTTAATCAGACAAACTAAAATATTGTTACATTAGACAATTCTTTGCCCAACAACACCCTGTTAATCACTGCCATTTTATGGACTGAGAAACAGACAGATGAGTGAATGCTTGCAACAAACAAGAGCTTCCGTTTAAGGTTCCAGCTAGCTCCCATCTCATTTTGGCCCAAAGGTGACAACAGTTTTGGTGCTTAAGGCCTTCAATGAGGAGAATGGGGATAAGCAACAATAAAAATAGGTAAATCTTCCTATGGGACAATACTGGAGAAAAGGATGCAACTATCTTACTCCCTTATGTTAAGGTCTGTAAGAATTAAAGAAAATTAATACTTGAATTCTTACTTTTTCATGTGATTAATCTGTTCTTCCAAAGTATTTCTACCACTAGAAGGAAAAAGTGCACGTATATACATGCCTAAGGTTATTTGGGACGTGGTTCCAAAATATTTGAGCATGTACATTTCAAAATGAAAAATATGTATGTAAGACAATGACTATCAATGTGTTAAGGAGAAAAAAAACCCACCACCATGTAAGAGGACTCAAAATTTCCTTTTGAGATCATGACAAAGTTAAAGGAAGACGCTGGAAGATGCCTTGGGTCACGATGCAATTGCGGGAAGAAAAATATCACCTCAGAATTTAGTTTTAAAACAATTTGCATTTTTTTTTGTTGCTGCTGTTAGTGTCAAAAGCCGTCCATCTTTTTTATGGACACCTCCCACTAAACCATGTCACCCAAGGCTCTGTCCAACTTGGCCTTGAACACCACGAAGGACGGAGCATTCACAGCTTCCTTGGGCAACCCATTCCAGTGCCTCACCACCCTCACAGGAAAGAACTTCCTCTTTATATCTCATCTGAACTTCCCCTGCTTAAGTTTTAACCCGTTACCCCTTGTCCTATTGCTATAGTCCCTGATGGAAAGCCCTTCTCCTGCACCCTTATAGGTCCCCTTCAGATACTGGAAGGCTCCTATGAGGTCTCCACGCAGCCTTCTCTTCTCCAGGCTCAACAGGCCCAACTTTCTCAGCCTATCTTCATACGGGAGGTGCTCCAGTCCCCTCATCACCCCCGCAGCCCTCCTCTGGACTTGTTCCAACAGTTCCATGTCCTTTTTATGTTGAGGACACCAGAACTGCACACAATACTCCAAGTGAGGTCTCAGGAGAGCAGAGTAGAGGGGCAGGATCACCTCCCTTGACCTGCTGGTCACGCTCCTTTTGATGCAGCCCAGGATATGGTTGGCTTTCTGGGCTGCGAGCGCACACTGCAGCCGGTTCATGTTCATTTTCTCATCAACCAACACCCCCAAGTCCTTCTGCACAGGGCTGCTCTGAATCTCTTCCTCCACCCAACCCATAGCTGCTCCTGGGATTGTCCTGAGCAAGGTGCAGGACCTTGCACTTACACGCATATGTACTACACACCTTACATGTATGTGCAGCGTAATTGCATCTGCTTTCCTATGGGCCAAGGAGACAAAGAATGTTCGTTCAAGAAGAATGGGAAGTAACAATGTAGCAAGAAGTGGTAGCAGAGAAACTTGTTCATATATCTGGTTAAAAATAGTTGCTTAAGCAAAGACGTGTAGACAGTAATGTGATTGGGTGAAAGGGCGCATGATCAGTAAGGTCATTGGCTGGAGAAGTGCATGGTGTGTATGTGGAGAAGGAGCGTTGTTTCGTAATGGAGAAGTACTGAAGGAGCTAACCGCTACTAACCGCTAGGCAGAGTGCTATAAAAGCCTGTAAGCTCACTCAATAAACATCTTTAGTTGAACCACAACTGGAGTCCATGCCTCATACACCACACTTTCCTTCAAAAGAGTTTTGGAAACAATGTCATTTTAAGTCTGCTGTTATTAACATTTGGGTGTCTTTTGGGAGGTTTTTATGGTATACGCTGCACATACTATACAAAACAAGGGTAAATACCTCTGAAAGAAATGTACTTTATGTACTTACATAACAGTATATTTCATCACAAGTCATTCTGGGACAACAAAAGCTACTAAAATCTACTCTTGACATATATGAATTATTTCACACAACAGTCCTGCTGAAATACTTTTTCATTCAAGTCCATCTTTAAATTAGATGTATTTTTTTAATTAAATAGCATGACCTATTTTGAAAGTACAGTCCTTTCCACTGTTGCAGTCTGTCCACAAACTTAGTCACTAACATGCATTTCACTTATTCAAAATGCTCATACTTACTCTACTCATCTCATTTGTACATACAGGTAGCAATTAACCTCAGACTCAAAATTAGAGGCCATAGCTTAAGATCAGTCCATAAGCTGATAGCTGGAGACTTGAACAAAGCATTGGACAGCAGGATGTCCTATCCTCAGCATCCCACATCACATAACTGGTGAGGGTTAGTGGAAGGAAAATAAAACATAACCTCATGCCTTCCCACACAGCCACTGGTACCCTCAGCCAACAGGAGCTCTCGCTCTGCTAATCAACTTGGTCTCTACACACCTGCACTGCTGTTAACAGATATCCCACAGCCTTCTCCCCTTTCCAGAGGCAGAAACCAAAGTCCTTCATTAAGCAGACCTTCATCTGAGTATGCAGCAATTAATTTTTTACTATAAATTTTATTAATATGTAATTATAAAGATGCATTTTAATACATTTAATAATTACACCATGGAAGCTGTGCTAGACACTTGAAATTGTCTAAATAGTCTACATACTACTGACCAACTGCTAAATATTGGAATTGAACATAAAATGTTCAAATCAACATGGGTGGATTTTGTCCAGACAGCTACTACTGTTAGTTTCATACTTCCATTTTAGAGACTCCTGTATCAGAAAGTTATATAAATGAAGGACAGATCCTTAAATAGTTTGTATTATGACAGTCCCATAAAAGCTAGAGAAAATTAGACTAAGACCACTTCAAGTTTTGGTACAAAGTCTTGAATAATTTTAATTTATTTCCAGTTATCTCCTTTTTTTATTCACATATTTGATAGCACAAACAATAACTCCCTTTCCCTCCTTTCCCCCCCACCCCCCCAATTTGGTCAGACTTAGCAAACATCAGCTGTTTGAAAGAAAAATACAGTCAATATAGCATTTCTCAATAGTAAAGCAGTTACCAGTTATCACCCAACACTCCTATTTATACATTGATCTGCCAGCATAAAGCATCTAAACTGAACTGACTTCCTTAACTTACACAAAGATAATTTTTTTTAGGTGAAATATAAATCCTTATGCAAGAGACTCCAGAACTTGCATGCGTGAACCAGAAGAGTGCACTACTGGGTCAAGCAAAACATAAATTTAATATGAAAATTTAATCTCTCATTAAAAATTGGAATGCAACATCTATATTTAAACAACTTTATTAACATAGTCAAGCAGTGATTAACATTCACATCTATAATGTCACATCATACAAATGTAAATACAAAATTACTACAGTACAATATATATTCTCTGCATGATCCAAAATATTTGGTGGCCCCAAAAACTCTTTAAAATTCAGCAGCTTATCAAAAATTAAAACCATATTCTATTTAAAATGAAGTTCTGTTAGCACATAGGCAGACTTCAAGAAGTATCACTCAAATTTAGTACAGTTTGAAAGGTTGCAGGAGGATATGTTTGAAGGAAACATTCCAACATTGTGGCAGATACAGACACATCAGATTTAAAGCTTTCAAGCAAAACTCATACAACCTAAGTTGTCAGCAGAAAGATCCAGTCACCTTTCATTTTAAACTACTGCATCCAATTAGAAATTTTAGACGTGTCTAGTATTAGTAAGTCAGACAATGTACAACATAACTACCTATCCCCATGAAAAAAAGATTACACTGGAGGTTTGAACAGCCAAATGAACATGCTCATACCAATGTTTTCTTTTTCTAATCACACTCCTCACAAAAAACACCCAGGCTTTCTCAATTTTGTTGCTCACCCAAAATAAGGAAATAGATGCCCAAGGCAAAAGGAGCACAATAGAAGCAGCTTATAGAAAAATGATACTGTACTGTAAGTGCTGAATTCTTTGAGATGTGAATTTGGCTTTTTTTTAAGTATACTGTAACACCACACAGGAATTCATCTTGTAGAGCAATTTTAAACTCCCCTCATGTAAGTACATTCAAGTAAGCATCATGGTTATTCTAAGCAGAGTATACTCTACAGGGTGAGCAACAAGAGTACTCGCCTCAGTGTCCCATTTAAAATATAAAGCTGGCTTGCTCCAACCATTAAGTGCAAAAAGCAAGCATCAGCTTGCATCACAAAATTTCTATTGGAGAAGAATACGTAGAAGACTGATGGATGCAAGTCATTCTGAAGAATGCATAGGCGAGTGAAACACAGAGCTACTGATCAAGCTTAATTTAGCCAAGATGAGGTTACTGGAAATACTTATGTAATATATAACAAATACGTGTGCAAACTACACCAGCATCTGAAATAACTGCAGGATGTTTTGCCATTTCACTGTAAAGCTTAACCTTTATCTAAGACAAAAATTTACTCTTTAGACCCTATATAGACGCTTTACGCATCTATCATCCCCATGAAAAAGACAGTATTGAAGCAGTTAGTGTTAAGCTGCAACTTCTTCCCTTGACAAAATCAGAAACAAATGATTTCCAATATAATGTTGCATTTAAAGCATTTTGCAATAAATATTTCAGTTTTTTGAATATGGATGCATTCTCCTCAGGGGAAGAATGGTTTTGCACCTTATCTGTTAATACATTCAATATGAATAAAATAGGTGAAGCAAAAGTCATTATTGTCCCCAGTAAAAAGTTACTTTAGATTAAGACAGAGGAGCTGTCTGAATGAAATACATAAACTGATATAATTAAGACACATTTTTATTAGCATGTGTTCTAAAAAAAAAAAAAAAAAGAAAAAAAAAGGGTACAAGAGTATTCACCTGAGATAAAGCTAGTATTTGAGTATTTCTAAGTAGCAATGAGTTTCACTTGAGGAAAGCCACTTGAAGTTTTAAAATATACATTTTACTATTATACAATATATGCAGCCTAAGTAATTAAGATTGATGCTAACATAAGTCCTAACAAAAAAAAAATCACAGTGTGTATCCATATTGTTACAAAAATTTATGCTACTTCTGAACTTTTAAAAATTATGATTATAAATTTTAAACCCATTCTTCTAAAATTTATCTTTTGAGTACAAGCTTTAAGGAGCAATAAACTAAAGCAGAAGAATTAGCTTATTACCATTTAAATATATACATATTAATTGATTTAGAAAATAATCAAGCTTTGGAAAAAATTTACAAAATTTATTATTTTTGCTTGCACTGGCTAAAATAATGAACTATTCTGATATTTCACCCCTAAATGAAACGAGTTGTTTCCTGAACGTGTAATGAAAAAAATTTAGTATTGAACTTCACTTAAGACTAATTCAACAGCAATTTAGAACTGCCAAAAAGATGCATTTATAAGGATTTTCAATACACTTTCTGTTACCAACTTAGGTTGATCAGCAGCTTTTGTTCACTTTCAGAATCCTTCAAAAAGGGAAACTTAAAACAGGAAAAAGGCATATATAAAAACAGTAAACACTGACCTCCTGAGGTTCCTACAACAAAAATATTCAAGTAGAAAATCTACACCATTACTTAGCAGTGGCTATTTCTGTAGTTTAGCACACTAACAGCACTTTATTCAGTGTGTAAGGAGCAAATGAAGTAAGCCGTGCTTTTAGCATGCCAAGAGGCAGAAACACTGGAATGTAACAAAGACAAACTCACAATTCTACCAGTATAAACATTCAGTCAACATTCAAGAACTGTCAAGACTACACCACAAGAATTAAGATGCTTTTTATATATCCCATGATGCAATAATTGTATTATAAATGTTAATGCTGATTCAGAACTTTTCTTACCTCACATTATACCCTAAATGGCTTCTGCAGATCTCTGCGCTATATTATGTGTGAGGAATATGGTCTATTTGCTTTAAAATGTACCATGAGAGAACTTACTGATACAAAAGACTGTTTTGTCAGTACTGTTTATTTCTGCCTCATTTTAATTGTTTTCCTTGCTGTTATACCAGATCAGTTCACATCTGTATAAATACCTATTAAAATATGTATATATAAAAGTGGCATCCTAAGCTAATCCAAGGTGAGGTGGAGTGGTTTTATTTGGTTAAAGGGGCCTTCTGAAATTCAAGAAGTTTAGTTAAACGGAGATTCTAACTGTTATGTTACAGTATTATTTGAGCACATTCTCTATTCTACAGAGTTTTTAATGTAATTTCTCTGAAACTCTTCCTTAATGTTCAAACACACTCGAAATTAAAACAAGTTTGGGTCCAAAATAATATCCCACCTTGCTACATAGTAAAGGTTTGGGGTGTGTTTTTTTTTTCCTTCCAGAATTTGGTTTCAAAATGTTTTTAGTGACTATTACTAATTAACTTCAGAGTTATTAGTTAAGAAGGAATTTTATATTTGTGACCAAAGCAATGCCATATGAAAGCAAGTTATCACATGCAATTTTGACCAAATTGGATAAATACTATGTATTAGCACTACTGAATGTACTTCATATAGTACATGTTCAAACTCTTCTTCAGGCATCACCCATTAAAAATTCGCAAAGCCAACAAAAACCCAGGGAAGGGAAGTGGGGGGCATTTAAAACATGCATGCTACCATGCATTTAAAAAAAAAAAAATCAAACCTCTTTGAACAGCATTTAGAAGTTCACACTCACACAGCTCCAACTTCAGTGCAATGGCTGAATCATTCAACAGTCAAAGAACAGAACCATGCAAAGAGCAAGTTCTTAAGGAAAAAGAAAACCAGAAACAAAACCCAACAAAACACAACCAAACAAAAACCCCTAAAACTGTTATCCAGTATCCATTTTGCAATGCAAAGGTGAGAAACTAAATCTACAAAAAGGCTGTTATGGCTTAATTTTGTTTTGCAGATTAATTATGCAGCACTTGAAAAATGGAAAGGTGTGGCTTCACCTCTGACCAGCAGAGTTAAAAATCTCTCCATTTTCCTTTATCATCATGGGATACTCTTTAGGCAAACTAAATTATTAAAGACTTGCCACTTTCAGATGGACACAAGATCAAGTGTACCAGTTAGGATTTCACATTCACAGTACATAAGAAAATACACATGGAAGGAAAAGTAAAGGGTTAACTTAACAAGGATTTATTCACAGGAATACATGTAAGTAGAGGGGAAAAAAAAAACACAACAGAAAAGCTAAACAAATGAAATGAAGAGGATCCAAACCAACTTTCACTCCATAGCTTTAAACTTGCACCCTTGTGCATTTAACTACATCACAAAGGGCCACCAACATGCGCCAATACAGTGTAGATACCCTGCATTACATCCATCAACTTAAAAATCTCTTTAAGATCATGCTTTGAACAAAAAGAAAGCATAGAATATGTTGAGTGGGAATAAACACAAATAGAGCAATCGTCATCAACTTCTACAATTGTCTTTACGTGCCAACTAACATTTATGCAACCTTTAACGGGTCTTACCATGTAACTCATTTTTAGAGATTCTGATAAAATCACTAGTATATAACCATGCAGAAAGCACATCACACTGACAGCACAGAGGCAAGTATTTTGCACAGCTATATCAGCTTTCCACAATGTGCAGGTTACACACAATACAATATCAATCTTATTCTTAACAGATCCTAAGAAGGTATTTCAAGGCCTAATTGTTAACTACAGTACTTTATATCTATATTCTTAATAAAAAAAAAATCCACAGAATCTTAAAAGGAATTTTAAATGCAGGGCTATATTGAATTGGTAAACTGCAACACAAAACTGGCGCAACATAGGTAAATGTATACCAATCTCACTCTATGTGATGCAAGCATGCTACTTTCCCACTAATTTAAATTACTTCTGATCACTATGAGCCAGAATGCATGCCTGAACCTTAAACTGCACGTTAAGAATAATGCCTTACTCTAGAAATGAAATCTAATGAAGTACAATAATAAAATCATATTCACTACTTTAATTCTTCTTTTAATGTTAGAAATTAAAATGTCAATCTTTCCTTTGAAGTGACCCTCCCCTTACCCTAAACATGAAAGGAGTGACTCATTTGGCAGCTTGCAGGTTGCTTCATTTTGTCCAACTTAACCTTTATTACTTTACGATGGGGCTCCTATAGCGTACACTGCAAGTGCTTGCTCCTAACATAGACACAAGCTGCATTTTAACTGTACTAACTTCATTTGTGTAGTTCTTCATCAACATGCAGATACCTAGGAATCCCATCAAGCAGGATGAAATAATGTAGAAAACCCTTACTTAAAAAACATAAAACAAAAAAGAAAGCCTTTTACTGTTTGTGACCCCCATTCTTAGGTTTCTTTTATTGTGCGCAAAATAGTTTTCCTCTTTACGTATCCCTATGGTTCAATTATATGGTTCTTATTTTGGTATAATTCCCCACAGTATTCCAAAATGTGCTGTTTTGTGACTAGATTCCTTTTTTTTTTTCTTCTTCACATCCAGTGCAGAGTTGTAATAGGAGACAGATTTCCACCCACAAAAGCTCCAGATGTTAAAACATTTCCCAACATCGACTTAATACAGTGACGGCAACACCTCCCTCCCGCCCCTCCCAGTAGGGTTGGGATTGTACTGTATTCCCTACTGGTTTACCCTTCCCCCCAGTAAAGGGTAACATTTTCCCTGGGTGCAGAGGCTCCCTCATAGTCTCCCAGACTGAAGGACCTGTAAAAGAAAAAGATAAAAGTATAATTAAACCTTACCTTGAACCTTAAGTGACAGATCTGTCATAAACAATGAGCTTTTCTGCCTTTTTTTAAGCAGTAGGTGCCATCCTTTAACTTAAAAACAAATTCATGCCTAGATTTTCTTTTTTAAGTCTGTTAAGAAAAGAGCCCATTTATATCAGTGTATGCTTTAAAACTACAATAACAATTCCATTGTTGTGGCTAAGCTTAGATTTAAAATAAGAGCACTCCTATAGAGTCTAACAAGCTTACCCATTTTTAGCACAAAATTATGAGGTAGTTATAACATTGAGAAAGAGCATTAAACGTAACTGCTACTGAACTAACAACTTCACAACTATGTTGTTAGAACAACTATGTTGTTCGAGAAGGCATAGTGTCTTCTCAGGTCAAACTGAGAATAATGGCAGATTTTATCACTTTGGATTCCTCTTTAGTAGGAAAACACCCTTACAAGAGAATTAAAATGCCCTCATTGAAAAATGTGTAAATGTTTGAAATTCATTTATTTTTAATCCATGGGTCAGATCAACATGCAATTCAAAGAGGATTTCTTATGTTACTGAGGTTGAAAAAATCTTAGGCCGACTTAAATAGTTGTCCATTCAATAGTAAAACAGAATTACACAATTTACTCATAATTTTAGTGCAAATTCTACAGCAAATATCAGATTTGTATAAAGGCTGAATGAATAAACAATTCACCCTCTTTTTTGGGTAGCACATAGTATCACACTGCTTCACACATGGGAAATTTTCTTCATATAGAGTGCACCTTGCAGATAGCAAGGTGGTATAACAACATAACTATTTTAGAATGTACTATCGCTGTTCTTTGTTGTTCTTTTCACCCTCTGCAGAAAACTGTAACAATTCTGTATTGAGGCACAAAATGAAACATGACAATAATAAACACATCAACCTCCCCAAAACATCAAGCTCTACAGTTACAGTAAAGTTACAAATCAGCGTAACATCCTTTACTCAGTACAAAGATCATCTAATATGTGGTTAGGAGTGTGCTGGACTTCTCATGGCTAAAGTGTTAGCAAACTTGCTTTCCTATCCTAGAGGAATAGTCTTCCTTGGACCACACCTGCCATTACTAATTCATAAGACATAAAGTAGCCCGTATCCTTTGTATAATGGCTTGAGGATTATACTCATCACTTTGCTTATTAAACTTCAACAGGAGCTTTGTTAGACTTATACTTCCAACCTTATCCTAATGCATTAACCATGCATATCATACACTCACTTTTTATTTCTCTGTAAAAATAAAGCAAGCCAGTCAATTGCTTTTGCTACAGCTACCATCATTTAGGTATACTATCATCCCTTTTTTTTAACCTCTCATAAGAAGCATATCTGAAAAATTCTAGTCTGATGAATTATTTATGTTCCATATAATGCAAACAGGGAGGAAGTTTATTATATAGCTCTGTTTAGCAAGGAAGATTTGTGTGCTTACCTCTAATTATGGGACTGCAGCTACAGTGCATGAGGTTAAACTCCATAGTAAGCTGCAAGGCGCTCTTTTAAGGGAAGAGGAAACTGGTCAGAGAAACGCCTCCAATTCTCATCCCCAACTTGATTTTTAAATCCATGAAGAATCTACAAAAGAGAGAGGGGAAGCCAAGATAATCACTAAACAGAGGATACATTATTTACTAGCAACACATACAGTGAGGTGCAAACTGTATATATTGCTGTACATCTGTCCATTTGAATTCTCCAATTTAATACTGAATTAAATTGTACTAAGGAACAAAAGAAGTCTAGTAATGTCTTTCTTCACTGAAATGCTTTCTTTTAAGGATGACATACTCAATATAGCTACCCACAAAAATTAGTCTGTATATACATATCTATATGTATTTTTAATGAGCAAGGTGACTTCAAACCTAGTTAGGCCATTTCAGAATGGTATAGATTTTACCAATTGACACAGTTTACATACGTTAAGATTACTGTATTCACATTTCTTCTTTAAATGCATAGTATGTTGTGGGAAGAAAGCTGAGCCAAAACTACAGCCAGCTAACTGTTAACTGCAGTGTAAGAGAATGAAAACCTGTCAACTGCTAGTACAAATACAAAAGCATCCTGTAAGAACTCCTCCCTTTTTTTTTTTTTTTTTTTTTTTTTTACCATGGAACCTTTAAGACAACTTTACTAAAAAGGAAGCTGTTAACATTTTTGTGTTTTGAAAGAACAGGGACCCTCAGTCAAGGGTAGTCAAAAGCCAGTGAAAGAGGGGAAAAAAGCCCTACATGTTTCAGTCTGGACCTTCCAACATAATAAGTTAACTGAAAACCACAAAAATTAAATGATGCTACTGGAAGTTCTTAGTATGCTAGCTCTAAAAACTTGGAGGTTGAAAGGCAAACATTAGAAAGAACAAAAGCAGATGAAACGGCTCTTCCTCATACGAAATTATGCAATGACAGTGCAAAGTTTTGGTTTTCTTTTCTAAAGTCAATGATACTAAATAGTGGAATAGTCAGTCACGAACACATCCTCAAAGTAAAGCTAAAGTTCATGGCACCAAGTTCAGGCTGAACACAATATTCTCAAGCAAGCTGTTCTTCAACAGGACGTCGTGATAACGACATTACAGTATCATCAGTTAACTTACTGCTTTTCTCCCTGAGACCTTCTACAAGCAGGCTCACCTCTCTTTCCTAACTCAAAGAGTCAGATTAGCCAGCTGCCAAGAAACTACTGAAAATCTAAGAACATTCAGGTATAATAAAAGGAGCACTATTAAAATGACCTTCCAGTAGAGTTAAAGCAAGTGAGCTTCAGCTACAGTCTTCAGATAACTTGCTTTTATAGAGAGTGATAAAATTCCTTGGGCATATATCAGGTTTCAATACTGGCAGCTCTTCTACCCCTGCTCTTGGGAGTGGTATTTTCTCTCAGCTCTAGTGCTAAAGAGCAAAAAAACAAGCAGGTTTTTTACAATGTTTCTGAAACACACAATTATTGCTTGACAGACACCTAACTAGACTACAGCAATCATGTATTCATGAAGAAGTAACTGAAAAATGTGCATGCCATCACTTGAACAATGCTTTGTCTCCTTTCCTGCACGGCAAAAAGCACAACAGAACAAACTTTAAAAAGGAAGGGTGGCCTTATGCCACATGACGAAGAACCATTGTGTCTAGTTTGAATGCATTAGATCCCACACAGATAACTTCAGAAGAATCTGAAAAAGAGGAGTCTAACTAACTGAAGCAAGTGTTCAGTGCTGAAGGATCAGTGCAGAAACACTCACTGAGACTGCCTCGGACAGTCATCACAGAATGCATCCTGGACTTCCTTTTGAGCTTTTAAGTATTTGCCGTTTCCTTCTGCTGATACTAAAATACTCATCAGCTGTGCATTTCCTGGATCTTATGTTCCTTCAGAGGAGACCAGTTATCCAAGAGGCTAACTAAGTGAGATTTCTGTCTTTGCTCTTAAAGGCATGATACAAAATTTCTAGCTTCTGTTCTGATGCTCACACGTGGCATTACTTGAAGAGTAGGTGGCAATATTGACCCATGATCCTAGTAGGCATATAGGAATATGCTCTATTTTTGCTTTAGGAGAAGTATTGTGAACTTTTAACATAGATCCTTCCTAAAAACAGATTTCACTTTACATCTTTGTGAGGGAAGCCACACTACTGAACAGTAACAGCATGTGTTCATGTGGCGAAGAAGTGCTGAACCCTACAAATCTCATTCTCTACAAAGTCTTATATGTAGTATAAAAGCCTTTTGTTCTTCCAAAAGCAGGCAAAACATAGCAGGCTGGACATTCCAAACAGTTCTTTGAGAATTTTCAATAATAAGATCTCAAGTGAACTTTTCAGTACTGTAAAAATAAATCCAGAATAACTCAAATGCATATAAAAATATAGTTGTTTTTTTTTTTAAAAGTCAGGATTCTTATATTGGTTTTGTCTGAAAATGTATGGCCTTGCAAAGAAGCCTCCATGACCACACATACAGTAAGTGCTAACAGCGGAAATAGGAAACAAGAGAAAAAAACAAAGGATCCAAAACAACTACCCTTAGGATATACTGTTATATTAGACACCTTACCTTACAGAACATGTCTCGGAGATCATCTTTTGGGCTAATCCATGATGCAACAGCATCACAAAAAAAAATAAAGTCCTATAAGATTAAACAATCATATAGGTTAGAAATCTCAATTTACACGTCTGAAAACAATGCTTGATGTTCATTCTATGAACTACATAGGGTCTTCAACCATAATTCACAACTGCTTTTGGTTTTGTGTATTATTTTCCAGTTAATTCAGACAATAATAGTAAGCTATTGTATGCCTAAGTGTTCAGAAATAGAAATGGCTGATAGTAGAAATTGCTTTGTTTAATCAGGTTTTTGATTTAATAAAGCCACAGTTGAAACCCCAACTCTCCCCTCCCACACCACAGCTGTCTAACATTAATTCTTTCAGTACACATACCAAGTTCAAGAATCAATCACCTTAATAACCACCAACAAACTCAAGGATACAGTTGTAACACTCTCTCACACATTTCCAATTGGGGAAAAAAGCTGTTTTGTTTCTTTAAGCAGAGCCAAAAGATTTTTCTAGGATACAGAGAATGTTTATCACACAGATATAAAACCAAAGCCCCCCCCAAATCTCTAATCCCCCATCTGCTGTCATGCATTACCTCCTAGTACACTAGTAAGACACAAGTCTTTAATCATTAAATTGGTGATGCCCATGTTTTTGCGTAGGTACTGAGGATAACAACTACAAAGACAGAGAGATGGGATAATGAAGAGAAACTTTGATGATGCCTTCCCCTTATGGAATGTGAAAGAACAAATGGACAGCAGAAAAGGAAAATGAGAAGTACAAAATGAGTGAAATGAACTGAAAATTTCAAAACAAGGTGTTCTTGTGTTTCACAAAGAATTCCAGACAGAGAAGAGGGAAAATCACCTTCTTTTTCCTCTTAGAAAATATTACATTGGTACAACTTTATTTTGGAGGTGTGGAGACTAAAGAGCAACTCATACTGTATACTTCAGATGTACCTTTTATTTTAAAGAGATGCATGTTCCTTGTCACATTGACTAAGCAACATAGACAAAGTTGAAAGAGAATCTTCCCTACCCAAGTTTTAAGAATGAAAGGGTGGTTACTGTTTTTGTCCTGTTTCTTGTTTTAAAAGCCTAGGTTACATCTGGAAAATAGGTTTAAGTATGTAAACTTTGGCCTTGGATTTTCATACAGATCCTGACCACAACCCAACAAGTATCAAAATGCAGTTATTTTAGCCAAAGTTCATTACTTACATATTCTTTGTAATTAAAAGGCAAAATCTGAATTTAATAAGACTCTTCTCTTTTCATGTGCTAAGTGATAATTACTTAAGCATCCTGATATGTATCATTAGCAATATAAACATTTTGGCCTCCTTGACCTCACAATAAGGCTACATCGTGCACTGCAGGGAATCACATCAAGTTGAACTTTTTTTGCACTCCATATACAGCTTTCACTACATTTCACATCAGTAAAGAAAACAAGCTTAGATCTATCCATGTATCTTACTTGGACTACTCCACTGGGGTTGACCGAGATCATGGTACATATCCCACGGAACGCCGAATCCTTTTCCTCATTGTCTCTTATGTTTCGCAGAGAGGTGCACCTAGCAAGTTGGAAAGCAAAACTTAGCTAACTCTACTACTTTTTTCTTCAACCAAGTTAGAGCTAGATCATGGTATCTGATGGAATAAGTCACACTGATAAGATGATCTGAAACACTATTTTGAACTCTTAGAAAAACATTTGTTATACAGTCCTTATTAGTAAATTCCCATTAGGCATCATCTCCAGAATATCGTTCTCCTGTTGCGCTATATACAGTTAGAAAGTGTGACCTGTATTCCATTAAATACAAAACAGACTTGTATCTGTATATTTATAAAAACTATCATTATTAGAAGCGGAACATATAATACTACCACAGTATGAATTATGTCAGATACCACTTACAGAACAGTTATTTAAATTTTACAACAGCAAGCAAGCTATTTTATACATAACAAATCTATAAACATATATTCCTTACAGCAATTCAAGCCTCAGACTGAATTTTAAGTAATGCACGGTTTAAATTTTACAGTATTTGCATGCATTGTATTATCATTCTGGTGGATTTTAAAATGCTCTTTCATAGTCAAGCTTTAACACAGCAAGCATGTGACAATCTTATCCCATGCATAAATTAGTCGTTAGCCACAACATAAAGAATACATGACGGTGCTACTAAAAACTCACAAACCTGATAGGACAAGATTAGTCACATGGTTGGCAATGATTAAGGATTGAGATTTTGTAACCAACTGAAAATATATCTAAAAGTGAGATAGAGAGAAGAAAGAAAGAAAGAAAGAGAGTGAAGAAAAATGAATTAAAAAAAAAGATTGAATAATACACACCAGGGTCTTATAAACTGCTGTAGCATGGGGGCCACCTCTTGAGGACAAACGTAACCAAGACGACCAATTGTTATTGCTAAGGTAACGCAATCACGGTTATACACCACCAAACGCCAACCAAGACATGAGCAAATGAGGGGGGAGGAGAAAAAATAAAGAAAAAACAACAAATAACTCAGAAACAGAAACCAACAGAATCTGTGTATGATAATAAACATAAGATTTCACCAGTGCTGTTTATTACCACCCCCTATATAAGAGGCAGCAACATATATGGTATACTCTCCAGGGTAAAAGAAAAATTAAAGAAGTAAATGAGAGAACACCAAAAACACAATTTAAAATCCAAAGCCTTTCTCATGTAAGCGGTCATTCTGTCCTCTTTAAAGTAATCTTTTACAGTAAATTTACCTAACATACGTTTTGAGGTTTTTATTCAAATGTAATATTATGGATACTCTTGATAAAAAGGAATTAACTGTTTTCAATTTTAGATTCAAGTATTCTAAACTTCTTTTATTGTCAATATTTAGAATTAAAATTTTAATAGGTCTTCTTTATAAGTAAAGATACATTTACAAATACTTTTGCGTGGAAAATACTGTGGTTTAAAAATGCTAAATAGATGAAACACTTCTCAAAGAGCAAGAAATATTTGTCTTCTTAATATTGTAATTGTAAATAATATCATAAATCCTCTGATTTAAAGTGGTTGCTAACTCACAGCAACTGACTGCAAGAAAAATTGTGTCTTTAATCCAAGTGTTTCTCCTGTTCACAAAAGGCTTCCTCACAGAAGTTGTATAAGAAGCTGACTTCTGATACCAAGGCATAAAGATACATAAAAAGCAAAATTGCTTCATTATATGATTAGGTAGTTCTGTCCTTTGTTCTGGGGGACAGACTGAAGGAAAATATCATCATGAAAATGTGTTTTAATGGTGTTTGCTCAACTCACAAAAGATTAATCTTTAGAAAAAGGAGAGGGTGGGGAATAATGTATCAGGATCACTTGAAGCAAAATACATGAATAATACTAAAATCCAGCAGATTTATATGAAGCAGAGAAAGGAAACCTATGTTCAAGGGACATACTATGCAACACTCTAATTAACAGGCATTTGTGAACAGTTTCATGAAACATGCAATAAAGCAGATGATGCTTTCTCCAACAAAAGTTTGGTGTAGGATATACTAGCAGTTTGAAATATATCCACTTCACGTAATCTGCAGCTCACTGGCAATGTACTTTTTTGCCCTGATATTACTCAATTTCAATCTGCAGTGTCTAAAATCTTCAGCACTTCTAACTTACAAAACTGCACTTGAAGTGCTACTTTCAAATGAAAAAATATTTTTATCTGTAAATTCTGACAGCTACAGTCTGTAAAAGGAGTAGTAATCTCTGTGAAAGCTCAACTTCTTCTATGTACAGGTTATTTTCTATGCAATTACTTTTATTTAAGGTGGTCTAATGCTTCCATAGAAGTGTTTTCATAGCTCACTGCATAGGAAGCTAAAGCAGAAAACAGTGATATTCTTACACATACTAGTGGCACACAGCACAATACCCCACAACAAACTTATAATAAATACACCACACTCAACATTTATTTGCAGTTATGCATCCACATTTAAAGTAACTATTCAGAGAATAAAAAAAAAATAAAAAAATTGGAAAAAAAAAAAAAAAGTCAGTGTTTGGATGCTTCCAAAAATTCTCTAACAATGATGGAAGCAAACATTTAAGTACTGGATGCCTCTCTGTTATAGGTGTTACACATCCATTAGTGCAGAGTAAGGGTGTCAGGGCAGGGGCAGAAGGAAAGAGAATTTTTATTGCTATACTATTCCATGGTGTATTTCACAACAAGTAGGTGTTTGCTCCAAAATTATCTTTGCAAAAAGTAGTACCTGTAATATGCCAGACAACTAGGCAATTTTTTCCCCTAAGTTCACCTTCCATACTAAATGGGAGAAGGGAATAGAAGCAGAGAAACTGCAGCATTTAAGTTTAGAGAACAACAGAGGAACAATATGCACTGCAAAATCTCTCTCCAATTACTCCCTTTCTTAGCTCAAAAAGATACAACTGTACCACTGTATTTGCATAATTTTAAATCTTGTCAGGTGTAATGACTCAGCCATACTTTCCTTACAAGACAATTGGTTTTCAAACAGAGGGGGTGGGAGGGGAGAGTCTCAATTAGTAAAATAGTAAACCAGAAACATAATTATTAATAAAGTTCTGCTGAAGTATGGAAGGTGCTCTTTATACCAGAACATGCCCTCTATAAATGCAAAAGAAACAAGCCTCAGAAATTTCAATTCAGTAAGGCATTTGAGGATTGATTTGGAAGGCAAAGCTGTGGTCCAGAACATAAAACATGCATGACATTATTAGAATTCTTTTAAGGAATTTGTTAAGTGACCAGGTAGTAGAAGGTTTACATAATTTCAGTTATGTTGTTGTAAAACTGCCATCACAGATCTAGATTTTTGAGCATAATATTACAAGTTTATCTTATTAAAAAGTGCATTTATTGTAAATTCATAAAATTTATTATTTGTTTCATATATGCCAATTATGTTTGTTTCAAAAACTAGACATATATATACAGTACACATGTAAGGACATGCATTTATTAAAGTCAGTGTGAACTAAGTCTTTAAGTGTTACTGCATACATCTGTCAATTCAGTACACAAATAAAACTGGAAGACTACTTAAACAGATAAATATTGTAAAAGTGAGAAAGCAAGAACTTTGGAAATCTAGATATATGATAGTTTTCTTCAAGACTGAGACTTGTAAGAACTTTTGCAAAACAGAGTTGCTTTTGCTTGTAAAAGCCAAATACATAGCAATAAAAATCAGTTCCGGTGTGGTTGCCCTATGCAATCTTTAAAATAATTATAAAAAATCTCTAGTTCCCTTCTCCATGTACGGATCAGTTTTTGGGTACCTGTGTTCTCTAACAACGTCTTTGGTGTGTTGGGTCTGTTAATTATTTCTACAAGCTGGTGCAACACCATTGGAATATAAGGCTGCATCTCTATACCTGAAACAACCAAAGGAAAAGAAAATATTCAGAAGAAAATGAGCATTAATACATATAATCTAAACAGTTCAGGTACTTAATAAACTTACTAAACTGGATCTAACTGAAGGTACTAAAAAGGAACAAGACTCTTGGATTTTATTTAAATTTCAACATGAAAGTATCACAGTGCCCCCCCTGCCTCCTAAATCATGCTATATGTGCAGAGACTCAAGGAAAAAAACATCTTACCCATCTGTATGGAGATTTCTCCAATTGCCCAGGTGGCATTATTACACACAGAAATGAATTCAGGGTTTAGGTTGGTTCCCAAAATTGGCATGAAATCAGCTAGAAAGAACAAAATTTTAAAATCTCATCACACAATACAATCATCTTGTCCCATTACTGTAAGATCATGGGGGGGGGCAGGGGGAAGAGAAGTTTTTTAAAAAAATAACATAAGCCTATTGGAAAGTGTTACACATGAATTTACAAGAGTTATATTTCTGCTATATGTCTGATTAACCTGAATTTTAGAATCTAAGCAGATCAATGCAGATCTTTCCAAATTCTGGTTTAAAAATGTTTCTAATAGACGTTATGTAAATCTAGAAACCTTTTTTCTTCCCTTCCCTTGCTCAGGCAGGGGGAGTGAGGTAAGAGGGGAGAAGAAAAATCAGCTACAAGTACTTGCAGTTTTACAGTATAGTTGAATAACCCTCAAATCACCTATGTAGCTATGTACTCAGCTGTGCTTGCAAAAAAAAAAAAAACAAAACAAAACCTCCCAAAAAAAACCTTAGGAGGCAATCACACCTTTGATTAAACTTGAAGAAAAAATTCATTACAATGATAGATTATAGCACCAGCCAAATAAATTCTAAATTCCAAGCCTATCCAAACATTCACTTGGCAAGTTTATCTCAAGAGTACCTGTGGGAAAAGCCAGCAAACATCATGGAAGTGTATAACTGATGATACTTCCTTACTGCAATTAAAGCAAAAAAAACCTTCCAAAAACCTTCCTTCATGCCAGGTTTTCTAGTTTATATATATATAATTTTATATAACAATATATTCTAGTAGAACAAAAAAACCCGTAAATTCAAGAATTTATCAAAGCAAGCAACTATACTAATTGAAGTCTAAGTACATCTGTTTAGCTGTATTCCAGCATAACAGGCAGTTTGTTACATCATAAAAATCAAGAAAAAAATTAACTTTTGCACTGTCTAAAAAAATAAGAACATGTATTTTAATCACACAATTTGAAAGACAGAAGACTAGATACTGTTCCTGATGAAGGAAAATGAAAACTTACACCATGAAAAGGCAACCCACAGAAAAAGCAGCTTAACAATAGCTAAACCAGCCTCTTATCAGTTTTTAAGACAATTATTTAATATATAAAAGAAACATACCAATGCAAGGCTTAACATGCTGAAAACACGCCTTAGTCAGATCACCCAACAATGCAAAAGAACTCTGCCGTACCTCTGGCATTTTATCCTAAAGAGAAGAAGAAAAAAACCCAACAATTCTAGAAGTGTCTCTGACTCTCTTAAGAAAGAAAATCCTTATATCAAACAGGTTACTCAACTCACCTGCATGCATTGGTACATTAGTGTCAGGATATTGCTACGAGCCACTAGCTGTTCAATGTTGCCTCCAAGTCCTTCAGCTAAACCACTGAGTAAATCAAGAGCCACGATCATGAAATCTTTATCTGGAGCCTCATATTGGTCTGGCTGAGCATTATGCAACTGCAACAAATAAGTACATGTTTTCTACATGAGTATTAGATTTTTCTCAGGGGTATGCATAAAAAAAAAGTTTCAGAACTGCAGCATCATTTAGATATTCAACAGTTATGCTACAAATCTCTCTGCAAACCCATAACTTTAGATAGTTAATACACTGATTTAAGGAGATATAATGAAAGCATTGGAATAGCAATAGAAAAATACCATGGCTTGTGCAAGTGTCTTCTGCACCAGATTTACACAACGCTGGTACACAGGTTCACAGTATGGAAGAAAGCCAGATTGCAAGGCAGTAGCAACTGACGACAGGCACTGGAATTAACAAAAAAGAGAGAAAACAGTCACTACCTTTTCTCACATTCCTGAAGTGCTTTTTACTTGGAAGAGGTAAATTAAAATATATCAGTATTTTATGTATACCCACATGTAACTGATTAAGTAAACACAACCTAGACAGACAGTATCTATTAGCTGAGCCAAGGCAGCCATCAGCAAGTTGTTACTCTCTTCTCTGTATGCCAGTTGAGAAAATTTCTCAGCAGCATCATCTTAGATGCAGCCAATATAGTGCCGTACAACATCAATTACAGCAGTTCTGACAGCGCTAACATTAAGTTTCAGTATCTTGAGTATGTACAAGCCCTAACACTACCTAAGAGTTATGAAATTAATTTTTCTAGAGGTGCTTTCCTGTTTCAGACTTGAAAAGTACAGAGAATAGACTACATGATCGGGTTCATAACTTCAGTTTGCCTGACAATAGTTTTAATGGAGGGATGAAGGGAGAGCAAGGAGAGAGAAGACAAGGATAAAAGGATGGTACATTTTTTCCTCTAAAAGAATCCCATCAAACACTTCAGAATGGCAGAAAAAAAACAAAACAAAACAAAAACAAAACCAAAAAGCCAAACCAAAAACAACAATAAGAACCTAAAAGACTTTGTCTAAACCTAATGACAATTCCTCAGTCACAAAATTTTCAGAATACTTTCTCCATAATAGGAAATACCTAGCACTCTCAACTTTTATAGCCTTACTTCAGAGTAGGAGCATCTTTAGCAGGAATTATAATTCTTAAGATAAGTTGATAGAAAATTATTCAAATTCTAACATTTACCTCTAATAAAGGGAAGAGATCTTTATCCTCATCCTTCAGCATGTTCCACTTCTGGATTAATGGAGGCATTAGCATCTGAATATATTCCTGTTTAGGATGAAAATACACCAACTGCTGAAACACTTCACTGCATACTATTTTATTTCAAAGCTAGAAAATTATGTATTAAGAATTTATATTCTACTTTTTCAGCAAAAAACCCTCTTGCTATGTAATTCAATCATTGTTGCAATATGCATACATAGTTCAATATTAGAATTCACCATTTGTGTTCTAAGATTTATTGCTGAAGCATGTAAGTCCCTTTGTAGAGTGAATCTGCTCCTCCAGGTTTGGGGTTCCAGTCTAGCTGCCTGAGTTGTTACAAATCTGTATGACTGTCTCAGAGCCTACGGGAAATGTTTTCACTAGCAAGGCAGTCTGGCTGTGCAACTGCCACCTGCTTTTCTCAACTATTTCCCATTGCCCTGATGCTACATCTCCACCCCCCCTAGAGTTCCTGAAACTACTTCATCCAGCAACCAACTACCCATGAAGAAAGTAATTTCCTATCCCTCCTGAAGAATGCACTTGCCCCTTCTGTGTAACACTGTTGCATGCTGCATCTTCCCTGCCACTGCACAGCCAGGGTCACAAGGACATTGAGCAAGGTATCCCTATCATGCTGTTGCTCCTCGCAGGTATCTACAGAGCCAACATGCTACCAGCTAATGGTATGTCCAAAGATACAAAATTCTACATGACTGAAGTCCCACCATCACCAGGAGCTTCCACTTAGCTTCCTCCTGGTACTGTCAAATGTTAAGGTGGCTAGGGCCAGAGAGACTGAAAAAGAGGTCTTCTGATGGTGTGGGATCTTCACTTGCAAGTAAAATGCTACGGAAACAGCTTAAATTTTATTCTAGTGTGTTTATGTCATATGAAGTGCTACAGGAAAATAAAACAAATTTCAGTCACCATCATAAGTTGCACACATGTGACAGGTATGCATCTTCCATTAGTTAATATATGTACACTAAAAAAAACCCATAAATCGCACGATGAGGAAGGTGGAGCTGTTCAGCCTGGAGAAGAAAAGGCTGCGTGGAGACCTCATAGCAGCCTTCCAGTATCTGAAGGGGGCCTATAGGGATGCTGGGAAGGAACTCTTCATGAGGGACTGTAGTGAGAGGACAAGGGGTAATGGGTTCAAACTTAAACAGGGGAAGTTTAGATTGGATATGAGGAAGAAATTCTTTCCCGTAAGGGTGGTGAGGCACTGGAATGGGTTGCCCAGGGAAGTTGCGAATGCTCCATCGCTGGCAGTATTCAAGGCCAGTTTGGACAGAGCTTTGGGTGTCATGGTTTAGTGGGAGGTGTCCCTGCTTACGGCAGGGGGGTTGGAACTCGATGATCTTAAGGTCCTTTCCATCCCTAACTATTCTATGATTCTATGATATTTGCCTGTGTGTTTTATGTCCTTTGTCCAAAGGATTCTGTGTTTTTATATATAAAATGTGTGTCCCTGATAAAGCAATTTATACTGACAGTGTGCTCCAAAACATTAGAAAGAGACACACGGGGTAGCTTAGCTCTGCTTAAAAGTGGTTACTGAAAACAGTGTGGTCATTAGAAATTAAAACACATTCTGCCAATTTCTCTGAAGTCCCATTTCACATCTATATTGAGATACATTTCTCTTCTGAGCTGAAAAACTTTGAGCATGAGAAAAAAAAAACCCACAGTAAGAAACATGTTTCACAAGCCACCACCACACTGAATCATGTATTCAAAATGGCAGATGTTTTTGTAAATTCAGTCTACCTAATTTACGTGTACATATTTAGTATTATTGAAACCTACACAGAAATAATACTTCTGTTTTATAGCATGTAAATCATGCTTCAAAAAACACTGAACTAGTTTTTCAATTATGAGGACTGCCTCTACAGAATGTAAGGTATACTCACTGGTTTATTTAGATGATGTCCTACAGAATCTGCTAGAGTTCCTATAGCATCATAAAGAATGAGCAGGTTTTTATGCTGGTATTTACTAAATGCGAAGACCAAAGTGTCAAGTATATATGCAAGATAAGGAACAAGCTCTGTACAAGCCTCCTCTTCTAGAGTAGCAAAGGCACTGAGGAACAAAAAAACCCAGGTCAGTTAGTATTTTGAAAAACACAAACAAAGACGACCCCAAAATGCCCCACACTACCCACTTCTGTTTAAATATAAAACTGTATTTAGCCCTTAAATTCATCCAGTATGTTTTCAAATTGGTGTTACTGAGATAACCTTGATCTATTTTGACCGAACATGTGAGATCCAGCTTATACTGTAATGAACAAAATTAAAATATATTGCTGTAAAACCTGTTGTGTATATGCATGAAGCCCCCACCAAAAAACATTACTGTATACAAGTTTCAGTATACTAACTGAAATAGTAGGAACCATTAGAAAACCTGTTTACTTCAGTTAAAAATGGCCCACTCTCTTTAATCTATGCTCTAACTGCATATTGAAGCCCTAGTGCTGTTATGCCAGTAAAGTGCCAACATCAGCCTGTACTTCCAGCAGTTCACACAGACAAAATGTCACAAGAAAAAAAAAAATGTCACAAAAACCAGATACATAAAGAAATGGAAAACTAAAAGCAAAGATGGGATGAAACACTTTTAGCCAGCCTTGGTCAAAGCACACACCACAGCACCATGGAAAAACTTTTCAAGTTGTCTGTCAAGTGCCTGAACAACAACATTAAGAAAACCCACCCAAAACAAACAAGAAAAAGCTCCCACACCAGACATGCTGCTGTAGAGAAACAGTAAAGAAAGGAAAAAATAATGAGCTATTGAAGATTTACTGACCTAGATTGTGTCAACAAGATTATTATTAGCCTGTCCCTTCACTAAAAATGCATGCATCGCCACATGAGGCGAACAACCCCCTACTAGCATGCTACCAAATACAGAAATGTTTTTTTCTTAACACAATACAATGGTGAACACTAAGTAGCTAGCATTCTTATTATTCTATTGTGTTATTATGAATTATTTTTTCAGAAAGGCATACAACATGAGCAGGAAACCATGTTTCAATAAAATATCTTTTTTGGTGTCACCAAATAAAGGAGGAGGGAGCAGTTTCTCAACAATACAGAAAAGAACATTAGACATCTGTTATGAGACAGAGGTTAGTGATGGAAGTATTCTGTGTACTAATTTTCAATTTGATTTACACTAACAATCTATGCAACTATTCAGTGTAGGGAAGCAGCTTTCTACCCCTCTCCAAGAAAGAACATTGTGTTTTCTTGAAATTTAGAAAGCTAGTAAATGTTTTGACTTGTAACAGCTTTATATTTTCCTTAAGCAGAGTTTCCCAGTTGATTTTTTTACCTGCAACAGTAATTTTAATGAATCTCTGCTATAAAGAAAGCATTTCAAACCATGCTATAGATCTGATCTTGAACTTTAAATAAAACCCTAAAACAGATGCCTTGTTATTATTTCCATGAGGTTATTTAAGAACTGCAACACAGCTGCGTTCAACTACATGCACATTTCAAGCAAGTTTTGGGTAAGAAGTGTTAACAGATTTCAGGGGGAGAAGCAGTTTGAATCTGTTAGTCTTATATCACCATTTTCCTACTGAAACAGATTATCATCACTATGAAAAGACAGACTGGAACAGGTGTTAAAGCCTAAGGTATTTGCTAGCCCAATGCTTGAAAAGGTTTAGAGGCAAAAAGGAAAGTGTTTAATATGCAAATCTTATGAAGCATGTTTCACTAAATTCATTGTATCAGCAGACAAGGGAGATAAAGGAATCTTATCTTCCAGGATCTCCCTTCGAGAGAAAGAGACTATCCCTGGAAATAATCGTAAGCCAAATGTTTTGGTAATCCTGAGCTAAATATAAACAAAATCAGTTACCCAATGACAGGATAGTATACCATTGTGATGAGAGTTGACCTTTTTCATAGGTATATTAAAAACCACCCAGATTTCTGGTCAATGAAATATCATATATTGAAAATAAATAAGTGTCACAAACAGAAAATTTCTTTTATTACAATAACTTACTTACTTTGGTAGTCACATACTCTGAAAACAAAAACTGGACAAGAGAAATACAAAATAACTTTTTTTATGTTATTACAATGTGGAATAACTTGTGACTACTCCAAAAAAATAACGAATTTACTCCCAGTTTCATAAAGAAAGAAATGGAGTTGTGCATTGATTGATAAAGGCATTAAAATAGTTTCCAATGAAAAAGCAGTGTCATGGATAGTGCTGTTTGCTTAAGCTTCGGCTTACCTGCAGGCAGCTTCTTGTACTCTCTTGTTGCTATCCAGGATACGCTTTAGTAACTCAGTCATTAATGGCTTCAAGTATGTGTCCGGGGGTTGACTAACTACCCAGTGTGCATAGCGACTAAGAGTCCAGCATGTAATGGAGCGCACAAGAGCCTTTTTGTCGGAGAGGCACTGAATAAGGTGAGGGATCAGCTCTGGAAGATATGGAATCATACCCTGCATGCATCCTGGAAGGAAAAATATAGCTATTGCAGTACCAGAATTAACAAGTTCTTTTTGTTTCCTAGAAGGGACATATTTCCATTCTCTATCATGTAGGAATAGATTTTTACAATATACAAAGCCTACCTAATTTATATTAAGTGCTAAAAAGAAACCTTACATTAAAAAAATTATTAAAATCTCCAATCATTTCAGCCACATTTCTACTTCAGTACTTCCCCAATCTCCAGAAATTCTGCTTTATTAAATGGAGTATGGCAAGTACACCCAAATAGTATTAGTTTATAAAGCCTGGAGGTCCTTTGTCAGTCTACTCAAAGTAAAAAAGACAACAAGTATAGAAAGACTTGACCTTGACAACAAATCATCACATCATTAAAAAGGATTCCTTTAAGAAATTCAATTTGTTTCTTCTCTTCTCCTAGTATACAATACTGACTAGCAAGAAAAAATACACGTTTCAAGTCAGCAGACTTCTACCTTGCACAACTTAAAATCAAAACAAAGTTTTCTATTAAAAAAGAAAAATGTTCACGAGACACTGTGGGAAAAGAATGATAATCCAGGTATGGACCCAAATCTATTCCTTCAGCTTGCGAAAAGGACAGAGATGCTGGAAATACAGGTAAAAAAGCCAAGCAAGAATGAGTAAATACAAAGGAACAGGAGTCAACATATTTAAATTGGAGAACCATCCACAAAAAGGAGGTCAGGGCACTGACATCACAGTAGCGTCTTCTCCGTTTCTGAAAACACTTAAATGAAATATAAGGCTCAAATTTATTAAATATTCCTCTTCTATGAAATCAAGGTAGTATTTCATGACAGACCAATATATGCTGCAGAGTTAAGAAAGGGAGAAACAAAACAAATTACTTAAGCTATTTTGCCTCCCAAACATGCATAGATTTGAAAATGAAAGTTAAATAACTTAAGTCAGCAATTAGTAGATGTAAAGATTAATCAATGAAACCAAACCAGCTAAGGACATACACTTGTTTGCATATGTAAATTCACCTGGAAGGAACTGATCAAAAATTCAGCAACATGATATGCACTGTTGCCTTACCTTCAGCAATTGCTCCAAGAACAAGGATACCAGATTCTTTAACTACCCATTCAGGATGGAAGAGCAATTCCTTCAAAAGGGGCAAGATGTGTGGCAGAAGTTCATCACGAAATACATTGGCCAGGACATCTAGAGCAGCAGCAGAACATTTCCCTGAGGGGAATTAACAGTGTTAATCTCTGGTTATTACACAAGTAGTTGTAGTTAGGAAATATAATAATCATTTAAACTCTAGGCTGCCAGTGGAGTCTCAGGGCATTGAAAGAAAGATACTCCCATTTCATTACAATACACAGTGATCCACTGCTCCACTGCAAAACCACTGCTCTTAGAAAGCAAGTTTTGCAGCACCTAAATAGCCATCAAAAGGACTTATAAACTGGGAATATTAAAATCCTCACTGACAGGAACCACTCCATTATATTGCAACACTATATACACTACATGATTTCGGGATCGCACAATAAAGGAGGAGGGAAGGTCTGTGACATGAATGTAGCATACTGGAGAAACCAAAGAGAAATGGCCTACAAGTACTAGCATTTGATTAAAAAATAAAGTGCTCAAAACCAATCCATGTCTCAGAGTTAAAAAGGCAAAATGATTCAACTCTATAGAGACTGAAAGGAATTTGCTGGCCTCCGCTCTGAGCTTTTATTCCTTACTCCTCTTCTGCAATACACCAATATGAAGAGAAACACCTCAAAACTTGCTTGCAAATTTTAACCTCAAGTTTTTAGCAAACAAAACCTCATAAAAATCAGCAACAACTTTGAAGATGAATCAGATATCCTTACTCTCTTTTCTGCTGCATGTTGTCACGTTTAGTAAAAATAACATGAAGGTATTTTTATAAATAATGCTCATATAACAATTTATAATGCACTTTTTGGTCATTATAACCTCAGTTCCTCTGGATCCAACTAGTCTCATTAGTAAGCAATGATACTAATTGTCAGGCCGCACTGATGCTTCCTCTCTGTTCAAATTGAAAGTCAAATATAGAACACTGGATAAGAGGTAGGGCATGCAATTCTGATCTTCAGATAATCCAAATTCTCTCAAGTCCAGATAACATGTTAATATAGATTCTTGACTGTTCTTCTCTTTCAGGCCACCATTCCTGATAAACTCTAGCTTCCTTACTACCTTAATCAAAACTGTGGACCACAGGGCAACCTCCGCCATTTCAGCTATCTTTTTCAGAAAACACGTGTTTAATTCTGCAATCTGTACATACAGCAGTGACCAGAACAGCATTATGAATATAAAACAACACTATTTTTAAAAAGAGGCTTTACAGAAACAAGCATATCTGTATTAATTTTAATAACAGCATATGTCTCAATTCATAAGCTTTAAGGTACATTCACCTTTTGTGAAAACTCAGGGGCTTGGAAAAAAAAAAAAAATATGTGGATGTATCTGAATCTCAAAACATTATTCCACAATAAGGCTGCTTGCAACATGAACCTGTTAGGTTTGTCAGAATTCCACTCCCTATTTTCTATTACTGAGCTTAAAAATCAGTTTGAGGTGTTTTCTTTCCTTATCATATGGACTATTGGCCTGAAGGTCCTATGACCTGCACACAGGCCATAAACTGTGGTTTCCTCACACCTATCTCCTGTAATAACTAAGATTACTATAGCTCTCTTCATAACTAAGGTAATACTCTGGTCAGAAGCAAATTCCTCACATAGAATAGAACTACTAGTAATGGCTGTCAGTGGTAGCATGCTCACATGGAAAAAAAGAGAAAAACCAACAAAGGCACAAACAAAATACTGCACAAAACCTACAAAACAAAACACACAAACCAATTTTAGAGGGAAGACTGAAGTAAATAAAAGCATTATTAAGCCTCCTCCAGCTATCAGTGTGTAAAGGGTTGTTTGGAGGTTTTTTTTAAGTTAAACAGGTGATAGATGGTTTTGATTATCTTGTAGAAATAAAATTTTAAGTCCAAAAGTTCTGTTGAACTGCATCCCATAGATGTTTGTTACTCGATCTGCCATATTCAAAACAAGAAATAAGCTTACAGATGGCTAACTTTTGCCAGTTACATAGTCAGTGTCATCTAAGACTCCCCCCTCCATATTCCATCTTCTCAATATTCCTGCAAAGTCCCCTTTTAATGTGGTTCTTTTATTACATAAATAGTTCTATTTTAAAACACTTTACACATTACTTTGACATACTTAAATTCCAGTCAGAAATAGTATCATCATCATCAAGTTCATCGTCATCATCATCATCATCTTCAATACCATCTTCTTCATGCTGCTGAGCCACAGTCCGTGAACGATGAAAACGAGGCCTTATGTCCTGTTCACTATCTGGAATAGCTTCATCTTCTTCAACATCCCCCTGCCACCAAAATGTTTTATCAGATAAACTAGTCCAACTATATTGGCCAAGGAGGTTAAAAATGTAGTTTTAGTTCAAGATTTTGTAAGCATATAAAAGATTCACGTACCACTTTGTGCTGCCCAGCTAACTAAATTGTTCCATTGTTCCTCCATTCTGCTGCCACATTTACCAGAAATGAGAGGAACACAGAAGCAAGAAAGGTAAACTCACACTCAAAGTGTCCATCTTTTTAAGAAATTACTCTTGATGGAATAAACTAGAAAGCTAGTAATAGGGAAATTCTGGTACACAGACATATTCTAAAGTGTAGCAGTGGAAAAAGCTGTGTATTCAACCTAAAAGGCATTAGAACTAATTATGAACCGGTTTTTTTAGGCTACATTGTTGCAGTAGTTCATGGGTAACAGTATCCCGATTCTGCCTAAATTGGATGGGAGGGAATAAGGCAAAGCAGGAAAGCCTGCAGATTATTTTGTAACAAACATGACAGCAGTTGTGTTTCGGGTGGAAATAGCACACCTTGCCCCTGAAAGCTAATTTGCCATTGAATAGATGGTAGGACAGATTTGCCCATTCTGATCTGAATCATTCTGATTTATAGGTCGGAAGCAAACCAGATATTCTTACGGAGTAAAAGAAGTTGATGCTCACCTTCAACAAAATAATATCTATCTCTGAATATTTCATACCATTTACCAGCACAGGTATCAGCCTACAAAGAAATATTGATATATGTCAAAATAATACATAAAAAAAGCAAGCCAGTTTTCAGTTACCTGGACTATAATCTTGGTTGTAACCTTCATCCCCAAAATAATAAAACCTCCAACAACTTAACCTGATAACCAAAGCTAGTACCAAAAGCAAGCTCCATAAGGTTCATGGATACTTTGTAATCTGAAAGTGTTAACTGTGAACCACAAACTTTTAAGCAGAGGGAGCCAGATGGCACAAATGAGTTTTAAATTTTGAAAACTAGATATTCTTCCATATGATTAATTTATTCTGAAGCACCTTTCAAAAATTAAGTACACAAATTTTCAGTAAGAATTCATACTCCCATAATATGCATGACAAACAAGCTGGCTCTCACAAATAATACTGGTCGCTTTATTTACTTGTGGTTGAAGAGACTACCTTACTTTCATGTTAAAATGGAAGACTAACTACATTAAGCGCTCCTATCTTTCTGTCATAACTTCACTAAGACAAGTCTCCAACATTGCAGAGATCCTGACTGACCTAAATCAAAATTTACTTCATTATTAAATGGTTATGGCTGTGTATGGCTGTAGAAATATACAGCGAGTATATACTTCACATCAAACCACATTCTTCACTAAAAATGTGTCTCAGAAGCCAAATCAAGCTGATAATGACTATGGACTGACCCAGCCTCACTGACAGACTCAACTTCTCTATATTTAGCAGCTAAGAAGTACTGGTTTTGAAGGTACCAGGCCAGCAGTAATATTCATATATTGCACTGGCATGTTACCTTCTAAATTTTTAATGAAGGAATAGTAAGTATATGTATCAGCAATTCATTGTCATTTCTGCAGCACACTTCATAAAGTAGGCAGGAGCTGCGTATTTTATAAAAAAAGCCTATAGGAGCTAAATGGAACAAGATATTAGATACTACATGAGCAGGTTTTTAGAAGATCTTGTTCCACTTGTAATTGAAGATATATATAAAAAAAGATTATCATCAAGTATTGATAAACTTATATCACTCCTGAGTCAAACAGGACCCATCAACAAGTAAGTTGCTTCCAACAAACATGACATTGAAAGGTTATGAGAAAAGTGTCATGCTACTCCTATGTATTTGTTCTTCTAGAAATTTAAAAGCTTAAAAAAATTAGTATGACACTTTTCAGTGTCAATATTCATGTAGGCCGAGACAGGTTTAATACTAGTAGTTAATAAACTACTATTATTCTCAGTATAAACATGATGCGTATTGAGATGCGGGTGGACAAACTCAACTGTGCTACCCTTCTTTTGTCTTTTGAGCTACAAGAGTAGGTATTAAGTAAAACCATTCTATAATTCAAAATTATTTCTCATAGCATTGGTTCTCCTGTTTTCAGCTCCTATTCCTCCACTGCTACAGCAGGTGTTTTAATCTCAATTATTTACTTTCTAATTGCTTATGAAATTTTGCTGATTGTTTACATCTCAAATACAGATATTCATTCCCATTCAAAGACCTACATTTTGAGGCATTTTTTGAAATTACAAAAAAGTTTGTGAAACAAACTGCTATCAGGCTGCAGAAGTAAGAAGAAACATATTGTGCACACTTTCTTCAAGCTTAAATTGCAGTAGCAATTGATATAAAATTGGTTCCTAAATCCAATGATGTCATTATGTTTTATGCTCTTTATAAAACAGGGAACATTCTTTATACGGCTCTGCACATAGAAGCATTGCACAGAGATACCTACCTCAGTGGTAGCCAAGGCAACATGTTCATGGCATACCAGATATGACAGATAATGGCACATAAAAATGTTTGTTTGAGCTTAAGTGAACATTAGCACATTTTTGCATCCACGTGAAGCCTACTAAGCTTCAAGTAAAGCACCACAGTGATATAATTTGAATTGCTCCTGGAAGTCACTGGGTCTGAAATCCTCAGCAGTCTTTTCAGGGAACTCTGTGTTACAGTCATTTTTATTATGAACAAGAAATAGCTACAGGAAAATTCTTCTAAGCATACCGCAAGCTAGATTCAGTCTTTGTAAGACCAACCAGGAACAAGTCAACTGAAGTTTCAAGATTACTATTTCAAAATAAAAAGGAGTTATAATTCTTAATACTTACTTAGTAAGATGCCGACATAATACCTCTTTGCAAATTGGCTGTTCAGCCAAAGTCAGCCAAAACTCACAAGCCTCCAAAGCCACGTTTTCATCTTGGTCCTGGGTCCTTTGAAGCATGTACTACGCAATATAAAAATGTATTACTTGTATAAGATAGAAGTTTCAAGTGTCCAGAAGTTAAGAACACTGCAAATTATGGTCACAAAACCTGACTATGCTACCATAGTTTCTCTGGGGCAAGGGGAAGAAACAGACATGAAAGAGTACTTACGGCTATTGTGAGAATAAGCTAAGAGACTTCTTTATTAATACTAGATGATTCAGACTCTAAATTTCCTCCTTGCTTAAATGAGAACATTGTTACTAAGAAATTGAAGAGAGCTAATATAATAAACAGCAGTTTCCTGTGAATATTTTTTTACAGCCTCTTTGCAGTTTTGAATCAAAAGGTACAAATATACCCTTAATAATATGGAAATGCTTTTTATTTACAGTACCATAAAGAAACTTCACTTCCAAATCTTGATTACTTGACCGGATGACAATGTTGGAGGGACAAGGAAGTGTCACATTTTCAAGCATGATTGCAATTCAAAGATTCAATATCAAATCTTTAAGCCTGCTATTAAAACCTAGTCCTTCAATCAAAAATGATGAAATACCTGCATAAAGAAAAAGCTAAGTGGACTACTGCTACAACACTTTCTTATACACAACTACCAAAACATTCCATGCCAGCCCTTATTTCTGATACAACTGATTCTCCTGTTCATTTCAGAAAACCTCATGGAAGTCCATGCAGCTACATTTTCTCGCACATGGATCTAGAGCAAAAGAAATCCCTCTTCAGTTGATTCAAAATATCATTTATTCTCAAAACTAAATAAAATGGAGGAACCTTTAATATCCCTATTTATTTCAAGGATGCAAAACTTGCCAAGAACAGCATCCCATCCTACAGAATTGCACCATATCTTGAGCTTTTCCTGAAGAGTCACTAGTGTGATTAAAAACTCATAGAAACAGAAATACTGCTCTGTTCTGAGTTGTCAACAGACTGTATCTCAGTAAAGCTGAAGAATGTCCTACTCATTGCAAGCAAGGCTTCCTTAATGCGCATTGGCATTTTCCCTAAAAGGCTTGAAAATTCACTATTTTGTTGTTGATTTGTTATTTGTACAAAATGTAGACTGTTTGACAATGCCCCTCAAACTGTCATTTCCTCTTTAACTATCTATTATAAGTGTCATACTATATGCTCCTTGAAGTTAAGATAGTGGTAAACTGAAAAAGGGTGTAAGATAGCTGTATACACAGCCTGAAAACCAAGAACAAAGAACACTGGCCCTAGTAACAAAGCAAACTATAGGAAGTATATTTGAAATATTTTTTTATTTTTAATATTATAATGCCAAATTTTAATAACTACTTCTAATGAAAAAGTTCTACTACTTTAGGCAATGCAAATAGTTGCTTTAGCAGAATAAATTACGAACACCATACAGGAAGACTAGACAGCAGACCAGGATGGTCAAGGGTCTCCTCAGTTTTATGCATCTCTGATGCCTGTGTATAGGAGCAGCAAAACATTAACACCTTCTTTGTGTTGTCTGGACATAGTCTTTACGGAATTTTGACACTGGGTTATGATCCACTTGTTCACATGAAATCTACATGAGAAACATGATCTTAGCTGTACTTCAGTCTGTCAAGTTGCATATGTAAACACTACCTAGAAACTGCCAGTATTTCACAGAAATTTGGAAATTACTCATATCTTAAAACAGCTGAGCAGACAAAAAAACAGAGCTGACTGTCCCACTGGTAGACAAGCCTGCATTAGTCTAGAACGGTAAAGGAACTATCAAATTACATTAACCTCTACAACTGAATGTTATATAAAATAACAAGCCCTATCCTTGCAATGATCAACACATCTGCAAAAAGTGACAGCTGCAATGTGTAAACTACAGCAGTATCAACACAAGTACTGGACTTTTAACATGATCTTGTAAACTAGGGTGCAGCAGTATCTGGCTGCTCTGTAGTATAACTGATCCTGGCCATTTTGGGATCAGTAAATGAAGAATTTACAACTGTTGTAGGCATTGCCTGTCAAATACTACGTTGAGCTGGCAAGCAGCGAAGAAGAAAGTTTTGCAACCTCAGCCTTGAAGGAAAATTGAAGAGTAGACAACTGCAAGCTTAACATGATGAAAGCGTTCTGATGAACGCTTTTTATTCGTTACTATTCATGCAACCCCATACATTTTGTTTTCAGAACACAATCTGGGAAATGAGACTCACCTCAACTATACTAATCATATGAGGAAGCAGGCGATCCATTCGAACTTCCAGCAACATTACCAGAGCACGGCAAACATTTTTGCGTACTTCAGGCTCCTCATCACCAGCCAGTGCAAAAAGATTCTGTTGGAAAGTAGTACCAGTTGAAAAGTCTCAGCTCGTCTAGTTCAACTTGTATTTAAATAGCTATCACTGGCAAACTAAAGTATACAAAACTGTATTTCTATACTCTTCAACCCACATCTCAGAATACCGTTTTACTTAAAGACATATGGTTTAGCAAATGAACTCTTCAGACTCTCAGTGTGTATTGTACACATAACCAAAACACTACATAATATTAACACTGGCAAAAGAACAGTAGGGTTCTTTTTTTCTCTTAAGCACAAATGAAGTTCTGAGGCTAGAAAGCTCCATCGATACATAACAGGAGAAATCAAATACTCTAGGTAACCCAAAGTACCACCCTTCTACTCCATGCTCAGTAGCAGTGTTCAGAGGAACACAGGACTCGGTGACATGACAATCCTTGTACTGACTGCAATTTCCACCGCAGTTAAGTGCCATTACTTTTACACCTTTCTGCAGCAAAAGTTTATGCTACTCAAGGGAGAGGAAGCATCTTTCAAAATACTACTTTTGGGGCTTGGAGCGTGTTTAGACTAATCAATTCTGAGCACAACCATACAGAATGAGGTTCAATCCATGAGAACTGAAACTAAGAATAGGCAACCAGAAATGGGAGTTTGTTGATAGAGGTGGTTGTAAAACATAATTCAAAACACTTAGAACCCAAACAAATAACGTACACCCACCTCAATAAAAGAATCTATGTGCAACATTAGAGCTTGAGTTCTGCTGATGATAAATTGATTGACGCATGCAACAGCATGAGACCTACAAATAGAACAGTTAAAATACACATTTTAAATTAGTTAAAAACATTTTCTAAACTGTACATACATATCAGAAATATTAGGAAGCAAATTACATTGTCCAGTCATCATCAAGAGGGAACAAATCTGCACATCCATAGTATTACCAAGAAAAATTACTAAGCCAGTTACAAGTTACAAGTTGAGTCGCCTAATTAAACCAGCTCTAGTTTAGTTAATAACCACCTTATACTCAGACATATCTAATGAATATTTTGAAATAAAGTCTTCAGTAAACAAAAACTAGAGCAGGATGTTTGGCATATTTGTTCCAAGCAGTATGCAAGGATGTTCTTTTTGAATATTTTATGATTATTGATCTTCTCAGATAGTAACAATTCCATACAAGCCAACTTCATGCAATTTTTAAAAGCCCTTCTTTTCTCGTTAAGTAACCAATTGCCTTTGTAATATTTTTAGTATTTAGAGGGACCGGTAAGCGTCAACAATGTATCTGTAGCTTAGAACACAGACATACTTGTAGTAGGATGCAATAAAACACTTGTGGTAGAAGCATATGAAAAAATAAAACATTGGCTCTACTCCATTCCATGCAAACCCATTACTTCCAGGCCTTTCCTATTCTCAGGGATAGAGAAGTCAAATTCCGTAAGTAAAGGCACAAGGCTTTACCTGCAAAAGCCTCTGAAGTGCCGTTAAAGTATTTTTACTAAAGTGACTCCAAACTTCTACTCTGTTCAGACATTTTTCATAAAACATTGTTCAGAAGTCGTCTTTTGACAGATCTAAAGCATTTTACTGACACTAGTAACAGTTTTCATACTTCAGCACTATAATGAAAAAAAGGCTGCAGGTGAGCAAGTAGCTTGCTTTAAACCTGAAACTGGTTTAATAGTTTCAAAGATACAAACATCACAGCACAGAAAAAAAGTGAAAGACTATAATGTGGTAAGGAAAAAAATATGTTTTAATCCATCTCTCCCAGCTCCAGGGAAGAACTAAATTCATATTTCCACAACAGCAAGATACTGCTTTGTTACGTATTTTTCTTAGTGCGCATCTGTTTCAGGTGAGTTTCTTAATCTTATTTGAATCTAATTGCAAGTTATACTTCTTCCTCTTTGTCTTTACCAGCTATTACTATTGGTGACAAAGAACTGCTGTAGAAGCATTTCTTGCTAAGAATGGACATATGAGCAATTCAGACAGCTATTTGACATTTGTATAGTAGTGAACCAAAGGCTTTGAGGCCTTGCTTGAAGGTTACTATGGGACACATACGTGCAGAAAATATCGACAGAGTTGGCAGAGTTCCTTGTCCTTCATCTCCCGCAAACTGCCACCTTCAAGTTGCAGTATCTTTCAATATAATTTTCAAACAAGAGTTAAAAATACATTTCAGAGAATCACAGAATGGTTGAGGTTGGAAGGCACCTCTGGAGGTCATCTGGTCCAACCCCTCTGCTCAAGCAAGGCCAACTATAGCAAGCTGCTCATGTCCAGATGGTTTCTGAATATCTTCAAGGATGAAGACTTCACAACCCCTTTGGGCAACACATTCCACCACTCAGTCACCCTCACAGGAAAAAAAAATGTTTTCTGATGTTCAGAGGGGACCTTCTGTGTTTCTGTTTGTGCCCATTGCCCCTGGTCCTGTCACTGGGCACCAGTGAAAAGAGTCTGGCCATGCCTTTTTTTTTGTGCCCTCTCTTCAGATTTTTACATACATTGATGAGCTCCTCCAGCCCCAGGTCTCTCAGTCTCTCCTCACAGGAGAGATGCTCCAGTCCCTTCATCATCTTCATGGCCCTTTAGTGGACTCTATTCAGTACATCCATGTCTCTTTTGCTCTGGACAGCACCGAAATGGAAACAATACTCCAGGTCTGGCTTCACTTGGAAAATGAGGGGAAGCATCATCCCCTCTAACCAGCTGGTAACACTCCAGCCCAGGAAACCACCAGCCTTCTTTGGGGCAGTGGGACACTGTTGCCTCATTTCAGGGTAAGAGCCACTGTTCTTTCTAACGAATATTAGCAAAAAACATTTAACTCTGGAATTTTTTGTTCTATCCTATATTTCTTTTATTTTGGAGAGATCAATACAGGTTTACAGTGAAAAGATGATGAACCTATTTAATTTGATTCAGCTGAAAGATAAAGAGCTTTCTAAATTTTGGTGCAGTTAAAGCAGATTTTTTTTCTCTGCAAAATCTCAGAAACTATTATCAGCAAAAGAATTTTGACTCTCCTATTGCTGAAGTCATTACCAAATGAACACCAAATTGTTCTCTGAACAGAACGATAAGTTCTAACCACAGCACTAAATTTTTTATAAAAATATGGTATCCTGGCTTAAGCCCAGCCAGCAACTGAGAACTACGCAGCTGCTTGCTCACTGTCCCTGGCAGCAGCATGGGAAGGAGAATCGAAAAAACATAAAAAAAAAAAGTGTTAAGAAGAATTTAATAACTGAAATAAAGTAAAATGTAAATAATAATAGGCAATAAAGGGAGAGAACACAATAACCATCCTCAAAGAAAACCCCTAGTGATGCACAGTATAACTGCTCACCACCTACTGACCAATGCCCATCCCATCCCAGAGCAGTGTTCAGCACCTTCCAGCTAACTCCCCCCAAGTTTATACACTGAGCATAACATTCAGTGGTATGGAATACCCTTTTGGCTAGTTCAGGTCAGGTGTCCTGTCTCTGCTCCCCTTCCTGGCTTCTCATGCACCTCCTCACTGGCAGAACTGAAAAGTTCTTGAGCTAGAGCATTACTTAGCAACAACTAAAACATTGTGTGTTATCAGCATTGTTCTCAGACTAAAGCCAAAACACAGCAATGCACCATCTGCTAGGAAGAAAATTAACTCTATCCCTGCCAAAACCAGTACATATGCAAAACCTTAAAAGAAACAGTTTGATTTTCAAAGTCATAGGCTAACTGTACATTTGGAAGAAATGTATAAAGAGGTGAGACTTATTATTAACTAAGCAGATAAATACTGAAATTATTGGTGCATGGAATCTCTGGATCTCTGCAGCATCATTTAAAAAAATATTCATGTTTTAAACAGATCTAAAAATAGCAACCTTGCTGCTCATGTAAGTAAAATTCACATAAATAAAAAAATAACTGTAGCACAACACCTAAACCTACCTTATTTTCGGACTGCTGTGCTTGAAGAACTGCAAGAACTTAGGTATCATGATATTGAGTGGTCGGTCTAATACATCACTATCTAAAATTTCAGCAGAATCTTCACATATCTTCTGAAGAGCGCCAAAAGCACCCTATTAAAAAGAAAAAACAAACAACCTAACAAAACAAACCCACACAAAACACCAACCAAACCAAACCAAAAACTTTTTCATATCTGATCAAAGTAAGATTTCAGGCTTTGGAAACAACAGATAGTTTCAGCATAACACAATAAATATAGCTATTTAACACAATAAATGCACCTAACTAAACTGGAACGTCTTAGGATCATAGAATAGTTGGGGGTGGAAAGGACCTTAAGATCATTTAGTTCCAACCACCCTGCCATGGGCTGGGATGCCTCCATACTGACCATGTTGCCCAAGGCTCTGTCCAACATGGACTTGAACACTGACAGGGATGGAATATTCACAACTTCCTTGGCCAATCTGTGCCAGTGCCTCACCACCCTCACAGTAAAGAACTGCTTCCTTATATCTAACCTGAACTTCCCCTGTTTATGTTTAAACCTATTACCCCTTGTCCCGTTGCTATAGTCCCTGATGAAAAGTCCCTCTCCAGCACCCTTGTAGGCTCTCTTCAGATACTGGAAGGCTGCTATGAGGCCTCCACGCAGCTTTCTCTTCCCAAGGCTGAACAGACCCAACTTTCTCAGCCTGTCCTTTAATATCATAGAATCATAGAATAGTTAGGGTTGGAAAGGACCTTAAGATCATCTAGCTCCAACACCGCTGCCATGGGCAGGGACACCTCACACTAAACCATGACACCCAAGGCTCTGTCCAACCCAGCCTTGCACACCGCCAGCAATGGAACATTCACAGCTTCCCTGGGCAACCCATTCCAGTGCCTCACCACCCTCACAGGAAAGAATTTCTTCCTTATAGCCAATCTAAACTTCCCCTGTTTAAGTTTGAACCCATTACCCCTTGTCCTCTCACTACAGTCCCCCGTGAAGAGTCCCTCCCCAGCATCCCCATAGGCCCCCTTCAGATATTGGAAGGCTGCTATGAGGTTTCCATGCAGCCTTCTCTTCTCCAGGCTCAACAGACACAACTTGCTCATCCTATCTTCGTATGGTAGGTGCTCCAGTCCCCCCATCATCCTCATGGCCCTCCTCTGGACTTGTTCCAACAGTTCCATGTCCTTTTTGTGTTGAGGACACCAGAAATGCACTCAATACTTCAAGTGAGGTCTCACAAGGGCGGAGTAGAGGGGCAGGATCACCTCTCTTGACCTGCTGGTCACACTCCTTTTGATGCAGCCCAGGATACAGTTGGCTTTCTGGGCTGCAAGTGCACACTGAAGCCGGCTCATGTTCATTTTCTCATTGACCAACACCCCCAAGTCCTTCTGTGCAGGGCTGCTCTGAATCTCTTCTCTGCCCAACCTGGAGCTATGCCTGGGATTGCTCTGACCCAGGTGTAGGACCTTGCACTTGTCATGGTTAAACTTCATCAGGTTGGCATCAGCCCACCTCACAAGCATGTCAAGGTCCCTCTGGATGACATTCCTTCCCTCCAACGTATCAACTGAACCACACAGCTTGGTGTCATTGGGAAACTTGCTGAGGGCACACTCAATCCCACTGTCCATGTCACCAACAAAGATGTTGAACAAGACTGGTCCCAGCACCAATCCCTGAGGGACACCACTCATTACTGGTCTCCAGCTGGACATTATCCTTAAAGGGTTTTTATTTAAGCACTTTATACCAGCATCTGTAAACTCTCAAGCTGAGCGAGTCACTAATGGATAAGTGATAATTTTCATTTTAGCATTCAGTGATCATCTATTCAATTGTACTTTTAAAAATGCTTAAAAGCTGGTTCTTATTCGAGAAATAAATGTTCAGATGCCAAAGTATCCTATTTAATATATGAATAATTGTATTCCGTTTATGGTTTGTTATGGGGCAGAGCTTCGGATATGACGGTCAATTTAAGTTCCACTTTCAAGTGGTTGGTTGTTTTTTTTTTTTTTCTTGAGAAAACAACACTAAACCTCCACATAACAACATTGCATCTTGGACCATTATCCTACCTCTGAGCATTATTTTATACAAAATGCTTCACATACTCTCATGGAGACAGTATCAAGCAATTAAGGTCATCACAGATATTTGTAAATCAGACAAGGCCTTTTTTCTCATCATAGTTTAAAACAGTTAAATTGGTATTTTTTAATTTCCTTCATACACACTGAACAACTGTTTATTTCACTCTGATACAGCTTTTCCAGATTAAGTTACAAGACAAATGAACACTACTTTCATGTAAGAGAAAATTCAGGGTTAACTTGATGATGTGGATGATACCTAAAAGATTAGACACCACAAAGTGCTAACTTCAGGACACTTCTCAGCTGAGATGCCATAACTACCCATCTGCAGTCTTACTCCCCTTTATGCAAAGTAAACTAATTTGTTTGCACGAACAGTAAGAACATGGAATGCAGGCCAAAGTATCAAATTTGAATCACTGTTCTTTGAGGAGAACTTATGTGCATGTAAACACAAACATAAAGAGAGAAAAATAATCAAATTCAGATTATAATCTGTTTTTGATATGTCTCCTTACCTCACAGGTATTGTAATCTTCAGAATCCAACAGACCGCAAAGCTTTGGTAAGAGTTCAGGCCAATTCTGTAATTCCCCTTTTGAGGCAATGGTTGTTATCAGAATGCCTAAAGGAATCAGATGGACGAGGGAAATTAGATCGCACATACCTTCACGTGTTTCATACCATCTCTTCTCATTTTTCTCTTTTCAAAGATCTAAAGAGTTAAGAAATTTCTTGTTTTGTGAAGAACTGGCAAGCATAAAAAGAATTACATTTAATTACAAATGGTTTTTGAAAGGCTTTGAAATGCAAAGGTGGGTTGTTTTTTCCTGCTACCATGAAGGGCTCAGATGTGTAAAATCAAGTACAGATTCACCCCAGTTAAGGAGATAATTGTTAAGGAGATAATCATGCCCAAACACTGCAGGGCAGCTTTGGCATTGAATTTTAACAAATGCTATACAAATCTTGACCCTCAGTAAATACAGAGTATCCACCTCAAGCCATCTCTTATTATGATATAAAAGCATGAATGTGTGAATCTGCCATTCAAAAAATTTACCACTCAGTGGTAAGTTCAGTGATCACAACTTCACTCTGTTTACACAAAACATTACAAGGACATATTCTAAGACCGAGATACCTACTAGCAGTTTACACACTATGACAGGTCATCCAGTGATCAGCTGTAGGGGTTGGCTGGTTGAGATCCAGCAAACAGATAGGTCAGCCCAAAAAGTCACAAACTGTTTCCAGCACATACAGAAATCCCAGGAAAAACTAATTAGGTTATAGGAACAGGGAAAGCTGCTTATAAACTAGGACTTACTTGGTATGAGTCCATTTTGCCTCAAGACAAAATAAAACAGGTAGAATAACCCATTATGCTACTGACAGTTACTTCTAGTGAGTATGAATACAAAAGAACCTGACAGAACTACAACTAGTAATCTCCCAAGCGACAAGTGATGGAAAAAACTTTTCCAAGCTTTTTCATTGAGCTAATCACAACACAATTTTTCTTTGCAATAAAATGCTAAAACTCTTGTTAAATACACAAGAATACAGGACAACATTTCAGAGCAAAGGCCATTCTGGATAAGACACACAGTAACTAAAAGATACTTTGCATCATGTTTCCTTTGATGCAATAGGCTGGAGAACCCACACAGACAAAGAGCAAAAATGAAGACAGGAGGTAAGCCACAATTTTACGGGTCCAGAAGTAGCATCCAGTTCTCTTCATAACTGCAACTGAATAGAAAAGAGTCCCAAAAGCCCACAGAGATCTACAGAGTCATAAAGACTGCATTTCTCCTGAATATTATGGGCCTACAAAGAGTATCAGATGTATTGATAGAAAATATTTATTTTACAGTTGCTGAATCTTAATGATCCATTTTTTAAAAAGTAATTGTAATTTTTTAGATTAAACTGAGCTTCACAAGAAGTCCAAAATAAATGAATTTTCTTGCCTCCTAGTCAAAGTATTTAAATTGCAAAATTATCTCCCTAACTTAGATCTGGCACAGATTTGTTTGAAAAATGAATTCCTGGAACTCCTCTGAACTAACATGTGACACAAGCTGTAAGTCTCAAAGGAGTAGGTAGTTTTGGAAAAGCGTTGAAGATTTTTTCAAAGTCCTAGAAGTGGTTTCAGAGGATCACAAATGGTCTGGATATACTTGTAATAATGTGCGAGCTTTCACAGCTGAAGGGAAGACTCTCTGAAAACTACTTTAAGTGTTCTTCCAAAAGGCGTACCCTAGACAGCAACAGGATAACCTAGGAGAAAATACTTTCAGATGCATACGCAAGAAGCAACTTGAGGACTTCGCCCCTTGCAGGAGGATATATGCAGTCCAGACCATATATGTGTGGTACTCAGCTCCACCATTTTTTGTGATGTCTCAGAAAATCTTAAGTTTCACCTTCTGTTAAAAATGGCCTATTGAACAAGGACTGTTGTGACCACACAGACCGTGTATGAATGGGCTAAGGACACCTCAATGTCAGCCATGAATGCCCCCTTTACCCCTGCCTCGTCCTCCCCCTGCACCTGTTCCTGTGTGGCAGATGCTGATTTGCTGTGGGCAGTGCCCACTGCAGGTACCCGGCAAGCAGCAGTAGGCTTATGGGTGCAAAGGTCCCAGCCACATCCAGCAACACTGACATCACCGAGAAAGTGACTGGCATAAGATGGCTCACACGGAATGACTCAGCAAAAATGGAACTATAAAAGAGCATCACTGAAGAACCTGCGTGTGCACACACCACCGACTGCTGAGGACCGTCAACAGATCCACGGCATGCCACAGGATCCAGGGTGGTGACTATTTTTACTTTTAACCTCTTTTTCTCTTCCTCTCTCTCTCTCTTCTTCTCCATATGTTAAATAATTACCTTCAGGAGTGTAACTAATAAAATGATACAAGTTTAGGTTACGGTTACCATGCCTTGTTTGTGCTTTTTCCCAACTCAGGGATCTCGAATCTATTTGTCAGTCAGGATCCTTAGAAACATGTGCCCTCTATCCGCAGGTGGGTAGAGTGCACCAATAAAACCACAGGCAGGTTCCACCTCGGGCTGACTGCATTGTGTTAACTGTAGGCAGGCTCCACACTGGGCTGACTGCATTGTGTTAACTGTGGGTTGCTGTCAAGGGTGAGGGGCCGGGCAACCACTGAAGCCTTGTGTGACTAAACCTGACAATATGTCACCGTGAAGTTTCTTTACAGGTCCGTGGAGAAGCTGTTTAACACTGTGCTAGTGTTTTTGTAATCACAGAGGCACTTTGGTGGGGACAAAAAAAAAAAAAAAAAAAAAGAGTAGTATCAGGAACTTAAGAGAGGCATTTGAAGCTCTGAAAAAGGTTTTAAGAACAATGAGGAAACAGCCACATAAAATTAAGTTTCAAGTGCTTATGGTTCATGTTAAAAGGAATCTTCATGGGCTTCTAATGACCTTCATTGTCTTTCAAATGTGAAATTTTTCCTACCCACCTGCAGCTTTATTTGGCCAGCAGAGAACAGAAGACACCAGAGATTAGCCTTTGTGGCTTTCTCTGCAATGCTTCAGGCACAGAAATATGGACATCAGAAGAATAATCAAAGTAAAAAAATTATCAATTTGATAGCTTGCAGCTTTTTGACAGGTTTGGGCTAGAGCTGACAGTTAAAATAGGCCCTGTCTTCTGACCAACATGCTAAGCTGCAAGGTTAGAAATCTGAAATCTTTATAAAGGTGGTCTTTAATTTTTAAGAACTTCAAAACAGTATTACAGAATTTGTTGATAATTCACTTGACAAATGTGAAATCTAATGAATATAGCAGTTGGGCTAATTGAACAGTAAACATATGAGAGAACAAAACTTCAGAGGGATATCAGAAATTGCTAAAAACGTAATTGTCATGACAACATCTTTCATGTCACTTTTAATTACCTGCAACCTCAGTTTACAGCATCAATCTATATTTAAAAAAGTAGAACATAAAGAGAAAGCAGCTATGCTTCAGTACTTTCATGCCAGTAACAGGACAGTGAGAGGTTGGTTTTTCTGAGGTGGTATTTTGCATCAGTAGCTTTCTGAACTCCTTTTCTGAAAAGCTGGACTTAACAAAATTCTTCCTCACAGGCAATCATTAGCTTTCACTTTCCTTCTGCAATAAAGCTTTCCAGACCTGCTACTACTTTTAAACACTCAAACTATTTCCGTGTTTGCTTTTAAGCACGAGCTACACTACACTATAGACTAGAATCCCTAGAAGGTTTTAAGACCAGTTATAGACACTGCCAAAAGAGATGCATTTATTTCCTGGTAAGCTTGTGGGTCCTCAACAGATGCAGCCATCTTTTTGGAACTTGAATCCATATTTCAACATTAGCACATGGAGTTTAAAAACCTGTACTGTATAGCACAGAATTTCCACGCTGTTACTCATTTGAGGATTAAAATGGGGAAAAGCTAAGTAACGACACAAAACCATATAGTTACCATTTGGGCTCAAGTCACAGTTCTAAAATAAACTATTGCCATGCTCATTCTCCTCAGTGAGGTGATTTCTGGGATTAATCAGCTTGCCTTCATCTTTGCAAAAGGTCAGGGTGAAAGCATGCGCTAAATAGCAACTGTTACACAAGCATACAGTTCCTCAGTTACTAGCCATCTTCAGAGTTCATATGTGCTAGAATAATCCCTGCAAGGATCACTTAAAGCTAAGCAGTAATTCAGGTACTAATCCACAGGCATTTTGTACTAGGAGAAATAAAAGAATAAGTGCTTGAAAACAAACAACCCAAACCATTCTATGATTAGGGCACACCACACCTGATCTACTGTTTTCTGACAGAAGGTGCTTAAAAACAGAAACTTGTTATGTGAATGTTATGTGTGGTACGATGATTCCCTGAAGGAATGTGCTATGATGATTCCCTGAAGGGATGCGTGGTGTGTGCACACAGGGGGCGGGGCACAGGAAATCAGCCAACAGAAGTGCTTCACTGATGCAAGCAGAGTACCGAAATAGTCCTGAAGTCAGATCTTTACCTTGTTCCTGCCTTTAGGTATAGAAATTGGCAGCAAGCTCGATTTTCATAGATTCAAATAAACTTATGTTCAGTTACATTTCAAGACATATGAACTGAATATCTAAATAATTTCTAAGAGAATAGGAAGTAAAATAAAGTAACTTTTGTACATTCACACTGAAGATGAATATTGGCATTTAAACATGGTAAATTTGTGATAATTATCAGAAATGAAGAGTTTCAGGAGTTTAAGAGCTCTTTATGTCACTAGTGCAGCTCTCACCCATATCAGTAACATTTTCAGTACGCAGAAGACAGCAATAAGAGCAAACTTACCTACAGTAGCTCTAATTAAGGGGGAGGAATCACCAATGTTGTTCAGACATTCACTTTTAATGAAATCAGTTACCCCATTGGGAAAGTTGTGAAAATGTGCTTTTACATTATTCTTCAAGATGAGACCACTCAAAGAACGTGTCGGCTCATCTGCAACAGATAATAATTACAGTCAACTTTCAATCAGATCATAGGTATAAAGCAGATTTCCCCAGCAATGCAACAAGAGCAAAGCTTATACAGAGATACAAATGTTCGTTTCCTTATCTTACCCTCCAACTACACCCATCAATTCACACAGCAAAGCTTTTCAGATTCAGAGCTCACTATTTCTATTTATTTAAAATTACAATATCAATATTACAAATTCTACATTTTAACAGGAAGTTTCATATAGAGATATAGGCAAGGAATAGATCTGAAGTCACAGGATATAGGAGATTCATGAAAGAAATTGATCAAAGACATTCAGACATTCTGATTACACTGACTTGACTTCCTGCAACACTGATACTGACGGAAATTGATGACAAATCTGTTTTTCACCATAGTAATATGCAGAAATTATGTAGGAACAGTAAATCCTCCACCCCATAGTCCCACATAAAAAACACAGTATTCACCTTTTCTACAAAATAAGGTATTCTAATCCCTTCAGACACCAGCTGTTATATTGATCTATTAATATAATAATTAGGTGAAGAACAAAAGTCTTCAAATTATGTTAACAGGTGTTATGCAGTGTGAATCATTTAGAATTGACCTGAACAAAGTAAGAATATAAGTTTAGGCAACAGTTTGAGTTCTCTTCACTGAGCATTTTTTGCCTGCAAATTTCTCTATATTATTGGGACAAGACTAGGAGCAGAAAAAGAACAGCCTAGATTTTTCATTTCTACTAGAGCAGACTGGAGTAACTTGGTATTTTGGTATTCTGAAATATGAAGAAAATGAGATCTGGATGTTTTACAGTCAAAAGATTAGTTTATAGTATAAGAAAATATAAACTCACCATTCACAATAATTCTAAGCACAGAAAGCAAAATTTACTCAGCATTTTAGCCATTTGTTTGGGGTTTTTTTCCTCTTTTTTTTTTTCTTTTTGATTGCTTTGGTTTGTTGGCTTTTTTTGGTTTTGTTTTTTTTTTTTTTTTTTGTTCAGAGGCATTTGTTTATTATTTTGGGGTTTGTTGTTGCTGTGTGGGTTTTTTTTTTTTTGTATTAAACTCTTACTTGGGCAAGAAACAAGGATATTCAAAGTTTTTTCGTGCCAAAAATTAGCTTACGCATGGATCTGTTTCAGGCCTTCAAAACTGTTAACATCCCAACAGAAATAAGGAAAAGCAAAGTAAGAGATAAAACGTTCAAATGCAAAGTATTTACAAATTAAAGTTACTGGATCACAACACCAAGACTCACAGTACACCCGCGATGCCTGACTGATGGAAATTAAAGACACTTTCCATTATGACCTGTGCTGGTTAGAACAGAAACAGCACTTTTCAGAAGAGGGGTGGTTAGTTTGGCTGATCAGAAATTAGAAATATTTTTTTATCAACTGATTTTGAGCACTGAAACTGACTGCTGTCATATACTTTTTAATCTTGTTTTTATGTTCATACTTAAGCTCCCCTGAAGAAGCATTATTTTTCATTGTCTGTTACTATAAGTGTACTGATTTGCAAACAAACAAATCCTTTACCTAGAATTCAGTAACATTATAAACCAGGAAGCCACCCTATGCATACGTATTTGAAACAATTCTGTAACTTCAGATATGCTGTATGTTTTAAATTGATGCCTTTAAGGACAGAAGATAGAAGGGGAATTAAAGAAATAATTGATAGGTTTCTAAAATACGGTTTATTAGTGGAATGTGAATTGGAATATAACACCCCCATTTTACCAGTCAAGAAAGCAGATGGGAAAAGCTATAGGCTAGTTCAAGACTTAAGGGCAATAAATAAAATAATAGAGGACATCCACCCTGTAGTAGCTAATCCATATACTTTATTGACCAAATTAAAATTAAATCAGAAATGGTTTGCCATCGTGGATTTAAAGGATGCTTTGTTTTGCTTACCATTGGCCAAAGAAAGCCAGAATTTATTTGCTTTTGAATGGGAAAATCCTGACACGGGAAGCAAAACTCAATTAACTTGGACGGTATTACCTCAAGGGTTTAAAAACAGTTCAACGACTTTTTGGAAATGAGCATGGGAACTAGAATCATGGAAGCCACCCACTCACACTCAGAAGGGGACTCTGTTGTAATATGTGGATGACTTATTAATTGCGACAGAAACAAAAGAAGAATGTGTCCCGTGGACAGTGGGATTATTAAATTTTCTGGGACTGACTGGTTATTGGGTATCCAAACAAAAGGCTCAACTAATCCAAACCCGAGTTTCCTACCTAGGATATGAAATAACAGGAGGACAGAGAGAACTTGGAACTGCTAGAAAAGAAGCCATTTGCCAAATTCCACAACCGCTGACTGTCAAGGAACTCTGGATGTTCCTGGGAATGACCAGATGGTGCAGACTTTGGATCCATGATTATGGTGTTCTGGTAAGACCACTATATGAACTGTTAAAAGGAAATCTTCCCTCTTTAGAATGGACTGATTCAGCAGAGGAGGCTTTTAGAAATTTCAAAATACAGCTAAAGAGAGCTCCATTTCTGGGACTTCCAGATGTGACTAAACCTTTTTGGCTATATTCCTATGAAAAACAGGGAATAGCTTTGAGGGCCCTTGCTCAGAAATTAGGACCCTAAAAAAGGGCAGTGGCGTATTTTTCAAAATAGCTGGATGAAGCAAGAAAAGGATGGCCCGGATGCTTAAGGGCTGTGGCAGCAGTTGTCATGAATATTGAAGAGGCTCGCAAACTCATCTCGGGACAAAAGATTACTGTACTAATGTCCCATGTTGTATCAGCAGCCCTGGAACAGAAAGGAGCCCACTGGTTATCTCCATGTTTTTTAAAATATTAGGCCACTCTTGTGGAACATAATGACACAGAAATTGTGGTCACTAAAGTTGTGAATCCAGCATCCTTTTTGCAGGAATAATCGACAGAACCACCAACACATGACTGCTTGGCCACTATAGCACCTGCATATTTGAGCCAACCAGATTTGAAAGTAAAACCTGTGAAACATGCTGATTCTTGGTTTACTGATGGTAGTAGCTTCGTGAAAAGTGGTGAACAAAAGGCAGGATATGCCATTACCGTCACTTCACAGGTAGTAGAAGCTAAACCCTTATCTGTGAACACCTCTGCCCAAAAGGCAGAAATAATAGCATTAACAAGAGCCCTGGAACTGGCTAAAGACAAAAGGATAAATATTTGGATTGATTCTAAATACGCATTTGGTGTGGTCTATGCACATGGTGTCATCTAGAAAGAACTAGGACTTTTGAACACACAAGGGAAACAAGACTAAACATGCTACAGAAATTCTATGGCTGCTGGAAGCTGTTCAGCTACTTGAGGAAGTAGCCATTACGTATTGTAGAGGGCATCAACAAGGTGACTCGAATCAGAAAACTGGAAATAATTTGGCTGATTTTGAAGCCAAACGAGCAGCTGAACAATCTAAAATCATGTCCTTAATCCCTGACGGCAAATTAACAATTGGGAAATCTAAACCTAGATATTCAAAAGAGGATAGAAAGTTGACTGAAGATCTGAAAGGACAGGAAAACAAAGAGGGCTGGGTTCAGATACCTGATGGGCAAATTGTAATTCCCTATAATCAACTCCGGAAGCTAGTTCAGGAGGAACATAATAAAACTCATTGGGGTAGCAACTCTTTGTATAAATATTTAGATAAAACAAATTGTAGGAAGGAATCTATACACCATAGTTCAACTAGTGACAAAATAATGTCAGCTCTGTCTTAAGAATAATCCTAAAACTGAAAACAAAAATCAAATTGGGACAACTAGAAGAGGAAGTTATCCAGGACAGCAGTGGCAAATAGATTTTTCCGAATTGCCAAGAAAAGGAGGCTATCAATATTTGTTGGTGTTAACAGATACTTTTTCAGGGTGGCCGGAAGTATTCATTCCCTTGCAGAATAAATAATGCAAGACAAGTAATTAAAACATTAAAAGAGATAATACCTCATTTTGGAGTAGCAGCAGCAATTTCTCCCAACCAAGGCTCAAGTGTTAGTGCAAAATTGTTACAAGAAATTAGCAAAATATTAGAAATTGATTGATTGAACCTTCAGGACTCTTACGTATGAAATTGTGTCTGTCCATAATTTGGATTTATATGATAATTGGCATACAAGCTTGGGACCAAAACTTATACCTGAAATTAATGCAGAGAGTTACTAAAGTTTTTAAGCATAGTGACTGTTGGGTGTGTGCACAGTTGCCTAAATCAGGAGAAAATCTGGACCTTCCCTTAACTGGCGTTCCAATTCCCAGCACTATCTCAAGGACAAATTTGTGGGTGAACACTAGTAATCTGTGTCGAAGTGAAAAGTTAAGACTTGGGATAGCTAATCCTAATCCAAGTAGAAAATATACCTGTATACAAAGGTGTACTACACCCGGAACCAGAGTAGGAGATTATGCTTTTTTTAAATGGCACGGGTGTAGGCAACCATTCAAATTGCAATCATACTATTAATACAGATGGTATAGTAGTTCAGTGGTGGCCCACTCCTGAAGGGAAAGAATGGTACTGGTTATGTGGAGAAAATGCTTATAAGACTCTACCCCCCAACTGGAAGGGGGCATGCACCTTAGGTGCTGTGTCACGCAATCTTACTATTATTGACATATATCCTTCTGGAAACTGGGTTGGACGTTTTGTTAAATGGAACAAGTGAGGTTTTAACCCTATTGCCGAACTGAACACCGCATTTCATAATTTTGTGAGATGGCGAATTCCATCTTTGGGAGTAAGTGAATTAGAGAAGGCAATTGTAAATATCTCAGCAATCATACAGGAAATAGAAAGTAAAACTACTGATATAATCCAAGTGGAACAAAAAGAGACAACGAGCCTATCTAAAGTGGTATTACAAAATCGAATGGCTCTAGACATGTTATTGGCTTCACAAGGAGGTGTTTGTTCCGCAATCAATGAGAGCTGTTATTCCTATATAGATCAAAGTGGCAAAATGGAAACAGATTTGGAGGAAATTTGGAAACAAACTAAAATATTTCATGAAATGAACAAGGAGGATACCTCTTGTGGTTTTGAAGAAATATGGAAAAAGTTAACTTCATGGTTTCCTGATCTCTCCTGGTTGAGGCAACAGGTTGCAGGAATATTAATATTAATTGTTTCAATATTGATTACTTGCGGTATGATGCAATGTTCCTTCTGGTGTTGTAAACAATCTATGATAAATTATGAAGATTAGAAAAGGAATGAAATCAAGCATCAAGTAGAAACAGGAAAAATTTCAAAAAGACTCTAAATTGTAATGGCAATATATAAAATGTTGCAAAAGAACTGGCAAAAAGGACAGAAAAAGGGGGGATTTGAGACAAGGAGGCACAAAATCACGAGATGAAATATAAACCTTCGTAAATAAGTAGAATCAGTTTTAATTAACGTTAAGTTTGATGGCTTTGTAGCAGTAGCAATGGAAAATAACTGAGGCACATGTTTCACAGAAAAAAATAGTAGAGCGCAGCTAGAGAACATAATGAGAATTCTTGTATAAGATAAACTGTTGTAGTTGGCATAGTTTAGGTCCTTATGACCTTAGTACAAAAATAAGTGTAAGAAAAACAGGATAGAAAAACAGGACGTGTGGATGGGGAGTATCTGGGACTAGCAGGTGACCAGGATGGGCTGCAGCTAAACTAACTGTAAGTAGAAGGACAGGATGATTGCTATGTCTGCAGTGTTACCAAACCAATTAAGCTGGTATAAACATCATCTACTGCATGTGCTTCAAAGGCAGCCAGAAGTGATGAAGATTGTTGGAAGAAGTAATCGACCTCCAAAGACCCCCACATTTTTGTACTCATGGAGGGAAACCTTCTGGAAAAATGATGTAATTCATATGTAGCCTCATGAATATGCATGAATGTACATAATGAACATGTTATTTCCAGTGACTATATAAGGACAGCTTGTTTAGCAATACGGTGACACACGCTAGCTGGAGCTATTCCCTGTGTCTCCAGGTGCTACAATTAAGAATACCTGCTTGTCAACTTAAACTTCTGTTGGTGAGTTCTTGGAGATTTCTCCAAATCAAAATACCCACAAACTTCTAAACAGTATAAAAACAAAAGTCATTTCACTTTCACAGTGCTGCATTTCAAGGGCCAACAACTTTTCTGGGAGAGTGGAGAAGGAGGGAAGAAAAGGGTTATTTCAAATAAAAATATTAAAGACTGGATGAGTGGATGAACTTCTCAACTACATAATTTGGCCATGAGATGTGAGAAGTGTTAGTACTACTACTATTTGGCAAATCAAATCAAGTAATGTTTTAATTTTGCTTCAACTTTTGAAGATACCAGTAATAAAGACCATGTGGAGAATGACCTAAAGAAAGAAGTTCTTACTTGAACTCTGGATCAATCAGTCTCAGGTTTGCCTGAAGCACTCTCACAATTAAAAGTAAAATCTCTGCATAAACTCTTACACCAATATAGTTATGTCAAACTCTCAAAGCTTTACACAGTTATAATCCATTGACAGGTATACGCATCTTGAAGAATGCACTCCTCCATAAATGATTATTAAGATTCAAAGTTGTGCCTGGAGAGTAAGGAAGCAAAACAAGTCTTACTTTAATTTCCACTTGATTTAAAACCCTTGCAAGTCACAACAACCCATTGTCAGCAGCCACAGTTAAGAGACAGAATATACTAGTTACTCCTTTTGTATCAGCCAAGAGTATCTTCCAGGGGTGAAAGAAGTCAGAGTGCCAACCAAAGCCTGATTAGAATATGGTACATTAGCTAGAATTTGTACAAGCTCCAGTATGAAAACATTGAACACTGCATTAAGGAAAAACATTAATTCTTTAGAATGCCTGGTTACAATTCCAAAAGGAACAAGGCAACAGCTTCCATTTAACCAAGCAGAGATACTATTATGTCTCTTCTGTGTCAGAAATAGGCAGATTAGCCAGCTGGTTTACACAAAAAACAAGGTCACATTAAGGTGAAACTTCAGCACCTTTTTCTTTCTTCATAAACAGCAGCACAAAACATTTTAAATACATTGCTTTAGCTAAGAAAGACGTCTCACCATAGCAAGTGCTTTTTCCCACAGATCTGCAACAAAGATTCCATGGGACTGATACATAGTAAAAGTCACATCTTTGACAAAAGAAAAAGAATTCATGGAGCAAGAAAAAGATTAAAAACAAAAAGCAAAACCAATTATCACCAGAGTGAGACATGATAAGCAGAAATCACAAAGAACTTAAGAGCTAAACAAATAACAATCACTTGAGCTTGAGAAGCAGCACGGAATCTGATACTCAGGCATTGAAAAAAAACAAAAACAACAAAACAAAAAAAAACAGGCATAAAAAAAGAAAAAGAACCCAAAAATGGTGCTGTATACCACAGCTTTGGAGAATGGTCCTACTTGGAGCCTCTGGCAGAAAGCTCCAGGGGAAACTTAAGGCTGACCCCTCAGCTTTTGGAGTCAGGGATACAGAGGATCCAAAGGATCCAAGGCCAAATATACCCCTTACTGAAAAAGTGATACTGGCAGCCCATTAAGGGGTTTGAGCTGCTTTGGAAGTGATTGGCACTGAACCACAGCTTCTCCTGGCACCTTGGTTGCCCATGCTGGGCTGGACGTTCAAAGGCAGGGTCTCCTCTACACATCATGCAACCAACGCTACATGGAGTAAGTGGGCCGCACTAATTACACAACGAGCTTGAACAGGAAATCCCAGTCGTCCAGGAATTCTAGAAGTCATCATGGAATGGTCAGAGGGCAAAGATTTTGGAACGTCACCAGAGGAGGAAGGAGTGACGCATGCTGAAGAAGCTCCACCATATAATGAACAGTCAGAAAGTGAAAAGCAGTATGCCCTGTTTACTGATGGCTCCTGCCGTATTGTGGGAAAGCATCGTAGATGGAAGGCAGCTGTATGGAGTCCTCGACAACAAGTTGCAGAAACTGCTGAAGGAGAGGGTGAATCGAGTCAGTCTGCAGAGGTGAAAGCCATCCAGCTGGCCTTGGACATTGCTGAATGAGAAAAGTGGCCAGTACTTTATCTCTACACTGACTCATGGATGGTGGCAAATACCCTGTGGGGGTGGTTGCAGCAGTGGAAGCAGAGCAAGTGGCAACGCAGAGGTAAACCCATCTGGGCTGCTGCACTGTGGCAAGATATCGCTGCCCAGGTGCAAAACCTAGTGGTCAAGGTACACCATGTAGATGCTCATGTACCCAAGAGTCGGGCCACTGAGGAACACCAGAATAACCAACGAATGGATAAAGCTGCTAAGATTGAAATGACTCAGATGGACTTAGACTGGCAACAGAAGGGTGAATTACTTTTGGCCCAGTGGGCCCATGACACCTCAGGCCATCCAGGCAGAGATGCAACATACAGATGGGCTCGTGATCGAGGGGTGGACTTAACAATGGACACTATTGCCCACGTTATTCATGACTGTAAAACATGCTGCAATTAAGCAGGCTAAACAGATGAAGCCCCTGTGATATGGAGGACAATGGCTGAAGTACAAATATGGGGAGGCATGGCAGACTGATTATATCGCGCTCCCACCAACCCGCCAAGGCAAGTGTCATGTGCTTATCATGGTGAAAGCAACCACCGGATGGCTGGAAACATACACTGTGCCCCACGCCACTGCCCAGAACACTATGCTGGACCTTGAGAAACCAATCTTGTGGCTACACAGAACTATAGAGAAAATTCAGTCAGAAAATGGGACTCATTTCCAGAACAGCCTGACAGACATTTGGGTCAAAGAGCATGGCACTGAGTGGGTATATCACATCCCCTACCGCGCACCAGCCTCTGGGAAAATCAAATGGTACAATGGGCTGTTAAAAACTACACTGAGAGCAATGGGTGGTGGGACTTTTAAACATTGGGATACACATTTACCAAAAGCCACCTGGTTGGTTAACACCAGAGGATCTGCCAACAGGGCTGGCCCGGCCCAGTCAGAACTTCTACATACTGTAGAAGGGAACAAAGCTCCTGTGGTGCGCATAAGGAATTTGCTGGGGAAGACAGTCTGGGTTATTCCTGCTTCAGGTAAAGGCAAACCCACTTGTGGGATTGCTTTTGCTCAGGGACCCACATATACCTGGTGATTAATGCAGAAAGATGGGGAAGTCCACTGTATAACTCAAGGGGATTTCATTTTAGGGGAAAACAACCAATGAACTCAATTGTATGCTGTTGCCTGCTATGTGGCACTTTTATAGCCCACCAACTAGATGTCTTCAGGTCACCAGCAACTGGCCCTGAGTTCCCTCCAACCATCATCCCAACAAAGATGAGCTGAGCAGTGACGAGATGAGTTCTGCAGTGTCATCGGCAGGCAACAATCCAACACTGCACACCATCTCTCCTGCTCTGAAAGACTGTTACAAGAGAAGGAGCCTGAAATCATGGACCAGATCAACTCAGCAGCTTCACAGGGATTGCTCCATGCACTAAGGAATGATACCTCTCTCTTTGTGTGTGGATCTTTATATATACATATATATATACACACACATATATATATGACACAAGAGTGATGATATATTGAAAAATGTGGGATCTGAGCATGATGTGAATGGTATGGAATAAGGGGTGGATACTGTCATGAGTTCAGCAGTAGCAGTCATTTTTCTCCTTCTTAGTAGCTGGTGCAGTGCTGTGGTTTTGACTTTCAGCCTGGGAACAGCGCTGATAACACCGATGCTTTCAGTTGCTGCTCAGTAATGTTTAGTCTGACCAAGGACTTTCTGAGTCTCATGCTCTGCCAGGGAGGAGGGGAAGTTGGGAGGATGCAGAGACAGGACACCTGACCCAAACTGACCAAAGAGGTATTCCATACCACAGCACGTCATGCCCCATATATAAACTGGGGGCAGTTACCCAGAAGGGCTAGATCACTGCTCGGGTCAGGCTGGGTATCAGTCAGAGGGTGGTGAGAGGTTGCATTCTCTTCCCTTGTTATTTCCCTTGTTGTTATTATTGTTGGTGGTAGCAGCAGTGGTTTGTGTTATACTTTAGTTATGGGACTGTTCTTATCTCAACCCATGAGAGTTACATTCTTTTGATTTTCCTCCCCATCCCTCTGAGAGCATGGGGAGGAAGAAGCTGCACACTTCCAAGTTACTGGCTGGGCTTAAACCACGACATACACACATACGAATTATTTTAGGACTACTGTAGTGCTTTTAAGAACTACAGTGCGTCCTTGTTCATCTATATTTCCTCATCAGGGTTTATATGATATATTGTGCACATGTAAAAGCAACAAAGTTTTCATAGCTCACCTGCAAGTCCAGGTGAGCATTTGTTTCACCATGCCTTTTCATCCTCTCTTTCCTTAGAGCCTAATTTCCTAGACAGCTAAAAGAACTGAGCAACTGGGATGAGGGTTACATTATACATTTACAGACTGTGATAAAGCGATTATGAACATGGCTGTATTCTTCCCTATTACTCTTGTGGTACTGGCAACTTTAAAAGCTAGGGTGAGGCTTTTTCTAAAGAACTGCTCTGTCGATTTCAGTTGTAAAGCTGTTAAGACTTTTTCAGAAATAAGTTGTCCTTCTGTGTGTTTTAACTACTGCTATGGATTTAATATGCAGAAATACAAAGTGTGATAAAAAAAAATCATTAATAGTGTTACTGTTGCACATGAAGAGTTCTGATCCATTACTGAGTGACTGGCTCTCTTAAAAGAGCTGAAACAAAAAAATAAGGATCCCACCAGAGCAGTGTCAGATAGGAAGCACAAGATCAGTAATTTCTTGCACCCTAATCTATAAGAATACAGTAGAGAGACACCCTCATGAGCTTCCTAGCAGAAAAAAAAAATCTTAATTTTTTTTTTCTAATGTTTATGTAACCTTCAATATAACAACACAAACCAGTATGGTTTGCTATCATGTCAGAAGTAGGACTGACAATGTCTCAAAACATTCAGTGTATCTGAACACATAAATGACCTTGAAATGTAGTAGCCAGTCTGAAATTAATCAGTGCTCAACTGACTCATGTGAGTCATGGAAAATAATTCGACACAACTGCCTAAGCTTAGGAACATTGGTAAGACACCTAAACAAAGCTGGAAGTGTTTTGCTGATGCTGAGAGTTGCGTATGTATTGAATAAGTAGCAACAACTATGCTTCTGAAAACAGTGTTGCACATAAAACTGAGATGTAGACAATATAGAAAGGCTGTTGAAATGCTAATTAACAATTACTTTATTGTATTACTTTTAGTTATGGAAATTTTTGCGTTCTAACTAATGACAACATGTCAATCAAAATGCCAAAAATTGTACATCTCTACAGACTGGCAAAACCGCAAAAAGTTTTTAAAAAACTAATCCTCTGGTTTCACTCCTATTTTCAGCTTCTCTGTCATATCTCTACAAACTGCTTGTTTCAGCACTTTTCCTCTCTAATAACATTTTCCATATCACCTCCTGATCTTGCAGTTAAATCCATGATAGAATTCTATCAAGAGCGAAAGAATCCTCACTAAGAAATGGAGATTCAGTGTGATGAGATACGATTCGCTACAAGATTCCAAACTACGTAACCAACACAGGGTACTACTGCAGTTTAAGAACATTTAGAAAGTAGTATCATCCTTCTATGTTTATTTGTTGGGTTGGGTGTGGACAACACTGGGGCCCCCAATACGACAGGGATGTGGACCTGCTTGAGTGAGTCCAGAGGAAGGCTACAGAGATGATCAGAGGGATGGAGCACCTCCCATGTGAAGACAGGCTGAGAGTTGGGATTGTTCAGTATGGAGAAGCAAAGGCTCTGCAAGACTTTTTAGCAGCCTTCCAGTACCTAAAGGGGCTTACAAGAAAGCTAGGAGAGACTTTTTACAACGGCCTGTAGTGACAGGGCAAGACTTAGTTTAGATATCAGGAAGAAATTCTTTATCGTGAGGTTGGTGAGACACTTGCACAAGTTGCCCAGAGAAGCTGTGGCTGCCCCATCCCTGGAAGTGCTTAAGGTCAGGATGAACGGAGCTTTTAGCAGCCTGGTTTATTGGAAGGTTGGAATTAGAGGATATTTAAGTCCTCTTCCAACCCAACCCATTCTATGATTCTGGAACAAGGACTTTCGCATTAAGTGCACAGGGAAAGAAACTTAGTTTCCCATTATAGAAAAGAAATGAGTTTAAAATACTTTGCAAAAGCAGTATTAATGCTTAGCCTCAAAGGTGGGATCAAGATGCACTTTTATATGGCTTTTGTAAAGATACTCAGTGCTGGAGCTGGGCAAAAATGGGCACTATTATTGCTGGCATTGGAACATATTCATTTTCTGTGTTCCACTCCCTTTTTGCATGAAAGAAAAGGTGTTTCCACTTGCACACAGGAAGTGGTAACAGGCACTCTTTTTGTAAGGCTAGACCTGACTTCATGAAAGTGGTCAGATACCAACTGCACCTGCCTCACAAGATAACAAACACATTGAAAGAGTTTCATCATCCTAATGCCTCAAAGTTAGGTCACTTTCTGAAAATCTAGAAAAACGTGGTGATGTTGCTTTCTAGAAGCCATCACAATCTAAATCAGACACCTGCATGTAGCCTCATAAGAAAAAGGCACCTCAGAACTGTATGAATCAGTATGGTTTGGTAGACAGAAATGCCTTTAGAAATCACACCAACATTTCCCCTTTCTGTAGGAAAAGACCACGTAGGGATGCCTCATACTGGCATTTTAAGTACACTTGAATTTGACATGAGAAACAATCAAATATCACTGAGAAGCAGTCTGGCTTCAAAGCACACAAAGAAACACCTCTTATAGCAGACTACATACAGTTCATAAGATGCACTAAGGAAAGACTACAAATAGCTCACTAAATGCCTCCAACTTATTTCCAAAAAGTCATATTTATTTTGAGTCCAAACCAGACCTTACCGAAGGTTAAGTGAACTTCAGAAAAAACAGCATAGCAAAAAAACTCAACAGTTTGATAACCTTAAGAATCAAGGGAAAACCTAAAAACCACCCTTTATCTCCACAAACTACTTGAGAAAAAATATATTCCAAGACTCAACCCCAAAATGCTTACAGTGACCAGCACTTTCACAGAACCTAAACCAATGCTAAAAAGCATATGAGGACAATAGGCTAATCAACAGGCAAAAATGCTCCAAAACTGCCTGGGAGCACCCACAGCAAAGTATAGAGCACGAACCTGCCAGCATACACAAGACTCCTTACATGGCTTCCTTGTAGGAGCCTGGAAACAGGCATGTCCAGGAGTGTGATAGTCTTCTTTGGAGATAGATGAATTTCCATGCAGCAGCCCCAGACTGTTCTACAGTATTTACCTGAGGAGCACTCTATATGCTGGGGGAAAGTCCGCCCCACGTAGCTCCCTGGAAGCTCCCTCAAAGCTCCCTCAGGCACCTTCTAGAGAGTGTTTGCCTCCTCTGGAGACATGTGAATTCCCATGTAGCAGCCCTAGATTCCTCCAAGGTAGTTACCCAAGGAGTTTCATTGATGTTAGAGGCAGTTCCATTCCTCTGAGCTCCCCATGACCTTTTGTAGGCATCTCCAGGAGCACTTTTGTCTCTTCTGGACACAAGTGAATTCCCAGGTAGCAGGTCCAGACCCTTCTAAGGTAACTTATCAAAGACCATTATGTATGCTGGGGAAAGATTCATGCCCAGTAGGAATTTCGGAACTTTTTCTATAATCAAACTTGTTTTTTACTTATTCTTTTTCGACAATTTCTTTGCCTCAGGGATAGGGAAAGAGATAATAATGGAGATCCCATACTCTGATTCTGGATGCTCAGAATGAGGAGCTTCAGGAAAGCATTCCTGAAACATTGATTCGCATAACACAAAGCACTAGATAACTTCAAAGTTCTTTTCAAGAATTAAAATAAATAAGCAAGCAACCCACTTCTTACATTTCGCATGTATGCCATACAACTTCCTATGAAAAGCCTTTCCCTTAATTCTTCACTACAGTATCCCTGCAGAAGCACGGAAAGGAAGAATTAGCTATCATACAGGGAAACCAATTAAATTTTTAGTGATCGATCAAAACTCGTTATCTCAAAACTTGTTTTCCCTTAAGATATTTATACACCTCCATTACTTCATGCAGCAATTACTAAATCTTAGTCAGGCTTAATTTCTTTTTGTAATTCTTTATGTATGTAACTTAAGGAAAATTTTTTTGCTGTTGTTTAAGTAGGACACTTCATATGCTATGCAGCATTTTAAACTGTAAGGGTACATTAATCTGACTTCTGAATTGCAATGCAATCAGATTCATGCCTTGGCAGTTAATCTTAGTGTATTTAATAAGGATATCATGAGGAATGACGGTATAAGGGGAAGGGCATTTGTTTTAATTCAACAGTTAAAGCTGCTGAAACACTTTTCTGGATTTATCCTATTCAAAGATACCTTCCTGAAACTGGTAGCTGGCAAATTAACACCTGACCTCACACAATGGTCTTTTTCCTGCTCAGCTTCAAATTTCTTTCAACACCAACATGCCACAAACATTCATAATGAAATGGACTCATGAAAACTTCTGTCCATATCAAGTTTACATTTCAACACTCATCAGAAAACATTCACACCAAACCTACAAGACCACTCTGGATCCCAGTAACAGCTTATAAAAAGCAGTTTCAAATTCTCCTTGCAGAGCTAGATGAATTATAAGCATCATGATTACCAGAAAATAAATTACCATCTGAGCAGACTTCCGCTGAAACAAGAAATTGGGCAGGGGGAGGTGGGGGGAAGGAAGAAATGCGGAGGGAGGGAGGAGGGGGGAGATGGGGAGAGGACCTTCTTTCATGATAATGTTCCATGTCAAAGTAAGGTACAATGTGATTGTCTTCTGGTAACACTTCTGTGTTTGTGATTGACTAAGTCATCACATGAACAATACCAAGAGTTGCAGAGACATTGTTCTATCTTCAATCAGCTTATAAAAATCCAAAGCATTTGGAAATAAACTTAAAAGACTACCACTAAAGCTTATGACAAAAGCAGAATTAGTGTTCTCAATCCCATTTCATTCACCTTCAGAGTAAAAGTTAATCTTAAGATTCTGATCCCTGACTGTGACAGCCTTACATCAGGCCATGATCAATCCACACTGAGACAACTGTTGAGACCAAAGACTAGAGTTTCCACATTAGCATGGGGTGAAGAGTCAGTCACTAAAACACAGTCCCAGATAACAAAGGCTTTGTATAGCTGCAACAGAATACATAACTACAGCTACACAGGTCAGGAGAAAGCTACCAGGACCATCATGCATTTGTCTCCTTATTTTCCCATTAGCCCAGGTCCTACAAAGAGCCCAGTGGAGGGAGACAAATGCAAAACTTTACATAAACCATGCACAAGCTAACCATGTCCTCTTGTTGTCTAAGAAGAATAAAAGGTAGGTCTGAGAATGGAAATGTGCATTTTGGGAATAAGAATGAGAGTCTGAATCTTAACTAGAATCGATATTATATCAATAGTTCTGTTCGTTTTCCACCATATGGATTCATTAGGCATGCCAAACCCTACCTAAGAAGTGGTAAGCTTTGATACCACTTCTGTTCTTGCAATTTTTTTTATATAAAACATCCACCAACATGACGGCTATATTAGGCCAAGCAGAATGCCACATTAAGTCTGACCTCATATTAAGACAGCTTCCCTTTTTTCACTGAGAGGTGTGAAGATCACAAAGAATGGATACATACAGAAACATAGCAGGAATGGTCTGCAGCAATTACAAAGTCTCAATTTAGCTTCTCCTTACAGGTGAACAGAGAAGTGTTACCAAAAGGTAATACAATAGACTTTGCTCATGCAAGTAGGACCTGTCATGACACAGTATGCTCATACAACCCTGCATCAACAACATATTATGGCAGGATTGTGACAGCCATCATACTCAATGCTCTCTAACTGAATTTATTAAGATTAGAGAGTATTCCTGGCGAATAGCAATGGACATCTTTTGATAATTCAGTGCAAGCCAGATGCACCTCTCATTCACAAAAATCAGGATGCTGTGTGAGGTAAAGTAGAATAATGTGTCATGGGTTCAGCAGCAGCAGTCATTTTTTCCTCCTTCTTGGTAGCTAGGAGCAGTGCTGATAACACCAGTGTTTTCAGTTACTGCTTGGTAGTGTTTTGGTCTGATCAAGGACTTTCTGAGTCCCATGCTCTGCCGGGGAGGAGGGGAAGCTGGGAGGAAGCAGAGACAGGACACCTGACCCAAACTGACCAAAGAGCTATTCCATATCATAGCATGTCATGCCCAGGATGTTAAACCTGAGAGCAGAGACCCGGAAGGGTGTGGTGGTGGTGCACTGGGGGGTTCACTCCTGGGGGGTGTACTGGCTGGGTCGGGCTTGGTGAGCAGTTGTACTCTCTTTCCTTGTATTTCTCTTGTATTATTACTGGGGGTAGCAGTAGTGACTTGTGTTATACCTTAGTTACTAAACTGTTCTTATCTCAACCTGTGGGAGTTGCATTCTTTTGATTCTCCTCCCTATCCCCCCAGGACTGTAGGAAGAAAGAGAGGGGAGTGAGTGAGTGAGTGAATGAGAAAAACTGCATGGCTTGAAGGCTTAAACCACGACATAATGTAATTCCAGGTTATAAACAATAAGAAAACACCAGGGAATTGATGAAGCTGTCCTACAAAAGGACAAGACAGATGATTTAAGAAAGACGCTTTTTTTGGACAGTCTATTTTAGTTTGGGGGGTTGCGGCATATCTTATTATCAGTTATTTGCGGAAGTTATAAACAAACCAAGGCTTTGATACAGACAACTTTGGGAATTTCATCATTATGATCAACAATCAACAAGGCCTGAAACAAACTCAGAATTTCTCCTTACAACATGAACTGTCTGTATTATGATACTTAGAGGTGCTTCCTCTGACCTGCCTCAGGCTTCAGGTGTCTTGGACAACTGCATCAATGACCTTAACTAGAGGCTAGAACTAGCGCTGCCAAGACAGCAAGCAGGTTGAAATCAGGATAACACTTTCTCATGTTTTCCTTCAAGGGAACAGACTTGAACTACAGAAGCAAAAAGGTGACCAAGGAAGATTTACACACATGGCTTGGAGCAAAGAAGGGAAGCTGCAGGTAAGCAAGCAGCAACGGAGGCAAAACTGATACTTCCTTCCAGCACTGGATTATATCAATCAGGCACACATAAAATAAAGTGATCTGAGAAGCAGCAATATGCACACACTCCAGAAAACAGCTCATTAACAGAATACAGAAGCCTACAGGATTCTGAGCTTAGCTCATGGGACATCAGGGGAAAAACAAAACAAAAAGCCCAAACCAAAAAAAGAAAGCAAAAAAACCCCAAAACAGCAGCATAAAGGAACAACACTAAGGCAGGGCAGAGCCACTACATTACCCGAGAGGTTTTACACCTGCAAAACCAATAACAGCTATACTAACAGAGCATCTGAGTAGTATCTTCAGTTGCAGACAATTTAGTAAACCCAAGCTTCCTTCATTCAGATACATTTTAGTTAACTTGGACTCCATCTCACCCAAGGAAGATCAGAACATCATGTTTCTGGGAAGAACATTCTTACAGACTTACACCAAAATCTTTAATGTTTGGGATTGTATTTTACTCCATCAGCCTACTGTCTGACTTCCAGGACTGAATGCCATTTCCTCAACATTTTTTATATTCTGTGATATTTGTAACATTGGGGTTTGTCCAGATTCACAATGCTATTTTTAAAAATGCACACTAGTTAAAAAAAAAAAAAAAAAAGGAAAAAGAATGTGCTTAAAAGGTAAGGCATGAGCACCAAAGCTGCAAGGTAGGCCATATGTTTTCACTGATCAAATGGTAGCAGGGCAATACTTGCTTTCAGAAAGACCAAAGCTGAACAAGCTTGAACTGATTAATAGAGCCCATGGAATTTAAGAATAAAAACAACAAAACCACTACATATATGCAGTACTACCACGATAGACCTAGAACCAGCAAGTCGCAAGCACAGAAGCCTGATCAAGCTAACAGTGGTCAGAAAAACAACAATTTTTACAACTGAAAAGTAGTATGTCTGGTACCAAGCCAATGCATGTTTCCTATACATAAGATTTACCTAAGTATCTTAAAGGCAGGCCTCAATAAAAGTCAGCTTTACAAGCAAAGTCATTTCCTTGCAAATAAAATTTTGCTTGCAAAGTTATTTGCCCACAGAGACATAAAACTAAGGCCAAAGACAATTTGGTACAAAATCCGCTGCAGTAAAATGAGGCTACTTAACACCCATTTTAATCAACCATTACAGAATTTCCACATTCAGGAGCTGTCACCTAAATATATCCTTAAGCAGTTTTCTAAGCAGTGGTTTCAGCAGTGGCAAAATCTGAACGAAGGGTTAGTCCCATCTGCTATGAAACCAAGCTCTTTTTATCATGCACTATGAAAACACCTTAAATTTTATTCAATAAGTGGACATTGATGCTGGAAGCTTATTTTTATGGCTCCTTCTGCAGGGACAGTATGGCTATACTAAAAGCATGAATTTCCCCCAGTATAAATATCTATGCTTATGGTGTGTGGTGTAAAGCACACTATTTTTTTTTCTTAAAATAAAATAAAACAAAATATTAAACTTGGCAAAGCTGTAGGACAGGCCACTAGCAGAACCCTCTTCAGGAGGGGAAAGGAAGGAATACTTTCCCAGATGTACTGGAGACAGTTATCAACCTGATGAGTCCATAATATTTTCCCCTACTGGCCCAAAAGAGCTATTAAATGGCAGTTCTAATGGTCATTTTACCTTGCATAGGCAGATATAATGAAGGACTACAGAGGGCTATTGGCTGGATTCAAAGCAAATCCAACCAACAGTTCTTCCATTATCTTTCATCAATCTTATCTAAGCAAGTTAACAGGATATTTTAATTTGGCAAATACTATGAAAAGTACCAATACCGGATTCATTTATAGCACCCTCAATATTGTGCAAATTTCCTGAACTAGAGGTAGAATGTTAAAATACAGTTCCTTTGGATAAAAGATTATTACATTGTCACTGATGCAGAATAAGAGTGCACTTCCGAAGCAACAGCTGCTTCTCAGCAGTCTCACAAGAAACCTGTTGTATCTGTGAGAAGTATTAGTGCAACCGGACCCCAAACACCTCCTCTTAGAAGTCAGTTTTCTACTTGTCCCCTACTAGCTTGCCTCTTCGACCTGTCAGACCCCTTTTTTTTCCTTTCCCCTAAGATAAACAACTTTATAGACCCATTTTATAATAGTTAACATCTCCTAGTCCTCATCCAATTTCAAACTATTGATGTGTCTAAACATTCAGAAGGGTGAAGACTACTGGATAATCTAAGGAGATCTGTTTGGAAGAGAGATTCTGACACATCACTAAACACATCAGCATGTAGAACCTTAAGCTTAAGTAGTGAATAGAATGGAGAAGGGGAAATTAGCATCTAAAGCAGAATTAAAAAATTTTATTTTTTTGTGGGGAGGGGAAGGGGGAAGTGGAATTCCCTTCTCAAAACATCCTTTGTACAGACTCCAGATCCCACTAATGGACTCATTCTGCTTTTCATTTTTCTGTTAATGGTATAAAGCATATGGTGCATCTACATCGGCACCTTGCTCAAAAAAATAACATCCCAATTCAGGTCTTGAAATCCGTCTCTCTTGAATTTCCCCCAAGGCCTTAACAAATGATCAGAAGACTTCCTATGTATCCTATTCTATGACAGAATACACACAAACACTGGGTTATACTCCAGCCTTTAAAAAGGAAATCATACTTTCATCCTCCTCTTTCTTCCTTCCTCACAAATCTTGACAATGGAACTTTTTCACTGTCACAGACCTCACAAATTATTAGCTGCAGTACACTGGAAAGAATCTTTCATACATTCATGATTACTACTAAGAAATTGCCCAGATTTACCAACTAGTAGATGCTACGCAGTATGCCATACGCAGTTTGGACTAACATCCATAGGAATAGGACTACAGTAAGTAGCCAGTTGATTTCTAACTGTATTTTACTAGAATGAAGACTTCAGAATGACGACTCTGACAGACATCATCTTCAGACAACTCTAGAATGTGATCTTCAAAATATTTAACAGTCTCATTAATAAGGAAATCATTATCATAACTGAATTTAGCAGAATGTTTTATAATGTGTATAGTCATGATTCATCAGGATTACTCTACAGTTTCACTGCAGTCTGATTGAGGTATGATGCTCCAACATTTCTGGGAAAATTTCGTAGGACATTTACAATGGAAACTATTCCAAGGTTTAAAGTACAAGCACCATTATGTCACCAGATTTTTTTCAACAAAGACTTCCAAAAGGATAAATGAGTTCTACATGACTATGGAGCTCAACCAACCAGCAAGTTGACTATAGGCATCAGTTTCCTATTTCTTTCAAGCTAAACAAAATAAATCATTTAAAGAAAACTGGAGCAGGGGAGAAGGAGAATTAAACAATATCTCAAGAACTTACCTTCAGACTTCAACTTAGTAAGAACAAAAATCAGGTAGTTGTTGAAATCTGGATACTGATTGAGTTGTTCTAGTTTCTGAAGAGAGAAAGCGTTAAGGAAAGTTGAATCTTCGTGCACAGCATTTACAGCTTTCTGGATACGAAGATTATTAAATGAGTTATACATTGCTGCATCACTTCAACCAGCAGTGAATATAAGCTCACAATATACAAACCATGAACCATCTACAAAGTTTCCACAATTTTCTTAATGAAGCAATTGCTTTCAGTTATGAAGAAATCTGAAAATAAAATAAAATCAAGGGACAGACACAGAAAACAACAGATCATTAAAAACATTTGTAAAGCCACTAGAAAAAGCTTCCTCCCTACAGTTTTGGATTTCAACATTTACTTAGAAGCCCATGAAATCTATGGAATCCAATGAGACACAATCCCATAACACATTTTTTCCCCTCCACAATAAATAAAAGCATTTCAGTATTAAAATGCAACAACTATGAATTTTACAAGCTACTAATTTTAGAATCAGACATATGCTTCTTTACAATGCTAACTAGCCACAACCTGAGCTTTCAGCAATGGTAACCTGTTTAATCATAGACGCACAGTTGTACCAAGAAATTCATGCTTACCCGAGTCTCATTAAAAAAAAAAAAAACCAGCCCCCCCCCCCCCCAAATCAACCCAAAAACCCTAAAAGGACAAAAATCTCCTTAACTGCAGGAAGAAATTAATTATGTCTCTGAACAGCTGTGAAAGTAGGTAGTTGTTTCTCCCAAAATTGTCATTACTTTGGCCCCAAATTTCCCAGTATTCTGCCACTGCTTGGCTAGATCACTGATGTGGCACTCTTGTATCCTGTTCTCATACCCTGGTACTAATAGGCGTTCAACAGCAACATTTTAAGTCAGTACAGTGTCACCTCTAAGTTACTAAACACACTACATATCATCAGTATGGCAAGCAATCAAGAAAAAGAAGTACGATTATTTGCTCCACTGGCATTTAACTTGCCGTTTAGCTAAATCTCTAAACATTCAAAGTAGCTAAACCTTAGCCAAGTACATGAATGGTAGGACTTAATGGCCCAGTAAGTCCCTTCCAGTTATAAAAGATCTACTTCTTTCCCATGACCAACAATCAGTGCCTCAATCACACGCTTAACAAAACTTGATTTTTGGATATTTGGGATATCTGGATCAAGTAGTAACTTTGCTAGAGAAGCTTGCTTTTTTTCTATGTAGTAAGAGTAAAGAGTGCTTATCAGAGCAACAAGCTCCTTTGCTGTGAAACACACAAAAGCTGAAACGGAAAGAAGAGGTCAGTTGGGGCAATAATAATAATAGTCAGGAAAACTAATATAGAACACTCCACATGGCTCCTAGAAATGAAAAAACACACATGCAGAGATTCTTGTCAAAGATGCCAAGCCAAAGAGCTCCTTCAGTAACAGTCAGGAAGTAAGGTAGCACATTTAAAAACATTTTTCTTCTTCTCCAAGCTTCAGAGACATAACCACCAAAACAGTCAGCCAAACATTACTAACAACCGTGAATTCCAATGGATGAAGTAGGAAGCAGCAGCAGATGTGAGAAGAACTGAAACAGCAGTATTTAGGAGAAACCTAGAAAGAGAACACTTAGTTGATCTGGGAATCAAAAAACAATTTATTGGCCATATTTTCTTAACTTCTTCACTCACTTTGATTTTTTTACTCCAAGAAACATCCAATATCTTCATTTGAAAAGTATCTGAAGCCTTACTAATTCATAATTCTGTTAACAATAGGTTCTGGCTAACTTATACTCTCCTCTTGCTTATATTTGAGTTCTAAGCATTCAAATGTACCAAACCAGTCATAAAGAAAGAGTGTGACAGAATCAACACACTGATAATCTTACAAAAAAAAATACAGGCTGAAAATATTTTAAATCTGAAACCATTAACCACCACCCTGCTTTGGAATGCTACAAAGTAGCATTCTACAATACAACAGCCATCAGATTTTTTTTTTAACAGAAACAATCTCAAAGGACATATATATAATTTAATTGTAGAACATGATCTGTCAAATTCTAGTAAACCACTTTCTCAAACTCATGTATAATACAACAGTAAAAATCTGCCACTTCTCTAACCTTTACAGACCAACATACAAAGACCTCCTTGAAAGCACAAGTATCTCAGCACAGGAGGGAGTTTACCATTTAAAAAGAATTTCAAACATCAATTAGCAGCACTTTTGTTCAGTTAACTTCTACTCATCTTCCAGACATACACCATCACCTATATTGCCCTTCTTGCACTTGCACTGCTACTTTTCAATAAGCAAACAACATACTATTAAATTATTTGAAGCAGAGCTTTAAAATGTAATTTTACAGTAAAGCTACACTATAAACACTGTTGCTGGAAAAACTTTTGTATTTCAAATACCAAAATGCACCAGTATAACTCTGGAGCATTATCAGAACACTCAAACACTTCTGTTCATGATTTTTCAAAGAAAGCAATAATATCTTAAAAGTCTGAAAGAGCTGCAAGAATAAGATGATTAAGATGAATATTACTATCACCTTTCAGGTAAGAGCAGAAGCCTTCCTAAACTTGACCATATCTGTTATGAAAGTCTACAAGTGAAACAAACTTGGCTTCAAGCTAAGCTCTTAAAATAATGTAAATATGTATATATACATATGTACACACGTTCTTACCTACTTAAATAAATCCTGCAGCCTTTTGAAGACCTTCAAGCAAATGTCTTATAAAAAAAATGGATCAAGATGATAAACTCATATCCTTCAAAGAATTTCAGGACCTCTAAGTACACTTACATGGTTAGCTCAAGAAGAAAGGAACAGTAGATGAGAGGTTTATTTTTCAATACCTATACTTCAATTAATCTTGATTTAAAATTCTACTGTCACAATATTTTTTCCCTAAACCCTTGCTACTTCATCACTTCCACAACCAAGAGGGACTTAGGGAAGGAAAATCCCCAACAATCCACAATGCCAACACCAAACATGCTGCAAAGCAGCAAAAGGAGCCACATACAGGAGATTTCCCCCTTCCCGTTAGCTTTAACGAGTGTAACGAGCAGTATTTCAGGTTCCGGCTTCTAGGCATGCAGAAACATACGACGTAGCAAAACGCGCCGTATCAGAGCCAGCAGGCCAACGAAAGCGGGCAGGCAGCGGCTCCGCTGGCAGAGCTCTCCCACTACTCACGGCTTTCGCCTTGAATCCCAGCTCCGAATTACCTCGGGAGGCCCCGCTCTGCCGCGCCCCCTGCTCGGCACGGGGGCTGCGGAGCACCCCCGACCACTCGGTGGGATCCGCCGAGGCGAGGGCCGCGCTCCCGCCCAGCCGCGACTGGGGGCTGGGCGCTGGCGGAGGCCCAGCGTGGGAGAACCCGGGAAAGCGGCTGATACCGGCGAGGCCGCGCCAGAGCCTGGCCTTCTAAAAAAAAAAAAAATCCCTCCCGACACCAAAAAAAGAAACGGGGGGGGGGGGAGAAAAAAACCCCAAACAACAAAACCAAACCTCAAAGAGCCCCCCCCAAAAAAAAAAAAAAAAAAAAAAACCAAAAAAACCCGCCCTTGGCTCCAGGCTCGAAATAGGTGCCCGGGCCCCGCCGGGGTATGGCTACCCCACGGCCCACAGCCACCCCGGCGGTTTAAACACCGCGCCACGGCCTCCCGCTCTGGCTGCGGTTCGGCCCACAGCGATGCGGCGGCTCTCCAGGCAGGGCAGGGCAGGCCCGGCCGCCACTGCCTGCCGCAGCGCTGGCCCGCCGCCGCGTAGGCCGCGCTAGCCGCCCCGGGCCTTCCCACCACCCGCTAGGGACCCCCCTGCCCCGCTCCGCCCGCGCCCCGGACAAGGATACTTGTTGCACGGCTCTCTGCGTGGTGGTGTCCGGCGACTGGGACTCCTTGAGCAGCTGCAGGATCTGCTGGAGACCCTGCTCGTCAGGCTTCCACTCGTACTCCATCTTGGCTAGCTGGAAAACACCAGACAACAGGCGGCCGCGGTTAGCGGCGCGGCAGGGCCCAGGCCGGGGAGGCGGGTGGAAAAGCAGGCAGGCAGGCCCGATGGAGGGAGGGAAGGGAGGGAGGAGGGGAGGCTCGCCGCACCGCCCGGCCCGCTCTAGCTCTCAGTCCGGCAGCACGCACACCGCCAGCCGCCTGGCCCACCCCCCGCGGCCGCACGGACGGACGGACGGACGACACCGACCTGCTCCCGCTGCGCTCCGCGCCCAGCAGACTGAGTCACGGCGAATTTGTAATGCGGCCCGCAGAGCTGCCGCGAGTCCTCCTGGGTCCTAGCGCCGGGCACGCCTCCGCCCGCCCGGGCCGCCTCGGGCCCGCCGGCGCCGCCGTCAGCCTTTCCCCGGTGCGTCCCACACCGTCAGGAGCCTGAGGACGACAAATCGCGGACCCCTCAATCCCGGCTGGCGGGAAACGGGGCTCCTTTGCCCCAGCCACCCACCCCGGGACAGGGACCTCCGGCAGCCGCCACAGGCCAGGGGAGAAGCGGCGGCCCAGCCTGGCCCCCTGCGACAGCCGCGGTCCCTCGCCGCAGGGCCAGGCGTCGAGTGGGGAGACTGCGCCAGCAGAGGAGAAGCGGGGGTGCGAGAGCAGACCCTGGAGTAAGGACTGTGGTACTTGCGTTGCCGTCTGCTGTTCTTGTACGTGATTTGGCTGGGTGCTGAGCAGATCTCAGAGGTTCCCAGTTCCACGTATAAAGAGGGAACCGGACCAATCACGCAAATAGAGGAAAGGGGGGCAGGGGAGGGAAACTGAACCATTGACTACCTAGTGTATTTTATCCTTAGCTTCAATATATATATATCAGGGGAGATTTCAGGTCAAACTTTAGTTATGTGTATACATATATATAAAAATATGTATACATTGCATTTTATATATGTAGCTATTTTAAAATATTCTACATATTCTAATGGACAAAATATGAACACATGCTGCTTAAAACCAGCCTGAAATATGAAAATGGAAAATAGTAATTCATTGGCTTTTTACAATCCCACTTTTAGTCACCTTGTTTGTAAACACTTGACTGTATGAAAACTAGTTTCACTTTCTGCTTCGTCTGCTGCAGTACAGAATTCAGTCTGACTGCTGCACATCACAGCCTTAACAGCTGCTCAGAGGCATTGAAGACAGGAAACATTAGTGTCTCCCAAAGGTTCATCCCAGGTAATTTGCTGTGTGGCAATTTCTGTCATATATTCAACACTGACAGTCAGCTGTCAGGTTTCAGGTGCTAAGCAGCATCTGGAGCCAGCTTCCCCTCTATTACTATGAGCCACTATTCTTGAAGAAGACAAAATCAGTACTGTAGGGACTCCAGGAAAAAAAAAAATAAGCAAAAGGAACTGTCACAGGCAACAGGACAGACCACATACTTATAGATTCTGCATACCTCGATAATGAGAATGGTGAAAGAGGGTACTTGATGAATCAGGAAAGCATGCACACTGGAATAAGAAGCAGGAAATGGCTGAATAGTAGAGAAGTATGCTACAAAGCATGCAAGACAAAACCGAAAAAGAGAAAAAAACGTTATTTTAAAAAGCAAAAAATAGAATATGTTTCTTGAACTCTTCAATTTAAGTAATTGCTGAAGTTATCACAGGGCTGTTTGGGAAACTACTAGAGCAGCATACCTTCTGAGAGCTTATCACACTGAACTGGATACAAGACAGTCAGTAAGGCAGGTGCATAAAGGTGCACCACCAGTTTTTAGGAAAGGATAGGCACAAGGTTTATACAGCGTTTTTGTGACCAGGATGAATCTCTGCTAGTTATGTGGACTCAGGCCATTCAAACTGACGTTAGTGGTTCACACTGCATGAGGACAGTTCTCCATAGTGAAGCTTGTACAGCTGGAGCAGATGAAAGCTGAGGTCCTAAAAGTCAGGGAAGTTCTATCTTGGGCCTCATTTCCCTAACTCCTGCCTTACCAGGAAGGCTGTAGATACTTGATTATCTTTGAGACTTCTGGCCCACTGTCAAGTTTGTTTGAAACTGATTACAGCTTCAGAAGTTAATCAGAAATTATGACACAAGGATTATATTTGTCTGATTTTATCAGGAAATCAACTGCACTAGACAAAAATAACATTAAGTATGAGAAATTAGGGAAGAGACCAGAAAGGAAGGTTGAGAGACAGAACAGGAAAAAGCAGGAAGGAGGCCATGGATCCATAACTACAAAAAAATAGGTTTCTTTTCCAGGAATGTGACCAGAATTAAATCCTGGCAACATCTTTCTGCAGTGGAGAAAAAAAGGCCTACAAGTCGGGAGCATAAATAGGAGTGCCTATAGTTAGTGAGGACATAAAAATGATTTAGACAATCATACTTCAAGATAGATTGCTCCTTAGGATGAATAGGTACCATACTGGAACACTGGACATTTCAATATTGGAGGCAAATGAATTTGGAATGTGATTTGCTCTCCACAGAACGCCAGCTTGGCAACGGACTGGTCCTGAGAGTACCTACAGTTGTAACAATGTACCTGCTCTGGAAATCTGCAACACTGTTGCCTATGAGAAATGAACAGTTTTTCTGGCCCACAGTTGCGGCATTACTGCCCACTATTTCATGGTTTCTTTTCCTCAACATAAGTGCTATTTTCTTTTGCAGATAAAGTCTGCAAAGCCTGCACTGTGGAATCCCATTGAGCAGATGAAACAGTACATATGATAACCTGACAGCCTGCAATTCCACTCTTATGACAGAAGTATGTTACTTATTTAAGGAATACCTCTAATCCTCATGTATCCATTAAACATAGAGGAAAGAGAAAAGTAATACAGTTTCCATAAATACAAAGGCACAAAATCACCACACCACTGCAGATAAAATGGATGACAGGCCACAGCATGCTAACATTTGATGTTTGGTAGAACAATTAATGAAGACTTAATGCAAATTAGGTTTACAAACATCAACGCATAGGCTTATGCGTAAGTCAGAACTGAAAACCAAGTCTATTACTGTTGTTGGGTTCAGTTAGATATAGGACATTGTCAGCTGCAGAATCAAAAACCTGTTAAGCTTCCACTAATTTTGAAAACATCAGGAATGCTTTGAATTCTGCTTTGATTGGATGAAACAGCACTCTTACAACTCATTAAAAGTCCAGCTCACTGAACAAGTGCTAGACAGTGCAAACCTGCAAAGACCTCTGAATTTAAAATGCCTTTGATCAACTAATTTTCTGGACAAGGATATATTCGGATGCATCACCTCTTCAAACTTGCTGTTACTTCATTTCCACAGCTAGAGACACCAAGTTGCTAATGATTTGTCCAACTGCAATCATACATGCTAGATACTAAAATTGCAGTACATGTTCTTCCTGCTGGCAGTTGCAAAACAATCTGAAACTGAATGAGCAGTTGTGTAAGAAAATAATCATCTCCTGAATTTGTGGCAGAAGATACCAGATCTATCACCCAAAATATCAAATTGTAAAACCTCTTAAGACCTCCCACACCTGGTTTGTTTTGTTTGTTTGGGCTTGTGGTTTGGTTTTTTTCCTTCAGGACACAAGCTTCTTTCTCCAAATACCTCCAAAAGTACTTTGCTTTCCTACATGAAGCATATAAACCTCTGTATTTGTCCAACATACAAGGGACTTTTGAAGGCGCAAGAAATAAAGATTAACTACAGACTAGGAGGTGAAAACAGAATGCTCTACCCTGGGTAGCAAGCCATACTCATTACTGTAACAGACTAAATCTACTGTACAGGGGTGAGTGCATGTGCAAAGTCAGGATTGATTCCCAGGAGTCCAGAGTGTTATTTAAATCTGTCAAATTTCATGTCTAATTCAACATGCGCTTTTTGCCATCTTAAAAATCTTTCAAGCAATATTAGCGCCAGGTTCTTATGAACCCTATTTAACTTCCTATTTACATCTGTAGTAAGGTTTCTCAGCTGCAGGAGGCAAAGCAGCTGGTGTCTGATGTAGGGTTTTCATCAAAATTAACTTTCAGTAACTGACGGTTCAGGCTGTCCCAAGACAAAGATAAAAAGCAAAATGATACATAGCTTCTAAACCAGTTCCTAATTTACAGAGCAAAACTGAGACTTGAAAATACCTGACAGAAGTAGCAGATATAATTTAAAAATTAAGTATGTATTGACTATGGTTAGAGAACTGACCCTGTATTTGCTTCATCATAGTACAGATTTTTCAAAGTTAGTTTAAGACAGACTGTAAATTACTCAGGAATGTCATTAAATAAGAAACAGAATATGTAAAGATACCGAGACCCTTTTGCTAGGAGAAGGAAGTAAGGAATACAAGACATTACATATTTATTGCAAGTATGTTTTGATGCATAAATGAGAATAATCTGAGGAAAAGAAAAACTACAAACATAAAGCAAAATTAAAACCAAATATACAAAATTAAATGTTGTTGCCTTCTGAATTAGATTATTAAAATCAGTTATTTAACACTGTTTAAGTCAGACCACTGTCTATTCACGGTACGAATAACCACCAACTATAAAGAAACTAGTAGAAGGGAAGGGGGCCTATAGGGATGCTGGGGTGGGACTCTTCATGAGTGACTGTAGTGATAGGACAAGGCGTAACGGGTTCAAACTTAAACAGGGGAAGTTTAGATTGGATATTGGATATGAGGAAGAAATTCTTTCCTGTGAGGGTGGTGAGGCACTGGAATAGGCTGCCCAGGGAAGTTGTGAATGTTCCATCACTGCCGGTGTTCAAGGCCAGGTTGGACATAGCCTTGGGTGGCATGGTTTAGTGGGAGGTGTCCCTGTCCATGGCAGGGGTGCTGGAACTAGATGATCTTAAGGTCCTTTCCAACCCTAACTACTCTATGATGTCTCAAAAAAAAAAAAAAAAGTCTTCTCCACTACAAAACTCAGCTGCCATTATTAGGAATAGTGTAATAGTGTAGGGGTCAAAGCAAAAGTGATATGGGAACACTATGAACTGATTAGTCAGGATTAGGTTTTATTTTTACTTCTTGGCAAAATACCTTGTTCCAGGATGCATAGAATTTAGCATTCAATGAACTCATGTACCCTCCTCCCTGTTTTCTTCTGAATAGTCTTTGTGTATTAAAACATTCGCATACAAAACACACATTAAGACACCCAACTGTCAATGATACTGCCATTGTGTTGTGGTTTAAGTTGTAAATCACGCACACATTGTCAGATCTGTCATTGATGGTAACACTGGTGCTTTGGTGATACTTGCAATACTAACAGTAACACTGTAGGCTAAACTGTAATCACTGGTCATTATCACAGAAGGCTAGGTATCATTCCCTGAATGGATGATGAATTTCCTTACTGACTTAAGTGGCTTATCTAAGGCCCTTAAGGTGCTGCTGCCTCAAGGAAATGACAGTGTTTGTGTTTATATTAGTCCCATCTTGAGGCCAGGTATCTGTCCTGCACAGGGACAAATAAGAATCATACATGAAATGGTAGACACACAAATGTAAGATGATTTTAAAAGCTTCAGACAGAAATAGGAATTCAATCTTTCATCTTGTGAGCCTAAGTACAGTTGTTTGGCTTTCTCTAATCTCTAATGTCAGATAAAAAGTCTGATATTACATTCTCCTAGAAAAAAAAGTGAGGAAACAATTCCTGACCTGGAATCAAATTCCCTCCAAAAGAGACAAAGATATGCACATGATCATCAGTAAGGGGAATTATCTGCTCCAGTCATACTGACAAACAAAAGGAATGATGCCCTAACCCCCTTAATCAAAAAAGCAACTCTCTTAAGGCAAATAAGCAAATAGGGCTTATTTGATCTTATCAAGACTGCTAAGCAAAGACTGCAGACTGTCTTTCAAACCTCAGATGAAGGACAGGGTAAAGAAGAATGAAGGGTAAATGCAGAAGTACAGACACTGGTCCTGTTACCCCCAAACTGCTCCTACGTATACATAGTGGAATCTGCAGATGCATAAAACCCAATGTTTTTGCCTCCTCTGAATATCAGCAATTTTAGATGGCAAATAATAATATGAGTTGAATTTATTACTGTTTAATATAAAACACAGTATGATCCAAGTGCTTCAACACTATCTCAGCAGGAATTCTGTGAGACAAAGAGAGAAATATCTTTAGAAATTAAAACAGTGTTAAAAATTCCTTTACAAATTTCCTTTAGAAAATTCCTGGTCATCTAACCTGAACAATAAACCTCACTGGAAAATCTGGTAAGGAAAAGAGCATAACCTTAGCACTGAAGACTATTTCATTAAATAGATGCACACGGAATATCTTATACAAATAGGATGTTTCAATGCAAGATTGCTTCAACCTTTTCAGTTTAAGCATATTCTAAATGCTCTTTCTTACAAGATCTGAAGATGAGATTTAAGAGAACTTTTGGACTTTCAATTAAACAAGATATTCAAGGTGCTACAGCTTGAAGCCAACAGACATTACAGAAGAAAGCCCGTAGTTGCACACAGATCTTCATGGCCTTTTCCAGCAACAGGTATTAAGAGATCATGGAATTATTCCAGGTAGACAGGTGGACTTACTTTGTCTAAAAAAGGCACAAATACAGGAAGTATTTAAAAAAGTAATACATAATGGTATAATTCTTTATTCTATAATTCTGCAGTCTGTCATTTCTACGCTTGTTTTTTGAAAAGCATTCTCACACCTCTAAGATCAGCTTTGAAAGAATACTGAACCAGTTGAAAGGAAACTGCAAACAAGTCTGAACGTAAGCAATGAAGCAATGCAGCAATACACCTAAGCTACAGTTTCTGTGCTGAAGTGGCTTCATTAGTGTTTTTACATATAGAGATTTTTGTTGTGTAGATGAATGATCAGGTAAAATTTCTTGGGCAGTTAATGTTGCCTTAGCCAAAAGCAATAGACACTTAAAGTACAAGTCCCCTTAGCAGATATTTTACCTCTTTCTACTTTAAAAGCATTATTTCATGCCAAAAAAAAAGAGACACATTAGAAATAAAACTTTACATTAAAAATATATTATACATTCAGGTCAGAAAAGGCAGATAGACTTCAGTAATCTGAATATGTAATAACGTAATCTGATGAAGAACCTCATTGCCATTTTTAACCAAGTTGTAACTTTTCAATATTTTATGCATTTAAATACTTTAATGTTGATTTGTGACAGACATCAGAAAGGTATTTGATTCAAAGATTAGCTGCAGTGATTAGTTGTTAGTCTAAATAGCTATATATTTATACATACACATACATGTACATATATATGTACGTATATATACACACATGTACGCCACAGCCAATGCAAACCAAATATTTCAAGGTTTTTAAAGGTTTCTTTTTCCCAAGCCCAAAGGTAAAGTAAATTTATTTAATGGAAAAATTGTAACTGAAAATAATTCAATTTACTTTAAATGCACAGGTCATTTAATAACTTTAAGGCCATTTTAATATGCTTTTAATAAAAAGCTATTGCAAATGGCTTCACCAACTCCACTAAATAAGTTTGCTGGCATTCTACATGCATCTTTATCTTAATACTGTAACCACCACATGAAACATAAAACGATGAAGAGCTGAAACCACTGTCACAGGTTAACATGTCTACAGATAAAGAGAATAAATCAATGTCTCAGACCTACAATCAGTTGTTATATATTATCATGATGCAAAATCTGGCCTTTTTTTTTCCTACTAGTGATTTTAGGGTCTTCATTTTGAGGCTCGATTTACCAACTTGCATTTTGCTTTCCCATAGACTGCTTTAAAAACAAAAAAAAACAAAAAAAGCAAAAGGAAAAGGCACTACAAGGTACTTTCTGCTCTCTCTCACATTTATGTGGAAATTCTCCTTTGGTGCAGTGTTGTTTTAAGTCTCTTTCTCCTTGTAGCTGCCTACTGTAAAACATGCATCTTTTGTTTTGCAATTCAGTTACAAGCCATACGCAGAAAAGATTCACCTAGTGTGTTAGAGCCTTAATGTACATGCAGAGCTTCTGGTCACTACTGTAACTCAAATATTAGCTATAAAATATTGCATTCGATTAAAAAAAAATATTTTGACTATTTTCTGCATGAGATGGCAACCAATTTTTTCCTCCTAGGTTCTTTTCTTAAAAATTTTATTTCAAATTATCTTCAATAACAAAACTGAATATTTGACAATGTACTAGATTCAAAATAATGCCTGACATGCAATTAAAAAAAAATAAATAAATTCTAAAACTTGGTCTTACCATCACAGAATAGCAATACAAATAGTATTAAAGTCGCCCTGCATGGATAAGGCCAATTTTTTCAAGATTTCAAAGTTGAACTTAAAAGTCTGAGGAAAGCAGATCTCATTCTCAAACATGCTTTTGACTAAATTAACATTATCTCAAAGGACATCTGTATAATAAACAGTTTTCTCTAATACGCACTTATCAAAACTGTAGACAAGACACCTAAACTTCACTCAAGTAAAAAGATACATTTTGCTTCCCTTCATTCAGGTCATCCCAGATGCAAGGCTGAAGTAATTCATCAACAAAACTGTCACAACAGTGTTACAAATTTTATTATCTTAAATTGACATCATTTTCTGAAGGACACAAGGGTTAAACTGCAATGAAAACACTACATTATACTTGACCACTTTGTTGAATTTCCTCTGAACCTGAGGTATAACTTGTAAGCTTCATGGAAGATGCTATCAAGGATGTGCCAGAGCTCAAAAGCACATATTATAGCACCTTTTCTAGAACTCCTTCTGACAGATGGCATGTCTCATCACACATATAAAATTCTCCTATACTGGATAACTTTTGAAATTAATACCTCACCTCCTTATTTATCACTTTATCACCGGATGTCTCAATTCTAGCACTTCCTTTTAATTTCTGCTATTACCGCTGATAAAGCAAGAGCATTAAGAAAAATGGATGACAAATATACATGTTATTTTCTATTACTGTTATCCCTACCAGTAAAATTTTACATTAGGACCAAATATTTGCAACTATCACATTTTATTTGTGAAAATAGCAACTTGGATTACCAATAACTCACAGGCCAGCTTTCAAAACTTCTGTCGTAGTACAAACCCAACTCGTATGACTGCAGATAATTAAGGATAGCTATTTGTTGTCAAGGGTATACTCTTTCTCCAAAGCTTAAAGAAATGTGTGGCAAAGAAGTTTTAAATAATACTTATGTCCAATTAAATCTGCATTACTTCTGAATTTAGAAACATCTGGAAATACATTTATCCAAAGCAAGACCTGCAAAGGGATCCTGAAAAAGGACAGCAACTTCTGCCTTTTTTTTTTTTTTTTTTTTTAAGAAAAAATAGAGGGAGAGTCCCACCCCAGTGAACCTCAGGCTATCATAGCCTCACTATGACCCATTAGCCTCATTACCTAGCATGAAAGAAACAAAGCAAGTGCAATAATCTCAATGTCTGCTGATTCTCAATGTCATGTGGCAACATAAAAATCCATATTCTAAAAAGGGAAATTATTAAACCACACAACTTTGTATACTCTATTCTTTTTTTTTTATTTAAGAGAAACCTATCTCATCTTTCAAACGCATTGTACAGCAGTTTAAAAAAAAAGACTGAAATTTGTGGCTGTTACATTCAAGACTAACTTCTTTTTTATATAATTCTCGTATCAGTATCATCTTTTCCAACCCACATTTGACAAGACTGCAAATAGAAGTAGCAAACAAAACAAAGTATACCTTGAAATGTACACTGCACATAAGGGAAGCTCTGAATATTGCCAATTGTGCTTTATTTAATTTCTGTTTGATATTTTAATTCTGTGCAATCACTGAAAAATTAAGAGAATCACTAGAACAGCCAGTGCCTAACCTAAAATATGCTTCCTTACTAAACTGAAAGACATATTACTGTCATGTATTGTAAAATACATTACAAGTACTCACTGGCTCGGAGAACCAATGGGGTTCTCTTCTGGGAGAAGGGGGATTATCCAGAAGCAAAGAACTGTGTGAAATTATAGTACGTCACCCAGATTTTAGTGGAGAAACAGAAGATGACTACAGAAAGTCTTCTACAGACAGGAGGTTGATTTTGTAAGGGAAGGTGTCTGAAGAAATTTCAGAAAATTACTGAAATAAAATAAAAAATGAAATGTTAAAAGATTTTAAGGTAAGCAGATATCCAAAGATGTGGTATACAAATACACACATACTACCACTAGTGTATACACTTCTATGTTAGAATTATGAAGACTAATTTAGCTTAAACTTGTCTGTATATCAATTCAGAAAATCCTGTGCAAAACAATTTATTTTAATTTAATGTTGGATTATGGAGGTTTTTTTCACTGATTTCGCTCCTTTGGTATAAAAAGCAGATCTGTGCTTTAGTCTCTGGTGAGAATTACTCTTGTTTCTCCACACTTCTCTGCAACTGACTTTCCTTGTTTCTCTACAAAAAAGGTGGCCAAACTGTAGTGCACATATCACTCATGTCTGCTTCCATGATAATGTGCAATACTGAACTGAGCCACAGCTTCTGGGTCTCACTGTTCTTATACAGGCAACCCACTAATTTTCTCCTAGGTCCTGTAAAACCTGCATGAACACAGTTAGGAACCACTGCAGCCACCACCTGCATTCAGCAATAACGAATAACTGGGCTGCCTCAAGGCAGACTTGCACTTCTGGTACAGTATACAGGAAAAAGACCAAGAAATGGTGAAGTAGGAAGAACAGGATTAAGAAGATAACATGCTCGCAGGGGAAGCCAAGTTTCCACTTTGTCTTTGTTGTGAATGAAGGTTCATCATTTGAGCGTGTGCAAGAGAGAGGATGTGGCTGAAGTCTGAAATTGCACTAAACTTCCGTGGGTGCATGACTGGATAGCAAAGGTTAAGTGTGAGGATTACACTACAATCCTAGCTTGGAAGACAGGAACATGCAGTTGGAAAGCTGGGAGGAAAAGCCACAGATGAGGCTCTGGCTTTGCATGGTTAGAAAAGCACGTGAACTGGATGCCAAAAGTTACTGAAGATAATCATATACGTACTAACTAGGTTTGGAAACCCCTAGTCTGTGCTACTCCACCATCATTTTGTAAGTGTCCCCTTTTGGGGTTCTAATATAGTAACAGTTGTCTTGTGTCTTTGTACCTATTCATCTATTATCTATTTTCTATTCTCTGCCGAAAACATTTTGTCTTGCCTTTCCCTCTTGTTTGTATATTTAGTATGGATCTATTTTTTTAAATTAATGCACTTAATGGCAGGCTCAACATAAGTAGCACATTTTGAATGTTTAAGGGTATCTCACAATGGCTTACAGAAAATGCTCTACAAAAATAGATAATTTAATAGGAGAATAATGTAAGAGTAAAGGAAAATTTTATTTAAACATAAATCTAATTTGATTTTATGCCTTATTTCAGATTTGACTCACACACATATACACAAATTCAAATTTCAGAAGCATTTAGTACACCACAAAAGAGCAGGTTATCTTTTAAATTTCACTCTGGAGTCTGGCTTGGAAAAGAAAACCTCCTAGAGGCTAAAAGTGACATTTGAAAGTTTATTTCATAATGTAGTATTAAAAGATGCCATATTCTATGGTAACCCTGTGTACATGAATAAAAAGATTATTATGTGGGAGGTGTCCCTGCCCATGGGCAGGGGGGATGGAACCAGATGATCTTAAAGTCCTTTCCAACCCTATGATTCTATGATTATGTGCACTGTTTTATCATGTATATGATGCTCACATACATAAACAAAAAAAAAATTAGTCTGCACAAATATGTATCAATATTTAAAAAACCAACAAACATTCCTGTATGAATTGCATACTATACCTATATATCTTTTTATGTATAATGTATATAAATATATAAAAAGATATAAGTATAGTAATAGAATACTGTTAGTATGAGGTTGGAAGGGATTTTAAGAATCATCAGGTGGAACTTTTCTTGACAAAAGCAGTCTATACAAGATGACCCTGTATCCAACCATAAACAGTCCTTTGTCAATATTCATTCTAACCAGAGCTTTCCTCTTTTAAAAGTTAATAAATTGCCTTCTTAATCCCGTCTTTGCAGGATCATAATTATGCTTTTATATTACACTGCTCTGAGTAGAAGCTAGCTAGATTTCAAAGAAAGGCATTCTAAAGTAATTTTGGTCATATAGAAACTGTTCTCCCCAATTGTAGGCACCTTTCCTCCATCCTCCCACATATAACTCAAAAATAACTACAGTTCACACAGCAGATGCAGAATGAGAACTTACGGGCTCAGTTTCCAATTCTACCAAAGGCTTCTTATACGATCTTGGGCATGTGATTATTTTTTCTGTTCAGTTACTCATGTACATGTTCAACGAGTGTTACAAGCACTGAACAGCATCTACGAGGCATACACTAAAGCCTACTGAAGTATACAAGAAGGCAAGCAAACAAGTTATGAAGCTGTGGTGGCCTGCATACATCGCAGAATACCCCTCACAGTAGGAGGCTCTCCCAGGTCCCGAGCAGAAATTAAAGTGAAAGGAATTATCTTCACAGAAAGGAGATGGAAATCTCACAGACTAATCAAGCCATTTATTTCAACCCAAGAAGCGTTCCTGCCCTTTGTACAGTTTCCAGGGGCTATTACCATTAGGCGTCTAACTCAACAACTTCCCTAAGCAAACAAGCAACGGTACAAGCCAAACACGAGATTTCTCTTCTAGTATTTCGTAGAGGAAAAAAACCAGAATCCCACCTAGCCGAACAGCAGAGACCCACGCACTCCAGAACACAAGGCAGGAAATACGGCCACGTTCCTATATTCCGAGGCGACTTTCAATTTCAGGCTCGTTGCAACCCCAGAGTTTATAGCCCTGCTGCTGAGAAGGCACCAGCCGTAGCAAAGGAGCAGCCGGGGCGGAGGATTAGAAAGGGAGAGTTTGCTCAGACCTCAGGCCGCGGCCATCCTCCGTCCTGGCCTCCAATCTTCTATTCACCTACCCACCCGTCCATCAACTCACCCATGCACCGACAAGAGACAACAGAGGCCACAGCAACAGCCGGAGGGGAAGGGTCACCCCTTGCCCGGACCCCACAGCTCCCCACCCAGCGTCGACGGGGGTCCCAAGCGGCGGCGGCAGCCCCGGCCCGGCATCCCGCTCGCGGGCAGGAGGCGGTGGCTGCGGCAGATGGGACGTCCCAGCCCGGCCTTCGCAGCCCGGACACCTACCCACACCATCACCAGAGCGCGGCGGCAGGGGAGTGGCGAGCCAAGGCGCGACGCGGCCCGTCCTCTCCCGCCGCAACTCCGCAGCCGCTCCGGCCCCTGAAATGGCTGAACAAAGGGAGCCTCGCTCGCCGCCACCGCCCCTCCGATTGGCAGGGGCGAGCTCGGGGGGCGGGGCCCGGCGCGCGGGGGCGGGCGGGGGCGCCGCTGCGCGATCACCCTGGCAACGGCGGTCGGCGCCCCGGCCCGAGGCCGCGGGTGTGATGGAGCCGGCGGTGAAATGGCCGCCCGACCCCACCCAGCCTCTGGCCCCCGCCGGCCGCCTGCCTCGGGATCGCATCCAGAGGAACGCCTCGGCCTGCCGGCTCCCGGCGGCTCTCCGCCTCAGGCGCAGGCACGCAGGCTTCGTGTCCGGGCATGGCCACCCGCAGTGATTCCCCTGGAGACAGGAGTTCGTGCTCAGATGCACCCTTTCTCCAGACCCGCCATCACCCGTCTCAGACACAAGTGCGAAAGGCCCCCAGCCCCTTCGGCAGCACTCACCCCCTCTACGGAGCTCTCTTCCCTCTTCAGCAGTGCCCGTCTCTCTCACACACCGACACTAAACAGGCTTCTCACAGGCGCCCTCCCCTCTGGGCCCTGCCGGGCTATCGAGGCTGCGCTCCTCTCCCCACACCCCCAATGCCCTCCATGGCCGCAGCAGCAGAGAGCTGCAGCAGCTTCACAGGGGGTGTCAGGTGCATGTGTCAAAAATCATAGAAATGAAAACTGAGGCTAAGGGCAAGGCAGCAGAAGTACGGCACCCTCGATTTCATCTTGAGTAGGCAACAGAAGTGCACAGCCAGGGCCCCCCAGGACTATTCTGGGACTGAATGGATTGAGAGCAGCCCTGAGGAGGAATTGGGGTACTGGTGGATGAAAAACTGGGCATGACCTGGAAATGTGCATTTGCAGTCCAAAAAGCCAATTGTGTCTTGGGCTGCATCACAAGAAGTGTGGGCAGTAGGTCAAGGAAGGTGATTCTCCCTATCTACTCTGCTGTCATGACACTTCACCTGGAGTACTGTGTCCAGCTCTGGGGTCCTCAGCACAGGAAAGACATGGACCTGTTAGAGCGGTCCAGACAAGGCCACAAAGCTGATCAGAGGGATGGAGCACCTCTCCTACAAAGACAGGCTGAGAAAGTTGGGCTTCTTCAGCATGGAGAAGAGAAGGCTTTGGGGAGACCTTATTGTGGCCTTTCAATACTTAAAGGGGGCTTATAAGAAAGATCGAGGCAGAATTTTTGCTAGAGTCTGTAGTGACAGAGCAAGGGGCAATGGTTTTAAGGTGGCTTAAGGTTCATATAAGGAAAGCATTTTTTATGGTGAGGGTGGGTTTTATGGTGACATGGTTGCCCAAGGAAGTTGTGGATTCCCCATCACTGCAAATGTTTAAAGGTTAGGTTGGACAGAGCTTTGAACAACCAAACCTAATGGAGGGCATCCTAGTTAATTTTTAAAGATCCCTTCCAACTCAAAGCATGTTGTGTTTCTATGATTCTATTACTTCTGTAGCCAGCTGTTGTGGCAAGAAGACAACTGAGCATTCAGGTGTAGGTACCCAACAAGTTACAGTAGTAATCTGTCCTGGGTTCAGCAGTAGCAGTCATTTTTCTCCTTCTCAGTAGCTGGTGCAGTGCTGTGGTTTTGACTTTCAGCCTGGGAACAGCGCTGATAACACTGATGTTTATAGTTACGGCTTAGAACGTTTTGGTCTGACCACGGTTTTAGCTGCTGCTCAGTAATGTTTGCTTTGACCAAGGACTTTCTGAGTGTCATGCTCTGCCAGGAAGGAGGGCAAGCCTGGAGGACACAGAGACAGGACACCTGACCCAAACTGACCAAAGAGGTACTCCATACCACAGCACGTCATGCCCCGTATATAAACTGGGGGCAGTTACCCGGAAGGGGTAGATCACTGCTCAGTCAGGCTGGGTATCGGTCAGCGGGTGCTGAGCGGTTGTATTCTCTTCCCTTGTTATTTCCATTGTCGTCATTATTATTGGTGGTAGCAGCAGTGGTTTGTGTTATACCTTAGTTACGGGACTGTTCTTATCTTGGCCCGTGAGAGTTACATTCTTTCAATTCTCCTCCTCATCCCTTCCAGAGCAGGGGAAGGAAGAAAGTAGGGGGGAGTGAGCAAGAAGCTGCATGGTTTTGAGTTACCGGCTGGGCTTAAACCACGGCATAATCTCTACTTGCGCCATAATCTTATCTCCTTGTCTGCAAGCAGTAGGTACTTTTTATTAAACAATGTAACGGTATAAGCCCAGCCAACAGCTAAGTACAACGCAGCCACTTGCTCACTCCCTGCTGGTCCCCAGTGGGATGAGCAGAAGAATTAGAAAAAAAGGTAAAAACCTGTGGGTTGAGCTAAGAACAATGTAATAACTGAAATATAACAACAACAACACTAATAATAAAAAAAAAAAGAGGAAAAGAAGGAATAAACCCTTACCCCCTGAAAAAAGAAAAAAACATAATCGATATACAGTATAATTGCTTATCACTCACTGACTGATGCCCAACTTCCAAGCTTGTCCCCTGGAAGCAATCTGAGCCTCCTGACCAACTCCCACTGTTTATACACTGGGCATGAAGTGCTGTGGTATGGAATACCCCTATGGCTGCTTTGCGTAAGGTGTCCTGTCCCTGCTTCTTCCTGGCTTCTTATGCCCCTCCTCACTGGCAAAGCATGAGAGACTGGAAAGTCCTTGATTAGAGTAAGCATTACTTAGTAACAAGTAAAACACATGTGTATTATCAGCACTGTTCTCACCCTAAGGCCAAAACACAGCACTGCACTAGCTAATAGGAAGAAAATTTACTATCTCATCAAAGCCCGGACAGCCCTGATAGCTAAACATTTTCATCCAATTTCTAAAGCTTAGAAAAGCAGTCTTGTGGCAAACTCTGAGTTGGTAACTTTGCTTATGGCTCCCTTGTGCATCTCATGCTCCTGGGGACACACTGTCTTCTTTCAGGTGCTCCCCTTATCCAGAGGATCCTCTCTGTCTGCCTTTTAGACATGTACACACCTCTCTCATCCTCCCCTCCACCTCAGCATACTACCAAGATATCACAGCAATCAAAATCTCTTGAGTGTCTTCCATGAAGCAAGCTGCTTTCCCAGCCACTTGTCTAAGTCACCACAATCACATTGCTGTGTTACATCAGCCCTAACATTTTGCAAGGCTACTTCCAAATTAAAAAAAAAAAAAAATAGCATCTTTTAAGGGTAATTTTCTTATCCTCATTGCTGCAGAGGAAAACTTGAAAACACAACTGGTCTGAACACCAGAAGTTTATACTGATAACAAGTCCATTATCTCTTATTCCAACACTTGGGCCAGTTTCATTTTCATGGTACATTTCTCGCAGCTCTCGAGAAATGTCCCATGGATCTATGGGTTCATTCCATGTAAAGTTGCAAGCCCTTACGCTTACGTACTATGCCTAGATCTTCTTGCGCTGAAAGATCTACATGTGTGCATTCAAAAGGATGCTTCCTCTTATAAAAAGCCCTACCCTCAAAGTTCAATTAAATATCTGCTTTTTCCCAAGTATTATTTTACTGCATAGTTTTCAGAGAAATTGTATTGCAGATATAGGCTGTATTTAGTTACACTACACTGATGTATAGCTTAATACTTACACCTGCAACAATCACTGTATACCCACAATTTCACAATAAAACCCAGCCTCTCAGCTAACATGAAAGTAGGTATATGGGGCTATGTCTTCCAGTTCAGACTTCCCAAGTACAGATATAGGTCCTGTAGCTTGCCTCCAGCCTTGGGAACCTACATGCCAGCCACACCTACAACAGGCAAGATGCCACAGTGATAGGGTGCAAACGTGTTAGTTGCAACTGTTGATACCAGGGAAAAGGATGTAAGAGCCAAATTCTTGACTCTCATATTGAAAAAAGTAAAAGCTGCTACTAAAACTGCTGCAGAGTAAAAGCTGCTAGTAGAAATGGTTAACATTGTTTAATAATACTTTGTTACATTGAAAGAAATGAAAAAATAATCCAAACAAAAAGAGATTAAATAGTACAGCAATATAGTACATATTTACACTGTATTTGCACAACATAAACTGTATGCTTTATATGGTGATATCTGGCAAACAATTGCAAGATATACATTTATGTAAGCTAAGTGCGCCCACTTAACATATTTACTTTTTACATTTAATTTTAAATCTACATTTAAAATTAACCCCATCACCATATTTACATTTTTTTCTAGATAAAAGACCTAACTAGACACTGCAAATACAGCAGCTACTTTGAATCTAGGAATCCTGGCTTGCTTTCCTCCTGACACAATGCTGTGTAATTCTGATGTCTGCCTTGATGCCCAGCCCTCTGCTATTCTTTTCCTAACAGTTCTCAGCCTGTTGATCAGGTGCAGTCAAATCTGACTGTCAGGTGGAGGTCTACAGAAGATAATGAAGTTCAAGTCTTGTGACAAACAACAGGGAACGAGGTAGAGGAGAGGGACTGTATTAACGAGGTGATATTGGAAGGGGATGGAAGTAAGGGATAGTTTCTGCCTGTTAGATAGCCTACAAGTTTATCAGTACCAACATACTGGTTATTCTACCTCACACACATAATTTAAACAAAGCTCATAATATTATTTCAGTCAGTCCAAAGATGTGGGAATGAGCTCATGATAACACAGAATGTTTAGTGGATTTGGGAAGGAACCAGAAATACCAAAGTTACGGTGCATGTCATGGTTTCTACTGTAGGTATTTTAAACCAGTTCATAGTACAAGAAAGCTACAAAAGTGACATAACCAGCTAGTCAAGTATTTCTGCTAAAAGTGATAGGGAAGCCAGTGTGGCCACACTGCTCTTGAACTTAACAACCTCCAATTGCAGAACAGTTTTTTGGTGGCTATCACAATTACAAAGATCCAGACCCAATGTGTCCTTTCACCAGCTAGAGACCCAGGGATGGAAGAATAAAAGATGTGAGTTACCTTCCTCTGATTTTAATCAGGTTTAAGGTAAATACAGAGTACTAACTTCCTGAAAACTTAAGATTTATCTGTTTTAATGAAATGAAATGTTAGAAGCAAGCAATACTTTTCTGTTAGCTAGGTTCTATTGAAATTCACATTCAGACTTCATGCAGCAGGCTTCTGTATATAAACAATGCCAGTAAAATTGTATCTTGTATTTCCTTTTCGTTCTAACTATAGGCAGCAGCACAATATTCAACCATGTCATAGAATTGAATTATAGAACAATTTGGGTTGGAAGGAGCCTTAAAGATCTGCAAGTTCCAATCCCCCTGCCATAGGCAGGGACACTTTCCACTAGACCAGGTTGCTCAAAGCCCCATTCAGTCTGGCTTTGAATACTTCCAGGCAAGAGGCATCCACAACTTCTCTGGGCAACCTGTTCTCTGTGTAACCTGGGCAATATGTTTAAATAGTTTCTCCTTTCCACGCGTCCTCAGCATCAAGTGAAGGGGTCCCTCAAAGCCATCTTCCATACAAAGAAAAACCTTCCCTGGTGGCCCGTTTCAGGTGGTGCTGATGTTCTATGAAAAGCACGTGAAGGAAATGGGTTATTGAAAAATGAACTCTGTTTCCACTTTCATATACAGGTACTGTAGTCTGTTATAATGGTAAGTTACCTGGGTACAAAACACAGCCTAACCATGACAACATGTAGCAAACCATAAGCTAATCTATCTGTTTCCTCAGTAGAATAAGTTTACCTGAGCAAGTCAAAGTTCTGTGCTGTTCCTGAGATTATTTGGAACCACCTTAATCATCTCTACATTGCCCTAGATGGTGCATTACACAGACATACATTTAATTTTTCTTTTGGTTGGAGGCTGCAATTCTGTCTGTGTGATTGTAGCATTTATCTTTTTCTTTTTTTTTTAAAGCAGATTTGGTTATTTTCACTATCATTTGTTATCCTACTCAATCATCTTTTAAGCATCTGATTTTCCTTGGCAGGATCAAGCAGTGGAGATAAGGCATCTGGATGCAAAAGCAGTTTTCTTAGTCATAAGAGAAGCTGTGTAGTTTCCATGCAAATTTGTTCCCTAGCTTACACAGAATGATTTAACTGAATTTTTGGTTTGTTGAACAGAGAAATAGGAAACAACATGAGGTATTCTATGGATGGTGATAATGTGTCCTGTGACTGGTACAATTTTTTTGTCTTCTATTTGTAAAGTTATGATTAAATAAAACCTTAAAATGGGTGTGAAGGTGTAGTGATATTTGCCTGAGATTGCTAATTTCAGAAGAACAGGTGGGAGAAGTGTTACTGTCCAATTTACATTACTGAGACATTAACTTAGATGGTCAAGGACCATATTTAAGTGTTTTATTGACCATATTACTGTTTTATTGACCATCAAAGTCAGGGAAAACTGAAATTTTGATTCTCCATCATCAAGTAGTTGGGATGTCTATTCTTGATTAATGTAGGTGGATTTGTCAGAGTATTAGCAGTTATTGTGTTCCTTAGACAAGAAATAACTGAGATGAAGAAACTTAGCAAAAAAATGAGAAATCTGACAGAAAACTGCTATCCTAAAAAGGCAGAACAAGTTGCAAATATGAGTATTTGCAAAAGTGTTTATTTGGATTAATACACTTTTTTAAGGGAATAAGAAGGATAAGATGGATGGATGAAAGGAAGGAAGGAAGGAAGGAAGGAAGGTGGTAGTTGAGTATATATTTGTGTACAGTTAATTACTGTATAAAATATAGCAAGATTTGTTCAATAATATGGTGTTTACATCTCTTGGAAGCATTGTATGTGAGAACAAAGTAAGATGAACAACTTGGCAAAGACCTGGTCACTAACTGTGAGAAGACCATGATTAACTTGGGTTCTGCTCAGAAATATCACAGATTAATTAATTAATTTCATAGAAAAGATTAATTAATTTCATAGCCAAAATTTTCCATTGACCTTCAGTATCTGCAAACTTACTAACTTAACTAATTCCTGGTCTGCAAGAACATGAAAATATCACTGCTATTTTGCCTATCAAAAGAGTATTTCTTTCTAGGGAAGTTCATAAATTATCTGTATTAACCTGGGTAAGGAAAGAACTCACTGTTAACAGAAATTACATGTAAAATTTTTGTATTTGGGTTACTGCTTGTGAAAATTTTATCCGTGTCTTTCTAAGCAAAAAATATTTTTTTCAACTGCATACATCTAAGCAGGTGATTAGGGTCTGCTGCTGAGACCTATTTCGAGTTATTTTCTATCACTACAAAGGAAGAAGCTGCCTTCCTAAAGGTTTTGATTCACAACTCAAGATAAATTTAGCAGTAGCAACTAAAGCTGTTTTTGCCTGAAGCAGTCTACACCAGCCATTTCTCTGAGATTAGTCATAGAATGCCAAGTACAGTTTAAGTGGAATTTAAAATACAAATGCTCTGTAATAGAGGTAAAAATATATTGCTTATAATGTGTTTAAACTAAAACAAAATACATGATCTAAAGATATAGTTTCACTGGGTGTGCTGAAGGTCAGAAAGGCTAAAAACTGGTACGTTAAATAAATGAACAGAAAAAATGGTGAAACAGGCCATCAGCATATAAACCAAAGCTGGTGGCAGTTGCAGACATAATAAATCTATCATCTGTTCAGGTACCATTTTTAACAGACTAATCCTTCATTAACATTTTCTGTCATATTTGTGTTCTTGGTTGCCCAACCAAGTATTGATCGAACACTGGATCCTGTTTGATTCCTGTTTGATAAAGCTAATGGCTGTCCATCTGGAAGCAGTAGGAATTCACAGACAGAAGAAATCTTCAGAGAGCATCTGAAGGGGGTCTAGAAGTTGCACTGTGTCCTGGGTTAAGCGGTAGCAGTCATTTTTCTCCTTCGTAGTAGCTGGTGCAGTGCTGTGTTTTTGACTTTCGGCCCGGGAACAGTGTTGATAGCACCAATGTTTATAGTTACGGCTTAGAATGTTTTGGTCTGACCAAGGACTTTCTGAGCCTCATGCTCTGCCAGGGAGGAGGGGAAGCTGGGAGGAAGCAGAGACGGGACACCTGACCCAAACTGGCCAAAGAGGTATTCCATACCACAGCACGTCGTGCCCAGGATGTAAAAACAGAGAGCAGAGACCTAGAAGGGTGGGGGGTGTGCTGCTTGGTCATGCTGGGTATAGTGGTGAGTGATTGTATTCTTTCCTTGTATTTGCCTTGTCATTATTATGATTGGTGGTAGCAGCAGTGGTTTTGTGTTATACCTTAGTTACTAAACTGTTCTTATCTCAACCAGTGAGAGTTGTATTCTTTCGATTCTCCTTCCCATCCCTCTGGGAGTGGGGGGAAGAAAGAGGGGGGAGTGAGTGAGCAAAACTGTGTGGCTGAGAGGCTTAAACCACGACACACTGAGAATGTCATCTGTTGCCACTAGCACTGCAGTATACAACTTCTTTCAGTTTGTACCAGGCAAAAAAATTTATTATGTAAGTATGACAAAATTTTTAAAAAATGGGTTAAAGATACAGGCATAAACTATTTATTTCTGTCTTTGCAGTGAATGAAGGCGAGTACAAAAGGAGTGCTGAAAGCCCCTTGTCTTTTCAGGAGCAGTGATCGTGACTACATTAACCAATTAATATTGGTTAGAATGAAGGGAAGAGAAGGAGGATTATTAGCTTTCTCCTCCTGCTTTTAATTTACCTAGCTCTTTTATAGAATATAGTGTTGTATAAGTTACTTTGTTGCTCACTGATTTAAGCTTTTATTAATTGGTGTATCTTTGGTCACCACTTCCCAAATGGTGAGGTGTGGAGTGTACCAGGTGAAGCTGTCTTGGCTCTAAAGAAGGAGCCTAGGTGTTGTTGCATTGTGATCCTGGGACTGGTGTGATGGGGAGCCAGGGCAGAGCTAGCTGCAGTGCTGATGCAGGATCCTGCCTGCCTGGTGAGCCTGTAATCAGATTTGTCCCAGCTTTATGCTAGCTGTGACATAGCTGCAATTTCTGTGTGCCCTCTTATACTGCTACTTCAGGAGAAATACAATTAATGATCCATCGGGATACACTTTCCTGAAGTGCTCAGCCATGAGGACATAGAGAAATTGATTGCTTGTATTTCAGCAAGTCATATTTGTAAATATCTTAATGCTAAAAGCCAAAATGATGACATGACAAATGTAAATTACATGAAGTATAACAATTATATAATAAAACATCTCAGTATTACAAACAAGGTTAGGTTGCTTTTCTCTCCTGTTACTTTTATTTTTTTTTTTTCTATTATGTTTACGGTTGTATAGAAAATAAAAAAGCATGTTTTTCGCAATTACTGCTGAAAATATATTACAATATTCAAATCATATCCAGGTCTAAATAGCCGGGGAAGTTGTATAATAAATATAAAACTATGACATCATCCCTGACTGGCTTCATCAAAAACATTGGCAACGTTCCCACATTTTATGAGGTGCTAGGATTAAGCCACTGTCCATCATATTTGAAAAATCATGGCAGTCAGGTGAAGTTCCTGACGACTGGAAAAAGGGAAGTATAACCCCCATTTTCAAGAAGGGGAAAATGGATGAGCCAGGTAACTACAGACCAGTCAGCCTCACCTCTGTGCCTGGCAAAATCTTGGAGTGGATTCTCCTGGGAGGCATGCTGAGGCACATGAAAAATAATGAGGTGGTTGGTGACAGCCAGCATGGCTTCACTAAGGGGAAATTCTGCATGACCAATCTGGTGGCCTTCTATGATGGGGCTACGGAACTGATGGACAGGGGTAGAGCAATTGATGTTATCTACCTGGACTTGTGCAAAGTGTTTGACACTGTCTCACATGACATCCTTCTCTCTAAGTTGGAGAGATATCAATTTGATAGGTGGACCACTCGGTGGATAAAGAACTGGCTGGATGGCCACAAGCAAAAAGTTGTGCTCAATGGCTCAGTGTCCAGCTGGAGGCCAGTAATAAGTGGTGTCCCTCAGGGGTCGGTGTTGGGACCAGTCTTGTTCAACATCTCTGTTGGTGACATGGAGAGTGGGGTTGAGTGTGCCCTCAGCAAGCTTGCTGATGACACCAAGCTGTGTGGTTCGGTTGATATGCTGGAGGGAAGGAATGCCATCCAGAGGGACCTTGACACACTTGTGAGGTGGGCTGATGCCAACCTGATGAAGTTTAACCATGCCAAGTGCAGGGTCCTGCACCTGGATGGGAGCAGTCCCAGGCACAGCCACAGGGTGGGAAGAGAAGAGATTCAGAGCAGCCCTGTGGAGAAGGCCTTGGGGATGTTGGTCAATGAAAAAATGAACATGAGCCAGCTTCAGTGTGCGCTCGCAGCCCAGAAAGCCAACTGTATCCTGGGCTGCATCAAAAGGGGCGTGACCAGCAGGTCAAAGGAGGTGATCCTGCCCCTCTACTCTGCTCTCGTGAAACCCCACTTGGAGTACTGTGCGCAGTTCTGGTGTCCTCAACATCAAAAGGACATGGAACTGTTGGAACAAGTCCAGAGGAGGACCATGAGGATGATCAGAGGACTGGAGCACCTACCATATGAAGATAGGCTGAGGAAGTTGGGTCTGCTCAGCCTGGAGAAGAGAAGGCTGTGTGGAGACCTCATAGCAGCCTTCCAATATCTGAAGGGGGCCTATAGGGATGCTGGGGAGGGACTCTTCATGAGGGACTGTAGTGATAGGACAGGAGGTAGAGGGTTCAAACTTGAACAGGGGAAGTTTCGCTTGGATATGAGGAAGAAATTCTTTCCTGTGAGGGTGGTGAGGCACTGGAATGGGTTGCCCAGGGAAGTTGTGAATGCTCCATTGCTGGCGGTGTTCAAGGCTAGGTTAGACATAGCCTTGGGTGTCATGGTTTAGTGTGAGGTGTTGCTGCCCATGTCAGGGAGGTTGGAACTGGATGATCTTGAGGTCCTTTCCAACCCTATCTATTCTATAATTCTATGATTCTATGATTTCATTCATTGCCCAATGGAGACCAAAAGGCCAAAGAGCTGGCTTTCTCAGGACACCAACTTTTTAAATATGGTAATACTTAAAATATATAATCATGGGGTAAATCATGATTATATATTTTATATATATATATATATAATCATGAGGTGAAATTTAGTATTTAGTAAAATGCTTATGTTAAAATTATATAAATGATTCCAAAGTAACTCCATGTGATTACAGTACTGCTTGACAATCACCTTTGAAAAATCTAATAGCATCTTTTGAGCAAGGCATCATTACTATAATTTAAAAAGCACTACTCTTTTTTCTTTCCAATGAAAATGGCTGTTGAAACAATTAACTCAAGGTTGATTAAAAAAAAAAGATAGAATGATGAACCTGATAGGCATGAGAGAAAAAAATTACTCTTTCTCTCTAATGCCCCAAAAGAAAGAATGAGTAATGGGACTTGTGTTTACTTAGAGAGTGGAAATTTATCAAAGGACAAATACCCTGTGAAGTGTTCCAGTACAAGCTGTGAGCATTCTTGCTAAGAAAACATGTTTAGAAATGACTGACCTTTCCAGGACAAAATATCTCCCTACAGAATATCAGAGATTACCCTGAAAAAAAACTCACAGTCATTAATTAAGTTAGTTAACAGCATTTGAGATATTAAATTTAGATGAATGGCAGAGGAGCTCTTGCTTTGACATGTGTTTCTTCATGATCCCCAGAGGCATTCTGACTGCTAGTGACAAGCATCCTGGAGATTACTGAAGGCATTTATTGCACAACTTTTCTTACACTCACTGTTTCAGTTTGAAGCAATAATAATTCCACTGTTTGTGATCAGATTGTGTCTAATCTTGCAGATATAAAAGGAAGGGTGAAGACTACATGATGTCCTTTTATTTCCTTTGCATATCTGTGGACATGGAATATTGTTATCTCTCACCTCCATCTCAAAGGTGGAGGATTGGGGAGGACTTGTTAGCTGTGGTCCACTCCCTTCTGGTGAATTCCCTTGCCTCTGCAAGCCTGGGCATTGGAAAGGATACTTCCAGGAAAGCAGAGACTCTCAGAGAGGTGCGTTTTACCTCATCACCACATTTCCCTTGGAGATGTGGGAGCTGAGAAAAGGATTGTGCCCCATAAAGGATGAAAGTCAGCTGTTTATATCTTCCAATCATAGCAGCACCATGTTATTAAATGTTTTAATTTACAAAGCATGAGCTTAATCTATTTTTATACTGAATCTGTGTCTTGCTTTCATTGGCCTACAATAAAAGGATTGCATGATCTTCATCCAATGTTATTTTCTATTGATGGTTATTGGAAGGAAAACCAGACAGCCACAGTGGGCAAAATTTTATAGACCTGGATTTTTTTTCCTGTTAAAAAATTAATATAAACATGAAACTCTTAGACACCAAAATTTCTAGTTTAAATTCTTTCAAGGTTGTGAAATCTTATTTATCTTCTCCAAATTCTTAACATGAAATTACAAAATTGTTTCCCAACTCTGAACAGGGACGTGAGCATTCTTTCTCCCTATTGTATTTTAATCACATTTGTATTTATCAAATGTCTTCACTTCCCTAGCAATTAAAAAAGAAATAATTACTGAAGTACCATTTCTGCAAAGATTTATATCAATGCCCAGTTGGAGAAGCATTTCTTTTGTTTCTATAAAAGCTATGCTAATGATTTCTTTATAGATGCAATTCTTCAAGACTGATTTGCCATGTTTGTCACTGTGCTATACCCCTTCTGGAAAAGAAAAAAAGAGTCATTTTGAACCAGAAAATGTGTTTAGGTACAATAAGTCAGTTTAATATTTATCTCATTCATTCCCTTCATATGCTGAATTTTAAAACGAATGGACAGATCATTATCGTTTGCTGTCAAGGGAGTTCTAGGTGAGAAAAATACATAACAGAATATAAGTCCATATAACTTCAGAAATGGCTGTATTTCCTTCTAAAGATATTTCTCAAACCATAATATATAGCATACAAAGAATGGTGGATGTTGGAAAGGATGTCTGGAGGTTATCTGGTCCAAGCTTACTGCTCTAACAAGGCCATACAGAGCTGGTTGCCCAGGACTTCTGGGCTAGTTTTTGAAGATGTCCAAGGATGAAGACTCCACACTTTTTTTGGGCAACCTGTGCCAGTGCTTTGTCACTCTTACAATAAAAAAAGTGTTTCCTTATGTTCAGAAGGAATTTTCTGCACTTCTGTCTCTGAACCTGTAACTGGGCACCACTGGAAAGATCCTGGCTTTGTCTTCTATGTACCCTGCCTTCAGATATTTAGATACATGGATGTGATTCACCCAAGCTTTCTCTTCTCCAGGCTGAACAGTCACAGTTCTTCCAGCCTTTCCTTGGAGAAGTGCTCCAGTCCCTTCATCATCTTCATGGCCCTTCAGAACCCCTAGGGTTCTCTACAGTATATTCGCATCCCTCTTGCAATGGACAACCCAGAGATGAACAAAATACTCCTCGTGTGGCCTCATCAGTGTTGATGAAAGAAGGATCACCTTCCTTGACCTCCCTTCTCCTAGTGCAGCATAGGATATCATTAGCCCTTTATTTCAGCATGGGCTTTACGTAACAAATATTTATCTTGCATTGTTTTTATTAGGGACTTCTTTGTAGAAAATTCTTTTCTCAACATTTAAGATACTACTTTTGCTGTTGCTGTGCTCTTCCAAGGGACAATGTGATGGCAGTAATTTTTCTAAAATCAACTATAGCAGGATCTACTTCATTATTTAATCTGAAGTACATAATTTGAGATAAATTCCAAGTAATACCTGATCCCTAGTGCATCAGTTTTTTAGTTCAGCACTAGTATTTTCCCAGAATGGAGTCCATGAATGAATAATTATGGACATGCACTTTATAATTTTACCCTTGGTATTCATAGTGCTCTGGAAATTTATGCCATGGTGGAACATGTTACATTGACCATGGAAGGGTGTTGAAGAAAACAGAAATGAAGTAGCATGCTCTTGGGTGTTCAGATGAGTAGTGAACTTTTAAGAGCACAGACTTGCACATTCTCACCTCTCTGGGTGAGTTTTACAAACATGTTATTCTTTTAGTTGAAATTTTACCAATTAGAACTAGCTGTCATCAATTAGGACAAGGTGGCACAGAAAGTGAAGGGGTACACAATCATAGGAGAGCAAAGGAGATTAAGTACTCCGTGCATTTCATCTATCACCCTCCACAGTGATGTCATCAGCAGGATGAGAGGTTACAAGGGAAGGATGACTACGCAAACCTGTCCATTTAGGGCTCAATAAATATTTCTAAGGAAGGCAATATAAATGGAAATTATATAGGTCAAGTAAAATGATGCTATGATAACAGAATGAAGATAATCCCAGCAATATTCGTTGACTCTTGTTAACCTAAAGCTGCATCCATTTTTCAGGTATGGAACCTTAAGCAATAAAGATTCTTCTTATGTTCATTCACCTTTATTGCATTTGAGTTTACCTGTACTGGGGGCCTTATCTGGGAGAATTAGAGAAATATATTCTGAGCTGCTGATAATTTCTACCTCCCATTTTTTCAAGCTTGTCTAAATGAGGCATTTTGAAAATGGATATGTAGGTGACATGGCAGCACCAGGACGTCTTTGGGAAGCTATCAACCTCACCTTAATCTATCAGTTCTAAGATAGCCACAAAATTGAGGACTCTTCATTCTTATCTGTCACCATGTTTCAGCCATTTTCTCGTATTTCTCCAGTGTTGTCCATTATTTAGCAATTGAAATATAACATCGGGCAGATGCTATTTGTGTTTGCATTTTTGTTTCTCCCTTTCATCACCGAGAGCAGTAAGGGTATGAACACTTTAATGACATTTATTCTTCAATGAAGACAGCTGATGTACATTCTTTCCCCACTTAGATAAAGAGCAGTTTAATGAGATTTGAGTGCTGTTTCTGGTAAAAGGCCAGTAGCTGATTAGTGAACTAGCAGTATACTGACCTCTTCCTTTAACCTGCTTTATATTCACTGCATGTTCACAGTATAAAATTTACAGCCAAGTATTTAATGATGTTTCTATGATTTCACACCCAGATTTTCACTCCAAGTACCTTTATGCATGCAACAGGCTTACTCAATGCTATTTGATTTCTATAGTTTATCACTGAAATTGAATATGTAGACATTCCAACCCTAACTATTCTATGATTCTATGATTCTATATATGCTAGCTGTGTAGAGACCCTATGCCTCATCTTCTAGAAATGATCATTGATTTTTACATATTTTGAGGTATATGTAAAAATATTTTGATCAAGATTAATTTCTGTAACAATTCTGTAAGTGGTTAAGCATGATTTGATAAAAAAAATGCTATGTGTTTGTATTTTTCTTCACATAACGGACCATATCTGTGCTGATATTTATATTTGCTAGATGAAATTTCAGAGGGATACCAGACTTTTTAAAACTCCATTAAACTGATTTTTAGACCTGGATTGCATCAAGTAATGGATAGAAAAGGGTTACAGCAGAATACATCTATAAAAATTCTGCACTATATCAGACTATGCTGGAATGTAACAGTTGCTGCCTTCGTGAGTGTCAATGCTATTTGCTGATGCAGCTCTGTGCAGTTGAAACATCACAAGGGAGACATTTCAAGAGCTTGGTGCTAAAGCACCTCTTGGATGAAATCCATAAAGGAGCAGACATGAACTGAGTAATAAATCCTGTTGACATGTATGCTGGTGCCATGATATGGTATCAGTAATCCTATCCACAGTTGCAATTAAGAGAAAGTCTACTAATATAATACTATTACTAAAAAAAAAAAAAAAAAAAACACCAAATCACAAAAGTAGCAAAATAAGAAATTAAATAATAAAGATGTTCTATTTCCAGTTATAAATGTCTCATAATGGTTAAATATATGACTACTTTTATCCCTCTAAAAGCTGAAACATAAGATATATGCCAATAAAGGCCGGGCCTTTAGATATTTTATGCACAAATAGACAAACATGAAAGATTCTGCATATATCCACTTATGTGCTGGCATTCTTAAATTCCATAGGAGTGTCTAACAGCTGGTATCATATACTTGAACATCTCAAGGCAGCTTATGGTACTGCAGATCAAAGGCTCCTAACTCATTATAATCTACAGAAGACTTCCAAGATTAAATAGAAAGTTGCAGCCTGCTTTCTGCAAGGTTATGAACAAAAAAAATGTTGAGAACATGGTTTTTAGGACTCGGCGTAATAATGGAAAAATAATTCAGAATTTCATTCTCTCGATTACCAGGCTGTTACAATAGCAAATCCATCCTGAACTACCTGTAAACCTCACTTTCTTTCAGGCCTTCTGAGGTTGCTGTCAGCTGTCCTCTGATGAAGTACATCTCAGGATATGAAAGTTATTTTGCCGAAAAGATAGCACGGAAATTAAAACAAATAATAGACAGAATCTTCAATAGAGGATATTAAATCATACATGGGTAAGTTGCGAATAACAAGTAGTCATAAGGCTTGCACGGAAGAGCTTTTGAATTGTCTCCATCATGATTCATTAGTGTGTTTCTGTATTAACTTTGCTAACCTGCTGATTATGGCAGCCATAATTGGGCAGGAGAAATACAGTTCTTTTCACATGGGGTATTTAATGATTAAGAACAGAAAGATTATTTTCATATACTTTGCATCTCATTCAACTTCCATTTCTTAGGGGGTCCATTGATTTCACACTTGTTTTACTGTGAATTTGACTGAACTAAATTTCATCCTTCATTTCTAAGTCAGCATTTTAATTTAGTTTGTCTAGTGAGCTAGGGTCTCACAGTGTGCATTCAGAGCAACACTAACCATCTCTGTGCTTACATTTTCCTGTACAAATCTTCTTCAAAGAAATTGTATTAACTTTGCTATCATAATGTGGACCATGTTCCTGGTGAAGAGTACAAGAAAATTTCAGACTTAATTTTGAGCGTATCCTTTGGTTTATTTTCCAGTCAAAGGGTAAGTTTTGTTATCTGACAAGTGCAGGAAGAATTTCAATGTCTGTGTGTATAGATTTTAAGATATGTGTCCAGCACACACACTGTGTCTTCGCTACAATTTCATAAAATTATTTCTTCCCAAGAAATGCAGAGTGTTCAGCGGGTTTTGCAGTTAGCTGCTGGTGAGTAGGGCTATTTTATGTGCCAGACTTTCTTGGAGAAACACTTGGAATGGAGCATCTTGTGGAAGGTGTATTTTGGTTTGTGAGAGGGCTTCTTTCCCTTTGCTACAGATTTGACCTATTGCACTGAATTTCATATAGCTAGGGAAGTGCATGGGCCTTTATATGCACGATATTTCAGGAAGAGTCAGGGCTCCAACTTGCCAAGTGAAAATGAAGTTGGCTTTGTTAAGCTATTGGAGGAATGCTGGAGGGGGGGAAAATGGCCAAAGTAAAGGTATATTTGAAATTCATCTGGGAATGGACAGGGTAGCAGTAGCAAAACCCCTACACTGAGACTACTTGGTACAGTCAGTGTAAGATCTTTTTAAATGAGTTGGGGGAGTTGAGTTTTACTAGACTTTCTGAGCTTCACTGTATTAATGATGATATCCACATTAAATGCATCATGACTTAAATACACATAAGCCAACAGTTGTTATCTTAACTTAATATTAGGTTTTTTTAAATCTGATTAATTTTTAATTTGTAACACGCCTACATTTCACAGTGGTAATCACATAATCCAGATAATCTGGAGACAATCTGTTGATGTCTTTAACCCAGACTGCACTGTGTTATATTCTGTACTCTTGTCCATACATGCAGGCTTTTTTTACAATATGATTAAGAAAACAGTCTTCACTATAAATAAAAAGGCATATCTCCCCATCTCAATTCTAAAAAAAATAGATTTATACCAATAATAATGAAACAAAGGCCGAAAGTAGCCCATCAGAAGGGCCAGATGACAGCAACATAACTGTAGTGATGCTTTATATTTATAACAGGGTCCCTTGACCCTTTTATTCAGCTGAAGAATGCTGTAGGTATGTAATGTATTTTTTCCTACTTACTGATTCTTTTACTTTTTGAGTGCGTGAAGAGAATATTTGACCATAGGATAAGAAATAATTTAATTTTTCAAAGATCAACCTGTTCTAGACCAACACATACAAACACATTGACCTAACTGCTTGGATACCTTTTAACTCCTAAGAATAGAATGGCTGATATTTACTTTTTAAAACTTACTTTTCAGAAAGTATTTAGAAACATGACAAAACATTCAACAGTGTGCTGAAAGAAGACATTACAATTAAATAACTAATTTATCTTTTGAAGCAGTCTGCTGTTTTTCTGCTAGTTATCTTATTTTTAGTTATATTCTAGTTTTCTAGCAAACTAAAAAGTTTTTTTTTTTTATTTTTTTTTGCTAGCTATCTCATTAGTTATACTATTTTCTGAGTTATCAAATCTGACAGATAGATTCTGTGGTTTATTTATTGGATAAAGAGTTCAACTGTTTTTTTCAACTGGTACCAAGACACTTAAAACAATGTCTAGATATATTTGTGAAATCAATAGTGTAGAAGAGATAATAAAAAGCTGGGTACAGTCTACCTGAATTCTGGGATGATATTGTGACCAAAGATTATGCATAGTTCTAGTTACTAATTTTGGGGTAGAAAATTGCAGTGTTGATACCATCATGAAGTGCTTGCTGAAACCCTAAGTGCCAGTAAGAGCAGATTTTTTTCTTTAGTTATAGCTATCTGGTAACTCATGGGGCAACCAAAGAAAGTCTGTATACTAAAATGACCAGTTAATTATTAAAATGACAATCTAACATCATCTGAAGAAGGTTTTCTGGAACATTAGAATGAAAAAGCAGTTTAAGACAAATTGCTTCTCCCCCCATTAAGTTTGCTTAAAAAGTTTGCACTAGCCCTGTATTAAAGGATTAATTGTGGCTTTAGGCAATCAAAAATGAGCTGATGAGGTTTTGAATGGAAAGAGAGTGATTTTTTTTAAATCATAAACCATTCAACTGTGGAGAGTTCCAGCCAAAAATAAATGGTTGGGAATAAATTAGGCTGTGAAGCTGGAGTACATAATTACCTAAACTCAATATAATAAAAAAAATATATATTTTTATTACTGGGAGTATGAGCCACAAGGGGCTGACTAAGGCTACAGGTACAGCTAATTACCTAAAGATGATTTCAGTTTCTTTTCTTTTATCCCATGTCCATCTACTCCTTTTTTAAGTCATCCACATGTACCAAATCTTCACCCTGTCTTTTGGAAGTTTAAGATGCCAATTCTGAGCCATCTGGTATGCAGCAAAACGTTGCAGAAACCATTCTCCGAAAGAATTCCCGAAATATCTGCCCAAACAAATCACAAGCAAGAGTGCTGAAGAACATGAAAGAATCTGGCTCGTGGAAGAAAAGGAGGTACCAGTTCAAATGGCAGGTATTTGCTAGGCTGGATTCTGATATCGAAGGTCTCTCTTTGTAATAACTGGAATAGCAAATCTGAATTTTATTTCCTTACTGCTGACACACCCAGGCTAGCAAAATTCTTTCTCTGGGGATATCACCAAACAATGACACATTGATGATGTATCAGATTGCCAGACAGTGTGAATTTTTTCTTCCTCTTCATGTGCATATGATTGCATTACACAAGATGAATATTAAAGGGAGACTTACTTTGCAGCCTTCACTGCATTCTCATCACTTAATTTCCCTGGTTAGATTGCGTTAATAAATCATAAGACCTCTTTGGGTTTATGAGCCTTCTATCTGCCAGTGTGCCTTGAGTGTTTACAAGATGCCTACCTCTAACCTATTCCAAAGAAGAAAGGAAAAATCAGCCTAACCCTTGCTCCGCTGTACCAAAATGCTGCAGTTAGTATCTTCACTCTTATTTTATCATGCCAGCCAGCTTTCTTCTTTAATAATCCACTGCTTAACGGAAAAGGATCTGTGCAACTGAGTGAAGGAGGTGAAATAAGAGGACTGATCATCTGAGATGTAAAGTTGCCTTCAGAAACTTCTCGGAAGCTAATTTCATTCTAGAGACCCTGCAAAAGATGTCTGTGCTCAGAGCACACTGAAAGCCTGCTTTCTCGGTTCGTACCAGAATTACTGTTCCCAGTTTATTTCTTTTCTTTCTGTTTCTCTGTGTTTCTTTCCCACCAAAAATATCTCAAAGAGTAGAACCACCACTGAAAGGTAATAAAGTTGCTGCAGTGACAAGAGATCTGTTTCTACTACTGTTTTAGGACTTTCAACTCCCACTCGGCCTTGAAGAGTATGGAGATGTGTTAAAAAAAACCTGTTCAGACAATTCCTTGGCCTGTCAACATTCACATTTCACTGATGCTTCAGTAGCTGAGCCCTTTAGATACATTGAGCTGGAAGTTTACATAAGAAAAAGGAACAAACGAAAACACTACATAATTCTCAACATTTCATTTTCAGCATGGCAGATGTAATATAATTACCTGCCTTTTGTTGCAGAACCATATTTATTTAGATTCAGGCATATGTGGCCAGTGACAACGAACATGCTAGGACAAGACAGGTCTCCGGAAGCCACTGAATAAATCATAGGGAGTCTTGGAAAGGAAATGGAGAAACTTGCACCTTTTCAAGAACTTGTGCAAAAGCAGTGGTGAGAGACAAGGCTGAAAGTCAAGCAGCTACAAAGCTCATGTTCAAAACATGCTCTGGGTGGACGGGCAAGACAGCAGCGAAGTCAGGCAGACAGAGGGAGACACCAGTGCTGATAAAATAGAAAAAAGAAGCAAAATATCAGCAATATCCAAATGACATATGGTCATTGACGCAGTCACTGATGGGAGAAAATAGCATTTGGCTCATGGTCAACTTTTGTTTCTCTTCAATCAGATCTGGGTTTTTAGGTCTTATTCACCATAGATAGTAGTTGTACTGGGGGTGCCAGTTGTCCAGGCAGATAGATTAATATGCAGTTAATTAAAAATATCAATATGCAGGAATAGTACATCCTGACACAACTTTGAAATGGTAGTTGGGATCTGACAAGCAAATTTTTGTGATTAAAGTTGACATTTTTCTACAGACATTGAGAGTGCAGCTGTGAGGATGGTGGCAATGAAGACATACTCACTTAAGATTCATACTGAAAAGTGAATCTCTGTCTAAAACATGAGAACTGTGTGCAAATTTTGGGGATAGAAACACTGAAGAAATCTTCCCTGCCATATAAATTAGCCCAAAATGGGTTAGAAAGAGTCTGTGGCAACTTGTCTGTGGTAAGCAGCCTGTGGCTTCCCTCTGACTTTCCCCTGAAATCACCAGCTGGAAGGGAGGCAATTCCACAAGGATGCCACAGCAACTGACCCCACACAAGTGTTTCTTCTTCTAAGGTGGAAAAGCTTACCTTTCATTGTAAGAATGACTTCTGGCATTCCTATGTTTATTTTACCCATATTTAGCTAAAAAATAATCACCTATGTATCCCTTAGAGTTAAACCTGCACTACAGTTGTCAGCCGCTATGTAAGCTGGAACATATGGGCTGTAACACTACTTGCATTGTACCCTTTTTGTTGCTTTGTTAAAAAATGACAAAAAATGTACTTATTTCCACAAAATGCATTGAAAAATGTATGTGGTTCAGGAATAATAATTAAAAATGTTGGGTTTCGCATCTTATAAAAAAGTATTAAATATCAAATGTCAACTTGAGGGAAACATTTATATTTAGTTTTTAGGATTAATGTGTAAATCCTGGATTTATGAGCTTGACCTGAGTTTTGGGGTTTTAAGCCATCGCTTAAATTGGCCATACTCTGCAGAATTTCTATGAATGCATCACATATTTTGCTCTTTCTCTTAATAGATTTCTCAGATTTTCCAAAGAAATAAAGTGTAGTCATCTGTAGTCCTCATAGTCCATGAGTTGAGTACCTTCCAAAGAACAAATACATAATATCACATGAATATTCACAGCTACTGTCAAAGCCATGGTACATCACTGTGACATTAATACTAAACAGAAGGGACTTCCCACTGGAAAGCTGGTGCAAGTAGGCTTAAGCAGACTGTTCATCTATCCAATCATTTGCTGTCATACAAAACTGGCACAACGACTTGTTAACAGGCATAATGTCACTGCAACATATCACTACAAACGTAACTACAAAAGCACATATGTACACCAGATTGTAGGAAATACAGAAAGCAGACATGTTAGGAACAAAATCCTTGGCCATTTACCCTAAGCTTGCATGTTTAAGTATCAAATAGTAATTATAAGCACTTCATAAACTCTCTTACCCCTTTAAATATCACTTTTACAAAGGTTTTTTTTCCAACAGTACTGAAAGGAAAATGGCAGAGAAATAGATCCAGGTTGAACTCTCTGAAGTGGCATAAATCAGTGTCACCACAGACAGAAATACTTTCTGTACTTCAAGAAATTTGTACTATGGATGTGACTGCTGCAGTTGTTCTGGGGAAGTTACACCACTATGTGAATTACACTGAGGGGACAAAAGCCCTGCTAGTCTTTCTTGACTGCCAGCAAAGGCGCAGTTACATATTGTTAGAGAAAATTTACATTTTGTGTGTTTGAAGGTTTCTTCCCACACCTTCAAGCTCTAACTCCACATTAATTAGGTAAAGCAGAATAGTAAAATGGTGCTAAAATATAGCGCACCAAAAAGAAAAGCATTTAACTGTTAGTTTTATTTTTTAAGCATTTTTATTTTTTAAGCATTTATGCAGTTAGTTTCTGTGGCAGGCTGAGACATATCAAATTTATGTTTCTGCAAAATGTGGAAACAATACTTTATGTGTTAAGCCAATCAGTGCCGGAAGTCACAATCCTACAAGACATATTGAAGTGCTAGGGATCCAGCTGCTGCTAGAGTCCAACATGAGGGAATGTAACAATGGACACTCGATAGCCCATTCTGTAGTCCATAGCCTGGCTCTGTTCCTGTTCTGTCTTGGTATTGTCCTTCTGTCTGCCTTTCATGCCCAGCTGTTTTCACAAAGAGCATTTTGCAAAAGTAATTATTTAGTGCCCTAACCTCTCTGAACTCTGTTTTCCTCCTTAATTTCTTCTGTCTTTCTTCCCCCACCTTACTTCCCTTTATGCAGGTAAAACCATGTTGTAACAAACTTGTCCCTATGTAGAATTTATTGTATTCTTTTTTACCAAAATTATCTTCTGGTTATTCACTTGGCTCTGGCTTTTAAACAAATAAAATGGATTATTCCATGTTTAGATGACTAAAATGATGTTTCAGATATTCATTAATAATAGGCAGAGCAAGTCAGCCCAACAAGCTTCCCCTTGACAAGAAAAGCTTTCTCGCTCTGGATGAATAATGCAAATTGGAGAAATAACACTGCTCCTGCATTTTATGAGTAGGCAGATAATGTTCTATCCTTCAGCAAATGCATCAGGCAAACAAGAACACTTTGGGGAAACAGCCGTCTCCCAGAATAGAACATTGTGTTCTTGCCATAGGAGAAAGAACATTCCAAGTTAGTTACCGTATTATCAACTTTGTGTTTTAAGGTTTTGGCGTGCAGCTCCTTTGGGTGCCTTGCCTTTGCAGTCATGACTGGAATTGCTGCAGCAGGAGGTGTTGCAGATGAGGGGTCCTTCTTACTGTCAACAGAAAGGCTCCAAAGGATTCGTGCCACCCACAGCAGGTAGGAAAACAGGGTGATGTGTGATACTGATGAAGCAATAAATTAAAGATGCAGGAAAGTTGAAGTGTCCTGCAAATATATGCTCAGTACCAGCACTTTTTTTACTCAGTGATACTAATCTTCCCAGCAGGTCCTTAGACACTGAGACAATGTTCTCTGGAAGGAATCAAGGTAAGCCTCCTTTCACTAGAGAGAGATACTCTGATTTGCAGGCTTTGAATAACCTGAGGTTCTCATACCTCTCAATGGCTTAGGTGAGGAAGTCCCCACTGACTCAGCTGGCTCAGCATATCCTATTGTCCAGAAAAACCTTGTTAGGCTGGTGTTAAAGCCATAGATTTTTATACATATTGATAAAGAAATAACAGGGAAAAAAATGTCCACAAGTCTCATGCTATCAGCAATCTGCAGACATGGTAGGATGTTCTGACAGTCCCATAGAAAATGTCACCATTTTTCTTTTCACTTTCTTCATCTTAAACATGTGTGTAGTGAAGACAGCTGATTAATGTCTGAGAGTTCACAAATAAATTGGGTCTCTGGAAAAGATCTAAATAGAAAGAAGGCAAGAAGGAAGCATGAACAGAGGCAGACAAACAGAAAACTGGAAAAGGAAATAGGAGAGTTAGTTACACCAGTGTCTTTGACAGCTCCATTTTGAATGTGGGGAAGATCAAACGCAACCTGAGATGGGAATGAACAGAATATTGAATATTCAAATATAGTGTCAACAAACCTCGATGCATTGGAAAGTTATTTCAAAGCTAGGATTTATCTGTGAGATGGGATAATATGTGTGTGACGTGTGTGGCATAAACAAAACAGAAACAATTCAGTTATTTGGAATAACTTTCCCACAGGAGTAAAATGAGACATGTTCCTGCGCAGAAAATACTGAAGTTATTAATGTCCCCAGGAAATCTGCCTCCTGGATTGTGGGTCAGTCAGGTCCTGTGAATTTTGTGTACATGTTCGTGAAGGTACTGTGTCCCTTCATCCTCCAGGGCAGTGGCTCCTGGCCATCTACTCAGTGCCCTGGTCCATATTGTATCTGTGCGCCTAGCCTTATTGCCTCTCTACTAGCATGATCCGGTGACCTACTGGAGTTGTGTTTGGGGTCTTGAACTGGACTGCAGCATTAACTAGCGAGGATTTTTTGGCTTGCTGCCTGGGCTGAAGATTGTTAAAAATTTCATGAGAATTTAAATGAGAATCTTGAAAAGGAAGATGCCCTAGAAGATCTGGCTACAATTTATGGCTTTTGAAATCCAAGTGTCAGGATGAGGCAGAAGAGATTGTGAACATATCAGGGAAAGTTCTAGTTATTTCTTACTTCATCTAGCAGGAAGGTAAAACTGACCTTCTGTTGCCACAATCTGATTATTTTCTCTGTGTTACTGAAAAATATGTTTTTCATCCTGACTCTAGGCACAACAAAATACCTGGCTAGTACACAAAAGCTCCCTGAATAGCATGCTTTTTCCTAAAACACATAAAGAAAATGTAAACAGGTACTGCCAGCTGCTAGTCTTATTTATTTTTTCCACTTCAATGCTTAGCAGCTCAACCAAATAATCTCTGCTCACAAGCCAGCAATATGCTGGGCACAGAAATCAGGTTTCTCCATGCAGTGTGCACTGGAGTACATAGAATCATAGAATGGGTAGGATTGGAAAAGACCTTAAGATCATCAAGTTCCAACCCCCTGCCTTGGGCAGGGACACCTTACAGTAGACCATGTCACCCAAGGCTCTGTCCAACCTGGCCCTGAACACTGCCAGTCTCTGCTAAAACTAGAAACTAGTTTGAGTCTGCCAATGTAAGTGCTGCAGTGTTCGAGCTCTATTTTGTTAATTAACTATTGATTAATGTTGCTTTTTAAATCTAATTTCCTGTTGTTAAGTCAACAGCAGGTCAGTTTATACCATCTTTAGGGTGAAATTAATTAATCTCTCAATGTATGACAGGGGTTTCTTTTACATGAAGAAATTAAGTTCTGTGAAATTAATAACCTGTCAAAGGGATATTTGGAAGAGGTAAGAAAGTTCTGTGGCTCTGCTTGTATTTCAACAGCAAAACAACTGCTTTCCCTGTCACAGCTCACATATTTTCTTTTTATGGCAGCTTTTAAATGCTACAACATTTTCAGTGGTAGCATTTATAGAGAACTATCCAGGAATGTAATAGCAAGAAGCAATGAGACAGTTTTTGAAAGCACTGGAAAATACAAAATGCTTTCTAGTAGCTGAACACGTGTTCAGTTTCTGTTAAAGCAGAACAATAACGTAATTACAATTGGTTTGAAACCTTCCTTGTAATATATGGTAGAAACACATGAGAGTAATGGTATAGTACTATAATAGAAATCGTGAAGAGAAAAAAATTGAAGGAGTGAGAGAAATCCAGTCTGAGAACTGGGACTTAACTTTGCATTCTGGGCAGAAACACAGATTTCATCATATGTCTGTCAAAACTGCTGAAAGAAGGAGCTGAATAAAGTAACTCAAAAAACATACGTGGTAAGACTCTCTAAAGATGAAATTTTTCAAACCTTGGGAAATACTATTCTAAAAAATTCTGGTTTTGAGATGAGCAGAATTCTTAGATAGCCAAGGTGCTCGTGGAGAATTTTTTATATCACCACATTAATTTTGAATTCTATAATAGCCACACAATTAAGTCATGATAAAAGTGGCTACAAAGTGTCTGTATAATTTTAATGAAGAAATTCCTAAAATTGCAGAATACCACTGAGCACAGGAAACCAAACTATATTGCTGTTACTTATCCTGAGTAGTAGTTACTCCTTGAGTATTCCCTTGAAAACATTAGGAGCACATGCCGAGAAAACTGCTACTTGGTCTGAGTAACATGTGAGTTAAAGGAGCAAACAGTTTGTCTAGTCAATCCCAAACCTTGTAACACGTGTGCAGTAGTGCAAGAGTTGTAATAGCTTGACAGCTTTTTTGGCAACTGTTCAACTCCAATGCCATTTATCAGCTTGCAGGGGCCTAACATCTACAGTGGTCAGAGCTTTCCAGAAGTTGCAAATCAAGGGAACACACCACCCAGTAGAACTTAGAGGTTAGAAAGGTCCCATGTTTCATAAGAGGCAAAATGAACAGTTGTTCATTCTTGGTTTTAATCTTTGCCTTGATAGGCATTTGTGCCTACTGGAGGGCTCCTGTACCAAACCAGGTGCCATAGATAAGCAACCTTCACTGAGTTCTTATTAGAATTTAACATAAAGTGATCTGTTAACAGGGCTAATTCAAAGCAGATTGCACTTGTCATATTCCAGCTATAGGTTTATAAAGTGGAATGCTGATATAGGAGTCAGAGAACTATAGCATGCTTACTAAAGCAGCTGGCTTTCTACACACTTGAATTAATGACTCAAAAAACCAGCTGCTCACAGCCTGAATGATAAGTCAATCAACTGGTGCTGCAGTGACAGGGGTGCTAGCCTGGTTCCAACTAGCAGCAAGTTACTCAAAACCACAAATAGTCTCAGTTTTATTCTATCACTAGCACAGACTAATTTTGGCCATGCTTGCCTTGTCTAAATTCACCTTAATTCCTTGCTCACTCAGCTTAAATTGAATTCCCTGTGCCTGATTTTTCCTGATATCTAGCTGTACTTATACTCAGGATCTCTGTGGTTCCGAGGCTCACAGAAAATTCACTGCATGGCTCAGACCTGGAGATTTATGTAGCCAGCAAAAGAAGCATGACCGGCAGGTTGAAGGAAGTGACCCTGCCCCTCTGCTCTCATGAGATCCCACTGGGAGTACTGTGTGCAGTTCTGGTTCCCTCAACATAAGAAGGACATGGAGCTGTTGGAGCAAGTCCAGAGGAGGCCACGAGGATGATCAGGGGACTGGAGCACCTCCTGTATGAAGACAGGCTGAGAAAATTGGAGCTGTTCAGCCTGGAGAAGAGAAGGCTGCATGGAGACCTCATAGCAGCCTTCCAGTATCTGAAGGGGGCCTACAGGGATGCTGGGGAGGGACTCTTCATGAGGGACTGTAGGAATAGGACAAGGAGTTATGGGTTTAAACAGGGGAAGTTCAGATGAGATATGAGAAGGAGAAGTTCTTTACTGTGAAGGTGGTGAGGCACTGGAATGGGTTGCCCAAAGAAGAAGTAAATGCTCCATGCCTGGCAGTGTTCAAGGCCAGGCTGGACAGAGCCTTGGGTGACATGGTCTAGTATGAGGAGTCCCTGCCCATGGCATAGGTGTTGGAACTAGGTCCAACTTAAGGTCCTTTCCAACACTAACTGTTCTATGATTCTATGAATTAGACTAACCCTTGACCTGAGCTTTATGGGGCAGCAGATGACATCTGCATTTCCATCTTGTGCAATTTGATGGATAACACAGGTGAGCTTCTCACAGCAGGCACGCCATAAACCTGCCATGTCCTGCATTATTTCAAATTATGAATAAAAAAATGCACCTTACTAAGTAACTGAAGGGCAGTATGCATAATGGATTGTATGGGGAAAAGTAAGAACTTTCTCCCTTGATGTTTGCAGCCAGGTAGGATGATATTGGCAAAATGAAGAAAGAGGAATGTGTTAAGATCTTAGGAAGAGTGATGATAACCTTTGATTTTGCTTAATAACAGTAGAGAGGTGATGTGAGAGAGATACCACATTAGAGACAGCTTGTGGGATGATTTCCTCCAATATTCCTTCCTCTTTCTTCTGAAAATGTAGGCACTAGTATTGTCTGTGAAAATTAATTTCTTTCTGAGGAAGTCTGGCATTCTTAGCTTTCCAAGCACTCACACAAATCACAGAACTGTAAACTGAAGCTGTCCTAAGCATCTTGTGAAGTACACTTTTTTCTCACAGAGAGAACCCATGAAAAGAGATGATGAAAACACAAACTGTATAAATCCTGATTTTCAGATAATATGTTAAACCAGGTTAATACAATGATTTCACTGATGAAGATACCTTCACTTAAGCTTATTTTTCAAACTATCACGGATATTAACTGCGGCGAAAAATCGTAGTAATTTTTCAGTGCATCTGAAAAACAAGACAATTAATTTGTCAAGTTACAAAGTTACACATCTGAATTTTGCTTTTTGACAGTCTGGTTTTGAAAGTATTGAACATCTTTACAGTGCTTTTCACCAACTACTCAAGATTTTGAGGATGCTACACGAGAACAAGTAAGGATTTACCACCTTTATCTCAATTTAGACTCAGAGTGTGTAAGGCCTAGGCACAGAAGAATTTGTCCTATTGTCTTATTTTCCCTTCATTCCCTCAGTTACTTGGTTTTTTTCTTACAGAGCCTTCCATTTAATCACATTACCTTGTTTAGCCCTCTAAGCCTTTTGTTAAGGGGCAATAAGCACTTTAAAAGATAACTCCTTTTCTTTACTAATTCAGAGAATTAAATGCTTGAGTCTCACAAATTTGTTCAGGGTTTCAGTTTTAGCTTTATCATTACACTTACTAAGCTGAATGGGAGAAATGCTGTTGATACAAAAGTTGTGTTTTGTTAAATATTTCACAGGACACGATGTTTCTGCTTTCCATTGTTGCTCTAAGTGATAGATTACTGTGTAAATCATCTTGCTGGTTCCATTGAACATTTTTCAAAACAAAAGAGCAAAAGTTATACCCAAAGATCTTGGGTGTGCCACAGGTCTACTGAAATCCGTCACCTGAGGCATGAGCTTGGCTAGCTGGTTCAGTTAGTGTGGTCACTCACAGCACAATGGTTCAAATTTTCTTTGACAAATCATGCAATCATTGAACAGGCCAGGTTGGAAGAGATGTCAAAAGTTCATCTAGTCCAAATTTTCATTGTTCCACAGCAAACTCGCATGTTAGAGCAGTCTTGCAAGTATTCATAATTTGACAAGAGGTTAGATGTGGGTTGTATACCACAGCTTACCTGCAAAGCATCCAGGAAAGTGTGATGTTCAGTTCTCGAAAATGTGCTTGCATTTATGAAAATTATATGATGGGTTTATCTGTTGTTATTATTATTATGTCAAAGCCAAAAGATTCCAACTACTTTGGGATCCCACAGAGATTATCTGCACTCTGCAGATGTGCAGCAAGCTCTGTCAGGGGTTTAGGATTTACATTATTATCTAAACAGAAAACAAAGAGTAAAAGGAAAACACAAAGCCTTTCAAAACGCCTTGTAGAAGGGCTGGGATAGAAAGCCAGTTCTTCCAAAATCTTTTTTATGAGCCTGTCTACCACGCCACATTTTCCTATTAAGATAAGCAGATTAAGTTAAAATCTTGCCACATGAAACTGATTCTACATGTAAATTATATGCATGTGCATCTGTGTATGTATGTATGTGTAAGTGTGCAGATGAATACCTATGTATTCCTAGCATAAACTTTTTGAAGTTTTCTTGGGTAGGTGAAATACGAGCTTTGACTTTCTCATGAAACAGAAATATATTGACTATCCCCTTTCAGGATAAATCATGGTATGTTTTTACCCTTTCTAGTTCTTGTTTATTTTCTGCTCCAATAATTTTACTTGCCTTTCTGTTGCCTGCAAAATAGTGAAGGAAAAAACCACTGGAAACAGTAGCACTTCAAGAGGATGCTTGGCGCCACCCTGTAGCCGCCTGACCTTTGTGTTACCTTGGTCTATTTTTTTTTCAACAATGTCACAGATGCTTAAGCCACTATATTGCAATTGTTTATTCACGCAGAGGTTGTGTTGCTGCCTTTGCGGAGATACATAATGGTGTGAATGCATAAAGTACTATCATAGTACTTTTGAAAATGTTAAAGGAATTAGGTATCTGTTTGCGTGTTTGGACAATACACACATAAAAAATCTGATAATGAGATATTGATACGCAATTTCTGTAATACATAAAAGGTATTTGGTATAAAATAGATGATTGGTGTAATTATAAAAAATATTGAGACTTTATATAAGTAATTATTTGCACTAGGGGAACAATGCCTAGTGTTTTAAAAACTTTAATTGGTACAATTAAGATAGAAATTTTCCCTTCATGTCTGTCTGACAGAAGAACTTATGAAATCCTCAGTTCTGGTTGTTCCAGCCATCACTGGAGAGCTGTTTGGTAGGTGATGACAGGAAAACTCAACCTTTTTTTTTTTTTTTTTTTTTTTAATTTTTTCCTTAATGCAGGTGAATTTATAGTGTTGGAGCCAAATTAAACATTGTTTTACTGAATCAATATACTAAAGGCACCAAAAATGTGTCTTGTTAGAAAGGGGTAACAACATTCTTGATCCCTTCCTAGCTGCTCTCTCTCACTGTAGTTTCTTTCCCTGCCTCATACCCTTCCCCTGAGCTTGAGCAAAGGTGAATTTTATATGTACCACTTTTGAAGGGCCCACACAGATACTCATGAGCTGAAAGTGCGCACACTCCCTCAGCAATGGAGGATGTGCATTCTACCATTCAATACCATGTTTTCTTCAGTATTTATGTAACTTCCAATTACTAATATAACCCCTATATCACCACGAACTGTCTTTAACAGTATTTGTCCTAGTAGTGTGTCCCAGAGGTGAGACCAAAAGCCTGCATTTTTAGAAGCGTTACTCTGCTCTGTAGAAATTTGACAACTTTTTCCCTTTTCCAAAGGGACAGTGGCAAGCAGGATTCTGGCAGATGTGGTCCACTGCAATCAGCTCCAGAAAAATCTCAGGCGTTTCTGTCCCCTAGCTGCTCAACCATGTCCCTGTGCCACCCTCAATGCTAGCTGCGGGATGTAGGTTTTTGCCAGCCACTGCCAGGTATGCCAGCTTCATCTGCTGTCGATGGTGACATTTACCAGGCTGTGACAGAACTGGCCCAGATCTTTGCCAAAACCTGTGGGAGTAGATGCCAAACTACCTCTGAGCAGACTCATGCTGTAAGGAGCTCTCATAGCCTGCGCACACACATTCACATGTGCACATTGCTGCTTACACACAGTGGCATTTTTTTTTCATGAATTATTGCTGCTGCTGAGGCTCTCCTCTGACTCAGCTTTAAAGTACCAATGTTCAGCGGAAAGCACTTAACAGGAAAGTAGCCAGTACCTGCCAAGATTGCTAACAGCAGTTTATAAGTAATTGGCAACTTGAGGTTATCTAAAAACCGAGCTCGTCTTTTTGTTCCAAGAGAACTTTCGATAAATTCTGCAAGCAATCACCATGAACTGCAACTGCCAGCACAGAACAGCAGCGACCATGAAACCCTGTAATGCCCTGTGCTGCTGAGATGCACAGTTTTGTATTTTTCGGAAACATTTGCCATCTGTTTGAAGACAAGGATCCCCTACAGCAATATTATTTTTTTTTTCTTCATTTTGGTGGTAGGCTTCTTAATGGCAGATTACTGGCATGCAGGAGCTGTGAGAAAAAGCAGGTTTGACACCTCACCATATTCTGAAGCGGACGAGGACCTGCAAGACTTTTTGAAGCAGCAGCAAATGGTCGTAAATGATTACACTGGACATGAACACTGAAACTTCAGGTGTAAAAGCCAAATTTGAATATCATGGCCGCATAAACATGTGCTCAAAAACTCTGGATTTTTCCCTTTGAAAAACCTGAAATCTGAACAGAAAATGGCTGGAAATCCAAACAGAATTACAATTGTACTGAAACTCCTCTTGCTATTTGGATTTAATGAGTATGACTTATGCCAGTATGATTGCTTCTGCTTTTGGCATGCTGCTGCTTTCTGCTACAGAGAGCTCTGCTCTGCAGAGATCAGCAGCCATTTTCAGGGGGATGTTACAGGCTGCAGCAGAAGACAGACATAGTGTTGACCCTATTCTTAATACAGTTGAGAATATTTCATGTGAAAGTTTTTCACTTAGTGTATAGAAACCTTTCTGCTTTGAACAGTGATCCAGATACAGATATATATATTCAGGTATATCTCCACCTGAAATGGATATAGATACCATTGTTACATTTTGTGATTAAAAAGGAAAGATGCTGTCTCTAATGCTGTCATTCTCTTTTCAGATTCAGAAAACATTAGCAGGAAATTTTAATCAAACTAATCATTTAAGATTTTTATGCTAAAATTTTTAGCAGAAAATGTTAGCAATTCTTCACATATAACTCTTAATGAAAAAAAAAAGCCCAGCTTTTTTTCTGATTCACAATTAAAAATCCATTTTAGTGCAAAGGGGTTCCTTGGTGGTCAAAAGTTGTGGGTAATGTTTTATTTTTAGTTTCAATTAAAAAAAGCTTTATCAGTAGTATTTTTGTTTCTGGAACTGGCTGTATCTACTAATGACATAAGGTATGAACATTAAAAGCTCAAATGAAATCCAGAATGTCAATCTTAATGCACTTAAAAATCACTGGCTTTTAAATAAATAAGTACTATATATTTAGAGTAAAAGCTCTTGTCTTCAGGAGCTATAGTGACAGGTTACAAAGCTTTCCTTCCTAGGGCTGAAAAATACAAGTTGAGTTTTGTTGCTATTGTTGCAAACAGCGGTAATAAAGATAATTTGTTTTGAAAAGCTTTTAAAGACAGAGTGTTTAACATTACCTCTCCTTGCCCAGAAGATTGCTTTGATAACTGTAAAAGCTGAAGCAGCTGAAGAATCAAAAACATGCTGAGTATTTAGACCTCATATTACATACTTCTTAGTACAAACCAGTTACTTCTTAGTACAAAACTTCTTAGTAGCTCACAGCTGTGCCTTGTAGATCTCCAATCAAGAAGATCTGGACTGGGAATGAAACACTTCTAAAGAGATACAGAACACCAATAAATTAGAGGGTTAAATCTGGTGCTATATCTCAACTGTAATGCAACTGTCAGTCAAATGAGATGATAACAATTATGCACTTTGCATTTATATGTTACAGCTCCTTCCCACCCAGTCTCTAAAAAAAACCTTTCTAATATTAAGGACTTAATATTGCCAGCTGGTTCACATATTTTGTTAGTAATATAATATGTTAGTTATATAATATAATAGTAATATGTATGGCTGGGGACTATGCCGTTTTTCTAGCTGACTGTGAACTTTCTATCTCAGATGACTTGCTATTAGCATATTTTCTTTTCTGAGGTTGGTGTGGACTAGAAATATATAGACTAGTGACTTCAACGAAACCTCTACCCTGAATAAAGTCTTCAGGGGATACACAGATCAGTGCACAGGTTGCTCAGGGAGGCTGTGGGGTCCCCATCTTTGGAGATGCTCAAATGCTAATTCTGCATGCACTGAGCAGCCTGCTCTCAGTAGTCCTGTTTTGAATGGAAGGCCCTTTCTAAGTTCAACCATTCTGTGAATCAGCAGAGGTGTGCTGGCTTTCAGAACTCTGAAGGGAATCACATGACTTGGGAAATAAATGCCAACATCTTCGTTGTCAGTCACAGCATTGACTAAACTTGCAAAGGCTCCTGCAGCCTGCAAGCCTAGGATTTATGTAATGGGGCCCCATTTTCAAAATAGCTCAGCATATGATTGTTGCCATTCAGGAAATCAGATCAGAAAGCTGCTTGATATTTTGACAAATCCGTTCCATGTCAACAGCCTGTCTTAACTTCAATGGCCTTATGTTTCTTATCAAGAACTTAAGAAAATGGCATTTTTCTTTGCAACTATGATTACATATTACTATGTAAATACATATGTAACTATAAATAACATTGCCCATATTTGCTGTAATGTAATAGGCTCTGCAGTCACAACCTGCCATTCAGTCACATCTGATGCAGCCCTTAATATGTGACTCCTGCGGCACTGTTCCACACAGGGTTCTCACATGAAACTAGTAAATCTAACTAGCGGGCAGTCTCCATTAGCTGTAGAGTGAAAAAGAACAATGAGATACTTGTGTTTGTGTTGACTGCTTAGTTGAATGGTTACATGTGAGTTAATATTTAATCACACTGTTTCCCAATTATACACATCATAGCAGAGTTGTCTCTGCCTGTCTTAACAAATACAATGATGTAATGGGGTAATGTATCTGTCTGGGATGCAAAAGCCATTGTATTATAATAGTTTGACAAAAATGATTTCTTTTGCTTTTTTAAAGTAGACTCATGCGCAGAGCTGGTTTGAAATGAATAGTGCTTCTCACATTGAATCAGATATTGTACTACATGGACAATAAGACATGGAAATAATAAAAAAGTCCTTATTTTAGTACTGAAAAATAAACACTCAGGTTTTGAACAGCTGCTGCAACTACTCCTGTGGAACAACTGGTGCATATCACAGCTACAGAGTTCTCTAATTGCAAAGCATGAGCATTTCACAAGGCATATCTTGTGCTTGTAGTCTAAGGAAATTGCCAGGAAATCGATGAATTAACAGTTTATTTTTTGTGCAAAGTGAAATTCTGGTGAAGGTATCTTCGTCTCAGCAGCATTTTTCTTTTTATGTTATGAAAACTGTGAAATAAGTGCAAAGAATCCGTCATGCTCCTAACATAATAAACAGCCCATAAAAACTCAGAACCAATGGGTTATGCTTGGACCACAACCAAGTTAGACCTTAACAGCCCAAGTTAAAATGTAGACGGTGTTGAAAAGTATCCTGTGAGCCTTATCTGCTACATACCAGAAGCTGTGGTGACTCTTAGTCTGAAAGTGAATGTATTTTGAGCTCTGCCAAGACTTTGCAGAAATTAAAATGGAATAGCTGAATATATTTGTCAGTATCAGAGCACTCAAGCACTTGGATGATCACTATGTTGTGTGAATTTCCTAACTGGTATGTGGAATTTGGCTGCCATCACACAAAGTGGTTTAAGAGCTGTTTTCTGGATTTGTTCCAGTTATAGTCAAGGCTGTTGCTGCCGTAAATCATTTGAGTGTTATGAAAGAATCTCTGTTAGGCTGACTACACTAGCAGGGCAAAATGAAGTGCTTTACTCATGAAAGCCCCTCCCAGTTGGAGAGCAGAAGCAGTGATATGAACTGCTGAAGGAGCCTCGACGAAGCTGCTGCTGGTCATCTTCATGTTCCCATGAAACTCAGGTCCTTCAACAGCTCTATTCTCCTGCCTTGTTAATCTCCATAAAAATCCCATATTTCCTGTATTTAGACAATATAAATGGGTGAAATGTGAATGTCAATAGGAGTTTTGTCATTGCTGTTCACCAGTACCCCAGTGGTGACAGTGTTAAGTTCAGCTTGAGCTGCAGGGTTACCCAAATTTGGCACAGAAGCAGCGACACAAACTGGTGCCCAACTACTTGTGTCTTGGGGCCTTACCCATGTTAGATGGGGTAACCCATGTCGTGTGCAACACGTTAGACAGTGGATCCTAATAGTAATGACACAATGCCATAGCCCTATGAATTACAGAAATAGACAGACTGGAATGTAACTGAGCCACCAGCTTCAAGGACACAGCCCTTCTAACAGTGTCTGCAGGTAGCTGGAATTTCAAGTCCTGTGCCTCACCTCACAGATCGTATCACCTACCTTATCCACTGGAAATGCTTCCAGCTCAGCAAAACACCATCATGAAGAACCCTGCGCGTCTCCTGTTAGTCACCCTCACCATGCAAAGCTGCAGCATAGCTGCCTCCTTGTGTGTTTTGAAGGATCAGTTTTCCAACTTTCTAAGGAAGGCAGGTAACTGGAAGAAGCATTTTTCTCTGCAGATTAGTATTTATGGGGCTAGCCAACTCCATATATTTTGTTAATGTACTTCGTAGCCTAAAAGAGAATTAACAATTAAATTTAATTTTTGGAAATTTAGGGATGGAAGAGCTTTTCAGCAGAGTCTTACTGGCAACAGTAATCACTTGCACAAACCACTTGCCTAATATGTAAACTTACAGCCTAAAAAAAAAATAATAAAAAAATCACAAAGACAGTTGTTAGAACTCAAAACTGCCAAAACTGTGCTTTGCAATTGTCTGTTAAGGGTCATTCTCTAAGCCAGATTTTCTGGAATATCACAACATACTGGCAATGATTTCCCCTTGTAAACCACTTTCTAAATTCAGTGCAATTATCCTTTAAAGAAATTAATCACTACTTTCTAGTCAAAGGTTTTGCTGGTTTGCACCCATTATTTTTCATGAGATTACCATCTTCCTCCAAAAAATTGCATGTGCACATGTAAACAGAAAACTGAATTTTCCCTCCTCCAACTGAAATGTTTTTTTAATTTTCAGTGTTCAAAGAAAACTCAAATTTTTAACATTTCCTCCCCCCAGAATAATAAACTGGTCATTTGTAAATAGCAGGAGTTAATAAAGGAATGTCTATAGAGTGATAAAATGGATCTTATGTAATGTCAGATATACTCCTATGTGAGTGGTACCCAAATGAAATAATAGTTATTTGTCTCACATGTATTTGTGTGAATTTAATATTTCATCAAAGGGCTATATGATTAAGCTCCCTTCCATTAGGTTTGATGAGATTATGAGCCATCATTCTTCAGAGGTACTCATGCTATACGAAATTCAGAAGGCATAACCAATCAGTGTCTCCAGGCACTGAAATGAATACAAGAAGCTGATGCTATTACTTATATGTCATTCACTTATCATATAACTCTAATGTGGTGACGTTATTTTAAAAGTTGACAAAATTTAGTTTCAAATAGTATTTCATAATCATAGAATCACAGAATCATAGAATGATTTCGGTTGGAAGAGACATTGAGGACCATTGAGTTCCAGCCCCCTGCCACAAGCAGGACACCTTCCACTAGACAAGGTTGCTCAAAGACTCATCCAATCTTGTACTGGCTGCTCACACTCCTTTAGCTGTAGCCCAGGACACGGTTGGCTTTTTTCGGCTGCAAGAGCACAGTGCTGTATCATGTTGAGCTTTTCATCAATCAACACCCAAATACCTCAGACAAATGCTCCAAATATATAATTACAGATTCATAGTGAGTATAATTATAAAAAAGCCATTACAATTAAGAACAACGGAACTTTTATTTCGAAAGTGCACTCTAGGAACATACAGTCATTATTCTTGCTCTTCCTGACCTTTATTCTTAACTAGGGTCAAATATCTGATCTGAACATACACTGAAATTAAGAAGTTATTACCAACTAAGTAAACATAGGTTATGTTTATATTATTATGCATAATTTTTATGTAAGCATAATAATACATATTACTAATAAATTATAAACAACACTAATCAAATGACTAAATAACAAATAGGTAAAGAATATTAAAATATTTTATTATATATATTGTAATGTATTTTCATTTTTCCATTTTTATTTGCATAATATATATACATATTTTAATCGCATTAATGTATTGATATATAAATATATAATATATACAATTAAACATAGCATCTAATATACAATATGTTAATATTAACATATTAATAATACAGTAAAATACTAATAATATTAATATGTTAATAATATTAATTAATGCCAATTAATATTAACATATTATTTATATATTTATTTTATATTATTTATATAATATTTATTTTATTTATGTAATAAAATGTATTTATTAATATTATTAATGAGAATGCTTCAGTAACATGAAACTGGAGTTCAGTCTAGGTTATAATTTTGAAAATAAAAATGTGTGCGCTCTACAATCTTTTCTCTGTGGGCAGTGAGTGAAAAACATACTCAGAGACAAGACTAGTGCCTGCTGCACTGTTCCCATGAAGTAGCTCAGAACACAAAACCTCTGTTCTTTTCTAGAGAAGATGCAGAGATGATGAGAAGGGAGGGAACTCACCACTGAATCAATTCAATTTTACCCTGCTTTCCATACAGTTCAGACCTCTGAGCTGAAGCGTTAAGTTCTAGAGCACTGCCCTTTGAAGAAACTGAGGTTTATCATGACAGAGCTTATTTAACTGGTAGTCCGATTAGTTTTCTTGGGTAATATGTAATTTCTCAGCCTCTCTTTAGTGTGTTAGTACCAATATGCTAAAAGCGAACAACATGAAAAATGAGACTTTTGGGAAAGAGCATGTAGCTCCATTTTTCTCTGTGTCAGGAAGTGAGTAGCATGGATTTCTCTTTCCTGTTCAACACTGAAACATTATAAGAGAGTATAGCAAGAAAATAATTGAAAAATCGTACCCATGAAGTTAAAATCAGTGTACGAGCTTCAGCCAGATCTTTCTGTGCACAATGTCATGTTAGAATCATAGAATAGTTAGGGTTGGAAAGGACCTTAAGATCATGCAGTTCCAACCTCCCTGTCATGGGCAGGGACACCTCACACTAAACCATGTCACCCAAGGCTCTGTCCAACCCAGCCTTGAACACCACCACTGATGGAGCATTCACAACTTCCCTGGGCAACCCATTCCAGTGCCTCACCACCCTCACAGTTGTCATGGGTTCAGCAGCAGCAGTCATTTTTCTCCTTCTTGGTAGCTGGTGCAGCGCTGTGTTTTTGATTTTGTGCCTGGGAGCAGCGCTGATAACACCAGTGTTTTCAGTTACTGCTTGGTAATGTTTTGTCTGACCAAGGACTTTCTGAGTCTCATGCTATGCCAGGGAGGAGAGGGAGCCAGAAGGAAGCAGAGACAGGACACCTGACCCAAACTGACCAAAGAGGTTATTCCATACCACAGCATGTCATGTCCAGGATATGAAAATGGAGAGCAGAGACTTGGAAGGGTGTGGTGGTGCAGTGGTGGTGGACTGGGGGTGTACAGCATGGTCAGGTTTTTGGTATTGGGGGGTTTGCTGCTGGGGGTGCACTGGCTGGGTCGGGCTTGGTGAGCAGTTGTATTCTCTTTCTTTGTATTTCTCTTGTATTATTACTGGTGGTAGCAGTAGTGATTTTTGTTATACCTTAGTTACTAAACTGTTCTTATCTCAGCCTGTGCGAGTTGAATTCTTTCGATTCTCCTCCCCATCCCCTCGGGACTCGGGGAAGAGAGAGGGGAGTGAGTGAGTGAGTAAAACTTTGTGAGTTTTAGAGGCTTAAGCCACGACAGAATTTCTTTCTCATATCCAATCTAAACTTCCCCTGTTTAGGTTTGAACCCATTACCCCTTGTCCTCTCACTAGAGTCCCTCATGAAGAGTCCATCCCCAGCATCCCTATAGGCACCTTCAGATACTGGAAGGCTGCTATGAGGTCTCCATGCAGCCTTCTCTTCTCCAGGCTCAACAGACACAACCTTCTCATCCTATCTTCATATGGGAGGTGCTCCAGTCCCCTCATCATCCTTGTGGCCCTCCTCTGGACTTGTTCCAACAGTTCCATGTCCCTTTTATGTTGAGGACACCAGAACTGCACACAATACTTCAAGTGAGGTCTCAGGAGAGCAGAGTAGAGGGGCAGGATCACCTCCCTTGACCTGCTGGTCATGCTCCTTTTGATGCAGCCCAAGATACGGTTGGCTTTCTGGGCTTTGAGCACACACTGCAGCCGGCTCATGTTCATTTTCTCATCAACCAACACCCCCAAGTCCTTCTCCACAGGGCTGTTCTGAATCTCTTCTCTGCCCAACCTGTAGCTGTGCCTGGGATTGCTCCCACCCAGCTGCAGGATCTTGCACTTGGCATGGTTAAACTTCACCAGATTCTCTTTCCACATAAAAAATGATTACTCTAAAATCATAATATTTTCTAGCAATTGATCCCATTCCTTGACATTGGGAAAACCCTCACTATTTTGGAAATATAAGGTACAATAATGCTGTATTCCTAGAAATCTGATGATATACTTCAAGAAGCTTAAAAAAATCTCGCAGTGATGCGTAGTCAACAGAAGTGTAGAAGAGATCTTATGTTACCAGGACAAGTTAAAGCAATTCTTTCCACTTAACTGAAAAAAAAAAAAAAAAAAAAAAAGGAGAAGAAACAAAAGCAAAAAAGAAGAAAAAAAAGAAACAATTCCCCAAATCTTCTAGTTACTGCAGTACAGTCATATGAATTCTGAGCACATATGAACACAGCTATTACATATCTGCTGTGCAAGAGAAAAAAAATCATCTGTGCATTTGTTTACATAGTCTCTGCTCTGACATTTGTCCAGGACACCCAGCTCGAAGCTGAAGTGTAACGCAAAAGTCATATGCTGCATGCAAGCTGAGTGCGAGAGAGCTTCTCCTCCACACCTGGCGCCCCTGTGCCACATGTATAGACAGGCAGAGAACTCAACTCCAGTTAACTTACTGTCATCTTAGCATGCTAACTCCCAGTTCGACATCCAACAGGCTGAAACCTTCTACTCTCCAGTGTGCTGCTGGCAAAGGAATGATGCAGGAGATTGGAGGAAGCCCAGCTTGGGATGGAGTCCCAGTAGAGCTGGCTGCAAGAGGGATGTGAAACCCTGAGAAAGGAACTGAGGACCTGGAAAAGCCCTTGAGCTGTACCCTAGCTACTGGTAGGGGACCTGGTGGTATGTGCAGCAGGAGTATGCATCCTGCTCCCTGCAGCAGGGAGGCAGTTCATGAGGATTACATGGAGACTTTGGTGCTTTGTGCTGCTGTACAAACCTGCCTTGGGCTGAACTTGTTGATCAGAGTGCTGTCCTTTACAAAGTGACCTCCAGTGCTCTGAAACTTAACCTTTGAATGATTTCACTATCTATTTCTTGTGGTTCTTCAGAGATGCCTTCACTTTAAAGTAACGTAAAATGGGGAATTACGGTTCCACTGCGTGCAATTTCAGGATCCATAAAAAGTTCCAAGAAGATGTTGAGAGAATATAAGCCTACTGAGTGAGGAGCTGCCATTCTTATCTCCTTTTCTCAGAAACTGTAGAAATAGCCCACAGGTCCCCATGGCCTTCACACAGTGTGTTGAAAGCGCTACTAGGACAAAAAGAACCACACCTATTTCTGTAAATGATTACATCTACTTATTCATTTTAGTTTGTGTTTGTAGGTCAGATAACACATGAAAACAAACTTAGTTCTATCTAGGTCAATGAAGTTAAGATGAACATCATGGTTCAGTTATTTAATTCCTGGACACAGTTCAGAAAGTGGTAAAATCAACATCCACTTAGTAGAATTTGTTTGCTTTTCTGTTCATCCCCCCGTTGTTTTTCCATCAAGATTTCTACAGGAAAATGGTATTTGTTTTCTTCTGGAGTTAATAGAAAGTATGACATGTTACCCATAAAACAGGAGGAGGCCTTACATGTTGCTGGTTTTGTGAGCCAGATTATACCCACAAATATTTATAATTAGTTTGGACCTAAAGGTAATTTGTGTATGCATACCAGCTCTCCCTACATAATAATTTGGATAATTTGACTGTAGAAATAACAATGGAAAAAAATCTTAACAAAAATGGTCCACTCCTATTTTTCTTCAGATTTGTTTCTTACCCTGTAAACTTTGAACTGAGTATAGTTAATATGTTATTAATTATAATAGCGTAATATATGTACTGGTCACACTTGTTGATCAGAACGTCTAGAAATACACTTACATACATGTGCTTTTGCTCATTCCAAGCCTCTTTGATCTCATTTAGAATTACTCTGGAGACTTTGTTGTGTGGTGCATCAAATTCTGGTCTAAATGACATCATGCTGGCCAGAAAGTGGCAGTGATTAATCTATAAATCACCATTAATTAAAAAAGAAAATATATCGTAGCTGAGATACCAAGTATATTAAATCCCTGAAGAGGAATGATCTAGAAACTTGTGTGGAATGTGATGATTTCACTCTGGCCATGGATCAGAGTCTGCACACAGTTGAGATGTAGAAAGCTGTTTATAATGCTATGACAAAGCAGTAACCTGACCCTGGGCCAATTTCAGAGTTGGTGTGAGGGAGTGAAAAACTGATTTAAAAGGATAGAGTTGCACAAGGAGTTCTTTCTCTTCAGAGATGCAGAAAAGTTGTTGGTAAGTGCACCCCAGTTAACAAGGATATGTTCATTCAGAGACAGGTTTTGCTCATCTCACTCTTGCTGAATAACATCCATTTAGGACACCGGTATCTCGCTACATTTGATGGGTAAAGTAGGAGAGCTGGACTGGTATCAGCCCTACAGATGGAAAACCACTCCAGTGTTTGGGCCTGGGGAAAGGCACATCCTGCAGCACAGCACAGCACAGCACAGCACAGCACAGCACAACACAGCACAGCACAACACAACACAGCACAGGAAGAAACACCCATAAGTTATGTAGTCTATTTAAGTCTCCAATAAAAAAAGCTGACAGAACATAAATAAGCATGGTAGATCTCAAGACAATCAATTTACACTCTTTGTAAATAAAAAAGAGTCACAAAAAATTTTATTAATGGTGTTTTTAATTTTATTTATCATGTTTTGCAGCAACACATAATCAAGTTCTGCTTCAATGCACAGTAAGGAAATGAATAAATATTGTGGGAGTGGGAATGATGGAAGAACCTGGAATAATCTGGGGATTATGCTTGTCACTTTGACTTACTGTATGGCTGTTGAAGAAAAGACCCAATATCGATATGCTGAGTATTGACAGCCTGAGAAATGCCTGAAAATATAGAAGATATATGCAAACATTAATTTGCCTTTGTAGTTCATGTAAAAGCCTCCTTAATTTAGATACAGATTATCAGGGTAGTGGCTCTGTGGTTTTGATTCCACTGTTATTCCATGACAGTTATTCTAAGTGGGCTAAAAATGAAAAAATGAGATTTATTTAAGCCTCCTTTCCTTTGCTCAGAACTATAGGTAGCTGCTACCCATGGAAGTGACTTTTTATGGCAGTGCCTCCTGCCAGTACAGCCACAATGGGCTGTGTGTTAGAGTTTTCTTATCCTCTGAAGAGAAGAAAAAGGAAAATATGGGGAAATTGCTCTGTGAAATATCATCCATGGTGTATTCCAGGATCTCCTAAACTAATTCACCATGAGGCAGTTGCTGGTACTGAACAGAGATGAGCACTGTTCTTGCCGTCATGACCCTGCTAAAGCCGATTTGGCTTTATCCATAAAAAGCCATTGGCTTTTTAAATTGTTTTTTCATATGTTAATTATCAAACTCCATTCAAATAGAAAGGGACACTTATACAGCAAAGCAATCTTTTCCTCTTGCTGTAAAATCACTCAATCAAATTCACTACATCGAAACTATTTCACTAACAACATCTGATTTTGCAAACACAAGATTAAGCATTTGCTGCTGGAATATGCAAGCGCAACTCAGCTAACACAGTGGAACTCTGCTTGCCTGTGTCAGCAATAGATTTGGAACCAAGGCTTCGTTATTTAGATTGCAAATTCCTGATCTGAGGAACTATGTCTTTGTTTGTTTGAGAGATGTTTCAGATACTTTAGCTGCTTTATAAATAATAATTAATATCACAACTAGAAGCCTCAGGGAAAAGGAAGACTGATTGTGAGAGAGAACGGCTTTGTAGGATTCAGAGAGACTTCATGCCAACCACTTTCCAGGGACTCAGAAATAAATACAAAAATTTATTAGGTATTTATTGGTTAGTTGGTCTTTAATTAAAAGCTTTGACCAGTGTGTACTTAGGTCTTTGGAAGTATTTCAACAGAAGTGCCCTGGACTGTGAGTTATTCATCTATGGATGGTCCTTCTGCAGATCCCAATGTTCATCAGGATTGGAGGAAATACACAGATGGAAATGAAATATGGAAAGAACTTTCATGGTCCCTTTTTCAGATGTGCTTGGGAGAGAGTTTACTGTGAAGGGTCTGTGAAGACAGATGCCTTTACTACTGTCTCCTGAGCAATGTGCCGCACCATCTCATGACGATGATGAAGCCAACACCTACCCAGCCACCATGATCATTGTGGTACCTTTCTAGCTGGAGACAGCTTACAAAACCACCTTACACAGTCCAACTGAACAGCCAAAATTTGCTTTGTCTCATCAATATTGAACAGCTAAACAGTGCAGCCCCTAAGGAGCAGGTAAACTCAGTCACATTTACAAGTACTTGGGAGAATTTTTACTCTAAATTTAAATAAAATAGAAAGTGGAAGGTCATAGTCTTTATAAGGGAATGAAAGTTTAGATTTTTGAGACATGACACAGGCATTTGATGAATAACCTAGTCAATCAGGCTTTGTCTGTGCTATTGGTAGTACAAATTCTAAAACATTAGCAGTCTAAGCAAGCAGCACTCTGTCTTTGAGCATCCTGAGAATACAGCTAAATAGGAGTTTTAGTAGTATGATGAATACAAGCAGATCCCAGAGCAATGACTTTACAGGACTGAACTAATTTGAATACTCATTAGGTAAATGTATAGAGATCACTATACAGTCAAACTATTGGTGGGAATTCACAAGAGTGTTCTTGCTGCAAAAGATTTTTGGAAGATGACAGTCACAGTGTCACTTTTTCAGCACACATCAACACTATGCTAAGAATTATATACAGGGGAAAATCCTCAGAGCCAAATGTAATTGAAACTTATTCCCATAATTTAACATGAAATGTGTTACTATAAGGGCCTCTGGAACAACATGTGCAGTGATAGCTTTGAGAGAGATAGAAGACTAGATGCATTTACAACTGAGAAGACAAGGCCTATGATGGGATTTCAGGTCCTTCTGCTCGTTCGCTGAATCTTACAAATGACAGGTTCATTTAGAAAATACATGAATTTCTTATTTCAATTTTTCTAATCTCAGGAACCCCCTGAAAGCCACAGAGATTTTGTGTCAGTACCCTTCTACTGCCAAAAGCAGTCATTTGAAATTCTCTGCACATCAATATGTTGCAGAATTGTGTTAGATCGACGTGGGCCTTGTTACAGATTGTCTGATCTGAGGCTGTTTTGATGCATGTTTATTTTATAGATCCAGCTTTGAAGAAATACTGTGTTTTGGGGATATGAATGTTATTAAAAACTGCATGGATGAATCAGCAACAAACTGTGTACTTAAATGTACAATGATTAATGAAATGCATTCTTCATTATTATTGGGAAGGAATTTTCAGTGAATCAACAGTAATGATTGCTTTGTTACAGACCTGATTCAATCATACAATGTCAGACACATGATAATTTTAACTTGTTCTCTTCTAATAATGCGAAAATACTGTAGATCAAAGTGAAACGAGCAATTGCTAACAAAAAAAATGCTTGCTCACAACATATCACTTGAGACAAAGCAGTATTTTCCACCCCTCTGCAGGACAGAAAAGGTTCAAAAAATACCCTCCTCTTAAAAAAAACCTACTTCAACACGGCAAGTATTTTCTTCTATTCATAATTGAAAGAGAAGAACAAAATGCATATCGCTGTGAGTGGAATAGCAACTATGTACTTTTCCACAAATTGCAGAACTATCCAGAATACAAAGAATCAACAAGATCACGCAATTTAATTAGAAAATTTAGTTAAATCTTACCCATTTTACTCAGTTGTCACAAATCAGTGAGGTTATAACAATAACATTGTTTCTGATCCCAGACATGATAGCATTTCTGATACCAATTATAAAATTCAGCTTTTGGTTGAGCATGCAAAAAAGCAGTCACGCATACGAAGTATAGCGGGAACAGCTTATATGAGGAGAATTCCCTATATGTCTAAAACTTGGTAGGTTTTAGATTTGAATTGAAATCATGATAGAATTTTTTGGGGGGTATGAGATTTTTGCTTGTTTTCTGGTTTGGAGAATGGGAGCAAGCTAATTTTGTAACAGCCACAACAGCATTTTAGAATACGGTTTGGAAAAAAAGAAAGACACGTCATTGTTTGGTCAGTGAACACATACTGCCATATGTATTCGTGTTTCAAACAATCTACAGAAATTAGCTCTATATTCAAGTATTATAAAAGTTTGCTACCCCATGCTAATGTTTGGAAATTCTCCCTGCTTTCATTTGGTCAAAGAATAAAAAAACAGAACAGCCCCCCCCCCCCCCCCCCCCAATTCTTCCATGCCACCAAGACTCTGGCAAAAAGACAGAGAGAAGCAATAGAGTTTGTTTAATGCCCCAGGGTGCAGTACTTGTAGCTGATTTTGTAGTTGCATTGCCATGCACTAGGAAGTCCTGGCCTATGAAGGCCACTCATACTCAGACGGGGAGATCTGGGAATCAGAGGCTGACTCAAAATGCTGGTTACAACAACAACAGACCATACAGTGATTTTTGTGGACTGGGTGCACATGGAATGCTTTCTGTGAACCTCTCAACCTTCCTCCTTGATTGTCCCTTACTGTAAAATGGGAATAGTATCTCTCTGCTTCAAAAGAGAATGGATGAATTAACAGGGTGTTTGTAGAGCACTGTATAAGTTATAGAACACAGTCAATAAAAAACCAAGTCAAATAATTGTGCAGAAAATGAGATAGAAATCTTTAGGAGAAAGTCCAAGTGAAAAACATCTGGCAAAACAGAGAGGCATAGGAGACCTGACAGAAGGAACAGAAAAGCAGCATTATTGCTTTGTTTTTCCCTTTGTAGATCAAACCGACATGTCAGATGCAATGCAATCTGTTGTTTGTACAAAAAAAAAATAGGGAAAGGAAGAATGGGAACATCTGAACTAAAAAGTCTCTTAAAAAGTAACTGTGTTGTGCAGAGAAGTAGATGGAGGGTGTGGATGGACACACAGGGGGACACACAGGGGTACATGAACGGATCTGACCTTGAGCACCAGCAGCCTTCCAGGACAGGGATACCATCAGCTCTGGGATCCAGACTGGGCTGATACGGGTGGGTGGAAGTAGCATTTTGAGTCTCTGCAAGGAAGTGAAAAAACACGGCAAGAGGTCTAATTTACCCATCAACTCAACTCCAAGGCATAGTGGTCAGCATTCAGTTGCACCAGTGAAATAAGCTTTAAGAGATGGTAGAGACTGAAGTTTTTCCTGTTGTCTTCTCCCCAGGCTCCCTGTTCTTACTTCAGTTTTGGTTCCCTTCTTTTCTTTTTGTCTCCATTACACTTTTTCATTTCTCCTCTACTCTTCCTTAGTCATCTTCTGTCCCATTCCTCCTTTTTCACCTTCTTTGCTCCATTCCCATGCTCCTTTCTCCCTGGTATTTCACAGTGTGACTATGTACTCATTTCCCTGTAGTCTCACCATGTGGTGTTCCTTCAGTAAGTAATAGCAGTGACCACTGTTGGGCCCTGGTGCTCTTCTCCAGTGCTCTTGCCTGTAGGTAATGTTCCTGTACCTAATGCTCCTGTTTATGGAAACAAAACCAAATTTATCCAAACACTACAGGTACAGGATGTACAAACAGTAGCACAGAAAAACTTTGTTATCAAAAAATTGATGCTGGGCGTAAGACAAAAGAAATAGATGAATATTTTCAGACAGTGAACTACAAGGTAGAAGAAACAGCATGATGAGCCAAAGTTGTAGCAAATTAGCTTAAGAAAGATGAAGATTTTTGCAAGTGCAACAGTCAAGAATATGGGTTATCAGGCTAACCTGAGGCAGAGCAGAGGAGCCCTTAAGAAATGTAAAGAACAAAACAAAGCAGTGTGCTGGTTTTGGCTAGGATAGAGTTAATTTTTTTCATATTAGCTGGTATGGGGCTACGTTTTGTATTTGTGCTGGGAACAGTATCGATAATACAGGGATGCTTTTGTTATTGCTGATGCTGAGCTTGTGCTTACACAGAGTAAGGGACTTTTCTACCATTTCCCAATCCCACCAGCGAGTAGGCTGGAGGTAGAAAAAGTTGAGAGGGGAAACAGCCAGGACAGCTAAGCCCAACTGACCAAAGGGACATCCCATATTATGTGATGTCATGCCAGCAATAAAAGCTGGGTAAGAAGAAGGAAGGGAGGATGTTTGGAGTGATGGTGTTTGTCTTCTCAGGTAACTGTTACATGTGATGGTGTCCTGCTTTCCTAGAGATGGCTGAACACCTGCCTGCCAATGGGAAGGAGTGAATGAATTCCTTGTTTTGCTTCACTTGTGCATGCAGCTTTTGCTTTACCTGTTAAACTGTTTTCATCTCAGCCCATGAGTTTTTTTGCTTTTGCCCTTCTGATTCTCTTCCCCCATCCCACTGGAGGAAAGTGAGTGAGAGGTTGTGCAGGGCTCATCTGGCTGCTGAGTGAAATCACAACAATCTGAAAATGGTTTGTGAGAAGATCCAGCATAGGAGCACTGTAAGACAGCATCGTGAGTGATCATACGTGAAAGCTGATCTTGTCACACTGAATGGAAGAGGGAAAGGCTATAGAAGACCTGTGGAAAGGAAGGTGGACAATTTCAGCCCTGTGTGTTAGAGAAGGAAGACTCAGCAGAGTGACATAGCTGAAATGATTTAGCTAGGTGAGTAGCTGTTGTTCATGCACTTACAGTTCCCATTTCAAGCTTTTTTCTGCTTTTTTTGTCAAAGCAACTTAAAAAAATAAGAACATTGAGATTCATATCACAATACTGTTTCAAAAGCTATGGTTAAGGATAGCATTGAGTCTTGTGCAACTTCTAACAGAAGAGTCAAAGTCTGAAATGCTAGATACAATTGTGAAGGTTTCATGTAGCGTTGCATGAAGTTGGACATGAGATTCTCCGTAGAACCAAGATGGAGAAGACGTGTAAACCCCACCTTTGTCTGAAGCTATCCTGGAAGAGAATGCAAATGGAAAATAACTTTAGGCTACCATTAGGGTGGCAAGGCACTGGAATGAATTGCCAAGGAAGTTGTAAATGCTGCATCCCCGGTGATGTTCAAGGCTTTGCTGGACAGAGCTTTGGGTGACATGGTTTAGTGGGACATGTCCCTGCCAATGCAAAGGGATTGGAACTAGATGATCGTAAGGTCCTTTCCAACCCTAACTATTCTATGATTCTATGATTCTACCTCTGAAGAAAAGGTTCTCAAATGACAATGTATCTGTTTTGAGGCCATTTATCTCCAAAACCTTCTCCATGAAAGTGGTAAATCCTTTTCCAGTATTGCTGGGGCAAAGGGTCTAAAGTATGTGATTCCAAATGCCAACTCAGTGCAAGGTTTAGGCCTCAGTCTGAGCCTCCTTACCTATTCTATCTAGATCAAGGTCATGTCCCCATTATATTAATCTTCCTTTTTTTTAGGAAATTGAAATCACTAAACTTAAATTTTAGAGGCATCGGGTCAGACTGAGAACACATATAATAGGCATTAGGAATCTTTTTATCACTTCCTCCAAAGTTGAACAGTGGTAGTAAAAGTCTTACTCTACTTCTGTCAAATCCTGATAACTTTTCAAAGCAAAGTTGCTATTTAATCCGAACAGGATAATCTCCTTCCTCAACATTTCCATCATATTATTTAATGTCAAGCATGCATGAGTTCAGCAGCACCTCCTCATTGAAGTTCTAGGACAGGAATAGTTGCAATCAGTGAAATGTAAAAAAAAATCAATAAGGTGTTATTGTACTAACAGCCTACTTAGAGTAAACATATATCACACTGACCTTTAGGTGAAAAGCATACTGAAATGAAACATCAGGAGCAAAGCTAAAAACATATATTAGCTTTGTGGTGTGAGCTCCTAAGTCTCATTAATATTAGTTGTATGCATGGTTCAAAGACAAAATAGACCTCAGGATATTTAAATTAATGCAACTGATTGAAATCAATTACAAATCCTACTGCAGGCAATTACAAATGAAAACATAAAGGATCTGCACCTTAACCCCTTTCTGATCTAATTAACTATCCAGTCACAGTGTATTTATTTACATGCAGGAAGGCTGACTGAGTCAGGACCTAATTTTCTAAATCACATCTTTCCTTCATATTAAAGGAAGACAGCTAACCTTGAAACTATGGTTTTGAAAGACATTTCTTGGATATGTTTAGCAGCATGCTTTATTCCTAACATTGTAGTGTTTGGGAAACTTACTTGGCTTTCCTTACATCCTCAGTTATGATGAATGATAAGATGAATATCAATAATGTGTCACACTTATGGAATGCCCTTCATTCCATGATCTTTAAGGGCTTCTTGGACACAAATAAATTAAGCATTAAGACAACAGTCTGTTGTGCTATAAGGAAGAAAATGAACTGTGAGGAGTGACATAAATCACCCAAGTTGAGTCAGTGGCTGATTGGGAAGTGGAACCTGCATAATCTGGCTCTTGCTTTTCTCTTCTAAGCACTGAGCACATCATCTGCACTTGATCACTAAGAATATTTTGTATTAGCAAAGCCAAAACAAAAACCTAATCAAAATGCTACATAATGAAAATAATGAATCATGAATCACAAATAATGAATCAAAACAATGAATGGGAGAACACAGGATTTTGAGAGTGTTTGAGGAGGCTGCCTCCTGAAGGTCTTTTGAGATGCCATTCCCAGGCAAGCAAAATGAAAACCAGGAGCAGCGATTTGAGATAAAATGTTGCAAGATTTCCTATGTGGTTTCCTACCTGGGTACTCTGAAGGTATTTTTAAAGCAAATTCCATGCAGGAGTCAGAGATGTGTGTTTGTAAGGGAAGGGGAGGAAGGAAGCTGTGTACTTACGCACCCACAGTGCCCCTGATAGGTGCCACCAACTGACCTCTTCACCTTATTCTCATGATGAATGAAAACTAATCCAGCAGGTCTTCAGGTTTTTTTGACTCAGCTTTGCCTTATAACTGAACTTTAAAAAGAGTCCATTTACCAGAGGATTGACTTTCAGATATGGAGCAGTGCATCACTCATTGTAATCAATGCTGTCCTTCCTCTTACCTGCAAAGTCTATTGCTATGCATAAGCACTAGAAAATGATGGTAATATCAATAATTAAAAAAAAAAAAAGTGTTTCCCTTAAATATTTCTTGACGTTCTTATAAAAAATAATAATACTGAAAAGGACAAAATGGGAGAATGAAACAACAAAATCACAGTGCAGCTGTAGCATATAAAAACACCTGTGAGAGTAAATTAGTGATCTCTATGACTTCAGCCTGTGATACAATGGTTTCCTTGGAGCAATGAGAAACAATGAAACTGGTTCAATAATCAACAGCAAAATTATCAACTTCAAATCTGGTAATTCAGATGTGATTCAAAATGTGCACACACATGCACAGGTACAGGTGCTTATTTCTCATATGTCTAACTAAATAATAATCACACTTCGGTTTTCCAATGGCTAGTTTCAGGCCTGTCACATTTTGTGATTACAGGAGATTTGTGCTGAAAGTGGAGTGGTTGCTTTATTCAGCAAGCACTGATGCTAACACACTTGAAAAGAGATCTAAGTCATTGTTCTTGGAGGAATCTGTCTTACTATTCGGCCTGAAGAGGCTCCAAGAACTCACTTAAGGCCAGCCAACATTGAAGAGAAGAGAATATAGGGAAGTAAAGATAAGAAGAGGAAAACACAAAAAAGAACATGGAATATTTCTCCTTTCCCAGTTAGAGAGCAGTAAATACAGAAAAAGTGTTGACTTAAATGGGCTTATGCTGAACATATTCCATGTAAGAGAAGGATGTGTAATCTGAGGTTATCTCTTCGAAATATTTTTTTTTCTTCTGATCACTGATTTTTTTTTTTTTTTTTTTTTTTTGGCAATGAGAAGATTGATCTAGCCTTGATTTTCTAACATATGTTTCCCTGCATCTCATTTTGATTTGAGATGGAAAACATTTATTATCCCTTAAATCCATTTTGTCTTGTGTCTGTATTCCTGTCAGAGATTCATTGACCGAAGTGTTCTTTAACATTCCGGTGAGAAAGGGGAACTTTGTGGGGGCCTGCCTGATAGAAATTATGGTTTGTATAACCACTGCTGGGACCTGGAACAGCAAGAAGCAGACACTGCAGTATCCTCTTGGTCCTCTAGGTGAAGAGGTTGGGTTTCTGCCACCACTGCTTATCTCATGTTGTAACCTGCTGGAAGATGCAGTTATGTTGGAGTTTCACCAACTACCTGAGCTCCTTTCCTTTATTTTCCCAATTCTTTTCTTCCCTTTAGGAGTCCCTTTTGTGGAGTTACGTTACATTAGTATCTGGCAGTTTTACCTACTCTGGTACCCGCTGGGCTCAGAGCCTGGTTTGACCCTATCTCAGAAACCTGACGGCAAAGTCCTCAGAGTCCCAGGATCTGCATTTGGCCTGTTGCCAGGCTGTACATTATAAGGGGACACAGGGTAATGCGTGCCAATGAAATTTGACATTGTTTGTGTAATGGACAAACTTGGGACAATATAACTTCTGATCTTGTTTAATGGAAAACATTACACTGAACTTGACCTTCTGACTGAATGCAGTGCTGCTCTAATAATGTCTTTTTCATTTGTATCGCTCAAGGAAATCCTACTCTCTGCGACATTCAGTTTTATCTGCACCATCAATCTCTAGCAGAAAGACATGCAGAAGCTCTGCTTAGGGAGCTGCACAAACCTCTTTTATTATTATCAATGCTGAGCATAACTACTTCAGCTTTGTAATCATTGTTTTCTGAATTCGTCTGTTCACTTTCTGGAGCTTGAGAAAAATGTAGGTTTTATGTCTTATGTAACAAACTGCAGTTCTCACCATAACAGAATTGCAAGCTACTGTCAAATCACAGATAATATGCCACTGTGACATTATACGAAGCTGTTGGGACAAATATTCTTCTGATATAAGTCAGCACAGTTTAATTTACATAATCAGAGCCTTTCAATCAAACTTGAAATAACAAATTCATCTATCCAAATGATCTTTCCTTTCTTTTGATTCCAGAGTCAAAGTGCAGATTTCAGAAGTTGCATTATCAAATTTATATTGCATATAAAGCAAACAAACAAGCAAATCAAACTAATCTTTTCTAAAACAAGTTCACATGTAACTTAAATACATACATTGTGTTCTGTCTGCCTCTGAACATTAAACTGGTCAGTCTGTAGCAGAATCTCTGTCTTCAGTCCTCAAAAATTAATGCATGAACTGAGTCTTTCCATTTGTTGGTGTTAAAGGCCACTGTATTTTTCTTGTGAAAGTGGATATCGTACTGGGCCAAATGCACTGTCATGTCTTGTCATGTCTTGGCTCTTTCACCAGTACAACAACAAATAGGCTTTCTGATTTTATTATATTATTCTTGCACAAATACCTGAGGTAGTTCAAGTACCTGCAGCAGCCTGTCTGAAGCAATCACCTTTACTTTTCAGTGTGCGCAGAATGTCACAATAAAATGGCTACTCTACCTCCATGCTATTTCATATGGGCCTAGCATAAGTATCTAAAAAAGTCATGTATGAGACATACACCTCTAAAAAGGGACATTGACACTGGGTTAGCTGCCAAAACACTTTCTGTGTGCTACCACCACTGCCCTCTGTGCTGAAGATTCTCAGGGACAGGCAGGGAGGTTGTTGTGGGCAGACAGTTTGCTCAGACACCCACACACGTCTTGTCCCCTCCAGTGATGGATATGTTACATGACCAAATTTGCATCAGACAAGTGATGAGGGAACCAAAATTTTGGTAAATGCTAGAGGCACTTTCAGTCATTGGACAAGAGAACATGGCTTGCAGTCCCAGCATAGGATGTTACATGACCTGTCTTTGATGCAACATTTTTCACCCTGCCTTAAAATCATGTGGAGTCACAAATAGTGACATTATCAGGCATTGACAAAGAAGTTAAGCACAATGCAATACTGTGACTGTATTGCCTAGAACATGATGAGGCAAGAACTTCAGAACAACTCAATGCTTGAGCAAAGGAACAGTAACAGATAAACAGCTCATGAATAAAGAACATTACAGATGTGTTCAAAATTTTCCCAAGCTGTACACATTATAGCTGTCAGAACACCTGATCCAAACTAGCCAAAGGGGTATGCCATACCACGGCACATCATGCCCAGTATATAAACTGGGGGGAGTTAGCTGGAAGGGACTGATCATTGCTCAGGGATGGGCTGAGCATCAGCCAGCAGGTAGAGAACAGTTGTATTTGGCATCACTTGTGTTTAGTTTTTGCTTTTTTTTATTCCTCCTTCTTTCTCTATTTCCAGTTTTTTCTTCTTACTATAATATTTTAATTTATTTCAATGGTTTAACTGTTCTTAACGCACAGGTTTAACTTTTTTTCTGATTCTCCTCCCTATCCCACTGTGGCATGTAGAGGGGATGAGTGAGCAGCTGTGTGATACTTGGGTGCCGACAGGGCTTAAGCTACAGCAATAGCAAATCAAAAAAGAAAAAAACCCAGTATTTTATGGGAAAAAAAAGATCTAGAAGTTTTTGGAAAGACATAGCAATAATTGTGCATACACCCACAGTCTGTTTAATTCTTGTCAGCAATAAAACTTCTGGACTGAGTGAAGGTGAAAGCTGAAGCTCTGCCATTCTTATCTTCTGGAATTAAAATAGCTTTCCCTTCACCTTGCAGAGCAGCAGCACAAACAGCGCTGCCCACACCCAAGCAGTCAGAACTGCATTGCCAACACTCAATCACTGTTTGGAAAGAAAGCAGCATTGGGAAAGAAAGGATGGGAAGATTTTTCTACAACGTTTGAGAATGTTTGTCATGCAGAAAACCCCTGATGGCTGCCTGCTGCCCTGCCCAGGAGCCAGTGCACAGAACTGCAGATTCTGCTGATATCATCCAAATGTGTTAATTTGCTGCTGCTTTCAGTGTTTTTTTCATCATCCTTGTCCAAAGCAAGAGATAGATAGGAGGGTTTTTTTCCTGCTCCCTTTGAAGCCAGTGGCAGGTTTCTCTTCAACGACAAAGTGCCAGGATCTGTACCCAACCAAATAATTTTGTATTTCTGCATTTCCCTAAAAGTTCCTGATTGGAGTTATGGTTTCCAGACAGAATGCCATGGCTCCATAAGAATGATTTCGGCCCTACCAGTGCAGATGATCCTCATTCTCTTAGAGTTGCTCTCCATAGAGAGCCCTGGGGTTCTAATGGTGGCAATGCCCTCCCTGTTGTCTGTGGGTCTAGTCTGTGTCTTCCTCTGAAATCATACCTTGGCCTTTCTTGGTTTTCACTTTCTGACTCATGCTTACACTCGCAGCTTCATTGGCCATATTAGCATCAGGAGAGATCAGCAGGGTGGGTTGTCTTCTTGGCAGTTCTGGTCCTCCCTGCAGTGGAGTGCTGCTTTGCAAGGGAAGCCACCACAAATGGTGTCCTCAGTGACAGGTCCCTGCTCTGGTTCTGGTGCCACAGGCAGCAGTTCCAGTGGAAGCAGTTTGAGAGATGTGATCCTTGAGCTGTATGCCCTGAAAAGGTGAAGAATTCCCACATCACATACACACAGGCAGTTTGATCCTCAGACAGAAAATACACTGGTTATGTTAACTGGAAAGATAAACTCCAGCCTGGAACACCATACTCACTTCGCATGTAAGCACAAAGTGTTTCATGCCAATACACAAGGCTTGTGCAGGCTCTGCTCTTGTGGTTCCTCCCCATTTGTGGCAGAAGGGATCAAAGAAAAAGCTGTAAAGGTGGGTAAAGAAGAAAGCCTATGCAACATCAACCATCTGATTTTCTAAGTAAAAGTCTGGACCTGGCTCCTGTTTCACTGCCATTGTCAAGTAAGATGGAAGCAATGGAAAGTGGCACTACTCTGTTTTTAAGCTCAAAAGCATCAACAGAAATATGGCCCTGAAACTGAGAAAAATATCTGATTTCTGCCTCCAGGAGATGCATGCTTTCCTATCAGGGAGACCAAATTTGAACAAGCACAAAGAAACATTTACGTAACAAGACTGTAAGAAGCAGCATATTGTAAAAGAAATCTGTAAACCAGAGCTGAAGTGGCATTCATTTTTCTGGTGATAGCAAAACTCAAGTGAATAAACCACAGAGCTTTGAGAGCACATCAGAAATACACATTAATGCTTAAGGCATTCAGATGAAAGCAGAAAGGAGTCTGTTGAGCTACTCCATATCTGAGCAAGAAGCAAATAGAGTTTGCAATTTACTAGTGTGCACAGAGCTTACAGACATAATCAGGAAGCAGGAGGCCCTGTACTATGTGTTTTCACAATACATGTCATCTATAGTGATTTACATCGTGGCGTGATAAATAGTTTGTATCCACAGCCTGACATACTTTAAAAAAATCAGCAAAGGACTGCATTGCAAACCAGCTCATCACTGCTGATTCTGTGGCTCTATAATTCTACAGTTTGGTTCAGATAATTGCTGTCTGTCGTTTTAAAAAACTTGTGGCAATGTAGCAAATATCAAAGTAGGAAGGAAGGAACATGGCTAAAGCCATAGTTTAACTGTACCCACCCTTTCTCATAGCAGAGCTGGTGTCAGACATGTGCAGCCTGGATGCTAAAGCACGGCACCTTTCCCCTTCCTCCCTTAACATCATGCAACTTGCAGTGCATGGCCTTGCACATTTCTACAGCCTGTGGTCCCACTAGGTGCCTCTGGTTGTTTAAACCAAATAAAATATATGTCAACTTTCTCTCTGCCTTCTCCCATAGTTAAAAAATAGGAAGTGGTGAGTAAATTTTATTTTTATCCATAATTTCATGCAGATTTACAGGCAATTGTTAAATGCCACAAACCTCAAATAAAAAAATGTGTTGATGCATATTGTCAAGATGGAAACACAAGAACAGAGAAGTTAAAGGACCTGTTGAAAAGCATACCAGAAAGTTAGCAGCAGCATCAAGAGTAAAATAAAAGTAAAAATCTCCTATCTTATAATTTTTTATACCAGCCACTGAACCATAGAGCCTCCATCATTGTCCTTGTAATACAATGCACAGCAGTATGTGACTGCTCCACTGATGCGTTGTTACTACTAGGTTCATTGCTTAATAATTTCTTTTTCTGCAGATGGGAATATGTTGCAAATGTTTTTCAGTGTAGATTATTCTCTGTCGATAACAATTATCTCTAAAATCCTCAAGTGATTCTTCAGTGTTTTTCACGTTGAAAGGGGTCTGTCTACAGCAATTTTTACTGCACAAGCAGGAATAGTTTAGTGTTAATTTTTGGGGATAGGATACTGGTGTAACCAGAAAAGATAACCTTCTTCTTAAGGGATGCCTAGTAAGCACTTGAATTTTCTTAAATTATGGACATCTAACATTGAACACTAGGGGTCATATTTAGATAATTACTGACATATTCCAGAGCACATGCAGGAGAAAAAATAACCACATACTCACAAATGTTTCACAATTCACAGAGGAACATCTGTGACTTTCATAATATACAACACAAATTCTGGTTTGCTCTGAAGTGCTGGGTTGACTTCTATGCTTCTGTGCTTTCCGCAGGCATTTGGAAACAAAGTAGGAAGTACCACAACATGCTAACAGCATAAGACGACCTCTACCTTTCGTCCTAAAGGGGAATGCCCCTGCATGGATGTCTTAGGACCTGTGCCCTTTGTACTTTCACTGTCACATCGACTCCAGTTCAGGAAAAGTGGGGTACGATGGTTTTGTTGAGCTGAAGTACTTTTGGGAAACTCAGAAAGTTCATTTAGTAGCCATATTCAGGAGCAGCAACACCAGTTATTTCATCAGGTTTTCTAAGCTTTTGTATCCTTACATATTTTTTCAAGTTAACTTTCACCACCTTCAATACCCACACAGAAGGGAACTGACTCAAGTGAAGTACTTTGACATTACACAGATTCCTGGAGGCACAGTTAAAGCTCTTGTGAGGAATAGCCATTGTGGATCATTAATTTTTCATCATTCTTACAGCAGTGGAAAAAGACTGCAAGGGCAAAAGTTCTTTTGTAGAAGTGCAGTCTAGGTGCTGAGAGACATGTGCTGAACAAGAAATGCTAGAAGGGGCCTGGTGGATGGCTCTGCATTCCCCCATGCCCAGCTGCGCTGTGGTTCCTGGATGGCTGAAGAGGGTTTGTGTGTTCACACTGTTACAGACTGTTGTAATTCAGGGTAGATGTCAACTTGGAGCATTGTAGTAGTAGAACTATTGTAGTTCCATATGACAAAATGCAGGCCGAGAAAATAAGCATTAGTTTGTGCCTAATGCCTTTCTCTCTGCATGGTTTGCTTATTTCCCATGTTACAGTTTCCACTGTACTCTCCAGTCACCTTTAAAAGCCCTAAGTACTGGAGTTTCCCCCATTTCCTTTAGGAGACTATTTCACAATTTGAAATGTCTTGCTGTTAAGGAGGTTTTCCTGACATTCATCCTAAAATTTCCTTCTCTTAATTTCATCTCATTATTCCTAATTAAACACCCATGTAATGAATTCCTTCCCACAGCTAGAGCCAGATTGTGGTTGTTCTTTCGTGTACAAGCAAGTTGAAGAAGGAAAAGGGAACCTGAATTTACCCGTGCCCTGTGAGGTAAATGCAGAACCAACACCAAGCAACTCACTATTCGTTCAAATTTGAAGTGATGAATATATTAATATATACAGTTAGTTTGAAATCCGATGCTGTAGAAAGTGTTAATCAGAAATGAAAATAAACAAGCAGCTCAAGACAAGTAGTGGTATAGTGGATTTTCACTGACCTGAAGCTTTTTCAGGAACGTTTACTGTTATTTTATGCTAAAAATATGGTGTTACATATATATTTTTCACTTTTTCCTTGAAAATGTATTGCCACATCTAAGTACTCCCACTGTTTTGTAGACCTTCTTGTGAAACTCCCTAACCACTACAACTCTTTCTTAAATGGTTAGCAAATTACTTCAAAATCTTATTGCTTGTAACTTAATAGTAACAGGTTATTCCTCAAAGCAGGGATTTGTGATCAGGCACAGTGTGAGAGACTGATCTGAAATCAGACTCCACTGTCCATTGTCTCAAAGACTGGTATGAGAAGCTGAGATGGGATTCCACCTATCTTTTGTCTCAGAGATGGGTGGGAGGAGTTGAGATTAGACTCTTCCACTATCCATTGCCTGAGGGATGAGTGGGAAAGAGCTGAGCAAAGAGTCTTCCATCCATTACCTCGAGGATTGGTGTGAGGAATTTCTACTATCCCAGGAATTGCTGCAGACACGTGTGTGTGTGTGTGTGTGTGTGTGTGTGTGTGTGTGTGTGTGTGCGCGCACGCGCGCTTCTTGAGCTGGCTGCAAGACCAGGAAAACTGGTCCACCAGGAACCTGTAATACAAGACACGAAGAACAGAGGTACTCCCCCCAACTCATTATAAAAGGGGGAAAAGGTAATCAACAAGAGGCACATAGCCAGGGAGTCTGCCATGAAGAGGACTCCGGGAGGGCCTCTCCGTGAGGACACTCTCCACCTATGACTGCTACAGACCCTGAGGGACACCCTTCAAGAGACATGGCTATGAGGGCAACTCCACCAGGCCACCCACCTCCAACAGACTCTTGGGGGACACTGTGCTCCGATACTGACTACAAACCCTGAAGAACTCCCACCACCAATGTGCCACCAATGACGATGACAACGAAGCCTGGAACACTGCTGGATCCACGGTGGTGACTTTCCCCCTCTCCCTCTCTCTCTTCCTGCACCCCGAATCCTTGCTTCATTTTCTACCTTTTTTTCCAATCTGTTCTATCACTATCTTGTTTATTAGAAAAATTTCCTTTCTTATAATAACTGTCTTTTTCTAATTTGTAATAAACAAACTCTCCTATTACAGTACTTGACCTTGTTTGTGTCTTAATTTCACTCTTGGGATCACAAACTGAAACAGCGTCTGGCACTGGGGTTTTCTCCTGTCAGACCCTGACACATGGTGATAAGAAACCCTGGATCCATAGATTTAACTCAATTTCACCAGCACTTTGGGCAATAATAAATTACAGAGTAAGTCCATGTCATCCTGGTTATATTCTGATTTACCTCTATCTTGCTGACATTTTGTTCTCCTGTAGCTTCAAATTGAACGTACAGTTTTTATTTCCCTTCTCAAAAATGGTTGCACAAGACTGGCTGTTCCACAGTGACTGCTTTGGTTACATCTATCTCAGACACTAATCCTCAACATAAGGTGGAATAACTGGTGAGATACTCCAACCCCTAAACATTCTGCAGGAAAACAAAAAGCTCTATTCATTTAAAAATTTAGTAGCATAGATTTATTTTTTGTTATTGTTTGTTTGGTCTAGTTTTTGGTTTTCTTTTTTTTTGTTAAAATCCATAGCTATTCATGAAATTTGTTTTTCAGAAACCCACATTTTTTGTTACATATATCAAGTTTATCTGTGGTGTGTGTGATTTTAGAAATGTCAGGACAGTATCAACTGAGACTGAAAATGACAACACCAACTTTTAGCGGTCAAAATCTACAGAAATAGAAAGGAACTTTAAAAAATGCTCCAATTCAAATGAAACAGCCTATATTTAAACCATTCTTATTTTCTTTAAGATCTCTGGAAAGGAATGGGGTGGCTTTAAAAAACAAAGCGAAGCACAGTAGATTTGAGCTATTGAGACTTAGGTCTCTTACCTGGAGTACCACAAAGTTCTGTTACTTTTATGTTTTTTTGTGCTCAAGACAGAGAAGCACCACATGGCTAAGAGGTGAAGCAAATATGCCTTTTCCTACTCCGTGCATGGCTGGATTTGCGGGTTAGTTTTTGGCACCCAGGCACACAGAAGGGCATTGGGAAACTACCTCTCCTGGCTCATCTCAACAAGATAAATTTGATCTGGGCACGGCCAGTGACATGATGCTGCCCCTGATTTCAGAGTGATGCTGCCCCTAATTTCAGAGTGGACAAGGAGAGCACTGATACAGCTCATGGTCCCTGGGGATGGAATGGACACTTCCATGGATTGCAGATGAAAAGTGTGCTCCTTGCTCTGTCTGTATCTTGAAAGGGTCTTGTCTGGAGAAAAGCAAAGGAGGCAGGGAAATTGATTAAAAAAATCTGGTTTCTTTGAAGCCCTGCAGACAGTACAAAAAAGTTATAGTAGTAGCAGTATTTTTTTCTTCTTTGGGTACAATGCAACAAGGAAAGTGTGTAAAGCCTGAGACTAGTAGCTGGAGCAAACCAGCTTCTCAAGTGAGTCTTCACAAAGCTTTACTGGTGTATTTTCAAGGTGGTGGATTTTAAACAATTTGTTACAGTCTATTGTTATGACCCATTTTAAATCATAAGGGGTGCACTATTAATTCTGTAAAATGTCATCCTTAAAAGGGGAAAGTTTTACCAACTGTCAGCAGTTTTATGATTTACTACCTTCCAGTTTCAGAACCGGACTTTTAGTAGGAGGGTTTTTTTGCTGTCTCTCATACTATATAGAAAATTATTTTGAAAGAGCTGTTACGTTTATTTTAGCATAATCTATTCCTAAAATCAGTCAGACTGTAAGAGAAGGATAAATACTAAGCTACAAATTTTCTATCCAATAGCCATAGAGGACTATTTTTATCAAAAATATGATTTTTGGACAAAAGAGACACCTGATGTATAAAATTAAGGCATATGGGGCAACTTATCAGAGGCAGGTCAGAGGCTGGAAGAATTAGAACTGGAGTCTCATACAGATCACTTCTACCTAGCATACTTTGTATTCCAAGAGGTAATCACATGAGCATTACCTGTGTGCTTAAATGTTGAATTGAGCTGGACACCATTTAAAACCTGGTTTTGAAAGTCCTCTCCTGGAGAAGGACTTAGCTTTGGAAACACAGTTTATGCAAGACTTTCAAGCACGGGCATTTCTTGTGGGGATGAAGACAGTGGCTCTCCTTTGGGGTACTAACTTCATTAGCTGACTCTTCAAGTAACAGTTTCCCTGCTGGGAGTAGCAGAGGCCCCTGCTAAGGTTGTGGCTGAACATCCTCACTTCTTCTTTTCAATGAGGATTGGGGAATTCAGCACCTTGCAAGAGCTGAGTAACGTTTAGGGAACTACAGTGTTATGATTTGCTGTAATTTTCTGTGAAACTGAGAAAACATTCCTTCAGTAACTCATACTTGGAGTATTTAAACATAGTGCAAGTCAAATTTCTGATGTTGTAAGTGCTAGGTCCATTTTCTGTAACCTACTTATAGGGGGTTTTATCCAAAACACACCAGCAAAATTTACAGATTCACTAGAGAGTACAGCACAATGCCCAGTGCCCCATAAGTGTATCTTGACAAAACGTAGTTATTTTGCTTTACCAAAGAAGGACATAAAAGTCGATGACTGTAAAATCTGAATATGGCCACTTAAGGCCACGGTTTTCAGAGTGTATTTGTGAGAACTATTTTTTAATGTTGACAGTGCTCTTACTGCCCTTCAATAGCTAATGAAACCATATTGCAATGTCTTTGAGCCAACATAACAAAGAACAAACACGACAGAAAGTAACAAAGGTATCTAACTAATCTGAGTTATTGCTTTTAACTTCCAGTTTTACGGCTATTGTAAAAGAAATAAGTTGTCAAAATGGATTGAGTGGTATCTTTGGTGAGATGAAATCCGGAGGATCCAAAGCACCTTTCCCAGACTGCGCTGCCTCTGTCACACATGGTCATGTCATGTAGTAGGCACTGGTTTTAAAACATTTTACCTGAAATCTAGCCTTCCAGAACACTATGTAACTTCAAATAATACTTAGCTCTATTAAAACTGTGAGGGAGATGCTGCAAAGGCTGAACCCCAACATCCTAAGTTTGTTTCATTTCATTATTTCCAGTTATCATGTTTAGTCTTCATCTAGACAAAACTGCAGATGAAAGGTGAATATTCATTGATACCCCTCCCTTTTCTTACGTACGTATCATACAAAATATGATGTTGAATTTAAATCTGGTTTCACTTGCAAGGAAGCCAATGAAAGTAGCAGGAATCCCCCCACTCAACAAAAAACACACAGCAGATAATCTACATAAACATATAGATAAGGACATCTTTATTTTCAGCATCTGATAATAAAGACACCTGAAAGTATGAGGCCTGAAAATACAAGCAAGCATGGAGGGGAAGTCTCTACGTTTCTATGGGCTGACTCATGGCACATAACAACAGACAAGGAAGAAAACTCAGGACAGCAAAAAATAAAGACCAACTCACTCTAGCCTTTCCTCAGGTAGAGAAAGCATGGGGGTCTCTGGCTATCCCAGGCGCTGTTTCCACTGGGGACACAGAGCTGTAGATCCTAGAGCTCTGCAGGACTGCAGGGTGGCCTTTAGATGAAGGCCTGAAGTGTCATCTTTCCACTTGCTTCCCACCTGCCTTTCAGAAGGTGATTGACTCATGAGTCTGTGGCTTCCCAACACAACCTGCTCACAGCCCTGCTGCTCCCTCTATTCCCTCATGCTATGCACATGCCACATGATAATGCTCCATTTGCTAAATGACCCAGCAAACAGAGACTAGTTCTTTACACTAGGATGGATGAATCATTGTGCTAAGAGGGACTGTTCACTCACACAGTCTCTCCACCTCAGCACTGCCTCTGGGACCCTTCTTGCCCCACATGTTGCAGCTCTGTCCTGGTTTTTCATTCACTACACCACCAGTAGGTTGCTCCTACCCTTCCACAGCCCAGTTGGAATAATGACTGCTCCTCCAGGGAATGTTGGGAAAGTCCCATGTGTGTGTACAGCATGTTCTTTCATGCTGTTCCTCATATTCCTGGTGGTATCAGGGCATGGAGGCATTTTAGTGCCAGATGAAGGTAGAAGTAAGACAGCAATGAGAAAAGTGGCGGTTTTGTGGGCCCAGCTTCCCCTTTGAACTGCGAACAACCCCTGGGACACTTCATAAGACAATCAGAAATTATCTGAGGCAATGTTAGGACCAAAGAGATATATTTGCACTGTCTAATTTTAGACATATAGCATATGTATTCTGACTAGTCTTCTGAACAGCTCAATCTCTCAAGCTCAATCAATCTCAAGCTCAATCATTAACTCTGCTGGGAGCTTAGGCACTAGGCTCCCCTCTTCTGCCACTGTTAAAAGCCCAAAGTGGCGCAAAATATTGATATCACACAGTTAGTTACGCAACCTATACCTCTGCTTTCCTGAGCTCAAGTGCTGGGAGCTGTTAGTTGATGCATGAAGCAGGACATTCTCTGCATTTCTTCTCTTGATGCACCAGCCCCTGCCATGCATGTGAAGGAACCAGGGGCCCAGAAAGTCTCCCTGTCAGCAAGTACCGCTGAGCAGTTGTGCCCACATGTAACTTCATTAGGGACTGTAGTGATAGGACAAGGGGCAATGGGTTCAAACTTAAACAGGGGAAGTTTAGATTGGATATAAGGAAGAAATTCTTTACTGTAAGGGTGGTGAGGCACTGGAATGGGTTGCCCAGGGAAGTTGTGAATGCTCCACCTCTGGCCAATGTCGAGTTGGACATAGCCTAGGATGGCATGGTTTAGTGGGAGGTGTCCCTGCCCATGGCAGAGGGATTGAAACTAGATGATCTTGAGGTCCTTTCCAACTCTAACTATTCTATGATTCTATGTTCCCCATGGTATTCACCTGAACAGACCCCTTCCCCACAAACAGCCACCCTCGAGCTTCTGTTTCCCAAGGGAACAGCACAGGGACCCATGAGGCTAGGACTGTTATAATGAAGACACACAGAACACTGTGAAAAACAGAATTTTTAGTATTTTGCAAGAATGGGTGATATTTATATGAAGTGCTTAGCTCCCACTTCATTTGCTAATAGGATGTGATCTGTCTTGAAACTGCAAAGTGCTCCAAATTTTATCTGTTGGTGCCACTGCATTTTATGAAGCCCATGAAAATAATGAGACACACCAGAGACTGAGGACTGTATGCTTAGTAGATTACAGGAGCAAATTACTAGTGCTAACATGCAGAGGATTTTTCTGTGATTTATATCTCCATATATCTGGTTTAGTGAGAGCTGTTGGCAAATAAGATGGAAAGAGAATCTATGTTACAGCTGGTCATGGGGGATTGAATAGAAAAGAAAAATACCTTCAGAGTCTGTGAGCTGATTATGTATTAGTGCATCAAAGAAGCTTTAGGAGTGTGGTATTTTCTAGTGACAATAAAAAGAGTTTAAAGTAACCAAGAGGTAGTTGAACTCCAAGTTTTATTGCTGCCCAAATCAGTAAAATAAAGGTTTACAAAACATAAATACTGTTGAAGTGTCTTTCAGATGAATGTGTTATCAAAAGATAATTTTTACTACATATTTTGTAAAAAACAATAAATGATATTAAACCTGATTTACAAGAGTAGTTTATCTGATTAACCTTATTTTCCTTAACTGAATCAAGGCAAATATGAAGCAAACGTGTGAAATAATGAAAAATGTATGCACTTGAAAAAATAGTACTGAAATTTAAGAATCAAATTCTAGATCTGTCAATGCAAAAATGGTTAACTGAATTTGCTATGAAAAGGTCTGACTGTCCCTTGCTAGGGAGCAGGGATCGTCATCTGCACAGCCATGTCGAGGCATTCCCATGATGCCTGAGCACTTGCTACATTCCACAGTTGTCCATGCATGCTAAAGGAGTAGCGCAGCCATTGTATTGCGCAGATGTAAGGATTTGGCACAGTGTGGGTCTGTCCATCAGAGTTTTTGATGCTTTGTCCCCCACCCACCCTGCTTAGTGTGGCATAGAGCTCGTCAGTGATGCCAGCCACAGGGGATGGCGGGTGGAGTGGGGGTGGAATCAACTTCTTTGAGTATTTTTTCTTAATCCTGAGCAGAATCACACTCAGTGTACATTCCTGAAAATGCCGTCCTATGCAGAGGTATCCAAATCATCTGCTCTTACAAGGACAGTCACTCTTTCCCCTACAAAAACTTGCTTCATCTTAGCTCCCACCCTTGCAGAACACCTTGATTAGTATCTGATTTAATGATTAAATTCTGATACTTTACTTTAGCTACATTGATCCTGCACATATTCAGATGTTACTGTAATAACAGAATTTTGATCTTGTTCTCCTTCACTCAATTTAGGGTATATTCCCTGCAGTTCTAAGCTGCCATGTAATGTATTTCACCCACGGAGAATCTGTTTTCTAAGTTTTGAACCAGCATCAGATCCACCCTAAACTAACTTGTCTTTTACTTCTGTTCTTGGCAGAAACCTCTCACTCCCCTACTCGGACATTCCTTCTCCCACATGTGGGGCATTTCAGGCTCCAGATTTTTTCTGGTGTGACTCCAGAATTGTTCTGTTTACTTAGAGTGAAGTAAATCAAGACATAACCAGAATCAGGCATTCAGTTTCTGATTTGATTTCATCCTGAAAGCAGACTTTGCGTGAAAATCAGCCATATCAGTAAATCCAGCTAGCTTTTTTAATATACTTTCTGCTTAGGCTAATAATTTGAAAGGCCAGGTGTATTGCTCTATTTCCTAGCACAAACTCAAACTGGAAGATCCTCAGAGTAGCATGGAGCTTTTCAGAAAGCACAATCACTGTGAAAAGTACACATCCAGACTGACCATGCAGAGATGTGTCATACTCCTGCATATACATTCCTCTTGCACACAGAATCAAAACTCAAGCTGTTGGTTGGAAATATGCACGATTTAGGAGATGAAGCCTGTATAACAACCTGAAATTTTAGCACTTTATATTTTAGCAGTTTAAGTTTAAACTTGTATTCATCTTAGAGTTGAAGAGAAAATAATAAACAGGAACAATTTTATAAGTAAATGATCTAATAATTTTTCATTAGAAAGCAATTAATTCAGGAGCCAAAGAAAACCCGTATTTATTGTTATTTCTGCAGTATAAAATAGGTTTCTCATGTCCATAATTTTATTTTCTTGAAAATTAGGCAAAAACAATGATTACAAGAAAAAAAACTGGTGACAGGTATTGAGAAAGTCTAGTGGCACAGTAAATCCAAAATACTTTGTTGGACTTCATCGGGTTCATGCTGATGTAAGAGATCATCTTCACAGATATACGGGGCTGGCTGGAACCAATCTTGCCGTGCATTATAAAAATCTTCATCCACATCGCAATCTTACATGTGGAAAATAAATGAAAAAAATATTGCAGCTGAGCATGAGAATGGTATCATTGCCACTTGCATCCTGTTGACAGTTATTTACAGTATGCTCTTGAGACTGCTGATTTACTCCAACAGCCTGAACTGTAGTGTTAAAGTTATTAAGAAAAAGAACAGAGAAGAAACCCGCTCCTTATGTTCTTGCTATTTGTTAACCATCTGATTTGGAGCCACTTGGGCATGTACTGTGTGGATATAACCACTGTGTATGGGATGGCTGCCAAGCAGAAACATATGATTCCTCTTTATCCCCTTTTCATGCTCACTGCCTGGTGAATGTAGGTTGCTGCATTACGTAGTCTTGACAACCTTTGCAATGTAGGTGGTTTCAGACAAATAGAAGAAAGGCAAGAACAGCATGTCTGAGAAGGGATCAACAGGCTTGTCTAATGGCATCCCCACGCAGAGGGATGATTCAGGAACTCATTTGGGTTTATTTTCTTTCCCCAGCTTATTAACCTATTCATTATCAGACACACCCCCCCCCCCCCCCCCCCATGAGACACTGGAAAAGACAATGGCATATGTAGATGTTTGGCTTCCAGCTAGCTTTCCCCAAGCCAGCACCTACTGGAGCTCTCTGCAGTTTCTGCCCAGGGCATGTGTCTGGTTTACTGCTGTCTTGTTTGGTCTCTCTCTCTCTAAACCAGAAAACAAATACCACAAGAACGTGCCAAGGCCTGGGGAGCAGCCTGTGCAGCTCAGGATAGAGGGTAGAGGACTTCTGCAGCCAAAGAATTAGATCTTCTCTTGATATGAGACTTCAGTCTTACAAAAAATCCCCACCAACCACAAGGAAAGGAATTATGATCAGATGTTGTCGTCCAGGTCTGATAATGGTTTAGACTCAGAAAGCCTCTCAAAGGGACAGTCCAGTGACTGGAAAACCTTACAGTACCAGCAATGTTACTTTAGTGTTCTAACATGTCCCCTCAAAAGGGGCAAGCTATGCTAAACATCAGTGAGAAACGAATAACCAGTCCAATGAATTTAGGGGAATTGCAACATCATAAAGTAATCAGGCCTAACAGTAACTTTTATGAAGCATTTCTTCTTGGAAGGAGACAGCAAAAGGCAGCAAACAATATGCAGGTGGTCACTGTGACCAAATGTGTCACGAATGAGTGGTTTAGATTACTTATAGAACCACTGTCAAAGGTATTAGAAAAGGTGGCTTTAATACGGTATTGTAGAAGCGTGACTTAGCAAGGTTTGATGGCAAGGTTCACTCTACTTCTGTACAGCACAATCATTTGAACAATGATTCAAAGCTACCAAGACAAAATTGAAGTTACCAAGTCACAAATCAAAGTTGCTACAAGGTTATGAGTGATATCAGTTGCTTACCAAAGGTCTGCTATTGATGAAAGGTCTCTCTTCCTTGAGAAGCAACCTTGAGAGGTGTTCCAGATCAAGAGGAGATCACCACCATGCAGCCACACTGCCTGCTAGGGATAGCTCAAGGAAGGCTGCTTGCAGAGGCTGTCCTATTTATCGAATAAAGTGGTTGGCTCATAGTCAAATTACAAAGATATGCACGAAGGTCCTATGCACACAACTTTCTTTGTTCCTTGATAAATGAGTCTTGGAAAAGCCACCTGGAATTAGTGTGTGTGATTGGTGTTTAAAGCTCATATGCATCAATGCTCGCTGTGTCACTCTGTTCCTTTTTGTGGGCTTTCAGAGAACAGATTGAAAATGGAGGAGCTCTTGTCCCATTAATGGCTTAGGCATTTACCTCCTTTGGAGCCTGTACTAAGCTACCACTAGTTTGATTAAGGGGTCAGAGTGCACCAGTCACAACAGTGCCTCCAGCTGCAGTCAGTTCCGTTTTGCTGCTCTACCTCAAGCAGCCAGAGAAAATATCTGTCACTTTAAGTCTGGGTTTGACAGGAGACAAAAAACCAGCAGAAAATTAAATGCACAATCATGCAAACCTAGCAGCTTGCATGTTCTGTAACTGCAGTCTTCAGTTCTACACCAGATTGTTCTTCCATCCTCGTTTTTACTGTTGCCTAGGACCAAGCGTTGCCAGTTAAAAATCTTGCTAGACTTTTAAAAATAATTGGAAGTATCACACAAAATAGCACCATTGTCAATCTCAACACGTATACATACACAGACAGCTTCTCCAGAAATATTCAGGAACCATACAACACTGTTTACTTAGAAGGGGTATTCTGATATTATGCATATGCAGAATGACCACCAGCAGTGTTGTAGCAGGGCATGCTTTTGGTCTATACCAAAGTGAGCACAGCAGCCCTTATGAGCAAAAGGGAAAGCTGAAGAAATCCCAGTGGAAAGACTTCTAGAGTAGTTTGAGGGTTTTCCTGTAGCTTTTCTTTTCCTGTGCTTTGAGTTATAACCAAATTCTTTTCTACAAAACAATAGCAGTCTTACTACAAGTGCTTTATTTAAATAAGAAAAAACCCCAAGGATCAAATCCAAGACCCATTTAAACTTTTTGAAGAACAGAGGAAACCTAGCAGACCTTAGAGCTCCACATTTCTTTTCCCCTAATTATTCTTGTCTAGATGTCTTAGCACTCCCTTTTTATTCACTGATAACTGCTCTGAACTCATGTGAGCTCCTGTGTTGAACCATATGCTCTGTCACATGCAGTCAATTAGTTTACATTGTCTGATTGCTGGCTGTAGTCTTTAATATATGTGGGACCTAACACAATTATCTCCAGTTATGGGGAAGTCTTACATCAGTCAGTAGGAACATCAAATGAATGAGGACTGCAGCAGTACAGTGTTTGCTCTGCCTGGTATTTCAGAAGTGTCAAAGTACAAAACAAACCCCAAAACACAAGAATACAAGCAAATCCAAACCCAAATCCAAACCAAAAGAAGGAATACACCAGAGCTCCAGCCTAAACACAAGTAGAGGGGCCCTTCTTCCCTTTCCTTCCCTTCCCTTCCCTTCCCTTCCCTTCCCTTCCCTTCCCTTCCCTTCCCTGCCCTTCCCTGCCCTTCCCTGCCCTGCCCTGCCCTGCCCTGCCCTGCCCTGCCCTGCCCTGCCCTGCCCTGCCCTGCCCTTCTCTCTTCTGCCCTCTCTCTTCCCACTCACCCTCCCTTCCCCCAAACCTTCTTCCTTCTTTTCTCTCTTTCTCTCCTCATTCGTTTTAAAACCCCTTTCAGACACAAATTATCACCATTCCCACAGATATGGAGTTCTGATTTCCCAAGAGTTTCCTGGGCTCTATAAATCAGATGTATACTACTTAGTAGCAGTGGTGGTGGGTGTTCCCTATCTTGCTCCCAGAAAAGGCCTTTTTGAAGTGCCCACAGCCCTTCAGCTGAAGCACTATCACTGAGTATTTCGGAAAAATATCACAAACTAAAAGACAAAGTCATATCTCAAAAATCAGTACTACTATTTCCTTCTCATGAGACAGCGAATACATTACCTAAGTTGGCTAAAATAATTAAAATGCAAATGACTGCAATTGCAGACTGATGACAAAAACTAGGTAAATCCATATTAATTTCAAATTTATCTTGAAATACACACTCAGGCTTCCAGGCGAAATATTGTCATATTGTCAGAACTAACAAAGTAAGGAACATCGCTGTGTAGGGAAGAATATGCCAATACGCCTGTTCCTGAAGAGTGACAAATTTTACATTAGATGACCAGCCTAAGCCTGTAAACATGTTAAGTAATTTCAAATGTTACTACACACTTAGCGGATAATTAGAGTACAGGAACACTCTTACTCAAGTGAGGTCATCAAGAAAACAAGAACAAATGGATTAATTTTCCACTCTAAGTAGAGGTAAGCCTGCAGCCTTTACCGCTGTCGAATAGTCAGATCAAAACACTTTTGCTGGATACTTTGGCAACTTTCCATGTATTACAGATCTTCAAACGTGACACCAAATTCAAACATACTGACTAAAGACAGTTTCTTATCCACCTCTGACCTTAATAGGACTCACAGTCCTGCTCACATAACTTTATGCATGCTAAAAGATGAAAACACATCCTCTTAATCATACCATCTTATTTTAAAATAGCTTTTGATGGTATTGTTTTAATAAAGGCAGTTGTGATGATTACATGCAGGGTACAGGAAAAGCCTGTCTTTGAATGACTGCAGCCAATGTCATTTACCAGAAATTAGTTTGGCCCAGGAGGAGTTATAAAGGCCACTTTAAATTATAATAAGGTATTTATTGCCAGGAAAGCCCCTCTCTTTAATAAAAATCCCTACTTTTCTCTCCCAAAACAATTGAAAAATGTGATTGGTCCAAAGGTTGTAGTCTTCAAATGTCAGTATTTAATTTAAGTGGTGGTTAGATATTACTTGACTCAGAAGTAAAAATATGTATGTGGCAGAGTAGTAGATCTAGCTGTACAAGCAAACAGATGTGAGAATAGCCTGATCATACTATGATCATGAAAGACATGTAGCAGTGTAAAATATCTGGAGTATTTTTAATATCCTAATATTTTCTAATATGAGAAACAAAATGAAATACGTATAATATGACTGCAATAACTAAAAATGAACAGAAAACAACCAACCAGAAACCCCTGGAGATATATTACTATGTAACAATGTGATGTGTAGCCATTTGACAAATCACAATACGCAACTGAATGTTGGTAACTACAGCCACATCCTCCGCATGCTGCAGCACGTGAGGGGGGTGCTTTAGGCCAAGCTCCACTTGTCTCTGTTCCCAATATCATTCTGCCATCTTGTTCCTGAACAGTCTACAGTAAACATGCAGTGCAGAACAGAAACCAGGAAAGCAAAGTGGATAGTCATGTCAGGAAAACAGTTAGGTGTCCTTCAATATTTTTTTGTCTCTAAGTGAGAAGGGTATTTTTTTTTACTCAGTTAAAATTCCACAGGTATACTGTAGACCGGAAGGAAGATATTAATCTTACTTTTTCACAGACAGTTCAGATATATAAGGTTATTGTCCTAAAGCAAGCAAGCAAACCAGTAAATGTGTCCATGTTTTGCCTGCAGTCTCATATTTTCAGGATGAAGTGAAATACCAGTGTTGCTGCAGTTACCTCTGTGTTCTCTCATATCCATGCTGGATAGAGATTAATTATTGAATTATTTTTAGCATGCTGAACATGCTTATTTCATTCTTATTTTGCAAATATAGAATGCCAATGGAAGGAGCTTCCAAACGAGATTTATTCCTTACTGGAGCTAAAGAAAAGAAAAAACCAAACCAAACCAAACCAAACCTACAACAACAACAAAAAGAAATCAAGGCTTTTGCTTCTTAGCTGTCAGCCTGGCAGAAGATCTAGTCTGATCTAAGAATAAGATTTCAAAATAAAATAAATTTTTTGGAGATATTAGATTGACCCCCACAGGACAATACATGAATTTGGTGGTTTCCCATGTCTCTTTACTTTCCTTGTGCTTGGTATGCATGAGATATCTGTTTGTTGAGGGCCTCCATTCCAAAGGGCTATCAAGGACTTAATTTTCAATATATACCTAAGTGCATTGCATTCTTTTGTTTTTAAAATTCATCCTCTTAATAAGCTTTCACCTACTCCAGGAAGCGCTGAAGATCACTCGTAACACCTGCACTGCTTTGTCAAGTTCTGATGTCCGTTATCAAAGCTTTCTGCTTCTGAACATTAAAATACAAGCCTCTCCAGCCAAAAAATGGTTAGATGTCTTCTGGAAATAGCACCAGGAACTGCATGAAGGAACACAGGTGCCAGAGAGCTACTTCTTATGTTGGTTTGCAGCTTATCAATTGTCATTACTGTACAATAAAAGAAATAATAATTTTTATGGGATAGAATACCAGCTTGTCATCCCATTAACATTGGATTTATAGCAATATCTCAATTTACTTCAGCAACATTCATCTAGCTATTGTTCTCAGAGCGAAGTCTGGATGCACAGATTATAGGAGAGGGCCATTTGAAATGGCTTTTTCTTTTATGTCTTTTACAGAACTCAACCCTGAATTATTCACCAGTGAGCAGCCCCATCTCCAGTACCACATTAGAAGATTAACTGAAAAATGCAGCCCCAGCGACAGTATGAAAGTGCTTACTGGCAAGAATCTTAAAAAAAAAAAAAAAAGGGAAAAAAGTAACTGTAAGTGGACTTCAAATGATAAAAGTTAGGGGAAAACATACAAGCAAACAAAAAATACAGTAGAGCACAATAGACTAAACTCATCCCAGGTATAACTCTTGCCAGCTGGCCAGTATCTCTTTGTCAAAATATTTTTAATGAGGAAAGAAAGAAACAAAATACAGTATAAAATCTGTCCTAGAATATAGCAAATTGGTTCATTTGGATACATCAGCATGCCTTCTATGATGAAAATCTCTGAGATAAATTACTGATTACTGAATCCTTATCAATTTTGTGACCATTTTCATCCCATTTCTTATTTCACAGCTTTCTATAAATATCTAATGTACTATTTTCTTGTGATCACAGTAAAGAGGGTACCTATATCACCGTGGAAACAAGATATATGTATACATCTATGATCACTCCTTCTCTATAGTAAAAGCCTGCACTATTTGTGCAAGTTTATGGCTAATTGTTCTGCATAAGATACTTGTGTTTTATTCCTACCCATTATGTTGGAAATTCATTTCATGTAGTTGCACATAGCATGCTGTAAGGTAGGTTTTATGAAGCCAATAATTCAGATATAATACTTAAGGAATTCCTTTCAGTTTAGATATATTTATTTTTCCAAACATTTTGTTTGAGAGAAAATGAGATTGCTATCTTCTGTTTCCTTATTTTTTTGCAGGAAAGCAAAGGGTTGTTGACTTCCTCTCCCCTCCCTTCCTTCCTTCTTTCTGAAGGTACTGTACTCATCTGAAAAAAAAAAGAGAACGAAATGATTGTTCCTGTTCTCTTTCTTAAGTCATTTGAAACACTGTCCCTGCTAGTTTTCTAAGTTTACTGCAATCTCTGCACGGGGGGAGGGAGAGAGGAGAAAGAGACAGAGATTACCAACATGACAGCAGGTAGAGAGTTTAGGGCAAGACTCCTTCCAGCTTCGACAACTGGTAAGTTAAGTAAAAATATATTTATGGTTAACTCTTTACAAGTACAATATATATGCTTCAGTATTAAGAAAAAGCGTTAATCAGATACACATTTAACTGATAAAAAGGTAATAACCATGTGCATTGACAAGGAGTATATTTTTGCTATAGTTACCTACAGTCTGGTTTTTAGATACTGGTGGTAATAGCATACTGTTTAACCAGCACAGACAAGAAAGTGTTTTTCAGTGAGGCTGATAGTATTCATAACATAATCTGCTGAGAAATTTGCATATATCCTTTCTGCGACCAGAATCTTCTTTCAGGCTTCACTAACGTTATCCTGAATGTTTCAGCAAGGTTCACTGGGCCATAGCTGAAATACAGACAAAAGCTTTGTCATATGCAAATTGATGTATTTCATATATCATCTGCCACTACTGAAGTCTGCTCCAACCCACCACCAACCTGTGCTATAGTGGGAGAAGAATTACCAGGATTTTTTTTTTTTCCTTCAAACTGTATTGTGTTTATGATTACAAGTTTATCTCTACTCATCTGTGTATATGATTAGTGTAGGAACAGTGACCTTTAAGACACGGTAAGACAATTCCAGGTTCTCACTTGAAAACACAATGTTTCATGTTGAGCTGAGGTTGAACACCAGCATTGGTAATAGGGTGGATTCAAATTTTTATTTGCTGTTTGCAGTGTTGTAGGTATCAATATTTTTCATGTTGGACATAAATGTATCAGGATGATCAGCAGCTGCATGTAAAATGAGTGATTGAATGCAAGCATAAGTTTCAAATATCACCCCCACACAGGCTTTTATAGAAGTGGAATGCAGAGGTGGGGGAAGAATTAGGACAGGTGTCCATTTCTCTGCAAAAGGAAAGCTTGGTCATCCTCTGATCCAGTATTTCTTCAAGCTGCTGCTCCCTGAAGAACAGGGTCCTCTGCAGGATGCCCGGTGCTTTATCAGTGTCTCCAAATGGCGGGCAGGCATCACGGGGGGGCTGGCAGGCAGCTCGAGCTGCCCTGCTCCCGCTCCCGCTCCTGCTCCCACCGGGGCACCTGGGCTGTGCTTCCGCCCCAGAACAGCCCTCTGCTCCTACCCCTCGCTGAACCAAGTAGTGGAGATGATTTTCTTCTCCCTCCATCTGGGGTCTTTCTGCAAGATTTTGTATAGGAAGAAGTGATCTACCCCCATTTCAGCCCGATTTCTGGGTAAGTTGTAGATTAACTTTGCTTTAGGAGCAGCAGATGGGCTCTACCAAAGGAGGTTTCTCAAACTCTGCATCTTAATGTTGCAGCTTGGTTTAGGTTGGTACATGTTATTAGGTTTATTTGATTATAGTTAACCCATGAAGAATGGGTAACATTCTCTATAACTCTGTAACAGCAAGTAAATGCCAGATATTGCCACGAAAACCACTTGCCACATCTTTCGCTTGGGACACATGAGATTATGTTTTATGTGACTAAATACTGATTCTAATGAATTAGATGATTTGGACAGCTATTGTGACATGTTACATGTCAAATATATGGAAAATCACTTTTTACTTTAAGTGAGAAATAGCCTCCCAAACATTAAAAAAAAAAAAAACAACAACAAAACCAAACAACAAACCGTAAACATAAGCTCTGTAATTGCAGTGGGATTTTTCTCAAGCTGTAGAGTGTTAGTCTGGATTGCAATTGCCTGCAAGTTTTGGTCTGGTTAGTTCAGAAATTCAGTTTGTCATGTAGGTAAGAGCTAGTTGCAGACTTCAGGTACCAATTTTGTTTCTGAAGATACTAGACATTAATGTATTCTTAATTTGGACATGTATACAATACACTCTTTCTCTAAGAGATTGTCTGAAATACACAAATAAGAATGTGTGTTCATATTCGTAGTGGATGGCCAAAAGCAGTATATGTGATTTTTAAACCCATTCCCAAACAATAAGCACACAGAAAGAGCATTTTTTGAATGAATGCTTAATAATTTGACGGTGAAAAACAGATCTTGAATTTTGAAATTCATTCTTAGATTTCACTTACAGGTCTTACTTTTCCTTCAAATAGTATATGTTAGCAATCTTTCGGATTTTATTTGTTTTCACATTGTATAATTTATTGCTGGAATAACTGTAAATGATTTAGTATTATGGTAGTTTGTAACACAACTAATACCTTTCTTCAGGTGTCAGGAAGAAGAGATTTTTAGCTGATATGTAATCGTTATCCCACAAGGAGAGATATTTACAAGCAGAGAAGGATATAGTCTGAGTCTGGGTTGAGTACAGATCTACTACCATCTTATTGCACAATTTAAATGCTTGTGAAAGGAATTTTCAGTTATTCATCTCTATGCTATTAAAAAAATAACATTGAAGTAATAAATAAAAAGAATAAAAAGATAGAGGCTCTGTTTATTTTGCTTAAAGTGTTACTGCTTCTCTTGCTAAGAGATATATTTATGTATAGATCATACATAAGTCAGGGTAAGTATTTTCTCAGAGAATTATTTCATGTTTTATTTCAATTTCCAATAAATTATTTCCATTTGATTTCTTTGGAATTATAATGAAAGAAAATGTGTAGAGATTTCACTTTTGTTCTGAAAAATAAAAACAAAACTACAACAGTGATGGCAAAGATGTAACAAGAAAGTCATAGCCTGTGGAAATCCCAGGTTAACAGGCCTGATTCAAAAAGCATAGACATTGATACAAGTCTTTCTAAATGCCAATTGCCTTTTTATATTTAGGAGCAGCTTCTTTAATGATGAAAACTGTTGAGAATCTGAGTTTTGGATGCAGAATGGTAGCACAGATTTACATTCCTTTCAACATTTTGGAATCTGTAATGTAGACTTTTGACCCGGAGATAATTTGAATCTTTTTTACTAGTTTTGCATTCTTTCAAATAAGAACATCAGTAAGAGCCTTACTTCAGGACTCTCTGGATGTAGAGCAGATACTGGTGGACTGAGAGGCATGATGTGCATCTCACAGATGAGCATATTGGCATGTCTTCTAGGTGCAGTTTCTAGTAGCATCAGACAGATATGCAGAATTTAGAATGGGAGAAGCACAGGGGGATGAATCATGGTAGCAACCCAAAATAAGCCTTATATACAGAAGCAGAAGAGTATGGATTACCCAGAGGGTACTTAACATTACTTGGAATCCTTGGTATTGCAAAGGCTTGATGTCACAGAAAGACATCTATCTGAATGGACTGCTCCAATCAGCCAGCCATGTCAGCAGAGCATCACCATGAGAAACAAAAGCAGTAAAGGCTGCATAAGGTAACAGTAGTTTTCTGTGGCCATGGTCTAAGGACACAAGTCAGGTAAAGCTATGTAAAGCTTTGTATTAGTTGATAAGAAATGGCCTGTTTCTTCTGAGCACTAATGCATGTTCCCCAGTAGTAACTGACCCAATAGAACAAACTGACCTTACTAGCGCTGCATAGACTGCTACAGATGTAAAATTACTCATTTGTTTGATGAACTAAGTTTATGCCCCACCTGACTTTTAAAAATAGACCCCCTGTTATGAGCATTTTCTTCTTAAATGCAGTAGTTTTCCCCATTCTAGTTTACAAGCCCTGAAGATCTCTGAAAAGGAAGGAATATCAGCTTTATAGAGAGACAAATAATGTGAACTATTTAAAAAGAAAAAAAACAAGTTTGGGAAAAAGATGACCTGGGATTATCTTCTTTCTGCTGAAAAGCTGATATTTGGAAACTGAGACCACAGCTCTCTATTGCTGTTTAAATGTAGTGGAATGATATTCAGATCTTTATCCAATGAAGAGGCCAATCATATGTATTAATATATGCATCAATTACTTGAAACACGTATTGAATTGCATGCTGGATGTCTGATTTTTCGTTATATCTATCTGGCAACTATTTTTCTGTCTTGTCTGGCTTCTAAAATACTAATGATCCAATGAAAAATAGTATTTAATCTTTGTTTTAGTTTCTTCCAACTTAATAACTTAGTGACCTGCTTCTGTAAAACAAATAGTTTTGTACTAGTGTTACCCTGATCTTGATAAGCAAAACATAGCATTTTCCTTCTAAACTGAAAATATTTAATGCAATGTAAAGACTTCTAATATCACTGGAAGTAATTAAGCAAAGTAATTCTATATTAGAAGATAATATTTTGGTGCTCTGAAGGTTATGCTAAGAAATTATGTGAATATTCACCTTTTTTTTTTATTTCTACTTTCACTCTTTATTTCCTGCTTTGTACGTTAGAAAGACACATCACTAATTATTTGAATGAAGGCTGAAAAAAAGATATAACTTTCTCTTCCCTCTGTCTGCCACTATTATAGCTAAAACACTGACAAATTTCCCTTCTACTTTGTGGAGGTGTATGAATTCATGTGATTTACAAGAAATCCTTAGGATAAAAAGAGTGTTTCCTGAAAACCCACTTACCCGCTACCAATACTCATAAAAAGTAAATCTGGAAACATCAAACTTTCCAGCTGCTTATTCTCATTAGCAGCACTAGAATTCAGGGAACACTGAGAAACACAAACGTTCGTTGAATCTGAAGGTTCATTTAATTGCAAAAAGCTAAAAGGTAAACTGAGTCTCATACGTGGCTAACATCACTTTTTTCTAATGAATTTGAGAAAGGTACAACTGATTTGAAATTGAAAGCAAGGCTACAAGAAGGGTCATACATTTTTAATTGTTAGATGATGCTATACTACAAGGAATAATAATTCACAGCAAGCAGGCACTACCCATGCCAGCCTCTTGAGGCCTGATGAAAACTAGAAACCATCTAATTTCTCCTTGCGGAAACAATTTTGCAAGATGATGTTCCCATAGCAGAGGAGCATCTGTGGCAGTTCTGGGATGGTAATACATGGGTTTGTCCCTTCTGGAGGAGAAGCTTGTTCTGACACCAGGCCCTCTGATAAGCCACATGTGTGTTGGCTGGGAGGGACAAGATGACTTCCAGTCTTCTTCTTCACTGGTTTGTTACTATTTCTGACTGTGCAGAAGACACTGATGCTTTAGTCTTCTATGGTTAGGGTTGCAACATAACTGTTGGACTCTTTTTGCAGTAATGAAAGACCTTTTGTTTTGTGGAGGCCTCTATGCTGTGTCTGCTACTAACAACTTTGTAAATTGGAAAAAGTATGTGCTCTTACCCAAGTACACTAATTTACTTTTCCATGTCCCTTACAAAGGGAAGCCCACCTAAGCTTAAGCTGCAGGTAAAGAAATGCAATCAAATAGATATCACTGGATTCTGTAGGGAAATTATCAGGATCTGGATTCTCTCTAATAACTGCAGTAAGGATTTTCACTAGCTAGTTCAATACCAGACATGAAAAATTTGTGAACAGGCACCCAGTGGAAGGTACTGAACACAGTTAGGACAGGGAATTGGAATACAATTCACACAATTATTTATCCTCCAGGTAAGGTCTGCTTGCCTACCACAGCCTTGCCTGCTATTCCTCCCAGAACACAGCTATTCCTTCCAAAACACAACAATAATTTCTATAAAATCTTCCAGATTTTTGTACATGGCAAAAGTCCCTGAATAGAATTAGGGGGTTGGTGGAGGAGTTAGGGGGAGGAGCAGCAGATACTAAGAAAATATTTTTGATATATAAGGTGGTTTCTACAGAACTTCATTATGTATTGCTGGATGGCCATTCTTAGTCATGGAGTAGCGTCACTGTGTTCTGATGTTTTCTTTTGTTTCTTTTTTCTTATAATGAAAATTTGGACTAAATTAGTACCCGGAACAAGCCTTTGTCATCTCTAATGGTGAAGGATTAGTATTAGAGTGGTTTGGGAAACATTCAGAATCTGAGATTTGAAACTATGTCAAGTTTCTTCTCACTCCTCCCCCAAAACCTCCCCCCCCTGCTTTGGCAAAAAATAATTTCTTATTTGCTTGTAGCTCTGGACTCTGTTCCAGTGTCTGCCTATGACATTTGGCTAAGTCTGAGCTGCCATTCCCACTCTGCTTGCTAATTTGCTGAATTCAGTAAAATTGGCACTTTAAATCTGTTTCAGTTTAAAATAATTAACCTTGAGATTTTTTCCCTGTTAGTTGATTTACATAGAGGTTTGTTTTCCAGTCAACCAAAATTGCTGAAGCAATATAGTATTTGTTTTAAATTTCAGATTTTGTTCAGTTGTGGCAACAAACTAATGTTTATTTTCAAAACTTTCTGGAAGCTATCAAAAGAATTAAGGGCCATAGGCAGAATGCATCTTGGGGATCAGAGAGGGAAAGCATTTGCTTTTTGCTATTTAGTCAAGGAGAAGATTTAAGTAGAGTAGCATTGGTGAAAGGCAAAGTCAGGGAGGAAGTTACCTTAAACTATTTTCTTGCAAGCACTTCAAGTGATCAGTCAAAAATACCATTTATGCTGGAACTGAATAAATAAGCACATTACTCTTTAAACAAATTTAACTGATTTTTAGAAGTTAATGCACATTTGAATGCAATTGTGAGATGTATCTGAAAGTGATATTTTTCTAAACAATAAATACCTATTCAAAGTGATTTTGATGCTTTAACACAGATGTTATACTCTGTCAGACTGAAAAGCAAACCTCCTTAATCACGGTGCAGATATATAAAAAGGAGTTCGTTCCAATGCCCCAGAAATTAGCCTTAAGAGCCATCTTTAACTCTGTGTCATTACTCATGATTCCTATATTTATTTTTTTTCTATTTGGGTATTAATGGAATAAACACAGTGGTGTCCTAGGAAGGACACTGACATCTCTAATTCCTTTGCTGTGTTTCCTATTGAACTTATGTTCAGAGGGAAATATCTAAGTCACTACTCAGCCAGCTTTATTGCAAGTGAGTAACAGAAGTCAATAGGGCTTAAGTAGTCCCTTCAGCCAAGCAGCTTTTCCAGCAAGTCTGCTCAAACTTCATCTGAAATCTAAGAAAGCCTCGTCTGGTAATTACTTTTGATAACTGCACACCAAAAGGAGTGCTCAGTAGGAGATATATTTTTCCTATTTCTGTCAGTTTCTGGATTAAATCCCCTTCTTTTATTTCTTTTAGGACATAGAATGTCTTACTGAAACACATGGTACCTACTACTTTAGCCACCTTCAGTTTCACTATGAGTTTTGAATTGTGTGAAATAAAGAACTGAATGCAAAATAAATAAAAAAAACAAAGGTCCTGCTGAAGACTAACAATACTCCTCCATGTCTTGATTTTCATTAAAAAAAAATCTGTTTGGAGACTTTATATGAAAGTCTCCTATACAATCCTATTCTCTCTCAGCCCTTCTACAGGCAGAAGTGCACATTTCACCTGGTACTTTCTTTTTTGAGATACTTGTTGCTTTACACATGTCATGCCTGGAAGGTGCTATTAACTGCTAATGGTGCTAAGGGTGCCAGCAGGGTGGTTTGAAGAACCAAGACTGAAGGTGGCCCTTAGGAAAGTGGCTCTTAGTTGCCTTTCAAGACAACAGAGAGGTAGGAGGAGACCAGACCATCTCTGGCCTCCATAGAGGTGATAACGACACTGGGGCTACAGTAGGAAGGAAAGCTCAATCTATTTCCTTTTTAAAGGTCATGAATGTGAGTGAAAGGTTTACTTTCGAAACAACAGCCCAAGCAGGGCAGTGTAAGGGTTATGGAAGGGCATGCTTTTTTGATCATTCTAATTTTGGGTGTTCTGTATAGCTCCATTGTTTTAAAATAATACTACTGCACAGCTCAAAATCTTCTGTCTCCGCTACACTCTGTATCATTTAATGGTTGTGCTTTGTAGGTGGAAAGATTATGCCCAAAGTGTTCTTTCAGGGATCCCCCACTCTATTCAATATTACTATTTTACTACTAGATGCTTCCTTACATTTATATTATTTATTTGTTCTTCTGTTCAGCCCATCTCTTTAAATATCTGTGTGGTGAGAAAATTAAAAAAAAACCCTAAACCTTCATTACTGCTATTTGATAATTTTCCAGAGGAAAAACTATTTAATACATAGGATTCCTATGGTGCCAAAAATGTACTATTTTAATTTGCAGTGGCAGACATGGAACTAGACAGGAAGCAGGGATGGAGAGATAGGATTTCTGCCGAGGTGAGTAGCTCCAGGGAGGATGCCTTCAGCACCAGAACATGGGAACAAGGAGTCTGGTTACTGAATGGCCAGAGCCGCAAAGGGGCCCCAAGTCCTCCTCAAGCTTTGCTCAGGAGCCGGAAGTGCTGCTGACTGAGCAGCTAATTCATAGACGGAACATTTGAAGCTGTGCTGCTGCATGTGCTCTCGATGTCACCAACATGGCCGGCCCTGAACTCTGGGTGGTGTCTGAAAACTCAGTGTATCTATGAGCAAACGGTCCTGGGGACCAAGTCCTGTAAGTGTTATTTGCATAAAACTGAATATACACCAAAGACATCAAATTTGGTGTACAATAGAACAGCTACAAGGTGGGAGAATTGGATTAATTTTCCCCCTTTCTCCCCAGGGAATTTGGACCCACATCTCCAGCCTAATAACAGGGTGCCCTAACTAGAGCTTGTGAGGGTAACCCTGCTTCCCTTTTGCTGAATCTGGTCCATTACACAGACAAAAGTGTCATTGCTAAGGGGCAGGGAGCAGAGAGAAGACAAACAGGGGCTGCAGATTCCACCCATCCAGTGTAGGTCCAGGCTTCCCTCCAGGTGTTGTTTCTCCAGATTCATTGAAATTTAAAGGCACGTCAGCCTCCTGGCTGATTGCGCTTATGGCTTGGCTATGGTGTCAGGCTCCCTTTAGTTCATTCTGACACACAACCCCTTCTCTGCAGTGCCAAAGCTCCAGAAGAAGGGACAAGTATGGGTGAGTAAAATTTTTTAGGGTACATCCTCAGTCTAAATTCAGGCTAGTACTCATTTACTGCAAAGCAGGTCTCAGAGCTCAGCTTTGTGTTTGTGTTTTCTTTTGAAAACAGGCAAAACTAGTCTGGAATACCTAAGAAAATTTCTTCTTGACATAGACATAGGAGTGCCTCCAGTGCCACACACTGTGTGTGCTCCATTCCTGGCTGTGTTCAAGGCCAGGCTGAACAGAGCCTTGGGCTACATGGTCTAGTGTAAGGCACCCCTGCCCATGGCAGTGGGGTTGGAACAAGGCAATCTTAAGGACCTTTCCAACCCAAATTATTCTATGATTCTATGACACTGGTTAACCTGATTGAGGCAAATAGTTCACCCCCATGTCTCCTCCAAACTTCTATTCAGAATCTGAATGCATTTCCTTTTCCCATTTTGGTGAAAAAGAAAGGAACAAATGAAAGGTATTGTACATTAAAACCCTTAATGTAAAGACTGTACCGTTAAAGGCTTATCAGCAAAAATGGTCTAGCTTTATAGTGGCTAAGTAATGACTTCTAAAGATGGGAGAAGTTGAAGTAGGACAGTGTCAGCTGTTGAGGGACTTGAAGGGGAGATAGAAAGTGAGGCATAAGTGAAATAACCTTCAGTACACATTGGTTTCAGGGGACTTTCAGGAGAAGAAATAGAAGTGTTTTCTGCAGAGGTAGATTGAGAAGAGAGTAGGCAGGCATCTCTCCTCCTGCGGAGTGCAGCCCTCACTGCCCTGGCTTCTCTCTAATTCTCTGGAGGTACAAGAACCTCCACCAAAGCACCCAAAGATATCTCACTTCCTATCTTTGTATGTCCTTTATCCCACAAGAAACAGTTGTCTTTTGATTTTTATGTTAAATAACTTTTATCCACATCAGTTCTTCATGGAATAAAATAAGTCAGAATGCAACATCTTTGGGTCAGGAAAGCTCTGAGCCAGACAGCTGAAGGACTGAGGACAACACTGGAAAGTTGTCACAATACTTTCTTCTGGTGTTTATATTCTTTGCAAGTATCTTGGTGTAGTTACACTTGTAGCCTGTGCTGATATGTCTGGCTTTACATCCTCCTGTACCTCACCAGCAGCTCTGTTTCAGGCTACACTTAACAGATTTCTGTAGGGGGAAAGAGAAAGTCAAGAGCCCATGCTGCTATGGGCAGAGGTAAGGCAGGGCTGCACTGTGAACCCAGAGATATGCCAACAAATCATTGTTCCTTCTCCACTTTGTTCGCACCCCAAAGTAGCCTTGAATTCCTTGTGGTACCAAAGAATCAGGAAGGTGGAAGTGTTCATCTGAGGATATTTATAATATTTGTTCCATTACACACTTTTAGACCAGATAATTTGCTGTGCCCTGCAGGCTCCTATCATGTGTGTCTGTGGTTTGGGGCGACTTTGTGAAAACAGCTTCAGAGCCTGTGGACTTAACATCCATTTCATTATCCAGGTTGTCTATGTGCTACTGACAATTTTAGCAGATAGAAAAGAGAAGCAGAGAGGGAGTGAACCACAGATAGAATAGAGAAGTGAAGAGGGAAGGAAACATAAGAGAAGAACTAAGAAAACTCACAAAGGGGAAGAAAAAGAAAAAAAGAAGAAAGGAGGATAAGAAAAAGAGAAATAAAGAGCCAAACCAGCAGCAAGCCCAAGCTATACTCAAAGGGCGCTTTGTATGTACATCAAAATAACTAGAGGTAGTCCACGAGGCTTAAGCACTGTTCAAGGCATCACCAATAAGGCCCTGTTACAGATGTTCAGTGGTTGACAACGCCATACTGCTCTGTGGTTTCCACTTACTGTCCTGTTGGGCAGTGGGACTAAACTAAGAACACAACATTCACACTGGAGAGAGGAAAAATATCTAAGGCTAGCTTACTACAACACCAGGCGATTTTTTTTTCTATCTAATCAATGCCACCACTAAAAAGCAAGTTATATCATAAACCACTCATGATGCCACAAAGAGTGCCCCAGCTTTGTCAGGGTGGGTGATGGGATGACTCCAGACTTTCAGCAGAGGAAATCTCAGAATCTAGTTTAACACCTCAGAATCATAGAACAGTTTGGGTTGGAAGGGACCTTAAAGCTCATTCAGTTCCAACCTCCTCACCATGGGCAAGGACAACTTCCACTACACCAGGTTGTTCAAAGCCCTGTCCAGCCTGGCCTTGAACACTGCCAGGGATGGGGTGTTCCCTAACGCTTCCTATAATTATCAAAACAAAAATGATCTGTAGGTTATGGAAAAGTGAATGTACATTAATTTTGATACTATTTTAATAATTTTCTCTATTACAAGAAATACCAAAAAACTATGTTACTGTGAAAGTGCTCATAGTGTCTTGCTTCCTGAAAACTGAGTACAAAACCAAGTTACACGTATATGCAAGATGACTGCAAAAGCCACTTTATAGGCAATCAAGGCAAACTGGTATGTTTCCTTAATTTTGTATTTTCCAGCTAAAACAAAACAAAAAGGATGCAACTTAAAATGTTAACATTTCGGAATAACAAAGACGACGCACAATTTTCTGAAAAAAGACCCATTTCTTCACATTGATGTCATCTCTCAGACAAAATTAATGCAGCTACACTGCATAGGAAGAACTTAGAGCAAAGGAATATTTAAAATAATCAAAGTTTGGACATGAAGCAAGGAAGACAAGCCAAAACAGAGTCAATGAAGGAAAAAGAAGTTATTTAACATATAGGACATCTTTGAAAGTTCATTTCTTGTTGCATTTGTTTACTGAGTCATGTTAAACTGTTTAAACAGGTCAGATTTTTAATCAGTTCAGTTTCTTATGTGTGTGATCATATGATTTCTACTACATTTGTCCGCAAAGGTTATCATCTGCTAACATAGTTGTTTCAGGATATATGTTTTTTCATATATGTACAATACATTTGCCAGAAGTAACTAATTTTGGTCATTACATAGATGGATTCATATCTTACTGTACAACAGAACCCATAAAAAACAACAAGGAAAATTGTGACAGATTAGTTTCAGAGTTCATTGGAAATCTTCCCATAAACCTCTGTGAGCTCTAATTATGCCCCAGGAAGAGTTACCAACGTTATCAGTTTTCCTTTACCATATGCTGAGAAAAAAAAGCACATTTGTTAATGGAAAGAAGAAGTTTTCTCCTGAAGTCTGATACCAGCAGATGAAGGTAATTTCCCAGGGAGAAGTGAAAAAGACACTGAGATGCTTAGTACTATCATACCAGTGTAGGAAGAAAAAACCTGATCTGGTCCACTTCTTATTTTCAGTATTCCAGATCATTTTCATTATCAGCTTATTTCCAAAGGCATGTGACAAGAAGCCTTAGCTTAAATGACAAGTAAGGAGATGTTAAATCATGGACTTCATTTAATACCAGGTCTGCATGCATGTGTGGAAGAGAAAACGACTGTTTGTAGAAGTGGTACTGAGAAGTTTTGACTAAACTCCACAATGGTTATTATTTCCAGCAGAGGCCTGTTTCTTTAAGGTTTCCCCACCATTTGTGTCTTCCTAATCAGTATCTGCACTCATTGATTTTGGATATTTTCCCTAAATCCATGTTTATTTTTGCAAGGTTGTCCAAATTTCTGCCTTCTGGCTCTACACTCTAGCAGGGAAAGTGCTCTCTTCATTTAAAATGTAAATCAGCTTTTAGGTTAGCTTCAAATAATGTAGCTTAAGGACTTCAAGGCTGATTTGAGAATATAACACATACTCAGTTTATATGGTCTTGAGTACAAAAACATGCACTCAGTATATGTTAATGGAGTCAATTTTTCAAATTTGTGTGCTTGAAATGTAGATATTTATACTGGGAGAACATGGATGAAAAACACTTTGCATGGACTTCTCTAAAGAACTATAGGGTTGACATAGATTTTAGAGACATTCTGGTAAGCGTTTGAACATGGTCTTTTATCTTCTGCCCGGCTCTAATGACTACAGTCACTCAAGCCTAGAGTAAATAATATACTTTAATTTGAAAAAAATCCTATACAAATAACACATTCCTGAATAATCATCACAGTTTGAGCCAATATCTGGTGAACCTCATACTGAAATAACTCTGTATCTTCCAAGCATATTTAGAACTTCTGCATCATTCATTATTGCAGCAGTATTGCAACACTATTACCTACAAATAAAAATTTCACAGTACAAATGACAAGCAGGTGCATAGATTTTACAGCTATGGAAGATAATTATCATCTAGTAAACTTCTTACTTACAACAAGCTAAAAAAACAGGAAAACAAACAAGAAACATTTGAAAATTACAGGTTAAAAACATCCAAATGATTAACAACTCTCTAAAACTATTAAATTCCCAATAGAAGAGGAAACGAGGAACGGCAACATTGTTGTATGACATGGAGAGTTCATGCTATCACTGAAGGAAATCAGCATGGCTAATAGTAAGGGGTGGTCAGACGTGTACTAACTCAAAATATTCAGTTACCAGCAGTGGATGCGTTCATGTTTGTACAAGTATTCCTAGCATTTTCAGAGTTTGACAAATAACTCAAAGCAGTGTAGATGCGGTAGGGAACACTGCTTCATTGCTGAAATGAGATGAATTCTTCATAGCAAAACCCCTTTTGGTCAGATCCAGAGACTGATGTGAATTTTGCATAAATAGAAATAGTAAATAAGTGAAAACTTAGTAAAGAATTTGATGCTTAGTTCAACAGCTGTATGACTGAGTACATTTAAAACCAAAATCTATCTGGAAATGTGAAATGCATGAAGGAGATTCTATTAAGATAACCCTACGGAACTGATGGACAGGGGTAGAGCAGTTGATGTCATCTACCTGGACTTGTGCAAAGTGTTTGACACTGTCTCACATGACATCCTTCTCTCTAAGTTGGAGAGACATCAATCTGATAGGTGGACCACTCGGTGGATGAAGAACTGGATGGATGGCCGCACCCAAAGAGTTGTGCACAATGGCTTAATGTCCAGCTGGAGACCAGTAATGAGTGGTGTCCCTCAGGGATCGGTGTTGGGACCGGTCTTGTTCAATGTCTTCATTGGTGACATGGAGAGTGGGGTTGAGTGTGCCCTCAGCAAGCTTGCTGATGACACCAAGCTGTGTGGTTCGGTTGATACGCTGGAGGGAAGGAATGCCACCCAGAGGGACCTTGACACGCTTGTGAGGTGGGCTGATGCCAACCTGATGAAGTTTAACCATGCCAAGTGCAAGATCCTACAGCTGGGTGGGAGCAATCCCAGGCACAGCTACAGGTTTGGCAGAGAAAAGATGCAGATCATCCCTGTGCAGAAGGACTTGGGGGTGTTGATTGATGAAAAAATGAAGATGAGCCGGCTTCAGTGTGAGCTTGCAGCCCAGAAAGCCAACCGTATCCTGGGCTGCATCAAAAGGAACATGACCAACAGGTTGAAGGAGGTGATCCTGCCCCTCTACTCTGCTCTCCTGAGACCTCACTTGGAGTATTATGTGCATTTCTGGTGTCCTCAACATCAAAAGGACATGGAACTGTTGGAACAAGTCCAGAGGAGGGCCATGAGGATGATGAGGGGACTGGAGCACCTCCTGTATGGAGATAGGCTGAGCAAGTTGTGTCTGTTGAGCCTGCAGAAGAGAAGGCTGCACGGAGACCTCATAGCAGCCTTCCAGTATCTGAAGGGGGCCTATTGGGATGTTGGAGAGGGACTCTTCTTGAAGGACTGTAGTGATAGGACAAGGGGTAATGGGTTCAAACAGGGGAAGTTTAGATTGGATATGAGGAAGAAATTATCTCCTGTGAGGGTGGTGAGGCACTGGCATGGGTTGCCCAGGGAAGTTGTGAATGCTGCATCCCTGGCGGTGTTCAAGGCTGGGTTGGACATAGCCTTGGGTGTCATGGTTTAGTGTGAGGTGTCCCTGCCCATGGCAGGGGGGTTGGAACTAGATGACCTTGAGGTCCTTTCCAACCCTAACTATTCTATGATTCTATGATATTGTCACAGGTTCAGCAGTAGCAGTCATTTTTCTCCTTCTTGGTAGCTGGTGCAGTGCTGTGTTTTTAACTTTCAGCCTGGGAACAGTGCTGATAACACCAATGTTTTCGGTTACTGCTTAGTAATGTTTGGTCTGACCAAGGACTTTTGGAGCCTCATGCTCTGCCAGGGAGGAGGGGAAGCTGGGAGGAAGCAGAATCAGAATACCTGACCCAAACTGACCAAAGAGGTATTCCATACCACAGCACGTCATGCCCAGGATGGAAGGCAAAGACCTGGAAGAGGGGGGTTTTTGGCTTGGTTGGGCTGGGTATCGGTGGTGAGTGGTTGTATTCTCTTCCCTTGTATTTGCCTTGTCATTATTATTATTGGTGGTAGCAGCAGTGGTTTGTGTTGTACCTTAGTTACTGGACTGTTCTTATCTCAACCCATGGGAGATGCATTCATTTGATTCTCCTTCCTATCCCCCCGGGAGTGGGGGTAAGTAAAAGTGGGGAGTGAGTGAGCAAACTGCTTTATTTATGGCTTAAGCCATGACAGATATATAATAGGTTACCGCAGTCAGTGACTGAAAAAAACCCACCTGGTTGCTCAATAAGGCTGAAGCTCTCCAGCTGCTCAATTTTACCTCCAGAAATGTAATAGTGTCATTTTTTACTGATCTACACCACTTCCAATACAGAAACTGCTGTTAGATTTCATTCTGTCCTTACAGATGCCGATATATTCAGACCCCAGAAAGAAAGCAGAAATACATTCTTACAGGGTCCAGTTTCTACAGTCTTACATGTTCCATCAAATGTGGAACTTCTCTTCCAGTAAGAGAAGCCATTCAGACTATTCAGCCACCTTTACACTTCTTCCACCTTCCTCTGTTTCATCTTCTTGTGAAATAGCAAACACAAGTGCAAACTCCCTAATAACGTAGACCATTTCCCTTTGTCAGAGAGTACATAAAACTTTTACTCATCTTGGTCTTATTTCTGATTTTAACATTGTGTTGCCCAAGAGCAAAATCAGACCAGTTGTAGTCTGTATTTAAGCTTGAGAAAATTCACAACCTCACGTTTTTATAATTAGAAGACACTTTCATGCAGAATTTTTGTTCTACTGAAGTCTAAAGAAAATTTGCTGTTGACTTCAGTGCAGAATATTAACTGGAAACTGTAACAATCATATGATTGTAGAGTGAATAGCATGATTTGCATATTTTTTTAATCCTTTGTAGAAATACAATAAAAGGAAATGAGAAAATAAAGGGGGATTCATATTCTGTATTAAACTCTTCCTCTTTAATGAAAGTTAACAACATTATTAGGTGTTGCATAAATATTCTATTGTGGAAATATTTTGATAACTACCTGAACTCACTGTAGTATTTCTTTATTCTTTTGAAAGTGTGGGGAAGGAGCTTATTTGCGGTTCTATTTTTCAAAATAGAAAAATAGAAAAATATTTCCAAGTATTTACATATAGAAAGAAACTGTGAGGATGCTTGCTTCTTCAAAAGAAATTAACTTTTAATAAGCTCTAGAGTGCTAGGTTCAGTGGGTTTTTTAATGTCTAAGTGCCAATAGAGTATAAAACCCCCTGTCTCAGTGAGATTTCCAGACCAAGTTTTCAAAACTGAGGAGCTGAAATGCTACTGATGAAAGGTAGAATTTCATAATATCTACCCAGGTTTAAACTAAACTCAGTGTTTAGAATTACAAGTCACTGTGCTACATAGCATTACAATTCAAATACTAAGTGCTGAAGAAAGAAAGAAGTTTAAAAGTGCTGTTATAGGAAACAGAAAAGGTCCCTAAGAGATATTTGAAGCAAATGTTTTACAATTCACCCCCTCATTATTTGTTGTTGAGTATTAAAATGAGATCAGCTACTCCAGAGTCATACAGAACAAAATGACTGGGGAGCTGCTGTTAAAAGCTTCGAAGCTCCTTAGCTATTTCTTGCATGGTGGTCAGATCTGTAGTCTCTTGTATGGTTTCTTCAGGACTCACATGTTTATGGAATTAAGTTCTGATGAAATGAAGATCATGCTTCCCTAGAAATTAGTAAAGGCTTCCTACCAGCATGAAAGGAGATGAGAAGATAGGTTACATCTAATCTTTCCTTAATTGATTTCTACATCATGGTGTTTGGCAGACTGAAGGGAAAAAAAAAAAAGGAGCAGAAAGTATTTACACTGCAATATATTGTAATATAGTAAATATTACAATATATTTTAATGTATTGTAAATATAAAAAAATATTTATACTGCAAATCTATACTCTCCCTCCCTTTTTAAGTCCTCTTTTGTTGGATTGTGTAGCACCCCTATGACTGCTGGTCACTGACTGTTTAAATACTTTCCCCCGTAGGTTTGGTCCTGCGATGTGTGTAACTGTGGACAGTGGAACAAACCCATAAGCTCAGTGAAATCAGCCAAAGGTTAGTAGTGCAACAAAATTAACTCTTTCTAGTAATTTCAAGCTGTTCTGCAGCCTCTGCCATGACTCTGTATTCCAGAAAGATTGAAATTTTGCGTAATACAGGCAGTGGAAGAAGGGAGTAACCGGCAGCCAAGAGACAAGAGAGCAATTAGTCACAACTCCGTCACTTCTGTGTATTTTTGGCAGTACTTCAATAATCTAACAAAAGCAGTAAATAACATAGCTGGGTTTTCAACTGTTGTGGGCTTTCTGAAGCATTTTATACCCATATTGCTGGAAAAGAATCAGTTACACAAGAGGAAAGATATTTGAGGGACAAGCCCATACTTTAAAGGGAAGATTTTGGTGTACAGGCATATTTTATGTTCAAAATGTGGGAGTCTAACTTTGCTTAAACTGAATTTTGAAAAAAAAAACAAACAACCCAACCCAAACTTTTTTCCCTTTTGGAAAAAAAGTGACGTCTTTTTCAGTATTCAAAGGATTCCTTTCCTCTTCTCCTTATTTAGTAAGCCAAGCCTTTGCACCCAAAGAGTGCAAAGTAAAATCACTTCAAGATTCAACTGCTCCTTATTTTGCCCAGGGACTTAGGATGACAAGGAAACATAGCAGAATGCATATTCTCTAACAATCCTTTCTGATGGATTGTACACAGTTGCATATATTACTTATATACACATACACACACAAAAATAGTGTGTACATAGTGTCTATATATATGTACACTATATCCAGTCAGTGAGCCAGGGACTAAAAGTCGCATCCTGGTATAATTATTAAACACTTGTCCCAATTTTAAGCAAATTTGTTGCAGCCTTTTCTACTATCACAGATGTTTTCTGAATCATCAGTTTAGAGTGCCTGCAATTTTTGCTTCAGTTACTACTCCTTATCTGTGCACTGATTGATCCCTTTGTGCAAATTTTCCACCTTAAAATTTCATCACTGAGCCTTTTGGTTCAAACAGTATGTCAAAGATAATTCTACAGTCTAACCTGTTATAAGGAAGTAATTTGCTTGCAAGGACATTTTTAAAATGCCTTCTTTTGTCCACAGCCTAACTAGGTCACAGAGATGTGCTTTTATCTATATTTAGAAGCAGTTTTATCCAACATGGAGCCTCCTGGAAAAGAAACAGAAGTATCTTTAATACTCCAACCACCTTCATACTCTCCACCCAGCATTTCCAAGAACGGGGTTGTAAATAGCGTCAATGTGTCACAGGTGACAGAGGGAAAATAACTTCTAGTTTGCCAGCACAACCTCTGCCTGGTTGTATGGATGCATGTACATAAACCCACATGCACGCACAGATAAGTGCATCCCTCAGGAGGACTACAAGGATGCCATGAGGTTATGCAGGGAGAAAATTAGAATGGCCAAAGCCCAACTACAAATTAATCTTGCTGCTGCCTTAAAAGACAATAAAAATGTTTCTATAAATATCTTGGCCACAAAAGGAGAGCCAAGGACAATCCCCATCCTGTATTGGATGAAAGGGAAAGAGTGACAAAGGATGAGGAAAAGGCCAAGGCACTTAATGATTTCTTTGCCTCCGTTTTTAATAATAAGACCAGTTGTTCTCTGGGTGCCGAGCCCCCTGACCTGGAAGACAAATATGAGGAGCAGAATTAAGCCCCAATGATCCAAGGGGAAATGGTTATTGACCTAATACACCATTTAGACACGTACAGGTCTATGCAACCATGAGGAATCCACCCAAGGGTACTGAGGAAGCTGGCAGAAGTGCTCACCAAAGCACTTTCCATCATTTATCAGCAGCCCTGGCTAACTGGGGAGGTCCCAGCTGACTGGAGGTTGGCAAATGTGACCCCCATTTACAAGAAGGGCTGGAAGTATGATCCAGGAAACAACAGGCCAAGTTCGACTTTGGTGCCAGGGAACAATGTAGAGCAGATCACCTTGAGTGTCATCAAACAGCATGTAAAGGACAAACACAATGAATTCCAGTCAGCATGGGTTTATGAAAGGCAGGTCCTGCTTGATTAGCCTGATCTCCTGTGACAAGGTGACCAGGGTCGTGGATGAGGGAAAGGCTGTGGATGTTGTCTGTCTAGACTTTAGTAAAGACTTTGACACCATTTCCCACACTGTTCTGGAAAAACTGGCTGCTCATGGCTTGGATGGGTGTACTCTTCATTGGGTATAAAACTGGCTGGATGGCAGGGCACAAAGAGTGGTGCTGAATGGAGTTAAATCTGGTTGGCAGCTGGTTGCTACTGGTGCACCCCAAGGCTCAGTACTGGGGCCAGTTCTGTTTAATATGTTTATAAATGATCTGGATGAGGAGATCAAGTATACCCTCAGTAAATTTGCAGACAACACCAAGCTGGGTGGGAATGTTGATCTGCTGAAGGATAGGAAGTCTCTGCAGAGGGATCTGGGCAGGCTGGATCGATGGGTTTTGGCCTATGGTAAGGGGTTCAAGAAGGCAAAGTGCTGGGTCCTGCATTTGGGCCACAGCAACCCCATGAAATGCTCCAGGCTTGGGGAAGAGTGGCTGGAAAGCTGATTGGTGGAAAAGGACCTGGGGGTGCTGATTGATGGAGCTAAACATGAGCCAGCTTGTGCCCAGGCAGCCAACACGATCAACAGGTCAACACCATCCTGGCCTGTGTCAGCAATAGTGTGTCCAGCAGGGTCAGGACAGTGATCACCCCTCTGTATTTGGCACTGGTGAGGCTGCATCTCGAATCCTGTGCTCAGTTCTCGGCCCTTCATTGCAAGAGAGACATTGAGTTGCTGAAGCATGTCAAGAAAGCCAGCAAAGCTACAGAAGTGTCTAATTAACAAGTTTTAGGAGGAGTAGCTGAAGGAAGGGGAATTGCTTAGCTTGGAAAAAAGGGAGCTTGTGGGGGACCTTATTGCTATCTACAGGAGGTTGTAGCGAGGTAGGTGTGGGTCTCTTCTTCCAAATAACAGGTGATAGAACAAGAGGAAATGACCTCTAGTTGCAGCAGTGAAGGATTAGATTGGATATTAGGAAAAATATCTTCACTAAGAGGGTTGTCAAGCATTGGAACAGGCTGCCTGGGGAAGTGGTTGAGTCACCATCCCTGGAAGTATTTAAAAAGACGCATAGATGTGGCATTTATGTACATAGTTTAGTGGTGTACTTGGCAGTGTTAAGTTTATGGTTAGACTCACTGATCTTAACATTCTTTTCCAACCTAAATGATTCCATGATTCTGGAGAAACAAGACAAAACATAGCAGCCTTATTTAACATGAAACAAAAGTCGATATTTTAGGTGAACCCTAAATTTAGGACAAGTTTCATGCATAGAATCATATACTTGCTGAATGGTTAGGGTTGGAAAGCAACTTTAGATCATGTAGTTCCAACCCCCCTGCCATGGGCAGGGATGCCTCACACTAGACCACGTCGTCCAACCTGGCCATGAACACTGCCAGGGATGGAGCACCCACAACTTCCTTGGGCAGCCCATTCCAGTGCCTCACCACCCTCACAGGAAGGAACTTCTTCCTAATACCTAATCTAAACTTCTGTTCATATTTAAACCCATTACCCCTTGTCCTCTCACTACAGTCCCTCATGAAGAGTCCCTCCCCAGCATCCCTGTAGACCCCCTTCAGATACTGGAAGGCTGCTATGAGGTCTCCACGCAGCCTTCTCTTCTCCAGGCTGAACAGCCCCAACTTTCTTAGCCTGTCTTCATATGGGAGTTGCTCCAGCCCCCTGATCATCTTTGTGGCCTCCTCTGGATTTGCTCCAACAGTTCCATGTCCTTCTTATGTTGGGGACATGAGAACTGCACACAGTACTCCCAAGTCAGATTTCAACAAGAGCAGAGCAGAGGGGCAGGATCACCTCCTTTGACCTGCTGATCATGCTCCTTTTGCTGCAGCCCAGGATACGGCTGATCAGTGGAACATAAAATTTTGCCAGAAGATAATTATTAATCTGCTTTGTGACAGTCTGTGACTAGTAAGACTTGGAGCATTCTTATGTGGCAATTCCTCTGGAGACCTGGGGGGTTGTTGACATTAAATCTGTATTTAATTTTATAATGGTGACTTTGCCCACTTATTTAGAAACAAAAAAACCTCCAGATTAAGCCTATAAAACTGGAAGTAATTTGGAGAGTTGTCAAAGTTTTTTTCCTCCTCCAAATCTGCCAGGTAAATATCTCTGGGATTAAAACAAAGAAAATAAATTAATCTCCGCCTTCTTATTACAATACAAAGTGAGAGAAGCCAGGAAACATGGTGCAAAACCTGATGGTACACAGTGTCCTTAGATCTCTTGGCCATTGTTTTCTCTCACAGCAGCACATGTTAATGATACAAAGAAGTTTAACATTTTTTGGCATTGGCTTTTCATGTCACAACCATAATAAATGTGCACATTACTGTTTGTATTGCTATATCCTTTAGATGCACCGCCAATTTCTAGAGCCTGTGCATGCACAGCCAAGGACAAGATTTTGCCCACAAATAGCCTGGTTGAATTAAATTAAGCAGAAGTCTTGCCATACAGATTCAGATGCAAAGTAGTGTTTCACTACATGGTACTGCTTGTTTATGTTGCAAAGATATTGTATGGTCAAACTTGATTTAGACCACCAGTTCTACTGTAGGAAGAGCAAAGTTCCTTTGTTCTTCACTAACCATCTTAATTCTGCTTTAAAAGGCCTTTTTTTTGTATATGTCTAAGACATCTTTAGTTGCATTAAGTTTAAAATATCCAATAACCTTCAAAGCAATAAAACAGACAATAAAATGTTAAGTCCAGGAGAACAGGAAGAAATAAAGAGATTTTGGTTTTTGTTTATTTGAAGGTATTTGTGCAACACAGGAAAAATCAAACATGATGAAGAATGAAGAAATGAGTTTCAATGTGGACAGTACCGCAGCCTCTTCCTTCTCCCGCTGCCTGCAGCCACTAAGCCCTGTTACAAAACCACACAGAACACCTCCATTTGGTGAAGAATTCAGACCACACCTCTCACATTTCCACTATGGCCCTCCTCCTCTTGGAGACATGGAAACATATCAGGGGTCCTTGGAAGGAGGGTCTCGGAAACGTAAGAGTATGCCAACAAAAATGCCTCCTCCCATTGCCCTCGAGGGTTCTTCATCACCACCAGACAGACCTGAAGACCACAATGATATAGGCTCTTCCAGTCTCTCCTTGGTGTTCCAACAGCCAGCACAGCCCAAGTACAGTTCCCAGATGATCGACCTCTGCAACTTTGGGTTTCAGTTCTACAGAACTCTGGAGCACTTTGGAGCCAAGCCCATTAAGCAAGAATCAGTGAAGCCTAACGTGGCATGGCCCAGTAGCTCAGGTTTCATGCAGACTGCTTACCCTTATTACCCTAAAGTCCACCCTGGCTTAATGTTTCCTTTTATTGTGCCACCAAACTTTCATTTCAGGAACCCCTTTCAAATGAAAAGACCTCCAGAGCCACCCTTCAGGAGAGCTGAAGTAAGAGAAAGCGGTGAAAATAAACAGAAAGTGGAAAGAGTAGATGTCAACCTTCAGATAGATGACAGTTACTATGTTGATGTGGGGGGTGAACAGAAACGCTGGCAATGTCCCATGTGTGAGAAGTCCTACACATCCAAGTACAACCTGGTCACCCATATCTTGGGGCACAGCGGCATTAAGCCACATGCTTGCACCCGATGCGGCAAGCTTTTCAAGCAGCTGAGTCACTTGCACACACATATGTTGACACACCAGGGCACACGGCCACATAAGTGCCAGGTGTGTCACAAGGCTTTCACTCAAACCAGCCACCTCAAGAGACACATGATGCAACACAGCGACATCAAGCCTTACAACTGCAGGATCTGTGGCAGGGGTTTTGCCTACCCCAGCGAGCTGAAAGCACATGAGTCTAAGCATGAGAGTGGCCGAGAGAACATTTGCGTGGAGTGTGGTCTGGACTTCCCAACCCTGGCTCAGCTGAAGAGACACCTAACAACCCACCGTGGCCCTATACAATACAACTGCACTGAATGCGATAAGACATTCCAGTATCCGAGTCAGCTGCAAAATCACATGATGAAGCACAAAGACATCCGCCCATACATTTGCACTGAGTGTGGCATGGAGTTTGTGCAGCCCCACCATCTCAAACAACACTCCCTAACTCACAAGGTAAGCCAGCACCAGTTGCAATCTCACTCTGCATCAGAAGGTAGCATAGGGATTACAGGCTACTAAAGATACATGTATGTACCTCCTCAGAAAGAAGGTAATCAGATCATAGAGCCTCATGCTGGCCCTTTGCCAGCTGGAGAGTTTTATGTAGAGCAAAAAACCCAGAAGCACTGGCAATAGTACGTTGCATATGTCTCTGTCTGTCTTAAGAGAGTACACACAAGCCATGCTCTGTCATAAAAGGGAATCCAATTAAGCCACCTGTATTATTTCTCAAAACTGTATTCGCATCTTTCCATTTCTGGGTTTTATCTTCAGAATAACCTCCTGTAACATAACATAATTTTGTAGAGCTGTATAACCCCCCTGAGATTTTAACAGAAATTTTCCACTGAAAAACAGATTTATCGCTATGCTTCCTTAATTGGGATGTAGGTGGATTGGCAGTAGACTGCAGCAAAAGAGAGGTATTATTAATCAACAGATTTGGAAGAATCATCATAATGAGACTTTCAGGGGGAAAAAAAAGCCCAAAACAACCTAACAAAAATTCCCCCTCTCACATAAGTTATCCAGAATGCCAGTTAATGAAAATGGACAAGCAGGACTGTAGTCCCAGACAGCTTGTACCAAGTAGCAGTCTTGCCACTGCTGGCACAGTCAGTTTAGGCTGGAGCAGGCTTTGGAACACATCCAGGAAGACTTCTTTCAAAAATAGCGAAAATATAACTGTTCAATTCCAATATATCTGAAATTGGCTTATCCACCTTTACAAAAATGCTGTTAAAATAAGCCAAAACTCCATACATTTTATAAAAGTTTGCTTTGCATATTTCTAACACTTGAATTTTGGCTTTTATATGAAAGACATTAAAAATACAGAAAGCTACAGCATTTCAGTTTTATAGACACATTTGCTTTTAAAAACCAACAACCTCTACATCCACTTTTGCTTTTTCTTTCCTACTGCATGATCATAATTTTTGCTGGTTTTGGAGATTCTCTGGTCTTTGGATCTACCATGCAAAATTCTACCAATTTGAGACTTGGTAGTTTTTTTTTGTCACAGGAAATGCAATGCCCCCGAGCCTTTAGAGAGCTCCTGCTTCTTTGTACACAGCTGCAGGTGGATTCAGCTGTGAACATAATTAGCAGCACTTAGCTGACCAAATGCAGTCTCACATCAGAGAGGCAATCACTTAAAGATCCTGTTGGTATTCACAATTTTATCTTTGCAAGTAACTGTGAAAAACACTGATTAGCACAAAAGTAGGGACGGCTTAAAGTGTTCTTTGTTACCGGGCCTGCAGGAGGAGTAATTGCTCTCAGCACTTCTCTAGTAAATTTTCATTACTTTCTGCAAGTTACACTCGAATTCTTAGAGTGTTTAGTGGTAGACTCATTGATTTTCATAGCATCTAAATGAGTTTTGAGGAGCTGACAGTTAGACCACATAGGTGTAAGCAAGAATATTGAATTATGCATTAGTAAGTTGACTGGATGGCACAAAAGGTGCTAGAAATGCTCTGTAAACACCAGGTAAAAATTGAATGTAACATGTATATCCTTATTTGGTTACATTGCTTGACTACTTCTCAGTTGCTTCAGATCATTTTCTATCATATTCTTCAAAACAGAGCTATGGCTTTTTTAGAAGCCAGTTACATTCAAAAGCAAGCAGTACTTTAGTCTCTTAACTGGTTAGCTTTTATTCTCATCTATTAAGTATACACATTTAACCAATACTTAACATATGCAGCAGAGTGGGACAGAGAAGCTCTGTTCCTGACTATGTCTCATATGATTTGTAAACTTACTGATGGAAACAAAACTCAGTATTCATTAAGCTTACATTTCTCTGTTTTTCAGATCTTTGTAAGAATTTCCCAGGAAAGAAATACATAAATATCCACCACTCGAGCAAGTGATGTTAAAACTGGAATAATTTATTACCTCCATTGCTAATGAAGAATAAATAATTCCTATATTTTTGTATTGAACATTCAAGGATCTAGAAAATTTTCCATCCACAGATTTTTCTGATTTATTTTATTTTACTTTTCTCGCAGGGTGTGAAGGAGCACAAATGTGGAATTTGTGGCCGAGAATTTACTCTGCTGGCCAACATGAAACGACACGTCCTGATCCACACCAACATCAGAGCCTATCAATGTCATTTGTGCTTCAAGAGCTTTGTGCAGAAGCAGACTCTCAAGGCTCACATGATTGTTCACTCTGATGTCAAACCTTTTAAATGCAAGGTCAGTGCATATGGTGGCAGAGGCATTAACACACTGGATATTTCTGTGAAATTATGATCTTGTGATGTGACAGAAATAAAAAACCAAGACGTGTCTAACTTGCAATTGCATTTAAACCACCATAAACTGGCCTGGTTTTCTGCCTTTATCCAGCTTCTGCTTATATAACACAAAATAATGGAGGTAATTATCTGTGATTTTACTCCCTTCCCCTTCAATATCAGCATCTTCCATCCTCAAGTATTTTTTTTCTGCTTTGCGATCATTTCAATGCCACAAGTTTGAGGACAATAAGCATACCTGACATTTGCTTAGTACAGCCATCCAAACAGAAGTCTAAGTGTTTAACAGCTTGAAACAGTGACTAAAAACATAGTTCAAGTCACGCACCCCGCCGAGGACTATAGAAAAGCAGAAGCCATGATTTCACATAGTGATGCTCTGTGACAGTTCAGAGAAAGAGCCAAAGAAAGCTACAGAAAAATACAACTGCAGAAGTGATTTGAGTGGGCCAAGTGTAACTACCAGGCTGAAATTCAGGGCAGGACATCAGTATCCTAACAATGTAGCCTCTAATACCATACGGCCTTTTTAGGATTCTGTGTGAATTCCCTTTTGCTGCCTTCCGCCAGCCCATTGGAGGCTGACATTCCCTTTCCGTCCCCTCTTCTCCCTCCTCATAAACCTTTAAAGCTTTGGTTCTCTTGGCTATGCTCATCTCTAATGAATTGTTTGTGTTTATTTTCTTAGCCAGTATTGGACACTACATCTGCTTCTTTGCTGCCTATCTGGGTCATTATTTTAGTTATACTTCGTCAAGTCAAAGGTTATAGGTTTTATTCCCACTATGATCGCCTCAAAGAGTGTTATAAATACAGAGTGGAGCATATTATCCAGTTTAAGCAGAAGTAACTGAAGACTGATCTGGAAGCAACTTCTAGAACTCTTTCATCCAACATCTTTATGGAATTAAAATTTTCTTAAAATGAAAGCATCATTGAGAAGCAGAGTTGGGCGAAAAATTTTAAATGGTTATTATTTTGTCTTGAATTTCAAAATGTCACAGGAAAATATGGCATTCAGTGATAATTGTGATAGGAAAAAGCATTTAAAAAAGCATTAAAAGCATTAGTCAATGCATTTTGCTTTGTTAACTTTGAAGCATTTCATCTTGAAAAAATAACAGCAAAATCTTCCGACTTTAGGGTTTTGTTTAATATTAATTTATGTCTTACTAGAAAGTTATTTTGTATACTAGGATTTATGTTAGTCTAAACTGATAAAATAATTTCTCTTACTGAACTGCTTGCATAATTCTATGTCAAATCTTCTGTAGACTTTCATTCTGTGTGCATTTCTGCAAACCTGTCCTTTTGTTCCCGTTTGGTCAAAGTCCTCATCTGATCTGTCAAATTTCAGAAAAGAAACTCAATTGTTTGATCAACTGTTCGGTTACAGTATCTGGACCCACACTACTTTTTAGTATGTGCAGATTAGCTGGAAGCTTGTGTTCAGCTTAGAGTTTGATGATGACAGACTATTTGTACTTGGAGATGGCAATAGTTTGAACAGAGAACTGGAGAACCACCAGGAACACCTGTTTTTCTTATTTTTTTTACTTCTCTGTCCCCGCCCAGTGTTCCTAGGAAGAAAAAAACAAGTAAGCACAGTGAACCAGTTTCTCCCATGGCTGCAGGGATGCCCCTGAACAGAATGTAGGTTGTAACAAGCAAAGGGAGAATCAGGATTTGCTCTCTTGCGTTAGGACCATCCCTTGGTTCTCTGGTAGGGCCCTTGAAAGACTTGGGCAAGTATTCTGGCTGGTATTCAGAGGGTTAAGGCAATGACCAGATAGCAGTCTTTTGGCACCAAGCTCCTCCTCAGCAGAAGGAAGGATATAGCTGTATGAACAGCCTGCTTTAACAATGGCTCACATGTCCCCCGGGAACCGCCTGCAAATAGATTTCATCTTGCTTTCTCTTGTACTTTTCAAAGCTTCCTGTTTTCTCACGGTCCTTTTGGACAGTTTACAGTCTTTCTCCCTCTCCCTCTCTCTTTGAGGAAAGGAACACCCTTCTTATGAAGAAAAAAAAAAAAAAGAAGAATGTAAGGGAAAGAGAGCACAGCCAGTAGCCTTTCTACTTCACCACATGCAATGGTTTTCTTTACCTTTTTCTCACAGCAAAAGAAAACATGAGGCTTTCCTATGTGTCTAATCACAGCTAAGCACAGACTATCTGAAGTGAGGGAGTAGCAAATAGCTGTCCCTTCTGTTTCCTCATCCAGCTGCAGCCAGGATCCGTGTCTAATTTTTCTCTGAAGAGTGAACTTCTCTATAGTGTTTAAAGGCCTGAGCCCATGCTGTCTTTCTAATTCCTGTTTAAAAGAAAAGCAACAACACCCCCCCCCCCCAAAACCACTGAAGAGTTCTAAAGGAGTTGCACCAACTGGTGCAATAGTGCTAATTCTGATTTGTAGAGGAAGCTTCTGTGAAACTTACCATTGCTTTTATGCTGAAGTCAGCAATATTTTAGACCTCCAGTAAAGAATGTAATGAAGTTTTCCACACCCCAGCCAAACACATTTTGCAGCAAAGGTTTTGAGCTCCACTTTTTTCCCCATCTAAAATCATGGGTTTAGATCAGGAGTGAAAGCCAAAGAAAATGTGAGAGATAAGTACTTTGGAAGAAACAGAACAGACTGGCAAATCTAGAAGGGTAATACTTCAAGTGGTGACTTAGGAAAACAAAACCTAGTGTTGACCTAAATTACTTCAGTCAATTTCATCAGCCAGTGCAGCAAAGTGTGCTCAGCAGACTTGCAGCTGAGGTCCTTATCTTCAGGGCTTGAATTTTACTTTGTCTAATACAGACAGCCTGACAAAATGTCCACAAGTAAACCATGCTGTTCCTGCTATCCCAATATGTCTTGCATGAGCTTTGATTCCTCTTCAATGCTAAGGTGCTCTGTGATGAGTTTTGCTGGAGCTCCCTCTCATGCAGCTGGCTCTGGGCTCTGACCACTGCTCACACCCTTGCCCTTTCACAGAGAAAGAAAACCTTGTACACCTTCCTGGTTTGATCTGCAGGCTCAGGCTGTTCTTTAAGCACTAGCTGTGTAAACCCAGCTAGCTCTAGGTCACTGTCTTCCAGCATATGAGCCCAAAACCTGCTCTCTTCATCCTCTGGATCATGAACACTCATCCGAAAGTCATTGTGTGCCTTTTGAAATGAATGGGTTATCCCGAGACAATGCCACACAGAGCAATCATTCTGACAAACAATTTTAATATCTGAATTTCTTCAATTTTCCTGCCACACCTCTTTACTGTAGTACCATTTCCTCATGTCCCCAAGGGAGATTTCAGGACAAGAATACATTACCATGTCCCTAGGACTGTGCATGACATTGGGAAATAGAAAACCTACCCCATTTGTCCAGAGACACAAAATTTTATGCTGTAGGAACCGTCTTCTACAAAGTCCCTGTCTTTTCATTATGGAGATAAATAAATAATACCTTGACAAAAAACAAACAAACAAACAAAACAACAAAACAACAACAACAAAAAAAAAATACAGAACACACAAAAAACCCCCAAACAACAAAAAAAGCCTTCTACTAAACCCAATAATCAATACCTTATAAAGTTGTAGCACCTGATCAACCTTATTTTCGTGATTACCAGTTTAGATAGAGAAGTAAAGACCTAGCTGTCAGAAAGCAAAAGCTGGTGAGAACACAGATTGGCCACAACACAAGCAGATAACTAGAAGCCTTCTGCTGAGAGGTATTATTACTGGCATTCTTGTAGCCTGAGAAACATTGACATGTCATAGGTCATTCCAGCAGCTGTTAAGATATAATCAGCTGCTGTTCTTCCTTGCAAATTTTCTGTGCTCATCAGTGCTGCTTCTCCTCTTTGTTTCCCCCATCACTTTCAGAGTGGTTTGGGGTTTTTTTTTGTGCATCCATTTCACTGAATACAAGTCATCCAGAGTATAAGCTTCATTCAAATGCAAAGAGACAGTTCTCTTTCCTAAGTGGATGGATGGCTCTTGGAATCAGATATTTTAATTTTACTGATTAATAACTCATTTTCAGTGGCTTCCCCACCCTCCGCCTGAGCTCTCCATCTTGGCGAATGTTTTGCTGATAAATTGATTTGTTAGAATACTAATGTTAGCAAAATTGCAGAGAGCAAATCATGGAAAAGAACTTATGCAACTGAAGCAAATAAATTTCTGAAAGCAAGTGAATATTTTCAAACTCTCTTTTTGTAGCACTGACTCAGCCCAAGTGTTTAATTTGAAAACAATACCACTGTGAATTTCTGTACTAATGGAACACTTCTATTTTCCCCTCAAGAAATGGTTTAAAATACAAAAGATACAGTGCTATCTCACCAAGGATCATTCCACTATCTACATTTCATCCAGATATTCCAGGTGATGGCTGTGTGAATTTGAATCAAAAAGTACTGTAACAGACGTTCTGTACTATCCAAATAAATTGAATCAGAATTCAGATTAGACCAAAATTTTGGTGAAATCTCAATAACTGCTTTTTAGTAATTTTCTCCCCAGTGAGTACACTGCTTGATAGAAGTTTATTTTACTCAGTAATGGTGATTCTGGTTCATAATGCAATAAAGATTGTTAAAAAAAATACAATCTGATGGTAAAACAATTGCTAAGAAAGGACCTGAAGTAGAATGCAAACACCAAAGTTTGCAGAGGATGGAAACAGCCACTTGAATGTGAATAAAATTATAAATCCTAAGAAGGAAAGACCAGAAGACAAGTAAGACTAGAAGCTTGTAATAATGATTTCAAACTCTCATGTCTCAAGAATATGTTTGACTCATAAGGAACTAGATTAAAAAAGGATCCATCTCGGTAAACAATAACAATGAAAAAAAATCCCCCTTACTGTTTCATCAAAGGGAAATTTACATGATCAATGGCTTGTGGAGCACGATCAGTGAGGAACATGCTTCAGGAAAAGCTGAGTCATTCTTGCAGCCCCATGACTGTTTAAATTCCAGCTTACTCACCAGAGAGACCAAAACACAGAAGTTGGTAAACAGAAGATAAGAGGATCAGAGAAAAATAGGGGAGTAAAAAAGAAAAAAAGGAATTGCTTTTTCTAGCTTTAAGCAAAACGTGCAGCCATTTCATTTCCACTTAACGAGAAGTAATATTCTGCTTGACTGTTTCACAGAAACCATTCATTAGTTTTATTTTGTATCTCTGTCTCTGGTGTTGTTCTTGCTTAAAGGCTAGATTTATAAACTACAAACAAAGTGGTTCACCAGGGCAGAAAGTTATACTTTGCATTTCATTCAAATTAAGAGCCTTCCAGGTTACACACTTAGGCCTCCTTATAAGAACATTCCCTGTTTTTGGAGAACCCTTGACTGTGTGTCTTACTCACCAAATTTAAAATATGACAGCAGTGCGGAAGGCCTTAGGTAGATCAGACTCAACTGCATATTCCTGTCCATAGCTTTTTGCCTGTATCTTTGAAAACCAAACAGCAGCTAGAAGCTGCCAGGGCTCAAGTAGGGAAGAATAGGTCCTATTTCCTTTCAAAATGTTCTCCTTGTACCCCCTTGAACTCATTATTTTCATTTCTACTTTTTTACAGCTTTGTGGAAAAGAATTTAACAGAATGCACAACTTAATGGGACACATGCACTTGCACTCAGACAGTAAGCCTTTCAAATGCCTCTACTGTCCCAGCAAATTCACCTTGAAGGGGAACCTAACCAGGCACATGAAGGTCAAACATGGGGTTATGGAACGAGGATTTCATTCTCAAGGTAATATTTTTCAGCAATGGTATTCTTTGAGAGATTTGAAGATGCATATCTGTAAACCCAAATGGCCTTTGTATCACAGATCCAGTGTGACTGGAAGAGATTGAATCTCATAAACCTTGGGGTTGTTATTAACTACTTGTGTCACTTTGGTGATACAGATCAGAGATCCCCAAGGTAGTGAACTTTCTCTTGGAGATCTTTCAGACTAGATATCTGATAACACGCAGGTACAGACCGAGATGGAGGAATAGATGGAGACAAAATGCGACAGCATTTATGAGCAGAAAAGAAATAATTTTAGTGTATTATTTTGCTGTTGTCAGGTGTTAGGGAGAATACATTCAGTAGTATGAGCGTAGAAGATTCATCAAGCCATACCAAATGTTCTTGTACTTAAGCCCAGGGCTCCCCATCCATTGCTGTGAGAAGGTGTAATGTCTGCAGCACCACAGAGCTTCTCCCAGCATGCAGGTACTCTGAGATACAAATAGGAGTGAGCTGGTGGAGATTCAGTCTTGGTAAAGCCGTGGTGCATGTAGTTGGCAGGGGAATGATTGGATGACATAATCTTCCTGACTGAGAGTGTAGTTCCATTATTTTTGAATAAATGTTACAGGTGCAAGGGACTTGATTCCTAGAGGTTGACAGACCACAGCCTATCAGCTATGAACAAACAGACATTTTCCCCCACTCATATCTGCATCCGAGTTTATGCTTTTTCTCTTATGCTTGAGGTACATCATAAATTCTTTCAAAACTGACATGAACAAAAAAGCTAGAACATCCCATGGGTCTTGCTCACTGCTTATTGAATTCCAGTCTGGAATGGAAGCCTGAATGGCTCTATGTCCAGAAGCCTTGGTGATTCTGTATCATATTGACATAGCTGATGTTACCAAAGGCTCAAGAGACAGTTGCAGAGAAATATGGATAGGAGGAAACATGGATTTTTGACTACCCAGGGAAGTGGGGAACTAGGGAAGCTGGTTTTAAAGTTTCAGTATCCAAGATATTTTGCGTCTTAAGACTTTCTGGATAAATAATTCTTTCATGGGTAAGTTTCTTTGGTGTTCCTCAAATTCAAGCTTCAAGGCAGCTTAACACATAAGTAAAACACACACTCGAACGACATTTGGCATAAAAATTTACAAAGTTCCCAACAAGTAATGAAATACATAGCCCCCTTTTTTTTTTTTTTTCCCTGTAAATCCCCCACAGCACCAGGCTGGTTATGCAATAACTTGTAATTGAAGACAACCTAAGAGCTTTTCAGTGTACAGAGATTTTTCAGCCCTTGAGGCTGTCAGACACCAGGCAATTTGTAAGGGTTGCCACCTCCTCATGAGTCATTTTAACAAATACAAACTATTGCAAAGTAGCAGCTGTATCTAGTGAGGCTGCATAGATCAATTACTAAGGGAAAAAAGCCAAACCAAACTAAAGCAAATAGAATAGAAGCTTTCATAGATACTTGCTATTAGGTGAAAACTTCACCCTGGTGCTGTCATTATTCCTTTAATTAAAATGGACTATGCCTGCAATGTCTGAATCTTCTTCAGAGCATCCCAATGCTCAGAGTATATTTGAGTCCATGGGTGCCTCCTAGGTAGTGCCTGGATTTCCAGCAAGATAGGAGATGCTGACAAATACTGAGATAAACCAGATCCAGGACTATGCTCAGACTTACACTGCACTGCTCAAAATCATCATTTGTTCACAATTATTTCCTGAAGCTAAAGCACTACCTATTGCACAGAGCTTTTTCAGTGGCATGAATGGCTTCTCAGTGGATGAAAGAGGAAAAATTAAGGAGAATGAAGGTTGTAGGCTGCCGAGACTTGATTGTCATTTCATTTTGAAGTAGTAACTTTGAACTGAAATGTCTATAGAACAAACACATTAAAATGCTTTTAATCTCTTCCTACCCTCTTGAGAAAAAAAAATTAAAAGTACAAAACCTAGGGCTTTGGTCATGGGGGTGATGCTTTAGATCAAAGTTTTCATTTCTAGAAAAATAAGAAAAAGGAAGTAGGAAAGTACACTGGCAAAAATAGTTAAGAGGCCAGGCCACTTGACTTTTATCCCTAGCTCCCTAATCAAGTGTCTGGCATGTCCAGCACGATGTTTTCGGCGTCCTGACCTGGCTGTGAAGTGTATACAATAGTACTTCTTTAACAGTATCTCAAAGGAGATGTCATGAGACATAAACAGTAAAGCACTTGGAGACAGCTGAATGGAAGACAAAGGTAAAGTATGAAATAGGAGACCACCTCACATTCTGTTTTTTTAACCATGTATCACGTAGAATTTCCTATATATAAATTGTTCCTTTTCTCCTCCCTCAAACCACTACAAGGTTTTGGAAGAGGAAGAATCGCTCTGTCCCAGACAAATGTCTTAAGAAGCTTGGAACAGGAAGAGCCCTTTGATCTTTCCCAGAAAAGCCAAGGGAAGGGAATCTCATTTCATTCAGATGGCGAGAGTGCCAAGGGAAGCTCATGCCAGGAAGAAGAGGAAGACAACTGCTATGAGGCAGAGAGATACACCCCTGCCATGTACCACCAGGATGACAATAAACTGTACACGGCTCAGGATCTGGCTGGCAAACCTGAGTGCACGATGAAGGACTTCAGAGAGTCCTACTGCAATGAGAAAGAAGAAGTGCAAAGTGAGGGACGACTCAAAAATAGAATAGGAAGCTCAGACAAACAGGAGAGCCAAGGGGAGAGAGACCTTGCAAACGACAAAGAACGCCTCAGCTTTAGATCCTTTGAAAAGTCCAGGCTTGGCCACTCTCTCTCTGATTACTTGTATTTCAAGCACAGGAACAAGAGCTTGAAAGAATTGCTGGAAAGAAAAGTTGAAAAACAAACAATGCTTATAGGCATTTAATTGGACATTGAAAAAAATCTGGAAAATGGGAACTAGATAGCTTTAAACATGAACTGTATTTTGCCAAAGCCTGGAAGTTTGTAGTAGTCTTTAGAAACAAACAAGCCAATGAATAAAAATAATTTAAGGTAAACCACATATATTAAAAGTATAAAGCAATTCAAGGTCACAAAGAAATTCAATAGATACTGAAAAATAACATCTTAATACTTACCCATTTATGTTTAATCAGACAATGGGATAGGTAAAGAAGCTTATTTTTCCTTTATTTGGGATGGTAGAGACATATGCAATCTTCTAGTTATCAAAAAGCAAGATATTCTAACATTTGATTTATTATCTGACTAAACATATGGAGTATTCTAACCATAAATCTCAAAACAAAAATATCACAGTGCTAAGTATTTCACAGCGTAAGAGTACTATTAAACATGATGCACACAAAAGTGCTGTCACTCTCAGAACTAACACAGTCCAAATACTTCCATTTAGTGAAGTGACTGTTCAACCATTTACTATGAGAAATGGGCAAGAAATTAAGAAGAAATAGTAATGTTTTCTTGTATGGTGAAGGGAAGCTCTGTAAGGACTGGAATTTATTATAGTCACAGAAGCTTTTCCTCTGGCACAGAGTGTTTGTGCCTTGCTATGTTTAAGTCAGTATGGGAGTATTCATCAATTCTTCAAGTGAAGTAGCATGGACTGTGCTGACATGTTGTTCTACTGTCTGCTCAGACCAACATATAATGAACAGCAGCAGCATGTAGCATTTGCAACTTTTGCTGTAACTACACATAAAGCAATATGAGTAATTTAATTGAGAAAATGATGCGATTTTGCCATTCATCTCTTCAGTTTGTCTAGGCTAGCAAGGCTGACTTCAAAATACACAGGTCTGAGCAGATTTTATTTTAGAAGATACAGCAAAAAAGAGCCCTTATAGGGCAAGCAGCACATCACAGAGGAAAATTGTTTTTATATTTCCTCTTTACTGAATCAGAAATTTTTCCTTTAGCAACATGGTTTGACCAGTAACCCTCAGGCCTTTCAGAAGAATTCCACTCATGCTGTTTTTACTGAGTCATTCACAACTTTTCATTCTTTTGATTCTCATAACAGATGCTAAGAAACCACAATTCCATTAAGCACATTTCATTAATTGCATGAATAATTTGATCAGCCTGTTGATTCCTGCATCTTCAAAGCAGACTACAAACAGCCCCACTCCATCTTTTCGCTTATAAGGAAATAAAGATTTAATAAGTCATTTAATTAGTCCTATGTCATTCTGACATTCTCACTCAAATGGTTTAAATCTATATATATGGTATCTCTTATCCAAATATGGTTGCCTTCTTCACTTACCTGCCAAGGTCTGGATTTGAATTACCTTGCTATCATGCTTAATATATAGCAAGTTATAATTAAATATAATCACACACTTATGGCTTCCTTAGGCTAAAGTCATGTAGCTGCCACTCTCTGCCACTCTTAGAAACCACTCACTTTTCAGAACTGATGGTTCTCATACCTACCTGTTAATGAGTGTTCACAGGGCAACAGCCCTTAATGATCATATAAAACTGGGTTTGTGTAGTCTGAGGTTGCAGATGGTATTTTCAATTTTCATGGCTCAAACACAGTATAATAAAGATGCTGAAGAGCAGAAAAGCTGTTGATAAAAGAAGCTATAACATGCATGTGACTCTTCTAAAATGTAATGAACTCTACAGCTGGCATACAAAGTATGCCAAATTGAAGTGGAATGTAGGTCACGTTAGGCCTAGAATGAATATCTTTCAAAATAAGATGCACTTCAAAAATAATGTGTATTTCAGAGATGCATATCCATATTTTTTCAGAGATGAATTGTTTTATCATACACATTCAACTAACTTGCTTCCACTGCTTATAACTCCTCTTGGAAAAGGAGCCATCTTCCTTTCAGGAAGACACTGTGGTCAAGCAGAAGAATCAGAACATTTTAAGAGTAGAAGGGAAATGATCAGGTAGAAATTCAGCATGGTTTAGGAGATTGTGTTAGAAATAGGAACAAGTCCTTTTGTTACCTTCTTGGCAATATATTGTCTCTGTCAGACAAAAGCTCCTATTTGAGAGTGTGTACAGCCAAGATCTGGGAGCCTCTGATTCTTAGAAATGTCTCTCTCAAAGTAGTGTAGTTTCCAGATATTCATGATCCAAGATCAGTCCACTCCACCTTTGCAGGCATATTAGTTCCTATAATAAGAATAAGCAAAGAATCTGGAACCTGGCTGTAATGTCTAGAATGGTGAGCATGCAAATGAACTTAGCAATTCCCTTCACTTTCGTGGCAGGTAAAGGCATGCAGCCTTTGCATTGCAAAGCTCTGCTGTCTATGCATTGGAGAATGTTATGGCACAGCTAGACCAACCTTATAATGAAAGAGAAAAATATTACACACCAAAAGCACTTGAGGTAAACAAAGCAGAGGAAAATTTTCAGCAGAGCTCAGCTCCCAGTAGATAGCACAACCACAAACCTGATATCTGCTGGAAGTATGTGCACAATTCAGAGTTCCCTTGCAGACTTCATAAGGGAAAGTGCTAGACATGTCCTTAGGAAAGGAAATCACTACAAACAGTTCCGGATTGTCTGTAAACCCAAACACTTTCAGCCACATTGTCACTGCAGACAAATTACCCACTCCTACAATCCTGCTTCTTATTGAATCAAAAGCAACTGCCAGCCAGATACAGACAGGTGGAAAGGAGTAGAGACCCCCAGAATGGCAATGCTATTTGGGAATAATTTATAATGTGAATTCATTTTCTTTCATTCTTCCTAGAAAGCAGATAATATTCTATTACAATGAATCCTTGAGACTGTGCCCAGTCACATAATCACACAAAACTAATTCACAAACACCCAAGGCTAATTCATGTTAGAGTAGTAAAGAGCTCATCTAAAACCATTAAATCACCAGTCAGAGGAATTACAAACAAAACTATTACTAAGATAAGGAGACAGTGCCAAGTGACCTAAGCAAAAAGGTTAGGAGATGATAGTCCTTCTTACTGCAGAACATAATGCAGCTGGGTCTAAGACACTTGTTAAAAGAGGCCCCAAGGGACAAATTAAAAGTGAAATAACAGTCTTCATTGTGGAGCACCTTGCTTTTCAAACATAAGTTATTTTCACGCTATTTACATTGGCACCGTTTTGGGAACAGACAGTAACAGCCTTTGCTTTTTAATAGCTTTGAAAATGCTTTATAGAAATTTGCTCTCATAATGAAGTTATTTCCCATTTCTAATTTTTGAGAGATTAGCTTCCTTGTTATGCTTTGAATAGAGGTTCAGAAGTACTGTGTCCTGGACCTTAGGGGATATATTTTCTTTTTCTTTTTCCTCCTTCCTAATCTATCTACCTTCTTCTTGCTATGTTGTAGAAAAAAGGTATTTGCCTGACTCTTCTCTGCTATTTGGGTGTTCAGCTTGTGGTAACACATAAAATCAAAGCCTAATCTTTACCACCTCTGTATTAAATCACATCCATACTCTTTCCCTGTATTATTGTAAGAAGCCTAATTCCATCTTCATGAAGAGCACCAGAGCAAATAAGAGTGGCCACAAACTCATACAACCAAGATGCATTCCAAACTCATAGAAAATGACATGCTTCAAGACGCCACATTGAGGAGTGGCAAATTGGCCACACTATAATGAGTATGGGCAAGTGATGCAGGTGGTTTACTATATTAGAGGCTTGTCTGCTGTTAAGGTAAGCAGGGAGAATTCTGGAAGACACTGTACAAAACAGAGTACATGTGGATGAGAAGTTAAAAACTGGGTGAAGAGAGACAACGTATTTACTGGGAAAGTGAAGTTGTAGGTAACCACTGAACAAACTGGTTTGTGTCTGGCTACCAGATCTCAGCCATCTCCTTGTTAACCTGAGTTCTTTCTGTCTGAGGACAGCCTCCAGGCTGTAAATGCAAAGACAATTGTTCTGTGATAGCAGCTCAAAGGATAAAACACAATATTATAATAGAAGTTTATCCTATGCTGCGTCCCGTAAAACAAGTTGCTGGGAAGACCTGGTAATGCTATTGCACCCACCTTTTTACAACTCTCTGTTGTTCTACTAGCTATTCTCCTATTTCTTTCTTCATATGGTGCTGCTGGACTCTGCTATTATGAGTGTACAGTTAAGAAGTAATATAAGTACTGTATTTATTGTTCCAAGAAGTTTTTAATAATTATTAACAGTTTTGAAAATGTCATGTCTGCTTAGCTGAACAAGATGTAACAGAGCTAACATTTTGTACTTCTAACAGATTTTGCAAATAAAGTGATGTATATTTATTTTGCGTAGAATGCTGTGTTCCTATTCAAAGCCCCAGCTCAAAAAATAGACCAAATATCTGTGAATACTCAGCTTCTGGCTTTATATATCAATAGTAAAAGCATGTAGGAGGCATTGTATTAATTTAAGCAAATAAATATGTACTGGAGAAGCTGCTGTGCTTTGTATTGAAATGGATGTGAAGTTTTTGGAACTCTAGCTATTTTATATAGTAAATGTATGGGGCTGGTCTGACAAGGTCATGCCTCACTCAGCACTGCTGACGAGTGGTCCTTGTAAAGGGAAGCCTCGAAGACAAGAGTGGAAGAGCTGCCAGATCCTTTCAGGTAGAGAGATCACTTTATTACTACAGATTGCAGGGATGACATAAAAATGCTCTGGGATGATTGTGGTATTTGTTAATGTGGCCTTACACCAGCTAAAAATCAAAGATGCAATCATTATCTTAAAGATATTTCAATGATCTGCATCATGTAAAAAGAGGAAAAAAAACCCAGATGTGTTATAAGACTGAAGTTAAGAAAGTAGATACACCATTGTAACTTGAGGAATAAGCAAAAGATTCTGAATTTAGAGGCCCAGAGTTTTTTTTTGTAATGGAATGCATCACTTCAAGTGATGGTTAAACTCTTGAATTTGTTTGGTTTAATGAAAACCTGATAGATTTGGCATCTTTACAGAGAACATTTTAATCTGTTCTTGAGCACGAAGAGAAAGCAACTGGAATGTTGGATATAAAATAAAGTAATAATGAAAATAGATATATTCTAATTCTCACAGTTATATACGTTTAAAAGTGCAAGAAGGCTTATACAAATACCAGAAATATATGTAAGGGGCTAAAAGAAACAGAAATAAGGTCTTTTTGCTCTCCTGTTTTCTTACTTTCTTATTTTCCCTCCTGTTTTGATCACAAGTAAAAGCAACTATGAAGATTATAAGCTACCTCTGCATTAGGAGAAGGAGCATATGGGGAAGTGACATAGTTCATTCCCATGTGACTCAACAACACTGAATCTCAAAATTTCACCTTTGCCAGTCACAAATAAATAATTTAGGAATGCATGCTTGGTCTTTTTCACAAATTTCCTTTTTCATTTTTCTTGAAAACTGAGGTGTGCTCACTTATGTCTTCAAACAAGCAGAAATGAAGCAGAAGAGACTCTCAGATGTTCCCAGGGGGTTTTCTGTGCCTATAGCAAAATGGTGACAGGCCCAGAATATCTAAAGTATTTTCATGGGGACAGACAAATGAATGCCAGTGATAAGAAAAAAGGGGTGAAATATTACATAAAAAAATAACCCTAGTTACATACAGATGATACGGGATATTTCTGAGTAGAGCAAGTCACAGTCAAACTGCTTTGCGTTAGACTTCCAACAAATAAACATTCTAGTTTAAGAAAAAAGGCTGCATACACAACTTCTTGCCAAATTTGCCCCATTAATCTGCTCTATGGCTTGTGTAGTGTGATAAAGCTTAATGTGTTTACCCACTGGTTCATGGTGCAAAAATCTGATCTAAAAACATATGCAGTGTGTCAGTCATTTCAGCACTTGCAAATGATGAAACACTATATAGGGATCACTGCTAATGCTGTTCCCAGATATGATATGATGGGGTGTTGGATCATACAGCATAAATTTCCTTAGAGAATAGCCTGCAAAGAAAGTACAGCTGGACAGAGAACAGACACTTTGTGAATAGAACTTCTGGTGTCCTATCGTTCTGTTTACCCTGTCTGAAAAAATACTGTATATGCAGTGCAATTGTGCAAGTGATTTTGTTTGGAAGGAGCCAGACACCATTGCTTTACAGTGAATTACTTCCTAGATTTAAAAATCTCTTATAGTGTAAGCATTTATTCAACAGGCTTCTGTCAATTTACATCCATGGAAGACGTTGGCTTGTATTTTTGGAGCTGGGGTTCTCTGTTTGTACTGTACTATTTTCAGTATTTAAGTACCCTTAGAATTCTGAATGGAAAACTGTTGAAGAATAGATTATGACTGAGGTACTGATTAGCCAACTAAAAGACAGGATGCAGTAAAATGAGAATGATGGAATGGTGTGAAAGCATTTCAGCATTTCTACCTTTTATAAAATTAACAGAAATGGGAACAGTACAAATTCATCAGACAAGGTGCTGCAGAAATGTCTCTGAAAGAAATACAGTTTAGCAAGCTAAGTGGCAGATACAAACCCAGAGAAATATCTATCAATACAGCGTGATATCTTGCCATTTTCTGCTACAAGCTATGTGACTTTTCTAGAAACACTAAGTCTTCATCTTTTTTATTTGTTTCATAGACCAAGATGACTTTTTAAAATTAGTATATAAAGCATTTGTACAAGAGAGAGAATCAACCCTCCAGCCAGCCATAAATATAATGAAAACTGACAACAGCGGCAAAGTCTTGCTGCGAAGAAAGTTACACTAAATTTGAAACAGGATTGCGCCTACTATAATCTGTCTTGGAAGTCTGTGACAGCAACACCAAAATCAGACAGGTCCAAGATGGTACAGGTCTGCTAAAGGCACATGTACTGCCTGAGAGTTTACTCAGACAGTAAACTCTGTTCTTACTTATGGGAAAAATTAAAAGCTGTCCCCTAATGAGAGTTTTCTTTAAACTGGGTTTTAAAACAATGCAAGTTCTAAAAGGATTGTATGAGGCAGACTTCACATGATTTGACACTAGACACCAGCAAAATTAATGCCACTGAAGTATTTCCTACAGAATCATCTGGGGTTCCCAGTGTTACTGTCACTTTGTGGGAGGCAACCCCCCCACAGTCAGCCACCAGAATGGATCATGAGAGAGGTTTGTGCAAAGGTACCCATTCCAGTGTAGTTAGTCCATTCTAATTACATCATATCCAGGTTAAGCAAGCCTGCCTGATTTCACTGTGAAGGTGATGAGGCATAATTGTGCAGCCCGTTCCAACCACTCTTCTATAACATGCAGCTATGGGAGAAATACATTTTGAATAGCTGTACATATTCTAGTAATGAGTATCTGATGACGACATCCACTAACATGCTTGATTTCAGCAGTGAATTTAGCAGTCCTTCTACCTGATTTGTAATAGCAGATCCAACCACTGTGCAGCGTGAAACTGCACAACACTGATACCCTGTTGGATAATGTAGGGCTTTTTCATTTCCCTTTCCCCATTAGTCTAATTGCAGGAGTCTATTAACCTTGCTGATGGCTCGACCTGCTTCCTCCATTTCTTATAATCATGTATTTCCACAATTATTTTTTTTTCCCCTATCATTTTTTGGCTTCCACATGGAAAAAAATTTGCTTACATCTCAAAATGCATACTGAGAAGAGTAAGTGCAAGTAACTACTTGTATGCATTTTTGACAGATGGTGGCAAGCTAGCAAATATCTTCTACTTTTTTTGCTTTTTTATTTTTTTTTTAAATAGGTTTCTTCTATTCCATTTTACTTTTTCTGATCAACTCCTCAGGACCCTATTACACAGACTGCTGATCACCTTCCTACAGGAAACCCTAAGTGTTCAGGGAGATTTACTCTGAGACCACTGCAGCAGAGCCATTCTTATGAAATGTTTCAAAGAAGAACACTCCAGTGTGACAGACAAGCAGAGAGAATGAAAACCCCAGGTACACTTAGCATCATCTCCAACAGCCAGCACCACGAGCATGACACATTAGTCCTCTCGTCAAAGCAAGATGCTGGCTACCCAGGGAATTACAGACCAGTCAGCCTCACCTCTGTGCCTGCCAAAATCTTGGAGCACACTCTCCTGGAAGGCATGCTGAAAACATGAAAAAACAACGAGGTGATTGGTGACAGCCAGCATGGCTTCACTAAGGGCAAATCCTGCCTGACCAATTAGGTGGCCTTCTATGACTGGGCTACAGAACTGATGGACAGGGGTAAAGCACTTCATGTTATCTACCTGGACTTGTGCAAAGTGTTTGACACTGTCTCACATGACATCCTTCTCTCTAAGTTGGAGAGACATCAATTTGATAGGTGGACCACTCGGTGGATGAAGAACTGGATGGATGGCCGCACGCAAAGAGTTCTGCTCGATGGCTCAATGTCCAGCTGGAGACCAGTAACGAGTGGTGTCCCTCAGGGATCGGTGTTGGGACCGGTCTTGTTCAACGTCTTCGTTGGTGACATGGAGAGTGGGGTTGAGTGTGCCCTCAGCAAGCTTGCTGATGACACCAAGCTGTGTGGTTCGGTTGATACGCTGGAGGGAAGGAATGCCACCCAGAGGGACCTTGACACGCTTGTGAGGTGGGCTGATGCCAACCTGATGAAGTTTAACCATGCCAAGTGCAAGATCCTACAGCTGGGTGGGAGCAATCCCAGGCACAGCTCCAGGTTTGGCAGAGAAGAGATTGAGAGCAGCCCTGTGCAGAAGGACTTGGGGGTGCCGGTCGATGAAAAAATGAGCATGAGTCAGCAGTGTGGCTCGCAGCCCAGAAAGCCAACCGTATCCTGGGCTGTATCAAAAGGAGCATGACCAGCAGGTCGAGGGAGGTGATCCTGCCCCTCTGCTCTGCTCTCGTGAGACCTCACTTGGAGTATTGTGTACAGTTCTGGTGTCCTCAACATCAAAAGGACATGGAACTGTTGGAACAAGTCCAGAGGAGAGCCATGAGGATGATGAGGGGACTGGAGCACCTCCTGTATGGAGATAGGCTGAGCAAGTTGTGTCTGTTGAGCCTGCAGAAGAGAAGGCTGCATGGAGACCTCATAGCAGCCTTCCAGTATCTGAAGGGGATCTATAAGGATGCTGGGGAGAGACTCTTCATGACGTACTGTAGTGAGAGAACAGGAGGTAGAAGGTTCAAACTTAAGCAGGAGATGTTTAGATTGGATATGAGGAAGAAATTATCTCCTGTGAGGGTGGTGAGGCACTGGCATGGGTTGCCCAGGGAAACTGTGAATGCTCCATCCCTGGTGGTACTCAAGACCAGGCTGGACATATCCTTGGGTGTCATGGTTTAGTGTGAGGTGTCCCTGCCCATGGCAGGGGATTTGGAACTTGATCTTAAGGTCCTTTCCAACTCTAATTATTCTATGATTCTATTAAAATATTTTTAGATTAATAAAAAAACACCAACATTTCAGCGTTTCTGGGTTTGCACTTTTCTGCTTATGGAGGAAATATGTGAGTAATAGCAGGCAGTGGAAACATACTGATTCACCCATAGTGGAAAAAGACTGTTAATCTCTCTTTTATCTCCATATCCTATGAATTAGCAATCTCATCTAAAAGAGTATATTTATAATGCAGCTATTTCTATATGTGACATGAAAAAGACGCATGAAGAAAGTCAGTTTGGATAGACCACAACCATAAAATCCTACAATCAGGATATGAAGGGTAGTCTCATCCCATTCATATAATCCCCAAAAAACAGCTTCATAAAACAGCACAATAAATAATTTTATCAATATTAGACACCTTCTAAACTATACTTTGAATATCCCTAAAATGTCTTTCTTTTTAGAGTCTCTGTATGATGTCAACATGAAGACAAGGCCTAATTGCCCAGGAAGTAAAAAACTATCCTACGCTATTCAAACCTGGAAATTCTCCAAGGATATTTAATTAAATACTTAGCTTTCCAAGCCTTATTACGAAGGGGTTTTGTTATAATATACTTTCACATTACTGACCCTCCTGCCACTTTCTGAATCAGTTAGGCAGGAGTACACCCAGAAGGAAGGCCATCAGAGCAGCCGCACATCTCCAGCCTCCTGTCCGCTCCAGCCAAGGAATCTCCTCACCTGATACCTCCTGACCACTGCATTTTACAAACTGGTTACTGGGTAAAAGCTTTCCAGCTTGTTCTTGTGGGGTGCGAGCCATTGAGATCAGTTGTACAGAAGAGATGTGAGAATTTTCCCCACAATGTTGGAAGGCAACAAGCTTCAAACTGACCCAATGACTCCAGGCTGAAGCAGATGCTCCACTGCTGCCAGGGTTGCTGAAATAACCCACACCCAGGCTGGGGCACTGGGGTCAGCCTCCCACTGGTGGGAGAAAGGGATATGAAAGGCATACAAAAAGGGACTACACTATATCTGTGCGTTACCACCACCATGAGTCACACACTTTCTCCTATAAAGCTCAATGAGTGGATAAAAGAGACAGGATCTTGTTTTGACCTGCTCTTTCGCATCAGCAGGAATTATTTTAAGAAACTTTCTTTTCAGGAGAGCATGAATACTCTTGGGAGTTACCAGCTCTGTCAAAAAACAGCCTCAGAGCTCATCAGGGCAGAAACATATAGTCATAACTGAGACACAGTTCTGTATTTCACTTCTAGCTTCTCCCTGCACTTAGACCTACCTCCATTTTCTGATGTCCTTCACCTCTGCAGGGTACAAGCCTGTCTCATAATGCCTCCAATAGCCATCTCAGAAGGATAACCAGTCCTTATGCTCCTCTTCTCATTTTTCCTTACAAGTTTCCAACACCTTTAAAGCAAAGTTACGTATCAAAACCTCAGTTTTTCCTCCAAGCACTGGAGAAACAAGACTTCTTCTCTTCAGACCCCCTAACTGCCTCTTTCCACCTTGCTGCTCCCACTGACAGATCTCCCTCATTGAGTGGGTGAGCTCACTTGGTTTCCATGTTGATGGAGATGCTTGAACCCATTCCTCACCTGCTCAGAATCAACCTCCTAACCTTCTATGTAGGGCCTGAATAATGTCTTGTTAGTGTATACATTTTGTAATTACGAAGCTCTCCTTTGTAAAAGAAGGGATAGCATCACTATTTGTAAAAGAAGGAATAGCAAGTGCTATCTGACTGTCTTTTCAAGCAACCTTTTTTCCCTTCTGCTCTTTCCTTCTTTAGCTTGTTTTTTATTCTTTCCTGCAGGTAGATGAAACTGGCAAATCCTCTCTTCTGGTGGGAAGCAGATAGGTGGTTATGTTAGTAATATAAGAACAAATGAAAATACAGAGCAGAACTGCATGCTGCTCTGTGAAGGCTAAGGTTCACTGCAGAAGAAAGTAATAGCTTTGTATTTATGGTGGATGCAATTGCACTCTCCGCCTTTAAATGACAGTTTTAACTCTCACGTCTTCCACCACCTGAGGGATGTTTTTTTTCAAAAGGGTAAATTTTAAAACCATAATCCACAGGAAAGTTGAATTGACTTTCAGACCCGGCTTTCGCTTTACCACATACAAGAGTAAAAAGGACTTCATGGAGCCATTTTAACAGGTGTTGGCAGCATCTCAGGTCTGTTCCCTGTCTTTAACAAGCAGTAGTTCGGGTCGGCCAGCAAGTGGTTACCTCATCCACAAGCGATGACAATATCAACCAGAGCTTTGTGCCCATAGACAGGACATGAACACAGAACTTACACATCAATGTAGTCCACTGCACAGCTGAAATGGAAAACAGCTTTAGATGTCAGTTAAGGCTGCTGCCTGATGCTTACACTTTCAGCCCAATAACTGAGGAAGGGATGTACCTAAAACAGGTGCCACTAGACCTTTCAACTTTGAATGCCTGATCAGCTGCCAGTTGGCTTTTTACAGTGGAAGATAAAATAAGGTTTCTGACAGCCAAACTTCCTTTGCTCTCTCTGCCTCCTCCCATGGCTGAGCAGACTGATCTGAAAATGCTCCTGTGTTGGTGTCTTACTGGACAGTATTACCCTGGTAGAATGCAAATCTGACCCAGTTTGACTTAGCTGTTCAATTTTGAATGGCACAGAGCCAACTTGCTACCAGTTGGGTTATTCATGCTGCAATAGGAAGCAATCTTCCTGACATGCGAACTTCCTTCTTCTTCTGCCTGAGCAGCAGTGCAGGCAGTCAAAGATGCTGAGCTAGATAACGAAAAATTCTATCCTGTAAAGATATGGGTCTTGACTGAAGGCTGGCCTTCAGCATCACTTATCCCATATTCATATGCATATGTATGACCTGGAAATCCTTGCTAAATAAAGTGGGCCATGGAGACGATAATCTAAATTGGAATTCAAGGTGCCAGTGCAGAGTTTGATTGCATTCATTTTGCTGTCAAGAATGCTAACCTATTAGAGAGAGATTCATCATCTGCCAGTTAAACCAGTTATTTGAGATTACTTTCCTCCTCTCCTTTTCCATTCTTATCAGGGCTCTTAATCCGATTTTGAAAGGAAGGCTATCTAGGCCTGCAATGGTTTTCATTAGTATGGTCACCTGAGCTGATGCACAATCTTCTTCCTGGAGGACAGCAAGTTAGATGAACTATGTGTTTCACACAAGAATACCAAGGCACCAATAAAAACCATGTGTTTGTATTAAAGCTCTCCTTAGCTCCTTACCTGAAAGGGAAAGAGAGGTTTGGAATAGCAGGAGGAAAGAAATGGGGAGCCTATATTTCAGTTTTCAGCTGACGCAAAAGTGTTCTCTTACTGCTTGTACGCTTACACTAACACTTTTTACTCATTCTCTGGGAGTGTTGGTCAACACCCAGCTGAACATGAGCCAGGCTGTGCCCAGGCAGCCAAGAAGGCTAACAGAATCCTGGCCTGTATCAGAGATAGTGTGTCCAGCAGGACCAGGGCAGTGATCATCCCCCTATACTATCCACTGGTAAGGCCGCACCTCAAATCCTGTGCTCAGTTCTGGGATCCTCACTACAAAAGAGATATTGAGGTGCTGGAGTGGGTCCAAATGAGGGCAATGAAGCTGGGGAGGCATCTGGAGCACAAATGTGATGAGTAGCAGCTGAGGGAACTGGGAGTGGTTAGTATGGAGAAGTCTCAGGAGGGACTTTACTGCTGTCTACAACTACCTGGAAAGAGGTTGTAGCAAGGTGAGTGTCAGTCTCCCAAGTAACAAGCAATAAGACAAGAGGTAATTGCCTCAAGCTGTGCCAGGGGAGGATTAGATTAGCTATTGGGAATAATGTCTTTACCAAAATGGCTGCCAAGCTCTGAAACAGGCTGCCCAGAGAAGTGGTTGAGTCACCATCCCTGGAGGTGTTTAAAAGACGCTTAGATGTGGCATTTGTGAACATGGTTCAGTGGTGGACTTGGCTATGTTATGTTTATGGTTGGACTCAACAATCTTAAAAGTTTTTTTCACCCTAAATTATCCTACAGTTATAACTGATTCTACGATTCTAATTGATTCTATGATGCTATGATTCTATGCCCTTTTGGAGAGGGGCTCCACATCGCCAGGGAGCAGCGCAGAAAGAGAAAGATATCCATACACAATATAAAAGGAGAAAAAACAAATTGTGTTTAGATTCCTGAACTGACCTTTATTTTTTTTTTTTTCTGCCAAAGATCAATACTTCCTTGTAGCTGTGCAAAAGAAGATGGAGAATAGAGATAATAAAGGCAGTTGATTTTGGAAAACAGTAGCTATGAACCAAATATCAGTACCCCAGACACATAATTCTGCTTGCAGCCAAAACTCTTGATGGAAAACAAGTTAAATTTGGAGAGTTTGAGATTTGGTATGTGTGTTACCCTTTATTTACAAAGAAAGTACACAGTAGGGACAAACAACAGAAGGCAGTTTCTTTGTTTAGAGAATTAAATCTGTTTTAAGCCAGCATTCTGTCCAAAATTAGAACTTTCACTCCTACTCTGGATTACTTCCAGGGCCACGCTGCTGATACTTTCTTGGCTGGCCCTGGCTCTTTTTTGACTGCATTTTCATTAAGTTCACTTCACATTTTCACACACGCACCTTTATGACCTGTTCTGAACCCATCAATTATGTTTGCAAATTGTCCCAGAGAAAGCTTTTAGGCTGGTACAGTCCAGGCTTTCCTTAGCCCCTTGCTGGTCTGTGACTTCGGTAGCAGTTTCTACTGTTTCACTTGTTGTTGGTAAAAGGGTATTTAATTATTTTCTCAGTGAGGTTATATGAGGGTCTACCAGCCAGCTATACTGAGGTTTGACATCACCAATATGTCAAAATTATGAAGTCTGACAGCTACCAGCATCTTCCAGCCTAGAAGTTTTGTATTTATTGAAAGAAGACACTTTAGAATATGCAGGAATTCAACTGTCAGGTTGACAACATGATCAGAATTGAGAAGATGTCTCTGAGTTATATAAAGGTATGTATTTAAAGTGGAGCGTTCTTACAGCTTTAGATTCTTAGGAGCTAAGGTAGTGTAAATTTGATTTGATTAAATTCCCTTTGAATTTTCATTAAGCTACCTAAAAATTTAATTATTAAAAACCGCATACAAAAAATAATTAAATGCAGTTTACCTAATCTTCTTTAAAATTATTTTGGTTTCACATCCCTGAGGGTCACCTTAATATAGATATTACCTCCCTGTCTCCTTTCATGACATTCATGAAAATGAAATGTCTTCTTGGTGTAGTATTAAAATATACTGCATACTTGAAGTAGTATGTAATAGGCGTTCAGCATTGTTCTGAAAAATAACTCCAGCTGATGATATACAAAACAGAGGGTATAACAATGTGATCCCTCTGCCAAATTTGCTCTTAGCTGCCGCGGTTGTTAGATGTGACTCATGAACACTGATTTAGTCAATGCTTTGCTGTTTGGGAGTGTGGCATATCCCTAGTTAATCCAGTTCAGATCAAATAGGAGAGTTGACTTAATTCATCTATGGGAAAGGGGCAAAGCAATCTTCTTGGCTGGTCCCAAAGCAGACTGAAATCCACTTCCATGAGAGTGGCAGTATGATGTTTGTTTTATTGTTTGTGTCACTGAAAAGTAATATCATACACTGCCTTAGAAAAATGCTTTCCAAGCTCAAGTGTTTTTAGGGTCCCTTTCTAGCAAACAGAGGGCAGCAATTGTCTCAGCCTCCAAATATACTCTCCCTGTTCTTGTGAATCCCCACCACAGAAAACAAAGATGCATCATTTTCCTCTGCTGGCTATGCAGGCACTCAGAAATGCATACAAGCACAATTTACGCTACTTATGTAATATCATCTAAAGTCATAAAATAATTTTTTTTTTTTTCAAATAGATTCCAAAATGCAGTCTGAATCTTTCATGAAGTTAAAACTTTCCTGACTGCAGAATTTTTCACTGAAATCAATACAGCTTTGAAGGAAAGAGATAGGTTGATTTGAAACACCTTTTTCTGACAGAAGTTACTCAGAAAGTGTTTCTCAACTGTAGCCACTCCCAACCTTACAAAAACTCCGACTGTTCTCTAAAACTTGAAAGCTGTGATAGTTACACGTGCAGCGCTGTGTTCCTTTGACTTTTCCCCTTCCTTTAAAATGTAAACCCATGACAGATCCATCTATTTGTTTATCTTTCACAGTACGAAGCCATGCAAATCTGTTGTCCTATACAAATGATTGATAATGTCACAACTTTTTAACCACTGTCTATGAAGAAACACTCTGTTTCTTACCCTCTGCTTTATAATTTGAAATCTCCAACCCCCATCCATGACATACAGGCCTGTCATTCTCTTTCACTGTCATTTCCTTCTATTTTATCTAAGTGTTTCAGAGTTTTCCCCAGGAAATTCTTTTCTATTCATTTTTAGTGCTTTTAAGGGAGCAAACAAGATGAAAGCTTATGGAAAAAAAATGTTGTCTTTTTGACATTGTAAATATAGCCAATGTTTCCCTTTTTGCAGCTATGTGGGTTGCAATCTGAAAACTATTAAGGTAAATAGCGGTTACTGAAGTCTTCATTTTACAGCAAAGCAGACATTGCTGAGTATCTTTCTAAATCAGTTAAAAAGCAACACAAAGAGCAATGAAACAATACATTTCAATTGATAACTAAAGCCTAATTTTTCCTCTCCACAGAAATACATGCTAAATATTTAGCTACTGTTCGTTCTTATTAGTGGCTTTAGACCCAGGAATACAACTTGATTGTCTTCTTAAAATGAACTTGATTGCCTTCTTGTGTTGTAAACCAGGAATAACTGACTTGAAATCATGTTGTTCTCATGTGGAAGGTTGCTAACCAGACTCTGGTAAAGCAGATGAGAGGAGTTTCCTTTTCTCTATCTACTTTTGCGCAATAAGCAACGTGCAGAAGATTAAATGTCTCTCCACATTTTTTGCTGGCACCAACAGCCATTACGCAGACAATTTGCTGAGCATTGTCTTCCAAACTCCCTGTCTGATAGAGTACCTGAATAGTACAGCATGGTAAAAAACTAATCCTGTAATAATCAGGAATTCTTCCACTTTCATTTAGGTCTTCTTAAAACATGGTATTTAATCTAAGAAGCAGAAAAAATTCAGAAAGAGAAATTCCCCTAGTTACCATGGAAATTACAACCCATTGACTGACAAAGGAAGACAGATTAATAGAATCAAAGAATGGTTTGAGTTTGAAGGAACCTTAAAGCTCATCCAGTTCCACCCCCCTGCCACAGGCAGGGACACCTCCCACTAGACCAGGTTGCTCAAAGCCCGGTCCGACCCGGCCTTGGATACTGCCAGGGATGGGGCAGCCACATCTTCTCTGGGCAACCTGTGCCAGTGTTTCACCACCCTCACAGGGAAGGATATTTTCCTAATATCTAATTTAAATCTACATTCTTTCTTTAAAATCTACACTCTCTTTTTTTCTCTAAAGCCATCACCTCTTGTCCTGTCACTACTTGCCCTTGTAAAATGTTCCTCTCCAGATTTGATTTAGGTGCACTTCAGGTATTAGAAGGCTGCTTTAAAGTATCCCAGAGCCTTCCCTTCTCCAGGGTGATCAACACTTGCTCTCTCAGCCTGTCTCCATTGGAGAAGTGCTCCAGCCCCCTTCTCTTGACTTGCGCCAAAAGTTGCATATCCCCCTTCCGCGGGGGGCCCCAGAGCTGGATGTAGCACTGCAGGTGGGGTCTCACCAGAGCAGAGTGGAGGGGGAGAATCACCTACCTGAACCTGCTGGTCATGCTCCTTTTGATGCAGCCCAGCACACAGTTGGCTTTCTGGGCTGCAAGTGCAAATTTCCAGATCATGATGAGCTTGTCATCAACCAGTTTGTTGTATTAATAACTTCAGCAGCTGAAGAGGAGTCCATATTATAGAACTGGAGAGTTACAGGAAAAATGAGATTGGAAGGGACCTCTGGAGGTCATCTAGCCCAACTTCTTGGTCAAAATGGGTTAACTAGATCAGATTGTACTGGACGTTGACAAGTTGAGTTCTGAGTATCTCCCAAGGATAGAGAGTCAGCAGCCTCTCAGGGAAACCTGTTCAAGCACAACTGGAACTTTCCAGTGGAAACTGTTTCTTATTAACACGTTTTGATAGGTGCCTGTTGCCTCCAGTCCTGTCACTTGCATTTCCAGAAGAGTCTGGTTCTGTCTTCTCTATACCTTCCCATGAGGTAGTTGCAGATGACACTTAAATATTCCCTGCAAAGTTAATTTCCAAACACTCATACCACCCTCTGTAGTGTTGCAGGAGGTTATTCTCTACCTTGTTAAGCTTTCTGATGCTCCTGCCATACCATTTCTTCAGCCTGTTGGGAATTACAGGTTCATCTCAGCATGCTCTCCAGCATATCTACCATCTCCTGACTTGGTATCTTTGGCAGGCTTCCTGAGAGCGAAATTTCTGTCATCCAGGTTATTGACAGAGATGTTAATCAGTATGGGCCTCAGTCTGTTCTGATGGACACAGTGAATAACAAGCCATCACACTTCATACTTACGGTCACAGAACCCCTTGAGCCTAGCAGTTCTTACCATTTTCCACCTGATCGACCATCTCTGTATCCAATCCCTAACTCACCCATTTGGGTACTAGGATACTATAGGAGACCAAGTCAAAAGCCTTGCAAAGTGTGGTGCAGTCATGGCATCACAGAAGTTGGTCAGTTTAGTGACCTTTCAGCTGCAAAACGTTCATACTGATTTATTGTTTTTTCCCTGTTTCTTTTAAGCCCGTAGTTTTGACTCTACGCTTAGTTGAAGAGTCTAGTTTCTGTTGTCCAGTTGACCTGGCACTGTTTGAAAACTCAAAGATAATGTCAAATGTGTGAGAGGAGGAAGATGAGTTACAGCTTTAGACTGTTATTTTCTAGCTAATTATTCTAGCTAATTATTCTGTTGATGAAATTTTCCCCCAAAGATTTTCTGTCTTACATGAAGCAGAATAAACTTTTTCTTTATTTTTTTTTCCCCCAAATAATATGATTCCTTGAAATAAACAAAGCTTTTCTTTATGGTTGAACTTTATTACAACCAGGAGCTCAGGACAGGAGACCTGCACTGTCTTATGGCTCCTGGCAGGTGGTACAACACAGCTGCATTTGAAACAGTTTTCAGTCAGGAGGGTGGTTTTCTCTGTTGTCCAGGATCCCTTGCTGGTTAAAGTCACTGGGAAGGCACTATGTGGTCTCCTTCTCTGAAAAGAAAGAAAATGATGTATTACACTCGCAGAGCCAAGAGATATGATAGATGATGTAGTTTATTCATTGCTGATAGACAGCACTTTGCAAAGACACCATTCAGAAAACAAGTCTTTAATTTCAGCATAAATGCAATAAAGTTCAACCATAAAGAAAAACTTTGTTCATTTCAAGGAATTATATTCTTCTTCATGTAAGGCAGAAAATCTTTGGGGAAAATTTCATCAAAAATTTAGCTTTCTGTCAAAGAGCAGCTTAGCTAGAAAATATTTCCAGTATGTCAGCTAAGACTAGATATGTTGAGTCACTGGAATCTAGCTGAAAATTAAGTCCTGTCATTTAAAAGTAAAGATAGCACTAAGGATGTTTACATTTTACAAAATGTCCCATGTCATTCTAATAAGAAAATGCCTACTTCCAAGCTGCTATTAAGACTTTTATGGAAATTATTCAAATGAACATTTCAAGAATCTTGTGGAATACCCAACATTAGTTATTATTATTGCTACAAGACACATAAAACAGTGTGGATAGTCCATTTGCCTCCTAACAAATTCCTATAACAAAGGATAGCCACACAGATTTTCAAATGTCAATAACAGTTAACCAAGTAAAATAATCACCCCAAGTCTCACTCATCTGACTTTAGAGCAGCTTGCCCCATCTCCAACACCCATATGACCTCTTAAATGCCTGACGTGCTCTAACAAATCTCCATTGCATTCTTTCGCAGGATATTGTAGTTACTTCCTTGTACCTTGCAGTAAAAGTATTAGAACCATAGCTCATGTATCATTATCCTTGCATGACATCAGTTCTTGCAAATATCTTCCTACCACATATCTAAGTGGCTTCCATTTGAATTTGTGTAAACATTTCGTGCTATTGAACTAGAAGTCACTTAATTTTGCACCTGTCCCTTCCTCAGTTTAAATAATACACACATATTTCTCCTTCCTGCTATTGTTCTCCCATATAGGAAAAGTAAGAAGATCCAGAGTGTGCAACTTGTAAAGGAAATTGCATTAATTTATATTGGAAAAGCACATTAATAATAAATGAGTTAGCAAGTGCCCAAGTTTGCTTTAGAATAAAATCCAACTCTCATTATCAATGTAATTTTTCTATAAATTACAGTATCTGTTCTTCTTTGCATGTAGTTTACATCCAATTCCTATTTCACCCAATGGAAATGTTCTTGCTATTTTTCTCCAGCACTGACAAAATCTGTGAAGTACAAGAGGGAGAATGATTTATATATTCTGTTTATTCAAAGTCCCTGTGTATGTCATTAACCATGAGAGATTATATACCACATGAATGAGAGGAGGTTTAAATGAATAGGGGTGGAGCCTTGGAGGGGGGCTCAAAGGACAGAGTTTCCAGAGGCAGAGAACCATTTTGACCAACATAATTGAAATGTAGCACTAACCAAGGTTAAGTGGCTAACAGGCAACTGCACAGTCTCAGCACAGAGATCTTGATAAATTTGAGGAGTGGGCCAAGAGGTAGCTCATATGTTGTAGTAAAGAAAAGTGGAAGAATCTCATGGACTGGTGTGGCAGTTGCACATCAGGCAAACTTAGCTGATGTGCTGGGCTACTTGAGGAGGACTGTAGCCAGCAGGTCAAGGACATTTATTATCACACACTATACTCACCACTATGATGGTGAGGCTGGCTGTGGAATATCACCTCCAGTTTTATTAATCTCCTCTCAGGAAGGGTGTGGACAAAATAGAGTGAAGGATTACCAACAGGTCCAGGGCCTACAGTATGTATATTGTGAAGAAAGACCAAAGGATTGATTTATGGCTTCACCTAGGGAAAAAAACGTTAAGGGGTGATCTAACAGCTACCTATCATTACTTGGAGGGTAGTTACAAAAATGACAGACCAATTCTTGGTAGTGGTAGATGATGTAACAGAGAGAGTAACCAAAAATTGTGGTTTTGGAGGTTCAAGTTTTACATGAGTGGCATTAGAAAGCATGGTTTTGCTAGCAAAAACTAGTGCAGCACTGGAACAGGTTGTCTGGAGATGTTTCTCAGCCCGTGGAGGCTTTCATGACTTGGTTGGAAAAAGTTGTCCTCATGTAACTTAGTCTGAGAAATAGTCTCACCTCAAGCAGGAAATCAGAATGAATGACCACTTCCAGTCCACACTTCTAAGTTTCTGTGAACTAAATTGACCTGAAGTCTGTCCACCCTAACGCCAACCATAAACTCAGGGAAACACAAATGTAAAAATGTAGCAAAACTATGTTGCTTACTAGCTACGAAAAGAACTAAAATAATAATAATCTTTACTACGTGCTGTAATAGATAAACAGCTAACAGCATGCCTGCTAGCTAGGAAAAAAAAAGGGAAAAGGCAGAATTCTTAAAGGTTTTTTTTATGATATAATGACAGATTTCAAGATTTGCTGTTGTGAAGGAAAGTAGAAATAGCCAGTCAATGTGTCTTGGTGTCTATTTGCCTCTTAATTGGAAAAGCCTAACTATTTGTTTCACATAGCTTCTTTTTAGGGAAAACACCTTCTGTCTGGTCACATGCTTCAGAGGAATAATTTTAAGAGGACAAGTTTCAAACACTTTATTTTCAAAGTATTTGTAAAAAGTGGTTGGAATGGTTAAGCTTTTTGCTGTGGAGAGTCTAAAGCATCTCCAGTCACCGCTGCAGGACATCAGTACCTGTCTAGACAAGCTGCAGATTCCACACAACAGAATTCTTCATGGATGAGCCTCTTAAATATATTGGAAAAATAATGTTTTCGTATTGTGATGTAAGATCTAGAGAGAGTGTAAGGAGCATTATTCCTTTAGTGATGAAACCTTCATCTCTACAGTGGCATATGAAGGTCTATTTTCAGTCCTGTTGCAAAGACAAGGTGCAAATCTCACTTTCTGATTTTGCATTTAGTGAAGTTAAGTTTCAGTTGTGCTCACTGTAATGTGTTGGTGTGGCATGTGGATATTTTTCAGACACTTCCAGAGCTCTTCTAAACATAGTGTTATTCTGGCAATACTAGACATCTAGCTACTGAGAGCCATGGACACCAATGCAAAACAGTATAACATATTCAGAATAGCAAAGTCCATTGTGTTCAGTAAGTATGATGGGATACTTGATTTTTATATAGCAATTTGGCAATATGTACACTGTGAGTCAAGAGCAGAAAATATCTTTAAACACAGAATTATTCTAATTGCTTTTCTATGCATAGAGATGGATGGATGGATGGATGGATGGATGGATGGATGGATGGATGGATGGATGGATGGATGGATGAAGGTCACTGTGACCTCCTGGCTTCTTTAAAAGTACATGTAAATAAGTTGAGCATTACCCTGTATTTCCATCACTCTTTGAAACCATTCCAAGGATGCGATCACTTTGATAGAATTATGGCTTCTGAAGTTCTTGAGAGTTAGTATCTCATGCAGAAAATGAGAGAGGACATATTTTTATTCTATCAGTGTCACAATAAGACAAATTTTAATTCTGTGAAAAAAACCTTTTACACAAGAAGGTGTTTCCTCAGTGTTATATCTTCTTACAGCTGAAATTAATGTCATAGAATCACAGAATGATTAGGTTAGGAAAGGACCTTAAGATCATCTAGTTCCAACCCCCCTGCCATGGGCAGAGACACCTCACACTAGACCAGGTTGCTCAAGGCTCTGTCCAACCTGGCCTCGAACACTGCCAGGAATGGAGCATTTACCACTTCTTTGTGCAACCCATTCCAGGGCCTCACCACTCTCATAGTGAAGAACTTCTTCCTTATATCTAACTTGAACTTCCCCTGTTTAAGTTTAAACCCATTGTCCCTTGTCCTATCACTACAGTCATAAAGCCACTACAGTCATAGTCAAATGAAGGTTCAAAAACAGTAGTGGAGTTGAAACAGAGCATCTTTTAAGTAAATGTAAGTTCAGTGTAGCCAGTAGATGCATGTTTACTTGCGAAGAACCCATAAAAGAAATTTTGTCTTACAGATGTTGAACATAGAAAAGAACCAACATAGTTCTGTTCAAAATAAAAATATGTAAAATATGGCAAGTAGCTGGACTTAGGCAAACAGTACTTATGGGGTCAATAACAAACTTGCAGTTATCCTCTTAGTACATCAGAAACAGTAACTACATCAGCATATTCACAGTGTGTATGCAATTTATTTTATTTATGTCACACAAAACGTACTCAGTAAATTTTAAGTAACTATCGCCTAGGTGAAACATTATGTCCTAGCAATAAATTGATTTTTACCGCTATATATTAATAGACCTTGTTTTGTAGAATAGCAAGCATAATCAGCACTTGCTGTCTAGATGCCCATCTGCAGAAGGTTTCTCCTATGTATATGGAGGCTTCTTGAACTCGTTACTTTATATTTGACACACAGGATTTTGAGATGTTGGTTTAGTTGCAGTGCTTGAACAGTTCTTGCTTTATCTTGCCTTCACTTGCCTTCTGCTGTGGCTGATTCAGCATGATGATATCTGTATTACTAGATCTGATTCCAGCTTAATACTTTGAGCTGATCTCACATTATTTCATCTGCTATGCTTCAAAGTGCACGTGCAACTGTCTTGTTACATGAAACAGCAAAATATTGTTCTGTGTATTTCCCAGTTTCTGTCTGTGCTGCTGAAATTTATAGCCTACAACTACAATATACAGTTTACACACACATAAAGTTATCCAATGCCAGAAAAGCAGCGTCACATTTATCATTAGTGAGAGGAAGTACACAAAGCACAAGCTGGCTTTCAGTGGAGTATGCAAGAACATTTTAATTTTTCAGAAAGCACTTTAGCTTTACTAGTTTTCAAACATTTGAATCCACCACTGAAAATAACTGCAGTCTCACTCTATCTTCATAAACACCACAGAGGGGGGTCCAGATTTAGCAAGATATCTTCAACTCCTTTTTGCTGTAGAAATGGTGAATTTGGACTCTCAGTTTATTCCATAAAGGTAAAGAAATAAGGTACAATAAAGAATGGCTGCAGCTACAGACAGCAGCAGTAGTCATGAGATGTACAAAGATCCATTTACAACAAAGGTAAATGCCTCCTGTGCTACCTGCCAAAACATGAGGTGCGTGCTCAGTGGTAGTACTGCTCCACCAGAGAAAGAGAAAACTGTGTGTACAGATAAAGATCAGTACAAGGAGAATGGCTTCCTTGCAGGTCAGGGCATACTGAAATAACCTTTCCAATGACGAGGCATACATCTTAGAAAAAACATGGGGTTTATTCACTTACACAAAGAAGAAAGTAAATTAGACAAGGCCAAAATTAGCTTTGCACAATATATTGAAATTCTACTGTAGCTTTTTCTACACTTCTGGTCTGAATTTGTCTTTATTATTCAAAAAGGCCCTTTTAAAAAAATATCTGATATTCTCACCTTTATGCCTTCATTTTTTCCCTTAAGGTCATTTAGGGAGAAAGGAAGCATTCTCACTCATTGTGTTTCTGCTTATTGTTGAAACAACAGCATTTTCTCAGCTGCCCTTTTAACCACATTCACAAAGTCTGCAGACTGGGTGCTTGGTGTTGGAACCCAAGGAAAAATCCTCTAACAGCACAAGTAATCAGGGCTGAGCTGAAGCAAAGTGACACACAACAATTTTTACCAGTGGAGTTTTCTGTAAGTTCTTGAGTTTCTACAGAAGCCCAGTAGCTTCACATATCTGAAAGAAACCAGCTGGAATGTTGTAATACAGAATTAGTTCTGTTTCAATATAAGGTGGGTTTTATGAAGCTTTCAGTGTAATTGTCCTGGAATTCAAATTCTGTCAGGCTTTCAGGATCTTTGGATTTGCAAGGTGTGTAGGAAAATTATAAGATCACATCACTTCCCATCATCCTCCTACACCTCTATTGCTGGCACAAGGAACGCCTTTGGAAGTAAACCACCTTGGTTAAGAACATTTGCAGTGGGCATGTGACTTGGCTGCCAGGAGCTTTTAATTCATTTCACAGCTGGAAGACACTGAGATACCGTATAGCTACCTGCCAAAACTGTCAACATCACTTTTACAAAAGACATCCAGTTTGTGCTGCCTCATCTCTGGGACACCCTATGCTGTACCTGATTTTTTGAGCTGGCAGACAGCACAGGAAACCCATATGAAACAGCATTTGAAAGTCAGTTCCTCAATTTCCAGAGGTGGTCTTCCCCAAACAGAAAAAAATATCTGAAGTTTGGCTATAAGAACATATTTTTATATAAAATACATGGAATAATCCCATCGCACAAATGTTATTTCTAAGCCCCTCGGTCTTTCTGGCTAGTAACTCAGGAGTCAGGTTGGCTAAATTATCTCAGATGGTCCTAAGGAACAGATTTCAGTTCTCACACTAGTTACTGATTATGGTCACTGCAGCATACAGAGGATACATCTCTACTTGTGCTTTGAATAAAGAAGAGATGGCAGTCCCTCATGTCATTTGCAAGAAACTTTCTAATTTATTGCACTGCGTAGTGGAACTGATTCAATTACTCGGCACTACAGTAATTTTCTGTATGTTTTCCTCTTAAAGAATATATTAATTGGAAGCATATTGGGCTATTCATAGGTGTTGAAACAGCTGGAAAACATTCTTGGCACGACTATGAACCAGCTGATTTTCTACTACCCTTACTCATTTCTTTGATTTGCCCTAGTTAGCATCAGGATCATGACTGCATCCAGGATAGGAATACAGCTCTGATGAAGTGAACACCCACTGATGTAGTTTTCTTCTGACATGGAGAAGTATTTCTTGCTTTCTCTTCCCCACCACTCTTTTCATGGGTCTCCTTTTTGAATGTGTAAGTGTAAGGAAAGAAATATTAAGAAACCAAACGGAAGACCAGCACAGTATGACTTTAAACTTGCAATTTCCAGGCTGTGTGCATAAATGTCCAGACTAATTAAATGAGCAGTCTTGCTCACTGCTAACAGTATGACTCACTATTTGTATGACTGACCTTGAATATTTACAAGACAAATACCACATGTGTAAATTATTCCCTGCAGCTAACAGGAAGACTAAACATTCATGCAAGCAAAATGTTGTAACAACATGCACGATATTCTCATTGGCAAATTGAGCACAGTGCTACATTTCTTGCTAAATGAAGAACACAATCGGGGGGGGGGGAAATCATAGCTGTAAGCACAAAGGAAAAGAAACTCACATATTATTCTGGGACCACAGAAAAAATCTGACTGCTGAAGTTTACTTTGGGAAGACAACAGTTTGCTTGTCAGACATCTAAAACTGAGAAAGGGAGAAAAGACACCAGAGCAAATATAAGGCTTATATTTCTTAAAAGCCTCATACACAACATATATATCATACAGGAATAATCAGAACCATACTGGGATATGGCTTCTTCTTGCTGCTATTTTGGCAGTATGCAAACTGTTATTTGGACATTTCTAGGTATGTTGTTGGGATTTGGCAAGAGGTCTTTAGATAAATATCCTTGCAAAAAACATCAGTACCACAACCATCCCTAGGACTTTCAAGAAATAGAAGGGGTTAATTACATAGTTACTCCACTAAATAACTAACATGGGAAGTTTTGACTTGCTTGAGGAAGTTGCACATTCACTCTCACCCTAAGAAAAGGCCATTTAAAAGAACAGTGCAAGTATAAAAAGATTGTCAGTGAAATAAATGCAACTTACAATAGTATATTAATTGATAATCACCTGTAATTGACGGTGACTGATTTTATTTAGCCAATAGGTAAGAAAGACCGTGGGCAAAATAAAATGGTGCTACAGCAAGTGAGATATTTAAAATCATCTGTCAATGGAAGAACACTTCTTTGTTCCACTCTGGTGGTCAGAGGATACTTTTAGATACCTCTGCTTAGGAAGAGAATAATAAAAGATAGGTACTAATACAGCCTCAGAGAGGTTCTCAATCCAAACTTAAAACCACTCTAGTGAGTCTAGAGCATAGTAATTTTAGGAGTAGACAGCAACAAGAGCTAACTATAATCAGGTATAAAGCAAGAGAATTAAGTGAAAATACATGTCTCTTAATATGAATAAAAGTTGAAAGAACAAGCTTGGTTACACTGAAAGGAATGGGAGCTAGGCCCATAAGTCTACAATTGTACAGGCAACAAGTTGAATTTCCTTTCTCTGACTGAATACTGAATGTTTCAGCACTATTCTCTGCTGGTATGTAATGGGGGATAGAAAAAGGTGGCCTCCAGAAATCTCTTTCAATGTAAGCTAATTTACTGTTTCGTGATTAGTTTGCAAGAAAAAAAAAAATAATCAGCCCAATACATAGGTGTCACTAACATAGTTACAAATATACGTAAAACAAACGAAAAACCTAAAACTGCCCTCAGTAATGCAAATATGATGAGGCACCACACATTTTCCACCACATTGTTCAAGATAGCAAACTGCTCTGTTACCCACAGCAGCTCAAGGAAGAAATGCTTTGCAGACCAAGCAGTTCTGCCCATGCAAGGGGGCTTACTGTATAAAATTTCAGGCCTGAAATTTGTCATGCTAATATTTTCATCTGTGTGCTGGCCACAGAGAGCTGCATTAGGGCAACAGCCACCACAGGTTCTTTTTTAAAATCAAGCATGCACTTTTTTTAGCAATTTGTGGGACATTTTTCAAAGCTTTAATTTGCGAATGCTTATAAATCTTAAATGCTTCCAAAGGGTAGTAAAAGTGCAGCAGAGCAGAGTCTGTGGTCTGAATTTCCCCTGAAAGTACTTAACCACTGGGGCAATTCTGTAGATGTATCATCCTTTCTCCATCACAGTTCTCTTTTTCTGTCATTCTGATGTGAGAACTGATAAAGATTCAAACATAAAGAAGAAGTTCTCAACAATGCCTCTGCTTTTTATTTCTCCTTTTTTTTCCTCCCTTCCTTTTACCCACCCCAAGTGATGGTATTATAGAGAAGGAGGATAAGAAGTTTCTCAAACTGTTTTCTCAAACTGTTTAACCAAACACATTTGACTTCTTCAGTTACATAAAGTGAATTTGTGAACTGGTTCCCTTTCCTATTCTAACAAGTTATGCTGGATTCTACAGCTCCAGTTCTGTAGCACACTTTTCCCATTATTCTTTTCTGAAGTTTTCCATAAAGATCGGTGCTGCTAAGTCTCCCACTACATTTCCTGTTCCTAAAGCAAATGTGATAATCTCTGGCATGATAGTTAGCCTGGATTATTTAGCATAGGCAAGACTTGAGATGGGTAGTTTTCTACTTTATTTTGATGTTGCAGTTTCTGCTGAATATGGCTGTGGTCCTACTGTTTCTTCAGCCATCTCACAAAGTTCAGTGGGACTGAGGCCCCACAAACTTCCCTTAACTCTATAGAAACTGAAAGCTCAGGACTTAGGAAACTGGACATGAAAAGCACATCTTACAGTCTATCTTGAGTACAAAGGCTTAAAAAAACCCCACTTTTAACATGAACTAAGAGGACAATTTCTTTTTTGGAGTATGTGCCAGAGTGAATGCAGGGGCAGGTTGCTGCAAGCACTTATTCCCTTGGGACTCCAGGAACAAAGAACCCCAGCTGTTTCAGACAAACAACAGTCACATCACCTGTCCAAGCATACCATCAACCCAAGCAGCTAAGGCAAAGCTTTGTGTTTGACAGAAGTGAGTGCAAATTTTTTCTTCTGCTTCGTTACTGAAACAAGCAGTGAAACAAGTATGACTTGCACATAGAGCTGTGGCTGTTTGGTAAGAAAATTAGAGCAGACTGCTGGTAACATTGTCTTAATCCACATCATTATCTACTTTGATATTGCATGTGCAAAGGAGACAACCCCTTAAATTACTCCAAAGATAGAAAGAAACATTAAGACCATTACTATAATGCCCTGTTTACTGATGTGGTAAAGCAAAGCTCTTTTGAGATGTTTATTTTCTTTTATCCTGGCAAATTGTGAAGTTTCAGGAGACAAATAAAGGCTGATAATATGCGAAATTAAATTACTATACTTGAGCTGTTTGTGAAAACTTTGTACCAGCATATATATAAGCCAAAATAGCAGGAGGTATATCATATTCAAACAAACCAAAGAAGTAGCAGTAATTTTGGATATACATGGGGAATGTAGCAATTGAATGTTTGAATCATAGGCCAACTAAATCAGCTCTGTCCAGAATAATCCAGGTAACAATACAATGTTGATCTTATCCGTTTCAATCTTGGATTTTACAATATGAATCAGACAACTGTGGAAAAGGAATACTATGTACTACAGTTCCACCATAGATCAAAGTATCTGACAGTGTTCTTGAACTCATTTCAAATCCCCCTGTTGCCCCAACAATCTTGGGCATTTGATTTTAGAGATGCTAACCTCCAAAAAAGAGTAATGTTTGACCATGTAACACAAAGAACTAAAGAACACAAAAGAACTAAAGAACTGTAGAACAAAGTCCTACAAAGAACTGGTGAAAAGACTTTTCATGCCCTTTAACAATGTCTACCAGCTCATTGGGCTCCCAGTCCACCTTGTTCTTATTACACCACATCCAGATAAATTCAGTGATTTCCAGTCCAAAGCGTGGAATTAACCAGACTAGCTATCATCTTGCCTATTTGTATAGCACATGATTGTCATATGATTTCGAAATTTGCACTCCTATGCTCTGGATAGCAAAGGAGCAGCAGAGAGGCTGGGTCAGAGTTTAGAACTTTCATTGCAACTCATAACCCCAAGTCAGCACGGGGACCAGGCAACCCCCCAGCTGGTGAGCACCATCCTCAGTACAGAAGAGACTTAAAAGAGAGCCTTGTCTATGAAAATGCGAAAAAGCTGACTAAGCCAGCTACATGGTGGCATGCTGCGAGTTTGAAACCTTCATGTGCATTTCTCACAGGACAGTGGGAGGCTGCAAGCCAGCAGTCAGTAGCTCACCCAGGTGTCTAATAGAACAGTTCAATTTAAAAGGTCATATAGTCCAAACCACAGCTCACAGCAAGTCCAATCAAGCCAGGTAGCTTAGGACCATGTCCTGTTCAATCTTGAAGACCTACAAGAACAGAGATTTTACATCCCCTCTGGGCAGCTTGTTCCAGGGTTGGATCACTCTCATGAAAATTTTTTTTATCCTAATACCTGTTCAGAATCTTTGATGTTTTAACTTGTGCCCATTGCTCCCTGTCCTATCATCATGCATCTTTGAGAACAGTCTAGCTCCACCATCTCTTTGTCCTCTGATCAGGCTGCTGTAGAAGAGAATAAGGTTTACCCTGAGCCGTCTCTTTTTAAGGCCGAGGAAACCCACTTCTCCAAGCCTCTCTTCACCAGACAAAAAGGCAGAGTACCTCAGCCTTCTCCCTGTCACTTGTCACTTGTTCCTCTGCTCCAGTGACCATAGGCCCACATTTTGATAACATTCCTTTCACTGCCAATGGACTTAGAAAAACCTTTTTTCCCCATCCTTCACCTCTCTTGCTAGTTTGAACTCCAGTTGAGCTTTGGCTTTCCTGACTCCATTTCTACATGCATGGTCATGTGTTTGCCTTCCTGAGTAGCCTACCCCTGCTTCCACCTTCTGTGTGTCTTCTTCGTGTCTGAGCTCAGCCAAGATCTCTGTGTTCATCCATGCTGGCCTTTTGCCAGCTTGCTTTACTTTCTGCACATTGAGATGGATCATCCCTGTGCTCTGATGAGGCTGCCCTTGCAGATCAACAAGGTCTCCCAAGCCCCTTTCTTTCTAGGAATGGTTACGATAGGATCTTGCAAGTGTTTCCCTGAACAAGCAAAAAACTACACTTAGGAATTCCTGGATTCAACTTATTCCTCTCAGGATCTTAAAACTCTACAAGCCCTGTTGCAAGTCTCTTGTCCTTTAGGCTATCCACCAGTTGTTGCTCACTTGTTAGTTGCAGGTCCAACAGATCACCTTCCCTCACCAGTTCATATGTCATGTGCATCAAGAAATTATCTTCAATGTGTTCCAGAAATCTCTTGGATCACTTGCACCCAGCCTTATTGCCCTTCCAGCATGGTGGCTAAAGTCACTGACGAGTACTAGAGTCCGTGACTGAGACTTTCTTCAGCTGCCTAAAGAATGCTTCACCTGACCCCTTCTTCTTTATCAGATGGGATGTAGCAGATACCCATTGCGGCATCACCTGCACTGGTCTGTCCTCTGATCCTTACCCACAAGTAAGGATTACCCACAAGCAAATGTGTAGGACTCCTTTATACAGAACTCAATCTCTCTGCCATCCTTGTCCACCCGTTTTTCTTGCAGCATTCTAGTCATGAGAGCTATCCCACTACATCACCATGATCCTAATGAGGTCTTAACTCTGTAGCTGTGCAGAGACTCTCCTCTGGCTTGTTCCTCATGCTACACGGATTTGGGTACAGGTATTTGTGATGGGTCTTAAATTACGTTGCCTTTACAGGGGAAGTGTGAAAGTCTCCCGTCATGCTGTCTTGCAGGTGCATCTATCTGCTCTGCCTCTTGTGCCTTCAATTCTCTCTCAAGCCTGGGAAGCATCTCCACAACTTCCAGATTGTTTGTCAGATTGCTGCCTTTATCTCTGTAGAAGGAAGTCTCCTATAACTGTCATATCACTTTTACCCTTCATGTAGACACCAAGTTCAGGTTCAGCAGGTTCTGATCCCATGTCTGATTTGAGCAGATGGTCCCTAACTCAACTGCCCTCTGGCATCAGTGCTCCTGCATTTATTTTGAGTTGCTGTTTGGCAAAAGGGTTTGGGAGCTGACCTTACCTGACAAGCATACAAAAGGGTTTGTAGTTACAGCATCAATACTCACAAAAAACAGCACCTATGCTTGGGAGCTGAAGTCAGACTACCCTGTTTTTCACTGCATGTGCAGCTTTAAAACAAAGAAAGAAAGAAACATGTCTTTTCTTATTTTGCAATAAAATTTTTTAGAAGGATGCAATTTGAAACAACCCCAAGGAAAAGAAAACCCAAAAACCAAACCCAAAGTTGAATAGCTCTGGATTTACACACTATAGGCCTCCCTACGTTCTGTAGTGCTGCAAAATTCTAAGAAGTCTTTGTTTCAAAAGGTATTTAAGCTTATGTAGAAGGTTCATTAAGTACACAAAAACTTTTCTTTAGGAAGTATTCCTGAGCTTTCTTCTATCGATTAAGCCTTTCACCTTCATTTTCATTGCTCTGAAGCACAAAATTAACAGAAGCACAGAGGAAGTGATCCTTCCTTACCAAGACTCAAGATGCTTGTCGAAAGAGGTATTAACCCATGGAGAACAGCAGAAGCATCTACAGCAGAGGAGTATCAGCCCCTTGAAGACTGGAAACAATACAGACGCCATGTGAATGTAAAAATAAATTGCTTCACAATGCAAGCTGAAAAAAGTGCCCAACTTTCTCTTCAGATGCATAGCAAAGTAAGCCTTTATAATTGTCATTGGTATATTAGAAGTAACATCAACAGCCTGTCTTGTACGTCACTGATTAGTATTTCCACAGAATACTCTAAAAACTGCATCATGATCACTGGCAAAGATGAGTTCTTTCAACAAATGTAATAAGTTTCAAATAAAGTGCTGTAAATCTATAGGTTTGCAGTCTATACCTATCACCAACCATTCAGGGGTGCGAACTAATGCCTGGGTTTTCCATTTTGAGACTGCATGTGTTAAGCATAGGGCAAACTGTTCATTCTGCCCTGGCTTTACACAACTGACACCGCAGATGCAAGTTATCCTGGGAAACTGAGGAATGCCTGATCAAGAAACGCCACCTACTGTCTCGTGGATCACTGTTCTAAAAAGCTGCTGGAGTGCAAGGACATGCTTTAAACTCATGTTTCCTTTCATTGCTCTAAATTCATGTTTCCTTTCATTGGAAAAATATTTGAACATGATAAACAGCAATCCTTCAGATCCTCATTTAAGATACTTACTACATGAAGTTTTAAGCAGCATTTCTTACAGAAGTCTTTTGCAGTGAAACCTAGAAAAAAAGGGCAGCAATTCCCTTTGAAATACACCTTGTTTTTTCCAGATTGCTCCCCTCCCTTCCCTCCAAATAATTAACTGAATTTCACAATGTTGGCTTCTCTTGAATTTCAAGGTTCATGCTTAATTAAAACTCTATATAAGCAAAGAATAACTATACCACTGGCTGCAATAATATAGCACATATCTTTCCTTGTGGCTATCCCCAAGAAATGCTCTCTAGTGACTCAACCCAGGACATTCTAGCCACTCCAACCCAGCAAAAGCCCTAAATATTTGCTTAACTTTAAACAAGTTTGGTTTCCTGATCTTGGGCACCAGGAAACTAGATGCCCACCACTCTTCAACATGCTAAACTGAGCATATGGTTGAAGAAACTTCTGCACAAGAGCCAGTGTGCTCAGGACCTGGATGTCCCAAAAAGTAAATCTGTAAACACATATGAATTCCAAGCTTCCCTGATGAACAAGCCGCTGTGCAACTTGAATGAAACAAATTAGACTTTGTTTGAATTACTGTGCATAAATATTAGAAGTTGCTCTTTTTACCTCCCTTTTTTCCTAACGGAGGATGTTACAAGTGTTCTACAACACTTCCAGAGCAACCTTCAATATTTTCATGTTTAATTGTCTGAATTTGGTGTGTGTTTTTCTTTGAACCTATCCTTCTTGGGTTCTTGCTTTCTTTTCCTGCTGAAGTATTTTTAGTTATTTAAGGGCATTGCCTCTCTCTCTCAAGACAAAGAAATGGTGCTTCCTTAAAACAAATTATAGCTTGAGTAAATTAGCCTCAAGAAAGCAAACAGTCAAGAGAACAAAGAATGGAAAACATCAACTGCATTGGTAATTGTACTAGAAGTTTTCTTCAGTTACAGGTTGGACACAGCCTGAGCCACGAACCTAACCAATTCAGACTAAAACAAACATGTGAATCTCAGTCTGAAGATGGATTAACTTCTTGCAATTAAGCCAAGTTTGAAAGTGCCAAATAAGGAAACAAAAAAGACTTGACCTTATATATTTGCTCTGTAACAGGCTAAATGGATAAAACTGTCTTCTATTATTGCCAATAAAAAAGTAGTTTTACATCAAACAGTTGTCCTGATGGTACTAGCCAACCAAGTAAACTGAACAGTAGTTCACACCTTTTCTTTTTTTTAAACTAATCCTTGCCACACTGCAAACAACCTTCACAAATCCTTTATCAAAGTTATTCGTAGAGAAAAGATTGGGAGCTACTTAAGGTTCCATATTGGAAATGTTGGAATAATTTTCATCTAAGGGAAAAAGATGCCTTCTCCCCTCTGATTCTCTTGAGATGTACAGAATTTGAATAAACAGTTAACTCCTGTACTCTTTTATCTAGGCTCTGGACTGCATCTGTCCTTTTAGTCAGAACATTACATCTGATGAAGACTGAATTTTCTTCTCACAAGCCACAAGTCAGGTCAGATACACAAATTATTCAGGTCATTTCCATCAGGATGTTTAGCATAGGAAAATCCTGATTTAAGTGCCTGAGGAAAAACCTCAAACCATTCTATCACTCCATTTCTGAATAACACACAAATATACATTGTCATGGTTTGTTTTTATTATCAAAATTGAAATGTGAAAGCTACATGACCTGTATTTAAAATGCAGTTTCACACAAACAAACAATTGCTCATTGTGGAGGAGAGGAGAAGACATTTTACTTGAATGTGGCTTCTAAGAGATGCTAAAAGCAGTTCAGTGTGCCATCATACATTCAACTATTCTGACAATAGATTTGACCTAAGTGGTTTAGCAGCTTGATAGCCCAACAACTTCTGATTGAAAAGCTTTGCAGGGATCTTCTTTGAACTAGGAATCTGGAAAAGCATGTCTTCTAGCGTGCACATGGTTATCCGTCCTGAAGCTTGTAGTTTCATATGAATATCTGTTAATCTGGCAGAAAGGTAGGCGTTTTCTTCCATCTCTTCCCTGACTGCAGCCAGCTAAGGAGGAGAAAATGACAGATTTACAGTTCAAGTGAAGATCTCACTCAACTACCATACTGAAGGCAAGCAATCACTCAAAAAAAAAAAAAAAAGGCTTACAATTTAAGATATGTGGCTAACGCAGTGACAAGAAAGATGACAATTTCATGCATCACCAAATACAATACCACACGTTATACATCACCAAACAATGGTGGAAATTCACTGGTTATTCTATTAGAGAGAACCTGTTAGGTTTAAAGCTTCCTCAAAATATACAGTCCACTTTTCACTCCTAGTACAAACTATAACAATTATTTTTCTACTCAAACCCAGGAAACATTAATTACTTCCTGAAATCTACTTTCCAGATCAGCACAATTCTACTTATTATTATATATCACACTAAATGTACAGAAAAAGTAAAAAAATAGTCAGACTATAGAACACTGAGAAGTTCTGTATGCCATATACATAGTCTGAGCTCAAGTGTAAGTATCTCTTAAAAAATCTTATTTATCTATAACCTTTTGTGGAAGGAATGGATTAGGACTAATGCTTAGTATTCTTAGGAACTGTTCGAAATTTGCCTAACAAGAGCGAAATACAACACTGACAAATGCAATATCTATTGCAATGAATTTAAAAAATGAAATGCTGCTTAAAAGAAAATTTAATTTCAACACACCAGTTAACATACATGGGCTGTGTTTTGAAAGATGTGTCCTACTTCTTTTTAGTATCTGTTATTTTATGTATCAATTATTAATTTTGTTTAATAGGTGGCAGTGAAAGGCTAAGTATTTCATTATTAACATAGTCTTAAAATATCTTATTCCATAGACAAGTTTCAGGAAAAGCCGCAGCAATGCTTCCAAGCAGATAGGGGTATATATGTGCTCTGGAGGAGGTATTCTTGGCAATCAATATTGTAAAAGCTTTTTTTTCAAACAGTAAAATATAGTAAAATAGCAAAAGCTATTATTTCCCATATCACATTTCCCTGCGTAGTATCACAGGTCTTTGCAAATATTACCAACCTAACAATATTGCTGTGATCAGAACCTTATTCTCATTTTTACATCAAATCAAAATAGCACAGAAGGCAAAGGATTAAATTACTTAATACCACTAGGGAATGCTTCATCTTCATTCAGATGAAATCTGAGCTCCTAAGAGCAAGATCTACAATAAAAAAAGGGAAGTGGGCAGCTAAGTGCTTTACCCAAAAGTACAGAAAGCCAGCCAGCAAGCAGCCTTGCTATCTGACTGCATCAGATTCCAAACAACTTTAGTAGGGTGAACTCAGGCACCTAAAGTTCTGTAACTGACCCACTCTCATCATGGCTCAGCCGAGCACCATGGACCTCCTCTCATTACTGTACACTTACCACCTGCTCAGAAAACTCAATTTTTTTCACAAAGGGAGGAGTATCAACTTTCACTGCTGCCTCTAATGTCCTTAGTACTTCTTCTAGCAAACCAGATCTGAGCTGGACAAGAACCTTAAAAATAAAATAAAATCACACAAATAGAACTTATCAGAATGCAAATTTAAAGAAAAGAACATGTTTGAGGAAGACATGAAGCAACGCAGGAAAAATTTTATTTCTAGACATTGCACTGATAAATACCCATTAATCATGAAGAAAGCCAAAGGAATGACTGATTTCCACAGAGGTTTAGGGGGTCTTTTTTGCAGCTCGGACCTGGAAAGGGTGAGCCTGGAGACAAGGCTCTTCTGGCAGAGCTGCATTAGCTGTTCTTGTGTAAACTGAGGTGTTTTTTTCCCACAGCTTAGAGAAGTTACCTACAGGGCACATGCAAGAGACTTTCCCTCAGGTTTTAGACCATGCAATTAAGGAGAAAAAAAGTTCCACATACATGAAGTTAAGGTTCAAAGGGCTGAAGGAGGCCTGAAGTGGGCAAAACACAGCTAATGAAGGCATTTACTCGGAACTGTGGTTTTCTTAATCTCTTGTAGCAAAAAAGAAAGTCACGATGTCAAAATTAGAAACTGTTCACAGTCTACACTCACAGACATTGGACTGGTCTACTTTTCATTCTCATCTATGATGGGAAGCAATTTTAAAAAATGGTGGCAGGGTGTTAACAATTCAGAAAGTACTGACAGTTTTGTCAGTACAACTGACAGAAATTGTTTGTTTGCTCAAAACCAAGCTAAGCAACAGTACTGATACATGCCTGTGCTACTGGACTTCTGTTACTCTGTACAAGGGAGTATTTTGTCCAGTATAGCATAATTCTCAGCAAGATTCTAATACAAAGCAAAGATACTTACTTTAAGATTATTGTAAAGTCTGCTCTCTGTTTTCAATATCCGGGAGCAATAAGATTTGGCTTGTGAAACATTATTCTAGGAAGTAATTATAAATAATAAAAAGAATATGGTTAAACATGTGGGACACACTTTGACAAGAGAAGTTTAAGAAAAACAACAGTCTTCCACAATTTTCTGTGAATCACAAACCAGCATCTAGAATCCCTTCACCAATACATGGGTCACTAAGATCCATATATTCCAAACAGCATCCAGCCTGTGAAAGGAACACTCCATGCTGGAGTTCCCATGTCATCTGGCTTTTTAGCACAGTACTGACAGTGCCCCCTGCGCCAGACCAGCCATGGAAAGAAGCATGCAATCAACAGTGAACATGAAAGCACCTAAAAGATAAAAGATCTACACATGTGTCCAATTTGGCACAAGTCAGAGTACTTACATGAATTGCAGTATATGTTAATGTGAGTATTTATCCTGCCCAGCACTTTTAACCTCTTGGACATACACACTTACAGTACTTTGTGCCATCAACTGATTTGTATAGACAGTAAATGCTACACTGACATTTATTTGACTAAGCATTGTTAATTGGGATCAAGAAATATCTTACAGCAAGATGTACTGTCAAAGATCATGCAGCTTAAGGAACGTGGAGCATTATTCTGTTCACAAAACTATGACTGATTTTTATATCAGGCAACATCATGAAGGATATTTCATGTTGTGGCGGAGACAGATATTTTGTTTTCAAACCTCAGTGCCAGTGAGGTGCCCTGTCATTTCACCATGCACATCAAAAAATTAATTAGATGATGCTATTGTTCAGTGTCTCTGTTCAGAGAGACAGTGCAAAAAAGACCACAGAGTACATAAGAAAATTTTAACAATTTTACTTCATCCATTCAAATCCATGAACAACATCAAATCACTAGCTCTTACAGTGCCTCTGACCTCTGTTTAGACATGAAATAGAGAAAGTTCATAATTTCCTCAAGCGGTATACACAAGTTATCTGCAAGTGAAATGCCAGACTTTTTTTTTTCTAATTTCCTAATTGTTATTCTCTTGCCCAGTCTTTAACCCTGTACTGCCTCAGAGCCTCTTCATATCAGTGCTTAGGCACATGAGGTATATGAAAATCTCCCCTTGAGGAAATGTTGTGAAGAAAGGCAAGAGATCTGCCAGGCAGTAGGACAATACATGTCATAGCCTTTGAGTTTGCCTCCCAAGATAAATATTTTTAAAGATGATTGTACACATACTTTAAATTATCATTTTAGTTACAGTTTGAGGAAACCATCACTAAATAGTATCTGAAGGACTGGGTCCATGGTGACATCTGACCCGCTGGTTGAACTCTCTTCACTGTTTCTAGCACCAAATATCTGTGCATTTGACTCAGGATGTATGTTTAGATTAGAGAATTTCTACATTCACTTTATGTGGGAATTGTCTATAATCTTAGTCTTTCGGGGGCCTAAAAGTTCTAGTACTTGAAGTTATTACATATCTCAGTTATGCTTCCTCTGTTAGCTTCCTTTCATTGACTATCTTATAAAAATAAAACAACAGAGATTCAGGCACAAATCAGAACAAAAGGTACTGTACCTGCTTCAAAGCAGTTGCCACAGCAAAGCAGTATGCTCGCAGTGGTAATGTGTCACCTTTTAGCTGTGCTTCTTCAAGCAGTTTCTCACATATTTTGCAAGATTCCAGGTTGTCCTGCATAGAAATTTCAAACCTGAGTTGCACTTGCTATTCTTGTGATGTGAAGGGACTGTAGACAACTGCTATCACATTCAGAAGGCAAACAGAAGTCAATGTACTGTAAGATACCAGCACCATTATTTTCAGTATTCAAGTAGCGCACCTTCAAGATATTTCAAGACTTTTTATGAAGTTTTTTATGTTGCATCATGACCAAAAAAAATTTTGAGCTTCATGGTTTCCTATCTACCGCTAACAGCTGGATCAATAAATTAAGATTTTCAAAAAGCCTCACCTAATCCTCTTTGGTGCATAAAGGGTTACTACAGCTTATTCCCTTATTGATAGTATTTTATCTTCATTAAAAAACCAAAACAAACCAAACAAACCAAACCTACCAAAAAACCAAAAACGAAACAAACCAAAAAAAAAAAACAACCCCAAAACACCACACGTTTATTGTGGCTTTTAAAACAACTGGGTGACAGTTGAGAATCATTTCCCCTCTATTTTAATCAATTCACTAAACAGCTAATAATGGGTCAGATTCTCTCTTGAAAATACAGGTAGGGCCAGAAGTAGTAGAAAACAGAAGTCTTGGGAACCTCTTCCTGTTGCACATGCCATAGATCCAAGGGTTCAGTCAGCAGGCCGTGAAAAGAACTATGCAAAGATTTTAGGGAAGAAACTACCAAAGACTGAGTAAAGGATACCTCAGAGAAACACAGTAAGTTTCTCTGAAAGCTTTTACCTAAACAGGCAGTGTTTTACCAACGAGCAACCTGAAGTGGTAAATATTGCCTCAGTAGATGTTAGCAGTAAACACCAGCTTATAAACTTGGGTTGTAGCATAGTGTCAAGAGTCTTTGTATATTCATAACTTTCTAAAAAAGGCACCTTCTACACAGATCCGGTAAGAACCCTAAACTGACTGTAATTATCAATCTCTAGCTTTTTTTAACAGCAGGCATCTTCTGCAGCTCTTTATCAGCTCAGTCTACTGCGTCACTCCCAAAACACCAAAGCCACATGGCTATTCCTGACCTAAAGGTAGCTCTGATTCGTTAGGACTAAGAACTTCAAAAGTACCATGTAAGTTACTGCTGAGCTACTGTTTTAGGCCAACTCCTTTTTGAGAACTTCAAAAGTACCATATAAGTTACTGCTGAGCTACTGTTTTAGGCCAACTCCTTTTTATCACATAGGCACTCAGTTTCATTGCATGGTTAACTGAGAAACCTCAGAAAGTTTAGTCAAGTGATACATTTTTTTTTTCAGCTAGAGTCTTTCATACTAAAACCACGGGAAAATTGAAGAATTCTTCTCTACTGAGTCTGGGAAAGGCCTAATTTAGCATTTAAAACTGCAGAACTGATTCAAATCTGGAGAGAAGGATCAAGATAAAAAAGCCTGGGGATCTCACTTTGCTACAAAAGGGTAGCAGTTATAAGGAAATACTCGTAGAACCTATGTAGCCTAGTTTTTTACTGTGTTCATGCTCTTTTTCACAGAGCTAAAAATACAGTTAAGGTCAAGAGGCAGCCTGTCTCTCACTGAAGGCACTCATTTGGGTTTCTTTCCTCCACTCAGCTGCTCATTTCCATCAGGCATGTAGGAACACATTACCTTTGAGAACTCTAATCCTTGTGAAGTTTGGGTGCAATTACAGAAACGGTTAGAGGTTACTCAGAGGGGAAGGGGAAAATGTATGGGAGATGTCTGACAGAACATATCATATATACGCCTTGTTTCTTACGGAAGCCAGACTATAAAACCAATATTGAGGCTCCAGCACAAAGCACAGGCTTAAGAAGTACAGAGATCCAACAGAAAGAATACTACCAGGGTATATCAAATTTACTCTTCAGCGCTTATGTCCACATGTGTTTTTAGAGATTTGCTTTGTGACATCATTTTGCATGGGAAGCTATATACGTGTACTAAATTAAGCAATTTAGGACTTAAATATGCCTAAAATATTTGTGCTAAATAAGAAATAATGACTGGGAAATTTTAAATTTCATAGAAAAGGAAGACATAGAGAAGGCAATTCAAATCCTTTTTCACCATGTAAATTGAAAATACTCACCAGTTTGTAGCATATTGCAAATGCAATTAGATAGGTTTCTTTGCTGAAAGGTATACTTTGTTTTTTCATTTCGACCAGAACTTCCAAAGCACCTATCAAAAATACATTAGTGCTATTCACTTCACAAATTTAAGGCTGCACATTTTGTAATGGCGGAAAAAAAAAATAAATCAACATGGAATAATCTTAGTAGATGTATTTCAAAATAGGAATGTAATTGAAATATGTTCCTTAAAAAAAAGAAAAAGAAAACCAAATATTTAAAAAATTTAATTTAGAGCCAGTTTGATGCAAACATTTCTTGCCAGCAAGGTTTTCAATCTACATTAGCATCTGGCCTTACTGTTCTATTATTTTCATACAAATCTAAAAATAAATTCTAGACACTTGAAAAAGCTGCTTTCATTTTTCCCAACTGCCCAGAAAGTCAGCCTTTTAAGTACATAAACAAAGCTTCCACCATTTTTTGGAAACTAACAGATCTTCAGTAACACACACGTTCCATTACACCACCACATTGCATTGAGGCTCTGAACCAGTTATTTTTACAGTCTCGACTTTTATGACAACCTCTGGACTTAGATTTGCCAAACATCAAGAGAGTAAGCGCTGTATGTTCAACAAATTTCAAATAAAGGGATTTGCTTGAAAAACTTACTCCACATTCAATTTAAGATTTTGTCATGGAATGTCTTTTCAGTCACGTCAGATGATTCACCATTATCCTCAAAAAGGACCAAAATGATTTGGAACACTTGACTTAAAATACTGCAGTAGCTACTCTGTATGGGCACACTAGCAGTACAAACAAAGAAAAGACTGCAGCCTGGTTTCATAATCCAAGGGAAAAAGTGTACTCTTCCCTGCTCTGATACAAATGTAGAACTGCCAAAAAAGGCTGTGGAAGAGCTTACTGTTAAAAAAACTGCATAAACCAAACTTTGAGTAGAGAAAACAAAAAGCTATGGAAATTACAAACGAAACAGAAGTTAAGCTTTCAGAAAAAAGGGGTTAAGAAACAATTCCTTCTGGATAACTACTATTCTGTGCAACTAGAAATGGTAAGAATACCAGCAGAAATGCAAAACAAATACAGTCTTCCATTTTTAGTACACCGTACAGTGCAGCTTATCCACATCTACACTGATATACAGGATGTTTGGCCTTTGAAACCACAAGCCAATAAGTAATATTCATTAAAATATACATGTATTTATACACACACACTTACAATGAGAAGCATTTTCCTCAAAATGCATTTGCCTTAGCAAACGGAGTACTTACTTTCAAAATGGCCCTTTTTAAATAACATAGTCATCAAAATATGGAATGAGGTACTCTCCGAGAAAAAACCACGCAAATTCTGGAGAACAGACACAGCAAGCATAAAGGAAGTTAGGAGAGTGAGCATTCTTACTATGCATAGCACCTTGCAGATCTTCCTACTGGAATAGTCCCATATTCCTAAGTTCACCATTTAACATTCCAGGGCTCCTGACTGTCCCTCTGCCAAGTTACCTCTAAAATACCAGTGATTAAGTATGGTCAAAAGCTCCCTAAACTTAAACAGAAATTTCCCAGAGATTCCCCACTACCAATTTTTTTTTAAATAACAGATTGTGACACCTAAATTGATGCAGCAAGCAGAAGTCATTGACTAATGGCAACTCCAAAATCTCAGCAGAAACACAGCTTGCAGCTCATTAACAGTATTTTCAGCATAAGGTACCACCACCACGAAACCGAAAGAATTTTTTGCTCATCACAGTATCAAATGATGAACAGATCAGCACAATGGCTTGAAAACAGAATAGCAGAAGAAAGAGCAAGTATATTCTACATTCCGCTTCAATGACACTGTGTGTTGGAAATAGCCATATAAAATGCCAGAGGTGTTAAGTCTAAATTTCTGCAGCAGTCTGAAGAAGTGGTATGCTAGCTTACTATCTATTAGTTACAAAGTACTGCAGGACATGTCTCAATGAAATAGAACTTAGGTAAAAAAAAATCAAAACAAAACAAAACCCACACATACTTTTACATGTGCCTAACTTAACAATAGTAGCACAAGTGAGACTTCTCCCACTTCTGGCTAGATATATCTCACGCCTTAATGGATTGACATTGGAAAGGTGACTTTCCACTGGCTGCCAGAGATTTTGAAGACACAACATTATTGCACAGAACCTTTTATATTTATTATACAATGGGTGTGTCTACTGTCTTGTCATAATAGCATACACAGCATTTTACAGATGTTCAGAAACAAGTCTAAGTTTCTTCAACATTTAAAATGACCAAGTTCCTGAGCCGATTAATATTATATCACCACTGCAGGGTTCAGAGAGAGTTTGAAGTACAAAATAATAAGATACATATGTCGGTGCAAACAACCCAAGGGATTTCAGAGAACTACTATGTAAAAACTCAGAAGTGTTTATTTCCAAGAACAATATAATGAATCACAGGATGCAGGAAAGCATGCATCAGCTGTGTTTGAGAAAATTTTTAATCAATACTTACAATGCAATTATGCAGAAGTACAATAATGTTATCAGTCAAACTAGCATTTAGTTTTCTTTTAATTACTGTCTTGTTATTTTTAAGATAAACCCCATGTAATTTGCATCCTCACATTAATATCGTAGACACACTTACTAATGCAACACATATACTTCAAGTCTATAAGCTCATGCAGGACTTGTGTAGCACACGAATTCCTCATATAGGACTAATAATAACAACAATATTTTCTAAATATATAGGCGAATTACCTGATCTTTGATAAGTTCTACTGCAGGTCGTTCAAGATCTAGCTCATAACATAGCCTCATGAAGAGTGGACCAAATTTAAAATTATGTAAGGCTGTGATTCCATTCTGCTCATGGTACCTATTGGAAAGATTAAAAATAGTTAATCACACAGGGCATGGAATTTGTGAAGGGAAAACAGGTTTAAATAGACAGCAAGATCTGTATGTGCCATTACAAGCACACCAGCCAATGACATTTAGATAACAGAAGATTAATTTTAAGGAAAAAAAAATTGCTTTGATCAAACTAATTAACTAGTAATACGTAAAGTAACCTGCATTGGATTAATAGCAGAATGGGTCTCTGCCACAAAAATTAAAACTACCTTACCCTCTATCCCCAGAGCAATAGCACAGGAAGTTGCAGCATTCTATTTCAGCAGCAGTACCTGTTCAAATAACTTTTTCTCTCCTACAGTAAAAGAACCCCAATTAAAATGATAAAAATACAGTGTTTCATTTTTTTTTTTCTTTATAACTCCCACACTGCAATTGCTGGGAAGGCTTTCATTCAGAAAACCTGCCACTACTGCATCCAGACCAGTTTATAAGGAGGGATGGCTTGGCTGGAAAACACCACTTAACACACCATTATACTTGGCAGTGTTCAAGGCCAGGTTGGACAGTCTTGGGTGACATAGTTTAGTGTGTGGTGTCCTTGCCCATGGCAGGAGGGTTGGAACTAGATGACCATAAGGTCCTTTCCAACCCTAACTATTCTGTGATTCTACGACTCTTCTATATGGCACTGTTCATTCTGCGTACAATAGTAAAGCACTTTGCTCTTGTAGCTTGACTCTCCTTTGATCTGGGAGTCTGTGAAGGGTTGGAAGATCCAAAACAAATTCAAATACAGCCTTAGTTTAAGGGATTAACTACGCATATAGCCACTGAATTAGGGTAAGCCCTCAACTGCAGACATAACCTGAGATGATCTAATAAAAGCCAAAAAATAAAGAGAGAAAAGAGTGTTACCTGGATTGTTAAAAATACCTGTAAATAACTTCTCTGGCTAGTTCCACATCAGATGAAGTCTGACATAAATGCAGCAAATTTTTTAACTCAGTTTTGAGAATTATTTCATTTTTCTTTAATTTTTCTTTAATGCTTTTAAAATACGGATCTGAAAATAAAACACATTATAGCAATAGTCTGTAGACAATTCCTTTACCTGCATTGCATACTTGGTACTTGAAACATGAAGATTCAACGAGGCAGAAAGCTTGGGTTTTTTTCACCAAGGAAAATGCATGAAGCTTCATGCCTAGGTGTCCCCATGAAGTCATGTCAGACTTGGAAAACCAATAGGATGCTTACTGTGAACTTAATTGTGCTGTGTATGTTATGTAATACAAAAATTTTAAAGAGGAAGGCAGTTTTGTGACATTTTCTGCCTTATGTTCTTTTTTAGAAAAGCAAGCAAACAAAACCAATACCACTCAGCCTTCGAATGACTATAGGAACTTCTACTCAATACTGCTTGTGCGGAAGATTTAAATTCCTCCATGACTGATGCAAACATAAAGAGTCCCATATGTAATCTATGTATTTCTACATATAACCATAACCTTAGGAGTTGTTGCCCTTTTCCCGCCACTCCCTAAGAGGTCTCTCTACCCAGCACATTTTCCTATGACCAAGCAAGCACAGAGTTCTTCATTTGATAATTTCAAACCTCTGATTCAGACACACCCAAGACTAAAATCACATGCATCACCTGGCAGTCCCATTCCTCTAATGGTGCTACCCCCCATCTTGGCCAGGGAAGTGAACTTTTGGTAACAGTTGCTGGGTCAGTGCTGTTCCCAAGCTAAAAACCTACACAAGAGGTGCAAAGTGAGCACCCCAGAGAACAACATATTCAGCTACTGGATGCGTATTTGTTGCTACATGCAAATACAAGTCCTTACTCAAGGTGAAATGCAGAGCTGAATCCTGTGAAGTCAGAAGAATGTATACAGATGTATGCATATAATAGTTGTATTCAAAGGTGCATAGAAATTTAAAAAATACCTGGGATTCTAACTGTCTTTGTATTCCAGTAATAATACAACTGTTTAACTGCTGTAGTTAATAAAAAAACGATTACAGTTAATAACTGCATTATAATAACTAATAGCTATTACATATTCTGCATAATTTTTATATATATATTCTGCTTCTGCTTCCAAGCCAAGTTTAATAATAACCCTTATTATTCCTTTTCAGCTTTCAAATATTAGACTAAACACAGAGTAATGAAACCATGCACACATATGCACAGATAGGTGCTTAGCACATTGTTTTAATTAGTCCATGGAAGCTTCTATTTGTATAAAACAAAAAGATCTACTGTCACCTGTAAAGTAAAATACTTGGCTTCTACAAACCTGTTTTAGCAAGAGTGATTAACCCACAGCAATAAATTCAATTTATTATATTCAATAATAATATACAATACATTCAAATTATTATATTCATCCTCTCTGAGGGCAGGATGAATAATCCCCCATGTGAGTATGTCATCATCACAGCACAACATAGCAGCATTATGACTTGCCACTGCCTGATTTAAACTCTACTTTTATTTAATACAGAAAAACTGTCCTGTTGACTTTACCTCCTATTCTGTCCCAGAAGACTGGTTTATACAAAACAAAATTTGATTATTTGTCTCTTCCTTGACATACATATAAAAACCAAAATTAACTACATCCTTTGGAACAATTGTCAATCTGAATCACTAGAACACCTGCACATGATTAAATAGGTGCAGGAAGGAGAGTTTTACCAAATCTTTCTTGAATATTAAGAACAGATTTATGTTTATATTTATGTTCCTTAAAGAAAGGAATTTGTAAATTTTTTAAGTAGCTTGATAAAATCCCCGTCAGGGAAGATCCTTCATAAGTTCAGAAAGCCTAAATTTGTTTTCCATAGTCTAAGTATGCATATATCACCAAGAATTAGGTGTACAATGGAGAACTGACATTAGGTAAATAGAAACAAATCTAAAAGAATAAGCTAACTAAATTTACAGAGTAGATTAAAAGAGAATTACTGCCATAGGCATTCTCTGGATAGTTGAGCAGCTATTAGGTTTTGTATTAACTTTCTCGGATACCATATCTGAAGCAAGATTTGTAGACTGAAACAGTATTTTCTATTAGACTATCTGACAAAGTTGGAAAAGCAAGGCATAAACACTTCTTATGCAAAAGTCTGCATGCTTGAAAACTTCTCCACATTTTCCAGCTCACCATAGCTAATATTGCTTCACTCTACAAAGCAGCAGATCTTCCAATAATTTTAGCAATAAAAAATTTGCAAGAGAAAGATTAAGTTGTTGTTTTACATGGGGTCAGTTGATATCACATATTAATGACTGTGACTGTCTTATTTCCTAGGACTTATTCCAAAACTGAGAATGGTGACTGAAATAAATATTAATACCTTTATTGCCGTGAACTTCATTTCTAATTACCACTTTCATCTGCTGAAATTCTTGTAACTTGATATAATCTTCTGTTAGCAGATACCTCTTCCCTACCATAAGAAAGAAAGATGAAGGTAGAGTTTTATGTCACACTTTTGGTTTTAATACTACTGAACTTTGTATTTATTAATTACTGTTGTTAATTACTGTGTGATGCCAAAACAGGGGCACCATGACACTAAAAAAAGACTGCAAAAATTGCAATTGCTTATGTGACCAACAAAAGTACCTGAGCACTATGTTTCGGCTTCATAAAGTTAACATCTACAAGGATGAAGAAGTACGTATTTACTAGATGTAAAAAGAAAAAGTAAAGACACCACTTCCTTCCACCAAGCTAAGATACATGAAGATTCTGCACAAGCATAAGGTAATTCACCCCTTTCATATTTTTATAATGATTTGTTTCCCCTTTGTTCACCACAATTCACTAGTGGCACAGATTCCTCACATCTGCCATTCCCCCTATTGTAGCATGCATTGTTCTAGAAGCTTCAAATGCAGTAGAAAGACAAAAGAAAAAACCATAAAGCTTACTATTTGGATTGTATTAACACTCAGGAGACCTAGTAAAGTTCTAGTGCAGTCACAGACACCAGAGAAGACAGTCATTGAACCTAGAATCTCAAAATTAGCTTTCGGTGCTGACCTCAACTGTGCTGTGTTGTAAGCTCCTTTAACAAAAGCGTCATGCAAATGTTCTTTGTGATTTTTTTTGCTGCAACAAAAACAGCCCTCCAGTAAATTTTTGTTTGCAACCAGTGATTTTGTAACACAGTCACTGTAATAGTTTATGTTGTCACAACCTAATCTTTCAAGTTTTTGGCTTCTTAAAAGAATGATTCTAATCATGAAGGGACAAGAGCAAGTATTATCCTGAGCTAGGTTATTTCTCCTTCTTCTGTGTTTCCCTAGCAAAATAAAAACACTTGTTTTCTATGCAAGCTAAGCATGCTAATGATACATTTCATAAAATCTGAAGAAAAAATCCCTTCCATTAAATGGCATCTTTAGCTACTAAATTTAATGGAAACAGTTTTAATGGGTAAGCAAATACACTTTATATAGCATGAAACTGGCCTGGATTATATTGCCATTACTTCCCAAAGACCTACTCAGCTGGTCTAACACCACCCCTGTCCTTGGCCTCTCCAAAGCTGATTGCAGGAATCATGCCAGTGCCTGGTCAGGCACACACACCCCCCACACTGCATGGTCACTCAACAGTCACAGGTGTGATCAGAGAACTTGCGACAGCAGAATTTTACCCTTCTTGAAATTAATTTGCTCCATTCTAACGCTTTCTTAAGTACACACTTTACAGTGTTATGGAAAGAAACCAGCGCAAAGAGGGCTGCTGAGCAAAAAAAGAGGCAGATCAATATGAAGCTTGGTGCACACAGGGATCACAGGCCATCCCAGAGAAATTAACTGACCAACCTGCTTTACCTCTGACACACTGTGACTCTCTAAAAGGAAGGCCAATGAAAAGTCGTGGGCAGACCACTTTTCTCTGAGGTGTCTAGCAGACGTGTAAACTAAGCGAACCCTCCACAGACATTGGAACAGCAACCCAGAGACCCAGACGTGGCCTATGCTGGAGCCTTCTAACACGTCCTTTCCACATGCCGAGGGAACACCTCGAAAGGCTTCTGAAGCCCGGTCACGATGGTGACAACCAGCAGGGCCTCTGGATAATGTTGCTCTCCCAGAACAAAACCACGTTTATGAAGCTGAATGTTTAGTGGGCTTTGGTGACTCCTACGTAGCCGACGGCAAGCACAGGATAAACCGAGTAACGCTGCCCCGCGGGACAACCGCTGCCCCACCAGCCCGCTCTAAGGCCCACCAGCACCCTTCAGGGCTCCCTTTCGTTCCATACCCAGCACCGACAGGGGCATCCATGCCGGAACTACAACTCCCGTCAGGCACAAGGCTACGATAAACGCCAGGCCTGGTGGGAGTTGTAGTACCAGGGACGGCGCCGCAGCACTCGAGCGGCCCAGTGTCCCGGCTGCGCACCGCGCACTCCGTCCTCCCCGCGCAGGTCGCAGTACCTCCAGGCGCGCAGCCCCAGCAGCCGGAGGCGGGCGGGTGAACGGCGGAGCGCCGCACCGCTTCCCGCACTACCCGCCGCGACCCTCCGGCGAGAACCACCGCCATCTTAGGCCCGACTTGCCGGAGGCGGGGCGCACGCGGACCTTCCCCGCGCCGCAGCTCGCCTCCTCCCTCGGCGCCATGGCCGCCTCCGTGCTGAGGAGAGGAGCGTTCTGCACCAGGAGGACCCTCTGCGCTGCGGCAGGTCGGTGCCCTGTTGGCAGACGGCAGCAGCGCTCGGCGGGGACTTCCGCTTGGGGGGGGACTGCCTGAGGGGCGGTGGGGGCTCGACCGGGGAGGACAGGCCGTGTCTGGACGGGTCCCTGAGTTTCCCTGTTTGGCCGCAGCGCGTGAGCAGGCATGGGGTGCTGCCTAGGGATTTCCACTTTGCCTGTGTACATACACGTATAAAAGTGAAGGCAGATCTGAGAACGGCGTACCACTAGCATGCGGTGCGGGAGAGTGTTCTTAATTTGTTTTTGTAGGTATTTCACCTTGCCGATTTCATGGTTTAGGATGATAGCAGCTGCCGTTTGGGGTCACGGGAAGCCACGCGGGGCTGTATGGAGGCTGCCGAGCCCCGCAGCAGTTGGTGTTCAGGGCAACTTACTAACTCAAGTGACAGAAGTGCAACCAAGACTTAGGTTTTTTAAAGTCACCTTTCAAAAAATCCTGGCCTTTGCGATGTTGGGTGACTTTAATTGTGCCTTTTCAGCTTCCCTCAGCAGGAATTTCAGAGTGTTGCTTCCTGATATCTGCATGCCCCTGTCTCAATAATGCCACTCTTTGCTTTGACACTGGACCTCCAGCTTACCTGAGCAAAGCACTGTCATGCGGGCAGTTGCTTGTACTATATAGGAAACAGTTCTTTAAAGCCGTATCCTTGCTAGTGGTATCCTTAGCTGTGAATGAACATACGGAGGTTTATCCTAACAAAAGAACAGCACAAACACGGATCTTTTGTGTGCCTCCTTCATCAGCATAATTAGAAATAGCTTCAAAAGAAAACCCATCCGCTAGATAGACTGGGTATTAGGAAAAATTTCTTCACCAAAAGGCAGTCAGGCATTGGAACAGGCTGGTGGATGGTGATTCCACCACTTCCCTGGCAGTGTTCAGAAACTGTGTAGATGAGGCCCTTAGCGATATGGTTTTTATGGTGGTCTTGGAAGTCCTGGGGTAATGGTTGCACTTAAAGGTCTTTTCCAACCTAGCTGATTCTATGATTTTGTGATTCGAACCAAACAAAAATGCCTCTTTTTCTTACTTTCCAACTGTTTGATAAAGCATTGCATGTTTTTTCACATTCTGACTGTGGAATGCAGTGTACCTGGTCTTTTTGACAAAAACTTGCTAAGATGTTCAGATGTGTGTGTATAATTTCATGTCAGAAGAAAGATAAGGAGAAAAGTTGTTTCACACAAGAACAACAAACTTTTAGTGGTAGCAGGTAGCTTTTCAGATAAAGGCCTTAAGATACTAGCTAAGAATTCTGTGTAGCATAGTAATGGCTATTTCTTGTTTCTTAACATGGGTTTCCACAACCCCTTGCATGTATTTCTGTATATTCCTTAAAAAAAAAGAATAATTATCCGCATATTCCTCATGCATTTGCAAGGCCTCGTCATCTGTGAATGATGCGCAAACATAGTTTGTTCTTCCAAATTAAACATTTTCTGTTTCTTTTCACAAGCCAGAACATGTCTTGAGCAGATTCCAAAAGTGGCACAAAATAGCATTTGGAAAACAAATGCTTAAAAACATTTGAGCAAACTTTGCATTTCACAGGAGATGCAAAAAAGGGAGATGAATAGAAATGGAGTATTTCCAAGATAAGCATCTACTTTTCATTTCCACTGAGGTAGATCTTTACAAGTGAAAAAAAAAAAAACTAAACCTGCAACAACAACAGAAAAGCTTTTTGGTGTGTATTCCTTTTTTTTTTTTTTTTTTTTTTTGTTTATGTGTTTATGCCTACACACAGCAAATTGTTAGCATTTGATGATAAAGGCCTGTGGGCACAAAGAAGCTATTCTTTGGGGTTTTTTCTGTGTTTACAAATTTATCATTTTCATAAATACAGAGTTTAGTTTAGAAAGATTTGTTTCATGCTGGAAAAAAACTTAGGGGAGAGCTTTTCTGTTTTAAAAATGAGAAGGTAGTGGCTCATCCACATAGAAGGAGCTGAACTGTTACAGTATCTGCTGCTTACAGCTGTGTCATAAGACAGTTTAATGCATCCAACTCAGTAAATTTGACAGAAAAAGGTGATATCTAATAAAGTGTTAGTTTATTTAGAGGTATCTAAGCAACCTGGCTTACCTAGTGATTTCTTGCTTCATTAGGGAGAAGATACCTTCTTTCTGCAGCCTATGTGGACAGCTCAAAATGGGAAAATAGAAAAAAAGAAGATCATAGCCTAGGTAAGAAAAGTTTGTTTCCTTTTCTACACTTTAACTGATTGCAACCTGCACTCATATTAGACTAGCTCATCATCTATAAGTATTTCAAAATTAAAAAATTTGTGGAGCAATATGCTTCTGAGGATCTGTGTCAAAATCTGCTCAACCTGTTAAAAATCTATCATATGTTCAAAGCTATAATGCAGAAACAAGTTACAGTTTTCCCATTTAATTAATGTTTGGCTTCTACAAGCTGATTTTTTTTCTTTGACAAAATTCAAGGTTTTTATGAATGTCATAGTTTTGTGTCTGACACTTAAGACTGTCTCCAAGTGTCCTCTTCATTGATGTTATGGATAAGGGAAGAGCGTCTGATGTCATCTACCTGGATTTGTGCAAAGCATTTGACAACGTCCTGCATGACATCATTGTCTCTAAATTGGAGAGGCATGGATTTGATGTATCAACCACTTGGTGGGTAAGGCTTGGATGGTCACACTCAAAGAGTTGTGATCAACAGCCTGATGTCCAAGTAGAGATCAGTGACAAGTGGTGTCCCTCAGGGATAGGTGTTGGGACTGGTCTTGTTCAACATCTTTGTTGGTGACATGGACAGTGGTATTGAGTGTGCCGTCAGCAAGTTTGCCAATGACACCAAGCTGTGTGGTTAAGTTGATAAGCTTGAGGGAAGGAATGCCATCAAAAGGACCTAGACAAGCTGGAAAGGTGGGCCAGTAGCAACCTCATGAAGTACAAAAAGGCCAAGTGCAAGGTCCTGCACATGGATTGGTGCAATCCTGAGCGTAAATAAAGGCTGGGCACAGACTGGGTTGAGAGCAGCCCTGAGGAGAAGGACTTGGGAGTGTTGATTGACAAGAAGCTCAACATGAGCTGGCAGTGCATGCTTACAGCCCAGAAAGCCAGCGTATGCTGGGCTGCATCAAATGAGCATGGCCAGCAGGTCAGGGAAGGTAATTCTTCCCCTTTACTCCACTCTTGTGAGACCCCACCTACGGTCCTCCATTCAGCGGTGGGGCTGTCTCACAAGAAGGATGTGAACTTGTTGAATTGAGCCCAGAGGATGGCTATGAAGGTGATCAGAGGGCTGGAGTACCTCTTCTATTAATTTAGGCTGAGAGAGATGCACTTGTTAAGCCTGGGGAGGAGAAAGATCAGGGGAGACGTTACAGTAGCTTGCCAATACCTAAAGAAGAAGGAGAGATTTCTTTGTACAAGGGCATTTAGTGGCAGGACAAGGGGGAATGGCTTTAAACTGAAAGTGGGAAGATTTAGGTTAAATATTAAGAACTTCTTTACGGTGAGGGTGGTGAGGCACTGACACAGGTTGCCCAGATAAGTTGTGACTGCTCCCTCCGTGGCTGTATTGAAGGCCAGGTTTGACAGGGCTTGGAGCAACCTGGTCTAGTGGACGGTGTTCCTGCCTATGGCAGAGGATTGGAACTAGATCTTCAATGTCCCTTCCAGTCCAAACCTTTCTATGATTGTACGATATGATTTATGATTGTTTTGATTGTAATGCAGTGAAAAAGAAGACCTATTCTGTAATTATTACAGGTAATTCATATTTGAAGGCATTTTTTAAGACCATTTTCCTTGTAGTTTTGCAAGAGGAAAGTTATATTTCTTGTGGAGATTTTGGATTTTTCTTTTGGGGAAAAATGAAACTATGCCTTTATTTCCAAGAATCTGTACATTAAACTGTATCTCAGATGGTAATGAGATCTCTCATGTGAATTTCATGGCTAAATTCTTTCGCTGGTTTACATTTGAAATGACATTCTGCTATCTTTTTGGTGACTGTGTGAAATGGAAAGAAAGCATCATACAAAACTTTTTTCCATGCTAAAGATGCATACACATTTTATCCCGCAGGTGTTTTGGAGACTCCTTAATGCATTATCTTTGTCTCCCATTTTTTGCTCCCTGACCCCTGAACTGTGTTTGTTAATTGTAACACAGATTATGAGGCTGAAAGAAGAAGAGAGAAGATGAAATTCAAGGGCTTTTATCAGGCAGGAAGACAGACAAAATAGTCAGTTAGCATTGATCAGTAAATGATTTATTTTGTATTATTTGCCTATAACCAGATAGGTTGGTATTGTCAACATGTTGTACTGTACATGGGGCCAGAAACAGCCGGTGGCTGCTCATGACTGTAGCTTGGATCCTGCAGACTCTTAATACCTTCTAACCCTTTACTGTCAATAGGACTGATCAGGCAGTATGTTGGGGCTGGAGGCACAGTCTAATGGCCTGAGATGCATTTGGATCAGTCACCTCCAGATGAAAAAGGATTCTTATTTTGGCAACAGAAATCCACTGTAGAGGAAAATGTTGTGCAAGTGCTGGTACAGTCCATGTTTGGCTTTCCCTGGGTCTGGCAAGACCCTTCATGACGGTTTGGCAAGTCTTCATGCTGCTCTGCTGATGATCTTGATCCAAAGCAGATGTCTGTTCCATGCTTTTCAAAGAACTACTTTGCATTTTCATTTTGTTCTCGCAGAAAAGAGAAAACAAGTTAACACAGTGTCAGCTGTATTAGCATTTTCAAAGGGGAGACAGCCCTGCAGACGTCTGCTCTGTAGCTTTCAGTTGTGTGGTTGCACGTATAATCTAGTGTGTTGTAGCTAGAGTGAATTCCTTGTGTGGAGGAGATGCTCTTTTATTTGTGTATTTCAAACACTGTTTCATAACTGTTATTCTGTAAAACTATGTTGTAAAAATACATTTCAAGGAAAAATAAATATTTTTGGTTTAAAGTCGGTTCCATTTCTCTGCTGCAGTGATATGCTGCCATCCCAGACTTTAACTCATTTACTGTGTCCATATAAGATATGCTTTATTCTATTCTCCATAGTCTCAGTTTAGCATTCCAAGTATTACGAAGTTTTACTGAACTTCAGTACTGAAAAAGCATGAGAAAAAACAAGACTGTATTTTGTATATAGAAGCACATTTGTTCAAAAAGGTAGGAACTGAAAATGTGTTGATTTGGAATTTACAAATTGCTAGAATTTAGAAACCTGTCTGGAAGTAATTAAGTGACAGTAACCATCTTGATGAGAAGAATAGCAGTTTTCAGAATACGTGGGGATGGCAGAATCCGAATAAGACAGTAGGTGGCTTTTTTTTTTTTTTTTTTTTTGTCAGAAAACCTCATGGTGCTCAGCATGGTTTATCTGCAACACCAGGTGGCAGTGCTGCCTTTAGAGACTCGAATAATTTCCATTCAAAGCGTTTTTTGGTACAAAACTATAGTTGTTTCCAGAAGATGATAGGGATGTGGCAATACTGAGAAATATGGAGCATCTAAATTTGTAAGACAAAGTATTTGCCTCAGCCTGCTTTTGTATTTTAACTGGGTACCTAAAATAAATTGGGGCTTTCGTTATACAGAAAATCATAGAATCATAGTATCATAGAATAGTTAGGGTTGGAAAGGACCGTAAGATCATCTAGTTTCAATCCCTCTGCCATGGGGGGCATCACTCCCACTAAACCATGCCATCCTAGGCTCTGTCCAACCTGGCCTTGAATACCACCAGGGATGGAGCTTTCACAACTTCCCTGGGCAGCCCATTCCAGTGCCTCACCACCCTTACAGGAAAGAATTTCTTCCTCATATCCAATCTAAACTTCCCCTGTTTAAGTTTGAACCCGTTACCCCTTGTCCTATCACTACAGTCCCTAATGAAGAGGCCACCCCCAGCGTCCCTATAGGCCCCCTTGAGATACTGGAAGGCTGCTATGCGATCTCCGTGCTAACCTGTGAGTTAAGATACTAGCTATGCTCAGCATTCCCAGGACAAGTAAATTTTGCATCGTAGTTGTATCCTCTTTCTTGTTGCTGTCTCGTTACTGTATTTAAACCCTGGCTGGGGTGGACCACTTCTAAAAGTAAGAAGGTAGTGACCTTATATGGTGAACAAACATGCCGCTTGTTCATGTTGCTACATGCTGTGGGTAGGTAAACACTGCAGATCAAAATGAAACTGGGTTGATTTCCTAGGTCACCAAACTGGTATTAGATGTCATAACCACTAACTTGGAAGGTGAAGGTCATTATTTTCCCAAACATTGCCCTGAATCACCAGGTTGAAGGCAGCAACACACTGAGTTTCTGTGAACAAAAAAAAAAAAAAAGTGAACTTGAAATCTAAGATACCACTGCTATAGAGAAAACTGTGAAGTCATGTCCAGAAGTTAAATGACCTCATCTCAGGCTTATGGTTTGTTTTGTTAATTTCTTTAAATCCATGAGCTTTTACAATATGTAGAAATTAAAATTTTAAGAAAATACATCTTGTAGAACTTTTTTTTTAGGTAATCTGTATGAGAGGTTATATCTACTAGTGTCCTCTTTGGTAATGACTATCAAAGAAAAGTACTTGCAACATATATATAATAGAATGTATATAGAATTTTATTTTGGCCATTAAAACATTTGTTTGGTTCATAGACCAATGTTAGTTCTCCAGTTTTACTACAGTGACAGGAGACTTGAACATTCACATCCTTCCATTCTAGTACTTCTGTTGGGATGTTTTTAACTAGAGTAGCAGCTTTTATTTTGATTATTGAATGGCAACTTCTGAAACAAACATGGTTTACAAAAGGTGGCTGAATTATTTCAAATCATGAATATAAGAAAAAAAATTATTTTAGGTGCTTTTCAGAGAAAACTGAAGATTATTCAAATCTGGAAGCTACAGCAGAAACAGCAGGTTTTCTGGAAACAAACTTTCCCACTAGCTTGATTTGTCTTCTAGTTAGGGTTTAATCAGCTTTCATGTTATTGTGAGTCTTATACTGGAGCTGATAGATAAGTGCTTCATATTGCTTTCCATGGTAAAGTTCTGATGGAGAGATCTAGCTTTGTAGACAGCATAAAAGGTCAGTCATTAAAATTCTGTATGTGAACTCTCCCAGAGGAGGCCTGTATATAAATGGCTAACAGTCCTGGGATTTTGCACTTACAGCATTCTATTCATTTGGTTTATATTCTGCATAAGTACTTAGTGTTTCCTGAAATAGGCTTTTCCTGGTCATGAGCAGGAGAACAAAAGAAGTGCTAAGCTCAGGCACTGAGTATGTCACAAAGTGGTCTTAGGTACTGCCTTCTAGTTTTCTGAGGAAAATGCATAACAAAATTAGTTCTGGAATAGATAAATAAACTCCCAACCTGTGCAGTTGTCTGTCACAGGCCCACATTGCTATGTCATGAAACATAGAAGGTTTCAGAGTGAATAATTTTTTCCCAGCTATCTTGAAATTCAGGGGAAGAATGTTGGAGGACAGCAGGCTTAGTATGTTTAGGCAAGGATTTAGCCAGTTCTTAGCTCCTGACATGGTGGCTTGATCACAGCATCCTTTCGGTCTGACTTCTAGCGCTACTGAGAATGCCCCCATAGTCTTTACCTGAGTGCTCCATCATGACATTTGTGAGTGTTGGACAGATGGGTAATACAGACACTTCTTGTAAGGGTATTCCCACAGAAATTTCTTTACCATTAAAAAAGTTGATCCTGTTTTAGTTGTATAGCATGGCCTTGGTGGCCCACATCAGTTCAGCATCCTGTGCTGTATTTCTTAGAATAGTACTTGCTCAGTAATTTTGCCCCAGATTTCCATTTGCTTCCGTGGAGATGGAATACTTGCTTTCCTGTAGCCAGAGATAAATGTGCTTTTTGTGTTTTGAAGAACACCTTAAGGTGCCTCAGGAAGGAAGGTGTTACATAAACACAAAATACTGCTATGTGGCAAACAGCAACATTGTACAGACTGAGAGCCAACTTTTATTTCAAATCAAGGCTCTGTTATTTTACTGGAACAAAAATCTCTGCACATTTTATAATTTGGGGGAATACCTACAAGCTCAGAATAGCATGGAATGCCATTTGTACTGTTAGAACTGTATACCCTATAGTATTTGCTGGCAGTATAGGTGTGTTTTTTAACATGATGAACAGTGGTATCACTGTGTTTGTGGACAAAGCATGTACAGGCTGCATCTCCTTGAGAAATAGCATGTTGCTGGTGCAGTGCTGATTCCAACCCCTGACAACTTCACCAGGGTGGAAGGCTTGGTTTGTTCTGTTGTGGTGCTGTAAGTTATGCTTACCTCATGTTTCATTGACAGGTGTGAAGGTCAGATGAGCTTTTTGGAAAACAAATTGTAAAGTGAGCCAGCCCATAAACTCTTGAAGGATGACCAATGGGACTAATCCCTGGATGGAAGGATGAGTAATGGGACTGAGGTGTGTCAGAGGAGAGGCTGGTTTAGTAACAGTTGCAGTCTTGGGGTACAAAGGATGAAGCAAGGTGCTGATGATGCAGAGAGAGTATGTTGGATTTCTGGTTCTGGAAGATGCAGAAGAACAGAGTGATGGAAGTCTCAAAATATTGTAGATAGGATATCATCAGTTTGTGTCTCATTGAAGAATCAAACATCAGAAGCTGACATTAATCGTACAATAAGCAGCTTACTCGTCCTGAGTTAATCATTATTTTACAGGAACATTGCAAAACTAAAACTTCAAATTAATTTAACTTCAAATTAAATTCATTGAATGCAGTGATTGGCTACCTGTTCAACAGTCAGAAGCATCAAGTTCTTATATGGTCAAATCAATATCGTTACGTGGCTGTGGGAGCAGAATGCTCTGAAGTTAGCAGGGTACTGGCACGGTGCCCAGTTTGATTAAAAGGATTTCTTTGGATTGATGTTTGTGACTATAGGGCTTATCAGTATGGTACTGTTTGTTTCTATGTTTCATTGCTTTACTGTAAAATAAAGGACAAACCCATGCCAGAAGCACTGTCCAGCAAATGCTAAGCTTGAAAGCAAGTGTGAATTTTAAGGACATCTGCTCAGGATTTTTTTTTTTGTGAATTGTATTAGTTATATGAATTTAATCCAACACATTATAGGGTAGTTTCCTCCCCCCCTTCTTTTTAATAAATTAAAATTACCATATTGAGAATCTTTCCATGTATTATTTTCTGTTAAAGTATTGAACAATAATTACAGAATCATGGAATCATAGAATAATTAGAGTTGAAAAGGACCTTAGATTATCAATTTCCAACCCCTCTGCCATGGACGGGAACACCTCACACTAAATCATGTCACCCAAGGCTCTGTCCAACCCAGCCTTGAGCACAGCCAGGGATGGAGCATTCGCAGCTTCCCTGGGCAACCCATTCCAGTGCCTCACCACCCTTACAGTAAAGAATTTCTTCCTTGTACCCAATCTGAACTTCCCCTGTTTAAGTTTGAACCCATTGCCCCTTGTCCTATCACTACAGTTCCTAATGAAGAATCCCTCCCCAGCATCCTTATAGCCCCCTTCAGGTACTGGAAGGCTGCTATGAGGTCTCCATGCAGCCTTCTCTTCTCCAGGCTCAACAGCCACAACTTTCTCAGCCTATCTTCATATGGCAGGTGCTCCAGTCCCCTGATCATCCTCATGGCCCTACTCTGAACTTGTTCCAACAGTTCCATGTCCTTTTGATGTTGAGGACACCAGAACTGTATACAATACTCCAAGTGAGGTCTCACGAGAGCAGAGTAGAGGGCAGGATCACCTCCTTCGATTTGCTGGTCACATGCCTTTTGATGCAGCTCGGGATATGGTTGGATTTCTGGGCTGTGAGGGCACAATTGAAAGTATTGTTTCCATACAACCTCAAAATGAGATGTTAACAAGGAACCGTAATTTGATTTCATGGACAGAGGTTCTCTTCTACATCTACATGATGGTTCTGCCAGATTTTCCTGTAATGCCAGTTGATTAAACATATTCTTTTTCTGTTTTCTGCAGCTGACTTAGCCCACCTAATGGACAGAACCTATGAAAGAAAGCTGCCTGTCAGCTCTTTGACAATAGCCCGGGTAAGGAAATAAATCCCAATCATAAAGTAATGGAAATAGCAGTGGAATGCTTATGAAGTCAAGTGTGCTAAGGGAAGATAAATGATACCACCTTTTTTGGGAGTTCTGGGATGGTAGATGTCTTGTTACACTGTTAACTTGCTGTGTAAAGCTGTTTTATTGTTATTTTGTACTCATTACTTAGTACCTGGACTGTAGGGTCTTCAAGAGAGAGTAAGGTGTTTTTTTTTCGTAGTAAAATCAGGTCTCGCTGTTATGGGGCTATGTATTTCGTTAATATATGTTCCCTCCCTTTCTGTGGTTTCTGCCTTAGTGAGAGCTTTAACGCCCCCTCTGGCACTTAGTAAGAACCCAGGCTGCTAACGGACTGCAATGAGTTAGCGCACTGCCTGTCTGCCTGCATCTTCCTCCACTTTCTGGCTCCTTTCAGAGTAAGGCAGAAGTGATACATTTTGCCTCTATGGTTTTCTTTCCTTGTCTCAAGAGACTGAGGCAGAATACTGGTATGGGAGAAGCAAAGACATTATTTTTATTGGAATTAGTAACCAGTTCCATCCTCTGGATGGGTTAATCTGGGGAGGAGGAGTGAAGGCAGAAATGTGAGATGTGCTTTTAAGTTCCCTGTATGAGTGTTTGTACTGAAGATGGAGAATATATATGTCACTTGTGTTATACAAAAAGTTGGCTAAAATTTCAGTCTTCAAAATTATCCAAAAAAGCTGCATGAGTGTCCTGGTACCTCAGTGCTACCACTAATTAGGATCATTGGCACCACTAACTGAAGACTCACAGAGTACTTTGTGCAGTTAAAAGCGCAAGCATTTATACATATGCATTCTTGATCATTGCTTCTGAAACAGCATCCATGTGGGTAATGGTTGTTCCTCTGCCTTTCATTACTTAGTCAGCTTTATTCCTTTGCTTCATGTTCCTGCTTTGGGTTGACCACTCCCTTGGACATGTAGCATTGCCAGGTTATCAAATTTTCCAATAGCTGGAGCTCACATCAGATTCTTATTTTCTAAAGTGTAAATCATGCAAACATACTATTGCCACACACAAAAGATAAGACCTATATATACAGCACACAAGGAGCATGAAGAAACTGGAAGCAAGTGCCAGTCAGCTGAAACTATTATTTTTAGCTTATGCTTAGGATAAAGAAAAGTACTCACCTTTAGAACATGTTTATATATTCTGAGTTAAAGGTACTGTATTAGAAAAACTTCAGAGTGTTCACTCAGGATTCACTGTTACCATAAGACAAAGTCTGGTTGAAAACTTTGCTTTTACTTAAATAGTTGATAGCACTGGGAATTTTGGAAGATTGGCTGGAGTAGGCAAGGTTTGAAATGAGAATAACATTGTGCTTTACAGCATGGGGGATAATGTATTTTCTTACTTGTTATGTGTGTGGTGAAATACAAAATGCTGTTGCCCCTGTCCTTCAGAATTCATAGTATGAATAGGCATAGCAGGCAAACTTTAGGAAAAAGATTACTTTTTAGTGAGAGAAGTAAGACATGTTGAGACTCCCTCAAAATGGGGGAAAAAAAAGAGCTGAATGTTCTCAAATTAAAGGATGACACTAAAGAGCAAAAAATTCAGAGAGAAGCAACAAAAATACAAGGTATTGAGCTATATGGACGTTATGCTTTGATGGTCTCCATGTTTTCAAGGGGTATAACTTTTCTTTGAGGTGAGGAATGGTGTCATCTCAGTTTAAAAAGATTTGACTTAGAGCAGTCAAGAAGAAACCAGAGTAGGATCAAGCAAAGACTTGAAGATCTCCGATACTGCCAGACACCTAAATACATCACGCATATATTTTGTTTATTGAAGTGGCATTTCTTCCTAATATCCTTTGTGAGTGTTCCCTCTGAAGCTTTTATTTCTTATTTTTTAATCAGTTTGTTGACAACATTTCTTCACGAGAGGAAGTGGATCAAGCTGAATACTACCTTTACAAGTAAGCACTTTTCCCTCCAAGATGAACTTTGAGACATTCAAGTAAATACCTTGAAATCTTGCCCTTTTAAGACTCTGACACTTTCCAGTTTACTGGCTTTAATTTCTCTTTTTCAAAATATGCGCATCTACTTGTCTTACAACTCGCAGCTGAGGGCCTTCTTGGTAACTTCTTTGTTATGGCTACCCTCCTTGAGGTCCTCTGTCATGGGCTGCTGTCAAGCATGTTGGTCTGAGCCACTGAACAGCTAAAATACCTCCAGCTGTGATTTACAGTAGAGATTCTGAAATAGTAAAAGAATTATGTTTGTTTACAGTTTTTCCTTCTGATACTTTTTTTTGTCCTCTTAAGTCATTATTTAACTAAATTGGCCAGATGCATGTTTGCATGTTCAGGTGTAGGCCTCATGGAAGCTTGTTTCCTTAGAATGAACGGAAATGAGAATAAGCATGCTGTGGTAATGATCAAGTCAGCAAGGCTAAATGAAGTGTATTCTTGGTTTTATTCCCTTAGTACTCCGTGTTCCCCAGACAGACTTTTGTTGTTCACCTTCTGCATGGTTTTTGGGTTTTCTGCAACTCTTTTTGAGTTGATTGAAGTGTATTGGGTACCTTTTGTGCTAACGTCAGGTTGAGTTCTTGCTTCCGGTCTCAATATATCCCTTAAAAGGGCAGTAATTCTTGCTAATAACTGAAGTTAGTTCTCTTACGGCTGGTTGCACACACATTTTGGGAGCTAGGTTTTCTGATGGAGAATGTAACTCATCCTGTCAAAGTGCACGAGAGAGCATCTTTACAAATATTGTCAGGTTGCTGTTTCTAAATAATAATGATTGTTACTTTAATGAAGAAGTTTACTGAATGGCTGTTTTAAGTATATGCGTAGTTGTAAAGGCATGACTGCATTAGATGTCAGATCTCTGTGATTCTCTGGTATTACTGGGGCAGTATCTGAACCTCAGAGAAGTCCAGTTTGCTAATACCAGCAATATCCTGTAATTAAAAATATAAAAGGGGGAAAACAATCTCTCACAGAGAGAAGGCTGGCAGAGCTTTTATCATGATTTTGTTAGTGTTGTTAGAATCTATGCTCAGAAATCAGGTTTCCTTCCTGCAACAGGTGAGATGAAAATAGGAGTAAAGCAGTTTAAGGCAAGCCCTCATTTTTGTTTTACAGATGTTCTTGAAAACAAGAGGTTCAGAGAGAGTGACAAAAAATAAGAATATAAAAAACATTCCATAGTAAGAGGGAGAGAATAGAATGGGAATCTCTGGTATATATCATGTAAATATCCTCTCCACTCTTCACCTGTACCTCAGTTTAAAACACAGGGGCTTTATCCTTAAATCACATTCTAAAAGAGAGGTTTGCAGTTCAAAAATAATTACAGTTATTTACTGGTTCTTTAAGGAATAATTCTCCTGTGGCTGGTGAGAACATAGTTATGTGTACATCAAACATGATCATTTGTAATTGATACAGATTTTTGTAGTCTGTGTGGAGAGAATAGAGAAGTACTGATGTGTCACATGGCTTGGCAGAGACATGCTTTCAATGACATTGTTCTTGTGTGTGTCCCCGTAATGCTGCTTTGTTTTGGTGTTGCAAATTGCTTAGTCTTTTAGTGATGTTAGCATAAGTTTTCCAGGAGACTTCATTCCAACATGATGCATGAAACTATTCTCAATATGCATTTATATGCAGGTAGTGAAACAGTGTAAAGAGGTCTGTAATTCATGTGAAAATGTAAAATCCCAATTATAACATCAGCTTCCCTTTCAAATGAAAATGTGTGCTAGCTTCAGGAAATTGGAGATGTGATTGGTGTCCGCAAAGCCCCTTTTTGTTGTTCTTTACATTTTGCACTTAAGCTGGAATTCAAATGAAGGACATGTTTATAAGATATCTCTTTGCAGCTCGGAGGGTGTTTGACACAGGAAAAGTTGTGCAAAAGTGGCCACTCCATGTGATACAAAGGAGATGGTAGAGAGGGAGAGTTAAGAAACAAAGAAGGTTTGACAGGAAATCACTTTTTCTGGCTTAATGAGAAACAGTTTGAGAAACAGTTCAGAGCACGTTTTTTGTGCTATATGTAAGAAGAGTAAGCATCTAAAAAAGAAAAAGGCAGTATCAGCCAAAAGCTTTTTAATCTCTTTTAAGGTACAGAAATCCATTGTGAGCAAATGGCGTATAAGTGGCCTGGTGAGTTTGCTGTATGTGCATTTGCCTGAACATAAATAAGCAGAATGCTCCCAGAGTCCTGCATTTTTCCCCTTATAGAGGGAAAAATGCATATAGGGGAAAGATTTTGATGTCTCTCCCCAGTGTTGGCTGCCTCTGGCAATCTGAGGTGAAGAGTAATCAGTTCCAAGGCCCCATCAATTTTGGAAGATTTTCCTGATAAAAAACGGCAAGCTGTGCCTGTTGGGAGAACCAGAGGGAAGTAAGTAGCATTTACATGCTCATGGTGTGGGGTTTTGCTGAAGATGGGAGTGCTAAACTTGAAATTACAAGCTTGGTAGACCAGTGACTTTCCTTGTAGTATTTTAGGCAGAACATAGTTTCCAAAAGTAGTACTCTGGAGCATTACCATAATGCATTGAGGGTCCTGAAATACAATATATGTATTATATTTAGACTAGTTTTAACTTTCCATCCTCTTAAAGCACTGATCTCCTGCCATACTGTCTCCACAAAGAATCTTGAGCTCTCAAAAGTAGCTATGTAGAAACTACTTCGCTACATTGTGGAACATGTCAGTAAGATGATAAAGGCCATTTTGAGGCATGACATCATCTGCTTTCAGTGCTCCTCTTTTTGTTCTCTTCTGAATACCTCCCCCCCTCTGTTAACTGTCAGACTTTAAAAAAACCCTTTCATCTCCTAGGATACCAGCAGAAATCCTAATCAGAATGCAGAGCTGTTTGAGCCAGATCAAAGACCTGCAGTTCGACTTACTCTGTCCTCTCTCACTCACTGAGATGTCACTATTTCTCAAGTCAGGGTGTTTTTTGTATGATAGAAACATTAGCATAAAGGAGCAGGGTTTTGTGATGAGGTAACTGCTGATTCTGTATGTAAATTTTATGCCAACAAAGATTTTCAATGTGCTTGAAAGTAACTGGGGAAGTTTTATGTTGAGATTCTTCAGGAGGATTTTTAATTGCATTAAACACATGACCCCCTGTGTAGAAAAAAGAAGTGTGCACACTGTCTGTAAAATGTAAATGTTTGTGCATCCGTGTGCTCTGTAAATTCTTGCACAATCTAGCTAGATTTTCTCATTGCCTTTCCTTGACTAATAATTGCTTTTTTTGAAATCTAGTTATTTCTGCAGATTTTGGAATTTACTACCTGGGATCAGTACTTGATTATAATCACAAAATGGGACAATAGCAAACTCCTGGAAGATACTCTTAGATGTGATGTTGTATCTTTCATGGTAGTAAGTTGCAGTTTTTAGGCCTGATTTCAGCCATGAAATTGTTTTGGGACTACAGTGGTCTCTATATATATGAATTTGTGCTTGTTCATTTCCATGCCACTGTATTAGTAGTTAGTCCAACATCACATGCAAGATAAGTTTCACCTGCGCTGCCTATATCTGCATGTCTGTTCTGTGGATGCAGAAGTTAGAAGTTTTGGTACTTTCATGCCAGTCAAGCAGTTAGGTGTCTGACAATGTTCAGTTACTCTGAAGTATTGCGTGTAATAAATGATAATAATAAACAAAAAAAATTACTTCTGAAATATACTTTGCATGGTATTCATTACCAATATGATGTTTTGTTTCTGTACAAAAATCTTCAGGATGTAGTGAATACCCTTAAACTGTTTCAGCACAAACAGAAAAAGGAGGAAAGACTTAGATACAATTCTGCAACATATTAATTCTTCCTTTGACATGTTTTCCTTGTCCTAAAATTGTAGCTAATGTAGACTTTGTCAGTTCATCAGTTATGGGCTTTCGGTCTTTCCAGAGAAATATGGGGGGGAGGGGGAGGGGAAGCGTAAAAACATGTAAGTCTGAAATATCTGCCTATTATTCAAGTTATGTAGCAGTTATATTTTGAAATGAAATGGAGAAGTAGTGAAAGCATCTGAGAGAATGCTTTCCCTTTGTATTCAGAAGGGTATGTTTTACCAGTTTGAACACCTGCCTCAGCAATCCAAAATAACTTCATTTGCAAAATATCTGGGCTGCTCTTTGGCAGGCTGGGAGATGCAAGGAAGGGAAGCACCAGGTAGATTTTTACCTCATTAGAACGTTCTAGTAATTTGCTTGTGAGTGACAGAAATACCTGTGTTTATTGTTATTCCATTATGGAGATGAGTGTGTGATACTGTTTCATGGGAAGAGCTGTTGGTCACTTTCAAAGCCAGTGCTGTCAGATGGAAGCTTTATGGACTGAGAGACTCCACTGGCTTCTGGCTCAAGCATTCACTAATTTCTTCACAAAGGGGCACATGAGCTTATTCTCCCTGTTGTCTTTCACAGTTTCTCTGTTGTCATTATCTGTGATTTGTCAGAGTCTGAGCCATAGGAATCTAGCAACTACATTTCACAACCCAGAGCCTAGTTTCAGCAAGCCTCATTTGGTAACCACATCTCATTCAAGTAGGTGTGCTCAATGTAACTGCGCTGTAAAGTAGCAGAGAATCATCCATAAAGATATAACACTGAAAAGCATTCAGAAAGATGTCTTCCTGTAACACAGGCCTTTTCTGTCATCTGCTTTTCATAATTTGTCTGTTCTTATGTATATGCTTTCTTTTAAGCTTGACAGAAACTGGACAAGAATTTTCTAGGCACCGCGTATAAAAGCAGAAAAAGTAAGAAAACTTTACTTCAGCACTAGTTTTCTTTTTTTCATATTTCCAGAACTCAAAGGATAAGCATTTGGATTTTAAAAACTTTTCTAATTAAAACAAGTGGAAAAGAAGGATTCTGCTGCAAACAGAATACCTACATGAACCTTAGCCCTCTCTTTCCCTCCAGCATTTCTGGAGTAGTTAGAAAGATAAAGATTTAGAAAGATGAAGATCCAGGCGGATTTAGAAATGGAAGGAACTGAACCATCTAGACACATTTTTTTCATTGGGAGAAATGCTTTCATTACTATTCTTGCTAGAAAAGAATATTAGCAGAATTTGCATAGATTTCAATTGGCATCTTTCTTGCCAACAGCTCAAAGCATTCTATCCAGTAGACAGTGTTGGAAATAGCCTTAAGTACGTTGTGAGCAGTAAGTATGTGGGGCCACATCTAGAATGTTGCATGCATTGCATGTTGAAGGCGAAAAAGAAGTTTTGTCTCAGAATTTGACTCCTACTTATCTCAGAGGTCAGTTTCACTATATCCAGTGGCATTCTAAAGGTTGTTTTGTAAATTCCTGTACGACCAATAAGCTTGTCTGTAGTCAGATGTTGAATTATGTTTTAGAGAAGTCTAGACAGAGGTTAAATTGCAGCCAAAAATGTAGAGGTAGGTTCATATTAATACAAGTGACCAGGACAGAGTAAAGCTTTTTATGAGCTTCAGTTTAAAACACAAACACATGCAGGGATTTATTCCTTTGTGTCCTGGGTTCAGCAGTAGCAGTCATCTTTCTCCTTCTTAGTAGCTGGTTCAGTGCTGCGTTTTTGACTTTCAGCCTGGGAACAGCGCTGATAACACTGATATTTTTAGCTGCTGCTTAGAATATTTAGTCTAACCAAGGACTTTCTGAGCCTCGTGCTCTGCCAGAGAGGAGGGGAAGCCGGGAGGAAGTACAGACAGGACACCTGACCCAAACTGACCAAAGAGGTATTCCATACCACAGCACGTCATGCCCACTATATAAACTGGGGGCAGTCACCCAGAAGGGTTAGATCACTGCTGGGTTGGGCTGGGTACCGGCCGGTGGGTGGTGAGCGATTGTATTCTCTTTCCTTGTTGTTTTCCTTATAATTATTATTATTGGTGGCAGCAGCAGTGGTTTGTGTTATACCTTAGTTACTGGACTGTTCTTGTCTCAGCTCGGGGGAGTTACATTCTTTCGATTCTCCTCCCCATCCCACCGGGAGCGAGGGGTGGGGGTGAGCTAACGACATCATGGCAGATTTACAGCTGGGCTTAAACCACGACACTTTGCTAGCTTTGATGACTAATAATTGTAAAGATAAACTTGAGAATTAACACTATCCAGCTTCCCCTGAAAGGAACTTCAACTTCCATTATGGCCCCTGAGCAGTAATGGCAGCCAGAGCCAGCAGCAGCTCCAAACCCATGTGAACAGAAAAGGAAAAGGAATATGAAGTTATTATTTCTCTTGAGTTCTTTCTATTACAGCTTTCTTAAGTCATGTTAAACACTACAGCAATCTTTTCCCTTTAAGTAGTGCTGAAAATGGCAGCTAGTAGGATAAAAACCTGAATTAGGCTTACAACAACGCCCAGAGCTGCCATGATCATAGAATCATAGAATGGTTAGGTTTGGAAAGGAACTTAAGATCATCTAGTTGCGTAGCCTGTCACAACTGCTGTCTTGATAATGCATAATTGGGTTGAATGTACATGCAGTAAAGCTGATCTACTTACCTGAGTTCACTCGGAATTAATTGTTTTATTTGTAACTAAAAGTGATGCTTTTAAGCATCAAAAGTAAGAAAGTGGGATTGGAGATCCGTTAAGAATGTGAAAAAATGTTTTGAAACATTCCATGCTCTATTACACTATAGGTTAGCCTGAAGGGAATTCGTGCCTATCTGTCCGTATATAGATTTTTTTTTTTTTTTCATTTTTTTTCTTTACAATGTTTGAATAAAAGTCTCTCCAGGAGACTATTATGAATGCTAATAATACCTATACAGGCAATTTTATGATGCTGCTGTACCATGGAAACAGTATCAGCTCTTACAGGGTGCATGGAAGCAGAGCTGGAACCAAGGCATCTCTGTTGGCATTCCATTGCTTGAGAAATCCTGTTCTGCACTACCTTTATTAAGGTTGTCAATATGGTTGAATGATGATGAGTCATGTAAATTTTATAATGTAGACTGATGGACAGAAGGACAAAGGCACTAAAATATTCTTTCCTGTGTTACTCATCCAGCGTATGAGATACAAGGTGCATGTGCTTTTTCAGTGAGAACTTCCCCTCATTTTACTCTGTAAAAGGAAAAACATGTATGATCTTAACTTTAAACAAATCATTATTGTCTGTAAGCTTCCTGTGTTCCACAGAATGCGTAAGATGGATACAGTCTGATAAAGCATGTAAAAAAGGCCTACACCATCTTACTGGACTGATGCTTTCATGGTAACAGTGAAGATGTTCCACTTACTAATAGGATCCAGTAGAGTGTATGTTGCGTCTGTGAGTATCTATGGTTGTGTTGCTTGTTGCTGCATAGTATCTAGTAACAGGTAGCAGATGTGGTGCAGGTTCCAGGAGGTGGAAGCCTTTGGAAATGGAAAAAACATAAAGACGACCATGGTAAGGGATGAAATAATGCACCACAGGTAGAGCTCTGATCTTTTGTTCTGTTATACTCCATTATAGACAAAATGGTTTTCAACAAAATCAAAATCACTGTGACAGGGATGAGAGAGACTTACTTTAGCATACATCTTTCTTTAACTTTTAAATGATGGGAAATGTTAATTTTCAAATAGTTGGCCTCTTTTATTTGCAGAAGTGGATATTTATGCTTCTGTAGGACTATAAATATTGGGCCAACAACCAGTTATTGAGACATAGAGAAGATACTTTGATTGTATCTGTCAGGCTGTAAATTTCTTTTTGGCCCCAGTAATAAAAAAAATTTTAAATCCAGCTTCCATTGCTTGATTCCTTCCAGTGGTTCATTTTTTCTAAATACTCCTGTGTTCTTCAGAAATATCCAGAAACATTGGAGTACAGAACAAAAATGAAAATAAAGCAGGTATGTTTATACAGCTTCTATGGCTGATTATTTCTACATATACATTCATGCCTGTGAAAAAGTGTTTCTCTCCCTAAGGGGAGAAGAAGCTCATATTGCGAACAGACCCACAAAACAATGCTTTGCTGTAATTAAATAGAGGTTCTGATAAGCAAAGGTCATAGTTCAACATTTTCCTAGGGTGATTTCTGAGGTTATTACTCTCTCTGTTTTCCAGAAATGGAAAATAAAAGTGCAAATTTCTGAATGTAAGATGTCCAGTAGCAAAGTGAAAAAAATGGTTCTTCAGGTCACCTGCTTTTTGAGGTTTTGGTTAGAGGTTTTTTCTTTGTTTATTTTAATGCTGCTTTAGTGAGCTATTTTTAAAGCTACATGACTGCATACTGCAGGTAACATACTTATACTGTCTGCTGTAATGAGTCCAATTGCATCTTCAGTGCTTCTCTGTACAAAGTGCTCTTGTCACTCTGTTCAGCTACCTGTGACTGTTCTGGCAGAGTCCCTGTTAACTCTTTTTCTACGTTTGTCCTTTACTTGGTAAATCTTTGATTCCTCAGCAGAATAATCTCTTCCTTGCCTTTTTTTTTTTTTCTCTTTTTTTTTTTTTAATTTTATTTACTTGTTATGTATTTCCTAAAATTCTGATGTGTCTCCTTTCCCTGGAGGAGAGTGCCCCCAGGCTTTTTAGCTGCCTCCCTATCTCCCCTTTGCTACATCAGTGTAAAACCCTGAAGGGCTTTGTTAAATGTGGAGTTGGTAATTTCAGGAGTTACACTGCAGCGGCACTCAGCAGTCGGTTTCTGTGTTCAGCACCGTGACAGATTTTATGGGATACTGGGCTGCACATCATTAAAAGTTGCTGGGGTTATCCTTACTTCCCAGACTTAGTCTAGTTAATGATTCATGAATATGCGTGATGTGCCAGGTCCTCATTAGATTGGGCAGGTCCCTGGTAGCTGAGGAGCCATGTGTTGTCTCTTTGGATCAGGTGAGGATTTGACCCAGGATCTAGTTTAGGGAGCACTTAAACAGCCCACAAAGAATGCTTTCTTGGGTTTGCTGTTAAAATTGGAAAGAAGTACACAGAGAGCAGTTGGTAGAAACTCATTTTCTCAGCTGTAAATGTAGATGCAATAAACATTCCTTCTTTCTCTTGCTGAAAAATCAGTGGGGATTTTGATGACCCCCCCCCCCTTCGCTGTGGAGCTTGTCAAGCTGAAAGCACACAGATTTTGGCAGCTGTCTTGGCAAGCAGATTTGCACCTTTGTGAGTAATGTCTTCTTCCAAGAATTGGGGTAGATGTAAAGCTGGCTTTAATCTCTAAAGTCAACTTTATGATCATCTTCTTTAAATTGGCATTTATTTAATTCTCATCTCTCCTCTTTCACTACTGTTTTCATTTAACAAAAGGGAAAAATACTCCTTCCTTTGCCTAATCACCTGCTTTCTACTTAGTTCCATTAGGGAGTTAGCAGAGCAGGGCTGAATCCAGTGGCAGCAGACACATAGGAGTAAAATGACATCCCACCCTCCTGCCTTGCCTACCATGCCTGTGCCAAAACTTTAGTTATTGTAAGGTTCTTATCTCAGCCTGTGGGGTTTACATTCTTTTGATTCTCCTCCCAGTTCTGCCCAGAGGAAGGAAAAGGAGGGATGAGTTACTGGCTGGGGTTAAACCAGGACAAACCTGAACTGTGCCAATCCAGTTTTTGAAGTGTTTGAAAGCAACTGTAAAATTTGGCTCTTCCATTGCTAAAGTTGACACCTGGGATCCATTCAGTATTTGTATTCCCACAGCAGTCTCTTTCTAGCACCTCCTTTTTGCTTAGGTTCCATGTGGTGTGAAACCCAACAAATTTGCAGAACAAACTGTTTGGCTCTTGTGCTTCTCTATTACAGCCTTTGATACTCAAGACAGTGGAATCCATGGCTTGTAATGTGTGCAAGTTCAACTGTGATCAAGCTGAAAAGTGTCAGGGTTGTGTCAGTGCGTGTAATATTACAGTAGTTTGAAGCTAGTGTGTGTTGTATTTCTGGGAGATATTTTATGAAGCATAAAGAATTTGAGTGGAATAAATAGCAAATGCAACCCTGTTACAGTGCAGACTCTAGCTCTCAGTGAATTAGGTCTCTGACAAAATTACGTTAATTTTGTCTCAGGTTAAATTTAGGCTGTACATTTGGTACCGCTAAAGGTTGGTGTTCACAAATACTGTAATAGCAATGTCTAGTTACAGGCTGGGTTTTTTTTCCTGCCCTTAAAGTAATAAGTCATTATTGGCTTTTGTTGACAGCAGTTTTATGCATAGCCAACAAGTGTTCCTTTTTAATGTGTAAGGGCGATCTTGTCATAGTTTAAGTTTAGTGCTAGAAGCAGAAACTCTTAAATGTTAGTCCTAAATCCGATTCAGTTCCCTCTGACACGGAATGACAGTAAAACTTGGAGTCACTGTCTTCTCAGCTTGAAAAGCCTTTGTGCTACATCTCTGTTGGGCTTATTTAATAGTTACTGCATAGCAGGCTTCCCTGTGGCATCCCTGCAAAAATTGATGGCTAAGATGGAAGTTTTGTAAAACATCTGTAGTCGTTTATTTTTAAAAATGAAACATCTAACTAGTTTTGAAGCAATTTATTCCCTAAAATCACATAAATTTGCAGAAACCCATGTCAAAGAAAGCCTATTAATTTAAGTACTCTTTGGTACCTAGCAGGTTTTAAACTTCTAAATATGCAGGTAGTAGGAACTAGCTTTCTAGTAGAAACTGACTTTCTGGCAGTCTTCAGCAGGGGATTGTTCTTACTTTGCAAAGTGAGCCATGTACAAAGCTGATTTCAGCAATTATGGATTACAAGTGGTCTTTCATAAATGTTTCTTTTTTATGTTGAAAAATAAATGCAGTTGTTAGCTTGAGTACCAGCTTTCAGACAGGTGGAGGGTTAACGGAAGTAATGGTGAGCATAGCTTGACTAGTAAAATGGTAACAATCAAATCAGTACTTCACTTATATATGCCACTTTTACAGTGTTTGTGTTAATCAGTTAATCAGAGTAAATATTCCAGAAGAACTGCTCCTTTGTTGAGCTTTAATACAGCAAGTTTTACCTGACACACTTAAAAATTGCTGAGATTCAAAAATCTCCCTGAAGCAAGGAATAGAGTGTGTTGTATAGTTCTTAATTTCACTAAATATGTTTTTATATGCCAGAATATCAGGAAAAAAATATAATTAGTAGAAGAGTTGGTTCTAAATTAGACTTTGTTGTGGTTGCATGGGGACAAGGAAAAGCACTAAAGATTATCTTATGAAAATCACTATAGCAACAGCTTATCTTATCATTCCATGCCTTTTCCTTAGGCTGTGATGCTCTATTTGATCACTAGATTATTAATGGAATTTGTATTCAAAACCAGTCATTTCAACTGTAAGCTCAAAAGTATTTTTAACAGTAATTCTAGGAGCTGTATCCTTTACAGCGGATAGTTTGGGGAAATCTTAGGGGTTTTATTATTGTTATTATTATGGAAAGACTTCCTTTTCCTTATTAACTATTGCTCTTTGAATTTCAGCTTTAGTGTGACACTATTATATATTCTTCATGAACATGAGAATAAAATCTGATTTTCCTGCCTGGCTTTTCCCGAGGGAGCTGGGAGAGATGGAGGGTGGAGTAACAAGGTGCCATTATCCTAAGAGGAGGAGAAAAATAAAAGAACTATGTTAAAGTGTCTGTTTATTTGGTTTCTTTCATTGAGGATATATTTCTAAGCAAGAAGTAAAGCAGATTTCCCCTGTGCTTCACCTTATAATTCTGTATTGACCATAAAGCAGTAAAGCAAAAAATCGGGGTTGCCTGTTTCATAATTTGTATTTGAAATTAAACTTCAGAATGTTGATAAAATGATCCAGTTTTATTTTCTGCATGAAACTAAGCCAGGCATTACCACTTGTTCTTTGTAGCAATATTTATACCATCACAATGTTCTTTCCTCTACCAGTAATATTGGGATCCCCAGGGTGTCCAGTTTTAGAGTTAGTGAGCTAGAAGGCAATCTTACCTTTAATGTGTATTGTTTAAATATTATGCTTAGAACAATAAGCAAAATAATTCCCTTTTTTGAATGTTAAGACCTGTAGTTTCTAGCTAGACAAGGCCTATGACTGGTGTCATATTATGATAGTTGAGGCATACAGACTATCTTCAATTAAGCTCTTACAGAAGATACTGACTCACAGTGTGCTGAGAAGTGAACTTCGATCGGTGTCCTGCCAGGAGGTGCAAAGTTCTGGAGTATTTTGAATTTTCATGGCTAGAAGAACTTCTTAGGAAACATTCACAGTCTGACAGATTTTTCCCAGGATCAGGGAGTGAGCCTGGACATTGCGTTTTCAGTCTGGTTGTGAACTAACTGATATAAAGGTTTGAGTAATGCAAAGCAAGTCTGTGGGATACTTAATTTACAGAATCATAGAATCATAGAATAGTTAGGGTTGGAGAAGACCATAAGATCATCCAGTTCCAGCCCCCCATGCCATGGGCAGGGACACCTCACCCTAAACCATGTCACCCAAGGCTCTGTCCAACCTGGACTTGAACACTGCCAGGGATGGAGCATTCACAACTTCCCTGGGCAACCCATTCCAGTGCCTCACCACCTTCACAGTAAAGAACTGCTTCTTTATATCTAACCTGACCTTCTCCTGTTTAAACCCATTACCCCTTGTCCTGTTGCTACAGTCCCCAATGAAGAGTCCCTTTCTAGCATCCTTGTAGGCCCCCTTCAGATACTGGAAGGCTGCTATGAGGTCTCCTGTCCTCATACATCCTCCATGTCCTCATTTCTCGTCCTGTCTTCATACGGAGGTGCTTGAGTCCCCTCATCATCCTCGTGGCCTCCTCTGGACTTTTTCCAACTGCTCCATGTCCTTTTTATGTTGAGGACACCAGAACTGCAAACAGTAGTCCAAGTGGGATCTCATGAGAGCAGAGTGGAGGGACAGGATCACCTCCTTCTACCTGCTGGTCACTCTTCGAGTTGTTTGAAGCATTCTTCTTCTCTCTGCTTCGCAAATGATTCTAGAGGGGTTGAAGGCTGCCTGGTGTAACCTCGTGGCAGAAGGTTAGAAGAGCTGCTTTACTCCATTCTGTTATGTTCACTGTCTGTGGATGGAAGGAGAGATAAATAATTAAGGTACTTTTCGGAGACAGGAATCCCAATAAATTGCTTCAAACTTTTCTGTAGTCTCTGGATCTGCTGCTGTTAGTTTTGTGGTAGTTCTTATGTCTATTTTTAAATGATAGAATTGTTTGGATTGAAGGTACCTTCAAAGTCATCTAGTCCAGTCCCCCTGCAATGAGTAGGGGCATCTAAATTAAATTGCCCAGAACCACATCCAGCCTGGCCTTAAATGTCTCTTAAATGCACCAGAGATGGTGCATCCGTCACCTCTCTGGGCAACTTGTTCCAGTATTTTACCACAGTCACTGTAAAGAACTTTTTCCTCGCATGCAGCCTGAATCTCTGCTCTTTGGGTTTAAAACCATCACTCCTCGTCCTATTTCAACAGGCCCTGCAAAGAAGTATTTCCCCATCTGTCTTATAGGCTTCTTTAAGAACTGAAAGGCCTCCCTGGAGTTTTCTCCAGGCTGAACAGCCCTAATTCTCTCAGCCTTTCCTCACAAGAGAAATTATATATAAGCATACATATAACATTATAAACATATTTATATATAAGCAAAGCATTTATTTTGTGCTGCAGTAAGCTGCTTCTCCATTCATACATTGTTTTGAAATGTGTAACATTTTTCTAAGATCTTGCAGCTATGTGATGATACTATTTATTCTCTTTAACATAACAAGGCTGTGCTTTGTGTTTTGCTCACAAAGGTGCCTTAAATCTGTCAAAAAGAAGAGCATTTAGTGATACAAAAAACTGACAACAATGGGGAGAAATGCTGATTGTATCAGTAATTCAGCTTGTCATTTGTTAATTGACTCTAATAAGTGGCTGGCACAGTATCTAGGTCAGTAAAGGATAAACTAGATCCTAGCCACTATATGGTGTGTTTCTGTGTGATAGTCGCCATTGGAAAGAGGCCTAGTGCAGCTTTGTTTTCTGGTGCAGGAGTGGGGTTTTGAGCAATGCAATAACTACTCTGAGATTACTGAATGGTGAATTCAGTCCATTCAGTTGTTGGGAGAGGGTGGTTACCAAGTTGATATATTGAGACCTTCTAAATGACTGCATAGTATGTACTTCTGTGCAGAATATCTCCTCTGCCAGATCTGGGCCATAAGGATTTAAGACACAGGTAAACCTGCAACACTGAGGCAGGCAGATATAAAAACTGAATGTGGTTTAAGTGGAAAGCAAGACCCAGTACTGTAAGTATTCTTATGTCTCCTATTCAGCCTTGATGTTTGACTGTGCTTCTGCACAGTCAAAAAAACTATAAAAACCCCCTATATGTAATACCTGATCATTTGGACCTGTTTTGAGGCTGTATTCATCAGGGATGTTAGAGGTCTGTGCAACTCCTGAATGAAAGAGTCTGTGCAGGAAATAGGTGTTCATGTGGAGGTGGCCAAAGCAATCGAGCCAAATTAGTTTAAAATCAAAGATTGGGGAAAGTCAATAAAATTAGAATAAGGGCTCAGTGTGGGCTTTCTTTAGGGAATTGGCTTCTCTTCTTGTGTAAGAGCACAATTCTGCCTCAGCATTACACTATTCTCCGTTATAGTTGACTTGTTTATTTTACTAAACCTGTCCTGTTACTGCTTTTCGTAACTGATTTCTTATACTATGTGTGCTGGTTGAGTTTTTTATTTCAACACAGAAGAAGAGTTTTCCTTCTGTTTTTGCATGAGTGTAGTCAGTTAATGCATGAGGTATTTGCTATAGGACTGCTATGTTTATATATGAAATTTTTAAAATTAGGCATACAAAGAAAGGTGTAGGCTAAGATGCAGGCAAAGAACATGGAAAAAATAAAATTTTGTTCATGTTTAAATGAAATTTCAGTCAACAAAGATTTTTTACAGGGCTATTGCCTTTGACACTGACACATGAGCAGTGTCTCTGGGGAAATTTAAAATGCAGATGATTTTTCCCGAGACCTATGTCTTGAAATGACAAACAAAGGGGGAGCTTTGGGTGACGTTTACTTAGCTTTTCAGTTTCCAAGCTAAGCCTGCCTGGAATCCATTTGATCATTATGCAGTGTGGCTTAAAAAATGTGCATGGGAAGAAAAAAAACATGGCACTGCCAAGGAGTTTCATAGCCCTGTATGGCTTGTGCAAAACATAGTGTGGCTTTGGATTCATTCCATTGAGAGAGCTTCTTCCTGGCTCACACAGACATTTCTTATGATACTTACTCATTTTAAGTCTCCTTACATTTTGCTTCAGGACTTTTTAGAATTTTAAGTGGATGAGAAGAAATCTGGCACTGTTCCCTCCTAATTAAAGCAAATCAACTTGCAGACCTGTATTACTTTCTCATTCTAAAAGAAGTAATGAAGATCTGAAGCGTAGGTGTAAGAAATTTGTTACAGTGCGTACGACTATGTAGGTTCGCTCCTTTCCTGAGCTAGATCCTACAAGGGACCTAGCAGCATGAGAAACCTTTTTATTTTTAACTGAGGAAAGTACAATAATGCATCTAAATGATGTATAGTAGAAATAATGAAAGAGTGGAGATTGCTTAATGTCCTGTTGCTGGTTTCTCCACTTCCTTGCAATGTGGCAGAAAATGTTCAGGAATCTCTAAAACTTAAGATCAGAGAAGAACATCATCGAGTCATAGAATGGTTAGGGTTGGAAAGGACCTTAAGATCACCTAGTTCCAACCACCAGCCGTGGACAGGGATGCCTCACATTAGACCATCATGCCCAAGGCTCTGTCCAGCCTGGCCTTGAAAACTGCCAGGGATGGAGCATTTGTCACATCTTTGGGCAACCTGTTCCAGTGCCTCACCACCCTCACAATAAAGAACTTCTTCCTTACAGCTAACCTGACCTTCCCCTATTTAAGTTTAAGGCCATTACCCTTTGTTCTATCACTACAGTCCCTGATGAAGTCCCTTTCCAGCATCCTTGTAGGCCCCCTTCAGATATTGCAAGGCTGCTATCATAGTACAAGAGGTTTTATTTATGGAGTTGGTTTTGTATATGGTAATGCAAAATCAGCAAAGCACAATGCAGGTGTAATTTAGCAGGTCTTGGAGAAATCTGGACACCTAAGAGATCATACAGTTCTGTGCACTGGATCTGTAGATTATTACAAAACACTTCCTCTTTAGGTTAGATAAATATGGAGAAAGGAAAGAAACTCATCCCTTTTCACAGATGGGGGGGGGGGGGTTGGGGACGGGGACTGGGAGAGGGGAAGGGGGAAGAAAACGTAGTGTGTTGCACAAGGATAACTTCTGGCAGTACCAGGAATTGGATCGACCCTTAAGAAAGCCACAGTTACATAATGGGAGCTTGTCATCAGCTTAAGAAAGATTTAGAGCAGATCTGCTGAGCTTGCTTTCCTCTGTACAGGAGAGCTGTTCCTGGTAGTCTAAGTAATAACTTACACAGAATTTGCTTTTCTGTCATCCAGAAAATTTTCCTTCACCATCTTATTGTGATTGTCCCCAAAACAAGAACTCCCCAATACCAAACCTAGGGAAAAGAATATAGTCCAGTCCCTTGGTGCTTCTTTGCTCTTAGGGTGGATGTATTACTTCCTTGAGAATACAAGGTATGTGAAAGCAAGACTGGAGTGTATCACCACTTGATGGCACCAGACAAATTTGGAAGACCATGTAAAATTAAAGAAGTGAAGCAACTCAGCTTTTCTGCAGTGTGGGAGGGCACCAACAGAAGTAAGCCATGCACTTCTGTAAGTAGAAGCACTCTCAGCATCTGATAAACTTCTCCATTGTTCAGTATTTTTTAACACAGCATGAGTACTTCAGCACTGTTGTAAATAAGCAACAGGGCCTTATGCAGGAAATTAATAAACTAAAAATGTATTCTTAGCCCAATGTGGCGGCCAGTTTGTGAACCAGAGAGACTCTGCACTTGCTTGGGTAAAAATGTCGTGCTTGCCTTGTACTGAGGCTGTACACTCGCTGTATCTCTTCCAGGTTATAGTAATTTGTAAGTAGAAAGTGTTGGTTTAATGAAAAATCAAGTTTCTGGACTACATAATTTGAATAATTTTCCAAAATAAGGGTAATTCTGGTACCATTGCACTGTGTGCTGTTAGATTCACAGTGACCTTGATATTTTAATAACTTGTTTTCTTACAGATGCTCTTCTTGTTCCCTGTGGGGACAGATGTTCGCAGTTCAATGACAGGAAGGATGACCATATTGATTCCTTAGTCATTAACATTAAAGTATACCAACAGGGACACTTTGGGAGCTCCTGTAATACTCATCTTTTCTGAACACATTGTAAGAATCATGTGCTTCTTAGCTTTTTATTAATTCTGAGAAAAATTAGTTTCAGCAGCAAACATCTGCAAGGTAACCTCCTGATCTTTCCATTAAATACACAGCAATTTTTAGAGGCTTCCTATATTTAATTCACTCTAAATCCTCTGCTTTCGGTAGTTTTAGTTTCCTTCTGGTTTTATTCATCTGTCCTGAACATACTGCCTTGCTTAATTATATCCTGCTCTGTGTTTTGTGGAATAAGAGAAACATGACAACATTAATGCTTGTCAAAATGACCAGCAGTCCCCTCTTTTCACTGATTCCCTTTCAAATAAAAATGTCTGCCATAATATTTGGTTAGTTTGTCTAGGTTATGTTCGAAAACAGATACTCTGTTGGTTTCTCTTCTTAGTTAGTAGAAGAGAGGCAGAGTTCAACCCATCATTCTGTGGATCAGAAACAACTGAAGATTGCAATGTGCCTGTTTCCCTTTCACTTCCTATTCTCCTTCTACCACGTCACGGATTAATGAAAATATGTAGTCTTGAGGGATCATGTACATGCATATGCATTGCATTCTTGTTGACATGGAGACAGAAAAATTTTGGCACCAGTCCCTTGTCTTCATTCCCAGGCAACTGTTTTGTAGTTAATTATTAAAATTAGCTAGAAAATTATTTGGCTGAGAAGCTGTATGCTTTTTATTTGCATAGTACCTATCACAGTGGGGACCTGATCTGAACATAAAGATCTTAATAGTAGCATATAGTAATTATAACTGATAAATCTTATCACACACACACTCTCAGATCAGTCTCAGCCCTACAAAGCCCAAGTGAAGATTTCTTTGTTTTATATAATTTTTATAATATGCCTCTGAATTTTGTGCATCTCAATTCCAGAAAATTGCATTGGTTGAGGACCGGTTTCATCCTGTTTCTAGACCTCATCACATCCCTGTTAAGCCTTTACTGTTAGAGTGCAATTTGACTTTGAAACCTAGAAGCATTTCACCATTACAGTAGGCTGTAGCATTTCCAAGGTGCAGGAAGTGTTGAAGTGCTCACTGTCACTGTGGTGTACTCAAGAGAATAAACATAGCTCTGCAAAAAAATGAATATTCAAACCCATTAAAACCTTTGGGTTTTTTGTTTGGTTTGTTGGGGTTTTTTTTAAATGTCTGTTTCCTTCCTGTGTAACTAATTAGTAGGAAGGATGCCAAAGATTATATCAAAAGAAAGGCCTAAGTCCTTGAGAGCATCAGTGTCATGGCTTTATAAGACAAGTCTGTTATTTTCCCCTTGCGAAACAGTATTAACCATTTAATGAAGCAACTTTAAAAGATGCTGGCAGCTTTATTGTTGGGCGCTGGTGTTGCAGTCAGACCCATCTTACGTGGCTGGTGAAACAGTCTGTAGCAATTAGATAATTGTTTCATTAAAATATGATTAAGTCCAAATGCCTGTAATTGTTGCTTCCTGCAAGCATTATTGAAACAGAACTTTAATGAAAGCAAGTATATGTTCTTGCTGTTCCCAATATTTGAACTCCAGTGGGAAGAAAATGGAAAGCAATTAGAGCAAAAAAATGGATGTTTGTAATTTAATATTCAAAGCCTGCTTTTCTTTTTCTGTTACATTCTAATTTAATTGGGAGGTTTTATGTGCTACTTAAAAACCCATATATTTGGACTTTGTGTAGTTATTTAGCAGGTTTTTAGCACAAATGTCTTCTGCATCCTGAAGGCTGTCTGAGCTGCAGTAGTTTTCCAGGGTTGGTCATCTGTGTAGCTCTTAGCCTTGGGATGCAATACAAAGAGATTTGCTGAGGGGGAAAGAATGTTGGTGGCCACGTTAATCTGATAAATGTTCTGGAAAGCATGCTCACTCATATGGCAGAGCCAATCCTGCCTCTAAATGGTGCTGCAGCTTGGCTTGAGGCTGTAAGCATCTGCTCATGAGCCCAGCTCAGTCACTGGCATTTTCTACAGGAAGTGCTGGGGAGTGAGCCCATTTTTCATGTGTTCAGTTTGAATTGAGAAGGGTTGCATGCATTTCTTCACATTGGGGTGTGAAATTCAGCCCAGAACCACGACAGCAACTCCTACCATTTGGCTCTTAATTGTTTTTTGAGTCTTTGCCAAAGGTAAGGCTCCATATGCTTTTTGTCACCACATCCAAATACAAAGCAAAGTGTATATGTCTAAATAAGGATGGAATAAAAGAGACTGAACTGAAGAGTATTTAAACATACAAATTGCTTGAGTGCTCGAGTAGGTCGCCTGGAAAGACTGCTGAAGCCATGGCATGAGGCAAATCAGAACAGGCTAAAGAAGCATCAGTTGGGAACAAGGCAGCTGATGCAGAGGAGGGCTTTCCAGCAGTTTTTCCTTGCATGAGGCATGCCTCACTGATGAAGCATTTCTAAAGCAAATGAAGCATGTAGCTGCGCAGGGATGGCCTGTGCTGAGGCACAAAGAATTCCTAAGTGGTTGAAATGAGGCATGAGTTAGAGAGGGTGAGAGACACCAGATGACACAAGCTCTGAAGTTCAGACCAAACTGTATTTCAATGTAATTTTGATACTTGCTTATGTCATCAGTCATAAAGCAGTGTTGCTTTTTGATGAGATCAGCAAGGATACAGTGTGACACAATCAGAACGACAAGGTTTAAAAGCACTACAGTGTTTATAGCAATCTCAGTTGGCTTTCATAAATATATTGGTTCACGGTATTTATCTTTCCAGGGGAAAAGCAGTACGCTTCCTGGAAAGTGAGAAGTTTAAAATATTATGCATTTGTGAAAAGGCCTGATTTCACCTTCCTGCATACTATTAAAGTGTATCTAACTTTTGTTTCCCTTATTTTAAGGGGCTAGATGGAGCTCTCTGGAGAGCAATGATTGGCTGTAAAGTCAAACCAGGTAGATAAGTATTTGAGATTATGAAAGGCAGGGGTTCTGAAACTCGTAATCTGCTGATTACAGAATTTGTTTCTGTGAAAATAAAGAGTCATATTGTCACTTGGACCATTTATCATTCCTTAGGTTTCGGCATAGTCCAAATTGCTGGTACTTGAGAGACTGGACCATCCATAGCTGGATCAGACAGTGCCTAAAATATGGTGCACAAGACAAAGCCTTATACACATTAAAAAACAAGGTAAGTTTTTACAAGGAAAAGTCATGAATATATTTGATCAGTTTTTTTGAGAAAATGTGTTTGACCTGGAATCTCTATTGCAGCTAGGTCCTGTAGACTGTGGTTTTAAGTTCAGATATTTCTTTACCAAAACAAAAATTAATGTTGCACTTGAATTTTATCTTCTTTCCCAGGAAAATTTTTGTTTTTAAACAGTGTCGTGTCCAGAGCATGCTAGATGCAGAAGCATAAAAACCTGATAGGCAGTGCCCCTCCTGGTCCCAAAGGCTCACATACAGTGCCAAAGCAAAGCCAGTACATCAGAATTTAGAAGGCTTGCATCACAGAAGCTGTGGTAATCCCCTTGGGTTGCTTGAGTGTCACATAGCATCAGTGTGCAATGGTGTGGTTTTGATCTTTCTGATAACCTGCAATACTATATTTGGGAAGACTTGGAAAAGCAGATCTTCACACTGTTTTTTCCTTCTTTTCTTCAGGTTCAGTATGGAATTTTCCCAGATAATTTCACTTTCAATATTTTGTTGGATTGTTTTATAAAGCAGAATAAATACGAAGGTAAGAAAATACATTCTGCATAAGGATGCAGTTCTGCGTCCTTAGTTGTATGCTCCTATATTTGCAGAGCCTTTCTTTGAATTAAAAGCTTTCAGCCATATATTCTCTGAAGTCACTTTAAAAACATAATGCCTTTTTTCTCTAAGCAGCTTTTCTACAGGTTTATTGTCATGGGTTCAGCAGTAGCAGTCATTTATTTATCTCATTTCTGTTGGGTTTTTATTCACTATATAATTTTGAAACATGCAGTTCATAGTTTCTACTGTGATTAATCCCATTCCAAATATAAATCAACTTCTCCACTTTTTGCAAGTCTGACTTACACGCTGACGACATCACATGAGTTTTTAGTGAGAATTAGAATGTTATAAGAATCAAAACGCGTGTTGGCAGAGTTATTTTTTTGTACATTTAGTTGTTCAAAAAGCTGCATAGCTAAACTGTTTGGGCTTTCTCTCTGTCACTGGAGAGAGCCAGCTATGCTGAATTGCTGTGTTGGGGTGCCTGTCTTTCACTACTGACTATTTAAGTGTTGAATAGTAATGTTTGATGACAAATATTTAAGACTTTCATTTTACTGCAGGTTTTCTGGTACTGTAGACTTTCAGTGAGCTTTTCTTTGCTTAAGCCTCTTGTAAAACAAATAACTGAAAGAGGCAGTAGAATTGCCCACTGTCTGTAGCTTTTATGTCATGAACATTTTGCTCAATGGCAAATTAATACATATTTTTATTTTATTTTATGAATTCCCGTATCTGTGAAGTACCCCTTATTCAATCCATATTTCTTTTCTGTGATAGGCTCGAATTCTTTTGTTTAGCAAACTGTCCTTCCTGACAGGGAGCGTCACTGGGACTCCCTGTGGAGCATCTCCAGAGCACTGTTTGCTGAATACAGTGAGTGCTGTGGGTGATCTGTGGCAACATTTCTGCTCCATTGTACTCTCCTGTCACCTTAAGGCAGTGAATTTAAGCCAGTCTTCTCTTGTTTGTAATCTAAACACAAGAACAAAGAAGTAATTTTTCAGGATTTTTTTTTATTGTTAATGATTGAAGGGCTGAGCAAAGAAGAGCCAGTTGAAAAGTGCAGAGATGAGTTTAGAAAGATCCCTGCTGTGTTTTCATGCTTTTCAACCCATTCTTCCTTCTTGCAGTATGTTGAGTAGCCCAAGCAAGTAAGACTAATTCCACATTACCTGTCATAAGAAATTTAACTTTCTCCCTAAGTATTTCAAAACATTCTGCATCACTAAAGTATTAATAAACATGAGTTAGGTATGAAAGTGAACTGTGTGAATTTGCAGTTGCTGATTATGTACTGTTTTCCTCCCTAGATGCTGTGTCAGTAGTAACAGAGATCATGCTGCAAGAAAGTTTTGATGAATTATCAACGCAGCTTCTTTCTCTTTATGTTTTATACCAGTACCTGGCAACTAAGCATGAACATACGGTAAGCTGACCACACAAAATGATGCACAAAAACCTTTGTTTCTAAGTGTCAGCTGGGTATTCAATCTTGAATGTATTCTATTTCCCTTAAGTTTACCTGGGAGAAAATAATACTCTTTCTTTATTTGTCATTAGTTTTACGACTGCAGAAGAAAGAAAAAAAAGAAACACAAAATATGAAAGCCATAAAATCACTTGTCACTCTTCTTGCCCCTTCCTCTGAAAAGGAAGATGTGTTGCGATTTTCAAATGTAATGTATACCCATTGGAAGATTATGAAAAGACATTTCAGTTCACTTCAAAGCGGGCTTTATCAGTTCACAAAATAACTGTCACTTCTTGTATAGGAGCCTGTTTAGATGGTTATTGTGTAACATTAGACCTTGGTAATGGTGATATTGCAGAATTATAAAGCATTTTCACTAGGATTTTTGCTACCCAATTTGGCTTTGGGTATATTGTTTCTAGTATGTATTTGTTTTAAAGCTCAATTTGTTGCATCTTTCCTGTCTTCAAGGATTAGGGGTTTCTTTCGCATCATACTTGCTTAAGGCCAGTATGACAGTTCAGGCTTTCAGAAGTGACATTGCATTCTTCCTTTGCAGAAGGGGCTCAGTTAGGTATCAGCAAAGGGCTCTGCCATGTCTGTCACTTTAGGCAGTTACTTTACATCTAGTTTGACACAAGCCTTCAATAGCATGTTGTCACTCATAGGAAAATGCTTGAAGCCTCCATTTGCCTTATATGAAGCGTCTTCCAAAATACATATTACAGATGCCTTAAGGTTTTACCCAACTGGATGTTATTTCAGCTTTCACTATGGAAAACAGATGTGTATTTGCTGTGTTCTATATTCTGCTTCAATCCACAGAAATAAGCGTAATCACTTGTGTATGAAAAGGGGGGGAACAGAACCTCATTTTCCCATTGTGTTTGTCCGTGTTTATATATCCTAACTGCAAAGATAAGAATTTGTCAATATGTATAGCATTTCATGAAAGCTGAATATGCAAGCGAGGGTTGTGTGGACACATGACACATTTAAAGCAAGCATATTCATACAGCTGTGATGTTTAATAATATATAGCTGTGGCATTTTGAAATCACCCTATCCAGTGCCAGCAATAAGCCATATTTTTCTGTGTATACATTATACAGAATACTATTCAATACCTCATAATGCTCAGTACCAATTTTCTGTGTTTGATTTGAGAAGTGGTGGTAAACAGAATTATGAGGTCTGCTCAGCTATTCCTGAAAATCCCATTCCCTTTTCAAAGGTGTGAGACGGGTCAGCCAGTTTGCTGCTGCAGACAGGCCATTGGCAGTAGCTTAGGGTTCAGCAGCCTGATAAAGCATTTTTTGACTTTGAGAGCTGAATCTTGGGCATCTGACTATTAATGTGTGTAGCAGTGGTGATAGAGAGTGGTGATTTTTCTGCTGTTGTAAAAACCACTGAAAGCCTGACTGATCTTGGCTCTCCCCAGAAACTTGCCTCCTTGACTGCTGCAAACAATCACTGTGATTGCTACCTGCCACTGAAAGCTGTTAACGTTAAGTTCTTGCAGTTCCTCCAGCGTATGGAGCCAAATGGGCTAGCTCACAAAAGAACCTAGGTCATATAAGCCTTGTTTTTCCAGTTGTGTCTGATTTTCCTATAACATTTAGCTGCAGTGCTGAATTCAGCATGAAACAGCCTTGTCTCCTTGTATCACTTTTCTGGGTAAGGCAAACACCTTGCGTGGCTGTCAGGTGATAGTATTTTGTTGTCAGATGATAACATACAAATTCTTGTAGTACCCAAATGGAGACACAAAACAATACCATACTTTGAAAAAGACATCTTTGAATAATGCATTAAATTAGAAAGTTGAACCTGTGTGGTTTTTAAGACTGAGTGTACTTTGGGGAATTTTTCAGAAAACATGGATGTTTTGCCCAGGATATTTATTTCAGGTCATAAGATAATAAACAAGACACAAGAACCCTGCCACAAAATCCATGTGTTAGCAAGTCAGACTTCCTCCAATCTGTTGTCTTATTTTAGCTTCTTTTTTATCGTTTACTTAGCAATGGGAATTGTTCATCTCCTTTCACTTGCAATAAAGAGACATTTATCCTCAATGTTTGTGCTTCTCTGGTCTTGAAAAATATACTGTACTATCCCATAGCAAAACAAAATTCAAACTGCTCTTGTGGTTTTAGCGTATTTACTGATAGGATGCCATTCATTAACCAACACTGGTGGTCTGGCTCAGACAGCTGATACTTCTCTCTAGCTGGAGAGACAGCTGTACTTTTAATTCTTGGGCATACAGGGGCCTTGGAGAGTTGCGTAGGTTCTTTTCACAATAAAGATTTTGGACTCAGAGCGCCATTAGCAGCGTATTCTTCTCCCAGCATTTTCCTATTCTAGAGAGAGGAATAGAGAACCATGTATTTGTCCACATACTTAAAACAAAAGGCTGCTCTAGCACAGAAGCCATGGAATCTTTTCTTCAGCAATGTTAATCTGAAGCAAGTGGTAGGACATACAGGACAGAGACAGAGCTTAGCTTCAACAGTGTAAATTCATGTAGCCCTGTGTTTTGAAGGAAATGCACTGATTAACCTCTACCTCTGGAAAGTGAGGTGTTCCTTGATGTATTGTGTGCTATTCCTCAGGATATATGTACTGTAACTCTGACCACTAGACATGTTTTGTGATTTGTTACAGCTGAGACATGTGATGAAAGCCTCATGTGCTGTCTTTGGCTGTTGCCATTTTATGTTTGTGTTTGTCAAGGAACACTTACTTAGTTTACATTATTTGCAGTGGGAAGAGAAGAAAAATCTTGGAGCATCGCTAGTGCTTACAGGTCTAAAGCAAACAAATACTGTGGGTTTTAGCTCCCAGCTGTATGGCTATGCATTCCTTGGTAAGTTTTACCTCCCTTACAGTCATCTTTTCCCTCTTGTCTTCAGTGGCTGAATTAAGTTGGCATCTTCACTTTATTAAAAGGTAATCAAGGAGAAAGCCAAGGAAAAGAGAAGTAGTGGAAGGAACAGTTTCAGAGTTAAGACTGAATCTGTTTCGTAGGCCTGGAGGATAGTACTGATTTGAATGGTATGTCCTTTATCAGACAGCTTTGGAACCTCCTTTAGGACTCCCTGCTGGTTTGAATTGGCAGCTGTAAGAAAGACATTCTTGAAAGAAGTAGGTTTGGTTGGTTGGTTGGTGGACCAACAAATTAAAAAAAAAAAAACAAACACAGAAGTACAGAGTTCCATAACACAAATTTAAGGTTATAGAGAGTAAACTCTCTAGTTAGTAAGCTTCTTAAAATAGTCCTTAAACCTCAAGAAGTTTAGAGAGCACAGTCTGAAAAACACTAAACATTTACTATGCACTGTAAAGTTAATGTTTCTGTTGTGAACAGCAGATATTGGTGCCTTTACCCTGTATCTGTTAAGTCTTTACTGCTTATGATATACTATACTATTAAAGAGCAGTTAGAGTATATTCAGAATTAGAGGGAAATGCGGTACAGGGTAAGTAATTTTTGAATTTAGTGCAGACAGGTTTTGTCCTCTACAAAATGGTAATTTACTTGGAAGTTGTCATGGGAACCCAGGACAAAAGTAATTAATAAGTTTAAAATATATGATTATGCAGTTTTTCCATTACCACATAGTATTTTATGTTAGAATGCATTGAGGGTAATGAAAAGTGCGCTTGTTCTTAAAATGTAGCCTCAAAATACGATATGTAGTGTCAGAGTTAGGATGCTGATTCAGATTTATAATGACTGTAAGATAAAAACATCCTTTTTAAGTCCAAACAGGGGATAAATGTGAAAATTAATTTGAAAGCAGGCTTTTCTGTGGAGCTGTAGTTTGTTACCCAGTGGAGATACACATACAAATAGGAGCTTTGCTGTCCCATTCTCATTCAGTTTGAAGTGGTTTTTATGTCATATAGATTGGTTGAGTAGTGGCTATTTTTCACAAATGCACTTCACTACTGTCTGTGGGCAGTAGTACTTGTTCCATGACATTGACATTCAGTAGATCAAGAGCTATTTACTCTTACGTCATGTATTACACAGTCTTGCCAACACTAACGGAACTGACCTCAGAGAGTGAAAGATGTCTACAGGCACAAAATGGCTTTAAGCACCTCAGCTATTTTAATTTAGCCATAGTTCAGTAAGCTTTGTCTGTGTACTTATTACCTTACTTTTCCTGAACTATTCTCTTCAATGTGAAGAAGGATAAGGTGTGTTTCATAGTTTTGTTTCATTATAGCCAGTGTGCAAATTAGATCAAGAGCTTAGTTATAGCTCTCATAAGCTACACTGAAGTAGTATCATTCATTACATCGACAATGAAAAAATCAAAGCCTTAGAGTGACAATAATTGTAAATTAGTACTGACCAAGTGCAATGTGATGTACATTTCCTCTATTATGTAGGAGTTTTGTGTTCTCTGGTAAATACTGACAGAAAAAAAGCCACATCATCAGTAGTGCTGCTTATCATAGATCCTGCTAAAGTCGGTGAAGAACTTGTTGCACAGAATTTCTTAAATCAAGAACCAAAATTTTATTTTGGCAGTTCTCCCTATTCCCTGTACAGTAGAAGGAAGCTACAGTAGTGTCTTGGTTTAAGCCCAGCCAGTAACTCAGAACCGTGCAGCCACTCGCTCACTCTCCCTCTTCTTCCTTCTGCTCCTGGAGGGATGGGAAGGAGAATTGAAAGAATGTAACTCCCACGGGTTGAGATAAGAACTGTTCAGTAACTAAGGTATAACACAAACCGCTGCTGCTGCCACCAATAATAATAATGATAAGGGATATAAAAAGGGAAGAAAATACAACCACTCACCACCCGCCGACCGATACCCAGCCTGACCCAAGCAGCAGTCTAGCCCTTTCAGGTAACTGCCCCCAGTTTATATACTGGGCATGATGTGCTGTGGTATGGAACACCCCTTTGGCTAGTTTGGGTCAGGTGTCCTGTCTGTACTTCCTCCCGGCTTCCCCTCCTCCCTGGCAGAACATGAGACTCAGAAAGTCCTCGGTCAGAGTAAACATTACTGAGCAATAACCAAAACCATTGGTGTTACCGGTGTTGTTCCCAGGCTGAAAGTCAAAGCACAGCCCTGCACCAGCTACTAAGAAGGAGAAAAATGACTGCTACTACTGAACCCAGGATAAGTAGAAATAAGGTTACTAAGCTGTATAATAGGCCAGAGTGTGTGTTGTTTAAATACCGTACCGTCTGGCCATGACACATGTGTGAAACACTAAAGGCCAAAGAGTTGAGTCCGGAGCCTTAGATTTAGTGCACAGATGCTGCACGGTCAGTGCCTAAAAGCTAAGGAGACATTTGTCTGAAATCCGCAGACATCCTTCTCAGAGCTGCTGTTAAGACTGCCAGACAATCAGAAAACCTAACTGCTTTTCCTCTTTTCCATCTAGACAAAATTTCTAGGAGATGAGGGAGTGGGCATGGGGAGGAACTTGAAAGAAGCGTGGTAGCCATGAAGATGGGCCAAAAGAAGGCACCTTAATAATAGTAGTTCTGTCAGAGCAGGTTTGTGGAAGAGTATGTTGTTTTTACCACAGAAGCCAGACAATTGCTGTCACTTCTGAAAAATAGAGCCAACCCATATGGATTCTGTTAAGGCTCAAATGTTAAAGTATTAATACTGAAGTATTTTTTTTTATCACAGGGAAGGTGGAGTTGGATAAAGGGCTAAGAGCTGTATACAATCTAATGCCACTGATTTGGACACCTGGATACTTGAATAGAGCCTTGCAAGTGATGGAGAATGTGGCTTCATTGTCAGGGGACAGCAAAATCTGTAAAGAGGCTGTAAGTATGAAGGCTATAATGCCTTGACCAAAGGTAATTTCATAGAAGCCAAACTCCAGTAAAACCTGTGAATTCTGTGCCTTGCTAATGAGATGTTCAGTGACACTTCAGAGATCTTTGGAGGTAAGAAAAGTAATGTTTTGAACAGAACAATGCTCCAGTTGATGGGCCAGTGTTGTTTACTGGCATGTTTTTGGAGTTGAGTGCCTGTTACTCCCACAAACCATTTCAGTATGTTCCCTAAACATTTCCCCTGCATAGAGACACCTGCGTCTGTGTCACAGGAAGCACTTGTCTGTGGAGATGAGAAGACACCTTTGCTTCCCAAGCTTCTGAACTCACTTGAGTGAGAATGAAATACCACATCTTGTTCTTCCCCTGGCTAACTCTATGTATTCTGTTTCCTCTGAGATGATGTCCTGAGTGACACTGGTCCAAAAATTTTACAGAGTGATTTCTAGAAGAATTGTAAGCATCATTACTAGGCTTGCAGTCTCTGCAATCCCCTTGACAAACAAAGGCCAGGGCACTGCTCAGCAGGTTCTCCTGTCTATTGCTCCATGCTGTGAAGCAGCTTTGTGTGATAATGGACAGTGCAGAGAAGGAAGTGTCACGTATGCAACTTGTACCAGATTGAGTTACATCTTTAGGTGTGTGGTTTTGGGAGTTTCTTCCTCACTCCAAGTCTGAAGAATTCAGCCTATCATGCATGTAATCTCCTATGCTTGCAAAGCCCAGTGAAATGAAAGAATTCCTCAGCTAGCTCTGGGTTGTAGGTGAACATCCTAGTATTGGCCTACATCAGCCCATGATACAACAGGTCCATAGAGGATCCCATCCTTCTATGTACCAGTGCTGTAACAATAGTAAACACTACTGATAATCTAGCAACGCTTTCTTCATAGAAACATTTTCTACGTTGTGCACCGAAAAACTAAGAAGGTTGTGACTTATTGCTCACTAATGCTGCAACTGTCTCTGTACGAATCCAGTAGTTGAGCCCCAAAAGCAATGACCATGAGAGCCACACAGAGATTTCCCTGAAAAGATACTTTGCCTCATATGGATTTTAGGTAGCAGCATATAAACAATAGTGCAAGTCATATAAGTTTCACCAAGCTGACGACCAAGAGCAGGCCAGGGTGGTTTGTTATTATCAAAGTAATTGTTCTGCAATGTATTTGTGTGACCCCAGTGAAAAAAGAAAAACAGGAAAATATGCCGGTCAGTAATGCTTATCTGGTGTAAAGTAATTATAGTGTATTGATTTGCATCATCTGACCTTTTATACCCAAATGCTTATTAAGATCTTATTACTAAAATTCATGCAAGACATTTTTAATGACTATTTCTGACTGAAATTCCTAAGGGTGAAGGACTAGGAGCACTGACCAGGTCAATATGGGGGTCAGTCAACTTGCACTGAAATCAACAGCAGATAAGATGGAAACAGTTGCAAGTGCCATAAGCCCTTCTTTCCTGTAGCATCTTGCGTCTCTCATGGGCAGGACTAGGTTGAATATTATGCAATTCTAATGAATCCATATTGTAGCTATGAGAAGTATGTTAAAAATGGTCTGCACAACCACAGATTTATTTGAGAAAGACATGGTGCTGGTTTTGGGAACTTAGTTCTTTTCCAAAATGTAACATTGTTCACTAGCTGAATGAACTTCATTATCTAGAAGGGAAGTTTTCAAAAGAACTTTTATAACTGCAGTTTTGTTATAAACATTTTCAAGTGATTCCAGATGATTATCAGTCACTTTTCTTTCAGAAATTAATGTAAGCTTAAAGCCTGTCTAGAAGATAGTTTATTTTCCCTCTACAATTACTATCTTAACAAAATCATAGAAATACTGTTTTAGTGTTGTGCTGTATTGTTTAACCACAGACAAGCAAGACAAGTTTTGGGTTTTTTTAATTGTTTGAGAAGGTCTCTGAGAAGTGTATGTATTTCCGAGCACATAGTTGTATTTCTTTGCTTATTTAATCATGTTTCAGTACTGCTAGTTTAAAGATTGTGTTTCAGTGTCAAGATTGTTCTTTCAAATAAGCTTAATTTTTATCCCATTATCATTATATATTTATGGTGGGAAAATTAAACTCTTAATTATTAAGATCCCTTTTGCTTGGAGAAAACATCACAGAGTCAAAGGTTACACAGACTTATTTTATCCTACTGATAACCAGTCAGGATTCATAGAAGGATAACAGCTCTTTGCATTTGTAAAAGCTAAAATTTGAAATGCAGGGAACCTTCATCTAATAATTCCCGTTATGAAGATCATGTTATTCCCAAAAAAGCGCCAGCATCCATATAGCAGTTCTATCTTTTATATCAATAATACATACAAAAATAATTTAACAAGTCCCTTAGTGAAGCTAATGCATTCTTCTGATACAAATGCAATTAGATTAGGAGAGGGTGTTTCTCTCGCTACCTTAAAAGTCACACATGAAGAGAGCAGAGGTGTCACAGAATAAAAATATACTTATATCGATATATTAAATGCTTACTTTTCAATTTTTCCTGTTAAATTGTCAAACTAATAATAGGAACGAGTGTTCTTGTTGCTGAATGGGTGATTTCCTTGCTTCTTTTCACCAAAGAGGTACTATCCTTGTACATCTAATCATCTATTGTAAAGGTACACTGATCATCTATTAGAGATTATATTGTTCGAACACTCCATAGTAATGTCTTGTTTAGACACATCTTTGATAGTGTGTCATGCTGGTGCTTTTATCACTGTGACTACCATTCAGCATTAGTATCCATGGCTGAATATCAGGCCAGGAAGAGATAATAGCCTAATGCTTGACAAATCTGCAGATACCAATTAGCACTTGAGTCACAGGGTGTTTCATTGCTGACAGAAGGTGGAGGAGTTTTTCTCTTGTTAGTATTTAATGTCCAGCCTCAAAGATCTCAAGCACAGTACAGAATTCTTCCAAGAGCAAGTTCCATTTCCTTCTAGAATTTGGTTTTCTTTTTATCATGCACAGAAGTAATCTCAAAATATGTGGTATCCCCTGAAGTTGTTGTTAAACTTGACAGCAGTGTTACTCGGATTGTATTTCCATGCTGTTTATGCTAACAGTGCAAATGTGATTTTTCAGATTGATGCTTTGGAGAGCATTTTCCAATCTGTCCTTGAAGCAAAACCTGGTCCAGAATCAGCTGAAGAAGTCAAGAAATTAGAGAAGTCACAGTGTGCAGAATCAGAAGAAACAGAGCAGTCTAAAGTACCAGAGTACTACAACCGATTCAAGGTAAGAGAGTTTCATTTATCTAAATATTCTAAGATGTAGTAGAACTCCATAATACTACTAGAAAAATGTATAATATGCTGGCTTATTATGGTTAGTAGACTGACACCCCTTCAGTGCATCAGGAGTCCTACCTGGCATTTCTGAAACAGATATCACCTTATATTTTCACTTACTCAAGCAGGAAGCAGCAGCCTACAAAGACATAAATGCTTAAGACCCCGTGTCGTTTATCTGTCTCCTGGGATTTTATCTTCACATTTCATACATCAAAATGATAAATCCAATCTTATTTATAAAAGTGGTATGGGATTAGATATCCATTATCTGACCTTGTATGGGCTCTTATTAAAATAAATTGTTGTAGCCATGACACCATCCTGAATTTGTTGTCCATTTGTCTATGTTATGATTAAGTGGGCATGTTGCATTCTGTACTTTAGGGAATGAAGAAAGACTGTATCACTTCCCTTTTATATTTAGGTCGTCAAGCTGATGATAAGAATATGAAACACAAGCGGTTGTTCATTAGGGCATAGCTATATAATAAGTGCATTTTATTTTTAACATCTCTTAGCTATATAACGAGCTCCTTTTATTTCAGCATCTCTGATTTGTGCTTAGTAAAGATCAAATTAATCTGTTGAAATTAATCTGTTGTGTAGTTCCAGGAGCATACCTGGAACTCTTCCATACCCCATCAATTTCCATTGCAGCTGTCATGACCTTAGACAGTTGGTCTGAATGGAGACCATTGCTTTCTAAAGAAATTTCAAAAGTTAAAAAGACCAGTATCCTGTGGTTTCATCTCACATACACACGCTTTTCCTTTCCTTAATTTTTATTTACATAAATTATTTGCCACTAATCTTTAGAGGTTAAACGCACTTCATAGACACTTAGAACTTTTTAATTAAAGTTTTGGGGAATCATTGGGTGCTCATCATGTGATAATTAATGCCTGAATGAATCACAGTGAATTAGGTAAACAAAGTGCCCTTTGAAGGAGGGAGTGTAACATTTTTTTGTCTCTCATTTTCCATCTGTTTTGGAGCCTTGAAGAAAATAATGCAGAGTGCTCGAAACAAGGCCTAGATGTCAAATTGGGGACAGACTAGTGCCAAGAGATTAGTTTTCTTCTCACCTCAACCTTTCTGCAAGTTTCATAATTAACTCCAGTTCAGGCATTCCCTGGTGTGGCAGTGAGTCCCCTGACTTTGAGCCAGCAGCTACAGTCACAATGCTTAGCTCTAAGCTCTCACCATAAAAATCTGAATATAAGAAAGACATAGTCCTCATGTGAAGTCTAGGCATCCAACAGTAATTTGTATGTAAATAAGACACAATTTATGGTTGTCTGGATGAGAAAAGGAGCTCTCAAGTCAGAATCTGTTTCAGCTAAGCCTGGAAGGGTTCTCAGACTCTTGTCTCAAATCCATCAGGCCAGCACCAACAAGTCTTCCCAGCTGAGCCCCTGGACACCTATGGGCGCAGTTCACATGGCTGAGAAGTTCACTAGAAATCCATACAAGTCTGAGGGAAGGTGGGAGCTCCGAAGCACCCTGGTAATGTTGGCATTCACTGATGCTGTCCCAGCATAGATCATTTGCCCCCATGTGATGTAACTCCAGCCCAGAATTTGCACTTCTGCTGAAAACACTTTGATTGCACTTTGGCCAGCCCAGCGTTAGCCACCACATCCCAGTCTTTCTCCTTGAGCTCAAGACCAATTGCTTCTGTCTCCTGCATGTGCAGTTCTCTTTCACAAGTCATATACACCTCGGTGTGTGAGGAAAAGCATGTGAATTTGCTCCAGACATACTCTTCTTGACTAGAATTGTAGCTTCTTCTGCATGGCTTTTATACACATACTTGGACTCCATGTCTCATACTAACTTTCAGAACAGCCGTTTGTGGAAGTACCTGAAAAAGCCATGGCAGCCTAACAGACGCAGTGTATGAGAGGCAGCATGTCCTTCACATCCGCAAGCAGGATATGAGGGCATTTACCTCTTTCCAGATAAACCCTTTAGAGCTGTAATTTAGACTGTCTGACACTGTCATTCATGTTACCTGTTTTCAGATTCAGTATGCTGAAGCTCACTATGCAGTAAAATGTTCTTCAGGCAATTCCCTCCATGTCAATGATCAGTGGGCAAGCATTTCATCACATAAATGCTAGGAACACTCTTTCTAAAAGCAGTGCTCCTTCTCTAATGGTCTGCATTCAGTGCCCTGGAGACTGCTTTTAAAAATCGATGATGTACCCACTCAAAAATGTGCCCTTTGGTACCTTCAGGATATAGAGCTAGCTTTCCTAAATAAGTTTCACTAATGTATCACAGTAGAGCAGGGAAGATTCTGGGAGTTAATAGTACCAGTACTGGCTTAGGAGAAAAGTCCTGGTAGTCTCCAGTTTGTTGCCTTTCGGTAATTCAGTATCATAGTGCTTAGGTTCAGTGCATGAGCCACTGTTTCAACACGTCATTGGTAGTAGTAGGGAGAGTCTGAAGGATTTAAACTAGTTTTGTTTAAACTGAATATCTAATCTGTAAACATGAGTATAGTTGGCAGGTTCCTTTCCCAGACCGAAGCTATATGGTCTTTCATGTTTCTTTCTGATGCATTGTATACTTGCTGACATCTCAGAGACGAATGCACCTAAATATTGCTGAGTTTGATGTTAGTTCATTAGCTTCAAAGCCATTGGGTTTGCCTTCATTCTTCACCATAAAACCAACACCCAAACAGAGCCAAATACCTAGGCCCTTCAGACCTGCATGTCTGGTATTTTAAAGACTCTTTCATCTGCTGTCTGTCCAGTTCAAACCTTCAAGGGTCTTGCAAAACACAACGAAGCTTGCAGTTGTGTTGGCTCAGGCAGGGAAAAATGGATAGGCCTCAAAGGGAATATCATAGTTTCCTGTGTAAGAACAAGGCAAGAGCCTCAAGACAGGAGATATGGGGCAGTGCCTTTACACATTACAGCCAGCAGAGGCTGAGGCAAGAGGAATACTGTGGTCCAGCAGCACAGTGCATAAGCTTCCAGTGGTAAGTAGGAAGTCCGGTTATCTACGGCCTCAGAATTGACACAGTATTTGGATGGGAATGATCGCTACCTCTTCTTTCCATCATAGAAACATAGAATGGTTAGGGTTGGAGAGGACCTTAACATCATCTAGTTCCAGCTCCCCTGCCATGAGCAGGAACACATCACATCATGTCACCCAAGACTCTGTCCACCCTGGCCTTGAGCACTGCCAGGGATGGAGCATTTACCACTTCTTTGGGCAACCTGTTCCTATAATGCAAAACAATAGGCTTCATTCAGAGCGCCCACAAAAGAATCTTTTAAGGGTATATGCTTAATTTAAACATTTCTGCAAGTGTAGGCTCAGTAAAATGTTTTAATTTAAAGAAAAATCAGGAAAATGTGTGCTATCTATTGAGTGAGCAAAGGGTAAATAATATTTCAATGGCATGTCATTTTTCTCCCCCAGGAAACTCCTCTTTGGTTGTGTATCTGCACTTTTAAGGCAGTTAATCAGATTGTTAGTGAGACATCAGGCTAAAGATTCCAGAAAGCCAGAAACAGTATCACTGGATGATTCATCATCTTAAGTGAATTAACATTTTTATGCTGCATAAAATCTAGATAAGTAAAGCTCACAAAAGAATACAGCATGTTTTCTTACCGAAGCTCTGCTCTTAGTTTCAATGTAGAGTATCTCTGAAGATACCCCTTGCTTTAGTGCTGTTGTACAGTCTGTGTGAGTATAGTCAATCCTCAGATCACAGTAACTGTTGGGAAGAAACATCGTGGGAGTTACTTAGCATGTTGCTAGCAAAAGAGCATTTAAAATTATGTGTATTTGTTGAGAGGGATGCTAATGCAGGCAGTATGGAGCAATCAGTTGGTTTTGATGTAAGACACAAACGTAAGGTATTCAGATTATATTTGCTGTAGTTGACTGGTGAGCTGATCTTTAGAACACGTAACTGAACTTGGAAAAATAAAGAGAATTTCAATGTTTAATTAAAATAAAACTTCTTTTTGTTTAGTTTTATTGCTCAAAAAAATTATTCTAAAGGTTAGCATTTCAAGAAATTGTATCAGCTAACCACAGCACAACAGTGGTGGTGTAAAGTAGTTCCCTAATGTACACAGCCCATCTAATAGTTAGATTCAGACAGCAATGTATTGATTATTACAGAGAAGTATTTTGTGGCTGGCTATTTTGTGACTGACTAGCTCTCTCCTTTTCACTGTCTGCTAAATCCCTTTTTATGACAGGAGCTGTACTCCAAGTTGCATTCACTTGGCAAGGTTGAATCTGGAAGCCTCTTAACCCTGACCACCCAACTTGTCAAGGAAAAGATGCCGGCATGTGAAGTGGAAGACATTGCAAAATATGAGCAGAAGTTAAAGGAGTGGGAGCAAGAACAAGCACTTCTCATTGAGAGAGAAAGAGAGATGAGAGAAAAGGCTAAGAAGGAAATGGAAGCTAAGAAGCTAGCTAAAGCGTCTGCTTAGTACTGGAACTGCGAGACTGCCACAGTGGTATGCATTCCTCTGTCACTGAACTGAAGTGCTTACCATTATTAATATTCACTTCAGTCCCGCTACAAGTGTGACTGTATGTGACTGCTATATGGAAATTAAACTTTTCTCATTTTGCCTGTTTCCTGAAGTAAAGCACATGTGGTTTAGAAATCTTTATCCTGTATATGGTATATTTTCCTCCTACCATCAGCCAGGCAGGGGTTGAATAGGGACAACACAAAGAAACAAAGGCACAAGAAGTAGCTTGCCTGTAATAAAAGGTGTAAAGGGTGGAACAAAAGAAGAGGGAAGAATTTCAAGCACAAGTTGTTTCACTAGGGGTTTCTCACAGGCAAGAATGCCTTGGCTGCTCTGAACTTCAGACACTAAGAGGATTAACGTATATTGATTGCTTTTTCTTCCCCAACCCATTTGGAAAATCCAGGCTACTATACATGGAGTTGGAAGCCTAACTTTAGACTGTTTTAAAAGTACTTAAAGAGTTTCAGCCTTGTGAGTTAGCCCTTGTGCAGGCACTCTGATGTGCCTTGCCTATTAGGAAGTTAGAAATTTCTGATTTTACTGCTGCTGCGCTGCTTCATTTTTAAGGTCAGTAGAGAAACACACACAATCACCTCTGCGCACTGAGGAGCCTCATACTGCAGTGCAGTTTCTTTTTATATTCTTGGCACTGTTTCATGGGGGCTTTGACCTAATTCCCTTCCTGTCTCAGCTGTGTATGCTGTCCCATGCCCCATTCTTCACATCGGTAAAACAATGTAGCTATTCACACAGCACAAGGAAAGGGCAAGGGAGAGGAGGATCATAGTGCATTCGTTTATTGTGGGATGCAACAGCATCCATGCCTGCTTATATTCCCTCTCACCACTGAATCTCATCAGCTGCACCCAGTGACTTCATTCAGCTCAGGGCAGGACAAGTTCCTTGAAAACATGGAGATCCTAGCAACAGCCCTGATGTATTGCAGCTTCTTAGGGCAACAACACTGTTGTCCCACTGTGCTTTACTAGAGGGTCCAATAAGCATTTGCAGTTTATCATGCACCTGTCTAGTCTTGCAGTAATTAAACTCACATCACAAACTTACTGTAAATCCAGTGAGAACATGCTGCAAATCGGTGAACTTGTCTCAAGTGTAGGGAAAGCATCTGTGTATAACAAATACCTCTCTTATTCCCAGAAAATGCACTCAAAGCCTGATTGCTCTTTTGCAGCTTGACAGTCAGACCCTTCACCCTGTCTTGTTAGCAAGTGCTATAGTTTCCCCCATACTGCAGTAAGAGAGTTCTGTCTCCAGGTAAGTGGATGATTTTGTGGCTTGGCCTAACTAAACCAGCAGTGGATTTTCCTGGGCAAGTTGTCTAAGTCTCCTGATTTTTTCCCCCGTCTTTTTTGGTCTGAATGCTTTCTGATTATTAGAATTTAGGGAGCCTTAGGGGAGAGAAGGAAGCCAAACACACTCTTATGCATAGTTTCCATAAAACTGGTGGCTTTGGAGGCGATCTCTCCTATTCCAGTCACAGGAGAATGAAGTATCTCTTCCCTGACTGCCTGTTTCACTTCCTCAGTATCAACATGGGTTGTACCTCCAAAGGTTCACAATCACTCCTGCTTGCAGATTCCTTTTTCAGCTTCTCTCTACAGACACTGCCTCTCCCTTCTGGAGAACACAGTTTTAAGAACCTTCTTGCAGACACATGGCCTCTAGCCACTGCAGGTGCTGATCCTGCTGCTTATGAGACATTGTTTGGCTAGGCCACAATGGGCACTGCTGCATTTCTCCTTCTTTCTTATTATCATCTGCTTCTTGCCAGCCCAAGGAGCCTGTTTCTGGCCCCACCTCTCGCTTCCCTCACCCTGCTTGGTAGATACACCAGGCTGCTAATGCTAATTGAGCTCCAACAAGCTGCCAGCTGCCATACCCCCCACTCTCTCAGAGCGTGCTTCACTTCCCGCACAATTAATACCCTTCCCATTTATGTAGACTTAACTATTACAGCAATAGGAGAAAAAAATCCTCCTCTAAGCTCTGAGTAGCTTGTTAATATTACAGATTGCGTTCTTGTTTTGTGCCAGGCGCTATGGGTTTGAATGCTTTCAGCCCAGTCTAAAGCCGAAGCTTAAACACTCCTAGCCCTTGGGAGGTGGGGGACGGGGTGGGACAGGAGGGATGAGAGACATGCTACCTATTGCTCTGTAGGAAACAAAGCAGATTCCTTGGGCCACATGAAGGACATCAAACCCAAGACCTGCAGCAGAGGGTCCAAACAATTCGTAGCTTTAGAAACCAAAAGTTTCGCCAAACTCTCTCATTCATCTGTCCCCTTGGTACCACCCCGAGCAAGAAATCACTTCTGACACTTCCACCAGCTGCATGCTGGAGCTCCTCTTCCCTCCTTTTTATGCTCAAGCCAAGTAAGTATTTCTCCATGGCTCAGTAGCCTCCATTACTTCTGCCCACCCACATCTCGTCACTCAGTAGCAACCAGCTTCTGCCAAACAGATGATTTCTCCTAACAAATCCTCACATTTCCCACAAGCATACCTGCACCCTCTTGAATTCTTCAGCAATCCTCTTCTCTGCTTCCCCTTTGACCTTCCCTTTGATCCCCTTCAAGCTCCTCCCATATATCATCTCACATTTATTTCTTTCTCTTCTAAGGAGGCTGGCCATGTGTCTGCCTCGCATGCCTACTTTAAACAGCAGTGTCCCTGCAGCTCTGCAGACAGCAAGCAGCCCAGGGTATTAAGTGCTTGGGCACCCTGGGATTTGAAGATCCTGGATACAGCTCAGTCACAGGAGGTTGGAAACATGAATTACCAACTGAAGCTTGAGGAAGGAGAGAAAGGTACTCTCCTCTTCAGCAATCTCACTTACCCACTAGCTTTGAGCAAAGTCAGCAGTGAGACAAAGTGTGAGATGGGGTAATTCACAGACCAGTGCTGTTTAGGCATGTACTCAGCTTCCTAAGGGAGACATGGACAGTAGCTATGCAACACAAATGCAACAAACGAAAAATCAACAGAATAACAGCTAAGTCAGGTTGACTTGCCTGCTTTTCTCCTTCCCACTCCAGAAAAAGTAAGATAAGATTTCATGCTTTGCTCCCTTGCATAAGTCATGTTGCATACACAACCTCATTTTCAGCTTGCTGGATTACTCTTAAATACAAGTTTGAAGAGCACTTGTGGCAACAGCTAAGTGTGAAACTGGGCCCCAGCTAGTCAAAAGCCCTTCCAGCCAGGTGCCCGTGGCTTTCTGTGTGCTATGATAGCCATCACTTGCTGTGATGCCGGCTGCATTTAGAATGGGGGTGGCAGCTTTTGGTCTGCTGCTTCTTAACCATGAGCTCTGATGGTAAGTGAAGAATGTGGATGTGTATATATATGCATCTAAAAGAAAAACAACTTTTGTGCTCTGCAAACATGTAAAGCTTCCTAGTTCATCCAGTCCTGTGCCCTGGTACTCATTCAATGCAAGCTCATAACCCAGTCAGCACTTCCTCATTAGGACACTCAAGCCTTTTGAAATGTCGCTGCTCCTTGTGGCACTGTTTCAGACAGCTGTCTAGACCTTTCTGCATGTGGATGGGACTAGCAAAATATTTCTTGGAGAGGAGGGACCAAAATCTCTTTTGGTAGTAGCACTATCTCCTTTTTTTGGATCACCTCTCCCAGAAATGCTCCTACACCTCCTGTTCTCGTGACTACAGCTATGATTTGGGTTAAAGCTGTTGCAATTTCTCCCTTATCAATTGTTGTGGTTTAAGCCTCTCAGCCATGCAGTTCGCTCACTCACTCCCCCTCTTTCTTCCCTCCGTTCCTGGAGGGCTGGGAAGGAGAATTGAAAGAATGCAACTCCCACAGGTTGAGGTAAGAACAGTTTAGTAGCTAAGGTATAACACAAATCACTACTGCTACCACCAATAATAATAGAAATACAAGGAAAGAGAATACAACTGCTCACCACCCGATACCAAGCCCAACCCAGCAGCGAACCCCCTCCTTTCCTGGTCTCTGCCCCTTGTTTTTACATCCTGGGCATGACATGCTGTGGTATGGAATACCTCTTTGGTCAGTTTGGGTCAGGTGTCCTGTCTCTGCTTCCTCCCGGCTTCCCCCCCTCCCTGGCAGAGCATGAGACTCAGAAAGTCCTTGGTCAAACCAAACATTCTAAGCCATAACTATAAACACTGGAGTTATCAGTGCTGTTCCCAGGCTGAAAATCAAAAACACAGCACTGCACCAGCTGCTGAGAAGGAGAAAAATGACTGCTACTGCTGAACCCGGGACATCAGTATATTTCTTGGTTACAGGAGTGCATCTCTCTTTTTTACAGTTTCTGAATAATTTCGCTGCTCGTTATTCTGATGTCTGTGTCGTTAAAGGCAGGAGAAAATCTCCCAGTACTAGAAGTAATACATTTGTATGCACAGTCACTGAGTTGTGCATGCAAGCAAGGTGTCTGGCAGTCTAAATAATACCTGCTTTTGCTAACACTTACGGTACAGCATTGCTGTCAATGGTAGGCAGCATTAACAGCTCTCCCTTATTTCCCGAGGCGTGGGAGAGACCCTTCTCTCAATAATACTAGCCAAAAGAAACAGAAACAGTACAAATGCAAAGCCTGTTTGGTATGTTGGCATGAATTCAAATGCTGTTAGGAGAAAAAAAACTCTTCAAAGGTGAAAGCTTTCACTTCTAATTCAGAAAGCAGCTTCCCAGTTCAAATCCATGGCAGACATCAAATGCACTGCTGATAAGGCAAGTAAGTATCTAACTCTTCCTCCCAGGAGTGTCACTGGCTTCCAGTGAAGCACTGAAGGTCATTATCTGGTATTCACAAGAGGAAAATAACATATTTATTCCCTTGCAGCTCAAATAAATGCTGCCTGAAGCCTTGCACAGATAGGCCCTATTTAGAGTAACACCCAACCTTGCCAAGATAAGGTTACTAGATGCTCTCAGATCTGGTCCTACACACAGCAGCGATATCAAGCCCCTTCCCACAGCTTCAAGCACTTGCTTCCTCCCCAGTGGCCTGTCCCAGCTGCTTGCCTGCCTGGGGTCCTGTTCACCCTGATACTGTGGGACCAAAATGATGGCTTACCTCAGCTGCAGATGGAGGTTGACTGGTGCCAGGGGGTTTCTGACCTGAGCAGCCATCACTGTGCCAGGCAGAAGACAGCCCAGAGTGCAGGTTAGCAAGCGTCCTCTTCCCTCACCTCCTAAGAAAGGTGGAGTCAGGTAGGTGCAAAAGGGAACTGTGTCCCTGGCTTTGAGGATGCAGGATGTGATCTGCTGAACTGCATCTGATTTTGCTCTGGTTTTGCAGATGTGATACAAATGATAGAAAACTATCCCATCTACTTTGGGTCAGTCTCCTTACAGAAATATATATGTTTCAGTAATTACAAAGCTATCACTGAACTCAGCGAGCAATTGCATAGTACTAACTCTGTTGCTGCTTTTAAACCTTTCTGATAAACTGAAGTCCATTCAACCCATTCTAAATTGCAGATGCCCCAGACACAGAAATAATGTTAGAGCCCCAGTGACAAGCACTTTAGATTATCAGGACAATATTCAGCTTTCGATATGTCTTGATTATGGCAAAACCTAACAATTCCTCTCTTAAATGAATTGGAAAAGTTCTGGTCCTTATACATGGTAACTGCTGCTATAATTACGTCTTTGGAAACTGTAAACTCACTGGCAATACTGACTTGCATTCAGGGGGCTTTCATATTAACTATTTAAGTGGCTCATTGGTTCAGTTTACCTTGAACTCTTTAAGCTGAGAAAGTAACACAGCTGGGCTAACATAAGGTTTATAAAAGCTCAGTCAAAATTAATTTCTGGACCTTAACAGCTATACAGGATATGATCTCAGTGTACATATATTTATATAGATAATATATAGGTAGGTATTTTTATATTTAGTTTTGTTTGTCTTGGGACATAAGTTCCATCTATTTCGCTTATCTTGTCTGTGTAATTTACAACACAGGAGGTGACCAAGCTGTAGTATAATGTGTAAATCATGGTATGCAATTATTTTGGCAGTGAAGCTGACAGCAGATGCACAGTCAACCTCCACCCCTGCCTTCCCAGCTATTTACACTGGAGCTGGTAATGCTTTAGTTGTTGAACTGCAGACGAGCAGCTACATCAAGTGGTAAGGATCTGTGAGAATCAGTGAACAGAGCTTTTGCAGTTTACAGAGCCTCTATTTCTCCTCAGTATTTCATTTCTAGTGGAAATGATGCTGAGCATGCAGTCAAAACCAGCAAATCCCCTGGGAAGCTGAAGATAGCTTAGTAGTTTTGGGCTGAATCTGAAGACAGTGCATGTAGCTCAATAGAAAACAATGTCTAGGGGGCTTCAGGCTAGTGTGGACTAGTTGTGCCTGTGGGGGAAGGTGAAAGTAGGGACCATAGCTCTAGGTAGTAGTCAAAAACTGTTTGCTAAGTGGAGAACATGTAGCATAAGTACCACATGCCCAGAAGAACCCTCTAAGAAAATTAAGAGCTTTGCTGCAATACTGGGAATGAGCTGGATCTATGAGGTGCCACCATGGCTATTACTCAAGATACCCTGGTCACCTCTTTTCACCCCATCCTAGGAACCATGAAAAGCAACAATTTCCTCCCAACCACAGAACACTAGAAATCAGTATTAAACAGTCTCCAGGTTTAGGATGCCACTAGACGGATCCCTCATTTTATATAGACCAGAAACTTGTGACTGTCATTTCCCTCTGCTATCTGAAATACTTGATAAGCTGACTGAATTTCTTCACTAACAACACTAGCAGAAATTAAATTTCTCCTTCTCAGCAGCTGTGTTGGGGAAAGGATGTGGCAAGCCTCAGACCTTTCATGTGGCAAGCCCCAGACTAGGCTGGCCTGCCCGTATTTGTGTATTCATGTGGTCCCACCTGTGCAAATCCAGGACTTAACCCTGCAACTGCAGGTGAATAATGGGGGTCGAAGCCTGACCTGGTCTGCTTTGCACAATCATTTTAATATATTTTAGGCTTTTTTAAATATATATTCAGGCTACTCTACCAAAAAGGCTCAAAAAGCCTTGACATACTCATGTGCAGCAAAACAACAAAGGTGGAACATCTGAGCTTACAGCATCCCTTTAACAGCAGCAGAGGAAAAATCTGATATTTATAAAGTAAAAAACTAATTTCACTGAATGCTTTGTCCTCTCTCCCAGGGATTACTGGGCAGCAGCAGTCAGGAAGGGTCCATGTCCACTGGAAACAAGCTGCACGCTCTTGTTAAACTGCAACAACTTTGGAAAAGACCTCTTTTCCAAACCAGGGTGGGCTCAAATTTGGTGTAACTTTATTGGGTATCATCTCTGGCACAGCCCTTTGAATGTGTACTTACTGAAAACGAGGTGTTTTCTCATGCTGCTGAGGGATACAGAAATGAGAACAACAGAAAAAACTCATGTCATGATACATCATGGTAACGCTTTACCCCACAAGGAATAGAAGTAATCTTCTGCATTTTCTTTCCAAGTTCTAAATATTGATTGTCTCTTATCTGGCCCTTAAGTAGTCATTAATCTTTTGAGAAAAAATCCATACAGTAGGCAATCATGTTTAAAGGAAGGGGAGAACTTAAAAATACGTACATACACATAGACAAGAAACATGTCAACACCACTTTATCACTTTTGTATTTTATTGTGGAACTGAGTTTGTTTCTTTTACATCAAATATCCTCAATGGAAGAGGGGATATTGCACACAAATATCATAAAAGCACTACATATTACTTTCACTGAAACTAATTTTCTACTTTAGATATGACTGGATAGAATAGAAGTGATGCAAGATTATAAGACATAATACCATACACAGCTGCAGACTGACACAAATACCATTCAGAACAAGAGAGAGGAGGTGTGTGAAGTGCTTCTCAGCCAGCAACAAGACTGTTTCTTTCCATAGTTTGGAAGATAATGGCTGCATGCAAATGCGTGAAAGCTTGTTTCAGATTTTCTCTTTTACAGTTTTAAACACAGCCCAGTCTTGAAGAGGTAGCTCCTGCCATCTGGAGCTCCTAGCTAGTCTAGAGCAGAGAAGCTGCTTTTTTAATTTTTTTTTTTTTTTCATTTTCTATATTTTTATGCCATTGTTTTATTTAGTTACCTTTTTTTTTAGATTTTTTTGTAAAGTCTTAACAAACAGACTTTTTTCTTTTTTTTTTTTTAAATTTTAAATAACAAACATTTTTAAACCAGGTGAATAATATAATTGTATTCTAAGAAATGCTTACCCCTAGTTCCTTTTAGTGTTTTGTTCAATTATTAAGTGAAAAGATGAAAGCTTACAGTTTCTTTCAAGTGTAAACATTATACTTTATGCTTTTCTAATAAATCCAGACCAACAAAATTACTATTTCTCTCAAAACATCATTACTGAGCAAGAATCTCTGGTGACAGATGAACAAAGAGAAGCTTAAGACAGTAGTGCCCCAAATGCACAGTAAGCACTCATTGGAGCTAACTGGCTTGTGGTGGGAGCAATTGAAAATTTGATTAACTAATTGATTAAATCTTAGTAAATGAGTACTGGAACTCTCCTAAAATGTGTAAGCTATTATAGACGATTAAAGAAAAAAACATTCATATACACAGTTATCTCCACTCACCACAGTATGTAAAGTAAGTAAAAGAAAAAAAAATCAAAAGTAATTTCTGTGAAAGATGGGGTGAAAATAGAGGTCAATGAACTCAGGCCCACCACAGGACCTTGAAAAGGCATGCAAGAGAGGCCCTGTCCAAGTTCAGGAGTGGGGTGGGATCTCCAAAGTTATTTCTTCATTGTATTATATGAAGCAGTATAGTGATAGCATAACAATCATGACTGGGGACGCTGTTATAGGTAATACCATCATTTAAGTGGAGTGTTCTTTACACTCAGATATTGAATCTTTATAATTAATAATGAACCATGCTCCTAGAAATCTGTGCTGATCAACAGCACTCATCTTTAATGTACACGGTACATTTTGATGACTGCTACACTAAACTAATTGTGTAGTGCTAGGACTAGCACAGGTAGGTTAGTTTCACAGGCAGGAAAGGAGCAAGAGGAGCTAATGGAGGAGTTCATTGCTGTGTTGTACCCAGGTGCCATTGCTACTTGAAAAGGAATGGATGGAACAGGCATTACAATACCTCAGAATAGCCAGACTGGGGTTTTAATATTCTTGTAGCAGCAAAAAAGTGAATGTAATTTTTAGATAAGCTGTAACTGTCTGATTATCATTATTATAAATTAAAACAAATGCTTGAGCCATCACAAACTTGCTTGGGGAGACTTAAGGCTTGATTCCAATTTCATTTACAGTAGGACCAAATGACTGTAACTTCCCTGACTGTAAAGAAATTGCTCCTGGTTCACAGGAGTAAGTAGCATAAGTGAGATCTGTCTCAGGACCACTTCTGTACTTAAAACAGATTTTCTACCAAAGCAGAGATACAAACTTATTTCAGATATTGTGAGAAAAATCAGAAAATCTGTTCCCACCCTCTCAAAAAGTTTGAAATCTAACCTACATAAGAAAGTAGACAAAGCAGAAAGAATTGTAGAAATAGTACAACTATTCTGCCAAACACTTTGCCTATAACTTTGTAAACTACATATTACAAAAGCAATTTTAAGTGAATGATTATGAGCCCAGCAAACATGCTTGTTTTCACAACACATTTCCATCTGCCTTTTGTGCCATAGTCATTCTGTATTATTCTTAACGACTTAAAAGGTATAGCAATAAATAAAACAGCATTGCTAGAGATACCTAAAAAAAGAGAAGACATTAAAAATAAATCAAAACCCCCAACAACTGACAAACAGTAATTCACAGCATTAAATGGGCCTCAGGCGCCCACATAACAAGGACCCTAAAGCAGTATTTAAAAAACCCTCATAGAAGTTAGGAGTGCAAACTTATACCTATTAAACAAAAATATCCTAACAATGTAAAATTGAAATAAATTATAAGTAAAGAAAACAAAATGAGGTCATAGTTCACTACATTGTGAAACTTAATGCCAGTCTATATATAGACCAGCATATATCCCCATTCTGGAGGCTTTTAAGCCTTCTTTAAATTCAGATTTGCAAACCTTTAACAATGCAACAAGATTTTTTTTTGAATTGGGATAAAATTTCTGAGACTAGAAAATCCAAACTGTCTTAAATTACTGAACAGTGATGCTGTTCCTCTGCAATCAGTGTAGAGAAGGAAAGCAAGAGGGAGAGGAAGGGCAAAGGGAAAGAGAAAGGGAAGCAAAAAAAGAAAGGAAAGGGAAGGGAAGGGAAGGGAAGGGAAGGGAAGGGAAGGGAAGGGAAGGGAAGGGAAGGGAAGGGAAGGGAAGGGAAGGGAAGGGAAGGGAAGGGAAGGGAAGGGAAGGGAAGGGAAGGGAAGGGAAGGGAAGGGGGAGTAACACGAGAGGCAAGGAAAGGAAGAGGAGGAGGAGAAAAGAAGAAGAAAGAAGAAACGATCAAGGAAGGAAACAGGAGAGGAGAGAAAAAGGAAAGGAGGAGAGGAGAGGAGAGGAGAGGAGAGGAGAGGAGAGGAGAGGAGAGGAGAGGAGAGGAGAGGAGAGGAGAGGAGAGGAGAGGAGAGGAGAGGAGAGGAGAGGAGAGGAGAGGAGAGGAGAGGAGAGGAGAGGAGAGGAGAGGAGAGGAGAGGAGAGGAGAGGAGAGGAGAGGAGAGGAGAAAGAGTGACTTATTTATTTTAGCTTATTGCTTATTCTATCTTTTTCAAGATCTTGCGAGGGTTGAGAATGTAGGTTACACCCTTGTATTAGGCAATCAGCTTTTCAAATTTCATTTTTTGTCATCAGTAGACTAATTTTACTACCAGAGTGCCCTTCCATCCTCCCCACCCCCCAAAAGGTATTGGCAGTTGATTATTTTCAATAAATTTTACCTCAATATTCATTCTCACTCAAATAACTTCATTCCTTATAAAACTACTAAAAAACTGCCTTCACCTGAAAATTTTTTGTTTGCATTTTCCTGTAAATGAAAACACTTGTTAAAAATTCATCTATTAAAAGTTTTGCAGCACTAAAAAAAAGGTTTCTGTACATTTGTTCCCATATTCACTTTTAAATCAAACTAATAAAATAAGACAAAGGAAGGTTGAATACTGTACAGGTTTGCAGGTAACCTTTTTCATCATTCTGAATGTTTCACTAACTTTTGTAACTCTGATACTGGACACCACTTCAATCTTGCTTCAACAGTACAAAAGAAGCTTTCCAAAAAATGCTTGTCTTGTTGAGCTGTCCAGGTGCACCAAGGAAGCATTCACATAACTAACATATGTAATTCATAGCACCAAGCCATTTGACCAGTCAGATAGGTATCTAGTACCACACATGCATGCTCACACTTCTTTACCGGTGTAACTATGATCCTACACAGATGTTTTATAAATTTGCTGTCTCAGCATTAAAAAATAAGTGCATCAAGTTTCTTTGTACATTCAAGTCACTTTCTAAGGCAAATTGTCTACTGTATGTACCGCTTTGGTATTTTGCTTCAGTTAATCAACAGTGGACATGGGTGTTCAAGCATGTGGACTGGTCAATTCTGGCTGGAGTGAGTGGACTATCACTGTGAACATGCCTCAGACCATCAATTCTGCATGTTGAAAGACGGGTTTTGGCTTCTGGGTAGGGTGCACACTATGTGCATGTTTGGCTTACGATTGTTATGGTATGTCAGTATGCAGAGTTCAAATTAAAGTGGAAAACTACTGATGATTATTTAGGTTGTACATCCCTTCCTAGCCATATTCTGTTTCTTTTTAATTTCCAGCTAAGGTAATTCTGTAAAAAAAGATCCCCTTGCAATAGCTAAGATAGATAGATTGATACAAATTTAAAACTTTCTTTTCATGTGAGAGCATAAGCAGACTGCAGCAAGCGGTACATCTATTGCCATGAGACTAATGTAGATCTAATTACTTATTATTTTCTCCTCCTACCCCTCTCTCTCTCTCTTTATGTTTCTTTAGAGGGCAAATGCCTCTACCTGGCAGAAGTCAGTTGGGGTTGCTAGTGCATGGTTTCCAAACGCTCAGCAGAGATGAAACTGGATCTGTATTTTTGCAGTAATTTGAACCCTACTATGGGAATACTGTTATTTCCCTTAGCAATCAGCAAAGACTGAAAAATATTAGTGACTTGCATCACTGTGACACAGTATAGCATTTGGCAGGTATATAGTTCAGCAGTCGAAATAGATGGGTTGAATTTTTAGAAAAAAGTGTTTTCAAACTGAAGAATTTCTGGAAACAAAGTTGAATCTTGTGGTGTATGTTCTTGGTTTTACAGTTCAATCTTGCATGCGGGAAAAGATTCATCTTGCATAACAACAGTGCTGCTGCTTGCCAAAACCATGATGTTGAGGTCTTGCTGTTTCTCATGCGTCTCCTGGTACCATTCCCGCATCACTTCTGAGTCATGGGTTGGGATTAAGGTCACCTGCAACAGAAAATAGAAGTCCTGAGGAACTGACAACAGAAACAGCTGATAAGAAAAATACCTTTGTAAGAAGACCCAGGCAACAAGTATGTTTCCCTTTTAAAAAGAGTGGGTCTTTGTGCAGTAAGTACTTGGATAAATGGATGGATGAAAAGAAATAAATGGACAGGTCAGTAAGGTAAAATGACTGCAAAGAAGTATTTGCTTTTCTAAAATGCTGAGATGCAGCTTTCCAGAGAAACAGCAGTCTGTAGTCTGTAATTTGAGTCCTCTTCAGATTACGGCCAAATATTTTCTTCATTTCTTGATGGAAAGGCACATGAAGTTTCCAAGTGTACGTGACTGCCATATAAACCACAAACATTCACTTTTCTTTCCTACTTACAAAATCCAACATTTTCAGCCTTGGATCATATACAGAATAGTAACGTGACAAAACAGCCAAATGGCCTATAAACCACCTCCCAAATGTTTTATTCACCAGGAGCCAGTCAGAAGGGCCACTAATGGGGGAGCAGCTGAGTGCAGTGCAGTGCAGTGCATCTCTGTGCTTCACTTGGGTGTCCGCCCACATCATCAGTGAAATGAGGTAGCCCAGGCTGGGGACCCCATTCCTTCACAGCCACTATCTATTCCAGAGGTGCTCTGGCTTCTCATAGTTCCTTCCCAGAGAAGGTTAAACTTCCAGGTAGAGATACAAGTGAAAAGCCTACCTGTATGTTACTCTCCCACTGTGCCTTGCCCTCCAGCAGGGAGTCCAGAACAGCCCTGCTTGGCTCCTCAGCTGCAGAATCATTCCCGCTCACCACATAGTAGGATGACCGCACCCTCTTGAAAAACTCAATATCGACGTTCTTGCTGTTGCTGTGGTTAGGAATGTACACCAGATCCAAATACACTGGAGGTCCTGGAGGCACTGCTGTGGACTTTGCCACCTTGGTATTCCCAGGTCCTTTAGAAAGCAAATAACAAGAATATATCTCAGGCTGGTTAAAAACATGCCTTTATTAATTACTGTTATAACTGCTGAGATGAAATGTGTTCAATTACAGCATTACCCTCTCACATCTAATGACATGTTTCAACTTTCTTGAACCCAAATTACCACTGAAATTTAATGGGAGGAAACCTGCAACTATGTAATACAATAAAAACCTGCAACTATATAATACAATAAAACCTCACTACTATGTAACAAATTGATTGAACAGTTCCCAGTAATACACTACTATTATCCAACAATTACTACGCAGGGCTGTGATTACTGAATTACCATTTAATAAATGGTGGTATTAATTTCCAGGCTAAGAAGCATAACTTTTTCAAAGTTTCAGGTATGCACAATTATAAAACCTAGGGTCATAGAGGGAGCCATGCAGATTTGAAGCAGTCCCAAGATTTGGGGTATCAGCGCATAGCAAGATGTAGTAGCTGTTGATGTGCTCAGACTGCCTTACACGTGCATCAGGTAGCTACTACACGTGAGCAGAAAGAGGGTCAAAGAGGCATTTGGCAGGACTGACAAACTTGTACTTCAGGGAACTGAAAACAGGTGTTTGCCTGCTGAATCCTTATTTATAGACACAAATTAGCTGCTTATCACAAAAAGTAGGGGGAAGCATGTTTCTGCTGCGGTTCATAGTACTCTTTCTAAGAAGAGCTTCAGTCAAAACAAAATTTAAACACATTAAAAATACTACTCCCCAAAACAAGCAGATTTTGCTATGAAATGGATCATGATGTGAACTGAAAATCAGGATTTCATCAATAATTTTATCTAGATGACCACCATCTATATTCTAGTAGCTTCTCATGTTGCTACAGAAGGTGAAGCTTGGTAAACAGTTGTCTGAGCAATACACCATATTTAGAGTCACACACAGTAAAGCCAGTAAAGTCCATTACAGTTGTCTAGCATGTTCTGCTGTTCATTGTAGGGCAATATGCCAAATAAACATAATGATATGATAAACTTCCCAAATTAGAGAGCTTTTACTATTAGTTATACTACAAAATCTTTTATCATCTTTTATCTTAAAAAATCTGTGATGTGTCTTTCTGATTTGTGGATACCAACACTTGATAAAATATTAGATGCTACATTTTACACTTAAATATCATTATCTAATAGAACCTCATCTTCTAGTCTAGCATATACCTGGAAACTATACTTTAAGGAAGAAGAATCTTATGAAAAGTAGACGTGCTGGAGAAATGTACAGCACAAGGAACTGTATTGCTGCTTTGAAACATATCTACTAATAGAGACATGCAAATGATGGTGTCAGAAAGGAACAGCGGACCACTTGCTCAAATGGGGAAGCTGAAGACAGTTGAATGCTGGTTTGTTTTTAAGTTTAGATTGGATATGAGGAAAAAATTCTTTACTGTAAGGGTGGTGAGGCACTGGAATGGGTTGCCCAAGGAAGTTGTGAATGCTCCATCGCTGGCAGTGTTCAAGGCTGGGTTGGACAGAGCCTTGGGTGGCATGGTTTAGTGGGAGGGGTCCCTGCCCCTGGCAGGGGGGTTGGAACCAGATGATCTTCAGGTTCTTTCCAACCTTAACTATTCTATGATTCTATGATTCTATAATCCTAGGCCTGCTCCTTGTAAAAAAGCTTTCAAGAGAACATTAGCCTTGACAACAGCAAAATCAAAGTATCCTCCAAATGCTCTCTAACAAGACCTGCCAGAAAAAAATGGTTAGCCCAATGCCTCCTTCAGTAATCTAATTCATATTTAGCTGCTATTTTAGAATACACAACAGTCATTCAAAATTACATTAACATTCTGTATATTTAGTCATCACTGACAGCATAAGACCTTAACCGGATTATGGGATGTACATGACTACTTCACTGGAAGTCCTGTTACTACTCTTATAATTTTTTTATTATTACTTTTAAAATAAATCCAGCAAAGTAATAAGAGCATCCAATGGCTAAGAGTACCTTTAGCATGTCACAATATTAAATTGTATTAATTTATGTTAAGAGAAATGTGCCTGCTTGTTTCTTAAAATGAATAAATTGGTTCCTTTTGATACTGATTTCTCTTCACCTACGAAAGTGGTACTTCCAATTCTATTAGTTGTTTATCAGCTCAGACAGCTAGTACTAAGTTCTTTATATTTTATGTACTGCCTGAGCAAGCTAACACATGGAGTTTCTTAAACTACAACAGTTAAATTAGTGAATTTAATGCATTTAAATGTGGCCTTTACACCTGGACTTTCTTTGGGAACTTGCTGTCTTTACCTGTGGTTGCAGTCTTTGCTGACTTGGATACTGATGTATTTGCTGCATTCTTGGTATCTTTATCTTTTTCTTCCACTCTAGACTTTACTTCTGGGTTAGAGATATTTTTGGTTGCCTTCTCCACAGATTCCTTCTTTTTTGGAGAAGCTGTTTTGGAAATTTTGTCTAACGAATCTTTCATAGCTGGCTTTGGTGAAGCCACTTGTTTTGATTTACCATCACTTTTCTTAACAGGAGAAGATGACTTGGTCTTAGTACCCTGCTTTTTTGTCTTTGTCTTTTCTTTAAGATCCTTCTTCAAAGGTTTACCTAAATTCTGATCAACAGGCAGAGACTCTGGATCAACCATGGAAACATCAGGGTGCCTAGGGGAAGGGCTGCGATCCTGCATTGGGACAGGTGGCGGGTCAATGTGTTTGTATGTAATTGTCTTGTCTGTCGGAATGGTTTCTGACTCATCTTCCGAGTCAATGTTAGCATCTGCAGTAATGGAAGGACATTCCTCAGTCTCGGGGGGAACATCTGAATCTGTCTGTGATGGTGCAGACTCGCTCACAGATGTGGGAGGGGTTTCATCACACTGCCGCCCTTGCTGCTTCCCCCCAGAAGGTGGCTGAGCTCCCCCAGACTGAGTTAATGGCTTATCTTGATCTTGAGACTGTTCTTCACTTGCAAACCACTCAAGGGGGTTTGGATTGATGAATGAGGGTGAAAGTTCAGTCTTGGGATGTTTGTATTCACAAGAGGACACAAGGCATAGGTCAACATCTTGACGGGATTCTGCTAAAGATTTTCCTGGAGTGAAATGTGCACTTTCTTCATAGGAATAGCTAGTAGCTTCAGGTGACCTGGTGGCTCTCCCAGTTCTCTCAAATGAATAATCTGTGGCTTCAGGTGAACTGGAGGCTTTCCCAGTTGTCTCATAGGAGTAAGCCATCGCCTCTGGTGACTTGGTTGTTCTCCCAGTTGTCTCATAGTGGTAGCTAATGGCTTCTGGTGATTTAGTTACTGTTTTCCCTGTTGTCTCATAGGAGTAATCCATACTATCAGGTGATCTGGTAGCTTTCCCAGTTCTCTCATAGGAATAATCTGTGTCTCCAAGTGATCTGGTGATTTTTCCAGTCATCTCATAGGAATAATCTAGGTCCCCAGGTGACCCGGTGGTTTTCCCAGTTGTCTCATAAGAATAATCTGTGGCCTTGGATGACCTGATATTTTTTGCAATTATCTCATAGGAATAATCTGTGGCCTCAGGTGTTTTAGTAGTTTTCCCAGTTGTCTCATAGGAATAATCTGTGGCCTGAATTGATCTAGTAGGTTTTCCAGCTGCCTCATAGGTGTAGCTAATATCCCCTGGTGACCTAGTAGTTTTCTCTGTGGCCTCATAAGAATAACTAAGTTCTTCTGGTGACCTGCTTTTGTCTGAATCTTCTTTTTCTGGGCTGAGTAAAGGTTCTGGACTGTGCTTTGTTAGGGGTTCCTGGTAACCAAATGCTTTGGCAGAAGACACCTGCAGTGACAGCAAAGGTGCATAACTGGCTGACGCTGCTTCTGCAATTGCAGGAGGTGAATCTGGAAAAGCAGGAGAGTATAGAGGAGAAGATTCCCTTGGAGTTAATGGAGATAGGTCAGACTTTGGTGACAGCTTTTCTCCTAGGCTCTGCACCTTTTCTGAGGTAAAAGACGAATGTAGTGACATATCTCTGGGTGGAACAGCACATGAAAAAGTTTCCTCTGGCAGTGGTGAAGCTATCTGGGAAGGTGTATGAGCTGATGAAGTTGAGGATGAAGCTTCAATTTGAGAAACTGAAATAATTTCTGAAATATCTTTCTCCTGAGAGTAAGATGACTGCTCCACAGGAGAAATCTTCCGTGCAAAAGTAGGCTCCTGTATATCTGAAGGGCTATAATCTACCTCTGTTGGTCCATTTTCAGATATATGGTGTACACTAGTGCCTACAGTAGGGTATTCTGGAGATTGCCTACTAAAGTCCATTGCTAAAGACTGCTCAGGGGACTCCTGACCAAATTCTACTGACATAGTTGACTGCTCAGGAGATCTGTGATCATGCACTGGTGTTCTTGATTTTGCGGTTTTAGGTGAGAAATCTGGTGGAGAAATCGACATGGGCCTCGGGCACTCTTCCTTAGATGGAGACATTTCTGTTTCCTGAAAAGTTGTTGGTGTTTGTACAACTGACACTGAAAGGGAATCATCAACTTCGGTAGAGTGGGGAGATCCAACCTCAGCATGCAAAGAAGGAGATACATCATCTGTAGTTGGTTCTGGAAATGAACTAGTAGCAACAGATGCTGTAGAGACAGAAGCTACTCCTTCTATATGGGAATAGGTGTCTTCTGCTACAACCTCATCAACAGGAGTTGCAGACTTGTCAGAAACAGTGCCTTCAGAAATTGACATTTTGGTATCTTCTTTTAAAGAACCGAACTGACTGATATCTATTTGAGTAGGTGAGAGATCACCCGCCAACTTGCGCTCATCCAGGACCAGTGAAGACTGGGAGCTGCTGGGTTCTGTATCCTCCATTTTCCTTTCTAGGCTGAATCCTTCTTTAATTACCATAAACTCCATGCTTTTTTCATCTTGCTTTTCTTGGAAAAGGCCCACAGAGCTGGCTTCAGAACCTGGGCTCATCTGAACTGGTGATTTTTCTTTTTCAGGTTTCTCCTCAGAAAGACTTCCATAATCTCTGGTGGGAGACTTTAAATCAGCACTCAAAAATGTATCATAACTGGTCTCTGAACCTATCAGTGGTGGACTCCGCAGAGGGGAGAGAACTTTCTCAATGGGAGATTCTGAATCTGGTACAGGCTCATCCATAGGGCTAATTCTGGGTCTTGCAGACTCATCTTTGACTTCACTGAATTCAAAGCAAACAGGAGCTTCTGTTGACTTTTCACTAGTTTCAGATGGAAGCTGACTGGACTTCTCATCAGTGGGAGACTGATAATAAGGTGTGTGGCCAGCACTACCAGCAGCAGACTGTGAGGGAGATGCTACTTCTAATGTTTTCTCTTCAGGGCTTGCACAGTGCTCTTCAGCAACTTCTTGATGTACATCAGGCAATGTAGTGGTGAGCACAGGCTCAGATGAGACCTTGATCTCATTAGGCGTGAGCGAAAAGTTCACACTACGTTCACTTAATGGTGTTTTGGCAATGGGTGATGGAGGGGACAAACTGTCAACTGGACTCTTTGCTGGACTACATTTTCCACCAAGATCTTCTTGATAGGGTTCTTTGATTTCTAGTTTGGTAGTGCCTTGGATTTCACTTTCTTTTTGCCGGTATACATCTTGGAATACAGATTTGCAGAATTTGTCCTCCTCTAATGAAGAAGGTGGAGAGATGGTGGAAGCTGAGGCATTATAGTCTTTACCTTCTGTGGCCTCTGTTTTGGATCCTTCAGATAAACCATTATTAGCATCTGGAAGAGGAGAAAGTTTAGGTTTGCCAAACTCTTGAGAGTACAGTGATGTCTCATACTTGGTAATATTCACATACTCCTGAGAGGGTGATTCACTTTCCTCATTGTTAGTTTCATCACTCATGACATCTCTGGGTGTTGACATTTCATCCATTGGAGTTGGCTCACTGGATATTTCAATGGTAGATTGTGTGTAACCTGAAGTAGCAGTGAATTCCTCAGGTTGATCTTCTCTATTTTCTTCATCAGAAACAGTAGCTTCACTTTCTGAACCACCGGGTAATGTCTCATCATGGATGGAAGAGGCTGGTTCAACTGCTGGAGACTGAGGCTCTGAGCGTTTTGTTGGTGTAATTATGAGTAGGCCATATTTATCTTCAACTTCACCAGCTTCTGTAGCTTTGTCTACCACAGCCATCACATAATCTTCTTCAGCTTCTATTTTTTCAGTTTCTTCTTCATCTCTGATGTCTTCTGCTTTGTCTTCCTCATCTTCTTCAGTCTCTTCAGTTTCTGCCTTTTCAATTGCTTCTTCTCTGTCTTCCTCGGCACGTTCATCTGATGCCTCATAATATTCTTTTTCGATATACTTTTCATCTTTAATGTTAGCATCTGCCTCAGCCATTATTTCTTCAGTTTTTCTTGGCTCCTCCATATATGGTCTTGTGGTGTCCAGTGATGTCTTTTCCTCTTCATTTTCACCTCGTTCTTCAGCTTCTTCTGTCTCTGCCTTTTCCTCATAATCTCCTGCTTCGGATGATTCTTCCAAGCCAGTTCCCTCATCTTCAAACTTTTCATTGTCATCAACTCTGTGCTTTTCCACAGGTTCCAACTCTTCAGGTGTCTGTTCAAGCTCACCCTCAGCCTCTGTGGTCGTTATGCCTTCGTCAGAGGATTCGGCAGGTCCTTCATGATCTAATTTTTCTTTCTGTACTTCCAAGCCCTCTTTTTGTACCGTGCCAGTGAGTTTCAGTTCATCCTTTATAAGTACAACTTGAGGTTTTGCTCCTTGATTTGTTTCTACTTCTTCAGCTTTTAATTCCTCAAAATCCTTTGTTAAATCCTCTGGTGAGGACATAAGGGATCTCTCTGCTTCAAGTTCCTTTCCACTGGCTGCTATTTCTGCAGTTGCTACAGCTGCTACAGTTGTGGCAGCGACTCCAACTGCTGCAAGGGCAGCCTGTGCTCCACTGACTTTGATCTCCTTCTTCACAGTCTTAACTTTTCCTTTTTCCTTTGGCTTACCAGCAGGTGCTGCTTCTTTTTTAGCAGGTTCCTCCTTCTTTTGCGGTTTAGGCTTTGCTGCTGGCTTTTTGGCTTCAGTTGAAGGAGTGGCTGTCTTCTTTGTTTCTTTAGGAACCTTTTTGATGTCCTTTTTAGTTTCTTTTTCTTCCTTCTTAATTTCCTTCTTCTCTTCTTTTTTAGCTTCTTTTTTAGCTTCCTTTGGTGGGGCTTCTTTCTTTACTTCCTTCTTAGTTTCCTTCTTCTCTTCTTTTTTCACCTCTTTTTTAACTTCTTTCTTGATCTCTTCTTTTTTGTGTTTTTCCTCTTTTTTGATGGGTGTTTTCTCCTCTTTTTTAGAAACCTCTTTCTTTGGTCTTTCTTTTTCCTCTTTCTTTTCTTCAGGTTTTGCTTTGACTTCCTTTTTAATTGGCTTCTCCTTTGACACTTTTGGTTTTACATCTGTAGTTTGTTTTTCAGGAGTTTCAGATTTTGTCAATTGTTCTTCTTTACTTATTATGTCTTTTTCTGTCGCTATAGGTTTGGTCTCCACTTTTGCTGGTTTCTCTTTTTTAACTGAAACTTTTTCTTTGCTTTCCAACTTCTGAGGCTTTTCTGGTGCTGGACTAGGTTTTGCAGGCTCTGGTGCTTCTTCTTTAGATTCTTTTCTGACAGGCTTGCTTGGTGGTGTCTTTGCAGCAGGCTTGAGACTCTCCTTGCTGTCTGTTCGTTGTTTCAACTTTCCTTGTTTCACAGCCCCAGTAGCAATGTTTCCAGTTAGGTCTTTTTGTGTAACTGTTGGTTGTTTAAGGAAGTCCAAGTGTTTGAGTTTTTCTAGTCCTTCTAGAATATTATATTGGGTGCTGTTTCCAGGAAACAGAACTCGAATTATTTTTTCTGCAGGATTAGCTGGATGCCACACAATCAAGGATGAGACAGAGGTAAAGTAGGATAATGGAATGTCTAGTTCTTGGCCATTTGGTAGCAGGAATTCAGCTTTATCTTTGTTACTACCACTCCACTGCTGCATAAAATATTGCATCTCTTTGCTATTTTTGACAGGATTAAGGACATACATCTCAAGTTTGCCAACTCCCATTTTCTGAAATAAAATGATGGGGTCAATGGTATTTCCCATATTTCTGTGAAGAGGTTCTGGTTTCATAGACAATTTATTTAAGTACTGGAGAGTAAAACAAGCTTCTTCTACACTCCTTTTTACCCTGAAGTTAGGATCCAGGTTCTTCAGGTTCTCAGGTACATTAAGGAATACAACTCCTAAATCAGGTGAGATCAGATTTTTCATCCAGTCACTGTTGGTAGTAGACCCTTGTGACTGTTCCTCTTCTAGCTCGGCTATCTTTCGCTGAAGCATGCTATTGATTCCTGGCAGGTTGTCATCTCCAATGTGAGTGAGCAGAATGGAATCTACCCTGTCCAAGTGCCGGATAAGTTTCCAAAAGCATGATTTTCTTTCAGAACCTCCATTGATGAGCATGTTGAATCCATTCACTGCAAACAATGCAGAATCCCCTCTTCCTCCTGGGAAAATGTAACAGCAAGGTTTGGAGAGTTTCAAGAAGCCTCCTGAGGTTGGAGGTTCCAAAATGTCAAAAGGTGATGGCACTTCTACTGATTCTGACAGATACTCTGTGAATTCAGAGAGTCCTTCCATTTCGGGCAATATGGAAGATGAGTTGAGTTTAATATTAATGAAGTCTTGAAGGTTGTGTCTATCAAGGTTGGAATTTTTCCAGTCCCCTTCTTCAGGGCAGAAAAGAGTTAGGCTGGCTTTGTTGGCTGGGTGTGTGGTGCTCAGTAATTCACCAATCTAGGGTTATAAAACAAAAGCACAAGAAGATGCATGTAAATTAATCTTTTTTCATGATAATTAAAGTCAGAACTTAATATTTCCTGATCAGATAGATGAAAACTTTTTCATTGCTTCTGCACTGGTGAGTACCCATTCTGAATGATAAAGGAAGATGTTATCACAGTTATTTTGCTATTGTGTTCTTATAAATACCAAGAAAAACCTTATTCCTGATTCCTATATCCTAAAAGACAACAGTACCCCAAGGTTCCCCCTTCCCTCATCTACCCTTTACAGAAGGATGGTATCAGCTTTGACCTGGACTTTTGCAAAGCGTTTGACACTGTCCCACATGACATCCTTGTCTCTAAATTGGAGAGACATCAATCTGACAGGCGGACCACTCGGTGGATAAAGAACTGGCTGGATGGCCGCATGCAAAGAGTTGTGCTCAATGGCTCAATGTCCAGCTGGAGACCAGTAACGAGTGGTGGCCCTCAGGGATCGGTGCTGGGACCGGTCTTGTTCAACATCTTTGTCAGTGACATGGACAGTGGGATCAAATGCTCCCTCAGCAAGTTTGCTGATGACACCAAGCTGTGTGGTTCGATTGATATGCTGGAGGGAAGGAATGCCAGCCAGAGGGACCTTGACAGACTTGTGAGGTGGGCTGATGCCAACCCGATGAAGTTTAACCATGCCAAGTGCAAGGTCCTACACCTGGGTGGGAGCAATCCCAGGAACAGCAATCCCAGGCACAGCTACAGGTTGGCAGAGAAGAGATTGAGAGCAGCCCTGTGCAGAAGGACTTGGGGGTGTTGGTCGATAAAAAAATTAAGATGAGCTGGCAGTGTGTGCTTGCAGCCCAGAAAGCCAACCGTATCCTGGGCTGCATCAAAAGGAGCGTGACCAGCAGGTCGAGGGAGGTGATCCTGCCCCTCTACTCTGCTCTCCTGAGACCTCATTTGGAGTACTGTGTGCAGTTCTGGTGTCCTCAACATAAAAAAGACATGGAACTGTTGGAACAAGTCCAGAGAAGGACCATGAGGATGATGAGGGGACTAGAGCACCTCCCTTATGAATATAGGCTGAGAAAGTTGGGGCTGTTCAGCCTGCAGAAGAGAAGGCTATGTGGAGACCTCATAGCAGCCTTCCAATATCTGAAGGGGGCCTATAGGGATGCTGGGGAGGGACTCTTCTTGAGGGACTGTAGTGATAGGACAAGGGGTAATGGGTTCAAACTGAAACAGGGGAAGTTTAGATTGGATATGAGGAATAAATTCTTTACTGTGAGGGTGGTGAGGCACTGGAATGGGTTGCCCAGGGAAGTTGTAAATGCTCCATCACTGGTGGTGTTCAAGGCCGGAGCCTTGGGTGTCCTGGTTTAGTGTGAGGTGTCCCTGCCCATGGCAGGGGCATTGGAACTAGACGATCTTAAGATCCTTTCCAACCCTAACTATTCTATGATTCTATGATTAAGAGGCTATGAGGACTATAAGGCTAATGCTGCCCAAGCTGCCACTGTCTCTACAACTGGCTCATGAGTCTTCCTGCTGCCCCAGTCCCCCTAGAAAAGCCAACAAATACATGAGGGACAAAGCACATCATTGTATCAGGCAGAGAGTAAGTGGAGGAAGCCAGTGTCCTCCCAGGGGCAGCTGCCTTCCTCACCGCTGCTCTCATGGGATATATTCCACTGCATCATCGTTACTGTGATCTTCTTCTGCAGGCTGGCTCCTGAAAAGCCAGCAGCACTCCCACAATAGCACAACTGACTGCAAGAGATCTTTCCGGAACATCGAGAAATGAGTTATGCTTCAGAAATGAAAGTTTTGTGTTTCAGAGACCACGAGGCACAGGGCCAAAGAAAGAGCCAGAAAAAAATTGTTCAGGGTAAAAACACTCTTGTCATCATTTTGATTTTAAGCTCATGGACCACAGAAGTTCAAGCCTAGAATAACTCCATTAATTTTGACAGTAGTTGATGGCATACGAGTACCAAAATAAGCTGCTGAAATAAAGGCACAGAAAATAAAAGTTCTATGCCATAGTATGTAGAGCTGTTTCTGTTCCAGTCTGAACTAAAAACCAGTATTTGATGGTCCCAGATTAGCAGATGAACAAACATGAAAAAGTGTGACATACTTAACACTTTCTCCCAGTTCCAACTTTCTTTTGATTTTTTTTTATTTATTTCTTTTTTATCTGACAATGGGGGTAAATGTTGTCCATTTCTGTTCTATTTGCTCTTAACAAAGAGACCGCCAAAATTATGTAAACTTCTTTTTTAAAGAAGTAATTCAGACATAATAAGAATATATGTCAGTGCAAAATATGCCAGCACTTCATCATGCAAAATACCACAATCTTCTCTGCAGAGAAGCGAGCTGTAAGAATAGATTTCATAAAGATGATAGAGATTATGTTACAGTTGAATAATCTGAAATTCCTGGTCCACAAGCTGATTCAGCAGAAGAAATGAATATATAAAAAACTAGTCATGTTCGATTGCATTAGACCTCTTCAGGCCTTCGTGTGTGTATGTCCCCCTTTCTTTGTGCTACATAATTTATTTTCAGCATTTTAAAATAAGTAAAACTCAAAAAAGATACAGTGGCTGTTATCCAAAGAAATATAATTCAGCCAATACCTAAGTAAAGCAGATTTTCTATCTTCCTTTGTCAGCCCTACTTAGTATCCAAACCATTTGACAGGAGTATAAATAAATCTCACCAATACGTCAAATGTGGCTTTGTCTGAAAAGGAGCAATGGAAAAAAACAAGCAAAACAAAATAAAAAAAAAAGAATGCTGAAAAGGATGAAAGATAAGGAAAATAGGAGAATCATTGCTATTGTTTATTGCAGAAAAAAGAGAAGAGGGGCAGCACAGACTGCAGGTCTGAAATAGACCTAGAATCTTAAGAATACTCCTTATGCTATGTCTCTGATTATCAGGGAGAGACAAAAGTAGTAAATGATCACTTCCTTGGATGAACAAATCTGAGTCTGTTGCACACATATGTAGATAACTTGAGTACAGACTGTTTCTCTTTTTCTGGGCAAGTTTTCTGGCTAGATAAAAAAAACCATTGTAATACACTAGGCTAATGAGTATACTGGGCCAGGGTTTGGTCTTGACCCTCTCCAGTTCATATTATAACATATTTGGATTTCTGCTTCATACTCCTAAATTCTAATTCTCTTTGCTCCTAGAAGTTGGCACTCATAATGCTGTGTTAAGCCACTGATAGCATGTGGACAATGAAAAGTTGGAGAAAAATTATTCCAGACATAGACCATATCAGTTAGGAATAGCAACTTCTGGAATACCTTAGATATGACCTCAATGGATTTGCATTTCAAATGGTGACATCAAGGATATCTACAGTTCAACTGCTTACGCTATTTGATAACATAAAGGAAACCACTAATCAGTTTTTTCTAGCCTTTTTTTCTCACCATTCATAGACCACCTGACATTTTCCTGCTAATGGCACCCTTCTTTAAAAAATGTCACATGCACAGACTGCAATATGGTAAAATGCAACCTTTCTTTGCCTTTGTGAAACCTTGTAGAAGCAGTGAGAGCCCAAGGCTTCAGAAGCAATAAGCTGGAAGCCAATACTTTCAAAGAGCCACACCAGCTGGCTGTTGAGCCTGCTGCCAGCCACGGAGAAGGCCAAGTGAGCCTTACTCATAGCCCATGGGATTATGTCCTGTGCCCTGTATACCCACCACTGCACCAAACCCTTGGTGGCTGAAATGCATTGCCAATCACCACTCCTCTGCTTTCCAGACAACAGTTTCACTTCCTAATGATAATGGTAAGATTTGTCCCTAGTTTTTGCTTATAGTCATGAAGTAATGTGTTGCTAACTAATCAGAGATGCAAGGAGCTTGGGTTTGGAATTTCGTAAGAAAGTAATTAGCTCTGCATACTGCTAGTGAATTTTAGGTGCTGCGTATTTCAGAGAGCGGGAACCCAGCTCTTTCCTTAACCCACAACCATATGCTGAACAAAAAGGCTTTGAGAACAGAATCAAATGAATACAATAAGGTCATGTTGGTGCTATGCAAACTTGACTTTTTCAGCACTGAACTTTCAAATTTCATTCCACTGACAAGCTCCTAATGAATTTTGGAAACTAAATTCCTAAGGATGCAACCATATAGTTTATTTAAATATATACTTATGCAGCAGCCAAATTAAGTGTGACAGCTTGTTTACTATGGGCTCCTCCCCTGTGGGAGCTTTCAGACACAGTACATTAAGCAAGACAGGAAAACAACAAGTCATGAAACAAACAGCACTAAGTACAGGCATACTTTATACATATCTTTATGGTACGTAAAAATCATAAGATTTACTGGCCAAAGATTTAACTCTGCTATAAAGAACCCAAGCAGATAGGTCATGCAAAAAAATGACAGCTACAGACAGCCCCTGTCTTATTTAATGTCACCTATTACTTAGCTGCCACAAAGAAAGAACTTGGTGTCAATCTGACTGCTGTTTATGTGCACCTTAGATAAATAAAAAGTATATTTTAAGCACAACACTATCTCCTTCCATTGTCCAAATGTTCCTTGATTTTACATTTTTGGAATTTATAGTGTAATTTCACAAATTAAAATTTAATTATTTTGGTAAGCAATTTACATCAAATCTAAAGTAAATTAATCAAATGTTTTGAAAGAAAGCCTATACTGAAGAGTAAAGACCATCAGCATCAGGCTGCCAATGATAGATCTACCAACACAGAGGGCCATTTTTAGCCTTCTAGAAACCTCTACCATCACGTGACAATATGTGGAAGACACTTTGATGAACACACCTCTTGATCTGTGAAGATCTCAATGAAGTTCTGGAAGGAAAAGGACCCTGACTGAAGAATGAGTTCTCCTGTGTTTTCAAAACATTGTCCGGTCAGTACAAGGAGCTTGTGTCTTGCGGCGTCTGTGATCATTAAGCGCACCTAAAGTGAAAGAGAGACATATGTCAATAATGGGAGTTACCATGTGTTTCTGTATTCTACTGAGAATGGGCAGTTTTCCTCTCCTAACTTAAAACGTATTTTGCACCAGAATCTCCCAGGACTGCTGAAACAAATTACAGTACTGGTTACGAAAGACAAGTAAAAGAAAGGTGTAAAAGGGAAAAATGGAAGAACAAGAAACAATTTGAGAGGAGGTGTGAGGAATAAACCGAAGTAATGATATGGAAAAGAAGAGAAAAGAGAAGAACAGAATAAAATCTGAATGAAAAACCCCAAACTTTTTCCATTAAAAAAAGATATTCCTTGTATAACTCGGTGAATCTTAATAGCACTGTGTCAGAACAGCCTTGGTAAACTGTATCCCATGCGTTAAAGAGGGTCAACCACATGTGTCAGACTCAGTTTTTAGAAGGCTGCTCTTCTTTTTCCAGAGTGCAGCATTACCTGCCATTCAGCTGTGAAAACATCACTGAAAAGTAACAGCCACAAATCACACATAAGCGTGCCATATGTAGACTGTCATCCTGTTGTAAACTGGATCATCTAGAAAGGTAAGGGACAATTCTGCTATCATAAATTTGAACTTCAAGCACTCAGACAAAGTCACACGCACCATTTACGTCTCATGATGGACTAGCTATGTACACTAAGTTTTTAAAGTGTGTCAACCGAAAACCTTTTTCAATATGCAGTAGTAAATTAAATGGATATCTGATAGCACAAATGAGCTTGCTACTGTGAAATAAGCATCTTCTGCATTTCAAAATAACTGTTTTAAAGCTCATTTCTTTACTTGATCCTCACTGCAGCTCTAATAATTTCTGTTTCCCTCCTAGACGGAGATTTACTTGCATGCTAAGAGAAATCCATATATCCAGTGTACTTTTCTTGGCTGAACAAAACCTTAGTTTAAGAACAAAACTAAGCAAAACCTGTGTAGGATTCCATATTGTTGAGTAAATTTTTGCAAATTCTTCAGAAGTTTGTCCAACACTGAAAAATCAATTCAGCCTACAGTGAGGTATGAATTTCAAGTGCACAAATTCCTCTGTTCAAGGAGGAAGTAAGTTAAACCAGAATTGTGATTCCAGGGCAAGGCTATCCACGTACTAAACCAGATGAGCAGAGTCCATCTGGAGCAACTCCACATGATATTGCACCCAAGCTTCATCTCCATGGAGATGACATAATCACCTCGCTTCTCGTATTCTGTCAAATATTTATATTGATTGTTAAGCAATCACTTCTGCTAAATAATTCCTGCTCATACCAGGGAAGCTGAGCCAGAAAAGCTTGACCAGAGTCTCTCCTGAATAACTCATGTTTTCAGTACATGCAGAAAAGAGTCACTGAACAGTATCTACCTAAAAGAAGATCCCAACTCTACTACATTTCCATTGTTACATTTTTAAATAAGTGATACTGAGCAGCAGAAAGTTCCTTGAATTAAACACAGACCTAATGGTGGTCTGTCGCTAACTGCATTAAATAATTCTAAATTCATCAATATTCTTGCTGGATGGAGTATATCTATTTTATTTCAGACAAAAATACAGATAAGTGCAGACGGCTGATGTGTGTTACTCAAATCTTGTCTGCTTTAGATATATTAAAACCATAAAAGAACTGTCTTCCTCTTCCATGGTTTCTCTTGTTGCTGGCAGTGGTGCTGGACAGTCTGCCAACTTATGTGTAAACTCCCCAGGTTTTTCAATGGCAGAATTATTTCCTTACTTGTGAATCACTGATATGTGACTGTCACGTAATTCCCCTTCAACCTATTTTGTTAACTGATGATTAAATACATTCTGCAGAGCTAGCAAACTATGGCAAGAAAAACTGTAAATAAACGCTAATAGAGTACAGAGCATAATGTATGACACAAATGGAAGACCTTCAAGAGACACATAAATTCTGTGTCTGGGTATAACCAAGGCTTCCTGAAGGACTACCAGAAGTTTGTCTCCTGATTTCAAGACCTCCCATTTCTGAAGAAATACTGCAAGGTGATGATTCTGTTCAGCTCCACCTGAGCAGAAGTTGCCCGAAGTCCCAAATTGTTTGAAAGAAGCAGACAGTAAGATGTAGGGTAGGCTCAGTCAAAATGGGTGTAAAGATGGAGGGTGAACAGGCAGGAGTGTCAGCAGATCAGCAGTTTCCCAGACTAATGGTACAGTTGCAGGAGGTTTAGAGCAACAGAATGGGGACTTCTTAGGAAGTAAGTAGCTTTTCATGGGGGTTTCAGAAATTTTTTTTCTTTGGGAAACTACAGAATCTTTCTCTTTGTGCCTCTCTTCTGTGAGGTATTTTGGCATTTGATTTGAATATGACAGGAGCTGTGGGCAGAGCCATGCTCAAACTACCAGTATGGCTATTGCCAGGCAGATTAGCAGGAATTTCTTTTCATATCATCTTTGATTTTCCTGAATGGAAAGATTCAAGTCCTCTTGTGGTGAAGTCTGAGCTCCATGGTATATCACTGTGTCCCCAGGTACAACCTGGAAATATCTTGATATATGAAACTAAGTTTTGTATTTGCCATAATGAGCAAAGCATGACTATTAGAATCATAGAATAGTTAGGGTTGAAAAGGACCTTAAGATCATCTAGTTCCAACCATTCTGCCATGGGCAGGGACATTCCAACATCTGATTTAATTTTTCTGCCTCTTTCTTACTGTCTTTTTCTGGCTTGTGTTCGGTTAGCATCTTGCTTAGCCAACCAAGGTAAATCTCAGCTTGTAACTTCTGGCTGTAACCAGTTGGCAAGATGAAGGTGAAGAAAAGATTGCCTCCCACAGTCTAGCAAGAGGAGATTATCAATAACCTAGCCAAACATCTTCCAGAGCCCAAAGAGTAAAGAAGTCATTAAAGGGCCTCATACTGTGTTCTTCTATATGGTCATCCATCAAAGGTATGACAAGCAACAGCAACAACAGCAAGAGAAAATTGATTTCCCTACTTTTGTCTGTTCCTTTGGCTCTTCCCTCCTCCACACAATCACATCAGAGCTTTTCATTCTGAATGTCTGAGTCTATTAAGAGGTGCTACCCAGCTGCTCCTCACCAAGTACCTCTAAAGGGTTGCAAGAGATTTTCAAGCATTGTTTCATTTTTTTTTTTAGTGAATAAGCTGCCATTAACTAAGGTAAATTACTTATTCAAACTTAAACAACTGCAGAAATTTCATTTCAGAGTCCTTCTTCCTTTCCTTTATTTTTTAACCATCACTTCAGGCTGGTAACAAAATAGATATTTCATTATGAAATACAAGCACAGCTGCTTCATTTCACAACAGAAATAGCACTATGTCAGTGCTCTCCAGCACAGGCTGGCAATGCAATTATCCCTGTTCTTTCAACCTTCAGTCTCACTAGCTAAATTTGTCAATTTTGTTTTTGAGCTATGTGCCCCTTTCTTTGACTCTGCTCTAATGAACTCTAATGAGTTCATAAGGAATTCATAAGGAATACCTCTTCTGGGTACTCTCCAGAGTCTGTCGATCATGCCACATGCTTTTCGAAGGACAGATAGATCAACCTAGAATCATCACCACATAGCTGATAATTCTTCTTAAAGACCTAAATTTATCTCAGGGTACCTTCAGGAACTTTCTTCATGTGTAAAATAGGCATCCCAAGCTACCAAACAATAAAGGAAAGGAAGAAAAGTAGATGCAGTTTCATGACAACTGCTTTCACTTAAGAAGGGAATTTGATGCACTATGAAAAAATGAATACTGAGATCAGAGGTGTGTTTCTCTCCTATGCCTCTGATGTTTTGTCAGAAGTCTGGGAAAGCAGGGGGAAATCAAAGGGTGGCTGACGTTTTTCACAGCATTTGCTCCTAACATGTTCTTTCACTCACAGTTAGGACCTACTTTTACTCTGCTAAGACTCTGAAAGACATATTGGGGTTTGCCAGTCACTAAGGTGCAAGGCAGTAACCTGATATCCAAGCATACATCTCTTTCACCTCTCTGATCCTGTCCACTTAATGGATTTTTTGCAACACATGCAATTAATTTTTCTGACTTACCTCAGTACTAACTGCTTCATCTGAGGGATTGATCAGGACTACAGTTTCTAAGACATCACTTCTGTGATGAAGAATCTTCTGACCTGCAAGTACAGGGAGAAAGTAAAAAAAAAAAAAGTAAAGAAATGTAATTCAACCTGTATGGCTTAAACCAGCACTTCCCATGAGCTTGTTGCGCATCCTGTTCCGTGATAGCTCTCTGGAGCCCAGAGCTTTGCACACTGGCCACCACAGCTGCAGTACAGCTCATCTCTTCAGAAACACCCACAGCATGTGGTCCTGTGAGCCAGAAACATCGCTATGGGAAATTCAAGGTAATGAAAACAAACTGGCAACTCCACCAAGCCCTGCCTCTTCCTCCTTGCTGGGGGAGTCCCTGTAACTCACCTTGGTCTCACAGAGCTGGTGTGGTCAGGGACTGGAGTAACTGTCACCAGCTGAGCATCTAGCCCTGCATTTTCATGTATATACACCACAGATATAGCTGAGATTAAACAGTCCTGTAACATGCCCAGGTGACTTTAAATGAGATTTTCCAGCAACTATCAGTGGCTTAGCTGCAACAGCAAGAAATATGCTGTAAACTTCCCTGGCAAGAAGCAAAGTGAATACTTGGGCTGTATACTGCTCTGCCCACCATGGCTGATGAGCACAATCTGTGAGGCAAGCAAAGGAGCCCAGGGTGTCACTGCTGCCCACCACCACCAGTGCCATCCTGCATGACACTCTGTTCTCCATGTCCGCACTGTGATTGTGCTCCTGAGCCAGGTATACCCCATACAGACCCCTGGTCCCTGGCCACACCAGACAAACCAGGTGAAAGACAGGACTCACCCTGCCAAAGCTCCCCTTTCAGCCCTCAGCTAATACTAATTAACATCTGGATGCTGCAAGAAATTGCCTATGAGGGTGGTCAGACACTTGCCATGCTGCCCTGCTTCATCTTCCTCCTGCTTACAAAAACCATGGCGAGCAATGTTAGGCAACAAGAGTGAACGGGTGTACAAATAACAGCCAGTTCCTGAATGAATAACGTCTGGACAAGACTGGTGCAGCCTCGCAGCCCATTGGCTTTCATACTTAGTAGTCTGTCTCCGTATTTAATAGCGATATTCATCTGACTGGGAGTGGATGCCAGGAAAACACAACAGAACCCTTGACATTTTTTTTTTCTTATGTTAATTGGCAGCTTCTTATCAGGGCCTCTTTCTGTGAGAACTGCAGTGAGATTAATTAGCAGCCACACTGTCATTCAGAAATCCAGACTGGTAATTAGTCCAGAAAAACCGTAAGAGCTGGCCCTTCTGAGCAAACTGCTCAGTGCCATATTAACTAATTAAAATAAATAATTACGCTTAAAGGGACATACAAGGGACACAGAACAAGTCACCTATTTGCCAGCTTCAAAATACTCCCCTGTAAAAGAAACATAAAATGACAAAGCTGAGAATGGTCACGCTGAAAGGATCTCTGAGTTCCTGGGAGCACCAGGCGGCTGGGGCAGCCTGAGAGGGTGAGCAGCCAGCCTTTCCCACACTGCCTTGGTGCTGCCCCAGCAGTGAGCCTGCCTGCACCAGCAGTGCCCTCCTCCTCCTCCTTGTCCTTGTCCTGCCTGCACCCCTCCTGCCTTCCTCCTCCTTGCCCACCAAGCTCACAGTGTGCTGCGTCTTTTGCTGTTGCTCTGCAGAAGGTTTGCATTCATACTAAGAGCTTAGAATCAATTGATAGAAAGTGAAGGAGAAGGAAAAAACCCCTAAATGTTCCTCAAGTAAAATGTGAGATGGGGTTGTAGGTTACTCTTTTATGCATGACAGTGCCCAGAGACTTGTATATAATAATCTAATTTGTTTTAAGAAACATGATTTTCTTAGCATCTATTATTTTTGCTATACTTCATTGAAAGAAGGAGACAGACTGTCTATTACAAATGGGGAGGAGGGCAGGTCTACCACTGCAGCATCCAGTTCTGGGATTATCCCCTGTAATTCAATTTATTTTTATATCTCTGCTTCCTTGCCTAACAAGAATGCATATATAAGGCTATATTCAATAAAGCATCCAGATGGTTCTGTTACTACAGACTCCTTTAGAAGATGTTCTGTGATCTGATATTTTAGTTATTCTGCAGATTTCCCTCAAGAGATTAGGCAGAGTTTATTGAATCTAGTCTTTACCCTTGGTAAGGAAACAAAAGATATTGACACCCTTTAGTTGCCATGGAGTTTTCTCCCTTAACATTTGGTGACACAGGGCACACATTTTGCTTCAGGCCAGACTAAGCTTCATACATGATTAAATAGTAACACATTAAACACAAGTGGGAAAGAAATGCAATTAGCCGCATGCAAAGTTCGACAAAGATGCACTGTGTGCACTTCGAAGCATCCACTTTGGATTTCACTGAAGCTGCTCCAAGGTGTGTAGCTGCGAGAGATTTGACCTGAGTCGCAGCTCCTGCTGACGAGAACCAATGGTGGTCACCTACATCCTATTCACCCATGGGCCAGACATCTAGCCAGTCTCAAGGTGCATGGTTTCATGGTTTCATGCACCTTGAGACTAATTTCCAGGGGCGAGCTTAGAGGTCTGCACCATATACACTGTGCTTGCTTAGAGCCGCATGTGTGACTGCCTTCCTCTTTGATGCCTCAGCATCAGCATGTGTTACTGCTTATCATACAGGGTGGGGGTACCCGTGCTGGCAGGGGTGAGTCACTATGAGGGCTCCCACCCTCTGTAAAACTTGAGAAGTTTATGGCTACTTGCTGATATCAACAACATGGTCGTTGATACCAGCAAGATGCTGATACCAGCAAATTGTTGATACCCCATGTCACTACTTGAGGAATAAAAAAATTCATCTTTTTAAAAACTATTTACAGTTTTGTAAGAATGACACAGGCTTACTGCCCCCCGTGTTCCCCCGAGACACCCAGATACAGTGAAGGGAAGTCTCCCATGGGAACAGTTTTATCAAACAAGCAAACTACCACAGTGTGGGAGCAGAAAGCAGCAATAGCATTTCACAAACTGGCAAGAGACTATGACTAACTAAACTACAGATGGAGAGGGAGAATCTGAGACTTGTGTAGAAGATCTGGGGTTACTTTATATTGACTTTACTGGATTTTTGCAGCCCATCACTGCACATTTGACAAGATATTTCTGTGAGCGTCAGAGGAAGGAAGGAAGAAACTTCCAGGTTGCACAGAGGTGTTTGGATGAATAGATTTTACCTGCTTATTGATTCTAGGAAGCAAGTCAAAGTCTCACCTAAAGGCTTCCAGACAAGAATATTAATCTTGTCTGGAAGAAATCTAAGTATCTGCACATATTTGATTTTATTTAGTTAAGCTTTACAGTAAAACCAGATATAAATAAAGAATTTTTGCAACTGTTTGATTCAGAATCAGAGCAGAGAGGAGAAGCAAACAGCATATGACAATTGCTTAAAGGGTCATTTCCATATGCATCATCTGGGTTCCTATGGCCACAGGATACTATTGATCCCCAACTCAGCCAAATATCAATGGCAGTTATAGTAGTATTATTCAGATGGGTATGGTGTTACTAACATTTCCTAGGGAAGTGACTGAACAGATTTCTAACTTACATAGTTGATCTTTACAAGCCAATCAAGCAGCATGATCATGGGGCCCACTTTTAACAATGTTTATGTTACGTTTATGCAAACACAAAATGTAATGGCAAGGGAAAGCATTTTTTCCTTCTTGAAAAAAAAAAGGAGCTTTTTGCCTAGCCAACAGTAATGCAATAACCCATACATTTTAGATAATTTCAAACTCCTAATTGTTTCACCTACTTATTCAAGTGGGGACTTAAAATTTATCTTCCAAAAAAGACACGTAAACCTTGTGTTCAGCACGGTTACTGATGTTATCAACAGAGAATCCAGAGCTCTGGATGGCTGATTATTTGATGGTTGCTATTTCTTATACTTACTGAACAAATCTATTTTAACTTGTTTTCAACACAAAGATCAACAGGCATAAATTGTCAAATGATGCTGTGATCAGCCCCCAAACCTCCCCACTGTCTACCTGGAGGCACTAAATTACAACAGTTCCAGACCAAGGAGAAAGGAACAGGATCCACTTTAACAGATTAGCAATTATCTGACAAAATCTTGCATAAATGATATGGAGCACTCCATCCCCTTCACCTTCTCTGTTGAGATAGGGCCACCAGAGCACATTAAGTTTCCACTGACATAAACTACAAGCTGGACAAATAGGTAAGAGTACAGCATTAAAAAATGTCGTGAGTTTTACGGAGTTGCCAAAGCAAATTCTTATGTAAAAATCTGCAGTTCTTTATCTGCAGGTAAGAAGAAAATTATTTGCAGACTTGATGGAGAAATTGCTGTATAATGAACAGACACTGAACTACAAGAGCTGAACTTCAGAAAACCTCTTCTAGAAAGCCCTGCAAGTGATGCTGGCAGCTGCGGAGGCTGATCAGTCAGTCCTCTAAATAGCTGACAAGATGGGGAGTGAGTAACACAGGCATAACTTCTTTTACGTCAGAGAAGACAGGTTTACTGCCTCCAGTGCTTAATGCAGCCCAATGACTTCTTAAATCTAAGCAGGGTGCAAGGAAGATAGAGTCATTTTTCCAGCAAGACCTCTCATACATATACAAATAATAGAGTACTTAACACATTTCTAGGTGAAAATAAAATCCATACACCTACTAGGATGCTGAGTTGGTGTGACAGCTGTGAACAAAAAGTCAGTACCAGCTACTAAGAAGGAGAAAAATGACTGTTACTGCTGAACCCTGGACATCTACTAATATTGCTGAGCCCTCTGATGGGGACAAATATTTGAAAGAGTGACATTGACTGCAAAGAATGACTGTTTAACTTGTGACTATTTAAACCTGCCTCCTCTGAGCACAATGGTTAGTTCAAATTCATATCCAATGTGACATGTTTTTTGCAAGAATTATGTCTCAAAGTTAGATTAATCTTTCTTGCATCTGATCAGCTGGAATACTGAACTGTGTTGTGACTCTGCAGGAGGCATAAATTTGTGTTTTATCTTCTCCTTTCATAAATGAAATTCATATTCAAGTTTAATATGGTTCAGCTGCAGCCTTGTGATTGCTAAATGCTTTTCCTACTCACATCTGACTTGTAACTATTGATTAACTGTAGTCCTGAGAGGCAATGTTGTGCATGTTGTATTTTAGGATTTTTAAGCTCACATTTATTTAACAAAATAAGGCTTGCATGTGATAGGACAAGGAGTAATGGGTTCAAACTTATACAGGGGAAGTTTAGATTGGATATGAGGAAGAATTTCTTTACTATGAGGGTGGTGATGCACTTTAATGGGTTGCCCAGGGAGGTTGTGAATGCTCCATTGCTGGCGGTATTCAAGGCCAGGTTGGACAGAGCCTTGGGTGGCGTGGTTTAGTGCGAGGTGTCCCTGCCCATGGCAGGGGGGTTGGAACTTGATGACCTTAGGGTCCTTTCCAACTCTAACTATTCTATGACTCCATGATATAGTTCATTTCAGCTGTTGGGTAAGTTCCTATCTGTCAGATCTTGTTTGAGTTTCTACTTCCAGGTAATAACAGAGTCCTGAAAGTGGAAGGCTAAACAGAAGATGATGATACAGCCTGAACAAGAACTGGAAGATTCAGTCTCTATTTACTGTACACAAACCCAGTCAACTAATCCTTGCTCAGGACTGTGAGGGAAAGCAAGCTGACCTGTTTGCATGAATATTCATTGCTGAATTCATATTTTTGGCCTCAAACTTAAATCTCTAATACTGGCAGGCTTATGAACTGAGTGTGCTAGGAGCTGCTACAAGAACTACAAGTGTTCACAGGGGACTTCACCCCTCTGTAACCCGTTCCCATTGAAATCGCCTGAAGCAAATTTAAGGCATTAAATCATGTTTTCACACACCCTGTTTATCAATAGACAATGGTATCAACTTTTCACACTAAATATTGATTTCTTGCACTATTTGCCAACTTCACGTGACATCTAATTTGTTGTCAAAATACAGCCATTTATCAAATGGAAATAAACTGCTGGCCTTTCACTCCCATCTGTTACTGACAGGGGCAAATTATTACCCTCAGCTGCCATTCCTCACCTTCAGAAACAGTAATTTTCACATAATTCTTGATGTTTTACAATTTCAGGGCTCTCTGAACAACTGATAAAGTATTAAAAATCTCTTCAGAACAACGTAGTACTAAAAAAAATACTCTGAAAAAAAGTTGAAGCAAATCAGTCTGAAGCACACTGACAACGAAAGTTTATATGTTGTGTTTTAATGCCTACTAAAATAGGTTTGTCTCCAGAAAAAGGGGATATGCCACAAAAACTGAACAATGTACCCCAGCGATTTCCTTATCAATTTCACTGAGACTCTGGACAGGACTGAAATTTAATCTAAGATTGCTGAAATGCTCAATAAAATCAGAGTCAAAGGGAACAAGAATATACCTGCTGTTTATATACTGAACTTGCAACAACAGTGGAATCGAATGCTTCTGGCAAATGGGTTCACCCTTGACTTGGCTTAAGTAAAATATAAATATAGCAGTCACACAACAGCACCGATCTGTTCAATGAGTTCATCTACAAGTTACTGGTATTGAGCATTAAAATTCACTACCAACAAGGAAAAGTCAAGCCTCTTCTTGAAGTGAGTTACTGTCTTTAATTATTGGAATACTTCTTTGATCAGGAAATCAAACCTTCCTCATCCATCATACTATAATCAATTATTCCCAATACCTAAGATTTCATACTTCTGGGGGAACTACCCAATATCCTAACCAGTTGCTGGGCAGATGGTGGGACCCTGGCAGCAGTCTTTGCTTTCTCATTTGATGCTTAATTGTTGCTGTCGTCAGGCATGCCTATCCCTGAACTCTGCTGTTTCTGTCTTTTCTTGACCTGTGTCATTTACAATCCACGTGGTAGATCAAGCTCAAATCCCAGAAGCTTTGTCTGTCACTTTTTGGCAGCACTGCGATTTCAGTGAGAGGATGGCAAACAAAGGACATAAATCTGAACTGGCACAGCTGGAGTTATACATTGCAGACAGGTGAGAGCAGCTTTATGGCCCTATACTAAGATTTGATTTCCTGTTGTAGGAGTTATAGGAAGTAAAAAAAAAAACAAAAACAAAAAAACCAAAAAATGTGTTGATAGACCAGAGCAATTTAATATCTGGTCAGAAAGAGATGGAAGAGTGATAGCTGTTTACCAGAGGGCCATCATGCCTAGCTCAATAGCATAGCTGTAAGTCAGTGTGGGTTTGAGAAGCCAACACCCCACCCTGTCCCCATGGGACACCCCAGGGTCTGACATGGGCTTTCACCTACAATTACTCACTCAAAGTCACCATCTCCCTCAGGATTCACCCTTCCAACCTTGAAACAAGAGGCTTCAGAGAAAGCTAGAAGACTGCTGCACTCATCAATATGGAAATATTTGTACGTCCCTTTATGTCTCATCCTTCAATTGTTTTGCCCTTAAAGTCTTCTTATATAAATTGTATAACCTCTTCCATTATTTTCAAGGCAATACATGGCACTTACTAATGCTCCATATATTAAAAAAAAAACCACAACAAACAAACTTAGGATCTTCCTCCAAATTATCCATAATTGAAAATGGCTTCCTGAAATGCTGTTTTAAACCTTGTTTAGATACATTTCCACATATTGGTTTTATAGATTAAAACTCTACATACACTGTGGTCTCTGAACAACTACTTTCACAATGAAGTTTATCTTTAGAACACATCTGATAGGTGTGAAATGGTTTTAATCCCATAAACAGAGATAGGGAAACAATTCCCAAGGTTATACAGAAACTGAAACCTGTATCTTTAGAAACCAACCAGAATGCTGCAGCTACGCAACCTTTTTTGTTCTGAAAGGTAGATTACTATGTTGTGCATTAAAAAACACTGAATACTTAAAAAGCAATGGATAATGGGTTATTATTTCTTTTGACTGCTTCCCAGAGCTAAAGTTCTATAAACCACTTGCCTGGGTATTTCAAAAGTAGTAGAAATTTGTCCTATCTAGGCAAAAGCAAAGAAACTTAATCCTTTCCTCTCTTAGTTTTTGTATTTCATAAACTTAAGGCAAGCAAGTAGGCAAATGTGAGACTCACAGTAAGCACTTGTCTTGAGTTACATGTCTCTGTTACAAGTAGTAATCTTAAAAAGCTGTTAACCACAACTTAGTAAACCAATGGCATGTATAGTATGGTCAGACCTGTATTTTTAGGCTTTAATCTTTTCATTGTCTCACATTTACCTCTTGCCTACCCTTAAGTCTTAAATGTATAGAAAATGGCAAGGGCATCTGTATGATACACTGCAGAACTGATCCATGGACTGGAGCTTTAATTTTCAGCTGCACAGCACATAGCCCTGGTACTGCATAGAAAATGGAAGCCAACAGGCACAAACGATGGGAAACTGCAGTGATGCAGAGCTGACTCATCAGTCTTGAAGGTCAGTGAAAGTCCTCCTCTGAGCCTGAGTTTGGGAGTGTTACGAACCAGGAAAAAGCAAGAGAGCTCCACGCCATTAGTCCTCCCAGAAAGAATTTTGTGTTTAGAAAGAAAGAAATTTTTCCTTTTATCACTGGAAAATATCTCAGATCCAGAAACTAATCATGAACAGAACAGACCATTTCTCACTATAATTTGCTTGCAATAGTCCCTACAATGCGATATTTTAACTTCACACAGAAGAAAAGGAATCTCTTTCACATCCTAACTCAGTGTTAACTGTCAAACAGCCAAACACAATCTTATTTGGAAAAAATACTGCTTCTTTCTCAATACCTCTGTGGCTTATTACTCACAGTACACTGTTTATCAAGCACTACCATATATTGTAATTCACAAGATGAGTTAGAAGCTTAAGTGTTCCTTTGTTATACCAAGTGCCAAGTATATTCACATTACAAACAAAACCATACACTGGGCTGTTAGAGATGCTAAGCAAATTTGTGCATCAATGGAAAAGTGCTTGGGACTTCTTCCAAGGGCTACTCTTTATGAAAAACAAATATCAGATTTTTTTTGATCTTAATTATAACAAAATATGTTTGTGTCAGTCTTCATTAAATGGCAGTTTCTAAAACAAATCTAAGTGCACTCCATAGGAAAACTGCCAAAGAGATGAGTAAGGAATAGAAAAAGTTTTCTGTTTACTTGGTGACCTTCTATGATGGAGCTACAGAACTGATGGAAAAGGGAAGAGCTCCTGACACCATCTACCTGGAATTGTGCAGAGTGTTTGACAGTCCCACACAACACCCTTTTCTCTAAATTGGAGAGACATCGATTTCATAGGTGGACCACTCGGAGGATGAATAACTGGCTGGATGGCAGCACGCAGAGTTGTGGTCAATGGCTCAAAGTCCAACTGGAGATGGGTAATGAGTGGTGTCCCTCAGCAGTCAGTGTTGGGACCAACCCCGTTCGACATTTTCATTGGCGACACGAACAGTGGGATTGAGTGTGCCCTCAAGTTTGCCAGATCACCACACTGGAGGGAAGGGATTTCATACAGAGGGACCTTGATATACTTGAAATGTGGGCCAGTACCAACCTCATGAAGTTCAACCAAGCCAAGTGCAAGGTCCTGCACATAGGTTGGCACAATTCCAGGCACAGCCACAGGTTGGGCAAAGGAGAGATTCAGAGCAGCCCTGTGGAGAAGGACTTGGTGGTGTTGGCCGATGAGAAAATGAACATGAGCTGGCTGCAGTGTGCACTTGCAGTCCAGAAAGCCAACCGTATCCTGGGCTGCATCAAAACGAGCATGACCAGCGTATCAAAGGAGGTGATCCTGCCCCTCTGCTCTGCTCTTGTGAGACCTCACTTGGAGTATTGTGTGCAGTTCTGGTGTCCTCAAAAGAACAAGGACATGGAGCAAGTCCAGAGGACACCATGAGGATGATCGGGGGTCTGGAGTACCTCCTGTATGAAGACAGGCTGATAAAGTCAGGGCTGTTCAGCCTGGAGAAGAGAAGGCTGCGTGGAGACCTCATAGCAGCCTTCCAGCATCTGAAGGGGCCTACAGCGATGCTGGGGAGGGACTCTTCATCAGGTACTATAGCAGCAGGACAAGGGGTAATGGGCTCAAACTTAAATAGGGGAAGTTCAGGTTAGATATGTGGAAGAAGTCCTTTACTGTGAGGGTGGTGAGGCACTGGGCAGAGGTTGCACGAAGAGGTGGTAAATGTTTCATCCCTGTGGTCAAGGCTAGGTTGGACAGAGCCTTGGGCAACATGGTCTAGTGTGAGGCGTCCCTGCCCATGGCAGGGGGTGGTTGGAACTAGATGATCTTAAGGTCCTTTCCAACCCTAACTATTCTATGATTCTATGATTATAAATTTCTGATGTTGAAAACATGACAGGGAACATCAGCATTATGTTTGTCCCTAACGAAATTTAAGCAAGTAGCTAAGATCCTTCCTGTATTTAAAAGAAAAACAAAAGCAACCTCAGTTACATGTACTTTACTTCTTTTCAAATGTTGCCATTGCTAAAACTTCCTTCTTACATCTTTTTATTTTACTTTCCTGTGCTGCAGTGCTTGGCTGTGCCATTCTGCCCTCACCATCCTGACTCAAGAGCAAACTCTGAAGATTGCTCAGAGGTTTTTCCTTTTCTCTGCAGCACACTGTGCAGATGCTTCCTTGCACTTCACCACAGCTTCCACCTTCATATGGAAAGCAGAGCAAAGCAGCATCAGGGAAAAGCTGATGTAAATGCAAAATGTGTAACAAAGGGATAAATACTGCCGTGAATATTTCAGGAAGAAATATTTCAGCAGTCTGCCTTTTTATTTCAAAGACATCACTACTTGAATACATTTTTAGTGTTTTACACCCTCCTTTCAGGAATGAGTCTCTGGATTTTGGTAATATCAAAAATCTCTGTTAATGTTTCCAAATTGCCACAGCCTACCTGCTAGTGGGTTTTCATCACTATGGCAGCTGAAGTCAAAACAAAGTTCCAGTTAAAATCCTCTGGGGGATATTTCTGATCTTGAGGTCACTGCTGCTTACGTGACTTAGTTTTAACTTCATCTGCCATTTTGTCAGAAGTCAGACAAGTCAATACAACCTATGAGAGTTTCACACATGGGGAATGCATTCTTTTCCTTGAGCACATTTTCTTTTACATGTATTTATTAAAGTTTCTCAGTTTATATATCATTTTTATCCTTCCTCCTAGTTCAAATCAGAGAAGGATTTCATTGCCTTGGCAGCCTATGAGTAATGAATGTCAGATCTGTTTGCAAGCATGAAGGGCTGATGCAGGGAGCCTTGCACTGCAGGTTAGACAATTTTTCAGGATATAAAATTATTTAAGGTTGAATCTTCGTACAGTCTGGCAATGAATAAGTTTTCTTGGAGAAAAACCCCACAGTTTATAACCTATCCATGATAGCTGCACTGTAACATTTATTTTTCATGCATATATGCATATATACCTAAAAGTTCCTAGTTGTTCACCAAAATAATTTCTTAAACATAATCTACCTAGAATTTAAAAAAACTGTGAAGTTCTTTCAAATAACATCACAGCTTTATTGCTGTTTCCTGAGCAAATCACACAATCATAATAGCTGTATTACAGTGGAAAATCTGAATTTTTCAATACTTGGGTTTACTTTTGTGTGCTTTAGAAACTTGTCATTCTGTTAAGCGTATTATTACTATCAACTAATGTACCAGCTGTGGAATATCCCTGAGCCTCTGCAACCACCGCAAAAGCTAACAAGATGCTCTATTTACAAGCCTTTAATGAGAAACAGGTTTAAGCTTTTCCCCTGGCAACCATCTGGCTTCCCAGCTCCATGGGACAACTTGCCCGAAGCTTTTATTTTGCTTTACATATAGTCAGTGAAAAAAGCCATGACAATAAGGAGTGTTGCTAATCAATTTCTGGATGTGAATTCCTTGTCCTATCCTAGCAGCAACTGCTTTCCCCATCTGAAAGAGCAGACCAATTGTTCTGCCTGAAGACAGAAATCTTGTTCTGCCAGGAGTGAATCACTTGAAAACCTCAAAACACCTTCATCCTCTGATTCTTTACCGGATATGTGTAATTCTCCACCGTGATGCAAATTGCAAATGGAATATGAAATCAATTGCCTCTGCATGCAATACAAGCAAGTGCTATTAATTAATTACAGGTTTTACAAAGAAGAAAATGCAAAGGTGCACCTGCCAGCTAGATGTTTCAACACAAAGGGAACATTCATTTCTGGAATTAAAACAAACCATAAGTAGTCTCTCCAGTCTCTGGCCTTGAATTTTCTGATGATGTGCTAAAGTACAACCAATGTGACTACATTATATGACTGAAAAAGTCAATTCTTTCTGTAATTAATACACCAAAACAGGAAAACAGGAAGAGGGAAGAAATGACAAATACCTTCAGGAAATATACACTCATATCCAAATATTATCTCAAAAAGATGAGGTTTTTTAATACTTAAATGCTGAAATGTAACAAATCTTTACCCTATTTAGTGGTGGAAACTGTAGCGTCAAAAACCAATATATGAAGAACAAACAGTGATAGCTCCTATCCACTGATCCAAGAAAAAAAATTACTCAGCAACAGAAGTCAAACGGCTTGGAAATCAGAAATCAATGGACCAGCAAGTGTGAAAGCAAAAGCTGGCCCTCCAAATGATGAAGTGTGCAGACTCCAGAGGCCAATCAAGAGTCTAGCTTGGATTATTCTCTTTTTTGCATGTCTACTGGCCCTGCACACTCTCCCTGTACCAATTTCTGTATGGAAAATAAGAGATAAACAGATGCAGTTCTGAAAGCACCTGTTTTGATCATCAAGTGTTTGAGTTACCATTTCTGATGCCCTTTCATACTTCAGTCGTTGTTTATGGAAGACATGGGTGCTCCTGGAAATAGTTTAGGCAGCCTCTGAGCTAAGAAGCAGACGGTTACTTTTGCTGACCCATAATGAGGAGATCCTTTCTGCTTACACAGCCACAGCAAGTTTTTGAAGGAGGGCGCAGAATTTGCACCTGCACATGCAGATTTATATAGTTAAATGATTTCCTCCCAATGTGGAGAGCTCTGTCATCTCCAATGAAATAAACATCCACCAAACTCCCAGACAGTTCACCGCAATGCTTGGTACACAGTACTAAAGCAAAAGCTCACCCTGTTATGGAAAGGAAGAACATTTAATTAAATATGAAATCTGCCCCAGGTTCTGCCTCTTACAGCTAAGGCTTCTTACCTTTCCATAAATCTTCATGGTTATTTTGGAACCTCTAATCACCCTTTATGCCTTTAAAATACAAATCTCTGGAAATATTTAATGTCTCCCAGTGGGAATAGTCAATACAATTTTGGCCTGGTCCTTTGTGAAATTGTGAGAAACTTTTAGCATACCATGATTACTTAAACTTTAAGGTCCATTCTTCCTTTCATGTGCATGCTTAACTCCTATTAATGCCAACGAGACTTATGTGCATCAACAATGAAAGATTAAACTCTTTATTGTTTAAGAGGTGGTGATCAGCCCTGTGCTGCTTCAGGGAAAAACCTCAAGGATATTACAAGTACTATGGGGAGTTAATCTCATTACACACTACTAATAGCATTTGTGGCAGTGTTTGCTTCTTAAATCAACCATAGATGACCACATGGCGCCCTGTAACTGGAAAGCTGTTTCCATAACACATGCACAGACCAGGCTCTGCTTAGAAGATTAGTCTGTAAGCTGCTATGAATCTATCTCCTGACACTTTCTCCCCTACTGAGAACAACATGTGTTTTTATTTTCTGTTTGAGGATTTGTAACTCAACAATTGGGTATTTTTAATTAATTTTTAACTACACAAATCCTTATTTTCTTTTTTTTTTTTTTTTTTTTGTTAAGCATCATGGGTTCAAGTACAAAGGTGTTTAGTTAGGAAAGTATATTGTGAAGCTTTTCACACAGGCTTGTCTTCTTGAGTTACCATAACGATCAGCTCCACCTAGTACTTTCCAAACGTAAAATTGCTGCAGGGTTGATTTTAATTCCAGACTGCAATCAGAGAAAATAAAGACATCTGCAAAAGATAAACTAGTAAATCAAAAACCACATGAGCTGCCTGTTTTATCAGTCAGCATTGTCTTGTCTATAGAAGCTATCCATGCTATTCTTAAATATACAGAAATATGTTTAAGTAGGTTGACTTTGCGTATACCAATTAAATCAGCAGAGTCATGCTGACTTAAACCAGCTAGTGGCCTAACCTATAAATCAGCTTTATTGTAGATTTGAACAGAAAGGCCACCAATCACTAAGCAACTTTTTGCAGGCAAAAAAATGAACAATTAAAGCTGGTTTTATCACACAGATTTCATTGTGCTGTGAAAAAAAATTACCATCTGAAATCTAGAAATTTACAAAAATCAAACTGAAGAGACTTTTTCACACTAGGTTCAGTATTAGAACTAATTCCTCTGGCTTGCCTCCAAGGGTACAAGCAAGAAGAATTGTGATCAACATTTTTTAAACAAATTTCTTTTTCTAATTACTTTCGGCAGTTGACACAAAGTAGCCTCCAGCAACAGATTGCCAAGATAAGATCTTAAAGACAATTAGAGAAAGTGCACCAACACATATCTCAAAACTGAATTGTAGAGATATGTGGCAGAATATTATTAATACAGCTGGTGCATCAATATGGACATCGAGAAGTGAGGGCTGCAATTAAAATGAAAACACTGAAGAAAGAAATGCATGGTACTTTTATTTTGTAAGCTTTAAAGGATGTTTCCTATCTATATTCCATCTGGGAATTTTATTAAGATTGACACTGATAATTTATTAAAAGTGGTAGCTACTGAGCAATACTGGGTGGATCCTATAGATGTAAAGGTTCTGTTTAAATCAGGGGATCTAGAACATTTCAGAGTTTTAAGAGAGCCAACCCACTTTCTCATTTATAAAGATGGCCCCTCCAAGTCTCTGGCCCCTATCTCCAGCAGGCTCCATGCTTTGTCTGTGCACTGATTGCTCCTGGAAACATACTCTGGAAGAGCTCAAATAGGGAAGCTCTTACCTATAGCCCCAAGGGTCATATTTTTGAAATTATCCTCATGTTGTGTTTCCCCAAGATAAAACAATTGGGGAACACAAGAGCCAGAAAACAAGCAAACAAAAAACAAACAGAAAACCACCAGGTCCTGGGACTTTCTTGAAAGATGGTGTTGAAAGATGCCTGCAGAAAATCTGGATAACAGGGAAAAAAATCTCAGCTCTCACATAAATGACAATGAGGGATTGTGGGATTGTGGTAAATTCAGTAGATAAAGAACAATTTTGTTGGAATTTTGTAAGTATAAATCATTTCTCAACAGCCAACATCTTCATTTTGATCTACCTAGTCCCAAAAAATCCTGTAGGGATTTTTTGCTTCCAAAATTCTGCAGAATCTGCAGCAAAAGTGGGAATTCTATAGCATTTGGCAAGACCCCCTAAAGACCTTCTTAATATCTTAAGATGTTAGTTTATTAAACTTTATTAAACATTCATTAAACAACATGCCCTGGAACAAGCAAATGCAAGAGGAGGCCTACTCCAAGATACCCTGAAGAAGACACCTGAAAAAATCAAGAGAAAAATATTTTCGTGACTCAGATACAATAGTGTAATGCGTGTTGTCTAAGAACAGACATGTACAGAGTAAATCAAGAAAGTCAAGTTCAAAAGTAGCATTAGGACCATCAAGTGCTGTACAAATTCAGGCTGAATATGCCTCAAGCCACATCTGTCTTATGGTAAACAGTATGCACCAGGTCTGCACATGTAGCAGGCAGCAAGGTAATATCACCTTCCAACAAAGGGTGAGATTTCACTGTGTTCTCCTAAGAAAAAAAAGCATTCTATATTGCCTGCATTTCTTAGCTTCAAGATGATTTCTGGAGATCTCCTCTTCCATGAACAGTTGTTGCATAGTTGTGGGTTTTTATATAATTTTCAGTTGATACATACAATTATTCTCTTGCTCAACTCGTAGTCAACACAGGATGAGCTCTGCATCCCACGCTTCTCATTACTACACTGTCCTAGCTAGACTGATGAAAATCTCACCAAATCTCAAGGACCATGTACCTTCCTCATTTGAAACAGAAGTGGTACAACACAGCACTGAAATAGCAGATTTTTAGGCACCTGGAAAAAATAAATACCCAGTGATCATAACAACAGCTGTTGGCTACAGTGGCTTTCCCCACAGAAGCCTAGCAGTGTCAGCTGAATCCCATATTCTGGTGCTCAATTTTTAATAGGTCATTGGCGAAAGTAATTAATTTTTTATGAATGTTTAAGGAAAAACTGGGTATGGCTGGTGGTAGGTATGGGATAAGTGATTGTATTTTTACATACAGAGGTTATTTATTCTTTGCACATAGCAAGGAAAGATAAAAAGAAAAACGTATAGGTTTATCCTTACACTGAGAATACACTGATGGGAACATTCAGCACTTATTCTCAATTGAAGGAGAGAACCAGAGGAAGACACATTTACTGATCTGCAAGAAAAGGGGGGCTGTTTGGGGGGGCTGGGTAGAAACCACAGTCACCCTCAAAAAGAAGAAGTATCACCCAGACATGAGAGGGCCTTGTCACCACCTCAAGATAGTTCAAACTGGGGATCTGTGTGATTGCATCCCAGTTTTAGGACCTATCCTCTGCAATGATGGTCATTGGGCTTGTCTGACACCAGAGGGATTTGCCAAGGTGGGTAAATTTTTTCCCCGTCACTTCCAGGGAAAACCTGGGGGGCCAGAACCATGCTTTCCAGTGCTTTAGGCAATCACTAACTGGGTAGGAATAAATTAGATTTAGATTTTGAAACAACGTCTCTACTCCCCTTCCTAGCATCCCTTACTTCCTAGCTTGAAGGTCTCAGTAAGATTCCTAGTTTTCAACAGATCTTCTTTGCCCTGTTTTCCCCAAATACTGTGATGTGCTTTTGTTTTTAATTTGGAAGACAAGAAAGTATGGGCTAGAGTCCAACCAAATTCTAAGCACATTGTCTGATATGAATATTTGACCCTGACACTAATATTTCACATGTTCATCAATAAAAACCTCATCATAATAGCTACAATTGGGGGAAATATTTCCTTTTCCATATACCAAAGAATGAAAAAAAAAAAAAAGTCAGAGAATGCCATGGAAACTGGCACATTTACTTGGAAACTGTCTTTGGCTTGGTTGCTGTAAAACAATAACACCAGTTATTTGGCACAGCTCTCCCTGTATACAGATTTAATTTATTTGTTGTTAGTGAATATTAGCTCTTGATATACAACTGTAAACACATCTCTGCTGTTCCCTCAGATGAAAGCATGTGGACTTACATTTTAGAATCAAGCCACAGCATGTAACTAGATGATCCCATGCTTCTCAACACAGCAGGCGCTCCAAAGCATGATGTGAATGCAGGGGCATTAGGTTTAGTTCTGTGCATTAGCTGGTGAACCCTTCCAAAATCAGGAACTCTGGTTAAACGTGTAGTTTGTGGGTTTTAAGTCTGTAGGACTGGAAGAGTTTGTAACCCTGGTTTCTTAGCAACATGAACGAAAATGGCATTAACGTATCTGTACTTAAAATGATTGTGGAAATGATGTAGTTAAACTGAAAGCCGCATAGCTGAAAGTTGCATAGGTGCGGAATATGGGCTTGGAGTACAAATGAGCACAGGCATCAACTTACCCAATCTGGATAAGTTGCCATGGACAACAATATTCACTGTAAATTTACAGTTTATGTAATAAAATATAGAATTTCAGAATTTTTCTTGAAAAAGAGACCATGCAATGATGAGAAAATGAAGATTAAATTTTTTTTTTTTGGCTAATGAAAATTGAACCATAAACTGCACATACATTATGCAGATAGAAAGCTAACATTATGGAATTTCTAAAGTAATTGTTGTCTTCCACCCTCATTCAGAGAGCAGTAGATTAATGGAAGGAGTCTGATTTTTTCAGTAGGCTTCGTAAGTCCCTTGACTGTCAGGACAGCAGTTCTGTAAAGCCAGCACAGTATTGCCACTCACATTACCACTTGTACTTAAGTGCTTAACTGAGGCTTACAAAGCCATTGGGGCTGTTACTCAAGTGGTGAATATGCCTTCTGTTGAAAGCATGCAGAAATGGGATGACATTGAGAAAGAGCACTAATGATAGTGTGCGCTTGCAGCCCACAAAGCCAGCCATATCCTGGGCTGCATCAAAAGGAGCATGACCAGCCGGCTGAGGGAGGTGATCCTCCTCCTCTGCTCCATTCTTGTGAGACCTCACTTGGAGTATTGTGTACAGTTCTGGTGTCCTCAACATCAAAAGGACATGGAACTGTTGGAACAAGTCCAGAGGAGGGCCACGAGGATGATCAGGGCACTGGAGCACCTCCTGTATGAAGATAGGATGAAAAAGTTGGGTCTGTTGAGCCTGGAGAAGAGAAGGCTGTGTGGAGACCTCAGCAGCCTTCCAATATTTGAAGGGGGCCTATAGAGATGCTGGGGAGGGACTCTTCATGAGGGACTGTAGTGATAGGACAAGGGGTAATGGGTTCAAACTTAAACAGGGGAAGTTTAGATTGGACATAAGGAGGAAGTTCTTTCCTGTAATGGTGGTGAGGCACTGGAATGGGTTGCCCAGGGACGTTGTTGATGCTCCATCCCTGGTGGTGTTCAAGGCCAGGTTGGACAGAGCCTTGGGTGTCATGGTTTAGTGTGAGGTGTCCCTGCCCATGGCAGGGGATTTGGAACTAGATGATCTTAAGGTCCCTTTCCAAGCCTTACTATTCTATGATTCTATGATTTTATATTTGCTGTCATTTCAACATATTTATAAAATATCCCACGCCACATTCCTTTGAATGCTATAAATTATTTTCATTATTTGCTCAGGGATACTACGGATTCAGCTGGCATTATAATATTTCATTTAATGAATGAAGCTCTCAGAAGCACTTTATAACATTCAATTAAGTTAGACCAGACAATTCTTAAAAATATCAAGGGTTCATTTATATCTTCAGAGTATGTGTCAGTTTTTAAGCTTCATGAGCTGTATATGCAAACTATGTTCAGGAGAAGAATATATTCATGAGCATAAAATCAGTTAGTAGGTCTGACTTGAAGCTTTAATTACAGTGGTACATTTTTGTCCATCCTGTATCAGGATTTCTGTATACTAGCATTCCTATATGTCAACATGCCTATAAGACAGTGCTTCATTCTCATTTCTGTGAAAGTTGATACATGCCAACACTAATATGCTCACTTTCGGCATCCACTCCAAATATCTGAGCACTTGTCACCTCACCATTGTCAGACTTAGTATATATGTGCTAGTCTATACCCACATACATGCTCACAGTTACTATTGCACTGTAATTCTAACCTCCAAGAAAAGTATTAGTTGTCTTAGCATCAGGTGATGCATTAAACAATAGGTTCATTTCAATTACAGATTGCAGTATATCTTGTCACAGTTTGTACTGCAGTAAATTCTGGACCTTTTGGAATCATGAAAGATCTTAATTCTGCCTCTGAAAAACTTAATACCACAGTTTGCCTCTTTCCTTTTGTAAAACTAATTTCTGAACACCAGTCAGAGGAATTGCCACCACACAGGTGCAGTCTGGCAGCTTGCAAGGATTTGCCTTCCCTGGACAAATACAGTGCTGGCTACCTGCAGTTCCTGGTGCCTCAGAAGGAAACAGGAAAGCAATAGGAAATCAGATCCCATGGGAAGGTTTAGCTTTTTTACCTTACAGTGAAGCTGAGTTGACCCCTTTTTTACCTTACAGTGAAGCTGAGTTGACCCCTCACCTTGCACCATGGAATTTAATTTCCTTTGCACCACCAGAATCACGAAATGTTGAATGTTTGTGCTAATTAATTGTAAAACCTTCATCCTTTCTTCACTTGTCCCTTTCTCCACTTGTCCTTTATCTCCTTTCTGTCTTTTTTTTTTCCCTTTAATTTTCAGGAGCAAAACATCTTGTGAGAAGTATGTGAAATGACACAGCTATGCAATATAAACAAGTAACACAAAAGCAGCACCCACTGCCCATCTTATGTACATGGAGGCAGTATACATGTCTAGGACATATTCTGGTTGCAGTTTCGCTAGTAGATTGGATATGGGCAGTCCAGCACATCAGGCCACGGATGTCACTACTGTTTACAAGCTGAATAAGTGGACATGCCTCAGCTGTGCAGACCTTCCTCCTTCACCCCGCTCCCTGAACAGACTGAGGACAGAAAGCCTTTGTAAGAATCAATGTCCCTGATAATAGTTTTACAGTGCATGGAAAAAAACCCGATGCTTTTCTGGTAATGTATTTTAAATGGAACTGAATTTTTCCACCATGTTAAATTTGAAAATTGTGAGGTCAAAAAAATGAACATAAGGTTTGAAATATTTCATTTATATATGAGAAATCATTAATCTAAGGAAAAAATCTAAGGAAAAAATATGAATTTTATTGAAAGGGTATTTTCAATTAAAATATGCTTAACTAAAATCTTTGACCAGCTTTGCAATCTTTATTTTTAGTGAAAGTTACTAAAATTCTACTTTTGGTTTCCTTTCAACACTCCTTCCAGCTTAGCTCCCTAGCTCCTTTTATTCCTGACAAAACCCCTCCAGGCCACAGGGACTGGGGGTTAGTCCCTGTGTGCCACATTTACATTTGGAGTGAGTGCCATGTTTCACAGCTGCAGCTGTTGGCCTACCGTTTCTGCCATTATTTGCATTTCAAACAGAATCAACGGAAGCAGTGAACTACAAAATAAATTGAAGTTTTTCATAGAAAACAAATGCCTTTTATTAACTGACTCGGCTGCTACAGTACTGAATCATGGAAAACTTGGTAAGATTGCACAATCCCTAATGCTGAGTAACATTTCAGGTGAGATGAACAGTATTTTTGTGGCAAAGACTATAATTTAAAAAAAAAAATCTTCTACAGATGGTGGTAACCTAATTTTGAATAGGTGATCACCTCTGTTGTCCATCTTAAAGAGATGAAAATACAATTCCAAAATCAGTGCAATAGAAAAGAAGCTGAGGCTTAATAATTCTTTATTTTCCCTCAAGTATCTTATGCTGCTCTATCAAATGTTCCATGTGCTATAGTAGTCTGCTTTTCCTAGCTGGCAGTTTGATTTGGATTGATTCCCATCTCACTACTATTCCCATGCTCTTTATGTCATTTCTCACTTGCAGATTTGAAAACTTGCTTTGGAGACTAGTGTCACATGTAACGAGGTAACTGCAGGCAGTGTTACAAATCAAGATTCTAGAGACAAAAAAATATAGAACAAAATAAAAATAAAAAATAAATAATAAAAAAGGCAGCAACGTCACAGAGAAGCTACAACATCCTTAAGCAAACTCCATGGACATTGCCTATAACAGTGGCTGAACACAACCCCAATTTTTATGCTTCACTGGGGCATGCCAGCACTTCTACGAGATGATCCTACTGTGCTAGCCTGTCCGCAAGAAAGCAGATCTGTGGGGACCAGAATGAAGAGCACTCTCCCATCTTTACCACAGCTAACCACTCCAGCCATTCCTGCTGTAAAGGGAGCATTCACTCCTGCTCCTCCTAACAGCCAGGAGTGTAATTTAAAACTATTTTCTTCCCTACTTCTGAACAGCACTGTCACCCACTCCCAGTTCTACCTTCAAACGATCTGCATCATTGCCTCCAAATACTGAAGAACATTTCTGACAAAAAAATCACCCTATTGCGTGGGGAGAGAGGTAGTGGGCGGTCACAAAGATTTGAAATAACCGTACTGAGCCTGTAGCTATGACATCAGACCTCTTAAGCTGATGGCTGGGACCCTAATAGCAAGAGTATTTTGTTTCTTAATGGACCTGTGGGTTCCCCAGTGCACCCTCTGTGTGTATTGTCAGACATTATTCCTCCCCTCAACTCTCATTTTCTTTTTTCCACTCTTCAGAGTTGAAAATGGCCTAGACAAATCACCTCTGCAAAGCAGTGGTAGCATCAAGGTTACTATTCTGCCTTCTAATCCTTGATGGGAAATGTTCAAAGGACAGCTAGATCCTGCAGGAACTCATCTCTTTGTAGATGTCAGGACATGCTTACAGCTGTGGTCACTCAGACACAAAACCAAGGTCCTGTCTACAAAGCATGTCTTGACATCTTGCAGAATAGTTTGTGTGTCACAACTGAATTCCTACCATCAAGTAGGTTTTTGTTTCTTAGTTTCTCCCTGCTAACACATTTGCTAGGTTCTGTCATAATTTTCTGGGTGCTGTTAATAAAGCCATCACATACTTTGCTTTACAGCTGCACTTCAAACAAGTCAGTGTCTGTTTACTATTTGTATTTCTGTTTGTCAAGTGTTTTAATGAACATTTTGGAAATACTTTATTTCATAATTAGCTGTGCACAAGGCTCTTTCTTTGTTCCAGATACAGCTATTGTGCATGATTCATGAGAAAAATAACGTAAGTACTATGGAATATAAGATACTGTTCTTCTGCACAGAGATAATTTGACTGTGTATATTTCTTATGCACCATCTATCACAGATGCTGGAAACAGAAGAAACATCCTAAATTACACAGAGTAAGGGCTGATCCAACTGGCCTTCAGATAACAGAACTTTTTCCACTGACTTCAGTGGGAGCTGAACAAACTCACTAGAGAGTGATTAAAAAGTCTACAAAATATGTATTACAAGATAAAAATACAGGATTTTTCACACTGCCAAAAATGTTTTCACTTGCTAATTAGCAATTTCTAGAAAATTTAATGTTTCATGAATTATTATTATATTCACCATGCACCACAATGCGAACTTCCCTATGGCTTTAAGAATAAGTTAATTGTGAGTTGGTTCGTGGCCTAGTATTGTGAACTCAGACATAAATTATTCATCCTCTCTCATATAGCTCTATATCCCATCTGCAAATTACATGGAAATTACTCCCCACTGGCTCAGATTCCACCTAGTGTAAATTGGCATAGCAACAGTGAATTCACAGTCACCCTGTATTCAGCATGCGCTTAGCAATAGGCCTAAGAAATTCTACTTGGGAACGTCTTTAGTAACTAAACAGCTCCTCCAGATGAGTTTTGGCACATATGCGTGCAGCAGTGGTCCCAGCATAAACTCTCTATCTTGTCTACTAGGTGGATTAAGGGCCGTGGCAAACTGTATCAAGAAAAATCACCATTTCAGTATAATGCTCAAAACCAACTTAAATTAAAGGCATTTATCTAATTTTACTAATTTAGCTCCAAGCATCTGCAGATATGTGTGACCTTTTTTATTTTCTCATTCAAGCTTTTCTCAACAAAATCAGACTAAGAAGGGAAGTCAGAAGACAAAAAAAAAAAATAAATTAAAAACCTCCGCACTTTAAAGTGGCATTTTTCAAATGTCTGTAAAAAGATTATGTTAAAACATAAGGAAGTGCTTAAGTCTTTGAAGGATAGGATCCAGCCAAATCTGTAAGTCCACTGAATGAGTCACCCGAGTATGAAGTTCAGAATTAGTCCCAGCTGTGTAGTAGTATAGTTATTGTGACCCTAAGGTTGTTCTAAAAATTTCAGAAGACAATTTCTTGTTTTCCCATCTATTCATGCCATGTATTAGCTTTTAATTATTTCTTACAGTAACTTTTAAAATGTATATTTTAAAAACATTTGGGAACGTGCTGACTGGTTTACATCATTATCTGTTTACTCTCACATTTGCCTATTTCTCTAAGTGTATGTGCAAATAACCACCCAGATTGCCACCCTTCTTTGGTTCACAAAGAAAGAGTACCTTCTAGTTTATGTTCTCTTCTGCTGTTGAAGACAAGTTCTATTATATCGGATACTTATCCAGTGTCAACTTAAGGACAAGTGAAAGATGAAAAATTATTTCTCTCCCACCTCCTATGTCTGATTTTATTCATGCCTGTCTTTTGTAATCCCCTGTTGTATGGCACACAGCTTATCAACTGACACAAAAATAAATGCATAATAAATATTCTGTAAGAGCAGAGAAAGGAGTTTGCTAAATATAAACAAACTGCCTGGTCAGACTTCTACCTTTGTCCCTAAGGGTAAACACTGTTGTCTCAAGTACTGACATCTTTCAATTTCTTGCAGTGCTGTCTCAGGCACAACTAGCAACTAGTAATCAGCATAGTTCTCAGACGCCTTGAGTGTCAATGGAGAAAAAGGGCAACAATTCTTATACAAAGCTATTTTAAAATCAACTTGCATAGCTGGAGTACTGCAATGGATGGCTAATAAAGTCTTCAGAAGGGATAAGCAAGAAAGGAGAGGCGGTGGGGTAGTCCCATATGTTAGGGAGAGTTTGATTGTTTAGAGATTAATGGCAATGATACAGTTGAGTGTTTATGGGTAAGGATCAGGGGGAAGGCCAACAAGGAAGACGTTGGGTTGATGTTAGGATCATGGTGGGTGACACCCAGCCAGGATGAAGAGACAGACAGAATATTCTGTAAGTAGCTGGGAGAATTCTCATGGTCACCAGCCCTTGTTCTGGTGAGGGACTTCTACTTACCAGATGTCCGCTGGAAATACAATTCATTTGACAGGAAACAGTCTGGGAGGTTCCTGGGGTGTGTGGAAGATAAATTCCTAACCCATTTGATGAGGAAGCCACCTAGAGAAGGTGCCCCATTGGAACTGTTGTTTGTGAGCAGAAAAGCACTTGTGGGTGATGTGATGGTTGGAGGCTGTTTTTGGTAGAGTGATCAGTAAATGATAGAGTTTTAATTCTTAAGGAAGTAAGCAGGGTAAAGGAAAGATTTAAGAATTCATCAAGTGTTCCCTTGAAAGAAGGCTTGAGTCTTTTACACTGTTATCTCACATCCACTGTGTATTATATTATTGCATGATTCCTCTAAAAAAACCTGATTACATTTATAATATTACATGAAATAGTTTAGCAAGACTTGCAGGTAGACCTACCATGAGGTACTGTATGCACTTTCTGTGTAGAATAGGAAAAAGTATAAGACAATGTCTGGGTGCATGGCTATTTAGGTGAAGTGGTCTAACAAAGAAAGCTGACAAAACGAGATACAACCATAATGTAATTTCCTGACAAAAAATAGTCTTCTTGCACTTTCTCCTGGGATCTGGGTATATTTCAGAATTCAACCAACAGTATAAGACCTTTTGTAATATACCTGTCAAAGCTAGGTTGTAACCTCACTAGAGGAATGGCCCAGGAGTACAGATACAAAAAGACATTTTCAGTTGATTTTTTTAAATTAAGCTACTGGTTTTGAGTGATTTATAATATGACTACTGTAATTCACTTCCCTTAGAAAAAAAAAGCAGGGAAAGATAGAAGTCTATTGTATCCTTTTTAAATGAGTAATGAAAGTTCACAAAATCATTGGGGTTTACATTTCTAGTGCCCAAACTGGTTTTGTGTCTTCTACAAATAAAAAAAAAACCAATCCCTCAGCTTAAAAGTTTCCTGTGAATCATCTAGTTCTGGCCTTTATAATAACCTGGTGGTCTTTTATGAAAATTATATATTTCCTATGCTGACAGACACAGTATAACTAGGTGGGAAACCCACAAAGGAAGTGGAGCAACATAAGAAACATACAAAACAGTCCAAGGAGGTGTTGAGAGAAGGTAACACAGAAAGATAGCATTGCAGACTGGCAATCCTTATCCGTACAAAAGAACTGGATTGGCAGCTGCCAGAAGGATCTGTGTCTGGGAGAATCAGGGTTTTCCACGAGGTCAAGCACACACTGTAGGCCCAGGGTCCTTGAGTCCTGCATCCAGAACAAGGGCACGCCTGGATGTTCCTTGGGGGGAGCCAACTCCCACCTGTATGCCTTCATTTCTGATAGCGTGCATGTTGTTTACATAGCCATATATGCCATATAACTGATGTGACACCAGCAGTTGTCTGTAGATATAACAGATTGCAGAAGCACTGACTAGTCATATCTGATAATATATGGACTATACTGAGTTCTTCTGATATTAATGACAATTTTCTTAGCCTTCTTTCTACAGAAATTCAGGTTGTAAATCTGGTTAAATGAGGCACAAAGGGAAGGCGTGGCTTCCCATCTCTTATGTTTCATTAAAGAGGACACGAAAGAAAAAAATGATACTAAAATTATTTTTCAGAGATTTGAAATGTCAGCTTTGGCTTTTACATTGTTTATGTAAATTATACATACACATATAAACTGCTAACTATTTATGCAGTGTAAGCATTCCTGTGCAAGATCAGTAGTAGCATGTATGATCTCCCACTTGGGGAGTTATTCCTTATTTCTGCATTTTATTACTTTGTTAACAAATGCAGATTTCTTGGTAATTAAACTAGCCATTTAAAGTTCTGAAATATGTGACCATGTCAAGATTTGCTGAAATTTATCCCCTGTTATCAGGTTACTACAGCAGAAGTTAGCAGAGGAATGTGATGATTAGAATGCACACAACTATAAAGAAACACAGTAACAAATTATCTCTCCCCTTGAATATTATTATGCTGACAATTGGTCTGAACAGGCTGTCCAACTAGTGAGGAGCCACTCACCTACTAGTATTTTAAAGTTTTAAGCTTTATAAGAATTCTCCTTTAGTACACATTAACCTGAAAATTGTGTTTAATAGCGCATGTAACATGGAGTATGTACTACACTGATTTTTTTTCATGGGAACACAAAAGCAATTTTCAGGTCTAAATGTCAGTATCGGCTATTAATGAGTATTGCCTCCAAGGACAAAATTAGGTTACTTTGGAAACAGCAAGACTGCTATTGGGCTCATATATAAGGGATAACAGGCTTTTTAAAGGTCTAGATTCAACAGATCTTTTTTTTTATACAGCTTTTTCAAGTAACAGTAAGATTATGACAATTTTAGTTACTTTGGAGTTTGATAAAACCAACAAAACATTTTCCTTAGTAAGGAGTAAAGCCTGCTCATTGAGTCTCTGAGTAATACCCAGGAAAAGTTACCTCTAGTCTCCCCCATCACCTGCTTCTCTTCTTCTTCTCAGTCAGCATTAGCACAGGTCTTTTCTAGGACTGGCTGAAGGGTGGATGGATGTACTAAGTCTAGCACTTTGTGGTGTTCTTGTTTCAAAAGCTATCTCAAAACAAAACTGGAACAAGAAAAAAATCCAAGCCTTTTCTACAACATCCAGAGTAATTCTGGAGCTCTTTGCTTGCAGTCTTACCTGGACAATGCTAAATCAGAAAGGCAGACAAGTGTGGGAAACTTGGCTCTTATTTTAAAGCCTGTGTCAACTTTGGCTTCTTTGATCTGTATATAACACTGAGAGATCAAGAAACCAGCTGGTAGCTGTGAAAACTGAGGAGTGTCTGACCAACCCTATCTTACATAACTGGCCGTTCTCATTAATGGCGTGAGCCTGGCAGAAGATATGACCAGGTATCACGAGAGGCCTGAGCAGACCATAGCCCCTGCCCCATGGGGAAGTGACTGGTAGGGAGAAGGGATGTGCTGGAAAGAGCACACTAAAGGGTAGAAAAGGGAGCAAAAAATCTGCCTCTCTCTTCAGGGTTTCTGCTAGCAGCAGCCACCAAAAAAAAAAAAAAAAAAATCTTGATGGTGGTTTGACAGGAAAATATTGGAAAGCTGGACATAAGCAATTCTAAAGGAATTCAAAGACATTATTTCAGCCTAAGTATTAGTGAAAGATACAACAGTATATTTCTGCCATTTTATTCTTTTATAGCCATGAGGCATACCCAGAGACTTCATAGAAGGTGAGTAAAAGCCTTCCAGTCTCTCTGTTTACCACTGATGTTTCCCTTGATATATTCCTCAGTCCCTATTGTTCATCCCCTGACAGCGGCTGTCACTAACCCATCACTCCTCCTGTGCCTTAGAGGACAGTATCTGCAGCCTTCAAGAAGCTGTGCTAGTGCTGATCTATTAATCACCTGTCAGACAGCACTCTCACAGGCAATTCCATTAGCAATATCTATCTCAATGACAAAGTACGGCTTTTATGCGTCTGGGTTCCAATCACATAAATTTAAGTGTTGTGCTAGGCCTCTTTCTTTTAACAATGGAAATCACTGACCTAGAGCAAGTTGTGTTTATTATCCATTGTCTTTCAATCAGATCGGTTGAGAGAAGTTTTGCCATAAAAAATGGCCTGTATCCTTTGCTGATAAGCATACTGGTTTGTCTGAACTAAGAGAAATAGTAGCAAAGATTCAGCTTTCCACATAAAGGAAAAAAAGGTTAAAAAAATAATCTTTGAAATCTGAACCTGTGTTTTAAAAGGTTAATCTCAAAATTAGGTTGAGGATATTGGGAAAAAAACCTTGCAAGCTGTAGGAGCTCTATACTTTACATTATTGTTGTTGTTTAAATGAGAAAAGTAATCCAGTGAAAATTAAATGAGCAATTTTCATGTGAATGCCTTTGGGCAATATTATGATACATAGTACAAAGCGTCGTGCTGCTTCATAATAAATTGATCTGAGCAAGGTAGTAAATAACTACTGCCTTTTTAATGAAGAAAACATTGTGCATTATCAATGTTTCTGAAACAGGCTGGCTGAACCGACTTTTTCCCTAAATACATAGCCACAGGTTAAATGCTCCAACATTTTCCAGTGGCAGCATCTATCCTCCTATACTTTGGCAGCTGGCAAAACAACCCTGATTAAATTAATCAGTGTCTTCAGCTGTTGTGCTCGTTATCAGCCGGCTAACAGTGTATGTTCTGAAGATATATCCTTAAGTGCAATAATGGTAGGCATTGGTTCATTAGCAAGTATGATCAACATTGGTTATCAAAAGCATTTTTCATGCATAACAAATAGAGCAAATTACTAAAACAATAAAAGAAACATCTAAGATCTACAGCAGGTCCATCTACATGATGTAATATTTAACTAACATAATTAGAAACAAATTTATAATTACTTATTTCTGTCTAAATGAGACCATAGATACTCTGCTACTTCCTGCAAAAAGTTTGTGCCTGGATGGCAGAATATCAGATGAAATTAGACTATGCAATGAAGAAAATGCTATTTTAGATGTGATACACTCCTTTTAGTGTATCACACTAAGCACACAGGCTGAGTAATTGCAGAGACTCATGAATTGCACTTCATTAGAATGACAAAGTGTTGGCAGTAGTGAGATCTTTAACCCACCCAGTATTAAATGAACACAACTCAAGTACACTTTTAGGTTCATCATCATCATTTTAAAAAAACACCCAAAAATGCAGGGGGATGCTTAAGGAAAATGATACCAACATAGTCGCATTTCCACCCCAAAGATTAAAAAAACTATTTAATTTATTTTCTCTTTTGGGGAAAGAGAAATACTGTGAGTTTCAGTATTTTCTGTTGGCAAAGAAATGTAAAGGTTGCCATTAGATTCCATTGGAAACTCCCACTGTCTTGCATGACAGACAGAGTTGCATGATTGTATTTTTTTTTCCATATGAACTGTGATAAGTCCGGCACACTTAATCTTCTGAGAGGAGAACTCTTACTAGATGTTAGCAAGTGACATGCCTGATGATAGTTCTAAGTTGTGCAAACTCAAGAAAAAAATGAATGCCTATAGAGAACAGTATAAATAATAGCAACAAATATACAAATAAATAAAACATTTAACAAATATTTGAACAAATAAATAAGTGGGTTCAGAGAAGGTCAAAAAAGCTGGTGAAGGGTCTGGAGCACAAGTCTGATGAGGAGTGGCTGAGGGAACTGGAGTGTTTAGTCTGGAGAAAAGAAGGTGCAGGGGGAGCCTTATCACTCTCTACAACTACCTGAAAGGAAGCTGCAGCAAAGTGGCGGTTGGTCTCTTCTCCCAAGTAACAAGTGATAGGACAACAGGGAACAGCCTCAAGCTGTGCCGGGAGAGGTTTAGATTGGATATTAGGAAAACTTTCTTCACAGAGAGGGTGCTCAGACATTGAAACAGGCTGTCCAGGGAAGTGGTGTAATCACTGTCCCTGGAAGTGTTCAAAAATTGTGTAGATGAACCCCTCAGTGATATGGTTTAGTGGTGGTCTTGGCAGTCCTGGCATAGTGGTTGGACTTGATGATCTGAAAGGTCTTTTCCAGCCTAGTTGATTCTATATTTCTAGGATTCTACAATTCTACGAAGTTACATTACTGTGTAGTTCATAAGACATTAACCTCAAAAATTAAAACTAAAAAAATAGCAATATTTATAATACATAGTATTTTAAACATATATTACATAGTCATATATAAGGAATAGACACAATAACATGAGTAGCAAATTCAACCATGTAAATAAATCCAAATTACATAAAACTTAGAGAAATGTTTGTTTTCTGTACAGGTCCTTTGCAAATCCTCACAACTGAGCAGATCTTGTGTATTGTTCCAACATACTCCCTAGGGGAAAACTGCTTCCCCTGCACAGAGCACTAAGATTAATTTGAGGGGGGAGGAGGAGAAATCAGGAAAAAAAAAGATCAACAATGAGCCACCATGCATTTCCTGGATGGCCACTGTAAATCTGTCTACTTTCATGAGCATTTAGAAGACTAGACCACTTCATACTCATCTTTCACATCAAATTTGGATAACCAGGATAAATGTTATGGAATTAAGCTATCCAAAGTTCTTCCCATCACAATGGCTGTATATTCCTCACAGCTACATATTTCTGCTAGGCTTGATAATTTTTAGCGAATGCCTTGACGCTTTTTATATCCTGTCTTACGCTATACACTGCTGCAAGAGATGGGCAGCTGTTCCTGAACCCCACTCCCTTTATCAAACCTACATATCAGAGGAGAACAGCAAGGCATGGGAACACAGCTGAAACTAGAGAGAAAGCGCAGACTGTCAGCATTAATCCTTTTTAGTATTCTGCTTCACACCAGAGAGGATTTAATTGTTTCTTAAATGACTCTAGGGCCTCTGAATGAGCAAAACTGTCTAACAGAGCAGACATTTATTTGGAAGAATCTTCGTAATAAATACTGATCTATCGTATCTGTAGATCATTCTGGAGACACAGCAATCTCTCTTTGCCTAATTAAACTGTGCTAATATGAAAATGCGGGCCAGCCCCATAAGGCACAACCGTCTGCTGGAGTGTGGAAATGCCTGGAAGTCACAATTCTGGGAAGCACATAAACTCTGCCTGCATGCTAATGAACTCCAGTAGATCGTAATCCATACAGGTGCAATTTAGATTTTCTTCCATAACTTCAGCCTCAAAGTCTTCTAATTAACCCTCAGCCAAGAGATAAGCATGGTGCAGAGGCAGGGATGGCACAGCAGAGGTAACAAAAGGCAAAAGACTCCTCCTTGCCAATTCTCTTCCCCAGGGTTTGAAGGTTGTGTCAGTCACTAAGAAGGGTAATCAAAATGTCATTTACTTCATCTCCCCATAGTATTTCAACTTTTACCCTTTAAGCATCCTGGATTTAGGACCAGCAAGAATGTTTTAATAATTAGAAAGCACACATTTCTGCAGATACGCGGCTGCACTTAAAAGCATTTCACTCACACTTGACATGGAGCTTTGTTAGAGATGGCTGACAATACTTCACCAGCTTGGCTTAAGATTTGCACAAGCACTCAGCTTCCTACAGATGTCTGGGTCTAATGGAAGTCAGCTGATTTATTGCCAATGCCAGCACCGCCCAGCTCACAAGGAAGCCATAGAAGAGAATTGCTGGGTTTTTTTCAAGTGGTGCCACAGCAACCCAGCAGTGCTGCATTTTATTTTATGTAAAAACCAGCTCCCCACAAACATTTCCCTCAAACGCTTTATAGATGGAACCTACGAATTGCAATTCTTCAACAGCAGTCCCATGCTGCCCTAACACAGAGAAGGGTAGATCTGGTGGGACTCTTCTGTTTTCAGTAATATTACTCATAATTTACACATGTTAGATGCAAAATTTGTCAAAGTAATGTAGCAATCATCATTAAAGATAAATTTCAGGCTATGTTTTTGGGTATTTGAGAGTTTTTGTTTGTTTGCTTTGGTTTTTTTTTATAAGTGGTAAAAGAGAACTGCTCCCAGCAGCCTTTAGAGCTCTAGTACTTTGCCCACAGTCAACTCAGCTGAAAATTATTTGAATGTCCATTTACCAGTATTTGCATATATCAAAAGTATTTTGTTCATAGAGATGTATGCAGGTATACAGCTTCATAAAATGGTGGTCACATTTTTTTTTTTAAACAGAACTCAGATCTGAAGGAGTTACACAAATTGGTGAATGTCTAATCTCAGCTTTTCATCTTTAGTGTTATTTTCAAATCAAGTTGAGTGATCCCTGTAGTAATTACTTTCTAACATGTGGCTGGTAGCTTATTTGAAGAGAGTTGGTAGCCTCATTTTGAATTCTAATGAAGAGCACACTTCATAAATCACTGATGCTAGATTCCCTACTGGCACACTTTGCAGAGCAGACCCCAAAGGGAAACTGAAGCAAGACAAAAAAAAAATAATCAATGTCATTACATCCCTGCAACTGAATAATCCATATCAAGGACTGCCCACAGCATCTAAGTGTGACAGCTACAGTCAGTCTTTATGTATTTGAGGGGCAAAGTTAAGGACTAAATTTCAGGTCTCTTGATTCAGGATATATCACTTGTTCTACAGTCACTTGGAAAGCCATCAGGTTGGGTTTTTTTTTCTATCCATAAGAGAGGCAAAAGGCCACACAGTGAATATACTTGTATGAACAAGTATTTTTAGACAGACTATACTGAAATGTTTTGTCAAACTATATGCTACTGTATTCCTATATTCCTAACAGACAGTTATAGCTCAGACTGAGACAGGGAAAAATATATGAGATACATTAAACCTGATAAGTGAATTAGAGTCTACTTGCATAGATCTCAGGTCTTTTATTCCATCCTGTGCTCTAAATTCAACATGGGAGAGGAGGCACTGACATACTTCTTGGTGTGGTTATATTGCAGCTTCAAAAGAGGGGAAGCTCAGGTCTATTAGAGGCATCCTGAAAATGCAGATCTGTATACATGATCTGTAAGGCTGATTTCCTCAGCCGTATCTACACCATGTGTTAATTTATGCATAAACATAGCTGCATATATGGGGGTCTTGCTTTTCCCTCAGCTGGCTCTGCAGAATTAACGTAAAGTTAAGCATTTTCATAAATGATCACTATCTCTGGTCTTCTAAGCGAGAGACCTGTCATCTGCATGAGGTATACTTTGCTTTTCCCCTGTTGACTATAAGATTTGAAGTTTGACAAGTGCATTTACAGTTGTAAATGAGCTTCTTCCTTCATCCTTCACAGTCAACAGAACTGAATTTTTTGAAATCTAAACTCCAAGCAAGTTGTCAGAGCAAAATAGAAAACATATGTCTAATATTAAGTACTGTGACCTAAAAACAGTAGAGAAGTTTGTACGTGCTCATTTATTGCCCAGTATGAGTATGGGCATTGAGAATGCCATCTACTGGCAAAAAAAAAACCACAAGGGAGCATAATTCTATGGCAGATGACTTCCAAAAAAGGAAAAGGGTAAGAAAACATGTTAGTTTGCTCAGGGTTTGTTTAGGTTTTGGTGGATGTTTTTTTTCTTTTTTGATTGCTCATTTCAAGGTGTTTTTTAAACCAGGTATGTTTAACTACATGACATTATGCTGAAATTTATGTAGAAACTTTGATGGAAATGAATTTTGAACCTGAAGTATATTATTATAGCTTAATTTTGCACTGGAAGAGGATAATGTTTGATAGTAGTAACAATTTAAAAGACATTAGATGTACTGAGAAAATATGAATAGAGCTGCATCACTGAGACTGCTTGCACTTCCCTGTGGTTCCTCTTATTTTACAGGATCTCAAAAATTATTCTCAAGAGTTCTTTAAAGGTTTGGTGGGAATATTCAGAGTCTAAACCTTTGAGACTAAAATCTGAAAAGGCATCAAACTCAGCAGTGAATCTGTTTGTTATTGTGCCATCAGCTATAGCAACCATGTTTCCAAGCTTTACACTGCCAATTTGTGATTTGATTGCAAATAGGCGTCTCACTGGAAATTATCTGTCCTGTTAACTCCACTTACAAATCAGTAACTGTTGTCATAGTACTGTGACAAAGCAGATCCAGAAAAGCTACATCTCTCCTGTTTTGAAAACATCTTTTCTTTTTTTCCCCAATGATTATTGATAAGATTTTTTTTTTTGTGTCTGGTCCACACCAAGCCAACATCATTGGTTTGTCTAGGTTACCTGGATTATCTAACAAAAACAGTAGGTCTAACATGGACCTAATATTCTCTGAGAGTGTCCCAACCTTGTAAGTAAGTCACAGACATGGAACAGGATAAGGATTAACCCTTGGTGGCGTTCAGCAAGGCCTTTGGTTTAAATCTGTTTTAATCATTGCCTAGGTTAAGGTAACAATCACTGATAAAGAGACAACAATCTGCCCAAAAGGAAGAACAACAGAAAAGCTGGAAGTGCCAGAAGCGCCAGAAGTAGCCTCTAGCATATTTAATACCAGGGGAAGCCAGGACTATATAAAGGGAAAACTACCAAACACCATTTCTGAGCTGAGCCGTCTCTGACCACAGCTTTTTCTGAACTTGTCTCTCAAAAAAGCACACATTCCTTTATTGTTAGCTGTGGTGTGGCTCCAAGAAAGGCAGCAAGCCTAGAAGCGCTAGTGCTGGCAAGATGCCATTCACATTTTACAACTTAACTACCATGATTTATTGCGAGATAGAGGAAGTCTGCATGAGGAGCAGCATTGGAGAAAGAAAGAAAAAAGTACATGTAATCTAGGAGGAGCAAAGGCTTCTCTGTAGTCTTGAAAACATCTGCTAAAATCAAGCCTCAGCACTGCACTCATTTTAGGGAAGCAGAAGGAAGGATGACACAATGTTTAAAATAAGCTGAAGAAACAAAAAGATAAAGCAGGAAAATGGGAAAAATAGTCTTGGACACCAGTGTCACAGATTAAAGCCTGTATGCTTTGAACGTGCAGAAGCTGCCCTTGCAGACATACCAAAGCTGTCCCTGAAACATGGCAGTAGAGTCTGCCAGCTCAGAGCTGTGGTGAAGGCAAATGCTGATGTGATGAGATCTCCTGATGGTCTTTTAAGAGGCCCATCACTGATGAGATCATTCTGCTCCCAGGGACTGAAGTCTGGAACTGCACCTGCATGGGGCTGCACTGTCACGGGTAGGGGTACCAGCTCACCCAGAGCTGGTAGATAGCTCTACATATGGCTGCCTTGCACCACAGCTCTTTCACTTCCAATGGCAAAACAAACAGCTTTCAAAGTAGCCCCTTCTCTTAAAGTCATCCCTGCTTGTTTGTGACTACAAGACCAGAAGGGAAAAACTGCTACTATGCCAGGACCTGAACATTACTAGAGCTGAACATGGAACACTATCTACTACCCCCCTGGAAAGCAGCAGGCATTGTGTTAAAAACTCATTATATTCTAAGAGCCCAAAAAGCAAGGGAGGACACAGTTAACTTCATAGATTCCCAGCTGCCTCCAACATTTTCAGGAAAAAAGACTCAAGTTAGGAACGGACTGATAGATTGGCATCAACTCGGCAAATATCTAATGTGCTCTGTGAAACTAATAAATTGTAGAAGACATCTAAAATACAGTAAATCTTAGAGTCTCTTTCAGATTCTCTGCAAAGAAATGATTCCTTGGCCTGGAATTTGCTTTCAGTTTAAACCAATTTAATCACAAAGGGAGCACACAGGCCCTGAGACAATCCAGAAGTCAAAACTGCACCTTTTTACGTAAGTATGGCTCTAATGCACAATGGCATCATACTGTTCAATGGACTCAGTAGTAAGCCTATACTGTTTAAGGAAATCTGAATGCTTTGCATCTTCTACTTCTTGTGATTACTGTTTAGAACAGTTGTGGAGGACCCACACCCATTACCATAGCCCAGTAAGTGGGTTTCCCCTACTCAACAGCTTCTCCTAACAAATTAATACTATCAGATCCTGCTATTCAAGTCAGAATGAGAATGTTGGCAAAGTCTTCCTCCACATGATAATCCCCTGCTTGACATACAATGACATTATCCCCCCAAAGCTAGAGAGAAATTGTAATTCTGGTTGTAATTATAGACTGTAATAGGTATACACGGTTGTTAGGTGCAGAGCAACTATTCCCACTAGGGACGGTTCAGGAATATGATTGCTGCAGCCAAACTATTTATGCAGTTGGGACACTGCTATGATCAAAGGGGTTCACCTTTATTTTTAGAATCAATCATTTAAATAATACACCATCTTCATTTGGATTTCATTTTGATGACTTCCATGTCTTCCAGGTGTTATGTTGAAAGGTATTATGTTTTTCACTTGATTCAGGAATTCAAGTTGCATGACACAATAAAAAAAACCCAACCAAAAACCAAAACGACACCATTTCAAGCTTGTTTATATACAGTGGATTGAAATGTAAAAATAATAGTACTCTGTAATGCAATTATTAAAGATGTGGTCGGGAAGATTAAAATTTATGAGGTTGCTAGGAAACATTAAATGTATAAAAACCTAATTAGTATTGAAAAATATTTAAATCTTCCAATTCTAATGAACTTTCAGAATCTGAGCTTTGCAGCTAGTGATGATAAGTTTTAAAAATTCAATAGTGTTAGACAAACAATTGTGAGTAATGCCATTAAATCATTAGCTTGTGACAAGCATTAAATCCTATCCAGAGATACTCTTGAAGACATTGCCTAGTACATCTACTTAAAGTACTGGTCACATGGAAAATAATTCTTTATTAATTTTTTCAGCTTGTCTAAACTCCATGCAGGTTCTGGAAGACCAAAGGCACAGCCTGAGGTTCAGAAACCATGCTGGATGGCCATAATACCCATGCCAGGATGTGCACTGAATGTTTCAAAGCCCCAAGATCAGAAGCAAGCCTGCTCTAGTTGGGCTCGCTTCTCAAGGATCTGTCAGACTTCATCCCATATTTATTTCCCAGTTCAAAGATGGTGCCAGCGAAAAATGGCTTGAACATAAAAAGATGAAAGCAAGACTTCCCTCTTCTCTGTTTTAACTTTTTCCTAGTCTGTTTCGTCTGTCCCATGTGTCTGGGACAGTTTTCATGACACCAACTTCCTCACACCTACAGTGAACCAGGGAACTCCAGTCCTTCCTGATAAATCTTTAAAAGTAACAGAAATTCCAGCCAATTAAAAAAAAAAAAAAGTCTTCGTAAAGTTAACAAAAACTGAAACCTGAGAAAAAGGTTGTCGAATAAACCCAGAAAGTAGATGAAAAATTGGCAATGATGTTCTGGTTACACATTTATTATAAATCCATGATGGAAGAGACGAGAGTTAAGTCATCTGTAAATAGTAATGGGCAAATATTGTTTAAGTCTTCAGTTTCAAATGTCCCACACTGACAAAATATTAGGAAAGAAAGACTGAGGTATCATAAGAGACAAATTAAGAACTATAATTCCATCAGGTTTTGTTAAATCACTTTTAACAAAATAACCTTGAGAATATACCATTATGTATGCTGAATTAAAGAGGAATGGGGATTCAGATTTCATAACAGAGTTGAAATTCTAACATTATTCACAACTAACTTAATCCCATGCCTCTGGTAGCTGCCTCACACAGGCCAAAAGCTCATTCTCATGAAATAGGGGCTATTCTAAGGCCACTGAAGTTATTGTATGTACTTGTGATGCAAGGCATTTAAAAATAACGTCTCAGTCATTTTGCTGATTCATGCTAACATCTTAGCATCAGCAGGTACTGGTGTTTTGGCAGCAATGTAAATTCATGCTAATTTTCTTTGAGATCACTCCTAAAAAAGCAGAAATGGAAGTCAGTGCCAGAATGATTGTCACATAAGTGCAACAATTTATTCACTGAAGAAAAAGTCACTTATTAGCCCATCTCTGGAATTTTGATTAGTACTAAGAAAGGAAAGCTTTGACAATTCATGTATCCGAACATGTAGGCTGTTGCACTGTAACCCTTTCCTGAGCTACTAAAATCCTAATATATCCCACAAAAAAAGATGGCAAGTGGATGAGACCTGCATGTGTGCCCCAAAGCCAATTGCTGCCTGCAAGGACATGGGAGCTCCCCAGCCTTGCTCTGCTGGGCAGCCCCAACACTGCAGCCCTGAACTGATGGCAGCAGCACCCTGCAGGGATACCATTCACAGTCGCAACAGTCTGAGTAAGCTCAATTCCCTATTCAAGCCCTATTCTGCCTCCATTTTCTTTCTTCCAAGGCATGAATACTTCACGACAGAAAACAAGTCTGGTAGCCGACTAAAATTAACTTCTCCAATGAGCTAAACTGACTCTTCTCAATAGCTATTTCAACTGTCATAGTCTCTAATAGCTGAAAAATTACATTTATTGGATGTCCCTAAATGTGTATACCAGACTACTTAAGATTTTATGTGAATTGAACTCCAAGGCAGTTAATGGTGGTGCTCTGATACCAGCTGAGAAATGCAATCTTGATTTCTTGGATCTTTTTCTTTTGTTTTAACTGATAGGCTTTTTTCTCAAAAAGCTATGCCCTCTTACTTCACAAATTTTGATGAACTGGTTTCCAGTAGGACAGCAGTAAACTCATGCCATTTAGGGTTTTATCAGCAACTCCACAAGCTCACATTGCAAACTGCTATGTGTTATATTAACTGGGTTTAGATCTTGGGTGGGCCTTAAAGACCAGAATTCCCAGATCCAAAAATTCTCCACAAGATACTAACAGTTCTAAGCAGTAACTTTTGAAATGAGAACTTCCAGAATGAAAATTGTTAAGGCTTTTGGGGGGTCATGACCATTTCAGAGAGCAAAGACCTTCTTTAGGAAGCCTGAAGTAGGTAAGCATACTGCTGCTGCAGATGTAGGTGGCTGCTGAGGGGACCCCAGACATGATTTGCACTTTGCCAAGGTCCCCCCTGGCCGCAGGCAGGCTGGAGGAAATAAAGTCTTGGGCACAGGTAAGGAAGGACTCAAGACAGTACAGTCACCAACTGCTGACTTACGGGCAACAGGAGACCTCCTGGTACTGCTCAGACAGGAAACGTGTATTCCACAGATACTTTTTCTTCATAACGACAGGACAAAGTAGCCACAGTGCACTGTTTAGGAGGCCCTTCTTAGAAGGTTAGGGGTGCCTAACTACCAAACAGCTATTTAAATAAAGTAGATTTAGTCTAGGCAAGGGCTTGAATACACACCAATGCAACAGTCAAGTGGCCCCAGGAGGAAGCTGAGGGACGAAACAGCAGGTGTCTTGCAGAAAGGCCTTCAATGGCTTCACCCTCCTCTACCCCAAAACCCATTTACTTGGTCTTTTATGAAGCTGCTTTATGCAGCTGAAACTTTAATTAAGAAAAGATTGGTAGGTACAGCTGCAGTTTCAGATACAGCTGCAATTTCAACAGAGCTCTTCCCAAGTCTCCACTTGCTCTGCCTCTCCATCAAACACACAGTTCCTTTTCCACCATGCACATGTTACAACTCATTGTTTGAATCTTTATCCTTGTGATATTAACATAAGATGGAAGTTATCAGTACATGACACAGAACAGAGGCAAGCACTGGAGTACTCATTTTAAGTCATGCTGCTAGTTGTCGTGGCAACCAGTTAATTAGCTCTGTTACTCATTTTTTTCACCAGCACTCAACTTTCCTGTAAAATGTGGTATTATTAAGGAGTCTGCTAACTCAGCTGCTTTACAAGGTATCAGAAAAGAACTGCTGGCATTTCCATTCTGAATCTTTTTTTCATGAATTACAAGTCATCCATAAATTGCCCAGCAGCTGAATATAAGATGTATAAACACCGCTGTGACAATCCATTCGCTTAAAAAGAGCACAAAAAGAGTGCTGGGATGCTCCCTGCAGTATCAGTATGTACACTGTTTTTCACTACATGGGGAGAAGGATTAGACCTTAAATTCCTCAACTGAAAAAACATAAATACTTTGACAGATATTCTCTCACATGCTTCTCTTTTGACGTTTCAGGCATATGGCATGGGAACAGGCTTGGTCCCACTTCCTCCAAGCTTCCTCTTTGAGAAAGCATCCTACTCTTCACATTGCTGCTGTGCATAACCTCGAGCCACTCTGAGAAGCATACAAGCATGTACTGAGCCAGCACTGCAATTACCATAATCAAACGTGCTTCAGTCAGCAGTCAGGCCTAACTATACAAGGAGCTCAGCAGACATGCTAGATGACTCTAACCCTTCTTCAAGAGCAAACTGTCCCTATCTATATAAGTTGTACAAAGAGTTCATTCTCAAAGGACTGGGAAAAAGGCTGTCTAATTACATCCCACAGACTACCTCATCTTGGATGAATACTTCCCTTGGACAAAAAGTCATTTAGTTATCTAAATGCTGCAGAATTTCTGAGTTTGGGACCATAAGGGAACACATACTCACAATCATCTCTTTTGCACAAACATTGACCATTTCACTGCTTAAATATTCAACATTTGGGTGTTGTAACAGAAATCAAACATTCTGAGGTTTTATTAATGGCATCAAAACCCCCTTCTTCCTGTCAAACATTAAAGATGATCAAGGGAGCCTCATGCAGATTCAACATCAGAGAACCACAGAAAGAAACCAAAATAGATAATCCTCTGATCTAGGCAGTGTGATTCTGGAGGTGCCATTGGGCTTCCCCACAAAATTTTAGACAAGAAATCAGTCAAGAGGGCTAGCTTTTTTCCTGATCTTCCCTCTATCCAAGTTTCAGGCTCCCTTACTGCTTTTTCAACATGGATGTTGGCAGTTTATTGTTTGAAGATCGAGCAGTGGTGAAAAACACATTCATTATTGCTTGTCACAGAGATGTTGATGAATCCCAGTCTCATGCAATTAAGCTGTAATTCAACACAATGACTAAACAAGCAAGTCTAGACAAACAAGAAAAAAAAAAAAAGGAATCAAACCAAAATGCAATTCCTAGAGAAAAATTCCTGGAGGATTCTATAATCATTCTATTGAAAAAAGGGATTCATAATCTTATTTTATTTACCACATGAAAGCTGAGTATTTGTTTCATTTTAATTCAAGCAATGGTGTTACGATGTATCATCGAAACAAGACATGCTGGAATATTTTTCCTAAGGGGAAGCTCAGGATCTTTTTTCTCTGTGATTTTTAAATAAAAGACATACATGTTAAAAATGGAATGCATTGCATCTTGCTTTCCTTACAGATATATTCTGTTAATTTGACTTATCATTATCTACCTTCTCTGTAAAACAAAGCAACTAGTGCCACTGAGAAGTTGAATTGGCTTCACGACATGTCAACTGAAATGAAAAATATGTATACTAGGCCTGAGTTTACTTCTATTTCTATCAGGAGCTACATCCCTTAGCTAAATCTTCACAATCTGTATTATTATATTGGTTCTGTTGGTTTTCAAAACAGGAGAACTGTAGAGTTTTTTTTTGGTTTTTTTCTTACCTCTAGCAATGTTTTACTCTCTAAAGATATGGTAAGATATGGCACAAACCTGCTATAAGCTATGCTGAAAGAGGAAGAATTAGTTACACAAGACATTTTGACACATTATTCAAAATTATTAGGTCAATGCTGTCATGCTAGGAAAACATCAGGATCTCATTATCAATAGTGTATAATAACTGACCCCAAGAATGTGACATAGTAGCATAATACAGCATTTCATAGTCCCTTTTCACTACAGTTAAGTACTATCTTCAGGAGCATCTGTTATAATACTCATCAGTACTAGGTTGTACTAGTAATGTGCACGTGGCCACAATGACTTCAATGAAAACAACCGCTATTCCTTTGAGAAGGTTATATGTTTTTACCTGAAAACTGTGATCAATTCCACCTATGCTCACTCAGCATTTGTGTTAAAGTAATGAGATGTTAGAAAACTTACCAAACACTTGTTTCCCACGCAACCAGAACACAGTCAATTTTACACTTCACAAAATTGGATATTTTTTTTTTGTTTTGCTTTATTGTATGAATCCTCTAAAGGAAGGATAGGCTTCAAGAAAAGGCAGCAAAAGAAAATTAGTCTTATGAGCCCCGTAAATTTCTCATTTCCTCCTACAAGCTAAAGAAAGTTCCTGTGAGTTAAGGTAGTCCCTCCACCCCTCAGCTTCTCATGAATGAAAGCGGGCCTACAATTCCAAAGTATTTATTAATTCAATAGTTACAGAAAAGAAAGAAACCAAACAAACAAAAAACAAAACAAAAGAAAACAAAACCAAAACCCACTAGCATTTGTCAAACACTTCCCAAAAACTCACCTCGAACTTCAGGGGAGAATCGTGCTGAATGGCGAGACACAAAAAGTTTCAGTTCTTGGTCCAAGTTGCATTCAACCAAGTTTGTGTCCCATGATCGGATTCCTAAAATTCAAAATACAACACACGTTGGTTTTGGAGTTTTAACTGAGTGATTCTCCATTTGCATTCATGCTATTTTCATATTTCTAAGTTGCAAAATCAGCTTCTCTGCCTTTCAAGGTTCATAGCTATTTTTTGGAAAGTGCTGAGTGCTCAGAAGGAGCACTCTGGACAGGAATCAGTCACAAGCAAGAGGAATCCATCTTCCAAAAGGTGACCATCTTCACAGCCCCATCTTTAGGACTGCTTGTCCCACATCCTAGTAGCCACATGATGTCCCTGACTTCACTTTAAAATAGCAATACACAAAACCGATTTAGAAATCTGAAAGAGTGGACCACTCAAAGGACACTTAGGTCATATTGCAGTACCACTGTACTTGTTCCTTTGAGAAAAAAAAGACAGCATCACTTAGAATGTTGCAAATTAATATTTAAATGCAAAGTATTAAATTGCTGACTTCCTCATTCAAAAGCTTTGAAGCATCCAATATTTTAAATTAAAATTTAAGTAATCTTTTATTTATGAAGTATCAAAATTCTGGTTTTGAGACTTAAAAATGCTATGCTTGATCTTTTTTCGTTTAAAAACTATACAGCACATCTCTATTCTCTCCCCCCCCCCCACTTAGAAAGTTAAATACTTGACACATGACCAAAAAAGGACTGAAATCTAACTAGAGAAAAAAAAACACATTGCAGCCAAAAGACCCACACAACCTCCCTCAACGAAACAAAAGAACAAGCTTAACACTTTCCAATAATTTTCTTGTTTTCAAATTGTTCTGGAAAACCAAGTTTTGAAAAATATTGAACAGGCAGTTGCAGTACAGGTAAGTCCAGGCACTGCTATAATTTTGAGCACCAACAGTGCATTTTTTCCATAAAGGAATATCACTAGACTTAGGCAAATTACATGGCAAATGCAAAAGTGACTGCGGGTGAAGAGCTGTCTGGTGGCCCCTCCCCATATGCCTACGTCTTTGCATGAAGTTGTTGAGCTAAATCATTTTGAGGGTTGGTGAGGAGACACTTGAAGAGGTGTGCAGCCATTGCCTCACCATGAGGCTAGCACTACCACTTCTGCTGGTACCTTTGTCAGGATTTCAGGCTGTGAATGGTACTGTCAACACTGTCTCCCTTGATACATTCTCTTTCAAGGCAGCAGAAATGTCAAGACTCTCACTGGCTGAGGCCATGTTATAGGGTTGAAGGATGAGCAGGAGGAAAGAAGAGAAAGCCCAGAGGAACCAGCTCTGCAGTGCCATCGTAGCTCTGGGTAGGTTCTCCATGCAAATATGAATATCTACATTTCAAGAGCCTGAAGTCTCTTCAGGAAGAATTCACCAAGAGCTTTTTGTTGTCAGCATCCCAGGCCACTTAGGAGCATGATTACTACTGGAATATGCTACCAGTTATTTTGTAACTGCCACTTGTAACTTTAAATAAATTTGAAAATAGAGTATTGCCTGTTTCATAACCACTCAAGAGAAAAATATCTGAGCCATAACCAGCCACCTCCACTTCCTGACTGATGCATCATTGTTCTGAGGCATAAGCTGCAAGTCTTTTCTGCAAGTCTCCTTATTTTCATTTCTCAAAAATATCTTGGCCATATGGTACATTTCTGGGGCGTTGTTTTGGCAGACAAATACAGCTCAGCAGGCTTTAATGCTTTCCAGGTGTTGGAATATTTGAGAGCAAGAAAGTAAAGATGATATAACACCATGCATGTATAGTGTATATGAGAACTGTGACTAGTAAACCACCATCAATCTTGAAGCTGAAGTACATTGAATGAATGAGTGCTGAACTTCAAGAAGCTAAAAGATAAGCAGATCACTAGCCTCTGACAGCAAGCTTGTGCAGGGAGACTACAAAGCCTTCTGGAGGTCAGTTTAGCAACAGGAACTATGATTCAGCAATGCTGCTAATTATAGCGCATGTCCACCATCCCTAGCTGCTTTTGTTGTGAATCCAAATTTGCTGTAGGGATAAGATTTGGAGTAGGAGTAGTAAAGACTGCTGAGGCAAGCGCTGTCCAAAATACAGGACTCAAAATAAATAGTAGAAAGAAGAGGGGGAAAAAAAAAAAAAAAAAAAGCCTAGACACTCCAGACACACAGTAGTCCTAGAAGCTGAAACTGGGATTTGGATAGAATATCCCAAATCTGCAGCTGCATGATTCAGCAGTCTAGATGCAAAGATTATGTATGTACATTATAAAAGAGCATAATGTATTATGTAAGTTATATAATCAAATCAGGTTTGGGTAGAACGGGTGTAAATCTGGACCCAAAATCCAAGGTCAACCCAATGATGTAGATCATTAACAGCATGAACATAACTACGGAAACATGGCTGAACTGAAGCTATTGCTTTCTTTCTGCAGTCTTAGGAGTGTAATGCCACTAGGCATAGGACTAATCAGGCAGCAGGAAGGGCACACCCAGTAGCATCTGCCATATTAATGGAAAACTCTTGAAGCTTTCTGTTCACTTCCCCCTTCTTTTTTGATGAAGGGTGGGTTGGAGGACTGCCTCCTTAAGCAAAGTCACAATCCAAATGTAATTACTGAAAATGCATCTTGCCACACCATTCTCTCTTCATGATCTATTAAGAGATGACTCTGCATTCCACCAGGTTGTGTAGCATCACGCCACTGATGTGTTATCAGCAGATGTTTTCTTTGACACATTGCCCTGCAGTTTGGCGCATGAATCCACAATTTCCAGTGATGGTACTCAGGAGATGTACCAGAGAAGACAGTGAGGCAGGGTTATCTAGAACCCAAAATGCATTTAAGGCTCTGTGGAGAACAAATGTTGAAAGAAGCATTTTCTTTGAAACTACAGCACACTTTCCAAAGAAAGAGAGGTTAATTGAGCCCCTATCTGTCTCACAGACAGAGCTTCAGACTCCAAGTGTAGTCATCCATAAGAAAGTACCCCAAAATCTGATCAAGGGTTGTTTTTCCTAGCAGGCAAAATCTCAATCAGATCTTCTGACACTAGGAGGAGCAAGGTGACTTCTAATCCAAAAAGATGACTAAAAAGACCAGAGCATTCCCTCTGAATATCTAAAACTGTAAGAGGGAGTCATACTTAGCGGCAGGAGGTAGCAGCAACAGAGCTATGCAGCACCAACTGTACAATAGAAGCTTCAAGAAGAGACTGAAAAGCATTTCTTCAGAGGAAGAATGACTTCTGTCTTGAGGACAAGTTTCATCCATTTGCTTCATAATTTTCAATAATTTTATGAAAATGCAGCCAATTCACTTCTGGCACAACTGAAAATTGGATAGAATTAGAAAGTGCAATACTGAAGAGGCTCTGAATGACAAAGCATCTACCTCAGTAATTCTCCCTAGGAGACAATGGTAGCAATAAAGATGAACGGGTCACAGTGAAGCTGGTTAGCTGTGATGAAGGAGCCCTTTACCACAGATAGTCATGAAAAAGAATCAAGAGAAATAGCAAACAAAAGCAACAATGCTTGAGAAAGCAACAATAGAGACAAATGAAGTCCAAGCTGGACTGCTGAACCACACCTACATGACAAGGCTGATACCAATTCTCGGTTACAGGATCTCTTCCTCCATGTAACAATGGCAGGTTTCTGAAATCTTCGTTTTCACCAGACCAGAACAAAACTATATTATACAAAATCAGGTATCAATTGAGTTTAACAAACTATAGGGTCTGGCAATAATTTTCTTTGTGCTTCATACCACTGGTGCTGCAACGGGGCTTCCACCCTCCCCCCCCCCCCCCCGCCCTCCTCTGCATGTACACTGCAATCTATTGTATTAGAAACCACACTGAGAACTTACAAAACTCTCTTTTTACTTGCCATACCTTCCAGTATTGCCGTCTCAAGAAAAGGACAAATGAACAGTGAGTCAAAGCATCCCGTAAACGGACAATAACGAGGCTGAGCACTCAGGTGTTAGCCGTGTTACTCATATGGGTTTTCTTTATTGAAATGTATGTATGCTTTTATAAAGCTCTGGTCCTGGAAAATCCACCAGCCAAGACAGAAGTCTCACCTCCCAAAGTTGGACACAAAGGCGCGGCCGCGCTCTGGCTCGGGCAGTCTTTGCCGCCGAGAAGGAAAACGCCCCTAATGCCGCCAGCGGGGGACCGGGATTGCGGGCAGCAGCAGCCGCCCCGCAGCGCAGCGTAGAGCAGCGCAGCGCAGAGCAGGGCAACCCAGCCCAGCCCAGCCCAGCCCACCCCACGACAGCCCAGCCCAGGCCGTCCTGTCCCCATCCATCCCATCCCCAGCCGCGCTCGCCGCCTTTGTCCGCTCCGGGCTGCCATAGGGACCGCAGTGCGGACCGAGCCACGCCCACCCGCCCGCGTCTCCGGGCAGATGCGATCGGCGGCGGCAGCGGGCTCCCGCCCTGGCCCCTCCACCCGACAATGGCGGGGGGATCGCTGCCACCAGCCCAGTGAGGGTCCCCTCGCGGGAGGCAGCGGAGCGGGACCCGGCCCGCGGCCGTTCGCAGAGCCCACACCCCACCAGGGAAGGATGGAGCTGGGAGAGAGGGGCGCTGCGGCGGGACCCAGCGGAATAAAGAGCCGGAGACCACAACTTGGCGGCTGGCGTGTCCGTGCCTTGAGGGGGTCGGTGGGGTGTGGGGAGAGCCCCGGGCGCGGCAGAGGAGGGGGAAGCGCTGGCAGGGGGGTTCCGCGGCGCTGCCTGCGGCGTGACCGCTCCCCGCCGCCTCACCTCGGTCGATGTTGGCGATAGCCCGACGCAGGTGCTCCTCGGTCACCAGCTCTCCGATGACCACCAGCAGGTAGAACTTGCTGTCGAGGAAGCGGTGGGAGAGGCTGGGCGAGGGAGAGGTCGGGTTGGGTATACTGCAGGAGGGCTCCGAGTCCACTTCCACCACTACGGTGGCCATCGCCTCCGCCCCGCGGCTCCGGGGCGCTGAGAGGAGAAGGCGGCTCCGCAGGCGGCAGGGAACGAGTGAAGGTGGGTGGGGAGGCGGCGGCGCTTTTATACGGAGACGGTGCAGGGCAGGGACCTGGCGAAGAGGAGGAGGAGGAAGGGGGGGAGCCGGCGCATCCCAGCGCCGCCGCCGCCGCGTTTCCAGCATCCACAGCTGATGTCATCTGCGGCAAATCCTGCCGGCGGCGGCCCCCGGAAGCAGGAAGGACGCAGGGGGCGAACAACGCCCCGAGGGGATGCCGCAGGATGCCCGGCTGGGACAGGACCCGCGTCCCTAGACTGTCCCTCGTCCCTTGCTCTCGCTACCTCCAGGGGCGTCACCCTGCAGGGCTGATCACTGCGGTGTTTGGCTCTGCTGCCTCTGCTTCAGGGGCCCTTCCGCGGTCTCAGCAGCGAGGGGCCGCAGGTGATGCCCTGCCAGACGTGGGGAGCTCGTCCGGGAAAGCCAGCACAGGGGCTGCAGCTGCACCGCTGCCGCCGACGGTGAAAAAGCAGTTCAACTGGCCAAGTCCATGGGTCCTGTCTTCTGCATCGAACTGTAGTTGAGCCATATTCCCCCTCCCTTCCCCCCAAATATTCTTGCTACCTTTTTTATATTTGAAATCAGTTCACTTACTAAGATGCTTCAAACATAGCATTTCTGCATATGTTCAAGGCCCATGGTTATATGACTTAGAGAAGAAAAGCACAGGTTGTGGACAAGCTTCTGAAACCCATACTCTTAAAGCTCCAGGAGTTCAAAGGGCTAATTTTGACCAGGCTCAAACAACTCCAGGGACCAATGGTATTGGAAAGCATCTGAAATTACGAAAACAAAGATTTCATTCCTCTCCACTTAAAACTTAGACATCTGCTCCCCAATAATCACTGAGACCCACTCTAGAAATAAACTCAGTCATTTCCTGTTTTATCCTCTCCAAAAAGGGATACAGCAGTCAGATCAGTCAGCCTCTCTGAGATGTTCCTCTCACTTTACTGACAGAAGCAAGGCACCAGTATACACTAAGCCTCTCATTTATATGGCTGAAGTGATGTGGCAGAAATCTCACTGTGACCTAGGAAAGGATATAAACCTTTATAGCCTGTTTTTTAAGATAACCTCTGCCCCTGACTGAGAAGACACTTCCTCTGTGTGCAGCTCCTTCCAGTACTGACTGCTCAAATTCACTGCCAGCTGCTCAGAAACATGGAGTGCTTGCTTGGATAAACCAATACATCAGTCTTGTTTCCTAGCATATGTACTTTGTTCTAGGACATACTGGATTCATTCTAATTGACATGCACTTCAGGTTGTCACTACTGTTATTTGTCTCACTTGCCTGGAGGCACCCACAAAGATTTAAATGTCATTGTTGTAGGTGCTGGTCCATAATGTTTTATCAGCCTATAGCACCCAGTGTTTTTAATACGGATAGTTCCTCTGAAAAAAAGGCAAAGAAAAACACTGAGAGCCTTGGCTAATATGTAATGGTGTGTTTGGATATTGCATTCAAAGTAGACTGTTTTCGTGAGCTGCCATTAGTCTGAAGGTGGGTGCAAGTAAGCATTTTTATAGCTATGTCTGGTGGCTGAGATGACACAATGGTAAAGAGCAATGGTGCTCATTCTTCACTAGAGCTGACACTGCTGATGGAACAAATGCAATGGCATGGGTGCAGAAGAACTAGCAGCAGTTCTTCCAAACTTCACAAGGTATTCATAGTGTTGCTTTTGGGGTACCCCTGTTCATCTGAACCCAGATGTGAATTTGGTGTTTCCTTGCTGATCCTGGCAGTTTGCATGGGCTAGTATAGATGTCTACCAGAAATAATGTCCAACCGCTGTGGCTGAGTCCTATATGACCCCCACCCTAATATTGTGTTCAATTTATACATCATTTCAAGACTTGCTACATGGTATCCACTGGAGAAAGCCAGCTTTTGGCTTCAATCACTGCAATATGTAGCTTTGGGATATGCCTTTTTTTCAGTCACCAGGAACAGCTGATCTCTGGAACATGGAAGGGGCTTGCCAAGAGGACTTGCTAACTAGTTGCAGAACAGACCGATTCCTAGACATAAAACAACTAATTGCCTCACAAACACATCAGGTTAAATGCATTACTCTGAGACATATATAGCAGTACAAAAAAAAAATGCATTGTATTTGCTTTTTAGCACTTTATTTAAGAAAAATACAAGATATATGTAAACGCAAAAATATCTGTGAATGTGAAAAGAGGTGAAAAGAATGAGTTTTATCAATGAAGAACATTCTTACATACAGCTAGGTGATACAGGTATGTTTGAAATAGCTTGCTGAAGCAGTCCTCTATTTTATGTTGCACTGTAAAGTAGTATGTAGGTAGAACATGATATGATAAAAGATGAATTTTTACAGTCAAACTGTCTTGTGGTAGGAGATGTGTCATTCAAACCCTAAGGACATGAGGCTGCCTTTGGAAGAAAGTAGTCTTGTGCTAAACCCTTCAAAGGATGTAGACCTCTGCCCTCATCTGTTCACAAGCGTATGCCACTTCACCTGAGATGGAAGTTAGACAGGAAAAGATGCTATAACATCCTGAATATGTCTGTAAGGAAGCTGCAGGTTTCCAGCTCTGTGGTCAGTGTTCATGTTGTGACTTGCCCTGTTGGTATTGTACTCAGGTAGTTTTGTTTGTCATCATACTTCCCTATCTGGAAACCCATTTATATGCTGTAATATGGAGCCTAAGAACAGATGCACTGCTGAGCAAAATGTGGACATGTACTGTACAAAGCTGACTCAGTGCCATGTGACTCTTACTGTTCAAAAGTAATACCAGCTTCCTAGCTGCCTCCACATCACACAGATAAGCCACTTCAACAGAAGAAAGCAAAACTTAAGTGGACTGTGGGATATGGCTTGCTCTTTTAAAGAGACAATGATTGATACCCACTGATGCCTGGCTTTTGTTTGCATTGCTTTGCTTTGATTTTGTTCCTTTAGCATGTCCAGTATCAGATTGATATTCCCAAACTGAATACAGCCAAACATTACACGCAGAGATGTATTTTCTCTCAGAGCTGGAATTTTTTAGAGTAAACAGGCAGTTTCAAATTAAGTGCTTTGAAGTCTAAAACTAGAACAAACTTCTTGGTGGTGGTGCTGCTTGTTACCCACTAATATTCAGGGGTTTTCCAACTCCTCTCTTCAAGTTTTAAATGAGGCTTCAATTATGCACAAACCCTTAGGCTGGCCCCTTCATCTGAGGCCAAATGTCACATATCTATGTGCATTAATTAGTTAAGAACCTTACTGAAAGTGAGGTGGCTCAGAAGGCTGTCTTCAGAGAGAAACACCAATCTGAGGACTGCAGAATGTGTCATTAAGCAAGTTCCCAAAGTGGGTAGGTTTTCATAAGAAAAGGCAGTTAAGGCCAAATGTATTTTGAAGATGAAGATTTGGCAGCCAGTACTGGAGGTGACAGAACCTCAGAATCAGATTGGAAGGGACCTCTGAAGGTCATCTATCCTAGTCACTCTGCTCAAGCAGGGCCACCTGAAGTAGGCTGTCAAGAGCTGCGTTCAGTTCCCATAGAAAAGGGGGAGTTGAAAAAAACAGTAAAAAAAAAAAAAAAAAAAAAAGTGAGGAAAGCAACACTATTGCTTTTAAAAGTAACATTTTCTCTCACTTTCAATTTTCCCTGTTGAAGCGAGAGAAAAACACCACCAAGCAACATCTTGTATTAGCTCCAAGTGGAAAAAGTTAATTGTTTTTTACCAAAGTAATTTTCCTCTTTCTGTGGTGTGGCAGAAGAAGTTAGAGGTAAAAATGGAAAAATACTTTATTTAACTTCAGTGAGAAATGAAAAAAAAAAAAGCATTTCCTCTTTACTATTAAAAAAAGCATTAAAAAACACATAGTTTTGCATAAAAATAAAATGATTGCTTCTCCACTGTTGGAGAAATAATAAAGCAGTGTTAAGTAATTAGATCCTGTTTGCTAATTAGAATGACCCTTGAAATTCAACAATAAATGACAGTAAAAACATTGAAAGCAGTGACACCTGTTATACCGCAAAGCTGCAACTATAGTTGAAACAGCAGCAGCAAAAATAATGGGAAGACAATGTGAATTCTATGATTCCACCTGGAATATGTTGGCCAAGGAAGCTGTGAATGCTTCATCCCTGGCAGTGTTCAAGGCCAGGCTGGATGGAATCTTGGGTGACATGGTTTAGTGTGAGGTGTCCTTGTCCATGGCAGGTGGATTGGAACTAGATCATCTTAGGGTCCTTTCCAACCCTAACTATTCTATGATTCTATAAATTGGCATTGGGCAGTAGTTTTGAGCTTTCTTTGAGCAGTTTGAACCCATTCTGAACAAGAGAGACAAGAATGGTCTATTGATAATGGCATGTACTTTGGGTTTCAGGAGATGAGTTTTGCAAGTTTTTAATTCTTGCAGAAAGAATCATAGAATCATAGAATAGTTAGGATTGGAAAGGAATTTAAGATCATCTCATTCCAACCCCCCTGCCATAGGCAGGACAGCCCCCACTAAACCATGCCATCCGAGCCTCTGTCCAACCCAGCCTTGAACACTGCCAGTGATGGAGCATCCACAAACTCCCTGAGCAACCCATTCCAGTGCCTCACCACCATTACAGGAAAGAACTTCCTTCTTATGTCCAATCGAAACTTCCCCTGTTTAAGTTTGAACCCATTACCCCTTGTCCTATCACTACAGGTCCTCATGAAGAGTCCCTCCCCAGCATCCCTATAGGCCCCCTTCAGACACTGGAAGGCTGCTATGAGGTCTCCACGCAGCCTTCTCTTCTCCAGGCTCAACAGACCCACTTTCTCAGCCTATCTTCATACAGAAGGTGCTCCAGTCCCCTCATCATCCTTGTGGCCATCCTCTGGATTTGTTCCAACAGTTGAGGAAACCAGAACTGCACACAATATTGCAAGTGAGTTCTCACAAGAGCAGAGTAAAGGGGCAGGATCACCTCCTTCAACCTGCTGGTCACACTCCTCTTGATGCAGCCCAGGATACGGTTGGCTTTCTGGGCTGCAAGCGCACATTGAAGCTGGCTCATGTTCAGTTTCTCATCAATCAACACCCCCAAGTCCTTCTCCGCAGGGCTGCTCTCAATCTCTTCCCTGCCCACCCTGGAGCTGTGCCTGAGATTGCTCCCACCCAGGTGTAGGACCTTGTACTTGGCGTGGTTAAACTTCATCAAGTTGGCATCAGCCCACCTCACAAGTGTGTCAAGGTCCCTCTGGATGGCATTCCTTCCCTCCAGCATATCAACTGAACCACACAGCTTGGTTTCATCAGCAAACTTGCTGAAGGCACGCTCAATCCCACTGTCCAGGTCACCGGCAAAGCTGTTGAACAAGACCGGTCCCAACACCGATCCCTGAGGGACACCACTCGTTACTGGTCTCCAGCTGGACATTGAGCCATTGAGCACAACTCTTTGCGTGCAGCCATCCAGACAGTTCTTTATCCACCGAGTGGTCCGCCTATCAAATTGATGTCTCTCCAACTTAGAGAGAAGGATGTCATGTGAGACAGTGTTGAATGCTTTGCACAAGTCCAGGTGGATGACATCAACAGTTCCGAAGCCCCATCATAGAAGGCCACCAAATTGGTCAGGCAGGATTTGCCCTTAGTTAAGCCATGCTGGCTGTCACCAACCACCTTGTTGTTTTTCATGTGCCTCAGCGTGCCTTCCAGGAGAATCTGCTCCAAGACATTGCCAGGCACAGAGGTGAAACTGACTGGTCTGTAGTTCCCTGAGTCATCCATTTTCCCCTTTTTGAAAATGGGGGTTATATTTCCCTTTTTCCAGTCATCAGGAACTTCACCTGACTGCCATGATTTTTCAAATATGATGGACATGGGTTAGCAACAGATATGGTGGAGTGGCTTAGCAACTTCATTTGCCAGCTCCTTCAGGACTCTCGAACAGACAGAACTTCTACTGCTGTCACACCAGCCTGAGGATCCCTGCAGTCCAGAGGCTCAACCTTTTTCCTTTCAAATCTCTTTAGAGCTCCCTTTTGACTTAAGAAAAGAGCAAATCAAGCCACAGGTTTTGAATGACTATATATATGCTAATTTGAGAGGCATCTGGAAGCTGAGAGTTCTCATAAGGTGGTGTTGGCTGCTGTAGCACCTATGTTTGTCTGCCGGCTGCCTGAAAGTTGCACTGTGCAGGCAGTACACCTTGTCCACAGAACCCCTCTGGAGGACCATCAGCTGTCTTGTATGTCAGATGTTAGTCCCATAACTCACTGCAAGCATAGAAGAGAAAAATATTGATGTGCTTTCAGTCACAGGCTGCTCCATCCTACTCACTCTGATGGCAAAAGCACATGGAGATGCTCTAAAGCAAAGGGCACATTTTTCTGGTCCCCCCCGCCCCGATGAATCATTTAAAGCTGCTTCTGGGAATTGAATAGCAAGCAGATACTCTATGTGATATTCTTATCTTACTTGAAGAAATGCCTTAAAATACTTCACAGAGGTTGCCTAATACTGCCAGTTCTGTAGGATTTAAACCTGATTATTACTGTATAAGGGTCCATTCTTACGTTCTCTTGAGCACACTACAGTAGAAAAGGCATATTGCCCCTGCATAGATAATAAGAAGCAAAAAGTCCAGGCAAGCATTATTTTGTACCTTACACTGACAGGCTTCTGAACATGGGAAGCTCCTGGATCTCCCTATTGCACAGGTCCAGCAGACCATGATTCTGCCGTGGGAACAGTCCAGCTGTTCAAGGCCCCAGCAATTTCACATATTTCATAGCTGTGACCTGGGTAACACCTCCTTTTGCACCCTTGCCAGACATTTTTGTGCATGCAAATTACATTCCTACAAGGGTCTTGATGGGCCCTTTCATTCTAGCTCTTTTTCAGAGACCATGGATTTCACCTAATTATTTGCAGTAAGTTACAATTAAATGTGGCTATTCCTGTAAGAGTAATCTGTGACTCTGCTATTGCCTGAAGAGGTTTTAGTCATTCTACTGATGTACCGTTTAGTCTTACTGACACACTAGTCCAGTTCTTTAACCATTTCAACTACAGCAAAAACTCCTACATTTGTATCAAACTTGATACTCTTATAGAATAAACAGTAGGAATGTTCATTTTACATGTCTCTCAAAACATGCCATTTTTTCATTATTAAGAGACCTACAAGGCTGACCATCAGCTTCCTTTCTACCTTCTTGCACTTTCTTTTGTTGTTTTATAGCACTGTAACTATTGGTACAATTTTGTAGCATCATTTTGGCTCTTTTTTTTTTTTTTCTTCCCTTCAGTTTTTGATTATTTGTCTGTTTGCTCCATGCAGCCCAATAGGCTGATGTAAACTAAAGATGATTTAAAGATGTTTCTTCTGTGATCTCTTCTTTCTTTCTGCTTTATCTGCTCTTTAATAAGTCATTCCTATTCATCAGTGTTTTGCAATAAGTTGGGGTGTCCTGACTAAGGCTTACAATGCAGAATTCAGTGGATGGCCCAGTGGAGATCATGTAGCAGGGCTGCCCAGAGAAAGCATCAAGCTGAGCATTTTGCCAAAGGGCCCTTGGTTCAGGAGGGGGCAAAGACCACCACCACTGTGCATTCTCATTCTCAGGGGGTCACTGTCAGTGTTTGCCTTACACCAGTGGGAATCTCTATTTGTCCCACCACAGCAGTGCTTCAATAGTCCTTGTGGAGCTGGCACCATGCCATGGGAAATATAAGGTTCTGCCATGATTTATCCCTCAGAATTGTCCTGATTTTTGTCAAGTAACCTGTTTGCCAGACGTTGCGTGATGTCAGGAATTGAAACAAATATTAAACCTGGTGACTTCTTTTCCCTTGTGCTCTCCTCAAGAGAATCAGCGTCCCAGGTGTGGGATCGGAGTTCATCATTTAAGGGGGAAGAGAGTTGATTCTGGAACCCTGCAAAATCAAAGAGTTAGTCACGGTGGGGATTGGCCAAAAAAGTCACTTCATCCCCTCAGACAAGCAGAATACTTTCTTACAGCAGTGGTTATCTGTGCTGCCCATGAAGCAGACCACTGGTCATGCTGTTAGCACCTCTGGCATTCCCTGACTCTCAAGATCCCTGCAAAAGCTTTCATTTCTCCTCTGGGCAATTATGGAAGGTAACAAATCCTGACAGCACTCATTGATGGCCTCCAGGGTTTTAAGATTGAGCAAACAACTTGTTAGAATTTTAATTAAATTTCAGCCTTTTTCAAATTCATCTGCTTTCCCACAGAGGTGCAGGTTACCACAGCTGATTGACCACAGACTAGATTTTCTGAGTTGTGTGCTACAGCTCCTGAGAGAGCACCTGAAGTTTCCTGTGCACATAGAGACTGCACTAAAACCCCTGCTGTAATCAACAGAATTGTTTGTACAAAGCAGGGACTGAGCATCATGTCACAGGATTGCTATGCACCATGCTGCTCTTCTTTTCAGTCAATGCCAACATGCTCTGGTGCCAAGTCCAAAAGCTAATGGGATGCTCCCATGAGTAAGCATTTTCCAGACTGAATGCAATACGATGTCTTTGAGCTCCATGTCTTTGAGGAGAAATTTCTCCAGATTGTTTGCAGACCCCTGCCTTCCTTTTATGTCTGCATTGTGTCACTGGCGACTTGGCCTGTCCATCCGCTGTTGCGGTTGGACAGGCACTATTGCACCAGCAGCAAGTGCACAAGAACTAATCAGGGGCATGTAACCTAGCTCCAATTTGGTGTTGCCGTGCTGTCTGAAAAGGGGTAGCCAATAGATTTTTTTGTTTCATTAGAATTATTTTTCAGTGGCTTCTACACAGATTTCCATTTAAAAGCTTTTCTAAAGCTTTGTTTTGTTTTGCTTTTTTTCTTCCTGAGCATGAACAGGAAAACATACACCAGAATCTAATAAATGCTGAAAGCCAAACTGGGTTATTTTGGGCTGATGCATCCACAGTGATACTTTGCACTGAGAATTTAATTATCAGTTCTTTTGATGATAAATAAACCAGGATAAAATCCAGCTCAACTTCCAAGAGCTGTATTTGTTCTCTACTGCTAATGGCAGTAAAAATTTATAAAATCTTATTTTAGTGAGGATAGTAAGCTTAGGTAATTCTGAAAGAGTGAGGGAATATCAGCTGCCAAGGGAAACAATGTATTTTACATTTGTTATGCAGATGTATTTATATTAAGTGATGTGTTCAACCTTCACCATTCTCCTGTGTTTGCATTTTTAAACTGTGGGTTTGCTTGGTTTTAGAAAGATGTTAGAAATACACAGGATAAAACGTGGGTGTAAGTTCCTAGAGAACAGAAAAAGAAAGATGTTTCTTCTCTGGATTTATTCTTTTTTTTAACGTTCATTTTCTTCTGCTCAAGTTCCTACACTTGCATTTTGCTTCTAAGGAATTTTCTGCTAAGGTTACCCAGTTGCTGTTTGGGCTTTTTTGTTTGTTTTTTACCTTAAGCATTTATGCTTTTGATGTCATTGATTAAAAAAGCAGGGATATGTTGTCATTTTGCAAATGAGTGAAGTTGAGTTTTAATAACATAAAATGATCATTCTCTTTATGCTTTTCTTTTCACTGTCTCCTAGCCTGAGGGGTCTCCTCATCTACTCTCCAGATACATGTTAATCATGCTGTGATAATATTCACAAGGGAGTTTATCATATGGGAGTTTATCGTATCAGACTTTATCATTCTCAGAGAATTTGAGACCCAGGTGCACTGAAGAAAAGTCAGTAAACTGGGTTTTGTTTGGGTTTTTTTTTCCCCACTAGGATAAAATGTAAGATACTTAAAACTTTACTGTAAGAGGGTAATAGTATATTTAGTACAATGTAGTAGTATGGCTTTCTTTGTACTTGTGATACAATTCCTCTGACTTAGCATAACTTCAGTATGAAGTACGCCCAGTTTACTGAAATTATGGAAGATGATAACAATAATTAAGCAATAAGACATGACAAGTAGTATTTTATTATGCTATCCCAAAATGCTTAAGTGGGTTGCTAGGCATAGGGCCAAATGCTTTGAACCACCTGGAGGAATTATTTTTACACATCTTGTGGATAGTGGTAGAGGATGATCTGATTTCCTTGCAGCTATGCAGTTACCACATCCTAATCATCCTGGTAAGAGCTCATCTGCTTGGTAACTAGACTGATACTGACTTCAGTAATAATAATCAGGGTTGAAGATTCTTGCAGGTTTAACGGCTGATAGTGTAAAAACATGGCCCCAGGCATAACAGTAGGTCACAAGTCCACAAGCATAACATCAAAATGCAGCTGTGGGTGTTACAGTGTTACAATACAGCTATAAGCTGAGACTGCCTGCAGGAGTTTCAGGTTTAGAAGGTCCAGAAAAAAGCAGCATCCTTGGCTGAATGTAGGATATGCCTGTGGAATAGAGTCATAGAATCATAGAATAGTTAGGGTTGGAAAGGAATTTAAGATCATCTCATTCCAAATCCCCTGCCTTGGGCAGGGACACCTCACACTAAACCATGCCATTCAAGGCTCTGTCCAGCCCAGCCTTGAACACTGCCAGTGATGGAGCATCCACAACCTCCCTGGGCTACCCATTCCAGTGCCTCACCACCCTCACAGGAAAGAATTTCTTCCTCATATCCAATCGAAACTTCCCCTGTTTAAGTTTGAACCCATTACCCCTTGTCCTATCACTACAGTTCCTCATGAAGAGTCCCTCCCCAGCATCCCTATAGGCCCCCTTCAGACACTGGAAGGCTGCTATGAGGTCTCCACGCAGCCTTCTCTTCTCCAGGCTCAACAGACCCAACTTTCTCAGCCTATCTTCATACAAGAGGTGCTCCAGTCCCCTCATCATCCTCGTGACCATCCTCTGGACTTGTTCCAACAGTTCCATGTCCTTTTGATGTTGAGGACACCAGAACTGCACACAATACTCCAAGTGAGGTCTCACAAGAGCAGAGTAGAGGGGCAGGATCACCTCCTTCAACCTGCTGGTCACACTCCTCTTGATGCAGCCCAGGATATGGTTGGCTTTCTGGGCTGCAAGCACACACTGAACCCGGCTCATGTTCAGTTTCTCATCAATCAACACCCCCAAGTCCTTCTGCACAGGGCTGCTCTCAATCTCTTCCCTGCCCACCCTGTAGCTGTGCCTGAGATTGCTCCCACCCAGGTGTAGAACCTTGTACTTGGCGTGGTTAAACTTCATCAGGTTGGCATCAGCCCACCTCACAAGTGTGTCAAGGTCCCTCTGGATGGCATTCCTTCCCTCCAGCATATCAACCGAACCACACAGCTTGGTGTTATCGGCAAACTTTATGAGGGAGCACTCAATCCCATTGTCCATGTGTAGTGGTTTAAGCCTCTAAGCCCCCCCCCCCCCCCCCCCCCCAGTTCTCTCACTCACTCACTTCCCTTTTTTCCCCCAGTCTAGGGAGAATGGGGAGGAGAATCAGAAGAATGCAACTCGCACAGGTTGAGATAAGAACAGTTTAGTAACTAAAGTATAACACAAATCACTACTGCTACCCCCAGTAATAATACAAGAGAAATACAAGGAAAAAGAATACAACTGCTCACCAAGCCCAACCCAGCCAGTGCACCCCCTAGCAGCGAACCCCCCAGTACCAAAACCTGACTATGCCGTGCACACCCAGTCCACCACCACCACCACACCCTTCCGGGTCTCTGCTCTCCGTGTTCACATCCTGGACATGACATGCTGTGGTATGGAATAACCTCTTTGGTCAGTTTGGGTCAGGTGTCCTGTCTCTGCTTCCTCCCGGCTCCCTTCCTCCCTGGCATAGCATGAGACTCAGAAAGTCCTTGGCCAGACCAAAACATTACCAAGCAGTAACAGAAAACACTGGTGTTATCAGCGCTGTTCCCAGGCACAAAATTAAAAACACAGTGCTGCACCAGCTACCAAGAAGGAGAAAAATGACTGCTGCTGCTGAACCCATGACACCATGTCACTGACAAAGCTGTTGGACAAGACTGGTCCCAACACTGATCCCTGAGGGCTACCACGTTACTGGTCTCCAGCTGGACATTGAGCCATTTAGCACGGTTCTTTGTGTGCAGCCATCCAGACAGTTCTTTATCCTCTGAGTGGTGCATAAGCCACATGATTTAAATGCATGTTCAACATTTCACAGGGACTGTAACAATGTGTAAATTGACATGAATAGATTATAATCTTCTTCTTAGAAATACTTAGGATTTTTGCATTCAACTGACTTAGCCTTTCCTCAGAAGTTACACTTCCAGAAAATGGGAAATTTCCTCAGTATGTGCACTTTATCCTCTGATGTCCAATTTAATAAAATATTGTCATTTTCAAATTTGTTTATGCACCTTCCCAAGCCTTAGCTCACACTGGATCTAATCTGGGGCATAATGAAATCACTGGAAGAAAAAGTCTGTTTTTTTAATGGGTTGACAATTGAGGCCCATTTGTTTTACAGCTTCAGGGTACTAACAGGCTATAATTTTTATAATTTCTGTAGTCCAGACCTCTTGTGTTAAAAGGGGGAAAAATAAGCCTCTTGCTTTATTAGAGGGTCCAGGAATGGCTCCAATATGTAACTATCAGTCCGGCCGTGTTCCCTATTTCAATCCTCACTGATCCGGATTCACTGATAGTGCATCACACTGCTCAATACAATCAGCGGCAACTATCAATCTGGCTGTGTTTGCTATTTCAGTTCTCACTGATCCGGATTCACTGATATGCACCACACTGCCCAATACAATCAGCGGCAACTACCAGTCCAGCAGTGTTCGCTATTTCAAGCCCCACTGATCTGGATTCACTGATAGTGCACCACACTGCCAGTCGAATCGTGCTCATGAACCCTCACGGCCACACTGAGAGATGGGGATGCGTTCAGTGAGAAAATTACGATCGGTTACTGAAACAGCGCAGCTTATTGTGATTGGCTACCGAAACAGTGCAGTTTATTGATGCAACAGGTACAGGTTCTTACAGATTGCTGGTGATAAATACTGTCTGCAAAAGCATGTGCGAATAACAGTTACATGGGTACAAACGCTCAATAAAGTTAACACAGCCTGGCTCTAGAATATATAGGTAACAGTAAAAGTAACTCTATAGAAATTCTAAGTTTTCATAGGAAAGCACTAGATACAGTGCAAGTCTTACACACAGGCGTCCTTGTGGGACGTGGAAGAGAGGTCCAGCCCATCGACCGGTCCAAGGAATCTGTTGATGTTATCTTCCTCGACTCGTTCACGATGGTATCTTCCCCAGTATTCCCCTTTCCCTCGGGTCATTTTATACTATTTTCACCTTCAAGGTGGAGCTTGAGTGACTTTAGTCATATATACCTTTATTATTATTGGTGCAAATCTCTCTCATTTTGTTTTAAAGATATACGACACCAAAAATTCAGAGAGCATGCTCAGAGGGGGGTGGTCTCATTTTGGAGGGGCGTCGCATTGGAGATGGGAGTGTATTTTAGCATGTAAATGCATTATAATGACATTACAATGAAGCAAAGTTCACACTGAAGACAGCATTCTGTCAAAAGATGGCAGGCTGCTGGCTCAGGATAGCAAGCATGCAGCTTATCAGTTTCTTGCACCACCTAGTTCCCGTCTTTTGCTGAGGACAAAAGTGTAACTGTGAGATCTCCACCTCGCTCTACCCTCCGTCTGTGTTGCCACAGGAACCGCTACAGAGTGCACATTCCTGGCATATCAGATGTGGCTGAATCTCGCCTCGAGAGGCCCTGAAAGTCTATTTTTCCCTTATGTGTGGACAATGTTGCATTTCAAATATAAGTTTAATTCCATATTTCCTAATTATTCCACAAGACCACAGTAACTGCACCTCTTGCCTTCACTGTGGCCTTAATAATGCAATGGTCCATCCTTGTGCATTATTACTTATGCTGCATACATAAGCTCTGGGTAACATTTACATCAGTATTTCACAACAACAGCTATTACAGGCCAAGTTTGAAAACTGCACAGTGAATATTGGGAACAGTCATGCTCTCTAAGAAAGACACCAAACTTGTGTTTCCTGGTTAGGAAGGAAATCTCTGTCTGCTGCCTGTATGATCAGGGGAGGTTGAGATGCTTGAGCTAACTGTGGTTCTGTGAGCAGCAATCCACGGCAGCACCTCTTTCTTCTGCTCGTTGCAGTGGTAACTGAGGATGCTGAACCTTCCCATTCAGCTCAGCTGAAATGAATGAATATTTTGTCATTTGCTCAGTGACCTCATTGCTGTGTGTCACCTAAACTTAACTGTCCAAATAAAAAGGTAGCTAATGAAATGACTGGAGATGAACCTCTGATTTTGCTTCTTGAAATATTTGTTGACCACCAGGATGCCCTGAGGGGAAAAATATCGATATATACTTTAGAAGAAAGAAAGCTCATTTAGTTTGCCTTTTTTCCTCTGTGTTCATGTCATATTGGTAGATGCTGACCCATAACCTCATCCCATAATATTGATTTGGGTTTGTTCTCACTGGATATCATGTAGCTCTTTAGCAACACATAGAGATCACAGCCATTTTGTAACGCAGGTCATTCTACAAAAGATTTGTTTTCCATCAAACAAATTTCACTGTTACCAAAACTGAAATTTAATTAAATAATGGAAAGTTCCTCACATGTGCAAACAATAACTGAATAATTCATTACTGTATTCATCTTTCTTCAATAAATATATTCCTTCAGATATACCAGCACTGCACTTCAGTTCTTCCTGTTTTCAAGGCGGGATCTGCATCACCACTCTATCAAACCATTACAGTGTATAGAACAACCAGAGAAGTAAGAAAGGTTATTTAAGTCTTACTTGCAGTGAGGAAGTCAGGGAGTTGAAGTGAGCTGCGCAAGTACTCCCCCACCCTCCATTGCGTTGACTATACTGTAAGGCGAGGAAGACAAGCCTTCTAACTAAGGTCTCTGATATAAATACCTACAGTTAATACGTACTGAGCAGTATGCAAATTATGCTGGATTTCTATAGATCCTTGTCTTAGAGCATGAAAGACAAAATTAGTCCAGATCCAGAAGAGAAGGAACACATTATTCCATGCATTCTTACTTTCTCAACGAAACAATATTGATAGGACTTCACTGAGCTTCCAGCTTTCTCCAGATCTGTATAATGAACCGGTGAGTCAGAGTCACAGTACAAAATCATTAATAATACCGTTAGCCGGATGCTTACAAGTACTGTCCAATGAGGTGTTTGAGAGAAGATTGATTTGCTGTTCTTAATAAATGAAGGGCCTATAAGCAGTTTTGCCTTGAATGTTGCTTCTGGAACATCATTTTGTGCCACCTTTTCTATGTTTTAGAATACAAATTCAGTATATGCTTTAAACAAAATTCTATGCACCAGTTACAAACGAGGGTTATTTTCTTTAAAAATATTTCTAACTAAAATTGGAATGGAGATGTTTTATAAATTAACAGGGTTCATGGTGAGGTAAATAGCTGCAACTCAGCTTCTTCTCCTCTTTACAATGTTATCCCTTCAGAAAACCCATCATGCTGTTTCCTCATTTTTATGCTAAGTGCTAAATGAGAGCAGTGATCATCCTTACCCAGGAGGCCTGACTGGGTCCAGTATTGACGTTATTCCCTTTGTGAGTCAGTGGCTGATGGTGAATATGGTAGATTCCTTAAAACAATGTATTGATCAACCCAACGATAGGAGCAGAGCAGGGTATAAAAGAAGCTGAAACCTTCTAGACAAGCTGCCTAATTCCTGAAAGAGCTTCCAAACAACTCTTGCAAATTAGTAATTTTTTACAAAGTTTTGCCTTGCTGGTTTTCTCCTCCTTACCGCACAGTTCACCACCTGTTTCCTGAGCTTCACAGAAGGTCAAGCAAAGCCCTTTGGATCAGCTGCTCACCAAATAATTTTTGAACAAATTCCCCAGAGTTTGTGGTAAGGTCTTTCATCCTCATTGCATCATTTTTCTTCATTATTTCTATCCTGAGAGTCCTGCTGGCTACTCCTAATATAGTTACATTTTCAAAGCCACAATACAACATTAATACATTGCAGACTGTACATACAAAGTATAATTCATGTCCAGTCTCAGGCTAATAGGGCTGTATTCAGGCACAGTCAAAAGCACTCAAGCAGTGTGATTGTATTTCCTGGGAATATTTCACCTGTTTTATGTAAGGTTTTATGTTCCAAACACATTGTCCCCAGCTATCTTCAGTCATGGGACCCCAGTGCCAGATGGGGCCAACCTTACTGATTAGCCTGTAGTCCCCTGGGCCTGTTCACGCAGTCTTCAATGAGGAAGGAGCCAGCATCTTTGTGAAGAGACAGCTCCTGGCTGCAACCTCAGCTTGACACCTGCTCCCCTGCTCTGAGCTTCATTCAATGAGGAAAATGGTGAGTGTCAGCAAAAACAAGTGTGTTTTCACAGGGGAGATTTACTGTGCTTTCATGCAATGTAAAAAAGGGCCATGTTTTCTGAAAAGATTGCAATGGAGTGATACAAGGCAGGACTGCCTCAAACTCTGGGAGCATGAGAGCAGAGATTTTCAAAGATGTGTTCCTGAAGCCAGAGACCCATATCTGTATTTAAAGCATAATCTAATTTCATGGAATCATAGAATCAGAGAATGGTTTGGGTTGTAAGGGACCTTAAAGACATTTAGATCCAGTCCCCCTACCATGGACAGGGAAACCTTCCACTAGACCAGGTTGCTCAAAATCCCATCCAGCCTGGCCTTCAACACTTCCAGGGGCAACTCCTCTGGACAGCCTGTGCCAGTGCCTCATCGCACACATAGTGAAGAATTTCTTCCTAATATCTAATCAAAATCTATCCTTTTTAGGTATTTTTAAGTGGAATTTCTCCACCGGATTCCTATAGGCAAAAAAATCTTACTGGAGACACCCATAAAAAAATTATAGAGTATCCTGGTTGTATTTAGGCCAACACATATTTCAGTTATAGACACTGAAAGCAGGAAAGACCAGGCATCTAACATATATCACTGTTGTATCCCTGATTATATTCTCTAATCCTTTTGTCCTTAGAGTAAAAATACTGTGTAAGTCTATCATTCATGTTTAAATGAACATGGACTAAGTACCTGATCAACAATAGGTATGCCATAGATCCATAGAGGAATGTATAGTAAATTAAGATTTTTTCATGAACGTAATTGCTCCAGTACTGTGCTGGAAAAACTGGCTGCTCATGCTTTGTTTGGGTGTATTTTTCTCTGAGAAAAAAAAAACCAAAACACAAAACCTGGCTGAATGGCCAGGCCCAAAATATGGTGGCAAAAGGTGTTATATCCGGTTGGTACCTGGTCACAAGTGGTGTTCCCCAGGGCTCAGTACTGCGGACAGTTCCATTTAATATCTTTATCAATGATCTGAATGAGGGGGTCAAGTGCACCCTCAGTAAATTTGCAGACAACACCAAGCTGGGTGGGGATGTTGATCTGCTGGAGGATAGGAAGTCTTTGCAGAGGGACCTGGACAGGCTGGATCAATGGTTTGTAGCCAATGGTATGAGGCTTAACAAGGCAAAGTGCCAGGTTCTGCACCTGAGCCACAACACCCCCATGCAACACTCCTGGCTTGGGGAAGAGTGGCTGGAAAGCTGCTCATGGAAAAGGACCTGGGGGTGCTAATTGATAGAGATGAACATGATCCAGCTTGTGCCCAGGCAGCTAAGAAGGCCAACAGCATCCTGGCCTGTAGCAGCGATAGTGTAGCCGGCAGGGCCAGGGCAGTGGTCATCCCCCAGTACTTGGCACTGTTGAGGCTGCACCTCAAACCCTGTGTTCAGTTCTGGGCCTCTCATTGCAAGAGAGACAGTGAGGTACTGGAGCGGGTCCAGAGTAGGGTAACAAAGCTGAGGAAGGGTCTGGAACACAAGTGTGATGAGGAGTAGCTGAGGGAACTGGGAGTGTTTAATCTGGATAACTGAAGTCTCAGGGGGACCTTATCACTCTCTACAACTACCTGAAAAGAGGCTCCCAAGTAACAAGTGATAGGACAAGAGGAAGTGGCCTCAGGTTGCACCGAGGGAAGTTTAGATTGGGTATTAGGGAAACTGTCCTCACCTAAAGGGTTGTCAAGCATTGGAACAGGCTGCCCAGGGAAGTGGTTAAGTCACCATCCCTGGAGGTATTTAAAAGATGTGTAGATGTGGCACTTAGGCACACGGTTTAGTGGTGGGCTTGGCAATGTTAATGGTTCAGCTTCATCTTAAAGGTCTTTTCCAACCGACATGGTTCCAGGATTCTATGCTCCCAACAATGGAACAGGCTGTGTCCGTGTTTTTTTTTTTTTTTGCATCTGCAGTGTTTTGGGAACGTGACTCAACTTTCTTCAAGATATTAATAAGAACTACATACTTCAATAAGAATTTTAAAAGTAAACTTTTTTCACTGATTTTGAACTTTCATGTACTTAGCTTTCATTGCTTTTCAGTTCTAAGCATATAGAAAAAAGACATAGCCCTTTCAGCACCTTCAGTCTTCAGATAACACACCATGAAAGCTGGAGAGGTTTTTAAAATTTCTAACTTAAAAGCAGCCCACATACAAGAAAAATATTGTTTCCAAACTTTGAGTTAAATGAGGCTTAAATAACATCAAAATACTGTTTCTATCTTTAGAGCTAAAATTGCTGATAAGGATGTTACATCTATAGATAGTGTTCAGTAACCTCAATAACTATACCAGTATTTCATGTCTAGAGTTTATTGACTTGCTTTCCCACTGACTCATTAAAAGATTTTTTTTTTTGAGAAGAAATACTGTATTGGTATCTGAAAAACAAGCTCACTACCTGCTTTAAATATTCCTGCTCACATGACCAGTTCCTTGCGTGTCAACTATTCTACTGTAGAGCAGTGCACAGGGCAGCAGGTTTCTGCTTAAAGTAAAAGGGCAAACAGTTTGATTACATATGTGTTACTGTACTCAGCAGAGCATTAGCTAACAGATCTTGTCTTACAAAGTTAAAACAAGCATATTTTCTGTAGTAGAAAAACATTCCCTCACCCAGATCATAAATTCTCACAAATTATTATGAGATTTTAGAAAATAAACTTTTGAAGTTTGTTGCATGTGTTTGCTTGTTCGTTTAATTTGCCTTTTGAAACACATAGGTCTTATTTGTAAGCTTTTCTTAAAAAGCACGTAAGCTAAAAACTGTTGTTAAGGGAAAGCAGAGTCTCATGTTCACAGGGCATGAAAAGAAAGCAAGCACTTTCCTTTACAAGATGCTAAATATTCCAAGAAGGATGATGTCAGTCCCTGCTGGCCTCTCTTGCCTCTTTCATTACATTCCCGCCACAATGAGCCCAGCTTTCCTTGCTATATTTTCTGTGGTACAGCCACCTGAGCATGCATACTGAGTCCAGCCAAGCGTTACACATAGAGCTGAGCAGGATACAGCTACAGGCTAGCCACAGGTTACTGCCAACAGTGTATAATAATGACATTTTAGAGCCTTTCTTTGAAACAGGGGTGCTTATTTGTCTCCCTCTACACTGCTATTAATGCTTATAATATGCGCAAGAACATTTGCAACATCATCCACTCTGTCCAACTTGGTTGAAACCTGTCCAGAAGTCCAGAAGTCACAAGGAGGAGAAAGGAGGGAAGCTGACAGGTACGATCACACCAGTCCTGCACCATTCAAAACCCAGATGGAAATACAGCTCAACTTCCTCAAGTGTCTGCAATTCGCTGTAACACAGAAGAGAATTCATAACATGCAGCAGTACTTTTGGTTGCCTGTCTGAGCGGCAAACCAATTTAGGTGGCCATCTAACAATGGCTGCTCTTGCATAGGCCTTGATCAGGTGGTTTACAACAGAGGGATCAGCGGGGAATGCAAGATACCATTTGATTTCTTACCTGTGACCATATGGTCTGTTGGCTTGCTTGTATTGTACTCGATGTAGTACTTAGGAAAATAATCACTTGGCCAAGAAAAAAAAAAAATAACCCCAGCATAACTGTGACCAATAGTTGGGCTGCAGTTAAAATAGCTAAGTGTTGCAGAAGAGTTGCGAGCCCATACACAGGTTGGGGAAGTACAGTATTACTTTGTCAGTTAGATCAATCTTTTGAAAGGAAAAAAAGTCAAGCAGAGCTGACATTCCACTTCGGGAAATCAGGAACCTGAAAAATTTCTATGCTACAGTTAACAAAGAGAGCATCTGAGTGTGTATTTATGTGTCATATAAACCTTCCGTCTTAGAGAAAATACTTAGCATAAATATTTTGGCAGACTTTATTCCTGCAAGTTGCTGACTGCAGTGGCACAGGGCATCATCTCTATAGTAACACCACCACCAGGGGCTTGAGAACTGTGTTTCCAAAAGCAGAGCTGCACAAGATAAGTGGAAATATTACAGATCTCCTTTTCCCAGCTTTAGCCTTGCCCTAAGTAGCTAAGCTGCCTCTTGCTTCCCAGGCAGCTTAGAAGAAAAGTAGCCTGTGACTATACTGCTGCCAGCCCAATGTGGCTTCCACTTGTTATGAAAAAGTTCAGCATGGTGGGTAACACAGGAGAACACAAAAAGAGAACCCCCCCAGTTTAGGTTTTCATTTGCTACTGTAAACCCAAGGAAAAGTTCCATCCATGAAGTTTTGCATAAAGCTTAAATGTGGAACGGAGCAGAGAAAAAGAAGACGAGTGTTTTCCCACTGTGCTACTCTCTTTGGTGGTGTGATGGGGTCAGAAGCTAATTTAAAACCAGAGTTTTGCAGGTGGCTGCAGAAAACAAGTGCAGGCTGTACCACCAGGTTCTGAAGAAATTTCCAGTTTGATTGCCCAGAAGCAAGTTGCCCTGAAAGGTACTATACCATCAGCAAAGGCTGCCAATTGTACTTCCTCTCTGGAAGTTTCAGGCTTTTAGCCCTAGGACTCCATCCAACTGGAGGCTCAGCAGTGATGATAAAGCAAAGCTTGCAGCCAGCTAAGCTAGATGGGGAACAGTCTTTCTGATGCAGGCAAGGAAGGTTGCTTATCTCAAACAATGGCACATAAGATTTGCTTTGTATTGTTTGCTTTTCTTGCATTCTATCTGGATCACTGAAATGGGGAACCTTGAGGCTTCTCATGCATACCTTGCTTCAAAAATAGGTTACTATTGCATTCCAGTCTCAGTATCACATAAAAGAAGGGGGTACATTATACAACATTTTTTCCTTCACCTGGTAAAGCCTACGTCAATATTTTCACTTCCTTGTGCTCTAGCACCTTCTTTCAGTCCTCAGTCTTCATTAGTCCTAGCTGCTAGATGAAGGCAATCCTGGAGGGTGACTGAACTCCCTTGCACAGCACAGGGAATAGTGCCAGAACAGATTGCAAGGAGATTGATGCAGCACAATTCAACTCCCTCCTTCTCTCCTCAAGATAGAAACTGTGCTTTGGAAAACACAGGCTGCCCCACCAGGCATTCTCAGAAGCTGCCCACTGTCTGCTGATTACCGTCAGCATCCATTTATGGCTTGAAAGGTGAAACAAGAAGTCAAGCTTTAGCCTTTTTCTGAAGTACAATAGAGCGAATCACTGTTTTTGCAGTCTTAAAGAATATAAATAGTTGATGAGCTGCAGATTACCTTTATCTCCCAGTCCCTTTTCCTGCATTATATTTATCACACAGGGACAAACCTAAGATCCATCTCTATATAAAGATCACATATCCCCTCACGTGAAATGAGCTGTTAAGGTGAATGCACCTCTGTGAACCCTAGGTAATAATTAAATTGACAATATCCTTTACTTTGAATGAAAAAAGGCTTTGCCATGATTTAGGGATTTTCTCCTGCAAGCCAATTTCTTCAGTCCTTTCTCTTGGATTTTTCAAATGGCATAATTTCTCAACGCTGCTAGTTTAATTTACCATTAGTAAAAAAACACTGAGAAGTGCTACAAAAATGGTAAATTTTATCACTTAAACCAGGGTGTTGAAGGTATCAGAGACTGGACAAGTAGCTCCCAGGTCACTGCTGAACACAGCAGTATGTCATGTTAACAAAATAGAGGTAAGGGTAACTTTAAGGGTAAGATCACCACTAAGTGTGAGAGCAGAAGTATCACATTCAGAGCAATGCAGAAATCTCAGAAGACAATGAATTTGCTGAAATTTGGAGGAAAGACTGAAGATTACTCAATTAAAATAAACTTTAATTTTTTTTTCTTTCTCCTTTCTAATTGTTTAGCTAAGTGTAGTTTTTTCTAAAGCAGAATTCAGCTAAAGGGTTTTTTGGGAAAGCTCTTTCAAGGAGCTCTCTCATAGCCACCAGTAGACAGGGGTATTTTCTGTTTATTCCAACACATGAAAAAAACAAAGCAATCCTGACATTACGGTCACCATAGAAAGAGGCTTGTCTGGTAATTCAAACTACGTGTGTTTTGACAAGGAACGTACACAGAGCCTGATAGTAAATTTTGTTGCTTGTTTGCTCTATAGCTACAATTCTCATGTTTTTTTCCACTACTTCACTGAAAATGGTTTACTCTCTAATTTTCAATAATCCCCAGTTGCACTAGAAATTCCGGACAACACTGTTATGTTATTCCATGAAACCCTGCATTATGCGTCTTCACAGCTCACACATGCTTTTAGTCTGAATGGCTTTATTTAGATTATTGCAGCTAGCACAGAAAGAATCATTGTAAAATCTTCTTGACAAAGCACACAGCCTGTACAATGCAGACAACAATATAGCTCTTGGACTACCTCACAAGGAACAGGCCCAAGATGGGACATGAACCTTACTCTACACATAATGAGGCACTGCACAGCTTTGATATCGCATGGCTTCACATTGCTACTAAGCAGCAATAAAGAATATTCCAGCTGAATTCATGGATTATATGAAACCTCCCCCACCAGACTAAAAAATTTCAAATCTATGCACCCCAAAAATAAATAATTACATAAAGCCACTCCTTCACTTAGGGATATTCTATCTGTCTGGGGACAGATATCTCTCTTTGATAATGCTCCTGGAGTCTTTTGAATTGAATAGGTAACCAAGGGCAGATTCTACCAGAACAAATATGAGAATGAGAGCAGACATTAACTAAGAGCCTTACAGACTCTTTTTTTGATATTGTTATGGACACTTTCACTTGCAAAAAAGAATGAGTAATATATTTAACTCTGAACTTATTTTTTCCTAATTAAAACACTCTGATGAATGAACTTCTGGCTAAGAATGAAGTTTAGTCAAATAACAGCTTTGAGATTCTGAAACACTTCTTGCAGGCATGGATAAATACAGCTATAGTTGATAACCAGAGCTATCCCAAAGTCCATTAGTGAAAACAAAAGCAATGCCATGGTGATCAATGAAATTATTTTCCTTCAGATGAAAATAGTTTGCAGGGACATTGCAAAGTGACATTCACTGAAGTGTTTCTTTATGAGATAAATGACCAGAAAGGTTTATATATTGTTTCAAATGCATGTTTGTTCATTTCTGTTTTCCTGTGTGACACTCAATGTATACCTTTATAATCACTTGACCAAGTACTGTATTAGGTAGTCAGGACACACGATATCCAAATTAGTGATTCATTAGCTTACCTCACATTGTGGGCACCTGAAACTGGAAAATACATAGAATCATAGAATTATTAAGAATGGAAAAGACCTTTAGGAACAGCAAGACCAACTGTTAACCTAACAACCGTCAAGTTCACTGCTGCACCATGTTCCTAAATACTTCAAACTCTTCTCTAGGCAGCCTGTTCCAATGCTTGATAACCCCTTTGTGAAGAAATTTTCCTAATATCCAATCTAAACTTCACTCGACATCTCTCTTTAGTGAGGGGCCCAGAAATGAACACAGGATTCGAGGTGTAGCCTTACCAGTGCCAAGTACAGGGGGATGATCACTGCCCTGGGCCTGCTGGTCACACTGTTTCTGACACAGGCCAGGAACTGATGGACAGGGGTAGAGCAGATGATTTCATCTACCTGGACTTGTGCAAAGTGTTCAACACTGTCTCACATGACACCCTTGTCTCTAAGTTTGAAAGACATCAATTTGATAGGTGGACCACTTGGTGGATAAAGAACTGGCTGGATGGCTGCATGCAAAGAGTTGTGCTCAATGGCTCAATGTCCAGCTGGAGATCAGTAATGAGTGGTGTCCCGTTGGGACTGGTCTTATTTAACATCTTTGTCGATGACATGGACAATGGGGTTGAGTGTGCCCTCATCAAGTTTGCCAATAACACCAAGCTGCATGGTTCGGTTAATATGCTGGAGGGAAGGAATGCCATCCAGAGGGACCTTGACACACTTGTGAGGTGGGCTGATGCCAACCTGATGAAGTTTAACCATGACAAGTGCAAGGTCCTACACCTGGGTGGGAGCAATCCCAGGCACAGCTACAGGTTGGGCAGAGAAGAGATTGAGACCAGCCCTGCGGAGAAGTACTTGGGGGTGTTGATTGATGAGAAACTGAACATGAGCTGGCTGCAGTGCGCGCTTGCAGCCCAGAAAGCCAACCGTATCCTGGGCTGCATCAAAAGAGTTGTGACCAGCAGGTCAAGGGAGGTGATCCTGCCCTTCTACTCCACTCTCGTGAGACCTCACTTGCTATCCTCAACATAAAAACGTACATGGAAGTGTTGGAACAAGTCCAGAGGAGGGCCATGAGGATGATGAGGGAACTGGAGCATCTCCTGTATGAAGATAGGATGAGAAAGTTGGGTCCATTGAGTCTGGAGAAGAGAAGGCTGCGTGGAGATCTCATAGCAGCCTTCCAGTATCTGCAGGGGGCCTATAGGGATGCTGGGGAGGGACTCTTCATGAGGAACTGTAGTGACAGGACAAGGGGTAATGGGTTCAAAGTTAAACAGGGGAAGTTTCGATTGGATATGAGGAAGAAATTCTTCAGTGTAAGGGTGGTGAGGCACTGGAATGGGTTGCCCAGGGAGGCTGTGAATGCTCCATCGCTGGCAGTGTTCAAGGCTGGGTTGGACAGAGCCTTGGATGGCATGGTTTAGTGTGAGGTGTCCCTGCCCATGGCAGGTGATTTGGAACTAGATGATCTTAAGGTCCTTTCCAACCCTAACTATTCTATGATTCTATGATTCTATGCTGTTGGACTTCTTGGCTGCCTGGGCACAAGGTGGCTCATGTTTAGCTTCATCAACCAGCATCCCCAGGTCCTTTTCCACCAACCAGCTTTCCAGCCACACTTCCCCAAGCCTGGAGCATTGCATGAGGTTGTTGTGGCCCAAGCGCAGGATCCAGCACTTTGCCCTGTTGAATCTCGTACTCATGGCCAAAGCCCATTGATCCAGCTTGTCCAGATCTCTCTGCAGAGACTTCCTATCCTCCAGCAGATCAACATTCCCACCCAACTTGGTGTCATCTGTAAACTTACTGAGGGTGCACTTGATCCCCATGTCTATATCATTGATGAAGATACTAAACAGAACTGGCCGCAGTACTGAGCCCTGGGGCACACCACTAGTGACCAGCTGCCAATCAGATTTACTCCATTCAACACCACTCTTTGGGCTCTGCCATCCAGCCAGTTTTATACCCAATGAAGGGTACACCCATCCAAGCCATGAGCAGCCAGTTTCTCCAGGAGAACACTGTGGGAAATGATGTCAAAGTCTTTACTAAAGTCTAGATAGACAACATCCACAGCCTTTCCATCATCCGCTGTGTGGGTCACTTTGTCATAGAGGGAGATAAGCTTGGTCAAGCAGGACCTGACTTTCAAAAACTGATTCTGGCAGGGCCTGATCAGCTGGTTGTGCTGTATGTGCCGTATGATGGTACTCAAGGTGATCTGCTCCATTACCTGCCCTGGCACAGAGGTCAAACTGACAGGCCTGTAGTTTCCTAGGTTTTCCTTCCAGCCCTTGTTGTAGACAGGGGTCACATTTGCCAATCTCCAGTCAACTGAGACCTCCCTGGTTAGCTTGGACTGCTGATAAATGGTGGAAAGTGCCTTGGTGAACACTTCTGACAGCTCCCTCGGTACCCTTGCATGGATCCCACATGGTTGCATAGACTTGTATGTGTTCAAGTGGTGTAGCAGGTCAATAACCATTTCTCCTTGGATTATGGGGTCTTCATTCTGTTCCCTGTCCCTGTCTTCTGCCTCAGGGGGCTAGAAACTCAGACAACAACTGGTCTTACTATTAAACCCAGAGGCAAAGAAGTCATTAAGTACCTCAGCCTCTTTCTCATCCTTTGCCCTGCATCCAATAAAGTATGGAAATTCTCCTTCACCTTCATTTTGTTGCTAAGATATTTATAGAATAGGACATAGAATTTATACTACAGCAGTAATATAAATATAGCAGAAATGTTCTATTTCTTCTTTTGCCAAGACTGCATTTACTAAATGAGTGATATGCTGCAAGTATCATTTGCCTTCGCTTAGATCCATCATATTCATTATTCCCTCACTTCCACAGAAACAAAAAAATAATAGGATATGCTGGTGATGGTTCAGCTAAAAGGTGGTTTATGGCTGTCTGCATGCTATTTATGCTTGTACAACAGCATGTAACATAAAAAAATAAGTGCCATAAAGTTTACTTCATATAAGTATAGGCTTTTAACACAAAACAATGTCTAAGAATCCATAGTATGTTTTTTTTTGCCAGCTCCCCTTTAATTTGCAGTCTACGTGATGTTGGAGCTATGGGATGGATGTCATCAGTATAACTCTGAAAATTACTATCCAGACCATTTTGATCTTGTTCTCTATCAGTTTAATGATATCCCAGGAGGCTGATGATGGGCTTTCTTATGGTTGTGGCATGTCAGTCCTTCCAATTCTGATTTTTATACCCTGCAGTCATAAGCTTATGATCTAAAGTCCTGGAAAGGAACACTTCCATACTCTTGCCTTTACAAGTCCTTCTTTTTCCTTTCATTTTAAGAGAGAATAATGTCCTTTGCTTTGCAATTTTACTTGTGTTTTTGCATGTTATTTAGCACTTTCTTGCATACATGCACTGGAACCGATGTTTGCGGTGCTTGTTAATTCACAACAAATATCACACAGATGTGATGAAGACTCACTGCGTTCATTTGTAATGATAACCTTGAACATCTCTTGATGAAACCTTGTTATTTGTTCTTTTTCCTTATTTCTTTAATAATTAACTTTTGGACTCTGCTTTCCTTTACTCAGAAGTAGCCATTAACACAGGCACTTCAACAGTATGATTCCTTATCCAATACCAATGTTGCAAAGATTTTCACCTGATTTGCCAAAATCTAGACATCTCCATTTCATTGGGGTCCACACTCTTGCTTCAGCTGGCAATGCTGAAAATGCAGTAATAATAAAAAAGCTAGATGCATACAGAGATCTTCCTATATAAATAAGAGATATTGTTTGACAGCCAGAATGGAAAATCATGCTGTCTTTTACTGATAAATAGTGTTTACCTTTCATACTTAGTGCATAAGGGATAGAAAATTAAGGGGGTTTTGATGCTAAAACTGGCAAAAAGAAAAAGAAAGACTACAAAGGAGTGGTGCTTTCTATCAGAGCACAGACATGCTTCATGTCACAGTAGTGACATGCTGATTTGCAGCAGCTACAGCCTATGCACCATGCTTCTGGATTAAAGTAATAGAAAATAAACTAAATGTTTAGGTTCCAAAATATTGGTCAGATCTTTTATTTATTCATTTATGTACAAAAAACTTGCTTTTCAGCAAACGCAGAAGGAGGCTGGTGGGCATTTGGATAACCAGAATGAAACACCAGGAGCAGAATTACAGAGCAGTTTTTCTTTTGTTAGAAAAAACATTGCCACTGTCTTATTGTACAGAGCCAATCGCATCAGCATGAGACTGGGCACTGCTTTCAAAAGGCATTGCACTGATCTATACTAATTTATTAATCTCATCACTTGAGCAGGCATTATTTAATTCCATACGCTGACATAATTTATTAGCAGTCAGATGAGAAAATTCATGGAGGTATCATGATGCTGCTGGATTTGATGCTAATATTTACATCGCTTTCCAAATTCTTATTCATGAAGTAAGAAACAGTGCAGAATAGCATCCACTTTATGATGCTATTCCAAGACTGTATTTTGCTGACAGAAGTGGTTCAGCAAAGTTCAGGATAGAGGGCAGAGAAAAACCATCTGCCAGAACTCTTAAAAAGGGGGTTTTGAGGGCTCTAAAGTGACTTAGAAATTTTTGAAGGGCCGTCTCATTCCCTGCTCTTCAGACAAGAATGACTTTTTGGAACATCATGCAAGATAACACATATTTAGCTGTCTGCTATGTTAAAATCTCTTCTTTGGTGAGGAGCCTTTTCAACTCACTGCCAGTCTCATCTCCATTCATACCCCCCTCAAAAAACACCCAACAATTAGAAGTTTGCCCTACAGCAAGTACCTAGCTTTTGCTCTGAAGCTAGTTGTGTCACCCACGGCAGGCAGGGCCAATGAGCCTGGAATGAGTGAATCAGCTTAGCCTCACATGCTACCCAGAACCAGTGCTCTTGCTGAGAAACTCACAGGGCTGCTCTGTGTAGGTACAGAGTTCCTGTTAGAGGTACTGCCACATGTACATGATATCACATATGTGCAAAACCTGGGTGCAAGGCCATAGGATCAATGAGAACGGCACTGCTGCGTTTAAGGTTAAGCAATCATTTAGAAGCATGCAACCAACAATCACTAGGTGATAGCTGATAAAAAAATGAGCTCACTGCACTGTCAGTTTCTCACTGCCATGTGTGAACATCAAAGCCAGTGGAGGTGTTCTGGATTTGTAGTGGTAGAAATGAGACCAGAATCCTGCCTACTGATGTGAAGCTACTGTAAATATAGAAAAGAATAACATATTAAAATGAAATGTGCTCCATCCTTTTACCCATAGTTTGATTGACTTCAAAGTGGCTTCCTCATAGCGCAGAAATCATCTCATTTTAGAAAAAAAGGAAAAAAAATCAGAAGCAAGCTCATTTTTTGTATCTTGTATGCAGTATACTAACTCAGTTTCAGGGTAGTTTTAAAGATACAAAAAATAGCAGCCCTATATGTACTTTTTTCCCATTGCTCATTGATATTAGACACATTTTATACTGTTGCCTTCCACAGATACTGTTTCTCCCTGCCCTCTGAGTAGCTGTGTGCCTGATGCCAAGCACGTCATTTGTTCTGCAGGATGAGGAGGGCGAGGTATGGGAATGTGCTCCGTGTTAGTCCACAGTCATGCACACTAGCCACACACACACCTGGGGGCACCCTCCTGCCCATTCCCCTGGCATTCATCCCACAGCTGCAGCCAACAGTCTTTCTTCCCCAATCTGATCCCCTCAGAAGCTGCACCAGTGGCAGCAACGGATCATTGGGTATGTGTATCAAGTGACACCTGATGCATGGTATGTTTTGGGCTGCCTGGATGCACCCCTGGGGCGCCAACAGGAGTTTGGAAGTCTAACACCTCCAGGCAGTGCTTTTCTGGATTTTTCAAGACACGTGGCTGGACCCTGCCTAGTTCCCAGCATAGTGTGTATCTGTGTGGAGATGCTGCCCACCCAGTGTCCTGGGAAAGCTCAGATGCAGCACAGAATCCATCCCCCAGAACACTGCAAAGGGGCTGAGAATAAAAGTTTGCAGTGAAGTTCACCCTACTTGCATAGCCATACTGAAGTCATAAACTTCTTAATTTCCCAGTCTTCAATAAAGTCTGACAGCATAAAGGAAGCTACAGTTTCTGTATGTAAGTAATAAGCACATTGAGATACTCTGAGCAGAGACACACTCACACCGATGCCACAAGCCTTTGCTGACTCTCCGCCAGGCTAGAAGTATATGCTTTCCCTGGGGGAAATAAATAAATAAGTAAATATACACATATAATTATTCAGTTCTGCTTCATTTACACTCAGGAATACTTTATCATTATTATCATTATTCACCTGTGTTACATCATTATCCTCTAGCTGAAATCCAAGGTGAACAGTTTGGTGTTGAATGCTGCAGAAATATGAAAGAAAACAACAGTGGCAACTTCAGACAAATGAAAGTGTACATTTTTTGGCTCAATCCTGGCTCTTTCTACAAAAGCATGAACTATGCAATGTTTAAGGCCAATGTTTTCCTACCAATAATGGAATTTAACAATTGCCCCAAACAAATAGATGCATGAGGAGGAGGATAAAGCAGGGATAACCTGAGCATGTGTTTATGTAAATTAGCTGTGCTCACCATCTGCCTCCTCCTAAACTGCATGTTCAGTATAGCACTGGGTTTCACAAAGAGGTGTGAATTTTCTTGATGCATTTGGCTGAAATGGCTGTTTCTTGTACAATATTTTGCTAATGGTACACCTTCCACCCCATCATGATGGCTGCCTTTCAGCCACGCTAAAAATATGCACTGTACATTTGCACTGTGGTTCTTTGTATATAATTCATATATGCTACATAGCAAGACTAATATACATATGCATGTTCTATCTCTGCATACATGCACGAATATAGACACACACAAGCATATTTCTCTTTATATATGCATTTACACATTAGAGTTCTGTATGACAGTCTTTCAAAGGTACATTGGAAAAGTATACCCGGATATTCATGGAAAAAAAAGAAGCAATAGAAATCCAAATGCAGCACATTAATTTTAATTATTATAATAAATATCTCATTTGCAGGGAAAATTCCCTTTTTACAGAATCAATGGAAAATTACAGGTCTTGATATATTTCATACATGAGTTGCTTATTCAGCTTTTTATCAGAAGGAAACAAACATATTGACTAACTGCTCTTAACATTTGAAAGATACTCTTTAAAATAAACCAGTGGTTAAAAATGTCAGGGATGACATAATTTTCATTCTTACAGCTACAGTTCCCCTTTACACCCTTTGGACCTGGACTAAAAGTACTCTTTTTGAAGGAGCTGAATCCATGGCTTCTTGGGCTGTTGGCTTCTAGAAGAAAAGGTTTCTCCTACTCTGAAGAGCCAGCTCCCCCTCTCCTACACACATCTCATTCACCCCTGCCTACCTTTATAAATGCTGGTCTCTTCCAGGCACAGAGAAGCAACCTCTAAAGTCTGAAATACAAATGAGCAGGAAGGGTCAGAGGTGTAAGATGGTCTCCCAGACCTTCAAATACCAAACTTAGTAGCCCAGGTTTGCTTCAAATTGAGTGGACTGATCAGCCGTGAAAGTGGATTAACTTCAAATGCACATGATATCCCAGCTCTCCGTTAGCATTCTTGTAGCTTTAGGGCTTTTATAAGCAAACATGATGCTTTGCTATGAGGTTTGAAGGCAAAACAGAGCTGAATAAATCAGGCCCCATACATTTGTTACTACATTTCAGAAATGGCTCCATTTGTATTTTTGATTGCTAACTTACACTCCACAGAACCCTTTTGGCTTCACAAGGGTTCCACAAAATGTAATGATACAAACATACTGCTTCCAGTTTTTCTCAGCTAAAAACAATTGAGGCTGTCTTGCTGCTAATGTTATTATTTCCCCAAGGTATTCCTCCATGGCCCCAAAAATCTCCTTTAAAAGCCAGGGTGGGAAAAAATATCAGGATCTGAAAGACTACAGGGGACAAAATTCCTGCACAGGCCCATGTGGATTTTGGGCAAGCACTGGGAACTGATCCCTTTGCTCATTGCTTTACAAGAGGAGAAAAGCGGAGTCCACCGCTTGCATATAAATACATAGACGATGAAGTGAAGGGGTGAAAACAAGACACCTCATCTACTCCAGCCGTCTCCTATAAGGCCTCTGACTGCAGAAAAGCCTCAGGTTTGGGTTTTGTAAATGCCACCTTCCCCATCTCAGCTGCTTTTTTCTGTTTTGCTGTGTTTGAATCTCACTTTGTTCAATCCATCTTTCATATCCATCAATGCTGCTTTCCTCTCTCCCCCCTTTTCTCTTTCCTAACTAGACATTTCGAAGATGCTTTGGTTTTGTTGTTTTTCTTTATTTTTGTTGTTTGGGTTGGTTTTTTTTAACAGCCTTAGACACTGTCTACACTGTCATTTCCAATCACTATATTTCTTTGCATGTTTACTGTAGGGAGAAGGTGGGCACGAAAAACCCTTGTGGGTTTTTCAAAAATCAAATTTTTTTTCAAAATCAGGGTTTTTTTTTCAAAATCAGGTTTTTCAAAATCAGGGACTTTGAAAATTGATCAAACTTCTCTTTTTCTTTTCTAATGATTAGTTTGACATCAGTCTAACTAATGTCTAGTTTAATAATGCTTTAATAACTGATGTCAATTTTAATAAAGCTGATGTCTGCTTGCTCAACACAGGAGGACACTTACTAATAAGAGGACATTTAAATAATCAGCAACAGAGCCGTGTTGCTGAAAACAGGAAGCTTCAGGTCATGGTGGATCTGTAATGGTATTATACCTGCAATTATAGTGCACTGCATGAGAGGAACACCTGAGCTCTACAAAATCAGCTAATCAGGGCAATGGAGGCCCAACTTGCATGAAAAAAAATCAACAGATAAATAGCATCTCAGGACAAGGTTCAAAAACGAATTAACAAGAAAGGGAGTACCTTAGCATGCTGCTGCAGCCTTTTCCAAAGTAAGGGCATTGGACTGTAGGACTTCAGAGAAGATACTTCCCAGGAAGCTGTAAGCACGTTGCCTGGATGCAGTGGCAAGGTAAGAAGTCTAATTGCCTTCCCTGACCTCTAAAAGTACCTCGTACCTCTAGAGTACCTCTCAGGTACTCTCTTCCTCTAATTTCAAAAGCACTGTACTTGAACTTTCAATTTTGTGGGCTTTTTTCTTATCAATGTATTTACTGTCACCTCCCTGAATCTTTGGAGACTCTTGGGTTTGCTTGCTTTCCATTTTTGGGGAGTCTTAAAACTGAAGATTGAGTACTACACAGAGTATCCATTACAAAGACCTATTAAAAGATAGCAGCAGGATTTGAATCCCAACATGCTTAAAGTTGCTTGATAACAAAATTTTCTGTTTTTTCCATTTCTGATATATTTTGGGATGCTGCCACCTGCCTCAAAGTCCTTGGCTACTTGCCATCATCCCGAAAGGGGAACTGCCACAAAAGTAAATGGGAGATTAACATAACACTCAGTGACAGTTTTGGCATGTTGAATCTCTAATACTGAATTTGCTTGAAGGTTCGTAACATTTAATCACTGTTCATATCAACCCCTGCAGTTCTTTATAGTCACCACATCAAGTTATCCCCAGACTTTTGCCACTTCTGCCTACTTTAAGGTTCTATTTTCAGTTTTAGTTTTTAAACTCCTGCCTCTAAAACCAAATATGAAACATACAGGCTTTATTTTTGCATGCAAGTGGATATTCATTCATTCAAATTCATACATTCATTGTTAGATACTTTCTAGTTAGCCTTTGCACACATACATTAACGATACTTCTGAAAGCAGAAATAAAAGAAGGTTCAGCATATGTACACGTGAACTCAACTGTTACTTTAAATCTCACTGGCATTTTGACTTTTACCACTCATCAACTCAAATTCAGAGGCAGGAATGTGCAAAAATAAGAAGAGGAGGAGGTTCTGTTTTAATCCAAAATATGAGCAACAAGTGACACTACTGAAATTGGGCAATCATTTAAGAACCAAGAGAGTGAAGCTATTTCAGATTTATTTTGGATGAAAGCACAAAGTGTTACTAATCCCAACTGAAACACAGGAGACACAATCATCATTTATTTGGAGAGATAAAATTGAAAATTTGCAAGCAATTTTTTACAAACCTAGGACAATTACTAATTCTACACTAAACTTTTGCAACTGAGTCCAAATACATCATAGTGTATAACCTTCAATAAGCAGCAAATAACCTCTAGATCAAACACTAAATAAACTAAAATTGGCAAGTGAGCACCCCTTATCAAATTGGAGCCACTAACCAGGATCTCTACCAGAACCTTTCAGCTGTCATCTGTGGCCTACTCCTGGGAAAGCTGAATGAGAAAAGCAAGGACATAGGTACACATACACAGTAGCACACATATATGTGAATTTTTCCCGGGGGAAATGCCTCTTCAGCACAAAGCAGCAACAAATAAAAGCAGGCCTGGCTCTGCGGAGAGTGTCCTGCAAGCCCATTTCTAGCTCACGACCTATTCTCCTACGTCATTTCAACCTTACTTTCATAAAGGTCTTTGCTACATCTTCCCATCTGATCTGCCTCACTGTTGAAAGTGGCCACAGAAAAAAATTGGAGTCTGATGCCTTTCACTGTCACTGGCAGCAGGGAGATGAAAGATGCCTTTTGTAAACAAGAACCCCTGCTTGATGCAATTCCAAGTCATCAGGGCAAAACAGAGGCTGACAAGCTTACGACTTGTTCTTTTAGTTCCAGATTTGTCAGGGTTTTGTTAGCTGAAATGCTGCTTTTTTAGCCTTTTTACTGGGATTGACTCCAATATTTACAATGCATTACCAATATCTGCTGTATATTGTTTGTGTCACAGTGTCTCAGCATACGTTTTCATTTTATAGCTCTCCTGCTCCCCTTTAACTTACGACCTTTACTGAAAATGAACGCATTTGTCTGCAGGCTGTCAGACGAAAGGGTTGAATTGCAGGCTTGGCATCTGCAAAATGCATTGCAATCCACAGCAGCTGTATCAGGAAAGCAGTGATGGAAGACCATAAACTGTCCTGAGATTAGCAGTTTATTCTGGAGGACCCTAACTTTCCATTGGAAAGCCAAGCACATTTCACTCACTGAAATGAAAACAAACGCCTGTTGGGAATGGACATCTTTATGCTTTCCTAACACATTTCTTTATTGAACTTTTCAGTATTTTGAAAGCATTAATGTTCTTTTCTTCATATCTTTAATGCTCATGCAACTCATAGTCCTCCTCAGCAGATTGTGGGTATTTGCACAAAGAGTTTCAGAAGCTGAACGAGGACTCTGGAACTCAGTGGTGTTTGGCAACGAGGACAAGACTGCAGTACCAGGATATCACAAGTTAAAATCAGAGGAAAAAGGGCATTTTGCTTTTGTTTCAAGAATTCATTAAACACCAGACACTCAGGATCTTACATCTGTATTATTCCCCAGCAACCTAGAGGAAGTTTTCAGTTTAAGAAATACATGTGTTTTGTGTTCAGAGCAGAGCAGGGTGAGCTCAGCCACGGTGGTCCTGGAAAGGGAAAGGGTTTAGCCCTCTTACCAGGAGGACAATGAGGTGGGTATAAGACTGCTTGTGTATGTAGGCTGTTCCTGCTGATATTCCCCTAGCACAAGCCTCTTCGCAGCCAGACTTGAAGCTAAAGAAGTTCTACCTGAGAGCACCATTTAGGAGTCTGCACAATTTTCCAGGGTTTTAGGTGAACATTGAGAGTGGATCAAGTAATCTGTGTAGGGCAACCACAGGTTAAGCCAATCGCCTGCCTACTGCCCCTCTGTACCACTGATAATGCTCTGGAAGCATGTAGTGGCAAGGCCACATGCAGTTGCACATATCACAGGCCATGGATGGATACTCTGCGTGCAGATGAACAGAAATCTTGTGGCAGATTCTGCTGACTGGGCACAGCCTTTGGAGTGACAAAAGGGCTGGAATATGAAAAATGGGCAACGGCATCAGTACTGCCCGTCTTCTCTTATTCACCTGACTACTGAGCTGGTGTTTAGGCTCTCTTCCTAGCTGTGTGCCAAGTACTGACAACATTACAGTAATGACCTCAGCACTGGTCAGAACAATAGCATCTTTACTGAACCTGAAGTTTTGGAGTTGGAGGGCTTTGAGATTCTGTGATAGGTATGTTTGAACATGCTTCTGAAAAAAATAAAAATTAAAAAAAAAAAAAAGAAGATATCAAGAACCACGATGAAGAAGTTGATGGTGGCATTTATGTGTGGTCCATGCAACTGAGAGGTAAGTCTGCATCATAGTAAAAACATACAATTCATGCCTACCAGGGTTTATTTGAGACCTAGAGCAATACCAGTTCTTAAAGTTTAAGGTGGGGTGCTGGAGGGAGCAGTAGTGGGGGAGAGGGGTGAGAGTGGGAGGTGTCACTTGATGCCACAATCTTGAAGAGATATTCAAAATGTGGATGCCCATTATTATGGAAAGGAAGAGGTGAAAAAACCCAAAATAAACTGAGAGAGCACTGCTCAACCATTTATTGAACATACACGATTGTTCAGGCAAATCCATCTGGTATGAGACGATGTTGTGGTTTAAGCCCAGCTGGTAACTCTGTACCACACAGCCATTGTCTCACTCCTCCCCTTCCTCCCCCCAGCTCCCGGAGGGATGGGGAGGAGAATCGAAAGAATGTAACTACCACGGGTCAAGATAAGAACAGTCCAGTAACTAAGGTAATGCAAACCACTGCTGCTACCACCAATAATAATAATGATAAGGGAAATAACAAGGGAAGAGAATACAACTGCTCACCACCCACCGATCGATAGCCAGCCTAACCAAGCAGTGATCTAACCCTTTCGGGTAACTGCCCCCAGTTTATATAGTGGGCATGACGTGCTGTGGTATGGAATACCTCTTTGGTCAGTTTGGGTCAGGTGTCCTGTCTCTGCTTCCTCCCAACTTCCCCTCCTCCCTGGCAGAGTGTGAGACTCAGAAAGTCCTTGGTCAGAGTAAACATTACTGAGCAGCAACTAAAAACATCACTGTTATCAGCACTGTTCCCAGGCTGAAAGTCAAAACCACAGCACTGAACCAGCTACTAAGAAGGAGAAAAATGACTGCTACTGCTGAACCCAGGACACAAGCCATGGAGGGTAACCATACTCCTATATTGCAGTATTTCCTATTGCAGTGCATTTATTTTTATGGTTGTAAAAGGGCAACCTGTTGAAATAAAAAAATTGAACTAAAACCTGTGTGAAACCCTCAGGACTCTTGTGGCTATTCATATGAGTTCTCATTTGCCTCAGTAGGCTACCTCAGGCAATGGTCTGATCTAAACATCACTCCCTCCCCAAAACAAAACACCAAACCAAAACCACCCCAAACCATACTAGACAATTATGATATAACTTGCCTTAAAGGGACATGTATTCTTGCTTCTCAGAGCTTGAGATACAGCTTTGAGGACCAAGGGAAATCTAGTAGTGACCTAGACAAGTCACCTAGGCTGGCCAATTGCCAAAGAAGGATTGAGATCTCAGTAGCAGAGTAGCAGACAACGTTTTTGTTTTTAAAAGAAAACAAAACAAAAAACAAACAAACAAACAAAAAGGCAAAAACAAAACCAAAGCTGTGTATTTACCTGCATGGAAAATTCATCCTCAGAACTCAGCTGTGCTATTAGGGCAATGGTTGTTTTCCCTTAGAAAACTGTACAGGTTTTTTCTGGCACCGCATGAAAGAGATGAGATGCTTGGATGGTTAGGGTTTTCTGGGTTTTTTTTAAGGTTTCTTTTAAATTTTATGGCCATTCTCTGTAAAAACTTCATTTGCAGTTAAACAAGATTACTTGTAGGCTGTGGCTTGTGTGATCTTCTAGAAGTCTCAAATAGCTGTATCACCTCATAGCAAAATCAGATTTCATCTACCAAAGCATATTAATTGTTCCTTACTCTACTACTGAAATATCTAACCTTGTCTTCTCTCCCTTTTTTGGTCAGTGCATAAACAATCTGCTTCTAGGCAAGCTTATATTGATCTAAAAAGCCATCATAAATTTTCCAGGTTCAGATTTAAGTTGCATTAACTGGAAAAGGCAGATCAGTGTAAAATGCAATAGTCTCAAGAATCAATAAATCTTGCAGTTGGAACGGAAGAGGGTTTTCAGCACCTCCCCCCGTCTCTTATCACCTTCTTAAGAGGGAAACAGAACATCATGATGTGCAGAAGGAACGGTCACAGACAGAGTCCTTGTAGCACCTGCCAACGTTGTTTTTTCCCATGGCAGCAGCATCCATATTCTGGTTACTGAATTCAGCACAGCTGCAGGAGCAAGAGAAGGGCTGGAGTTGGCAAATTAATTCAAACAGTGTTGACATTGCATTTCTGCCATACCAGTCATCTTGCTCCCTTAATAGAATTGAGGTGTGCAGGCCTGCATCAATCACTTGCCCGATCTCCTTTTGCATTCCTCTTCTGATTAGGGTTGAGTATTAAATTTTCATCATGCATGTCAGTGTTTTTTAATTAAATTCCCACAAAGAATTTTTTTTCTTACAAACATCCTTCAGATATCAAGAACAAGAGTGCCATTTTGAATTTTGTCTTCTTCCTGCATATTTTTTCATCATAAAATCACTACTGTGGACATCTGGTTAAGACAAGCTCCTTGCAAGACATGTTGCTGCATTAGTCTTGCTGCTGGCTGTTTTGTCATGGACAGCTGGTCACAGAAATTTCATCCCATGCAGCATTTATTCCTGGGCATGGATCTATTTCCAGCACATGGAGATGAAGTTTCACTACAGTCACAACAGCTACTAGAATTCTGCAGCTTTGCACACTACAGAGGACTCAGGCAAAGACATTCTTCATGAGGCCACTGCAGCCAAAGTATCCTGGATAAATAAGAAATGATAAAAAAAAAATAGTTGCCTTCCAGAGGGACACTCAGGGTGAAATCACCAGTTCAGGTGTCTGAACCCTGCTTTTTGCTACAGAGTAAGATTTTAATCATGATTGTCAAAGCCACTTGTCTTTTATTCTTAACACAAGGAAAATGACAGATCTCTACTGGTGCTATAATCAAGAAGTGTTACCTATTTAATTCCTGATACTTAGAAACCTGGTCTCAGTGACTTTAGAAGTGGCCCCGTGAACATTTGCCTCTCTAATAATCAGGGTAATTGCTCAGAAATCCATGTATTCCTTTGCAAACCCTATAACAGGCACCTACCCGTGAAGAATAATACATTTCTTTTGATAATTGAAAAGCAATGTCTGATTTTACTCTTGGTTGCCTTTATCAGCTGGGCATAGTACAGTTCCAGCAAGTGCTAATTGAGCATTAACAGCAGCTGAGCAGTGACACAATTAACTCATGCTAACTGGTAGTCTGGTGTGACTTGCTTACCCATCCCCCAGCCATCCCAGTGACACCTGTACAGAAGGAAGGACCCCTGCATGCAACAGCTTTGACATTTCAATGACCAGTAGGTCACACTGCCCCGTACCTCTAGCCATGACTCGCCATCACCATTTTCTCCCATACGTGGAAGTGGCCAGTTCGACAAGGCAATGAAAAAGAATGGACTGTTGGATCGGTATCACAAAGCTTGGGATGGAGACAAACAAAGCAGCTGGCTTGCAGCACCCCAATAGGGTCAGTGGGATGCCCTCTGTCTACATGGGAGCATTGCCTTTTTAAAAAAAAGCTCTGGCCTCAGCTTTACCAAACTAGGCCCATCTTGGTCTGCCTCAGTTTCCCTTGATTTATTGTTAGAATATTCTCACGTGTTTTTCAATGAATGAATAATCTCATTTCAGGTCTGTTTGCTTTAAGCCACTATTTTCAGCCTTGGTTTTATTTCTAGTACCTGTGTTATTTGTCAAATCAAATTTATCCCTCTTTGAATTTTCTGTTTAATTGACAGCTGCTCACTAAAACCAGGTAACAGATGCACCTATCAAATCTGTTTATTTCTGTGGGGAAAAAAAATCAATAACGGCTTTTGTATTAGTTGAAAAAGAATCACAAAATTGCGGGGACAGGCTGGCACCTCTGGAGATTATCTAATCCCACCCATTGCCCCAGGGTCAGGGGCAGCAAGCTGACTTGGAGCATGTCCAGTTGGGTTTTTCGTATCTCCATCAGTACAGAAGGTATTAACAATATTGATTCACTGTTAAGAAAGCCAGCTAACTCTGCCTCTCTGTAGATACTTTCTAACCTCCTTGCTAATTGAGTGTGTAAACAATTTTTGGAAGTAATATTGGCTGAGACAAATGATGTCTCATTAAGAGTATGGGAATTCCCTCCTTTGATACCAGGATATTTCCAGCTACTGCCTCTTTCCATCTAGTCTAAAACAAATACCTCCTTCTTGTTTGAAACACAACAGCTTTCTAGTGCTAAAAAATAACTGGTTTTGTGGACAGAGCATTTTAATCTCTTGCATGATGCAAATGTCACTGCAAGTAGGCTTTCTTATAATACTGGGTATTTCTTTAATACCAGATGTATCAGATTTTCTTAGAATACTTTAGGAAAGATAAATCTGACACATCTTTGGGTACCTGTAGGTTGGTCCTGTATGCTAGCTCCTACGCTCCCATTGATGGGCTAGCCACAGCTTTTAGTTTCATATTTCCTTTGCACTCACAACCACTTGCATCCCAGATTTTGGTTCAGGCTGCTCTTTGCAACAAGTAAGATTTTGCTGAAGTGGGAGCTTTTAGAGCAGTAACTGCCTTCTGCCTCTTACCAGTTTATCGTTTGATGACCAGGCTCCAGACTCCTCCCTGTGACATACAACATGTCTCAGCAATTATCTCAGAGGGGCCCCAGTGCTCACCTGCAGCTCTGGGATGTGCTGTTTTAATGAACGCTTCTCCCCCTGCCAGATATACATCAGTCAAGACCGGGTATACAACCTTATCCTGCCCTTGCCTGAAGCCAGCACTGCCTGTTTCACATCCATCTGACCAGCCTGTAAGGTCACCGCAATGTTATTACCCCCCTGTGAAGGGACATATTTGCTCAGGGAATTAACAAAGATGCATTCAGTAAGTTAAAAAATCCTGTTACCATTTTTATTTCTTCTGATTTCAGCTGATGACAAAACCTTGCTATCAATTCAAAACTCAGTTCTGCAACATGAACACAAGTGAGCTTTCATTCAAAGCAAGCACTTGTACTTGCAAAATGAAGCATGAAAAAGGTGAAAACGCAGTGGGCGAGGCGTTACCTGGGGTAAAATGAAGCAGACCTTAGACCTGGAGAGATGCAAGTGTTTAAAGTTGCCAGTGCTCCTCCCCTATATGTTAGAAATCTGTAGATGCATTTGTCATCAGCCCAGCAAGGCTCAAACAGGAAGAGAAAAACTAGCACATCCCACTGCTTTCCTGGGCACTGGTGGATGACAGAGCTCTATGCTGTGCTAGAGGGACTTGGGCTGAAGCTTGGGGAGGAAACAAGCTAGGAAACCCAACTCCTTACAGGTGCAGAGACTGATGAAGAGGCAGCTCATTTCCATGTAGGAGACAACGTGGGGTAGCAGAGTTGTCAGATGAGTGACAGTAACCAAGGTCCGTCATTGCTCCTCTCCTGAGAAGAGTGGATGCATACGGGAAGGTGATTTCTGAAGTGAGCATTGCTGCTTCACACAAAAGCCTGACTGTGCATCTTTTAAAAAATGCAAGGTCTCTCCAGGCTCCTTTCCAGCATGCATGTAGATCTCACAAACACATCTGTGCTCAATCAAAATCAGCTGAAGTGACAAATGCTTCCATAAATCACAGGCTTCTTCTTTAGAGTATCCATTTGCAATCTGTAAACAAACTGTGGCAGGCAGTAAACTAACAGACTTTGGTATGAAATTATTTATATTCTTTTAACACCTTTACAATAACAATATATAAGTCACAAAGGTGATGTGGATGGCATTTCAGTTGCTGTTGCAAACAAATTAGTTAATGCTAGCAGTAATGTTGAAATTACTGTAGGGCTAGATTTTCAAAGCCAACTTGAATTACCTTGATTCGGATCCCACAAAAGAAAATGGGACCAGCTCTGACAAATACTGAGAATCCCACCCATGAACACTATTTTTTGTATCCATAAAGTATATTCCCTTCTAAGAAGGCAATAAGCCATTCCAGTGTAAATCTTCTTACGTCACCTAACTTTGGACCCTGACCTATGATCTGCTACATCATCGAGAATACTGAAGCTCAGACCGGGCAGCACAGACTGCTTCGGGTTGACCCAGCTTCAAGGATCTGTTCAAGGTCTCAGAGAATGTCTGTGGCAGTTGGTATTTAAATCATCTTCTTTAAGTTCTGGAGCAGTGCTGTAATTTTTACCAGCTTGTTACCCTTCCTTTGGCATTTATGTGTGGACACTGTGTTCATTTATGGGGCTTCTTTAGAAGTGTGCTTAGAATTGTCTAGCCGGATTTGTCTTAGATGCAGAAGAAAGGTACTGCATCAGGCTGAAAAATTACTGAGATCATAATCTCATCCACAATTCAATCTCCTCACTTTAAGGGCAGTTAAGATATACTTCGATAGCACTTTATTTTTTTAATTAAAGCACTAAGTGCATTGTATATTAAAAGCACCAACAATTTTGATAATGCTTTTGTTGCCAAAAATTCACCCTTCAGCATCCTTTTTTCCTTGTCAAAGCTTTTATGTTACTCTATATTAGAATATTAATATATCAAAACCAGAATTGTCCTTCCAAAGGCACAGCATAATTGTACTCAATTTTAGCACCAGAACATCATCCAGCAGCAATAAAACTAATTACCATGAGAACATTTTATAGTCATTGTGCTAACTTGTCTTTTAAAGTACCACTAGAAAAGGTATACACATATTTGGCTATTCCTTGAAATAGACTCTCTCCTTTTGTGCTTATTTCCAGTAATTATTGGTACAATTTCCCTTTTTCCTATGCTACCTACAGAAAGAGCAAACTTTGAATTCACGGGTTTGATACCCAAAACCCCCTCTCCAAACAGAATTATTTCCAAGCTTTTGATCACAGGCCATATCCACTCAGGAATGGCATGAAACCCAAAACAACAGAGCAGCGCTGTGTGATTGATAATCTAGTCAATGTGCCTCCAGTCTTAAGCACAGAATTCTCACAGCAAAATGTTTGCTGTAAATCCAGAGTTCAGGAAGAAGGGGGAAATTTCACTGAGAAACTCAAGGACAGGAAATCAGGATCGTCTCACCATCATTCTGTAAGAAGGGGAGGTGAAACAAATCAAGTAAGTCATGCACTGCTGAATTATTTACTTAGAATTAGCCAGGACACATTTGGAGCAACATTGCTTTAGAGGTGAAGTTAAGCTCAATGTTACCGCAGCCTCTGCTGTCAGGTAAGTCATATTTCTTTAGACACCAAGTGGTTCAGGCTTTTTTCCCCATGACTAAAGTGCTTATATTCACTTCTTGTCTGTCAGCCACAGGGCATTGTCTGGCAGCTCTTGAAGCACTGAGTGACAATGTCAAGGGGAACACTACTAATATAATAGGAGCAGCCATGAGGGGAAATAACTAAACTTCTGCTGAGCCCATCTCTGGTTCTTGGTTCTCTAGGAATTAGTGCTCAATTAGGCATTTATAAAAATCAGCTGAAAATTTACAGCAGGAATCAAGCATGTGATTTCACTGCTTTCTACCATGAAGTGCTCATATCACAGAGCCAAAGTGTTCCTGTTAAACCTCTATCAACTAAAAGTAGGACAAAGATGTTGAAAGAGAGCAAAGGCCTTCAAGTGAGGGGAAAAAAAAAAGCAGCTTTTCATTTTCCTTGAAACTACCAGCTTGTGCCTCTCTCCCAAGGTCTCTAACTGCGCTCTGCGCCACACCACTGCACAGCACAGAGGTTTTCAGGAAGCCCAATTGCAGCACTGTGCTTTCTGTTAATGCTCTTTACACTGCTCTTCGTGGTGATTTGCCTTCAAGGACAGAGGCTGCAGGGACCCAGAGGTAGGGGTGACATGCCTGGCAGGCAGTGGTCCCACCGATGGTCCTGCTGGATCCAATCAAATGCCAGACCACAAGCCAGAAGCTAGTTCAGCTAGCTGACTGATTTTCTGCTCTCCACACCACTGCTGAGCTGTTTCTGAAGCCTCCCCCTCTTTTCCATCTTGCAACAAAGGCTCTTTTATGGGGAGGGGCATTTCCAATTCAAGGGCAGAAAATCTGTGTATTCAGTATTTTGGGGGGATGGGGAGGAGGGAAATCATTACAGCACCTCAGACAGTCACTCTGGTTTTGTCTGACTGCTTAGCAAGCTTTCAAAGGAAAACAACTAGTCACTATAGAAACTGCCATATCATATGGTTGCTTATGCTGCCTCTGAGAAATGGAATATCTTTTTAATGAGACATTTGTATTTAATTTTTCTTTCCCCTGCCTTTAGGAAACACTCCACAGTAAACAGCTCTATTGTGGTGGTTTGTGTGTTTGTTTGGGGTTTGAGTGTTTGTTTTTATTTCTTTTTGCTGCTGTTGTTTTGTGTTGTTTTGTTTTGCTTTGGGTTTTTTTGCTTTGTTTTAATCATTATTTCTTCATGCTTTCTTTTTCACCATTTAAGGGAGGGCAATATACAAAGCTTTATTTGGAAATTCATTTTCACAAATGATAAATGAACAATCACATCAGACTGCTTGAGCTTCACTGTAGCAGCAACGTGAGTTCTTAAGACTGTGAAAGAAGTCACATTGCAGGATAGCTATAAACAAAAGAGAATAGCTGTATTTAAGCAGGCAATCCACAGCTTATCCAGAAGGAGAGGTGCAGAGACCACATGCACAAAAGTCCAGCAGGTCCCAGTCTGATGACCAGTAATTCAATAATAAATATCTAGAGAAAAAGAAGGCCTAGCTGTTTGCATTGACTTTACAGATAATTGCACTGTTGCATTAAATATGAGACCTTACAAAAAGCATCGATACATGCAAAATACCTAGAGTCGGTGCAGTTCTCAGTAAATACATTAAGAAAAACATGGTACATGAAACTTCCCACACATCACTCACCTTTAAACCATGGTGACCTATTTCTAATTCACTATTATCACCACAATAAAGCTGAGAAGATATAAATCATTCAATGGCACAAACCCATTAAACTTTCCCTTTGTTCAAATGCTCACCTCTCAGTACCCACGTCTAGTTTTTCTTTTATTTCTTCTCACTGAAAGGATGGAGGACTTTTGGCTGAAGTGTGTGCTGCCTGGACTCCCTTTTTTCCCACAGTGAAGATTTTCTTTTCTGTCAGGTGTTTCTTGGACGTTTGCATGAGTAAAAGCATAATGTGTTCAGAGGTTAGGATTATTTCACAAAACACTCTGGATGTCTTTCACTCCCTCAGCACAGCCCGCAGCTCAAAACAACCTCTTCCACCAACCGCAGCCTTCTCCCTCAGCCCCATGTCCTCCTGCTCCATCACACAGAATCAAGCATACGTGCTCATCCTCAGGTGATACTGTTCCCTGTTTCTCTTTCTCAGGTGTTCTCCACCTCAAAACTCTCAGTATGCCAACTGCCCTTCTTGCCTCAAAGCAGGCTTTTGCCTTCTAGCTCTGCTACATGTACCAAGCCTTTATTTCCAGCAAAAGTTTCAGGCTGCCCTCTGCACCTGCCTGGAGAAAGCACGCCTGGGCTTGGACCAGGCACTTGATACCCACGTTGTGGGGCTGGAGGGCAGAAGGGACAAAAATAACCACCTCTCCTGGCCCCAGCTACCTGGGTGGCAGCAGCCCAGGAGAGGGGCAAGAACCTCAGGTCAGTAGGTGTAAAACCAAACAAACCCATCAGCCCACCCCACACAGCTGTCAACAGCTGCCCTGGCTTGTATTTTTGTCCTGCAGAGACGCAAGCCTGGCAAGCTTGCATTTCTATGTTCATCTTTTTCTTAGAGCCACTGCAGCTCTCACTCTGCTGCTACCAGACCCAAGAAGGGCTTTTGGGGTTTTTGTTTCTCTGTTTTTGATTTGGGTTTGATTTTATTTATTTTTTTTTTTAAGCATACCTTCACAACATACTTTGTAGTTTAACTCCTGGAAAACTACTGTTAATCAGCCACATGGGACTGGCTGTGGTCTGGAGACTGGAATGAACTATGGAGTTCTGGATCTCTACCACAAATTACTTCAGCAGCGTTTTCAGTCCAGCTTTGACTCAGACACTGGATAAACCCTATCATTACAAACTTGGCCAGAAGATACCTTTGTGTATCAGCTTGACAAACTCATATTCAGAAATCTGCCTCCTGCTAGGTCTCCAAGTTACAAAGGCAAAAGATAAATTGAGGTATTTCTGGTGGGCCAAAGGAGTCTGTTCACAGTCCTGCGCTATTTGATGTATTTTCTTCTTGATGATGGCAAAGATACAGCTGGAAAAGTTGGAAGATGAGACAGAATTGTAGAATAGTGAGTAGATCAGGTCATGACTACTGTCAGATCTGTGTCCCAATGGCAAGGCAACTTCATATCAATATATTGCATTATGTTGATAGATACCCATGTAGGAGTGAAGGCTATAAGACACACAAACACAGCCCTAGTTTGGAAAGCCAGAATTCAAAAAGGTTGAGAGTCAAACAGGTAAATACATTAACCCTGCCCCACCAGCCTGCCTAGCAAAGTAGGTAAATGCACAGTGACCACAATGACCAGAAGAAGCAGGGAGCAGTTAACCTATACCTATACATGGAATTTGTACAGCCACTATGGAATCCCACACTTCTTCTGGGAGCCTCCATGGTGAACACATTGCAGCACTGTAAAGAGCCTGGAGGAGAACAAGGAAACAATGGGAGGTCAGGAGAAACTTTGCCAAGCAAGCAGAGTCTGGTCAATTTAGCAGACGGAAGGTTGCGATGTGACTTGCTCCCTGTCTGGGAGTAGCTGCATGCAGAAGTGATTACTACTGGCAGGAAGCTTTTCAGCAGGCAGAGATTTAACAAGATCAAATGGCTAGAAGCAGAAGCCAGTTGAATTCATAGTAAAAAAAAAAAAAAAAAGCTCCTGTTTAGAAATCAGTAAATGTAATTAATCAACAGAGCAATTTTCTAGGCCACTGCTCTCACCTCAGTGCTTTAAATCAAAATTCCAGGGTTTTTCTCTAAAGATGCGCCTGGATTTAGGCTCTAGAGGTAGCAAGGTAGGAATAGCTCGGTTAACTGCTATGGCCTAGTTACAAAACCATGACAGCAGTAGCTGCAAGTCTGACTTAAAGGTCCATGTAACACATCTGTCTCCAAGAAAGGTGAGTGCAGACAGCCAGGGAGGGCTGTGAGAGCTGCCAGTCACAGCACAGTGCTTCCACAGGGCAGGTGCCTCAGTCCCTGTTGCTGGCAGAGCCAGGAAACAGCCTGAGGAGAGCTGCACATCCTTGGGGCAACCTGTTAGCCTCTGTTGCACCACAAGCATTGGTGTGGTGATGTGCCTGCTAGAAACCAGGACAGACAGTTAATATATATGCCATCAGGAGAAACACCAAACCAGCAAGCCTAGGAAAAGCATCCAAAGGCAGTGAGAGGTCTGGTAAAGAGAACTCTCCCCGCTGGGGTGATAGGCCAAGGATATCGCGCAGCTCAGTCACTTCCCTCCTCCACTGAAGCCACCCACCCCCAAGGTCAGCAGCTGCTGCTGCTATGGTCTTTGGGCCCTTATCACTGTCCTTCATCTTCCCAGTTTTCTTCCTTTTGTCCACATCTCTTAGTGATGTGCAGTGTGATGAAGGCTCCAGTATGCAAATGCTTAAGCACAACTTGTCCCTGTTATGTGGCCACCAGGACTGGGTGGATGTCTGTTAGATAAAGCTGCATTCCACCAAGAAGGTGGAGTGTTTCCAACAGGAGTCTTCCCAGCAGAGACTTCTGGCAAGGTGAGAGCTTGGCACAGGGCTTCTGGAATGCCTAATGTAACAAATGCCATGAAAATACACAAAAAAGAAAAAACATGAGAAATTATCCTGTTCTGTAAAAAAAAAAAGAAAGCAAACAAAAAAAAAAAAACAGCCCCTCCAAAAAAAAACAACCCATAAAGAAAACCCCCAAAAAAACAAAAAAAAACCCCAAAACCCACATGAAAGAAAAGAGGTTTCAAGGTAAGAGCTATGTGAGAAAAAAAAATTGGTTTAACAAGAAAACAAAGAGGGAAATGGGTCTCCAATAAAAGAAATTGGGTTCTATAGATAGCCAGAAGACTGCAGCAGTTGCCAGAACTGCTCATGTGGTCATACAACATACACAACATACCTGGGAGACATTACAGCTGAGTGCCTTACTCCACTAGGGAAGCTGAATGTTTGCACTGCCCATATATAGATGCATCAGCTCTTCAGAGCAAAGACTGTCTGCACGTAAATAGGAAACACTACTGGGACTCAGAAATTTTAGAGTAACAAAATGTTCTGCTCAGCTCCCAAAATAACAGGTAACTGCCAGACAGCTGTCTAGAAAACCTCTGCTCATTCATCATTATTTCTTGCAAAATGTTGTCAGAAAAAATTGCCCCTCTGTTAGGAAGGAGGGCATTTTACCTTCCTTTTGCAATTGGCAGCAATTTGTCTTCTGTTCAGAGATGCATCATGTAAGACTATAAATCTCAGTGATCAGATCATAGACTTGTGGTTTTCTGGACAGCTGACCATGAGTCCTTGCAGTAGCAGGGGCTACAGATCTGCACATTCAAAGCTGGATGGCATTTGCAGAAGACTCTTTCACTTACCACCTCACTGTGGTAAATCCCAGGGGATTTGTTAATTCAGCTCCTTGGGTCATCTCCATGCCTACTCAAGTGGCCCGTGCTGTACTCAGCAGCTGAGAAACAGAAGCCTCAACTATTTGCATCCCTCCAGGTTTTTTTAAGCCATGTAGTGTCCTTCAGCAATTAAAAGATGGGTAACCCTGTTTCTTGTAATCAGGACTCTTCTGGTAAAGCAGGATGCTCTCTATAGACAGATGACAGGAGGCAGTTTACAGTGCAATTTCTGTTTCCCTTCACTTAGGCATGGGGGCTTTTAATGCAGGCAGTACTCCACAGGGATTGCCTTGCCTGTCTCCTTGGTGAGGCAGGTGCTGTTTACCATGCTCATCCTCCCTTGGGATTTTTTCTGAAGGAAAATAACTCTGCAGCATCTCCTTGAACAAAGCCGGCAGGCAACAAACATGTGGATGAGGATATGAACACTTGATCCTGTTTCTGTCTCCTCCCTTATCTTTTTGAGAGATGTTTCGGCTGAATCTAGCAAATCGCAGTTTATAGATAGCCACAGCCGCTTCCAACAGGTTTCCCTAATGGTGCTTCATGTCAGATCCTGAGTTGCACCCATTGCCACAAAAGTAGCTTCTGTGGGTTTATGAGGCTGCAACCTTGATAGCTTCATGAATATTTCTTTTTTTTAATAGTAAACTCTCTTCACCCCAGTGTAACAGCAGTTGGAGCCTTACCTCCTTTGTGCATGCTGCGTTTGAGAAAAAAGTTTTGATTCTATGGGGAACACAGGATTTCCCATTTGGCAATTGTATATTTTCCCTTTTACAATCAATCAGTACAAAATTCATGATTGAGTATCCTGTAAGTTCAGCCTCTTGAGAAGAATATAAACCTTATATCTTCCAGTTTACACAATTGTTGGTTTAATGCTTGGTATGTTTTATATTTGTATGTCTGAGGGGCAGTTCAGCTAATAGCAGCTCCTGGTACTGTGCATGTAGGAAAATGTGCATGTATTCAAAAAGCAGAGCTCTTTAAGGGAGAATTATTTCCATTTCCTACTGAAGCAAACTTTTTTGCAGAAACCTTTCTTACTATGATGTCTTCAAACAGTTTTTAATAGACTTTTAAAACATAAGTGTTTGGAAATAGAAAAAACTCCATATGCCTGATAACGTGTCCTGCATAGCCCTGCTCAGCTGGGTTACAAAGCATCTCACTGATACTGAGGAAAAATGTACAAAGAATAATTTCTGAACATTTCATTCAGGTATCAGCTATTATTTACTTTTGTCATTTGAAACAGCCTTGAAAAAAAACCCTTTCTCTCTGGAAACTTACACTTCAGGCTGAGGAAACTTCAAAACAAAGCAGGTAAAGAAATAGAAGAAAATTATTATATAGGCAGCGCTGTACCAGGTTAACCAGTCTTCATCTCTTGTTGCACCCCATCACCGGCAGCTGCCAAAAGCCAGTACTCGGGGAAGGACACAGCAAGTGTGTTGTGAAGCTGCCCCAACAGCAGCTTGCAGCCCAGAACAGGCAGGGCAGCTGGGTTTGTGATTAGAAGCTCCTAATGGCTTTTGCTTTGGGAAGCTCAGTGCCTCTTGCACTACTGTGGGATTTTAGCACTGACTCTATCCTGTGCCCAGGAGTTCTCTGGCTCAGCCACAGGGCATGTGAAAATCTATGTCCCTGTGGCACAGCGCAGGGTGGAAAAGGCATTGAGCTGTTCCTGCTCTCCCTACATGTCCACAGCTGTTGGGTGTCTACAGGGCCTCCTCACCTCCACCCTGTCAGCTCCTTTCCAAGGCAAACCCCTCAGATTCCTTGGGCAGAGGCTGTGACTGTTCCTCCCATCATCACAGATCAAAAGGTGTTCCCTATGCAGCGGCACAGCTCTCATCTCTCCCATCACACCCCCTCTAGCACAGTGCCCATCATGGTGCTAATTAGCCCACAGCAGTATTAGCCAGGTCAGACAGATCAGCATACTGTACATTGAGTTCTAGAGGCAGTTAAACCCTGATACTTGAGTTAACCTTTAATTAAAAATAAGCAGAAAACAACATCTCTCAACAAATTGCACTAGACAAAACACAGAAATCTGATTGGCCTAGTAAAAATTTAGGTTTAAGAAACAGTGTTAAACAGAAGCAAGGAGAGCAGATGCTGGTTTTATGGTCACCAGCTCTTAGTTTACAGTCAGAAGATATCAAAAAGTATATGGCAGTATCTCCTTACATCTGTCACTTTTTCTGTAAAAGGTGAAAACAGTAACTACAGTTCAACCAATAGGTCAAGAGGAAACAAATACATTTCAATGGGTAAGTGAAAAGAGTAACATGGAGCATTTCTAAAAATACTACCAACGTTAATAGAAAGACATGAGCTAGCAGTTTAGCAACAGACAGGGGAGTCAGCAGCTCTTGATTTCCAGCCCCAGCATCCTTTGTGAGCTTTGGCAAGCCAAACTAGGTATTGATCAGAGGCATTTAGAAGACTGCCGTTTCAGTGCTTTCTACGTAAATCAACAAGTTTTAGCAACATGCCTCATGCACTTTCTGGAGTTTCTGGCACATCTTCACTTTGCATAAGAGCATCAGACCACTTCGATGGGCATTTTTGGAATATTGGTTATTTCAGTTTTGGTAATGAGGAACATTATTAGTTCCTTGGCAGTTCTGTTGTTGCTGTTTGAGAAATAAAAAGAAAATTAAGAAATATGAAGCTGTCATTATTTTGAGACTGTCATGCTCAAGAGATAACATTACTCATTAACTTCCCAGATACACGCTTATGAAAATTTATCCATGTTTCTAAACCAGAGCAGAGATGACAAATACAGCTCAGGTTGTGACCGGCTGATTTATTTCACATCCGCTGAAAATGAGATGTCACAGGGTAGGGGACAAGCAACAGCTCTTGTGCATCTCCCAGACTTCCCTGTAGTTTTTGCAAGGCTGGGTGGACCACAGGCCTGAACCCACAGGTCTGGTGGACTTAACCCTCACTACCTCATCGGCTGGGTTGACATGATGGATCTCAGCTTGACCCCACCCTCATGCCATCTTTGACTGGAAGCTTGTAGCTATATTTTATTCAAATGACTCACTCCAGAGTCAATAAATACAGATAAAACAATACAGAGCGAAGGGCTGAACATGCAGCTCATCACCCAGCTGCACATTCTTACCACTCGCTGTAAATGCAAGGTGGCTTACATCTTCCACAGGGCAAGCCATTACATGTGTCTATAACCACTAAATCTCTCTGAGGTTTGTATTAATTTCTCAAAGTGTCTATTTATAGCCGAAAAATAATCTCTGTATTTTTAGAGACACATTTGCTGGACCTTTTTAGTGACAGCAGTCAAAGCCAAAATAGCCATACCCTCAAAAAGACAGGGAGTTTTTTCCGTACCCTTCAACCAAGACAGTATTTTTTGCACATATCAAAATCCCATCTTAAGGGTACACACTATGCAGAAGCTGCAGGTGTCCCATTTCAATCACATCCCTGCAAAAAGAGTGTGCTAAATCCTGCTCTGAAGGTAGCTGTGGATAAGAAATGTAACCAAAAACTGGGAAAAAAATTGTCTGATGGGTAAGAAATAACTAATGGTAAAAGCGAGGTTAAAACTGAGTTGTCCTTTATGGTTATATCTGGGATACTTCTTACTTTGCAATGGGATATTGCAGTAAATTTTGTAGCAAAACCTGTATGCTATGAATCCACACGTGTCAGCTGCAAAAGGTGATGAAACAACTTTCTGAGAAAGGTGTGAGTTCTAAGCAGCAGTCTGGAATTTTCTAACTCTTAGTGTCAGAGCTAATAATAAGGATGAAAAAGGCAAGAGAAATAGTTGATTATATTAGCAGAGATAAAATATAGGAAAGGGACTTTTTTCCCTTTCTTCCGGAGTTTCCTGCATAATTGGCTAAGAACTGTGATGATAGTTTGGTGCTTGGTGATAGTTTGGTGCTTATGTTCAGGTGGAGTTGCAAAATCCTACAAGAAAAAATGCATAATTTTGATTGCAATGGCTTATTATTGCCTTCTTTTGTGAGGTACTTGCAGGTTTTAAGGTGAAGTCCTGGAGAAAAAGCATTGGCTATGAACTTACTCTTACTGGAAAGGGTGGAAGTCAATAGGTTGCTTAACCTAATTTGAAACTTTCATGTTTATTAAAAATTCTAAAAAAAAATATATATATATAATGAGGAGATAGGCTTGAAACACTGGCAAACAAGAAGGGCAGCAAACAACCCATTGGTTTAGGAAGTAACTGAAAAGCAGCATCAAAAATAAAAGCTAAGTTACATGGGAGATTCTCAAATGATCATAAATAACTTTAGAATGTTACACAGTGACAAGCTTAGAGGTAGGTCAGTTCAAAATACTTGTCTGATGGGGTGTTTTTTACTTCCTATGTCTTTGCCATGAGTTTTTTATCCTCTTTTTCGCCTCTGCTATGCTAATAAGAGACTAGCTTCTGTCACTTTGTTCCAGTCACTGACCCTGACCCCTATTTTTGTTTGCCATATATTTAACGTAATTGAATTAATCCCTTTTTACAGCAGGAGCTGAAATATTGCCCATTGGGGATTACTTTCACTTTTCCTCTCTTGTTGTAAGCTTAGCTAATGTGTCTTCACAGAGGAATTCCCTATGTCAAAAAAAAAAATTAAGATTATGAAAGAAAATGAATCAATGCCTAGATGGAGAGATTCAGATGCAGACAACCACCATGGCTTCTCTTCATTAAGTGTTTCTTGCCAGTGGCAGTTGTGAAAACTGACTGATTGAAGTGAGAATGATTTTTAGCAGTCTAGGTGCTGGTATTAGGTGGACTGATTTCAGATGCAACCCTGGTGTTGCTAGGAAAGTACCATTGTTACATGACCCGTAGATAAAGAAATAAAAATAGACATATAGGTACCCTTTCTGTGCCTGCGTTTGAGGTATTTTCATCTGTAGGTCAGTGAGATCACTTGGTTCATCACTTTCCATGTGGATTAAGTTTTGTGTCTCAGAAAGCTTGAGCAAACTTGATTTTGTGAAATCAAGGAAAGTCGGAAAGCCTACTTCATGCTTCTCCACCATTTTGCGATACCCTCTTTTCATGCTCTCTTGGGGAAATCTTAGTACACACAAAAGATTCAATCCTGCTTGAGAAACTCAGGCCTCTTGCCCTTACTCACAGCCACACGAGCTCTCAGATTGAAAAAACAAAAGTAAAACCTTGACATCTGCTGCTGAGACATCTAGCTGCTACAAATATGTTATGGCTCTGAAGCAAAAATTGCACCTACACATGATCTGTGATTTGTCTTCAGCTGCATTTGAAGTGTTAAAATCCAGCTCTGTACAAGCTGGCAGATCAGAGAGCGGGCGAGCCTTGCATGAACAGCAAACCTCACTCCCAGTAAACCTATTGTCAGGGCCATCTATTTGAACATACATAGTCCAGGGAGGAGGTGGGGAGAGGGGATCAGAGGATCAGTTTGCTGTGCAACTCCTGCACTGAGAACTGTAGAGCAATGAGCAGAAAACTTGTTTGAATTTAACTTTTAAGTAACTGGTGTGGCTCATAGGTTCAAACATAAGAGAATCACAGAAGCTTTGGCTGGGGTGACACCCTTGAGATCTTTGCTCTGACCTCTCCAGCTCTCTGACAGGTTGCTGGGGCTTTTCCTAGCCAAGGCTTTAAAGCCCCTAAGTATAGACACCCACCTGTGGGCCACCTGTACCAGTGCTGCACAACTTCCTATTGAGCAGGGAGCCGACCCTGAACTCGCAAGCTACAGCACTGCAGCATCATCCCTGTTACTGCCTGCTACCTGGATGCTGTTAGCTCCATCATCTTGGCAGTCACCCCTTACACGACTGCTGGCAACTCAGACTGTACTTTAGCCTCTTCCCTGCAGACCAGTCCAGCTCTCTCAGCCCCACAGTGTGCCTCAGGACCTGATGTCTCAAGGGGTCTCTGCTGAATACTCATCAGGTTACTCACATTCCTTTTGAACAGGGGGCTAAACCCCCACGATAGCACCCCAGGTGCAGCCTCACTCTGGGCCATGGAGAGGGAGGTCATAACTCCCCAGGATGCAGTGACCATGCTACCCAGTATATGGTGTGCCTTCATCATTTAGTGCTCACTGGAAAAGACAGTAGGAAAAAAATCTGAGAGAAAGGAAGGTATTTAGCAGTATTAAGAGTTATTTTCATGCAAGCAGTATTTGCTGATGAACTTATTTTCCACTGCTTTTACCTACTTTCTTCCCAAAGTTCACCAGACACAGGACAAAACCAACAAACTTTGAGTATTTGGAGTGTGATTAGGAGTGAAGACGAGTGTACGCAGTCCTCTAAGACGTGAGAATCACAGATAAAACAATTCACTGCTATTTTTTTGTATTTATAAATTATCATGGAGCAGGCATTGATATTACTTCAGAAAACAAAATTCTTCAGCCAGGCTCAGGGGATTCCAAATTATAAGGACATGGGAATAACAATCCACAGCTAAAGCAAAAATTCTAATTGCAATTTTTTTTTATAGATCTGGTATTATAAAGTTATTTATATATTGCTCTAGTGAACTGGTGAACTACTTTAATCACAGCATCTCGGATCTTTGGAGGAGCATAAGGGAAGCTTGGAAGTCACTGTTTGAAACGTTTAGTCCTGGGGCTCTTAAAGGTGCAGCAGGCTGCTGTTCTCAAAGGCAGAGTTAGGCTATCTCATGCATGAGTTGGCACAGCTTTTTGAAAAAAATCAGACATTTTGTCAGAGTCCAAGAAATCATAGCCCAATTTAATAGAATGAAGTATGCATAACAAGCTATCAGTATACTACTTAAAAATAAAAAGCCAGATACATAATACCATGTTTCACAATGAGAAAGATTCCATAAACCTTGTTTTCTTTTAATAATAAAGGGTATTTCTGAATAACACCTTTTAGCAGCCTGCTATGCCTATGCATACTCAGACCAGTGATCATGAAGCTATTTTCCCAGCAGGTGACTTTTCAGTAAGTCATTCCTGTGTGAAATTTCACTTGTAAATGAGAAAGTGGATCTATACGACCATAAATTTGATGGGAGACAAATTGCTGGTGGTGTTATTCTGGTGATTGCTCTCTCTACACAGCCCTGGTATGAGACAAAGCATGACACATCACTCACAGATTTGTGCAATAAAGTGTAAATTATTGAAAGCTTTTTGATATTATTCCTGTCTTCTTTTAGCATGTGCCTTCAATAATAAATTCATTTGTATCTTAAGTGTGTTTCACTCAGTATCTTCAGTCATTTCTGCAGTTTTGTTTATTAACCTTGGGGTAGTATCATCTGCTTTCTACATGCCTTTTCCTTGTTGTGTACTGTATGTGTGCTCTGGGAGTTTTCCTCTCTTGTACTCGTCATTTTACACATCACATGTGAATCACCATGTCTATTGCCTCCATTAACCATGGTAAGGAATAATAAGTAACATGATTATAGTGTTTAGTATTCTGATAAGGATTAGGATTGAAAACCTGCAGTTTCTTCTTTCCTCTTATTGAGCGTGCACTTGCTATCCCTGGAGAATTCAACTGACCCTTTGGGTGCCACTGAGTATCACAGCCCTGATGACCAGGCGACATCTGACATAGGTAAAATCCTTCATGAGATCAAACTGGGCCCTGATTCAATAACCTCACTTCATACGACCTACTGGAAAAAAAAAAAAATTAAAAAGGTTCATTAGCCTGCTTGCAAAATGTTATCCCTTTTTAAGTTTATAGATTTGTGAGAGAGCTCTTTTCCAGGTTATAAAATTCACTTCAAGCTAAAAACGTGTCACCTATGACCTGTAGATGTAGATTTTTAATTCATTCACAATTGTGATTTGATTTACTGGGCCTTTATTTCAGTCACAAAAATCTATTGTCTAACGGACTAAGGGAAGGCTTAACCCCCTAAAGAGTCTTTTAAAACTTCTTTCTTTCTTTCTTTTTTTTTTTTAATAAAAGATTTTATTTTTTTTTTTTTTTTTTAGGCTATTTTACCAATACTGAAGAGGATAAATTCTGGAGACAGTAGATAAGAGGCTCAGACTAGAAATGGTTTTAAAATAAATTCTGTTAGGAAGCTGATTGCTCCTCACACTTTTTAATTAGCACTTTGCTAACCTTTGGGAAAACAGACCCAGAACAAGGCAACATTCGGCTTCCAGAGGCATGAGTAGAAGGCATTAATGATTTTTCTAAAATGTTTCATTTACGTTTCATATTGCACATTGGATATTTCCATAATAGTATGCCAATAGTTGCCATTGTGATAATTCTATCATATTATATCTATCTACCTAGTTGTATGTGTGTTTATATAGATGTGCACGAGTGTGATCCAGAGGAACTTTTACACATCTAAACACTTTCCTTAAATATGCCATTTCAGATACAAAATATATGGTTTATTAACTACATACGTATCACAAGACAGAATCTAAAAACTCTTATCAATTCTTTTGGATATGTGTAATACATATTTTTCTGATACATGTATTTTCTCTGATTTGGCATGTTTCTCCAGCCAATCTACAGAAGCAGACAGCAATATCTTTGTTTCATGATATTTGTGGGGCCAAAAGGATCTATAATTTTAATATTTATCTCATAAACTGAAATGATTACTATATAATTCACTGAAATGCACCCATTTTTATAGGTAGAGCACGAAGTCTACTCTCCGTTATTAAATTTCTCCCAGACTGGTGCTTTATTTACTAAGATTGAAATGCAAGATTAGTTTTTAGAAAGATCTCAGTGATTGTGGATTTTAAAACTGATAAATTCATGCTTTTCTAGTGTTATCTGCTATGCCTATACCAATGGGCATATGTTGTTCAGCACACACAGGTATTTCTATATAGCTGAACACATTCATGGAATGTGCCAGCCTAAACACTAGATACATGACCTTCTGAGTGAGGGCATCGTTTGCCTGGTGTCACAGACTTGACTTTCTTCCCTTGACTTGGCAACTTTTCTAGATCAGAGGTGGTCCCTGCTAGATCTCTGGAAATGCCTACTGTTTCTAGATTAGAATTATAAATTCATATTACTAATACCACTAAGTAAAACACTTCATGATATACACCAGTGCAAGAAATCAGGTGTGCCAAAGCAGCAAGAGTGAAGCATTGAGTGTGAATAAAATCAGTGCATGTCAGCATTGAAATAGGACCTGGGACATAGACACTTTTGTAAAATACAGCTTCATCTTGGACACAAAGGAACTTGCTCAGATGTCGTATAATCCTCTACAGAGCCAAGATGAACTGCAACAAGGGCTTTGAAGTGGTCGCATTTTTACCACCTAAAAGATTTTCATTGATCTCACAGACATGGTGATCCCGAATCAAAACCAGAAGCATGAGCAAGAAAGATTGGTATCATCAGCCTCACCTGTCGAACATGTAGAATAAAGCAGTTACTCTTGGAGAGAAGTCAACCAGAAGAGAGAGAAGAAAAGCAATTATGCTAGCAAACCACCCCACTCCAAAGAAGACCAAGCAACTTAGGGGCTATGTGGTAGCGCTGGCTTTGAGTTTATGCCATTTCGGAAAAGATTACCAAGCTCTGCCATCATGGGTCCAAGCTTCGCTGCACTATTGCTACAAAGACTCATTTGTGGCAGCAGGTCTGCAGGCTTGGGGAGGAAGGAGAGGGATATTTGCCACACAGGTAAAGTTTGGAGTCAGGATGCTTTAGAGATGCTTCAGAAATAGTCTTCCACACTGAACAGAAATGTTTCCACAAAAAGTTTGTAACCATGTGTGGCCAGCAAAGCTTCCCTATAAGATGGATGCAATGTATGCAGCAGCTACCCAAACTCACCATCAGTTATTTCACATTATGTCTTCATATGAAGTTTGTACAAGAATTAAACCTGCAGAGTTTATAAAGGTAATTATTACATGTGCAGTTCATTTCTCAATATTGGGTAATATTTCTAAGAAAGGCCAGGGAGAAGTAAGAGGCATAAACAAATAAACAGAAATCTGTTCACTGAGCAGACTGAAGACACAAAACGTAAATGCCTGTCCTAGCATCCAGACAGCTCAACAAGTAAGATGGAAAATCGGAATGAGAAATGCCATTGTGAGTGAAGGGAGCGGGTTTTCAAGCACCACAGCATGTGATGGACTGGTTGTGGGGGAATACCATTCTCAGTAAGTGCAATCCTGATGAAACTGTTTTCATACCTGCTTCTGTAATTGCTAACATAAGTTCTGACCGGTTTTGATAGAAAGAAGCATACTTAGACTTTTCTGTCTTTCATTTGTCCCCAAGAAAATGAACACAGAATGCTCCACACTGAGTAAGTGGCAAGGAGGTCAAGAACCTGTGCTCGCTGTAAAGCACAAAATGGTCATGGAAACAAATACAAAGAACAATTAAAGAACAGTTACTGTAAGGGTGGTGAGGCGCTGGAATGGGTTGCCTGGGGACATAGTGAATACTTCATCCCTGGTGGTGTTCAAGGCCAGGTTGGACAGAGCCTTGGGTGACATGGTTTAGTGTGAGGTGTCCCTGCTCACGGCAGGGGGGTCGGAACTAGATGATCTTAAGGTCCTTTCCAACCCTAACTATTCCATGATTCTATGATTTTATGAAATGTGTCAGCAGGGGGTGGAAAGCTTGTGAAGTGCCATGCTCACTTTGCGGGTTTAGGAGACCCAACAGCAATACAGGGCAGTCCTCTACTACCCTGGCTGTGGGCTAGTAACAGTGAACACCAAGACTGTAAGGAGGCCTTGAGATTCAGCAATAACTCCCAAAACTCCAATAACTGCAATAACTGCAGTTACCTGAAGGAATAAAATCTGCATCCACTCTTGTTTCTTCTATGAATTTTAGCAATTATTTTCCCTAAAGGCATTTTTTTGTTACCTTTAAATGCCATACATGAAGAGTTCTGCCTTCAGAGCACCCTAGGTAGATATAGAAGTCACAACAGGCAGTGCAAGACTCAGCAGGGAGGGAAAAGCCTTGAAATTTCCTCTGCAAGAAAATATCAGCACCCTGTCATGACCCAGGGCTGCACAGCAGAAACAGGGAGGAACACAGGGGTGTCAGAGACCTGGTTTGCATAAGATGAAAAAAGGATTAATTTCGCCTGGTGCTGTGGAAGCAGAAAGGAAATGCTGGAGAGGCCGGAAAGCGAGCTACAGAAGGTGGCCAAGATCTCTCCAGTATAAAAAATAACTGAAAAAATATTGGAAGCAGCATAACGGGTTCACTGCAGTCAGCAATTGAAACTTGAATGCTGCAGGTTTTAGGGCATGCAATCTGAGATATGCAAAGCAGGTCAGAGATGCTGAGTGTTTTTACTGCAGCTAGCAGCTGCCAGCAGTGTTTACCACCCACTTTCCACAAGGAAGACCAATCCTTCTCTGTCCCTTCATCAACTGAGCTTTGCAGTTATGATGAGAGTTCCTCTCCTTTTTGGAATAATGAAAAAACTCCATCCAAACTTACTCCCCTTCCCGAGTAGACCAACTGTGCAAGAATGATATGCTTGCAATATGACTGTCCTTCAGTGTCCTGCCCAGCAAGGGAAGGTGCGCTTCCCACCAGCCCTCACCCTAGCCGGGGGTGGGGGGGACAGAGGAGCAGTGAAGTACAGGCAGGCAGGCAGGCAGCAGCAGGGCAACGATTTGACATTTCATCCTCATGTCAGTGGCTCTGTGCCAATATTGAGTACCGCATGGTGCAGCTTGTAGTCGGAAGGGACACTGGTGGTGAAGGAAACCAGGTGGAGGAGGGGAAGACAGGATTAAACCCCTTCCTCTCTTCTTGCATGGCAGCTCTCCTCCATTACAGTGCTGTCACTGAAGCTGGCAAGAGGGCACTGCTGAGCTCCTGCTCCACCACGGTTCTCTAGTCTTGCTTCAGAGAAATCATGCACCTCTCTGCCAGGGTACCCTGCTCTTTAACACAACCATGACTCAATGGGAACCAGTCAGTTTGCATCCAGCTCTGTCCCTGTGACTGTATGTGTCCATGCAGATGCCCAGCCTCACCTAGCTTTTGCTTTACTGAGCTTTGAATATTGCAATTAGCAGGCTTCTCAGCTATGTATGGATGCACAGTGCTTGTAAGCTCTTTGCAACCTGCTGTACCTCATGGAATATGGTGATGCAGAGGGGAGATTTAAAAGCTACTGTAGTCTGTCCTGGATGGCAAACTTCACATTTATCAGTGGCTATTTTATCAGCAGGTATTTAACTGAAATTCAGGGGAAATTGAATGTGACAAAACCAGTGTTGTTTTCACATATTTGGGATGGGGCTTTGCAATATTAAGGTTTTGTAATATTAAGGCTTTGCAATATGAAGACTTTGCAATATTGGGGCTGGGGCTAAGTTACTAAGTGAATGGAACAAAGGGTTTAAAATACCATGACTTAAACAGACACACTCTGTGGTTAAAAACAATGTCATCTTTGGCCAATAGACACACTCTGTGGTTAAAAAGAAAGGTATCTTTGTACAACCTATGAAACTAAGCTGGTGTGAACTGGTTCTGTAGTTAAATAGTAAGTTGTGGTACTACATGCATGCCAGAGAGTTATGAAATTGAACCATAAAAGGAGATAAATAAATAAAAGGAATAGATGTAAGAAATCGAGTAAGGGGAGATATAAACAGAGGCGGGACAGTTAGCATGTAGATTATATGCATCAGATAGGTTGCAAACCTTGGAGTACACAACCAATGGAGAAATAAGGGAGGGAACTTGTGGACGGGATATGAAATATAAATCATAGTTCTGCCTTTGCTGTGTGTGCCTACTTGCTAGGACACCCGTTTTTTCAAAAATGTTAATAAATAGCTGCTTCACTGCTGTGTCTACACTGAGCTTTTACAAGAAAAATTTTCATCTAGAGACCATTTCTCACATGGAATATGTAGGAAATATAGAATATAACAAAGAGAGTCACAGTGGGTCTTATTCCTGCAGACACAAGACATCAATCAAGGGGAAAGCCTGGGAGCGGCAGCACAGGCAGCAGTGCTGTAGACAGCCTTGCCGGGAGCTGTGGACTGTACTCATTCCTGCCACTTGTCCCCACGGGCACCTGGCTCCTTCAGCAGCGCCTGGAGAAGGCAGCCCCAGACCCAATAAGGTGTCCAGGGAGCCCTGCCTGTTTGCAGCCAGAGACAAAGGCTTGTGAAATCAAACTGCAGCTGAAAGACAGTTATTCTGCTGCCGTCAATGCTTCTTAAGGCAGGGAAAGCATAGGCCTACAAGCTGAAGACTGCTGTGCCATGCTGGCAGCATTTCTTGCAGATGACCTCAGCATTTGCTCATTCTGACATCACTGTCAGGAGCAATATAATTCAGGCTGGTGTAGTGTGAAATGCTCCCTGGGCAAATTTACAAGAGAAATAAGGGAATGTGACCTTCTGGACAGGAGGCCACTCTGAACTTTTATTTCCAAAATGTCTGTGAATAGTAATGATGAAAGGCTTGAAACATTCCATTTGTTTCACTGAATGATTCACTGCTGATCTTTTCCAGTGCATTAAGAAATCAGGAGCCAAACCTGAGGCCTTTGGGTTTTAGTGTTGTTTTTTTTGTTGTTTTTTTTTTTTTTTTCAGAGAAAATTCTGGAGCAGAGGTCTCCAAAAAATCTCAGAGCAATGTTTGCCTTGTGCAGAATCAGAAGTGTCTTATTCAATAGCTCCTGGGCAAAAGAAACATTGGTTGAAAAAGCAGCTTGAAATAGCATCATGAAATTCAACACTCGCTTTTTTTCTGAAATGAAAGGGAGTGACCTGAGCTCTAGATCTCCCTTTAACTTCTAGCAATAGTCTTGCCCTTTTTGAAAAACCCATCTCTTCAGAAATATTGCCAGCCTTGGCCAAGTGAGCTAAACTACATATCATAAAAGAAATTACGACATCAGCAGCTGGACAAAACTAACTCACACATTGCACCAAACATATTGTATGACCATACTGAGCTAGATAGCAAGTTAACATTAATGCTATTATCAGGAACTGTCATGCACTTTTTGATAGCAAGCACTGAACACAGCACAGCACTGTACTTGTGATTCAGACAATCTGAAATCGCTACTTATGTTGCAGTTTGATCACATTCAACTGAAAATTTAGCCTGTCTAGGCTCCAAGAACTGCATTCTCCCAATACCTCCACAAGAGCCAAGGAAGTGATGCCAATTTATGTCAGTAGTAGATTGCAATTGTATTTTCTTCACAGTGAGCAAAATGCAGATACTATTTGCCTACGTGCAGAAGTGAAGGAGGAGAGGAGTTTAAGGTATGTCAGAGCATCTCTGTTGCAACCATTTTATATCCAGATGCTACTAGAAAGGGCTAATAATTGAGACTAAGACCTCTTCAGCCACCAACCTTTATGCTATATGCCAAGACAAGACCTGCTAAGAGAAGTTTCAGTTCCTACTACGGGAAGAGACTCCTCCTGTTAATTGATCCAGCTTCAAGATGTCTTTTCTCCACAGTTACCTCCAGATTCCAATAAAAATGTATGGCAAACTAAAACATACCAGGCAATGTCTTTGGTAACTATCTCAAAGGCATAAGAAACATATGACTGCTATTAAACTAAATGACTGGATATGACACTAAGGGTAAGAAATGCATGGAAATTCAAACCTTCAGTAGACTTTCAAGCTGCTTTCAAGCTTCCAAAGATTTATAGTACTGTTCTAAATTATTTGCAAACGTTCTGTAAGTTTGAAAACTTTATGCAGTTAGACAAAGTATGCTACGGTGACCTACAATGTGATTTCTTTAAACAGGAACCAAGTTCCATACATCAACTTAATCTATACTGTTATTGCTGTTGCATCATGTAAAAGATAATCTCTATTCAGGTTATAGTGTCTGAATAATTGTACAATTGCCATGGCTTCCATAGCTCAGGGGAGGAATTTTATTAAGGAAGCTGTATTCACACATGTACTCTGCTTAGATGTATGTGATTGAAAAGGAAGTCATGTTTCTCTGCAGTATGTACTCAGAAGTCATTTGCTATTCAGTATAACTGTAAAAAAGCCTGTGTAAAATTTCAAAGGTGAAATGATCATTGAAAATTATCAGCTAAGGCAGTCAATGTGTTCTGCTGGTGTCCTGTTAGCTACTGTACTTATAATACTCCCGTAGCACTGCAGCACTGTTAAAAAGCAAGAGGCTTCCTGTGTTTGTTCTTTATTCAAGTCAGTGTGGGTGCTGTTTGAAATGAAATGATGCCTTAGGTAAACAAGTGTAGTGCAGAATTTCACTGTGGAGCTTGGGGACACATAACACACTTGCTTAGCACAGGCCACAGGGAGCCTAGCATGAGCCTCTGGAATAAATGCAAACCTTCCTCCCTGCCTTCTCACTCACACCGGGGAGCAGACAAGGACTCAGTTATCTGAGGCTGACCTCAGCCACAAGATAAGTTGTGAGACATATTTTTGGGCAGGGAGACCAACATGGTTTTAATCTTGTTAAACAATCAGCCTGTTGTTCTGCCCTTATCAAACGGAGTGCAGTCAAAATCCACTTCCCACATGAAGTTGATCTGCCAAACAAAGGAGCAGCTCCGGCTTGCATTGTTTCTATGCAGCCCAAATATTCCACCTGTGGTAAACCAGAATGAAAAAGGCTGAATTGCAGCCATTTTCTTGTCTTGTAAAAAGTAGATAGGGGCTTCCTTTCTGTTAAATATACCTTTATTTGTATCAAAATGCAAGGAGGCTTCATATTACTTAGATTCTGCTTTGAGGCACTGTGAAAGCATATTAGGGCAACACACGCTCTCTGGCTGCACGCTGGCATTGCTACATTTGAGCAAAAATAAAAATATCACAAGTTTCTAGAAACTGGAACTCCAGAAATAATTTTAATCTAGGTCAGCTGAAACATGTTCCATTCCCACCACTGCATAGCTTTTTCATTCGTATTTCAGATGTTTTGTGAGTATCATCCTTTTTATTTCAATTCATACTGCTGTACAAAGGAGAATATGTTTCAAAACAAAAAATAAAGCACATATATTCTTTTTCACTTGAAGATTCAATTGATGGTAAACACCATTTCTAAAGGAGAGAGCAGCCTAAAGGTCTCTTTCTCTTGCTCTATCCCGAATGCACCGGTGAATGTCACTAATGCTCTGCAGTCCTGCAGAAATATCTGGCCTCTGACCCTCACCGAATCCTGCTTCTCTGAGGGGCAGTGGTGCATTTCCTGTATTAGTATTGCCCCAACGCTTGGCTGTGACTGGAATGTGGACCAAACATGGGAGTAGAGGAGTGGCTTTAACTTGGCCTCACTGTCACAAGCACCAGTGGTTTTCGTTGGTTGGTTGGTTGCTTTTGTTTGTTTATTTGGAAAAAAAAAACGAACACAAAAAACCCCAACAGCAATAAGGAAAAAATAAAACCTAAACAGCAAACATACAAACAACCCCACCCCCCCAAAAAAAGAAAAAAAAAGGGGGAAAAGAGCTACAACCCTACAATGCAGTTTCAAGCAATGGGTGCATCAGAGGGACCTCTGTCATAAAGCAGCCTGACTCCCCTGAGATGTCTGGGCTGCAACAAGAAAGAGGGAAGATAAACAGAGAAAAGAAAGTGAAAAAAATGCAGCCTTCAGTAGGCGTATATGGGCATCCATCTGGGAATATCCCAGGTGGGCACTGTAATTGTTGTGAGTGTAAATTCACCGGACTTAGTGTACAAGCAATTGCCTTCAGTATCTTTATAGATGACACAAAACTGTTGGTAGAGTGAAAGAGTTCTGTTCGTCACACGATTTTTGCACCTCTCTCAGGAAATAAAATCTGGGGTCCTGCAGTCACCTGCGGCTCACAGTACAAACTACCCCTGCAGCAGCAATGCTGAAGGTGAGTTAACTCTGTAGACTAGTGAAGAGATTGAGCCAATACCCACACCAGTGTTCATGCTGCTTGCTCATTTTCAACATGCTCCCAGCAGCATAAATGTGTGCAGTTCACAGCCCACAGGCAGCTCTCACATGAGAGAAGAATAAAATAAAATACTTCCCCTCTCTGTTTAAAGGCTGGGCTAAATCTGCAAGAAATTATGTATTGCAGATTTTAAATATATTAAAACATATATATATAAAATTATGTTAAAGTAGCTGTATGTTATTATAGTACTGCCAAACCTGCAACTGGAAATCCCCTCATTAAAGGTACGGCAGTGCTTTGCTTTTAAGAGCTGCCTCTGTACTGCAAGCCATACCACAAACCTTGCTGTCTGAGACCTTCCTGGGGAATTGTAAGTTCAGCCTCCAGCAACTCAAGGATGCATTTTCTTTCATCGCAACCATTAGCTGAAGAGCATAGCAGGTGCCTACCTCCTGTTTAACAGCAAATCTCCATCATCTGTTGCCCTAGCTTCCTTTCCATATGATTTCAGGAGGCATTTCCACTCCCTGCAGCTAACACCATGTCAGTATTTGGGGTGAAGGCAGGAAGGCTGTCACACTCTGCATGTCTAACTCAGGGCATCAGGGCTCTGGGCAAATTCAGCTTCCCTTCTGGGGTGCAAGATCAGTCTATGTCCAGCCATTACTTTCTCAGGATATGATTGATCATGGTAGTCACAGGGCTTGGATTTCTTTCCCTGCCTGAACAGCGAACTTTAGAACAGGTTATTAACTAATCATGAGTCTGGAATTGGAAGTAGAGAACATTTGGCTATGAATTTTCAAATGGATGTCACTTGTGCTTGGCCTTGTAAAACTTCTCAGCTCTGCAGACATGCTCATGAATACAGCATTACAGCATACTGCCCTTATCATAATCATACATGAAGCATTCAAGCCAAATTGTCATCCTTATCTACCAAAACACTTTGGGCTCATATTTTTTTTATTATTTCAATGTTTGTAGTCCTGGTTCAGATATGACTTTTTAGGCTGATGAAGGACAGCTGTCATCTCCCTTATTTCACCTGTCATCGATGGATTCAAGCTTGAATTAATTGTATTGCTTAAATAAGGGATTGAAGGGAAAGAATGGACAACCAATAGCATTTAAAGTTGAGAGGTGTGTGTCTGTAGCCCAGGCACAGTACAGTGCCCTCCACATACAAAGACAGAAATCAGACATCCCAATGTGGTTCATTCCCACATCACCCTAGATGGAGGTGTTACAGCACAGTACTTGCTTCTGAGCTGGAGTGGTAAGGTTAAAACTTGCTGAAGTTCAGAGGTGACAAAGGCAAAAGTACATCTGCACTCTCCATGTGCTGCCCAGCCCTGGCACCATCATGTGTCAGTGCAGATGTGGCCACAACTAAGAACTCCTATATACTTTATCCAAATGTCACCAGATGTTGGCTGCCCCTAAAAGTAATCCTGACAGCCAACACTCTTCCCAGGTGGTTTGCCATTGGCCTGCCATGAGACACTGGGGTGCAGGGGCATCTTGTGTGGGGCACCCAGTAACCTTCAGGGTTGTGTGAGAGAGCTACAAGTCTGAACGTAAATGAACAGCCTATTTGTAACACGATATGATTATTGAACAGCTCGCTGAAAATTTCCATGCAAATTTTATATTTGTACACTTTTAGGGCTATTGTTTGTTTAACAAGACAGGCTACAGCAGTTTAAAAGATCTTGCTGCAGCTCTTAGCAAAAGCCCTGCTGCTGGTTTCATTCATTCTTCATCTGCTATGACTACCTCAGTCATCTGTTTTGTATCAGGCCCTTAACAAAACCACTGCATTTCAGTATCTTTTGAAACATTGAGTTTGCTCTGCAATTATGCAGACATGCACTTCTTTATCCAACTAAAATAACTGTAGCCTCCACGGGATCAGATTTCTGCATGCTGCTTTCTATTGATATGTGATCTGGGTGCTGCTGATGCAGTCACACTTCTACAAGAAGCAAGCAGAGTTTGTAGAGTCCACTGACCACCTGCGCACGAGTCAAGTATCAGCCTGATTAATAAACACTGGCCTGCTGCACTCTTGGATGCGAGGGATCATGAGCAGATCTTTCATGACTGAGGAATGTGAACATGCAGAATTCAATCCGCAACAAAGGAAACCACTTTGAAACACCAGCTAGAAGACAGAGATTTCCTTTAAACTCATAAGTTTTGGGGTATACAAGCAGCCTCAGCCTTAAGAACAGTCAGAGACTATAAACAGCTAACAAAACTATCTGCTAAATACCTATAAACTGTTTCTGTATAGATCAAAATTAAAAACAAAACAAAACCAAACAGAAGCCAAAACCCAACAAAAACCAAACTAAACCAAACTCTTCAGATCTGGCCAGACCTGAAAAACAGGAAAATAAAAGTTTTCAGGAACACTTTGGGGGTGCATAGCAAACCCTTCATTTTTTTCTGCTTCCCTGTTCAATTCTCTCTGGAGGGAGTAGAGATCATTGTGGCAGTATATTTTAGAGAGGTTTTAGTCTATCACCACCACTCCTGCAGTTTAGACATCCCCTTCTGCTGAAGCTATGACTGCTTGTGCCCAGCATGCTGCCTCTGTTACTATGAATTGGGGCACATTGCAGAATTGATATCCATGAGGCAAACAACTCTCAGAAGCACAATTATACCCTCCATATCTAGAAAAACCTTGTGCGTGGGTCCAGCTGAGACTAGCCCTATGGTCCCTCCAAGTCACCTGCCCATTAGTAAAAGCCGAAACCTCTTGCAAATGTCTTTATACATTGCCAGAATGCCTTTTCTATGAAACATTAGATGGCTTTTAACTTCTTGCTGTAACAGAAAATATCACCTTTGCAAATAAGAGTTTTCAAAAAAGGGTAGCAAGGCATCCCCTCCTGACTTCTAATGAGTTTGATACTGCAGAAATATCCATTCATTTATTGTACTTTAAATGCAGCTTTCCATTGCCAATAACAAGATCATTGTAAATAAGCATGACAAGGGCAGCACTACTCTGTGGGCAATCTGAAGCAACACTGTAATTACAGGTCCCAAATTAAGGACATGCTGATCTCATTTGATGATGTCAAGCAACAGAAAACCCTGTAGCAGCAAAGAGGAGTCAGAAAGCCAAGGCCACAGCTATGACTTCTTTGCAAAAGTAGAACAAAAGCATCTGTTCCAAATAAGTACGTGTTTAAAACTTGCCAAACACAAAACAATGGGATAACACAAGGAAATCCCTCTTGGACTGCAGGGATAAACCCCTGGTGTCACCAGGACTGTGGAGTCAGCAAAACCCCACAGCAGTTGGACTAACACTAACACATTGGTCAAGCCACGCTTTTGAGTTCACGCGCTTTTCCTTAACTGAATTAACCAAGGTGAGAAGAGCAAGTATCTGCAAAGTTGGTAGAACTCACACACCATTCCTCGACAAATTTGTTTTCAAGTTTCCTTTCACTTGCTCAGATTAAAGAGAAGAGAGGTGACCTGGTGATTCTTGGCCTACCTCCTAGCTGAGCTCTAGGAGCACAGATGCTGTCTTTTTTGGGTTTCAGACCTGCTCCACCTACAGCATGCTGAGTTCAGTGGATCTCCAGGTTGTTGTAGTAATGCACAAAGCAGTTTCCCTACTCTGAATCCCCAAGACAGATCAGGTCACCTGATAAACAGAATTACCTGACTGGGGAGACCAGTGACTGTAAAAAAATGGGTTTGACTGGGAGAGAGGATGTGTTTTCAGGAATAAACAAAATATCATGATGCAGGGAGAAAAAAAATCTAGGGAAAGCATTCCAGACACCTTAGACATCTCTGATCTATGCCCAAGGGATGTTCTGGAGCTTTCAGGAAACTGTGTTTCTTGTGCTAGCCAAAACACTGAACAAGTTAAAAAGTCTTGCAAAAGCTCTTCTATTTTATGCTTTCGTTAGCATAAGCTGCCAAAAAACCCACTAAGAAATGAAAAATAAAACTGGGGTGCCCACACTACCAGATGAAGTAGAAAGAAACAAAATGGAAGCCTGAAAATAAAGGCATTGGCAAGGATTTAGAATCGTAGACTCCAAGAATCATAGAATAGTTAGGGTTGGAAAGGATCTTAAGATCAACAAATTTCAATCCCCCTGCCATCAGCAGGGACACCTCACACTAAACCATAACACCCAAGGCGATGTCCAACCCAGCTTTGAACACCGCCAGAGACGGAGCATTCATAACTTCCTTGGGCAACCCATTCCAGTGCCTCACCACCCTTACAGGAAAGAATTTTTTCCTCATATCCAATAGAAACTTCCCCTGTTTAAGTTTTAACCCATTACCCCTTGTCCTATCACTACAGTCACTCAGGAAGAGCCCCTCCCCAGCATCCCTATCTGATAGGCCCCCTTGAGATATTGGAAGGCTGCTATGAGATCTCCACACAGCCTTCTCTTCTCCAGGCTGAGCAGACCCAACTTGCTCAGCCTATCTTCATACGGGAGGTGCTCCAGTCCCCTCATCATCCTCGTGGCCATCCTCTGGACTTGTTCCAACAGTTCCATGTCCTTTTGATGTTGAGGACACCAGAATTGCACACAATACTCCAAGTGAGGTCTCAGGAGAGCAGAGTAGAGGGGCAGGATCACCTCCTTCGACCTTTTGGTCATGCTCCTTTTGATGCAGCCTAGCATACGGTTGGCTTTCTGGGCTGCAAGAGCACACTGCAGCCGGCTCATGTTAAGTTTCTCATCAACTAACACCCCCAAGTCCTTCTCCACAGGGCTGCTCTGAATCTCTTCCCTGCCCACCCTGTAGCTGTGCCTGGGATTGCTCCCACCCAGCTGTAGGATCTTGCACTTGCCATGGTTAAACTTCATAAGGTTGGCATCAGCCCACCTCATAAGCACGTCAAAGCCCTTCTTGATGGCATTCCTTCCCTTTGGTGTATCAACCGAACCACACAGCTTGGTGTCATTGGCAAACTTGCTGAGGGAGCACTCAATCCCATTGTCCATGTAACCGACAAAGATCTTAAACAAGACTGGTCCCAACACCGATCCCTGAGGGACACCACTCATTACTGGTCTCCAGCTGGACATTGAGCCATTGAGCACAACTCTTTGCGTGCAGCCATCCAGCCAGTTCTTTATCCACCGAGTGGTCCGTCTATCAAATCGATGTCTCTTCAACTTAGAGACAAGGATGTTATGTAGGACAGTGTCAAAAGCTTTGCACAAGTCCAGGTAGATGACATCAACTGCTCTACCCCTGTTCATCAGTTCTGTAGCCCAATCATAGAAGGCCACCAGATTGGTCAGGCAGGATTACCCCTTAGTGAAGCCGTGCTGGCTGTCACCAGCCACCTTGTTGTTTTTCATGTGCCTCAGCATGCCTTCCAGGAGAATCTGCTCCAAGATTTTGCCTGGCACAGAGGTGGGGCTGACTGCTCTGTAGTTCCCTGGCTCATCCATTTTCCCCTTCTTGAAAATGGGGGCTGTATTTCTTTTTTTCCAGTCATCGGGAACTTCACCTGACTGCCATGATTTTTCAAATATGATGGCCAGTGGCTTATCAACTTCATTTGCCAGCTCCTTCAGGACCTGCAGATGGATTTCATCAGGTCCATGGACTTGTGTACGTTCAGGTTCTTAAGATGGTCTCGAACCAGATCCTCTCCTACAGTGGGCCTAAGGTCTTTGTTCTCACAGTCCCTGTGTTTGCCTTCCAAGACTTGGTGGCGTGGTCGGAGCATTTGCCAGTGAAGACCGAGGCAAAGACGTCATTAAGAACCTCAGCCTTCTCCAAATCCAGGGTAGCCAATTCTTCTGATAGCTTTTGGAGAGGGCTCACATTGTCCCTAGTCTGTCTTTTATTTGCAATGTAGCTGTAGAATCCCTTCCTGTTACCTTTCACATCCCTAGCCAAGCTTAATTCTAATTGGGCCTTAGCTTTTCTAGCCTGGTCCCTAGCTTCCCAGACAACATCCCTGTATTATTCCCAGGCCAACTGTCCTTGTTTCCACCTTTCATTTCCTAGCTCAGTCTTGATCATGGAGCACTCACCAACCATCTCGGTTCCTCCACATGGGATACGGGTCAACCTGGCTGGTATGCCCATGTGAAACCCTATCCTGTGCTTTCTGCTTGCCCGGGCATCTTTGGGAGATGCCCATGTGACTTTGCAGGAACACCCTAAGGCAGCATTAAGAAGACCAGGTAGCTGTTGTGCCTCCTGGAGGGTGCCGGAGGCCATTCACAGGAGGGACAGAGAGGATTTATTGGCAGCTTGACCTCAAGCCTAGCTAGATTGCCAGAGGTTGTTTTGGCTGGGAGGTGATTGCTGTCTGGTTTTGTGGTGTCCAAGCTCCACCACAGCATGACTTTTCCTTACGAACAGCCAGTGCACCAGGCAGGCTGTCTGCACAGACCCTCACTGAACAGGGGCTCCAGCCACCCTGCCATGCTCAGGCAGCTTCCCAGGGGTGCTGTAAGCTTATGGATAAAGGGAATCCAGCAGATGCCTTGTATCTGGGTTTTCATAAAGCCTTTGACAGGATTTCACAGCAAAAAGTATCAAAGAAGCTGTGTTGCCAGGGTTTGGAAGAAATGCCCTTCTAAGGTTTAAAAGTCAGTTAAAGGATAAGAAATAAAGAGCAGGGACAGATGTCACACCTTGGGATAGAGAACAGTCAGTGGTGGTAACCCGTGGAGGAAGGTGCTCGAACAATTTTTATTCATCACTTTCATTGGTGACCTGCAGAATGAGTTAAGCAATGATATACATAGGTTTGCATGTGGCAGCTGGACTCCTTCACTGGCTGTGTTGATGGTGAGATGCTCCAGAATGACTTTAAACAAATCAATGTGCAGTAGTAGATCTGAACCATGTCTACATGACACTAAACCTGGGACTGGCAGTTACAATTTGGGCAAGAGGTCTTGGAGTCTGCACGGACAGCCATCAGAAATCTTTGGCTCAGTGTTTGGGAAGGGCTGAAATAGTCAACAAAACCACTGGATGTTGTAGGGAAGTGTGCTGAGACCAAGAGAGAAGGTGAAATTTTGATGCTATATAAAATGATGAGCACCCACTTCTCAATAGCTCTGCACACCTCTGCTTTCAGCAGAGTATGGAGAATGATGAATACAGAAAGTAAGGAAATGTGCAGCTGTCTTTGAGGGGAGACCAGGAAGGCTGCAACCCTTCAGGGAGAAGGCTGAGTGGAATATGATCTATGATTCCAAAACAGTGAAGCTGTAAGCTGAATGGGGAACTGCAGTTCACTAAATTCTGCAGTCAGACAGTAAAGGGGCAAGCAATTAAATCAGTAGGAGGTAAGCCTAAATCATATAAAGTATTCCTTCTTTACCCAGCAAGTGGTAACTTCTGTAATTTGCTGCTATAGGAGTCTGGGACAAATGGCATAAACGCTGTCAGAAATAGTTCAGATGAACACATAGATTGTAGTTCTACAAACAGATCTGGACAGGACTGCTCACAGATGTATTCACCAACATATCTAATGTAAGAGGTATGTAGAGTCAGAGGAGTAAAAGGGGTCCTATGAAGGCCTGAAGTTTACATTTATGCCCCAAAAAACCTCTCCCACTGCTGTGGCAGAAGACAGACTTCAGGGCATTGTTCCCACCAGGAATTCCTTGTACCTTTAACATATTCCCATGTGTCTGTGCAACAGATCACAACTGGGTCTCATGTGAACTGCTGGAAGATTTCATTATCTGGTTCCCAAGGTAATAGCTTCCAAGTGCCTCACATGTACCTTCATAATCCTCTTGGGGCATAGAAACATATCAGGCATCACTTTGCAAACAGAGCATTGAGGCAAAGGAAAGTGAGTCTCTCACCCAAGGACGTGTAAGCTCTTTGCAGTCTCACTTGGAGTTGAGCTCCTGTATTGTAAGTGCCTCATTTGTCAGACCATTAAAACTAGAAGGCTATTCTCTGGCAATGCTGGATGCAGCTAAAACCAAAAATCCCCACTACAGAGTGTGCATGAGGAAGAACGGGTGAAATAGAAGCACCAACATCACACAGTTGAATTACATGCACTGAAAGCTATGTACTCTGACACACAGGCTGATCAGTCCTGCATACCTGCAGCCAACAGCATGGTGTGCTAGAGGTAATTCCCACCAACCTGAGGTGCTACTTCACAGCACATTTTCTTTAATGGAGAAGTTTTCCATCTCACTGCCTGAACAGACAGAGCAAGAGCTGCCGTAGATAGTAATCTTCAAAATGACGCTCTCAAGATGTTTACATATATGTACACAGGCTGGGCCAAGAAAATGCGGTTCTGGAACTGTGACATGGCAATGACACACCACTGGCCTACTCCACAGATGTAGCAGCTCTGCAGTGCACACCACATCACTGGCTGGTCACAACCAGACATGACTCAGGTCTGTCAGTCTCAGCAGCTGTCAAGGCAGCAGGTCATATGTCAGTGCCAAAGGCCTGTCATTCTACATCTTACACGGCAATACAGAAGGAAAGTATGTGATCTGCATGACAGCTGTAACACCCAGCTATTCATCACATGGGTGTGTAGAGCTCCCATGATAAGGCTGTGAATACACACACTGTGGTTCAGCATGAGAATGGCTGTGTCTTTTTTTTTTTTTTTTGGCTGTCACACCATTTGTGGTCTTCTGAAATCTTCCTTCCATCACTCAGCTTATGCAGCAATAGCTGTAACACCTTGTGCTGCAGGAGGATGATGCTGCCTGGCAGGGTGGCAGAGCCTCACTTCCCCAGATATGTGAACTTCTGGGGCACTGATGTTGAATGGATCTTGTCTCTTGGGGGTGGTCAAACCCACATCTGACCTCTCTGAGCAAATGGAGATTGCTCACCTTAGCCACCCGAGGAGGTGGCATTAGTTTGGGTGTCTTACTCCTAAGGATCTGTCTTTTGGACTCATCACATACCTGACCTATGCAAAATCAGACCTCTGCAACATGCGGGGTTGGACAACTTGAGGCACCTAAATTGAACAGCCATACGTCAGAATTTGCAGTAGTGCTGACTCATTTGCTCGCAGATTATCTGCATCGGACAGAAACAAGAGATGTGGGCAGAAGCTCAGCCACTACCAGATGATGTTTCCTATGGTAACCTCTGTAGAAGGCAGCTTTCAGAAGCTTTTACAGTTCCAACAAGCTGGATTTTAGTAATGAGTGCCACTGGTGTCTTAATGCCTTCACATTCTAACAACTTTCCTTGGTATTTCTTTGTTTATTTGTTCAAATATTAATCTTTAATGTATTCAAATATTAATCAGTGTAACAATTGCATTGCTGAATCTCTGTAGTCTTTCGTTTATCCTGCATAGATTTCTTTCATGCAGAAGATTGGCACTACTCCTAAAAAATACGAAAAAAAAAAGGACTGATTTCCACTGTGGCAATAGGAGTCCATTTAAGTGATAAAGTAAGACTGGCATGCGGAGGAAGTTAGATGGGACTCTTTACAGTAAGTGCTTCAGTCTGGATATTTAATAGGAGAGAAATAGACCATCACAGGAATGCAAAACTGTAGTAAATGAAAACTGAATTTATTTCTTGTAATAGTGGGGCTTCAAGTACAATATTCTTGGCAGGGTTTGCTATCCTACCAGCAGTGAAACAACTACTGAGCTTCTGTGGAACTAAGAGATGACTGGAATATTTTACCACATTTAGCTCAATTCCTTCTGCAAGTACTACGTCCTTCTTCTTTCTTTTCCCTACTTTGCAATTATTTCTACAGATAAGTTTATCTTTGCTTGCATGTAGGCTTTACATATGTATTAGTAACTCAGAGACAAAACATCAGAGTGGTGCTGTAGACAAAGTAAACTACGTGCTGGTAATACCAAATAGCAAGGATATTGTAGTGTCAAATATTAATATTGTTTCTGGTTATCTGTAATAAACAGATTAAAATACATCTGATTGATAAGTTGGCAAATGTAGAAATATTATCCACTGAGGCATAAACATTAGTTGTTACAATAATGACAATGTCTTTCCAGGAATTTTTTGAAGTTCTGATGTCATTAAATCATTACAAACCTTGCAGGAAAATAGCTGGTGGTTGGCTCAGTTATCAAATATGTTAGAACAAATATCAAAAGAGAAGACTCCAAAGCCAAACCAAAGCTCTGCTGAGATTTACTACTGCTACCAAAGGCAATGGTATCCCATAGTGCAATGGACACGAGGGCTAGGATGTGGGCACTTGCAACATGCTCCCATCACTCATTGTGCTTCTGGTTCACTGGCACATCCCAGCTTGGAAGGGGCAACTGAGGACTGAGCAACGGCATCAATTCTCATCTGCTTTTTGGAGATCAGGAAACTTTCCTCTTCCAGTTCCCCCTAGTGCTGACAAATGTACTAGGCCATGCACGAAGGTTCCCAGATGCTCTCCAGGGATGTCAGGTGGGGAGCAGCCTCAGCCCCGTGGTGCACTGGGATAACGGCTGCTTGGCAGGAGCCGCGACCGCTGGGTGGGGGGGATGGGTGGTGGTGAAGACAAAGGAGCAGCAGCTGATCCTGACAGGAGGCTCCTGCCATCAAAACATCTAGGGCACAATGTGAGATCTTAGTAATAAGACAGTTATTATCTATCTATGTGTGATTATCTTGTTATTTACAAGGAAAAGCAGGCAGTGCATTTTTCTGCTTTAAATGAAAAGATACAGTCTTTTATTCACCAGCCATTCATCACATTGTTCCCTTCTTAATGACTGCCAACTGAAAGGGACTACATGAAGTCAGGATTCACACCAAGAAAGATAGTAGCCCCACACTGGATTGTCTGCGGCTTTTGTCTGACATTTGAGACCAAACACTGACATATGTAACAGCAGGAAAGCTCACCACTGACATCAGCATACAGTGCACACGTACTGTAAATACTGCCATGAAATAAAGCAGCATTATCAGTAACAGAAAAAAAAAAAAAAATCAGTTACATAGCTGTCTCCCAAATCTCAATACTTCCCAAATACTGTTGTAATATAGCATTTTGAGCCTGGTTCCTCTTCACCAGTCTCTGAAACAATGAGTTTGGCAGTTGCAGATCTCTGTCTCTGCACTTTGTATAACTTCATGGACATGCTTGGATCCAGACTCTGCCTTCTGGTTTCTTTTCACTGCTCTCTGAAACAATGAGTATTGCAGTTGCAGATCTCTGTCACTGGACTTTGGATAACTTCTTGGACATGTTTGGATCTGGACTCTGCCTTCTGGCTCACCTCCAACTAGATATCGGTGTGACATATTTCATCTGGATTTCAGCAGAAACACAATTATTTTACACACTCAAATTTGTCTAATTTGCATTCTCCTGCTGACACAGTAGTAAATACAATCAGCAAATCCTGTTTTTTAATTTATTTACTCAGCCAATAAATGCCACTGCACAAGATATCCCAAGATTACACAAAATTGGAAAGTATTAGCAAGTAAAATCTCATCAAGAAGTGCTAACCCCCTGACAGTGCTTGGGACTATGGCCACAAAAACACCGGTGGTAGGTGCCCTCTGTGCAGAAAGGCCAGAAGCACTTGTGCCTTGAGACACTCCTCAAAGGCTGACTGATAGCCCTTTGGAGCACACCCCCTGCCTAAAACTCAAGACGTCTCCATAGCCTCCGCCTGTACAGTGGAGGTGATGCTTAACGTAATGCAATGGGTGGACCCTGGTTGGATGCCAGGTTCCTACCAAAGCTGCCCTGTCATTCCCCTCGTCAGCAGGATAAGGGAGAGAAAATATAATAAAAAGGCTCATGGTTGAGGTAAGGAAAGGAGAGATCACTCACCAATTACCATCATGTGCGAAACAGACTTGACTTGTGGAAGTCAATTTATTGAAAATCAAAAGTAAGATTAGGGTAATGAGAAATAAAACCAAATCTTAAAACACCTTCTTCCAACCCCTCCTTTCTTCATAGGCCCAACTTCACTCTTGATTTCTCTACCTCCTCCCCACTGAATGGCACAGGAGGATGGAGAATAGCAGTTGTGGTCAGATCATCACACACTGTCTCTGCTGCTCCTTCCCCCTCACATTCTTCCACTGCTCCAGAGTGGGATCCTTCACACATGAGACAGTTCTCCACAAAGTTCTCCAATATGGGTCCTTCTCGTGGGCTTCAGTTTTTCATAAATTGCTCCAGTATGGATCCTTTCCACATGTGCTTTCCATGGGTGAAGTCCTTCAGGAGCAGACTACTCTAATGTGGGCTACCCATAGGGCCCCAGCCTTATTGAGGCATTCACTAACTCTGGTGTGGTGTCCTCTCCAAGCTGCAGGTGGATATCCATGGAAGATGTGGACATTTGTGGGCTGCAGGGTCATAGCCTACCATGGTCTGCAGGAGAATCTCTGCTCCAGAACCTGGAGCATCTCCTCTCTTCCTTCTTCACTAACCTTGGTGTCTAAGGAGCTGTCGTTCTCACATGTTCACACTCCTCTCTTTGGCTGCAGCTTCTCTGGTTTTGTTTTTTGTCCCCTTCTTAAATGCTTTATCCCAGAGGAACTACCACCATTGCTGATGGGCTCAGTCTTGGCCGGTGGTGGTGGGTCCATCTTGGAGCCAGCTGGCACTGGCTTTGTCAAACATGAAGGAAGCTTCTAGCAGCTTCTCACAGAAATCATGCCTGTAGCCCCCTCTGCTACCAAAACCTTGCCATGCAAATGCAATGCACACAAAGAGCATTCATCTATCAAAGATGCATCCAGGGGCACCGTGTGCGTGGCTGAAACACCCTCTAGGAGGTAACAGAGGCAGGACTGCAATATGATTTCTCTTCTTCTTGTGACTGGAGTAACTAACATTTTATTCAAGAAAGTAAAGGGGTGGGTGGTGTTTAAGAGTTCACTTGTTAATGTCAGAGACCATATAATTTTGTGCAAATACAAGCTGAAAGGGATAAAGTAAAATAACAACTGTTTGGATTTGTGAAAGCAAACAAAGCAAAACCAACCAAGCAAGGAAGAATTGCAGGCATCGTTTAAAATGGTTAGGCTACTAATACAAGTTACAGTATCTTGGAAATAAAATGTCAAAGAAAACAGTAAGCTCTTGCTGACCAGAGATTTTGTGGTAACTATAATCACACAGCTGTTAACATGTACTTCTGCAGCTCATGTAGTGATATAAAAAAGGTAGTTAGCTTTGAAATTTCAGGCCCTTGATACATCTGGTTATATCCAGTCCCACACAATTCCTCAGCTACTAAGAGCTTGAAAGAGTGCTTCAAGATCAGGCTCAAGACAGCTGTCGGGAACTGCAAATAATGAAGATATATTTCAAACACAGAGATTTTGTTAGCAGTTTTTTTAATGGGAAAGATCATAGTCACAGGGTCACTAATTCAGAATAATTCATCAATACAGGCTTATCAAATTATCAAAGTAATGAACTAATCAAAATATTCTTTACCTTGTGCCTATGTGTACATATAAATATGCCTGTTACAAGTGCAGAAAATGCTTCTGTGCAAAATGAGCAGAATAATACGAATTTTTAAGTCTCATGGGTGCAAGCATGTGTGTCATTTTTCAGAATGGGCTACTGAAATGTATTACTAAAATGCTAGTTTTTGCTATTTGATGTTTGTGGTTTAAAATAACCCATCTGATGAGACTTGACATTACCATTACTTGATTTATAATGGATATAATCCAGGGAATGAATAGAACAGCATGCTATGGATCCATGCATGGGTTCCCTCATTACAATGCCCTTAGACACTAGCCAAAGGGAAATAATGAATTAGCATTAATAAATGGCAGTTTGATATGTTCTAGTAAATGCATGTCTCAGGAACTCTGGATGGTCAGTTTGGATGCTCATCTAAACCTCCTTTTTGCCACTGCTCAAAAAAAATGACTTTTTATTGAGTGTGTCATTTTCTTAATTACTGGCAATACAGAAATACTGGAGCTTTATTTCCTTGGTACATTCTAGCATTTTTACATTTTAACAAGGTGAGATGAGCACAAATCCTTGGAGGAAGGCTTTGTAAATAAAAGCAACAATACTGTTTCAAACTTCTACATGTAGTTCAAATGGTGGAAATAGGGGTAACAGTTTCAAACTTAAACAGGGGAAGTTTAGATTGGATAGAAGGAAGAAGTTCTTTACTGTAAGGGTGGTGAGGCAATGGAATGGGTTGCCCAGGGAAGTTGTGAATGCTCCATCCCTGGCAGTGTTCAAGGCTGGGTTGGATAGAGCCTTGGGTGACATGGTTTAGTGTGAGGTGTCCCTGCCCATGGCAGGGGGGTTGGAACTAGATGATCTTAAGGTCCTTTCCAACCCTAACTATTCTATGATTCTATAAAATCCTATGACCTCCCTTTGAAAATACTTGGGTTTTATGGGAAAAATGCTAGGTCACAGTCTTAGATTTATAGCCTTACCTTAGTATGATGCCTTGGCACAAGACTATACACGTGTGAGTAGTCCTCTAAATTGAATTCACATTTCTAAATTTTGATATACACATAGATAATGAGTCCACATTAAGATTACCAAAGAAATTAAATCAATTACTGGCAATCAATCCAGTCCCCATACAAGTTAGGTGCAGAGTTTGTACCTTTTTTACATATTTCTTGCAATTATAAAACTTAGTACCAATATAAAACCTAATAACAATACATTACGCAGGTGCAAAACTGGTAATGAAAGACAGACCAACTGTTGTCCATTTCCATTATTGCCTGAAAATAATATCTTCCCTTAAAAAAACCATTTAAAACAAAAACATTTTACCACAGCTCTACTAAGCAGAAATGTATATCATAGGGTGAAGATTTCAGACTACCACTGGTCATGCTTTGCCATGACAGATGATTTGTACGCCATGGAGGGCGCTCTTCATGAGCACAAGCTTCCTTTAGGTTTTCATTAACCTAGCTATCACAGTCCTTCCAAACTCTTCTGTTTCTTAAAAAGGATTAGTTATAGGAGGAAATGCACTAGAAATCACACTTTACAGAGCCTTTGTTCCATGCGTTTCAAAAATACTTCAGACAGAGAAATATGTTTTTCTTGTATTTGTCCATGTTTATGCTATGCTAAGCAACACAGCCACATGGAAAAACCGTATTCTGCATTTAACTGAAAGAAAAAGTACTCAAAGGTCAGCCAGCTACAATCTATACTGTAATGGATTCAAAACAGAGACATTGGCTGGAAAAAGTAATGGAAGTTTGGTGTTCCTACTATTAATGTATCAAGAAAGTGATAAATGATCATCTTCTGTCAGATGCTTACTGTTGAAGGATATTTGTGTCCCAGTAAGCAAATGCAGTCTCCTTTCTAGAGTTTTTCTGTTGTTGCCTAATATTGATAAAGCATTAGCTCTTGGAGCAAGCCCCAGAACTGGAGTCAATAAGTCAATATACAGAAAACAGCTAAAGAATTTTCAGTCCGAAGGCTAATTTTAAAGTATCTGTAGCTGAAAATAATTTTGATCTCCATGCTTGTGGATTTTCTGTCCTATACCTCACAACAAATTAGAAGGGGGAAAGCTCAGACTTTTTTCTGACTTTAATTTGTAACCCTCTTCATCATCACAGCTCTCTCAAGGATTTTAACTGATTGTAGGTGAGTGTTCTGTGTTTGGCTGCTAAACTGGCTACTTGATTTTATGAAGCCCATAATGCTCTGCCTTGCCATCATCACTCTTTGGAAGCCAGAACTCTGCCAGGCTGATGTTTGTGGAACGATCCTATGACCCGTCATATAGAGGCAGATCTTGTCCTTATCCCATGCTGCTGGTGGTTGGTGTTGACCATGAATATGTCCTATTCTGCTTGATAATCCATAACTTGCTTTCTCCATTGGGTTGCAGAGCAGACAGGCACCAGTTATTAAAAGGGAGAGAGCAACAAAGCAGGGTATCAGGCAGAAGCCTGTGAAAAGCTGGGAGAAAAAAGTAAGCTTGAAGGTCAATGTTTATTATTGCTGCTGCTCTTGCCAATGAAAGTAACACATAGAATTAGGTTAGAATAAATGGAAAATTTTCAGCAAAAATTTCGCTCATTTTTGTATTTTCAGCCTTTGGGACAAGTGGGAATCTTAAAAAGCTCAGGCTTTAGTAAAGATTAAGCACTAAGTAGTTAACTGCCCAGCACTAAGCCTACTTAGGCGGTAGTAGGGTGGTCTCCAGGGCTTTTCCTCGACCTGCGTAAGTGTGAGACACTGTACAGTGCTGAAAAACATGCCAGTGCTTTTTTTGGTGCCAATTTGTTCATTACTGGAGTCACTGCAAAGCACCTTTCCTTTAGCCTACAACCAATATTTATTAACAAATGCTCATATAAAAAGTGGAAAAGGCTAGGTGATGTGTAATGGATATATAATGCCTAGAGATTGCAGATCATTTGCTAGTTTGTGAAAAGACTAACAGGTAGAGCTTGAGGTAAAAGCATATTAGAGCAAATAATTTTAGAAGCAAATGCCAAATCACAAAATTTATTTGGCCTCCCAAACCTCGAAAAATTGGAATGTGATCTAAATGCTGCTTTGATCTAATACATCTTTGCAAATGGAAGGTTATTGTGCCCTGAATAAAAGAAAGTAAGAATTCGTCAAATTCAGGGCTTTGAGCAAATTTTCTGATACATTTCTGAAACACTGAGGAAACCTTTCCCAGTGAAAGCCCATAAAAGATACTGTCTCATAACTATTATTTTGTTCCATTAAATGAAAAGTACAAAACTAATATCATTCCATATTTTCCATTTTAAACATAATGAGCCAAATTTTCAAATGAAATCAAAAGGTCATTTGCAAAAAAATACAGAACAACTACGTGGCCAATTTTAGTTCAGTTACCTTGACAGTATTTATGTAGCAGGTAATTTTTCTTCCAGATGGGCAATTATGTATCACACAGATACAGAAATGCAACTGATTTTACACAGACTGTAGCTTTTATAGATTTGGTACCTTTCAAACTAGAAACAAAAGGCACGATAAAAAACTCTCCCTACTCTTTCTTTACTATTAAACCTTACATAAATTTACCATTATGAGTTTCTTCTGAAATCAGCTTTGGCTCTGGCAGTTCCTACCAGACATAAGAATTTTATTCAATAACATTTAGTTTCTCAGAAATTCCACTGAAATTACTGTCAGGTCAATCATTCTCACTTCTATACAGATCCTTCTCTATTTTTCCTTAAGGAATTTCTGTAATTTTGCTGGATACCTATTGATCAGAATGGTATCAGGCTTTACAAAAACCCTGTAAAAAATGCTGTGTATATTGAGAAACATTTTCTGGTACAATAACTCCATTAGCCCTGCAGCTGCTGCTGCAGATGCAGTGCACGTACTCTCACACCAGGCAAGGCTTGCTTAAGTAGCTGTGAGGGCACATGGGGACGGCATGGCTTCTGCTCCCAGTTTGGGGCAGACAGTCATGCTACAAGCCCTAGGTACACTCTTCAGCCTCTTGACTTCTCCTGAGGCTGACAGTGCCACCATCCTCACCCTCTTTCAGCACAAGGGTGCTACCTGTCTTTCAGGGAGTATTGGGAATCACCTCCTTCTGAGAAATAACACCTTTCAAGTCACATTAGAAGCCATCAGAAGAATTTTGCTTCTGCCTTGGTTGCTCTCAGTTCGCCTAGGGCCCGCGTCGAAGGCTGCAGACCCAGCTCCTTGCATTGCAGGTCATTCCTGTACCCTCTCCAGCCCACTAGGACAAGGGAAACACAGATTCTTCAGGCTGCAACAGCTTCCTGAGTGCTAATGGCACAGTTTAGATAGAGGATCCTCTCATCAAATCTATTTTCTATTTTTCAGACAAGCAGAATTGGCCCATTTTCTCAGGACGAAGCATTACTCCATGTATCATCGTCTGTATGGCAAGTGTTTGCTAACGCTGTACAAGAGGGCCAGCAAGTCAGTTATTCTCTTTCCTCCCTAGCAGCTTATTTACAATTAATCATTTACAATGCATGAGCCAAAATGGGTCAAAGGCTCCCTACCTGGCCATGAAGCCCTCACATGCCTGTGCTTTGAGGGGAGGACAATGACAGTGCCCTGTTCCAGGTGAAATTAGGTACCAGAGGACATAGGTGCAGCCCTGGGCTTGTCTCACAGCAGGTGACACAGACCGCGTCACAGAAGCAGAGACAGAGCTTGGCTGAGGAACAGGTTCAAAATTTGCCCTTACAGGCAATAAGCACTCAGCTCTGGTTATAAGAAAGTGTTCCGAAGAATTTCCAGAAATTAAATGAATAAATAATGTACAGCAGTAGATTATCATAGCAGGTGGCAGACACATCATAAATATCTGTCAAAACCCACCTCTGCACTGGGGTTGCTGGGGCTTCACTAAAAGCATTCCTTCTTCCTCCAGTATTTCAAAATTGCCTTACATTATAGTCCTTGCTGATATTGAAAGAAAGAAAATAATACATATTTTTAAACCTATTTTTACTTTGGCGTCTAAGGAGTATCAAGAAGCAGAATGAAATTGGCTGCCCAGCCCCTACAGTACCAGCCATTTGGATGGATGGCTGTTTCCAGGGGCAGAGAAATGTAGAGAACATAAATCTTAAGAATTAGTTATTGGCGTGAAAATGGTTAATAAAATATGCTGAAAATCTAAATGGCAATATTATGATACAGATCAGTTCTGCTTTTATGCTGATTGCAGAATCATTCCCCATGGTTTTCAGCCACAGAGCTCTGGTTGTGGGAAAGTACATTGCCCTGACTCTTGCTGTTGCAATCCCAAGTCTTCTGGAGCACCCAAAAGAGCATGAGCCTGACAGCAGGGAGTTCTTTCTTTTTCCAGGTGAAATAAAAGATAAGGAAAAAGACTGGGTGAATAGATTGGGTGAAAGGCAGAGACATGAGCTAGTGCCTGGCAGCACTGCTTTGAAAAACAGACAGAAGGTTTAAGCAGTGACTGCAATATGGTTTTAAGCCCTTTGATTTATATTTTTTCCTCCATTATCATATTTTAGAGCACCAGGATTTTGACAACAGTGTGAGATACCAAAGCAGGAAGTTCTGCCAGAGGATTTGCTTGAAGGCAAAAGAAGGGAGGGCAGTGTTCTTTAATTTTATGTCTGAGAATGAGCAGTTTATAATGTCTGCATATTTAATGTACCTTGTATTGTTTCTGCTTAATTCCAGCCTTGCTTTGGAAGTAAATACATGACCGATCATCTCAGTTGTGTTCAAAAGGTTTCCATTTCTTGACATCAGCTGACATTTTGTGAATTATTTACATTGAGAAACTGCAGCATGCACTCCATCCATCCCTCTTAACTCTTCAAGATGACTGGTTTTCTTGACATTGAAACAACTCATCCAAAGACAGGATGCAGAAGCCAAATTCACCTTATGGACCTTGAAATCAATTGCTGCCATTTTATCAATCTACAGAGACTCAGACAATGTAATAAAGGACACTGAGCCTTTGAAAATGAGTGAAATCCAAAGACTAGATTTTTTATTAAGTATCTGATCAGGAAACTGCCAAGCTAACAGTGGGAAGCTCTGGAAGAAAAACAGGTACAGGCTCTGCTTTGAACATCTTCCTCACCAGATGCAAAGCTTTGAAACTGCTGTACCAGAGAAGGCACAGCCTGGTTCAGCAGATGCCCACAGTCATGCTGCTACATGACTTCCAGGAAAAGATGGTGAGCTCCTATGGAAGATGAAGAGAGGACTGCCGTGTGAGACATAAGAGCATGTGTCAAATAACAGAAACCCAAAGGCTGTGTGCTGAGGCACAGCACAAATTAAGGACATTTATCCAATGTTGTAGGACCCCATTCCTTGCAGCTCTATTGAGCAGGCTCTTGGGCCAAGCCTGGGGTCATCTGAGCTTCCGGTTCCTATTCACAGCAATTCACTTACAGGTTCAATGTGAATATTATCTTGCAAAGGCGGCTGCACAGTTCCTTGTATATCTCACCAGTATGTGTCATGAAGATATAGACCCAATTATTTTTATGCTGCTTTTCTGAAAGGGTGAAGAAATTTTTGCATAAGTGGGGATTTGTTGGTAATATTTTCTCTTGGAAGAGAGAAACTGCATGAGGTTAATGCTCAACCATGTCTAACTCCAAGCACTTACCAGTGCACTTAAGTACAGATTTTCATGTTCTTTGTGAGACTCAAGCTCACAGATGATTGCCAAGAATACTTTCCCAAGTCACCCAGAAAATCTATGGAACAGCTGGGAGCTGAGCAGTGAGGTATTAGGTCTTTATGGAAACACAAGACTCTCCCATTCTAAATACATGTGAAATCCTAGACTGAAAGCCCATTTTATGCACATCCTTTAGAAATACAATACTTTCTGAATAACTTGGTGTTACATGTTGATCACGTAAAAGAAGGACTTGGGGGTGTTAGTTGATGAGAAACTTAACATGAGCCGGCTGCAGTGTGCACTTGCAGCCCAGAAAGCCAACCGTATCCTGGGCTGCATCAAAAGGAGTCTGACCAGCAGGTCAAGGGAGGTGATCCTGCCCCTCTACTCTGCTCTCCTGAGACCTCACTTGGAGTATTGTGTGTAGTTCTGGTGTCCTCAACATCAAAAGGACATGGAACTGTTGGAACAAGTCCAGAGGAGGGCCATGAGGATGATGAGGGGACTGGAGCGCCTCCTGTATGAAGATAGGATGAGAAAGTTGGGGCTGTTGAGCCTGGAGAGGAGAAGGCTGTGTGGAGACCTCATAGCAGCCTTCCAGTATCTGAAGGGGGAGGCTATAGGGATGCTGGAGAGGGGCTCTTCCTGAGTGACTGTAGTGATAGGACAAGGGGTAATGGGTTCAAACTTAGACAGGGGAAGTTTAGATTGGATATGAGGAATAAATTCTTTACTGTGAAGGTGGTGAGGCACTGGAATGGGTTGCCCAAGGAAGTTGTGAATGCTCCATCAAGGCTGGGTTGGAGAGAGCCTTGAGTGACATGGTTTAGTGTGAGGTGTCCCTGCCCATGGCAGGGGATTTGGAACTAGATGATCTTAAAGTCATTTCCAACCCTAACTATTCTATGATTCTATGAGCGTTCAAAACTTGCTATGCCCTAAAGAAGACATGCTGTGCATTGCAGCAGCAGCAAAGGGCATTAAGGATACATTGATTTTTGGAGTGGTTCAGGAAGAACTGAGATGAAACAGTCACTGTGCTGCTAGACCAGTAAAGCAGACCAAGATATAGGCAGATTGCAAGCCTTATTGCTTTGAGGTGAAGATGAAGGCCAAAGCAGGGACTTCTTTGGTAGCTGTTGCCTGTCATATATGGGAACCTTGGAAACCAAGCTGCACATTTACCAGAGTAAGCACATTTGAGAGGGTTGTTCATTTGAATAATGCTGACGGTTTGGTGAATCTGCAGCTTGTTAGGCTACCATGTAGGAAACTATTTTGTTCAAACCACACCAATTCACTTTGTATCATCTGTAGGTCAAAAGAATAGAAATTTTTACCAAGAAGGTTCATCTCAGCCAACATAACATGGAGAATAGTGAGAAATGCCTGTCTCCTAAAGACCACACAATGCTCCTTTACCTGCTTAAGATATATGCACAGTCACTATCACTGTGGCATCTGGTGACACTTGCAACACTATCACCACTGCTTAGTCCTCTTCTACAGCCAGAGCAACTAAGGTATTGAAAACCCTTAGTTACAAGGGAATATCAAGCTTCAACTTTAGGCAGCAAATTTAAATACACAGTTACTTTCTTTATAAATAGGCCTTTGTTTCATTGGAAGCCAGATCTTTGGAAAATGGCTGCTTTTTCAAAATAATGCCATCAGTGCCTAGCTCAGTGATATAGAAAGTCATTCATGACACCTGCAGGTGTCTGAAGGTACAGGATACCACTTTCTCTGTTCTTTTCAAAGTGCCTGTTTTCCAGATGATAGCATTCGCTTAGGTCCCAGTTCATGGTGACTAAGAGGTTTAATGGCGGAAAAAAATATCCCAAGTGTCAAAAAAAATCCAGCTCTGTTCAGCCTTTGGTCATTGCATTGATCTGAGACTGCGGACAAAAGCCTGACCTCTTCAAGCTGTTTTATGCCCTGCAGTGAAGTGCAAGTATTGTAATTGATGCATTGTTTATAAATGTTATCGATTTTAAAGAGCTCAGAGCCCCTTGGACAAAGCCACTAACAGCAAGCAAAGCTGCTATTGCCACTCTAAAAATGGCAGAAACAAAACTAATGTTACAAAGAGCAAAGACCTACCTACCAGTCTAACTAAGGTTTCTTTTTGTACACTCCTGTTCAGAAAACATAACTGGAAGTTTATTCAATTTATACCTTGCTCTGATGAATTAATCAATACATTGAGCCTATAATGACAGCATAAAGTGAACACTGCCCTATATCCACACAGAGGAATGTACATGTGTGTACATGTGTGTAATTTATGTACCTGAACACAAAAGCACATGGATGCAACAAGGCAAATGCACGCACAACATTCGACAGATGTCAGATACCAAATTTTACATGCAATATGCAGGTATATAAAGAAAAGGGGAAAAGCATTAAAGAACCCTGAGGGATTAGACCAGTAAAACATGCTGTGGTCTTCCAGGCAGCATTTCAGAGTGTAACAGAACTGGTTTAGTTGGTCACCACCTGCACAATACTTTAAAAACACTTTCTGTTCTTTAGTTAGCATGTCATCTGTAGATCAGTTCCTTTCTGATGAAACCTAAGCTGTGACAGCACCATATTTTACGCATAGTAAACCTCCTGTCTTCCTGTAAATCTATCCATCTGGTACAAATTAGAGACTATGTGAAGGGAAACTTTGTCCCTTTTTTAATTTTTATTCATCAAGGAAGAAAATACAAATATACTTTTTCTTTTTGGAAACTGGATAGGGACAAAATAAGGCAATACAGAGAAAGGAAAAGAAAAACACAGCATTAGTACTAAGCACGAGAGAGGGAGGAAAAAAAAAATCCTACCATCTCATACAGGACACAACCAGAGGCCATTTCACATCTTTATATTCTTTCAACAGCACAAATGCATTTCACATACAAAACCCTGGGGAGAAATTACTAGAGAGAAACTCCGCAGAGTTATACACCAGCTTACCCCTTGGCTTTCTGATCTGCCAAAGTGACTTCTTCAATATCACCCATCATGAGACATCAGATGCAGATTTAATGGCCCAAGACTCAGCTGTTGCCGCTCATGAGAACAGGATTGGGCCCTGCACAATGTTAACAATGTTACAATGTTATTGTAACAGCCTGTTACAATACAGGCTGCAGAGCCCTGGCAGCTCACTCCCAAACAGCAGAGCTGTGTAAAGGAGCTCTATAACCCAGACAACTCAGTAGAAAAGTCAGCTTTTTCTGACAAATGTAGCCTTTTGTTTTTTTCCCAGAATAGATATCAGTAAAGTGCTAAATGGTGTTTTGACAACACTGTTAAAGGACTGCTTTAAACCAGCTGTTTATTCCGCTGACTCGGTAGGCCTGGAAATAGAAAAATATACCTGCAATTTCATTGCATTGGTAGCATATGGCCTCAGCCCAGCAACCCCTGAGGAGCACTGTGTTGATACAGCTGGGCTAAGCCTTAGTACTTGAGACATATCCAGACACTTTACTGATAAACATAATCAGCCCACAATAATATTGATTTCTAATGCTAATGACATCGCTGCCACTAATACAATCAGAAAGTTGCAGAGCACCTCAGAAATAATTCATGCTGATGACAATTTGCTCTCATTGCCACAGTCTGTTAGAGGAAGTATTTCAGGAGCTCAGAGCTGGCACAGGAGATGGGGACATTGCACCCCCACAGTGGTTGTGCCAAGAGCTGCCAACACTGCTGCAGCGTTTCACTAAGGAATGAATGCCTTTTTCTCTTTCTGGAAATGCAGTCATCAGCTCTCAGTGTCTGCCACCCAGACACGGAGAACAAATACCAGGCCTTGCAGAACAGCTCTCAGGCTAGACTCAGACACGTGCTCTCTGGGGGAATGGGGCTTGGTGAGCACCCAATAAAGATGCAGTAAAGAAAGGGGATGGGCTCAAGCATCCCACATGTAGCTCTTCATGAAACACACAGTGGGGGAAAAAACCTTCTCATGAGAGATTCTCATACATGGCTCTCCAAATTGTACAAGGCCATCTATGCAATTCTTTTTCTGAAGATTATAAGATCAGGTAGGGACAATGAGAAATACAACCAAATTTAAAAGGTATGATGAAGAATGGCATTCTATGTAAGAAAGCATAAATTTTTGTCCATATGTGTCTCGTGGTTTGGATTTCTCTCCCCATTGCTATTGGTAATTACACATACATAACAAGAGCCAGAGCTTGTGGAAAGCTACATTTATTCACACTGCTGTTTGCTGAGTTTGGTTTGTTTCTTTTGCAGGTTTTTGTCCCAGTGTTTGACAAATAGTATTGCAATTGCCAAGGGTTCTGGCAAGCGCTGCAATAATGCTTCTGCAATGCCACCCAGTGTAGCCTGTAATGGCTTTAATCTTATAGGTGGGCATTTAACTGCTGCAGGGCCCTTTAAATCAATGTGCTGGGTACATGCATTAATATTTAATATTGAAAAGCAGTAAAAAAATGTAGCAATGCTGCACATAAATAAATGCATTTAATTCAATAGAGTTACACCAAAGCTGGATTTGGCCTACTGTATTGAATATTGCAATTAAAACCAGAAGAACAAAGAACCTAGCTGCTGGAAGAAAGCAAAACAAAACAAAACAAAACAAAAAGACAAATATGCTACCATGGGGAAAATAAACCCAAAGGCAGAAAAGATCACTATATGACAGGGGAGGTTAAAACATGAAACACAAGACACGTATTTTTGTGTAGACTAAGCTTTTGGAAAGTATTTGAAAAAAACGCTATGGCAGTATTTCACTTACAGGAAGATACATGTTGAAGAAGAAGGCAAAAGCCAGCTAGTGATAAGGTGGGTAAATCTGAGCAATAATCAAAGCAAACTATACCCAGCAGTTTGGGGCTTTATTTTTTAATAAGACCACTGACCTTGGAGTTTCACAAGTGCTTGTAGATTAGCTCCGCAACTTCTCTGCTGCACGAGGACAGCCTGTATGTGCAACTATTACCCACATAATGAATGTCAGAGAAGCAGAATTCAAATTCACTCTGCAGCCAATTAAAGCTGGACTGGAAGACTTGCCAGGAGGCTGGAGATGCCACCGCTCCCTACCAGTTACTGGCGAAGCTTCTCACCCATTGCATGTGCTTTCAGCTGTGGGCCCATGTGCAATCCCCCACAAGTTCCTAAAGCAAACACACTGTACACTGTGCTTTTTCACCAGCAGGCTTCACCAAGGGCTTGTTTTGCCAAGTGCTGCACTCGGAGGGAACACAGACGACAGAGCAACTGAAGCGCAAGAACATTTCTGGGCAAGCAGGTCCCAGCCCATGGGCGCTTCCCACTTGCTCAGATGCCCAGCCCCAGGAGAGAAATACTGTAAAAGTCAGTTTGCTCTGAAACAAAACCAGCTCAAACCTTCTAAAAAGCCTCAGAGTCAGTGTGTTCAGAAATAAACCCGAGGGTGCCTCAGTTCTAATCCTGCATTACCACACACCTTCACTTTCCTGCTTAATACCTATGAGCAGGCTCCTCTGTTGAAACAGTGAATTGCCGGGAGACAGAAAGCCTTCCCTAGTCAGGAAATCAAATATTCATATCCTCCAGCTATATTACAGTTTGCTTCCCACAAAGTTAATAACCCCTCAATGTAACTTACATGCGCAAGCTTCCACTACTGCCTTCCCTACCCTATCCCCAGGCACCATGCACTATCTGTAACCCCAAAGAGGTCAAATGTTCCAGCTGCTCCAAAATGTTCAGAATTCAACTCACAAGAGGCACTGGGGTCTTTCCATTTGTGCTAAAGCCTTTCCCCTGCAGACGCTAAAAGGGTCAGCGACTGATGAGAGTGGGATTACATAACTGAGCAGCAGAAAATGTGAACTAATCAGTGAAGACAACACAGTAAGCAGCACTCTCTTGTAAGACTGGCTTAATCAAAATGAAACATCTTCCCTGCTCCAGACATAACACTTGATCAAGATGGCACTTTGCATTTGGATCACATTAGGGTGAAGGAGGGAACTCAAGGCTGTAAACTTCCCTTTCCCTATGGACATTTCATAGCGAAATGTCATCAGCGACTCTTAGAGCTATATTTTGCCATAGTCCAACCTGTGTTGCACAGGTTGCTTTTCTGAGGAAGAAAATAGCCGTGGACAAAAACAGTACAGAAGCATCCAGGGAAATCAAGGTGCTTACAATTTCAGATTTCATGCCTCTGCATTATGATTCAGTATTTCCCATGAGACAGGATAGCAATGTCTTACCCTGTGGCAGAGGAGCAGTGATGTCTCATGCTCAGTGACAACTTAGAAAGTAAAATTTGCATTTCTTTTATTAACAGCAGCCAAGATGAATTATGTATAAACAGATAAAGGCACCCTCAGCTTAGTATTGGAGACTAATGTCATTGCTATTTGGCTATATAGTCTCCTACGTCCATAAATATCCATCATACTCTCACATCTATACACAGCTCCAGCAAAAGCTTGTAATGCTTGGCATTGGTCTGCACTAGGAAGTGAAATTACAGGTGTATTGACACCTGGACAACATAGAGAAGGCGGTCAAATGCAGGCTTGGAGGTTGCTGAGAAAGGACAGAGAGCAGAAGATAAGAGCTGCCTTTCTGTAGGCTGCTACTCTGAGGAAGAGAATGTTACTCATTGCCTCAGACATCTCAATACAAGTGTTCTTTTCTCTATCCCCCATGAAATTTTAATATCTGCTTCACTTAGAATGAGCACCGAGTTTTGGGTGGACCGTGGTGGTGCCAAGGGTGGTGCCCAAGCATAGGATTTCCCATCTTTGGCCTGTTCTAACTGAAATGGAAGACCAGAGAATTCACCATGAGATAACAGCAAAACCAAAAGAGATCTGCTGTCCACTCCTGCACACCTATGAGGCCAAAGACTGCCCAGGACTGCGGGCAGACACTTAGGGGTAGAGGAATGTTCTTTATTGTCTACAAAAATAATGTTTCCATCCCTATTTCCATAGGGGTGCAGCACCTTTTGCTGAAAAAGAAAAGGCTCTCTCTGGTCCTGTTTTATTCTTACAGCTTCTCTGCCTGTTTAAGGACCCCGATGTGTGGCCTCTGAGGCAGACCCTTGATGGAGCACTGGCGGCAGCAGCAGCAGGCCTGGGACACTGATGGTTCACGTGGTCTCACCAGGCATAATGCTGGGGCTGGCATATGAAGGGGGCAGGGAATGACACTAGAGGCTTTTATCTCAAGGGTGTTCAACCAGCAGCTGGGCAATGAAGTCCGCACATCACTGCAGAACCATGGGGAGCAGTTTATGCATTGGCTATATGAAAAATTAAATTACTATTTTCCCAGACCGAAGCTTGTTTTCACAACTTTGCAGTTCCACACTGCAACACAAAAAAATCTCTTCATCCTGGGCCAACAAGGAGGCCAGATACCTAGCCTTCTCCACAGACCTCTTCCCGAGGAGGATCCATGGAATCATTCCCAGGAACATCAGCTGTTGGTGCATTCCAGTGTGCTTTGGACAAACTTCCCAGAGCAGCAACACACAGGCTTCCCAGCACAGGCAGGGACAGAATTTTTCACCAACAAGTTTGCTGTGCGGTATTATTACTTCCATTGATGCTTCCACTGATCCAAAGTTACTGTATTTTTGTCCTGTCAAAGTGCAGTGACCCATATTAACCTTCATGCAAATCAGTCATCTACTTATTTCCCTCTGTGTGTGCTGCCTTCAACAACAGATTGATAATGAGTACAGTTAGATAGACAGACACAATATGATTAGGCTTTCACCTCAGAGGGCACTATTGTATCTGGCCCACTTTTCTTTACTTTATCTTTGTTCTCAAGCATTGTCTTTCCCAAGGATAAAGAAAAAGAAAAAGAAAAAGAGGAAAAGACTGTCTTTCTGAAAACTGGCCCACTGCAGAGTTTCTGTGTTGAGGCTCAGATACAGAAGTAATTTTTGGTACTCACACACAAGGCTACGTTCCATATGATTGCTTGATTTAGGCCAGACTGCTATGTCTAAAGGATTTCCCAAACTGTGTTTTGCTGTGGGGCTGCGGTGCCTAGCATTAGTTGGCTGGACATGTTTGAGCACACGCACTTTGGAAGTGCCAGATTTTAAATACGTCTTTGTCTACAGAAAAGGAAAAAAAAAAAAAAAATTGCCTGACATGGCAACGAAACCTCAGAAAGAAATGTTCTGGAGGCAGAAGTGTCAAAGGGCAGAGGGAAGGTTAATGAAATGTGTGAGACAACAGAAAGAGTTTTCTATGTTTCCCAAGCAATAGCCAGCTATTTACACAGAAGCAAGTGAAAAAACTCAAAGTGAAGAAAGCATTAGATACCAGGCATTAAATCAGAATTACACTGCTGGAGCAGAGTGCTGCTGTGGAGCAGTGTCTCACAGTGAAATATAATAGAAGTTAAACATCTGATTGTTATAATGGCAGAACACTGATTCCTCACAAGATTTCTCCCTGCAGCACTGCTGCTTTGGTTCATAGGTCATCTAATTCCCAACTATTATCAATGGGAAAACAGTCTCATGCTCTCATTATTGTTATTTTAGTGCACAGACTTGCACTCCTCCTTCTAGACACCAGCAGGGAAAAGAAAGAACACCTATCGCTGTATAATCAGGCATGATGTCCTTGTCTTCACAAATACCACCTTTTTTCAATGCTGTCAACAAGAAGAACAGGTTTCATCTAAAATATGTGTTTTTCAGAAAAAACTAATGAAGTAGTCTCTGCAAATCATCTTTATTCTAATGGGTTTGTATCAGCTGCTGGGTAGTCAAAATAGGTTTGCTCTGTTTCGCCTGGCTAATTAGCGTAAATCAGTGCTTTGGTCATAGCAAGGTTTAGACTCAAATTGTTGGAGCAAACTCATTAATCTAATGTCAAAACTGGTTTCCCAGCACTGTTGCAATACAGTGGCACAATCCCTGCACACTGCAATGCAGAGCATAGCCTCTATTTTCATGTGAACCACCTGCTATGGTGGACACACCAACTGTGTGTTCCCTGCTGTGACCACCAGGGAGAAGATATGGCAACCCAACTCAAAGCCACGCAGCCTTGGCCATCACTGCCCCCCACCTTGGGGACCTCTACTTAATTGACCAGCAAGATTGCTGCAGCTGAGTAGATGGAAGATGGCGTTGTCACGGGTTATCCATATGCCACCAAAAAAGAAGGAAAGCCAAAAGTTCAGCCCAGGGGACACTTGTCATACTCATGGTTTAGGGCTGTAGGGTGTCTCAGGACCAGACTGAGAAACAGTGAGACAGTGCTCCACCTACCTGGCTTCAGACGACCAAATACAAAGCAGGATCACACACAAGAGAGACCCAGACATGGTGGTAACATATGAACTCTAATATTTTAAAGGTGTCTTTGACTGTAATTTCAGTCTCTATGTTTTACAGACTATCACGATGAAAAAGTCAAGAAAAATGATTAATAACAAGTGATCAGTTATAAGAAAGAACCAAAGGAAGACCAAAAAGAAAGCAGGATAAGATTTTCTGTTGGTTCCCATATGAAGAATGGCATACTTTAAATTGTGAAACCGTTTCCTAAGTACAGTTTCACTCATGAAGCTCATTACGCAGCTTTAGCACTCAATGAGCATAATTTTGAAACTAAAGTTTAAAAAGGAGAATATTTTATTTATAACAACCTTCTTTGGAACTGCTTTGAAAATTACTGGAAAAGAACATACAGAGGAGTTACGTGTTTCTCCACTACCAAAGGACAGAGATTTGCAGGATCCAAAACAGTAACATTGTGAAAAAAGATAAAACTGCAGTTACAGTGAAACATTTAATTCCACCAGCCATGAGTTTTGGCAATATTATAAGCTTTCAGTATTGAAGGCACATGAGAACTTCCCATCAAACAGGATTATAGAGAAACTTCTTTTCTAGCTGATTTACTGCCCATTCCAGGACCTTTTCATCTGTGTCTCAGAGCTTCTTCAATCTCTGCTGAATACTGGATTCAATAAACAACTCATCCAATATGGCAATACCCAAGCACCTATTCCAAGCAACTAAACCCAGGTCAGGGCAATCCCAGACACATCCACAGGTTGAGAGGAGAAGAGATTCAGATCAGCCCTGCGCAGAAGGACCTAGGGATGTTGGTTGATGAGAAACTTAACAGGAATTGGCTGCAGTGTGCGCTTGCAGCCCAGAAAGCCAACCGTATCCTGGGCTGCATCAAAAGGAGTCTGACCAGCAGGTCAAGGGAGGTGATCCTGCCCCTCTACTCTGCTCTCCTGAGACCTCACTTGGAGTATTGTGTGCAGTTCTGGTGTCCTCAACATCAAAAGGACATGGAACTGTTGGAACAAGTCCAGAGGAGGGCCATGAGGATGATCAGGGGACTGGAGCACCTCCTGTATGAAGATAGGATGAGAAAGTTGGGGCTGTTGAGCCTGGAGAGGAGAAGGCTGTGTGGAGACCTCATAGCAGCCTTCCAGTATCTGAAGGGGGAGGCTATAGGGATGCTGGAGAGGGGCTCTTCATGAGTGACTGTAGTGATAGGACAAGGGATAACAGGTTAAAACTTACACAGGAGAAGTTTAGATTAGATATAAGAAAGAAATTCTTTCCTGTAAGGCTGGTGAGGCACTGGAATGGGTTGCCCAAGGACATTGTGAATGCTCCATCTCTGGCAGTGTTCAAGGCTATGGGTTGGAAAGAGCCTAGGGTGACATGGTTTAGTGCAAGGTGTCCCTGCTGATGGCAGAGGGATTGGAACTAGATGGTCTTAAGGTCCTTTCCAACCTTAACTATTATATAATTCTATGATTCCACACTAAAAAGGAATGCAAATCCAACCTAGATTCTGCTTAAAGAAACTGATTTTGTTTGACTTATTTAACGGTTTCATAATAGTAACTATATAGAATCATAGAATCATAGCGAATAAATTCACCTTCCTTTGTGAAGGACCACATCCCAACATACAGTTCCCGAACAAGAAGATAACTTTCAAGATACTAGTCAACACTGAGACATCTATTTAGATTAACCAGCTAATTGTATGGTAGTTCATGTTGTTATTGATGTAGTTGTTACAACATGCTTGTCTTATGTGAAAGACAAGGAATGTGTGAGAGCTTTTGTTGTGCTTCAATCTTCAGTTCTGCAGGAATTTGAAAAATGTGTAATAATAAAAGTCACACTTTCTTTGATACTTGAGAATTTAACACTGAACCCATGAAATCTTACTGGCAAAAATGGATAATGATCAGATTAATTTACACAGAACAGAATGTCTTTATTAATGTATTCAATCACACAGAAATGCTTAAGCTGATTATTTAGTCCTCTCTGTAAAGCCTCTGTGTAAAGCCTTCATAAACAATTACTAGTGTTTCATTCATTACTTCTACTCCTACAAAAACCATTTAATTACTGTTCTAACATATGTCAAATATTTAGAAGACCTGTTAGCTTTTGCAAAGTGCTATTTCTGTACAGACATAATTATCACAGAAAATGCTGCTTATTTTACTACATGCTTAGGACAGCTGCTTTTAAATTTCATAAAGTAAAACACTCCAAGAGCCATTTAAATACAATAGTATTATATTTAAAATTGATAATTTCTCTCAGTTTATACTCTTATTGATCTGAAGTAATTTTAGACAGTTTAAAAAAAAAAAACAAACCTTTATTTTCAAATTCCATTCTTGAACTTGTAGTACATGGATTTCACACATTTCAAGCAATTCAGTTCCTCTTTATTCCTGAAGGCTACTCCTCCACAGCAGTCATTTTTCCCCAATTAATGCTGTGGTGCAGAAGCTGCGCTGGTTTGAAGAATGAGCCATGCACTACTGTAATACTGAGCAGTACCGAGCTGCAGTGCTGGCCCTCTTGGTGCTGGGATACATGAGAGCTTTGCTGTCATCTGCTTGAGAGAGTTCCAACTTCCATCATGCTGTACTATCGGGAAAACACAGCAACAGGGATTTCTGGGGTGAGACCCCCAAAACCATTAAAGGGTGTTGGAAGAGGGTGGAAAGAAGGGAAATTCTCTGAGGAATTTAATGAAGTATCTGCACTGCATTTTATTAGTTGCTGCGTATAAGTTGTAACTGTCTTTACAACTTGGTCATCAGGAGTTTAAACCTTTGTTTGCTTGCAGATGGTTGTGACTGCATTATAAGTTTTATGTGATATCCACACAGGGGAGACTGAAAGGCAGATTGTTTTCTGCAGCAGGATCTAGAACAGTGTTTGAAAAGTCTGGAAACAGGAATATGTTTGCCATCAACTTTAAAAGGGTCAGTTTAAAGTATGCTGGTGGCAAACCCTAAGCTTCAATTGGAAAATAAGTAGTCCCTCTCTCTTGAGCAATTGTCTCCTACTTCTTGGATTTGTTTCTTAGGATGAAAAATCTTCAGTGATAAGAAATTAATTCCCAGAGCAGAACTACATTGCACATCTGAAATGAAAACTTCATGTTTCAGATTTTGGCTATTAAAACCTCTTTTGCACATGTGATGCTTACAATGAAAAGGTATTCAGTAAAGAAGATTTGTGGGACAGGTCACTAGTGGCAATGTGAGTACTAGGGCCTTGTGGATATGAACACACCATTGAAATGACTCGGAGAGAAGGGTGCCAGGCAGGACTGTGAATTCTGCTGAAGCCAGCTGCTACCAGCAGGCTCGAAAGCTTTTGGAGAGAGGCCTTTCCAGAGGTTGGCGCAAATGTTTGTCCAGGAACAAGAGCCAAGGAGCAGAGGAGAGCTGGAGCCACAGGCACTCACCACTGTCCTGTTACACTGCTGTTATACTGCTGGGTTGCACAGACAAACTGGGGGCAGAGAGGTAAGCATCCAGTTTGTGCAGAGGCCTCTGGCGAGGTTCAGCCAAGGATGATACTGGGGTCACAAGCAACTGTGTGCATACTTTGCACAGGAATAACTTCAATCTCCAGAAACACCAGACATCTGAAAAGGATTTTCCAAATAGTTCCTGCCTGCCTAAAATAAATCCCTGAGGACTAACCTATACAATTTCACTTTTCGACATCTCAGGATAGTTTTATCCCATACTTTATCCTGAACTTAAATACTGCTTTCATTAAGCCAGCAGTAGTTCTGTATGCTGGATATAGAGATCAAACAGAGTGAGAATGACCTACGGTTAAATAAAAGCTCTATTTATATATTATCAAGTGACTAAGTTAATGTGCACATACATCTTAAATTTGGCAGTCATTAATATGCCATAACAGCTCAAACTAACACCTTTAAAGGAGATACCACATTTTCTGGAAGGAGCAGAAAAGTGATTCTGCACAGATCTACGAAGATAAGAATAATTGCCATGAGGCTTTACTGTAACTTCTCAACTATAAAGCACTATGAAAATGGAGTAGATTATAAAATACATTCCAGCCCAGCTTCTAACAAAGCTTGTGAATGAGTTCCTGCTAAGAAATGTGAAAATGCAGAAGATGGCAAACTGACTAAAGCAGAAAGAGTGGATTATAATTCTATTCAGTCATTCCCATGGTGGTCAATTAAATATATTTTCTTCCAAGATTTGCACATCTCTGTATGATACATTTCAATAATACACGTTTTTTTACATATTGCCTGTAATTTAGTACTCCCGCTTTCAGCTGAGCATAAAACTAGAGTCTTGGCTCAAGTGCACATAATTGTCTCTGTGGTCACAGTTGTCTGAAACTCTGGAAGTAGCCAAGTTTTTTCCCTGTGTGTTTCTTGTTACAGAATTAAAATTTAGGTATTCCAAAGGTTTGGGTTTTTTTGGTACAGGAGAACTGCATTATGAATTTTTGTATCTGCAGAAAGTGTGCTGCAGCCAAAGAGTTTGAACAGCCAGTTTGAACTTTGACAACATGCAAATGATTTTGGAATACGGCATGAAGAAACACTTTCCATTACAGATTAATAGCAAAATGGGGTGAAATTTGCTTCTAGATAACTGTTCAGTTCATATACTAAATTATGTAGCAAAATGCAACACAGATAATAGTAATTTGATGCTAAAGACTATGACAAATTCTGAATCACTTTAACAAAAGAGCTTCAAAATTATGAAAAATGGATTTTGTCAAATATGAACATGCACAAGTACTAAAGCATCCTCTCACAAGACAGTTATGTCTACATCCTGTTGCTGAAAGTCAAAACATATTTACCAGCTATTGGAATTTACTTCTGAACATCAGGTCAGTTAGAAACATCTGATCTTACATGCACTAACATATACAAACAATGCATTTACTTCATATGATATGATTTGTTCTATTGTCAAGGAAGTATTTGTCTGGAAACTTTATGCTCAAGCAGGGAATTATAAAGTGATTCCATTCCACCATATATTTGATCTCAGGCCTGATTGCAGATTACAAGATTGAATTATAAATTGAAACAGGCAAATCCTGCTCTATTTTGCCTTATTCTTTATTTTTCAGAAAATTAGGTTAGCAATTCAAAGTCTCAATTTGACTGGCAGTCTATATAGCATTTTTTCAGTATCAATGATATTGTAGGTTGAGAAACATACCAGTGTTTGTGCATGCAGCTTTTAAGATCTTCGTACCATTTGTACTCCATTGAAGTACTATTTTAAATAATAACCTGAAAATTACAATGATTGAACTTTCATTTTGAGCAGCAGAAAGTTACGTTGGTAAGATGTGCCTTGGAAAGGACATCAAGCAAGTGTTAAAATTCACCTTAAAACCAATGACACATAAAATACATGCATTCATTCCATCACATTCAACATGGGACAAGTATCTGGCAAGCTATCCTTTTCTCTGATCCTGTATCACTAAACTTATGGCCACCCGGGGCAGACATAGTCCAGATTTGATCAGTCTGCACCAGGAACTTGAAATCTGCTTTCCAAAGAGAAGGGGTAAGGTTGTAATTCCTTCACCCAGATGCATTAGATACCCCTTTTCTGTAGTTGGGGGACATGGCCTTTCCTCCCCAAGGCAGATTGCAACCCACAGGCTCCACCAACCGCATGCTCCTTCAGCCACGAATGTTTTCTATTTCTCTTCTAACATTAACACCCTGCTGGAAGCCTGGGATAGGTGAGATAACTACCGACTGCTGTCTTGGAGCATCTCCAAGTCCATACAAACCTTTACTGCATCAGTTATGCTCAGGTGGCATGTTCCAAATTTCCTTCTAAACCCTGTGGAACAAATACCTCTCTTTGAAACAGAAGATGCTGCACTAGCACTCAGCAGCAGCAGTTGAAGGCACTCTACTGGGAAATTACTGGGTCCTGAGAGCTAGAACTGGTAGTAAATACTGCCTTGTGCCTACCTCAAAGAAATCTCAATTGACTCTAAATTACAGCTGAGGATCTGGCCTGTGGGCTTTGGGTCAACCAGCACCTCAATCTTTCTCCCAGATGGGAGAATCTGTCAGATTTTACCATCTGCAAACATTAGTTCTTAAGTGTTTCCACAGATTTTTCTTTAACTGTAATGCAAAACTGCGCATTCATGGTCAAAATCAGGCAGAAGCTTGACAGAGATGTGCAGATGTGCAGATCACAAAGTTATTTCCGATACAACACTGCTTGTCGCCAGAAGACATAGTTCATTCATTTATGAATTTTAAAGACAAAGGGACATTTTCCTCTGCAGAGTTTACTATGACAGGCTTTTTCCCCCACCCTCCATGAGACTGCTTCAGGTAGCCAGCTGTGACACACACTGCCACAGTGATCACAGCCACAGTCACTCATCATTTTCCCAGGCTGATTTTCAAAATGTGTCCCTGAAGGGGACATCTTTGAACAGCTGAGTCAGAATTGAATTCAGCAACTCACTTTTGACCCTGGAACATAGAGGACTTGAGTCAGCAAGTCTGTAATGACCATATTCCTACCGACTTCTTCACTTAAAGCGAAGTCATGGACAGTGTGATGTTTGAGCGAGTTACTTAATCATGACATTAGAACATCTCCCCTCACTTATCAATAAACAGCTTGGCAAAGACCACAGCTGATGTAGCAGTTGCCTTATGTGCTTCCTCTAAAGCTAAAGCAGAAAATCAGGCCTTCCTTTTCTGCCTTAAATGTAGTGGCATTTTAGAAAAGATGTTCCTTCCCTGGCAGTATATCAATAGATCCATTTGTTTTCCCCTGAGGTTTCTGTTACACCTAATTCAAAATTGAATTTTTACAGATAAAATAGCTTTCTGGAGCAAGGGATGGAGGAACTTTGATGTTTAGGCTTTTCTCCTTCGTTGTTATTCCCCACAACTCAGTAATGAGAAGCTCATCGTAGCCAAATTCAAACACTACAGCCAAGCACAAGCTGTTCTTTTGTTGCTGCTGTGCCCCTTGTATTTTGAGCTGCACTACTGCCTGGCACTGCAGTGCATATGCCCACACAACTGCTGCCAGCTCCTGAGTCACTGGGAAATTGAAAACAAAGCTGTGACTCAGCAAAACTACAATCAAACCAGAAAAGAATATAATATGCAACATAGAGTAAACCTCAAGTAGCTCAAAGCCCAAAGGACAATAAACATCAAAGAAAACCACCACTTTTCTGCAGAAGAATATTCTTCTTTAAAATGGCATCATCCATCACCAGCTGTTACAGCAGTTAAAATAAAACCAGCTACGCACACTTTATTATCTCAGATGCTACTCTTTCTTCCTACAAACAAGAAGATTAAAATAGATAACTGTGTTAGTGTTTGATTTTCACAATGTATTATTCCTGCCAGACCAAGCTTTCTCTCTCTGAAAGTTTCTTAATATGCAGGCTTCAATTGAGCCTGGGTTGGGTCAGCCTGTCAACTACCTTGTGAAATCTCCAGCTCAGAGATTTCAGCTCTTTCCTGATTTCAGATGGCTTCCAGGGAGAAAGAACTTTAACCCTTCCCTTCTCTGGCCATCTGGGCAAAGCAGGAAAGACCAAGGAGAGAGGGGACTTGTGCAGATCCTGTGGTTTATCCTTCCTCTCACAGGTTGGTTTGCATTACCTGAGGAGCTTCATTTCTGAAGACGCCAAAGAAGCCAAAAGGGCTTCCACCCTCACTGGGAGCAGCCTGCTGTTCACAGCCATCAGCCTCTTCCCAGCTTCCTCTTACTGAAAGCAGCACAGACCTCCTACTGAAAGCAGCACAGACCTCACCTCAAACAGCAAAACATAGGAACTTACTCCCACACACTCTGTAATTAGCCTCAGCATACAGTGACTCTCAAAATGTCAGCTCCTGCAAGCCATCCTGACCTATGCCAGCTGAGTATCTGCCTTCTAAAGCCTCTCAAGGGGACATTAATTAGATTTGAATGTGACATTCTCCGTCACAGCTGCCTGTTCAAGGAGAAGCTGCAGTGTAAGGGCTGAAAGGGGAAGTAAGCACAAGGTTTAGAACACTGAGTTCTTCAGTGTATAAACATTATGTTTCAGGATATTTCTGTTTTAGCAGCTCCTAAGTCAGGAACTGGGAGCCCACTGTGAGATGCAGCCATTTCCCACCCAGGTACAGAGCAGTCTGTAACACTGGACATGCAGTTCTTGTGTCTGATGACTGTCTTTTGAGCTATTATGTTTCGCTTAGAGTTTTGAGTCACCAACTCTAAGATGGGAGAACCCCCCTATGCTGTCCAAAAAGAACAAAAGAAAGTAAAACATGAGGAAAGCATTTACAGGATTGTTCCTTTATTTTTTGATGTACATTTGAGGAGAATCTTCTCTCAGACCTTCTTCATGCCACATCTTGGTAACACATAGCTTCCACTGGTCTCAGTTTTGCATCAGCAGTGACCATCACCAGATGCCCAAGCCAACAGCAATTGCTGAAAGACACAGTTGGGCTTCAGTACTTATTACCCAGCTGATTCTCTTTGGCTAGCAGCAATTCAGAGTTTGCCAGTCTGTTGTGCTTTGCCACTGCCCGTACATAGAACTACCATGTCCTTTTGGATCATGCTCAGAAGTGTTAAACAAGGACTCTGCTCCAATGATCCTCTTATAAAGCATACTCTTAGCCAGGAGCTGCTACAGGCAATGATACCTTTCCTGTAGCATCTTGCATATTTCCAGCTGCCAACCAGTGCCAAGAGTTTCCCTGTATCTTCTCCAAAACACCGGCAGCAGGGCTCAGTTGCCCCTGTATTTCTTTGTGCTCAGCATCCTACCTACCTCTGCAGTAGGTCCATGCCTGCCTCAAGCTCAGTAACAGCTGGGTGGCACTCAGCTGCTCCTTGGTCTGCCCGCAGCATGACTGTTGTCTTACAATGGGAGACAGACCTAAATCAAAGAGCTCAAAGGCAGAGCTGAATCCCCCAGAGAGCATGGAGCCCACTGGCCTGGGGGCTTTCTCCCATGGTGACAGCAAGGCTGAAGATGCTCTGCTGCAAGCTGAAGCTACAAAGGCTGGCAAGGACCATCCTGCTTCCAAAATCAGCTGGCTTCTCCTCCTTGACTGGAGAAATGAAGGAGACAATGCAGGTTTTAAATAGAGAAAAAGAGAGAGAAGGAACTTCAGTACCCCAGGCAGCAGAGCTAATGGCAGATGGCAAGATCTGCTGGGGTGGGAGATAACCATGAGGATGTAACAACAAACCATGAGCCCAGACTCCTATAGAATAATTACTGAAACAGAATGATCTGTGTAAAATCAAGCAACATACTCCCTAAGGGTGAGGTCTATAAAAGCAATGTTTCCATGGGGAGCATGGCCCAGCAACCATCAGGAAAGAAAGAGGTGTCTGGATAGTTTCCATGGGCTGCATCTAAATGAATTTTTGGTGTCAGGTTGCAACAACCAGTTAAAAAAACTGACCTATTGCTTCCAATTTGTGAAAAATTAGGCTGGATAATGGCCATTTATGCTAATACAGTCACAAATCCCCTTGCAAAATACAGAATGCCCACTCAAAACCACCTGGACACCCGGGTTGGGTGTCGAAGTTTTCCTGATCACTTCTCAGTAATATTCCCTGCTGTTACGAGCATGAGAAGAGGAGGGGCCCTGTGTCCACCTTCCTGTGCTGTCCATGCACCTGAGAAAAGACAAGCAGTAGCTTGAGAAAGCAGGAACAGACAAGACAATGCACTGCTGCATGTATGAGTTTGTCCATTTACAGGGTTTCAGTGTTTGAATTAAAAAACAGAGCAGGAATGAGAAGAATAATAACAAAATTTATACCATAAAATGAACTTCACTAAGTATCTGCATTTCATTGTTCTTTCAGACATTTGTCTCTTCTAAATCATGCTTTAGAAAACATGATCAACAAAGATTGTTTCCCAAGAGAAATTAGAGGAGGCAGTGAAACTGTACTTGTCTTACCAAGAGAAGTATGCCATGTTCGGCATATAGAATATGCCAGTACGGCAATACAGAATTACTGTGACTTTTCCCTTAAGCAGTAGACCTTAAGCAAGGATCTCTAAGCATGCATGTTATCTCTCTAGAGTTTCTCACTCCTCTAACCAGCAGTGCAAGACTCCATCTTGCCTGATGTCAGATGTACCATTAAGTCACTGTGGTAGCCCCTCCAAGCACTCTATTTGGCTTTCTGCCCTGGAGCCTTCTCTATCCAGACCCACGTGTTGTGCTCATTAGGGAGATTTCTAGTGGCATTCACCCCAAGCTTTTCTAAAGTCCTGCTGCTTAGTGCCAAGCTCCTCTTTACTAGTTTTTTTCTATTCCTTTATTCTACTTACATTCACACCGTCATTTTCTTTTTCACATTTGTCACACTTGCTGTGGCTGTAAGCCACCCTTCCCAGCAATCAGCCATAGATGATTTATTTAATCTCCTCTGACAACTTTCTTTTTTTTAATTAAAAAATGTTAGAAAGTATTGCAAACACTGATTTCAAATCATGATGCAGCTCTTTGAGTTGAGTTTCAATCAGATTGGCTGCAGATTATGTACACACATTCACACTTGCATGGATAAAATCTGAGGAATTCTGTAAAGACATGCTATTTCCATCTCAGAAGTGAATAGGATATTTGTTATCAGAAAGCAAGACATAAAACATAGGGAAAAGCTAATGTGGGTCAGTCTTACAGACTTTAAAGCCAGTGACTCTGGCATCTGCCCAGTAACACTACTGGCTGATGCTCAACAGAAAGCAAAAAAAGTCTTGTAAGGATCCAAGAAACTTTGGAAATGTTAATTACATGTTGAAGTTAAGATTCTAAGTCAATGCACTTAGACTGACCCCTTGTTTACATTGCTGCCTATGCTTACCAAGTGACGCAACTGTCTCTCAATGCAGCAACAATGGCTTTCCCAAGCCTCACCATTTCTCCATAAGGAAATGATATTCAGTCACTTAAACCCATGCAGATCATCCCTGGAAGGATGTTAGCAGGGGAGGCCAAGACCTTCACTTCTTTCACTTCTTACCTGCCTTGTCTTGTGGTGCTTGGGGCTGCTGCTACGTGGCCTGAAGACAAGCCCTGCTCATCCTGCTCAGTCAAAAAACACCAGGCATGACTAGAATGGAGTCATATTCCTGTGGGTTTAGCCTGAAAGGAAAATGTATACTGATTCACAACCCTTAGGGACTGCAATACATACATAGTTATGCTAGATCACTGAATTACAGGCAGAAGAGTATGCTGTGATGACAGCTTCATTTGGCACATAGAATGAAATCCAAACAAAAAAAGGATCCTTACAGGTCACTGTTGCAATGGTGCCACTGACAGCCCCATTAGGAAGGGCCTAGCGCTCTCAGACCATCTCCAATATCATAGGTGCTTTCAGAACTGACATGGAAGCACAGTAGCAAGTGGTTTGTCCATAGGATATAATATTAATACTATAATATTTTTAGGGACTGTAGTGATAGGACAAGGCGTAATGGGTTCAAACTTAAACAGGGGAAGTTTAGATTGGATATGAGGAAGAAATTCTTTCCTGTGAGGGTGGTGAGGCACTGGAATGGATTGCCCAGGGAAGCTGTGAATGCTCCATTGCTGGTGGGGTTCAAGGCTGGATTGGACATAGCCTTGGGTGGCATGGTTTAGCGTGAGGTGTCCCTGTCCATGGCAGGGGCGTTAGAACTAGATGATCTAAGGTCCTTTCCAACCCTAACTCTTCTCTGATTCCATTATTCTATGATTAAATGCGAAATTTCTTGGTTTCTTGATCAACTTATCAAGGATGTGTATCTTTATATGAAAATGTATATAATCAAGTAGTATATTCACTGTCAATTCTTATTAGAGAGCTTACCTATATTTGTTTAGGATAGGTAATTACAATATATCATGGTATATTGTGCATCATTAAATATATACACAGTCAGAATAGTCACCTCACAAATACACATACTGTTTTATTTACAAGAGTTTGACATAAGAATATTTAGGGAGGGGTTGTGCTAGAGAAAAAATATGTTTCCCTTAAACCATTGCCTGAGAGGAGTCTGATCAACCTTACTTTCCACTTTCTATAATACCTGGCTAAGTTCTTTTCACCTCTAAAAAGTAAGATCATCTCTGGACTTTGAAAATCACAAATGTTTCGTTCACTTAAACCTGCATTTTCAACCCCAATTTCTAATGACTTTCAGGAAATTTGATTTTCAAGTAAACTGTTTTCCTCTCTAGCCACAATTCCTACTCAGGCTCCACACCAGAAGCAACAACACAGGCAGAGCACAAAATACCATTATTTGTGCTGCTTCCAGCTCAGCAAAATCCAGGAAGCAGTGAGTTTCTCTAGGGACTGGGCCACCCGTGAGGCTGCCAGGCCGAGGAGATGTGGTTGCAGATGGAAAAACAGACTCTTGCATACCCTGTGTGTTTTCAGCACAGCCTGTGCTTTTTCTACACAACTACTGCCCTAGTCCTGCTTTTGCGTTCCTCAGTAGGAAAACATACAAAGAAAAAAAATGTAGTCACTTAATTTACAAGCCTTGTGGAGAAAGAACCGCCTTTCTTGTACTTCCATGCAGTACCAAGCAGGCTGTCAGATCTAATTCAGACAGGATTCAGAAAGAGGTAGTGGTATTACTAGTTATATATAAAAAAACACACATGAAAAAAAAATCTCATCTTTCACTCAGGGCCCTTAATGGTTCAGCACCCCTCTCAAAAGAAATCCCAACAATTTTAACATTAGTTTAAGACCACAGGCCTTTTCCTGTGTTTGACTTTGAACAGATAAGCCTTCTTTGCATGAGCTCTGCACACTGCTGCCTGTATTATAAGCGCTGTGGGGACCAGATTCTCCCCCTTATTTCAGATGTCACTATCATGCTTCCTTATAGAAAAAAAGGTAAAAAGAATACCTACCAGTATTGCGAGTGGTCATCATTTTCAAGAGGAGATGAAAAAGCTGACTAAACCAATTCTGGGACAGGTCAGGTCTGACCCAAAGCCTTTCTGTTCTCATTCTCTGTGCCCTTTGCTGATCACACATGCAGGGGAGCAGTCTGGGAATCAGCAAGTAGAGGGAGCCCTTGACTCCTGCTCCCCATGTGCATGGAGCCAGGCTGCCATGTGGGACAACACACTCCTGGGAGACATGAGGAACCGCCATATTCCTACATCAGGGACTTCCTACCCTCACACCCTGAATAATTACTTACATTTCCTTTGTGAAGGATGTAGTGTCTTGGAATGATGGTAATACACACCAATGCCCTTGTTGGCACATAATAGGAAATACGAAGTACCAGCAAGCTTCTCAAAATGTAGCTCTTTCTTCTGCTTTACCTTCATTAAAAACACAGGTGAGTATCAATGGTGCCCACTACACATCAGTGCAGCACAGACTGTATAGCAGGTTTTCACTTTCCAGTGTCACAACCTAATCATTGTAGTCCATGTGCCCAGTCAAGTAACACACAGACATGCAGTGGGTAAGGGTTTTGGTCTGATTTTTTCTTAAGGAATGTAGAGATCTTGAGAAAGGTCAAAACAGGAATTAGTCCAAATTCAAAATGCTGGTCTCAGAAACCAGCAGAGTCAGGTCACTTTGGGATTTGGCCTCAGTTTGCACTTGAACTTGGTCTGTAACCTAAGCTCTGCAGCAGTTGATATCTCTACTTCTCCTCTGGCTGGCTGTTATTTCAACAGTTAGGTCAAACATCAGAACAGGGAACAGGTTGCCTAAAGATGTTGTGAAATGTCCATCTGTGAGGAGGTGTGGAGCAACACACAGAGCTGCCTCCAGCAGGGATTTGATGACAGACATCTGGTGTCCTCCACCCTGAATCTGCTGTGGCTAAAGCACCACCTTCTTGTTGCCCACATTGCTCCAGGGCATTTTTCTGACTTGATTCCAAAGCCACCTTCTGTAGTTTCCCCTCACACGCATTACCTGTGCTTTGGTGTGATGTCCCGTCAACACATGACCAACCTCTTTGTGGCAAATGCACGTCAGCAGCATCTGGAGGCAGCAGGGTCTCTCTGTTGTCAGCTTCTCAGTCAACACCCACAGGGCTGGTGGGCAGGGGTAAGACAACACATTTTTGGGTTTTGTTTTTGGTTTTGGTTTGGTTTTTTTCAGTTTAGGAGTGGTGTTTTGTTTTTTAAGAAACAAATGTTGTCTTTCTAACTGAATGTGTCAGCTATTAGATTCCAAGGAAGAAAAATACCTTCTTCAAGCTGTAACAACCCAGGAGCTAAACTTGCTTCTTGCTGTGTTTGTAGTCAGAGCTCAATCTGGGGCTGAGGGCAGGGAGCTCTCCATCTCCTTGGCTTTCTGGCCGTACTTCTCCTTTTCTCCTTTGTTCAGTTTCAGGTGCTCTTTCATACACATTGCTGAAACTGTTGAAGTCACCAAATACCCCTTTCCTGCCCAACCAATCTGACTTCACTTCTTTCAAGCCCTCCTTTAATAATGCTCTCCAATGTAACTCCCCCATTTCACACTATTCCATGACCTACCTCAGCTCTTGTCTCCTGGGATACTGCTACATGATGTGTTTTAACTCTGTAGAGCTTAAAGAGCTTTTCTTTTTAGCCTCAGGAGCCAGTATCTCTGATAATTCCTATTGGTCTTCATTTTCCACAGTCTCCACTCCTTTCACAAAGTCACCATGAGAAGTGCAAATAGTGCTTGACCTGAAGTTGTGCCACCTAATCCTCTTCCAGAGCTAATGTCTTCTGAACAGCGATCTTCAGGGGAAAAAAAACATCACCTTACTATCTCCTGCATGCTTTGGACAACTAAAACTCATACAGCAGATGTTTCAGTGAGCTACCCACAATGAAGCTTAGGTCAGAAAACTGTAATTACATTCCAGCTGTATGAAACATGCATAGTAATTAACTGTGACAGCTCTTTGTGGATCAAAGTAATTGGGGCTTATCATGATGTTTGCTTAGTTTTTCTAACCATCAGTCAAGTTCTGGAAAAGAGGAAAAATCAGCTTGCTTTGAAATACCCAGTTCCTTTCTTCTGAAGGCTTTATTGAACGATCATCATTAAAACTGCATTACTTAACTCTGCTAAGATTTAAAAGATTTAAAAGTGAAAAGAGAAAAGAAAGAAGAATGGATATCCAAACCATCAAATTTTGCAAGGGAGCTTTGGCAGTTCCATAAACATTTGTTGTTACTTAATTTAGTGGCAACAGAAATTACCTGCAACCTCATTTTGTCCTAATGTGTATCAACTGCCTATCAGTAAAGCTTCTGTGTATTATATGCTTCTAGCAATTATTCAGTTTGCAATTGCTACATCAGAGAACATATTCAGGTAGTCAAAATATTAAGGAGGCATTCTGGAGTGGCTTAAAAGGACCAACACTTATGTTACATTTTTATATACAATGAACTGTTAGGTTAAATAGGCCTGTGTGCTGCTCTAGCAATCCCTTTAGCAACAACTAACTGTAACATGCAAGCCAGCTATTTATAAAATGGCAGCACTGCTTATTTGGGCATATTCTTGCAGAGATGAGCTGCAGTTTCAGTGTGATGCCATACAAACCAGACTCAAGGTTTCCTTTGAATTTGGTTGTGTAAATTCAGTGCCAAAATTTGTCCAACACAAAATCAATTCCATATTGGTTTATGACCCAAAATATGTCAAGAAGCCCAAATAAGGCTCCTGAGATGCTGAATGTGGCACCTCTGTTACATAAAGGGCATGAAAGTGTATCTGAGTACTGCAATCTGAGCAGTTACCTCAGTGAAAAGCTACCCAACCTCACAGTATTATTCAAGCCAAATGAAAAAGTCATATGACATAGAAAGGCGCCAGTGATATCAGAGAGTACTGCTCAAAAATTCTTTAGTATAACCAGATCAGGAGGAATGAGGTTTTGAGAAACCTGCTCTAGTAGAAGGTTCTCCTGCACATGGCAGGGGGGTTGTAACCAGATGATCGTTATGATCCCTTCCAACTCAAACCATTCTATGATTCTATGACAACCAGAGCTGGTAAACTCTGGCCTTTAATTTCTGTAGACCACTTTTCAAAAATAAATATTGGAAAGACAGAAGTATTTTTCCATATCGAGCACAAATGACTATAGGAGAACAAAATGTTAAATTGTGGTTCAATCAGCAATGTGTTCATATAGACCATGCAAAGAACTGGGGAATGCCTTCTTTTTAAGCTGTAAACCGTCAACCCATATGTCTATTGACATTCTTTTTAATCCCTAGTCAAAGAGTATTACCACTGCATTTGCTGTGGCTCTCATTATGGATTACTTTTCGTGCTCTGGAAGAACTGTAAGAAATGTGTATTAGGACTACACCATCCATGTACAAAGATCTTATATATAAATCACAGGTACTGGGAAGATTTATTCTACTCTCTGCAGCATGGCCTTGTAAACCCACAAGTAAGAGACTACATTTAATGAGAAAAATGTCCCTTTTTGCTCTAACTGTGCCTTTTATTGTTGTTTCTAATATATTCAGAAGTCAGAGTGATTACTGTCATTATGATAATAGGTTACTTCAATGTAATCACAGAAGTGTAAACACAGCATGTATCTATAAAGTACTGGGGAGGTGTCTAAATTACTTCAGAGCAGGGCAACATTTGAATAACTTTATTCTGAACGCTTAATACCTGACATTTTAAGTAGGCATGGCAGAACTATATGAACAGGCTACTGCTGCCATTCAGTGGGAGTTGCTGATATAGCACTGAAATAGCACGCAGAAAAGGGTGCCAACACAGCCAGGTAGGAAGAGTTCCTGTGAGAGAGATCTGCATTTGTTTTAGAGTCTCAAAGGAAGTTTAAAAGAAAAAAACCCAAACAACTAAGTGTATGGTCAGGGTCTACTGCAAGCAAAGAGAGTGCAACCACTGACAGATTTTCCCTCTCCGAAGCTCTCCCTGACACAGGAAACATGAGTTACCTCATAGATCCGATTCCATTGAAAGCCATGAGGGTACGCGGCTTTCTATTGACACAGTAGCAAGGCTGCACCATTAAGCAAACCTTTTTGTTTAATATTTTGTGGACCAATAAGATCCCACAGCAACGCAAAAGAATTGAGATTTCTGTTCCTCTTATCCTGAATAGGTCAGGCACTACTTATTTCCAAAAGACCACAGAGGTTACTTCAACACTTAGAAAATGTTTTAGAAAAGCTCGTTTGTCTGGCCATGCAGCAGAATACCCACCATATGCTATAGGGATAGCAACCAGCTCATTCCAAACCCACTGCACTGTGCAAATCTTCAATAAAGAGACTACAAATAAAACCTTCAACAGAGCACACAAATCATTCTGCAAGAAGGACAGGAAAAAGGTACTTCTGAGATGAGGAAAGGTATTACTGCAGCTAACCAATTTGACCCCAAATGATTGTCAAATGACTCTCTTCCTAGATTTGGCTTCAGCTGGAGCTAATGCTGGAGCGGGTCTTTGTGTCAGAGGCAAAACTGATCTTAGAGCTGTTGTTTTATCAAGACAATCAAGATAACTGCTGATCAGAGAGGAAGGAAATGAGAAATGTTTCCTAATAAGCATATGCTGTAAAAGTATATCAAAACACAGTAAACCATAAGGGGTGATACCTCACGTCGGTGATCAATGCACCTGCTCACTCATTCATTTGATTCCAGGAAGTCCATGGCCAGGGGTGGCCCTCACTGGTGGGAGAGACAGGACATGACAGCTGGCTCTTTCCTTTCTTTTCTTTTAATTCATTTATGATCCTGTTATGATGCTGTGGAGTAATGGGGGAACCTGGAGACCACAACTAGCACCCCAAATCCTCAAAGTTATGTTGCAATATTAAAGAAATCTTAGAGAAAAATGCAGCTGCTACTCCTGGGATGGAATGAAGATAACATGCACAGAATCTATGTTATGACAGTTCCCCAAGCAACCCTGGGACCTTTGCATCTGCTGTGATAACCTAAATGGACAGTGAAGACATTTCAGCTGGGCTCTGGGTTTCTCTCTGCAGGTGTGGGAATGTGAAGGCACAGTCCATGTACTGATAAACCACCTAGCAACTGGAAAACAAAGGAACCAAGTGCTGTCTCCTCATCCCATCGCTCTGTCCTGCTCAGCAGTCAAAGCCACAGGTAAGCCAAAGACAGCTTGTTTATGGGCAGCAGTGTCTCATGCTTTTGTGGTCCAACTAGAAGGCACACTGCTTTGTCTGGCTTTTGCTCTTGTAAAACACACAGCTAGGTGTCCACCTGGAAAAACCAAAATCCCTAAATCACTTTGTACAGAGAAATCTCCCCGTCTCAGTCTTCAGTGAAAGACAAACATTAATCTTACAGGTCAACATGTGCCACACTGCCTTCATCACTGCAGTGCCATGAACCTTGCATAGAACTGAGTCTTTCTCAGGCGAAATCCTTTGAGAGGCAGGATGAGAGCATCCTGCCAGTTCCTGACTTCCACACTGAGAGCCTGCGTGCAATTCTGCTTTGTATCCACAGGTGTCAGTAAAAGACCAGCGCTTCGGAGTTTACTGTTAAAAATACCCAGATCGCCGCGCTGGATTGAGACGCGAAAGTTTAACGCAGCTGAGCTCCAGAGCTTCAGCCCATTGCCTGGAGAGCATGCAATTGAAAAAAGATTTAAAAACCCCACAGTTTCCGGCAAACTCAGGAAAGACAATCTGTGAAATGAGGACAGCTGAACAAACCATCAGGGCAGGCCCCTTCCATAATGACCTACACCTTTCCTTTGTGCTATGAAACCCTGCCTGATTTCTTTCTATTCCTCAGGCCAGACACCTCCAGCTTCCCCATCCTGTGAGTCCCGTCACACACTAAATTCCTGGTGTGTTGTCCCTTTCCTCCACTGGACGCTGCAGTTCCGAGCTCAACTTTTGTCAGCACTGGATAACTTCTGCCTCATTTTTGATTTTCCACACCCAACCCATAACGCTTCTACTCAATTAGAAGATAGAGTGCCTTCAGCAGCCCTTCTAATTAAGGCCACGCAAACTGTTATTGCTACCCTGAGAGCTACTGAAAAGGTGAGGGAGAGGAGAACTCATGTATGAGATGAGAAGCACCTTAGATGCAGGTGTTTCACACTCCCTGCTTGCAGCACATACTTGCCCCTTGGTGCCACCCAGACAAGGCAGATCTTAAGGATGACTGTTTGCAGCAAAGAGAGGGGGTTATACTTGCAGCTGTCCTCAGGACATGCAATCAACTGTACTGCTGCACTCTCCATGGGGTCTGCCTGCGCATGATGTTGTGGTATCTGGATCTTTGTGATCTCCATCCAGGCAGCGTGCTCCTTTGGAAACAGATGCAGGATAAAGCATCCCCTCACAGGAATGATCTGGAGCCATTTGGAGATACAGCTGTATCCTGATACACAACTCCTACACAGCAGCTACAGATGAAAAGAAACTCCCCCCTGCAAGGGATAAAAATTAAAATAATCTGTCCCTGTCCCAAGGAGATCACTGCTCTGTATCAGCCGAGTTGTAGGAACAAATGTCTACAGATTATTCAGCTGCGGAAGAAAAACAATGTCAGCTTCCCTCTGTAAAATCCTCTCTGACAGGGAACAAGCTGTGGTGCTGAATCACCCTCTCTTGTCAGAACAGAGCCACAGATCGAGCTGGGAGGCAGCTCCATGTCTGCTCCAGCCATTCTACTGGCAAAGTTTTATGTCAGAGATGTTATGGCAGGAGATGTTACAGCTCCTCTTATGGTTTGGTTTGTCAGGTACAAGGAGACTCCACAGGCAACTGCGCACAATGAAGAAGCACAAGGCAATAATTTTGTTGGCTGTCTGAGCCAAAGCTATGCAGCTGTGTAGTACCAGAGCTGGGGCTTGCATCCTTGGCAGCAAAGCAGCAAAACCTGGGGTGGGAGAAGCTTACAAGAGAGAGACGGCAAGGCACTATACCTCTGGGAGGAGGAAGAAACATTACTAGCGTTCATGTGGGGTAGGGGGCGCTGGAAAGTACTGTCAATTCTGCTGCTGCTGCAGAGTGCCCTTGCAGCTGCTGCGCTTGCTGGTATCTGAGCAACTTATTACGTGCTTTAACTAAGTGATAAGTATTTAAGGAGTTATAACTAGATATTTCTGTAGTTGTTATAGCAAGCTTTCTGTACAGCCAATCTTGAAGAGAAAGCTACACTGAGTTCTGCAGGAGCTGGTAAATACTGTGCAGCCTCACTTGTGGAAAGGGTGACAGTGTTTGTATGTTTTACTTCAAAAGGTGTCTGGATGTCCAGTTGGAGACCAGTAACGAGTGGTGTCCCTCAGGGATCGGTGCTGTGACCGGTCTTGTTCAACATCTTTGTCGGTGACATGGACAATGGGATTGAGCATGCCTTCAGCAAGTTTGCTGATGAAACCAAGCTGTGTGGTTCGGTTGATATGCTGGAGGGAAGGAATGCCATCCAGAGGGACCTTGACACACTTGTGAGGTGGGCTGATGCCAACCTGATGAAGTTTAACCACGCCAAGTACAAGGTCCTACACCTGGGTGGGAGCAATCCCAGGCACAGCTACAGGGTGGGCAGGGAAGAGATTGAGAGCAGCCCTGAGCAGAAGGACTTGGGGGTGTTGATTGATGAGAAACTGAACATGAGCCAGCTTCAATGTGCGCTTGCAGCCCAGAAAGCCAACCATATCCTGGGCTGCATCAAAAGGAGTGTGACCAGCAGGTTGAAGGAGGTGATCCTGCCCCTCTGCTCTGCTCTCCTGAGACCTCACTTGGAGTACTGTGCACAGTTCTGGTGTCCTCAACATCAAAAGGACATGGAACTGTTGGAACAAGTCCAGAGGAGGACCATGAGGGTGATCAGAGGACTGGAGCACCTACCATATGAAGATAGGATGAGAAAGTTGGGGCTGTTGAGCCTGGAGAAGAGAAGGCTGTGTGGAGATCTCATAGCAGCCTTCCAGTATCTGAAGGGGATCTATAGGGATGCTGGAGAGGAGCTCTTCATGAGTGACTGTAGTGATGGGACAAGGGGTAATGGGTTCAAACTTAAACAGGGGAAGTTTCGCTTGGATATGAGGGAGAAATTCTTTCCTGTAATGGTGGTGAGGCACTGGAATGGGTTGCCCAGGGAAGTTCTGAATGCTCCATCACTGGCAGTGTTCAAGGCTGGATCGGACAGAGCCTTGGGTGGCATGGTTTAGTGTGAGGTGTCCCTGCTGATGGCAGGGGGTTTGGAACTAGATGATCTTAAGATCCTTTCCAACCCTAACTATTCTATGATTCTATGACTCTGCACTTAATCAGACAAGGTTTCTTTTGAAGTAAGGGCTGAGTAAGGATTTGTGGCTTGTCTGTACACAGGAGAAAGAAATAGTGGAGTATCTGCCAGCTACTGCTTCCTTTTACAACCCATGAATATAAGCCACTCGCACAGCAGGCAAATACCATCTCTGTGTAGAAAGGAGGCATATAAGCAAAATAAATTAGTTTGTGAAAATATGGTGTCATTTATTTTTCACTAGTGTCTTGGAAAATTGTTAATACATGCATGTCAGCTGCATTCTACATATCATGTACATATGGTTTTGGGTACAAAAGAAACCAAGTTCAAGTAACTTTCTGCTGTGCTCAGCTTCTGGTGCTTCTTATTTCCAAATGATATGTTTATCTGAAGGCAACAGTTTTACTGATGTATGGCTGTGGATGGCTGTCAGAAGAGATCATACACAATGGGTTTGCACTGAGCTGCTGCACACCAGTGCTTATATGCATGCTCATAGATGAAAGCACAGAGGTAAACTTGCTACAGTAGTACTTCTCAGACGCTTCCTTTAGCAGCCTTCTGTAAATGCAATAATGATTATTACCCCCTCCTGGAAATATGCTAAGTGCCTGGCATTTATGTACCAGCTGGAGGCTTTTTGTTGTTTTAGAAAGCAATGGAAGTACATTTCAGAGTTCTGAAAGCATAATATTCATGGTACTGAAATAACAAAGGGAACAATAAAAATTACTGTTGGCAGTTTATTAATGGAAATGTTTGTTTATAGGAACTCACAAAAGCATTCATCTCTTTTTTTCTAGAAATATCCTGTAGCTATTCCTATGGACACAGGCTGAGAGAGCTGGGGTTGGAGACTGGAGACACCTTATTGTGGCCTTTCACTATTTAAAAGGCACCTATGGGGACATACTTTTAGTGGGGCCTGTTGTAATAAGACGAGGTAATTGTTTTAAACTGAAGGAGTCAGATTCAGACTAGATATGGAGAAGAAATTTTTTACAGAGAGGGTAGTGAAACACTGGAACAGATTGCCCAGAGAGGTGGTGGATGCCCCATCTCGAGACATTTGAGATCAGGCTGGACAGAGCTCTGAACAATCTGATCCAGTTGAAGCTGTCCTTGGTCATTGCAGGGGGATTGGACTTGATGACTGTTCTGGGTTCAGCAGTAGCAGTCATTTTTTCTCCTCCTTAGTAGCTGGTGCAGTGCTGTGTTTTTGACTTTCGGCCGGGGAACAGTGCTGATAACAGCAATGTTTTTAGTTGCTGCTCAGGAATGTTTACTCTGACCAAGGACTTCCTGAGGCTCATGCTCTGCCAGGGAGGAGGGGAAGTTGGGAGGAAGCAGTGACAGGACACCTGACCCAAACTGACCAAAGAGGTATTCCATAACGCAGCACGTCAGGCCCACTACATAAACTGGGGGCAGTTACCCGGAAGGGTTAGATCATTGCTCAGGTTGGGCTTCATATCAGTCAGCAGGTGGTGAGCAGTTGTATTCTCTTTCCTTGTTATTTCCTTTGTCATTATTATTATTGGTGGTAGCAGCAGTGGTTTGTGTTATACCGTAGTTACTGGACTGTTCTTATCTGAACCCGTGGTAGTTACATTCTTTTGATTCTCCTCCCATGCCTCAGGGAGCAGGCAGGAGGAAGGCAGGGGGAGTGAGAGAGCAGCTGCGTGGTTCTGAGTTACTGGCTGGGCTTAAACCATGACAATGACATTTAAATGTCCCTTCCAATCCAAACTACTCCATGATTGACTGGCGCTGTGATTCCAAGATGGTGCAGCCTGCAGCACTCTATCCACTGCAGAAGGCTGTTGGGCAGTACAGTTTTGCTGGGGTTTTCTCCTCATCATGTGGCCAAAATACAGGGCCACAAAATTTGTATTGTGAAATTAAAAGGGTTCTTAGTGTAATGATGGCTGAAACTGTTGTTATAGAAGCAAATTTTCCTGGCAGCTGACACAACTGCTGATGCTGTGGTGAATAGTTTTGTGCCCACCCAGTCCATAGCTTTCAGTGAATGGGCAAAGGCAGCTCCTACACTACCACCTGGCCTCTCCATTTGACACTTACCTTGAGATACAGTTTGTGATTCATGGGTCCACTGGCTGATTTTTCTGGTTCATGTAGTCCTTTTTGGGGGAATACCTCAGAGTCTTTTTCTTATTTGAAACCAATAGTTCACTATTGGGTCCCCAGCTTAGCAGTAGGGCTAAGTTGCACAACCCAGCTCACAGCTTTCTCCAAAATCCTGTTTCAGATTCAGTCTGTAAGAAGTAGGTGAGATACAAGCTGATGAGATTCAGCTGCAGCGTTTGTTAGATCCAGTTCCAAGGCTCTGCAGGCACACAGGATCAGCAAATTAATTTTTCATTATTTTTGTTACAAGCGGAGTAAGTGGAGATGAGATCCTATGTGGACTTTGAAGTTTTAATGTAAGGAAATTTTCAAGAGGGCTACTGTGAAAAGCCTGAACCAAAGCCTGCTTAGTTAACAATAATGTTTCTTGGCATTTCAGAGATTTAAAAAACAGCATCCTCACGCACATCCTAAGCAGCCCTGATATTATTAATCATACACTTTTAATGTATCACTAACGTCTGTTTAGTTTCCTACTCAGGAATTTGACCAACAGAGCACAAATAGGATCTTTACTAGCTAAAATACATAGGAAGTCATCCACGGGGGGAAGAGGGAAGGAAACTGAATGGAATGGGATGGGACGGGATGGAATAGACTAGAGTAGACTAGACTAGAGTAGAATAGAATATGAGTGATACTCTACCATGTAGCCTAAAAGCTTGGACATAGACACACTTTGTCGCAGTCATCTACTAAGGCTTCTCAACCAACTGTGTACAATTTACATGTTCCAGACACCATCTGCCTGATAATTATGAAATAAAGGGAATTTCTCTTTTAGTCCTTTTTTGGGGACTTCTTTATTTCTTGCTTTTAAATCATTCTTAAGGCTAACCATTTGGTTTCATCTTCCTTCCTACCTACCTGCTTGCTCTAGGAGCCTTAAGTATGCATTCTTCTTCAAGCTAATGAACATGGATGTATTTTTGATGCAAATAATCCAGTATCATGCATCCAATCTCAGGTTAAAGAAACTTCTTGGGCAGTAGAATATAACGGTGTCAGCTTTGCCTTCTGTGCGTGGCGTGTGCTTTTCTGCAATCACAGTTAGATGGTGGAAGAGAACTCCAACTTAGATAACCTGTATTTTAGGACTATTGGTTATAAGCACAACTCTCTCACCATGATAGTTTTACTCTCAGTCATGTAGTACATGCAGCTGAGACCTTTTACCCTGTATTTGGTCTGTCATCTCTTCTGTTCAAGGATATTTTTCACCTCATGTTTGCACAGTGCCTCACATTGTTCATGTGAGGTCAGAGTTACCAGGTGGGAAACAGCATTGGGTGAAAAGGTGCCAGCACTGTATGGAAATATGGGTTGAGAAATGAGGACTCCAGGTTAATGGGAAAGATAAATAGATTGAAAAATTATCAGCATTTTTTTTCTTTTGTTAAGAATATTAACATCTTTTCAGGTTGCTATTTAAAGGTGAGGTCTAGGACTGTGAACTGAAACCCTTAAAACAAATATAAACTTCCATTTATGGAACATTATGAAATAATTTAACTCTCAATTTATTTCATTCGCTGCAGGAGATAAAACATTCCCATGTTCATGTTTTTCCAAAGCCATGGATTAAGGCACACTAAAACAGTCTCTCCTTTTTTTTTTTTTTTTTTTTTGACCTGGAGCATTTGTTTTAGTTTCCATCTTGGTAAGATTAATTAATTGAGAAATCTGTTATGGGAAGGGGCTAGGTTTACAAGGCTGTATTCTGCATACAGATAGGCAATTAGACTGCTAAATATGACGGTTTGCCTTTATGTCTTTACCAGCGCAGGATGACTTACTTTCATCAGGGAAATATGCAAACAGAGCCTTAACATTAAAGTCACTAACAGTTCAAAATGTTTTGAGTTACACCAAAGGAAATAGCTCCCACAGTGAGATTATGAGCTGCTCAGTCCAAAGCTTGGCTTTGTTATTGCACAGCTGGGGAGGTGGGGGGAAATCATTAAAGTTGCATTTCAGGCAACTAACAACAAAAAATTTCATTATATCTCTTCTAGACTGAATCTCCCCAGTGAAAAAGCACTGAATAGCAATAAATGTTCTTCAAAAAGAGTATGTTTCAGTCAGCAGTGCGTGTGCAAATTAAAACTTATTGGATTTTGGGGCCCATGCTGAGTGTGTCTCTAACTGGAATGGCTCCATCCCTGTCACTTGGTTGGTACATAACCAACTTGGAGGAGTACAGAAGTATAACCTTCCTCCTGCCAGCAGATCTGAGACATGGGAAAGTGGTGGGCTTGTCAGAATTGCAAAAAGCTGGACAGTTCCCAGCTCTGGTCTGTGTTCAGAAGCAGGCCTTTCAGGTGCATTAGGGCTGTTTTATCGTGAGAGTCAGGCAGGTCTGGTGAGGCAGCTGCCCCTAAGCCCTTTGAACCAGTGGAAACAAGGAATGTTTCATAAGGGGTCACTGCTGTGTGAACAGAGCAGATGAAACCCACAGAAAAGTGAGAGGAAAGAGAATAAAGGAAGACCTGCATGAGCGGGGAGGAGAGGAAGGAAGGTAAGAGACAAAATGCAGGGATAAGGGGTCTGAATCTGCAAAGCTGGTAGGGAGAAAGGTATCTAATTCTGAAAGTGTAACCCTTGCCTCTGTCTCACAAAATATGTAGGAAACAGTCCCAACACATACGAGTAATGCTTTTTTAGAGAAGATCTTTACAGCCTTCAATGAAGCACACAGAAGCTAGGCCTTATCCTTTGAGTTGTGGCATCTAACCTGCCTGCAGCCGGTTTGAACTGGAGGTGTCAGAGAACCTCAGGATGGCTGCACGTCAGTGCCGACTGCAGCAGTGAATTCCCGCAGGTTAGCTCAGGACACCTGGTATGTTTATCTTGCCAGCTCTGCACTTTTATTACTCACTAGAAATGCTGCCAAACCCAAGGCAATGTGCTGATACCACAGTTTTTCTTACTCTTAGTTAATATTGGACTTACAGGAAAGAGTTATTATGATAACCATAAACATTTAAAAGAAAGGGTGTTATTGGCAGCATGCAACACTGTATTCATGGTGAATTCCTTTCTCGTACTGATCTAGCTCACCTGCTCACTTCCGTGGCTTCTGCGATTTGCACCCACAAAATTTTTTGAATACTTTGATTCAAGGAGTTGCCTTACAAAGAGAAGCATCTAGAGAGACTTATCTTAGTGCAAACTTGAACTGCATTTCAAATCACTCTGAGTTCAAGGCTGGTTTTTAATGAAAGGAACGCTCATGGATATCTCTGCAATAGATATCTCCGAGAACCAGAAGTTAACCTGTTTCTCTAACCGAATGAGCAAGTAGCGTGTCACGGTTTAAGCTACTATAACTCACACAGTTCGCTCACTCGCTCGCCCCTCTTTCTTCCCCCCAGCTGCCGGGGGGGTGGGGAGGAGAATCAAAAGAATGCAACTCCCACAGGTTGAGATAAGAACAGTTTAGTAACTAAGGTATAACACAAACCACTGCTGCTACCACCAATCATAATAATGACAGAGAAGTACAGAGAAGTACAGAGAAAGAGAATACAGTCACTCACCACCGATACCCAGCCCAGCCAAGCAGTGCGCCACCACACCCTTCTGGGTCTTTGCCCTCCATTTTTACATCCTGGGCATGACGTGCTGCGGTATGGAATACCTCTTTGGTCAGTTTGGGTCAGGTGTCCTGTCACTGCTTCCTCCCGGCTTCCCCTCCTCTCTGGCATAGCATGAGGCTCAGAAAGTCCTTGATCAAACCAAAACATTGCCAAGCAGTAACTGAAAACACTGGTGTTATCAGCACTGCTCCCAGGCCCAAAATTGAAAACACAGTGCTGCACCAGCTACCAAGAGGGAGAAAAATGACTGCTACTGCTGAACCCATGACAGTCAAGTTGCCCAATTCTGAATATCTGAAAGGGTTGAGATTGCAGTTTCTCTGCTGGAGCACCACTGCTCCCTGCTTCCTTGTTGCAACTTCTACCTGTCTGCTTTTTTAACTTCTAGTGTTTCACTTCAGGGAAAATTTTGGCTTTGTACTCTCGATAAGCTCCCTCCAGGTAATGGAAAGCTGCTTTATATTCCCCACTTTGTCCTGCTCCCATGGGGCTGAACAAGTACTCCTCCCCTGGCTTTTTCTCATACACCATGTGCTCCAGCTCCAGCTATTTGAGTTTCTCTTACCTAGACTCGTTCAATTTATTTACACGTTTTATAACAGAAAGCTAAAATTCAATACTTTATTGCTGTTAAACTTGAAACTTTGCTGATTTCAAATGACAATGCAGCCGCAATAAAGAAATTTGGCTTTGCAAAGGCAATTGGGTAATATGTAAAGCTGGGAGAAGGTGGAAAAAAAGAACAGTGGGGAAAGAGAAAGTGAGTGTGAATGACAGCTAGAGAGCAGCCCTTCTGTCTGAGAAATAGAAAACCTTACACAGAATGTAGCTATTAACTATTTCTCCTGTGGGTGTGCAATCAGTAAGTACACAAGATGCAGAAAGGTGAATTTTTGCCCTTTTTCATACCCCAGCTGCTCATTTCTACCTGCTCTTCCACTGGGGTCCCGGAGCTGAGCAGCTGCAAGGTGAACCAGATCAGCAGAAAAAGGAAAAAAAAAAAAATAGTTCCCTTCTCTATTCACACTCTGGCTATTTGAATCTGAGTGCTGAATTGAATAGGAAGGGCTGGAAAGGACACATGGCAATCACTGTGAGCTGAGAGGTAGGCACATATTCCCTTGGGTAGTGGTTTATGCTGACTGAAAAGCACTATTCCAGAAGCTAAACTACTCAGCACAATGTTTAAAAGGAGCCGAGGAGTAAATGCACAGGGCTTGAATTTTGCTTATCTTCAAGGTCAGATTATTGAAGGTTTTGAAGGATACATATACCTGTAAAATTCAGGGGCTGAGTCTGGACAGAAGTGTAGTTCTGGCTATGTGCAGTAACAAAAATATAAAGACAGTGCTCAGCAGCTGCATTTTTAGAGAAGAAACCTCTGAAGTTGTACTTTTAATAGTTTTTTCTGTGCTTCAGACAAATTGATTCAATGATTAGGGGAGTAAAGCATAATAAAGATAACTAGGATATAAAGAAAACAGATATCACGACTGTGGGACATCTTACTTACGCGATCAAGTTTGGATCAGGTGGATAGAAACAGATATCAGTGATGGACATGCATTCTTTCAGGGATTGTCTTCTGGGATGAGGGAGATGGGGAGGTAGCTTCTAACAAGTTACCTGGGAAAATGAAGTATTAGCCGTCAGGCTAGTGTGAGGTGTCCTGCAGGTGTATGGCTGCAGGCTCATATTTTTTTCTTCCTCCAGAGAACAAATGATCAACAGCAGAAGTATATTAAACTGCTGACACAATGAATTGGAGACCGGGTTCACCTTAAACTTTGCAGGTAAAATACCTTTTATGCTTTCCTATTTTGGAGACAATATGCTCTCCTCAGGGAAAGAGGAAGACAGACATTATTTCTCTCAAAGACAACAGTGTTGTTTTAGTTAGAGTATGTTATATTGATTCATAAGACAATAAAATGTCATTCCGGTTCATCTGTTAATACCAGTAAGTGAACTTCATAATTCTTACAGGGTTTGTATCCTCCTTTTACTGAAGCCTGTTTAAGCAAAGAGTTTTGGAAATACAGGACAAGGAAACTAACCACTATGGTGTGAACTCATTGGCATTTAGTCTGTTGCTATTAAGCTATTTCAATAGCTGTTACATTTTTCCCTCCTGATTGTGAAGTGTGCACACCAAGAATTCCCCTCTTTTAAGCCTACTCATTTCCAGGCTGTTTCTTCCTGGCTATTTTGAATATTTTTTTCCTTGTGCTTCCATCAGTAATAATTTTAATAGTGGGTTTTTTTTCCCCTCTTGGTGTTCACTTGTTGATGTGTTTGTAGACAATAACTATATTGCCTCTCAGCTTTCACTTTGCCAAGTACATGTCCAGCACTTTCAGTTGCTTCCTGTACAGCAGGCTCTTGATTCACCTGTTTACTTTATAATGCTTCATTGCATCTGCTTCAGGCTCAGTAGAACCTTGACCAGGATAACATAAGTCATGCATGGTAGCATTGCTTTTGAGTAGGGATATTAATGCTTCTACATTCCTGCAGAAGAGGTCTTTCTTGATGCCTCCTACTGTCGTATCTGCCTGTATTATGGTTGTGCCATCAGCCCAGGAGTGTCATCAGCAGTACTGCAGGTTTCCTTTTTATCCCTCTTGTGAGGCTGCCTGTCTGTGAAGTGTTTATCTTTTTCTGCATTGCTCTGTTGGCTCCTAGGAACTTGAGTCAGCCTGGTACAGCTACATTCCCTGCCACTTATTCCCCTTTTATCCTCCCTTCTTCCATGTGTTTCACCAGCTATTGCACAATTGTGCTAACTACTGCCTAGGCCACTGCACTGACCCCTTTATTTTTTTATTTAATTTATTTTGATTTTGTATTTTCTTGTGATTTCCAAGCCCCTCATTTGCTTGGGCAAATAAGATACACTGTAAGTGCTGAAAACCTAATTCCTCATAAACCTGACTGCATGAATGATGGACTGTTGAGGTTCCCTTGAGTTCTGAACAACTTACTTGGGTCAAATCAGAGGTGGGTAAACCATTGCAAACGATAGCACATACTAAAGAATGCACTGCAGATACAGGAAAAAAAAAAAAACAACAAACAGCTATTTGTAACTACTGACACCAGATTCGGTCTTGAAAATAATTGCTGAAAGTTATGTCAAGGTTTTGTTACCTGGGACCATTTGCTGGTTTCGTGTAAAACTGTGTTACAGGATGTTTCCTTGAAACTATAGCAGGGCTTTTGCATCTTTCCTGCTTAAAACTCTGAAAAGTTACACCTGCAACAATTAAACTCTAACCACCTGTTAGCATGCAATATTTCATTGTAGAGCTTAGCCAACCTCCTGGAATGATGTAGGTCAAATAAGAAGAGTTTCAGGAGGTTCAATCAAATTATGTTGTAATATTTAACCAAATTTGAAAGCAAATGCAAACTCCTGTTTTAATATTAAACCTTCTAGTACCACCCAAGAGCTAGCTGTAAGGTTTTCGTGCTTTGTTAGAACACGAGCTATCAGCAGTTCCTTCAAAGTTCACTTTTAATCTGCTTTTGACAAAACTGATGAAGTCTTACAGCCATGCCTGAAGACGTGACTTCACTCCTTCTGCCAATGGTAAATAGGTATCAGTGCCAACAGGACTGCGCTTCAGTGCTTTCCTCAACATAAAACTAAAGATAGATTAAACATGTGCCAAGCGTAGTCTCAGCTTTCTTAGAGGAGGGCAGCACAGTTCATATGGGTAATGCCATATGTCATATGTTTGCATGCTTATCTGATCCCTGTTTGGAAGTATCCATAGAAGCTATATATCCTGCTTTGATTTCTTGCACAAAATAGTATTTTACCTTCAAGTTGATAAGAATGCATATGCTACTCAGAACTTTCCCAGGCTCTTAGATATCAAGTAAGATGTGATATTTTAAAAGATGTGAGTATAAGAGAAATACAGCATGCTTGTATTTTCATTGGTAAATGCTTCCTTTATAAATTCTTGCAGATAGAATGATGTTTACTGGTATCTTTTCTGACACAGGAAGCTAGCATTCTCTTTTTGACAATTAGAACCTAGAATGGAAACCATCACATCTGCTGAGAACCCCTCATCTTCATCTCAATATTATTTGTTAAAGCTCAAATTTCTCAGTGATTTTAAAACTGATTATCTATCTTTTCCTTACTGTAAGTATTAGGATTTATTGCTTATTTGTTCTACTCACTTTTGGGGTCGACCATTCTCAACTAATTAGGGAAATTTCTCAGTAAAAATGGTATAGCTTACTCTTTACAAACTATTTCTGCCCTCCTCGTTTCATGTATTTATATAATGAACTGAACAGTTTTCTTTATACAGTTCAATCACTCATTCACATATAGCACTCAGACTTCGTAACACCAAAGTGTCTCCAAAGACAAAGACTGTCCTTGGCTGTGCTCACACATCTAGATTTGCATAGATATCAGCAAATTCACAGGACGGGAACTAGCCTGTGAAATACAATTTTGACGCTCGCATTGCTTCTACTCTTACTCACTCCCAAAGACTACTATGCTCTCAAAACCACTGTGATTAATTCAGGTAGGATACAGAGAAAAGACTATGTCTGCAGAGCTTAAAATCATTTTCCATGCTCTCAAGTGCAAATTTTTAATGAATACTAGAATTGCTAAAGACAGGCCCATTGATAAAATTGCCCTGAATTATTGACAGGAATGTAAAATACCCTTTGAATCATTTAGGGTGCTAAATGTAAGAGAAGAAAAAAAGAAAACTGGTTTTCAGTTCATTAAAAAGAATACATTTCACACTAGAGAAAAACATATAATCTTGAAAGTTCTGGTAAAATATGATCTTTTAGTAGCAGTAGCCCAAGGGACCTGTAACATGATATTATCTGGTATCATGTACTATATGATATGCCGCTGGTACTGCTATACCCCACATAGTTCCATTAAAATATCTATTTTTAAATTTTCTGAGTTTAATGTCTTCCCTTTTATTAGCATTTTTTAAAATGTGTGTTTGTTTTAAAAGTTTCATTAAAATGTGTTCGATATCATTAATTTCTTTTTGAGTTTCATAACTCCAGCAACTGGTTCGTGAGAAAAACTGCCTTTCAGCTTTCAACAGGATACAGGATAAGCAATGACCTTTCCAAGTGACATACAAATTGCAAAACAGTCGCACTTGTCAAATCATCCAGTGGAACATCCATTAAGTTAATTTTCAATCACATTTCCTAAGAAGTGCTTTTTGTGCGTCTGGACTGCTACCTTTTGACCTTGGTCTGCAGCCAGTTCTACACAGCAACCTTTACACCATGTTGGCCATTCCCTTTTCCCACCTGACCCCCATTAGAAGCAACTTTTTTCCTGTTTTGTATGAGAAATTGGAAATCTGCTCATCCAGCCTGATGCAGTCCAAGACACTCACTGCCAGTAAAAGGGTCAAGCTGCAAAATGTTACAGTAGTTGAAAAAGGCCAAGAACAACATTACAGAAAATCTTAAGAGACAGAAAATAGGAAAAATAATGGAATAATGAAAATTAAACAGCATTATGGGGCTATTTCAGCTTCTCAGTTTGTCTTCCTTTTTCTCACATACATCCTACATGAGATTAGTAATTTGAAATCAAGTGTTTTTTTCAAGGACAAGATACCCATAGCCTGTTGTCATGGATTTAACTGACCTCTTGGAGAGAGCACTGAACTTCCACAGCTTGCAAAAATAGGAAGATGAGCAAATGTAAAACAATTCACAGACATACAGCATCCCCATAAAAGAAGGTCCTTTATTTCTTCTTGTCTCACAGCACCACAAGGGACTAACACCTCATTCTCTGGCCACCCTTCCATCCACAGCTGTGGGCACTGTTGGGCAGTCCCCAGTTCACTGCATCTTGCAATTGCACTGCAAGACGAATCCTTCCTGTGGTGGGCTGATTCTGTCTTCACAATGCTGTGGAGCCAGCAGCTGCCACTGGCAGGTCTCACTTGCTTCTCTTGAATTTTGCAGAGTTATAAGGGAACTGGCTGGGATAGAATATTACTTTGTTTTTCTGAAGCTGAAGTTTATCATGCAAACCAGCTCTTCCCACCATGTGAGGTGCAGCCTCATTAGCGTTTGCTTCTTCTAAGAGTAATTTTATTTTTGTAACTTCCTTACTAGTGGTGTTTCCTAATATTTCTTTTTATTTCTTTTCCTAGAATAGAAAGGGAATGTATCTGAATTCTTAAATATTTTCATATAGCTATAATATAACTTCCTGCCTAGCTTGTCCTGTGACAATTAACTTAGCCTGCATCACCACACATGATGTTGTCATGTTCCAGCTATAAAATCAAAACATGCAGATCCATGAGTACACACCAACAAACAGAAAACAGGAACAAAAATGTGTTTCCATTAAAACAATTATTTCAGTAAGTACTGTTTGGTAGCAGAGGGACAAGTAGTGCAGAAGGACAAGTATTACAGAAAATGTGAATTACAATAACTCCTTGAACTTTGGACAACAGTCATGAATAACTCAGTATTTCTGTGTGTGTGTAATCTCTATGATCTGAAACATCAAAAATAAGCCAGAAGTAAGAAAAACTAGAAACAGGGTATAGGTGTTCCTGCATAGCTTTGAGCACTGATCCTTTTGAAAATCACTCCATAGAAATTGAGAAAAGGGAATGATGCTAAAGGAATTGGGGTACAATTGAACCTGCAGACAAGAAGGAGATGTCTTGTATGCCTATGACCTTTTTTGACATTATGCAATGCTGATTTCTTTCTTTTATTTACTAAAATCATTGATTATATCACATTATAAGCAAGAATTTACCCTTTTTCAAAGAACAATTAAAAACATCAAGGCAGTTAAATAATGTGTTAAAAACAGATGGAGACCAAAATCCACTGAAGGATGAAAATATGTAAGAAAGAAGTATATTTTCTCTTCCAACTTTAAACAGGGAGTTATGACCACTGTGTTTGTTTTGGGGTTTTTTTGGAGGGGAGGTTGTTAAGACAAACAAATAGAGGTTTATATTCATAAACCAGCTAAGTGTGTAAACCATTGCAAATTATAACATGCAATGAATGCAGCAGCTCAGTATGCACTCCAGGAATTTGCAGAAACAAAGGGATGGTGCAAGAAGCTTCTGTTTCCTTCCTTAAAGTAGGTTTAAGATTGCAAAATAATCTCAAAGAGCTTATGAGTATCTCAAAGAGTTAATGAGTATCTTAAAAGATACTCATGTTCTCCTAATTGTTCAAAGGCCAATTGATCCTGAAGTGTATAAAATACCAACGCTTGAACATGAGAAGCACAGCTGAGAGAGCCAGCAAGCAAACAGCAGGCAGGAATCAAGCGCTGTGACTGCTGGGAAAGATGCCAAAAGGTGCTTTTACCTTCGTTCGCCTTTTAGTGCTCTTACTCAGTTTCTCCACTACGTGTCTGGGGCTCTTGTGCATTTCAACGATTTCCTCTACCTGTAGATGTGGAAATAATGAGCTGGTGTTTTATTGTCTGTTGGCTTTGGGGCTCTTTCTCCTTGTGGCTGGCATTTTCTGGAGCACTTTCCATGAAGTCTTGAAATACAGGGGCCTCAGCAGCATGTTCATGCTAAATCCCAGCATTAGAGAGCTACGTGTCAGCACCATAGACAGGTATGTGTTGCAAACTGCTGCTGCTGAACTGGGAGGAAGGGATACTGTTTTGTAAACACACTGTGAGGTGGATGAAGCAATACAAGGTGTTTATTAAGAAATAAAAAATATACAGCCATTTTATCATATTTCTCTGGAGACACCTGTAGTCTGAAATATGATAGCTAGAGAAAGCAGCAATGTGAACAAGCAGCAATTTGTGCAAACGACATAACGTAAGCTATTCTACAGGAAACTTGGCGGGTTGCACAGAGTGGTCCAAATCCATGTGCAGAGGCAGCAGGTGCAGCTATGATGACTTGATGGGGCTTCTGCAGAAGCATTCTTAGTTCCATCTCAGCAGACAATCCCAGATGTGCTGCTGAGGGATAAGTGCTCATATTGCTTATGAACAATGAGGTATGCAGGGAGCTTCAGCTCTCTACATGCTTTTTTCCAAAGTGCTCTTGTGAAAAGACTGATACTTTGAGAAAGAGAGTTTCTTAAACTGACTGGCACTAGGCCTGACAAAATCTTTAACATGCTCCCTGGATGTACGTAATTTTTCCTGGACTGCTGTGGAATCTGCATCAGAAATACTGACAACGGGTGCTCTAAAGGCATTATTATTGTAATAATAGATAAATCACTAATTTAACCTACTTTGGACAAAGATCTCTTTCTTCTTCAAATCAGACTTTTCTTGGCCACTTGTTGAAATACACACAAACATGAATGTTTGAATGCCGTGAGTGGGAGCTCTTTGTGGGGAAGGGTCGTTTTTTTTTAGAATTCTGCAGTTTAATAACACATTTTGTAGAAAGACACAGGTAATTATTCCAGCTATGCCGTTGTTTCATAGTAATATATTCCATTGATCTAAACCTACTTAGGTTTTCATTTACAGTTTAAGACTCACTGAAACTTTGGAAACCTAACAGACAAAGCATTCAACCTAGCTCTCTGAGAAAAGTCACATTTCACCACGTGTTTCTTTTTGGTTTGCTTTTTCTCAGGCCTGACTTCTATCCACCCTCCTATGAATACAGCACAGATCCTGAAAAAGAGATCAGCCCATTGCCAGTTGCCTCTGCACTAAAACAGCAAGAAGTCTTCAGTATCCCTCCACCTCTGTATAGTGAAAGCAGCACAGAGTTCATCAGTGAAATCAATGAGCAGGAACGGCCACCACCATATGAATTGCTTGTGCAGCAGCTACAGCAGCAGCAAGCAGCTGACAGAAAGCCAGACCCTGAAGTGGAGTCAAATACTCATCCATCCACACAAGAAAACAGTTACCAACCGGATGCAGACAGCCAGGGGACCTCAGAAAGATCAATGCCTGTCAAAACACCTGAGACAGTGGTAAAAATCCTGCAGCTGTGAAGCAAAGAAAACTGGAAGAAGACGTGCGTCAGTGATCCCTAAATAGTGCACCACATAGGCTAAAATTGCCCAGGAAAACCATTGACTATTTGTGTGTTTGAGTGGAGGTGGAGGGGATATATAAAAATGTGTTCAGTATTTCAAAGCAGAATGAATCTCCATAGAGGTAGAAATGATCAGGCTGTACCTTGTAACAGTCAACATCACTGGCAATAGGAATTTCCTATGCTGCAAGATAAAAGCATCATGCTGTAGTTAATCTTGAATGCCTTGTGCCTCAAATGGAGTTTTGTCTGAAAGTCCTTGTGGTTTAGTAACATTGGGTGACTTGGGAAACCTACTAACTCAGCTTTTCTTTGGAAACAGTAAATTATTTTTTTAACTGATTATTTTTGTATCATATGCCTTCCAAGTCATCTGTTTTATTTTGGATTGATAATAGCTGGTATTTTACCATTGAATTCATTAATAAATTTTGTATTTAAAACATGCCTTGCTTTTGCTTGTACGATAGGACACATTCATGATTCAGTATGAGTACAAAATACAACATACTTAGTACATTTCTTGGCTACTAAAGAGACAACCCTTGTCATGCTCTTAACTTCCAGGAGGGAATTACCAATCGCAGGAGGAAAAACCTTCTCTGAGTCCTCTTGAGCTGTCTCTAAAAGCAGTTGTTTCCACTGCAGCCTATTTGAAATTGTGGGAACTAGAAAAGGGCTCTTTTGTCCTGTTTCTGACACAACTGGCCTTGTGGTTAGGGAACAAGTACTAGAAAGAGGGCAGGCTTAGACTTAACCTTTTTCTGTTATAGGTTTCCTTTCTTTCTTCCACAAAATCAGTGAGGCAAATTTGCATCCAGGCCACAGGCATCTATAATTGCAGATAACAATAAAAATTTGATGTAGGTTCACTCAGATTTGGACCTACAACACTTGACTACAGGTGTTTTGTTTTTTCTTAGAACCATATAATGGCTTGGGTTGGAAGGAACTTTTAAAGGTCATCTAGTCCAACCCCCCCTGAAATGAGCAGGGACATCTTCAACTACAGCAGGCTGCTCAGAGGCCTGTCCAGGTTGACCTTGAATGTTTCCAGAACAGAACATATACTGCCTGTCTGGGCAACCTGTTCCTGTCTTTGTTGCAGAACAAGTGAGACAGAAAAATTACTATGGTTTCTAGATGCCCACATATGCCAAGGCAACAACTTTAGCATTATGGCTACATATACATTAGAAACGCAAGCCATGATGGTGATATTGAATATTATAGAATCATTCTTAGACTATGCTCTATGTTCCCTTCTCACCTTTACTTCCTTTTCCCTGTGTCCCTCTCTAAAACCCATTGTTGTGTTACTAGTATTCTTTTATCAAACCTCTTTCCAGCTGAATCCAGCAATTTGACCTCTCTTAATCTTCTTCACCACCTGCTGCCTCTTTCTCTGCCCTGGGTCAGCCCTCTGCTAATGTACCTTGAGATAGTTCTCTCTCACTAGTCTTTCTGCATTCCTTTTTTTCCTCTTCCTCCAGCATGCTGGGAATGTATCTTTGTATTGCTGGGTATAGAAAAAGCTGAGGTTTTGGGAAACAGAAATACTGTCCAAGTAAATGTTAGTGCAATCATAGCTGAAAATGCAGCTATCTTGCAATTTCCAGACTTCATGAAACTGCTAATCCAACAATAGCCACAGAAGGGTCTGGGTCTCTGTCATAGCACCCAGATACTGTGATATTAATACAAACAGTATTAGTAATGCTTTTCGCTCTGCTAGATGTATCACCTGGTTTTAGGAGGCTTGCATCTTTGCATAAGCTTACCTATGTTGCTCTTTTCCAAGCATTCATTTCTCATGTTAATAAGTAAAAGACCTCAGGAAAAACTGTACACTTTATGAGATTATGGCTACAGTCCTTCCCCAAATATGTCAGATACAAACTTATACACTGTACTTCAGCCTTACGAAGTTTTATTTGTCTTCTTGTAGAGAAAAGCAATTAACGGGTGCAAAATAGCAGTTGTTACATATTATCATTATCTATTAATTAAAAATGGATGGTGAGCGGATGCAGGGTTAGGCTAGTTCTGTTGACAGCTATTCAAAACTGCACACAAACAGCCATTTTTTATATTTCAGTGCAGAGGCACAACTATTGTTTCTGAAGCCCAGGATGAAAGTCAGTACTCAGATTTTAAAACATTTCCTTTGTTCACAAGGACTGTCTTCATGAAAGCAGACTGCCATCTACTGCAGCTGGTGCTCTAGTGACTTCCTAATAAAAGCACCAATATGCTTCTTCACAGTCCAAATTTGTTCCTCATGAGTCTCCCCACCGCATCTTGAAAGACACTGGGCTTCAGTACATCTTCCTTTTCAAAGTGCAAGTCCTAGTCCCAGAAGTCTGGCAAACCGGACACTTTCTAGTACAGCTAGTTCACCATGTGATCAGAAATTATTTCATTGTCAGAGAATGTGTAAAAGATTGCAGAAGTTCTTGGACTGCCTTTCAGGATGTTCTTTCCTGTGGCCCAGTAATCTGAACTAAGTGTCATAATCCAGAGTATGTCTGACCATGTCTGATCCAGTAGTTAAGAGCTTATTATCCTGCACCTACAGTAGATTGATCCATAAGAAAAATTAAAGATCAGTTAAACAAATTTCTATAAAGACGAATATTCTTACATTCAAAAGTAGATGTCCAAACTGTGTGAAAATGCCCTGGATGTCTTCACAAAAATCTTTATACAAAACTAACAATTTCAAGTCTCCTTTGTTGTATGTGACTACCAGTGTTAAGGTATAATACTATGTGAGAACATTAGTATCTGATTTGTTTAGAGTCAATTAAGTAGATAATGTAATTGTATTAAAGGCATTTTTATTAGGATGCTTGAAAGTGCAGCGTCTTGTCCACAGTTAAGTATTAAGACAGAAATACAGCATTACTCTTTATTGTGTATTAAGTGTTGTAGCAATTTTTTGACAGAAGTGTTGAATCAAAACATTCTCCTTTGCTGAAATATTATATAAATTGCACTAAACTTTGACAACCACAATGAATTGAAACACACTGCAAAGAGGCAAATTGTACCTTGCCACCTTGATGAATGATACAAGTGACCACACTGTTCCCCAGGAAGCAAAGCTTTCAAATAAGTCACATGCATAAAGTGTTTTTATTCTTCTTCAGAGCACAGTATTGCAGCTAGAATTGAAGTATCATTTCACAAGCAGAAAAAAGCTGATGTCCATATCCCCGATATCCCTCTCAGATCTATGCCGGGATGTCTATTCTCCCTTTGTACTCCACAGATTTTTTTTCCATGATCCACTGTTACAAAGAATCTAACACAAACTGTGTCCAGCTGTTTGTATGTAAGTATCTCTAGTTAATTCATTAGCATTTGTTTTAATTTCCTCTTCACTACATACTTCACTTACCACTTTGATGTAAGTGGAGCATAAGTATTCCAAAGACTTACAAAACTTTCATAATAACTCTTTCATGAAAAATTGCTGAACTTGCAATGATTAACTTTCAAACATAGTAAGCACCAATATCACCTCCCGACATGGAGCATATGCAAAAGCCAGGCAGATTCCACACCCGACATATTGCTGGAAGGTCACAATCAGCTTCTATAGCGCAAATGCCTTTCTTTGGAGAAAAAAAAAAAAAAACAAAACAGTCAAAAGATCAGGAAAATCTAAATACACAAGTCACATAGATACGCTTTAAAAGCAGAGCTAAAAAAAATATGGGATAACCGCTTCTTTGGGAGCCTGTGTAAGTGTGTATACAACACTGCTGCCAGTGTGCACACGTGAACAATGGGAGAGACAGGAGAGGAAGGGTGGTGTCAGGTGCGGAAATGCACCCTTTCCACAGCATAGCATACAGCCCTTATGTCTCCGACATGCTCTGTATACCTCTTTGTTAAACCAGCAAGAAGGTGACAAGGATCCCAAACAATATTTACCACGCATGTCTTTGTTTTGCAACTTCTCCCCCCTCTTCCTAACTGAAATCTCCCCAACTTTTATCACAGCATTCAAAATCAAGCAGTTTTCCTTTTCTGTCACATTACTGAGAAAAGTTGAAGGTTAAGGCCTCTTTCTTTGATCATATTGTTATCTGAAATTAAGATATTGCAGGTAAAACAAAATCAGTACACTACTGTATTTGGAGATCAATGCAAATGAATATGCTCAATATTACATAGAATTTCTCTTCCCTCCCTACCTCAATCCCCAAGAAAACTTTTATAATCATACAAGGCACAAATGGCTAACATGTTTCAGCAAGATCCTGTCCCTTCCTTGCTGCTCCTCTTTTGGCCCTGGTTTAACAATCTTCTGTGGCTTCAGGTGATGACAGTGGGTCCCTTTCGCCCTGTCCTCTCATGAATCTGAGATATCTTCAGCGCAATTGCTATAAGAGGACTCAGCACAGCCTAGAGAAAACAAATACATTGAATTAGAAAAAGCAGAAATATCAACAGACATATTTATAAATTTTCCTTTTAATTGTAGTATTATATAATAATAGTAAACAATTTAGTAACAAGCAGCACTAACACAGCCAGCGTGTCTGTATTGTCATACTTGATACAATGAGTATCATGCCGAGCATGTGTTTTATGAAGTGTTACACTGAGTATACCTGAGCTATGCAGAAAAAACAGTAAAAACACTACACTGATAATTTCTCTAGGTAACAAGAATTGTGGAGCTCGTGTGAAATCTGCTGTAGAAAGCAACCTAGAAATCAAAAAAGTAGCATTATTTCTATTCTGATGAGTGGAAGCGATGTAGATGAGATTTTTTTTCTGTGAAGTTTAGAGTCAGAAGGTAATGTAACAATTACCTTAACAAAAATCATAAAAGTGTGTGTTGAGTAATATTTGTAATTGTATTAAATAAGATAATACAATTGTTAGAAGCATGAACTCTCAAGTTTCAGGCTACAGACTTTATTAACTGGCCATATATATAAAACTGCCCAGATAGGTGAGTGTATATAAGGACTATGATAGTACATGAAAACCAAGTGAAATATATTTTTCACATGTCAACTGAATCTTCTCTTAGTTAATTAAATGATATCCTAAGATAAATAGGCAGAGCTGAGTTTTCAGTGAAAACCTTACTTTCAGAGAATCATGATACTCTGGAGGGAAGGAATGCTATCCAGAGGGACCTTAACACACTTGTGAGGTGGGCTGATGCCAACTTGATGAAGTTTAACCATAGCAAGTACAAGGTCCTACACCTGGGTGGGAGCAATCCCAGGCACAGCTACAGGGTGGGCAGGGAAGAGATTCAGAGCAGCTCAAGGAGAAGGACTTGGGGGTGTTGGTTGATGGGAAACTGAACATGAGCTGGCTTCAGTGTGCGCTTGCAGCCCAGAAAGCCAACCGTATCCTGGGCTGCATCAAAAGGAGCATGACCAGCAGGTCAAGGGAGGTGATCCTGCCCCTCTACTCTGCTCTTGTGAGACCTCACTTGGAGTATTGTGTGCAGTTCTGGTGTCCTCAACATCAAAAGGACATGGAACTGTTGGAACAAGTCCAGAGGAGGGCCACGAGGGTGATGAGGGGACTGGAGCACCTCCCGTATAAAGATAGGATGAGAAAGTTGGGGCTGTTGAGCCTGGAGAAGAGAAGGCTGTGTGGAGATCTCATAGCAGCCTTCCAGTATCTGAAGGGTGCCTATAGGGATGCTGGGGAGGGACTCTTCATGAGGGACTGTAGAGATGGGACAAGGGGTAATGGGTTCAAACTTAAACAGGGGAAGTTTCGCTTGGATATGAGGAAGAAATTCTTTCCTGTAAGGGTGGTAAGGCACTGGAATGGGTTGCCCAAGGAAGTTACGAATGCTCCATCGCTGGTGGTGTTCAAGACCGAGTTGGACAGAGCCTTGGGTGGCATGGTTTAGTGTGAGGTGTCCCTGCCCATGGCAGGGGGGTTGGAAGTGGATGATCTTGAGGTCCTTTCCAAACCGAATTATTCTACAATTCAATGATTCTATGTATTGATTACTAAACTAGGTAATCCTCTCAAAAGTTTCCCACTGCTGCCTCTTTCAAATAAACTACATTCTGACTTTAAGCCTGTCAGGTTTAAAAATAAAATTAATCAAACCAGTAACTTGGGAGAGCTTAAATTTACAGGAATCTTTTTTATAAGCTTAATATAAACAATACTTTGAATCCGTTTCAGCCACCTAAGAGTTTCTGACAGTATCAGGCATTTGCCTTATTTGTACAAATGGTCAGACAGTTAAATAAAGAGTGAGGAGACTAACTGAGCAAGCAGAGTCAAGGAATAGCACCATGAATGCCACGGGCGTCAAATTGAGTTTATGATCAAAGTTGGTTATGCACAAGTGTGAGCAGTCTTACATGCTATTTTGCTCAAATTCCTCCATATTTGTAGATATCAATATATTGAATAATCACTGAAGCAGAATACAAGTCCATTAAAGTCAAATGTGCTTAGAGAAGATTAATGTATGAAGCACAAATTTGCACCTGTGGGCAAATGCTGCAAAAGTAAATATTAAAATGTGCTAATTTAATAGGTCTGGATTATACCACTTGTCCCCTCCAGCAAAATGGATTAAGGAGAACTGAAAGAAGACCAAAGCTTCTGAAGTCCCACCAGCACTCCTATAAGAAACCTCTTCCTTATTCAATCTAAGAAGTACAGGAAAATCTAAAAAGCCACCCTACTGACCAGCTTTACTTGACCCTGCTTTCTTCAGCAACAAATGCACTTTAAAGAAAAAAAGTAGAAAAAAACAAAACCAAACAAAACTCTACACAGTGCTCTGAATATGACACAAAATCAAATAAGTTTATGTGACACCCATTTACATAAACAATTTACCTGCTGCTTTTTCACCAAATCATTCCAATTACTACTAAATATTATGCTGCTTACAATCACACTTCTCAACAGAGAAAGTCCTATTTTAGTTCTTTCTTCTCACACTTCAATTTATCGTTCATAATACATTTTCTTCATCACCCAGATGTAAAAAAAAAAACAACCCGAAGTGGATTCTCTTTGGAATGGCAAGAGCAGTCAGAATAACAAGAAACCAGAGCTGCACATGCTTTTTAAGAACTCCCTTATCTCTGCAAAGAATAGCTTACATTTACAGAGCTTACATACAGAGTTTATATTTTCACTGCAAAAGATAAATCCCAGCCAGCAATCATTTATAGTTAACATGACTCTAGAAAGACTTTCGTATCTTAAAGAGATCTTAAAGATTTAAAAATATTAGGTTTTGCATTCCAAAAAACAGATGTCTTTAGAAAGGCTTGTGCTACAGCCACCCATCCTACAAGTTCTATGCAATGCGGATAGCCTTGGTTCATCATGGAACAAACTGGACTGGCTCTGTAACATCTGCAGCACTAGTGGTGTTCGTTACCATTAAGCAGCACACTCATCACAGGAAACTGACCTCTCTACTCTTGAACATAGTCTGCCTGCTAATTCAAATCAAATTACAATAAAGGTCAGGAGGCCAGCTGTTCTGCACCTCACAATAGGGGAGGGCAGGCATGAGAGCTGAAAAAGACAGGAGGAAAATGTAAATACTGTAGTGTACAGAAATATCTATGTTTGCAACAGATTAGTTCTTTTCTAATATATCCAATGAGCTTTAAGCGAAGATTAGATTTAATTTATTAATTTCATTGATTCATGAAATATTTTATAATCACTGTCACATGAATTAATTTTTCTTACATTCCTTTCCAGTTCCAAATGATGTAAAATTTGTCCACTGCATGGCTTTTGGCAGAATCAGAAACTAAATTACCTGAATCACAAAAATACGCTGTGTAACTTAAAGTGTGATCAAACAGATGGAAATCTCCATATCCCATGTCCTCTCAAAGAAAATCTTACGAATTTTACTAGTAAAGGCAAAATTTCATATGATTTCTCTGGACAGCACTGTATGTTTTATCAGTTAACCAGAGCCATGCTAAAAGACCCAATGATTAAAGGAGGTAATAATTCTCTAGTAAACTACACTTGTGCTTAGGGTTGCAAGAGTGTCATGACAGAACCATGCAGAAACCTTTAATTTTATCCCTAATAAAATTAGGGATAAGATACTGGATACAAGGACTTCTAGGTTACTGATTTCTGAAGTTTGCCCTGCTCTTGGAAAAACTTCACATCATAAACAACTGCTTTATATAATAATTTTTTGTATACATACAATCATATGGGAATCATAATCCTTTCATATACTGACCTGAGTATCAGTTTGGATTTTGCTGCATTACTTGCCATTAAAAAATTGTCTCAAAAATTCAGTCTTTGATGACAGTCTTTTTGATCAGGACATTTTTCATCGCAATTATTTTTCTTTTACTTGGCTTGACTTTTTGGAGAAAAATGGAAAGAAACAACTCCTGCTCCAAAACCTTCTATTGGCTGCTGCTAATCTAATGATTCTGAAGCTAATTAGCACATATTTCACTAGTTTTTGGCAAAAGTAACTGGAGCATTTGTTATTTACTGCACCATGTTTAAAGAGTAACTGATACAGTCTGCAAAGGTCTGTGACAACACTTATTTACTGCTGTGGCAATTCACATAATGAATAATAAAATACTGCAAACAGAGCTAGTTAATCCATATTCAGAACAATTCAGATTATTCCCTACACTGTTCCCAGGGCAAACAACTCAAAACAACTCTGCATAAAAGGTCATTTCTTTCTCACTCTTCATATATGAAACTTCCTGTTTGAATCTTATCCCAGTTCAGTAACATATCCAGGTGGCTAGACAAAGGACAAGAAGATATTAACCATGTGTTAGGATCTGCAAATAGTGAATAATGACTTGATCCATAAAATAAAGCTATAAATGAGTCTGAAGGTTAGTAACCCTTATTTTAATATTTCATGCCCACTGAAAGTATCTCTAGATTTTCCATCTGCATTAAATTTAGCACAGCTAATAACTCTTTTAACTTTAGAAAAAGATAAATGCCAATGCATAAAGGTTCAAGGCTTCAGACAGAACTGTTGTTTGTTGTAATGAACTGAACTTCCTGAAATTGCTATTTGCATGCCCATTTGGCTAGTTGAACACAAGAAATCATCGTTTTAAGGAAATCTTCCAGGTGGCTGGAAAGCAACTTTATCAGGTACGCACAGCAATGAGGGGCATGACCAGTGACAAGGAGCATCAACAGAGTGCTCTTCCACTCTAGGAGAACACTCCAGTTTTAGAAAAGCCTGGGACATTGTTTTCAAGACTTTGTTTTAGAACTAGATTGCATCACCTCTATAAATAATATAATTTTGGAATGTTTACATGGGATTGTTTTTAATATATTTTGCCCAGAGCATGATGGTTCTTTTTTCTTTTTTGCTCTTGATTTTCACTCCTGTTGATACCGGCTTATAGGAAGAACTGTATAACTCTTGGAAAAAAGGCTGCCATTCCTGATCTTTCAGGTGTCCGTGAAGCTGCTTTAGTAATTTCCCTCAACGGATTGTTCAACAGCCAGAAGCCGCTGCTATTTTATCTGTGACCTCAGACTTGTAATTATTAGCATATTTTACTGCTTTACCTTGGACTCTTACTTTGTTAATCAGGCAGCTGTCTATGCTTAATTCTAGGTGGAAAGTATTAACAATTAATTGTATGAAAGATGTTACTAAAAGAAGATTTGTGTGACCCTTACAATCATTAACGGCTACTGTTTAGCCTACATATAAATTGGAACAAAAGGTCCTTATGAGCCTTGCTTTGCCCTGGTTACAAGAATGCTGTTATGGAAGCTCTAACTTTTCTAGAGGAAAATATACACTTAAAGGCAATAAGGCCTGAAAATCAGCCTCTTCCTGTAAGACTTGTGCAGAGTTACACAGTACTGAAGCACAACAAAGCATGAAGAGAGCTTTACTCGAGGACTACTCACCTGCATGGCTCCCTGGGGCCAAAATCAAAAGGTACAGGTTTGAGCAGCCTCAGTCATATTTCGAAGTATGTTGGGCTTTTTGTTGGGTGTTGAATAAAAGTTGGGACAGCAACTAGCACTGTCAGTTAGATGAACCTGAGTGATATTGAGTGCTGTTACAGATCTTTGTCCAAATTTCATTCTGGGCAATAGTTCATCATAGAAGGAGCTCAGGTTGAAAGGGACCTTGAAAGATCATCAGGTCCAGCCTTTTGCAGGAAAGGAGTTATGGCCATCCAGAGACATACAGCACCTCTAATGTGAATGATGAATTCTGTCCACCTCAATTGAACTGTTGTTTTAAAAGAAATATATTTGTCTATATTACCTTTACAATATGTCTCAGTTAACACTACACTCAGAAAGTGCCGTGATTTCATATTGGTGTTTTAGGACAATATGCATGTCTCAGCACGCATACTGGAAGGAGTGGTTTAGATTTCTGCTTATCTGTAGAAAATTTGCTATCAGCAGTTACACTGTCAAAGAGAACACAAGCAAACTAGAAAAACTTAAAAACTGCCAAAAAGTTGGTTCATCAATTTTAGATACGGCTTTGTTTGAAAGGAAGGTGGGAAAAAAGGATGCTGGTATGAAGCAAACTCAAGCCAGTTACCACAATGATTCCGCAAAATAGCATGTAACTTCCAATATAATTGAGTTGCCTATCAAGACAGAGTGATTTATTTCTTGTGAAAAAGAGCCAAAAGGCATTTCTGCCTTTCATAGCAGGTATCGACTGGAATTGTCACCAATGCAAAGCATTCATCTTCCACTTGTCTATATAATCGGTGGAAAGAAGGTACTGGAAAGAAGGTGGTGGTCCAATAAGGAGAAGCAACCAAGTATTTACTTAAGCAGCCAATCATCAAATAAATTTATGTCTTAGTTTATGACATAAAAAGAATGGAAGAGACTTTTTCATGATCAGCTGTTCCAGGCAGAGTGAAATGATACAGAAGCCACATGCAGTTACCTACCCAATTGCAAACATCAGCTACACTTGAAGAAAAACAAGCATTTATCCCAAATGTAATAACTTCCTTAAGTACTACATAAAAGGTAGATACTTTACATACTCTTTATATCAGTGTTCTTTGAGTAACTGGTCACTTAGGAATATGTTGACTATGCCTCTATTACTGAAGGTAAATAGGAAACAAAGTACTTAAATTTTCAAATCTATCACAACTTGTCTAGATACACATGTCAGTATGAATCTCAAAGCAAACTAAACAATAAAGGAATTACAATTATCACGAAAACTACGCCACCCCTCCCCAGCAATGCTGTCTTCTGCTCCCTGCTATTCACTCTGTTCCACTGAAGATTATCAAATGCTTTCCTGACAAATTTTTAGTCATTTTTGTACTAGCATGAGGATCTCCTGAAATCAGTTTTATGTACTGCCTTGAAATCCACCATCTGTCTGTGGGATACAGTATCGCCTCACAGATCCTAATGCTCTCAAGCTGCTGGCAATGTATCCAGCCAAGGCAAGCAAAGAAGAGCGGTAGGAACTGTACAATGCTATACAACAAGAAACCAGAGACAGAATTTACTGCATTAAATGAAATGAAACTGCTGTTTGTCATGTGTTTCCTGAGTCAGTCTGGATGTTAAAATATGTATGAATTCACTGTAGGAAAGTCCCTGCAACAAGTTTCAAGGCAAAGAATGACATTTCTGCCCTTGGGATTACCTGTTCACTAGTGAATATCCTGGATAAACAGCCAAAAGTGTCATAATCTGACAGACTCTAGTACATAAATAGAAAAAAAACCTAAACCCTTCCAGTCATTTTTCTGACCCTAAGAGGCCAGACTGTGAAAGCCCTGAGAGCAGTGATAAACCCTACTGGCCCTGCCAAGTCTCCCATGAGGACTCCCTTCACTGCACCCTGCCCATGGGTTCACACAGCCCATTTCAACCCATCCTAGGGGCGTTAGCCTCTGTCTGAGCTATGCCATAGGAGTGCATGTCTCCAGACTCATCTCTGGCTGCCTGGATGAACCTCAGACCTGTGCTACATCTAGCTTCTCTCCCTGAAGAACCCCTTGGTGCTGCTATCACGTTCTGCAGCAGCCCTGTTTTTGCTGCTCCCTACACACAGTCTGTGCTGCTGGTGAGAAGACTAGACCTTCTAGTGAACTTCATGCACCTCTCTCAAGAAAATCCATGTAGAACACAGATGAAAAGCATGTGCAGGACATTCCTCATTTTCTGAACACAACTGCTCCCTCAATCTAGTCTCTTCACAAGTGGAATATTTACTGAGAACATTTGCTATTTTCCAGTCATTAACATACAAAACTAAACAGATGTTAAATCCTGTGCACTGATTATAGCTTACTTTAGGAGACATAGAAGCCTAAGCTCTGCCAGCATGTTACTTCTCTTACATTGCATAACTTGTAAAAAGTAGAACAATCTGATGATGCAAAAAGGATTCAGTTTTAAAAGGCATGTTCTCATTTGTAATTAAATAGTCAAAAGTTTAGCTAGATGAATGCTACAAGTATATGCTCTATTGTTTTCTATCATTTTTTGGTGGGATTTGCTAGGCAGGAAACATGTTCAGATCGCACCTTTGTGTCAGATACCATAATGTTACTGTAAGTCCACTGCAAACCTCTAAATTGAACTCTTAGCCTGTCTCTTACCATGACTTGTTATCATTTCATTTACGCCTTGCCTACATAGCATGAAGAACCATATTTGAAATGATCATCTTAATAGCAACTGATAATTTGTGCTGTAATAAGATTTTACATGGCTGTGGTGCATTGACCTTGGCTGCCCACCAGGCTCTCAGGCTGCTGATCTATCACTTTCCCCATTCTTCACTGACCTTGGGTGCTGTTTCTCCCACATAACTCTCACTCCACCCTCCCTGCTGCTATTGCACAGTGGTTTTTACCCATCATTTGACAGCTTCTATGCACTTGCACCTCAGTCATGAATAAACAACTACATGGCACTTCAAACTACAGGGTTTTTGATTCACTACAAGCTAACTGCTTATCCTCTTCCACGAAACATCCTTAGTTCTCTCGTTGTATATCACAGCATGAAGTTGTTTTACTAGGAAAAATCCGAGAGTTCAACATGTGGTTTATATTAAGAATTATTTTAGGCATCTGACTTGCTGGGCATCAATACGTAACTTGCTCTCAACATTCACTCTTCTTAGGAAAGAGTCTGGTTATGCTATGAGATAATTCTTTAGACAGCTACAAGTCTTTCCCTTAGTAAGGAATCCCTACATTGTCTAGACTCTGCAGCCGTATTTCCTAACTGTACTTCCATCATGAGGAGTCCCTGGGTGCCATAATTAAGTGATCCCCAGATAATCTGCTTGAAAAAAAATTTTTTTATATTGTTCAATAACTCAGAATTGTTCTATAACACTTGCAAAATATGAGTGAAAAAATATAATGAGCATGGCTTCTCTTAATAGATTAAAAGTCATTGCTCAGCATTTATCACCAGGCATCTCAGCCCCTGATATTCCTGTTGTGTTAGATACTACACATGTATTGAAACGGTTGGTCCTGCTTCAAAACACGTACAGTCAAATGATTAAGAAAATCATCAGCAGACAGAGGTCAAGGTTCTGAGTGTTCCTTCTGATTAAAGGAGAAAACCCGTAGCCACTGCTAATACAGAGGAAGTGCGTTACTTATTGACTCATTATAACACTACTGCATTACCTGTGGCTCCTTATTGTGCTGGCTAGGATCCTTTTCATAACTCTCTGCATAGATCCGGAGAGTAGCTCTCACATGGCTGGAAGCACTCATTCTGAAGATAAGCCTGGAAGCATCTGAAAAAGTAATCCGCAGCCCCTATGGGAGAAGAAGGAGCAGCATATATGTAAGGTGGCAGTACCTTTACAAATCACAGTTCATTATTTAAAATAAAGAATGAAAGGAAGAGACATTTGGATACAATTCCTCTTTCCCTATAACTTTGGACAACTCATTCATTATTCTTTATTCCCCCCTCTGAAGTCTAGAAATGATTTTGTGTATTTCTTCCTGCTCCTCATAACAAGGACTCTCTTACTGCTTTTTTTTTTCTTCAGCTACTTTGTTCTTGTTCTGTATGGCAGAGCAAAAAATTAACAGCCTGAGAAACTCTTATAAGATCAGCAAGGAACAGTGGACTAAAACACAGCTACAGTATCTCAGGATCAAAAATCAGTTGTCAGTTGTGAATATAAGAGGATCAGTTGCTACCCCTCAAAGACAATGCATCAATATCAGATTACAAAGAACTTCAACAAAAGTTTGTAATAAACTTGGGAAATGTAACATAAAGCGTTAATTAATTTCAAGTACACTGATTAATGCATGTTAACTGTGTGTAGAATAAAAAGAATTTATTATTAACTGTGAATCTGCTCTTTGCTCCCCTTTCGTCCTCTTATTTTCTTTCCTCCTTCCCCCTTATACTGTATACATGAACACATTCTTTTACAGACCACAGACAATATACTTGGATCCACAGTCGACAGACTTTCTGTTCAGGAAGGCCATTAAGTCCAAAGGACTATATTGCACCGTTAAATAGTTGTAATATTTCAATACTGTGCCAGTTACGCACTAATACACAGCCTAGTTCCCTTTCTGTAATAACTACCCTTAGACTAAGTGCCACCTCTCATACGCCACTGAACTTTATTTCCCCTTTTAGAATGCTGTTGTTAAATGCTTAGCGCATAAACTGAAGTCCTTGCTACTTTTGTTTAAGAGACCATTAAAAAATGAGAGAAGAGAATTTAAAGAGAAGCTTTATTTTCTTCCATTTCTATCAGCAGCTGAAGAAGACACTTGTTAGCAACATAATGCTCCAATATTCTAATAAGTAGAAACCTTTGTTTCCTCTGCTATATGCCGAAACATCTCCAGGACCATGTAAAACATTGTTTGGTTGATAATCACAGAATCATAAAATAGTCTGCGCTGGAGGGGAGCTTTAAAGGTCATCTGTTGTTGAGAAGGGACATCTTCAACCAGATCAGATCGCTCAAAGCCCAGTCCAACCTGACCTTGAATATTTACATCTATGACCTCCCTACTCAACCTGTTCTAGTGTTTCACCACCCTAATTGCAAAAAATTTCTTCCTTGTATTTAGTCAGAATCTACCCTCTTTTAGTTTAAAACCATTATCCCTTGTCCTATCACAACAGGCACTACTACAAAATCTATACTCATCTTTCTTATCAACTCCCCTTTAAGTATTGAAAGGCCACAATAAGGTCTCCCTGGGGTCCTCTCTTCTACAGGATGAAAAACCAAAACTCTCAACCTTTCCCCAAAAGAGAGGTGCTTCAGCCTTCTGATCATTTTTGTGGCCCCCTTCTGCACCCACTCCAACAGGTCCATGTCTTCCCTGTGTAATTTCAATTAACACTAGAAAGTATAAACTAGAAACATATCCCATGTGGAGAAAGGGTTGGATTACATGGCCTAAGAGGTATTTTTCATCTCTAATTTTGGTGATATCATGAAACTTTTTTAAGCTGCTAGTATAATTTTAACATGTGTTGGCAACATGGATAAATATATTTAAATAGCAGTCTCAACACGTGCAGCAAAAGTGACAAATAGAAATAATCTACATTCAGAAGATTGAGCTGTAGAGCCTGTTCTATTTTATATTAAACCAACTTTATAATGAGATGTTTCAATCAATGCTGATTGGAGTTTTGCCATTGATTTCAATGGAATCAGGATTTCATCTTTGATGCCTACAATCATTCAGGCAGTTTGTTAAGATCTGATCCAATGAGCAAGCAGTTGTCTACTGCTGATTGCTCATTACATTTTATGACAGTGAAATGGAAAAAGATAAACTGAAGAGTTTCACAGTTCTGGATACAGTTTGCTTCAAATGGTTGTCAAAACCAGGACCAGCAGGTCAAAGTACAGAACATTAATGTCAATCAGCTTTAAGACAGAAGGAAGGAAGTCTGCACAAAATGAAAGAGTGAACATGAGAGCATATGAGCATCTTTCCCTCCAAAGACTACACTGACATTTAATACGCTCCTGCCAGGCCTAGCAATTCCCACAATGACATGACTAGCAAGACCACTTGAATACCCTTTCACATACTCCATGTTTATCTGTCAATAATAAGACATTGTTATTTGGTTTAGCACACCAACATTACATTAAATTAACACATTAAATTACAGGCTTCAAAATAAAAAGGATTTACAAACACTCCCCAAAACTCTCCCATAACTTGTGACACAAAATGCTCCATCAAACCACAAGAGTCTGTAGCTCGTTTGATGTCACAGTTATTTTCACTTAGGATGCTTATGCAATGTATACACACATGACCAGCATTCAGACAGTTCACTCTACTATTTCTGACCTTATTATTTTATTCATTTTGCATTTCTTAGGGACATGCGAATGACAGTACCTATTTTTACACATGCTTGATGACAGTTAATATTTGTCTCAGACTAGAATTCCTGACATACAGCTGAAAATACTCTGCAAAAGGGAATTACAGAGACACAGTGGCTGTACTCCTTAAAATATATAATAATATATAATCTTATAAAAACAATTCTATGCTCCAGGAAGAAATCTTATGCTTGGAAAACAATGGCCTTTAGAGCTAGACTGTGAAAGTCAACTTTTAAAGTCATGACATTTCATATAGAGATTTAACTCATTTTCAAGAGAACATACAGCAAAAAAGCTGACTTGCAACTCTGCCTTGGAAACAGTGATTTAAGCTTTTCACTCAAGAACACCACAGAAAGTAATGAGAATTATTAAACTTTTATATTCCTCACTGTTTTCTTGAGACTGTATCTAAAAACTGTGAGGTGCAAACATTTTTAAAGTCAAAAAACCCAGCCAAAAAAAACCCACTGTCATCAAAAAAATATGAGAAAGCAGTGCCTGGAGAGTAATCTGGGACTCAGCATCTTGTGCAAAGACAAAAGCAAACAGATTTTGTCCACTTGTTGCAGAAACCCTAGTCTAACATATAGATGCTTCCCTTTTTAACGCTTTTGAGCTTTTGATATCATCAAGGTCAAAGCACGCTGTCAAAATTGCAAGCAGTCTACTTACTGTTTGTCATGACAGTATTTTTTTAACTTGACATAAGCTGCATTAATTTAAAGTCACATATTTGCTATTTACTATATAGAAAGCGTTAGCTCCATGAAACAAAAAATTTCATATGCAGAACTTATAAACAAAACAAGAGGAAGGGAAAGAAGAGTAGAACACTGAAAAGCACACAGGGCAGAATAATTTCCAGTTTTAATAAAACAGGACACACTATTTGTCACTAACAAGAATATTGTTTTCTCATGGGAACAGACTTTTTTTTTTCCTGAGAGGAAGCAAATTAAAAGGTTCAGTACATCTCTGAACATCTGCAGATATTTGTTTTAGGCAAACTGGGCCTGCCAATGGGTAATCATGGAAACTCTGAAACAAAATTATGTTCCATGGTTAAGCCACTGACTGAAGCTGATGTGATGAAGATAAGCTTCACAGGGATTTCTCTTTCACATTATAACCCAGTTAAACAGCCTACTGATGTATCTATGAGCCACTCAGAAAACTAAACCTACTGAATGAGAAAAGTGGCCAGTACTTTATACTGACTCATGGATGGTGGCAAATGCCCTGTGGGGGTGGTCGCAGCAGTGGAAGCAGAGCAAGTGGCAACACAGAGGTAAACCCATCTGGGCTGCTGCACTGTGGCAAGATATCGCTGCCTGGCTGCAGAACCTGGTGGTGAAGGTATGCCATGTAGATGCTCATGTACTCACGAGTTGGGTCACTGAGGAACACCAGAACAACCAACAAGTGGCTAAAGCTGCTAAGATTGAAGTGGCTCAGACTGACTTAGATTTGGAACATAAGGGGGAATTATTTTTGGCCCAGTGGGCCCATGACACTTTAGGCCATCAGGGCAGAGATGCAACATACAGATGGGCTCGTGATTGAGGGGTGGACTTAAAAATGGACGCTATTCCCCACGTTATTCATGACTGTGAAACATGCTGCAATTAAGCAAGCCAAGTGGTTAAAGCCTCTTCGGTATGGAGGACGATGGCTAAAGCACAAATATGGGGAGGCATGGCAGATTGACTATATCACACTCCCACCAACCCGCCAAGGCAAGCGCCATGTGCTTACTATGGTGGAAGCAACCACTGGATGGCTGGAAACATACGCTGTGCCCCACACCACTGCCCAGAACACTATCCTGGACCTTGAGAAACCAATCTTGTGGCAACACAGGACTATAGAGAGAATTGACTCAGACAATGGGACTCATTTCCAGAACAACCTTACAGATACTTGGGCCAAAGAGCATGGCACTGAGTGGGTATATCACATCCTCTACCATGCACCAGCCTCTGGGAAAATCGAATGGCACAATGGGCTGTTAAAAACTACACTCAGAGCAATGGGTGATGGGACTTTCAAACATTGGGATACACATTTACCAAAAGCCACCTGGTTGGTCAACACCAGAGGATCTGCCAACAGGGCTGGCCCGGCCCAGTCAGAAGTTCTACATACTGTAGAAGGGAACAAAGTTCCTGTGGTGCACATAAAGAATTTGCTGAGAAAGACAGTCTGAGTTATTCCTGCTTCAGGTAAAGGCAAACCCACTCGTGGGATTGCTTTTGCTCAGAGACATGGATATACCTGGTGGGTAATACAGGAAGATGGGGAAGTCCGATGTGTACCTCAAGGGGATTTGATTTTAGGGGGAAACAGCCAATGAACTCAATTGTATGCTGTTGCCTGCTATGTAGCACTTTTATAGCCCACCAACTAGATGTCTTCAGGTCACCAGCAACTGGCTCTGACTTCCCTGTGACCATCATCCCAACAAAGAATGAACTTTGATGAAACCAGATGAGTTCTGCAGTAAAGGAACAATCAGCATCAGCAGATAGTGATCCAAGACTGCACACAGCCTCTCCTGCTCTGAAAGACTGCTATGAGAGATGGAGCCCAACATCATGGACCAGATGGACTCAGCAGCTTTAGAGGGATTGGTCCATGCACTAAGGAATGATCTCTCTTTCTCTCTCTCTCTCTCTCTGTGGATGTATGTATATATATATGTATATGTATATATATATGTGGATATATATGTATATATATAAGAGCGATGGTATATTGAAAATGTGGGATCTGAGCATGACGTGAATGGTATGGAATAAGGGGTGGATACTGTCCTGGGTTCAGCAGTAGCAGTCATTTTTCTCCTTCTTGGTAGCTGGTGCAGCGCTGTGTTTTTGATTTTGGGCCTCAGAACAGCGCTGATAACACCAGTGTTTTCAGTTACTGCTTGGTAGTGTTTTGGTCTGACCACGGACTTTCTGAGTCTCATGGTCTGGCAGGGAGGAAGGGAAGCTGGGAGGAAGCAGAGACAGGACACTTGACCCAAACTGACCAAAGAGGTATTCCATGGGGAATGGAATAAACTGGGGGCAGTTACCCGGAAGGGTTAGATCACTGCTCGGGTCAAGCTGGGTATCGGTCAGTGGGTGGTGAGCGGTTGTATTTTCTTCCCTTGTTATTTCCCTTATCATTATTATTATTGGTAGTAGCAGCAGTGGTTTGTGTTATACCTTAGTTACTGGACTGTTCTTATCTCAACCCGTGGTAGTTACATTCTTTCGATTCATCTCCGCATCCCTCCAGGAGTGGGGGGGAGGAAAAGGAAGGAGTGAGAGAGAGACTGCGTGGCTGACTGAGCTTAAACCACGACAGAATGCTTCACTAAAGATCTTGAAGTTAAACGCTATAATGGGCAACTTGTACTTCTCATCTTTCCAATTCAAATTTCACACAAAAACGCAACTGGTCCCATTTCTGTCTTGTAGGATCCTCAGGAGCAGCGCTGTTAAGTGCTCATGTGCACAAAGGCTAGCACAATAGGGCTTCAAAAATGAAAACAGTATTCATGAACAGCAGAACATTTCATTTAATTTTATGCCTTATTGCACTATGATAAGCAATATTCATGGGTTTCAGTACTCAGAATTAATTGGAAGCTACAATCTGGGCGTATTGTTTGCTGCCTATTTCCTTGTTGTGTCCATTTTCTGAACCTGATGATTAATTTTCATGCAGGCAGCTTCTCATTCATGACATACAGTGCAGTTACACTGAATATAAATCTCTCTCTACTTGCTGGGGAGAAAAACTCTGAACAGGTTCCTAAAACATATCTGGAAAATAACCATGAAGATCATGACAGAAAGAGGCATCTTCATTTAAATAAAGAGCAAGCTATCTGGAGAAAATGGCAGCAGTGAACTATTGATTTATTTGCATAGATCAATGTCCTCTTTTATTTTATTGTGTTTAGAGAATCCTACTAACACTGTAGATACATGGAGCTAGGAATGTGTGTTGCCGAAAGACAAACTGGTTGAACTGTACTCAATAAATACGTGCTTATACCTATGAAAACATGTGGTTTCTGTTTTTATGGGCTCACTTTCAGAGTCCATCTGAAAACAGGCCAAGTCATGTTTCTCTGTTTGTGTTAAGTGGTGATATGATTAGCAATTATATTCCAATTTAGGGCAAGGGCTGTGGATGAAAATTTAAGGAAGGAAAAGAGCATTGACAATTTACAAGCTGTTTAATAAAAGAGCCACAAGTCTGCCATGCCTGTAATTTTTCTGTGGGCTTGGATATGACCATATCCTCATATTTTGTTTCAGCACTAATATGCACTAAGAGAGTAGTTCAGTGTCAGGTGGGCCACTTATATTTTCTGGATGCAATGATGAAACTATAAAGACTCTGACCACAATGGCTTGACAGTAGTTTTAATGTCTTGCAATATCATTTGCTAAGGTCTGATCAGGTGAAGTAATTCACAAACCAGAGAAACTAGGACAAGAAAAATAAACAGCATAAAATCAGAACACAATTTAATGAGTTTTAGCTCATATTAAAGATGTTTGGATATATACTTATACGTGGCAAAAATACATAGTTTTGAGCACATTGTGAACTTCAGGACACTGAAGGCTCAGTCTGAACTGCAGTTCTTTATAGCTGACTCATCATGCATAGAGCCCAGAAGGAACAATTGGAAGGAAGAATTGCCATTTGGGCTAGAGAAGTCAAATGTGCCCACATATGGTACAATCCACTAAAGTCTTCTGCATGCTGCTGGCTGCAACAGACCTTGTGCCTTAAATATCCTGTGGGTCACCAAGAGCTAGAAGAGATTTCTTATGTAGCAAGAAGAAATTTCAGATAGAAAATAGAAGACAGTGTTTCTACATGACATTTTGCATTGCTCAGGAAAGGGAATCCTCCACATATGTACACTGATGTCAACAGGGAGTCCATCCCCTCCTGCACGCTCTGTGGCACTACTGCCTCATTATGCACAGCAAGTGTGAGCTAAAACAGAGGTGAATCTTCTTACCCAGGCTGAGCTAATCTTAAGTAGAAAACGTGGTACTTACCAGAGCAAAGGAAACATCACCCTGTAAATAAGAGGCTTGTCAGCTGAACATTAGAAACAACACTGTTACAGAAAATAACAGCTGCAAAACTTTGCTACTCCATCACTACAGCCATACCTGTCTTTTGGTCACAGTGCCATCCACAGGATCTACGTACTCAAAGCTGTCCGTTCTTTCCACACTGTAGATATTGTTACCCACAGCAAACTGCTGGTGGCTGAATGATTTGTCAGTGATCAAAGCTTCCAGGTCTCTCATTATGAAATATGCTGTTCTGGGTTCCAGTGCTTCATAATCAAACCTTGCATGTAAATAAAAAAAGTAGAACCAAGAAGTAAGTCCCCTACAGCTGAGAAAACTGAGAAATCAATGTACTCACAATCAGCAATTTACTGCTTCAAAAATCAGATGTGGACCATTGAAGTACTGACTGCAAATTAAACAAGCACCACATGCAAGTCCTGTGCAATCTGACCAGCATGCGTGTGTACCACAGTTCTACACTGGGCACCTGACTCTGAGTCAACAGAAATTTAGAAAATGCACAGTTTCTAAAGTAGAATAGAAAATGGCTTCGATACACAAGAAGCTCTCCAAGATTAAGGACACAATCAGTGCAGTACTCAACAGCCATGGAAAACACAGAAAACTTTACTACAAGTTTGAGGAACAGCTGTGTGAAAAAGACCTTACAGATATGTAAACACCTCTGGATTAAGTCTATTCTGAGAGAAAGGGAGATGCATAAGGTATAAATGACAGTTAGAATTCACCCTTTTGAGAACTTAATAAAAATGAGTAAATATTCAGATCTTTGGAGGAGTTCTTCTGAATTAGAAATAGGCATATTTCCAGTTCTCGCTAAACCACTGTCACACAGAAGCACATACAGAAACAAATGCAGAATTAAATCTTCCTGAGATTTGATTTTTTTCAACACCATGTAACAAACTATGTCTACAGATTCCACGAACAAACACTTAAAATCTTTCTGCCATTTGATAATCAGAAAATTCTATTACTCATATAGTAGAAGTGACGTATATGTAAGTAAATACCTTGTGCTGACACTCATCAGAAGAAAACCTGCCTAGAGAACAGTGGTAATCTGGCAGATTTTCATTCTGTGCATACAGCAAACACACACTTAAATGCAGCTAAGCACATCTAAACAAGTCATGGTTGTAGCAGAATTGTCCTATCAAGTATGTCAGTTCCTGTGCCTTTTCCTCACTTTGCTCACCTGCAGTAGTAGTGTCTGCCAAATTTTGCCCAGTGATCCCTGACAATCTCCTCCACACTCTGCTTCCGAGCTGCTAGAATTGAAAGCCAAACTAGCACCGCCCATAGTCCATCTTTCTCTCGAAGGTGATCAGACCCTGAAGAGACATACATAAATTGTGTTATTTGGTATCACTGTAAATCAGAAAACAAGGTAAGGGAAAATGTCTCATTTAACTTTTCATGTCACATAAAAATAATCAATAGTACAGTATCAGCAACTCTGATACCTTCCATATGGAAAATCAGAACTAATGTTTGAAATATAATTTATTTACATACGACAAAGTCCATGCTTCTGAAGTTAAATAAAAAATGTACAAGTGCTTGAATAGAAATGGCAGTAATAGGAAAACATTTTCAGTCATGATTCCCACTCATTGACATAGTGTTTTCACATCTCTAGTACTGTTTCCCAGAACTGGGCAAGGTATGAAAACCCCTGGCCATGAGCCAGAATGTTCTGAATTATGTGAGTCAAGCTGAACAGCATCTTCCTATCTCTGCAGATGTTCATCTGTCAAGCTGCATAGAAAGAATTTTCCCATTTCATTAAAAATGAACATTTCCAGAATATTGATGACCTCCCATCAGAAGAAAAAACAAGAGCCTGAAAAAGTGTTTCTTGGGGGGGAAAAGAAACCAAATCCGCAACACAAAACACACACACCCACCAAAAAAAAAAAAAAAAAAACACACAAAAAAAACACAAAAAAACCCCCCTCAAAACCAAACAACCACAACACACACACACACACACACACAAACCCAACAAAAAAACCACACATTTCTCTCCTTTATATATTTCTTCATACTTTTCACTGTTAAAGCTGTTTGCATGCTCAGATCTAAATACCTTCTAGGTTTAAATTTAAGAAGAAAGAAATTGACCCAAAAATGGAGACTAGAAAAAATTTTGGAATACCCCACAGGATTTATTTAGCACATACTCTAAGATATGGGAGGCACAAATTCAGGTCTACCATCTGAATTCAAAGGGGCACAGACTTGATCTTGCACTTCCCACGCCCAAAGCCAAAATGCCAACTCAGAATAAGGCTGCTCTGCAGTAGGCATGTAATGTATTTTTACCAGATACATTTCTATGAAGCTAAGCTGTGCCTGTTAAAACTGACATGTATTAATCAGCAAAAGTTTCAATAAAATCAGTATCTTCTAACAGAAGACCTTCATGGAAAGGTTCCTGGTCAGCTCAGCAAGTGCCCCCCGCTTTTGGGTAATTTTGAACAAGCTTTTGTGGCAATATATATCTAAAACAGATTACCAAATATCACAAGGAAGCACACATGAGAATTAACACAAAGTAAAACGCAAGAAACCTGACACTCAGCAGATACTGATGGTGACTACATGAGCCAATAGAGTCAAGAGACTTGAGACATTAAACATGTGGTCATTGCTCTGGCATAACGCTAGATTTTTTTAAAGTTTGTTAGCTGCAACCTTACAATTTTCTGTCTAGTCACATGTTATTAGAACTCCAAGTACAAAGGAAGTGCAGTAATTCAGAAGCTCTGTTTCCTACATGAACTACCTTCTGATCAAGCAATTGAACTACCGGTGCCGTTAGAAGATACTTAGAGGAATCTAAGAAGTCTTTGTTTAAAAACCTGTTTGAAATACCCTCCTTCCTCAATCACAAAAATCCTGTGGCAGCAGGTCTGCTTCACAGCGCTGTGATTTTATGGAATAGCCTGCATGGTCTACAGTCACCTGTGTTTTGCTACTGGCAGAAGACATAGCTCTCATAAAAAGATTGACGCATTGAAGCTGTTAATCATGTGAAAAACTGTCAACAGAAAATTAAAGACATATAAGGAAAACTCCAAGATATGCAGAGAGCCACGGTGACTCCTAAGGCTCAGTCTTGATGTCCACCCGACAGTCACTGCGGCTGCCTTGGACTTGGCAGTCCCTCTTCTTGGAGGGACTTTCTGCTACTTTTTATCTGCCTCGACCTCTGAGCTTTCTGCAACAAGGGCAGTCTGCTGCTACAACTGCTACAGCTACGGGCTGGTCTGTGAGGGGCTGCTGCAGGAAGAGCAAGAGCTCATTCTGTTCTCTGCTCCAGAGCCCTGGGCCCTGTAAAAGCATGAAGTGCCAACTAATCAGAGGAAAAAGGGCAGGGTTATTTATGAGCTCTCATAGCTGTCTTAATAGCTTCAGATAAGGAAGGAAAACAAATGTCCCTACACAAGAAGTCAGCCCTTTGAACAATCAGATCTTCACCTTTTCTATTCCCTGATTGTGGTAACATGTTAAATCAGCCAAAGGATGCCTTTTACAGAAACACCAGAAGTATGTCCTACAGATAATAAAGTCAGCTTACCCATAGGCAAAGCAGACAGCATGGTCACAGTAATTTTTACTGTAGCCAAGATTCTGTTCCTAGATAATGGTGCAGGCTTCTGCCACTGTCACCAAAAGAGAGACCTAGAATAGAGCTGTCCCTTCCAGCCAGCATTCATTGTTCCTCTGGTAGCAGCAGGAAAAGTTCCCAGGTCACCCCCGCATCTGTGGAGCCCCTGGGACTGGCAGCGCTGGGGCTTACCCAGGTTGGCAGGGCAGGGTCCAGTAGCCAGACCCACCCCACTGCTCCAGCCAGGAGCAGGGCAGCTGGGGGCCCAAGGGCAGCCCCAGCCCTGGGCACTGGGCACCTCCCTGGGACAGGGATGGGCAGAGGCCAGGCCAGGATGTGGGACCATGGCTAGGCATGGCTCAGGGGGGGGCTGCTGGCCGGGCAGGATGGGGCTATGGGCAGTTGGAGACTGGCCCTGCTACAGCATCACTGGGGCAGGGGCTGACCCCCAGGGTCCTGGGCAGGCTGGGGGAGCCCCTGGGGCCGGGCAGAGCCCTGGTAGAAGCATGCTCACTTATAAGGACTCCACCATGGCTGCTCCTCTCTTTCCTAACCCGCCTGCTTCTCCTTTCAAGCCACTCATCCTTAACACTGGAAAATTCAACTTCACCGAAAAAGTCACCTCTGTGGCCGACATTACCAGCAATTTAAACAGCCTAAGTGTCCCAACAGACACCAGCAAGGATTGGAGACATGGTATTGAGCTAAACAGCTCAGCAATTTGTGCCAGTGTAAAATGATCGTTTATTCTCCTGTTGTGTAACATTCTGCAGACTGCTGGCCAACAAATTATACAGCGAAAGGCACAACATTCATCAGCAAAATGGTCTATACATCATGACAGCTGTAAGATGGTCTGAACTGAACAGCAAAGAAGAGATTTGTTTTAACAAACACTTTGAGTATGTTTCATTGAACCAAAATGGTGCAGCGAAACATGGACGGAAGAATTTTTGTAAAGCTTTTTGTTGTGCACTGAGCCTTGTTCTGGCATAGCTTAAGCTCATAAATCTGTATGAAGAGGGATAAGTGCATACATGTATCATTCATCTGATCCATTTAGCAGCTTTGGCATGTGCGGCATCCTTGTGTGTCCTTCAGGAGGACATACAGATTGTTGCTTCTCTGGAAAGAGAAAGCATTGGAAGAAAACAATTCAAAGGCAAAAATCTGTGCAGAAAAGCTAGAAACAACACAACTCTTCCAGAATCAAAAGTCACAGATTAAAAACACTAGTCTGATGTGGGTATAGAACATACATCATACACAGAATATATATAGAACATATATCATATCTAGAACATATAACATATATAGAACAATAATCATGTGTACCCAAGAAGTGTCTCAGTTTCTTATTCTTAGGAGGAAGAAAACTGACAACTGGAATTTCTCAGAAATTGTTTATTCACCCTCTTCTATTTCACCAGCACATTGGTCAACTGGGTTACTGCATGCACATACGTTGTTCGGCTTATTGCCCATCTTTCTCTTGGAAAATTAAAATCTGTAGCTGCAACTGTTAGTCAGCTCTTGTTTTCACCTCATGTACTGTCATCTGTAGATGTCTTTGCCCTCTCTCTCTCTCACTTACTTCTACTGCCCAGCTCACACAGGAGGGAAGGAGCTCATTTTGCTGCCTCACACTAACACCATTGCGCTTTGCTTTATAGCTCATAGAATCATAGAATGGTTTGGATTGGAAGGGACCTTAAAGATCATCCAGTTCCAACCCCCCTGCCATGGGCTGGGATGTCTTTCACTAGACCAGGCTGCTCAAAGCCCAGCCTGGCCTTGAATACTTCCAGGGGTGGGACAGACACAGCTTCTCTGGGCAACCTGTGCCAGCATCTCACCACCCTCACAGAAAAGATTTTTTCCCTAATGTTCAGTCTGTGTCTCTCCTCTTTCAGTTTAAAGCCATTCCCCTTGTCCTGTCACTAAACATCTTCGTAAAAAGCCGCACTCCAGATTTCTTGTAGGCCTCCCTTAGGTATTGGAAGACTGTTAGAAGGTAACCCTGAAGCCTTCTTATCTCCACGCTGAGCAGGCCCAACTCTCTCAGCCTGAGCAGAGGTGCTCCAGCACTTAGATCATATTTGTGGCCTCCTCTGGACTCCTTCAAGCACATTCATGTCCCTCTTGTTTCGGGGCCCCAGAGTTGGATACAGTGCTGCAGGTGGGGTCCCACAAGGGCACAGTAGAGGGGCAGGATCACCTCCTTTGACCTTGGTCAAAAATTGGTCATGCTTCTTTTTCTGCAGCCTAGCACACGGTTGGTTTCTGAGCTGTGAGTGCACACTGCTGGGTCATGCTGAGCTTCTCATCAACCAACACCACCAAGTCCTTCTCCTGAGGGCTGCTTTCTCCCACCTGATTCAGCATCTGCTGCTGTAGACCTGCAAAGGCAGAGCTCTCTTGTGCAGAGGGATCAAGTAAAACGTGCCTTGAAACTATGTGTTCCTAAGACTGCAATATTAATTGTCCTCCCAGCTTTCTAAGGGTTCTCAGGAACCTCAGAATAATTCTCAGTAATACATTCAATTTAAACAACCAAGGTAATAATGAATTCTGGACTCTGTTTAAGGAGAAGAAGCTGAAACAGACAACAGAACAGGAGTCAACAAATATTTTTCTGATTATTCCATTATATTTAATTTGCCATCAGTAAGGAAAATTATAGTAACTGCAACTTCTTCGACAACTTATTTTTTAAGTTAATTGTCACACATTCTTCCATATAACAGTAGCAAAAGTTATTTTTTACTACTTTAATAGTCAATTGCTATGGCCAGACTCAGAATAAACAATCTGGGATAAACTCTGAGTATGTTCCTATTCATAAAGAAGTATTCAGTTTAAATGGGCTTGAAGCAAAGTCATGTGAGGCAGTAGCCTGAGAAACAAAGTAAGACCATGCAAAAATGTTCTTATTGTGGTTTTTCTGATACTGGAAAGATGTTGGACATGCAGGCTGTTTTTTATATGTCTAACTTCTGTATCTGATATTTCCAGTTCTGATAGAGACAGTGAACCCTAAGGGTCATATGCATGAAGAAAATGTAATTCCTTTTAAATAAATTAGTCATCTGTGTCTAGCATATTGCATTTTGTAACTGTGATTTTAAAATAAAAACCTCACTGAAAAGAAGATATAAACTCATGGTAAATCATTCTGTCTGCACACAATTTGAGTCTTACAAAATTATCATCCAGAAATCTAAAACTTGATGATACTTTAGGCAAATGGAGATTTACAGGCATTCTGCTCTGTCCCTTTATTCAAGTTAATGAGATTATTTTAGATTTGCGTTACTTTATTAGATAGCAGCAAACAGCTCTTTTAAGGCTTTCATTCATTTCAGCAGCAGCACATTTTTGTATTCTCCACTGGTCCTTTTCCACATAATCTTGCAGGAGAAGGCATCTGATGTTAACAGAATCAGGAAATTTGGAGATGAAGCATGCAAATTATGAAATATGTAGCAATTACTGAAGTGGCTTAAACTGCAGAAAGATAAATCAGACACACAGCTCTCCTAATCCTGATTAATAGCTTGCTGATGAAATTTAGAAACTAACTGCTGTTGCTGGTGCCCTTCCCTGAACTGTGTCGTGGGCATTAGTCATAGAATCAGAAAGCTACTAACCTCATCTGACAAGCTCCCCACACTGCTACAAAAATGGAAGAAGTTTTTAAAGTATTGGTTGAGCTCCAAGATCAGCTGCCAGAAAACAAGTCTGGGAAACACAGCCGTGCGGGATGTTTTCAAAATCTTTTGTCCTTTTATAGCAGAAAATTTGATTTATTTACTTGCTAGAGCAAAATCCCTTATGCTACAAAACCAGGGCTCTGTATTATTTGGAAATTCCAGCTGGCCTGGATTACCTGGGTACACAGGCAATTGGTCTGCAGTGTTGTTTTGTTAGTTTGATGATAAACTATGGATCTGTAAAGCCCCCTTCTCTTGCACAGAACAGCAAGTTTCCAACTCTGATCAGCTATATAGTACATTTATTTAAACATTCCATGCTGAAAGATAAAGAATTGCCAAGTTTCAGTTCCCTAAATAGATATTATTAAAGGTGAAGCTGTAAAATTAATTCATATGCCCAATACTGGCAGAAACTTGTGAGGTGTCACACAGCTGAGGACATTACTAAAAGAGTTGCAATAAGGTAAATATTTATTTCTAAAACCAGCTCACATTGCTAAAGTATTGGTTATCTACAGACCAGACTACATTTTATGAATAAACCTGCCGATATATCAAATATTTTCAGACAGCTTCACTAAATTGAAAGATGGTAAGGAAACTAAGGCAGGAAGAGAAACAAACTTTAGGCATCATGGATGCATAACTGCCCTGTAGGCATTGTCATGATTCATCTACACAGCAACTACACATGCACTGAGGACCCAGTTTAAACAAGCGCTCAAACTGTCTGGATGTCGTGGTACTGAATCTTGAGGGCTCAGATTAGCTTTTAAATGGCACTAGTTTAAATGGGAAGTCAGGAGGTTTTCTGCACTTATATGCTTGCAACAAAGCTCATCTGACCAGAAAGTACCGGGATGATCAGGTATTGGTGTAGAGCTGCTCTCCATGCTGGCCAGCAATATGTTGTTCAAGCATCCTTAGCATTTATTAGGACTCTGGAGAATTAATGATAGGCTAGGAGAACCAGATTAAGACAGAAACACAGAGATCACTGTGAATGCAGATACTTATCTGAGGTCAAAAGACCTCAAAAAATCATAAGAGAGGCTACAGTACAAAATGCAATTGTTTTAGGACCCTACAGAAGGACACAAGCAAAGGAAAGAAGTCATTAACAGAGAGAAATTAGAGAAATTATCTTACCTACCAAGAAGAACAGACAAACTCCAGAGGCCTTTCCTTGACCTCTGTGAGGCACTTGTTCCTCTTTTCCAAATTCAGCTTCAGCAACCACCCAATCAATACCAGGGTAATAAAGTTAGGCCAACACAGACCACAATGCTTTCAGTGTTTCAGCAGATCAGTCCCTGGAACTGCCTCTCTTGATTCCTGATCTACAGGGCTAAAGTTCACCAATGCTTGGGACAACCTGCGTAGCAAGACCTGAATACGCCTTTTTGCTGTGCATGGGAATTTGTGCATGTGAAATTTGATATTTGTCTCTTTTTATAACTGAACCATAGAGTTTTAATAGCAAGTCTCCTCAAAGGAGACAAGGTTTCTATTAAGTAACCGAAGATTACTCCCTTCTCCCTGAGACAGAAAGCATCTTGAAGAGTTGTACTCATATCACCAGAGCAATATGGTCTAAGAAAGAGCCTTACTTGCTTCTTCCCAAGCAGAAACAGGCCTGAGGCAGTGGCAAATAGAGGCCACACCTCCTCACTTACATACCTCGACAGATAAAACTGCATGCAGCAGGTGATGCTGCATTCTGTGGGCTAAGATGCCCAGATGTACTTCAGCTGATGGGAACTCATTATCGACCTTTTACAAGGTCCTTCCAGTCAAAACCCACACTTCCCTTTCTTCAGCATGACAATAAAGGCAGGAGATTTTTCCAAATAATTTGGGAGCTAATGAGGTCATACTGACATCTCAAGACCACCCAGGTTTCATGGAAATATCCGCATTTAGATGAGCAGGAGGAACGTCAATATTTAGAGGGAAGGGTTACAGAACTGGCCTGGTAAAAAAGCAGCAAAAAGCTGTTAGAGCTGGAAACTCCCTATTCCAGACCTCTTATGGGCAAATGGAGACGCTGTCTAACAACACACCACAATAAATGTCAGGGCATTCTGAAAGGTACAAGATGTTTCTGTCACTCTCTCCAAGTTACAGCTCACTCAATAACCTTGCACAGCACCCTCTGAAAATATATATTAAAAATATATATTCAAGGCAATACAAATCTGTGCCAGTCATAACTAAGCCAAGGCATGCTTAATCATGGGACACTGGTTCCCATTCACAACAAAGAGAAAATAAACATTCATTATTAATTTAAATTCTCTTACTTTTTACAGATAGATATCTGAAGAAATCTAACACAATTTTGGTTCTTCCATCATCGTCTATTCAGATACTTACAGGTAATAACAGGCTAACACATAAAGTGGCATGTCTATGGCTTAAAGATATACTCGTTTTAAAATAAACAGTATTCTGCTCTAATTTACCTCAACCAACAAACTTAATACTAGACTTAACTCAATCAAAGCAAAATGAAATTTATAACCAAGTTTCAATGCATGATAACTCATTTTCTATGAAAAGCTGTAGCCAAAGAACTCTACACCAAAATAAAGAATTCCATGGAACTCACACTAAAATATAGACTAAAATATTACCCAGGCAAATGTTTAAGTTATTCTGATATGTGCTAATTCAAAATACTTGTAATATAATTCTACTAAGAAAAACAAAGAATTAATTTCTGTGCCAAAATGCAGGAAACAAAAAAAAAGAAACACTGTGAAATTTATTTAGTTTTTCTCATGAAGGAAGACCACACTTGTGCAGACAAATAAGAGTACGTACTCCAATTGTTTGCTCTAATGCTTCCTGTCAGTACTGAATTCATGACAGCTCAGATATGTCTTTCATTCTGCATTCTATTGTTTGACTGGTTCTTGGGACAGGCAAGGAAAAAAATGCATAGGGAAAACACAGATGCTGACATGCAATTGAATTTATTATAATGATTATTTTATCTGAGTTTGATTAGGCATATCATTAGACATACCAATCCTCATACTTTGTACACTGCACCCCCTTAGGAAAAACCATGTGTTTTTCCATACAGGCAAAATCCCTCCAAATGCAGTTGCAGACTGTGAAGAGATTATCATAGTGGAACTAGCGAGACCTTTCTGGATGTTCAAGGCAAAAGAGAATGCCAGGCACCTCCAAAAACTGTCTGCACAGTGACAGGATTGCCTGTGGCTTCCGGATGTCCATCCTCCATATTTTTCGTACCTCAAAGTACTGGACTGCACTTGCAAGAAGACTGTCAAGGTGTGAACAACTAACAGTTCACTGTTCCAGCACAGGACAGTTACTTTGCTGATTCTTTTGGCTTTGACTTGAGCACCCAGGAAAATTAAAAATTGCCATTAAAAGTCTGTGGAAGTTTTTGATTATGCATTACCCACCAGTGCCAAAGCTTTCCTCTCCACAAAGTGAGCAACGTCCAGAGTCCATGAGATTGGAAAAATACCTCCATCCTGTTGGTGTCTCGTACACAGGAACCTTCATTACTTTTGCAACTCTGGAAAATATACAACAAAACATCACACAATTAAGATGACACTGGTTTTAAAATATGGCCTGAGATCAGTTGAGGAATATTCGAGGTCTTGCTGCATCTCCTTACAGCTGGGCTAGAAATAAAATAAATAAAAATAAAAAACCAAAACAGATCAACAGCACATGATCCTTCTCTCAGCTCCTGACTTCAACAGCAACCCAGGTAGTTTATATACCAACTAGTATTTTGGAAAATAGCTCAATAGGCTTTACCAGTATCTTTCTCTGCTTACTGAGCAAGAAACAGTTATATCTAGAGATACACAGTTCTGGCATACTAATATTCTAGTGACAGTTAAAGCATCATGTTGAAGTACCTTCCTTTACAAAATACAAGGTGGCCAACACTGATACGCTTGAAAGACACTTTTGCTTATGTCGACGTGTTCAAAAGCAAGACAAGACAGGAATGTTTCCAAGATGCGACATCTCCTCTGAAAAATCTTTCCCAGTCACAACCTTAGCCTGGACTTAGTTTCCCTGTCTCCTGTAATGCACCTAGATGAAATGCTCCCACTAGCTGACTGACCTGTCAATATTTACAAGAAACAAAACAAACTGCTGTATAAGCCAGATGTGCTTTTCCTTTCCCAGGTTGTGAACTGGTAATCATTCCTGTTATACACCATAGTAAAAAAATCCTTTCTTGGACTAAAAAATGGGAAAGATGACAGAGAAGATCCTCGAAGGAACCCACTACTGAGTTGGGTTTTATGCAGAAGAAACATTACCATTCTTCTTGTTTCTAATTCTATTTCCTTCTTTTTATTGTGTGCCTAGGATTTTCAGACCCAGCTGTTTATTTTTAATATGAAAAATAAGACTTGAGATACAGTCCAGCAATCTGAGTAAGAAGTATCTTATAATCTACCTGGGACTGCTGCAGCAATCACAACTAATAAACATTTCCTAAATTCCACCTCTACAGAAGAATACCTGATGTGAGATGATTTACATAACTTTAACTGCTGCCAAGCACAGGCAAATTAACATGGGACTCAACATGTTTAGCACAAACAACCTAGAAGTTACGTGTCAAGGTGAAAGCAGTCACCTTTCTGATTAGCAGAGAGACATCTGTTTTCAGACAGTCCACCCCTCTGTCTTAAAAGGTGCATAAGGCAGAGGGGACAAACCATCCAAGTATGAACATACCTGTCGTGTTTAAGTCTCCAAAACTCACGAAAGTTGCTCACTCACTCACTCCCCCTCTTTCTTCCCCCAGTCCCAGCTGAATGGGGAGGAGAATCAAAAGAATTCAACTTGCACAGGCTGAGATAAGAACAGTTTAGTAACTAAGGTATAACACAAATCACTACTGCTACCACCAATAATAATAATGACAGAAGTACAAAGAAAGAGAATACAACTGCTCATCAAGCCCAACCCAGCCAGTGCACCCCCCAGCAGCGAACCCCCCAGTACCAAAAACCTGTCCATGCCGTGCACCCCCAGTCCACCACCACACCCTTCCGGGTCTCTGCTCCCCGTTTTTACATCCTGGGCATGACGTGCTGTGATATGGAATAACCTCTTTGGTCAGTTTGGGTCAGGTGTCCTGTCTCTGCTTCCTCCCGGCTCCCCCTCCTCCCTGGCAGAGCATGAGACTCAGAAAGTCCTTGGCCAGACTAAAACACTACCAAGCAGTAACTGAAAACACTGGTGTTATCAGCGCTGTTCCCAGGCCGAAAATCAAAAACACAGTGCTGCACCAGCTACCAAGAAGGAGAAAAATGACTGCTGCTGCTGAACCCATGACAATACCTTACCTTTCAAAATCTGGCAAGTAAATGAACCTAAATGACAGTTTAGCCCTTAAGTATTCTCTATGAAATATTCAAATTGTTAATGAGCATTGGCATTAAGTCTCCAAATCCGCCCTTTTTTATGTAATAAGTTTTCATTGCCATATAAGTCTCTTATTCAGGCTAGGTCTTCATTTTTGTACTTACACTTATACCTAAAAAGAGTGGGATGTAAATGACAGAGTAAAAATTGCCCATGGTTATTTAAAAAGTGCTAAAGGGGTACTTGGAGAAAAAAAACATCAAAATGCTTAATCTCGAACTTGGTTTTCATGTCTCTAGTTTAGAGGTAGAGGCAATTGTATACCTTTTTAGTTTTAGCTAGCAGTAGCTATATTACTGGCCCTTAGAAATGTTACTGCATAAGGGAGGTTATGCAGTGCAGAGCTGAACACGTTTCTGCCTGGCTCTGCAAAAGTCAAGAACATAAAAGGACTTAATCTCTGTGTGACAGTAACTACAGGCTGGGAACACAACTGTACTGCCAAAAAGTATAAAACAATCAACCAGAAAAACAATGACTAACATGCTGGGAGCGCAAAACCAATTCTCTTGAGATAGCCTAACAACACAGCAGGAATATATTTGCTTCCAGAAATGCTCCTATATCCTGGTACTGTTTTTGGAGACAGAAGTCCTTTCCCTTTCACTTTACTGTATTCCTCTGGTCTGGGGACAAACAGCCTTGGAGAGATCTATTGTGACCAGCACCAAATGCTTTCAGGATCTGTAATGGTATCCAAAGATTTCTATGCACTAGGTTAGCACTAGATACTAGATACAAATACAGGTATTAATTTTGTTGGCACTGGGCCTACTTTAAACTAAGCATTTCAAACAAATAAACATATAAATTTATACAAAGTTTACAGTGAAATATGACAGATTGTTCCTGCATTTTTTTTTGTTCTTGATTCTTAAGACTTTAACAGAGTAAATAGGAAAAAACTGAAAAATAATCACACTCCATTTTAATTGCTATTTTACTGAAACAAAGAATCATCACTAGAAGTCTCAATAAATTCAGAACGTGCCTTTCAGCCTATAGATATTTAAGGCAAATGATTATCACCAGAAACATGAGAGAGGCTCCCACAAGAAGATGCCTTCTTTTTGAGAAAAAAATCTCAAAGCTGCAGGGTAAGAGAGATTATGTGCTGCACAGTTCAAAGAAATAACAATGCAAACTACAGAAAAAGACCCTCAGAGGAAGGAAACTAATAATCTGTAACTGGCAAATTACTAGGTCTTCAAAGCTAGGGAAAACAGAAATTAAATGCAGGAAGGGGGAAGTATTTTCAGTGGTAGAAGCATTCACATCTTTCTAAACAACAGGTTTTTAGTAAAAAAACCCACCCTAAATTTCATTTATGAAACTTTTTTGTTTCACTTTACAGTCATCAATCTACTACCTTGTAGACAAAATGACAAACTCAGAGCTTTCAGCCAATGCTACACCAAGTAGCCAGATTTAAAAAAAAAACTGACACAAAAGGGTAGCATCCCTTGTGGACCAAAACTTGGAAAAGAGTTTCTATGTACCACTGAAGATTTCCAGCACTACTTAATGCAGCACATGACTTTGTGACAAGCTTGAAAGTTGCTAAGGAAATATTTTATTTTGCTAGGCAACTAAATGCTCGGGATCAGGGTTTCTGGAACTTGTAATTCTGCCAGAACAATTGCTTGGTGGGTCACGGTAAAGGTTATTATCTCTAACAAATCACAGTTTCATTAATTACAACCTATGATGGGTTTAGCAATGTATCTTCACAGGCCAGTTCAAACAAGTCTATATATATACAGCTCTTCAAGTTTCTTTTCTCTCTGTGCGTTTACACTGGCGTTCCTGCATTTGGAGCAGTAAAAATGTAAAATGGTTACCATAAAGACTGTGTTATCTATATGAGACGTTTGGTCAGATGGGATACTACTTCTCTCAGAAAGTGAGTTTTAGAACTGGTGCTGTAAACAGTTTGTATTTTGCAGAGGTCTCATCAAAGTAAATTTTATATGTCCTATATATATTTATATATATTTGTATTTTTATATGTGTGTATATATATATATATATATGTAAAAACCACATCATCATCAACATACTGATGCAGTAGTGTTCCTGTAAGGGCAAAACCTCAGTCTCTGAGTTCTCTAGATCTCTAGCTGTCAAAAGGCCCAGGTTGGTGAATGGAACATACTTCCAGGCAATTCAAAATAAAAATTGGAAAGAAAAAAAAAAGCCATATGATATGTTCATTTTGCTTGTCTATTTGAAGTAAAGGCATTCTATTTATGTTTAACCACATAGTTGATATACCTGTGTTTATATGTTCCCTGAGTATGAACTATGTAGAAGGAATACAACAAAACCATAGACATTCTGGTTCTTGTCACCTCAGACATTTAATGGGATTGTGTTCAAATAGTATTCTTGCTTGCCTTCTTTCAGTGTAAGTGCTCACTACATCAATGAGATTACACAATGATGTTTCTTCTGTCTGCGTGCAGCACTACTAAGCTCTTGCTCGACTGGGAAATGGAGTATTTACGCTTGGACCTAAACTGAAGGACAATCACCTTAGTTATACTGTCCACACCAGAGCTAAGGGTATTTCTGTTCCCAGTATGCCAAAATAGCAGCTTAGGAGGGGGAAAAAAAAAATCAAAGAAGAGTGGACTGTATTTTTTGCAATTACACACATTATTTAAAACTATATATTGTAAATTAAAAAAAAAAGCAAGAGTAGCTGTTTTTAAACAGGGAGATATTAGCGAAACACAGTAAGTAAATAAATTCTTGTAATGTTATATAGTTAAGTTTACCCTCCTACTGTAGAATTTCACTCGTGTTTGTATTTTGAAAAGCTAATCCCACACTACCTGTACTGACCAACCAATTTTTATTAAAACATTACGACACATACAAGGCAAACATGAGAAGCAGTTTGAGTTATCTCTTAACTAGAAAAAATAATTATTAGAGTATTTAATATCAACACAGAATTGTTAAGCCAATTCTTGAACTCTACAATAAGTCTAATCAAAGCATGAGCTGGCCAATTCATAACAAAGGCAAGAATGAACATAATAATATTCACTGTGAAGATTAGGATTTTTGAAAATTTCATGCCAGAAAAAAGAAATTATCAGCTAATTCTAAAATTGATCCTGAAAGCTTTAAGAGACTAATGTGGAAAACTTACCTTTTCTGCACCAGGCAACTGTACTACTTATTGTACAGCTTACGCATCTGAATATCCCAGATCTTCTTCCTTACACTTCATAGCCATATGCATTCCAATCCTAACTATTCTATGATTCTATGGTTCTGTGTCACCTAACTAAGAAACAAGAGGATACAGCACCCTTAATAGCCCAGATAATTTTCCTTGAAATTACAGTAAAAATATTATCCTGCTTAAATTGTGTAAAACAGATAATGTTCCACTGGGGGAAAAAACAGAATATTCTTTTATTTTAAAAAGGTTAAAGGAATGTCCTAGTGTAGCTTTCTTTCAGTTTCCAGAGGAGACAACACACTGTTTTTCACAGATGGGATAATAAAGCAAACTGGTCCTTGAAGGTATCTCCCAGTCAGTGTAGTTTTGCACTAGCAAAACATCACTCTCTTCAGCAGAATTATCCTAACTTACATTAATGAAAGAGGGAGGTTTGCTCCAACCTAATCTCTACAATGCCACAAAACGTCCTGATGAATACACATCATTCAGATGTAACAAATAGCCTGTGGCAAGCTGAGTTTCGTGTGCCTAGTGAAACTTTTATAACTTCTGAGAATAGACTAGTCAATCAAACAACATTACCCTGCCACAGTCATGATGCCTGTTGGCCACAAAGATAAAGGTCACAACACTGGGGGAAGGACTTTCTTTGACAGGTCTTATGAACTGTTGTAAAAGATTGGCTGGAATTTTGCACTGTAGGTGAAATGCTGGCTAGGGTATACTGCAGCATCACATTCAGCCTGGAGTCTTAAGCTGGAGGAAGAAAGAAGTATTAATGAAAGAATCACTAAGAAGTGGCTATGGCACGTCCCTGTCTCTAATCTTCTACCACTTGTAGGTGTCAGGTGCACGTATGAAAAATGCAGACAACTGAGTGAGCCCACTTCAAAACACAGATAGTGTTCCAATATACACTTTTTTTATAATTCTACTCCTCTGTAGAGCCAGTGCTGAGGTAGACAAGGTGCTGTAATTTAGACGGCAGGGAGCCTGATTCTGCAAAATGATAATCACTCTCAGACCTAACAAACAGGAACTGAAGCAATTTGTGGATCAGACATGTGGGCCACTGAAGGACACTGTGTGGTACCAGCATTTCACAAAGGATCAACCTGAACTTTCAGAGTTACTAGCTATAGAAGAAAAAAGGTTTCACATTGGGTCTCCACTTAAAAAGGTGCATAAGGCCTGAAGGATGTAACACTCTGAGCACTTCTGAGATCAAAATAACTGATTTATGTTTGCCTACATCCATTTTCCATCCCTTTATTAGAAATCTTGCCTTTGCCATTTCCAGCAATATTGTACAGTCTTTGCCTTGACAGACTTTACTTCAGCATTACCTGCAACCAGTTCTAAGATTCCAGGGGTTCATTCTTTTGGAGCAGTAAGATGAGATCTAGGATTGAACTCCTATCATACTTTCACAGTTTCTTTCCAACCAATAATTTACAGTTATCTAATTCCCTCTCCATCATTCAAATTTATTTGCAAAGAAATTATTTTAAAAACTTTATTGAAGATTTAGACACAATGTTCATAGCCTTTTAAGTAACCAAGTCCCTATTCCATTCTTGCTGCATGATATTTCCGCTTGTTCTTCTTGTGGTCTCTTCTTGTTGCTGTTGAAGACATGTTTGCTACTCCATTTCTCAACTTTGCAAGTCTAATTCAGCTCAATTTTGGACAATTCTCTCTTCATTCTTACTGTTTCTCAAGTTGCAGGAGCCATGAACTAAATGGTTTTAACTTTTTTCTTCAGTTCCACTTGTAAGTCTCTCCTTTTTAACTATGCAGCTCCAACAACCTGTGAGAAATTCATAGCAGTAGCAATGACAGCACCAGCACTGGCACCGTTATGTGAAATGGATGCTCTGCTCCTGGATGTTTCCATTCTGTCTGCACCACCTTCCCTTAAAAGGTTTCAACTGCATATTGTGCAAGCAGCAGAATTAAAACAAGAGTCGCCCCCCTTATATGGTCAAGTATTAACAGCATTACTCTTTCCCAGTCTTCAATTTATTAAGCAAAAAGCAGTGGAATTCTAAGGCCTCATACACAACACAGATAACTAGGACATATCACTAAGATAAGATGTAAACTGCCATGGCTGGCAGGCAGGCTATCAGGAGCACGAGGCACAAAAAAAGAACAGTAGGCAAGTTCCTTTTCTAGTATGCTACATCTCACTGAGAAATACCACAGTAACAGAAATCAATACACAAAAATTATATGAAGACACTTTAAGCTGCAAAGGACCTAAAACCAAAAAACTTTTTTTTTTTTTTATTTTCCTTCCTCCCCAATTTTTAACTCTAAAATCCTTCTGTAAGTGGACTAAAAGTACAATGAATCAAGGTCTGCTGTTCAGGGGCAGTTTCCATCTTGAAAGCTGCTAACTTCAGGTGGATTTTTTTGTCTGACTATAGCTCTGAGGACAGTCAACAGATTCTAATAATTGCAGAAATCATCTCCTGGTTCAATTCTAATCAGGATAATTTTAATTCCCTTTCAATCAATGGAGTCTCCTCTGCATTCACACTACGTAACTGCGATGCCAAGTAACTTCCAATATTCTCTTCTGCCTCTCAGTCTCACATCAGCCTTTCCCCATGTTTGCAGGATTTCAAGAACAAAACTTAAAAAATTACCCCAGCAGAAAGTTCAGGTCCTATAAACATGCCTTGCAACATGTCCTTGCTCATGCCTTGCAACACACATCAGCCATACATACTAGAAACTTATTTGAGCTACACGGAACACATTAATGTTCAGAACAATCACAATACTCCAAGGACAGGAACTGATGTATGGAAGATCAGCCCTTGGCCTTTAACTTTCTAAGCCAAACTTAGTATCTCCCTTTGGATAATTCAAGTTCACTGGACTTCTTATGTCTCCTGGTGGAGCAGACTCGAAAAGGCTGCACAATCACAAGGATGGTGTAAACACTTATCAGGGAACTCACACACACACTGGGGCCCTGTAGTTACATACATTCCTCGCTGCCACCTATAGGTCATGGTGTGAATACACAGCTCAGACCTTCATACCGTTTAAGTTTTCCTTCACACAGACCCTAATACCTCAGTCAAATGTTACCAGTATCTTGTGCACCGTATCAAAAAGACAGTACTTTCTAAAGTACTTGAGACACTTTACAAAATAATGGTAAGGCAATTTCTGACTTAGTCCCAACAGGCAACTTTCTGATTCAGTCCCGGGGGTAGAAAAGTAAATTCACACGCCTAACTTCATTGCCAGCTACGGAGCCATGGGAGCACTGCAGAACTGGAACGCACTTGTAACTAGGCCAACAGCTGCTCATTCTGCTTCAGATCTCTGAGAAAGTGCTGCAGAACGCCTCTGCCTCTTCCCTGCCCTTCAGGGAGTAAGTGGTCAAAGCAAAATTAGCCAGCACAGCTCCTTGCTGATATCCGCCTTTGCTTTCAAAACTAATGTGATAATCCTGTCCACTATGGAAAGGAGGTGCAAGGATACTTTTTATGGATGCTGTGCTTTAGCCTAGTCTCCTTAATTTGCTGTGGAGTGAACTGCCACTGATGCAGCATTTACTGGCTAACAGGGACAGTAAATGCATATTTAATACACCAAGTGGACGGCAATGCAAAGCTGGAACTCTCCACCCCATATTTGCACGTCCTGCAAGTAAGTTACCCTCTTAGTGACCAAGATACAAAATTACTGCCAGTGTTAAAACTATCAATAGCATGCGAGTCACATATGTATTATCACAGTGAGATTGTTACCATCCCCAATTTGAGGCGTTAAATAGATTACTTTTAAGAATTTGCACTGGAGGAGACCTCATATACAGGCTTAAGTTTTAAGGCCTTGACTGCTTTGGCTTGTAAGTTCCTGTCTGAATTCTCGATGATAACACAGAGTCCTAGCAATGAAATTCCATAAGAGAAAAAAGCTCTCTGAGAAGCTAAGCGTTTAATTCAATTTAATTGAAGTTTGTGCACATGGAAACTAAAAATTTTCTTTCTTTTAATGGAAATACAGCATTGAAGAATTCCTACTATGAAAAACTGGACTTTATTAGAAGCCTCTGCTTCAGGCAGGAAACCAGCCATTGAGCCTGTAACATCTGGTTCTGCTCAGCCAGACTATCATGGTACGGACAGTGCTGTCAGCATGAAAAGTGCTGTAGTTCAGACTATAAAACAAAATTCTTTGCAGTCACCACAAAAAGAAAAGAAAATCCCCTCTGTGAGCTTTGAAAAAAACTCAGCACTGTGATAAGAGTTTAGCATAGAGCAGATGTTCAGAAAAGAATCAGAAATGGGCACAACAGCTAGAAGCTACACTTTTGCACAATAATAAAGTAATTAAATTGAATAAACACTGACTTGGTGTTTGCTATGAGTAGGGCTATTAACAAGTACTGTCTTGAAATTGCGTCCAACGTAGGAATTCATCTGTAATAAAGTACATTAGTAGCTCAAGATAAAAGAAATTCTTCCCATCTTTTTTAAAAATTAATTTAATCATTATGAGAAACCTTTAATTCCATAAGAAACATTGTGCTTTTATTACTGACAGTGGAACCAGGTCTTACACAAATTCACTACTAACTGCTAGAAATTATTCTCACCTCTTTCTACTAGGAATTAGTTGCGTGTAAAATTCTGTTTCCAAACTATTAATAATTTTACCCTTTTGAATTCCTCACATGGCCATGATGCCCCTTTTTTTTCTCTCCCATTGAATGATACAAATCAGAATTAATTCACTGTTTAAAACTAACCTAGATTGACAAACTGAATGCTTGTATCTGGACTGAGTTTGAGAAGAGCAAGGTTTTATTCTAAGTACAGTATTTATACTAGTGTCCTTTTCTGCTGAGTGTAAGAAGAAACACAGGATGGGATAAAAAGGAACAATAAGAGAATAGCAACAACTGCAGGACTTCTCAGGTGCAGCTCCACAAAATTCATAGCCTAAAGTTTTGTGTAAGGAGGGGACTAGGAATAAGTCCTGCTGGATGCTCACCAACCTTCAGCAGCTCTGAAGGTGCAAATGACAGTAAAACATACATCATACTGTGCAACTGAGCATAGTTCAGGCACCTATAACCTCACACCAAAGAAGCTATCTGTTAAGCCGGAAGCAGTCTGGTCCCATCAGTTACTGGCTGTGACTGTTACAGTCACTGTGCCCCCTCTAGTCGGTCTCCTTCAAAAGCCAGGTTTGGTGCTTTGCCAACACAAAGGCAGTAGGACTGTAGGTAGTACCTCTCCACTGCTGCTCATTGTACCATGTAGACATGTGGGCTTATCTATGCTTCCATGAGAAACACTGTACCAAGTGAAATAAATAGGCATGATTCAGGCTTTACTGCATTATTGCACTGTATTTTCCTTAGCTGAAGCAGCATTCAGAATGCTTACAAGCTTTATACAATTTCAAACTACAGCACTGGACACACAAACCAGTCTTCTGAGTTGTGTTCTTCCTACCCCTTCTACTTCCACATCTTCTTATGTCTTTTCAGCCCTGCTCCAGCATGCAACCCACGCTGAGATTTATGAAAAGAACCAACCTAGGAAGTTCATGCTAGGGGATGCTGACTCAGTCAGAGCACAACTTCAATTTCTCCTTTACAGGACAAATGTTTTATATAAGGGCTCACTGCCAAAGAGTAATGAGGATAGTACATAATAAAATGGGGGGAAAGAGAAAACATCAAAGTCATGGAAAAACTAGGAAAAACATGGGAAAAAAATTGTGTTGAATTTCTTTTTTCTACATTCAACATTCTTTTTTTGAAAAAATAAACTTTGACAAAGGCTTTCATATTTCCATTCAAATCTCTGGGGTTCTCATGGAGCCCAAAAGTTAAGTGTGCTTGAGTTTTTTGCTGACCTGGTGCCAAGAAGCAAAAGTCAACTATTTTGCTTTATTGTCTTAAGCACCCCCATTATAAAGCAAGACAGGTTTTGTGTACTCTAAGACCCGTTTCCAATAAATCTGCTCACAAATCCAGTACCTTGCAAGCAGAAATACTGCCCTTAGGAAGAGACAGAAAATGACGCCAGGGTGGATAGGACTGTGTAAATAAAGATAAGTTGAAAGGTTTATTGTTTTAAAGGGAGGGAAGAAGTAATTTCAGTGTGCAAAAATGGGTATGTTCATACTCTTGCTTCTGGTTTCTCCTCATTGTGTACATCTATATAGAAAACCAGGATGCTGTGGACACACAGCATAGGGAAGCCCAATGATTCTTTAGTGAACTGATGAAATGTTTGTGCTGAGACTACAGATAGCATTTGTTCCTCCTACCTAGCTCTTGCAGACCCCTCCTTTGCCCTCCTTTTTACTGGTACAAGAAGTACCAGTAGAAAAATTCTGTCCCTTTTATGACTTTATTTAACCTTGTATTCAGTGCTCATCAAAAAGATTGGCCAGGTATCAGGCAAATCAACTAACTGTAGCCAAGATGGACTCCAAAGCCTGTGGGAGGGAGGCCAGTTTGTCAGATCCACATGGGAGAAGAAAACCTAGAATGAATAGTTACTGAATGTTAAAAAGTTATTTTTCTCTTCTGAATCTCTGCCCATATGTATTAACTCAATTATGGTGACTTCCCAGCTATCTCTTAAGTCACATAGTGATGTTTAAAAGATCCTAAAGATAGCTGGTTAAGTAAGGAGCATGTAAAACAGCTCTCGTTAAATTGGGGCATGAGCAACAGGCAGGAGGAACTCAGTAGACACTTTGCCCATTTTATCTCAGGTATGGGAATACTTTCAGGCATGCTAAAGCATTGCCAAGACTCTCATCCATTCATTAGTAACAAATTTTTATGTGCTGAACGATCTGTTTGAAGAATCTCCAAAAAGATACTGCCAGGCTATCCACAAACCTTTCTGGTGAAACAAAGAATATATTTATCTGGTACAAATAACAAAGTGCTCTGAAAACATGAGACATGTGGAGCTTGATTCATTCTGCATTTGAAGGTGGCTATAAGGATAGAAGAGCAAGGGTCTGGTGGGTTAGTTTAAGCTGCAGTTAAATACTGTTATGATAAACTCAGCAGGACATTCTAATACGTGGTTCTAATGAGGTACAAGAACCAAAATTCACTCTGCTATTATGCAGGCTCAGTGATATGCACCACAAAGACAATTTTTGCATAGCACCCAAAAAAAAAATATTTAAAATGGATAGGGAGCATGTAGCTCATAGACTAGCAACGATGTCAGTAAAAATCTGTAATTGGCAAAACAAACAGGAACATGGCCTCTTACGCATTTCTAAATGACGGGATCTTTCTCCCATCTTGCACATAGTTTTGACAAAAAGAAGCTAAGAGAGCTTTAGGTGTGCCTGATGGGGAACTGATTCATTTGAGTAAAAGGAAGTAATCTTACAGATCTACCTGCTCACAGCAGCACTCCTGAGAACATACAGGTTCATGATTTCAGACCACAATTTCTTGTGTTTCTGAAGAACTATCTCAGCAAGATTTGGGTAACAAGGAGGGGTGTAGAATTAGCTGTTGATTCTGGAAGATTCAAGAACCAAGAGCTGGTTGGACTACTGCAGAAAGGCTGACAACCAAAGCTATCTGGCCCACAAAGCTCTCCTTATGATCACATGGTACCTGGCCTTCCCTGGGAAATCAATCTTCACATGGGTAGAAATATACCAAGAAAAATATGACACTGGACAACTGCAGAGGTCAAACAATCGAGCAGACTAGCCCAGCACTGAGCCATCAGCCAGTCTTGCTGAAGAACTTAATTCTCCAACTTACACATAGATCTATGACTGTCCTGGGTTCAGCAGCAGCAGTCATTTTTCTCCTTCTTGGTAGCTGGTGCAGCACTGTGTTCTCGACTTTCGGCCTGGGAACAGTGCTGATAACACCAGTGTTTTCAGTTACTGCTTGGTAGTGTTTTGGTCTGGCCAAGGACTTTCTGAGTCTCATGCTCTGCCAGGGAGGAGGGGGAGCTGGGAGGAAGCAGAGACAGGACACCTGACCCAAACTGACCAAAGAGGTTATTCCATATCACAGCACATCATGCCCAGGATGTGAAAACAGAGGGCAGAGACCCGGAGGGGTATGGGGGTGCACAGCGTGGTCGGGCTTTTGGTATCAGGGGGTTTGCTGCTGGGGGGTGCACTGGCTGGGTCAGGCTTGGTGAGCAGTTGTATTCTCTTTCTTTGTACTTCTCTGTCATTATTATTATTGGTGGTAGCAGTAGTGATTTGTGTTATACCTTAGTTACTAAACTGTTCTTATCTCAACCTGTGTGAGTTGCATTCTTTTGATTCTCTTCCCCATTCAGCTGGGACTGGGGGAAGAAAGAGGGGGCAGTAAGTGAGATAGCGACTGTGTGAGTTATTGAGGGGCTTAAACCATGACAGTTCTTTTTGGCGCCCAACGTGGGGCTTGAAGGGTTGAGATAACAGTAGGATTAATACACACTTGTCACAGTGCTGATTTATTGGCTCTCAATTCTCTTGAGTTCATGGTTTCAGCCTGTTGTACCTTACCCACAGCCGGTATTTGTTATCTTAGCATTTTTTGGATATGGGTTTTGGGCTAAGGTTCTTGTTTCATTGTACTTTATTGGAATGGCTTGTAATACAGGTGGGCTCCAGAAGTGGGGGGGCAGATGTGGACGTGGACTTGTACCTGGCAGTTTGGCTGCTCTTCACCGTCCTGGCCCTCTACCTTGCTTCCATCTTCGTGAGGCTGTGGGGAGGGGAGGGGGCGCAGCTCCGGGAGCCACCGGCAGCCGAAGCAGCCCGGGACCAGGAGGCCGCGAAGGGGGCGGCAGAGGAGCTGAGCCCCGCTGCCGAGTGGGGGGGGAGGTGGAGAAGCTGAGCCCTGCCGCCGAGCCCTGCAGCGGCCGAAAGCATTCCCCAGCAGCCGCCCGCAGAGCCCCGCGAGCCCGAGCCCCAGGAGGATGCAGGAGACCGCGCGGCACTTCCCAGCAAGGCAGAGGGGGAAGATCTGGACTCAGACAAAGAGCAGCTGGTGGTGAGAGAGCCGCAAGCACAGCAGCTACACCAGCCCCAAGGACAAGTACAGCACCATCATTTGAGAGTTCTGATGGTTCTGAATGGCCTTTAAGCACCCTTGAGACCTGCCTGCTGATTGTGATGGGGATCACCATGTTGGCATGCATACAGAGTGTGTTTTACCCACAAACATTTCATCTGGTCCTGAGAGTTAAGCAGGGCGGGGTGTGGGTCTTGTCTGGGGTTAGACTACAATCCAAGATGGCTGAGAGATTTTCCCCAAGGCTGGACACTCATGAGTGGCAGGGTGTGTGGGACAGTGTGGGCGAGTACCTACTCCTGGGCCCCTCCAGTGCTTTGGAAGTGTCGGAGATGGAAGGCAGCTGTATGGAGTCCCCAGCGACAAGCTGCAGAAACTGCTGGAGGGGAGGGTGAATTATTTTGAGCCTGGTGGCCCCATGACACCTCATGCCATCAGGGCAGAGATGCAACATACAGATGGACTCACGATCGAGGGGTGGACTTAGCAATGGACACTATTGCCCAGGTTATTTATGAGTGTGAACACTGCACACAGCCCCCCTGCTCTGAAAGACTGTTACAAAAGATGGAGCCCAACATCACAGACTGGATGGACTCAGCAGTTCTAGAGATTGGTTCATGCACTAAGGGATGATTTCTCTCCCTCTGTGTGTGCATGTGGATGTACCTATATACATGTCATGGTATATTGAAAATGTGGGATCTGAGCATGACGTGAATGGTATGGAATAAGGGGTGGATACTGTCCTGGGTTCAGCAGCAGCAGTCATTTTTTTCCTTCTTGGTAGCTAGTGCAGCGCTGTGTTTTTGATTTTGGGCCTTGGAGCAGCACTGATAACACCAGTGTTTTCAGTTACTGCTTGGTAGTGTTTTGGTCTGACCAAAGACTTTCTGAGTCTCATGCTCTGCCAGGGAGGAGGGGAAGCCGGGAAGAAGCAGAGACAGGACACCTGACCCAAACTGACCAAAGAGGTTATTCCATATCACAGCACATCATGCCCAGGATGTAAAAATGGGGAGCAGAGACCTGGAAGGGTGTGGGGGTGCATGACATGGTCGGGCTCTTGGTATCGGGGGGTTCGCTGCTGGGGGGTGCACTGGCTGGGTCAGGCTTGGTGAGCAGTTGTATTCTCTTTCTTTGTACTTCTCTGTCATTATTATTATTGGTGGTAGCAGTAGTGATTTGTGTTATACCTTAGTTACTAAACTGTTCTTATCTCAACCTGTGCGAGTTGCATTCTTTTGATTCTCCTCCCCATTCTGCTGGGACTGGGGAAAGAAAGAGGGGAGAATGAGTGAGATAGCGACTGTGTGAGTTATTGAGGGGCTTAAACCATGACAATGACTAAGCTAATTTTCTAACAAACCAAGCATTCAGTGTATGGAGACATTTTCGATACCTCTCTGAAACCACAGAAATACTCTGCAGGCCAGTCAAACCACCTGTAATACCTGCAAAGTGACATTAAGTTAAGGAAGCTCCCTAGCATACTACAGGAGAATCACAGAGTGCTGTGAGTCTATCCATCAGAAGAGCAATACGAGTTACTGTGGAAAAAGAGATAGGGAGCGGCACCTTCAGCATGCCACCTGCAAGGTCATCCATAAATAGAGTTCTGTCAATGTCAAGCAGGGGGAAGGCAAATTCTGCCACAGTACTGTGGTATTTAGATGTAGAAAATAGCCAAATGTGGCATTCCTCTCTCACTTTTCCTAGATGGAAAGTACACAGTACAAATTAAAGGGGAAAATTAAAAAGCTTGAACAAGGAGCAAACAACAGTCAGGGCACTGAAAATCCCTTAAACAATATGAATTACAGTGACTATGGATGTCTTTGAACCTCTACTACCTATAATGATTAGTAATGTTTATGATATTCAAATAAAAGGACATACTCATGTAAGTTACTGCTGGACTTTGGTAGTTAGTGATGGAAGTAAATACACAGAGCACAAGTTCCCCTGGTGTTGTAGTAGTCCTATATATATCACACCTGAGATCTGTACTACCAAATGAAATAAACAAAAAAGAACAATCCTTTAAGGAAGTTTACAGGCTGTGGCTTAGTCCACACTGCAACATTTTGGCAACCTTGTGATGTTATTTCAGTAGTACACTTGAACAGCAAAACCCTAACGGGTTTCAACAACAGCAAAGCCCATACTTCTCAGAAACTCAAATGAGTGATAAAACCATGAAAATTCTCACAGGTCTCACAGCCAAATCAGCTAGGGTCAAAAAAATACTTGTGCAGTACAGTCACAAGCTATATATATGGGAAATTACTGTTCTTTTCAATATAAATAACGCAGACACACCCATGTGCAACATGCAAGAACATGAAAATGCCACCACTGCCTTTTGAACTGTACATTTCCAGGAACCCCAACTTACATGTCTGAAAGCTTCTAATAAAAAATATTACAGTAACTGATGTTGTTTTCAACTGTTTCTCTTGGTTACAAATGTATTGGAAAGCTTGCACAAGATGCAGTCTGTATTAACTCTTTCTTATTATGGGATTGTTTTCTTCAGTGTGTGGGATGCAAACAGGTGTACTCATCATGATGTTCCACACCAAATGCTGTTCTCGTGTTGCTTTAGACAGCAGTTTGAGATTCAAATCCAAAAGGCATAACCTTGCACCCGCTTTTGTAAATGTTTCAAAAGTCAGCTCCCAAAGGAAGTATAACCTTCAGGACAGAGCCCCTCTGACTCCCTGCCTTATGAAAACATCATTGTCCCCTCCACACATGCTCTAATAGAATGACTGGAAACAGCTGTTGACATATAAAATATCTAGACATGGCTGTGCTAAAAGCAAGGATAAAGCAAGAGACAAAAGCTGCTTTGCTAAAGACAACTAATAAACACAAGCATTTCTATGAGTATACAATGAGGGAGAGATGTGCTTTGGCAGCAACGTACCCCAAAAGAATTTTGTCTTTCACATAATAAAACCAGTTGGCACAATGCTCAGAGTCCCTGCGAGGTGAAATTAGAATCACAGGATATCTCAAGTTGGAAGGGACCCATAAGGATCGTCGAGTCCAACCCTCTCCTCTGCTCCCTGCAGGACTACCTAAAACTAAACCATATGACTATGAACATCACCCAGGCTGTCCTTGAATCCTGATGGGAATCCATGACCACTTCCCTGGGGAGCCTGTCCCTGTGACAAATTGCATGCACATGTACTATAGATCCACACAGAACCTAAGGTTTGACTGCAGAGTTCATAATACTAATGAAGAAAAGTCCAACCATATGGCAAGCAGGTGGCCATGCTCTCCAGATGTACTGCAGTAATCCCCAAGGTTGTTCATACCCTTCCTGGCTAAGACACAAGAATCGCTTTTCATTACTGTTTCAGTATTCGTATGCCTATAGAGTAAGTTCACTCCTTGTCAATAAATTAAAGGACGAAGTGAATGGATGGCAATAGGGTATGCAGACTTCTAGCATTTTCAGTGAACTTTTATGTAACAAATATAATTCCTTTAAAGATTCCAAGCTTATTTAAGCCTCCAAATTCTGCCATGGCTCAGCAGCAGAAAGATTATGCCTTGTCCTAGGAAAAATACTGTGTCCACTTCGTTCTATGACTGCAGCTGACTGTATAAGGCAGTCTGTGTCTGTCCTACTCGCAAGACTATGGCCTGTGACAAGTTAAGCTCTCCAAGCAAAGGCAGCAGTTTTGGTATATACAACCAGAAAAACAGCTGTCACTGCTATGCTGTAGTATGCCATGTTGGCAGCCTGCCTTGTTACTGGCTTCCTGATGCAGATGTGAGGACAACCTTTTTAATGCATGGAAAGAACAGAAACAAACACAAAGACTCAGGTTGCTTAAAGCAAGCCTATCCCTGGAAGAGGAAATTCACCTACCAATAGAAGACACAATTGAGCAGAAAATAACACAAATTAATTTCAGTAGCAGGCTTTGTCCCATTAAGGATTTAGAAAAAACTTCCTATTTAGTGCAACAATGGAATGTCAGAAGGGTCTGTAACATGTTTCTCTGTAACTATGAGGAAAGAAAACAAAGCTTGAACCAGGAACTACCAACACTCAAAGCTTCCATACCTCCCCCCCTCAAACAGGGACATTTTCTGATCTAGCCCCAAGTCTTGCATGATCATTGCTGCTCACAAAACCTGTGAGTTTTCCAACAGTATAAGTGGTCTATGAAGGCAAGAGGGAATAAGTTCTTTTATTTTGCAGAATATGTCAGGAAGATGCAATTATACCAAAAAATAGAAGGGATGTCATAAATAGAGAAAAGGGAAAGGTATTATCCTTACATCCTTCTACAGCAACTTACTGAAGTGAGCCTCAGTAATGTCATCACGAATGACTGGAAAGACATGTGGTCTATTACAGGAAATTCAATAATCCTATGAACTACACACAGGGAAAAGACCCTCTATTAACTGAGGTGTACAGGTGGCGTATCACCATTAGCCTTTTTAGGTTTATTACAATGAGGTCAGCTGGTTCAGAAGGTACTGTGCCTATGCTCATTGACAAAGATGCGAAACAGGTGTGAATATAACCACAACATGTGGTACAAAACTGTATTGACTGTGATTCAAACTGGGGTTTCAGTACTCTGAATTGCCTCAATATTAGAGAAACGATAGCTTTAGGTACATATCAGAAGTGCAATTTCTCCAGTTGGATAATTCCGTGGTTTAGAAGAAAACGAAGTGAACAATTTAAGGCAACATTAAGGTTTTTTATACATCAACTTGCTGTTAATCATGGTGACTACAGAACTGCAAGAGTACAGGCAGTCTTAATCTTGGTAGCACAAGGACTTCCCAGAAAAGGTCTCTTTGTAGGGCCACAGCATTATGAAACAGTTCAGATTGGAAGTGACCATGCCAGGTCTCTAGTCCAAGCTCCTCATCAAAGAAGAGTCAGCTATGAGATAAGTCAAAGTTGCTTATGACTTCATCCAGCTGGACACTGAACAACTTTCTTGCTTCAAGTTATTATCATTATATCTTCTCCTTCCACCATGTATATCTGTGAAGTCCATCTAGCTGTCCAGGTTCCCCTGACTGCCAGCTCTGCCCTCCAGCACATCAGCTGGTACCCCTCCCAGTCTGGTGGTGTGTCATCTGCAAACTTACTTAGAGTGCCCTCCAGCCCCTCCTCCAGACCACTGATGAAGATGTTAAACAGGACAGGTCGCAGAACAGACCCCTACAATACCCCACTTTTTATGAGCTCATTAATCAACAGCCCTTCAGCCTTATCACCAAAATAGATTTTTACCTAGCTAGTTATCCACTCATCTAATTCATTAAATCCTGCATTGGATACAAAATAAAGTGGACACAGTATCAAAACCTTTGCTAAAATGGCAGTAGAAGACATCTGTTGCCCTAAACTTAGCAATAATTGTTTTATCACCCAGGCAATCAGGTTGGTTAGACATGATTTATCCTCGAAGCTCCCTAACAATGCCATTTAGATTCAGATTTTCTTCCTTACACTAGTTCTGCTTTTTCTCTTTTGCAAACTGTTCTGTGGATTTTAGAGAGTGAGAACTGGCAAGCTCTCTATGTGGCTGGGATACTTGGCTGGGGAGGGCAAGGAAGAAAGCAGCTTCACAACTTTATGATAATGTCCACAGAAATAGAGAAAATGACTACAACTTCAAGTAAGATCAGCTCTCAAACATCCTCAAATAACGTGACCCTGGCTCTGTCAGAGGCTTACAGAGATTTTCAAACACCCAGAATTTCCTGTATTCCTAATCTATAAACAATCACAGCAACTTTGCAAAGATTATCTTCTAATACATGAAAGAAGTAGAATTTTAAACACACTGTTTTGGAATTCTGTGCCATAAGTTTTCTTTGAAATCGGTGGGAAGCCTTTTTCAGGAGGGTCACCCATTTCAATAAAATCCTGTGATAGCAGAGGTTGCTCTTGGGCTGATACAAGCATGTTCAGACATATTATTCTACATGGGAATCCTCAGATTGTTTGAATTAAAATGCTTTTTGGCTTTTTTTTTTTTTTTTGGACATTTCTAGAACTCCTGTTGTTTATTCATAGCTGTATACTTTTTGAGACATAAGACAGATGCAGCACTAAGAAAATTGTGGACTTCCTGTTACCCAACATCTATTGCATAGTGCAAGGCCGGCTCAGGATGTTTTGGAAAAAGTTTATTTTTCTCAGCTATATTTTCATGTTTAGCATATTAAGCCTGGACAAAAGTCTGTTTGTTTGTGACAACTATAAATAAACATGTTTCCTAAAGAGAGCAATCAAGTTTACAGGATATATTTATATCCCATGAAGCACCACATCTCGCTCTCTAACTTTGATAGATACTAAACAGACCTCACCTACAGGAAAGCTTAAGCTAGAAACAGAGCACTGCATAGTTTTCAACTCATCTTTTCTTTTTGAATTAAGAGAGCTTTCAACACACCTTTCTGTAAAAAACTGCTGTTCTTCGTTAGATATACAGGTACACAGAAGACATACATGGCTATTTTTAATACCTCAATGTTATCTTAAAAGTAACAAATCCTGACCAAATTTCCCATCACAGTTCTCAAAAACCTTGTATTATGCTTCAAACATCTTAAATGACATTAACAAAGGTTTTATTCACTTGTCCTTCTGTAACATTCCAGAACAGCACTTGTCCTTCAGCTCCATCTAATTTAAAAACTGCTTGTACGTGACAGGGACTCAGTTTGACAGAGGTGTCTTAAAAATTTCACAGCAAGCCTATTCCAGATAAGAGAAATTGAGACTGACTTATCCTACTGAAGAAAGATAAAAACACTGAGGTCACAACTGGCATAACTTGAACAAGTCACAGTCACAGAGTGAATGCAGTATCCTCCATGTAGAAAGATGTATTTATAACTTGGAGAAGTCTTCATGTTGGAAAAATTCCTTAATTTGCTTTTCTAGTTCTTCCAGGTAGGTGTGAGAGACAAAAGCAAACTGAACTAAGCTGAGGATGAAGAAAGGACCTCTTTAGGACAACCTCTACCAAACAGCCAACTCTATTTCCTATTTCTTACAATGAAGTGAAAACTGGAGCAGTGTTGCTCCTCTCTAAACAGTAAGAGAGAGCAACCCATCTACTAATAATGAGTAAGTAGAACTCCATCCTTTGCCTTTGCCATAACTGGGCAAACTTTGTTAGGTACGTGGGCAAAATAATTGTAAGAAGACAGTTAGCTGAATTAATATTTTTCAGCCTGTCTTTGTGTCATTCATTGATGCTTATAATGTTTGAGGCTCCTGTGTTAAAGAAACAAGCATACAGAGGCACACAGAAGGTAAAGAAGGAGCAGTCAATAGGAAGGGACAGGAAGTTGAAAAAGAGGCAAAAGGAAAGAACTGGGAGGGGGCAACAGCAGGAGAAGGGTGAGACAGCAGAAAACGGGAAGCAGAAGGAGAGGAGGAGGCAACAGGAAGAAAAGGGAAAGAGGAGGAGAAGACAGCAAGAGAAGCCAACAGGAGGCAAGCAAGAGGAGGAAGATGAGAAGGCACCTGGAGGCAAGAGGAATAGGAAGATGAGTTCGAAGAAAAAGAGGAGGAACTGGATCAGTAAGAGATTGGAAAAGAGGAAGAGAGGGAAGAACATGGGAAGGTGGTAGATGAAAAGAATGAAGATGAACAAAATCAGGAGAAAGTGTTTAGCAAAAGAATAGAAGAAATAAAAGCTGGAAGAAAAAGAGGAGAAAAAGAGGGAAAAGGAGTAGCAGAAGGAACAGGTGGACGAAGAACAGGAAAACTAAGAGAAGCAGTTGTACTTAATGATCTCAGGGCTTTTCCCACCTAAATGATTCAATGGTTCTACAATTTAAGCAAAGCTTCTTGCTGTGCTTCAAACAAAATGGACACCACTATAATTAGCACTATGATTTTAACAGTTTCTTGCTCCAAGGTTCACCCTTTTTCCTGTACTCAAGGCAGCTTGTTTATAGCTCATCACATCTCTGCCCTTCTGCATGAGACATTTCTTTAAATAAGTCAGAACAGTCACTGTCCCTGGAAGCTTCCCTAGAACCTGAGTCTTGCTGATCGTACAGTAAATGGACAGAGACAGAACACTGATGTGTTGAAGCTGCATGAAAAGATGGGCTACTGGATGTAAATTGGCAGCGTGCTGCAGGGTAAGGTGCTTAGATTTTTCTCAAGATGAGTATAATCAAAGCACCCACATGCTGTTGAAATGACCTAGCCACAGAAACAAGGTACCAGATAATGCTAGACACCACGGTATTCTCTCAACAGCTTTCTGCCCGTACAGACTTGACTACTATTTTCCACACCCACCCAGCTTCATAATTCCTACAGAAATAAATTCTGCTCACCCTTGTGATTCACATATTGTAGGCCATTAGCTAACACCTCAGTATTTCATTTCCTTTCCTGTTATGCAGACATCAGATAAATCAGAATACAATGATACGAAAAAAAGAATACTTTGTTGAGCAGGGTACATAACTTCGCATTCCCCTAAAGAAAAAGAACACCAACCTAAGAGTACATATCACTAAAGAATTGAAATCTGGAGACGTACTGCCACAATCCTGTTGACGTTGGAGCCTATTAAAGCAGATGTTTCCTGTCAAGTGTTACCTCTCCCCGCAGTACATACTAGTATATTCCACTACCCACTTCAAGCAAACACATGTAAATATTAAAGATCTTGAGTGAATTCTCTTGTAATCCACTGCTCTATTTGTTAGCACTGTATTCCTAAGCAACATTTAGAGTCCTATAGGTTACTGTTTCCCCCTGTTTAAGTTTAATAATGCTCTTTGAAGAGCTATTAACACATCATCATGCACTCAAAGGAAAAAGCATGAGATTTTAAAAATCCTTTCTCTCAAGTACTATGTATGAGTTTATTTATATAGCTAAGGAAAAGCTTTAGTTCAATGATTCAGGCTAAACTGTGGCCACACAATATAGTCGAACCATAAGAGGTGTTCTTCATTTGCTCTCTAGCACAGACTTCAGGAGAGAGGCCCATGACCTCTGGAGACAGTAGCCAAGTGGACACAAATTGATCCAATTCCCTCACATGACAGCTACTTTTATTACCAAGGTCCAGAAGTGGGAGAAAAGAGACAGCTGGGTACACTACAATAAGAAGATCTATTTTGTAGACACAAATCAAATTACACCTTTCAGACAACAGCAGGGCTCTGATGCCTGAAGTGTTATCCCAAAGACACAGTGATAACACTATAAAATACAATGAAGTGTTTCCAGCAGAATTCAGCTTTCTTTCATTAACAAAAGATCCTTTTGACCATCATTATCTCTATTTCCCTAGTCTGGTAAATTCCATTAGGAAAAGATTTTCAACCGCTTTAATTGTTCATGGACTAGTGACTGCATTAATAAATCCTGGTTAGATGTGCTTAAAGTTAAAAATTCCTAACTTCTTCAGGAAGACTAATGAATAGAACCTAAGTTTCTTTTCCTAGGCACTATTTTTGCTGTTCTAGTGCACCTACTGTTACAAATGTTGATGTGTCTTTTTCAGTCATCTTTGTTTTAACACATTTTCTCTAGTTCTAGTGTTAGAACAACAAAATACAGAAATAAGGAATATTGTCACTCAACAGCACCTGGGTCAGGCAATCCCAAGCACAGCTATAGGCTGGGAGGAGAATGGGTTGAGCAGCCCTGAGGAGAAAGACTCAGGGGTGCCGGTTGACAGAAAGCTCAACATGAGCCAGCAATGTGTGCTCACAGCCCTGAAAACAACTGCATGCTGGGCTGCATCAAAAGGAGCATGACCAGCAGGTTGAGGGAGGGGATCCTGCCCCTCTACTCTGTCCTTGTGAGACCCCACCTGTAGTTCTGCATCCAGCTATGGGGCCCCCAACACAAGAGGGACATGAATCTGTTCAAGTGAGTCCAGAGGAGGCCACGAAGATGATCAGAAAGCTGGAGCACCTCTGTTTTGGAGACAGGCTGAGAGAGTTGAGCCTGTTCAGCCTGGAGAAGAGAAGGCTCAGGGGAGGCCTTACAGCAGCTTCCTGGTACCTAAAGGGGCCTACAAGAAATCTAGAGAATCATAGAACAGTTTGGGTTGTAAAGGATCTGAAGATCATACAGTTCCAACGCCCCTGCCATGGGCAGGGACACCTCACACTAAACCGTGTCACCCAAGGCTCTGTTCAACAAGGACTTGAACACCGCCAGGGAGGAAGCATTCACAACTTCACTTGTCAACCCATTCCAGTGCCTCACTACCCTCACAGGAAGGAACTTCCTCCTTTTGTCTTATCTAAACTTCCCCTGTTTAAGTTTGAACCTGTTACCCTCTGTCCTATCACTACTGTCCCTAGTGAAGAGTGCCTCCCCAGCATCCTCATAGGCCCCCTTCAGATACTTGAAGGCTGCTATGAGGTCTCCACGCAGCCTCTAGCTTTGATAGGTATGTAGTGACAGGACAAGGGAGAGTGGCTTTAACTGAAAAAGGGCAGATTTAGATAAGATATAAGGAAAAAATTCTTCACTGAGAGGGTTATGAGATGCTGCCACAGGGTGCCCAGAGAAGCTGTGGCTGCCCCATTCCTGGCAGTGTTCAAGGCCAGGCTGGACAGGGCTTTTAGCAACCTGGTCTAGTGCAAGGTGTCCCTGCCCATGGCAGGGGGTTGGAACCAGACGATCTCTAAGGTCCTTCCCAACCCAAACCATTCTAAAACTCAACAATTAAAAGTGACTTGCTTAAGAACTACTAACTGTGATTTCACAACTGAGCTGGGCTCTTCAATGAGTGAGTTCAGCACTGGCACTTAGAAATGAAGCAGATTATGTAATTTTGGCCACAAAAGCCTGAAAATCTCTGGACAACATTATGGCATTTTTACAGAAAAGCATAATTCAGGTATTTTGGACTTTTGTGTGTGCAAATGAGTTGCAAAAGTGATCAAATTTGAAAACACGAAACTTTTAAATCTTCACAAAAAAAAAAAGACAACTATGAAATAGAATTAAAAAACAATTTGAGTGTCCTGGATACATTTGCAAACTTCATAACAATAAATATTTTAAGAATGGCTGGGAAAATATTTATATACTTCCATTATTATCAATTGCTCAGTTTTATTTAATAACCAGACTTAGCTCCACAGAACTAAATAAGGCAGTCATCACCATGAGATGATCTGTGCTTCAGAAGGTCAAGCAAACACTGTCAAGAACATAATTCAAATAGTCACAGTGTTATTGAAGAACATTCATACAGTCTGAAACACTTACCAAACTTTAAGAAAAAAAAGACAGACAAATATATTAAATGTCACGGTTTCTTTAAGCCACACAGGAATGCAGATATCCTAGGGGTTATATCCAAAAATTAGTCTCTCCTTTTTTACACAGTATTTCAATATAATGGTAGCTCTCACTTAAACAATGAGATTTTTGGATCTCTGAGCAGAATAAATAAATTACTGGAAACCCTGCATAACCTTAAACTGGACCATCTACCTACAAGTAAGGAATAGTTCTCTGAAGCCTCTGTCAAGTATTAAAGGAAGCTGCTACCTCTGAATTTAGTAACTTTCAGAAATTTCCTAATTAGGGAAGCACCCTAATATCCTTGGTTTTCCAAGACCAATAATCCTTTTCATACAAGCTACATTTCACTTTGAAATTACTGTTTCCTGATTAAACACATTTGACAGGGCAATAGGTCATTCTTGTATTAGTTAAGCTATGCAACCAGATCAACACTTGCATACAACTGGTGCAGTGAATGTTCTTCCACACAGAGTATGTACAACAATAATACTCAGCTTAATCCTCTTACGCCAATCTTTAGAGAAAATGGAGGCCTGGGTGAGACTTGTTCAAAATTCATCTGCTAACACAGGATGTATATCCAGCAAATCTTTCAAGAGCAGATTGGACTTGTCAGAAATAGCTTTAGGCATACTTTTAACCTGCCCTGAAACTGAGAATGGATTTTATGACAGCCTGCAGTCTCTTGTGGGACATTTTTCTATCATAATAGATTACATACTTCAATGGTTTAAAATTAAGGGAAGGGGGAGGGTAGAGAGGGTTGTTTGGTTTTGTTTTGCTGTTGGCTTGCTTTTTTTAAAGCTTGTTTAGTACTGAATTAGTACTTTATCTGTTTAAAACTTCCACAAATTTCAAGAGCTGCTACATCAGGCTGTGAACAATTATTTACTAAGAAAAAGAGTAAAGTTATTTGGAAAAGGAATTTCAAGTCAAGTATTTGAAGGTTCAGAAAAATTTATCCTACTTATTTCTTTTCCAGGCTGTACTAACCTATTTTCATCTAAGTAAAGGTTGGTAAAATTAGTTTAGGTAAGACCAAAATATGGTCAGAACGTGTTAAAACAATAAAGCACATAAAGGCTGTGAAAATTAGAAGCTGTTATCAAAAGACTTAACAATTTTGGAACTGCTACGTAGTACAAAACAGAGAGATATCTAATATAATGACCAAGGTGATACAAATAAGTGTTTCATCTTACTTGTCCAGGGCTGTGCTGGTAGGCATGCTCCTGCCAAATCCTCGGACACCCATATGACAAAAGTATGGAATGCAAGACAGATGGGCAGCAATTATAGCCAATGAATCTGACGCATTAACAAAGAAACCATTTTGGCCAAGGATCATGTAGCGGTCCTGGAGAAGAAAACAAATTCAAATAAGCATCTTAAATTCCATGTTTTAGAGAGTGGTAATTTCTTTTATTAGATCACTGTAGGCAGGGGAATAAAGAACAGTCTTCATTATGGGTTACTTATTATGGGCTACTCGCATCCCTCTTTAAGCAGGTTAATTTACTGGCATCAATCTGGCAGGTTTATAATCTGTCACACCACCACTCCCTCCAGCCTTCCAAATCAAAGCTCCAGATCAGTCCCTAGCTTCAGCCTCCTACATTACACTTCAGTAGGTCTGTTCCTGCCAGGGAATACTTATGTAGGAGAATATTTTTGCCAATGACATGCACTATATAGGCAGTAGGAGGGTGTTTTGTGTTTACTGACAACAGAAAACACTTCTGTTCTTTGGAACCTTTTCATCTTCCTCCCACCCTGTCAGGACATTAAGTTATTTCTGTAAAACTTTGCTATTTATAATTCTTATAGAACAACATTAAAACCTCTAAACCAAACAGTGATTATGATTCAGCGCTTTATTTAGCTAAAAAAATCCCTCAATTTCTAATGTCAACCAAAAAGGACTTACCTTAGTTATTACTTACTGCAACAAGTCTGTATTACCTATATATCCTGTCTCTTCCTAACCAGGAAATAAAAGTGTTACAACAGTACAAAGATAAAACCAGCCTAATATTTAAAGAATTATCATTCGTCATTCAAATCCTGCTTGATTTGCAGTCATCTGCAGAGACAAATTACAACATATGTGTCTGATTTATGGGTTGCAAATGCTATCATCTGTACCTGAAAGTAATACCACTTTCAGCTTCAAGGGCTTACTGAAAAGCAAATAAATTATACCTACATGCCCCACATCTGACCCCAGACAAACCAACTACAGTGAAACCTCCAGACAGATCAAAATACTTACTCCATCAGCATCAAAAGCAGCTCCAAATCCATACTCGCCACCTCTCATAGCCTCTAGCAAAGCAGTTGCATATGTTAAATTGGGATCAGGAGGCTGCCCACCAAAGTCTTCCAGAGGAATACAGTTTATGGCAGAATTTGCAGGGGCTCCCAATTCATCACACAGGATTCTTCTCACATAAGGTCCCATAACTGCAAAATCAGAAATCTGCCATGCAGTCACAAAAGCGCATGCTTGACACTCAGATTTTTCACTTGATATGAAACTTACTTTGAGCAATTCTATACATCTGTCCTAGCAACAAAACCCAAACTACTCTTTCACAGAGGAGTGTGTGATTGTCCCCCCAGTAAACATCAATTAGCATTAAAAAAACAGTTCCCCAAGAGTGGAAGTGCAAAAGTAATCACTGCATGGTGAAAGATGCAAGTTTTATTCACCCATGACTAAGTAAGGAAGTTATCATACACATAGAGGGGTTTTCTCACTAGAATAAAAATAAGATGCTACTCTATGTACCCTGGAATGCAAACAACAGTTTAACACATAATAGCAAGGAAAGTAAACAGTAAGGGAATACAAATGGGAAATACACTTACCTCAACATTCCAATTCATGTTAAAATTGCAACAGGTTTGTCCACCAAAGAATTTGACCACATTTTAGTTACTGCCATGTAGATAATAAATAAAAACTTCCTCAAGACTAACTTCAAAATAACTTCTTTATTTTGTTAAAGTTATGGCCAACCAAGACCCCAGCTCATGCTGTTATATAGCATAACTCGTATTTGCATTTTGGTGGCTGAAGGGACTGTTAACAACTAACTGAGCTCTCTGCATCCCTGAGGCAGGTGTGAGCAGGTCACTCAGAGGAAAAAAGAATCAGACCCTGGTGTTATCTCTTTCTCCTACGTTACTCCAAAATCTTGCTAACTGGAGCAACTGTAATGTGAGGTAAAACTATATAAGAAATGTGTTCAAGAAAATGTAGGTGCTAATTTTGTAAAATTACAGCAAAAAATAATTCAGGTTCTTACCAAAAGTACACTCCAGACAAATCACTCTTTTCTATGTCAGTATTAAACTATCAACACCTACAGGCATAAAAGCATATTCCAGAGATGCAGAGCTAAAACCAACTTTGGAAGACTGTTTGTCCACATACATGTGTCCTCTTTAGTATTCATTCCGTCTCATCCAGAAACCCTTTAGATGTGATGCCACAATAAAGGACAAGCCCCAACTATCTTTAATAGATTGCTCCAGTAGTTATTCACTGTTACCCATAGGCGTTCACTTCTTTACCAAGAAAGATAAACCTCTTTGCCTATTAAGGGACCTAACCAGCTGTTAAGTTTGCTCCTGTTACTAGCATATGTTCAAATCCTTTCTCACTACCCTTAACCTTACTAAAAACTCTGACTTTAATACCCTGTACTTTTATTGGGCAACTGTTGTGGTATACAGTCTTTACAGGGAAGCTATTGCAGTGTACCTACAATTTTGTCCTGATAACAGCTTAAGATCCTACCTCCATTCATGGCATCAATCCTTATTTTGATCTGGTTGGACCCAGTCAGCAAATTTCTGATAGCACTGAAGTCAAAGATATTTCGAAGGAGATTGAGGTAGATATCCACAGAATCCACAATTTCCACTAGAAAAATTAGATAGGAAAAAATCACTACAGTTTGCACATGGAAGAATACCTCTCTCAGCACACTTGTACCAGCCACACAACTCAATTAAAATCAGAGCACACAACCTCCACATAACATGCAGCCCATGGAGGCAAAGTCAAAAACTTTTACTGGTTTCAGTGTGACTACTATCAAGCTTTAAGCCTTGCAAAGATTAAGTTTTGCCTGCTAAAGGAATGCAGGGATAATGTAAATTGACACTTCCTATTTCACTGAAAACATTCATGAGAATACAATGTATCAAAGCAAATTCTATTTGTCATTCACTAAGTCACTGAACTAAGTCACTGAGAAAAATATTCTCAAAGGATGAAAGATGTCTGTGCAAAGTTGAAGCCATATGTTCTATTCTTCCACCTGACAGCAGCATGTATCTGCACCAATCCATCAGGAAAAACATACAGCCTATTCTTTACAGCGCTGGCAGGATGAATATCTGTCTCCAGTTTGTTGTCAATCTACCATTATACTTCTGAATTTTATGTCATTGATTTAGAAAAGTTAAGCTCAGATAAAACATCCAATTTTTGATAAGGTCTTGATAATTTGAATCTTAAATTCACAGAAGCAGAGGGCTACAATCTTTTCTGTTCTCTTGAATGTAAAACCTTATATTAAAATGAAAGTAAGTCTGTCATAATGTTACAAATAACTGTCAAAAGCCATGCTCCTCAATCACCTTGGAATGTATTACTTCTCCTGATTAAATTAAAAGGCATATGTTATACAAATGTCTTTTTATCTCGTTAAACGATTATCTTGAAATATTACAGTTAGAAGTTAAATTGTAACTTAGAAAATCAGCCAGTTTTGCTCAGAAACACTGACCTCATGCTAATGCTCTTCTTCAGGATAACATGAAAATGACACAGGCATTTTTTGAGCCTGAGAAGAACATTTAGAATAGATCATGATGATACACTTAATGGGACAAACAAAAAAAAAACGGTTCTCAAGGCTAAAAAGCAACCTGCAAAACCTATTTGGAAATCAGTAAGTTCTATGGTATAGAACCTTGGAAGTGCCAAGGATTCGCTAAAATTACACTACTATATATCTTCTATGCCTTGCTCCCAACAATGTTTAAGTAGGCTATAAGCTTTACATATATGTACAAATGCCTCAACTTCAGTGAAGCTGCTCACACATGTTAAGATAAACTGCATGTAGGATTAAAGTCTGAAACTTATTTTAGCTCCTGCCAAACCCAACTGGTTTACTCTCAGTTGCTTCAATACCTCTGTAGCCTTGATTCATACAACTGAAAAAATGATCATTCGTTCATACAACTGAAAAAGTACAAGTTTTAAATACATCAGAATTATTTTCATTCTTTCTGCAATTCCATTCTGCATTCAGACCTGTATAAAGTATAATTATTCATGCACTTCTAAGCCAATCACATTGCTTCAGTAGGGATCCCTGGCAGCTCTGCTGTGCCATAATGATGTATTCTGGGATGAGATAATTGGGAAATGATTTTTCCTTGAAAAACATTCACACAAATTGCAATTATTTTAAATCTGTTTTCATACTACCTTTAAGCCAGAGGGGGTACTCCAATTTCATTTAAAAAAATATAATTTGCAGAGATTGAAAAGTTGAAAAAGCAAAATTTTAAACTGTGTCAATCATACGGTTTCAGAGTGGTGCTGGAGCTGAATTTTCCTTCCTTTTTGTTTTCCTAAAAAGCCGATCATGTATTTGCAATAACAATAATCATTGAAAAAAAATCATAATTTAAGGGTTTTTTAATCAAAAACATTATTTATTAGAATGCACTTCATCCCAAAATATAAAGTTTTGGTGGAAAACAAACTAGCCTTAATTCTAGGATACCAGGAATGAGGAAGAGTTCTTGAGACCACACAGAGTTTTATAGTATGTGAAATACTGCCTGGACCCCTTCCTTTGCTGTTGCCTCCTTCAGGACAAAATGGCTGTGTTCGCTCATTTCATCCCAAGTGTAGGCATAAAAGTATTCACATCTTTAAAATGAAACATGTGTTTAAGCACTCCGTTTACACTTGGAGTCACTAGATGTACATTGCCTTACACATCCTACAACTTTTCAGAAAGTGTGAGCAAAGAACGTCTAAACTGAAACTCTCGCAAACACTTTTGTCAATTAGACTTCCATGAGCAAACCACTCCTAGTCCAAAAACGTTTGTGTTTGGTGTTTAACTGCTAGCAAGCCACAAATATTTGGCAAAGGAATCTGGCTAAATGATGAGGACTCCTGCACTTAAAAGTCTGTAACTCAGCTTCTTTATGTGCAAAACATATGCAACACTTACCTATATGCCTCATATTTTGATAACTTGTAGTAAGGCATCTTGAAGAGGTAATGTTATGTTTAAATAATTACCCATTATCATTTTGCATCAGAATCAATGTATATAGCATGCATAAAAGTACATGTTGATACCTCGGAAAGGTTTGAATTTGTTCTCCAGATCAAATTCTTGTCTTCCTAGGCGTGATAAATCAACTCTGAGATCAGGACAAATGGCATATTCCTCCAAGGTTTTGCTGATTTGATAGATTTTATCTGAAACTATATCTGGAGCAGGTCCTGTAAGAAGCAAAAAATGTGGTGGGTCATTTTTATTAAATGAAGGTTCCCTTCTCGAAAAGTGAGTGTTATAATAAACAGTTTTCTGAATATATTTCAGAAATACATTCTGAAATACATTTCAGGAATAAACCCAAACAAATCTATGGTAAATAAGGTTTGTTCTTTCAGTGTAACACATGTTAAAAACACTTGTTGGAAAACGTAAGATGGAAATACAGTGTGTTACTTGGAATGTTTTGATTTACAAAGAGTATTTAACTCAATCATTATCCAGAGCAGGGGAGTGAGTGAACTAAAAAACCCACAGTCATCCTTCTTTGGGTTTACTGCTCAAAGACTACCATTTTTTATTTTACATGGAATCTCAACATACATATTAAACGAAAGCCTGCCCTCAGCAGCAGTTTCTGGTGTTTCACAGGGCTTCCTGCAAATGCCAAATGCAACCTGTTAAGGTGAGACAGCTTTGTGTTTCATGTTATTTCATTAGATATAATTATCAATTTTAAAAGTCTTAGCATTTTGACAGTGGTGTTCTATTGCAGCTTTCCTCCAGTGACTTAATGAAATATATCTTTATCTTTTACAAGATCTCTCCCCTGTTCCAAAGCCTCTGTCTGTCTTCCCAGTGTCAACTTCCCACTCCTCTATAGTGCTACTATAATCAAGGCAGCTTTGCCATGTCTATTAGTGCATTCCATCTCAGATACATTGTACCAGATGGTCCACTGCTCATTCAACTCTTCATCTCACTTAGAAAATGACTTCTTACTCTTCTAATCCAAACCCATGAAAGGGGTGGATTTCATTAGTTCCAGATCATTCTTGATAGATGGATGTACTGTCTACTAATATTGCCAGCTAAAGAGATCCTACAGCATTGCTCCACATTATCTCCTACATCTATAGAAACAAACCGCTTCTGCCTGGACTAGATCTGCAAAATAGACTGAGCACAGCAAAAAAGCCCTCCCTAGGAGCTTGTCATGATGCCTAACCATTCTCTCAAAAACCTTCCCTAATAATGAACTTTCATTTTCTCAGCTGCAACTTAAACCAACTGCTTTTCACTACATCCCTCCTGATTGTCATAAATAACTGAACCTTGTAACCTGTGCTTGAGGAGTGTCACGTATTTAAAGCTTTATGGCCTGCTTGAATTTTCTTTTAAAAGATAAAGCACACCAAAAAGAATGCCCCACCAACTGTTAACCATTAAGCAAACAGATTCTAGGTATATATGGTATTTTAAAGTTTATAGTGCGCTAATGCATCTAACAGTTTGGCTCTGGTATGACAGCACTGTGATCCTGGCTTTCTCACTGTCTGACCTTACACAGTCCCTTTAATCTCTCTGGGATTCAAGCCTACTGAGTTCATAAAATTACACTGGTTTAACCATGCATGTTTTTCAATTAAACAAGGAACACAAGAGAACATCTCCTTCTCAAGTTCTCCCACCTTCAAAATACAGAAGGAAGCATTATTTTAGAAGCACTTTCAGTTTTCTGAGATGAAAGCACTCTACATGTATGAGGTAGACAATTTGTTTTACGGGTGTACACAGATCTGTAACATAAAACATGCTTAACGTATAACATACCTACGCATGTTAGTTTGCCGGTTTTGGGAAACAAGATATTAGCTATACATAAAATTTCCATAATTCGACAGTGTAATTGCAATAGCTAAAATGGAACAACCTTCTCCCTCAATAACAGCAGTTATTTCCTGGGTAAACATGAGAAATGCTTTCTTCCATACAAGACAATGAGTTATACTGCTTACAGCGCTTCTGAGATCACAAGCTTTAAAGTAAATGCCAACAAAAGCAACACAGAAATACGAGCAAAATAGAGCTCCCTCAGAGGCATCTTTATAAAAGGATCAGGCTGCTCCAATGACCTGGCACACTACAAGAAATGCTATAAAAATGGGATGGCAAACTTCTTGTTTATAGAAATTTACAACTACCATGAGGATTTCATAGAATCATAGAATAATAGAATAGTTAGGGTTGGAAAGGACCTTAAGATCATCAAGTTCCAAACCCCCTGCCATCAGCAGGGAAACCTCCCACTAAACCATGCCATCCAAAGCTATCAACCCAGCCTTGAACACCACCAGCGATGGAGCATTCACAGCTTCCCTGGGCAACCCATTCCAGGGCCTCACCACCTTCACAGGAAAGAATTTCTTCCTCATATCCAAGCGAAACTTCCCCTGTTTAAGTTTGAATCCATCACCCCTTGTACCCTCACTACAGTTCCTCATGAAGAGTCCCTCCCCAACACCCCTATAGACCCCCTTCCTATACTGGAAGGCTGCTATGAGATCTCTACACAGCCTTCTCTTCTCCAGGCTGAACAGCCCCAACTTTCTCATCCTATCTTCATACAGAAGGTGCTCCAGTCCCCTGATCATCCTCATGGCCCTCCTCTGGACTTGTTCCAACAGTTCCATGTCCCTTTTATGTTGAGGACACCAGAACTGCACACAATACTCCAAGTGAGGTCTCACAAGAGCAGAGTAGAGGGGCAGGATCACCTCCTTCGACCTGCTGGTCACGCTCCTTTTGATGCAGCCCAGCATACGGTTGGCTTTCTGGGCTGCAAGAGCACACTGCAGCCGGCTCGTGTTCATTTTCTCATCAATCAACATCCCCAAGGCCGTCTCCACAGGGCTGCTCTCAATCTCTTCTCTGCCCAACCTGTAGCTGTGCCTAGGATTGCTCCCACCCAGGTGTAGGACCTTGCACTTGGCATGGTTAAACTTCATCAGGTTGGCACCAGCCCACCTCACAAGCGTGTCAAGGTCCCTCTGGATGGCATTCCTTTCCCCCAGTGTATCAACCAAACCACACAGCTTGGTGTCATCGGCAAACTTGCTGAGGGAGCACTCAATCCCATTGTCCATGTCATTGACAAAGATGTTAAACAAGACTGGTCCCAACACCAATCCCTGAGGGACACCACTCGTTACGGGTCTCCAGCTGGACATTGAGCCATTGACCACAACTCTTTGCGTGCAGCCATCCAGCCAGTTCTTTATCCACCGAGTAGTCCACCTATCAAATTGATGTCTCTCCAACTTAGAGACAAGGATGTCACGTGAGACAGTGTTGAATGCTTTGCACAAGTCCAGGTAGATGACATCAACTGCTCTACCCCTGTCCATCAGTTCTGTAGCCCAATCATAGAAGGCCACCAGATTGGTAAGGCAGAATTTCCCCTTAGTGAAGCCATGCTGGCTGTCACCAACCACCTCATTATTTTCCATGTGCCTCAGCATGCCTTCCAGGAGAACCCGCTCCAAGATTTTTGCAGGCACACAGGTGAGGCTGACTGGTCTGTAGTTCCCCAGCTCATCCATTTTCCCCTTCTTGAAAATGGGGGTTATATTTCCCTTTTTCCAGTCATCGGGAACTTCACCTGACTGCCTTCACTTTTCAAATAGGATGGACAGTGGCTTAGCAACTTCATTTGCCAGCTCCTTCAGGACCTGCAGATGGATTTCATCAGGTCCCATGGACTTGTATACGTTCAGTTCCTTAGATGGTCTCAAACCAGATCCTCTCCTACAGTGGGCCCTGGGTCTTCATTCTCACAGTCCCTGCGTCTGCCTTCCAAGGCTTGGGTGGTGTGGTCATGGCATTTGCCAGTGAAGACTGAGGCAAAGAAGTCATTAAGAACCTCAGCCTTCTCCAAATCCAGGGTAGCCAGTTCTCCTGATAGCTTCTGGAGAGGGCCCACGCTGTCCCTAGTCTGTCTTTTATTTGCAATGTAGCTATAGAATCCCTTCCTGTTATCTTTCACATCCCTAGCCAAGTTAAATTCTAAGTGGGCCTTAGCTTTCCTAACCTGGTCCCTAGCTTCCCGGACAACATCCCTGTATTCTTCCCAGGCCTCTTGTCCTTGCTTCCACCTTTTATCAGCCTCTTTTTTCCCTTAAAAGTTTCCTCAGCAGCTCCTTATCCATCCAAGGAGGTTTCCTGGCCCTTCTGCTGCACCTTCTTCTAGTAGAGATGTATCGCTCCTGAGCTTGCAGCAGGTGATCCTTGAATATCAACCAACAGTCTTGGGCCCCCCTTCCCTCTAGGGCTATATCCCATTGAATTCTTATTGTACAAACCCATGTAAAAAAATACACTCCTATTACTGAAAAAAATATAAATAAAGATTTATAAGCATATATTCTTCATTGTTTTACCAGAACAAATAAAAACCACACAGTTGAAGTCAGCATATTTTCATCTGTCCTTGTTTAAACCACGACTTTATCGTACCAAGATGCAATGTTACAATGTGTTATTAAAAAATAAACAACCCTACCTCCATTGGCAACCTCGAACTTGACTCCAAACTCTCCTCCGGGTCCCCCAGGACTGTGGCTAGCTGTTAAAATAATTCCACCAGCTGCTTTGATCTTTCGGATGATACATGAAACAGCAGGTGTGGATAAGACACCGTTCTGTCCAATAACCAATCTGCCGATCTAGGTGGAAAAGGAAGTCAAAGTACTGTGAATGGTACTAGACTTTTGAAAACTAGTAAGTAAACACAGACACATACATATATAGGTATACATTAATAGGATAGAAATTGCAAAGTCCTAGTATGGAAGTTATTCTTTTGCAGAGAAATATACATACATGAGTTGGTTGCATGCTAATTTGGAGCACTGAAAAAAAATATTGTATCCTAGCACATTTAATTCCAGTGGGCTGTGACTTGTATAGTCACAGTAAATAGTACAGTATAGTATACTAGCATAGTATACTAATATAGTATCTATATAGTGTAAATATATATAGTATCATATAGTATATATACAGTATAGTATACTAGTGTAGCACAGTTTACTAGTGTATAGTAAAGCAAGAGCACAGCCATGGCAGTGATTTGCAAAGCTCCCTGGCATAGCACTGGGCTATGATTTTGCTATGAAACCCTTTCATGTATCCCCACAAAACAGCAAATCCCCTCACCTACCAATATAGTTTAGGTCTGACTTTGTGGATGCAGTTTGCAGGGCTTTAACTAGCATAAAAAGGAAGACCAAACAAATTGCCTTTCATGGTGCAGCCTTTCAGTCAAATCACAAATTTCACTACATACTAGAACCTGTAGTCTTTGTGAGTCACATCTCTATTACCAAGACATCCTTGGATGCCCTTCCCTAAGGAAAGTACTGCTCCTCCTTCAGCCATCTGCTTGGCCATTCCATATGAAAAGGGTGTGTTTCCTAGGTCACAGCTGAGCAGGGGAAGTTCCCACCATCCTTAAAGGGAACAAATGTTTTCAGGTGACGTTATTAAACCCTGACTCAATGTGTTTGGCATTAAGTGCAGTTCTACTGCAAGGTTCCAATTTCAAAACCTTGCCTTCATCCTCTACACAGATACTACAGTTTCACCTCCACATAAATAATCTAGGAGACAGCCAGAAATGTATTTACAAAGAAATACAGAAGAGTTACAGATACTGAGATACAGGCAGATAGATAGAAAAAAAAGAGGGAGAAGTGGAAGTTAGTGTCACGGATCAGAACTGAGGCAGCTGCATATGGAGCTTAAAAGATATGGACAAAGTTGGGGGGGAGGGAGATTTATATACCCCAAAAAAAACCTCAACAAACTAACACACAACTCACCCCACACACTATTAAGTAATCGTTTATGAGGGGGTGGAGGTGCAGAATACTGAATCCTTCTCACTCATCTAAAAGCAAACCGGGAATTCAATCTCGGATCTCTTCATCTAGTTTGAGAAATATTTGATAGATCTACTGTCTGTGGGGCAAAACAACAGTTCAGGAGGTGTTGCTACCTGCCAGCTTTCTATAAAAAGCTGTTTCTCCATACATTGATTAACTTCTTCTGGGTCCAGTTATTTAAAAGTTTCAAATAATTTCAGAAAAGCAAAGGATTAATAGAGAATTTATTTAGCCTGGTTTTGAAAACTATTTTAATAAAAAAAATATTTCTACATTGAAGTTACCAATTTCTAAAGTAGGCACAAGTTACTTTCTTGCTAACCCTCACAAAACACTAACTAAGGTTAAACATTTCTCTTTCACTGAGAATTACAAGATCTGCTTTTCTCCTTTCATATTAAAAATAATGTGCAGAACAATACACTCCATTAGCTGAGATTTCTACCTCAAGATCTGATGATAGGATGAATGTTTGTCCACCTTGTTCACTTTTCACAGCTTTTGCAGATAATTTTGAAGCCTATGTATTACTAGAAATGAGGAAAGCTATCAAAACTGGAAGTACAGTTCATGGAAAATCTTCCAAGGTTCATTTGACTTGCTCTTGTTACTAATGGGAAAACATTATGTTCCGCTGTCTTTTTTTTTCTCCCAGATTACAGCAATTCTTAAAGAAATGAAAGAAAATGAAAGGAGAAAAAGGGAAAAAAAAGTTAAGAAACAAATAATTTTGTTCTATTACAATGAAAACATTTTCCAGGGAAAACAATATCCTTTTCAGGAGAGAAAAAGGTAAATCAGCAAAATCCACATTTTCTGTTCCATGAAATCCACACGTGTCTGTTTCAACACACTCTTTTAAAGCAGTGCTTCCACTGACATGATCAGTCATTTGGTGCGAGTAGAGCATATGTACTGTTAACACATATACCACACAGCTGAACCTGATTTCTACTCAAATCAGTGGTACTAAACAATTCTGTTTCCCATTCATACCATGGCTTGTAAGACTGTTGTATTTATGCTATGATTTAACCACTACTGCCAATTGTTCTGAAGCACTAGAAAAAACATAGAATGTTGGGAAATGGACTTTTAACAAACTCTCTTTCAGCCTATACAACAGTACTCATGTACCTTTATTATGGAACGAAAAGCATGATGAAAATAACTACCGAAAATATGTGTTTTAAATATTATCTCTCCCTCTTTTAAACTATGAAGCATGTAGAAAGCTAGAGCAGTGACTCAGTCTTCCAAATACAGCTGTCAGAAATGGGTGCCAGCTCTTAAAGCAGTATTGTATATGGGTAAGCAAAAGGAAGATGACAGGAATTACATTTTGCAAAATGCTTCAAAAAAACACCACTGAATCTGTCTAGAAGTACTCAAGTATAAACACCTTATACTTGCATATAGGCTTATCATGAGCTCATGTTCTCTGTACTTCTTAATCTAAACTACTGAGGTTTAGATTTTTGCCCCGACAAACACCTAAATGTTCTTTTAAAGCAAGAATACTTAGATTATTCAGAATGCACAAATTACCTGGCACTACCTCTTCACCACATTTTCTTTTTTTTTCCTGTTCAACATGAGTTGCACAAACCAGTTCCCCATTTTTTCCAATGCCAATATTAATATGAACAGGAGTAACTTGCTTTGCCTTCTGCATTTTTCACAAGGCTATTATTTCTATACAACTTAGAAATATCAGTTATTATACTAATTTTCATAATATAGCAATAGTGCAATATTTAGCATATTAAGGATGCTGAAAATGAAATTACGTGCATGATACACATACAGTGACCACTGCAAAGAGCTTCACCTTATGCAAAGGTCTTCAGTGCTTTTACAGAACTCTCTGAGGGCTGTGAAGACCTTAGAAGTGTACATACAATACACATCTTTCTCTGCTCTTTTTATTTCAGTGGCAAGAATGCACAACCTCATCCTCTCTTGGCCCAGAAGCTGTTCATTTTGTCTCTGAACCAAATACAAAACTGTCATTTAATTAATTGTAAGGAACACTCAGATTTACAGACTTCTAGCAATCTGGGCTAAAACAGCAATGAAATCCTGCCCATGTACTGTCTCACAATTGAAGTTCCAGTAATACCCTTCAGAAAATCTTGGACAGTTTCATAGCATGAAAAGATTATCTTTGGAATTCAAAAACTTGCATGGCTAAGAGATCACAGGCATGTAACATCTCTTCTAATACTGTGCCCCTACGCCATGTTCTATTTTATCACTCTGCTTTTAGCAGCTACAGCAGAAAGGGAGACTATGATCCCCAGCAAACCGCTACAGCTGGAGGAATAGTCACCCTCACTGGTGCTTTACAAGGACATTTTTATGCAATATTACCACTTGCAGCTGTGCATTTTCAGACGATTCAGTTGATTATCATGGAGTCACTTAATGCTTTTTTTAATTATTTTCCCCAGTAATCTCTCACATGCCTCAGTCAATTAAACTTGAAAGAACATGAAGCAAGCAGATTATATCCTGGACAGCATGGGGCTGTGCCTTCCTTTCAGTTGTAACCCAAAGATGACGGAGTGCCACACTCAATGTAGAAATAAACAGATATATCACACAGGTCCAAGGAAGGAGGACAAGATTTGCATGGAAGAACATGGAAATAAAACTAACATGGTATTACAATGAAGACAAGTGGAAAACTCTTTGCCATCTCAGGCTTTTACAGCATTACTAGCAATACTCCGTGATCTCTCTAGTATGTTGCTATGACTTTCAATATTCAGAGTATGATCATCATCTTCCTATCCACCACTGAGACACAAACACAGCAGCTTCTCATTTAAACCTATCCTAATTTTGTATCAAAGAATGAGACACCACATCGAGTTGATGGGTCTAATGGAGTATTTGCATTTAATTTGTAGCATAACTGTATTAAAAACATGCAAACTTTTACCCAATTCTTCCAGACATTAAGGTCACACTACTTGCGACAGGACTCAGGTGAAAAGGGAAACAGAGCCTCAGATACCCTCCTAACACTCCACTTTGCCAAACTGCTTGTTGCAACCAGGAATGGTACAGGATCACTGTCTGGCTTTCCTCATGCTCCTGCATCCTCCCGTGACAGGCACTTGCCCAAATGTGTTTGCTATAGCGCCAGTGGTGTGACCCATCAAAGGGCGACCCTGGTTAGCCACCTCCAGCTCAGAAAGATGTGGTGGAGCATGTGCTGGTTATGGTTGCTCATCATGGACCAACCTGTAGCGGCTGCCACCAGAGGAAGCCAATGCAGGCTACAGCTGTGGGGTGTGTATCAGCAACCCCAAACTGGAGGGCACAAGCCCGAAGGACTGAAGATGAGAAGAAGACAGGCCAAGCACTGGCAGCTGACTGGGCAGAAGGCCTCATCTCATTCCTTGTACCGGGGGCTTATGCCAACTGTGCTAGGCTGTTAACACAGGGTGAATGTGGGGTGAGTCACCAAATTAGAACAAGGGGAACCTACCAACTCTAAAGGGCAATACATTTACAGTTGATAATAGAAAATCCCTTTTATTTTTGTACTCAGCAGGCACAATAAACCATAACACTTGGTATGTGTTTTCCAGGAAGGAGATTCAAGTTCACTTTATCAGCACTATGTGGCTATCCCGCTCCTGGCACTCTGGGGTGGCTAAAGGTTTTGAATGCAGCTTCAAAGCTTCCACACATTTCACTCGATTCTGCCTACACCAGCTCACTTCTTTCCTTGTGATACTGGCTACATGTCTTCTAATGACATTAACCTCATCCAAATGGAGAGATCTTTGCCCTCAGGAGTATTCTCCTCCTTTCCCTCCACTTGCATAGCACAACACTAAACAATGCCTTCATGGAGGTTTACATATTTTCCCAGCAGATGTATTTTAACAGGCAAAGAATAAAACACACAAACAGTATTCACTAAGTAAACATGAGGGTTATGCATTTACAGTGTGCTTGACTGAAAGAGGATGAGAGTGGGCAGGGTAAGGGTGGTAAAGAGGGGATGGATCACTAGCATACGGAAGTGGGAAGCCTTTTCAGTGTCAATAACACCCCACCAGCTGGCTTGCTAAAACTGCGAGCACTGTGGCGTTTGTAAGAGTATTATGCTTGAATTCAGATATTTGTGGGAATTGTGAGCAGAAAAGCTTCGGTCACAGCTTCAGAAAACACTAAAAAGAAACTGCGTTTCCAAGAAACTTGCAGTAACTTAAGAAAGGGGAAGCACTATGACAGCACTACTACAGATCTACTAAGACCTGAAACAGAGCTCAATAGGGAACAGAACAAGCAGCGGTAAGGAGGCAAGGTGACGGGAAAAATTAGTCAGAAAGGAGCCTGGAATACAACATAACCTGGCTGACAAGCCCCTGGTCTCCTAAACCCTAAACTTCTTGTCCTCTTCAGCAACTCAGTCCTTGTGGTCACCCTGTGGCTGTAACCTACTTCATAGCTCCTACTGGTGTGCAAGGGCAAGCAAGGACCTCAGCCTCAGCAGGGCAGCCCTTGCTGCAGGGCCTGGCTTTAGCTGTTGCTGCACTTCTTCCCACCTGGTCAACAGGTACAATTCCACCAGCTCGACTGACCTACACGGGGGAAGGGGGTAGGGAGCAGCACCCCTCCAGACCCACCCCACTTCCCTCGCAATGTTCCTCACACCAGCTGGGTCCCCCTGCTTTGCACTGGCTCCCTGCATGCTCGCTCCCCACCAGTGTGGACAAACCACCACTGCCACCCTGCCCTGGCCAGTGTCCCCACCTTCACCAGTGTGCCCCCCAACGGCCTTCCTCACACCCAGGGCCACGTAAGTCCCAGACTATACCAAACCTCCCATGTGAATAGCAAGTTTGCAAAAGCTACCCAGTATGTAATACAGCCAGCCTCCCTGAAATCTCAGGTATCATGCAGCGTCTGCTTGATTGCACCAGTGAAAACATGCTCTAGAAATAAATCTAAAATACTCATTGTTTATACCAGGCTGGCTAATCCTTACAGCTTGTAGGTGACAAATAAGCAGGGGAAATTTAGACAAATATGGAGATACATTTCAAAGTTGAAAGATCTCCTGGTTATAAAATAGGACTGCATTTAAAAAAATAAGCTTTTCAAAACACTTAAGAAAAAGTAAATTCACTACCAAAAATATATACATGTGTGTGTATATATATATTTATGTACGCATGTATCACTTCTATCACCACACATGAAGAATTGACTTAGCCATCATGAGACACAGCAGCTTCAACTCTGCTTTGAAGGAGAGACTTGAAGTCTGCATCACCTGGCATTTCCAGCTTTCTGTATATACACACTGACACCTGAATGTGTACGCATTTACCACAAGACACCCCTCTTCTTCCTGAGTTCTTTCCTATTTTTAATACTGCACAAGAAAAGCTGTAACCCATTTGATCACAGAGGTATTTGCCACAGTTTGTCTTTTTGCATTTCATAATTTGTTCTTAAGATGCAGCCAAAATGCTGAATTCCTCTTGCTGCACTAACACCGCTTCCCCTGAGCATTTTTAAAAGATCCTGAGCAGTAGATATTTACATATGATTCCTTTCCCTCCCGCATTTTTAATTCTGCTACATTTTCCCCTGCGCAGCCAACCGTGCTGTCACCTCCCGCTCCTGCCCCAGTCGAAACCAACAGCGCGTCCAGCAGCCTGCAGCAGTCTGCCGGGGTGATGCACACAGACGCACCAGGCGCGCACACCCCCGACGGTGGCATCGGTCTGATCCGTGCACTCAGCGCTGCCCTGGTTACGACATTAAAACATCCTGCCCCGTTCCCGCGTGACGGCTCCGCGCTTCCCCACCGCGAGCAGGAGCCGGTGCGGGCAGGGTGGGCGGCCCCGAGGGGACGGCGGTAGTGCGAGCGGCCTTCTTACCCCGTTAGCTGCGGCCATTTGGACAACGATCTCGATGGCCGTCTTGCTGAAGTACCTGCCGTCGCTGCCCACCACCATGGTGCAGCCCTGGCGGTCGCGGAGGTCGATGGAGGAGAGGAGGCTCTGCACGAAGTTGGGAAGGTAGTTGCGCTGGCTCTCGAAGAGCGCCGTGGGCCGCCGCAGCCCCCCGCCGCCCGTCGGCCGCTGGTCCTCGTAGGGCGCCGTCTGCACGGTGAGCACCGGGATGGGGGTCCGCTCCATGGCGGCGCTCCACCCGCCTGCAGCGGCCCCGGTGCGCAGCAGCAGACCCTCACGCAGGCTGCGGGGAGCGGTCGGGAGTGTCCCGGCGTGGGGCCGGGCTCGCTGCCGGAGGCGGGCCCGCCGGCGGGCCCCCGGCGCCGCGGGGGAGCCGGGTGGGTGCGGGGTGCGCACCGCCTCTGCACCGCCCCTCGGGGCCCCCGCCGGCGCCTCGCCGCCCGCGGGAACGGCCGGGTCTTGCCAACCCTGTGCCAGCGGCGAGAGGCGGCCCCGGCCAAAAATAACCCTGGAAAGCGACGCCGGGAATCGCGGTCTCCTGCCAGGGGTGTAACCGGAGGCAGGCAGGCATGCAGGGCGAGCCGGCGCGGCACACTTGCTCGGCGGGATCACGGTCTGTCAGCGCCGCGGCCGACCCCACCGACCCCCGCCGGGCTCGGGAGCAGCACGGAGCACCGGCGCCGCCTCTCCCCGCGCTACCACCTCGCAGGTGAAGGCAAGGGCAGCGCCTGCCGCAGTGGGCAGTCGGTCAGGCCCCAGGCTAGGCAGGACCGGGGCTGGTGCTGTTCCGTGTGAGAACCCACAACAGGCAATAAAAACATGAACAAGCTCTCCCACTACTAAACCTTATGCGTGGGGAGTCGACTTTTATCTTTCTCTATTATTTTTCGCTGTACCGCTCTAAAGCAAGTTTTTTTTGTGTAGTAAGCAAACTTACTGGTGGGTTCGCTTTTTTTGCCTCAGGAGCCAAGTACTACAAGGAAGGGTTTGACCCAATCATGCTGGTTTCTATCCAGGCTTCCTCCCAGTAAGGCTGAGCAACCGTACATGTTTTTCCCTTTGAAAAACTGCAAGGTATTTCATATGGATCCGGTGAGGCCAAGTTCATTGACGTGTATGTTCACTCTGCTTAGATTAAATGCAGAGGTGGTGGCACTGGCAGTTGCAAGGATGCTTGCATTTTCCAGTATAAAGTTTGTGTTTACAGATGCTTATGGCTGTCAAATATCAGCTGAAGTTTTCCACCCAAATGCTTGTTTCACACTGGGCCCACACAACAGTATTTTTTACCAGGACAACTCTGTTGGCTGGAGACATGGAAAAAGTAATTGTGTAAACTAGATGTCATTATGGTGCTTAAGAAACCCCCGGTGTTTTCCTGCACCTGAGCAGACAGAAATAGTTTTGTAAGGCATTCTTCAAGTCTCTGTGAAGGAGTCTGCTCATAAACTGCTCAGCAGCACGATGGAGTGCCATGGCTCAACAAGATGACACATCAGCTGTGTAACAGCAGGTGGCCAGGCAAACATGGAGTTAAATGCTTTTGTTTGTTTCATAGACTAAGAGTTCATTAAGAGCCAGAGAAAGTCTCCTGATGAATGGTAACCAGAGGAACTCAGTCGTGGTTTTGAGCCCTGTCTCTGCAGACTCTGTAATGGCTTGCAGCAGACAGGGTAACATGACTGTTAGCTACTCACACATCCCTTTGGCAGTGACCACTGCCTTCACAGTAGAATGCTATACATGCCGTGGTAGGCAAGGCCCAACAGTTTAATCTAAACAAACTAATCCACTGAAGCCGATACAGGAGTTCTGCATACTCTATATGCTGACATACACTCTGACAAGAGGGCCAGAGCAAACACGGGGAAGCAGTAATCTCAGCTTTCTCTTTTGTTAGATGTCCTGGTCTGTAGTCACATTTGTGGCTTCCTGTACTGATTCAGAATGCTTTTTAAATAGCAAAAGGAAAATTCTGCAGTGTGGAAATGCCAGTTCTCACATCCGTAATGTAAACAAAGAGCAAATACAGATGAGGTTGTTACGCCTTAAATAGTTTTGGGCACTGTCAGTAATGAAGCCACAACATATAGTCTGCATTAGCGAGTGCTGAAATGGAATCATATAACTGCTATCTACCACAGCAAGTACTCAACAAGGAGACAGCAACAAAGGTCAAAAGCATTAGGAAGAGCAGATGGTAGGTTCCAAGTGCCAAATAAAGGAAAACATCATGACCAAAGTAAGAAACAAAGTAATGGTATCCGAAATAGAGAACTGGATAGGGAAAATGTGCTCAGCATTTGGAAGAAAGTACTAAGTTTGAATTAGTTTTAAAAACTCTACAAACACTAACATTCCCAAAATGTACCTTTAAGTGGGACAAGCAGCAGCAATTTTCCAGAGGTGTTTGTCTTCACCCATATCATTTAGATAAACAGTGCTGAAGAACAAAGAAAAAGAGTTTCACTGTTTAAGCATCACCTTGACTGACCCTACCAGGAGTGTAGTGGGTTGTAAAGAGCACTGTACATTTTTAGTTCACTCTAGGCTCTGCTTGACATAAGTCCAAGCAAAAGTTTATGTAACCCCTCTTTTCCTCTAATACATTGGAAAACTGATTTTCCCAAAGCCATGCTATTTTATGAGAAGCTCAAGTTTTGTTACAAATAAAAAAAGCAGCTGAAAAAGACCAGCCTTCACGGTAGCAGTGAGAAGCATGAAAAAGTTAATGTTAAGTTAAGCAAAAGAGCTTGAACATTGTAATGCAAAAGCTGAAGAAAAGAACAACTTTTTACTTGTTTTTTAATAAGTGCTTCAGTTTTCTACTACCTGGATTGGCATTATGGTGATACAGTTATACTTGGGGAAGGTTTTCAAATTCTCTTTTATAGCAATGCAAGTCCCACAAGCACTTCTGCTCTCAGCAGGTCTCTTTGAAAAGTGGAGGTATCTGCAAATGGCCAATATTGCAGTACATCAAATGGTTACTGCTACGTATTTCTGACAAAGGAATAACTATCAATATGGGATGATATTAAAAGCCTGGAATGCCTTCTTGGAAAACAACAGCTAAATATATTTGTAGTATTGCCATAGTGTGTTGTGAGTTAGTTATTGAAAGGTTGTTGAAATAAAAAACAACTTAATGGAGTGGTAGGGTATGTGTTAAATTCGTTCCATTTCCAAGTAAAGCAATTAGCTGTCTGACTGCCAATTTTACAAGCTGGGTTTGACGTACACTATCTAGTTCAGGAACATTTTCAACTCTAACTTTGATTCTTAAAGCTTTTTAATTCCTGAGCCGTAAGGTGTTTTCCATAATTTGTCTCATGCAATTGACTGAAGCAACATTAATTACATTAAGAGCTGTAATTTGTTGTGTTTCCTCAGCATTTTTTTACCAGCATTGTACTGGTGCCTTTTTTGTCCCTTTAAGTCAATCTTTTCATACTCTGAGCTGGGCCCTGTGTTGTTGTCTGTATTGACTCAAAGGAAAGAAATTAGTCCCACAGCAACAGAATCCCTCTGTCACCACAGTTACTCTAATTCACTTGACCTGGTGATCAGAAGTGTCCCGTCTGCAAGATGCAGGCACTACTAATGTATCTTCTAAAACGTAGATTATGGAAGTCCAGCCCAGCTCTGATTTAATGCTCATATGCAAGAAATTGCTGTAGACCCAAAACTTTCTTAAGTACATACTTTCCTACTTTCTTAAGTAAGAAAGTAAAAAAAAATTAGTCAGTAAGTACTTAGTTACTAAGTAAAAACTTACTTTACTAAGTACTTACTTTCTTACTTTGTTGAGGAAAAGTCTTTTGTATTGTCCTGCAAACGTTGCAGCAGAACTATACCAGCACCATTAACTAAGCAAGTACTGCTCCTTCAGTTGCACTCCTAAATTCACCATTCAGCGCTAGTATAAAACCCTAATTTTAGACAGAAACACATTTCTACAGTTGTTTCATACAGTATGTGTTTGTGATGGAAATGTGGATACTCAGAATTAATTCAGCCATTCCCCATGGTGCCATACTTTGCAGTTCAAATTCTCATTCTGCCACTGAACTGTATTTTCCAATTACTCTTCTAGTGCAGTTATCGTTTGAAGAACAGCGTAGCAGTAGTGTTATTATGAGATGAGGAATATTTACCTCAGCTATTGAAAGAAAGAGTTTTTCAGACAAGTTCTAAAATACAATGTTGGCCTGTCATAAACACTCAACTAAAATGGCTAATTTCAGTTAATACATTGTTTTGCTAATAAAAGCAAAAATGTTTTTAAAACTCAGTGCTTGAGGTATTTCCTGCTTGTGAATATTTTATTTTCTTTGACTTACAATGACTTTCAAAATGTAAATTACTTGGGAGTTAAAAAGATTAAAAAGAGAAAATAAAATCAAAATTTTTTTCAGCATTTTGACTAACTTGATCTGTCTTGTCTTTCAGTACACAAATGAAAGCTTTTCTATGTAAGACTTGCTAGAATGTTTAGAAAAGGGAGAGAAAGTGTATTTTGTACTCTTACAGGAACATTAATTCCCTTGTAGCAGAGCTTTATTAAGAAGTAGTATTTGTGACCTGGTCGATACCACAATTCAGTTAGGTTCTGGAAATTAATCACCAGAAAACACTATATTTCACTACAAGTGTATGTCTCTAATTACTGTGAAACAGGGCAATTGTTCTAAGGAACATTTTCGTATGAATTTACATGAAAATTCATTTGCAAAGCCCAAACCGGAAAAATTCCCTGAAAACATAATTCTCATACTTGACAACTGATTTACTGCTGTGTCAGCAACTCATGATGTATAAGTTGGGTCTGCATGGCAAAGTTGCCTGTTGCTAGCCATCAAATCAGGAAGAAACAAGAAAGTAAGAGACTGAGGAAGAAAGGAAGGAAGTTTGTCAATCTTTGACCTAACAGAGAAAGCAACCTTTGTAAAAAGGGCATTCCCCAAGATGCCCACAGACACAGTTGTGGAAAGTTTATTCATACAATCCTGTGCATAGCAGGGGAAATCAAGATAAATATCCATCTCAAAACTCTAACAATATATCTACTCAAATTAATGCTTTGGATAGCTTAGAATTAATAGCAGTTTTTCATTTTCCAGCGCTACTGGCAGACCAATCCCATTGTTCTTGTTTTCAACAAGTAGTTCCGTACAAATACTCAGGCAAGTGCATTGACTGCTAGGCCAAGAGGTGTTAACAAGGGTATGAACAGCAGGTCCCTCATGTGGTGGTTCTTGCCAGCATGGGGAAGAATCAGAATCTGAACATGGACACAAGCGTCTTTGTCCCCTCTCTAGTCCCTTCACATTTAGTTCAGCAGCTCCATTGCTGGTTTAGCCTCCACTGCCAGCACTGGAACGAGCAGGGGAAGCAGCTGACACTTTAATTCTCCTATCGCCTTAACAGCAGCTTGGAATGTGACTCACCAGCACGGGAGAGGAAACAAAATGCAATTCCTGGGAGTCTAAGTCAGCCTTCTCTCCAGTCCTATAAGGGGATATTGCAGTTTCTCCTCTGAATATGTCGCCCCACTAGTAAGAGCACCATTCTACTTATTCACACAGCTTTCTTAGACCTGTCACCTGTTATGCACTCCTTGTAGAATGAAGGAAATAGTAACAGCTGTTTAAAGTCTTACTCTGCATGCAAGGTTTGCTAAATGTCCATGCAGACTGAAACAGGCACTGCTGTGCAGCAGCTTTTGCTGGATATCTGAAATCCAGGGTACAGTGGACATGCCTCTGCACCAATTACAGCTTCTCATTAGGCAGCCTGTCTAGACTGGCACGGGGGGAGCACAGGGTGGAGTAAACACTGCATTGATAAAAATGCCTTAAGTAGTACATTATTTGAGTTTTTGTCAGTATTGTTCAGTAACTTTTGTTAAATTCAATCATTGAAATCAGCTGTAAAATTTGTACAGTTCTTTGGACACCAATATTAGGAGATAGGACATCTGCAGAGGGCATTTTCTGGTAAGGAAGTCTGCATTTTTCACTTGAGTTCATGTTGGGATTTATGTACAGATGTGATTTCTTACATTATTTTTTTTTTCTGAGTGGGAATTAAAAATAAATTTATACCAGAAAGTTCAGGGTAGAACAATGAACCAGCACATGCAATGCTTGTTGCTGTCATTTAATTAAGCACAGATGGGGAAGTAACATGATTCAAGGGCAGAAAAGAGCTACGATGGGAATGAAAGGGAAAGACTAGGGTCAGGAAAGAGTTACAAAGTTCTCTGTCATGGCAGGATAAGGCAGTTGGAGAGGACCCTCTGCAGTACAATTCCCTCCTACTATCCCATAAATATGCTTCAACATAGTTAATGCCCAGAATGAATGTAGCAGAGATGCAATCCCAAAAAACCCAAAGATGTCTGACATGTATCCCATGTGAATTCTCCACAAAATCTGGAAATATACCTAAACCATCTAAAATACTGACATTCTCAAATAATAACATTTTGTAATTAGCTACTTAAATTCCTGCTCAGGAAGTGACAGATCCTCTGAGTCCTACACAAGCTCCATGTGGAAGTGCTGAACATAGAAGGATGCTTCACATCCTTAGTTTTGCCCACTATCAAGAGCTTCATACTTTTTCTAACTGCAAATAAGTAATTTGATTTATCTTACTATATGTAAAATTAAGTGTGCAGTCACCAGAGTCTTGCTAGACTGTGTGATGGAGATAGATACATCCTGTTCAAGAAGCTGTTTGTACTGCCAAGTAAGCATTGTGTCATCAAGGCCTGATTTAGCAGGAGCTTACTCCATATACACTGTGGAAGCCTTACATTTCCATTTATGGCTATTTACCAGTTCTGTCACTGGTTAAGAGTGGAAATTTTATCCATGTGATTGATGCGCTGGCACATGATACACAGGACTAAAACGTGAACCAGTCCTACTTCTACAGACCTGCAAATATCAGGTCTGATTTTCAGAGGTGCTAGAAATAGGTACTACTACTGCGCCCAATGAGAGTGACGCAAAGCTAGGCCCTCTAGGCTGTAATGCTCAAGTGACATCATGTTCTATAAACATGACAAAATATGCCTTTTGATAGATACTGCCAACTGAATGGCCTTTTCCATGTGGTTACCCACTAGTTCACTGCAGAACCCTAACATAAAAATCATCTCATGGTCTAAAGTCCACTCCTTACAGGCTAGAACATTGTCTATGTATGTTCATGCTTTCCAGTGGTGGAATTACTAAGTAAAATTAAAATCTCAGCTGAGGCGTTATGGTTTGATTTTGGGAGCTTGGCAGTGATAATACAGAAGTAATACACTCTCAAATGTCTCCAGGCTATGTATCTACCAGACCCAGTGATGCTAGGTGATAAGTAATAAAAGTAAATAAAAGTAATAGAGAATGCTGGGCTTCTTGCCATACTAACAGATTGGTACATGAAGCACAGACTGAATTTATAGTACAGATCTACCGTCCATTCACTTAAAAAGCCTGGGATTTTTTTAACATTAAGTCAAAACATACACAAAGTTTTAAAAACACAGAGCAGGAAATGTTCCTCTAATGCCCCTTCTGGTAATAAACACATCTGAATGAAGATCCACGCTCAACATAACGATTGTTTGGCACAGGGATTCCTTGTCTTATATATACTGGCTTCTACAACAATATCTACAGCTTCACACTTCTCTGCCTGCTGTTTCCAGCCCTGCCATTTGGAGGAATACTACTGGGCGAAGCACTTCGATTTTTCTCTTTTTAAGAGTCCCCCTCTCATCTCCAGGGTCAAGTAATTTTTCAGCATACATACTCCAAATTCTAGCCGAAAATTTGAATTTTCCAGGAAACTCATTTTATCTTTCGACTATAGCTGAGGAAAAGAAATAAAAATTCTTACAGAAACATACTGTGCCTGCTAAACAGCATATCCATATTCAAGTGGCTCTGATTGTTTCTTTGGCCACCACTGAGGCCAGAGGATAGACAGAAAAGCAGTATTTTAAATTGATACAAGTAATCCGGAAAGAGCCACTGACTTTAAGATTCAGAACAGCGTAACACAAAATGAGTCAAAGGCGTAATTTCAGGATGTCTCCAAACATCCGCGCGTGAGCTCTGCTTTGCGGCCAGAACCCGAGGCAGCTGCAGGTGCCGCCCGCTCTGTGAAAGCGGTCGAGCAGCGCCTCCTACTGCTGCATGTCTGATCTGTATTAAAGTCTGAGCTTTGGGCGTCCGGCAGCGAAAGTCTGATTTGTTTTTCCCTTCTGTGACCTACCATATCCTCTGCCTCATCTCTGTTCTACGGCCTGCAGACCAGGAAGGGTGCTTAATTAGGGATATCTGCCTGGATGTATGTCTGGGCACCTGTAAGTTAGACAAACCTGTCTTTCAGCCTTGGTGTGCCTTCTGCTCGTGGTGTCGCCTGATTTTCCTCTGGCCTGAGATAAATCCAGGGCGATTTCAGATTTTCCTCCTTAGAGCCTGTGAAAGTGCAAGTGGAACAAAGATTCGATGCACTCTGGAAAACGAGTGTAGCTGTACTTGGCAGTAGCCACAGAAAGTTATCTAAAATTAAATGAAGTATCAATTGCAGGTGTTAAGTAGGGCATTTCCTCTGAGTAGGGCCACCCAGAGACGCTGAGTTAATGGATCTTTTTATATCTGCAGTCCATGCCTTGGTTGTAGGTCTTTGCTTTAAAAAATTACTCTGTCATGGAACTGGCCTGAAAAACTGGCTTTTTCAGACCACAATTCTTGTGGAGAAGTAACATGCAGCTTTATTTCTTTAGAATTACAAGTTCCTTACCCAAGATGGCTCCCCTTGCACAGAAGCAGAGGGCTGTTTCTGCCTACCACTTTTATTGAGGGTGCTGGTTTGGGTTGTTCTTATTGGTCTTTTGCCTGTCAGCTTTTAATTTGAATCAGATTTTGTCAGTGATGCTATTTCCCTTCCAGCCTCTCCCATGGCTGCATGACTAACCAGCAAACATCCTACCAAGGTGGTGGTTTCCTGATGTTTCTGAACCTTTATTTTTAGCTTTTCTCCGGTGTGGAAGCTAAGCCTGCCTTAACACTAAGTAATTCTTCTGGGGTGATCTTGGTTCAAAGCTTAAAAGCTTGCCTTTCAGCTCTCCTAAGATCACAGTCAAGTGGAGAGGGATGGAAGCATACTTGGAAAACATATGACAATGTAATTTTCTCCTTTTTAATGCACAGTGTTATAACAGGTGATAGTTAAAATGAGGTTCACAGAAACTTGGAACTGTGTCTTTGTGGATCACACACAATTTCTTCTTAGTGTCAGAATTCTCATAGCTTTAGAAGAAAGAGGAAAGCATATAGTAGGAAAAAAAAAGACTATGATTTTAGACTGAACCAGCAGAAAAAGGATATAGGCTTTTTATTATTCATAAATTGTCTCCTTTACTACCTAGAAAAGAGCATAAAAACAAAATCAGAGATAGAATTTCCTAGAAAACTAAAATCCATTGTTGCAGAGCTAATCGTTGCTAAAATAAATGTTACCACTAGATGACAGCAAATACTCGTTTTTTGTGACATTTGCTCTCCTATGAGAAGTTCAATTACTAAAAAGCAGATACAGGCAAAGAAATCCTGCGTTAAGGGCCGAGCAGGGATAAGTCCCCAGTCGGAAACAAATTCTGTTCCTCTCGAGACAACAGCAGAGCTCTTTATTGAATCAAATTCAGCTACGGGGTTGTAAATTCTTTGTTGCAGCCCAAGCAGCATGCTGCTTTATAGTCCTAATTTGGAAGAGCTGTCCTTCCCGATACCAGGCTTTCTGATGTTCTTGTTTGCAAACCAGAACTCCAGAAGCTGACAGTTTTGATTTTTACTCATCTTCCTTCAGTTCATCTGAGGCAAACGCTGATCCCACAGGGATATTTTCAGGAAAAAGTAGCAGAATTTTTATAAAGAAGCAAAACAAATGTTACAATTGAGAAATTTTGTTTATTCGATCTATTATTTATGAGCAACCTGATGTAGTTGCATATGTGCTCAGTGCGGGGGGGGGTGGGGGTGGGAGGGCGGGAGAGGATGGGAGGAGGGGGGGCTATAGGTGACCTTTAAAAGTCCCTTCTAACCCAAACTACAATTCTATAATTCTGTGATTCTGTAACTCCTCCTGGAAAATACTGTTTTAATGTCATATCAGCACAGCCTTTGTTTCAATAACCTCCAATACACTGATGATAGCCATACCAGTGTAAAGAAGAGCTTCTTGTGAGGTAGACACAGTTCTGGCAATGAGAAGAACCAGACACAAAGATGCAGCCTTCTCTACTTGTCCTCTGCAAACGACGAGATGATGTTCCTAGCAGAGGGAAGCCAGCCCATAAGGCCATTTACAGACTAGGAAAGTTCATTCAGAGGAAAGCAGAGCAAGTTAACCCAAGCAAGTTTGCCCCACACTTGGATTTCTGAAGAATAGTTTCCTAATAAAACTTAAGTAAAAATTGGTATTTTTAAAGTCTTTAAACTCAGATTACACACACACACACACCCCCGCCCCAAAGTCTGCTGTCATATATGAAGCTAGCCCCACTTCAGCCCTGTTAACTAGTTAGACTGACAACAGCTAAAATAAGGAACTTACACATATTAACATATAGGTAATTTAAAAGGTACTCTATAACATATGTGACTTTCCTGGAAAATATCATAAAGGGAAATACAGAAATGTGTAACTGAAATGAAGCTTGAAGCCTCAAGGACTTGCAAAGGAGAATAGAAGAGAAACATTTGCTGTATAACAGCCTATAGTTAAAAAAGAATTTAATAATAATATATTATTAATAATAATATTTAATAAAAATAGTTTAAAAACCCACTGATTATCAGGGTTGATATAAAAACACTGGCCTTTCCACTGCTCCTGTTGCATTATAGGTACAGTCAGTGTGATAAACTGATGTACTTTTCTGTGTATGGGAGTGCCAGTTATAAAACACATGCTCCTGATACAAAAGCAAGACAAACCAAAGTCTGTTTTTACCAATGGTGCAATATAATGCACCTTTATCTGCCTGTCCCAATGTGTTAACCACAGTCCCACTATTGCCTTTACCATGTTAGCTTAATGGCCAGAATCTACCATACTCCCACCTCCCTCCCATCCCATACAGCTGATATATTAATTAAAGGTCCAGATAAGGAAGTATATACATTTAGAAATCCTAGATACCAGGAATCTGTTCTCATTTTTTACCCTTAACCCCAGTTTTATCCAGGTCTGCATTGTTTTAATTCACCATGGGTCAACTGTTTATAGCAGTGGGATCCCAGTGCTAAGGCAGTGCTTCATCTTTTATCACACCCCACACCTGTACTCCTTTACACTACTTTGTTGTCTCCACTTTTCAAGGCCACATATACTGTATCAAGCATCTCCAATGCTGAATCGTTACATTACAGCCATAAATACCTCATTCTACACAGAAGGGTGGCTTGTTGCTTCTAGCTCTAAAATCTATGGTAGTAACACACAAGGATAAAAAAGTAAAACAAATCAGCAATAGAAACCTGATTGGTTAAACTGCTGTCAGAGGTAAACCAAATAACACAAACTAAAGATCAGCCAGGCCAGGCACATCAAACCTCAGCCCTGAGGCCCTGCGCACTCAGTACAAAACTGCCCACGGCAGTGCCGTACTGCAGGGTGACACGGATAAACACAAGACTTGGACGTCTTGTGCATAATGCAAGCTGCAGTTACAGCTGACCTACTTACTGCCTTTGATGTCAGCAGCATCCTGCAGTTTTCTGCAGTGAAACAAGGGTCGCGCAGTGGCCCCCAGGTTGCATTTAACCACTTCAGCTCCAGGGCTCTGGGGGGGTTGGGGGCTTTCCTCAGCTTTAACAAGAATTTGTAGTCCTATGACATGAAACTCCTGTATAGGACTTCTCACAGGGGTTTGCCACTGGTGCAGCTGGTGTTTGACACCCCATGGAGTGATCCCCAATGGGAGGTGGGTCTAGAGTCCCTCCCACTGCTGTCCCTTTCCATCACAGGTGGCAAATCCATGTGCTCTATCCCAGTCACACCAGGCTTGTACCCCTTTATTCTTAAACTAGAACTGTTGACAAGTGGGTGTTTCTTGGGGTACAGAAGCAGCAGATTGGCATCCAGGTAGCCCCTTCCTACACAAGCTGACCCCATCTATTTCAGCTGAACTGCCTATCATGTGATAATCACCTTCCTCCAAGATATTCCTCCACCCGACCTTTCCTCCCTGTGGGCATGTACACATCATATTGGTATGTTCCTAGATTGCACTATAGCACAAATCCTCCCCCCATTTCCACCCATACGGATGCACTGAAGGTTTTTGTTCTGCCTCAGGGATAATGTTTTGTCAGCTAAAACCACTAGCAGTGGCTGAAGAGCTTGAATCCCCTCTGAGCAACAGCCCCAGCACACCACTCCTGCCCATGCTGCTGGCAGCACTTTGCCACAGAGAGCCTCAGGAATTACACCCAGGAATAGTAAGGCAATCCTGTTTATTTTGCCCTTCCATTTGCCATCACCTCTGTTGATACCCAGTACTGTAAAGGGGTGTGTACAGAGGACAGGCCCTGTAGACTTGTAAGTAAAAATTACATCTTCTAAAGCACTGGATGCTTCACAGTGGTCTTGTTCCCAATCCCATACAATGGTTTTCTTCAGCAAATTGCACTCACAGGAATAGGAACACCCAGCACATGTGACTCTAAAACCCACAGAACCCAGGCAAAGTCCACACCACCTTTTTTTTCTTTTATCAAAAAGAGACAGAATGTGTTGTGTATCTGCTGTAATAGCTCCTGGCAGTTTTCCACCCTTACGTCCATTAAGTACCTAAAAACAGCTTGGCAAACAGAATGGAAGAAGGTAAGGCAAAGGAGGCATCCTGAGAGCCAGCAAGGATGGAAATGCTTGCACTCTGTCCCTGGGATCCCTGGAAATATGCAGTTTACAGGAGACAAGAAGAAACAGAGCTGCACACACTGACTGAAGCTCCTCTGATGCTACTGCTGCGAGCAGTGAAGGGCAAGTCCTACAGAAGAATAATGGCAACAGGAGCTATATAGAAGATGCCTAACTGCAGCAACGAAGAAAACCCAGTCTACTGGTGGTTCTCCTGGGAATTTTGGAGTACGTGGTTGGTGAGAAAATATTTAAAAAAAGCACCTAACCTATGACAAACAGCAAATGTTTAAGCCACCCATGGCTTGCTGCCTCATGACTCATGGCTGATGCTCTTGCTAAATCTCTGAACTTTTTTTTCCAAATGGAAAATGCATGATCAGTTGGGCACTTCAGACAGTAACGTTTCTAAAGAGTTCTTCAATTATACGACGCATTTACAAGATAGAAAGTATTCCATTGCTTTCTCTAAGACAAATGGAAATATAAGCAGCAACAAATAAAAGTGTATTATCTGCAATTTTTCATTTACATAACATTTGTAACTCAATCTCTAACACTGAAGGCAATTACTTGACTAATCTTCATGCAGGACTAAATGTCATTTATGCAATCCAAAACATGTATCATTAGAACATGTATTATTTTTCAAAAAATAAGAGATGCAATTGCTAAGGGGAATAGTCACAACATCACTCAACAATACACCCATCTTAATCAAATGAGACACCAGGTCCTGGCAGTCCACTGATTAGCAGTGTCTCCTCCCTCTCCTCTTTGGAAACAAACTCCAAACTCATTTACGATAGCAGGAGAAAAAAGAGTTTTTTAGGACTGCTGATAAGTGAATGGCCTCCTTTGTCTCCTTTGGGTTTTTTTTCACTTTGATGCACCTTTTTTACTAAAGCAAATGTCACGTATATGATACCATACCTCTAGTACTGAAACAAATTCCTACTTATCCAGACACAGCAGCATCCATGTGGAACTGTAGCTAAAAGTTCATTCTTCAAATCTGCTGCATGCCCTAGAATTGTTTTGAAATATTTTTTTATTCCATCTTATCCTTTTACATTCACGCACTTTGCATTAACTCAGCTGTAGTCAACAAATCCTTCTAAAGCTTAAGAATTGAATAGTGGCTATCAGAGAAGGTACAAGGCAGGAAGCTCAGCTCTTAACTGTAGAAATAATGAGCAGAGATAGAAGCTTCAAAGTAAGTTTTCAAAACAGCACCCAGAAGCAGTGTCAGGGAACCCCATTAACAAATGACACAGGGCAGCCTTGACAACACAGTGAGAATGTAGCACTGACAGGCCCCAGAATCCAGAAATGGCAGGGCCATGGCATAGAAGATCTATGAATTCAGCTACATCTTTCAACACTTGGCTATGTGAGTGAACATGGCACTCACAGCTATTATGCAGACAGTATATATTCCATGTTGTCTCCACTATTAAGAATTTTTAGTTTTATTTATACTGCAGGTTTATCTTTGCTGGTTTAGCGGTACCTGAGATGGATGTACATGTTCAAAAAAATCACAGAACAAGTCGAAAGAGATGGAAGACAGTTTAATAGTAAACTCTAAACACTTTTTACTGTGATTACATCACTTGCAATAATCACTCTTGCTTCATTTCCAGCAGCAAGAGAGTTAGCTGGAAGAAGGCACTAGGCTTCAAAGATGTTTACCATATTCCTACATAACAGCTGATGCACAGCAGAGTCAACAGCCTTTTTCCTACTTGCATTTCTGCACAGGTACACGATGCTACTGATATAACTTGGGGATTGAACTATATGATCTTTGAAGGTCGCTTCCAACCCAAGTATTCCATGATTCTATGATTCCATGAACTTTAAGCCAAATCCAAAATGTTTAATTCCTTGTGTCTGATCATATACTATAAGAGGTCCTACAGCAGGTCACCTGAGATTCTTAGAAGGACTTCAGGGTTTAACTGTTGTGTAAACTGAAAAAGAAACTGTGATATTGCATTTAATTCAGTCTTTTCTTCATAAAAAGCTTGCAGGGTTAAGTACACACATTTCATTTTTTTTGTAGTTTGATGTCAACCATTTCCTCATTTCTCTCTCACTGTGACAGTCCTGGGTTCAGCTTCTCCTTCCTAGTCTTAGAAGAGTCCTAGACTGTTCTAGGAGAACAGTCTTCTCCTTCCTAGTAGCTGGTGCAGTGCTGAGTTTCAGCTTTAGTCTGAGAACAGTGTTGATAACACACTGATGTTTTAGCTGTTGCTCAATAATGCTTAACCCTGATCTAACCTGAGACTTTTGAGTCTCTCATGCTCTCCCAGTGAGAAGGGAAATGAGAAGCCTTGGAGGGAGCAGAGAAAGGAGACCTGGCCCAAACTAGCCAAAGGTGTACAGCAGCACATTATACCACAGCACATCGTGCCCAGTATATAAACTGTGGGGAGTCACCCGGAAGGTCAGATTGCTGCTCAAGTTGAGCTGGGTATTGATTGGTGGATGGTAAACTGTATTGTGCATCACTTGTGTTTACTGTTGGGTTTTGGTTTTTTTTTTTTCCTTTTTAGTTTTATATCTCTCCCCTTGTTACTTTCCTTATCATTAGTAGTAGTAGTAGTGGTTTTGTATTATACTTTAGATTTTGTTCTTATCCCAACCTGGGGGGTTTATATTCTTTGAATTCTCCTCCCCATCCCACCCAGAGCAGGGGAGAGAATGGGGGGAGAGCAAATGGTTGCAAGGTGCTGAATTACCCGCTGGGCTTAAACCATGACAGTGGCTATGAAAACTTCTTCGATTGCCTCCTTATCCAAGTTTCTGCCTGTAAAGAGAAACAGATTAGTTAACTTTATTTTACAATGTATTAAAAAAAATGCATGCAAGTAGCAATCTGCCAGTCTTCTCAGCAAATAAAATGTTTACTAATCCAATGAGTGAGAGCAGCAGTATAAAAATTAAGCTACAGGTAACAAGGTAACTTTAGCTCTTACAGGCAGCAACAGACTTCAAGCTGTGTAAGTAAAGGAAAGGAGGAAAAACTGGGGTTTTCTGGTCATAAAAACACTTTGCAAAGAAAAGAGTAATAAGCAGGAAACAGAAATGTACAGCCATGGTGTTACAAGCTTTACAGAAAAAAAAACCAAATTTTATACATGTTAATGGCTATGATCACCTTCCTTAGTGATACTGAATATTCAATCATTCAAACCATTCCCATCACCATATATATGATTCTGGATTTTCATTTTAATGTCACCGAAAGGAATGCTGTAGATTCATCTCGGCTACAATATAAAATAGCACGAGGTCTTGATGGATAAAACTTTGACTGGAGGTTGTGCTGAACATACTGTTATTATTCTGGTCAGTTTAGGCCAGTTGCTTTTCACTGGACAAATCAGAGCACTGCCTTCTGAAAGAACAGCTTCTTAAAGTCAAATGCAGAGATATGTAATTTCTTCCTACCTATTAGGACCAGTCTATTTGTTCTCCTTTCACCTTCTTCCCAGAGTACTGCAGTCTCTTCTAGATCATAGAGCTCATGGACACCTTGGACTATCACCTGATGAGATTTGCCTTGAATAGATACCAGTCCCTTATCAGAAAAATAACCGTTAGGACACATAAATAAACCTTTAAAATGAAATATTTAAGAGGGAAAAAAATCCCAAGCTTTGAAACTAGGCCAAGCAGGTAAAAATATTTCTGGCAACTATGTACCAATGAGTTAAAATAACCATGTAGTATGATCATGTCTAGTTGTAACATCCATTCTCACGTCTCAATTTGTTAGACTAATCATTACTCTTTGCCATACTCTGCCTCCTGTTCCTCATTTGGTCAGTACCTGCACTTCTGAGCAAAAATAAAATGTCATCAGCTACTGTGCCATTTGGAATATATACATATATCTGGTGTTTGACATATGAGTACATGGAAGATTGACTGCCAAAAAAAAGATGATGTAAAATGAGCAAAAATGTTTGATTTCAGATTATTCTGAATAAGCTGTCATAGTCAGCACATTCACTATACTGAATCAGAATCCCTGAATATTGGAGAATGAACAAATATTTGTGAAATAAACCAATTACCAACAGAATTAGAAAGGCATACTGTCAGAGTCAGCCCATTAACCCAAATACCAAAAGCTGTATTAAAAAAGTTTTCATCAGTTCATGTACAACTTTGTAAAATATTTTAGTGAAACACATTCTATAAAATGTATCTTATGCATTTATAAAATTGAAAAAAAAAAAAAAAGGAAAAAAAAGAGTTAAAAATAGGTCATAAAAAAAGGTCTGCATTTGACATATTAGTTGGATTTTTCTATTACCACCAAAAGGATTATGACTGCAGGTAAGATATAAATACAAAAGCAACAAACTTTGGAACCCACTCATAATTACATGGAGTTCATTTGCTTCAGTGTATTTGTATGTGACTGAGAGGAAGCACAGTGATCATTACAGGCCTCAGATCTAAAGAACTACTGTGATTCCAATGCTCAATAAAATAATAAAAAATGTTATTATGCATAGCAGTACTGTTTTCAGATGGCTTGAGATGCATCGGTGGCTATTTTCTTCTATTTGTCAGGAAAGGGAAGACAAGGACATTCTCATTTTGTTGGTGAAAAAACAAGAATACAACCTTTCTTCCAATGATATTAAAATAATTATGTCACTATCCATGATGCACAAGTGTCCTCAGAAAACAACCCAGAGTGTATTTTCTTATATTCCTTACAGCCTACTTAATGACAAACTCAATTCTCATTTTTTAATTATTTACTTGGCTACTTGGTGTAAGGAAAACAAAAATATCCTGAATTGTCACCTGTACTCTCAAAACCATGCAACTGAAAAACATCTGAAGAGCCCATGAAGATGAATACTTACAGGCTGCATCTTTAGAACTACAGGTTGACAATACTGTAAGAAGTTGCAAGCGTAGACCGCAATTAGTACTGCGCTGCTATGTTATGCCAAATTCAACTTCTGCATATTATGCCAACAATGACAATTACAAATAGCAATCTATGCCACCCAATCTACACTATCGAATCCCCAGATGAGGAGACATTTATGTGAGATGGATGGAACCTTTCAAAGCAATGGAGGTGGAAACAGAAAACTGGTTTAACTATGCCCTGATTATTACCTCTGCCACTGATGTTTAGGACTGTGTATCTTCCCCCTCAATTCTAAACAAGTAAGATCAACGTTTGCTTCTCTGTCAGCTATCTCCTTTTGAGTCGTTCCACCAGCCAGCAGATAACTGTTTCTACACAGAATAACAACAAACTACTGCTCTCCATTTTATCTGCTCTACTACAGTGATCCAGTAATGCCTTTGATAAGTCTGTAACTGACAAAACACCACAGTTTTTCAGGTGCAACAGAGATAAAGCATAAAGAAACATGCCATTTCTGACTAACCTTCAGTCTTATGATGTCCATGGTGTGCCCAGTCTTATCTTTCATATTCTTCTCCCACAGAAGATCCTATGAAAAGGAAAAATGTTTTTATAAACAGAATGGCATGGGATGATTTTTTATAAATAGCCACAATGATTTTTCCATTGACAGTGATGTATCACTGACCTGAATGAAGAGGTTTAAGTTTTCTTCTTTTATATTTCCTGGAACTTCAAATGTCACTGTAATTATACCCTGCAAATGGAAAGGCCCAGTTATTACCAACTTGAATACATATTTCATTACATTAATTAATTACATTTCCTAACTTGGCCTAATAAAAAAGCAACTACATACCCATGTGAAATTTAAAAAAAAGGAGGCACAAAACAAAACAACAACAAAAAAACAAAACAAAACAACAAACAAAAAAACCAATCCACTTCCATCCTGCCCCAAATTGCTATATTATGTAATATTACCTGGTTCTGTTTGGGTGTGCACTCAAGAGACATACACACTACTTTGCATGGTTTAATCCCTTTAGCTTTTACCATGTAATTCTTTGTTGTAGCTGATGTTTGTTCTCAAAGAAAGACTAAGAATTTTAATTCTGATAAGCTAGTAAGCTCAGCCTTTCAGATATGTTTAAGAATTTTATTTTCTTGGGATACTGATCTTTGTCACAATTTCTGATCTTCATCACAATTCTAACAGACAGAAAATAATATCTTTTTTATTATCCATACTTGCCTATCATGAATTTTTTTTTAGAATATGTAGGAATAGATTTCAAAAATAAAGAAGCAAACAAATCTACAACAAAGCACATTCCTATTTGTATTCTACATAACCTTCCAAAGATCTTAAAACATATTACTCCCTAACTGAAATCTTCTGAAAAGGTAGCATGATTTGCATGCAATGCTTGCCATTACCTGTTTTTCTAACAATCTTGTTACATTAATTAATCAATTAAACAACCTTGTTGTTACAAAAAGATGAAGCAGTATTTTTGCTAATTACCTTGTCTAGATGTGTCTGTGCTGTCTTCAGATGCTCCAGCTTTTTCTGCAGACTGAAAAGAAGTTAAATGTCATGTCTGACTGGGATAGACAAAATGGCATTTCAAAATTTAAACACTCTGCAGTATTCAAAGCAATACTGAAACAGCAAAGATATTTATGTATTTATACAACAGACATTATTTCTAATAAAGGAAAGTGAAATTATTACCATACCTTATTCCAGATAAACTGTCAAAAGCATGCAGGTCCAAGACATTGGAGAGATCAACTCTAAACAGAGGAAAGAAAGCAAGATTTGTATTTTTGCTAAATTTAAATATTGTATTTACTTAAATAATTATTTTTAAAATGGTTTACTGAAGCTTATATTAGTTTTCCTGTCTATCATACCAATGCCATCAATCCTTAGACTTATTTTTGAATGTCAGTGGATGGTACTGTCTCCTACAAGGAAACAGCAGTGCTTATTCACACAGTAATATACAAGCACAGAAACTTTATTCTTAAAAATATAGTAAAACCCAAGGTATTTCCAAGGAAGACGATAAAATCACTCATAATGGATGCCTGAATAACTGACTTTCCCTAAATGGGAAAAGGAAACCTGAAGTTCTTCACAGCAATTATTCTGCATCCTTAATACAGACCCTATCAACACACAGAATTGGAATATGCTATAAAGAAAGTGCTACTATTGAGAATTTCAACTCTAAATGCCACAATGGTATCTCTGCTGCTCCAGATTTTAGTATACATTGAAGTATTCGTTGTTTTGTCTTTCAATCATACAGGCTGCACTCCAAGTACATACATTAGATGCAAAAACTCCACACTGTACAAATGTCACAAAACCTGTAAATAATATTAGTCTCAAAAATAAGACAAATTTTGATATTGTAAAATTAGCTATGAGTAAATACCCAAGATTTACCATAAGAACAAAATCCTGGTTAAATTTAACCTGGAGTCCTCGAGCATTCTCACCTCTCTTTACAGACAGAGAAAAAAGCCAGTAGCATTATTCTAATATCACAACTTTATGGAATACTAACTTAGTAACACCGAATTTACATAAGAGGACAAATTAACAAAAGTCTAAATTTTGCAGCATAACCTAGAGTGACTACTTACATATTAAAACCCTTAACATGAAAAAAACTGGTGAATATTAAAAGCTTGATTTCAAGTATTGCTCACAAGTTTATCCACACTTGCTGTGTTGAACCCAAGTTCCAAATGACAATAAATATATTAAAGAAAATTACTTTTTATGTAACAGACACATGATGACTTATGAGAAATTATTTACTAAGGATCTCTAGAAGAACAATAAATGAATGAATGTGAAACACCTCTCAGCAGCAGAATTTATGATTTATAATATTGTTCATTCTTCAACAGTTTGCAAGTTAACAAGAAAGAAGTGCGAAGTTGTCCAACTTATTCAAACATATCACATGGCTCCTTGAAGGAAGTAATGAAAACAGTGTGAGAATAATTCTTATAAACTAACAGGATAATCACTAGAGAGTGATTTTCACACTGCATCTTTTCAACAGAGCATAAACATTCCAGTGATCAGAATAAGTTAAAGCCAAAAGAAACACTAACAAGATTAATATTTTTGTTAATGTAAACTGAGCTGATCTTTAGATTGAAAGCAGATAAACATCTGTCTTCAAAAACCTGGGTTACCAAACAAAATACATATTGTTTTTGCTGGTCCTATCTAATCAGGCAACAGCAGCAAATATTTTTCTCTATACTTTCCAACTACATTTAAAAAGCCAAGTATATTTTATTAAGATTACGTCTACTACTTCCCCTGCAAAACAGCTTAAAGCAGGAACTTGTATTATAGGAAAGTTTATGCTAATATAGTCAGATATTTCACATAATAGCAGGCAAATCAGCCCCAGCAGTCTGAAAGACACACTGCTCTCCTAGTGTGCCTGGGAATACCCTATTTCATTTTTGTTAAATAAAAAATTTGATTCAGAGTTTCAATGAAAAATAGCAAAACAAATACAATTACTTTTCCTTCTTATAAACTTCTGTACACTGCTTTCAAGGTAATTTTGTAGTAACAATTTATTTGCAGGAGCCACCATAAGTGAGAAAACCCCTCCAACTGACACAACAGAAAGAAAACTTAATAATGCACGTGATCAATGATTAGCTCAGAGATAACTTACTTTGTAAGCTGCTCTTCAGTTACAAAATCTTATTAACAAGTTGCAAGAAACTCTGAACTTCTAACACTCCCTTAAAAATCAACTACATTTCAGAAAAATGCTGAAGCAAATTAAACTTCATCTGTATTAGCATTTTTCAGGAACTTTCCACATGCTATGATTCCACAAATGGCAATATAACTAAAATATAACTTCGATAATTGAAAGCCATATTCATAAAAAAATTAGAATAAAATACAGGTTTGGGGAGGGGGAAGAATAAAGCCCAAGCTTTTGTAAAATCCACTTCTCATGTAACTAAAAAATACAGAAATGTTTCATTACATTGCAAAGTCAAATAAAAGCCACTAATGATAAGCTCTGTAAACTAAGATACATATTAGTAGTAAACTTTCTTTAAATAGTTATACACTGGAGCGTACAATATGAACAGTAGAAAATTAAAATACAAAAGAAAAATACATTTTTATTTCTTAAAAAAAAAAAAAATCCTTTCTCTAGATGCTTATTTGTAAAATAAATATTAAATATTTCTAATTTAATAGTTTTCCTTTAAGAAAACTGATCTAATAGCATACTTAAATCTGTCACAAAAGAAGCAGGATTTAGTACCTAGTAATAGTGGCCATTTAATACCTTGATCTTTGTGTCTCTAGAATTTTACCAAGTCCATTTATTGACCTAAAATAAAATAGAAAAATCTTTAGATGAAAATGCAACATTATACAAATAATATACATTGTTTGAATAAATTAACCATGGAAAGTAGCATGAGAAATAGCACCACAACAATAATGCCAGACCTCTTATCAACTTGTTGAACAAACCAACAAACATCCCAAACTACCTTGATTTTGAGACATTTTCATTTCCTAAGTAAGGGCTGGGGCACTTCACAAGTTATCACAGAATACTACTGGAGTGAATAGCGTTTTCCTCTTCAAGACTTCTCATGATACACTCTGTCGGGTCTAAGCATTTTACTTTTAGAATTCAAACTACTAATGAAGTTGCAATGTCTTTTAAAGTGTTAGTATTCTATTTTGGTTATCATGGTATTGACAGAAAAAGATAGGGCATGTCTTTGATCCCTAATTTGATTCACACTATTGTTTTTTCTGTACCCACGACAATTTTTTGGGACTTCCTCCATATACCTTTGCATTTCCTAGCGAACTCTTTATCTGCCAAACACTTTTTTTTTTACCTGATGATAATTCTGAAAAATAGGAACGGCTGCCCATAAATGTAAAAGCGTGGACACTTAGTACAAAAGCCTGTCCTTAGTAATATCAAATCTTAGCTAGACAGCTAAGGCAGCTAAGACAGCTTGGACAACCTGCTAAGATTATGTACGCAAATAAAAGTATTGAAATGCCTTTAGAAAGGGACAGATTCTTGTCCCTTCTGAGTTAAAATACGTGTCAATTGTGAGACCTAATTCTGTATTAACAGCGATAAAGAAGTAACTATGTTCAAATAAAAATAACCTTTGAGCCAGTAAAGTGTTACAGTTATGCCAAAGCTTCATACCTGACACATGTTCTGACTTCACTCAGCTCTTCTTCTGAAACCAAATCTGTTTTATTGATGATTATAAGATCAGCTAATGCAACCTGCCTATGCATTAAGAAATAAAAAAAAATTAGAAAAAAAAGACAACATGAACAAATAAATACTCTTTCTGTAAGGGAGAAAACCATCTCTCTCATAGCACCCAAAAAAAAAAAAAATAGTATTGAGTATTGTTAGTACAGAAAGGCAAGTATTAATGAAACTAGCACATCATGCTGTGTGAATGAAGTACTACTGGCTTCTCCTTGAAGTGCTCTTCTATGCCAGAAATCTGCTAACTTACAAAGGCTTCCTAGTTTTGGGGGTTTTGTTTTTTAAAATGTGATCCAATCCAAAATTCTTGATGATTTATGAACTTCACAAGCCCCTATTTCATTTGTGTGTAGTCTTTGTAAAGTCATACTTGAAGTCTCTTTACTTCATGAAGACTTCTATTGTTACAATTATCCTTAATCACTGTGGCTCCATATCCAGCAAAAAAATATTCCTCCAGCTCCAGCTCTACTTTGAGCACCTGATAAGATTCTAGCATGCATTTCTTTCTTCCCAACACAGACAGTTGCCCTTCACTTACATAAAATCCCATCCCTCTGAAAGCATATGTTAGAAGAGCCAGATCTTGGAAAAAAAAACAAATGGAGCATGAAGTCTCTTTTCTATTTCCTACCTCATTACACCAATCTACCTTGGTTTAAAGCAAAGGAGGAGAAAAACACCTTATAAAAGAAGCCATTTATAGCAGAATTCTATACAGTTCAGTTCCTAGCAGTGATACGTAAAATTAATTCACGCATCCATACATCCATACCGAGATGCTTCATTGACAAGGCCTTCTGGCTTTTCCTCTGTCAAGTGCTAGACAAAAATGAAAATATTTGGCTTAGTCATATTCAAATGGCATCTAAATTTATTTCCAATTAAAAGAAATCCACTTCAGCTTAGGTGGCATCGAGAATTTTTCTGTAAAATTATGGCAGAAAAGTACATTTATACATTCACAGAATCATAGAATAGTTAGGGTTCATCTAGTTCCAAGACACCTCCCACTAAACCATGTCACCCAAGACTCTGTCCAACCCGGCCTTTAACACCACCGGGGATGGAGCATTCACAGTTTCCCTGGGCAACCCATTCCAGTGCCTCAGCACCCTCACAGGAAAGAAGTTTCTCCTTACAACCGATCTAAACTTCCACTGTTGAAGTTTTAACCCATTATCCCTTGTCCCATCACTACAGTCACTCATGAAGAGCTCCTCTCCAGCATCCCTATAGATCCCCTTCAGATACTGGAAGGCTGCTATGAGATCTCCACACAGCCTTCTCTTCTCCAGGCTCAACAGACCCAACTTGCTCATCCTATCTTCATACAGAAGGTGCTCCAGTCCCCTCATCATCCTCGTGGCCCTCCTCTGGACTTGTTCCAACAGTTCCATGTCCTTTTTATGTTGAGGACACCAGAACTGTACACAATACTCCAAGCGAGGTCTCACAAGAGCAGAGTAGAGGGGCAGGATCACCTCCTTCAACCTGCTGGTCATGCTCCTTTTGATGCAGCCTAGCATACGGTTGGCTTTCTGGGCTGCAAGCGCACTGCAGCCGGCTCATGTTCATTTTCTCATTTACCAACACCCCCAAGCCCTTCTCTACAGGGCTGCTCTGAATCTGTTCTCTGCCCAACCTGTAGCTGTGCCTGGGATTGCTCCCACCCAGCTGTAGGACCTCGCACTTGGCATGGTTAAACTTCATCAGGTTGGCATCAGCCCACCTCATAAGCATGTCAAGGTCCCTCTGGAAAGCATTCCTTCCCTCCAGCATATCAACCGAACCACACAGCTTGGTGTTATCAGCAAACTTGCTGAGGGTGCACTCAATCCCACTGTCCATGTCACTGACAAAGATGTTAAACAAGACTGGTCCCAACACCAATACCTGAAGGATACCAAGCTACAGGCCTGGGGAAGAGTGGCTGGAAAGCTGCTCATGAAAAAACAGTGGGGGGTGGTGATTGACAAAGCTGAACATGAGCCAGCTTGTGCTCAGGCAGCCAAGGCCAACAGTATCCTGTCCTGTATCAGCAATAGTGTGGCCAGCAGGGCCAAGGAAGTGATAGTCCCCCTGTACTCAGCACTGGTGAGGCCACACCTGGAATACTCTGCTCCAAAAGGCAACAAAGCTGGTGAAGGGTCTGCAGCACAAGCCTGGGGAGGAAAGGCTAAGGGAACTGGGCTTGTTTAGTCTGGAGAACTGAAAGTGCATGGGGGACCATACTGGCCTCTACAATTACCTGAAAGGAGGCTGTAGTGAGGTGGGGGTCAATCTCTTCTTCCAAGTAACAAGTGACAGAACAAGAGGTAATGGCCTCAAGCTGCACCAGGGGAGGCTTAGATTGGATATGAGGAAAAACTTCTTCATTGAAAGAGTGTTCAGGCATTGGAACAGGCTGGTCAGGGAAGCTGCAAAATCACCGTCCCTGGAAACGCTCATAAACCATGTAGATCAGTCCCTCAGTGATATGGTTTAGTGGTGATCTTGGCAGACCTGGGGTAATGGTTGGACTTGATAATCTTGAAGGCCTTTTCCAACCTAGTTGATTCTATGATTCTGTGAGTTATTTCCTGCCTACTCTGCCATGGAGGCAGCAATCTCCAGGAGAGGAATATTTCAAGCACCTGGAGGAAGTAAAAGTTTAGATCTCATCACTTACATACACCTTACAACTCCAGGATGATCAGTACTGCGCATTCCTTCATGAGCTCTCCACATACCAGGAATGCTGTTCTGAAATTTGGTTTTAAAGTCAGAAGAATACCAAATGACAGTGAAATTATCAAGGAAGATACTTAAATTTAAAAAGAAACTAGGAAACTATTTTTTCCTCAAGTGGAATTACCAGGCACCAGCATTATTTGACTGGTAAAAAAAAAACCCAAACTGATTATTGCATAGTGTCAGTCTGTCACCTTAAAAACAAAAACAAAAGAAAAAAAAGAAAACCCCTGAACTATTTCCTGATTGTGCACAACCTAAGCACAGCATAACAACAGGATGACTTGGAGGGAACCTCTCCTTTGACTTTTTGTTTGTAATCCTCTGTGTATTGATTTTATTGAATTAAATGTTGTCAGATTTGTTGCTCTGTCCAAATATCGAGTCTGGGAAGGAGAGAACTGGCACTTCAACTGTTTGCCCTTGACTAAAAAAAAAAAAAAAAAAAATCAAATGAGTATTTCAGATTGCTGGGCGACAAACCCATTAGTGACAACCCATGATATCAATTATCACTTCAGTTTCTATTGGCTGACTGGTCACAGGGTACTACTTGTCTGCTTTCCTTGCAATGGGTTGGTTCATGGAAGCATGACACCCTTAAATTGCGGCCTGTTATCTCAATCTCATTACCTGTATGGCTTCAAAATTCTTTGAATCACAAGCAGCTGCTGAGGTCAAGCTTTGCAACCAGACAAATTGCACAAGTTATCAAGTCCTTTATACAAAGCAGAAGTAGTTTACTTGGCAGAAAAAGTTTGAAGTTTGTACTAGTCTGAACAGATGTCAGTGTTGTACTGATTAAATAACATAAGCATTTCATTAAGCTGTCAAAAATAACAATTGATAGAAATGCTGAATGTTTCAAAACATTTTTGTGCTGTTTCTGACATAGTACTTTAAAGTTTAAACATTAATCTTTTAACATTAATAATTTAGTGCTCCTGTGTGGAACATGATTTTATTTGCTTCAAACCAGTAAATCAGCATTGCATGGAGAGAAAGATAAACACAACATTTTTGCAAGTAATAAAACACATCTGAAGTAGTATGAGGGCACACAGCTAAAAGGGGACTGTCTTCAGACTTGCTGTGGTTTCTTGTGATAGTTCAGCTGATTTAAAAGTTGCCTCCTGCTTAAAAACACAGCTCTCAGTCCCTTACCCACATTTTTCTACCAACTCCTCCACAGAAGTCCATGCAAAACATGATGGCTTGACTTGTCAAACTGGCTTGCTATGAGGTTACACTAGCTCTATCCTGGAGCAACACAAAATGGTGAGAGGACAGGACTGCCCCCTTTCAGTAAACCAACTACTAGATTATCTCAACTGAAACAAGAAATCCAAACAGTCCACACAAAAAAAATATATTATATAGGAGGGATCACTCCCATATTTTATAACCATTTTCCTCAGTTCTTTCAACTTTTTAAAGACATTACAGAGATATTAAAAACAATTCCACAATATGATGGTATTTTTTACCCTGCAGATTTTTTACCTTTCCTTCTTTTGAATCCTGCAAAATCAGTACCTAACTGAAGTAGTCAGTCACTTCCCAAGTTAATTAAGTTGCAAATAATTATATTTATTACTACCTATTACAAAACAAAACAAAAACAAAACAAAAAAAAACCACAGTTGAAATATTTTATTTAATCACCATTTCTGCCATCCTAACAGTGCTTTCAATTTGGGTGTTTTTACTGTTTTTACATTACCTTTCATGTAGATTAGTCTAATACCTACTCTTCTTGTCTGCTTCCATGCAATGAAGTAACTCTCTAATCTGAAATGATAACTAGACATCTGGTTTTCTCATCTCTCCTCACCACACAAGCCACTTGCCATTACATTAGCTTTCCCAATTTGAGCCCTAATGCACCAGTATCAGAGGCCCATTCTTGAAAGGTCTCTTTTCAAGTAACTCAGGCCAACGACATTCTGTAAGGCATATTTCTCCACTGTTTTTACAGTAATCCAAATACCTATTTAGAATACAAACAAGATTTCTAAGTGAAGTCATGGAACTAGAAGGAATCAAGTATCTAGCATCCTAGGAACTCTTAGCAGACATGCTGCTCTGTTGGTAGGAATCTGAATTCCTTGAGTATTGGTACTTCCTTGTTCCCATTCAAAATACAGCACTAATGTACCATAGCAATTGAAATACAACCTCATCCATTGTAAGAATTAAAGCTATTGTAAAGCAGTGTAATTAATCTGAATGAACACTATGCAATAGCTGTTCTAATGTTGCAGTTTTAAACCATGTAAAAAATCCAGTAGTTTACCTGCAATCCATGCTTTGCGTCAACAACCGACACAATACCTAGAAGAGAACATTAAATGGAGTAGGAATGTCTGGAGAATTTAACAATTTAACAATTTATGAACTTCCTGTACAACTACAAAAATAAAAGTATCACATTTACAACTTGTTATAATACTTTCAATGCTTCCAGTATATCTGAGCATTAGACTTGTTACCTAATTATTTTCTTATTTGTAACTCTTATTTGTGGTAAAAAAGAAAAAAAGTCTATCAAACCAGGTCAGAGAAATTCTTACAAGGTAGATACCTCTCCCTTTCTTTTACAACAGCAAACTGGCAAATTTTAAAGGTTATTGAAAAAACTACAGGGACTGACTGACGTATGCAGCTATTCTGATTGTAAGTAATGAGGAATCTGGAGAATTTCTCTAGCAGAAACTTAAGAAGCCATTTCCTATTCAACTGTTTGCTTGGCTAGATGGGTATTTCACAGACTGATTGAAGTGTTAGCAAGGTACTTTTTAAACCAAAAAGCAAGAGTGCTTTGCTAAAATTAAAAAAATAAAAATTACCACTCAACAAGCTCTTTAACTACATTTAGTGATGATTTATATTACAGTGAACTCAGATTTTTATTGGAAGACAGCAAATACTAGAGCTAAGAAAATACAACAAAGAAAGCAGAAAATAAAAGGCAGGAGACCAGAGGATGGTAACAGGTTAAGAGTTCAGAAAAAAAAACCCAAATTAAGGAAACATTACATTGGAAAAATAAGAGCTTAACTATTACTTCTAAATAACGTTTTACAACATCTAATGAGGGGATCCCTCACCCCTTACAATCACAAGATGTTTCTGTATCTGACCCCTTAGCAAAACATTACACAACTTTTGTTTGATTTAGCAAACTGAAATAGCTGACCATTGTCAGTAGACAAATGAGCACCAGAATCAGTAAGTCAATCTCTGTGGTCAAATTTTGGGATTTGAGAACCAAAATAATTTTCTGACATCTCAAACATTTTCTTTAACCTTGCCTTAAATTATAAAAATACATTACATTAAATCTAGATACAGAATGCCAGTATGTTAGAAAATTTGCCCTTCTTACCATCAAGATAGATATCACTTCCCAGCTCAGAATCAACCCAGAACATGGAGGCCACAGCTCCTACGAAGTGCAGTAAATTTAGTTGCAAAATTTACATTTTCCAGTAAACTACTAATATGCAAGCATTTCATTTAAAAAATTCCTATTTGTAGCGCCGTACTTGAAACTCCTCTCTTCCAAACTTAGAATGCGCCATAGACTTCAAATACTCACCACACATATGACCTTACAACAGCCACCAAACATTGTACTTGTGCGCACATCATCAGCTAGGACTACAAAAAAGCATTATAAATCGCACAAATCGAGATGCAATTTAAGTTGGCTAAACTAAACTACCTTTACTCAGTAGTATCAACTAAACATCATTACTATACTCCAAGGCTCACTCTTTCTAAAAAGTTCTGTACTCCACCCTTCACCTTTCAGCTAGTTTCTAGGTCATGGAACACATAAGGGGGCAAAAAAAAACAACAAACAAAACAGTTCAAGAAAAATGGAACTAGGATATTCGAGAAATCTGCTCTCTCCTAGGGACCCCTTCTTCACTGGCTTCCATAACCTCTCCCATAGCGTTTCTTACATCTTAAATCAACAGTATTAAAAATAAAATAAAATAAAATAAAATAAAATAAAATAAAATAAAATAAGAGCTGCTGGGTTTAGATAAAAGAGACTGAGTTAAGAAATGTCTAATGCATGTTCAATTTGCAAATAGATACTGCACTGAAAGGGGAATTTATAAAGGTAAGTCATGCCTGATCAGTCTGGGAAGGCTGTATCTGGCTTTCTCTGAAAAAAAAAATAATAATTAGTGTATTTGTGGACAAGGGAAAAGCACCATAAGCTGTTTACATCACCTCCAGCAAATTTTTCAACACTATCTTCAAAGATATTCTAGTAGCCAAGCTGGGACATTATCAGTCTAAATGAAAAGACAACTAGGTAAAACTGGTTGATAATTAAGCTCCAAAGGTTGCAGTTAACAGGTCATACACTACCTGGAAGAAAGCAGTAAGTCAGGTTCTATTCTGGGTGGGACCTGTCCTGTTTAGCGTCTCCACCAGGAACCCACGAAGGAACAGAAGACATGCTTGTCAAGACTGCAGAGACTATGAGATTTGGAAAAGAGCAGCTAACACATCTAAGGGCAGAGCTATCTTTCAGAGGGACATGGCCAGACAGGAGTGAATGGCCAACAAGAAACAGATGTAATTCAGCAAGAAAAAAAACCTGAGTAATACACTTAGGAACAAAGAGCCCTGGGCAATGACACAGGCTGGGGACAGACTGCCTGGGGAGCAGGTCTACAGAGAACGCCCTGGGCATCCTGGTAGGCAGGAGTCAAGCAAGCAGTGTACCCAGGGATAAGAGAAAGCCAAAATCACCCCAGACTGTTGGAAGAAAAGCATGGCTGCAGCAGGTTATTTTCCTCTATTTAACACTTTCAAGACCGTATCCGACTAGCACTTCCAGAAGGCAGACGCCCCATACAGGAAGCGTACTATAATGAAGGCAGTTATGGCCAGAGCACAGGCCCCACAAGGAGAGGTGAAGGAACTGCATTTGTTCAGCCTGGGAGACAGGAAAGCACCTGTAGAACCTAACAGCAGCTTCTATGGTACCTATAGGTGAGTCAATGAGAAGACTAATTCCGACTGTGGCAGAAGGATGGGAGACAAATATAGTAAGCTGAACTAAGCAAGGTCCAGACTATTTATCAGAAAAATGCTTTTTCACCATGAAAAGGCAGGCACAGAACAGGTTGCCTGGAAAGGTTGTGTCAAATTTATCCCCAGAGGATGGAGATATACGGCCTGATATCCCAAAGAGTTTGGTCTTGTCTTACAGCTGATGCTGTTTTGGACAGGAGGTTGTACTGAGGACCTCCTATCATACCTTCCAAACTGAATTATTCTGTATGATTCTAGTATTTTTTACATGCTAGGCCTCATTATCCACTGAATTTCCATTCAGATGAGATCCTTCTGGAACAATGAAACACGTACTATTCTCTCGTCTTTGTATAGTAATCTGTAATTTTGTGAGGATGTAAAATAGAACATTACTAAACTGATGAGTCTTGAGCAAAAAGAATCAACAAGTAGTTGGACAACTTACACCATGCTCTGTCAAGGACTCTGAATCTGTGAACTGATACCTGTGTACTACACACGGCCTAGGAGTAAGCTACTCCTGTTTTCTGCTGAAATGGCCCTGTAAAACAGGTTCTAGCAACTGTAGAATGTGCTGTATATTTATTAAGAAAACAAAAATTTAAAAAATCATAATTATGAAAAAAAAACAATTTAACATAGATCAGTGCCACGATATGAAGGACAGGAGGAGCTGACAGCAGCAACAGTACTTTTTAATTATCAGAACCTTTGTTACTGGCAGGTTGTCAGTAACTAGCTGAAGTAAGCACATTAGAAGAAAAACAACAACAAAAAACCTCAGTAACTAACCTCATTCTAACACCTACAACTGTCTACCTGAAATGACAATATGCAGTCCTCCAAGCATCACTCTGTATCAACACCAAATACTTGTCAGTTGTTCACAGTGCTGACTCACGAAAGATACAGCAAAGGCCACAACACCTAATGGTTTTCTGGTGTCTATTGATTTTTTTCCCCAAAACCTTAATAGTTTTCCAATTTGACTCACACAGAATTTGTGCATAACAGACGCCAAATCAATGTTCTTTCCTTTGAAGGAAATTACCATGACAACTATTTAGCTTTGAGCTGGAAAATATCAGTCTCCTAAATGGGTAACAATTGCATTTCTGATAAGAATTTCCTTCACTCTCAATCAACAACATATTTTTGATTGATGGTTCAGTGAAAATTTTTCTAGATAGCTATTACTAACATGAGCTTGAGTTTAAACACCTTTTTATAATAAATATCACTGAAGAGCACACTAGAAATTTTTAAGATCAATTCTGTTCTCTACTTACCAGAAGCATGTATGATTCTGTTTTGGAGCATATTTTATGACTTCACAAAATATAAGTTCTATCACAACCAGTGTAATAATATATCAGATGCTAACAATTTACACTTGAGAAGGAACAATGCAGAACAGCAAAAGCCTTCCACAAACCACTAGCTCCACTGTGCTCCTCCAAGCCCAGTGTCTTCTCTTTATAGAAATACATTTTAACTGGATTTCTGTTAAGCTTTAGAGTCAATTTGGAGTAAGTTAAAAAAAAAAACAACAAAACAACCAACCAAACAACCCCACCCAAATCCCTGATTCTGCACCTATCCAATTCAGTTTTTAGTCTATGTAGCAATTAAAGTATATGCCTGACAACTCACTACTTTAGATTACATCTTGCACAGTGAACTGACCGGTGAGCAAACAAGCACTTCATAAAAACAGAATAATTATCACAGTTATAAAAACTGTAATGTGAACTACCTGGATCTGCCAAACCAGTTGTCTCTAACAATATATAGTCAAATTTTCCTCTCCTTTGCATCAGGTTCTCAATTGCCTTCACACCACTGTCCCTGTAAGAAGAAACAAATCTGAGAACAGAGAAAACAAGCTAAAATATGCATAAACATTTGTCTTCTGACGCAGAACACAGTGTCACTACTATTAAAGCAAACGCCTGAGTCAAGGTTTACAGTCCACAATGAAAACTCAGTCATCCAGCTGCTGCTCTAATACTAGGCAAACTGTACTTTCCTGTTTCATTTTGGTCTGAAAACAGTATTTGCTTACTCCAGACAGGAATAATAAAGGTGATTTAAATGAAGATTTGTTTTCAAACACTGAAAAAACTATAAAAGGACAGTAGGGCAGTGTAAATACGTAACTATTTGGTTTGGCGGGAAGAGGCTGGAAAATTGAACCATGTTCTCCTGCCTTTCCACCTCATCTACAGCAAAATTAAGATGAGCTATTTACTAAATCTCAGCTGATGAAGTCAACCTGAAGCAGAAATGTATGGCATTTTATATAAGACATCAATGTATATAAAACATAGCAGCAGTGGCGGCATTCCTTGCATCCCAACAGAACACAATGCAACAGGGTCTTCTGTTTTCCATTTACTACCCCAACTTCAGGCATAGAATCAGTTCTTCCAAATTTTCAGGACTAACAGGCCATCACCTTTATTACAAACTTAGCACAAACAACCCAACATTCAAGCAAAAAGGGTCAAAACATGTCAAAGGAACAAATACACTCCTGCATTTTAACATTACCATCATGTAACAATGTGGAATTCTGTATTTCATTAGGTTACCAAAACGTTCTCTCTCCACCCTCAGGTGTAGAGTATTCATGTATTAACCAAAATACAAATAAAGAAACAGATTATTTAACATGGAAATTCCTGTATCTTTAGCTCTCTGTATAAAAGCATGTAATACATACAGAAGAGGGAGAGCTCCTTACCTACAACACCCCAATGGTGTATAATTTGGTATTTGGATTATTTTTCTGAAAGACACTAAGTCCAAACCCAGTGAGGCAGCAAAATGAAGTAAATTTCTATCTCCCAAAGTCCAATTCTTGTTTTATCCAACAAAAGAAACCTCAGTCAGTACTACCACCAGTTTTAGGAACCAGATTCTCAATGTCTTCTCCCCAGCTCTCCCAAAACCTACTCTAAGAATGTGTTCCTTACTTCACTGAACAGCACAGGCAGCCATTTCTGAGCTCCAGCCATTCTTCATAGAGTTCTCCCCCTTGACTGATTGCCAGGGATTTCTCCAAGGCACTTCCTGGAAATATAAGTAGTACTACAATATTAATCTACAAATCTGCATGATGACACCTGGAAAAGAGATAAAAGATTTGAGTTGATATTCATTTTTATTCTTGTATTATATACTTTTTTTCTAAGACCATGTTTCTGGCATGTTCTTCAGAAATCAGTATTTTCCATTTATGAGAAATTTAAAAGCCAAAGACAAGTTGGCTCTACAAAGACCAAACCCCAGAGGATGAAAGTACAGAGTACATGTCTGTCCTGGGCTCAGCAGTAGCAGTCATTTTTCTCCTTCTTAGTAGCTGGTGCAGCGCTGTGGTTTTGACTTTCAGCCTGGGAACAGCGCTGATAACACCGATGGGTTTAGTTACAGCTTAGAAAGTTTGGTTTGACCAAGGATTTTCTGAGTCTCACGCTCTGCCAGGGAGGAGGGGAAGCTGGGAGGACGCAGAGACAGGACACCTGACCCAAACTGACCAAAGAGGTATTCCATACCATAGCACGTCATGCCCAAGATGTAAAAACTGGGGGCAGGAACCCAGAGGAGTTAGTTCACGGCTCAGTCGTCAGGTCGTAAGCAGTTGTATCCTCTTCCCTTGTATTTCCCTGGTCATTATTATTATTGGTGGTAGCAGCAGTGGTTTGTGTTATACCTTAGTTACTGGACTGTTCTTATCTCAACCTGTGGGAGTTACATTCTTTTGATTCTCCTCCCCGTTCTCCCCCACCCTTGGAGTGGGGGGGAAGAAAGAGGGGGAGTGAGTGACCAAACTGCGTGATTTATGGCTTAAACCACGACAATGCCACAAACTTTGCTCTCAGAGTAAGAAATCAGCCTTCACCTCCACATCAAATAAAGGTTCTCTCTTACTTTTCATTTTAGACTCCATGACCAGAAAAGCAGTACATGTTTGTTGAAGAAAACAAACAAACCAACACCAACTCAGTGTAAACTGAAAGCAATGCTGATATGAAATCATAGCTGCAACAGTTAAAAGTCCCGAAAAGGAAAGCGGAACAGTTCAAAGAACCACAGACACCAAGCACACATCTCCCCCTTTTCTTGGGGATAATCTGTGATCTGCGAGTGACTGGGTCGGAGCAATCCCAGGCACAGCTACAAGTTGGGAAGAGAAGAGATTCAGAGCAGCCCTGCACAGAAGGACTTGGGGGCGTTGATTGATGAAAAACAACATGAGCAGGCTGCAGTGTGCACCCACAGCACAGAAACTAACCGTATCCTGGGCTGCATCAAAAGAAGCATGACCAGCAGGTCGAGGGAGGTGATCCTGCCCCTCTACTCTGCTCTTACGAGACCTCACTTGGAGTATTGTGTGCAGTTCTGGTGTCCTCAACTTAAAAGGACATGGAACTGTTGGAACAAGTCCAGAGGAGGACCATGAGGATGATGAGGAGACTGGAGCACCTCCCATATGAAGACAGGATGAGAAAGTTAGGGCTGTTCACCCTGGAGAAGAGAAGGCTGCATGGAGACCTCATAGCAGCCTTCCAGTATCTGAACGAGGGCTATAGGGATGCTGGGGATGGACTCTTCATGAGGGACTGTAATGACAGGACAAGGGGTAATGGGTTCAAACTTAAACAGGGGAAGTTTAAATTGGATATAAGGAAGAAACTCTTTACTGTGAGGGTGGTGAGGACCTAGAATGGGTTGCCCAGGGAAATTGTGAATGCTCCATCGCTGACGGTGTTCAAGGCCAGGTTGGACAGAGCCTTGGGTGGCATGGTTTAGTGGGAGGTGTCCCCCTGCCCATGGCAGAGGGGTTGGAACTAGATGATATTAAGGTCCTTTCCAACCCTACCTACTCTATGATTCTATGACAGGTAGGGAAAGAAAATATTATCCACCAACACATTATTTTGATTTCCATTTGCTTAAAACTAAGCAGGACAAATGGAGGTACAACACTTCCAAAAGGGTGATATGTTCATTACCTTGACTCCAAGGGACTCGATTTACATAAGAAACAGATTAATACACAGTATTATTTTATGAACACTATCCCAAAGGACTTTTTGCCCTTCTTAAGACTATGACATAAAGCAGTAATTTCAGTAGCAGATTTAAAACTACAACGTTCTCCATTTTCAGAATTTGTATATATTTGTCATTTTATGGCTAAAACAATGTTTCTGAAGATTTACATACCTTCTCCAAACTCATTCAGAATAACTGCTATTCTTTTATCATGCTGTTCTGTAAGTATGTAATTTAGAAGAGTTGTCTTCCCAGCTCCTAGAACACAGATATTTCTATTAAAATTCTTAAAAAAACCACAGATTTTCAAATAAAAGGCACACACTGTTGCACAACCTCAGATAAATCTCTCCAGAAATATGAGTTTTCATTATTGTAGCCTGCATTCTATTATGCTAGTGTAAAAATTAATTTGTACAGATATTTGACCCCACGCAACTATCAGGATATTAAATACCAGTCTTAAGAGGCCAACTGGTTTCCCATTCACTGTCAGTGCTTGACAGACTTACAAGTCCTCTATCAGCTGGGCAGCCTTTTCTGAGAAAACTCATTTTTTATTTTTCAGTTAACAAAAGGTGTACCTATTCTTTCCCCTACCACCGCCTTTTCCAACCAGCACTTTTGTCATCAGTAATCAACGATGTGCTACTGGCTGCCATGAGGCATTGTCAACTAAGGTGCTCACAACTTCCCTGTAATACCAGGTTACTAACAGCTTCACCCTGCATATGCACAAGATCAGAAGTAGGGGAATTTGGTAAAGCAACCTTCTTTCCCTGCCCTCTGGCCGTTCTGAGTATGATGCAATGGAAAGTTACAACTTTTAGAACAGTGTTGGTAATCCCAAATTTAACTTAAATTTATCCTTACCATACACATCTGTATTTGAAGCTCTCAAAACCGTGTTGGTTTAAGTGAGGGACGCCAAACCTCGGATTTCGACGACTGCATTTCAGTTTGCATTTAACTCAGGCAAATACCCAGTTAAATGCACACTGTTAAATATACTGCCGTTAAGTGGCAAAATGTGGTTTTTCAAATATAGCCAGAAAACTGGAGCTGGAACCGCGGCTCGAAATCGCTGCGAAAGCATGGCCGGAGCCGCATCTGGGAGAAGCGGCATAAGGACAGAGCGCTTTCGCGACGCGAGCAGCGCCAATGACCGCTTTCTGCACAGCGCCAGCGGAGAGCCCCGCCACCCAGGCGGCGGGCACGGGGGCAGCGGCCGGACGTGCCAAGCACTCCCACCTCCGAAGCCCCCGCTGCCCAGCCCCCTCCTCGGGTCTCCCGACGCCCACGGGCCGCCCGGTCAGCTCCTCCGGGCCCCGGGAGGCGAGGCACGCCGCCGGCTGGCAGGGTCGCGGGGCTGCTTCTCACCCAGATACCCCGTGATGATGGTCACGGGGATCTTCCTGCTGCGGCTGGCCTCCGCCTCCCCCTCCTTGCCGGCGCCTATCGGGACTAGGTCGGGGCAGTCGTCGTCCTCCATGAGGGCGCGGGCCCCGCAGCTCTGGGCGGCCGGGGCCTGAGGGGCGATGACAGCGCGCCGCGCCCCCCCGGGACACCACGGCCGGAGCGAGCACCGCCGCTCACCCGCGCACTCCTGACGTCACGCACCTCACGTCATACGGCACGGCGCGGGATTGCGGCAGCGCCGGCGGCCCGCAGCGGCGCCTCTCAGCGCATGCGCTTTGGGCTTCATGGCGGAGCAGCCGCTGGGGACTGGCGGTGGGCTGTGAGCCCGCCGTTAACAGCCGGCCTGCATGAGGTCTGTCGTCGTCGTGGTGGCGCCGGGCCGGCTCCTCCCGACCGCGCCCCCTCTTCAGTCCGGTTTGCGCCCCCGGGGAACACTGGGGACTCCCCCGGTGTGGTCGGCAGCCCTCGTGCGAGGTGGATGTGCTTGCTTTTGTTTGTAGTCAAATAAAGTTAAGCTACAAATTGAATGTTAGCTTTCTCTGTTTCCCGGTAGATGCTGCGAGGAGGCACCTACATGTGTTAACACCTATCTGTGGTTAATTTGAACAGTCTTGTGAAATTCCTGCCTTTTGTGGAGCTAAGCTTAGCAAGTTGGTACGATGTTTTCCATTTTTTTCATGTTAAAATGTGTAAATATAATGGTATTGGAGGAGGCATAGAGAAGAGGTTTGCCTGGTGCATATTTACATACACTCCTCTAAACCCAGGTGTGGTCCTCTGCGCTCAAAATAAGGTCCAGTATCACTGGTTTGAGTAGAGGCAGATGGACTGTTGGCCTTGTCTTGTTTGTATGTTTATTGGATTGTATGGCAATAAATATACTTAGTAGATATCCGTGGATTGTCCGGTACTGGTGTAGGTTATAACATTCCTTTAATACAAATTATATTCCAATTAAAATAGTTTGTGTTTACTTTAGTCATTCTGATTATAACAAACATATGAAAGTCTGGTCTAAAAATAACTTAGTCCATTAATTCAGCTTGTCCTTGGAGATACAACTCTATTCCACAGAAATACCTATAGCCATTGTCCAGACAAAAAGTTCAGAAGCAAATTATTAAAATCTTGACTTGTGAGAGAAATGAGTTTGTTTGTTTGTTTGTTTTGGTTGTAGTTAAAGTAGCTCATGTTTTCCTACACTGTAAACTTCCAGCTCAGAGGCACAAACACAAAACTTTGGAGTTTAGCAAGGTGATAGGCTTGGGTATTTTCAGTAAATAAAGGCAGCTGTAAAGAATCAGTTGTGTAATTTCTGTTTCCTTATCTGTGGAAGGCAGTAAGTACATAGTTTGTTGATTTGTAGAGTTTTAGGATCAATATGCCTCTTCTTGTGTTCTGGTTTCACTACTCAGATCCCCTTGTATGACACATCCTGTTTTAATTTAAAAACCTGATCAGCCTTTTTTTAAGGCATGTCTCTTTGAACCGTGACCAATAGTGTAAGTTTTTGCTGTCCTGAGTCTGCTCAACTTTACACAGTTCTGTTATTAAGAGATTAAGAAAAAAACTTAAGCTCTTTACTGCAAGAAAATCCCTTACTCGTGGTGTAAAGGAAATAAAAAATGAGAAGGGTGTTGGGAACAGTAGCTTAGCATTACAGAACTTGTAAGAGGCTGTAAGTTGTCTTTCAAAAATTAGAAGATTTGTAATACTGACATTTCAGTTGCATGTCAGTGAGACATCTGGTATTGGGGAACAAAAAGGTAATGAAACCAGTGCCCTGGTTCTTTAAGTTGTTCTGCTTTTCACCAGTTCACATGACACTGCTCATTATTTTTCTTTTGAACAAAATTACCTAAAATAAATACTGTGGTTTATGGGTTTCCTTTTGGTTTCTGTAAAGTTTATATTCAAACATTAGAATTCTGCTGTGTTAATTGTCTCTGTGTTTTTACTGCCCCATGTAACAAAGCCTACTTTGTAAAGATAAATGCAAAACCTGCATATTTTATTGTGGTGGCAGCTAAAATGAGCATAGCAAGCCTAGATCCAGGTGGCAGTCTTACTCTGAGCTATTTGAGATCAGACATACAACATCAGAAAGCAGTAAAGTGTTGGTGTGTACCAGGAAGTCGTATCTAATTAGTCATTTAGGTGGCTGCAATTGAAATAAGCTAGTCCCTTCCCAAATACTGAAGATCTTGGTGCAAGCAAAGCTGTTTGCTTCAGGCCACCTTGGATGATGGACAAAAGTGTTAAAGTCTCTTTGAGAATTGGGGAAGAAGACTTTTAAGAGCATGAAAACAAGGAAGTTGCACTGAAGAGCCTTGCAGCTTACTGATTCCTAATTCAGTAGCAAAGGGAGCATGACCTGATTGAAACAACATGAAAAGAAAATTGTTGGCATTTTACTGTTACGAGGAGTATAACAGTCTTAAAACATCATGGCTGCCAGAGAAGTAGCCATGATGCTCTACTGCTGTATGTGTTGCTGTATGTACAATGTAGCTCAGCATCACAGAGTAAGGAGTTGCTGCAAATTAACACAATGATGGCAGAAATTTTGAATGATACTTAACATGAGAAACAACATGGAGACAGAAATTAAGTTCAGTTTCGTGTCAGCTCTGTAGCTGTTCAGCTGGCACATGTGTATCTCAAAATACAAGCTGGTAAGCAGAGGCATAACTTTAGTATGGTCTGCATACTCCCCTGGGTACAGTTAATTCTTCCTTGCCTCTTATCTGTGTTTAACTATTTCTGTATTAAACTATCTCTATTTTCCTATCTGTACTTGGATTGACAGCTCCTTCTGACAACTGGGCTTTATTTTTCTTTGAAGAATGCAGATTATTCCTGTCATGTAAGAGAAGGAAGATCTTGCTTCAACCAGTGCACCTGCATTTTAACACTGGTGCTTGCTATGACTTATGTGCTCAATATGCTGTTATGAGGTGAAATTGGTGAACCTGAGTATAATAGAATAAATGAGTGGCTTAAAGTCAGGATATAAATATCAACAGACATCATCCTGCAAGTTGTCTAGTTGTATGTAAGATCGTGACAGTAAGGGGGAAAAAAATCAGTGTTGTCTCTGCTTAAGTTCTGATTACTGTGAAGGTGAGCAAAGAAACATTTCTCTTCGAGAACCTGTCTGTGGATGATCTGACCGGTAACATCTTTGTTTCTCCAGAATAATTTGCACAGACAAATAGGAAAAGAGGGTATACTTTCACATAGCTTTTTTTTTCCTTTAGTCAGCTGTTTAACAAAAAGCAGAGGCTGCAAAGTGATGTTAAGTTCCTTTTCTCCTGTTTCACCAACACAGAAACTTAAACCTAGGAGTGGCTTTTTTAATTGATTTTTTGTAAGGAAGGTTCAGTATTTTGTTGCCATATTTGATGTATCAGAAGGAGGAATGGGAAATTACACTTAATTTTCATGAGATTTAGCCTTCTAAATTTTATATAACATTTTTTTTTGTTTAAAACAATCTTGAATAAATCTCTTGGATTTTATTGGATACAGCCAGAATCTATGCCAGTGAGAGTACTGGACTGGGTGGCATGTCAGCTTCCTTTAAGGAAAGAGTGTCTAGTTGCACTGGTTACATGGTACTCCTGTGGCCAGTGATGTTGTAGGAAGGTGGAATATGAGCAAACATTAACAGGCGTTGTGTGTTTGCTGGCTTGTACTGAGATCATCACAATTTTTTGTTGGCATGAACCTCCAGATATTATTATGATGTAATCAGGTAACAGTTATATACTGCTGGTGTGTTTTGCCAAGGAGGCAAATTCACCATTATAAGAGATACTGAAAACACTACTGTGAACTTACCTCAGTTGTTGGTAGAGCATGAGGTACATCCTGTACAAAGAAGCAGGTGACACCTAAAGCTTCGGTAAGTCTTTGTTGTCCACAACTATCCGGGGGTAAAAGTGTGTTTAATGATGGGCATGATGCTGTAATAATCTGTCATGCGATAGTATTTGCAGGGATACCACTGCTAGTGAAGAAGTGATTGCTAATTTGCTCTTTTAAGAAAAAATATGTTGGGAATGTGTGTCTTAACAGAAGACGAATGCTATGGTACGTGGCATACAGACATGCTCATTATTGTCTCCTCCAGCATTTCACTAATCCGTATTCGTAAACGCCTTCAAAACTATACGCAGCAGTAGCTGTTCTGCCAATGTGCTCATACCCAGCCTGTGCTGTCCCTACCACCGCTCAGCAGCTCCTTAGCCTGCCCAGTTACAGCAACCAACAATGGACCCACCACCTCCCACTTAGGTGGCAGGAGGAAGACTGAAGCATGGTGAGAACATTTGAAGCCCAAGAGGAATTAGAGGCAAGTGTGGCTTTGTGACTGATTCTAGGGCTGAAGATAACAACAATTAGACCACTGTTTGGGATGCATTTTTGTGTGTGACAGGAGGATGGGGAAGAAGAAATGGTGAATATAAATATGCTTTCTGCTGTGCTGTATACAAGACCCACAAACAGTTGCTGCCATCCAAGCAAGCTAGGTTTGGAAAACCTTGGTCTGCTCTGAATTACATTGTTTTCTTCACTTCTGATTTTGTGCTGCCTTCACTGGCACCTGGTTTGATATCATTGTTTTTAATCTCGTGACTGGAAAGATCTTGTTCTGAAAGCATGATTAGATTTCATGACCTTGTATATAATGGGTTGGTTTGTTGCAGGAATTCAAACACTAGTATTTTGCAAGCAGCTAGAGCAGTGTATCTTACCTGGTAGTACTCCAGTGAGTTAAAACCATGTAAACTTTCTTGGTTTTTTTTTCTTAATTTCCCCAAAAAGGGCAAGAGAGTTGCTGACGCAATAGATGAAAAGGAATATTTGATGAATTTTTCTGTTCATGTGCTGAAGTAGACTGCTGATAATTCGGTTCATCGAAAAAGGTGAAAACTTAAAATGATCTGTTTGGTCTGGACCTGATGAATATACTAGCAATTTTGGAAACCTTACTTTTATGTGTCTCCTCAGGCATTTTCTTTCCTGCATGTGACAAAATATTTTTTGAGTTACTCCTTTGTCCATGCTTGTATGGACAAAGCATGTATAAAGAATGTATGAAACTATGAAATAATTGTGTCATTGATGAATGGGTATGTGTGTGTAAGTTAGGATTTACATTGCTGCTAGCTTGATTTGTGTGGCCACGTTTGGCAATCAAGGAAGGTCCTACTTGATGCCACATGAGCTGTTAAGATGAAGTCTGGACTCTTTTTATAGCTTCAGTGAAAAATGAGGTACTGAGCAGTTCTTCCTCTCTTAAACAAACCAACACCCAAACCCCAAGTAACCAAAGACTTCAGCAAAGGAGGAATGTCCAGTTCCTTTTGTTAGACCTGCCATGAACAGAAAGATGTGTGAAACCTGTCTAACACCCAAACCATTGTCTTACTGTACAGAATGGTTAATGGAGCTTCCTGCTTTGCTTTTTCATTCCTTACGTTTCTCCTCCTTAGCTTGTAAGTTGCTATGAACAGAGGCACAGCACTTCATGGAAGCTTTTGAAATCAAACAATGAATGGAATGGTTATGGTTCTCAAAAACAGTATTCTGAGAAACAGAAGAGACCAGTCCTCCTTCCATGGATGAGCAGCTCTTCTAGTGATAGGTTATCTACAATACAAAGTTAAGCTACCAGAAAGCAATTCCATGTGGCAGTACCTACTGTACTAGTGGAGAACTGCAGAGCATTTTTTCCCTCCCATTTCCCTTCTTTCATACAGGAAATAGAATGGAATGGAACTAAGAGACAAGAATGAAAACAGAACAAGCTAAACCGAATTGCCTCTGCTACCCCAGAATTCACCTGCAGAAGCCATATTTGGCTTCTGTCTCCTCCCCATTCAGATGAAGTCTGAGCTGTGCTTAACTGCAGAAGCAGTGAAATCCACACCAAGGCTGAGAGAGAACTACCAGCCAGGAAACACCACTTTGTAACACAACCACAGAACCCTTAATGAAAAAGGCCTTTTTAAAAGGTTGAGCTGTAAGTGCAGGTGAAGACAACTGCAGATGGGCCTGCTTAGTGCTGAGCTGAGCAGGTATCTGGTGTTGGTACATGCAAGTTTTACTTACACGTTCCAAATGGTTTTGGGGTAAGAGAAACCTATATCCTGGGTGCATAAGTGTATTGACAAAATACCACCCCAGGTGAGGAGCTAGCATTTATTTACGCCTGACACCTTGTTGCCTCTACCTGTTCGAGCAGCTTCACCTGTGTGCCAGAGGGCCGAATAAAAGACCCGGGCAATTTCCTCCACCTGCAGGGTGCTGGGCTCCGGTCTGCCCTGCCCGGCGGCCGCGCCCGCCCCGAAGGGGGAAGACAGGGCTGGATCGACCCGGTCCGAGGGCGGTGTGGGGCCAGTCTGGGGCCCAGTCGTGCCCACTGCTTTCCGGCTTTCTTCGCCAGAGCTGCCACCGGCCCGGCGGGAGTGGTGGAGGGTGTGGCAGCCGCAGCGCGTTTTCCAAAAGGAAAAAGGTTGGGGCGGTGCGCAAGGATTTCCGCAGCTGTGCACGTTCCCAGGTACAAGGCTCTTTCCCTCCTCCTTCCTCGCTGCGCTTGCTGAAATGCTTGCCTTACCTGCTGCTTCCCTTCAAAGTACGCACCGGCGGTTCGGGGTCGCCTGTGTTTAGCTAGGCGGGAAAGTTCCTGCCCCGTGCCCGGGCGCGCCTTGGCGGTAAGCCTGCAGGAGCCACCGGGCCAAGGCGCGGGTACCGGGGCCCGGCGGGGCAGGCAGTGGCAGGGCTGAGATGCCAGCTGTGCAGAGGGGCAGATCCCTCCTCCCACTCCAGCCGATTTCGGTGAGGAAGGTGAAATGCGGAAGCTGTCAGCCAGAACTGTCAGCAGACCGTTGGGGGGTTAGCCCAGAGCATGCAGTTAACAAAAATAAACAGATGAAATAAAGCTGCCCTTCGTGCGTGCAGCCGGCGTCCGTTCTCGTCGGCAGCCGGCACCCGCTGCTGCTCTCCCGCATGGCGACTTTACCCGCCGCGGACAGAAGGGCGTTCGCCCTGAAAATCAACAGGTAAGGAAGGCGCTTTCCTCCTACCTCGCAACTACTCCCCGCCAGCCTCATCCTGAGACCCGGCCAAGGCAGGCGATCCGGCTGCGGGAGTGTCGGCTCCTCTCCGGGACACCTGCTCCCTATAGCTGGGCTGCCGGCCACCCTCGGATGGGCACCCCGGAGCGGGCATACCGTCTCCGGCCGGTGGCTTCTGGGGCCGCAAGCGGCTGCCCCCGGCGCGCCACCCCGGTCCGCAGCCGTCCCTAGAGATGCCTCTTCAGGATGCGCTTCTGCAGTACAGTTTGCGCTCATGAAGCGTACACAGACGAGGCCAGCTCTGGGTCCACGTCCTCTGGCAGGGAGGAAACGTCCAGTTTTACCCCAGCAGGTTTTTGCCTGTCTGCTCTCTCCGCACAACCCCCGAGGCGGCTGGAGGCGAGCGGAAGGTTGGGGCTCCTGCTCCTTCACGGACAGTCAAAACGACCTGGTGCCTGAATTAGCGCTCCTAGGAAACGGGGGGTTTATGTAGCGCATCGGTACTGCAGTGACATACATTCCTGGTGTTTTTTTTTTATTCCCCCCCCCCCCTTTCGTCTAAGAAAAGAAAATACCCTCCTGATGATAGAAAATAAATCTACTTCTCCCCTTCCCTCCCGAAACCAAATAAATTCGAATTCAACCGTTGGAACACCATATTCCTGCTACTGAGCTTGCTGTCTGCTAGGCTTTGGTGGCTTTCCCAGGGAAGTGCTGACTCTCAGCTGGTCTGTGCTCTGTGGTGGCAGGAAAACAAAAACCAAGACAATTATTTTCATATTGTTCGATTAAAGGAAAAAACACAGGCGACCTTTTCAAGAGGCTTGTTTTCTGAGACAAAAGCTGTGTTTCCAGGGTGTTGCTGTAAGTACAAGGTAACTGAGTTTGCTGACACATAGAAGAACAAATAGCATAATGGTAATATAAACTGAGGATAAGTCTCTGTGCCAGAGAGAAAAGTATGGAGAGAAACTCCACCTCCTCAGCGATTTATTGGAAGACATGGGGTTTGCAGTTACAGAGGATAAAATTAGCTCCTCTCTGATGTGCCTTTCCCATGGCAGAATGCGCATCAATGTACTTTTTCTGTGTCCTTAGGGAATTAATTCCAAATATATGTTAGAATATTCACTAGAGTAAAACATCATATTGAGAAGCCATCAGATGAGCCATTCACTACAGGATCCTGCCACAACTCCTGATCATTTGAACACTTGCTTGAATAAAGAGCATAACTGGCTGTTATTTACAGGGTTGGGTTATTTTCTTTCTTCCTATTTTTAGGGTCAGTCTTTTGGCAGCTTTTCCCAGCTGTGGTGATGGTCACTGTTCATCTGCATGACTAGAGCCTTACAAAGTAGTGGAATCATAACAATCTGGCTTCATTTCACAAAGGCTCGCAGAAGTTTTTCTAGTAAGAACTGTTTTGAAATTAAACCAGTGTTATAATTTTTTAGATTTCTTTTGACTCAGTAGTAAAATTGTCAGTACCTCTTGTACTAAATAAAATGTTCAGGTATGTTCTTCATCATGTTCTGAATATGATTTCAATTTAACAATCTGCATATTTATTTTGCAAGTAAAAATATTCTGCACAGTATGGTAGAAATTGCATATATTTGCCAGGATAACATTACGTTGCCCTTTCTTCAAAAGGAGCAGGTCATGTTTACATGACTTAGGTGCAGTTTGCTCTACTGATGGTAGAGTGATATATCTTCATGAGCAATGTTTTTAATGTGGTGGTTTAGGGTTTTTTTTGAAGTAATTTTCAAAATAAGGTAATAGGTCAGTGTGTTAACTTTCTTGCCTATGCACAAAAGGCTTATTTACAGCTGTAAAATTTTGTTCCTCTTTCTTCAGAGTTCCTGAGTTTACTTATTAAAAATGCAGCGTTTAGGGGAAGTTTGATGGGAAAGTTATTACTGTATTTTGCTACTAATCCTGTATAATTACTCTCCATTCACTACAGATTTGCATTCGAGCTCTTCTGTTCCTCACTCTTTCTCTTGCCAGTGACTTGGCTAAGCTATATACTGATTTTATGAGGACCACCAGAACATTAGGCTCTGTATTGCTTCATCAGTACACAGCATCAGCTGCCTCCCTGCAAGCTATATAGGGTGTACCCTCGTGTGTCCGGTGAAGCATGAACTATGCTGAACACTGTTCTGTAGAAAGATAGCAATGATATGATCAAAAATGTTATGTAAGTGGTCTCACCATCATTTAAAGTTTGTGTGAGTTGTTGATCATGAGCACTGGAGCTACAGGTGCTTTGAGAACAGCTGTTACATGACAGGCATTACGTTTGTTTAAAACAAGGTCAAATTTTAAAATCAGGCCTTCAACTGCCTTCAAACTTGTAAGCTGCATATGCAACCTGCCCACATAACTGTGTCTTCCTATCACTTCATTCTTCCTTCCACCCATCTGGTGTCTGTTGCCCCAACCTGTTGCTTCCTGCCTTCTGTAATCCTGCAGAGACTTGCACATATGTTTTTAACGCATGTATGAGAGTAGTTCTTTCTGTTTTAATGGGTTAACTTTTATGTATAGCAATGTTCATCTCATATCTAGAAGTGAAGGAGCCTCCATGTTAGTTTAGTGTTCCTCATATTAGGCAGCATTCCTACCACTATCACCCAGAGATAAGTTGTTGAAAAATTTGCAGGAACTCAAAGAACATCTTCTTCCAATTACATTTTTTTTTAATTAAGTGATACATTTAATTCCAGTCCAATTTTAAATGTTCTTCAAAATGCATCCTAAAATATCACTTGAAAGTAAGTGACTTAAAAGTTGTAACTGTCTTTCCAAATCACTTCCTGCACTGAATAAGGGAAGGGGAAGAAAACCCCCAGTAATGTGCAACACTAAGAGAGCTTTATGGTGCTCTTTAAGAGGGTTAGGTGTCTCTGGTGTTTTGAAGCCAGCATGGGACATGAAAAAGCAAATCATCATTGTTGAGTCTGAGACAGTGTGCAAATATGCTTTCCAGTCATACTATTTATACCCAGAAACCAGGAAAGTTGAAAAATAATTTTATAAACTAATGAAAAAAAAAAAGCTCATCATTGCTGAAAGTTTGGGCTCTAACATGCACCAGCTGAGCAGTGCGTGTCTGAGAGACCACAAAAGCTGAATTTTAATCAGTTTGCCTCAGCAGCATGTTAGGATAAGCACAGCATTACAGAAGAGACTTTCTACTTTTATTGCTTTTATTTGGGTAGCGTTGTTTATTATTTTATCTTCCACATCGATCTTGCAGTAATAGTGTCCTGGGTTCAGCAGTAGCAGTCACCTTTTCTCCTCCTTAGTAGCTGGTGCGTTGCTGTGGTTTTGATTTTGGGCCTGGGAGCAGCGCTGATAACACCAGTGTTTTCAGTTACTGCTTGGTAGTGTTTTGGTCTGGCCAAGGACTTTCTGAGTCTCATGCTCTGCCAGGGAGGAGGGGAAGCTGGGAGGAAGCAGAGACAGGACACCTGACCCAGACTGACCAAAGAGGTTATTCCATACCACAGCACGTCATGTCCAGGATGGAAAAATGGAGAGTAGAGACCCGAAGGGTGTGGTGGTGGATTTAGGGGTTTGCTGCTGGGGGGTGCACTGGCTGGGTCGGGCTTGGTGAGCACCTGTATTCTCTTTCTTTGTATTTCTCTTGTATTATTATTGGTGGTAGCAGTAGTGATTTGTGTCATACCTTAGTTACTAAACTGTTCTTATCTCAACCTGTGGAAGATGCATTCTTTTGATTCTCCTCCCCATCCCCCCGGGACTAGGGGAAAAGAGGGGGGGGGGATAGAGGCTTAAATCACGACAAGTAGTTACTTGTTTTGACTTCAGATGAAGAAAGTTGTGCTTTAGGCACCTACCTACTACTCTGGCCACCAGTGCTACACATCCAAAACATTTCAACACACATTACAAAGCAGAAAACTATCAAGAGCAGCAATGCAGCTCTCTAACAGATCATTTGGCTTTCAGTCATGTGACTCATGCAGCTAAAAACCCTCCCAGTAGACATAACTCCTCAGCTGTCTCTACAGACAACCAATATCTGTACTTTACAAGTGTTATGAAACATATTTTTAGCATTTAGTTCTATCACTGCATTTCCTTGTCCCTGAAATTGTCCAGTTGCCAAACAAAATTTTCTTTCCTGTTCTAGTTTTAACAAGTGTACTTGAGGATGAGTTTATGTAGATTTTTATTTAAAAAAGCCAAACAACCGACACTATCAATGTTAAAGCAAACAATTAGCTTTAAATTAAAGCTAAGATTTAATTTCAAAGCAATGATTTCAAATTCTTAAAAGCCCAAGATAAAAATCAAACCCTTACCTAATTCTCAAGTTGTACCATCAATTCTACTTTACATCAATGATAACAATTTAAATTATTTCTGCCTGAAATAAAGAGGTCAGCTTAGATCTTACATTTCAAGAAGTCTCAGTTGTGAAGGTTCACAAGAAATGACCCTAAATGGCAAAGGCTGTTGCAGAGGGGTCAGATACAGTGCAAAACGGTTTCAGTGGCAGAACAGCCCATTTCCTGCGTACCCTGATAGCAGATTTCTGTTCAGTGCTTATAGGGCTGAGGCCAGCATTTTTTGGTAGAATTTCAATAAAACTCTTGATATATGGATATAATAAAATGGTAATTACTTTTAAAAAGCATTGTCCAGACTCCAGTGTCTAGGCCAAGCTATTTCTTTTCATTATTTTATCTTTTTAAAGTGTATTAAATCAGCTGCAGGGAGAAGCTCAGTCCTTTGTATGTACAATGTATGTAGTAAGTATAAAGATCAAGTGCATTTTTAAAAAGATGTGGTAAATTTTCATGGTCAGTTTCTTACATAGGATTATAGAATATTAAGGGTTGGAAAAGACCTTAAGATCTTCTAGTTCCAACCACCCTGCCATGGACAGGGATACATAAAGTAATACATTATAAAAACCTAAATAAAATTACCAGCCTTCTACTAGCAAAGACTGTGTTTTTTTCCGTGTGTTTGCTGCATACCTAAAAAGCACATTCATACTTTTTCAACTTTTAAAAGCTACTTCTTATCAAGTATGACCATTGAGCCAGAGCCTCATAATATGGGACGTCAGGATAGTGTAGTATTAAAAATCCTGTGCTTGTTTTCACTGAGTCAACCTAATTCAAGAGAGAAAGGAGAGCACACTTGATGAAAGAGATGAATCCTGCTTTACTCTAATGAGTTGCACCCAGGGAATCTAAGTAGGGCTAACTCAAGTTAGTCTTTGCAGATTCATATTCAAGACAGTTTTTTTCAAGCAATCAAATAGTAACCCATTTGAATTTATCTAAAATCCATACCCTAAATGCACAGTGCACTATGGCTTTTAAGGGAGGTTAAAAAATTCCAATTTGACATTGCTGTGGGAAAAGACTACTCACATACTATATATGTGAAATAATAGTGGGTTTGTGTTTGGTACAGAGAATATTAAACGCTGATCAAAGATTAAAGGTAAAAAGGTAGGATGTATGTTTCATAGGTTATGTATAACAGTCTGTTAGAAACAGTTTATAGTAAATGGCCAGTTTTCCTAGTCTTCCACAAAATAAATGAGAAGCTGATTTTTTAAATCCTTTGGAGAAAATTACTTGGAGTTGCATGTGCAGGGAATGTAAAGACCAGGTTTGCATCTTAAAACCATTAGAAAGGCTTGAGTTGGAAATGACCTTCAACAGTCCCATAGTCAAACCCCCCTGCCATGGGCAGGGATATCTTCCACTAGACCAGGCTTCCCAAAGCCCCATCCAGCCTGGCCTTGAGCACTGCCAGGGATGGGGCAGCCACAGCTTCTCATCACCCAGTTCCAGCGCCTCATCACCCTCATCATAAAAAATATTTTCCTTATATCTAGTCTCAGTCTATCCTCTTTTAGTTTAAAACCATTGTTCCTTGTTCTGTCACTCCAGGCCCTACTAAAAAGTCTCTCTCCATCTTTCTTATAATCCCCCTTTCAGCATTGAAAGGTTACAAGAAGTCTCCCAGGGACATTCTCTTTCCCAGGCTGAACAATCCCAGCTCTTGCAGCCTTTCTCCATAGAGGAGGTATTCCAGCCCTCTGATCATTTTTATGGCCCTCCTCTGCATCTTCCCTAACAGGTCCATATCTGTCTTGTATCTAGGGGCCACAGAGCTGAACGCAGTACTCCAGGTGAGGTCTCACAGAGCAGAGTAGAGGGGTAATCACCTCTCTCAGTCTGCTGGTCATGCTTCATTTTCTGCAGTGCAGGATACAGTTGGCTTTCTAGTCTGCAAACAGACATCACCGGCTCACATCTGATTTCTCCCCCACCAATATCCCCAAGTCCTTCTTCTCAAGGCTGCGCTCAATCCATTCATCACCGTCCCTGTACCGATCCTGGGAGCTGCCCTCACCCAGGTGCAGGACCTTGCACTTGGCCTGGTTGAACTTCACATGGGCCTACCTCTCCAGCCTGTCACAGCCCCTCTGGCATCCCTTCCCTTTAGTGTGTCAACTGCAGTACTCAGCTTGATGTTGTCTGCAAACTAGCTGAGGATGCACTCAGTCCCACTATCTATGTCATTAATGAAGATATTAAATTGTATTGGTCCTTGTACTAACCCTTGAGGAGCACCACTCATTACTGGTTTCCATTTGGACATTGAGCTGTTTACTGTAACTCTTCAGATGCATCCGTTCAGTTAGTTCCTTTTCCAACTAACAATCCATGCATCAAATCCATGTTTCTCCAATTTAGAGGTAAGAAAGTTGTGGGGGACGATACAGAAGTCCAAGAAGATGACATCTTGCTCTTGCCTTGTCCACTGATGCAGTCACTCCATTGTAGAAGGCCACCAGATTAGTCAAGCACAATTTGTCCTAGGTGAAGCCACACTGGCCGGCTTTAATCACCTCCTTATATTCCATATGCTCAACATAACTTTCAGGAGAATCTGTTCCATGGTCTTACAGGGCACTGAGGTAAGGCTGACTGGTCTTGTTCCCTCATACTCATTTTGTTTGAGAGCCTTTTCATTTACCTTCAGGAAATATTGGAATGGTTGTCTTTCAGGGATATCTTTACACTTTTTTAACTCTAATTAATTTTTGTATTCATTTTTTCCAGTTTTTCAACTGAGTCCAACATGTGGCTTTTCTTCCCAATTGCCAAAGTGTGTATCTTCCTTTTCCTTTTTACAGGGGTAGGTTGCAAACTGGCCAAACTGTTCATTTCTTTCACAGAATTACAGAATGGTTGAGGTTGGAGAGGACCTCTGAAGGTCATTTTGTCCAACCCTTCTGCTCAAGCAGGGCCACTTAGAGCTGGCTTCCTAGGACCATGTCCAGATGGCTGTTGAATATTTCCAAGGAAGTAGACTCAACAACCTCTCTGCGCAGTCTGCGCCAGGGATCAGTCACCCTCATAGGAAAAAAAGGGCTTCAGGGGTAACCTCCTGTGTTTCATGTTATGCCCATTGCCTCTGTTCCTGACGCTGGCCACCACTGCAAAGAGCTTGGCTCCATCTTTTTTGTGCTCTCCCATCAGATATTTGTACACATTGATGAGGTCACCCCTGAGCCTTCCTTTCTCCAGGCTGAACAGTTGCAGCTGTCTCAGCCTTTCCTCATTGGGGTGATGCTCCAGTCTCTTCAGCAGCTTTGTTAGCTTTGGTTGGCCTCTTTCCAATATGTCTATGTCTGCCTTGTATTGGAGGGGCCCAGGCTGGTGCACAGAACCCAGACATGTCTCACCAGCACTGAGCGGAGGAGAAGGAAGTTCTTCAACTTGCTGGCAATACTCTCCCTGGTGCACCCCAGGACAGCAGTAGTCTTTGCTGCCAAGGCATATTGCTGTCTCATGTGCAACTTGGTTGAAGTCACAGTGTCATAGGACTAAAATGGTCATGGTCCCCTAGGGCTTTCGGGTTTTTTTCTGCACAGCTTTTTCAGCTGGATGGCCATGAGCATATATTGGTGCATGAAGATGTTCCAGGTGCAGGGTTTGCACTTTTCCTTGATGAACTTCACAAGGTTCCTGTCAGCCCATTTCTACAGCCAGCTGAAGTCTCTCTGAAGGGCAGCATGATGCTCTGATGCATCATCCACTCCTCACAGGTCTGTGTCATTAGCAAACTTAATGAGGGTGCACTGTGCTCCATCATCCAGATCGTTAATGAAGATGGTTTTGGTGGACTTGGTAGTCCTCAGGTAGTGGCTGGACTTGATGATCTTAAAGGTCTTTTCTATGATTTTAGTCCAACTCACTGTCTGCGCATCCAGCTCGTACTTCACCAGCTTTAGACATGTTTCCTTTAGACGTATGAAGAGCCCAATCTCCTATGTGTTACTTCTTCCCAGAAAAAGAATCACTCCTGTGTTCCTGACTTGCTGTAAGCTAATTTCTCCCAGGTTTTTATGGCATTATTGTCTTAGTGTCTTCTGGATTTGTATTCAGCATAAGGAACAGATTGTACATGACTCTAAGGCAGGTCAGTAGGAAGAAAACAGGATGCTCCGCTTCTTCATACACTACTCACAAAGGTTAGTTCGCATGGCAGCCTCTACACATAGATGCTTTACCTTCCATCCCACCACTATCTGGATTCAAGGCAATCTGAGTGAACAGAAAAGAAAAGGTACTTCTCCACTCCAAGGAAGACATGTAACTTGCAAGTATAACTATCTTCTAAATGTACCACAAAGTCAAGAATATTAAAGTAGGCTGGGGATGGATACAATCTTTTGTAAATAGCTCTAAAGATAATAGAGGGAACTTCCTAGTGCTTGTGAGGTTGTGTTATCATCAGTCCTAAAGATAGTTCATTTGTCTTTGCTAGCGTGAGCAGTCAAATTAGTCCAAATCTATGTCAGTGCAGAGTTTCCTAACACATTTTACAACCACACTCAAGCAAGGACAAATTTAAGCAAGTATATGGTTTGGCAGATCACTATGTATAATTCAAACCAATACCAGCTGATCTGCATTTCACATTCTGATTTGGTGATTGTTGCATTTAAACCCAACTATATCATAGCCTGTCTGCATCCACACAGCCTGTTTAATTCTACCTAAGAGTGAGTTGTGCTGTAGATCATATGAGATAGAGCATAGCTGGAGGCCATAGAAGAGGCAACTGCATGACATGAGGAATAGTACTGTATCTGAGGTAGGCTCAGCTTAAATTGCAAGCTGTCATGTTTTATATAAGCACAAAACTAATAAAACGAAATGCAAATAATGCACAAATCCATGTCTGTCTGTTCAAAACTCTGTGTGTGTGTCTTTAAGATGTTTCTGATGGGAAACTGTAGACATTGTTTTCTCCTCTAGCAGAGGAAGAAAACAATATCATGTATCAAGATTATGCTATAGGGTGTTAATTCATAATGCTAATATACATTCCTGTAAGTAGATGTTCATTTTTCAAAGATGAGCTTATTCAGTTTTTACTAGAGTTGACATCCTGTTATCCATCACAAAGACTAAAAACACAGACCTTTCCCCTGTACACTGAGTGAAAGATTACATTTCCTGCCTCAAATGTATCTAACTTCTAGGAAGCAGGGAAGAAAGAGCAAGAAAATGCCCTCAACTACTTTTCAGAAGATACTAATGCCTTTGGTTATTCACTGTGATTTACTTTTGGTTTGTGTTGTTTACCCCACATTTTATATCTGCCTGCTATGCAATCAAGGTAATAGTAATCACTTAAGTAGGTGGTTGATGACGAATACAGGCCCACCCAGCCAAATCCCTATGAAAAATTACAACTGCAGAAAAGATAGGCTCCAAAATACAGGTGTAGTCTTTATTAGCAAAAAGGCAGCTGTAGAAAAAAAGCCTTTAGAGAACAGTTGGTCATGCAAGCAGAATAACTGCTGTTACTGTTGAGACAGATGGTATAGACTGCTGTTGTTAGCAGGAAGCTAGTCTTTTCATCTGACTGTGTACTCAAGTTGTGTTTGAAATATAGCCATCTATTTTTTATTACAGTTGTTGAAGACTGGTGTTATACATTATTTGCATATATGTTCAATCACTTGAATCAGATATAATAACCCCTGCTACATAACCAGAGCACTGAAGCTTTTGCTTTGTCTCTAGAAAATGGCTGGTGAGCAGGAAATGGAACTTTAGGCTCTGAGCAGAAAAACTGCTTTTTAAAATCCTTCTTTAAGATCTTGTGTCCCTTGTAGACTTCAGATGTCTATATGCATTGTGAAGTCTCAGCTGCAGTTTATGATGAGTGTATTTTTTATAGTACAGGAAATCCAAAGCTTGCCCAAGAAAAATCTAGCTGGAAACAAAAAACATCTTTATGTCCCCCAGGTCCCACATATGAACATTCTTTTTTTATCTTTCCAAACAGTTTTCATATTCAGACATGAAGTGAAAACCAGCAAGGAGGAAATAATTTAATGCTGTATTTTATGCTCTCTACTGCTTTTCGGTTTCATGGTCATTAAAAATTACAGTTCATGAGCAGAGTTCAGCATAGTTCTTTTTTTTATTCTGACTTGATTTTTTTTTTTTTTAGTTTGGTTTGAAAACCACTCACTAGGCTATAGTGTTATCTGTAGCAGTAGGAAAAAGGATAGCCTGTGAAAAGTGCTTACCTGATGACATACTCATGCTAAATGCTTGGCATCATGAATGCAGTTACAGAAAAATAGGTCTAGGCCTAGATCAGTCTTTGGGACAAGTTCAGATAGAAAGTCCACAATATTTTTCCTCAAGATCTTTGTAGAATACATGATGAATCATGCAGTTTCCTGAGCTTCAATAATAGTGACCTGGAGACTTTTTATAAAGGAGTCAGCACACCTGGGCTTCATACTAGTATTGTTCCCTAAAGGCAACCAAAGTAGATTAGGTAAGAGTACACTATATTTCAGTTGTCACATGGTCAAAATCTTGCAATTTTTACAGTTCTATCTTTGCAGTCATTATAATAACGAAACTTCATGTTTAGAACATTGTTAGAGTAAAATTTAACCTTTACCCAAGCTTGAAATTTTCCAGATGAATTGCAAAGTGAAATTTAATTTGTAACTTATGATATAAAATGTCTTGCATCATCCAAATGTGTTTGTGAGAGAATGGAATTTGTACCTGTAGTGATAGCCAGCAGACACAAAAATATATTCTTTTTAACAGCATAGTTGTTAACATATGCCGGATTCTGTGGTTATTCTTATTTTTAAAAGTGTGAGTGGAAGATCTGGGTTTCTGGTGTATCTTAGTTACTGCCCTGTCTCCCACTGAAGTTGAATCAAAATTCCATGTTCTAAAAACGTCAGTGCCAATTTGTGTTCTTAAAATTGGGTCATTTTATTTTCAGGTTTATTGCCCTAAGAAAAGATATTACATTTTCTAGTTAAATTACAGCTCTAAAGGAAAAATGTTATTCCAAGAAGTAACTGGGAAAAAGAAAAAGTTAATCATTTTCCTCTTACAGAAAGGTGACACCAAAGCTCCACAAATCTGTGTTCATAGGAAATAAGGGACCAAAATATTAATGCAAATTATTTATCCAGTTCTGTGCCATTTTCATTATTTCCTTCTTTGGCTTTTGAAATACGCCCAGTGTTAAAGACCCACCCGTGAATATATTGTAAATTTCTTTGATGTTTTCAGTCATGAAGGAGGCAAAATACACATTTTTTTCCTTGTTGCTAAAAATGCCAGCTGTGACTTTGCTAAAAATAAAAACAACCCTCTAGGAGCAAAAAGAAAAAAATCCCTAAAATAGTATTTATATTGTCTTTCTTATTATTCTTTATGTCTGACTTTTATCTTTTTACATTTATTATTAATGTTTGTTTGGAAGAAAGTAAAAATAAAACACAAACTATTAAAAATTGGGCTGGGTTTTGCAAAATTGTCAGCATTATGGTAGCACTTTCTCAGTGAAGTCATTGTGAAGTTCAGATAATGCATATGAGCTGAAAGAAAAATCCTTGCATTTGTTTCGTAATTATCCAGTTGTGAACTGATAGGATAGTCCAAGAGCACAGATGTCTAAAAGTGCAAACTGATATATTTCTACTACATTTCAAGTCACAGTATAAAAGGAAGATAGCATGTATGATCACTAATGCTTTTGAAATTGCCCATATCACAGTTATTAAAAGCATGATTCACAAGGACAGGATCCCAAGTCTTCAGTTCCTTTGTGTACATGAAAATATGGTTGACCTTTTCCTTCAATACCAGGACTAGGGAATTCATTTTGATGTTTGCTTATGCCTCTTGCTGAGGGAGAAACAGCACAACTGAGCGACACTGAAAAATCTTCACTGAATGAATGGCATACGTGACCCCTGATTCAAAAAAAAAATGGACTTCTTGCCAATTTTACTTTGTAACAAGCTGACAGCATAACAAAGTTCACAATTTCCTCTTCTAGACATCTTTCTTTGTTCCTGCACCATCTCCTTTGAGAAGATTGCAATTTAATTTCAACTGTCTCAAATAGGATCTTTATTGCCTTAGCTGATATACAGTCTTAATGTGGTACACCCCTAAAAAGGAGGGTGCCAGAGGGTGTATCACCTACCTGAGCCATCAAGGAAGAAGCAGCTAGTTCAGATCAACTGCTGCTGTTAACAGTGATTAACAAATTTATGGACTAATTAGAAACCTAGAAGAAAAGCAGGCAGTTCCACTGGTGGTACAAAACGGCTTCTAAGGAAGATTCCCATATTTGCTAGTTAAAGGTCTGAATTGTTGCCCAAAACTTTGTGTGTGTTTGTGTGTGGGAGAGAAGGAGGGGGTTAGGGAGTTGTTGTGTTTGTCTCTTCCAGAGTTTTTTGTTGCTTGTTTTAAGTTGTGACTAGAGAAGTTTCATATTAGGTGAAGAAGAAAATCTAGTTGAGAATTTTCTATGTTGGCGTCAGATGAAAGGAATTGCTCCTCAGGGTAGCCAAGACAGAATATTTTACCTGTTAAGCAAAAGTCTTCACTATTTTACTTTATGATTCTGCCGTCTGTATACATTTAAATGAGACTGTTTCTTCATCTTCAGGGATAGTTCTTGCAGTCCCTGTTTCAATTTTTTCAGTCTTTCATTGCTGTTGAATTGTGTATGCAGCTCTTGCAGAGGACAATTCATTGTTCCTCAGAGTCTGCTGGAAGGGATTGTAAGAGTCTTATCTCTTCCTGCATTCCTCTAGTAGTTAACTTGTGATAGGAGGTAACTTTGGATAACTTGATTTACTAGGTCTGTGAAGTATGCTTACAAAATCAGTTTTTTTCTTATGAAGTTTCTATCTTTAAAGCTGATCTCTTTCTGTTTTCTTATATTTCTATATTGCTGTTCCGTATTCAAGTTTTCATATTATCTACATCCTAGCAAAATGCTCATTGTGCCTGCTTTTAAACTGCGTATTTCAAATAACTATATTGTTGAGCAGAATTTACAGTGAAACTACAGAGCTTTATGCATTATGAGCATTCATATAATTTTAATTCTAGAACCCAACGCTGTTCAGCCACAGATCTAACTTATGTTAACTTATTTTACTCCCATAATTTACTTACGTTGGTAAAATAAACAGCTATTTTACCTTCCCCTCCTGATAGCTCATCTAGACCCAACCAATAACCCAGATCCCCAAGTCCCCAATACTGCAATGAGCTGTGGCCTGAGAAATTTGAATCTCAGAATTTGACCTATAAGTTAAATTGCTTTTAAGAACCCACAGGTTTGTTACTTTGGTTATAGTGTTTTAATATATTATGCAAACAGTACATTTTGCATTGGAGAGTTTGTGAAATACAGTCTATGTGTCAACTTTTCGTTAACAATTCAAGAGGATTGCTGGAGGATTGCATCTACCAGTGGGACAGACGCTGGTGCAATTCTGATTAAGCAGCACTGGGGGGTTTGTTTTGGGGTTGATTTTTCTGACTACCCTCCAGTCCCATCTGGGTGGATCAGTAGTCTGGTGAGTTCTGACTTTTTTGAGATTTATACCAGAGGAGTATGGCATTGTCATTCACATATGCTCAAGGAAACACAGAGTGGAACAGTGAATTCCAGTTGATGTTATTTTCCTGTAACACCGTGGAGCAGACAAGAATCTAAACAGTCCAGAAAAGCTTTGGGCTGCCATCATCTCCCATCTTTCCTCAGATTTACACTATCTTGCCACATGCCATTTAAACACTGGCTAACTATGAATTCGGCAAATTCAGCAGTGAGTTTTGGGGACCAAAACTCCCCCAGATTTCACCTTTTCCTTTTCAGCTAGTGATTCCTGTTTATCCTAAAATAAAGAACAAGTGCAAACATGGGAGGTCTGGAGAGCTATTCACAATGCTGAGTCACATGGCAGGTCTCTGAAAAGCTTGCAATTGCCCAGATGCTGTTCTCTACGTAGTTCAGAGACATAATTTATAGCACTAGTGTGCTGTTGTCACTGTGGCATCACCAAATGGCCACTACCAGTGTCTTGCTGTGGTTGCAGAGGGTATGTTTTTCTTAATAGCTTATTACATCTTTCTTGCTTCTCTTTAAGGAGATTACTTCTTCTTCCCCTTATAGACATGAACTGCTCGCTGTTTTCTTTACAGCTTGCTATCTTTTATACAGTTGAGGATGATGCAGTAATCTATTCTGTAACACATCTGTTTTTCAGTCCCTCCTCACAGGTCTTCCTTCCCAGATTTTTAGCATGCTAACTGCTGTCTTTTGAAAATGTAAATTTGACTTACTGTGTGTTACTCTTAGCACTGTCTCATTGGCTTAGATAAACAGAAATAACTTCTCTTTTTCCTCACTTATGGTACTTTGTTGTTAAGTATCCCAGTGTATTCTCTCAGAGACTCTTCTGTTGCGTGGCTATTTCTACAGACCGTTTATTTCCCTTTTTGTATTTCTACATTTGATTTATTTATTTTTCCTAAGTTTAGGGGCTTACATTTATTTTTATTGAAACTAAATGTGCTGATTTCAGGATGCTTGTAAAATGCAAGATCATTTTGAGTACTAGTCCTGCCTGTCAGTGCCCTCACAACTCCTTCCAACTGCAGATGTGATCCACAAATTTTATTACTATGCTATCTGTGCCATCATCACTGTTGTAAAATAAAATATGGACTGGAACTAGACTGAATAAAAATTAACTTGCTTCTCACAGTAGTACATCATTTGAAATCATTTCACAATCTTCTGTTGACCTGTTGATTATTGTGCCTTGAATATGTTTTTTTGACCAGTTCTGAAAGCGTCTGTGATGATTCCATCTAGCCACTATCTCTTTACTTTGCTTATAAGAACGTCATGAGGGACACTATCAAGGGCCTTACTCAAACCGGTTAAATTATCACAGAACAGTTTTAGATTGATTTTATGTGACTGCCCTTTGACAAATCCATATTGGATGTTCATTCTAATAATTGCCAATAATAAACCAATAATTGACAAACTTTTTGGACAGTAGCTGACTACAGACCACAGTTTGTAGTTGCTCACCATACACTTCATCCTGAGACTATCAATAAACAGTCATTACTAAGGTGATATACACTTTGATGTTAAGTGATATGATTCATATCTTTGGTCCCACTGCTTCAGGTGGAGACCACAGTTTGGGACCTGATACTCCAGCTACATATAAGTTGATTGTTCAGTAAATTGCCCTATTACCTTTTTGGGTGTTAGAGGCCAGATGACTGGTAATGACTATCTGAGTCCCCCTTTCTGGAGAATTACCCTTTTTTGCTCATATTTTTCAGTGCCTGCTTTGTGTTCACACTTCATCACTTGCCTTCTTTCCTTAGTGTGTTTTAGCACATAGCTAGACCGTCCTTGCTGCTAAGAGTGACTGTAAAGCTCTCCTCAGAATCAGTCAAGGCTGCTGTACTGGCAGAAAGGGTAAAATTATGTCTATGGCATAGGTGGACTGCAGCCTCCATAGATGCTGGAATAGAAACTGGCACAGAACCTAGCTCCGCATGTGCCATGTTCCATAGAAACATAGAATCATAGAATAGTTAGGGTTGGAAAGGACCTTAAGATCATCGAGTTCCAGCCCCCCTGCCATGGGCAGGGACACCTCCCACTAAACCATGACACCCAAGGCTATGTCCAACCCAGCCTTGAGCACTGCCAGCAATGGAGCATTCACAACTTCCCTGGGCAACCCATTCCAGTGCCTCACCAGCCTTACAGGAAAGAATTTCTTCCTCATGTCCAATCATTTAGATTCCCCTGTTTAAGTTTGAACCCATTACCCCTTGTTCTCTCACTACAGTCCCTCATGAAGGGTCCCTCCCCAGCATCCCTATAGGCCCCCTTCAGATACTGGAAGGCTGCTATGAGGTCTCCACGCAGCCTTCTCTTCTCCAGGCTCAACAGCCCAAACTTTCTCATCCTATCTTCATACGGGAGGTGCTTCAGTCCCCTGATCATCCTCGTAGCCCTCCTCTGGACTTGTTCCAACAGTTCCATGTCCCTTTTATGTTGAGGAGACCAGAACTGCACACAATACTCCAAGTGAGGTCTCAGGAGAGCAGAGTAGAGGGGCAGGATCACCTCCTTCAACCTGCTGATCATGCTCCTTTTGATACAGCCCAGGATACGGTTGGTTTTCTGGGCTGCAAGCACACACTGCAGCCAGCTCATGTTCATTTTCTCATCAACCAGCACCCCCAAGTCTTTCTCCACAGCGCTGCTGTGAATCTCTTCTCTTCCCAACCTGTAGCTGTGCCTGGGATTGCTCCAACATGTGGACCACTCATCTCCGACCATAACACCCACCTTTTCTCCATGCTTTTGGTTTAGCATTTTTTAGCAGCTGTGTCTTTCCTTTACCTATTCATAGTAGATCCTGCCAATTGCCGTGGGACCAATTTAATTTGCAGGTTCTTTCCTTTAATACTGGGGAGACTCTGTAACTAGTGCAGTGCTTTTGAGAAATAAATTTCTACTGAATTATCTGGGCTTGCAAAGGCTTTTACCAGACAGCAAATTTGCCCTTCATCTACATGCATACTTCCTCTTTTGCAGATGAAAATTCTTACCATTTCCTCTTTGAAGAATCTGATGACCCCATGTCTGGTGTAAATAAGAGATGTCTTATATCACTGTTTACAGCAGCAGCTTCTGCAGTACACTATAATACTGTTTTTAACATGCATTAAGCTGATACATCTATTATTTACATCAGTAACAGATACATCTGCACAGGATAGAAACCTTTCAGTTTGAAGGAAATTAATAATTTTGAATAAGAGTTTTGTATTATACCTCGCTAATACATACACAATCGGAGGTTATGTGCAGTGGGAAGATGAGTAGCAATAACCTTGATATACGAGCAGCTTTTCTTTTTATAATAGGGAAAAAATAGATGCCTCTCTCTTAACACAAGCAGAACAGCATTGATCAGAGTTTAGGTTTTGTCATGCTTGTTAAGAAAAGCAGTAGTAAGATTGTCACAGAATAGATACAGTAGTTGTAGAAATCAAGAAGCCACAGAGGAGAAAAGTTTAAGACCAACCAGGCAACCTGTCCTGTGGCATCAGGTAATTCTAAGATGCCTGTTAATGCTTGCTTGAGTTGGAAGAGAGTCTCATATGGAAGAGAAAGTCTTCTTCCCTCTGCATTTTCCTGTTTGCAAGTTGGCTGCCATGGTGGGCTGCAGGTTTGGGTTTGTTCTTTTTTTTTTTTGTTTTCCCCTTGGAATCTGCTTAAATGCCTCTTGCTTTTTAGAAAAAAAATCTTGTCCTAAACACATATTTTACATTTTTTATTTAAAAACATATATTTTAAAAATATATTGTAGTCCTTTTGTTTGCCATTTCATGGCAAATTATTCTTAAACTGTGTTAAATAATGATTGATTTGTTTGCATGAAAAATAAACAAGCTACTCTGCTCACAGCATTTTTAGATTGGGTATACTCAACTGTACAATCAGTGTGGGATTTTTGAATAAGTCAGTACTGGCCTCTTTCTGTTCCCATGGAAACAAATTAATTATCATTTAAGAAGACTTGTCCTCAATATTCATCTGATACAGTATAAGCTGATTTTTAAATTCATACTTTGATTTATCTTGTGCTTTTCACAGCCAACTGCATTAACCTAAGTCTGGGCTTTCACTGTTGGGTGTCATGTCTTGATTTCATCCCTTTATCAATTGCTAGCTCATTAAAATACTTTGGGATATTAATTTTTCTTTCTCTTTAGCTTTCTTCTGTATCTTTGCTTTGCAGTAAGGAATCTACAAGTAATGCTGTACATGTTGCAGTCACACTTCACTTAAGAGAAAGGTTTTTCTTTCTTGCATAGCCTTTTCCAGATGCCAGGACTCCAATATAATGTTAAAAATGTGTTGAAAGAGTGTCAGAATCTTAATCATATAGGACTTCGGATTTTTTTTTGAGGTTTTCATCAGGTGCAAAACAAGAGGAGTCTAGAGCATCATCCAAATACACTTCTAAACCCTGGGACATTTCTGAACATGGGACAAATTGGCAATGTCTGACACTTGGAATTTGGATGGAGATAATTGTAATTATAAAAGTTTTTCTCTTCTTAATTAAAGGCACTCCTCTGCAGAAATAAGAAAGCAATTTACTCTCCAACCTGGCTTTGCACAGTTCTGTCAACGAAGCTTAAGTACCCCTGGCTTTTCTACTCTTCATTTGGTAAGTTCTGGATTTATCTTCTTTACACAGGTTTAACTTCTACACTGCATAATGTTTCTAGGGTAAATTAAGCGATCTTCTTAAACTATCTTGCTTTCCACTAACGTCTGCTTGAAGCTGTTGAAAAATAGTCTCTGGTGAGATGAGGACATTAAGCATTTGAAAAAGCCTAGAATAGTCCTTGGAACCTAAAATAGATAGGCTTTCTTCATACTACTATAAATCAAAGTTAACTAGTAAGTTTTGGAGTATATTACATCCTTTCCCTGCTGGAAACATTCAGCTCTGTCAAGTAAATGCATTGTGTGGTGATCACAGATAATCTGCAAAAGGAGATCAGTGAATAAAGAGGAAAAAAACAAAGGTAGAGGCTGAGCTAGCATGGCTTAGTTCAGTTTCCAGAGCTGGCAGTAGAGTCAGCACACTACCATGTTTTACAGCGCTGTAGAGTAAGCATGTTAAGTGAAAAATGCCAAAATAAGCCCTGATTGGCATGGGTATTATAGAGTCAACTCTTCTGTGTCTCCGAATCATCTTCAGCCTTCCATGTGTAATCCCACTGCAAAGAAGTCAGACCATATGATGCTGCCATTATGACAAAGGGAAAAAATGCCACATCTTTTTAATAGTCTTTCAGGAGGGTGGGTATTCTGCAAACATACTATGCCATAGATAAAACTAAGATTTTGATACTCTCCTTCCTGCCCTTTTAATTTTTCTGTATTTTTTTTTAAGACCCAGTAAGTAGAAGCAGGAAAAGTCTTTGTGCACCAATGATTGTGAAAAATATAAGCCACTAAATGTAAGCAGTTACTTCCTGTGTGTCAGGGCCTCCCGCCACTACTCACTTCCTTAATCTGAAATGCTGTGGTTTTAACTTGTTGCTTTCAGTTATTCAGCCTGGGGAGTCTGGGTCCCTTCTTCTACGTGTAGGTAACTGCTTTTGCTCTTGAGAAACTTGATAACATTTCATTTACCAAGTACTACGCCATAGCTGCCATTTTGTGTGCTGTCACAAGCTACATGCCTCTAACCCGTCATCATTAAAAAGGTATGTTTGCAGTAATGATTTTTTGGCATTTTCTATAGAATAATTGTTTTGCACACTTGTATGATGGGTGAAAAGGAGTGTTTGCTTCTCACTTGAAACAGTATTTCTGTTTCCTTTGATAATTTGCCCTAGGGAGACAATTACCCTTCATCTGCATTTATCTTTTTCAACATCTCTTTCACATTTGTGTCTAATTTATGGCAGTCAAAAGCACACATTTCTAGTGATTAAAGATTATTATTAAAATTTCAACTAGAAAAAGTTAGAAGACATAATGAAATGCAACTTGTCAGAATGGACAAGTGTTATTTCTGAAAGGAAGAGCAACGCTTAATCAAACATTAGATTGTGTTAAGTAAAAATGTTCTGCATGTAAATCATTACATCTTCAGCAAATAAAAAGATGTAATATGATTTTGTATGCTTTAAGCTGGTTTACTTTAATCTTATTATATTATGTTGACAGTAAAAATCAGTAGCTAATAAAGATCACTATTTACTCAAAACTCTTGATGTAGTATGCTGGCAACACTGAAAACATCGGTGCGTTGTCAGCATTGTTCTCAGATTGAAGCCAAAACACAGCACTGCACTAGCTGCTAGGAAGGAATAAAAATGGCTGTTATAGCTGAAACCAGGATAACACTGCATTAGGTACAAACCTGTGAAAGTGCTTAACCTAAAAGTTTATTAACAGCACAGTGTATTTCTTCAGCTGACTGCCTCATAAGTTGCCGGACTTACTGCCAGTTTTAAGTTTTCCATTTGCATACAAAGACTAAAGAAAGAAAAAAATCTTTTCCAAATACGTTTTTAGAAAATTCAATTGCTCCCTTAAATGTACAGGCAGTGGGGTGAGCTTTGAGACTATTTATGAAGAGACCAATACAGTTTCCCCATAAAAGGGGAACCTGGGGTGGGGGATGGTGGTTAGTTGTGTTCAAAGGTCTCTTACTACATCATTTGCAGGATTGTTTGCATCCATTTTTTTTTCAAAAGCGTAAGTTGGTTTGATTTTCCTAGATGTTTTTAGAACATTTCTTCTAAATATCCTTCACTTTCTGCAAGATGTTTCTGCAGCTGAATAACTTTCTCAGTTACAGTTCAAAAACTGTAAAAGGCTCCAAAACTTGAATTTACCACTAATCAGCTTTAGCTCATGTTCGAATCTCCTGTGACCAATGTGGCATAATATGTATGAGCCATTACAGTTCAGAGTCACCAGAGCTTTGCCATTGTTGAACACCTTTGCATGTTTCATAAACTGTGGAATTCCTCATTGTCCTGTTGAGCTAAAATTCATGATGATGTGAGTGTCATGTGCAGAGGTCACTTCACGCTAAGGTGAAAATCCTGTCAGCCTCCACGAGTTGCCTTGCAGACATAGGATTCAGTAAGTGAAGACCTCATGATTTTGGCTCACAGGTTTTATTTTTGATGAAGAACACTGGAGTTTAAGCAGGAGAGCTCCAGAATGCGTGTTGGATGAGGCAGGAGCCGCAGTGACATTGAATATAAAGGTAGTTGATACCAGGAACATTGGGTGCTTTATTTACCCTGCACTGCATCAACAGCACCATAGAGGTAGATTACTGGATCTATATACAGACTATTTATTGCTGGCAGCTTAAGAAGGCAGTCTTGATAAAGGTATTTGGATAATGTAACCCTTTGTCTTTACTGACAAGAATAATTTCATAGCTGTTTTTTTGCTAGAATTCTTCTTCATAGTAAAAAAGTTATTCCAGTGCTATTATTCTAATGCTCTATTTTTCAGTGTTCTTACTGCACTGAGATGTTCTCGGCCTTTCTGCAGCTCACAGAACATAATAAACTATAGGTTTTCTAAAGCTGTAATTTTAGATCTCTTTGTTACTTGTCAAGAAAATTAATAATATGATATACTGCTCTCTGTACTCGACAGATGTTTCATTTTCTAAACATATGCAGGCTATGTTTTTGTTGGCTATGTAAAAAGTAAAGTAATTTTCACTTTTTCTATATAAAGAATAACATTTACTTTTAACATATAAAGTCACATTCATATGTATATGGAGCATTTCTAGGTATGACATCAAACAAGATTTTCTGCCTCTGCTTTTGACACTAAGCTGATCAAAAGAGCCAAACAGCTTCATAGTGCGTGCGAATAGCAGAGCTTGTATTTGTTTAGCTTTGTTCTGGTCAGGCATTCTGCGTAAGAACAGCTGATTAAATGTAGTCAGATACAACTGCTCTCTGTCAAGGTGCAATGCAACATTCTGTGCAAATAGTGTATATCTAAGGTTTCTCAGTAACAGCTTTAGCAGATCCATGTAATCTTTTGGGTAGTTACCGTACTAGCCCTTGAAAAATCCAATAGAATTAAGACTCTAATAATGTACAAACTGTTAACTTGCAGAGATGGAAAAAAATAATTTCTGCTGATTCTGGGTATATCTTGCCCTCAAATTTGTTTGAAGTCAAAAGCACAGTGTTTCTAGTAGCCAGAATCTTTCAGGCACAGCATATCAAATGAGTGGCATCTTTGTGATGGCAGTTATGGTGCTTATAGTTGGTCTTTAGCTCAGTATAACATCTGAGATTTTCTGTCTTGGTCTTGCTGCTGGTAGTGCCTTCCATCACATGTGCTGTAGAATCTATTGGCAGCTTCCTGACAGCTGGCGCTGTCACTATCATTTTGGTCACTTGCCCCATCCTCTGCTATTCCTACTCACTGCTGCTGGAATTATACTGCATGTAACTGCCGTGGTTTAAGTCCAGTCAGCCATGCAGTTTGCTCACTCACTCCCCCCTCTTTCTTCCCCTGCTCCCGGGGGGGTGAGGAGGAGAATCAAAAGAATGCAACTCCCACAGGTTGAGATAAAAACAGTTCAGTAACTAAGGTATAACACAAATCACTGCTGTTACCACCAATAATAATAATGAAAAGGGAAATAACAAGGGAAGAGAATACAACTGCTCACCACCCGATACCAAGCCCTACCCAGCAGTGAGCTCCACCCTTCTGGGTCCCTGCCCCTCGTTTTTCCATCCTGGGCATGACGTGCTGTGGTATGGAATACCTCTTTGGTCAGTTTGGGTCAGGTGTCCTGTCTCTGCTCCCTCTCGGTTTCCCCTCCTCTCTGGCAGAGCATGAGGCTCAGAAAGTCCTTGGTCAGACCAAAACATTCTAAGCAGTAACTGAAAACATCGGTGTTATCAGCGCTGTTCCCAGGCCGAAAGTTGAAAACTCAGAACTGCACCGGCTACTAAGGAGGAGAAAAATGACTGCTACTGCTGAACCCAGGGCAATAACCTTGATTAATTCTGTGGATTGGACAAGGGAGACTGAGTTCACAGGGTTCTAGCAGAACACATCTCTGGGTACCTTAGTCTGCCCCCCTTCTACCAGCATCTGGGAAAGCTTAAGGGAGAAAATAGGTGCAATTTTATATGTAATATCTTCCATTTCTTTTTGTTTTAAAACTATTCTTTCTTTATTCTCTTTCTCTTCTTGTTCCATTTCCTATTTCATCTGAACATTTCATTAGCAACATCTTGCATTAAAGGAGGTTAGAAGACTGTTTCTGATGTTTAATAAATAAGGGAAGTTCTTTAAGAATTAAATAAGACTAAATTACACTATTCAGAAAAAAAAAAATCTGTTGCTGAAATAAATGCCTCTTTATTTCTTCCATTAGCCTTCCTTTTATGACGTAGTAGACCCAGTAGATTTTGAACGCTTCCTAATGACACAGCTGAACAACTTGGACTCAGAACTAGCTCAAGAACTTGGTGACTTTCCTGAAGATGACTTGGACATTGTCTTTACACCCAAAGAGTGCAGGACTTTGCAACCCTCTATGCCAGAAGATGGGTAAGGAGACTTCACCTCCCTCTGAAATGCTGCATGTTTAAAAATAGTTTTGAAGATGTTGATCCAGACACCTTACTCTGCCATCCAGCCAGCCATTATGCACTTGTTGAACTTAAACATTTAAATTTTGCTACTGGTTCAGTTAGGCCTGTTGCACACTTAAAATTATGCTAGCCCTTGCACAGCTGCCTGAGCTAGGTGGTAGCAGAAGTGAGGTAGGCATAGACCAGGAAGAAGAGTAAAAAAGTGCTGGAGGGTTGTATGAAAAGTAATTTTGTGTCTGTGATCCCAGTGGTGGAAGTTGATTCTCATTCTGTAGTAAGCATAGGATTGAGAGTTTTTTTCTCCTTCCCCTTTGCTCCAGTCAGCTACATGTTACATGGATCAGATCACTAAGCATCTCTTTCTCAATACCGCTCTTGTTTAAATGGAGATAAATAGTTCATACTTCACAAGGTTTGGGGGCAGAGGGCAGTGTTAATTTCTAGTTTAGGAGTCACTGTTGATTTCATGCTGACATTAATGAAATAATTCCACTATTTTTAACTGCTTTTAAATTAGAATATGTAGCATGTGTTGATACTGGTGCTCAACCATCCTGTAAATATTTAAGCTGGTTTGAGAAACAGAAAAACTATGAGCAACAGAATTTTTCAGAATGAGAAAAAGGTATGCACTGGAGAATTTCTGATATGGTTTGGGAGAGTCCTGTTGTATGTAAAATACTCTGTAAGGGCTGTTTCACTATAAATGGTATCTTCAGATAGAACCACAAAAGCCTATTGAGTTTTGCAAGCAGTAGCAGCAAGATAAACATGAAGGCAGCATCAGTTTAGCCCCAAGCTGCTATGTCTGTAACATTTGCACAAAAGTGATTTTTCACTTGAAATTACTCATAGAAAATGTTCCAATCTTTGTCTTCTTTTTTTTTTTTTTCCCCCTGTCTACTGGGGAAAAAGAATGGATGTGGGAGACAGTGAATATTTTGGTGCTTGGAGTTTCCATTTACTTAAATTGTGGACAAAAATAGTGAAAAAATATCCAACTCTGAAATGAGATTTGAAAGATAAGATGATATTTTCTCCCCTGTTTCCAAGGTTACTTCTCATCATGCCTGCTGTTTAAAACAGCAGTTATTTACTTGTTTTTCCAGTAGGATAATGTGTAGACTCATGCTGTACCATCAGTTTTAGGCCTGATTTGCACTACAGTTACATTAAGTGTTTTGTAAGGAGTCTGTAGCAAAGTTCAAATAGTCAATACCGACAAATGTGCTTTCACCAGATCTTTTTTACACAGCAGCTTCCCATTTCGCCATTCACACCACCTTCATCGATATTAGTGCTTTCACAGAAAAGCCTGGTGAAGAATGCCAGGGTGTGTTAGGGAAGATGGAAGCCCAGGAGAGGCATGCACCAAAGACTTGCCTGCAGCTGATGCAGTCTGTGGTTTCTTCCTGCACCAAGAGGAGGATACCACCAACCAAACTGGGTTAACATGCTGTCAGCTTGCAGACACACATCCCACTTGGACCATGTTCTGTGCCAGTCCACCAGTGCAGAGACACACAGGGGCAGCGGCCCAGTGTCAGCCAAGGCTCTGTCTTGTGGTGCATGCCTGAACCCAAATCAGTTGTTACCTGTTCTTGGTAATCACTTGCAAATCTTTAGAGTTCTGGGTGGAATGTGCTAAGAAGTATCATACCTTTCACCCATTTCTGCACCGCATTTTTATCCTATTCTTATACTTACTTGGATCAGAGGATATAAAAGTGATTTTGGTACAGGACAATAAAGATTTTTAGAATAGAGCTAGGGGAATCACACTGCATCATGGCAGGAAATTCATGGACCTCAATTTTATCTTATAATAGGTACAGGACAATAAAGTTTTTTAGAATAGGGCTAGGGGAATCATGCTACCTCATGGCAGCAAATTCATGGACCTCAGTTGTAGTTTATAATACTTTGGTTCCAGTCAGTATTCAGTCCATTAGGCAACACTGATAACCCCCTACGTTAAATGAGATTTATTTGAAAATCATAAAATTAAAACATGTTCTTAGATGTTAAACTTTTATTATACTAACTGATTAAAAGCTTAGGATCCTTTTTTAGAATTTTGTTACTTTCTGTAAGAAAGAGAAGATTACACCAAGAAAACCCAGGACACTCTGCAGTTGAAGAGTTCAGGAGCTGAGACCTCTGGAAAAATATCTCTGTATGTTGATACTGTATGTTATCGAGTTCTGAAAATCACAAAGATGGGTACCGGGTATAATTTCTTTTATTTTGCTGTATTTTTTAGCAAAAACAATCTTCTATTCATGATACTTATAAGCACAGTAACAAAAGCCTACATCAGGGAATTCATGCAATACACAGAAGTCTTTAAACCTGAAAAAATAGCTTAGCAGTAAAATAAATACACAAGAGAGGACTAATAGAGAGGCCTTTATCTGAATAGCACGGTTAAATAAATTTCTTTAACCTTAAGGTATGGCCTAGGTACTAAAATATTTTTTAAAATGTTGCTTTTTCCCCAGGGTTGAACTGGACTTACATGTCAGAGACTGTGTTCAGACGTATACCCGAGAGTGGCTGATTGTGAATCGAAAGTAAGCTACATACAAGTAAATAAAACCAAAAATGCCTTAGATCTTATTTGTCAGAAAAGAGATGCATGCTGTTACAAGTTATCCTAAAGAATAATGATTTGAATCAGTGATGGACTAACTGACTTCTCAGTATATGAGAATATTGTTTTGTTTAAGCCAGCTGGCTATAGCTAAATATTGTTGCATCTGCTTCTTTATTATCCGGCACTCTGGGAATTAATTGGTCAGAAACTTAAATCAACTGTCTGTAATGATAATTTATCTAAATCAGAAATACTGTTAGTATTTGATCATACTAAAAGAAAAGATAACAGGGATAAAGATTACATTTGTATGTTCTTCATTTTCCCCGCCATGCCCTGAGAATTCGACATGATCTGGGTTCTAATGGTGTCTGAAAACAAAATGGAGTACAAAATGGAGTGCAAAAAACCAAGGACTGTGGGCTTTTCCCAGCAGTGGTTGACTGTATTCATGGGGTTATTAGTGTAACATCTGACTTCACAATTTTACATCAGTAAACAACTTCTTCATTTGTGGTCAGTGTAATCCAACATAGATTTGGACCTATAGTCATTACAAGTGACTATTTTAATTTAATTTAATCTTCTAATTTAATTTCATTCCATTTCATTTCGTGTATCAAATGTGAAGGGAAGCCTCAGTCACTGCTTTCTGCACAGGCATGCCTGTCCCCAGACACTCAGGAAGGCACTGTGCAGTGGAGCTCACCTTCTTCCCCATCACCCCCTCTTGTTCTTCAGAAAGAGATTTTGGAGCTCTGTTTTTCTGCACTGCTTCCTGTTCACCTCCTCCCACACTGAGGCCCTGCTCTTGAGAAGTAGTAGTGGGAGCCATTGACAGAGTGCTGCCACATTTGCTGCCTTTTTGTCATGCCCCTTTACCTGCCCTTGCTACTCTCTGTTTACCTGACTTGATGAACTTCAGCAGCCAGTGCATTACAGGTTGACTCCCGGTGATTGTAAAGAAATTGCTATGTTTAATTGTGCAGCTTATGCAGGGAAGGAGCAGCGGCTGAGGGTTCTCAAGAGACTTCCTCTGAGGGTGCTGATGAAATTGGTTGAGTTCTCAGAACTGCTGCACAGTGAGTCACTAGAAATAAGCTAGTGGGTTTTGCAGACTCTCCACCTGCCCTGCTCAGAGCACAGACACTAGCTCTTCCACACAGTGTTGTTCTGAGTGCACTGCAAAGAGCCAGTACGCAGTTCTGTGCACACAAGTAGGGAGCAAACAGTAAAGTGAGTGAAGTGAAAAATAGAATGTAGCTATTTTTGCACTTGCAAAACTTAACATGTGCTTGTAGAAATGTGAGTGGAACTGTAGAAATGCACATGTGTGAAAAGCTTTGTCATGTGTTTTACTGTTTCGTTCATTCAGATAAGGAAAATTTGCCTTCAGAAACTTTATTGAGCAGTTGAATCTGCAATAAACATGATGAAGGGCCCCACTGGACAGCTGGGCTTTGATGGCTGTGACTAACAAAGCAAGCAAGTTATTAAAAATTGCAAAGAACAAGACAGTGCAAAAGATGCTGCAGTGTCACATAAACCTGTGATAGATTGTTATTGGGAGCCTCATGTTATGCTTGGACACTGTTCTTGCAACAGATAAGAGAGGAAGAAAAGACATTAAGAGAGAAGTGTGAAAAAGTAGTTGTAGAAAATTGTAGAAAGCTTTCCATTGTTTTGAGAAAGGCTGGAAAAATTGTAGTTGCCTGCTTGGGAGACAAAGACTGATAGGACAGGCTGCTGAACGTAAGGTCTGCTAAGCTATGGATAAGAGGAGTGTGTGACTTTCATTCATTCATGGATGTGAAGGTTCAGAACAGGAGATTGAAGTGGGTGCAGAGGTCAGCAAAGGTACTCCTCATGCCCCAGGGTGAAGAGGTGTGTGGCAGAGGGACTGGACACAGCTGAGGGGTCCATGCGTTTTTGCCACAGGCTGAATGGGAAGCTTGTTCCTGTGCCTGTCAGTTTCTTCTTTCAGTTGTCCTTCGTGCCTTTTCCTTGTCCCATTTTATTACTTCAGCGTGTCGCCATAAAATTGATGTGTGTACCAAAAAGCAGGTATTGCCTGTTGGTGTTTTTAATTGCAATAGTGCTTTGAAAATGAATAAACAATATAAGTAAATCTTACAGGACTACTTTAGGGGAAGGACATCTCTAGTGTAGATTGTACACCACAGGGAAAGTGTGATCTCAGGTATGTAAATCTTCCCATTAAATTATTTCTTTGCCACTTGAGGTAGAGAAAAAGTAGTCAACAAAATCTCTTTCGGGTGCTGCAATGTCTTAAAGTAAACTCAGTCAGAATTTCTGTCATTCATTCTGGATGATTAAAGCAGTTCCAAAACAAGGTCACATCCAAGGAGAGCTGGGATTGTCTCTTTTATGACTTTAGTTTTCATTTGCAGTGAACTGGTAAGTGATTAAAATGCGAACAATTAAAATTAAAACACATTAGAGCATATAATTCGGTTACTCCCAAAATGTAATAAAAAGGTGTCTCCCTGATCAATAATTGCTTATCATGGCGTCTTTATGAAAGTGCACAGGTGTTTAGAGTGTCAGGAGTGTTGCAGAAAGGGAAATGAGCAAAGCAGAATACTCTAACCAAGGAGGCTGACTGCAAAAATACCATCACGGGATTTCGCAAATTGCATTCAGAAGTGGAAGATACAGAGTTCTGGATGCGTCTTGTATATTTTGTTAGGGTACATCCTGATTTTTTCCATCTGCTACAAAAATGTAACTTGAAATTTATACCTTGCTGCAAAATTTTGGGAACTTGCCATCAGAGCTACACTGTGCCATAGAGATAACCCCCTTCAGAAACAGGCACTGTTTGAAAAATGTGGATTCTTGTATCTGGTTAACTTGGGATGCCAGCTAGGTCCAGGACAAGATCAGTAAGTGCCTTCATGTGTAATCAGAGGAGCAAAGAGCCAGACAAGAGATAAGCCGTCCAATCCGTGTTCTTAAATTCACTGAAGTAATCGTCATCTCTGCTGAGGAGCTCAGAGCTGAATTTGTGCCTAGAACAGGTTTTGTTGCTCTCAGGCTCACAGACTATGCAAAGGTGATATGAATGATATTTTTTCCTTTTAAACCCATTATTGATATATGTGACAGAGCTGCAGTGATGTGATAAAACGAATGTCGTGAAAGGCCACATTTTTTCGTCAAAGCTGTGCTACACTGATCTTTTGCACAACCATGTTCCCAGTTGCTTTAAAGTAAAAAAAATTGTCTTTTTTGTTGTTGTTTTTTTTTTCCCCTAACACCTCCTTGTGCTGTCCTGACTTGCTCGGGCTTCTCTGTGAAAGGAACCAAGGGAATTCAGATATCTGTAGCCTGAAAAACAAGGGATCCCGGAAAGATTTGCACAAGACACTTCAAAAACAAACATTTGAATCGGAAACATTGGATTCCAGTGATGCAAGCCTTCAGGTACATTTCCTTCACTTTGGGAAAAGCAGTTAAATATAGCTACTTTCCTCAAACAAAGCATCCTACAGTCTCTGTAACAGCATCAACAGAGAGCCATGCCGGCCATTAAGCCTCACAGCAGAGGTGGCATTAGGGCTCTCCCTACCAGACAAGCAGGTGTTTGGAGGCAACCTGGTGTCCAAGCCGTAGCTCACCTTATTGTTGTTTTCCAGCAGGCAAGGCCCCAACAGGCCCAGGCGCTCCCTGAGGAGACCTCAAGGACCACTCTCGCCGCATCTGACTTCGACCTGCGCAGCCTGCAGCCGGACCCCCGCCTGGAAAACCTGCTGCGGCACGTCAGCGCCGAGGAGTTTGAGAGGCAGAACGAGGAGGCACGGCGCACCAACAGGCATGCCGAGCTCCTTGCCCTCTACCCTGCCGTGGATGAGGTGAGCTCGGAGGCTGGCTGTCCTGGCATGTTTGAGGTTAAAGCTGCACTGTAGTCAAAAAATGGGGTTTGTGTCTCCTTCGAGTAATAACATGGTGAAAGCACATCCCCATGGGCTCCTGCCAGCATGAATGTGCATTCATGTGGTTGTACTTTGTGTTGCCTGAGGCCAGCGATACAGTTGTGTCAGGGTGTTACCCTTCACTGTAATGCCTGCTTGGGGGCCAGCAGTGTAAGTATTCAGTGTAAACGCCAAATGGGGGTCAGAAGTATAAATACTCAGAAATACAAAACAGTTTCCTTTCATCTCTAAAGAGATAAAATGCCTGCTGGGTGGGTGAAGGTGCTAGTCTGTAGCAGCAGCTCATTTAACATCCCATAAAGGTTATGTGTAAGTATGTGAATTTGCAGTTGTTTGAATTGAGTATGACTAGAGTAACTCTTTAATCACAGGAAGATGCAGTGGAGATACGGCCAGTGCCAGGACGCCCAAAGGAACATCTGGGCAACAGGATTTTGGTGAAGCTGCAGACTCTGAAGTAAGTATCCTTCACAGGCTTGGCTCACCATTTCTGAGCTCATAGCAGAGTACTGCTGGCGACCTGGCTACACCACTGCAGTCCTTTTCAGCAAGTGTTTACTTGCTTGCTTGTTCTTTGTTAGTGTAGCAGAGGACCATTTCTATCCATCATTGCAAAAGTCTAACTTGTCCGGATGAAAGGGAGTTGGGAATGAGCACAGATTATATCTTTACAACAGACTAGACTGGTCTCCATACGCTCTGTACTGAACTTGATAAACAGAAAAAAACCCTAAGAAAAGTATTGTTGTTCGTAATTCATATTTGAGACCAGCTTTCTGACAAATTTAGAAAATACATTGTGTGCAGTTTATTTCCCTTCTTTTTCCTCTAAAAATCATCTAATAAAATGCACTTGTAGAAAAATCCTCCAGACTTTGAGAGAGCTGAGGTCTGGAACTAAATATTTCTCCCTATTTTCTAATGGAAGTGGCATTTGAAATATAGCCCTTTATTATTTTATTTTTTTTTTAATACAGAGTCATAAGGGTGCAGTATTAATCAGCTTTCTGTGTGTCTTTCCTTAATAGGTTTGAGATAGAGATTGAACCTTTATTTGCATGCATGGCTCTCTATGATGTAAAAGAAAGAAAAAAGGCAAGTGTGAATACAGTATTTTTGTTCAGTTAGCTTGGGTTTGTATCTCTGGAGTAAAAATTTAGGAAAATTTACAAAAACATGCAACTTTTCACAGAGTCAGTCTGATATTGGATTCTTTTTATTCTGACAAAGTCATATGCTTGCAATTACTTTGTAGTTCTAGTTAGTGCTTTTGGCTTACTTTAAAATAAAATTTGATGCATTTTTGGTTTGTAATACATTTTAATTCTTTTCCTTTTCAAGATCTCAGAAAATTTTCATTGTGACCTTAATCCTGATTCATTGAGAGGATTCTTGCGTTCTTATACACCCTCCATTGACTTGTCTAGTCAGGCAAGATCAGCAGTATTTTCTGTCACTTATCCCTCATCGGATATATACCTAGTAATAAAGGTATGTTACAGTGCTACTTCAACACCATTCTTTCTGTTACTGGCTGTGCCTGTTGTCTGAGTTCTTGAAGCTGATGAACATGAGTTTCCTGTAGCTGACGTGAATTTTGATAGGTTTTAATGGTATGTGTGCAGAAGTCCACTGATGTATCTCACTCCCAAGCTAAGATTTTGATATCCTGTGTTCTAGTTCTGCTACATATTTAGAATTTCCTATCTCTGCCTAAGGGAAATTTCAAATAAAGTGAAATAAGCTGGTTTTAAAAATTTTAATTATGTTCTCTGGAGTTTCTGTGGCTTTGTTTTAGTAAGCTTTGCATCATTTTGTTTATTTAATTCTGAAACTGTGTTAGCCTGAATCACTTCATTTGGAATGTATTAATTTTCCTGATTTCCGTGAAAATGCATACCTGTTTGACAGTGTGGTCACATACGTATTTCTTCTTTTTAACAGGCCAAATAGAAAACTAGGAGTTTTAGTATGGAGTAACTGGTATAGTACCAGTTACTCCACGAAGCTGGTATTTAAGATTCTATACTGCTCATTTATTCAGGCTCTTCCAGATTGTTAAGGAAACAACATATTACTGATTGGGTGATATTTTTGCTCTGTGTGTGTCTTATTTTACTGCTCTTTGTAGATAGAAAAAGTGCTTCAGCAAGGAGAAATTGGAGACTGTGCAGAGCCCTATGCAGTTCTTAAAGAAAGCGAGGCTGGCAAGGTAAGTAAATAATTATAAAGACTGTTTCAATCAGAAAATGCATGCACAGCAAAAACGAACAAGCAGAAACAGAGAAAGAGCAGACCTTTTGGAATAGGACAGAATCATAAGAACAGTGGAGAGAAAGCCAATTGGTTCATCCACAGTGCAAGCAATCTGATGTCTGCGACTGATGGAAGTTATGAGAAGATACGGTGCACATTCATTACTGATCCTTTGGAAATCAATACTAACAAAGTCTTGAGTCACAAAGCAGGTAAGAGTTAGCAGAGGAGATGACAATGCAGTGTGAAGTTAGCAGAAATATTTGTACCTCAGAGACATGTTATTGATTTGGATGGGCAAACGTCCTGTTATAGTGTGTACCTGGCCAGTTCAATGCTGTCATCCATAGATAACATGAGCTCTGTTCGAGGAATTTATGGTCATTTACCTGCCTGGAGTAGATGGACACGTTTCCTGGACTTCCACACGTCTCCTACCTTTAGAATATTGCTTTCAGCAGAATATTATTTCTGCATCTGACACAGGAAGCAGAACCTGCTAATCTTTTATGGTGATTTTTCAAGCTGCTCCTGGGGGTCACTGCAAAAAGATCTGCATTCTCCTTTTCTATAATAAAAAAGAAGTCATTGAAAGAAAAAGTGAATGTACAAATCAAAACTGCTGCAATCATGAGAGTGATACAGAAAGAAAACAGATAAGAATGCAGATTATTTACTGAACTACAGATATGTTGTTTCCATTTTTTATCTACAGTCATATTAAAATAACTGATTGCTTTTTTAAACAGTTGTTATTTTCCTCATCTTAGACAAAAGAAAAGATTGAAAAACTGAAAGCCCAAGCTGAATCCTTTTGTCAGCGGTTGGGGAAATACAGAATGCCATTCGCCTGGATTCCCATAAGCCTGACTAATGTCTTCAACCTTTCAACACTTGAACGAGAAGTACCTGAAACCGAAGGTTTAAATGGTACTTGTCTAACATTTCTAACTAAGGCAAAGCTCTTCGATAGGCCTGTGTATACCAAATAATGTTATTCACTCTAGCACCAAAAGTGAACAGCAGATTTGCAGTCACATCTTCTCAGCCTTCCTTTTCTGTTCTACAAACACTCATAAATTCATATGCTCACTGTTTCATCTCTGCTTATTTGTTTTTATGTACACTAAACAGTCTTGCATATTTTAGGCCATGTTGAGCGCTGGCTTTGTAGAAGTAAAACTCCCTTTGACTTATAACATTTGTTTGCAATAGGGGGCAACCAAAATACCAAACATCTTAGTTTCTAAGCACACAGGACCTTTGGTTGACAGCATTGACCAATGTGCTTTATAAACCATGAACTAAAACTCTGAGTAAGGTTGTGCTGTGCAACAGAAATAATGTCACTTCACTACGTGTGTCCTGCTATTCCACTATTTCACATAGTTTGAAATAAAAGTAGTGGAATGGTTTAAGTATTCTCTCTATCTTTGGTGTTGTTAGGAAATTGTAGGTTTCTGGTGTATTTTGATGGTCTTTGTACCAAAAAAGCATGAAGCAAATTAATATTCGTTTAATTTCTGCTTGAAGGGAAAGGATCCACTAGTGACAAGAGGGCAATGCTGCTACAGGGAAGAAGATTTTCTGAGAGAAGTCTCAGTTTGGAGGACAGCTCTCCAGTTTCAAACTTCAAAACAGTCTCTCTGACCCTCAGCACCTTCTTTAAGCAGGTAATGGATACTCTTTATGTCTGAAGCTTTCTCAGTGTTATGGAATAGTGTTATAAAGGTACTGATTTTTCTCTTTTTCCTGGTAGGAAGGAGACAGGCTCAGTGATGAAGATCTGTTCAAATTTTTAGCTGATTTCAAAAGATCGTCTTCCTTGCAGAGAAGAATTAAGACTTTACCCGGTATGTAATTAGTTTTGGATGGAAAAGGATATATGTACTTTTCTCCCCTAAATTGTTCTGTAAATTCCAACCCCAAAATACAATTAAGTTGCAGTTTAAATGTATAGTTTGTGCTAGTGTAGAATTTCTTGGCTTACCAGTGTCTACCTGAGCACAGATGCTTTTGAAGTTTTTTCTGTATGACTGAGCATGGAGATTTGTATTCAGTTTGATATTCTAAAATTATTTGCTTTCCTCCCTAATGTACAGTATATCTACTGAATGTTTTTTATTATTATTCAAACTGTTTGAAGACAGTGCTTAAAGCAAATTTCAAAGATCCTTCCTATTTGCCTGCAATGTTTTTAAATGGGTCATACTTTACAGAGGGAGATGAAAATATGTACACATTTCATCTTACTTGGGTATTTGGGTCAGTGTTAGTTGACAAAGTAGAGAAGCAGAGATAGCGTTTGGCTATTGTCAAAAACCTGACCAGCTTATTTTTCTTTTTACATAATGTACAACTGAAACTCTCCTTCAGCTGTTGTAGAGAAACCTTAAAAAATATGAACTGAGTGCTAAGCTGCTTTGCCTTTTTAGCTGATTGCCAGAAATCACAACAGAAAATGTAAATTGGAAGTCTAGTTTTACTTGGGTAAATGTTACTGGTATTACCAGTTAACTGCTCACCACAGCAAGCCTGGCTTTCCTGGTGGGTGGTGTCTACTTTGGCAGAGATTAATCAGAGCAGAATCTGAGTGGGGGTAGTGAGAGAGAACTGTATTAGACATCAGCCCTTGTATCTTTTACTTGTCTCCCAAACAAATTTTGTGTTACACTGTGTGAAAGATACTAGAACATCAACCCAGCCTATAGTATGTTTCTTTGAAATAGTACAGGGTAGACATAAAAAGCTGTATATTGACCTGACTGTAAGCCTGTGTGTAGGCTACTTCCTGTGTATGTTTCTGTGCTTGCATTCTCAAGCCACCTTCAAGTGGAAGAGCCAGTTCTTGTTTTTACACTGTTACTATGTAATCTCACATATTGTTTTCATTTTTCTTTTATTATACATTATTTTTTGTATCTTAGCTGAGATTTGATGGGTCTTTTTTTAAAGGAACACTTAAACTGGAGATTTCCCCAGCTCCAGAAAACCTTGGTTATTGTCTGACACCAGAATTGCTCCCAGTGAAGCCTTTTGTAGAAAACCGTAATCGTCCTCACAAAGAGATTTTGGAATTCCCAATTAGAGAAGTGTACGTTCCCCATACTATTTATAGGTAAGAAATAACATATATTTTTTTTAATTTCTTCAGATTCACTTCCAAAAATAATTGTGATTTAGTTTGTGGTGTTTTTTCTCAGAAATAGAAACTAAAAACATTTTTTAAAATGTTTAAGACTATGTGTTAAGCTGATGATTTAATCTTACTATCCATTATAAGGTAAAAACCTCCAGGGAGTTCTGTAATGTGTTTACTAATCTAATTTTGTTGTCCTTTGGAAATGTTCCTAAAATGTCAAAAAGAGAAAAAAAGAAAATTCTACAGCTTTCACTGACTTTCCTGTTCTGCGGGCTTTTTCCCAGTAGGTTAACAGTTTTGGTAAATGTTTGTGCTGGGTGCTTTCTACTGTTAATGTGAGTCATCTGAGAATCTGAGGCAGTATAGTGTTGCTCTGTGTACTTTTTCACCATGAACTCTCAGCTATGTAATTTTTTTTTCTTAGATTTGTACTTTTCTGGTTGTTTTGAGGAGACCAGAGTGTTCAGTGGCATGCAACTGAGCAATTCCCATAACATCTTAGTGGTCTGTCTCCAAGAAGAAATGAATATCAAAAGAACGTGCTTCAACATGTTTGTGCGGCATAGCCATGCTAGTGAGCAGTGATATTGGTAATAGCTAACAAGCAGTAATTCAAAATGGGTGTATCACAGTGTTATATGTATAGAAATACTAGCTTTTATGTGACCACTGTTTTAGTGAAGGCATGGAAGTAAAGCAGAATTCTTCTTACAACAGTAGCCGATGCTACTGTAAGGGACTTTCCTGATCTGCAAAACAGTAGCTGGGTACTGAGTTGCATTAGTGGCAAAGATATGATTAGCAGAAAGGAATCAGAAATGAAGGAGGGATGTAATCCTTATTCACTTCTTGCGGCAGAGATTAGCAAAGAGCCAGCTCTCCTACCCATTCATTTGACCACACTCAGGAGGCAAAAAAAGGAAGAACAAAACTTGTGGTCCAGTACAACTCAGAACTAGGAGGCTTCAGACTCATTTATCCTGGGGAGGTGTCCTGCACCTTCATGTGAAAATGGAGAGCCAGTTTGGCTGTTGGTGACACCTACATTTTTTTTTTCTTTTCCCAGTTTTTAGGAGGTTTATGAAGACATTTCTATAGGGGAAGTAGTTTTTATATAATTAAAAATGCAAATGGAAATGAACTTCAGTAATGATGCCCTTTTTTTAATGAAAAAATGAGACAGAATTTTAATTTTCCTATTCTCTGTCTGGCCACAATGAGGAGTGGCTTGTGTCAACTCCAGTGTGCAGACTCATAGTGTCTAAAGGTCTGCTTTTGAAAATGAAAAGATTAGCAACTCTTGTCTTGCTGAACTAAAGAGTTGAGTCTGCACAGAATACTCTCGCTTTAGTTCTCACCAAGGTAAGCTGCTGCAGCCAGACATCATGAATATCAAAGCCACCATGCTGAAAATTAATATGTACATTTCCCAAAGCAAGTTTGGGTGTCTCCACACTATCCCTCAGTTGCTAGGGGTGTCTGTGTTGAATACACAAAATGCTATAACTCAACAGTAACATTTTTTGAGCAAGAGTTTACATCCAGCATACTTAATCTCTTCAGACTTCTTGGGCTATGTTTTGATTTTCACCCTAAATAAAAGTTTTGATAACAAAACAAAAGTAGGATCTGTACAGACTAGCTTGTAATAATGAAGAGAATATATAAAAAAATTAGTCGCCTTCATTAATCTTTACCTTAGCTTACATTTAATCAATGGTGATGATGCAACTGACATGCTGTGAGTGGTGTTAGGCTGTGAAGTGGCAACTTCGTTAATACCCAAATAAGACCTAAAGCTAGTTAGTTAGATACACTGGGGAAAAAGGTGGAAAAAATGCAGAAATGTTGCCTCGCAGCAACAAATATATTCGGAGTGAGAAAGGGGAGTTGCTAACTGTAACTGCTAATGAACTCCAGCCATAGTTCCCCAAAAAGTCAGACAAGGCAGCTTTGCAAATACTATGAAACAGCAGAGTCTGGAACTTGGTCCAGTCCTGGAAGTAATACTTGTATTTGTGCAGTGTGATTGAAAGCACCCTTTTCCACAAGCCAGAATCACCTAGCCACAGCTCAGGTACTCTTGCCAATGCTCAATTTGACAAGCAAAAGCGTAGTTAGGCAATGTAGGCTAATGTAGTCAGAATCACAGAATCATTTAGGATGGAAAAGGCCTTTAAGATTAGTGAGTCCAATCATAAACCTGACACTACCAAGTCTACCACTAAACCATGTCCTTAAGTGCCACATCTGCACATCTTTTAAATACTTCCAGGGATGATGACTCAACCACTTCCCTGGACAGCCTCTTCCAATGCTTGACAACCCTTTAGGTGAAATCATTTTCCCTAATACCCAATTTAAACCTCCCCTGGCACAACTTGAGGTAATTTCCTCTTGTTCTATCACTTGTTACTTGAAGTAAGAGATGAACATCCACCTCCCTACAACTTCCTTCCAGGTAGTGGTAGAGAGCAGTAAAGTCTCCCTGAGCCTTCTCTTGTCCAGACTAAACAATCCCAGTTCCCTCAGCTGTTCCTCATCAGACTTGTGCTCTAGACCTTTCAGCAGCTTCGTAGCCCTTCTTTGGACACTGTTTAGCATCTCAATGTCTTTCTTTGAACTGAACATAGTATTTGATACATGGCCCCACCAGTGCCAGCGACAGGGGGACAATCACTTCCCTGTCATCTTCTATAGGACCATTGCTCTAGTTTTGTGCTGGTTGGAGATCCTAACACTTCTGACTTCTTTTTCAGAGTAAGCAAATTGGAGAGTATTACTCTGTTGTGCACAGGTGAAGGGAGCAGCTTAAGCTAGGTACTACAGTTTCAGACAGTTGTGAGCATGTCTTGATTTATTCTGCTCCTCAGTACACTATTTCATCTCAGTGCAAATAGATGCCTGCTCTTTTCCAAGCCCTATAATCTTTAGTGGGCATTTACTGTACTATCTCAGCAGTAAGAGGTTTCATGGAAGGTTTCCTGATTTTTCTTTATTTTTTACTGAGATAAAAGTTACTTTGTCAAATACTGCACAACAAAGCAGAAACAAGGAAAACAGAAACTTCACAAACAGGATTCTGGGAATGCATGCCCCTCTTCCACAACCAGCTTGTTTGTCACAGTGCTTTCAGACAAGGTATTACACCTAACTCCTCATAGCAAACTTAATTAATTATGTAATACAGACAGAAGGGAAAACATGCTGCCATGGCATGGTGATCTCTGTATGGTGAACTGAGCAGAGACTCTAGATAAAATATGGATTTGTCTAAACTTCCAGACGAAAGCAAAGCCTTTAAAGAAATGCGTAATTATTCCTTAAAAAAAAAGAATCAAATGCAAATAGTTTAATTAGAAAGGGGTTTTTTAGTTCATTTTGACATCATAAAGTAAATTCTTGAAAACTATTTTCAACAGACTTTTAAGTAAGTATAATTCAAAATGCAGCAAAAGTATTTAAAAAAATCTTGTCAAATTTGTCTTGAGTAGCTGGTAGCTCGCTGTATGAAAATCATTAGTATAGTATCTGTTTTCTTATTCTGAGCACTCTTATACTATTTAAAATCTGTCATATACTAATAAATATTGTGTTTTGCTTTCCAGAAAACCCCTGATGTTGCCATTTTAATGCCATTGTCCTTCAGCTTTTATGTTAGTTTTGTTCTTTAGTCTGCTCTGTGAAAATAAAAGGTTGTATCAGTAAGAAAATCTTGTTAAGGAAAGCTTTTGAAACAACTGAAAGTATTTGCAAATTATTTATAATGTATACCGACAAAAGCTAGTGCTGTTTGGTTTTTTTTTTTGCAAGAAGCTAAATTGAGTTTTCCAGAGGCCTGTAGGAATTACAGATTGAAATTAACATATAGAAACCTGAGTTCAAGCAACTTCCTGAAGTATAAGGTACGTGGAACTGAATGGTAGTTCTTTAATCCAGTTCCAGTTCTACCAGTAACTTTCTGCAAAGCCTTGCTTTATGATTGTATCTCATATTTCCAAGGCACATTCACATCTACAGCAATATACCTACCATGCAAGAATGTTAGAAGATTTAGACTAATGTTTTTGTAGTATGTACAAACAATGCTGGGCATTTTTGTTGTGGTTTAATTCCCCAAACTTGAGGCCATTCTTTTCCCACTTCTTTTTCCCTGTCTTGTAAAGGGTACCACTACTGCTTCTGAATAGCCCTTTTGTTTTTTGTAAGGACATCTGATTATTTCTGGAGGTAGAGCTCTACCCTTTTTGTGGGGGGAGAGAAGGGAGAAGTTAAATCACACTGACCAAAAGTAATTGCTGTGGCACTTTGTTTGAATGTTTCTGCCTAGCACAGAGCCTCAAGGGTGACACAATGCCTCCTGGAGCTTGTCATGTCCTGTGGGCATGCTAGGTGTCCTATTTTTTAAAAGTCAGCACTATATGCTGCCCTGGCACCCTTCCCAGCTGATATGTGGAAATGCTCCTTGTCATTGCTCCCTCTCAGTCTTTTGGAGGGTATGGATGCTGGCAGGCAGTAGCACTTATGCAGTGATCAGCAATGGGTCTACAATTCATGCCTGTGTGAGGGAACCTCTTTTGATCATTACCACACCTCTCTGCTTTAAAAAATCAGTCATCGCTTTCATCTCTGCAGGATATTCAGAGTCAGTGTCTGTCTCTGTTCTGCAGTGCTGATGGGTTTAAAACACATGTAAGCAAGATCCTTAAAACTGCTTGAGCATAAATGGTATAAGCTTTAGCTCTTCGGTACAGTACCTGCTGGATAATGCTTCTTTGGTTGTGTAGTCAGCAAAGAGCTCTCCGTTTGTGATTTTGCATCTCTTTCATCTCAAGTCACATATAAATGCAAAATCCAGTGCTCAAGGACATTATATGGATTTGTGACATCTTCTGCTGGGATGCAGATTAATGAAGCAACGACTGGATTATGCAGCCTCCCCTAAATGTATTCCTTCACATCTGGCATATGTAATATTGATAATATTCTTCATTTAATGTCATTTCCCCAAGCATAGTTCAGTGGAGGTTACCGGTATATTTCTCTCCTTCACTTAGCTTTTTATAATATCATCTTGGAAAGAATTTAGCTGAGCAGAAGTTGCATGTAAGAAGGTAGGGAAGAAAGTGCATCAGTGTGGCAGGCAGGAGTACTATTCTGGACAAAGGGAAAGCAAGTTACATTCTAATTTCTTTGATAAGGCATGTCATGGCTCATGTAGTGTGTGTTGCTTAGCAGAGTAGCTTGGACTGTATAGTTCAAGACTATTGTCACATTGTGAGACATGGCAATAAGGAGAATCAACCACAGTTTTCCAGGTCTTGAGATGTAACAAATGTAAGATGGACTGTCTGACTTAATGACAACATTTTCCAAAGCTGCTCCACATTTTCATCTGACAGTGGTGCTGAGGAGTTATCTGTGATAAGGACAGGGAGGTTTTGTGTGTAGCCTCTGACTGCCACAGGCAAAAAGAAAAAAATAACAGCCCTTCAATAGTTCTCATTGTTTCTCATTGGAAGCCAGCATGCTTCCACCAACACTAGTCTTATTCCTTATACTCAGAGGACAAACAATGAGAATCCTATACAAGTCTAGGAAGATAAGATATTAAATAGACATAATTGTGATGCCAGACTGTAATCCAGATGTAGCTGAACTCTCAGACTTGCCATACACTTCTCTCAAGAAAAAGTTTTCTGTTAGCATTTTGACTTTTCTACCAGAACTGCTGGTGTTTGAACTGGCAGACTAGCTGTGCTGCTGAATTCCCCGCAAAAATTAAAGATGCTTTGTAAGTTTAGTGATCTTCAATGTATAGAAGCTAGTAAATAGCAAAGAATGTATTTTAGAGCATTATTCATATTCATTACTAAAAAAGATTTCAGTTTCTAGAATGATAGTTCAAAATTTTTTGTTTGTGTTTACTTGGGTTACTGGTACTGCTTTTTGATTTGCACAATACAGAAATATATGCCATTTTGTTCTTATAAACCAGGAATGTATGAGCTTCAACTGCTTGTTTTATTTGCTGGTTTGTTTGTTTTATCACCTCTAAGTAATTCCTTACCACTTCCAAAATCTGATTTTTCACAGCTGAGCAGGGAGCTGCTTTCTTGATAGATTCGTCTTTTCATTACATCAAGCAGAGACACTCAGTCATTTGTAACTGGAAATTATGCATTAAAAAAAAAAAAAAAAACAAAATAAAAAGATAGGAAGACTGCCTTCATAGCTTCTGTATGAGAAACCTTAAACACGGCATGTTCTTTGTGCTACAGCAAAAACTTAACTTTTGAAATGAAGTTGTGGCAAATCTGTCATGATCTAGGTGGAATTAAGGGACAGGGAGAGGAATCAGCAAAATGCTATTTTGTGCACTTCGTTTGAAATGCAAATACTTGGCATTTACCCATTCTATTCTTCCTTTTCTTTCTTCCAGAAATCTCCTGTATGTTTACCCCCAGAGGCTGAATTTTGCTAACCGACCAGCTTCTGCAAGAAACCTTACTATCAAGGTCCAGTTTATGTGCGGTGAAGACCCGTCCTGTGCAATGCCGGTAAGAAATGCTGAAGTTTCTTAGCAGTCTTTTCCTTACATGCATTCCTGAGGAACCTCTGAAAAGATAACTCATCATGTTCTTTCCATTGCCGCAGTTTCTAATGTGGCCTTAGGAAGCCTGACATTACAGAGCTTGTGAAGCTTGTCATTCTCATCAGAAAGCAGGGCCTTACCCACAACAGGGAAGACTTGGCACTTGAGTGGAACAGAGGCATATTTACCCCCTCTTATCTAAGTCTTCCTACCTTATTTTCAGAAGAGTGACATCTTAAATCAGTGCTGTGTTGGAAAACCTAATGGTGAATTCTTGGAGATCTAAATATGAGCAGATGCACTATCATGCAGTGTAGGTAGAGTTTTCCATGTTTGAAACATACTGTCTTATTACAATATATGTGTCCAATACTAGCAGAGCATGTAGCACTGTCTGTATTCAGGTTATTCAATATTTCTCATTATAAAATCTTCTCTTCAGCTTTACCAAACTTCAGATGTTCAGTTTGAAGTGTTCTATCCCAGGTATCTGCTTTAGCCTAATTTTTTTTGAAATTTTCAGACAGTGCAATTAGCTATTTTAGAATGACCCTGTGATAAAATATTTTGTGATTTTTTGTGTTAGAAGGTAAAAATAGAGTGGAAATACTACTTTGAGGAACTCTGATCCAATTTTGAACAAGTCTTTGGTTTGTTGGAGCAAGGACTGACACCTGACCAGCCTTTATCATACTGCACACTGCATACTTCACATCCTTACTCCATATGACCTCTGGAACAGAAATCAGAGCATCAGCACAGTACTTTCCCAAGCCACATTACTTCCAGAGCTGGAGCTGTGCCATGCAAATATAGTACCATCTTTTATACAATACTGCATTGTTGGTTTCCTTAAATGCTGCTGCCCGTATTATGATTAGGTTTTGACAAATAATTTGGACAAATACTTTGGACAAATACTTTGACAAATACAGTTAATTTGGCACCACTCTTTGCTTTGAGAAGGCTTCAGCTCTATGCATGTGGACTTCTGTGGTACAGACATCCTTGCCTAAGCTCATCTCCCAGGGCTCCCTTTAAAGCTACTGTATTCCAGGACCTGAGCATGTGGCTGCGTCTGCAATAAGGGAAACATGTCAAGCACCAAAAATGCTTATTTCTCTTCACTGATTATAAAGGAACTTTGGACCTTTAAGGTAAAGTGAGATGGATCTCACACTAAATGAGCAGGCAGCAACTGAAAAGCAAACTTCAAAAAAATACTTTTAATTTTTTAGAATTTAGTTAAAGACAATGTGACAATGAGTAAGAGGCTTGCCATAACTTTATTCCTGCAATTCCCAACCTTTTAGTGCATGACAGGAGAATGTGATGTGAAGTAGTCAGTGGCTCTGGAAATAATGTCTGCTCCATTTTCCTGGTGTTTTACCCTGGATGATGTGTGGGGAAGGTGTTTGGTAGTAAGACATTTGTGCCAATGCACTGAGATAAAATTGAAAATTAATTTTCAGCCTTCAGATACTGCCTTTATACAAGATTTATACAAGATTATGACAATTAGGCGCTTTAGACCTGACTGCTGTTACTTTATTTTCTTCTTAATGTAGGTAATTTTTGGGAAATCTTCCGGTCCAGAATTTGTGCAGGAAACATATACAGCTATCACATATCATAATAAGTAAGTATTGTTACTATTTGTGTGACTTGAGAAGTATTAATCATGACCTATTTACATAATTCTTAGCCTATATAATTCATCAAGCAGTGCTGGTACTATTCCATTTTAAACATTTATATTCTGTCTAATACCTAATTTGTACTGCTACATGCATGTGTAAGTGACCATTGCATAACAAATCATTGCTTTTCTTACTTTGAGCTTTTCAGAGGTTGGTTGAAAGTGTTCCTAATTGGAAGATTAAGGAGCAAGAGCAGAAAGCAGCAGCACAGCCTTGTAATGGCATTCACTTTGATGAATTCATAGATCCAAAAGAGCTGAACGGACCTCATTCTTATGAATTTGCACCTGGGATTTAGCATTTACAGAATAAATACGTGGGAACCTAAAATTAAGATTGAATGTTTTTGAGAGTATAAAGGTGAAAGACTCAAGCTGATTCAAAGCTGTAGGTAGTTCATAAATACAGCTGTATATACGTATATATTTTTAGAACTTTTTTAGAACAATTTTTAGAACCATGGCATATAAAAGCCTGCTGGCAAACTTGCCTTCTACTCAGTCTCGTACTTAGACTGGAAATGCGCTTTGCATTTTTTTTAAACAGGTCACCTGACTTCTATGAAGAAGTGAAAATTAAGCTGCCAGCAAAACTCACAGACAGACACCATCTATTGTTCACATTCTATCACATCAGCTGCCAGCCAAAGCAAGGAGCATCTGTGGAAACCCTCCTTGGTTATTCAGTAAGTTCCATGCGACATATAAGTGTGCGTGTATGCATATATGTGCAACTATATCCTATGCAAACAGACTCTTTCCTTGTCAAGAATTTCATCATATATTCCGTTTCTGGTTATGGTAATACATCAAAACAAGTAGGTCACAGAAACAAGATGCACCTGTGCTGTTGCGTCCTTGCTCTATACTTTTGCATTAAGTGTCTTTGAAGTTGATGAATTCAGCTAACAAAACTGAAGTATGTACCTGAATATTTGCCTCAAAGATGCTTTACAGCATATTGCCTCATTTTGTTAGATTCTGGTTTATTGCAAAAAAAAACCCTATCCTAAAACATATGCAATTACAATTATTTACTGTTACCTAACGCATTCATACATGAGTGTCTACTCAAATAATATTTTCAATTAGGTTTTGTATGGCGTATTGTTTATGTTCTAAAGTGTCTTTTAGCCACAGCAAAATTGAAACCAAGGAAGAATCTAGAAGGTAAAATATAATTCTCTTGCTGTCATTATCTTCTTGTTGATACTAGCATATTTTAGCTTAAGAAATACATATTGTAGCATGGTCCCTTAGACCTTTTTATTTATCAATCAATATTTTTAACTGGAGAGATTTTAAAATGAAAGGAAAGCATAGATGATGATAATACTTCATATTTGAAAGCACCCTAGCGGTATGGTCAGCAATTGAGCAGTAGGGACAGACAAGTGCTTGCCATGTGTTCCTGGTTTGAAGTTTGTATTTTTTTTTTAATATGGTGAATCCTTTCAAATGGGCTTTCTTTTATAAACAGATGTCGTCCCACCAATGTCAATGGGATTGGTAGGAAGTAAATTAGTTTGTAGTTCAGGAGTGAGAGTTGACATAGGTGAGGACTTAATTTTTAAGCTTCTCTTCACCTAAATGCAAACTATTCCTGCCTTGTGATTCTCAAATGCACAGCCTCTTTCAGGCTTGAATAGGAGAAAAATTGTGTCCAAACATCCACACAGAGTTATGGTGGTCATTCTGTCCTTAATTCTCATGGTGACCATGACCAAGGTGTTCAATGTATCCTTTGCAAAACTTCAATTCTCTTGATTTTTTTCAACATCAAGGTTCAGTCTATTCAAAATAAGTGATTTTTAAAATAAAAGCATGGACTCTTCTACATTCTTCTGGTAAGATTTTCAGAAAAATATATGTCGCACATGAAAAGCCCTGTTTGTTTTCTTCAAACGGGATGGTTTGTAAAGCAGACTTGTATATTTTTCTACAGTAGCCATCAGTGAATTAAAAATGCAAAGGAATTACTGTTGAATCGGTTAGAACATGGAAGCTTGGGTCAATATCTCATTTGTTGTTTTGTTGGCTGCACATAATAAATTAGATAAATAGCTCTAATCATATATAGTCATGAATATTGCTGTGTTTTCATTTGTTTCAGTGGCTGCCAATTCTATTAAATGATCGTCTTCAAACTGGACATTACTGTCTTCCTGTTGCATTGGATAAGCTGCCTTTCCACTATTCAATCCACTCTCCTGAGGTAACAAAGAAAAATAGATAGTATTTGCCTAATGTAGAAGAACAGCATAAGTGTTTTACAAGCTAACATTGCTGTCTGTGAGTAGGCAATGGCTCCCTTTTGTATTTTAAAAGGGGAAAGCTCTGGAGAAAAACATGTTATTGTTGTCACTGGTGGTATTATTATTTTATATTGTTATATTGTGTTTTTTAGATTTAGTTATCCAAGCAAATCCTAGTAAATTGTCTAATCAGGGATACATTTGTTCAGAGGGTGTCGAGTCAATAATTTGCTTTCTTCCAGAAGATGATTTGCTCATTTTTTTGTGGCTGTGTGGGAGAGGGAGGAAAAATTGTATCAGGTGCTGCTACTGGAGCAGAAAACTGTTCTGTCTGAGTAAATATGGCAAGTAGGAAACTGTTCACAGGGTTAAAACTACATCACATCACCATGGAGTGCCTTTGGGAGTGCTTTAACTGGGAAACTTCTAGTCTTAAATATACCCCCTCAAAAGATACATCCCTGTTCAATGCATTGACTTCTCTCCATCTAGCCTATGAGAACAAGAAGATGCCGACCTGTGGTCCTCTGTGTGGCACTGAATTCAGATACCTAAAAGGAAATTAATAGTGTGAATGCCCCATAGACTTCCATGTAAACAGGCATTCAGTTTGATCATTAAAAGGAAGATGATGATTCCTATATTTCTTTTCCATTACAGAAAGTTCCGTCTCAGACACCGCCTATTAAGTGGGTTGAAGGACACAAGGGTGTTTTCAATGTTGCAGTGCAAGCTGTTTCGTCTGTTCATGCTCAGGTAATGCGTCAAAAGCAATATAGACCTGTCGTTTCATTTCAAAGAGAATTCAGATATCCAGGCCAACTCAGGAGGTTTATGAAATGGAAATGTTTAAGCCCACACAGGTTTAAAAGCAACTAATGGCTATGCAAATAACTTGATATGCTCAGTGAATTAAAAGCTTTGGTGACATGAAATTTGTTGGTACAAGTGAACAGATGAGCATTCTCAGCAGCAAGTCACATCAAGCAATAGGAAGTCTGGTGCCCTCTCAGCTTGGCAAATGTCCACTTAGACTGAAAGTTGAAAGACCCTGGCAGGGCGTAGTTCCCATTTCTGCAGGCTTCATCTTCTTTTCTGCAAGCCTGGTTTAGACAATGTGTCCACGTCTGCAGAGACATAGCCCCTCCCTGCCTCGAGGGACAGCTTATATTGCCAGAACTCTTTAGGGGCCTCAGCTGTCGATGCCATGTAGTTTGGGGACACAAGCTTAGTGTTGAATGAGAGCTCTATGATTCTGGTAATTTAAATGTAATAGGAAATAGGAATCTTGCCACATTATTGGGATACTGGTTTGAGGCAGAGCAGCTTTATTTTGTTTCTGCTGCTTTACAGTGCTTCCCCCTCATTAACCCATTCTAGTTAACCCTGGTAGCAATGTCCTAACAATTGGAAGCCCTGTGTCTGAAGCTGGTTTATCACTGTTTTGCAGCATGCTTTTCAAATGTAAGTAGGATATACTCATAAGGCACATAACTTGTATGTAACTGGAATTTAGGTGTGATGGCAGAGGGACTATAGACCTATGATGTGACAGTATTTTATTAGCAAGAAGAAACAGTCTTTTCATGAAATGAAGCAACCACTCTAGTGACGGCTTTAACTTTTCTGCTTCTAGTCTGATCTAACCAGAGTCTGAGTTGAGCCAGGAGAAAAGGAACAAGCAAAAAGCTGTGACAGCTGTGTTACAAATTGATCTCTAGGACTAGCCACTACTGCTAGCTAGAAGGGTGAAAACATTTTCTCCCATCTCGTCAGGTGGGACAGTCAAGTTTGCTTAGCTAGCAGCAGCCTGAGGTGTACGAACTTTGTTAACTGTGAGTGTGCTGTATTTGCAGGACAATCACCTGGAGAAGTTCTTCACCTTGTGCCATTCTTTGGAAAGTCAAGTGTCATTCCCCATTCGACTGATGGACCAGAAGATTACAGAGGCTACACTGGAGCATGAATTGAAACTCAGCATTATTTGTTTGAATTCTTCACGCCTTGAACCTCTTGTCTTGTTTTTACATTTGGTACTAGATAAACTATTCCAGCTGGCTGTACAGCCCATGGTCATAGCTGGCCAGACAGGTATTTACTGGTGCATGGCCTTGAAGTCGTAGTGCAAGCAAACTAGAAATGGGGGAAGGGGAAAATGGTTCTAAATGTCCAGGCTCAGATTTGATATTTGGGGTAGCCCACTTCAAAAGGAGTTGTGCTTCTCGAAACACAGTTTCACTACACAGTTTAATTAGATTTAACTGAGTTCCTGTCTTCTCTCCTTTCCTCCATACATATAACATTCTCAGACTCTGGTTGGGAAGTATGTTAAATTGTAGTAGCTTACTTCCATGGAAATATAGGTCAAAAAGTGGGCTGTGGTTTAACTTTGTTTGGAATTCACTTGTTTTGCAAGGAAAGCATCAGCAAATTTCTTATCCTGCAACTGAGATTGCTGACTGAACTGTATCCTCTGTACAAATTTCTTTAGGCAGAACTGGGTGAACACAAGAATGGAGAGGGCATAGTAGTGCACATGGATTTTTCTGTTAATGAGTCTGCCAATTGCCCATCACAAGTATTAACTCTGGAAGGAAGGCACACTTGGAGTGATGTAGTTTATTTCTTGTCTCATTTTGGTAAACAACACTTGTCATCCACTGTAACAGGGGCTTTGAGCAGCCTGATCTAGTGGAAGATGTCTCTGCCATCTGCCCCCAGGCAGGGGGTGTGGAACTAGATGATCTTTAAGGTTCCTTCCAACCCAAACCATTCTGTGATTCTGTAATTTGTGAAAAAGCCTGCTAGCTTGTATTTATCTGTCAGCAGGAGACTAGTGAGTCTTGGTGTTCTTTGTATTTTATGAGAAATGTGTGAAGACTGCTACAAATGGTAATTAACAGTTACGGTCTACTTTTATGTAGCACAAAGTGATGGAGTAGCAGTGATTGAGTTGAAAGTCAGCTTGTCTACTGAAGAGTGGTTATTTGCCTGTGTAGACCTGGGATCTGGTCAGGTTGCTGTCTAGAGATCTGAATTTGTTAAGGATTGAAGTAAAGCATTAGGGTTAGTTGTTGATGGAGTTGACGAAGTAGAAATAGCCATTGTTGGTACAAAGAATGCCCTCACCTAATTATATTGTATAATATAGTGCTGAGACTAATTCTTGCCTTTGTTTCACAGCCAACTTCTCACAGTTTGCCTTTGAATCTGTGGCTGCGATAGTGAACAGTCTCCACAACAGCAAAGATCTGAGCAAAGACCAACATGGGAGGAACTGCCTCCTGGCTTCTTATATCTACTATGTATTTCGTCTGCCAGACCCTCAAAGAGAAGTAGTCAAGCCAGGTAATGTTGGTGCAAGGGTTGCAGAAATATTCTTTTTTCTTGATACATGCTATTCAGTGTGGTGCTTCTGATGAGGACTTAGGGAATTGGCTTATAAAATAATAAACACAACTTCTCAAACCCAGACTTCCTACTGTTTAGCACATCTCTGTTCAGATATGTTATTTTTCTCAGAGCAAGTGATCTCAGAGGAAAGGGATCTCAGCACTACTATGGACTTGCCCTCCATAATCTCTCTCTCTCAGTCATTCATTTAAGATGCAAGGTTGAGGTGAAAGGACTCTACAGCTATATGCAATGCTGTATTTTCATGAAGGTAAAAGTGAGAGACAGCTCCTAAATTGAGGCTTTCTCTAGAAGAATTTTCTCCAGAAACAAATGGTGTTAAGATGTTGATTTCTTACTGGCCTGTACATCAGTAAACTGCTTTCCATGCGGACTTACTTACTGCCAAGTGGCACAGGGTCTAGCTCTGCCTATTTGTCCATTACATTAGGGGTGTCATCAGGGGGTAAAACCCTGTATGTTGGCCAGCAGATTGAGGGAGGTGGTCTTTCTCCTCTACTCAGCACTGGGGGGGCCACACCTACAGTATGGTGTCCAGTTCTGGGCTTCTCAGTGCAAAAGAGATATGAATATGCTGGAGAGAGACCAGCCAAGAGTGAAAAAGGTGATGAGGGGACTGGAGCATCTCTCCAATAAGGAAAAGCTGAGAGATCTGGGACTCTTCAGCCTGGAGAAGAGAAGGCTCAGGGAGGATCTTCAATATATACAAAGGCCTGAAGGGAGAGTGAGAAGACGACAGAGCCAGGCTGTTTCCAGTGGTGCCCAGTGGCAGGACCAGATACAATGAGCAGAGACTGGAACATGGGAAGTACCCTCTGTTTGGAAGCACTTTATTCCTGTGAGGGTGACTGGCACTGGCACTGGTTGCCCAGAGAGGTGGTGAATTTTTTCACCCTGGAGTTATTAAAAGGACATCTGGACATGATCCTGGACAACTGGCTATAGGTGACTCTGCTTGAGCATGAAGTTGGACCAGATAACCTCCAGAGGTCCCTTCCAACCTCAGCTATTATGTCATTCTGCCATAGTCCACTGTCCTAAAGCATAAAATCCTAAAGAATTCGAGTGATTGCTATGTATCAGCTGACTTATCACCAAGCAGCTGTACTGTGGGAGCTAAAGAAATGTAGGCCCTTTTCTCTTTCAAATGTTTATTTAAATCCCTCTTGAGGGACATTTAGGCTGTTGTTAGGATGAGCTAAAATCTCTGAGCTTACCTACACTTGGAAATTATTTATCCTGGAAAGATAAGGTCCATGGGGAGGCTGAAAACTAAGTAATCATTTAGTGAAATTCCTGCTGGCAGTGATTCCTGCCTTCTTGGATACTTTGAACATGTTAAATCTTATGTGTTGAAGGTGGCATTTTGTGTTTAGGCCTGTCTTAATCTACAGGAGATTAAGAAGAGTTGATGGGAGGAAAACAGAGCTATTGTAGTAGAGCTGCTGCTCCGGTAGCTCAGTTAAGATTTTGTTACTGCTTTTGTTACCCATGCACTTTGTCATTCTATGCCTATGTAATTGTTAGTGAAGCAGTTTGTAGCAAGTCTTTCAGGAGCTTTGTACTATTTGAAGTGTTGGTGCTGTATCCGCAGTGAGCAAAGCTGGCCTGAATCTCGTGTTTGTCCCATATATATGTCTTTCAGTCTTAGTTCAAACATCTTCCTATGGGCAGGTGCAGGCAGCAGTGGCATTTCAACAGAGTCCCGTTATTACACATTTGGACGCACTTCCGCAATGTCTGTTGGGAGTAAACTCCTGCAGAGCCGAGTGATCAGCTGCAGCAATCCTGACATCGCTGTTACACAAAGTGCTACTGATGAGGAAGTCAAAAACATCATGTCATCCAAGGTAAGAGAACAAGGTCGAATATCCGGGGAACTGTATGGACCCAGACCTAATAATCTAGATTTGTTCTGTGGTGGTCGGGTTTGCTTCTTAAAAATGCACTGTATATATAACCAGAATCACTAGTGGTTTAGCTGATTTGGCATAGGTAAATGGTAAATCCTATTGCTAAATTCTGATGTCTCTTGTCAGTGAAAAGAGCAACAGGTAAGAACTCTGTCTTTTATTTGAGGCATAGACACAGAGGTATTAGATATAAAAAAAAAATAGATATAAAAAAAATACAGAGGTATTTTCTTTTTTGATATGCCTCAATCTCCTGTTCTTCCTGACATTTAGGTTCTGTTCACATCTGATGACATTGCCTGATCCAGGTGCAAAGTCAGTGTGAGAAAGGATTACTGCTGATTACACTGAAAACAAATACACTTTCTAAAAGGAGTGAAAGACTCCTCAGAAGATAAATAGTTTTCCTAAAATGCACTGATAATTTATTCTTGCTCCTTTTAAGTCTTTTGGTTGGTTTGGTTTCGGGTTGTTTTTTTGTTTGTTTGGTTTGGTCTGTTGTTTTGGGTTTTTTTTCAAATCAAAGAGTAATTTATATGATAGCAGCCCCATGATTTTATATCACCTATAGTACAGATGATATTTTGCAGATTTTGTAACTGGGTCTTTCCAAGTACTCAATTCAAACGCAGAGTGAAACACAAACTTCATCTGTCCTTCTTATCCATAGCTACATATGTCACCAACGGCCTGCAGATAGAAAGGATGATGATTTCCGAAAAGCTGAGTTTTGCTTCGCTGATTGGCACCTGGTGCTTGCCAGTCTACGGCATCCCAGACTCATCTCAGGGCTTGATGAGGGTGGCTGTGCTTAGCTGCCTGGGCAAATCAAAATCTAGAGTTCCTTATTCAGCAGGAGCTTGGAAGCTGTGCTTCTGAGAAAAGCAGGATTTTTCACCTGTGTAAGGAGCCTGCTCCTAGCTGCAGCCCTGGCAAAGCTCCATAGCAGCGTGTCTGCTGAGCTCTGAACCATATCCCCCACTCGCTTCTCTTTGAGTGTTACCTATGCAAAATACTGCTTCTCAAGCAAGTTATTTTCAGAAACATTTTGAAGTCTTTTCTCCACTGAATAATCACATGCCTCTCCAGTTAAAGTGAATGGGTGCTTGTCTTCAGCAGATTAAACCACAACTAGTAAGATGCACAGGCTTTGCCAATCTATTTGATTTGTTTATATGGACATACATATTCATCCCTAGCAATTTTTAATAATGTAGATTTGAACTTCATAGCTTTATGAATTTACAGTGTGCTAAAAAAGAGAGTTCAAAGCAGGCAAATTTTTTACATATTAGTACAGAAGTAAAATGTTTGATACTACAGCTTCATCACTTTGATAGATGTAGCAATTCACAATTGGCTATTTCCATTTAATTTCATTTTAATTTGGCATTACTTTTAATGAAAGAAAGACTCCCAGATGTTATTTAATTTGGGATGTAGAGCCCCCGGATAAACTTAAAGGACCGTTTGAAATTTACCCTTTGAAAAGGTGGCTTGTAGCGCTTCCAAAATACATCTGCAGTGCTGCAATTGGACACTCGATGGCAGTGTTGGCATTTGCACGCTCCTGCGGCTTCGGCGTTCGGGTGTTCTTCAGCCTCCAGTGGGAAGTGGGATGCGGAGAAGGAAAGAGATGAGCTGTTTAGGTGAACATCTGTGCATACCTTCAAAAAAAACCAAAAAAAGACCGCTGTTGATTTCGTCTCTCTTAATCATGTGTTAATTTCCTATTATGTTTTTCTTCTGGCTACGCCCTCCAGCCTGTGGATCATAGCTCCAGTCGGATGTCTTTCTGTGTTGAAGGAACGAATGACATGCCAAGCGTTTGTGCAAGCCCAAGACCGCCCAATAAAAAGGTAGCCTACCACTAAGCATGAGGGAGCACAGTAACAGAGCCCGGAGCCTCCTGAGGCCGTCCTGATAATTAGTTGTTCAAAATGAGGAAAGGGGAAAGAGAGAGCAAAATAAACCAGTTTTATTGAATAAAGCATTTGTGATGGAATATTGAACCAGTGGGTAAATACTACCCAAACTTTTCTCCTTCTGCTCCTGAGTCTTCAGACTTTTTTCTTCTTTTCTTTTACCAGGACTGATGGAGACAAGCAGCAGCCTGCCTGGATCCTTTGTTTGCTCTCTTTCCCCAAATGTTAGGGCCTCTGTCTTTCTCCACTACTGTTTACCCTTGTATACCTGCCTTTACATGTTACAGTAAACCCCATTCAGAAATGTTTGTCATCTCTTTCTTCAGTAACGAATGTTTTCTTTTCCCCTTTTTGTAGCTTTTATAACCAATAAATTCTTTCCTGTCTTGACTATTCATTCCCAAATAGCTTTTTAACAACATAGAAGATACCATGTCGCATTGATAATTTTTCCAGAGCTGTGCCTTGTGTTTGGCATTGATCAGCAGCAGTGGCTTTGGATGAAGAAGAAAGGGAAAAAACCCTGAAATGAGCAGTTCAGAATCTGGATTACAATTCAGAAATTCTCCTTCCTTACTCCTTTTTATTGATTTGATTTCTGCTAAAAGGCATAGAGGTTTATACCCAGTCTAATTTTGGATGGATTAATATGTCCTATTCAATTTAAACATGCTTAAGAATCCATTAAATTTATTGTCAAAGTCAGGAATAGAAAACAGTTATTGTAATAAAATTTTAGTCCAGATTTGCATTTCCTAAAATTTTAGATCATTGGGGTTGGGTGAGATGGTCACATCTCACTGCAAAGAGTATTGTCTCCAACTACAAATCTCTGTGCCAGCTCTGTTGTGGTTATCACTGTGTGCTTCTCTCCCACCACAGAGACAATCTTACTTATACCTTCTCTCAAAAAACATGAATGTGCTAAGTGAAAGTGCTTAGCGGAGAGTAGGGAATGTGACTGCTCCCTGTCATGCATATAGCCAGTGGCTTGTGGATAGACCAAAGGCATTTTCTAGTTTAGTTATCCAGGACTCTGGATCCACAGGAAATGAGTCCCAAAAAGTCTGTTTGCCACCAGTGTTAGTTATCTGTCATTTTGGTCAAATCTGCTTTCTGATCCTGCAGGGATGTCAGCACATGCCTATCCAGCTGCTGACTTTCCAGTTTGGGGGAGTTTCCCACAGGGAAGAGGGGCAACGTTGAAACTAAAAGAAGAGTTGATTGAAAAAAACATTTTCCAATACTCTGTGTTTATTATCTAGCATTTCCACGAGGAGCTAGCACTGCAGATGGTGGTCAGTACGGGTATAGTGAGAGAATCTGTCTTCAAGTATGCCTGGTTCTTCTTTGAGCTCCTGGTAAGCTTTGACAGTGGTATTTTACAGTAGGTAAATGGAGAAATGTAGTGGGTACTCCAGGCACAGATTTAGCTGGGTGGTAATCTCTTCAGTTATTCAGCCCCACTGTGAAAAGTAGAAAGTACAACTAAAGAATCCTCCATATTCACTTGATTCCCCTCTGGCAGTCTGTGATGGCAAAGTCCTGTGCAAACTACATGCACAGTGGTACACAACTTGCAGAAGGCTGACAGATGGACATCAAACCAAGCCCTTCCTTTTCTGTAAATACTTGTTCTTGTCTCTTCTGCTTTGCTAACAGCCTGAGAACAGTGACAAGGCTCCCCAAACTCAGTGTCACAGAGCCCCAAAGCCATAGATGTCAGTGGAAAAACCATACTGATTTTCAGTGGCAGCATGTAAACAACCCAGCATCAGGTGAAGAAATAAGAATTAATTCCGGAAGTATCACTCCCTGTCTGTTATCATGAAGGGCAAACGTTGCAAAATGCATTTCAGAGCTGCAGATGCGAGGATCTTGGGAGGGTCATTCTGATTTTGGGTGCTGAGAGTAGCCAACTGCATGAACCTGAACAGAAGTCAGTATCTGTGTGTCTTAGGCTCTCTGCTGTCATTGTGAGTACATGTAGGATCTGTCACACCACCTCTGAGAAGATGGGAGTGATTACATTCAGGAAAAAACAAATAGGGAATCTTTCTCCCAGTCATAAAGTTAAAGCAGTAGTTTTACCTCCAATTTGGGCATTTTTGCATATTTTTTTTCTGTTTTGCAGATAAAGAGTATGGCTCAGTATGTTCACAGCATAGAGAAACAAGATAACCCACGAAGGAGCCGGTTCTCCGATCGCTTCAAAGATGATATTACTACTATAGTTAGTGTGGTCACTTCAGAGATTGCTGCACTTTTAGTCAAACCACAGAAGGTAAATGCATAAAATAACTGTTGTGGATCCTTGCTACTCACCTGGTGTTAAACAGAGCTATATTTAATCCCATTTCACCTTCATCAGTGTTACTAGACTTAGGCTAAAACTGAGGCAGTATTCTCACATAAACCTTAACTGAGTTGTGGCTGCGCAAGAGGCAGCCTTATGCTCTCCTGGTAGACAGTTTGTTTTCATTCAGCTCAGCTCTCCAGCCTGCTTCTCAGTATGACTTTAGGATGCAGGGAGGGAATTCCCTTTCCCATCAACAGGAAAGGCTGGACACCTATTTTTAGTGGTAATGATGTTTATGCCAGGTCAGCCAGGATATCAAACTGCAGCCCAAGCAGGGTTTATTCCTGCTACCTTAATTTCTAAGGCATAGTGGTTATTTCACATTTGACTTCTCTGATGGCAGTGGGCTAAACAATATGAAGGCCGTAATCCTCCTGAGGGCTGCAGAATCCAAGCATGAGTGATCTAACCCCATGTCTCTTTAAAGAGGCACTGGCTGCATTAAAATTAAAGACAAAAAATAAGCCCTAAATCCCATAAAATTCCTTTTCGTAATACATTTTAACAAGCTGCACTGATACAATGGATTATGAAGTTGAAAGGATCACAAAACGTAGTTTGTATTTTAACATTAATACTGTCAGTTTATATCACTGATGTCACTCCACATTAGCCGATAGATGAAAGTTAAGTCTACAGATAGGCACTGGGTGACTTGTTTGCTCATTTGTTGCAGCTGACCTTTTTCATACCTCACAGCTGCCAAATGCACTATGGCAGCCCAGCATTGAGCTCTGCCACAGGGCAGGACCGGGCTGGAGAGCTGGCCTGCCAGAGCAGCTTCCCGATCCACTTCTCTGTGTGTGCATCCCACTGTGCTGTTGAGCAGCAGAAAGTGCGAAAGGGCCAAGGCCAGGCAACTGAGGGTAGAAAATGGTGGAAGTTATTGTCACTGTCCACCAAAGACTTGTTCCTGAAGCTTTACCCTTTACTCGATCCTTTAGTGTACTTTTGTGATAGCCACCTGCGGAGAAATTGTTTTCACAAAAATCTTTCCTTAAGGTGTCAGTGACATTTTTCTTTTAAGTATATTGTGTAATAAAAATTTGTTACATGAAAGATTTTTGGACAGAACTGGAAGTTTTGCCAAAAGATTAGTATTTTGTGACTTCCTCATGAAAAATACACAGGGTTTTACAAGCTGTTAATTCAATTCAATTTTGACAGAGTGAGGGTATAGAACCTTATTGTGTTTGAAAATCCCACTGCAGCCTTTGCGGAATGAGGGCTGATGGTTAGCTGTACAGAGCAGTAGTAGGCAGTATGTGTCTGATTATAAAGCCAAGCAGTAACAATCTATGTTTCAATACCTGGTTGAGCATGTCTAACTGCCCTGGGGTTCTGCAGTGATGTGTCTGGTTTATTCTAAGCTACCAGGCAAGGTAGTGAAAAACTAATTTTGTCTTCACAGCAGAAAAATGCCTTACTGGGTAAATTACGGATCACGGGAGATGGGTGTATGTTATTCCTGAGCATCCACAAAAAGGGTGAAGTGTAACCACCCTGAGGTGCTGCACACCTGTTCTCACTAGGCAGAGACACCGGTAGGGGCAACATTTTTCTCCGTCATCACTGCCAGTCCGGAGGAACCCACCTGAGGGCTCTGAGGCCTAAATGTGCGCAGATTCCTCAGGCACCTCCTCGTATTCTCCTTGGTGAACTACACATGCTACTGAGATTTTATTATTTAAACTGGTATGTTTGGAGTAACTGCAGCTTTATTTTTGGGGGCGCGTGAAGATCTGTGTGATTTTTGCTTGGGGCTGCATACCTCTGGTAATCAGGCCAATGCAGGAGCTTAGCTGCTGACTGGTAAAACCCACAGATCTAACTTACTAGGATTTTTTTAGTTAGTATTTTTTTTAAGCATTAGTTTTATACCTAAAATTTCTAAACAGAATGCTTGGCATTCCATCAGCAAAGAGAGATTTTTATTAATAATTTAAAACAGCATGTTATGTTTTACGCATGTAAACCAGCATTCTCTAATGTTAAAGATTCAATTAAAACATAAAATAAAATAAAATAAAATAAAATAAAATAAAATAAAATAAAATAAAATAAAATAAAAGCATGTGCAGGATTCGTGCCCATAGGAAGTTCAGAACAGGTCTGAAATTCCATTTCATGTTGTCAGCCCAAAGGTTTGTGTTGATAAACTTGTTCATTCATCCTTTGATATTCCCTGTGAAAGTTACAACAGTTGGAATAATTTACAGGAATGATTCGGTATAATTTGAACAAGATTATGTAAACTGGAGGACTGAAACAATCTTCATCAGCATGTTCTATGTGATGGTTCTGGGAGCTGTCTCCTATACTGCTTTTTAATGATTCTTAAAAGTCTTCTGCCTGTGTATATGTTTTATACATCGTAACTGCATTTTTCCCCCTTTTTTTGAAGGAAAGTGAGCACGCGGAAAAAATGAATATCAGCCTGGCATTTTTCTTGTATGATCTTCTTTCTTTAATGGACCGAGGATTTGTGTTTAATCTCATCAAACATTACTGTAACCAGGTAGGCACCATGCATGATTGGGATTGCCTCTGGCTTACGGCCAGTCTGGTGCTCTGTTCTGATTCATTTATCCATCGAGATCCTTTGAGTTGTGTTAAAGAGCTAGGTAAATTTCCTATTTCTGATTGCATATGCAGAGACTTTAACACTTTTTTGATTTGTGGTCTGCAGAAAAAAATTGCCTGGAGGTTAAGATCCTTTTGGAAATGTCATACCTTGCATTACTGCAGAGCATCCATGGAGCCACTTTTCTTCCCTTACTTTTTTACATCCCTTAGCAGCAGCGTCTGCAGACCATACAGAGCAGCTTTTGATCTCTGATTCCTCCAGTGCTGTAAGGACATTACTTAAATTTGGGAGATTCAATCAAAATGATCCATCTCTGACTTCCCACTATACAAGCCTCCCTCCCCCCCAAAAAAAAAACCAACAAACAAAACTTATGCAGGATGTTGCTATGAAATGATTTGTTGTATTTGAAGGGGAAAGTTTTCCTTCTGTTTTGTGACCTGATATACCTGCTGTAGCTTTTTTGCCAAAGGAGGAACCTCTGGCAGCTGATGGTAGGTGGGAGAATGCAAGTTGGCTACCAGCCCTGTTTCCTAATGTATGTGCAATATTCCACTGATCTCATTGTTCATATGATGGAAAATGACAAGACCACTTTCACTCTGTTGCCCAGCAGGACTCTTTGTGAGTTTGCCACAGACTCAACAAAGTTTTGTTTGGTTTTAATCTATGTATTACGCAAAAGGGAAAAATTACTGTATTTTTTTCTTCTGGGTGAAAATACCCCCCCACAATTCATTGTCTCTTAGGAAACTGGTAAGTCAGCAGGGGCATGGGAAGAGGGACACCACCACTGCCAAAAGAAGAGCAGCTAATAGATGGAAACTCATTAGGTAGAGGGAACCAGTGAGCATTTTAGGGCATGCTGGGCTATTTGTCTATTTCTGTTTTGGGAAGCAGAATAGTTCACTGCATGGTAATTTAAATAGTGCATGCCCATCACATGACACTTTTTGGTTTGCTTTTCTAGCTCTCAAACAAGCTGAATTCACTCTCCATCCTTATTTCCATGAGACTGGAGTTCTTGAGGATTCTCTGCAGCCATGAGCATTACCTCAATCTGAACCTCTTCTTCATGACCTCTGCATATGCTCCAGTATCCCCCTCTCCCTCCTTATCTTCCCAGGTAGGCATCCATTAGATGATATCGCATCAACGTCACATAAAGCACACATGTACAGATATCTGTATCCAGATACTTAGGTTAAAATTAACCTCTGTTATATCAGGGAGAACAACTTCCCTCTTGAAACAAGAGGGACAGAAGAACAAAGACTAAGAAAGCAGTGCTGCAAGACTGCATCTACAGAAATTAAAGCATAACATGACACAGATGTGTGCCCCTCTGGAAACATTTAAACAGAAAATGTCTGTTAAGGTAGACATACAGGGTCTAAAAGGAACATGGCTCTGAATGCTGATTTACAAGTGCACCTATATCCCATCCATACACAGCCACAGATACGTATTTCAATACCTGTTTTGGAGAACTATGGCAAGCAAACTTTCTGTGCATTTGCCTTCTAGCTGAACTTCTTGTTCCCCAGGTAGATGAAGATGCTACCACTATGCAAATTAACAACTAAATCACTGCAGTTTTCAATATCCTTCAATCATGTATTTCTGTTGATCATTAATATTGTTCAGAGCAGGATTATCATTCTTTCCTTTTCAAATAGCCATGCACTTTGTTCTGTGTTTCTCCCCACCCCCATGCTACAATGATTGTCATGACTTTGCCAATGACTTTTCTCTGCTTTCACTTTTATTTGAGCCTTATGATTTTTCTTAGGTATCCTGAGTAGACCTCTCACACAATTTTTGTGAACACCTCATCACTTCTCATTTCTTCCTGGATGTCATTTCCAGTAGATGCACACTTTTCCAGACTTGACCTGATACTGACACAGCTCTGAATGTCAGGACCTTCCATCCATCATCCTGGGCGTGGAGTTCACAAACATATTGAATGAAGAAATTGTTGTCTGGCGTGCCACACACTATTTCGCCAGTCTTGTGCTCTTCTCCTTTACATTCTGCTTAGATGGTATCTTGCTTTTACCATGGGGCAGACCTGCTAAGAAAGGGTGCTAGCCTGCCTGTTTTCTACCTCAGTGGTCTTGCAGAGGTCAGGACTGGGATGAAGCATTTCAGTGCAATATAATTGCCCCATAATTGCACAGCCCTTGAAAGCAGGGAAATGAAACTGAAGCTAAGAATGGAGGGAGGTTCAAAAACACTCTTAGTAATGGCAGAGTTCAAATTCATGATTTCTTTTTCAAGTGTCATTGCCAAAGAATTCATTGGATGCTAAGATGATAACCTCAAGGGTTCTGACAGCTCAATAAGAGTAAATAATACTTTCTTGAATTTTTTTCTTCATCTCGAAAAGCAATAAGGTCTTAGCATCAAGATTTCCCAATAGTTTTGCTTAATGCTAATCCTGTGTGCCAAAGGACAAGAAATGGGACTCCACTGCTTAAGGGGTAAAAAGAACTGAGCATAGCTCCTGCAACTAGTTCTAGCAAATCAGAACTGGGCAAATGCCAGTTTAATCATTCTTTCCTTGAAGCAACATCATCAACTCTTTTTCTCCTTTAGGAGTAACCTGTGAAGTGCAACCTGTGCAAATCAAGAAGGCTTTTGTGTTCTCTGGATGATTTACTACATTAGCTGACCACCCTTGCACTAATTTTGATCTGTCTGCAGGAGTGCTGCCCAGCTAGGTTTAGATTTTCATTAAGAAATATGGCCTTGTGAATAAATCTTTTGGAATTCTTAGAGAGAAGCCAAATTCACTTAACTTGGTGCTCTACACTTTAACATTATTCCACACAAACAGTACAGCCGGTGCCTGCGTGCTTGAGGTTGAAATTGGAGTGGACTTACATAGGTAGACCCAAAGATTTGGGATGCTCAGAGACATGAGTTCGTTAGAGCCAACATGCTGGAGAACAGCTGCCACAGTGTGGTATACTGCTACTTTTGGTGTTTGCTTTCTGGGATTGTTTCCAGCTGACTGGCAGAAATATTAGGAGAGAATATTGAAGAATATAAATTAAAAGCAACATTTGGACCCATAAACCCCAGTAACTGCACTTGGAAGTAGAGCCTAAGACTTATGTTCACCTCATCAGGGGACAGAAACATTCCAGGTGACCTGTGGCGCACACACCTGTGATTGGAGAAGTTCAGAAGTTCACAACACGTATATAGCAGCAACTTTCCGTTCCTGGGCTGGCTGTATATCAGTCAAATCCATTAAGTTACAGCAATTTGAAGGCTGCTCTAAATTGTGCCAGCTGACAGGAAGCTCAGCTAAGAATTTCCAGGCTGAAAGGAAACACTGTTCGCAGGTCTTTCCTGACCTTACTTCTGTAGATGTCATGGATGCTGAAGAAGGCACAGTGCAAAGCTTCTGATTCCAAAATCTCTCTTAATGTAGGGGCAGCCTCTTGCTGTACAATGTCCAATGGCCACTCTGCAACAGTAACAGCAATGTAAGGAATTGTAAACATGGAGGAGATTCTGACTGTGTCCTGTCCAAACTAATGAATATAGGGTAGGAAAAACACCAAAGGAGTTTCTTACACGGAATGGAAAGAATGAAATTGCATCTGAGCAGGCAACTTATCTGAAACTATATGCATTTTATTTCACACTCAGATGTTTTCCTCCAGAATGTCCAACTCTCTTTCAAAGTCTGTGCTTTTCCCCTGGTAGAGATTTTCCATTAGCTACATGGACTGTGACTACAACCCCGTAAAGAAGCTTTGATTTCAGTGATTGTTCTTTAACATTTCTAATATACTTCTGCAGAACTCTAGCTCCTGCTCTAGTTTCCAGGACCAGAAAATCACTGTGTTTGACCTCTCGGCTGAATACCGTCAGCAGCACTTTCTAACCGGCTTACTTTTCACTGAATTGGCAGCAGCGCTGGATGCAGACAGTGAGGGGTGGGTATTCGAATTTGCAGATTTTAGAATGGAACTGAGTTACACTACTACTCTTGACAAGGGCATAGTTTGATTCCAGAGCAGTCCTGTTTCCCCACTCTTTTCAATCACTTTGTAACACAGCAATAACCCCCTCATTGTTTTATCTGCAGTATTTTGGACCCAGTAAATAAATATATACTATTTGTTGTGGTAGTGTTGGCTAAACACCCAAACTGAGAATACAACGTAAAATTCCAGCTGCTCTTCTCTCTAAAGCACCTCTGCCTTTGAACTTCAGAGGTTAGCTGAACGTTGGCCAGAGTCTGATGCTTGTCTTAAAGCACTTCTCTTCACAATATCAAATTTTTATGGGAACTTTGAAAGACTTGGGTGCTCTTTGATTCTGGTGAAGTGGCTTGGAGATGTAATGCTGCTATCTTTTGCAGGGAACATGAGTCTCTGCTCAGAATGGAAGAGATTATCTAATGAATATGGGTGTGTTAATTTGTTTCACCTCCAGTCTGTTTCTTATATCTTTGACTTGTAAATAATTTATGCATCACTCATTAATAGAGCTCATGGATGGATTTTATGTTAACAGGATTAGCAAGGTACAAAGAAAAGCTGTCAATGCTATCCTTAGCCTGCTGAGTTCCCATGATTTAGACCCACGTTGCTCCAAAAAAGAGATGAAGATTAAAATAGCAGCTCTCTACCTCCCTTTGGTTGGTATCATTTTGGATTCTCTGCCACAACTCTATGATTTTACAAGTAAGACCTTTTTTCCTTTGTATTTTTCAGCTTCTTAGAGTGACTTGTTTGATAGTCTATCAAATATAAAAGAGACCATATTAAGTGCAGAAATTCCCTGCAGTCTAGTAAGGTTGTCTGTTTCTTTGCTCAGAAGTAAACTGGATTTTTATAGACAGGAAAAACTTAAGTGTCCTCACTTCACGAGCAAATGATAGATGAGAGATGTATCTGTAAGTACTCCTGCCTATCTCTTAGTGTTAATATTATGATCCTACAAATAAAGCCTGCTAGAAATATTAAGATATAGATAGGTTTAACAGAAAACAAGAATGATACTGACTTATATCACAATTAAATAAATTGGATTGTATTATTTCTTTTTCTATTGCTCTTTAGCACTGTTAACGTGATACAAAAATTTATCTCTGAGTAATGTAACTGTCACACAGGAAATATATTTCTGTCATCTGTTATAACTGTGAACTTTGCTCTACATTACGGACCTTTTAAATCAGTATTTTCAAACCATTTAAACCAACATTATTTAAGCTGTTTCTTTGCATTTTTCTACATGTGCGTTCATATGATACTGCTGAAAGTAGCTATTTCAGGTTTTTTGTAAGATAGTAGATCTCTGCTACCTGGAAAACTACATTTCACTTCCATAAATAAAATAAAGGTTTTCAAGAAAAGAAGGTCTAATCTTTGAAGAACATACTTTTGTCACTGTTTCTGAAAATATTTTGCATGTAGATGTCTAGACAAAAAAAACTTAATACTATGAAAGTATTATTTAGCACATTCAGTCTAAAAGGAAGACACATTGGCTAATCAGCTCTCACCCTATTCCTCAAAGTATTATTCTTATACCAGAGATGTAAAGAAGATGACATGAGGAAGCCCAGATATACCAGTACGGCTAGGTTTCCAAGTGTCTTTCTTTTTTAATATCTGTCACAAGAGGCTATTGACCTCATTCCAAACACACTGGGTCTGGCTGGTCCTTCCACTTCTCTGGAAAACAGGCTTGCAAAACACAAAATGGACACTTAGAATAAGTGGAGATTTTTACAAAACTTCAGTATAAATAACCTTATTTGCTGAAAGTGATGTCAAGAGCTGGCAGGGAATAGAAGGAGTTAAATGCCTAAAATTAAACTTGTTCTTTAGCCAGCAGGCGATACCAGCTCTGTCAGCCATTAGCAGACTAACATACTTTGCTGAATATCACCAAATGCATGTATAGCTTTTGAGCTGATCCTCTTGCCTGAAATGAACTGGAACTGGATGGTTCCCAGTCTTATGAAGTGCTGGTATAGATCTGAACCTCAGAGACAACCTTGTGTTTGCTACTGCCTTTGCTTTTAATCTGGCTTCTGAACACCTGGAACTTATTGGACACATCTCCTTTCCCTGTGTTTATTTGAACAATTTGGCAGCTTTTGCAGATAGCTGCAATCTGTATTGCTAATGCTGCACCTCTTCACTGCTTGGTGCATCAGCCAGACCAACAGTCTTAGAGATGCAGGTTCCAACTGTTTTGTTAGGTTACAGCCCAATGGAAGACTGTGATATGTGAGCAGCAACGACTGGATTGTTTCTGAAGTTCCAATAGGATGTTTCAAATCTAGTTTCAGATCCTCGCAGCGGAAAAGGACGCACAGGAAACACAGAAGAAGAAGAAGATTTTACAGGTGCAATCAATCAGAACGTGGCCCTTGCCATTGCAGGGAATCAGCTCAACCTCAGGAACTTTGGAATAAATCTAGTATCCCTGGTATGATCAGTGTTCTGCCAGTCTCCTTTCTTGTATCTGTGATCCTCTTTGTTTCCTCCTTTTATCCTTTCTTGCCACTAATAGCTACAGTCATGAGAAACTGTGTTCTTGTTTCCTCCAGCCCCAAAGAATGCCTCATATTCCTCCTGTCTTATCCCACTCTTCTCTCCTAGACATTTAATTACTCCTTTACCATAAGTAGTTCCTCTTTTTCTCCCACATGACTATTTCCATTGCCACAACCAATCTAGTCTAATTTCCAGATCAGCTAATGCCACTATGACTCTCCCAATGCCTTCCAATCCCAGTCTTACCTGAATCCATAGATCTAGGACTCAGATCCTTATTGTCCTCTGTATATCTTTTTATTCATAGTTTGGGGTTTTTTTAATCTCCTATGCAATTTGGCTGATGCAACTGCCTTGCAGGAAGGCACCAAACAGTAATAGAATCTTTTTCTACGTTATTCTAAGGAAATTAAGATACAAGCATCTGGCAAACAATGCTTTTGTGCTTCTTTATGTATTTCACATGCATGCAACTGGTCCTGCTACTAATCACATGCATTCAAAAATACAATCAGTGTAACCTGAAAGTAGTTATGTTTACTGAAGTTCAGTTCTGAGATTCTCTTTCACTTAAATTTAAGTAACATTACTTCACCTGAATTACATCCCTTTTCTTTTACTTCTTTCAACTGTCATTTACTTTATCTGCTCTAGCCCTACAGACAGAGTGCCACATTAAGTCCTGATACTACTCGCAACCTTTTGATATGTTTCCTCTGGATCATGAAAAATGCTGATCAGAATCTAATACAGAAATGGATTGCAGACCTTCCATCCATGCAGTTGAATAGGATTTTAGATTTGCTTTTCATTTGTGTGTCATGCTTTGAGTACAAGGTAGGTGAATCATGGTCTGATTTTGTTGTACTGCTATGTTTTGGGGTTTTTTTTTCCCTTACCTTCTGGCTGCCCAGGAGAAATTCATTATTGACAACTGTTAAATAAGCTCTTGTTTAACCTATGCTACAAGTGGACAAATTAATTCAGCTGAAATAACCTACACTACCCTTCAAGCAAAATACAGCCAAAACCTTAGAGAAGGTCCCATGAAGCTGGCTTAAATTGTTTTATTATTTTCCTTTCCCTGGGGATTTGAGGCCTATTTTTGGTGGGCAATGTATTACAGTTCCTGTAAGTACCAGAAAGGACACTAAGGATGACCCCTTAATTAAGGCCTAGGACTGGACATCACGACTTCCATCTCTGACAGGGTCTGTCTGCAATACATAGAATCATAGAATCATAGAATAGTTAGGGTTGGAAAGGACCTTAAGATCATCGAGTTCCAACCCCCCTGCCATGGGCAGGGACACCTCCTACTAAATCATGCCATCCAAGGCTATGTCCAACCCAGCCTTGAATACCACCAGGGATGCAGCGTTCACAACTTCCCTGGGCAACCCATTCCAGTGCCTCACCACCCTTACAGTAAAGAATTTTTTCCCCATATCCAATCTAAACTTCCCCTGTTTAAGTTTGAACCCATTACCCCTTGTCCTGTCACTACAGTCCCTCATGAAGAGTCCCTCCCCAGCATCTCTATAGGCCCCCTTCAAATATTGGAAGGCTGCTGAGGTCTCCACACAGCCTTCTCTTCTCCAGGCTGAACAGACCCTACTTTCTTAGCCTATCTTCATATGGGAGGTGCTCCAGTCCCCTGATCATCCTCATGGCCCTCCTCTGGACTTGTTCCAACAGTTCCATGTCCTTTTTATGTTGAGGACACCAGAACTGCGCACAATACTCCAAGTGAGGTCTCAGGAGAGCAGAGTAGAGGGGCAGGATCACCTCCTTCAACCTGCTGATCATGCTCCTTTTGATGCAGCCCAGGATACGGTTGGCTTTGTGGGCTGCCACAAGCGATCTTCCCTCTGAGCTCAAATTTGTCTCTCTGTAGCACTGAGCTACATATTTGTGTTTATTAGCAGTACATACACGCCTTCTTTCCTCATCTGCTGCAACATTTATTTAGCCTTTATATAGTAGTCTGTCATATTCATTGATTTCTGCTCCCCCTACATGTTTCTCCTATTGTGTCTTGTTTTGGAGATGTAATTTTGACTCATGCCCAATGATGGAGGCTTTGGTGTTGATTGCTTTGACTTTACTTTCAGGGCAAACAAAGCTCAGATAAAGTTAGCACCCAAGCACTCCAGAAGTCACAAGATGTTAAGGCCCGATTAGAAGAGGCTTTACTGAGAGGTGAAGGAGCCAGAGGAGAAATGATGAAGCGCTGCAGAATACCAGCGGGTACTTCACTCCCATTTTCCCCCTTGTCTTTTCAGAAGATCACAAGATCTTGTAGAAATAAATGAGTTTGTTGGGTTTTATGTGTAGCCCCCATTTTTGTCCTTGTATGTTTCACCCACAGACCTTTCCCTTGCAGACCTTTCTCGGTTTTACTGTGGAGAAAAATATCACTAGCTTTCAACTATCCAAGGTGTAGATAGGACTGAACTCTTCTCCATTGAAGAATATGAGGCCAACTAAGTTTTAAGATGTTCTGAGGAACTGTGTTACTGTGTAATCGAAAGCCAAGAAATGGTGTCTAAGCTATCGGTATGAACAAATTGTTTGTACCAAAAAAAAAGGTGGTTTCATTTAATAAATGGAATAATTTGTGTTCTTGTCCTTGAAGACATTAAACAAGCTAATATGGTAAAAATCTGTATGGAAAAAGTGATGGGGTCCTGTCCTCTACTAAAGCCCTAAGGCTGTAAAGGTGAATGGTTTAGTCCTGACAGACTGCTATAGACATACATCTTCTTTCAGTGAGCTACCAGACATCAGGTGTCCTCTTTTGCTTTAATGTCACTGATATATGTTGCACTGTTAGGGAATGACAGATCAGTGGGGCTAACTGAAAACCTGCGCTGGAGAAAGGAGCAGACTCACTGGCGGCAGGCAAATGAGAGACAAGATAAGTAAGTAATTTAATTAATATATATTGCTTTTATTAGATCCAAAGCTGTTTGGGTTTTTCATGTTTTGTTCTTTCTCCTAGGAAAGCTTTATTATAAAATCAGCAGTTTCAGTCCTTTCCATCTTCTGCCAAAGAGAAAGAAGTATAAAACATTTAAGTAGCAGGAGTATCCAGCTGTTGCTATGACACAACAAAGAGATCACAAATACTTGAACGAGAAGTTTAAATAGTTATCTGCACATTTTTTTCCTGCTTATTATCAGTGTAGTAAACACTATTTATTGATAAAAGTTGTATCAAATACTCCACAGAGGCTTGCTGTGACATTTATTTTGGAGTTGCTGTGGCTCCTCACTGTATACACAACTGTGGTATGGGTTTGCTGCATTAAATCAGTTGAGCTATGTTTGACACACTATGTTAAGATTGAGAAGAGTTGTTAAGAGGAATAGGGGAAGATGGTTCTGCAGTGAATATTTTTCTTGTAGGAAGTTGTAAGTTATGATGGAGACCTCATAGCAGCCTGCCAGTATCTAAAAGGGGGCCTACAAAGATATTGGAGTGGGGCTCTTCATCAGGACCTGTAGTAATAGGACAAGGGGTAATGGGTTTAAACTTAAAAAGGTGAAGTACAGGTTAAGTATAAGGAAGAAATTCTTTACTGTGAGGGTGGTGAGGCACTGGAGCAGGTTGCCCAAAGAAGTTGTAAATCCCTGGCAGTGTTCAAGGCCAGATTGGAAGGGGCTTTGGGTGACATGGTCTAATGTGAGGTGTCCCTGCAGATGGCATGGGGGCTGGAACTAGATGATCCTAAGATCTTCTCCAACCCTAACCATTTTAATTCTGTGATTCTGTGTCTGTGAAGTACATTTCACCTTATCAACACTATATGGCAGTAGACAGGTCAGTGACTAGGTTTGTGAAAAACTGTATTTTGGTGAATGGTTTGTGTTACTAACAGCATTTCTATATGGTATGTGCTAAGTTTCTATAAGCATGGAACTTGTTGCTTTCCCCTAAAGGAGATGTGTCATTTGTCCATGGACGCTTGCTTGAATTTTGGCTATCTAAACAGGTCACTGTGTGTCAGATGTAGAGGCACTGGCCTCTCCCCAGTCCAGCTGCTGTGAGCTCACATGTAGTTCAGCATGTGTGAATTTGAACTGAGTTCACTGACTTGTGCTGTGCAGCACTGTGTTGTTGTAGACCAACACTCATCCATAATCATCACATACATTTTTGAACACAAGATTGTTAATTTGGAATTTATCCAAACTTTCAAGAAAGAATCCTTCCACTTTCTGCACTATATTGGAAGAGGTGCATATTCTGTGTGGTTATTCTTATTTTTCCCTGAAAGCAGCTTGCTTTCACCCAGCCAGTTTCAGTAAAATTAGAATAAAAAACAGTCTTCAAGCAGCAGCTCAAATATCTCTTTACAGTGGATCAGTTAAACCACTTAAAATAAAACTTCTGGTTACATAACTAAGACTCTGCATGCAGTCCAGGCCTTTCTGTTTTACCCAGCATTCATCACTGTGGTATGCGAGTTCTTTGCTTGCCTCCTTTTTGGAAGCCTTTAATGTGTAGGTCCCATAAGTCAGATGTTTGCACATAGTACATAGCACAGCGGGTTTGCACAGGTTGCTACTCAGCCTCACTCAGCCTGCTTCTCCTTGAGTCCAGCATGCTTTGGGATTGTAGTTGCAGTTATAAACTACATGTGGTGTCAGAGACTATCCAGTCAACATGTTTAATGTGTGGTTGCTGGAAATGGTTCAAGCAGCTGCACTGTTTGCTTAATTTGTTCAGTTCCTACTCCTGTTTTGTGATCCCTGGCTTGATTATAACACAAGCATTTTGGCAAGTCCTTCTGTTCTTCATTACTTTGTCTCAGTGTAATTAATAACCATTTCACTGCCCCAACTTCCTTTCCTAGCTCTCCTTAGAAGTGTTTCTGCCCAAAAGAAGGCTTTTACTTTTCTTGTTTTCTTTTTGGGTAAGACTCCACTGGGCAGAAAAAGTAACTGAACATAGCAGAAAAGCAACAGATTCTGGAGTCACTGATTGTAAGAGTGTTGTCCAGCCACAGAAATGCATCTTAAGAACTTTGGCCCCAATCAGAGCAGCTCTAATCTCAAGTTCTAGAGAGCAGCTTCTGACCATGCCACAGCCCTTTTCTGAGCAGTTTGGGGAAAACAGCAGATTCCTCTTTGTGTTTCTACCATACAAAGGATCTCTGAAAATACACTTTTGTTAGGATTTGTACCTGTTCTTAGAATATTCAACTTGTAGAGGAGCTGTGTTCCAGTCCTCGTCCTTAACTCTAAACTAAGAGAGTATTATGCATTGCCTTTGCCACCACATTTTGTCTTTTATAAATGGTTCAGTCATCTCTTCAATGAGCCTGAGCCTGGGGCACTGCTGTATTGACCCTGCAGATGTTGGACTTCTTGTCTTATGTTGTCAACAGTCTCAAGAACCAACATTTTGACTGCCTGCATGAAACACTGCTACTATGGCATTGAAGAAATTTCTCCTTTTCCCAAGCCTGTTATTTTTACTTTTTTTCTGGAAGTGTTAGATCAGTTGCTTTCTATTCCATTTGGGGTTTTAGTGTCCTGACATAGGCAATGCATTCAGAAATTACTGTATAACTTATGGAACAATTGAATGTGATAGTGAGGGCAGAGAAGCCATCACACAGATTACTATTAAGGAAGCAGAAGCATCTATTTGAACTATTCAGAGCCCTAAGTTTCAAGTGTCCCCTTTGGGACTTCTGTTCTATGATATCAGCTCTCCTCTTTGACTCCATAGTTATTAAGAAACACCTCTGGACACTATTTTCATTGTTTGCTCTTACGCAATTGTTCAGAATGGTATAATCTGCATTTTGGCTTTCTTTAAACAGCAGGCCATCTATCTCTGTGCATGCTTTAATTAGAACTTGTTTTTGCAGGACAAAAGCTGAACTAGATCAAGAAGCTCTGATCAGTGGAAACCTGGCAACTGAAGCTAACCTGATCATTCTTGATATGCAAGAGAACATCATCCAGGTGGGAAACAGCAGGGCTGGCTCATAACTAATACCTACTCCCTCAGAAGCCAGTGGAAGCAGGACGCATTTTTCCTTTTGTTTCTATGCAGTGCAAAATGTTTTAATTAAAGATCTTCTGTAAACTTGTATATTCTTGAAGAGGAAAAAAAATATTGAATGAATACAAAGACAAAATTGCTGTCTGTCTTACACTGTTGCCACAAACCCCTTCTACTGCGGAGCATTGTGCTACCATGAATAAAAGGAAAATCTGCCACCTTGTCTTCAGTAGATGTTGAAAGCCATTTCAACGTATTACTTGATCCTGGAGTTTGGAAAGGAGGAGCTAAGAAAAACCTTCATTTATGCTAGGAATGTATCTGAAGATATTAGTAGTTTGCAACTGGACTGCCGAGTGGCCTGTGGCCATACTTGTATGGATGGATCTGTGAGATAAAAGGATTTAATGTTAATTCCCACAGAGTGCTCAGTGTAATAAAGTATCTTCCACCTGCATAGAGTAGTGTAAGATGAGAATGTAAGATGAACAATGTAAGATGTAGGAACTGACTTCTAGGAGTCAGATGCAGTAAAATTTCACTGGTCCTTTGACAGCAGTGGAGCTATGACAGTGGACTCTGCTTACACATGGTCTTCTGGTTTAGGGGAGAGACTCTCAATTTCCACTGTGGATATTCACAGATGGCAAGGAAAAAAGTTTGTTCCTGAAAACCTGTTAGTAGAAGAGCATTTGGCTACTGGGCTCTTGTAGTACTGGGCATGATTCTTGCATGACACCATTCATAGCACTTAGTCTTCCCACGATTTGAGTTGTGGGTTTGATCAGAGCATACCAGTATGCCGATTTAGTCTATATTCCAGGAAATCAGAGCATGAGGAGGCAAGGGAAAGGATGGTGCTTGCCCACCATGGGATCACTTCCTCATCCAGGGTACATGAAAGATTAGCCAGAAGGTGGACAGAGCTTGGAGAGTTACTGCAGAAGCTGGCTGAGCTTAAAAATGCATTGGAGGGTCTGTGAATATTGGAAAATGTTTTGGACATTTTCCCCTCTGTCTTCCTGATCACTGTAAAAGTGTTTTGAAATTCCTCTGAAGCAGTTGCTAACAAATAAAAAAACTGGAATCTCTAAACTCCTGGATGTATCGCACAGACAAGACAGCAGAACTTCAGTTCATATAAGCCAGTTCCAAGGGGTAATGGGTTCAAACTTAAACAGGGGAAGTTTAGATTGGACATGAGGAAGAAATTCTTTACTGTAAGGGTGGTCAGGCACTGGAATGGGTTGCCCAGGGAAGTTGTGAATGCTCCATCGCTGGCAGTGTTCAAGGCTGGGTTGGTCTGAGCCTTGGTTGGCATGGTTTAGTGTGAGGTGTCCCTGCCCATGGCAGGGGGGTTGGAAGTAGATGATCTTAAGGTCCTTTCCAACCCTAACTATTCTATGATTCTATGAATTACTTCATGCAGTTTTTGTTTTTCTCACATGTAGGCAAGCTTTGCAGCAGAATGCAGAGACAATCTTTTAGGAGGCGTTTTGAAGGTCCTGGTGAATTCTCTGGGCTGTGATCAGAGCACCACTTACCTGACTCATTGCTTTGCTACACTCAGAGCACTCATTGCTAAGGTATGCTGTTGAAATACTTCTGTTTTCATGCTTCCAATCAAGTTATTAGAGCAACATTTCTAGAACAGAGCTGCGTGCATTTACTTACCACTCTTCCTTGGCATGTTTTGCATCTATGAATACACTTCCTATCTGTAGGGATGTTAAGGGACTTCTACAGCTTTTGTAAGATGATTTTATTGATCACACAAGATGGAATAACTGAATCTGAATAACCTTGTGGGTTTAGCAGTCTCCTCTTAAATATAGAAGACTTACTAATGAAAAGGTAAAAAAAAAAATCCACCCATTATATTTCAAATACATTCTTATTTTAATTAGTCATCCTAATGCCAGGGGTTGCACAGATTCCATAAATTCAAGTCTAAATGATATAAGTAAGACTAGTTTCCAACCAGTTGGGCAGGAGAGTAATCAAGGCTAACTCATCAGAGATCAGGGGATCATTAGGTTTCTACTTCTAAGGTAAGTTCTGAAATTCTAAGTAGATTTTAAGATGTTGGCAGATTTCATCTTCATTCTGCTTGAAAACTAAACCAAATCCTAATCTCTCTCATTCCTTCATCACAAATTAAGAAAAAAGAGGGCAGAATTTGACCCAAAATTTTGTAATATGGATCATACTGGATTAGGTGCTTCATGAGGACCCTCTAAAATCTGTTTGAGATTCATTCTCCTGCAAAGAAAAGCAGTTCCAAAAAGGAAAAATCCATTAAATGTTTTTTACGCCTAAACTATTGTAAAATGCAAATAACAAACAGGACACTCCTGTCCAGTTATTGCCTGTCTACTATTAAATGCAGATTGGCTGACAAAGTCTAATTACAGGGTAGATATCTCAGTAGTTATGAAACTCATAATTATGTTTTCATTGTACTCTATCTTTGAAAGCTAACTTCCAGTTACAATAATGAAGTTTGTGAAGCAATTGTTATTGAAATAGATCTTCTAGTTAAGCTGACTCATTTCTGTATTTTATGAAGCAATCATTCCAATTATTTTTATTATACTGGAGGTACTTAGATGTTATTTTACAAATAAAAGTGATAGAACCCTGGGCCAGCAGGCGTGTAATTTCAATTAAACATAAAACAGTGAGATAATGGAGTGAAGAAAGGTTGAGAACTGGGAAATGGGCCTGCAAATCAGGAATAATATCCTGGGTTCTGTTCACACACCTCTAGCAATCCTATGTATGTGCATATAATATGGTACTGGTGCATCTGTGCTACCTACAGTGAGAGTTTCTAGGGACAGACATCTAGCCCCCCAGGTTTATTGTCTGCTGGGTGCATTATGGAGACACTGCAAAGGAGGGTTGGCATGAAAGCTGGGCAATGGAACTTTTGTGGCACATGGTAGGAGGAAGAACACTCTGGAGGGCAGGGGAAGGGAAGGCGTTGATGCAAAAAGGTAGTAATTGCTCCTTATGCTTAAAGAAGTATTTGCATGTGTCATCAACCATTATGTATTCTGCAAATAACAACTCTCCATGCTTCTAAGAACTTTGCAACATTTGATGTTTTTAAAAGCTCCTGGAGAATGGGACTGTGAGAAATTTTTTTATTCTTTCTTTCTTTCTGCTGCTCTTTTTCAAAACACAAACACTATTTTCAAACTCTTCTTCTCTGTAGAAAAGCTTGAAAATGGAACCTACAGCATCACAGGAATCAGAAGTAAAAAATAAAATAAAGTGTAGGTTTTTGTAAAATTTAGTCTTTGTCTGAATGTTATGATTTTTGTGCACTAAGCCAATGAATCTTTAATGGCCAGAAATAATGAGTAGTAAATGTTTTCTTTTCTATCTCAGTTTGGAGATTTCCTGTTTGAAGAGGAGGTTGAACAGTGTGCTGACCTGTGTCAAAGAGTTCTCCATCACTGCAGTAGCAGCATAGACATCACACGGACTCAAGCCTGTGCCACTCTTTATCTCCTCATGAGATACAGCTTCAGCTCTACCAATGTAAGATTTTGAGCAGTATTTTCTTGTGCCACCTTTTTTTGTCATGAGTTGAAACAGAACCTGAAGTTGTGATAGCAAATGTAACACATCTGCAGATGAATAGGCATACGTTATGCTGTTTTGCACATTTGATCCAGAAGAAGTGCTAGAGTTGTAAGAGGAAAGTAGTTTTAATTGGTGTTTATTATTTTGTTTAGGAAAATGTGTTCTGCAACATCTGTAAATGCATCTTTAAATGGGACAGCATTAGGCCTCTGATAAAAGGGCTACACAATGCATAAGAAATACTCTTAATTTTATCACCTTTTCTTTTTCCTACTCCTGTGTCACTTAGACTAGTTCTATTCCAGTTCAATTACAACCTCAGTACAGCTACTGTATGCTGCCTTAATGGGAATTCTTTGGTGGCCTTGGGCTAGGCTCTGATCCTTGTCATACATATGGAGCAAACTGCATGTATTAGGCATGTAGGTTGACAATGTCCTAACATGAAAGGACATGCATTACCATTGTGGATAGCATCTGATCTTGCAGAGCATTTCATTCCCTAGTTTTTACTTTAAAAGCCTTAAATATGAAAAAGTGTTGGCTTTGCAGAAGAAAAATATGCCTCTGAGACACCAAGATCAAAGGCATAGTGCATTACCAGGTGAAGCCTTCAGAGGCCTTTTGCCTCCCAGAATTGTTTCCAGAATGTTCCTCTCCTTTTTCTCTGTGGGTGGCCTCTGGCAGAGAGGGAAAGAGAAGCTTCTGATTTCCCCTGGTCTCAAGTGAGAATACATATTCCAAGAAACATTCTTTCCCCAAAATATATGTCAGAATTAGGAAACTCTGTCTTAATCAGGTAAAACAGGAAAGGATTTGATGCACCAGAGACTGCTTTGTGAACGGTAATTCTAACATGCTTGGTGTGGGCAAGAGAAAGTGGATATGATTTATACAGTAGACAGAGATATGTGAACTGATACGTATGGCGCAGCCATCATTCTTTCATGTTTTTGTCTTTTCTTCTAAAAGAATTTTGCAAGAGTGAAGATGCAGATGACGATGTCACTAGCCTCCCTGGTTGGAAAATCACCTGAGTTTAATGAGGAATTCCTTCGTCGGTCCTTACGAACCATCCTAGCCTATGCAGAGGAAGATGCAGATATGCAGGCAACTCCATTTCCCATTCAGGTCAAATCTTCTATGACATCTGCGGCTTATATCAGGAGCTTTCACATAATAATGTGCTTGGAGCAAGCCCTAGACCTTGGTTTTCCAAAGCAATGAAAATAAGGATGCAGGGGTTATTGCATAAGTTTATTTCTAACACAACAATAAGCAGGGAAGAAGTGGAGGACATAGTTCCATAAAATAAACTCCAAAGATTTCTACTGAAATCATGTTACAGGAAAATCATCTCTTAGTTATATGTACAACTGTCTTATGGACCCCAGCAGGAACTGTAGCCTCTAAGAGTTTCCTAAAGGGGAGCTTGATTCATTTTGTTTGAAGACAAATAGCATAATGGAAATTTTTTTCCTTTTGTCCACTCATAAGGTGGCAGCAGCAGCAGTAATGAAAAATATTTCAGACAACTGTCAGATGCTTTGTTGAAATTCTTACAGTAACTCAGCTTGCGCTGAAGATTTATAAAAACATCTGCTTTGTTACCATATCACAGATCGATTAAAGCTGGACTCCATTAGTACATAGGTTTGATTTTTTTTTCATTCAAATATAAACAGATCAAAGAATTCCAGCTCATTTTGATTAAAAAATATAAGACCTGCTATATCTGCATTGAATAGAGTTGGAAAAACTTATCGTGTAGCAGTTCAGCATCCTGATATTTTCTTGGATAAGAGGGACTAAAAGTTACATCATCTGGTCAGGTGCTGTGATTTTTCTGGAAGGGAAAAAAGAAGCACCTGAGAAACACATGTTATTCTTTGTATTACTGCAGGTAGAGGAGCTGCTGTGTAATCTGAACAGCATCCTGTCAGATACAGTGAAAATGAGGGAATTTCAGGAAGATCCGGAGATGCTCATGGATCTCATGTACAGGTGAATCCATTTAGAAATGCTGCTGCAGTGAGGTGAGCCCAAGAACTGTGCATTTTAGGAACAAGCTGTGGACAAACCCTCTAGGTGTTCTGTTTGTGTATATTCCCACTTTAGTGCAGCTGGTCTGTCACAGGGTGCCCAGGCTGGAGTAATGAGATTATTGCAGTGGAGCTACTGGGAGGTGGGCATAGACTTGGGCAAGAATGGAAGTCAGGGACTGATGAACACTGAACAGTCTTGGGTTCAGCAGTTTTACTCTCTTCATAGGCCCCTGTGTGGCCTGCCTACCACTGTGTAACCATTTCTTTTGCCCTTTGTTTAGTGAATCATACAGAATGAAGACAGAGATGTCTCCTTCTATTCAACCCAGGTCAAGAATTGTAAAGGTTCTTCGCGTTATTTGAGACAAAGTGGTCATTCACACCTCCTTTCTGCCCCATGTTGTTAGGATTGCCAAAGGGTACCAGACATCACCTGACTTGAGGCTCACTTGGCTGCAGAACATGGCAGAGAAGCACACCAAGAGGAAGTGCTACACAGAAGCAGCCATGTGCCTAGTCCATGCTGCAGCACTGGTAGCAGAGTACCTCAGCATGCTTGAAGATAGAAGCTATCTCCCAGTGGGCAGTGTCAACTTTCAGGTAAGAAAAGGCTCCCAAGCTCTGATAGCATAAGGCTGAGGTAGCCTGTTCTCCTGTGTGTATTCCTTCTTGTGTTAAGCAGAGTAGAAGTGCATGTATAGAGATGAAAAGTTACAGAGGCAAAGTATTCGTCACCACTTGGTACATTATTCCAATGATTTATGCATACTGAAAACTGGTACTTTAGTATCTACCTGTCTCTAATTCCTATTTCCAGCAGTTGGCTACTATAATCTCTTCCTTGCTAAGTGGAACCCATGTTTTTTCTAGGTCTGTTACTTATCAGCTGCAACAGATGCATCTTTCAAGCTTCTTTCTCATAATCTAGGTAATTGGGGCTACTCAGTTCTTTTAGGCATGTTCTCCAATCTTTTGACTGTCATTCAATTACTAACTAACACCATCTTTATTGATGAATGACACAATCACCATAGGCTATATGCAGTCACATCAAAGTCAAGTAGAAATGTCCCCTAAATTCTTTCAGTCTGGCAAATACCTTTCAGTTCATCACTCCAAAGACTTCACTGGCTCTTTTGGCATTGCTGAGCTCTTTAATCTGTAATACGATGATCATTTCCAGAGAGTTTTCTTGCGGGGTTGGTTTTTTTTTTCACCCTTCTTTTCTGCATCACGTAGATGAAAGCTTAACCCTCTCTAAGTGTTGTTAGACACTTCAAAATGCAGGTATTTTATGTAGTTTATCAGATTATGCAGTTTTGGTTGCCCCTACCTGAACTGACCTCAATCGCAAACTTGGTGATTTTACTGCTTTTTTCCACACATCATTAAAAATAGAAATGGCAGAATCCTTAAAATATTACTGTCTGTGGATGACTCCTCATTATTCTCTAAGACCAGTGAAGACCATACAGAGTGTTTCCTGCAATGATTATGAATCATTCCAAATAATTAGTGGAAATGTCTCGCAGAATCAACTTAGGTGTTGTGTAGATGTTTGGGCACATTTACTTTATGAAATCTTTATCTTTTTAAAAGTATCAAGTTTCTATAATGTGGTGTTGATTCAGATTAATAACAATACTTTTAATCTTTTTCTTTAGTAAAATTCTGTATCAGTGTTTCTGGATTGTCCGGGATGCAGTCTGATAAATCTACCACTATCTCCTCATAGAATCATAGAATCATAGAACAGTTAGGGTTGGAAAGGACCTGAAGATCATCTAGTTCCAACACCCCTGACATGGGCAGGGATACCTCACACTAAACCATGCCACCCAGAGCTCTGTCAACCTCGCCTTGAGCACCGCCGGCGATGGAGCATTCACAGCTTCCCTGGGCAACCCATTCCAGTGCCTCACCACCCTTACAGTAAAGAATTTCTCCCTCATATCCGATCTAAACTTCCCCTGTTTAAGTTTTAACCCATTACTCCTTGTCCTATCACTACACTCCCTAAAGAAGACTCCATCCCCAGCATTTCTACAGTCCCCCTTCAGATACTGGAAGGCTGCTATGAGGTCTCCACACAGCCTTCTCTTCTCCAAGCTGAACAGCCCCAACTTGCTCAGCCTATCTTCATACGGGAGGTGCTCCAGTCCCCTCATCATCCTCGTAGCCCTCCTCTGGACTTGTTCCAACAGTTCCATGTCCTTTTTATGTTGAGGACACCAGAACTGTACACAATACTCCAAGTGAGGTCTCAGGAGAGCAGAGTAGAGGAGCAGGATCACCTCCTTGGACCTGCTGGTCATGCTCCTTCAGCGGCAGCCCAGGATACAGTTGGCTTTGTGGGCTGCTAATGCACACTCCAGTCAGCTCATGTTCATTTTCTCATTTACCAACACCCCCAAGTCCTTCTCCGCAAGGCTGCTCTGAATCTTCTCTGCTCCCAACCTGTAGCTGTGGCTGGGATTGCTCCAACCTGGGTGTAGGACCTTGCATTTGGCATGGTTAAACTTCATCAGGTTGGCATCAGCCCACCTCACAAGCGTGTCAAGGTCCCTCTGGATGGCATTCCTTCCCTCCAACATATCAACCGAACCACACAGCTTGGTGTCATCGGCAAACTTGCTGAGGGTGCACTCAATCCCACTGTTCATGTCACCAACAAAGATGTTGAACAAGACCGGTCCCAACACCAGTCCCTGAGGGACACCACTCGTTACTGGTCTCCAGCTGGACATTGAGCCATTGACCACAACTCTTTGCATGTGGCCATTCAGCCAGTTCTTTATCCACCAAGTGGTCCACCTATCAAATTGATGTCTCTCCAAGTTAGAGACAAGGATGACATGTGGGACAGTGTCAAACACTTTGCACAAGTCCAGGTAGATGATATCAACTGCTCTACCCCTGTTCATCAGTTCCATAACCCCATCATGGAAGGCCACCAGATTGGTCAGGCAGGACTTCCCCTTAGTGAAGCCATGCTGGCTGTCACCAACCACCTTGTTATTTTTCTTGTGCCTCAGCATGCCTTCCAGGAGAATCTGCTCCAGGATTTTGCCAGGCACAAGGTAAGACTGACTGCTGTTTAGTTCCCCGGCTCATCCATTTTCCCCTTCTTGAAAATGGGGGTTATATTTCCCTTTATTCCAGTCATTGGGAACTTCACCTGACTGCCATCATTTTTCAAATATGATGGCCAGTGGCTTATCAACTTCATTTGCCAGCTCCTTCAGGACCTATGGATGGATTTCATCAGGTCCCATTTACCTGCGCACGTTCAGGTTCTTAAGATGGTCTTGAACCAGATCCTCTCCTACAGTGGGCCCTGAGTCTTCATTCTCACAGTCCCTGCATCTGCCTTCCAAGGCTTGGGTGGTGTGGTCATGGCATTTGCCAGTGAAGACTGAGGCAAAGAAGTCATTAAGAACCTCAGCCTTCTCCAAATCCAGGGTAGCCAGTTCTCCTGATAGCTTCTGGAGAGGGCCCACGCTGTCCCTAGTCTGCCTTTTATTTGCAATGTAGCTGTAGAATCCCTTCCTGTTACCTTTCACATCCCCAGCCAAGTTAAATTCTAAGCGGGCCTTAGCTTTCCTAACCTGGTCCCTAGCTTCCCGGGCAACATCCCTGTATTCTTCCCAGGCCTCTTGTCCTTGCTTCCACCTTTTATCAGCCTCTTTTTCCCCCTCTTTTTCCCCCTCAAAGTTTCCTCAGCAGCTCCTCATACATCCAAGGAGGCCTCCTGGCCCTCCTGCTGCACTTCCTTCTAGTTGGGACACAATACTCCTGAGCTTGCAGCAGGTGATCCTTGAAAATCAGCCAACAGTCTTGGGCCCCCCTTCCCTCTAGGGCTATATCCCATGGAACCTTACTGAGCAGGTTCCTGAAGAGGCCAAAGTCTGCTCTCTTGAAGTCCTGGGCAGTGAGCTTGCTGCACGCTCTTTTACTGTCCTGAGGATCTCGAATTTGACCATCTCATGATTGCTGCAATCAAGGCTGCCCTGGAGCGTCACATTTCCAACCAGCCCTTCCCTTTTGGTGAGCACAACATCAAGCATGGCACATCTCCTTGTTGGCTCCTCTATTACTGGTAGAGGGAAGTTGTCTTCCACACAAAGAACCTCCTGGATTGCTTGTGTCAGACTGTATCATCCCTCCAACAGATATCAGGGTGGTTGAAGACCCCCATGAGAACAAGGGTCTGCGAGCGTGAGGTTGTTCCTATCTATCTATAGAGCACTTCATCCACAGAGTCCTCTTGGTCAGGCAGTCTGTAACAGATCCCCACAATAATGTCTCCCATCTCTGTTCTCCCTTTAACCCTGACCCACAAACTCTCTGTCGACTGCTCACCTATCCCCAGACAGAGTTCCATACTCTCCAGCCTATCCCTAACATAAATAGGAACCCCCCTTCCCTGTTTGATGGGCCTGTCTTTTCTAAAGAGCCTGTAACCTTCCATTCCAACACTCCAGTCATAGGAGCCATTCCACCATGTTTCTGTTGATGCCTATGATATCATACCCCCATAGACATGCACACATCTCTAATTCCTCTTGTTTGTTGCCCATGCTATGGGCATTTGTATAGAGGCATCTGAGCCAAGCTCCAATTGAAGCTGGCTCATTTACTGGTGCGGCTGGAATATCTCTACATTGCTCCAAGCATTTATTATAGGTGCTGGCAACTGACTGGGTGTGTTGGGATGGAATGATGCCCCCCTCCCCCAACACATCTAATTTAAAGCTTCCTTGACCAGTCTGGCAAGCCTCCTACCAAAACTGCTCTTCCCCTTCTTTGTCAGACTAGCTCCACCAGCCCCCATTAGACCTGGCCTACTAAACTGAGTCCCATGTTCTAGATACCCAAACCCCTGACTATGGTACCACCCTTCTAATCATCATCTTGTTAACTTTCAAAAAAATCTGGTCCCCAAAGCATATTTCCTCTTCTGGGACTTCCACAGTTTTATAAAACATATGGCAACTCAGTGTTTGCTGCCCTGGATACGCTTTTGCTTAGCTCTTTTAAACTCTTGAGGAGCACATTTTATGGTTCAGGTGATTTTGAAATGGCTAGCACTAATAGTTGGTACATTCATCATCCCTTGATATAACTGTACCACCTGGGGTTTTTTTTTCCTTCAAAATTGTAAATAACCATACCACCTGGCAGTTTTTGTTTTCCCTTCAGAACAGTAAATGTGAACATGATTTAACTGGTTGGCATTTTGCATTAAATTTAGTGTGTTGGGCTTTAGTATTTGCAATTCCACCTTAGCAGTCAAACAATGGACTAGTGGTATTCTTAAATTCCTTTACTTTTAAATAGCAATATATACTCTTTTTACAGCTAAATTTCTGGTCATGGATTTATACTTCTGCCATTTTGCATCCTGTATCAGTTTTGTATTGTTCCTAACTTGTAACTTCTATTCATTACTTCTATGTTCTTCTTTTCTCTTTACTTCTTAAATACTACCATCATTATGGGTGAAATCTGCATTCCCTTCCCAATGTCATCCAGCTCCCAGGTTGCATTGAACGGTTGTAATCTTGCACATTTGACACTAATGCAGTTCCTCCTTACATTGTTCTAGATTGAATGGGTATGTTTTCAGTTATTTTAAAGAACTACCCTACAAGGCATGAAGCAAGCAAAAACTTATAAGTTTAAAAGCAGCAACTATTTTCCTCTCATCAAAATGCTTGCGTAAATGCATGTTTGCCAAAGAAACAGTTGCTCCACAGTAGAAAGGTAATAAATAGCTTAATGACCAGAAACGCAATTACACAACTCTTTATCTGACAGCATAATTTTGAATTTCAGTTTGCTCAATAACAATAATTAACTGTAATAACACCTTGCATTTCTTACAAAGCCTTCCCAGAGAAGAGCTGCTATTCTTTACAAACAGGTTTGTGTTTTGCAGCACCTGTGAAAATCTTGTTCAGATGTCCCTGTTACAAAAGAGAAACATTACTCTCAGCTTTACCTGGAGTTCCAGGTCTCACTCAACTGTCTCCTTCTGTCTCCATTTCTTCATTTAGGTCAGATATTAAATCAGCTAGTACTGGTGATATATATTTAATTGTGGAATTGGGGGTTATAATAATGTGCATTGTAAAATATTAATTGGGATGAGACAACTAGTTATCTGCTTTTCACAGATTAGTAAAATGAGGCAGCAAAAGATTAAATCACTTGACCTAGGTCTTCTGCAGCTTACTCTGTTTGATGGTCAGTGGAGTAAAACTTTTCCTTTTACTGTTCCATACTAAACTGTATATGCATCCCTCTGTGCAAACAAAACTATTCCTCAAAATCAGAACAGGATCACTTTCAGTGAAATTTCCCTTTGAGCTTAATTTGTGTTTACACTAAATCACCTTTGCAAGTGATAAGGCAGACTTAGAGTATGAATTGCATATAGACTGACCTTAATGTCACTTTATATTACCACAGACAAGGACTTAGTGTGTGTGGCTGCCCTACTGAAGGTTAATTAGCCTGGGCTTAGCAGTAGCCTAAATCAACTGTGTTGTTTTGGGGATCTAGGTGGCAGGCTATCCTACCCATATCTAACATGGCGATAAGGGCTGAGGATCACAGTGAATTCCCTTGATTTTACACAAGTGTTTCTTTTTGTTAAAGAAATCCAGGCTTGTGAGGTCCAAAGTAATTGCTGATGATACACATGGTAACTTATGTATTGCCTATAGTGTACAAGGTGCATATGAAATTCTTCACTTTGAAAGGCAGATCAAGATAAAAGGTGGGTGAGGTATGTCCACTTTGCAAAAGATCATGGAAATACCAGAGGCATGTCATGAAGACTTTCTCCTGCTATAGTGCTTGGACTGTAAAACATGGAAATACATACATGACATGACTTATTACAGGTTGAAAGGCAAAGAAGAAGAAATTGGTGTCCATGGCTTTCTTGATTACTTTCATAGATAAGTTATTCTTCTGGACACTCATCCCTTTGTTACAAAAAAAAAAAAAAAAAAAAACAACCAAATAAAAGAAAAGAAAGGCCACATGCCATTCTGATTCTGCAAAAATCATTCTTCATGGCTACTGTTACAGAAAGGGAAAACCAGAAAATGAGCTGCAGCATGGGTTGTATGAGTTGCCCTAGGTATGCGCCAGGGAGATTGAGTCTGTTTGAAGTCGCTATCTTCAATGAGATCAGTAGGTAAAAAGTGCTATGTGTGTGCTAAAATGCACTGCAGTTTTCCCTCTGGCTGAAATTTAGACATATTCTTAACTCCTGTGAATGCTGTCCTGAGTGAGCTTTGTGCTCACCCTTCCAGTGGAGCTGATGTGATGTGCAAACTAGGCACTGGGACAGCAGCCTATTTGGAGTAAATTTCACCCATGAAGAAATAAGGACACCCACAAAACCCAAGGGGGGAAGTCCCATGTTGCTAGTGATGTGTGGTGCCAATTCTTCATCTAAAATCTGATCAATAGTAACAGCCCTCAGTGTCTTTGCCATTTTATAAAGATGTCCTTGAGGACTCGGCTAGCTAGCCATCTGGCATCTATCCTCTACTCAGGCAGACTGTCATTGGCAGTTTCTGCTGAAGTGAGAAACTAAGGCACTAATTTCACTCCTTTTAATTGCTAGCAAATCTAAGCTTCGTATTTCTGCTGCTGTTGAAAGTTACATATGCTAGTTCCATGCTGTAGGTACGCCTATTTTACTGTTCATTTACACGTGTTTCTATGCATTATAAAATTTTAGTGTTGATTTTACCCAGTGTCATTTATTCAGAGGGATCCTGAAGAACTGCACACAGGTTATTTCATGGTCTAGAATTTCAAAGAGTGGCTGACACTGTGTACTTTAACTACATTTATTTAAATATGTGTTAAGGTCAGTAAATTTAACAAGAAGCCAAGTAAATTGTGCAGGGTCAAGGTGTAATACCGCAGAGACTGACCAAGAAGCAGCATTCAATTACTGCAGGTTTTACAGCAATATTGTCTATGTCCTACCTCTCCGCTTCAAAAGTCAAATCAACAATTTGGAAGTTCAACTTCTTCAAGCAGGTGGCAGGAAGTGTGGGGTGCAGTCTGGAATTTCCCACACCCAGACTCCAACATCAGGAAGAGCACACTGGTTGTAACCACTACGATGTGGGGGACTTGAGCTCATTGCAGCTTCATGGAAATCCCAGACACCAGAAAGGGGCTGGTTTGTGACCTACAGGAGTTTGCCTTTTAAACCTGAGGCGAGAAAGTAAGTTTAGGATTCTTGTGGTGAAATGCCTGATCTGCCGTCTGCTGAGATTTATGGTGTTTTATTTGTTTCTAAATGGAATTTAACTGTGTAACCCCTGGGAGCACCTGTATAATCTCATTCTTCTTCCTCTCATGTAAATATGTTAAAACTGCCTAGATCTTTATGATAGACTATTGATCTAGGTTTCTGATTCCTCTGTTCTGATGTATTTTAGAACATTTCATCCAATGTGCTGGAGGAATCTGCTGTTTCAGATGATGTTTTGTCTCCAGATGAAGATGGTATATGTTCTGGGAGGTATTTCTCAGAAAGTGGCCTGGTAGGGCTGCTGGAACAAGCAGCAGAGCTCTTCAGCACGGTGAGTGAGGGCCAGAATCACATGGAGGTGGAGTGGCGATATCTGGGCCGGATCCATAGCTTATTTTCCAGCACATGAAGAAACAAAGTCTTAATGCTAAACAAGTTTCCACAAATTCGCTCCTCTGAAAACAACTAGACAAGAGGCAGAGACACATTTTAGGCCTGACCCAGCCCAGCTCAGCCATAAAACTACCTCTACTGTTCAGACTACAGGCAGCATTAGCAAAAGGAGATTGTCTCAAGAATTAATTGAGACTTTTGAATGGTATTTTCATGGGACAGCATACTCATGGAAAAATATCTTGCTTAAACTATAGTTTTTAGAAAGCACATGAGAGTTACTTCTCTGCTTTTACACAGCATACAGCCAACCACCATAATCTGCAGTTACCATTTAAAGAGTCATGATATTAATACTCACATAGTTCATCATATTCCTCTAGTGCTGAAGAGGATGTATGATTCAGCATCTCCAAAGATGTCATTTGGGTTCTTTCTGTCCACATGCAGCTCTGGTTGCCCTCAAACACAGATGCTGAACAAATCAATTTTTTTTCTGCTCACCTGTATTTCTGACTCCTGTAGCTCTATGCAGAATCCATGTGTTTTACACAGGAATTTGGGCTTGAGAGTCCAAAAAATCAGACTTCCAAAATAGATCCAGTTTGTGGTTTGCAGTTCGGAACTACCCATTTACTATTACTAGTTTTTAGAAAGCTAGATCAAGTAGCATAGCAGATTAAAAGGTAAGTCCCATAAATCCCCTCTTCAGCCAGGCCATTAATGAGGACCTGGTTTCTTTTCAGAGTGCATGAAGACTCATTTCTTTTATTCTATTTTTTCCTTCATTTTTTTCTCCCAAGGGTGGATTGTATGAAACTGTGAATGAGGTGTACAAAATTGTCATCCCCATACTGGAAGCACATCGAGACTTCAGGAAGCTTACCTTGACACACAGCAAGCTACAGAAGGCCTTTGAAAGCATTATTAATAAGGTACTCGTGAGGCAAGATGCTGCTAGCAAGACACATTACTGTTTTGCACTGTTTGTTTAAGACTGGTGATAATAAAACTGTTCATGTCAATTAGATCCATTTCCTTTTTCTAGCAAAAGCTTCCATCTGCTTTGATCTACCTACAAAGGGTAGTGTACATTGAAAAGAGGCTCTATTCTCTGTGTAGGAAAAAGCATAGTTTAGTATAAAACTGGTTTAGAGTCACAGAAAAATAGCTGAACAGGTCAAACTTAGAATCAGAACATGGATTATATCACCTGTCCATATCTGTTTAAGGAAAATACCTTTATTGTCAACTAACTGGTGTTTTCAGTTATAAAACTGAAGAAATACAAAAGCCTCTCTGTAAATTCTCAGCACTCATACTGCCCTTTCCTTCTCTTTCTTCAGAAGAGTCCAGTCAGTTTTAAATTCTTACCAAATTTCACTGCTATATTTTATTTTTGTTCACATGTATCAATTGAAATTAAAAAATAATAACTTACTTTGTTTTGCAAAAGCCACTTCATGATTAGGCTGCATTTTAAACTAGATCTCAGTCAAAAGTCCCCTTAATATGTATGCTTTCCTTCATTAATATGTACTTCTAATCCATCAGCACTGGTGATGCATAGAACTGGCTCTGAAATAGGAAAAACGTAGGATTAGTGGGTTTTCGTATACATAAGTTGAGGAAAAAAGGCATCAAAATACTACACTGTTGACATTAAAAAAAAAAGTAAATTTCCTCTTTCTTTTTATCAAAATTAGGGTCAAAAGCGAATGTTTGGAACTTACTTTCGTGTTGGTTTCTATGGATCCAAATTTGGAGACTTGGATGAACAGGAATTTGTTTACAAGGAGCCTGCAATTACCAAGCTTCCTGAGATTTCTCACAGATTAGAGGTAAAGACATTATGTTAATACGATCACCAGTGTTATTTTATAATTTCTAATGAACCCATACAGTTCTAATAGTATTATTGCTATATAAAAATCAGTAACAAACTGATTAGTACAAAGATTATTTCCTTTGTGTGCATCCTTTCCATTGCAGCCCTTTTTACAGCATAATGATGAAAGTGATCCATTTTTTTGAGGCCATGTCTGTTGTGGGCAGGCTTGTAAATATATTGAATTATTTGATTTAAGCATGCTAGATACTGGCTTTGGTATCTTTTCAGCTTTTTCATGGAACCACAATGTTCTCTTCCGATCACTTTACCTCTAGTTCTGTTTTTTTATGAGCAACTTGCACTGATCTTTGTCCGAAAATGCCTTAGCCTGGCCAGCTGTGGTTCATGAAGCCAACTGTACAGAGCCCAGAAATTATCGTGGTTACTCCTTTCTCTTACAGACATGCACATCGTTGGCATTGTATTAAGGGCAAAAACCACTCCAGCATAACTCTGTTTCTTTTCCAGGGATTTTATGGCCAGTGTTTTGGGGAGGATGCTGTGGAAGTGATCAAGGACTCTGCTCCTGTAGACAAAAGAAAGCTGGATCCCAGTAAGGTATGGAAAGTAATACTGAGAGTGCTGAATGCTCAGTCACAGAAAAGAAAGGAAGAAAAGGGGTCCCTTTGAAATGTTTATGCTCAAACATTAAGGTAGCAACAAAAATCCCAGCTTGGCAGTATCTCTATGCCCAGAGATATCCTTAAAGCCTCTGTGAAAGGCTTAGTTTGGTAGTTTGTCACAGAGGGTGCAAATTAGAAGTTCTGATCTCTGGTCCCTGCTCTGGCTCTGATCCTCAGGGTTAAGCTGTTCCCTCCCCAGAGGTGAGTTTTGTCAGCTCTGAAGAAGAAAAGAAGCCCTGAAGAATTTGCAGCTCTGTACAGCTCTATGCTTAGCCAATGTGAGCTGCAGGATATTTCACATATGCTGTTCTTTTTACATCTCTTGGGTTGTAAAGTGCTGTCATGGTTCTTCCTTCTTTTCTTAGGCATACATACAAATTACTTTTGTGGAGCCATATTTTGATGAGTATGAGATGAAAGACAGGGTAACATATTTTGAGAAGAACTTCAACCTCTGTCGGTTCATGTACACTACACCTTTCACCATGGATGGGCGCCCCAGAGGAGAGCTTAGTGAGCAGTACAAGAGGAACACCATCCTAACCACAATGCATGCTTTCCCCTACATCAAAACTAGGATCAGTGTCATCAAAAAAGAAGAGGTAATTGTGTTTCCAGGACACATCTAATTTCTATGGGGCTGAGTGAGTCTCTGAGTGGGAAGACTTTTAAATTGCATTCTTAGCAGAAGGCTGAATTTCCCAGAGGGTTTATTTGTAAGCAGGAATGGCATAAAATGGGTAGAAAAATGCAGGGTATGTATTTACTACGGAGAAGAGAGGATAGCAAGTGTGTAGTCTTCTTTTTGACCTCCTGGTTGTAATGCTGTGTAGAAGGATGTGTGAAGAAATACTAATAGCAGGTAAAGTCACACAACTACATTGGGCTCAGAGCTGGTTTAGAAACAGAGAAGCTTTATAAAAGTAGAAAGTGCAAAACCATTTCAGACATGAAGTCAGTAACTTAGAATAATAACAAATTTGTGCAAAAAGGGAATCAGATTCACATTCTATTCTTGCAAATTATAAGATGTCAAAGAACTTTGTTTCAGGTGCAGCATGTACCAAGATGACATTTAGATTGAATAGTCCTCCTGGGTTTCACAGCTTTTGGCAGAGGAGAATGATAGGGATATTGCCAGATTTGGAACAGGTCAACTGCATGCATGATTCAGGTAATGGAGCACTTTTTCTCCAATTTCCATTAGTTTATTTTAACCCCCATTGAAGTTGCTATTGAAGATATGCGGAAAAAAACACAGGAACTAACTGCAGCCACCAACCAAGAGCCACCAGATGCCAAAATGCTCCAGATGGTTTTACAGGGCTCAGTTGGAGCCACTGTAAATCAGGTAAGGGATCCATATAAGCCAGATGAAGAGTTTCCGCATACTTTTTTCATTGTGCTTTCTTTTTTGCTCTCATCTCTTGCACTAGACGAAATAAATCTGTTAGATACATTTAATCACAATGTGCATTTAAACATAATCCCTTGACATTTAGTCACTGTATACTGCTCATTAGCGATGCTTCTGGTGAAAATGCTTGTGGAAATGCTGTCTTGGTTGTAGCTGCAGAAACTCAAAGAAGCCTTGTGAATGCATCCAAGGATTTTCCAGTTCTAGTAAACTAGCCATATCAGCCATTTCCTTCACTCAAGGTGTATCCTTCAGGAATGGAATAATGACAATGATTCAGCCATAGGACCACCACAAACTCATAGTTTTTTCAGAAAATACATGAAGTCAAGACCTGAGTCCTTTTCTGGGCTGGGTCTACTTAACTCCCTTGGGAGTCTTGTAAGGCTACCCAAAGGAGCTGTATTTCTCTCATGTAACCAGGTTTAGCGGTACAGCTATCCAGATCTTCCTTGCTGTGCAGAATCTGACCCCTTTTCTGTGGGGCTGGAGAAGAAATAAAAACAAGAGAGGATAAAATATGATGGACAACAACTCTGCTTGCCAAACGAAAAGTTGGGGGGAGGGGGTGTGGAAGGGACATCCTGTTATAGTGACTATGCATAGTTTTTTTCATAATTATGCACATGAAATAACAAAGAGCTTCATCAAACGTGTTTGGTCTGTTTTCAGTCCGAGCAGGTGGTTTTGACATCTTCCTTTGTTATTCCTATAAGGGACCACTAGAGGTAGCACAAGTGTTCCTGGCTGAAATTCCAGCAGACCCCAAACTTTATCGACATCACAACAAGCTGAGGTTGTGCTTCAAAGAGTTTATAATGAGGTCAGTAAAAAAAAAATAAAATTAAAAAAAAAATAATTGAATGCTGAGTTGCATCAATAAAGCAAATAATCACAATAATTATAATATGGCTTGTGATTAATTATGCAAGAAGTTAGCATCATGAATCCTGGCATCTCACACTTCAGACACTTGATCCAGACATGTTATATCTGCTTCATGGTAATGCTTTGGTAGGCTTAGCATCCCAAAAGGAAGCAAATTTTAATACTTCAAAGTAATTATGTAGAAATTACGATCTTCCATTTGTTATATCCTTTGACATTTTCCAGAAACCAAACATTTCAGATTATTGCCTTGCCTTTATAGTCGTAGAATCATAGGATGGTTTGGGTTGGAAGGAAACTTTAAGGTCGTCTAGTTCCATGCCCTTGCCATGGGCAGGGACACCTTTCACTAGACGAGGCTGCTCAAAGCCCAGTCTGGCCTTGCCTTGGACACTGCCAGGGATGGGGCATCCACAACTTCTCTGGGCAACCTGTGCAGTGTCTCACTGCTCTCATAATAAAGATATTTTTTCAGTATCAAATCTAAATCTCCCCTCTTTCAGTTTAAAGCCATTGCCCTTTGTCCAATATATGCCCTTGTAAAAAGTCCCTCTCCAGATTTCTTGTAGGCCCCTTTTTAGGTATTGGAAGACTGTTACAAGATCTCCCCACAGCCTTCTCTTCTTCAAGCTGAACAAGTCCAGCTCTTTCAGCTTGTTTTTAAAAAAATGACATTTCTATGTAGGAAGCTGTTCGTAAGGAAACACTTGACCCTATCTGTCAAGCAGACGCATTAGCAATGATAGATACATTTGGGCATTTTTTTTAGATGTGCTTGTAGATCTTAACTACCGTATCCACATAGCATGATATTCATCTCCTTAGTCCAAACAAAGCATAATTGCTGAAGGATAAGTTTGAGTTAAATAAAAATGAGCCCTATGCAGAAGATACAGCCTCTACTCCCTGCTATTGTCTCTGCATCTGTTTACAGTAAGTAGGCAGGTAGCTCAGTATTCTGCATTGATAAAATTCCATTTTTATTAGCTCCCTCATGCATTTCTAATATCTTTAAAATATCATCTCAGTTTGTCTACTTGGAAAAGGCAGAGGTTCCTTATTAGTTCATTATCATTTTGGGCTTGACAAGTTATCAGAGGAATGCCTAGCCCAGAGGGACTGGACCCTAGGCCATTCAGGCTACTTAACACAGAGTTAATGCATTTAACAGAAGCAAGTGATACATGTCACGCCTTTTCTCTTTCCTTTTGCCTAGGTGTGGTGAAGCAGTGGAGAAAAATAAGCGCCTCATTACTGCTGATCAGCGGGAATATCAGCTAGAGCTCAGAAAGAACTACGGGAAGCTGAAGGAGAACCTTAGGCCCATGATTGAGAGGAAGATCCCACAACTGTACAAACCTGTAATGAAAGTCCACAGTACCAGGTACAATTAGGGCAGGGTAGTCTGTTGTAGCTATTAAAAAAGATGCTATTTATGCACGGAAAAAAAGGCAGTTTTACAGGCAGCTAAAACAAGGCCATAATATATACACTGCCAACTTCATACTTGGTTAAAGAAGTCTGCTGACTTCCACTGGAGCTGAATGTGGTATTGACTGTGTTTCTTAAGCTGCTCATTCCTGGGGTAGAGGATTTATTTTAATTAAATACATTGTTAGAGAAGACTTCTCCCTTGTCTTACAAAAAAGTACTGGAAACTTCTTGTCATTTCCTCACATGTGAAGCCAGGAAGGTGATAGAGCAGGTACGTGGTTTTTTTGAACATGTGGCTCCATGTGGTGTTAGCCAGCATTAAGTAAAAGTGGTCCTTTCACTCCCAGATAAGATAATCAAGTTTAGTCCCATGACTGAGACAGAGAAGTCTTAACTTAGGCTCTTTGTTAATGAGTATATGCTTTTTCATGAAGCCACTGTGTCCAGTGTGGATAGGAGTGGAAGAAGGAATATACTTCTGACCTGCCAACACATAACAGCTGATGATTTGTCAGCTGCTGATTCTTTTCAGAAGGCAGGTGTTTCTTGGATTCTTTTTCATTTGCCAACTTTATTTATGGATCCATTTCATTGCAGGGAATCTTTTCGAAGCCACAGTTTTAGGAAATATGATGCCCAGACTTCTTCACAAAGCACTAAGGAATAGCTGCTTTGGCTGAGGAAGAGCTTCATGCTGCAAGCCAGAAGTGATGGGATATTCAACATTATGAAATCAGAAATATCTCACAAGACAGCATGTGTGCTTTCTGGATTGCATGCAGAAAAGTATTTACACAAGATCACTGAATGAAAACTGGGGGGTGATGCCTAATTGACCACATTTCATGAGGGCTTGGGAAGGAAGAGGGTGCTTTTTAGGTACTTCTGCATATATTGTAAATAATCACATAATGCAAAGGAGTGGACCAGTAGAGAGGTCAGTTCCATGAGGTCAGTCATTGCTACCTAACAGACACATAACTCTGTGTAGTTTGGTTGATGTGTTACATGAATCCAAATATACATGTCTAAGGGACACTGACAAATTAGGCCTATTTATGGTCTTTGTCTGAGACAGCATTTATCCATGGGCTTATGGCAACAATTCTACGAGTTAATCCCTTGTTTCAATGCTGTCTTAATGAGGAGGTACATGGTCCCCTGCTCAGTGATGCCTGAGCTGGAGCTGTAGGAAAGAATAATTTCCTTACTCAATTTCTGTCACCAGTTTCTGTCATGGTCCTTAACTGCAAGTAGAGTTCTGCATGAGTTTTCTCAACCAAAGCTTGGAAAGCAAGAAGTAGCAATAAATAATTTTTATAGATTTTCTAACTTTTTTTCTAGCTGTAAAGACTACTACTTGACATGTGGTTTGATTTCTTTATAATCAGTGTCATGTTTAGCACAGCTAATAAATGATAATTTAAACAGAAAATGCTAAGCTATGAGTGATTCTTTTACTATACAATGCTCTATGATGATAATCTTCTTCAAAATAGTTACAGAAGTGCACAATGAGGATTTCCTACAAAGCACTTCACTCAGGCTTTACTGCAGCTTAAGAGAAGTTAGCACATAATTCATAATACCTAATGCCTAGTATTTTCTGAACCTTGAGCAAATGTTTTACTAAATAAACTTTACAGCTCTGCTCTGAAGTAAGGAAATATCATTACAATTTTGCAGATGAGGGTGTTGAGAGAGAGAGTGAGATTAGGACTTCAGAACTCATTTAGTGAGGCAATGGCAGAGATGCAATTTGTATTGTGACCATGCTTACCATGTAATGTTTGTATTTTGAAACAAAGATCCATGAAAACATCCCTCAATATAACTTCCTTCCCTCCGCCTTTTCAGGGTTTTGGAAATCATAGTTTAATGCTGATTAAAGTAACCAGTCCCATTTGCTGAAACACAGAAATGAATGTTAAAATTAAATGAAAAAGTGGAATTAAGTTTTTCTTTTTATACTTCATTTTAGCAAATTACAATGAACTTTCTCAGAGCTGATGACGATTTTGAATGCGCTATGTAGAAGATTCACAGGGATGATCAGATAAGATGACACATGGAAATAGGTGAAATAAACCCTATACTTACACAGCACTTGGAGCATAAGAAAACATCTCTCTCCGTCATATGTTTAATGGAATAACTGCGAGTAAGTACTCTGTGATTTTGAAGTGAGCATATCCAGAGTACATAAGCAAATGGTATAAAAAGCTCAAAGCAAAAGATACCTCCATGGAGTGGCTTCTGTGTATTGCAGTTGCTTTGAAACAATTCTCAATTGGAAAGATTATTAATTTCCCAAAACTTTGAAGCTATGAGATCTCTGCCTATCAGAACGTAGCCCCTTATATATAGTTTTTAATAGCCTGTTTGGGAGGAAGGTCAGCCTACTGTCATCTATCCGTCCTGTAATCCAACCTTCTTGTTTACAAGATGCTTATCCTTTGCCACCTAAATAACAGAAACCTCAAGCGAACAAAAAACCCCTGCAGATGTACAATATACTAGGTAAAAGTAATGAAGTGTTTTATGTGTTGTGGGTCTTGAACTGAAACAATACTCAGGATAACATGAATACTGAAGGACTCTTCACTCACATTTTACAAGCTGAGCACCCCTTAACCAGTTGGCCAGTCTTGCCCTCGGTTTGTAGCTCATGTGGTCCCTTATACAAATGAAACATGATTTGTACATTTCTTTCAAGAGCTGAACTATATGTGATATGTAAGTTTTCTACCTGATCATATTAATTTTGCAATAAAGTGACTTTCATGGGATGTTCAGAAGTGCCTTTGTGTTGCACCTTACACCTCAATAGAATCCATGTGGGAAGAAAATCTCAGATGTAATAACCTTTCCGTGTAGAAGCACCGTGCAGCAGCACTTGCAAAGATTTGAGAGGAGTTTCCAGTCTGCCTTTTGGAAAAATTGTGTCTGTTGCAACGTGTAACAGGCAACAGCTTGCTCCCAACCTTTTTTTCATTCAATGGCCATGAAAACAATGGTGGCGTGAAGCTCAGTGTTAGTAGAGCCTTCCTTTCTTCCTCCAGTATGTAGCTGTAGAGCAGAAACATGCCTGATCCTTGAATGACATATCATCTGGGTGATGCAAGACCAGGGAGAGGTGTGTGTATCCACACTAGTTTGGTCCAGGGCTAAACTGCTAAGGCTGTCACAGGGAAAACAGCAAGCGAGGCACAGAACTGCACTGTCCTGGTCCAGAAAGTCCCATGAGTGTCTCAGCTGGGAGTTCACCACAGCTCACTTGCTCCTTGCATTTACCATCAGTGACCAGCAGCTTTAAGGAGCATGGGGCTGGTTTGGTGCTGGAAACTTTTAGCTCAGCACAAGGTTCACCAGCCCAGGTGTGCCCTGTCCCACTGCAACATGCAGCAGTATCAAGCCTGTACACGGCCCCATCACCCAATAGAGTACAGCTGATCCAAAACATCCAGTGTGAGCATGTACCCACACATCTGCCAGCATGTAGACAACACGCATACAATAAGGAGCCCATGCTGGCTGTGAGAATCACAGAATCACAGAATCATAGAACAGTTAGGGTTGGAAAGGACCTCAAGATCATCTAGTTCCAACCCCCTGCCATGGGCAGGGACACCTCACCCTAGACCATGACCCCCAAGGCTCTGTCCAACCTGGCCCTGAACACTGCCAGAAATGGAGCATTCACAACTTCTTTGGGAAACCTGGGTCAGGAGACCACTAATAATGCCCAGAAATGGAAATAAACCTGTTGCATGTTCCGAACGCGTTTGAGCAGCCAAGGTGGGTGCCTTTGGTCAGCACTAGTGGTCCTCCATGGTTCCTTGTTTGCACAACAGCTGCTGTAAGGGGAGCACACCTTTCATATTGCATGAAAAAAAAACACACTCTCAAGGCTTCAGCAGGTGAAGAGCTGAGCAGGCGTGGCCGAGATAGAGGTAGCCATGCTTGTGCTGGGTAAAGAGAAATGCAGTGCTGTCACTTACAACTGTCAGGTCTGGGTTACATGACCTCTTGCTGGAAGCTGAATGCTTCCTCATTGAGTTCCCACCAGTGTGAAGACTTGGAAAAATGAAAGCAAGCATTTTAGTTCCTTTCGTTCCCCCTCCTTTTTGTTTGCTTGAAGTATCATCATCTCAGAAAGTGGGATTAAAGCTTAGCAAACAGCCTGACACAGAGTCTGCTAGGACTCTTCAGGGTATGAAATCTCTTAAAGCAATGCTTGTTATGAAAATAAAGCACATGAAAAAAAGTGTTTCGCTTGTTTTACTACATTACAGTGCTGCTGCCTTCTGTTAGGAACACATACAAGGAGTGTACAAAGGGTGTTGCCATTAGTGCTGAATTTGGGAGTGTTGTAATTTGGGGAGTAGCTCAGACGACTCTGTTTCAAATATCTTTTAAGCCGGTTAAACGGAGTGATTAAAAAATAATCAACAGGTCTTGATAACTCATCTCAGGTTGGGTAATGCTCTGGTCTAATCAGTGCACTGAAAGGAGAAGGGGCCCTGGTGGAAAAAGTCCTTTTTGATTGCATGAATAAAGGCAATGCACACTCACAGAAAAGCTCTGTTAGTGCTTGGGAAGGTAACAGTAAAATCTGGCATTGGCTGAGTGTTTGACATAGTGAATTGAATACTTTTCTATGACTCCCTATGTTCTACGTGACAGATTGGTTTTAATGAAGCATTTTTATTCAAAAACTGACTGTTTACCAAGTGTTGGAGCATTACAATGCCAATCTTGATGAAGTTCTTTGCCAAAGTGTAGTCAGTTAGTATTGCTCAGTAAAAAATCCTGCAAATGCCATACTAACTGCTTAGCTGATCAAAACAAAAAAAATCAAATCCCAAAGACCCTCAATAGTAGTTTTTTTCTAGGATTAGTTTAGAAAGCCTTGAAAGTTGTAACATTTTGTTCAGGTTGTTTGTTCTAAGCAATCGGCTGCTTCACAATCTTTTTAATTCCCCATTAATGAATTTAAAAGATACCTAAATGCAAATGTAAATACCCTAAATCATTACACACTTTTTTTTTTCCTAAGCTATAAAATTGATTTTTGTATTTCTATCTGTGGATCTAATATTTCTTTTAGAACTATCTCTTTTTACAGGAATAAGGGCTTTCTTTATCCGCCTCTATTCATGGTCTATTTCTAAACCTGTATTGCATGCCTACTAGGATGCTGAAATCTAAATTACAAAGTAAGTTAAACTCTCATAATTGAAGGGATAAGGTATTTCAGCAGGATGGCAGGAGGACTATGTCTTGTGCTGTTTGACAAACACTTGTAAAACAAGAACTGGAAGGGAAGACTTCCTACCACACATTTCCAACTTTCCCAAATGCAAATGACTATACATATTCCCATTGCCCAAGGAGAGCTTCCTGAAGAGAAAGAAGAAGAAATAAAAAAGAAAAGTAAAAGGCAAGCTTAGCATTGCTAACTCATCTAGAGCTGGGAAGTGCCAGAAAGCTGTCTTAAAACCTCAAACAAACAAGTGTTTCTAGACTTAATAACAGTGAAGAAAAGGAAGCAGGTACAAGACCACATCCTTTCCTTTGTTTGCAGCTCAGCTTTAAGAGAAATGAACAATCCCTTCTCAGGTTCCCCAGCCTTCTCAAAGAAGGGTTGGAAGTGTTCCAAATGGAATGTGTTCCTTCTTGTGTTGTGGCATAAAATCCTGAGCTCAAACTGAAGCCCTTGGATTGGGAAAGGGGAAACAGAAGGGGAAAGGGGAAGGGGAAAGGGGAAGGGGAAAAGGGAAGGGGAAAGGGGAAGGGGAAAGGGGAAGGGGAAAGGGGAAGGGGAAAGGGGAAGGGGAAAGGGGAAAAGGGAAGGGGAAGGGAAGGGAAGGGGAAGGGAAGGGGAAGGGAAGGGGAAGGGAAGGGAAGGGGAAGGGGAAGGGGAAGGGGAAGGGGAAGGGGAAGGGGAAGGGGAAGGGGAAGGGGAAGGGGAAGGGGAAGGGAAGGGAAGGGAAGGGAAAAACATTTTTACACAAAATAGGCTGATATTGCTTGACTGAGAGGTTGGAGATTTTCCAGCAGCTAGGAAAATGGCATTTTTGCTGTAAATTCATGCTGTCAGTTTCTAGTATTGGGAGAATAACATCAAATCACCAGGGTCTAAAAGATTTCAAAGAGGTTGGCTTATGTAACAGACTTCAACCATTGATTAAATTAGGAAGAACAAAACTCTTGTAATCTGTGCCATGTTAATGAGAATAAAGCCAGTCCTCCATGACTATGAGGAAAGGATTGCCCAGCTCAGCTTGTAGAGGGACCCAGTTGCCCCCAAGGCCTGCTGCAGCCTAGGACAAAAGCTGCATCTGAGTGAAAGAAATCTATCCATAAAGAAATAAACAAGCAATCAGAGAGCAAAAGATTAGAAACCCAACACACTGTGGGAAACAAAGGGAGTAGTACTGTGGAAATGGAATTAAGAGCAGGTTAAAGTGCTGAATGCATCTCACTTTCCAGGCATTCAGCACCAAACCCAGGCTGCTGTACTTAATGGAAACTGTCAGGCAAAAAGTAAGCATAAATGATTAAATAATAATAATAAAAAAAAATATCAAAACCTCTATTTTTTCTTAATAAAAATGTTCTTAGGTTTGGGGAGATTCTGTGGATTTTTGCTTGTGGGATTTTTGTGGGTTTTTTAGTGTTTACTGTCTGGATTTTGCAAGTTCCCATCAAGAACTGTGGACCTGCAAAAGTGCCGAACAAAAGGCTCCCTGTGCTTTCCCCTCACCCTTTGAAGGAGGCAGGCTAAGTGTCAGGTTGTTACTTCCAATGTGGGATCCAGGCCAGCTGGGAACAGTGCGACAGCCCCACATGCCTCCCATGGTAATGGGTCCCAAGAGAGACCACTGGTTCCATGTCCTACATGCAAAACAGATGACATGGACAGAAATTGTTCAGCTTAGAAATAGTCATAGGCAGGCACCGTTTGAGGAAACAGAAGGCAAAGGCAGAATGACCTGTTACTTCTGCTAGTTTTGGTTCACTGCTAAAATTCTGTATTACTAACCAAAGGAGGATGCACCCAAATGCACCCACCAGTGGCTACACAGAGATGCTGCACACAAGTCAGGTACCATCACTGGGGAACTGACACTGTGGCACCAGCTGCTGTTTCAGTGCTCAGAGTGTCTCACTGACAGAGGCAATCCTCCTAGAAAGGCCAGCTAAGCCTCCCTTCACTGCTTGTCATTCACACAGCCTGGTAGGGAAAAGCATTTAACACATAGCATTCATGGTTGCAAAACTGGAGCTTGTTTAATCCTCGGCTTAAGTTGAGCAGTTCTTCAGTTTCCACCTCTGCTCTCCATGAACACACATGTGGGTTAAGCAGGACAGTCCCCTGTGGGATGGAGCAGGCCTGAAGGTGCTGCCGCTCAATGCCCTGCTAGAAGGAGGGCAAAAAACTTCCCAGACCCAGGAAATGCTTTGGGATTAATGCATTTTGTGAGTCCTCAGCAGCACTCTGCATCAGTGAAATACCAGAGTGCACTCCCTGTATCCAGAGGTGACAGCTGAGCACCATCTGTTAAAACCAGGGATGACTCCTGTGTCATCAGACCACTTCACAGTCTGAAACAGGAGATGAGAGGGTACCTGTGACTATCCAACAACTGCCAGATACCAGGTGGAGCCTCTGGCTGGCAAAAATGAAGTTTACAGAGGAATCTGTACCTATTGCCTGTGCCAGGCTGCGTTGTCAGGAGGTACGTTTGCAGACTGAAGACTTCCACTGGTAGCTTGTTGAAACATAAACATAGCATTATTAAACCTGGCATGCCATTGAGCTTGTCCGATTTCCTACCTGTGTACCAGCCAGTAGCAAATTCTTCATGATGAATAATCTGTGTAAATTATGAGGGAGGATCTACACCCACCTCCTATAAATCACAGACTAACCAGCAAAGCATGCACTTCTACAACAGCTAAAACTTTCCCCAGTCTCTGCCAAAGCAGCTTCACACTGACATCTGCAAAACAAGAACAAGGAACCTGTTCTTTTCTTCAGCTTCATCACTGGTAGAGGTGAGACCATCAGTGTTCAGAGTTGTCACTGACAAACCATCAGGTGGCCCTTACAAATGCTGAAGTACACCAAGTTTTTTCTCTTGTGCTTTTACAGTCAAGGCCCTCTCTATCCTAATCTCATTTCTAAAAAAAGGTATAATGCCTCTAAGTTAAAATCCCCTCTTGAAACTAGGATAGATCTTGAGAAACCCAATTCTAACAGGACACTTGACTAATGGATTGGATGAAACCAAATCATCATCTATATAAAGTGATAATCTGCCTGTGCGTGAGAGCAGTCTCTGCTGGCTCAGCTCTGGCACAGAGCACATTTCGATGTGAGAATTTGTAGTGTACAAAGATAGAAAGAAAATTTCAAATGACCCCTGCATAAAATGCAGGTGTCCTTCACAGTAACCCTCAGGTCCTCGCTACGTACTGCTGTGCAACCAAACTCCGTGATGGGGGAGGAACTCCTCCAAGGAGCCACACATCCTGGGGTCATTAATTTCTTAACTCTGCCATCCCCTGGGATCGACACACACAAATTTAGGGTTGCACTAACAGATTCTAACTTTGGGAATTCATTTAACAAGTTCCTTGTTCCAGCGAGAAGTTGCACAGCTTTTTATCTCCCACTTTCTTCCTGTAATTGTTGCTTTTGGTTTTTACTATGGGTCTCAAGTTTGCTGTTGTGATGCTGTGAAATGTTTTCTGCCAGTCCTGGCATGAGAGACAGGTAACATGTGAATTCCAACCAACTTGTTCAAGACAACTCTCCCTCCTGCTAACTGGCATGCGAACCTGTTCATCTTCCCCAGAACGGGTGTCCGAATAAACCTTTGGTGATAATTTCAGGTTTTAGCAGGATTCCCCAATGTAGTTCTATGCACATACCCATTAAGGAAATTATTACATTAATCTCTCAGACAACTCATCACAGATGTCAAGCCCAAGTAAAGCTTTGCATAGGTTGGTAATACAACTTCAAGTTTGATAATACAGCTGCATGGTGCTGTTCACAAGGAATCATAGAATCATAAAATGATCAGGGTTGGAAAAGGTATCAGCTTGATTCAATACAAACTGCAGTGGCCTCTTCACCCAGTTCAGAGGTAAAACAAAGGTCTGGGAGCTCTGGAGAATCAAGCATTCCTTAACCCATTTCAGTGGTAAAAGGTAGATAAAATCTAGAAGTCAGAGCTATGGCAACTTTTCCTTTATTTTATTAGAGCAGGTCAATCCTTGGGGCCTATAGTATTTTGACACTGCTCCCTTAAATATAAGAGGAAAGGCAGGTGGTACATTTATCTAGTAAATGATTTCTGGAGTTGCATTCCTGTGCATTCATGCACAAATCAACAGCACTGTTGTGCCTCAAACATCCCCAGGCCTGATGGTGAGGTCCAAGACAATGTGTGGCGAACAGCAACAAGTACCCTTCAGCACTGGGAACTCAAGATGATGGAAACCCAGAAGCACATTGCACCATTTCATTGCACTTGGGCCTGACTTCACATGCGCTGCTACTTCCAGACTGCCACTGATGTGACCCCTGAACCAGGGAAGAACTAGGGAAGAACTCTGCCTTCTTTTGTGTTTGCATTGACATCCCTCCTTTGCAGATGGTGCTCAGAAGAAAAGCCACGTGGTAGGATTTGTTAGCAGTGCGCTATGCTGAGAAAAGAAAGGCAGGGTGTACACCTATTGAAACTGCTGCTTCCCTGAAAGCATGTCAGAACAGAGAGAAAGAGCTGGGCTTTCACAGGCTTGCCAGCGGAGAGGATTAATCTAACTCTCAACTGCCATGCCCACTGCGTGGGGTCAATCACAGCAGTGCAGTGTGTTGCCCCTGCTCTCCACGGTGGTTTGCAGAATATTTCGGGCTGCAAAAGTCCAGTGGTTTAAAAACTGAGTTTTACTTAACTCCTGAGGTTGCTGCTTGGCTTTGGCAGCCGCAGCTGCTTGGCAGTGATCAGCACCTCACAGTGTCCTTCACAGCATAGGGGCACCCCAGGCCAGAAGGGAAATACTTGAGGCAGCACAGCCCTGGCCCCTTTAGCCCACATCTGTGTGAGACCCCACAAAGGCAGGGATGAACTGGGGAGGTCACAGGGGGTTGCAGTCAGGCTTAGGCAGGATCTGTGAACACTGCTTCCTGCAAGCCAACGCTTATTTTTGGTAAAACACGGGGTTTTTCAGGTAATGATATTTCTAGAATGGACAAAACAAGGCACAGGAAAGCATCCCCATTTCCTATGGAAAGAACTTTACAACTTTCTCTTTTGTTTCGGCAAACCATAATTATTCTGTTTATAAAACTGTCTCAGGATTGTTCTGTTTACAGGGCAGGGCTGTTTCCACTGTCCCAGCAAATGAGGTGAAGCTTGATGTGGCTTGAGGGTCTTCCCTGGAGCTGTGAGCCCTGCAGGACTGGCAGCATCACAGAGTCTGGGGATGCTGGGGAAGGAGGGAAAGAGGAGCAAAACGTGAGTCACCCTCAGCCATTTCCACTGGGGCCATAGGCGCTCACTGCAGTTAGGGGAAGACCTGAAACACATCGAAGGTATTTGTGGCCTCTTGTCCCTCTTATATGGCTGCAGCTAAGCAAACAACTGCTGACAAACACAGTAGCAGAGGGAACATCTGATGCTTTCTACACTTCCAAACACGCTATTGGCTACAGCAGGGAGCAGGGCTGGTGCAACCTGCCTCTAAGTTCAGCCTGCACTCAGGTTCTTAGAGTTAGCCACCTCTGAGGTGGCTGATGTGAGCCCCATGGAACATCCCGTGGGATGTTCCACACAAAACAGGTTTCAGGCACAGTGAGTATTAAAACACAAGGGGTTGTGGCCTGAGTTCACGGGAACTCACTCTGCCTGAGCCCACCCAGCTCAGTGCACCACCAATGACATTGGGCGGGATGATTTCTCTTAAGTCCTGCTCTCTTTTACATACGTGCTATGTGTGTATAGGCTTTATCTGTATTGTGTGCAACCTAAGTCTCCCAGAAAAGTCTGCCAAAGCACACACAGTATTTATCTGGACCAGATCCAGATAATGGAAAAATACAATGTGTTCTCTCTCTGTAAGCATTACCTTTACTTACTTCTGGAAATGCTGCTTATGGTGACCTACTCACAAACATGGAGCAACTGGCTTTTTGAAGGAAATAGGTGGGTTTGGTCTTTTTTTTCCGGAGTGGAGGTTTTTTTGCTGAATGTTAATGATGTGTCCAGCCTTCCTACCTGCCAGAGCATGTTTCCAGTGAAAAGCCCCTCAGGGAGCTGGAAAAGCCCTGCAAAAGCATCTATTGCCTGCTCTGTGCTCCTTGCTGGTGCCTGATCTAAGCAAGGCAAACCCTCTCATTCCCACAGCCCTGGCTGGGTTGTGGGGGCTGCCCAGGCTTCTCCAAGGATGATATGAGCACCCTGCTCCTCGCTCCCACCTGAGCAGGAGCACACTGACACTCTCATCCCCCTCTCTCCTTGAGGTTTACCCTGGGTTCATTTAGGTTAAAACAAGTTTCTCTCTTTGGTGCTCTACAGGGAGTCCGCAGGGGGCCTATGTCCCCTTCTCTGAACCTCACCATGTGCAAGTGCCTGGGAGGCCATGGTGGATGGAGCAGAATGACAGGTACTTATTGGCCCTCCTCATGTTCTGCTCTGTAAGTCCCAGCTCTGCCCATTTGCCAGATCTCCCACTTAGTGCCCTTTGTAGTGCCAGACAAGCACTGAAAGGCAAACCAAGATCTGGTGGGTTTAATCGTACCATCAAAGAGAAAAGCCCCATCTACTGCATGACCACACTGAAAGTCTTTTCCTGTCACTCTTACGCAGGTAACAGAACAATTGACTTCTTTATTTAATTTCGCTTGTTTAAACTGTTGAGAGCTGGCAACTCCTGAAAGAAAGGATTAAGTGGGAGAAGTGGAAAGAGCCCTATCTGCTTGCTGTGCTTATTGCCCAAGTCTGGAGTGCTTTCATTTGGTGTTTGTACAGCTTCTGGTACAACATGGTCCTGACCCAACTATCTGGATGAATAAGCCGATGCTAAGGAGTTGCTTGCTGGTCTGAGTATACTTTCTTTTTAGTTGTTAATATAAATAATGGAAAGTGGTGCTCACTTTTGTCTCAACTATTTCTTTCATCAGTCCCCCCCCTTTTTTTTTTTTTCCCTAGGGCTGATAACTTAGTCATAAAAAAATAGCCTCTGGAAGGAAAGTCAGCTCAGTTAGGATTTATAATTATTGATGTCTGAAAGCTGCAGGGCCTGGTTGCAGTGGGCCGTGAATATTTCCAAAAATATGTGCTCTTGAATTAAAATGTTTAAAAGCTTTTTTCTGCAATAAAAGCCTAGTGGTTTGAGAGGTGGTTTATATCAACACCATAGAAGCTTTACTTGCAAAAATACTTGCTGTGATTTAATCTTTTAAATGTTTTAATGGCTTCAGAGGTTTCAGAAGAAATACTGGAAATTATTTAGATGGGAAATATCACCAAGTCTGTTAGCTTTTTATAGAACTTAAAATAAAACCCTCCCATTTGTTGTATACTGTTGCTTGAGTGTGGTCCATTGGGAAAAACAGATTTTCAGATTTCTTTAATATTCTCCTTGCTCTGTTCTGGAATCAATGTCCATTGAGACAATCTTTGCTGATCTCCGTTCATGAGCTTCACATATCACATCTGCAAAGAAAAAACATCTGGAAAAAAGCAGTTTCAGGAGAATTAATGAGCGAAAGGCAAAAGAAAAGCAGAGGAACGGCTCAGAAAGAAGGAAATGAGAATGGAGGGTCAAGAGCTGCCAGCGTTTGGCAGCACACAGCAGGTAAAACCAGAAAAGGCAAGGGGAGATGCACCACAGTTGCATCTTTTTGTGCAGCAAAGTAATTCACAATAACCACCTTGCAGGGCCCCACATCCAGATCAGGAAAAGAAGACCAAGTGTTTTCACACTCCTGACTTGGCTGAGTTACTTGTATCTTGCTTACTCCCGGCCTGCGCATTCACTTAACTGACCTCTCTGGGTTTGGGAGGGACTGTCCGGCTCCCTAGCTGTGAAACCTTTACTGGCATCACGGCAAAGCCTCTGACGCATTTGCTGGGTATTGGGAAACTCGGGGCAATGAGCATAGCGCCTGATATAGGAGTGAGAAGAGTGAAAGAAGCCATTCCTCAAACCACGCAGAATATTCACACAGTTAAGCAAAATCCTCACGGTTTAAAACAGGCACTGCTGTCTCCTCTCACAGCGGGAAAGGCTTTAGAGACAGTCTGACCAGGAAAGACCAAGACACGAGTTTAAGAACACTGCTTCTCAGCAGAGGCTCACAAGCAGCGCGGTAGGACTTCGTGCTTTGCTTTGCTGTCCTGTGCAAGCCCTGGCCACGGGCCACGGGCCACGGGCCCCGTGCAGCGGCACGGCCGGCAGCGGGCGGGCTCACCGCCAAGGCTCCCACACCGGGAGCAGCCTTTCACACGGGTGCCCCACGGGGTATCCCGGTCCCTGGGCAGCGGGCAGCGCCCGCCCTGGCCCGGCTCTGACCCAGACCCGCCGGGGACAACGCTCCTGTCGCAGGCTTCGACTCAGTGTCCGCCGCCCGAGCGCTCTGAGGCTGCACCGAGCTTTGCCCGGGCAGGTTTCCCAAGGATGCTGCCTTTGCAGCCGCAGCCCCGAGGGCAGCCCTGCTCTTCCAGGCACGGACCTCTCGCATCCCGCGGGCCCAGGTTATGAGCTGGAGATAAGAACCCCCCAAAAGCACCTGCCCCCGTCCCTCACACCCCAGCGAGTTTCCGGAGCTGAGGGGAGAGGGCACCGGTAACGACCAGGACAGCCCGACTCCCGCGACCGGGCAGAGGGGTTACACCGCGGGGTGCATGGAGGTGCGGGGAGAAGTGCAGCGTTGAGAGGGCTGCGGGGCTGGTGGAGGCACTGCTGGGGGAGCGGAGGGACGGCCCTGGCCCAGGGACGGCCCTGTTCGGGGAGGGCTGGGGAAAGCCGAGGTGCCGGCAGGGGGTTGGAAGCGCGCCGCGTTGATTTTGGGCAGCGCGCAGCCGCAGTGCGGGCCGCCGGCGGGTACAAAGCGGCTGCGAGAGGAGTTTGAGGGCTCCCAGCGGTGCGGGCTTGGGGGGGGGATGCGTGGATTGTTGCGGGGCTGCCGAGCCTCCCACCACCACCTGCCTACCCCCTGCTGGCAGCCGCGGCGGGGCCTCCTGCTCCCGAGGCGCGGGGCCCGGAGGTGAGCGGTGGGGGATGGAGAGGGGTCGGATGCGGGGCGGCGGCGGAGCTGCCCCTCTCGACGGAGGGAGCAGCCCTCTCAGGAGCGGCCCGGCCCGGCTATGGGGACCGGTTGTTGGGTCGTGTGCCGCGGCGCTGCCCCGCTGGCCCCAAGGCGGCGGTCCCGGTGCAGCGGTACATAAGCGCGTCGCGGAGTTGTTGGTGCAGGTATCCGTTTCGCGGTTCGAGTGGAAAACCGCGGGTTTGGCCATGGTCGGAGGCAAGGACAGGCGTGTTATGTGCGTTGCTGCATCCCGTCTGTGTTTGGGAGCATCCCAGCCCTGCCGCTCCCGGTGCGCGGCCGGCCGTGGAGCTGCTCGGAGCGGCCACGCTGTACTCAGCACGGGTCTCGGCGGTTCTCCTCGACCCAGCCGCTTTCTTGTTCGACTGGGACTGGACGTACGGCCGGAGGAGGAAGCTGCTGCGCGAGGCAGAGGAGGGACAGCGGCTACCGGCGTGCTGGGAAGGGGTCGCATCCACAGCAGGAGTTGTGTTTGCCGGTGCTTTGTTTAAATGGGATAAAGTCTAACTGATGAGCTGGCACTGTAAAAAGCAGCAGATAACTTTTTTTGGGGGGTGGGGGAAGGATCTTGGGCTTTGATGCTTAGCCTATGAATATGCGTTAACTTTGGCTGCTCTTCATGGGTCTCAAAAAGCTCATGAAGACATCCTGAAGTGTTTGAAAACCGTCTTATTCCTTCTGAAACAAAGAACGCTGTTGCTGTGAGGCTCTAGCTTGATACATAGTTATGTGTAAAAACTGATTCAGGCATAATTACAAGCCTCAGTAATGCCAAGTGACTTGCTTGTGACTTCCTTGGCCCCGGGTTTCATGTAAGACCAAACTTAGTTCAACTTTGTTATATTGATGTGAAGGTCAGATGTAGTGTGCTTTTGTTAAATTAAAGCTCTCAAATTTTAATAGCAGAGCCCATCTGGCAGTTCTGTAGCTTAGCTGACAACCTTGCATCTTGTCTGGCCAAGAAATGTGGCCATGACATTTTGCTGATTAAAAATATCGGATGTATCTTACCCTTTTATTTCACCTGGTCTGATTAAAGACTCTGTGGGTGCATGTTGTGAAGAAAGGAAAATATGAGATAAGTGAGAAGAGGCTGATCAGGTTAATATGAGTTTCAGAAAGGCTGACTAATTTACTAAGGGCCTGATATGTGCAAAGCAAGCCTTGACATTTTTGTTCAGGTGCAGTTTCAAGCCCTTGGGAGTGCTGCGTGGGTGTTCAGGTCTGGAGTCAGTTTTCCAAGGGGTGCCAGCAGGGCACAGTGGGGGATGGCTGGCAGCAGTGGGGCTTCACCTAGTTTGTGCTGTAAGTAGCATCTTTGAAGTCTTCCCTGCCTTCTGACTGAAAACCTGCCTCACTGGTAACTAGGTAAAATGGGATGCTAGCCCAAAACTGCCTCCTCAACAGATGACGAGGTGTTGTCCTATGGCAAGGAAGCCTGGGACCTTCCTCCATTCATTTTGAGTAAGACAGGCTGCAGCTCTGGTGTACAAGGTGCAAGGGGACTTGGGTGTGGGGGCTTGTTGCATGAGCATCCTACACTATGGTCAGCATGGGGAAACGTGGGGCATGCTGGTGCTGGGGGCAGCAGCTCCCAGCGAAGCTACTAGAGCTGCCAGGGACTGGCTTGGGTAGGAGTGTAGGGGGGTACAGTCTGTTGTGAACCTCAGAATATGCCCACTGCATGCTTGGTGGGGTTTGATGTTACACTGGACTATTGTGTTTCATTTGTCTGATGTCACAGTGAGGTTAACCCTTTTTACTGCCAGAGTTCTAACTAGGCGGAAGCTCATTATCTGCAATGGATGGTTCTCTTCAGGCAAACACGATACTGCCATTAAATGAATTACTTATGACCACTCTAGGTTATTTGGTGGCAGCTTCTGTTGTCACCAAATATATATATAAATATGGGAGTCCCTACTGCCTGATCTCTTTGAAGATGAGGCTTTACTTTAAAATTGCACTGGGGAAACTGAGGATAAAACTGTGTCGTTAGATTGGAGACTAGATGTGGATTGTTTTTAGGTGGCAGCTTGGCAGGTCTCTAGAAACCCTCCTTCCTTGGGAGAACTGGCTATGGATGCGTTTCTCACAGCACGAACTTTCTTTTTCCCAACTTTTGTGTGAGATGAGTCTGTTCAGTTGCTCCCCCTCAGTGTCTGTTTGCCTTTTCCAAACTGGCAGTTTTCTCAGGCTTGTAAGCCTCTGGTACAGCTTGTGGTCTCAGTTTCTGCAGTGCCCTGTGTGTCTAAATAATAGATGCTGAAAGTGAAATGAAAACTTCTAAATGAAGAGTCTCTTTTGCAAATGATACTGAGCCGGTGAAGAGCTGTCAGAAATGGGCAGCTGATAGTGCTTGTAGTTACTAAAGCAATAGTTGTTAATTGAGGACAGTTGCAGATTTTCTTGTGGTGTTGGCATCTATTGTAGTGCTAGGTCATGGAGAAGGCGGCTTTTTTCCCCGGTCTTTTAGCTAATGGATTTGACTAATGGGCCATAGAAGTTTAAGGCATCAGTACTTGGACTGTCTGATCCGCCCAAATTTGCTCCTGCCCTTTAGAAAGGGAAGAAACTTGTAAAGTGGCTTGAAAGCTTGTGTGTATATACATGCACGCATATGAATTTTATCAAAGTTTTTTGTTGGTTGTGGTGAGATGACAAGTGTTAAGCTGATAACTGGGTTATCACAATGATGAGACATTCATGTGGAATTGCAACACAAAACAGCAATGAACAGCTTGTGAAAAATTTCAATTCCACCTAACTTCTTAAAGATGCAGTAAATCAAGTTTATGGATGGCTGAAATGCCAGCTGTATTTTTCTTTTTACAGGATTTACTTGGAAAGCTTTTTGTTAGAGACATAAAAATATATTAAAGTCACAGTATCTTTTTATAAACCTTACATAAGCACTGAAATAAGATTGTCTTGACTAGAGATTCAGATTTATGAACAGACTTCTAATGTGTTTGATTTTAGCAGGAAGTGATTCATTTCAAGTATCTTCATAGTAGCTGTGTGGCTGAATAATTGGCAGTCCTGTAAAAAAATATTGAGGCATCTCATGGAGAAATCGGGGAGACCGCTCAGGCTTATCAGGTCTGGCATACCAGTTATCTCTTGCTCATATTACAGAGGCTACGTATTGAGGAGAAATAACATGCAAATTACATGGCTGCTCACAGCTCAAAACACTTGGACCTGAAGAGAAATGATAATACACATCAAGAATGAACAACCAGCAGAAGTGATTATTTTTTGCAGTTTATATATGTTTTCATGCAGATAGCCCCTAGAAGTGATGTACTGTGAACTCTAATGTCTAGCTAGTTCTTTAACTCTGAATGCTGCCCGTGTATTTTACTCCAGGGAACTGTGCCTGCAATCATGACAGCAGTGTTGAGACTTGTAGTTAAATCTGAATACAAGCTTAGGCTGTATTTATATTTAATAAATACAGCCAAAGATTGAACTTTGCCAAAGGTTCTCTGGCAAACTTTGCATATAGCAGAAATGTGTATATGGCAATAGCACCTTCATCAGCATTATAGATGTACTTACTTGTAATGAGGAAAAGAGGAAATTACTTTTAAGGTGCTGTAGTTAATACTGAAAATGCTTTCTGAGCCTTCATAGTAATGAAGAGACTTCTGTCATTCAGGGTGGATGGCAAGAATGTCTGATCTTGCTTCCAGGCTGTCACAGGCCCCAGGCTGTTACGCCTGTGTTAAGCCCAATGACTAGCTTGGCCAAAGCACAACTTGGAAGGCGGCAGCCTGTTAGACTTAAAATGCTCCCACAGGCTTCCATGGCAGTTAATGCCATTTTTTTTGTGTCTGTGCTCAAAAACGTGCTTCTGATTTCTAATTAGAGCTGTACTGGGGAAGGACAGCTGACAATTAAGCGTGAGTCATGTACGCATGTTTTGAGTGTCCCTTTGATTCTTTAGAGGTGTGAGTAGACTGGAGATGGAGGAGTCCAACAAGAGCAGTTGGAACTTAATTGTGGGTAAACAAATTTGTCAAAGTAAGCAGCTCTTTTTATAAGCCAAACTGCTGTTTCCACACTGGTCAGTGTACAGGCTCCCTACTGCACACAGGCAAACAAAACTAGATCCAGGTGTCCGCCCTGATGGTTGGAGGTTGTAACCACGTTTCCCTGAAATGAGGTATCTCCAGAAAATGTCCTGCTTGAAGGTGTGAGAGTGTTGGGTGGTGGGGGTGTCCCAGCCTGTTTCTGAGCCCAGGGATGGTGCCTCTGTGCCATTCCTCAGAGAGGGAGATATCTGTGCTGTTCCAAAGCACTGGAGTGTTGCTGTATGGCACACAGAACTCAGGAGGAGGAAATGGCAGTGAGAGAAGTCTCCATGCAAAATACAGACCACTTCTCCATCTTATCTGCAGCTGTTTATGCTGTAAGCTATAGGCATCTCTGACTTCTGTGGTGGTGGTTGATGTCGAGGAGGGCAGTGGGGACATCTGGTTGTGTGTCTTGGACTAATGTTCACAGTACCACACTTCCCAGTATGCATTGCTGGTCTGCTCTGGCTTGATGGTCTTTTAAACCTGCTTCATCATGGGCCAGTGCTCTGAAGTAGAGAATTCCCTTCCTGTGGGTGCCTTGAGCTGTTGAGGGACACTGAGGAGATATAACGGCATTTCACTGCTGCTGCTTTTGCAGTTCTGCAGTGCCGGCATTACTGTTGAGCTCTACACTGCACAAATGTACTCACACCCCCAAGGACCTGGGGTTTTCTTAGAGGTCTACCATCTACTCTAACCAGTGGGTTACCAGTGCAGTCACATGAAGCAGTCGTGCCCTGGCAGGAGCTGGATTGCACTGATGCTATGTTTTCAGAGGTGAAAACAGTCAAAATCTTGGTTATTGGATGAAGAACCAGCCCTGGTAAGGCTGCTTTGTGCTGGGAGGTTTTGTACTAAAAGCTTTGAGAAATGTGCAGTATCCATACACCTAAGACTGATGAGGACTAATCTGTCCCCTACCTAATGTTTTGTATGGGTTTGCATTTAGGGATCATTGATTTTTAAGCCCTGAGTTCCTAGTTTTTGCTTTTTGGTTTTTTTTTGGGGGGTGTGTGTGTGTATGTGCTGTTTGGTTTTTTGTTGTTGTTGAGGGTTTTTTTTTGGGGGGGTGGGGGGGTTTTTGTTTTGTTGGCTTTTCTTTTTGTTTGTTTGTTTTTGTTTGTTTGTTTGGTTTTTTTTTTTTTTTATAATTTGCTTGGTATTCCTGAATGTAGCTCCAAATAGAGCTGTTACCCACCCCAATGTCCAATGTCTTGGCTGTACTGAGCTGGTAGCCTTAATGGCTGTTGTGCAGTGATAATGACTTCTGTAGTGTGTGCGTGTGTGTGTGCACACATTTCAGCTTCCTAATTAAATAGCTCAATCATTCCTTATTGCTGAGGTAAGAAAAAACACTGGTTTAGCTTTTATGTGCCTTTCATTGTTTTATGTCATTCCCCAGACCCTTCCAAATACTGCTTGATTGGGTTGTTAAAAAGCTGTTTTTTCAAAGCCTTTTTCTTGAATTCTATGTGTTTCTGATCCCTTCCAGTTCTTCAGTGTCATTATTAAGGGGTTGGATGCTGCTGAGATTGACCTGGAGGATTTTGTACAATGAATTCTGAAGTGGCATCGGGACGGTTTATGTTTTATTCAGCATCCATCCAAATCTCCACACCTCCTGGCTCTTTTCCATTGACGGTAGCTGCCCCTGCTACAGGGGCCTTACAGGAGCTGCAGGTAGGCAGTAAATCTGTGCCTGGCTGAAAGCAGCAAGCTCCCCTCTTGCACTTTGGCTCACAGCTTCTTTGTGATGGTGCTGGTACTTATGTGGTGATGGGACAAAACATCTGAGCACTGATCTGGCTGGAAACAAACTTGCTAAAATACACTCCCACTTGGCTCTTCTTTTGTGCACACCATCCTACAGGCAGTGCCAGCGTAACAGGAGATGGTGGGAAGCTTATCAGTGGCAGTACAAGGTTGTACCAGAAATTCATAGTCATGAAATCATAGTACTACAACTGCTTATTGAGACTGCTTCTGTGAACTGTTGGAAACCAATGTGACTTGTTCTACAACTTAGTCTATTAGGACCACCTTGGCAGGTGTCCTGGGTTCAGCAGCAGCTGTCATTTTTTCTCCTTCTTGGTAGCTGGTGCAGCGCTGTGTTTTTGATTTTGGGCCTGGGAACAGCGCTGATAACACCAGTGTTTTCAGTTACTGCTTGGTAGTGTTTTGGTCTGGCCAAGGACTTTCTGAGTCCCATGCTCTGCCAGGGAGGAGGGGAGCTGGGAGGAAGCAGAGACAGGACACCTGACCCAAACTGACCAAAGAGGTTATTCCATACCACAGCACGTCATGTCCAGGATGGGAAAGCAGAGAGCAGGGACCTGGAAGGGTGTGGTGGTGGTGCACTGGGGGGGTTCGCTGCTGGGGGGTGCACTGGCTGGGTCGGGCTTGGTGAGCAGTTGTATTCTCTTTCCTTGTATTTTTCTTGTATTATTACTGGGGGTAGCAGCAGTGGTTTGTGTTATACCTTAGTTACTGCACTGTTCTTATCTCAACCTGTGCGAGTTGCATTCTTTTGATTCTCCTCCCCATCCCCCTGGGACTGGGGGAAGAAATAGAGGGGAGTGAGTGAGAGAGAAAACTTCGTGGGGGGGTTAGAGGCTTAAACCAGGACAGCAGGTTATGTTCAGAGGCATCCTGCTCTGTGGGTGGGATTGGGAAAGCTCTGTCTTGCATTTCATATTAATTCGTGCCACTGGTCTGCAGCTTCTCTGTCTTAAAAATGGAAGAGTTCAGTTTGAAACAAAGATTTCCCCAGAGTTGTTCTGACTCTTTCACTTTAAAACTGCAACTGTTTTCCCAGTTTAAGGGCTGTGAGTCTCCCCTGGAGTGAGACAATGTCAGAGGTTGAATGTGTTTGTTTAGGTGCATAAACATGGCTGTGCATGGTGGGGCTTCCTCACAGTGTTTTCATTCACTTCATGAGCTGTTAAATGAGAAAAGGATGGGGGCTCATTCCTGAGCTGGTTTGCAACAGCTGTGTCAAAAAACCCCCAAGGACCTCAGACAATAGTGAAGTGTCTGCAAATTTTACTCTTTTCATCCCTGTCTCAGCATATGGAGATGCAGAGAATCTCTAAAAGTTGCTCCAAACTAATCTGATTTGGACAGAGAGGGAAAGATAGAAGAGTTTTATGTGACTTTTCAGTATTTCCTTAGAGAGTTTTGCCAAGAAGTGCAGTGACTTGGGGGGAAATGATCTTTGGATTCAGACTAGAGAGCTTTTCTCCTTATTTTTGGCTTTTGAATGTTTTAATATTAAAGTAACATAAAAAGTAACAAAGGACAGTCAAGATGCTGCTTATGAGACAAAAGCTGGGACATAACCCATGCTAATTATTAAGTGAAACAATCTTGCATAGTTTGTCTCCAATTTCCAGATTTCTGACAGAAGAGGATTTGGAACAAAAGAGTTGACAAGTCTTCTCTGTTCTGCAGCTTGGCAAAGGCAATTTGAGCCTCTGGGTTTTTTCTCACCAGTGCTTTGATATTAACTCAGTTGCTAGTAGTCAGGTTGTACTGTTTCAACTCCTTCTCTTTGATGTCCTTGCAGTGTTAGTAGATTCATAAATTATACATCTATATATTAAGACATAATCTACTTTCCACTGCTTTTGGAGGGCTGCTGTAGTGCAGAATTTTGGGGATTTTTTTTTTTTTTTTTTGAGTGGATATACTTGAATAGACACAGAAAATATCTGTTGAGAGCAGATGTTTAATTTAGCTGAATCTTTCTTCAGAGTAGAAACTGATGCTGGGTTCAGACTTACTGTGTGGGGTTTGTTTTGATTTTTTTTTGGTGGGAGTTTTTTGGTTTTTTGGTTAGTTGGTTTGGGGTTTTTTTTTGAGCAGAGTGCTTTAATGGATAATGACTCATCTATTGGGATCTGACTTTTCACTCCAATTACTCACACAAGACCAAGATGTATCTGCCATTCTGCGGTAGATAACCTCAGTGTACATTGTTTACATTTCAGTTACCAAATCAGGGTGAAAATCGGGCTGTTCATTCATTGTGACCTGTCATGTAGCTGAGTGAGTGCACATCCCTTCAGGCTCTATTAGCATGAGTTAACTTTGTAATTGGGTTTCTGGGGCAAACAGGGACAGGAGGCAGAAGTAATTTTGGCCGTCTAGGCTTAGCTTTTTTGTTCTGTGCCATGTAAGTGCACAGGAGAACAGAAGTAAAAGATGGATGCAGAATGGCTGGAGAAATCCTTACAAACTGGACAATAGCTGTCAAAACTGCATCTAGATGTTATGGACTATCATATAGCTATACCAAGGTAGGACGTTACAGCCAGCTGTATGGAAGGAGGATCTCTATAGCTCCTGTGCTTTTCAGAGCCCTTTGCTTGATCTTTTAAACCTGCTCTGTGTTCTCCAGCTTTCTGTTCCTCTGGCAGTAACATCTTACCTTGTAGAGGCTGCCAACTAAAAATGGGCTTGCTGACTGAACAGCTGTTGTCTGTCAGTTTTGAGACCAATTCACAGTGCAGATCTTACTAGAAATGTAAGTTTTAAAGTTTCTCCAAACTCTGTTCATGATCTCCAGTTTTCTCCAGCAAACAAGAAAAAAAGCAGAAAGTCTTCACTTTTACAATAATTTCTCAGTTTTATCTTCTGGAGAGTTTTGCTGAAAAAAAACCACCCAGGTTTGGTATTTTAAAACAAATGAACTGTGCAGTGTTAGTGTTCTTGAGCAGGGATGTAAGTTTTTTGTTGCTTTTTTAAAGGCATTAAAAGTCACCTGTCTCTTTTCAGGTGCTCAGTGTAGATTTGCATGAGTGGGATTAGATTTAAGCTGCTTTATGGTATTATTTTAAAACCACACTTCACATTTTTCAGTAAACAGTTTTGCTTTTAGAACAACAGTCTTTATCCCAGACTAATCTTAAGACTTAGAAAAAGTAACACAAGGAGAGATCTTTGGCTTGCATTTCATTCTTTCCTGACGTGGTATTGAACTCATTCTTAAACTTGCCCTATATTTTTTTTGTTTTTCAATGGTCAGCTCTTGAAGCGTTTTCTTTTCTTGAGTGAATGCTAGTCTTATTCTGGTGTCACTGACCATATTCTCCACTTTACTAGCAGCCTGCTCAGATTCTTTTCTGCGCACGGCAAGTCAGTTATTTTCCGAGATGAGATAAAAAACACCTGCAAGAAGACCTTGGGATTGAATCTCTCTGAAGCGAGGAGACGCTGACAATAATGTAGGCATGATCAGCTGCAGTTTGTGTCTTGTCAGCATCGTTTAACTGGGCTAACAAACTTCATGCATGCTTCTTATTTTGTTCCTGCAGCGCTGTGAGCTGGTTTACTCATGTTTTCTTTGAGTAGACAAGGGCTCTGATGCATGTTCCCGTGTGTGGAGTGGGAGTTGCTTTAGTCTCCATTCTGATTCCATCTGTAATTTATCACTCAGTCTTTATCTCTTGTGTTTTTCTTGCTGTTTCTGACCCCTTCACTGCTGCTGCTTGTGTCCTCTGTCATGTTTAAAAGCCACGTGTGAGATTGGTCACATCAACAAAAATACTGGTGCCTGTGGGGAGGGAGCCTGCTCTGCTGGGGGAGTTTAAGGAAAACAAACCCTCCTTTGTGTCGATGCACACATCGCGGTTGTCACGAGTTGTGCGGTAGGCGTGCTGAGAAGGGGATGCAGTCGGTGCTCGCTCCTGGCAGTGGGAAGTTCCCTGAGCACCTCCTGGGAGCTGCAGCATCAGCCAGATAGGCAGGGCTCATCCTTGGACCCTGTGGCTGGACCGAGACTTGTGGACCAAGAAAAGGGGGTAAAAATAAAATGGAGTTCTTCAAGAACCTTAAAAATGGCAGGTGACTGAATATGTTCTTCATGCTCTGAGGGACTGTTGATTTTGGATGGAATAGACCTGGGAGGGTTTCAGGTCTGTTTTATCTGTAGCAGTTCCATGATTTGTTAGCCTGGGGTAGAAAAGGCTTGCACAACTGAATATCAAATCTCTGGCTCAGGAAGTGTTAGGTGTATGTGTTTATTACTCTTAATGCTGGTATGTTTTTCATGTCAGCTGCTGGCCAAAACCGGGGACCTGCAGTTTGTTTCATCTGGTAGAAATTAATGACAGACAGGTTTATTGCGTGTAAAGTTTTGTTTCCACAAGCATGGGCTGTGTGGAACAAGAAGGGACCCTTCGTTGGTTTGCAGCCTGTAGTTAAGCCTTGCAGCCTCTCCACAGACCCACTGTTAAAGGGACTCCTGCAGCCCCCGCTGCCTCTTGGTCTTGTGTTCCCCCGTACCTGCTCCTATTCCTCTCTCCCAAACAGCGAAGCCCCCGGTCCGCATTGCTTACATTCCCGAGCTCTGCGTGTGCCAGCGTGCCTGTGCATTCACATGGATGGAGTGAGCAAGGGGCGGCTACGATGGCCCGCTGCTTTGGGTAGGAGATTGCTGTTGGTTGTGAAAGCAGCCTGCTTGCTCCTCTCCTCCCTCCGTATCCGTCAGAGCCCCCCTGCCCACATAGCTCACATTCCTGAGCCGATTTTTCTTGAGATGGTGTTTTGCTTTGGAGGCTTGTTAGCATGGTAAAGGAGTTTCCTTGTAGCTACATCTTCGTAGGAAATCATGATTTACATCCCCTAGTTTCAAGGGGGGAACACTTCTAGTGCCGGTTCTGGGTGGTTCCAGGTCTCTTGATGACAGTAGGTGAGTAAAGTGACAGACATGCAGCATTGAGGAAGGGGCCAGAGGTTTGTCTGTGCATGGTAAGGACAGCATGGAGTACTGGAGGTGGTGCTGATGTCTCTGTGACTATTGTGTAGGGAGGAAGCTTCATTGTCATTTCAGTTAAAAGACCTTTTTTCCTCTCTCTTCCTCCAAGCAACTTGCTGATTTGCATCACAAAAGTAAGCCGGGGTTGTCTCCTTCTGTCTCCTGCAGAAAGTAAGATCTCTTCAACTGTTTGAGTAAAAATGAGGTGATTTATGGGTTGCTTTACACTTACTGGTGCATTCAAGTACAGCTGTTAATTGAACTGGTTAATACTGTATTACTACAATGTCCAGTTACAGCCATTCTTGCATCAGTGCTGAGAGTGTCTCAGGAGGAGGAGGGTAGGTTGGCCTGTGATACTGGTGTTACTCTGCAGAAGAACTAGCTGGGTTTGTAAGGCCTTTTCCCTGCACGTCCAGTGTTCAGAAACAGTGGGCTGATACTTACCATGTTTTACCAACATTGCCAGAGATTTTTAAGCATATTAAAAATAGCAATAAAGTTTGTTATGTTCAGCTAGCAGCACAATAGTGCTGGCACTTAGGATTTTCTGTCATCTAATAGCCATTTTGTGTGTATATATATTAAAGTTTAGTCAGTTTGACTTTGGTGGAGCTGGAGCATCTCATCACCTTGATTTCAATACAGAACTGTCAAGCCACAAAGCTTGTGTCTGTAGATAGGTGTGTGAGTATGGGAGGTCTTTGGAAATGTGACCATTGTGTTTGTACGGTAGGCCAGAAGCAGTAGGTACTATGTATGTCCCTTTTCTCTCTCCTTTGTATAGATCTTTGTAACTTCGCCTAAAACTTGGAGCAGTACAGAGGCTACAGAAGGGGCCAGAATAAGGGATGGAAGTCAGAATAAGGGATGGAAGTCTGCATCTGTATTGCAGCAAGATTGCTGTTTCTGTGCTCTGTTGCAAAATTGTAATGTTAGTGCTTCTGCTCTCAACAGAAGGCCTTTTGTGGCTGGCTAAACTTTGGAAAAGCATTAGGCTCAAAAAGATACATTTTCTTGTCACTCCTTCTCCAAGTAAAATCTTCACTTGGACTGATACTTGAATACTTAGGTTAGGCTGCCTTTGTCAAAATCCAGTAAGGCTGTCTTTGCCAAAACTAAGGTAAGCTCCAATATAAAACCTAGTGTGATGAGTTATCTAATTCCTTTAAGAATTGTATGCTCTCACAATTAATTACTTACGTAAAAGCACTTGTTAAACCATGTCTAGACTGCAAAGACCTGGATTTGGCTGAATCTAATTAAAGTAATGGTGGCTTGCAGGTGAGGATTAAACTGCAGTATATTATCCTGGCTCCTGATGGACAGAGATTGGCCTTGGCCGAGATGGTTTTGACTTGCATGCAGAGGTAAATTTAAGTCAGATAGCTGAAACGGTACTTCCCCCACCTGCTTGACCTGCCACAGAGTGAGTTGTCTACCACGGTGGGTGGCTGAACAGCTCATGGAGAGGTGGGTTTCAGCACAGGGTCCTGAGAAAAATGTAAGTAAGTTTCCATCTGGTTTTGGAGAATTAGGAGAATAATTCTGGAGAGTTATCAGGAAGCGTCTGACTGTACTGTGGAGATATGAGGCTTCTTAAAATATTCCTGCTAGAAATACTGGTTTTGATACTGGAGGTTAAACATGTTCAGTGCACAGTTCTAACTGTCCATGATAGCCAACCACCCTCCTGACTAAGCTTGCAAGTTCATCGACCCATCTGTGCCCATTGCCTCATCTTGACCACTTAAGCCAGGTTGATTATCAGCTGCCTATTGATTAAGAGGGATTAGGGGGGGGGGCTGGATGTCTAACACAGCCGGTTTTCCCCAGCTCTGAACAAGTCACTGGAGTGAAGTTGTGGCGTTGCCTGTGGGTCCTTCCCAGGAGATGTTTGCAGTAGTTTTCATTGCAGTATGAAGAAGATGTAACTTATTGCAGAAGGCGATATAACTCCTGGCTTCTGGTAGTTTTACCTTGTGGCCTTGAATGTTTGCCCAGACATGTCTGTGAAGCATCTCTGATCTCAGCTGTTCTCATGCTTTTGCTATTCTTCTGTCTTGGCTGTCCGGGCTCCTTTTATTTCCTGTAACTTTTCTATCTAGTGCATGCTTTGTTCACTGCCCGTCGAGTTGTGCCTCCTCCTCCTCTTTCACCCTGCTCCTGAATGCTTGCTCTGTTTATTCAAAAGTCTGAGGCAATAGCAAAAAAAGGGGGTAACAAGAAGAAAATGGAAGAAATAAAAGGCAGAAGTGAAAGAGCTGTCCTGACAGAATTCAGGCTCCTCTGTCTAAGCTGACAAGTAAAACTTTCTTGAGAAACTGTTCTTCACTTTGCAGTTTCAGCCTGTCATCATTTTTTACTAATTTTGAACTTTGTCCCAAGGAGTTATTGCATATGTGGAAGTGATGAAGTGATAAGCCAGCCAAGCAATTCCTTTTCTCCTTATTGAGGGGGGATGAAGAGGGGGAGAAAAAGACATAGCTGCCTCTCACTGTAGCACAGCAGCAGTGGGAAACTACCACAACTTCAGGCTGCTGTAGTCTTACAAGATGTTCTTACTTTGGAAATGGAAAAAGATGACATACTGGGCTGTTGTTGGTACTGAGTTCAAGCCTCAGCATTGCGAAGAAAAATTGTATGTATCTAATAAAAGATACACAGACTACGAAACTTTTCCTGGCAAAAGCCTTGTTCTGACCGTGAGAGTCTGAGAACTTGAGTTTTTTGTCATCGTCTCAGAAACAACAGAGCAGAATCCAGCCTGGGAAAAGACACACAGTGGCCAGGAGTCGCAACGCACACGGTGCTTTTATGAGTTGTCCAGCGTTGGTTTTTTGCAGCTGGGCAGTGTGTGCTGTAGGATAGACCCCTGTCTGCCCTCTCTGGCCATGGGCTGTGACTGGCTGAGCCTGCAGCACACCGTGAGTGCTTGCTCTGCTGTCTGCTCTCTTGAGCTCTTCCTACTTCTTGCAGGAATCTGTTTTTTTCTTAGCTGTGAACACTCTTCAAGCCTGATTTATGCATGAGTTTTTGAACTGACCTTTTGCTTTCCTTTCACTTTTAACCTGTTAGTTGGGAGCTGGCTGTTACAGCTGTGCCTACATTATGGGTGAAGAATATCCACAATTTGGGTTGTACATTACTTATGAATTGTTTTGTTACTGTGGAAAGAAAGCTGTTGTGCTCCATGACTGGCTTATAATTCATTTTGGATAGCCTGATGGGAACTGAAGGCAGATGAAGTGAATGATGGTCAGTGTGAAGCTGGCATTACAGGCAAAGAATGCTCCTGGTTATCTTACCATGAAAAAGGGATAATATTTGTCTCACCAGACTGAGATGCTGACTTCTCTCTGATGTAGGATGTCTCAAACGGCTCCATGTTTTTCCTCAATTGTTTCTTGAAAACTTCATCTTTAGTCATGGTTTAATTTCTGCCCGAAGGGAGAAGACCCTTCTTCATTTTCTCTTGCTGGCTATCTAGAGTGACAGAAATTGCATCAGATGCTGGATTTTTGTTTATTTATTTGCTTGGTAGATTCGTTTCTCTTCTGTGTGGCTCTGGCATACAGCAGTCCTGTTCACGGTGAAAGTTGCAGGTCATTGAAATATTTCAACGCTTGACCTAATACCGTGTGAGTGTTTGCTCTTGCCTGGCTTGCTCAACTCCCTGTTTGGTCAGCAGCTGGGGAGCTGCTGTGAGCTTGGCTGGGGCTGGGCTGGCCTTGGCTCTCATCTGCAGCAGAGCTGGCTTGCTGCTGGTATTAGCCTTGTTTGCCAACCGATGTGTCTGGCAGGCTGAGCCAGAGGCTGCAGTGTTAAAATGCTGTGGGTACTCTCAGCCCAGGGACAGGGCTGGATGGCTGAGTCCATTAGGCTTGTGGGCGGAGAAGGGTGATGTGGGTGCACAGCTTGGGGAAGGAGAGCAGGCTGTCCTTTTGCCTGCTGTTTCCTTACCTCTGATGAACTGCAAACAGTCATTTCCTTTCTTCTTTACACACCTTTCACCGGTGTTCCCTTTAACCCTCATTTTTCCTTCAAGTTGCCTGTTACTTATAAATCCTAATTCCAGTTTAATGACTTTTTTTATGCCTGGGGATTGTACATTATTTGCATCACAACAGAGCCCCATGAGAGAGACTTGGAGTAATGTCAACTCTGGATCTGGCATTAGGCAATTCAAAGCCCAGGCATGTGTTTTTATCAAGTTGATCCCTTTGTGCTGCTAAGTTTGAAGACACAGATCCAGTTGGAACTAGGCAGGTGGCAAGTCAAGCAGCACATCTGAGAGTTGTCTGGCCACCAAAACTTGCTTTAATGAGAAATAATAGAAGAGTAACAAGTTTTGTCACAAGGAGAAGTTTCAGGAGTTCAGTTCCATGCCACCTATCATAGTAAAAATAAAACATCAAAAGCATCTCAATGGTTAGCCAGTCACTTTTTTTGGTTAATGTATTATGAACCACTCATTCAGTAAGGATGTAGAATCAGTTTCTCAAAGCCTGGTAATAAAACACATCAGTTAAAGTGAAGATGGAGTCTGGAAGAAACTACTTATTTCTGTGGACTGTTTCTTTCAACACCTTGATTTAATTTTTTTTTTCTGTTCAGTTTTTTTTTTTTTTTTTTTTAATCATCATTCCAGGACTATGTAGCAAGTTATGCCTCTAATTGGCTTCCCCCCAAGCTATATTTGTTTTTAATTGCCAAGTGTTACATTTGCTAGTAGCATCAAAGCAAAATAAATCTGTACTGAGAGAAAATTAGGGAGGATGCTGTAAGATAGCAGCTAGCATAATTTTGGGGGTGTTTTTTAGTTTTGGGTTTTTTTCTGTGTTTTTTTTTATTTTATTTTATTTTGTTTGTTTTGAGTGTGTGAATGCTTCATTTTAAACAGGACAAAAGGACATGGCTATTAAACCTAAGCTCTGCCTTCACTTTTCCCAGCTGCTGTCTCAGATCTTTGTTAAGCTCACTTCTTTTCTCTCTCTCAGCTCAGGCCCAAAGGTCGCAAAGGGGTCATTGCATGTGGAGATTGGTCAGTGTCCAAGCATCCTTGGGAGACCAATGCAAAGAGAAAACATCCCTCACTCCCCTGGTTGTAGTACCTCCAACAGTTTTGCTGTGCTTGAGTGCTGTCAAAGTGTTCTGTAGCTGCTCTCCTGTTTGTGAGTTTTGATGGATCCTGGTTCTCTCCGCCTGCACCAGATAGGTAGCAAGAGAAGGAATTGCTTCACCAGAAGGAATTTTTCACATGCTGTGAATGCAAATGGACCATTTGCTGCCCTCCCACCACCTAAATCTTTTTCTCTCTGGCTGTGGGCTTTAGTGCCATCTCAAAGCACAAGAGTGACAGCTGGTTGTTGTCCAAAGTCCTTTGTATTGTTTCAACTTGATTCAGGAAATGATTTGTCAGAGGATCAAAGCGCTTTTGGCTGAATTAACTTCTTTTGCCAAACCGTGGGTTTGACCCAGGTGTAAATATTGTCTGATATTTACAGACCAGTAGTCCCTGACATGGGAATGATTTATGGATATTGTCCGAATCACATTGGGGTTAGCATGATAAATTTCACAGAGCAGCCTGCACGGGCTTTTGTTCATCGCATTTGGAAATAAGACCAGGTGTGACAATTGTTGTATGGAATGGGCAGAAGGCCTTCTATCGTATGTCCCAGTACAACTCTACAACCAGCAAACAAGCTTCCAGTGTTTGCAGTGACTTGTGTCTTTACCTTCTCTTCTGCCTCCATTTCTGAAAGACAGTTATGTGTCACTTGGCACTGCCTCAGCCTTTGGAGGCTTTGTGTGGCTATAAAGATGTGACTTAATCCCTGCACTGCTCTCTGGGTTTGTGGCGATGGCAGGGCATAGGAGCACTCGTTGCGCAAGGCAAACATGCGGTAGGGTAAGGCCCTTGGGCAAGACTTTGCAGATAAGACTTTGCAGTGTGTGGCAGCTTATCCATGTGCCTTGATTGGAAATACCAGACTGTGGAAGAAGACTGAGAGAAGGTGTGAGAGCCAGTGCTTCAGATTCCTTCTTTCCCTGTAAATGGCATGTTGCTGTTGCTCGGGGGCAGTGTGTGTATGCCCCTTCAGGCAGCAGTGCTGCGGGGAGGAGTGTGAGCTGCAAGCACGAATAGATGTGGTCTTTGCTTGGAGGCAGATAAAGGTGAATAACGTCATTTTGGTGAAGGTGTCCTTTGTGGGGTCAGGGTCGAAGGTAATGAGGTAGTGGATGGATAGTTATTACCTCGCTGTTACAACAGTGCTTGCTGTGGTGTGCTGCCTTTTGTCCATGCCAGGACATAGCTGTGGATGACTATTCGAGTCCCAGTGTTTATGAATGACTTGACACCTTGTCTTCGATATATAGTAAAAGGGTGTTTTTTTTTTTTTTTTAATTTATCTTAAAAATACATTTAATTTGAGTAAAATACACCCAGAACTGAAGTACCTTGTTTTTCCACTGGTCTCTGATTTGAAGCACCAGTTTGTCAGCCATCCTAAAGTAACTCCCCTCCCTGTACATGCAAATACACCCTTTTTGGGTAGGAGGGACAGGCCCGGTTCTCAAGAAGTGAATGGGTGGTACACTGTATGGTGGTCCAACCATCTACATGTGCTGGTATCTACAAGGTACCAGCAGGTACCTGAGTAGGCAGAGCCTTCCCTTGCAGGACACCGCTTCTGGACTCTGAGCTTTGTTTCTTCATGTGTGGAAATGTGGGATGGCAGCAAGGCCTCATCCCTGCTGTGCTACCTGCAGAGCCTTTGGGAATGTGGAAGTCTTGTGCTGCAGAACTGTGTAGTTGCAAAGAGGTGGGGTTTGTGCTGTGAGGGAGCAAGAGATTGGCGGTAGATGGTGAACTGTGATGTGGAGTTAGTGTTTGTCTGGTACACCTGAGGGCAAAGTTGTAAAAAGTAGATTGTGTCAGCATGCCTAACTGATAGAGTTGGATTGAGGAGCAGAAAAGACTCGAAGTGAGTTGTTAATCAGTAACAAACTGAGTCATCCTGCAACAGCTTGCCATGCCTGCTAGGATGTACATGCAGTGTGAAAGGAAGGAATGTGCATAAGGGAGTTTATTCCAAATAGGAAGGACTGGCCCTCACTCTTGCACTCAAAAAAAGCTTTTTATTGCTTTTGAGAAGGAGCAACTGGGTTGAGTAGGAAATGTGTCTCTGTCATTTTGTTCTTTGTTCTTCAGAGCTGATGGCGTTGGTGTGAAATGCTTAGTAATGACCCAGAGGGCAGCGGTGTAGTTCCTGCTTACCTGGCCTGGGTTCTGGCCACCAGCATTCCTGATCCAGCCTGTCTGCATCTTCAGGGTCCTCTGGCCAAACTAAGGCTTGAAACCAGGGAGGGGCTTGTAAGCGGGAACTGATTAACTTTCAGTGGTGTATCCTACAGTGGAGGATTTCTCCTTTAAAAAGAGGAGGGGTGGGAAAAAAAAGGGGCAAAAGAAACCAAAACAGCAACAACAAAAAAATAAAAACACATTTAAAAAAAAAAAGGGGGGGAAAAAAGCCAAACAGTATTCCCATTGTTTGCCCAGAACAAAATCTGGTATGTTTAAGAAAGTATCTGGTCCTTGACATTTCCATGCTTTTGCTGTTGGCTCTGAATTGCACACCTGAGGTTGAACTGCAGGTGTCTTGAGATTCCAACCAAGCAAAACATTTTTGCTTCTCAGATTTCAATTAAGTTTGTGTGTTGTGGCAAGGCCAGAAACTGTAACCCTTGTTTTCAGGGGAAAATATGTGGTTGAGATTGCTGCGTCGGTAGAAAGAAAAGCAGCTTCAGGATGGGGACAAGGGGATGAAATATTGATGTGAGAAAACACAGCTGGCTGGGCTGAACATCTGTGCAATCAACATGCAGTCTGTATGTTAATAACACGGGAAAAAAATCCTTTCCACTGCCTGTTTGTCCAGTTGGCATATTGCCCACTTGTACCCATGCAGTGTGAAGGAGTGACCTTGCCCTGGGTAGAAGCAGGCTGTGAAGAGAAATAGTCCTGAGAGCATTTAAACATAAGTGGGAAAGGGTGATGAAATTAGAGCCACTTTGGGTATTGTACAAGTTTGTAGCTCATCCTGCTTATTAAAAAAAATAATAAAAAAATCCCAAAATATTAATTTAAATAACTCCATGCTTTGTGTCCTAGCTAAAATGAGGGAAATCACAATCATAAAAAGTGAGAAGCATGAAAGTGGTTTGGATTGAGCCTTTGTTCTTGCAGGTGGAATTGTTTTAATGATTATGATGTCCCATTGACAGCCCAAAAGGCTGCAGGTGAGCTGCAGGTGTTCCAGGTGATACTTAATTTATGGCTGTATCTGCCTACTGACAGCCAGGAGTTGAACTCTTGCTGCAGGGACTTCTCTTACTTGTATTGTGATAGTATGAACAGAGCAGCCTTGCTAGGCAAACAGACCTACTGCTGGAAGCAGAAGCTTGAGATCCTTTGTGTTAATGTGTGCTGAAATCTCTGTATGTGTGGAGTTCAGAGGGTATTTTTTTTCCCCTTATTATTCATTCTGTTTGTCTCATCTCAGTACTGTTTCCAAAGAGCTTTTTATCACTGTCCATCCAGGTTAACTGAGTAGTTAAGAGAACAGTTCTGCTTTCTTAAAGTGCTTTAGCTGCTTGTGTCTTAAACTGGCCTGTCACCTGCGCTGTGGTCCTGCCCCTTCAGCAAGACATTTGTACTGTGTTGCAGCTTGGTCAGAGATAGTTTAATTCAGGGGAACTTGTTCACCCAAGAGATGATGTGAGGACTCTCCCTCGTGCAAAGTCGTCCTTTTAAAAACATCTAAGCCTGTGTCATAAGGACCTCTCATCAAAATCACTGTGCAATAAAAGATGGTGCTCTGAAGATTAACCAGGCTTAAAATAACATAGGCCAGGCTGATGCTGCTTTTCTTTCATCTTTTCTCACTGTTGGTAGGGAAAACATTACAAACTGATCTTATGAGATGATTGTGTCCCTTTTTTAATGGCATTTTTCATAACGGATTAAGCCTCTTTCTTAAAAATCTATCAAGTGCTTATTTCTAAGAAGCAGATACTTTGCAGCGAGGAGCTTTTCAGTGCCTGGGTGAGGAAGAATTAATCAGCAGCCTTCGTGCTAACTGGTGTCCTCTTTCACTCTTCTCAGATTGCAAAGATTAAGAGCAGGAAAAAAAAAAGCCTCATCTGATGATCTCTTTTCATAGCTTCATGCTCACCCTCATAGATAGCCTCACCCTGAGGCTATCTATGCCATCCTAGTGGGGTTCAGTTTAAACTTGCACAGCCTATTCTCGGGGAGCCAGGGCCTTTGCAGGGCGGGGCAGTTGCTGTTACCTCCTTGCCTGTCCCTGGAGCAGTCCTGGTCAGTGTCCGCTGAAAGGCGCTGGAAGAGGAGGGCCCAGCCACTGAGGTGTGAAGGGCAAGAGCCAGTACTGTCGGTGCCGGCTTGCTTGTGCTCATCAGGTTTCACCCGCGATTTACTGTGCTGTGGCTCAAGGGCAAAAAATACCCAACGTCTTTCCCGCGCACCTCCCTCACTCTGCATAGCACTTCTCTGTCAGTAGACATTCTCTAATCTTCATCTTGTTCCTTAACCATTGCTTTAAGAAAGCAGTCTATTATTTGTTACTGGTTTGATCGGGTGTGGGTGCTTGTTGAGAATAAAACACAGAAGTAAACTTTTTTCCAACTGTGTAACAAAAATGAAATTTCTACAACTACTTTTAGAAGAAGAGCTTCTGTTTTGTGGCAGTCTTAGAGTGTGTATATAGATCCCTGCTCCCCGGCCCCCAAAACTTGTTGATCCTACTGTTACAGAAGGCTTTTGTTGACAGTACATATATATTGGCATTGTAGCATGACACATACAAGCTTCTGCTCTTGACCTCTCAGATTTCTGTGGAAGGTCACAATGGAGAGGCTGGAATTCCTGCACTAATCACACTGGAGCAGAATATCTATGCTGGTTTTCCCAAAAGATTAACAGAATGATAGCGCCTTGCTTTGAAACGTGATCTAAGAGCATCTAGCTGTTGAGGACAGTTTCTTTCATGTTTATGCATTGATTTTGTGTATTTTTAAACCACATAGTTATTACTTCTTGAAATAAAATTTGAATGATAGTTGGCCATGCTGGTTGCTTGCTGTCGCTGTTGTCTCACCAGAAGCTTTCAGTGCTCTCCTGTGGAGTAGCAGAGAAGATGAAGACTTTGTTTCCCTGGTTTTGTGAAGGGAATGTTTTGAGGTAACTAAGCTGTACCTATGAGTGACATGGTCTAGTGTGAGGTGTCCCTGCCCATCGCTGGAGGGTTGCAACTAGATGATCTTAAGGCCCTTTCCAACCTTAACTATGCTGTGAGGCAGTTGCTGAAATGTGTGGTAAGGTACAGTTTTTCTGCACGTTTGAAAAATAAACAAGTACACTAAAATTGGCCCAGGTGGTAGGCTTGACAGCTGCAATTCTGCAGGCATCTTTGCAGTCTAAGCTGAAGGTGCTGACACTGCTGTTTTAAGGTTTTGGGAAAAGTGTCTCAAAAAGAGCTGTGAGCCTTTTGCTCCTTATAGCTTGGCTCACACAGGAGGTGTCTTCTTTGCTCCAATCCTGTGTGCTGTGAAATGTGGCATCAAAGTATTTACTGTGCTGTAAGCACCTGCTTTATTAACCATGGGCCCTGGCATGGTCAACACAGGTGGGAGCTTTCGTGGATGCCCATGTTTCATACAGTGTCTGTGGTTTTCATGCTGTTGGTCTGTGGTGGGGTCAGAGTATGCCAGCATCACTTAGCATTGTCTTAGGTTCGGGATGCTCAGAGCACTTGCAAACTGGACTGCACCTCCGGGGAAAAGATGAACATACCAGATTGTCACTGCTATTTCTCCCTAGAGCAGTCTGATCTCCAGCCCTTCTGGAAACAGTCTCTTATTACTAATGATATGAGACACTTTCTTTTGCTCTGAAGTTAAGCACTGATAAGGAAGGTTGGAGGACTTATTTGTGCACCTGAATTTCCCCCCTCCCTCTTCCCTCAAACCCTTGTATATGTATAGACAAGCTATAGATTACAACATTTTTTGGATGGAAGCCCTCTCTAATACTGTTTCAGTCACTCTTGATGAAACAGTGTCATGAAGACACTCACTGCAGGGCTAAAGAGGAGGTGTTCGCATTTCTAGTGGGTGCTCCAGATGTTTATGTAATGTGCCTAAGCTTGCATTGGAATACAAAATATTTGTGAAAGGCCCCCAGGTCTATCCACAGATATGGTATTTGCCTAGGTTTTCTGAGCAAAGCAGGAGAAAGACTTAACTGACAAGCTCTAATTAGCTTTGTTTTCTAGCAGCTCTTTCCTGGGAGAACTGCTTGGGGAAGGTTGTTATCAAACCACTTGTAAATTGGAATCTTAAAACTATAATGTTGGCTTTTCCCTTCGGTTTACTGCAAAAGCAAATACTGAAAAATACTTCAGAAATTCTTGCTCTTATGTACTGGCAATTAAATTATTCCAACCAGGATCTGATGCACACTTGGACTTCTGTTCTGTAGTAGTCTCTGCTGAAATGTGCATCATTTTCCCCTCTCTTCACCACAAACCACTTTTGTTTGACTTCAGGAATTTCATCGCATAGAACAAACATTTTTAATAAATACTTCAGGTAAAGATTGAAGAGGGTTGCTCTGTCACCTTTTAATTGGGTTTTAGGTTATACAGAAGAGGGAGAGACGCTTCAAAATAAAGCTGCCCTCAGTTTTAAGAAGCGTGTAAGAAAGTACGCGGGCCCCATCTTCTGAATGAATATTTGCAAAAGCAGGTTTAAAGCTTACAAACAATCTCAAGCAAGTTCTACTTACATTATCTTATTAATTTGAGTCTGATCAATTTTCCTTTCTTGAGATTTCAGATGTCTGTGGAAAAAGGTTGCTTTAAAGTTTTTACTTTCTTTCTGTGTGGTCACTGTGACAACTCAGGTTCTCTGGTATGAGTGGTTATCCTGCATAAAGGGGAAACGCAGATCTTGGAAACTGCAAAATATGACTCACTTATATAGAGAGGTACTTCACTGTGCATTACTATGATCTTCAAAGGTTTTGGAAGTATATGATGAAGGGGAAGAGATGGGGGGAGCTGGGCTGCTTGAGTACAAAATGTAAGAATTATTCTAGAATTATTCACTCGTCTCTGCTGAAACAGCGTTCCAGATGCATGCATTGTCCCTAGTGCATGGGGAATTAGCTGAAATAAATACCCTGTATTCCACATCTATTTCTGGCAAGCTCTAGGAATGAAATAGGCTGAATCAAGGTTGCCCAAAGAAGCTGTGCCGGCCCCATCCCTGGTAGTGTTCAAGGCCAGGTTGGATGCAGCTTGGAGCAACCTGATCTAGTGGAAGGTGTCCTTGCCTATTGCAGGGGAATGGAACTGGATGAGTTTTAAGGTCCCTTCCAACCCAAGCCATTCTATGATTCTATGCTGGAAGTGTCTTATTGTGGAAAGGGTTCTGGCAAGTTGGTTGCCCACAACAGCAAAATGTGGATGTTCATATCAAAGTAAGTTGAGGGGCAGCTGTATCACAGCAACTATAGGTGTTGCTGCATCTCAATCAGGAGTATGGCCAGTTCTTAAGTTTGAGGAATGGAACTTGATGTAGCAGGAGACTGTAGATAGAACACATTAGCACAGTTGTTCTGTCTTTGAGAACTGTGTTTTCTCCCCGTTTAAAAAATTGCATTTTATGTTGTCTTCTAGCCTTACAAGTTGTGTTGAGAAAGTGTTGTGTATTTTGTTAGACCGTAGCTGTGAATATTGGCTTTGTCCTCTGGTTCTGCCTCTCAACAGGTGAATGCTGCTTTCCTTGAAAGGAAGGCTACATGCACAGGATGCTCTGTGAAGTGTGAAGGCAATACTGCATTAAGTGTAGGCAGCTGTGATGTGAGCTGTGGTGGTGGGTGTAGCTAGGAGTAAGTATGGTGTTTTATTCACCTGTTCTGTTAGTCCTTACAGTAGTGTGTTCATCACTACGCACCCCTCTGCTAAAGGTCCTTGGTCTGGTGAAGGTGCTAATGTGTGTAGGAGAGGTGTCACTGTGCAGGAGTGGGTGGACTTAGTGATGGGGTGCAGATGGTGCCCTGGCAGCATCCTCAGAAGTACTGTGTGAATGGGTGCTGGGCTCAGAGGAGAATAATGTGACACTGTGTCGTCAGCGGTGGGGAAGAAAGCCCACCCTTGTCTTGGCTTTGAGCTGGCAGCGCTGCCACCGTGTTTCTGACATATGCACAGCTTAAGTCCAAAGAAAGTTTCTTCTGTCCTAAAAAAAATTGTTCTCCCAGGGCCTTAGAAAAAAGTCTTAATTGATGGCTTGGACATAATCGAATTCTGGAGTGTCAGTGTGACTTTTCCATTCATATTGGTTCATGGATGAAAGAAGGTGTGGCAAATACCCAGCATAATTATGCATGCTTCTAATGTTTCAGCTTGTATAATACCGCCCACCTTCCTAGAGAGGTCAAGTTTCTGTTTCAGGCATTGCAGTTCAGTGATGTACGGTGTGCTACAGAGAAATGGACTAACAGCTCTGTAAGTTCAGTGCTCTTGTTTTTTAATGTTTTTTTCATGAAATAGTGAAATCTGGTTTGTGTCAGTGGGTAGGTTTTGGTGTCACAATCTAATGAGCTATTTAAAATACATCTAAATGGGAGTGTGCTTGTGACTTGAGGTTGTGATTTGTTTTTGAATGGCAGTACTTAATGTGGAGAAATTATTACAGAGTGAGTGTGTTTGTGTATGGAATGCCTCTGTTGGTATCTCTTTCTGGCGCACAGACTGTTTGCAAACTGCTGCAGCAGCTCAAATAGTCCTGCACAAATGAACAAGCTGTGGCAGAATGACGATTATGTGGTCAATTTTTAATCTGTGGTGACCCTGAGTACCCACAGGCATGCGGAGCCTTCACTCGCTTGTGATAAAGCAGGGTTGCATGGCTTGCACTGGCTCTTTCACTTGCTTTTGCTGTCGGTCTTCTCCTTCCCCTGCCCTTTTGCTGGCCGCCCTTGCAAAGGAGACCCTGCAGCTTTCCAGGTGACATTGGCTCAGGTCGCTTTGCTCTGTGGTGTTTTATAGACTGGGGGTAGAGGGGATTTCTGCAACTTTTTTATCATTATTTTTGCTGTTCAGGGGAAACATATGTTGAAAATCACACCATTTATGTGTGTGTTTTCCCCCGTCTGCTTTGAGATATTAGGTTGTTGGTTTACAATCTCAATGTCCATGAGCTGGTGCTTCAAAATCCAGTGTTCAGTGTGCGTACATGTTTGTATCTTTTTCCTGTATGGATGGAAAGACAGAGTACTATGATTTCAATGACAGTCTACTTATTTTTTGACATACTACTTATTTTTTTGGCAGAAGCAACAGGAATACTGCCATTTGTGTGTGCCTTTTGTGGAATTTCTAATTTGTGCCATTGCTGAATATGATAGACAAAAAGTTTCAGCAGAAAAGAGTGTCTTGGCCAGCAGTCTCATTCTTGTCCTCTCTTTGCTAGGATCAGTTACTCTCCTGCTTTGCTTGAGGGACACAGGCAAAACTTTAGTGTGATAAGGCTTGAAATGAGATTGAGGAAGGCTGTTCTCTTAAGAGCTAGCAGTGGGACTCTGGAGAATAATGTCCTTTCTGCTGGAGGCCACATGCTTTTTTGCATAATTTTCCTGGTCACTGAATTCGTGGAAACGCTTGGTTTTGTTTTCTATCCCTAGTCCAAAATGAGTTGCCGTGTCTGTAACATAGTGTTCTTGAAGGTGTAAGGACATACCATGGTTTTTTTAGATAGGAAGCAAATTCCAAATTACTGTATTTTTAGCTTTTCTTGCTCAAGTCATTGTTTTCGAACATCTGATGAGACAGCTGTCATACTTCTTTTTCTTGCTATGACTGTGTTCACACTTTTGAGGATCACTCTCATTGTAAGCTGCTGTATCAAGCATACCACCCAATAGCACTGTGCAGCTCGGGCTCATCAATTCATTGTGTTTTCAGAGCTGTAGGCTGAAAATATGACAGGGTTATTCTTCAGTACCAGAAATTTCTTGGAGTTATTACATTAGTTTGTTGCGTGGCTGGTGTACCATCCAAAAGTCCTGTCCCTTAGGAATATAAATTCTAGAGTATCGCTAAGGATGTGGCGGTAAGATTTGTTTGAAAACCCCAAAGGTAGGTAGGCAACATGCGTATGGAAAGCCCAAGCTGCAAAGCCAAGTGATCTGGTCCAAGGTTTGCCTTAGTGCCAGAGAAGGACATGAGCACCACTGGTTGTTTATTTTTAGTTTTTTTTTTTTTTTGGTCCTGCCAACTCAGTTTTGGGATGTGGCCTGTCCTGAAGTAAGAGGAGCTTTAGCCTCCAGACCTGGATATAGAGATGGATATGAGTGATATGGATGCCCTAAGATGTAGGTTCTTGGAATGGTTCTAGAGCAGATCAACTGCCAATTTCATTGTTTGCTATAGCTGTGTTATACCATGAAGATATGTAGTGATGCTCAACAGCTGGGGAATGCTTTCATTTTCTGTGATGGTGCGGAAATAGCACAGAAAAGGAGTAGAATTTTTATGAAGGTTTGTTTTTGTCACTTGAAGTCTAGCAATTAAGAGTTTTTGGGGTCCATCAAGGTTACTAGTGTTTCTGACCTGCTACTTCTGGAGATAATGGCAATCAGTTCTGTATCTTTATCTTAATTTTGAAGAATTAGTGCCTTTTAAAAGCTTTCTCTCCCCTCCTTTGCTTTTCCAGCTCAGATGGGACCAGAGGAGCAAGCAGATGGCTCTCATCAGGGGCAGCTTTAGTCCACTGGCAGGTGAGAGGCCATCTGACCTAGGAGCCAGGCAAACAAGATAGTATTTTAATGGTCCCTTTCAGTTTCATTCTTCACCTTCTCAGTTCCTTTTCACTACAAGACAAAAGAATGACCTTCATGGCCTTTCCTTATCTCTACTCCCCTTAAGGAAGCAAGCACAGTTTTATCATGTGTGCTGTTGCTTGTAGGAGGTGTTTCATGATATGGTAATGTGAACAAGCAAAGGATATAACTGGATAAGGGATGTAGTAGAGGGTGTAACTGGTGTATTGAGACAAGTTAAATGAAGACTGTCTGTGACTGAGGGTCTTCCCAGTTTTCCTTCTTTCCTGAGCCACTGTTACATAACATCACACTAGTGCTTCAGTTGTGACACCCTCTTTTCCCTCCATTCCTTGCCTAAAATGAAATATCTAAGCTACACTGCCCTTGTCAAGCCCATCCTGCTTTAGAGTCCTAGGAAATACATAGTTTTTAAATCTGTGCTGTTTTGGTAGCTTAGTCTTGCAGACAGAGAATAAAGAATCACATCTGTCCACACAGGTGGTCATCTGAAGAGGGAAAAAAATTCCCACAAACAAAAATTGGGTGTGCTAATGACTTTATTTCCTCTTACTCTGGACATGAGTCCTATAGGGGGGTGATGAAGGCCATAAGCAGTGGATGAGCTCTAGCACTGTCAGTGACACTTCATCTGCGGCAGCAGCCACAGTTATTAGAGTGGGTATTTGTGCTGTTTTTTTTCAGAAGTTTGCCCATTTCTGGTTAAAGCTGAGATTGCTGTCTGCCAGCTGAAGGTAGCAGTGGTGGTTGTGTCATGGCACTGTTTGTCATACTATTCTCCTTTCAGAAAGCCCATGGTGAACTTCACAGTTTGTATATGGAAGTATTGGAAGAGTGGGATATGTGTGTCTGGCCTCTGAGGGTACAGTGGATGGTGAGTCAGTCTTGCCTCACTTGGCAGCTAAAGGTGTTAAGATTCAGCACATCTGCTTGTATGTCTTGCTGGGTTTTATGTTTTGTCACAATCTCAACTAGTTCTTGTTGGTTGGAGACTGAAGGGTTTACCTGGGTTGTCAATTCACATTCAGCATTTGGGTCAAAAAAAAAACGCCAAGAAGGTTTGGAAGGAGACAGACTTTTATTAGGCAATCTCAATCTTATATATGCACCAGATGGTTGTGAAAGTAGTACTGTTTTTTTAAAATGATCAGGTAACAAATGTGTCTTTTATTACCCTTTTCCATTTTTCAGAAGATGACACTGTGTGTCTAATGTGAGAAATGCTTCTTTAATGCCTACTTATCAAATGCAGTTTAATTTCTCTTAATGATTATGCTTTTTACGGTGGTGGAATTTGTATTCAGCCTTGCTGGACCTGGCGTACTTATTTGAGTCCTTGTCCACTCTGATGAGAGCACAAAAGGCTCAGGTAGGGTTTTCATGCTGCTTTTTTGATGTGGCTTCTCCTTGTCTCAATGCAGCATGCTTTATATGAAACCAACTGTTGTCCCTGTGCTTTCTGCCACAAGAAGCAGCCGACTTGTTGAAATCGGTCACTGTTTTTTGACCACTATACTGCAAATCCTGGACCAAGGTGGAGCTGCCCTTTCCTCTGCTGTGACCTCTGCCTGTGCAAGCAGACTGAAATGAGAGTAGCCAGTGTTGCCCTCCAGGTTCTAGCTGAGCTGGTGTGTCCCATTTACAAGCAGTGTGAGTCCCCTTGCTGAAGTAACTCATGCATAAATTCATGGGGCTGTGCTTTGCAGAAGGTCTGCATTTCTGGAGAGAGGCCATATGAGCAGTACTGTCTTGGTAACATCTCATTTTAGATGTGGATTGGTGGGGAGGAGGAAGGGGGGAACTGGGGCTGTTCAGGCTCTGAAATTCTGTTCTGCTTGGCACTGTAGAACACTTTTCCTCAACTTTGCCTTGTTTGTGCCAGAAGGTTTGGCAGACTCTTGCTGTCTTTCCATCTTGTGGTGTTGGGCAGGCTATGAGGCTGAATTCTGATCCAGGATGGATTGCAGGGCAGATGTTCCCCTGGCTGCTCAAAACCCAGTTACTGTTGGGTATAGCTGAGTATGTTATTCCTTATGGGTTGTGTTTTAACGAGTCACAAGCAGCTCAAAGTCCATTTGCAGTATGTGAAGAGCTAGCCTCTGTACCAAGAAGTGGCATCAGGTACAGCAGATAAGGTGTTCTGGCTTTAGCCCAAGGCTTGTTTTATCACCAGAATGTTGAAAGGAAAGTTGCTTTGGCACCAGTTTAACTTCTTTAAATGAGCTAACAACTGCACCATTATCTGCTGTTTAGAACCTACTAACTCCTGGAACATTTACACTAGCACTACGGGTGGGGGGTGTGTGTGTGTGTCTCCTTGCTCTGTATTGAGACCAGTTGGCAAGTTAGAATGTGTGGTGAATTGCTGCAGGTGATTGTGAGGCAGTGACCATTATCATTACAGGTAGGTTCTCTGAGATGCTGTCCTGGACCTTTTCTGCTGGGGTCGAGGAGATTGTCCATAAACACACCCTTTTATGTTCCTCCTCCTAGCAACCAAGGATTCTCAGTTGATTATTTCCCTGTTTGTTAAGAATTAGTGCAATGTACAGCTCAGTGTTGTCTGCTGTAGCTCACAGACTTAAATGAAAGAGCTGTATGACGCATCCTGGGAGGAAACATCCCTCCCTAGGGGATTTTTCTTTGGTGTAAGACACTTCTTTCTTGTGAAAGAGACTGCTTGGGACTGGAGGTGGGATGTGTGACCAAATGGCATGATGCATTGCCATGGAGAGATTCCCGGGGCAGCAGAGTACTCATGTTGCAGTGGCACCCTGCCCGGATTAATTAGTGTCTCTGCAGGGTTAATTAGCATGGTGCTTTGTGCCATGCAGGCATAGCTTTAGTTTATTTCCTTTAGCGATTATGAGAACATATGTGGGTGAAGTGTACCAAGATTGATTGTTGCTTTTGATTACATAGAGGCATTCTGTCCAAAAAATTTAGAACATATTCACTGGGAAATAGAGTCTTTTCCACTGGAAATGTTATCTTCAAATTCAGATTTATTTTAAAATGTGTCTCCTTCCCAGCAAGAATGTAATGACCCTTTGGTGCTATGCAAGGCACCTTTAACTGACTTTGAATTGTTTGACGCAGCACCTGAAGCATATCACAGTAAGTTATCCAGGTATGTCCTTGCAGTTGAGGGAGCTGGTGTTTTTTCAGACCAGCATGAATTCCTCTTTAAGTAAGTGAATCTAGCTGCTGGAGGGAGGTGTGTGTGCTGGAGGAGTGTGTGGGAGGAGACGTTGAACAATATTAAAATGGAAAAGGAGAGAAGATGGAATATGTGTGTTAGCTGCCCATGGAGAACTTGTCAAGCTAGAGTATGCTGTAATGTCGACTTTCCATGAAAAGTGGTGAAACCGTGTCTTTGGGAATTCAAAAAATACTTGTTGCATAGCAAGTTTTGTATAAATTAAAATGCTATCAAGGCTAAAGCTTCCTGTAAAAATTACAACTTTGTCAGCAAAAGCTCTCCTTGTGCTCCCTTTGCATATTCAATATCTCTGCTTAACTGTTTGACCATGTTTGTTTTCATTTCTGCTTTTCCTCGCTTCTACTTAGCACTCAGTTGTGCTGATCACTAAGTCAGTTTTCTGGCTGGGAATGAATTTAGATTGCCATTTGCAAGGCAGTTTCGAAGAACAATTACTCTTTGATATAAGATATATTTATCCATTTTATACAGATTCAAATTTTGCTTAGTATTGCACGTATTTTTTTAACTCCTCATTATATCAGAATGTTTTCTAATATTTGGTGTCTTTATTAATACCTGCTAGGTGTGGTTTGTTCTCAAGGGGAAAAAAAATGGGTGGGCAGAGTAATGTTTTTTGTTTTGGTTGGGCTTAGATGAGTAGGAGTCAGTTGATTGTGTATGCATGTATGCTGTGATTTGTTTGGGGTAAAAAACAAAACTGAAGCATTCTTTCCGTCTGGCATGAAAACCAGTACAGTGTGTGATAAATCTTGGCTCCCAAAGGATTTCTGACTTTTGTTCAGTTCTCTTTGACAAAGCAGAGCAATTACACGGAGTTGTCAGTAGTCATCTTGGAGCTCAAGGGTGTCCTGCTCCTGGCTTTTGGTGGAGCGCTGTTACTGTACTTTCAAACTGATCTGGGTCAGGTGTGAGCATAAACACTCTCTCTTCAGCTGGGTTGCATAGAGTACCTGGTACAGGGTTTATGGTAGCTGTGGGACAGTGTGCAAAAGACAAAATCTATCGCAGCAGAATTAACCCATAAGAAATACCTGAACAATCTTGAGGCCATGTTACGGGGACACGATGTGCTAGGTGTGGTAGTAGGAGTTTCAAAGTCAATTTTTCTGTGTCCTTGAACAGTCACCCAGGGTGTGTAAATGTCAACTGCATTATCTTGAAGATGAAGGCTGAAGTTGTGAAATTGTCAGAGTTTTTACACAAAACTGTTGTAAGGCTTATACAGAAGTGTAAAGCAGGGTGTTATACAGAAACACAAAGATTGTGGTGCTTCCTATTAGCTGTGGTTACATAGCACCAAGGATATAATTTACTTTCTATAATCTCAAGTTTCTTAATACATTATAGGTTTTAGTATTATGTAAACAGAGATACTTGCATCTTGGAATGCACCCCCATTGAAATGTAAGGAAAGCATTTTTAGGGTGTCTCAAATAGCTAACATGCAGTGCAAACAAGATCATATTTTACATAAATAGCTGAAAGTAGAACTAAATGTATTGGGGAACTGTTGGAGGGGTGGGGAGGAGAAGTTGATTCCCATTTCCTAGGGGTAACTTAAGAGCACTGAACACTGTATTAAAGCTCGCCTAGATTTGGGGCTTTTTGGATTTCTGGTTTTGTAAAAGATGTTGCTTTTCTGGTTTACCTTACCACAGTCTACTATCTCCCACTTAATTCCCCATCTCCTTCTACGACAGAGAGACCCTTGTAGTTTCCCTTCAAATGCTACTTGTTGTTTTAGTTTATGAAGACAATTAACCCTTAGGAAGCTGGTTTAGTGATTTGTAAATGATGTAGGATTAGAACAATATAAATATATGTAGGGACATTGGTCTGTGTCGTGCTTTCAGTGGTAGTTTATTTATTAATTTATAATAAAAACTCTTTCATACCTGGTATGATTCCCGTGTACTCCATTAAGCCCACACGCAGTTTTACAAACTGGGACAACAATAGCTTTTTGTCTTCAACTAAAGCTTTAGGGAAGTACTTAATTAAAATCTGGATGATAAGAAGTGTCTTTTTCCTGAAGGTAATCTTCAAAACTTTCTTGAGTAACCATGCTAGATATAGATAAATTGTTCTGCTGTCCCATCCCTCCATCGCTGTCAAATGTCATAGCAGCTGTCAGATGTGATAGCACCCGCTGTTGTGCAACTATTTAACATCAGCACAGCCTCAGGGTGCAGCTGGCTTGGCCTGTACCTTTGAGTGGTTGTGAGGCAGGATGCCTCAGTGGAAGGAATGGTGCTTCTGTATGTGTGTATCTGTGGTCTTGGGAAGTTTGATCGTTTGAGGGATATGCCAGCTAGTTGGAACTGAAAAGCAGGAATCTGATACTGGCAGAACATCTTTGCTGAGTTGCTGTAGAGGAAAAGAGCTGTCTTATGTGCTATATAGGTGCACACATGAACTTTGCTGCAGTTGGAAAGCCTTTACTCAGTAAAGGCTGAAAGTATGTACAAGTCCTTGCAAGGTGAGAATTTCTAAAGAAGCCTATTCAGGGAAATGAGACAAAGCAGTCTGTAGATGTCTCTTCTGCAGTCTATAAAGTACTTCGATGTGTCTTTAATGTATACCAGCATCCTGGCTTATATAGTGCTATACTACATGGCTCACATGGGCTTCTGCAGTATTTTCCAGTGCAAACTAGTACCAGGCTACCTTTCTTTCAACATTCACTGTTGTGTTTTTGCATCTGGCGTGGCTGGTATATCCTGAAATGCCTGGAGCTTTGTTTCGGTGCATTCACGTGGACTGTTGTTTGAACAAAGAGGATTTAAATTGGGAAGGCAGTGCAGGGTGACATAGCTATTGCAAGACACATGCTTTCTTTCCGGGGGGACTGTAACCAAAATATTGCTTGTGCATTTCACACTGGGAGCAAAAAATTACTTAGCCTTTCATATTTGTAATTGTTGGTAATTTCATTATTGTTTAACATGGCTTTATCAGGCATCACTGGTCTTAAGCATGTGATATATTGCTTGATGTGTACAATGACTAATTGGTGCTTTTCATTTCGCTTCTTTAGGATGACTCTCAGGTTCCTGAATGCACTGTCAAATGCTGGAACATTGAATTAGCTGAATCCTTTGCATTATTTCTGATGTCTAAAAAGGCCTAAAGGAAAGTAGACAACTGGTGCTTCTGTTAACAATGTTTTAAGGTAACGTGTCTTCTTTTTCTGGGTTCAGAGGGAAGAGGATAGGTAGACATGATCCCATGTACTGTCCCAGAACTGCTTCTTGCTTTGTAATAAACCTGCTGTGGCTTAACCCTGGCCATCAGTTAAGCACCTCACAGCCGTTCCCTCTGTGTCAGGATGGGGGAGACAATCAGAACAGTAAAAGTGAGGAAAAGAAACATGGGTTGAGATAAAGACAGTTCAACAGGTGAAGCGAAAGTCATAGAGGCAAAGCAAAACAAGGAATTCTTTCACTCCTTCCTGCTGGCAGTCCGGTGTCCAGCCACCTCTAGGAAAGCAGGTCTCTGTCATGCAAAATGGTTACTTGGGAAGACAAACACCATCACTCCAGATGCCCTCCCCATGCTTCTTCCACCTACCACATGATCTGGAATATCCCTTGGGTCAGTTGGGGTCTGCTGTCCTGCTGTGTTCCCTCTAACTTCTCATGCATCCCCAGCCTGCTCACTGGTGGAGGAGGCGAGAGGCTGAAAAGGCTTTAACATTGCATACGCACTGCTCAGCAGTAACTAAAACATACCTGTATTACCAACATGATTTTCAGCACAAATCCAAAACATAGCCCCATACTAGCTACTATGAAGAAAATAAACTCTGTCCTAGCCAAAACCAGCATGAAACCATGCTAACATGAAGTCTTAAGAATGGACCCAACTATCACTAGTTACTAGCTATGGGTAAATTCACTGACTTCAGTGAGTGAGTGAAGAAATGAAGAAGGAAGTGAATGAAGTGATGAAGAAACAACTTGGTTTCTTTTCCTAAATAATGAATTCTACACCCTTACGTGCTTCCATTAGAATTCCTTAGTCCTTCTTCTGTGTGTTAATAATGTTTTGGTAGTAAAAAGATATAGCCTTCAGTCCCTATGGGATGTCACGCTGAGACATTCTTCACTGGGAAAGCTATGGGCAAGAATCTAAACACAACTGTGGCTAGGAGAGTGACCCTTCTGTTCTGACTAGAGCTGCTGCTGCTGTCTTTCATCAATCAATTACCATATTTTATACCTATCTTTTGGATTCGTAGTTGCATTGTTGGCTTCTGTGCTTTTTCTCTGCAGCACAGTAGACAGCAGAGTGACTAGGCCAATGGAGAGTATGTTTGTGCAATGCCCAGTGTGCAGCATGGTCTTCTCTTGCTGCATGGTCATTTCAGTGAGTAGGGAATGGGTGGAAGCACCCCAGCAGGACATGGCTATATAGAAATCTGCTGTGCAAAGACACAAATCATGTTAAGAGCAACACAAAAGGGAGGGCCTGAATTAAATCTGTAATAAAAGAAATACAGATGGATAATCCCTGTGTAAAGGCTCTCTTTGCTGCTGTCTCCTGGATTCCCTCAGGTTTGACAGCTGCTGTTAGAAGTGGCAGCTGACTCCTATTTACTTTTGGTGACTGTCACTGCCCACCTTATTATATGCACTGCAGTGTGCTGCAAGTTCAGATGAGAGATGAGACACACCTGAATCTGAGCTCATCTCTTGAAGAACAAAGATTTAGTCTTTTGGCCATTCCAACTGTGAAGGGCAGCTCATTGCAGATTATCTCTTGTCTCATGCCACTTCCGCTGCTTGAATCAGAGTGAAACTAAGCAGTGGGGAACAGCCTGTTTGGCTTTTGAGCATGGAGTAAATCTTAGTGTTTGGCTTCGAATTGATGACAGCTTTTGGGACAGGTAGAGGGCTACCGAATCTAGTGACCCAAAAGATGTGCAGGCACCAGCTGTTTTCCCAAGCTGGGGAACTCAGCAGGGGTGGAACAGCAGATCTCCTGCCTTGCTGCATCACTTTCCGAACTTGCCATTTCAATGGGGTGTGTGCATGTGTGTACGTGCATGCACCCGGGCTCCACTGACTCTCCCTTTGGCTCTCTTGCGCAAAACTCAGTTGAGAGAGGGTGCTGCAATGTACCTGTGGCAAGCTGCTGTGAGCCACAGGTACAGTGTGGTACAGAGCTCACAGCTGTGAGCAGAAAGCCTCCCTGCATTTCCACTCATGCCAGAGCACATTTCAAATCGGCCCTGGGTTCTTGCAGTGCCTCTCCCTCCTTGTATGGTGCTGTTCTTCATTAGTATATGGTAGGGCTTTGTGTCTTCTGGAGCTTTTTTCACTGGGAAAAGCATTTGTAGGTTAATTTTTATCTTTTCTGGTGGCAAAGAATTGCCTTGTACAGGAGCCATTGGAAAGTTCAGTCCTGGCCCTGAGGCAAGGCTGTAGCTGGCAGAGGGGAGAAGTGCTTAGAGAAGGCTAAGTAAGGAAACTTATTACCACTGTGACTAGGCTTGTCCCAGTTCCTGTGTGGCTGTGTGCCACAGCTGTGTCCTGGCTGTAGAAGTGTGCGTCCTGAGCCATGGATGGGCTTCTAAGCAAAGGAAATATGAATATATGCATGGAGGGACTCTCAGGTTGCCCTTGCAGGCCTCCAGGCTTGTCTGCCTGGTGCACTGCAGCAGGTGCCGGCAAACTCATGTAGTCACAGCCTCGTTGTCTGGCAGGGTGTATGGGTGGCTAGCAGGATATGGGGTGGAAGAAGAGGAGAGGAGGCTCTAAGGAAACATATGAAGACAGAGAGGAAGAATGTGACTGCAGAAAGGCTGGAAAGTGCGTATCAGACTTTTATCTGCTGTCAGGGAGCCAAAGCAGCAATGATTGCTTTCTGCCTGGCAGTCAGAAAGCATGAGAGCACAAGGTACAGTCGCTAAGAAATGGACCATGAAGGCACATCCTGTATCAGTGATCGTCACAAGGCTGTGGCAATGGAGGGGAGCAGGATAAAGAGTTATGCTTGTCAGATTCTCATGTTATATTCATACATATGTATTTTCTTTGCATATTATTATGCCAAGTACATAGCAAGCTGTCCTATACATTTGAGTAGTGCTGGGCTGTGACTCTGTGTTACAGAGGACAAGAATGAAGGGGGCCTATAGGGATGCTGGGGAGGGACTTTTCATGAGGGACTGTAGTGATGGGACAAGGGGTAATGGGTTCAAACTTAAACAGGGGAAGTTTAGACTGGGTATGAGGAAGAAATTCTTTACTATAAGGGTGGTGAGGCACTGGAATGGGTTGCCCAGGGAAGTTGTGAATGCTCCATCGCTGGTGGTGGTCAAGGCTGCGTTGGACAGAGCCTTGGGTGGCATGGTTTAGTGGGAGTTGTCCTCTGCCCATGGCAGGGGGATTGGAACTCGATGATCTTAAGGTCCTTTCCAACCCTAACTGTTCTATGATTCTATGTACAGGCATTAATGTGATAATATAGGCAATAATTAATTATTTAAATAAATAATTGATGTAATAATACAGGCAATAATTAAAATACAGGCACTGTAGTTGAGGTACTCAAATAAAATGTTAGTACGCTAAAGCTACTAATTTAGCAAGTCTTTGGGAGAAGTGGGCTCTATTTACCTTCATAAAATGCGGCGTTTGAAGGTCATGTGCACCCATGATTGCGTGTAACACAACCACATTTTGCTGTTCTCAAGGCTGTACAAATCTTGTATTTGTACAGGTAACTGGTGCTTTGAAATACTAACTTAACCCACTCAGAGCTTTTTGCCTGTGAGTTACAAAGGTAGCATCCCACTGAAGTGACATGCTCCATGGAGGGGGCCCTAGAGCATCCTGTGTGTCTCTTAGCTTCACTGCATGTGATCCCTGTGCAAATGATTAAAGCAGCACACTTTTAATTGGGTCACAAGATTTGGCAATGTAAGGTGAGCAATGGTCTTAGTAAAATTGATTTCTGCTTATAAAGCCATAGTTGCTTCAGTGGGATTGTCTGTGCTTTCTCAAGGATGCGTCCTGTAGCCTTGATTTAGCCAGGGATTTTACTGCAATATTACCAGACGTCAAAACAGCAGTTTCACTTTTCACAGCAGAAACTTGATCTGTTAAATGGAAAAATACAGTAACCAACCTCCTGAAGAAAACCCTGCACTTCCGACAGGGTAAAATACAAATGCTTGGCAATTGCTTTCTTCAGCTAAGTCTTAAGCTTAGTTTTTTAGATTTGTGCTTATCTTGAAAATCTTAAAATAGATTTTATAAAAGCTATGACTAGGTGTCAGTACAAGTTCATCTGGAATAGCTTCTACCCATACGACAGAGCAGGCATTCTGCTATTACAGGGGTGCAGCAGCTTCACTGAAGGCTGGGGTGTGGTTGCCCTGGCACAGCAATGTAGTGAGGAGATTCAGCCAAGTCCGGCTCTTCACTTTCTGAATTTTCTAGAGTTACTGGAGCAGTTATATCAGTTTTACAGTGATTAGTTGGCTTCGGAGGTCCATAAGATACTTATATCTGCAAAGGGGATCTGATTTTTGTAAAACACACTATTGTAAATTAAGTTAAACTTCATTATACAGTAATATAGACCTTAAGCATGACATACAAGGTGCCCACAAATCCACGTATCACTGATCAGAGCTTATTTTGTTCTCTCTATTCCTGCACAACAAAAACAGTCATGTTTGGTTTTATTTCAGATATTTCCACTTTGCCAACTTAGAACAGTTGTGGCTTAAGTCTTGCCTTTTGCATTGTTCCTGCTCTTAGTTGTGGTTGGGCTTAAATATACCACAAGCCATCAAACTGCAAAACCATGCTACATCCTCTACCTTTCCACAGTGTATATAAGTGTTTTTCACAGGCAGGAACATCATCTTGTCATGCCAGTTACAGAGACACGGAGGGTCCTGCCTGGAGGAGTGGTGCTGTAGTTACAAAAAGGCTTTCACAAGCCTCATACTTACTAGTGGTTTTTAGAGGGAAGCTGGGCACTATGACTGCAAAAGAAACGGCAGTAGAAGTCTGCAGCATGACCCAAACGCACCTCCTGGTGGTGCTGCCATCCATGTAGTAGCGCACAACCTGACTCCACACCTGAAACCAGAACGTGGAGGACCTGGGTAGCACATTGGCCGCTGCCAGAGCAGAGACTGGGTAAGACTGTTGGATGCACGGTCCTGGCATCTGCATCCTTTTGCTTCTGGTGGCCAGCTCATGTGCTACAAGTTCCTTGATGCCTTCATGTGTTCCAGACATTCAAATGCTGTGACTGCTGTGATAAGAAGAGGTGGGATTGACCAAAAGCAACCAAATTGTGCCATATCATCTTTTGGTTAATTTGGCCTGGGGAAAGGACTCCACCTCTCACTTGTTTGCTGGTGCCATAGATGTTGCTGAGGCACTTTCAGTATGATAACTAGTTCTTTAATGAAAGCTTTACATGTGCTTTTCTGATTTATATAGCTTGTGAGGGATTAAAAAATAAGTCTATTAATCTTTGGAGCTACCTAAATGTAAACAAAACCTATCAAAACCGTCTTTGGTTTTTAGCTCTCTTGTTGTCAGAACTTGACCCTTCCAGCATCTCTCAGGATTTTCTGGGACTGGCAATCAATTTCTTGTATAGAAGACAAATTCTTTTGACTTATGTTTTAATCTTAATAAATTTAGGGGTTTGAGTTGTTGCATGTATGTATTTCTTCTTTTATTTTGCTATTTTTCTACATGTAAAGCACAAGAGTAACTCATCTTCTGCTACTTTTGCTTTTCCAAAGGAGATGCTTTGTCCACTAGGAACTGTGGTCAGCATGCTAATAAAACTCACTGTCTGCCTTTAAAATGTTTATTCAAAGTGGCCTGGCTTGCTTACAGTAGCTGTGTGGGTGGACTGTCCTTGAATTTTGTAGACTTAATTTAGTACTACACAATACCCAGTGATGGAAAACAGCCATAAATTGTCTGTGCGCAGCCATGCATTATTGATAAAGGGTAGAATAAGCTCTACAATTTCTTTATTTGATGTTGTTAGTGCAACAGCTGGCTGATTTGTTAAGACTTTTTCCCCCTGTTGGCAGTAAAATATCTCTTCATTTTGAACTCTGAATTTCCTCCTGAATTTTGATTTGTGTGGAGGTGAAATCTTCCCTTTTCTCCAGTGCTGCTGGAGAAATCAAATGGAAATGTTTCCTCTGTGTAGAAACAAGCTTTATTTCTGGGAGAGCTAAGCGAACAGTAAGTTTGATTGTGTGGAGAAGACAAGGTTTTTTTAATTGTCACAATTATTTATAAACGGAAAATAGAGCATAAAGTGTACATTTAGGGGAAAAAATCTTTTAATATGTGTGATTTGGCACATGCTTAGAGAAAATGCTTTACAGTGAGTTAGGTGTGCTTTGTAATTTCAGTGTTCCTTCAAAGTTCATGAAAAAATCTCAACAGTCTTAAATCTGTCATGGCTTTTTTTTTCTGTTAACACTTATGATGAGTAAAGAGTCTACTGAATATAATTTGCATATAAAACTGTGCTGTAAACTAAATAGTTCTTTCCCTGTAGTTGAACAAAGGTACAATAAGCTGCTCACAACACAGGAAATAAATAAATAAAACCCAGTAATACTGTAAAAAAACTTACTATTTCCAACAAATGCCCAACATTGAAACTAGTTTCTGAGCTATAATTTCTGGAATGGTAGCTTCCTGGAGGTTCTTATTCTAATATGACACAGGGAACATAAAAATTGTGACAAGCAAATACTGTATTTGATTATGGAATTGTTTACTTCCCTCTTGTATGTGTGTGCAACATGTGTAAGCATGTATGTGTGTAAACGTGCAAAAAGCATTAGGGTAGTGAAAAAGTATGAATATAGTTGATCCTCACTAGCTATACTGATGCTTGTAGCAGTTTCCTCTATTCCATGGAGAATTGCTGTGTATTAGTTTAACTTTCCATATATTTACAGCCTTTTAAGGTAAGAAGCCTTTAAGTAATGAAGTAATTAAACTGGTTGTGGTTTTAATCTGGAGGCAGAAAAAAACGAATGGAGAAAGGACTTATATGATTGACAGAGGCTTGCTGGAGATTTACATTGAGAATAACTCATTCTTCAAAACTTTTTCATTTTCTGATGGAAATTGTGGGGTAAATCAAATCAGTGGCCGTGAATGATTAAAATGTGCAAGTTATGAATTCTTACTGACTTTGTAAATCTCTAACTCCTTCACTGCTAATATAAAATCATTTATCTTAAAGGGGTCTTGGGGCTGTGAGGATTTAAATGAAAGCTTCAACTTCTCAAAGAAGACTATTTTGATATTCAAGATCATGAATTTTGTGGTTTGCTTGATGCATAGAAAGTTGTGGAAGGAGAATGGGAATTTTTCCGTAAGTCATCTGATAGGTCTACAGTAATTCGCTTGCCTGATCAAAGGGGCAAATTTTCCAGTCTTTTAAGTGCTTATGCAATTCAGGCTTAATATGGGCAACTAGACACTCTGTGCTGGTTGAAGAGGTTACCTTTGATCTTGAAGAAAATACAAACAATTGGACATTGACATGCCTGTGATCTTGTTTTTTCAGCAAGTGCGCAGCTGCTTGTGTTTTCATACAGAAGGATTGACTTTAGCCGTATCACTATAATTCTAGCTTTGTCACAATCTTCTGTTCACACTATTTTGGAGTATGAGTGTGGGTGTGTGATTTTTTTTTTTTTTTTTTCCTGAAACAAGGATACTTCTGTACTGAAATACAGGTTTGGAAATTCCTTGTTCTTCTTGTTCAAAAAATCGTCTTTCACTGGCATTGATACTGGCTGCTGTAATGATAAACTGTAAGAAAAGGAAGCATCACAATATACACTGGGGATGGATTCTCCTCCAATATATCTGTGTAATCTCTGCAGGCAATGCATAAGTGAAGTTACTGTGACCTCTTAATATATGCCCCTGGAAATCAAACAAAAGTAGCCAGACAAACAAAAAAGAGCTTTAATGCAATTTGACATTTCTTAATTTCTTCACACTACCAAAATATGCGTTAGTCCTGAAAGATAAGTGACTTTCAGTAAGTTACCTGTATTAGAAATCTACTGTGCAAATGCCCTGAGGGCTGCTTGCTACCATCCCAAATTCTTCACCCTTGGGAAAGCAATTATGGAGAAGGCCTTGAGAGCGGGATGGATGAGGTGGTAAGAGATCAACTTCACATGACTGATCTCTGCAGGCCATGCTCAAAATAGAGGGACACCTGCAGCAAAATCATTTTCCTATGCCCTGTAAGTAGGGCTTTTAAAAATAAGGGGAAAAGAAATAGAACAAAGTTAGTGTTTGATTGTAGTCCCAAACAGCCAGTGCAGGTGTTGCATGATGCAGAAGGACCTGAAAGTAGTTGACTTAGAAATAAATAAATATTCATTTAAAAAATTATGCTTTCCCAAGGGAAAACACGAACAGACTTTTCCTAGCAGTAGTACAAATGCAAAGCAGTAGGGAAGCAGTGAGGTAGGTGGGCTTGGTTTGTGAACAAAAGTTACCTGACAACCTTCCATTACTTTTAAGGTGGTATTTCTTGTTCCTTTTCAAATGTGTCAAAATATGATTTATGTTTTTCTTTCAGCGTAGGAATTAAGGTGTGTGTGGGGACATTCTTCAATTGTTTTTGAAAGGTACTGCTTAAAATATTCTATTTTTTAAAGCATTGGGCAGGAGGGTAAAACAGGTGTGGTTGCATCCATCCCTACTCAGGGGTAGCACCAACTGCTTTGTCTCTTGACAAGTTGCAGCATGCGCTGTTATAAGGAAAAGAAAATCCCCGTTCTTTCTGTTCTCCCTTTTCTTGGTAAAAAAAAAGTATAAAACTTGTTTGGGTGGGACAAACTCCAGCAGCCTCTTCCAAGTTTGATCACTGATGCAAAAAATGTCTTGGTTATAACACAGATGCCTCATGGTCCGATTACCTGTGTGGCCTAGCTTGCAGGACGCACTCATCCTGTGCATCATACGGACATCATCATGGACAAAGTCTTTTTTCTTCTCCTTTTTGATGTTACATTATACTGACCTCCACTAATTTGAAAGAGAAGGGGAGGATAACGAATTACATGCTGATTTTAACAAATTAAGAGGATAAAGAATTGCATGCTGATTTTAGAGAATTACCCTGATAACAATGCTGTTAACTGCTCTGGGAGGTTCTGTAGTGGCAAAAATTGATTCTTAATGAGACCATATAATGCATTCACAAGATGCCAAGAACAAACTAACTTTCTGCTGTAAAAGTAATGAATTATCTACAAAACTTGCTTTAAGTGGAGCATGTCCTTGCCTAGTGTCTGTAACCATGATAACTAATCATGTTTTGTCCTTCCAGAGGCCTCTATTGATTATCTTTCCAAAGTGAAGTTGATGAGTCCTTTTTTGTAGAGAGCAGAGCACTTTTTAACCCTTCTTCTCCTAACAGCCATTTTGGCTGGCAACTCTCATTCAGTTTCCGTGAAATGTGATGTGCCAAGGCACATTACCCATTTGCTGTGTATAGCACATGTAGCACATATAGCAGGTGCTTTCCTGTTTTCCTCCTCTCCTCCTTTCTTCCTTGTGTGCATGCTGCTCTTAAAGAGGTGCTCAGGGATGGCAGCACAGATTTTTCCCGTTTGCATCAATGCAAACATGGCTAAGCTGCATGCAATATAAACAAACATGGTTAGAAATGGCAAAGAACTGCTGGATAGGTAGAAACTGAGCTATGTTGTTTGGGAAAATGATTGAGCCTCTGACTAATTACAAAATAACTGAATAAGCAGTTATGCATGCCTCACTGCAAGCTTCAAATATATGAAGCATGATCTGGGTTTTAGTCCTGAAGTTTGCTTTGAAATGGAAAATTGAGTAAATAGTTTGACTCCAGCATGATCTAAGCTGTTCTTCAGGGTTGCTCACCCTTCCTCCTTCTAGTTTAATTCATGATATTCTTGTGTACCTAGACTATTGTGCTATAAAAATGCAGAATTTTTATTGTTTTGCTTGTATTTTTACTTTGTTCTAGACAAATCGGAAAGCTTTCTGGAGTTTTCCTACAGGAAAGACCATACTGGCAGGTGAAATTAAAATACAGAATAGGCTGGAGAACTGCATTTTTAAGGGGATATCATGAATGATAGAGATTGTGTCATACACTCAAGGAATTCCTTCCCCGCCTTCTCTGCTCTCCCTTCCCCTCTCTCCCCACCGCAATATTTTTGAGTTACGTATAATTTTTAAGGAGTCACCACCTTGAAATAGAGCCTGTTGTTTACTCTGGGGCAAATTCATAGAATCATATGTAGGTTAGAACTGGAAGGAACCTCGAAGTTCCAGTTTCCCCACCATGGGCAGGGACATCTTCCACTAGACCAGGTTGCTCCAAGCCCCATCCAACTTGGCCTTGAACACTGCCAGGAATGTGGAACATCCACAGCTTCTCTGTACAACCTGTGCTAGGTCCTCATCACCTTCATTTTAAAGAACTTCATCCTAATATCCCTTACGTAAATCTCCTCTTTTTCAGTTCAAAGCCATTTCCCCTTGTCCTGTCACCATATGCTCTGTAAAAAGTCCCTCCCGAGATGTTTCATAAGCCCTTTTTAGGTACTGGAAGCTGCTTTAAGGTCTGTCCGGAGCCTTTTTGTCTCTAGGCTTAACAAGCCCATCTGTCTTAGCTTGTCTTCATAGGAGAGGTGCTCCAGCCCTACAATCATCTTCTTGGCCTCCTCTGGACTCACTTGATCACATCCGCATCCCTCTTGTGTTGGGATGCTGGAGCTGAAATCACAAGTGACGTCAGCAGGATTTGTTCCACCTTTCTCTTCTTTCTTTGCCTTGGTTTCTAGTTTTTTTGGCATCTTTGCTGCCTTGGTTCCATACAGCAACAGCTGATGAGGGACTTCAGCCTGCCTCAGTAGAGATGCATCAGCAATGATGTTACCTTCCCTGATGAAGAAGGATGCATGCTGTTGCTTCCCAATGGTCAGTGTGAAGGTTCAGATGCTAAGTGACACTGTGAGAAAGATCTAGGCACAGGCATTTAGGAGCTGCTACAGCTTATTGTAGCTGTCAGTCCTCATGGGGTAAAAGGAAAATTTGTCATTGACTTTGCTGAAAGGCTATTAGCTACTCTGCTTGAAATATTCCTCAAAACCAACAGTTAATTCTCTGACAGGTAAATGGGAAATGTTGCGTTTTTGATTTTCTGAACTGATTTTTAAACTTCAGAATGAGTTTTTAGAGTCAGTGGAAAATCCATTATCAGAGTTGCTGGGATGTGTCCATGATTCCCAAAGGTTAATAGTTCCTGTGCTGAATTCAAAGGAGTGGCAAGAAATCTCATTTTAAATCTGTCCTCAGCAAAGGATGGATTATTGCTTGCTCTGGCCAAATTAAAGACTGTACAAAAGAAGGACGATGTTTTCTGCCAGGTTAAGCCTCATTTGTGAGCAATGCTACCATCCCAAACTTATTTCTCTGTCACATCACTTCAGGTTAACTCCTGTCGTGGTTTAAGCCCAGCCAGTAACTTGGAACCAAGCAGCCCCTCTCTCACTCGCCTCCCTTCCCCCCCACTCCCAGAGATATGGGGAGGAGAATTGAAAGAATATAACTCCCACAGGTTGAGATAAGAACAGTCCAGTAACTAAGGTATAACACAAACCACTGCTGCTACCACCAGTAATAATAATGATAAGGGAAATAACAAGGAAAGAGAATACAACCTCTCACCATCTGCTGATCGATACCCAGCCCGATCCGAGCAGTGATCTAACCCTTCCAGGTAACTGCCTCCAGTTGATATAGTGGGCATGACATGCTGTGGTATGGAATACCTCTTTGGTCAGTTTGGGTCAGGTGTCCTGTCTCTGCTTCCTCCCAGCTTCTCCTCCTCCCTGGCAGAACATGAGGCTCAGAAAATCGTTGGTCAAACTAAACATTACTGAGCAGCAACTAAAAACATCACTGTTATCAGCGCTGTTCCCGGACCAAAAGTCAAAAACACAGCACTGCACCAGCTACCAAGAAGGAGAAAAAGTGACTGCTACTGCTGAACCCAGGACAACTCCTCCCTTTGTTTTCCTCCAAATTCTATAGTATAAAATCAAGTACCAACTTCCCTCTGCTTTAAGAGGAGGGGAAAAAAGTGTATTTCAGCAGGATTCATGGTATTTAAAAAAGAAGTAGAGAAGCCAGGAGACTGCCTTTCAAAGTCAGTAATTGGTGGGATTTCTATTCAGGGAGGAATTTTGCTTGTTTAGGGTAACTTTGCAGCAGAAATATGCATCTCATTATTTTATGTGTCTATATTTATTTAACTTTTGGCTGTGGAATTTTAAGGTGTCTGTAAAATTCATTTTTGTTGTGGCTGAGATAAGGCTGAGAAGGTAAGCATTGGTTTAAATGTATAATAGTGTGGCTTGGCTGCGGCTTGGCTTTTAATTAAAAATGCATAGAAATAAGAATCAGTAATTTATTTAAAACTGAAATCTCATTTTGGACACCACAAGTATTTTCTTCATGTTAAAAAGAAGGGATGGTTACTGAGGCATTGTGTTCTTTACCAGGTATCAGGAGCAATTTATGATGTATCAGTGGTCACTGACTAATTGTTTGAACTCTGGTTAAAATAGGTTTTCTCTTTAGACACCTAGGGGAAAAAATGTCCCTGGAAGTTCAAGTAATTTTGAAAGCAAGGGAGTCCTGCAAACACAGGAGAACTTGGAGATGTGCATGGGCAATGAACTCTGGTCTTGAAGGAGTTGAGAGAGGAGAAAGAACTTTCTTCTGCTGGTCAACTCTTCAGCCTTTGCACCTTTTCTGTATTAGATTTGATCTTCAGAAACCTGCTTAGCTCATGCTATCCCAGCATTAGCTGTGATGCTAAACTGCATGCACAGTGTTTTTTCTGAACATGTAAAATGACTTAAGTATTATGTAAAGATTTGTGCATATGCTTTAGAGGTGGGTAATTGGTTTTCAATTTCAAGATTGCTAATGCATTGAGCAACAAAAGCTCTAAAGCCCAGATTTTGAAAGGAATATCATAAGCATTATTTCAGCTGTAAAGAGCTTCAGAGGTTGACTTTCATGCTTCCCCTTGTGTAGGTGATTAAGGGTTACCTAATACAGTACTACAAAATCTATTCTTGGGTAGGGCACTTCTGAAAAGGCTCTCTAAGAGTAATGGTACAGGTAATTCATCTAAGACACAAGTTGAAGAAGCAGTTGTTATCCAGAGAACTCTGCACTGTGAACCTTTGTCTCCAGCTGCATGTGCTCTTCATATAGGAGCAATGAATATGCAGGCAAGACCACATAAAAAGACAGCAAGAGAAGATTGGTGTGAAGGAAGGATATGTAGGAGATAACAGGACTTCAGAGAGGACGGCAAGCCAAGCCACAGTACTGTTCTACTTGTGAAGGCTTTTTTGATGCAGTGTAAGAATTATGATGGTGTATGTATCGTAGTGGAAAACTAGTTATCTGGGAAGTTTGGGGATAGCTTTTTGTTTTTCCTTACAGGACTTGAACACAGTAAATGTCTCAGCAGTAACTGGCTTGTGATGCAACTGAGAAGAAAGAGATTAGGGATCTGAAACTTAAAACTCTATGTAGCAATTTAATCTCAATAAACATGAAATAGGTCATAATCCATTAATCTCCCATTCCGCTGATTTTGGGGGAAAAAGCAAAGTCAAAAGTAGTTCCCGGTGGTGCAGCATCCCCCTGTGCCTAGGGGCTGACTTCCCTGCTTGTCCTGGTAAAGTTTCATTTGATGAGGTTTTTCCCTGCTCCTTGCTTTCTGGAACAATTTTCAGACAAAGCAGGAGAAACAGAGATACAGAGGAGGTATGCAATTCACCTTACGTTTGGGGGCAAAAAAAGGGGGGGAGACACGTATAGCAAAAGAAAGATGACTGTGTCTTTCACATGAGTTACTACCAGTGGGGAAGATACCTCCTCAGGCAGGAACTGGCTGTCTGATCAGGCCAAGGAAGAATTGAAAAAAGAAGAAAGTATTTAAAATCATGAAAGCAATTTGGTTTATAACTAGTTTGTAAATCCCAAATGCAAGTTATGAGAGCTTCTTTGTTGCAGTGATGTGATTTAAAGTAGTTTATAGTAAGGAATGTGTTGGTGTCCAGTTTATCTGTGTGGCATACAGCTGCTTGTGTCTTTGTAAACCTCAATAAATACAATGATTGGACTGGATAATTTTAGAAAAGCAAAAAGCTTAACTGAGAACACCAGAACTTTGTAGTAGATTTTACTTGTTTTGCTGTAGATGGCTTCTCTCTCATTGTAAGAGAAATTCTGTTTTTTAAAAAAGGGGGGCTGGGGAGAGGTATAAGAATTTCTGTGTAATCTCTGCCTTCCTTTTTTCTACTGAAAGCTTTGGGAGGGTCTTCCGATTCAGTAATTGTATTTTACCATTAATATTGCTGCAGCATAGTATTTTGCCAATGTTGCTCATAGCACAGTGGGAAGTGGTGGCTATAAAGTGGATTAACAAGTAAGTTAAAGGAGCTGTCAATCGCAGAGCTATATTAGTACATCTTATCACAAAGCAGGTATAGGAAAGCAATAGACACAGATTTTAAGCCATCACCTTGGTCCCATGTGAAGTCTTCCCAGTGCAGCTTTATGCTGAGTGTTGACTTGAGCGCCTTCAGCCATGTGTGCTGCAAAGATACATGATCTTAGAGGTCAGCCTTGGTTATGAGCTCTTCCGAGGGCAGGGGGGAGAGTGACCTTGGGTGACAGTACCTTTGTAGGTGGCCAGTGATTCATGATTCTTGCAAGGCTGTTTCACAGCTTATTCACAGCCTCACGCTTACTAATGAGGCCTAAAAGTTGTATATCCTACCCTACTGACAACCCCATAGTTACTGAGGTTATAAAACACACACCTTTCTTTAGCAGTGGATTTAAAATGTTGAATGGCCTTGCTTTCCCTGTAAATGTTTAGTATATGTTCTGAATCCTGGCTTTGGACTGAGTAGGTATTGCTGTTGTTGAGTGTAGAATTTTGGTGCACTGCATTGCAGTGTAGTTTTGGAAGGAGCTGGTTGAGGTAGGAGTTCACAGGAAGAGGAGGATACCAGAAAGAAACTAGGGAAAAGAGAGAAAATAGGCTTGTATGTGAATTTTGCATGCATCAGGCTGGTGGTGCTTCAGCTGGAGAAGTTTCCCATTCTGGGTCAAGGCTGAACATTTGTGCCTGGGAGAGACAAGGAGGGCAGGAAGAAATGCACATTCAGAAATGCTAATTTAATGTGCAGATGTTTGGAGCACTGCTAATTCAGTGTTCTGCTCAGCAGAAAGCCAACCTGACAGAATAAACATTTCTACTGTGTTAGTGAAATTAAGTAAGACTCTGAGGGAGAACCTGGGCAAGGACTAGGACAGAACTGCATGGCAATGGTAATTTATCTTAGTTGTTCTCTATTTTGACATTCACTTTTTTGTTCTTCACACAGATGAGTTCAGGGAAATGCTGCATGCTGAGTTTCAGTGTGCTGTTGCAAAAGTTTAATTTTATGCAATGGAGAGTGAAGCATAAAATTATTCAGTTTCATTTTAGGAGGCAGTAGCTGTTCGTGCTTCACTCTGTAAACACAGACTCTTGGAGAGAAGACCTTCAAGCATGTCGAATCGCAGGTTCATTCTTTTGTTCACTACTTGTAACCAATAAACACTGTTTTCATCTGATTACTGTTAATGTTGGGCACCTGTAACCTTCTTTCCTCCTGTGTGATCAGGTAAAATTAGGAACTCTGTAGAGGTTTTTCAGACATTTCTGTCTGGGGATGCCAATAGCTATTAATATGCGCTAAGTCTGATTGCTTTCCCTTTTCTCTTGGGAAGCAAGGGATTATTTTGTTCTTGACTCTAACACTCTCTGCATATAAAAATGTGCATGTTTAGAAAGAAGATTGACTTTTCCAGCAAAGGGTTGGTATGCTTTTGTAGCTTAAAATCTGTGTGTCTGTTTTCCAGAGTGGTGAATTGTTGTGGAGTTCGAGTGATTCTGAAGTCACAGTTCCCAAAGTCATGAACCCTGTGACAACTCTGAAGGAGCAGGGGGTTTTTCTCTCTGTGTGCTGCATAAAAGTTATCTCGAGGCTAGGACCTGTGCTCGCGGTGCATATAGCAAGCAGTGTCCATTAGGTGGCTCCCGCTTATGGTACATATGCTTTACGTGCACCCTTACTTGGAAAGGCATTAGCTGTGTTTGTGTACTGCTGCACAGTTAAAACAAATCAAGAGGCCATAAATACCGGCTTTCTCAAAAGCTGGCAGCTGTTGGTATGCTGAACAGCTCTGCAAATAGTGCCTTGTCTCTGTTTGCTTCTGTTGTTTGTAAACTGTTTTCTCTGGCGGGTTCTACGAGTGAGATAAGATAGAGATAGCATTACTGTTTGTTACAAGGCACTGGAAAATGATTATACTGTTGTTTCATTGAGAAAAATGCCCTTCTCGTAAGAAACTGACAAGGTAATATAAAGCATTAATGGAGATCATGACTCCTCCCTAAGTGAAGCAAGGCTGATGCAAAATTCAGGCTTTCTTGCTTGCTCTTTAATCTGGTACAGAAATGAGGAAACCCTGTTCGAAGCAGCAGGTGATCCTCACGCCTTTGAATGCGCAAACATGCTGGAGCAACCACTGTGTGGACTAATCTGTTCCTTTCTGTTCCTTGGGCAATTAATCCTGGAGAACAATGGTTACAGTTTAAATACATGGTAATTACCTCATGCATGGTTACATGCTTTATCCCTGATGGTTAGGCTGACTTTCAGATGCTGTCCTCCATGTGGAGCAAACATTGCTGGCCACAATGTTGTGGGTACTACTAGAGGTGCTGCTCTGAAGGTTTGTGGGAAAGCAGAATAAGATCAAGGCTGTGTGTGATAGTCCTCAGTTCCCTGAGGCTGCAGCAATACAGCACAGCCACAACCTTTGTTTCTACATCTTATGGATCCCTCCATAGGTTGGGTGTCTGTGAGAGCCCATGGGAAGCCTTCGACTTCCCTTGACCGTGCTTTGCAAGCAGGCCAAACTAGCTTTTTTGAGGGTCAGTCGAGGGAGGAAGGGCACAAGTTGGTTCCTTGCTGTCATCTTGAGAGCAGGCACAAGGAGGAGTGGGTGGGAGATCCAGCCAGCAAGAGGGGCACCCTGTTTGTTCCTCTCTGATTTAATTTGGATTAAACCCTCCCAACAGGGTGCAGCTGCTTGACCTCCCCTTGAGCCAGTACACCAGCACACCTGCCTGCATGTGAGCTGAGTGGGGGGGACTAAATGGGAATAAAACCAGCACTACAGGAAAAAACCCCAACATTATCTAGCTTTTCGTTTGTCTGATCAGATTATGGTAAGGCATCCATGCAGAGTGGTGGGGCTGTAAAGACCTGTCCTTTCAGCAGCTGGTGGTGAGATGGACTCTGAGGCATGTTGCAGGACTCCTGGTTTAAGGACTGCAGCTGGCTGTCTGCAGGGGATTCCTTGCTGTCTCCTCTGCTGTCCTGCTTGGTCTAGAGAGCAGAGATGGTGGTTAACCTGGCAACTCACATGCCAGTGTACAGTTGCACGCTTGGGCTTATGCAAGGAGGGGATAAGCTTTAGAAAAACTGAGATGCTGAGAATCACATATCGGTGGCAAAGTAGAGAGAAACTACAATTTAATGTGTTATTTATTGCGGGACTTCGTGCCTTGCCGAGAGATGCTATGCCTTAAGCTAACACTATTCTTCAGGTTAGTAATGCAACAATTTTTCCACTGGTGGGATGTTCTTTTTTTCATGAGAATTCAGTGTTAATCCCAACAAGGTTATACTTCATGATTGAGAGCGTTTTCATAAGATTGTTACAAGCCTCTCACCAGATGTGTATAATGCATGAAGGAAACAGAATGCCTTAGACACACAATGATCATGGGAAAATTAAGTCTAAACCCTGTCTAAACAGGAAAGACAGTTTGGTGACTTTAATGTGCTTGGCTGAGTTGACATTTCTGGCTGCTTCTTCTGTGTTTACTGCAGGCTTTGTCCTTAATAAAGATAATTATCTTGGCAGTGCTGTTCTGGGTTTTAGATGACAACAAGGACAGATGTCTGAGAAATCTCCTTGCACTTTTGTTTTGTTTAGTTTTTTTTGGGAGAGGGTGTTGTTAGGCCTAGCATATATTTGTGTGTCCAAGTTTTGAGTAATGAGGTTAAAAGTTGCATCCAAGCACTGTCTCCATGTGTACATTTGCTTCTTTATGAATTCTGTGAGTCTTTCTATTGCCTCCTGGTACTTACGCATAAAAGAACAACTTGCTTCCAGAACAGTCACAAGTTTTGAAATTTGGCTGTAAGACTTCAGAAGCATGATTCACTTCAAGCTGGAAGCATTAAAGGCAGTGATATATAGTGGGGCAGTTCCCAGGGCTTCTGAGACATCATATTAACACAGCCAAAAATGTTCTTGCTAGGGGGAAGAGGGGAGTCGATGGACCTTGGCGTTCACTTATGGACTGCTGAGGCTTACAGTCTAGGACTAGAAAGCAGAGATACACTGTGGTGCTTGCCCTCAGCCCAGGAGCCCTTATGCAGGCTGGGTCCCATCCCTGCAGTTACACAAAGCCCTCTCTGGCACACTTGAGGCAGAACTGGCGCCATCATGCTGCTTCCTCTCCTAATTCCTGGTGCCTTGAGAGCATTGGACAAAGGCATGCCTCAAATGAGCACAGCAGCTATTCACTGAGAGGCACTTTGAATGCTGTGTCATCCCTGAGTTCCCTTTTGTGCTAGCCTGCAGAGCAAGTCTGGAAACTGAACGAGAGAAGTGTGGGTTTTATCACTGTGTAGTACTTCAAGCACTGTGTCTTTATGAATGTGGCAGCTCCTGGTCCCTCCATGGGCCACCTAGCCTCCTTTGGCTGAAGTGGGGCATTGCCCATGTTGTGATCAGTAGTGTACTCTCAATGCGGTGTTACCCCGGGGATGTTCCAGGTACTCTCCCTTCTATTGACTTAAGTGTTTTCCACACCTTCCAGCCGTGTTTGTTTTAAAAGGTGGAGTGTCCCTGGTCAGTGTTTCCAAAATGTGCTGAATGTGTCTAAGGGAGAAGTACAGCCCGCAAGAAAGATACTGTGTATTCACTGATCTGTTAGCTTCCATGCCAGTTTTGACCCATGTGGAAATAGGACTGTTATTAATTAATATGCGTTGGATTGTGTTGTGGGGTTTTTTTTTTTGTGTGTGTGTGTGTTTTGTTGTTGTTGTTGTTTTTTGTTTGGTTGGTTTTTTAAGATGCATTATTCTTGTGCAGTGCTAATACTGTACAAATCATTCTGCATTGGCTTCAATATCATATACAGGAGAATAAGCCTAAGTATTTAGGTGTGACTCATTAATCAGTCTTCTGCTAGCCTCCCTGTCTCCTAGTACAGAAACTACAAGGGGCAAGCTGGGCAAAAAGGTGAGTATAGATGGGTTTCATGGGCTTGTGAAGTAAGTGCAATTACAGAAACCCAGATATTAGCCCACGTGTGACAAGGACTCAACTGATGTCTGGGTGAGAATCTTGCACTATGCACCTGAGTCTGCTGCCTGTTCCCCCTCTTCCTGCAGAAGAACTGCAGGCAGCTGAGCAGTTACCTATGGAGCCCCTGCAGGAAATGAGCAGCACTGTATCCCCAAAGGGCTTGTGACAAGACTTCAGGGAGGGCTGTGCATGAGAGCCTCCCACAGGGGGTTCAGTGGATGGAAGGTGAGGCAGTTCGGAATTTGTGCTTTGCTTGTGGTAAACCTGTGTGAACAGTCTTTTAAGAAACATGTTAAAGGCTTTTCTTTTAAATGTTTAACTATTCGGGGCAGAAAACTGCTCCAGAGTTTTGGCTTTCCTTTAGGGCTCTGCCTTTCCCTCTCTGGAAGTCTGGGTGAGTGCAGTAGGTAGCTCAACACAGAAGGTGCTGTATGGAGTAATCATCAAGATATACAACTTTAAGTGAGGAAAAAACCCAAGAATGAACAAAGTGATCTTCAGAAGTTCCCAGGAGTCTCTGTAACAGTCATGATGGTGAGCAGCTGCAGCAGTTTGGCAGCAGGCACCTCTGTTTTTCTCAAGAGCCAGGCTGCTTTAGGACTAAGCTATCAGGTAATATCTGTGTAAATCTGCATGAGTATGCCCTGAAGGATGTTCTCTCTCTCTCTGTTCAGCAGGATGGCCTCCGTGCAAACACTGTTTTTCATAACATGCTGTGTGTATATAAATAAATCATGCTAATTAGAAAGGTGAGCAGATGTTCCTCTTCATCTGAGAAGAACAAATTTTCAGCACAACATGCTGTGGGTGTAAAAAGGACCTTTATTTCCTAGCCGGTGATAATCCCTAGATTTGCCAGGCTTCTCTCAAGAAATGTGTGGCTTACATTAGCCATTCCTTAGCAAAATGCCCTATCTGTAGATGAACAACACCCCGACAAACAAGTTCTGTCTGTGGGCACTCTCGCACAACCTGACAAAGAGCTAGTCAAATATTTCCATGCCTTTGAAATTTAGTTAGCAATTCTGGATAAGTTTTGGCATGTGCCTGTGGAGATAGGAGATGCAAGCTCCGTATCCTTTGAAATGTCATTCCAAATGGCTTGGAAATGCTAAGTGTTGATTTTAAAAAAAGAGAAAACCAGAAAGCCAGCTGTCTGGAAAGCTTTAAGAAAAGCACAGTCTCTCTGCACTATCCTTAGGCTCTTTCTAGAGTTACAGAGTTCAGCATACATTTTCTATAAAAAGATGAGGTTGAATACTTAAAACAATCTCTTCAAACTACTTCTGTTAATGCTGCTACTAGTGGAAGAACCTATCCATCCGAAATGGTGTTTTCCTAATGTCACTTCATTCTGTTTAATTTATGTGGATCTGGCTGTACTGGATCAGGTCAAAGTCCAAAGGGATCAGTGTGTTCCCTGGTGGTGACGAGGGAAAAGTGCCCAGAGAATAAGGTAAGAACTGGGTAGGCAGGGAGCACTTTCCCAGCATATTGCTGCAACCATTTGTGGTGCAGAGCTTTCTCAAGCCATGAGTAGTTGTTTCTTTCAATAGCCCTTGCTAGACAAGTACACTGTATTCTTCTTCCATCTGGGGTTTTAAATAAGTGGAGACTGTTAGCACAGTCAGCATCCTGTGGCAAGGAGTTTCATGTGTGAATTCACCTCACTTTCACTTTCTCCTTTTAACCTGCCTGACATCCCCTAGTTTTTGCAGATTTGGGAAACATTTGTTCTTTGTTCATAGTTTTCAAGCCACACATTTAAGATGTCTTTGTATTAATAAAACTTATAATTTTCCTTCAGATATACCAGTAAAAAGCCCCAAATAATAATTAAAAAAAAATTTAAAAAAACCCTGAAATTTTAGATTTTAAAAAAAACTGGGGGGGGGGGGGGGGGGGGGGAAGTATTGATATTTATTGTACAGAATATCTCCTTCTTGCCCAGCCTTCTTTTGGTAGCTGAATACTAGGAAAAATACTTGGTTTTCCTTGGCTGTTGCCAGGGGCTTGTTGTTAAACTGCTGAGAATATGATCATGAAACTTAAATGTACTTCTTTTGTCTTCCATTTTGAAGTCTTTTGAGTATTTCTGGCTCTAAACAAAGAGGAGGAGAGCAGGAATCAAAGCAATCCTGTTCTGCTTGTGCATGTATCAGCAGAGATGAAGGGTTTACATATCCAAAAAATACTTGCTGCTTTTTCCATAGTATTTAATAGTCATTGTTTTAATGTGAGAGAGGAGGAACCATTACTCTCTTCCAGCGAAATTTCTCTCCTTCCTTGCTGCTCAGGTTTGGTCTGGTAATTGACATGATATCATCAGTGTCACAGCTCATCAGCTCTGCCTTCAGATGCTGAGACCTGAATTGCCAATGTGGTGAGGTGGCCAAGGAGTTGCCAAGTTCTCCTCCCTTCCAGACCAGAAGGCTGTTTCGCTTCCTGCCAGCTTTATGGCTAAGCAGCTTTTCAGTAGAAATTGTTGTTAGGGTAGAATGTCACTGAGAAACCTCCTTGGTAGCAAGGGATCCTAGTACTGTCCCTCTGGGTTGTGTCCAGGTAGCCATTGGTAGGCTGTGACTAGTCTGGGCCCAGGTAGAGCAGAGTGGAGCTGCAGGTAAAGGTAATGCCTCCTAAATGCATGTCACCATCTGGCCACTGTGACTTGGGGAGAGGCTGTAATAGGTAACCAGACAGCCATTAGCTTCCTCCCCCCTTACTTTTTGGTACCTTGGGAAAGGTGAGTCTTTTTTTGACTGTAAGATAAAGTCTCAACTGTAGGCAATGGATCTATTCAGTTTTAGACAAAGCTTTTCTGTTCCTGAAGGACAGTAGAAGGGTGGATAGAAAAGACTGGTGCCTTGCCCATGCACAGCAAGGCTTGGTCTGCTGGTCACAAAGGTGACTGGGTTTAGTAGGTAGCTATCTGTGCCATGGACTATTTTACTTTTCTTTGCAGTGCATCCACTCCCCTGAAGCAAACTCTTTCCTGTTACCAAGCTTTGTAATTACACTTGAAAGTAAGGTGCCAGACTGGAGCATGTCCACTGATTGCTGATCTCACCTCTCAGGGCTGTTCAGCATTGCAGGTGAGTTAAGTGGCACAGAAAGCAATCACTTTCCATGATGTACAAATGCACATGGGATCCTCTCCAAGGATGTTTAGGACACAAAACAGAAGACCTCTAGCAATTAATAAAAAGGCACAGTCTCCTTCAGACTGTGCCAGTAGCAAAGGATTTGTTCATTTAGAAAGCTTTAGATTCCACACCTGTATGGGTATTTTTTGGAGGTTGGTGAACCTTGTTTCTTTATGACAAAACTAAAGAACTTTCCATTCTCTTCTTGGGATGCTGTAGAGAGAGCAGGTGTCACTGGATCACTGCTCCCAACATCTCCAGCCCCAGAGTGGAAAAGAAACTCATGCACAAAACTGGCATGAGAAGGAGAGTCGTCTTTTTTTTTCTCCCACTGTTACAGGTGTCTTTTTAAGATGCTGGCCTGCAGGAGGGTGTTACACTTTGTGCACAAATGTTCCTGCTTTTCATCTAGAAAACCTCAAAATGCTAAAATTAGGGTGTTTTCAGGGGTCCTGCTGAGGTTTTGCTCTACTCCCAAGTGAAACGCAGATCTCATGGCATATTAACATCATATAACTTTGCCAGTTAGTTGAAGAGGTGGGTTTCATTGTTTTCCCATTATGACCTGGCACAGGAGGCAGGCAGGTTCCTGCCATAGGTAAGTTACAGCATTTATGGGAAGTTTTGACTCCTGCTCTTGGGAGTTAGCTATATATCCCCATTCTCTGGACTGAGGCAGGCATCCACTCTTCACCTTGTAAGTGGGATTGCTAAATGCTGAGATGTCACAATCCCTTGGTGAAAGAGCCCATACTAAAAAGATGCACTTTTTTAAGGTACTAGACAACAATGCTTGAAACAGACTCAATACTAGTTGGCAATATGATTTTCCTTTCCTGATGACCAGAAGGCCAAATAGCTGGTGTGGTCCCCTAAGCATCCTGCAGTGAACCTGCTGTCAGGGCATGGGGTGCCAAGCGACCAGTAACGTGTGCTCTGCCTCACCCTTGGAAGGTTGCTGGGGCAGAAACTGCCCCAGAGTCCCTCTTGTGCCTTGGCTGTTCATTCCTGTCCCTCTGTTCTCTCAGCAGCAGTGGTTCAAACCACCACGGGAAGCTGCCAAGCCTCCATATTGAGTTTTCACTTGTAACAAGGTGTGTAACCCTCGTCCTGTGCAGTTTAGTTCTGACAGCAGCTACAGCCAGCGGTGCTTTGGCTTTAGACATAGCGTAATGATTATTGTAACACACAAATAATAATTTTGTCGTAACATCTGCCACCCTCTTGGGGTGAGGCTGCGTGTTTTCCCCATGGGCTGACACTTGCTGCATGCATTTCTCATTAGGTTCCCAGACACACCCTGGTTTCTGTGTAATAGATGTGCTTATTAAAAAGGCAATAGAAAACCCTCTTCTATTCCCAATACCTGATTTAATAATAAACTTTCATTTCTGTCTGTGAACGAGTCTTCCCAACCCTCATCTCCCATCTTTGGGTATTGTGTTATGTTGTACAACAGTGAGAAGTAGCTGTGTTGACCATTGAAAAGAGAAGATTGTTTCTCAGTTCTTGTCTCCATTTGCTGCTACACATGGGAGAAACACACTGATGACTTTCACCCTTAAAACAAGTAGTTTAATAATTTTTATTTTGGTTTTTTTTTAGAGTGACTCTTTGCACTGGATGGCAGTGTGGATAGTTCTACAGGAAACTTGTTTTAGTTGCAAAAATCCTAAGAGTGATGGTAAACAGTATTCAGTATTAAAAGCACTCTGTGGTGACAACAAACAAAAGCAAGTTTCACGATTTGTCTGCCACTCGTCCATGCTGAGGAGGAATGGGTATTCCACGTCTGAAAACTTTTGGTGTAGGAGGTACCCATTCTCAGAGTTTAAAATTTAAAAATTTAAATTTTCTCCTTTTCAGGTCGTCTTCTTACATCTCAGAAGCAGGGCTAAGTGTTCACCTGCTACACATTATTGTCACTCGGCATACATAACCCCTGAGGAGGATTTTGCTGAAGGCATAGGGACAATAGCTAAATATTAAGTGTGCTAAAATAATTGGCTATGTTTACGTATTCTTGGCCAAGGGTTAGCAGTGGATAAATAGGTATATCAAGTTCAGATATCTTGAAGGAACTATCAAGATTAAGCTATAGTTAAGAAAAATATGGCATCCTTCTACGTATAAAAATACTAAGCACAGTAGATAAACTTAGTTGAATAAAAAGATGCTTGTCCTTACTTAAGTGTCAACATGAGAGTAAAATCCCAGTGAACACTGGCAATCTTTCATTGAAATTAAGTAGTTCCGCTTTACACTGAAGAAAGAAATTGAAGGGCAGACCTGAATTGAGACATAGTATCTGAAGCTCCTTTATGAGTAGATGGTAATGACCCTGTTAGACACTGGAAAAAGTAAAGGTCCATATTCTGAGCCATTCATGCCAAAGTATGTCTGCGAGATGGTGGAGTCTGTGCTCCTACATGGCTGTAGCAAGACCTGCCTACCAGAAGAGAGAAGGGCTTCTCCTGTAGATGAACTGAAGATAATCAATGACAAAGCCACTTGCATTATTATTTTGAGTTAGGAAAAAAGTTACTATCAGGCATAAGAAACAGTTTCTAATTATGCACAAAATGTAGCTTAAGTAGAAAAAGTAACATATAGGCAAACCATGAGGAAAAGTTGTCTCAGATATGCAAAAGTACACTTTACCTGGTATTTTGTGGTATGTCCGTTAGCTCTCATGCATAACAGAAAGAAGAAATTAAAATATAGTGATTTGAGACTGATTATCGGGTTTTAAGTTCAAGTTAATTATGTTGGTAGGAGAATTGGGAAATTTTTAACTGCAAATAGGCAGTGTCCAGGTGCTCTTATGCTGAAGTGACAGTATCTTTCTATGGCTTGTACTAGTTGCATGAGATAAAGCATGAAAGATATAATCAAAATTAAAAAAGGGGGCAATCAACAGAAGGAATAAACCTTGGCTTGCAGACTATCAAACCTGACATCTGTTAAGCAAAAGCTAATTAATGTGTTATGTCTGTCTATATAAAAAAACCCCAACCTTTCAGTTAAAAACGCACCTTGTTTTTGCAAGAAGCAAGCAGGCTTGAGAAAAACAAAAGTAAGTAATTGACTATTTTGACTTTGGCAATGCATGTAATGCAAAATGTTTTAATCCTTAAGGCTACTTAAGTATATATTGTCAGAATGCTGAACTAAACAAACTTAATTTTGCTACTTGCAGGGTCGCATTTTTTGCTTGACTTGTTTAGATGTCTGCTAGTTAACACATGGTATTATTCATCAATTTGAATACAAATGAGAGTTTATTCACAAATTTATCCTGTTGGAATAAGTAGCTGTTTCTTTATTGCCCATTTCTCTGCTTATTTTTTATTAAGAGTGTTAATATTAAATTTCTTAATCAGGCAAAAATTGCAGTGTGATATAGGCTGGATTAGATACTCAAATGCTGAAAAAAATTACATTTCATTCACATGAAGAGGGCAAATTGGATGACACTTCCATTCTGTAAGCGATTGAAAAGGGAACTGCTGTGAAATGCTCTGAATTTCAGTGCCTGGAATGAAAATTTACAGAATGCCGATGCTCAGTCACAGTTCTGTTCTCATAGGCAGTGATTTAAAATATAGCTGTGGAAAGACATGGCACGCAAATTAGGAGCAGGGACTTTACAAAGGAACTTCTTATGCAATTGCTCTGCTTTGAGTAGCAAAGCTAGAGGACTATGTAAAACAATTACCACTTGAATATGAACCTCTTATCTTGCTTCTCCAGGGAATATCTGTGGTTGGAAAAAGGCCCTGTCGTTGTAAGTAGGAGGTAACTGAAAACATAGACAAAGATTAGGCTCTCCTGAAGGAGCATGTCATCTCTAAGCACAGCTTGTGATTGCAGCCTCAGCTGTTGTTTTTGGGGATTCAATAGGCTCCTAGGTAGAGAGTTGGTACCAGTTGATAGTACTGCTGGTACCTGCTGGGCTTTACCTTTAAACTGGTCTGTGCTACAACTTGCTGCTATGCTGGAAGTTGCTGCTTTTCATGCTACTAGAAGTCAGGCTTCCAAATACTTACAAAATGTCTATTTTTTTCTAAACTGTTAAACTAACTAATGCTGTGGTTTAGTCAAAGGTACACTTCATTCAGCTGTCATCATAAGACTGCCTTATCTATGTTAAATGGCTAGGATTTTGCTTAATTGAATGCTGAGTAAAACAATCTTTAACCTTATCAGCTTGTTTTGAGATAGATAACAAGGTTAGAGCCACAACATATATTATGTGGTAAGATTAGCGTATGTTTATGTAAGTTTCTAGCTGTCCTTCTGAAATGAATAAGCAGTGACAGGTTTCACAGAACAAGTTAGGAAAGATATTCCAGGTAAAGAAAATGCAGTTGTGTTTATCCATGAGCTGCACAGCATGCCCAAGATTAAAAAAAATTAAATAAAATGTGGAGAAAGTTTTTTGCCTCATACTAACCCCCTGTTTTCTCTGTCTGTCTTGTATTGGAAAAGGATAACAAGTTAGTATGTTCTACTTGTTTTCCTCCCCTTTTTAAGTTTTTTTTAAAAAAATAATTAAAAAATCCCCCAACACACTTTCTGCTCTGTCTCTTTTTATGGTCTCCTCCACCAGAACACTACTTAGCATTGTAGCCATTACAGGGGAATATTTCTGGAAAACTGATTCCCTAGGGGTGCTTATTAAGAATCATTGCTAGTTGTTCCACACTGCAGTACTAAACAAACAAACAGAAACCTCAATCCTTCCTTCCAATTTAGAGTGACAGATGACCTTAAAGAGAACTAGCAGTGCCGATGGAAAGGTTGTGGTCTACCAAAGATAAATGGACATACATTCATGCTATAGTATGAAAGTTACAGAAAATTGGGTAATAACCGGTTCACATTATGCTGTAACCGCTGGGCTGAGTGTGCTCAAAGTCAAGTATATTTCAGTGAGTAAGAGAGGAGGAGTTTGTTTTCAGGAACAATTGTTAAACGCCAGTGCTTTGACCAGCAAAGGAAAAAGGGGCAAAAGGAAGCTTGATTTGTGCAGCTGTGTCTTGCTGATACTGTGTCTCCTGCAGAAGTGAAGCTTCTGTAGGGAAAGACTCGGTTATTCCAAATAATATTCTGCCCAGTACTCGCAGCATGTGTTTTTGGAGGATTGTCTTGGTTTGTTGTGGTTGAATTAGTTTGAACTGAGAGGAGCATACAGTTTCCTGAAGGAGTAGCCACAATGCTGGGAAATTAAATCTGTGGTCCTTCTACTTATCTGTTGATTGTTCAACATTTTGCAATAAATAAGGTTTATATTAACACCAGGTTTTACACTGCCTTAGCCAGATTTGCCTTCAGCAGTTGAAAATGTGCTGAAAAACTCCCATTTTCCAGGCTGATTAGAGAAAATATATCTATGTAAATGTGTGCACATATACGTATTTCCTCTTATTTTTGTAAGTTTTGAGACTCAGACTAGGCAGTGGAAAATGGTTGGTCACACTTTCCAAAATACCAGAAGCATCTGCAGCTGGGTGGATTGGTCAGCTCTTTGAATGCTTTACTCAGGGAGGCTGACAAAGCTTAGGAAGTAGGTAGCAAAAATTAGGGTTTACAACTTGGAGAGCTTCTCCAGCTGACAGAAATTTTGCCTTAAGATTTTGGCCTCGCTTAATGGAGTTCAGTCAATCGGTGAATTTTGGGGCAGTTGAAACATCTGCAGAGCGAGTCATACACTGAGAAGGGGACCATTATGAGGGCAGCCATGCTGTTCACGTGGGAGCTCTGATCTCAGCAGAGCGTGTGCACAGCGACTGCTCTGAACCTGAGCTTGACCCTGCTGTGAATTTCCTGAAACAGCAGCTTATCAGTTGGCATGGGTCACTGCTTGCACATTTTTACCACTAACGGCCTGGGAAAGTTGGGTGTTTGCGCATCCTGTACTTACCCATTGTTAATGTTCCCCACAACTTGCTGTGAAATAGGTGGGAATAATACCATGGCACTTGCTATTAGCTTTTAGTTTATCAGCTCCTGAACCTGCTGGCTTAAGCTAAAAGAAATGGCTGGGCTAGAGGGCAGGACAGGCTGCCCAGGCTTCAATTTGGGGCATATGTGGAGCAAGTAGTAGTGAGCATGCTGCCTTCAGCAGGTCCCAGTGCAGCAGGCTGGTTGGGAGCTGAACTGCTAAATTAGCAGTGTCTCCTTGTGGGATGTTTTTGTTGCTGTTTTTGCTCTCTGGATGGTACCTGCTGTGGGATCTTACGATCTTTTAGGAGTGAAGAGGGCAAGGTAGTGCAAACTAATAGTGGTGCACACCACCAGCAACCTGCATGGGAGCAGCAAGCTGGAAGTGGGGCTGGTCTTAGTGGTGACTACTTGGCCTATGCCCCATTACCGCCTCCTGCAAAACTTCCCCTCTCTGAGGGGAGGCTTACAGATCTTGTAGGGATTTGGGTCAAAACTCAGAGGCTTTCAGGAGGGTAAAGGTGTAGCATACACACCTAGCATGTTACTAGCCTGACTCTCCTAAGTTCCCTTTCTGTATAGGGTACAACTGCTGTAGTGGATTCCTGCCTTTTGAAAATCAGTGTCCTCATGATTCCTTTAAATCTATGCCTCGTTAGCTGAGGAGTCTCCATATAGAAAATATTCCTGGTAAAAATGGCATGCCTTTTGGTTTGCAGCATGTCCCTTGTCCTGTTTTACTTTGAATTGCATTGATTGGGAATATTAGGCAGCACCTGTGGGGAAGGAGCAGGAGCTAAAGTCTCCCCAAGAACAGAGATATTTGCCTGATTACACCCATTTAGAGACTCAGAAATTTTTTGAAGAAAGTTTGCTAAAACTAGCACAAGTCTCCCACAAGTCAACATGATACACTTTGATTTTGTAATATACATAAATAACCTTAATTTAATCAACAGATCTGGTAAGGTCAAGAACAGGACTGATAAGGACATAAAGAAAAAGACAATAACATTAATAAATAAAATAATCTCATCTATGGTTGGAGGTTGGTGGGAGAGTGTTGGCAGGAAATAATTAAAACACATTCACTGCGAGATTTGGTTATCTTTCATTCCTGTTATTTATTCCTCCTACGTTTAACTAATGCAAATTTCCACCCATGCTGTAACTACTAACTAAGCTGGTGCAAAACACAGCTGGCCCTGAGGGATATTGAGAAGTCCGATGTCTGTGTTCCCCCTTCCCCTCAGTGAATGCTCTGTAGAGGTATGCATTGCTGTGCCCACTGATGGATTCTGGCAAATTTGGGAATGAAATGTGTAAGTTCCATCTGATGGTGCTCAGAAGCCACCAGCCTTGACCCTAAAAGCTGAAAAGAAAATGTAATTCCTTCATAATGTCCCACAAGCAAGTTTTAAGTTGTTGTGGTTTGAATGTTTGAAGTGAATTTTTATTGCCATTAATCAGTGTTCGGACACCAAAGAGGATGATACCATAAGCTTTTTAATGGGGTCACTTTCTGGAATTAAGAAATTTGGATTAAAAAAAAGAAAAGCTGCTAGTTGTTGTACAAAATATGATCACCATTAGGTGTGTCAGACATAACATTTGTTCTTGGGGAAATTATATTGTTTTGCTCTGAAATAGAATAGGTCTTATTCTGAAATCTTACTCTGAGATGCTATTTTTCTTTCGGGTCATATTTTTCAGAAGTTGTTTATACATAGACAAACCATACAGTCTTCTCAGTGATACCATGCAGAACTCTAAGTGCACTATGGAAGCAATCACATTGGGTATCCCTCCCTGGACCTTGATATGATGAGCTCTATTCAGTAGTCAGCTGTGCATCATTTCATATGAACCAGCGGTTCCCAGTGCTGCAGAGCAGGGAGCTCAAACATCTGTCATACAGCACACTATAACATGGGTGAGCACAGTGACTTGTGAAATATGTTTTTCTACAGTATTTTGCTGTGCAGGATGAATGGATGAAACTAACAATGTTTCTGAAGGAGTGCCCAAATATCTTCATGCTGCTTGTTGTCCCTCTGATTTTATTTTTGTTCTTCCTTCAGAAACAGATAAACTGATTAACGTAAAATTTCTAATTAACTATGAAATGCAGTCTGCAATGTTTATTTTTACTGTAACTAAGGCCTTTCTCCTCTTCACAGGGAAAAATTAATCAAGTTTTTAGACAGTAGTTGTCTCCACCATGAGTCAACACTAACTTGCAGTGTTTATCAACACTTTTTAATAAGATGAAATTAATATTTACAGATAATATTCATATGCAGAGAGTAGCTCTGATTCCTAGAGATTTTTTTTTAAAGGTGTGTAATCTTCATTGTTGGTTTTGAATGACATTTTATTATTGCAGCAATGTAAACAGGTACTAATCGCTCAGATTCTGGGAGGGGCTGGCTGGTGTCCGTACAGGTCTAGAATGCATATGAAGTGAATTCTGCTGTTCTGTCCCACCTTGTCTCAGCAACCCGTGTGGAACTGAATGTTCTCCCAACAGTCGCATTCCTTCTGCTGCTGTTCATTGCTGCAGTCAATAAAACAAAGTAGAATTTCTTAAAGCTGCTCTTTTTTTTTAAAACAAACAAACAAAAAACCAAAAACAAACAAACAAAAAAACAAACCCGCAACAAGCTTTCACGATCCTGTGCTCCTTCTTTCCCAGCAGGGAGCTGCTGCTGCCAAACCCTACACCTCTTCATGTTTCGCCTTCCCACATACTTGCTAATTGGCACTTTTGGGAAGGTTTGTCTCTGTAGCTTTTTGGAGCACAGCAGCTGCATACCAAGTGCTTCAGGAGGGGAGGTGATAGAGTAGTGTGCGCATTCACAGCTGCCTTGATTTCAGCATGAGAGAGACACTGCCCAGCTCCAAAATACACTATCGCTAGCACTGTAGGCTACCACACAAACGGATTGAGGGTTTATGTGCTCATCCTGGAACAAGGACAGCTGCCTTGAGCTCTCAGCAGGGAGAGGTCAATGCCATGAAGAGCCATGTGTTCAAGGGTGTCACTGCGCCATGGAGAGGTGATGGTCAGGGGCACCTTGAAAATACTGATGCATCTTTATAACTCTTGTGTGAAAGGCCACCTCCTACTTGAGAAAAAGTAGTTATGGAACAAGAAATGTTGCTGTTAATCTCTGGTGCTAAGAAATTTGTTTTGACTGCTTTTTTGCTACACCTTTCCCTGCACAGGAGCAGGATACATCACAGAGAGGGATATTCTGACAGAGGGATTGAGTGCGCCCTCAGCAAGTTTGCCGATGACACCAAGCTGTGTGGTTTGGTTGATACGTTGGAGGGAAGGAATGCCATCCAGAGGGACCTTGACATGCTTGTGAGGTGGGCAGATGCCAACCTGATGAAGTTTAACCATGCCAAGTGCAAGGTCGTACACCTGGGTCAGAGCAATCCCAGCCACAGCTCCAGGTTGGGCAGAGAACAGATTCAGAGCAGCTCTGTGGAGAAAGACTTGGGGGTGTTGGTCGATGAGAAAATGAACATCAGCTGGCTGCAGTGTGTGCTCTTGCAGCCCAGAAAGCCAACCGTATGCTGGGCTGCATCAAAAAAAGCATGACCAGCAGGTTGAGGGAGGTGATCCTGCCCCTCTACTCTGCTCTCCTGAGACCTCACTTGGAGTATTGTGTGCAGTTCTGGTGTCCTCAACATAAAAAGGACATGGAACTGTTGGAACAAGCCCATAGGAGAGCCACAAGAATGATGAGGGGACTGGAGCACCTCCCGTATGAAGATAGGATGAGCAAGTTGGGTCTGTTGAGCCTGGAGAAGAGAAGGCTGCGTGGAGATCTCATAGCATCCTTCCAGTATCTGAAGGGGGCTATAGGGATGCTGGGGAGGGACTCTTCGTTAGGGACTGTAGTGATAGGACAAGGGGTAATGGTTCAAACTTACACAGGGGAAGTTTAGATTGGATATAAGGAAGAAGTTCTTTCCTGTAAGGATGGTGAGGCACTGGAATGGGCTGCCCAGGGAAGTTGTGAACGTTGCATCCCTGGTGGTATTCAAGGCTGGGTTGGACAGAGCCTTGGGTGACATGGTTTAGTGTGAGGTGTCCCTGCCCATGGCAGGGGGGTTGGAACTTGATGATCTTGAGGTCCTTTCCAACCCTAACTGTTCTATGATTCTATATTCCCACCTCCTCTGTCTCAGGGATTCCCTGCTGTAATTATCAGCAGTTCTCTGAGTACACTTTGAAAGTCCTCTGCTGCTGCTGCAAGTCCTGCATAAACTCCCTTAAGGCAAATGAAGTGCCAAATAGCTCTGAAGATCTGTGTTCTACTTTTTGTAGCTGCAGTGTTAACTCCTAAGTGAACCTTTCCGCTTCTTATCGCACTTACTCAAGAGTGTATTATAGTACCTGAGACACAATACAAGGTAGTGGCTGGTGATTTGCTTTGATGCTCTCAAGCATGTTAAGGCCCCCACCTGCTTCTTAAAGCCACCCACTACAGACCTCAGTAGTAATCACAGCTACCTAGTTATTCTAAAGCAACTGTGACTGTGTGATTTATGCACCAAGAGACAAATACTCTTAAAGCTAGCTGAGAGCTGGTTTTAGTTGAACAGAGAGATGCATGCAAAGTTGTGAGGGTTTATGCTGCAGCTATAGGACTTCAGTTAAGGATAAAGTTTTTAGTCATCCAGCTCTATGATCTGCCATGAGCATAGTTTGCATGAAAAACATGGTGTGACTTGGCTCATTAACTTGCAAGATGCATGATACCCTGTAAGGCTTGACCAGCAGTTCAGATCTGTCCATGTTTACCATCTGCATTCCTGATTTTGGTGGGAGTGGAGACAATGTAAACTGAAGAAGTTTCCATAGGAATTTTGTTATTTAAGGCTTTTATCTTTCTTAAAATTGGCCTTTGAAGCACATGCCTTTCTGGACAGTTGCTGATGAAAATAGTGCTTGTCTGTGTGTCCTTAAAGGCTCATGTGCCTGAGCTATCATATGATGAATTTTAGCTATACTTAGAAGGGAACTAATGCTGGTTTTCACCGTTTAAGATCTGACCTAGACAGTCTTTTCCCTTTCTTGGTAATGCCCTATTTTCATAGCAGTCAGTGTTCAGTGTGATGGCAGCAGGTAAGAAACATAACAAAATCTGTTCATGTCCTCAGATAACTGAGGATAACCTTAATCTTTTCTGTATTTTTTTCCAATTCTAAATGTGCTGTAGAATTATTAATATGTAACAAAAATAAACATCTGAATTGTAGCATTCAGTTACATACATAAATATTGTCTACTTCTTATATCAGAGCTTTAAAATAGTAACTTGCACACAGTGTTCAACATTTCAGTTTTTCATGTTTCTCCTCCACAGACTTCGTCTTCACATTGTTTGCTTGGTATTTCTTCTCTCTTCGATTTTTTTGTGAGGCAGATATCCTTTCACTGCGTTGGAAAAGTTGCTACCCTGTTTACAAGCTAGTATCTCGTGCTGGTAATTCTGTACTGGTAGAGGTAATCTCTAGCAGGTTTTGTACTCTGTACTTCTGTAATCTTTGAAAATCAGATCATGTTTTTCTCAACAGGGTGTTTCCCCAGCTTAAATGATTGCAGGGAGCTTCCACCTTGGTGGCAGCCTTCTTTCCTGAAAGCAGAACTGCTTTTTTTGAGTAGGGAAGTGCAGAATATTTCTAATTACTGTGCAATCTACTTTCTTAGTCTTTTATTTACTGCACTGCTTAATGGCACAAACAGCATATACCCAATCTCATGAATGTATGTATGTATAGATATGTAATGGCAGTTAGAAACAGACAATGGAAAATGAAATGTTTAAGGAAACTTGTGTTTAGTTTATACATTTTCTGCTTTTGAAACTTCACTGCTGACTGACATCATCATGCCGCCTTCTTTTTGTTCATTTTCCTGGTGAGGTTTTGCTACTGGAAATGCATTGTGAGAAACAAAGGGCAAAACATGGGTTAATAATTAGAAATAAATGTGTCAACAGAATTCAGTTGTAACCTCTGTGCTTGCTTTTGCTATTGCATGGTGAGAAGTCAAAAAGAAAAAGTCATTCCAGTGCGATGGAAAGTAGCAAACAGTAAAACTTAGCGTTTCCTCATATGGTGATTACATAGCTTTCGAAAATTAAGAAATTAAAGACAGGAGGAGGAAAAGGATTTGTAAAGATCTTTAATCCTAACATGCCATGCTGCCTTGTAACAGTTTTGGCTGCTTATTCTCTTGGTTCTCAATAAAAATGTGTAGAAGTGTGACAGTTCCCATTGCTTGCTTTTAGGCACTAGACCTGGTGCTCTGGGGAATGGGAGTAGATGAAAATTAGCTGATTAGCCTTGACTAAGGTGCATGCATCCTTGGTGACAGAAATACGAAAATAAGCAGTTCCTAAACAAGTAAGGCAGGGGAGAAGGAGCCTCAGCATATCTATGAACAAAGGCAGGGAGAGAACTTCTCCTGTAGCGCCCTTCTATAAAAACACTTCTCAAATTTGTAATTAAATTTGTAAAAGTTTATCTGTATTGCTGAAAAAGGTTATTTTTAGGCTTTGTAGGGAAATTACACAGGCTGCAGAAGGGACCTTTTTTATTTTAATCTGACTGGGACAGACCAAATTCAGCTGCTCTGTTCTTGATTATGCACGGAGTGAGAGGAAAGAGGGAAAGGTATAAATAAATTTTGTATTTCCCATTTTTGCAGTTCTTCCAAGAAGACAGATGGATCTGATTTTAGCTCTGTATTGGTTTGTTCACCGTGGCTGGCTATTTATCACAAATCCATGGGCACTGCGGCTGGGAAGAGCTCAAAATACAGCTTAGCTTCCTGGGGAAGTGGGAAGTGGATGGGAATAATCTCAATAAAGAAAGGGCCCCTCTGCTAGGGCCTGGTAGGCAGGCATTGGCAATGGTGCAGTAGTTTATTTTGCTCTCCAGATAATGCAAGGGAATATGACAGTAATTCTTCTGTTCCTGCGAACATCCAATTTAGTTTTGGTTTTATACATGCCACATAGTTCTCTGTCTAGGAGTGGTCTTCTGGGAAGAAACGCGTTAATCACATTGAAGATGCATTGTTTCATTGACAGTCCTGCTGTGTTCCTTTCCAGAAGATTTAAGTTCTTGTATTGCTTTTTTCCCAGATTTTGGCTAGTGGTGAAAGATGCACTGCCATCTGTTTATGTCTGTGTGCTCATGTGGTGACTGATAAAGATACATCCTATTTTGCTGTTTCTTTATGAATGTGCTGCTATCCAATAATAAATCAACTAAAATTATCTTGAAGGTAACATTTATGGATATCCAAAGAAAGGTGCAGTTTTTGCACTTTATGCCGGACTTGATCCACAGTCTCAGGGTTATAGGAAGGTAATTTTCAGATACGTATGACATTTTGGGGAATAAAAAACTTGATCCTAGCTTGACATGTGCTATAAGATATAGATGGTCCCTTGTTCATGGAGCATGTCTACTAGTGTCAGCACTGAAATGTAGTTTGGCTGATAGACAATTTGAATGAAAGCCAAATCTATTGAGATGTGACTGACTGGTGCAAAATGAGTGTCAGTGCTGTGAGCCTCGATGCTGCACATGGCAGTAGGATTACCTGTGTTCCAACAGCTGGACATCCATTTGCTTGTGAGCACCTATCCTTCCAGGCACCCTTGGCAGACCAGTGTGTGTGCCTTATGCCAGCAACCAGATGCAGGGCTTTAGATAAGAATTTGTAGGTGAGAAACATAATTCATAGAATAAAAGAATGGTTTGGATTGGAAGGGACCTTAAAGCTCATACAGTTCCAACCCCCTGCCATGGGCAGGGACACCTTCCACTAGACCAGGTTGCTCCAAGCCCTGTCCAACCTGGCCTTGTCCAACCAAGCAGTGTTCACACTGCCAGGGATGGGGCAGCCACAGCTTCTCTGGGCAACCTGTGCCAGTGCTTCACTATCCTCTCTGAAGAATTTTTTTGTAGGTTATAACCTAAATCTCCCCTCTTTCAGCTTGTAGCCATTCCCTCTTGTCCTATCACTACATGCTCTTGCAAATGTCCCTCTTCGGCTTCCTTCTAGGCCCCCTTTACGTACTGGAAGGCTCCTATAAGGTCTCCCCTGAGCCTTCTTCAGGCTAACAATCTCAATTCCCTCAGCTGCCTGGCTCTCTAAGGTGAAAAGTCCTTGTGCAATTAGGCGATCAGCACACTTTTGTGTGCACTGGCACTCTCAGAACTTGCCGCTGTACAGGTTTTTGGAAAAGAAGAGGGGCATGAGCATGGTTTGAGTAACTAATACAAGTGTTGGCTCACCCTCTCTCTGCGAAGGAGGACAGGTTGTGTGAAATCTATGCTTACTTAAATTACTTGGATTAAATGACAGAGTCCCTGAGCATTAGGAACAGGTTGTTTTAATGTTGGTTTGACTAGCCAGCAGAGAGGAACACCCGCTGTATGGGACAAGTGCGTTGCTCTGACTTGTGGTCCCCTCCTTTGGGTGGGTGAGTTCCCTGCAGGTGGCCACATGCAGCAAGGTATTTTTGGCCGCACACAAGGCAGAGGCAGTAAGACACTTGCAGAAAGCTGACAAGTCTTTCTCCATGAGCTGTTGAGCAGAAAGAGTTTGGAGACACCCAGCTAGCCCGGCTCCTCCGTGCTCCACTGCAGGTGCTGCTAGGCAGCCTCCAGTTGGTTCATGCCAGTTCCAGGTCAAAATGTTTGTTGGGTTTGGTGACTCTGCATGCAGTTTTGCATGTGGTGGGGTGGCTGGTGGGTTCTTGCTGCCATGAAATCCCGCATCAGTGTGCAGGCTTGCAGGCCACAGGCAGTGGTTTGGAGACAGTGGCTTTGAAGGAGGGAGCAGAGAAACCTGCTCATCTCTGGAATGAAAGCAAAAAGGCTCAGAGGTGGTCTGTGGTCAGGGGAGGAGGCGAGAAAAATCCTGCGCATATGCTGGCTGTTGCAGGGGGGCGCTTGTGATGAAATAGGAGGGGAAAGCAGCCTGGAGGATGCCGAGTGTGTTCACTGGCCAAGATGAAGCTCTTTGCTTATGGTCTCAGTACAATGGAAAAGCTGCAAGGTCCCATTTCTGAAGGGCCTCCAGCAATTGAGAGAAATGGGCCCATGTGAGTATTAAGGCTGTAGATCCAGTCTGGCACTTCGTAGTTACAGATATTGGCAGTGTGGCCTGTAGAGTCACATGGAAAGTAGGACTTTATAATCCTCTGTTGTAAGTTTGTGATAGAGGAAAAGTGTGATGTTGGCCCTTGCAACATTGTCTCCTTGCCTCTATAGTTTTCCATTTGCACTGTGGAAAACCCCTATAATTTCTGTTTCTGTGTGGGAAGGACTGGTTGATCCTGGAGTCCACAGTACCCGTATTAGTAGTTTAAAAAGGAAAAAAGCTGCTAGGATTTGCCTGTTGATTTGGGGCAGGACGTGGCATTTAGGGCTAGATGGGGACAAAGCTGATCTATTGCTGGAGCTGTCTCTTGTAAAAATACTTCTTTGGCTGGTGTATTCCACCACCATGGAATAGCTACATGGGCACATGCTGCTAGATAGAAGTCTTTGAACTTCTCAACTGCTCCACAGCATCACAGCTGTAATGCATGCCACCCTTTTGTCGTAACAGATTTATGGTTTCTCTGACTATGTTTAGTACCTCAGACCTAAAATCGGAAGACCAGAAGACTGAGATTTGGCTGTCTACACCTAAGTGTGTTTCATGCTTGTGCCACTGTTTCTTAAGGTGTTATCAATAACTAAATACTTGGGTGCTTTGTAGAGGAGTTAGATTTCTCTATTTACCAAAGTTTGTGCCTTAAAATCCTTGCAGCTTTTTTTAGATGCAAAGTCTAAATGATATCATAGTGCATTCCATAAACTGTTTTATAAAATTCCTTGATTGGTTTCAACCTTCATGTTTATCTACCTTTAAATTCACTTTAAATAAGTGAATTCATTTTAAAGTACTGGGAACTGCAGATGTGTTTTCACAACTGTTACTCAACTTTTAATGTTTAAAAGACAGTGAAAAGGATTCCATGTTTCATCCTGTCCCACTGTGTGAACAGATGTGATGGATAATTTAGGTATATGCTGTAGAGGAGAAAGTGGAACTGCTTCCTGTGCCAGGCAGAGCAGCTTCGGGGTTGTCAGCGCTGAAAGGCCACAGGTATACTGCAGCTGGCATGTGTGCATCCCTAGTAAGCATTCAATCCTCTCCTAGATTGACAAGGGTTTTAGAAGCCTCTTCATTTGTTATTGGTGCTGGATTTGGGTCTTTGTCATGGCAGGTGGAAATGCTGATCAGCACACATATTGTTTCATTTCCCTCTTGGGTAATGATCAGACTGAGCTCCCTCAGGCCAAGGATGTCTCATCCCTCCCGCTTCTCCACAAGAAAAATGCAGATAGCCCAGTTGCATCCTTTGGGCTCCCTGTCACAGCAAGCATTATAACACATAGCAATATCATACTGGCCTGAATTCATGTACTTTCATGTGATTCATTTATTCACTGGCACAAACCAAAGGGAGTGTCTTCTACATCACCCATTAGGAATTTCGGGTATATAAAAAAAGTTTTTTTTCTACCCTTGTGTTTCTTTTTCTAGTCAATGTTTTTCCTCTAATATAAACAGAAGTTAGATTCTGAGTTACAACACTGTGCAGCCTCCTGACATTGCTGGGGTTGTGTTTTGGTTTTTTTTTTTTCTTCTATATTGTAATGTGATGACAGTGATGTTGTCAGGAATGATTTGCAGAAGAGACGGGTGGTCTGACAATGTTTGCAGTGTGTGGGGGGCCTTGCAGCACTGTGTGATGGGTGTCATCTGAACATACCTGTCTGTGTTCAGGCTCACAGCATATGAGTAAAGATCATGCCTCTGGCACATCAGACAGAGGCCACCAAGTCAGTGCAGTGGACAAAGAAAGATTTTAGCCCAGTTCTATATAGATGGGGGGTCCTCTTTTTTGAGAGTGTCAAGCGTGCCACCTATGATATGCAGAATCCATACAAAGACTTCCTTTTGCCAGTGAACGCTGATCCTGATAGAAAATAAGCAAGAGCCACCACTCCTGGCTGACAGTGAGTCTGCTGGATCTCGGAGAACAGATATGGTTACCTCAAGTCCATTAGGCTGACCTGATGTGTGTTTGGATACTTGGGAAGGCCTATGGCCTATGCTAGGGAAACCTGTGTGTCCTGCACGTAAGTTCTGTTCTGTTTTAATTCTTCACTTGCTTGGCAAAAATTGCCAAAACTGAGGGTTTCCTTCCCATGTTTTAGCTGGTGGTTAGATCCAAGCTCAGTTACGTTAAGAAAAGTATTGAATTTACCATTTTGTAAGATTGTTCTTGCAGACATTTTTTTAGTAAGAAGCCGTTCATGACGATGGTCTTCTGCATGGTCAGGCTCACAGAACATGAAAGGATACAAACAGAGCAAGAAAAATGATCTGGGGATGAAACTGCCGAAGAGCTGGAGGAGAAGATTGAGTTCTGTAAAATCATGAGAGGTGTGAATAAGCTGAATCTGCACTGATGTTCACCGAGCCCTGCAATGCAAGAATTTAGTGGCACTTAGTAAAATTTGTAGTACTTCAGTTTAAAACCAGAAAAAAAGTATGCAGTGGGTATTGATAGCCCTGGACTTCCTATCCCAAAAGGCAGCAGAGGCAGATAGCATCAGCAGGGTCAGAAAGGGGCCAGGCAAATTCACAGGGGACTCGTGTGGGTATTAAAATGACACAGTAAGGATCATAGAATCATAGAACAGTTAGAGTTGGAAAGGACCTGAAGATCATCTAGTTCCAACCCCCCTGCCATGGGCAGGGATACCTCCCACTAAACCATGCCACCCAGGGCTCTGTTAACCTCGCCTTGAGCACTGCCAGCAATGGAGCATTCACAACTTCCCTGGGCAACCAATTCCAGTGCCTCACCACCCTTACAGTAAAGAATTTCTTCCTCATATCCAGTCTAAACTTCCTCTGTTTAAGTTTGAAGCTGTTACCCCTTTTCCTACCACTACAGTTCCTCATGAAGAGTCCCTCCCCAGCATCTCTACAGGCCCCCTTCAGATACTGGAAGGCTGCTATGGGGTCTCCATGCAGCCTTCTCTTCTCCAGGCTGAACAGCCCCAACTTGCTCAGCCTCTCTTCATACGGGAGGTGCTCCAGTCCCCTGATCATCCTCGTGGCCCTCCTCTGGACTTGTTCCAACAGTTCCAAGTCCTTTTTATGTTGAGGACAGTAGAACTCCATACAGTACTCCAAGCGAGGTCTCACAAGAGCAGAGTAGAGGGGCAGGATCACCTCCCTCGACCTGCTGGTCACACTCCTTTGGATGCAGCCCAGGATATGGTTGGCTTTCTGGGCTGTGAGCCCACACTGCAACCGGCTCATGTTCATTTTCTCATTGACCAACACCCCCAAGTCTTTCTCCACAGAGCTGCTCTGAATCTCTTCCCTGCCCAACCTGGAGCTGTGGCTGGGATTGCTCCAACCCAGGTGTAGGACCATGCACTTGGCATGGTTGTATGCCATATACCTTAAGATACTTCCAATCCAATTATTGTTGGTGTTGTAAGTGCATGGAAGAATGGACTCATAATCAGGAACGTGTTTTGTCCTTAAATAGTATCTCTTGTTGCCACTGTCGAAAACAAGGTAGTCTAGATTGACCGCTTACCTGGCATCCATTGGATACCGGTTTGTATCTGCTGGTATTTTGAACTCCTTCCCCTGTTGCTTGGTTTCAGCAGCTCAATGCATGGCTTGTGTAGAACAGCTGATTTCTTTTCTGAGTCCTCCAGACCCCCTTGGGATAACTTCGAATGAAGGGAAAGGGAAACTAAACCCAATAGCTGATGGTAAAGCATTGCTGTCATCAGTAACAAACTCGACCAAGCACTAATGGGGGAAATAAAAAAAATTGCTGAGTTATTTAAGGTAGCTAGAAGAATTCAATGCCTTTGAAAGATTTTCATATATGTTCATTTCCTGAGACATAATCTGTACCAGAAGCTGCCCAGTAAACCCCAGCAGTAGATAGGTGGCTTGGGAGAGGGAAGTAGAAGCTTTTGTATAAGCTTAGCTCAAGAGATAAGGAGACCATTTTCAAGTATGCAGAAGAAAAACCCTCAGACTCTTACATTATTGAAGATTGTACATTTATTCTCTGCTTGCAGAAATAACAAGGCAGGCAGACAGATAATGCAAGTCTGCTTAAGATGGGGGGCAAGACAGCGTAGGACATCCCCATGAACGTGTCTGATGGTTAACTCCAACAGAACTTGAGAATTAGAGCCTGGCATTGCAGTAGTGGGGAGTTTGTGGTTCAAAAGCAACCAAGCTCAGTCGGATCTGATTGGTTTTGGGTTTGTGGCAGAAGCAAAGAATGAGCCCTGGCTGGGAGCACTATGACTTTTCTTTCTTCAGCTTGCTGACTCAGGTCCCAGAATTTCTGAGCCATCACTCTCTTAACAGAGCTTAGCTCAGCATTTGCCTGGAGCTCTGCTATAAAGAGAGCCTTCTTACAGGCCAATGCTGTAAGTGGAGGGAGCGAGGAAGGCAGGCACGTAAAATCATGCTGACCACAGCCATATCTTGTTAATTAACTCTCCTGTTGAAAGGATTTACAAGGCTTCTTTTGCTCCCATCATACTGCAGATCCTGCAGAAAAGAACATACCATAGTGAGAGGTGGCTTTTCTTGGTTGCCTTCTTATATTTCAAAACAAATTGCCTGTCATATTGCATACAGTGAGAATAGCCTCTGGATCATCTCTGTTGATGGTAGAGGCTGAATGTGAGAGTGGCTGCTGAAAACACTGATCCCAGGGAGTTTTTACTTTTGCATTTGAGGGTGGCCTAGGCAAACAGCCTGTGCTAGTGACTGATTTTGTTCTGTTACTGAGACTTAAGCAGCAACTGAACTTGTGTATTTCTGCTTGTGATGTGGACGTGACATTAAAAAGACAGTCACTCTAGAAAGTATGTAAATGGGTGAACTGTTACATGGTTAAATAATTAAGTGAAATTTAAAATCATTCACGGTTTACCCGTACACCAAAGTTCACTGCTCTATGTCTGACCTGGAAAAAAAAATCCTTATATGCCAGCATTCTTGCTTGGGTCTTAGCTTTAATTATTAAAAATAAAAATAAAAATCCCTCTGACCAACTTTGGCTCTTGGTTTATTGGCCACCTGTTTTGATAAACATACGGATAAGAAGAACACAACCACAGTAGGGAGTAAGATTGGAAAGCAAATATCAGTGAGATACACAGACATTCTCCCAGGGTAGATACCAACCACAGAGTAACTCCCCACATACTTTCTCTTTTGCTGTTGCTGGCTTAAGTCCTTACTTCATTTAAATTGCACCTGGCATATTTGGTTGAGAGTACGAATTAAGTTGCAGACATTCTTGTTTCCTGTAGAGCCACACAAGTCTGGAAAGTGCTTGCCCCTCTGGCTGAGCAGGAGGAGGGATTTCCAGAGCCAGTTTCTTCTTGCAACTAGAGAAATTACCATCCGTGTGTTTAGATGGGCTTTGCATACATCTTGGCTCTTGTGTGCAAATGTTATCTGTATCTTGCAGAATGAAACTGAGCGAGTTCTACCCACATGTGAGAGGGAAGTGTCAGGCAGAAGTCTTGTTGCACTGATATCTAACAGGAATGGAGCAGTACCAGTTCTTCCTTGAGTTCTTCATCTTGCGGGTCAACTTGCTCTGTCAAATCGCTCTACCCCAGGTCTGCTTAATCACTGCTTTGCACTTGTTGGACAGAATTGCAGGGCTGGTTTTCCTCCTGGGATCATCCTTTGACTGCATCTATCTGAACAGTGGGGAGCTACCATCTTTGAATCCTGTCCACAATACTTCCACTTTTAGTCCAGAACTTAAGAAACAGCATCTAAGTGTCTCAGACATGTGGTTCAAGATATCTGCAGATCTGCATCTTGTGTTGAATGGTTGACATGACCATGTACTCTTAACAGTCTGCGTGCCATGAGAAAAAAAGGCAGTTATATGCATACCTACCTAGCCTAAGGCCCTGTTGCCTGGGAAGCCAAGGCCTGTCTTGACTCCCACAAACAAGTGTGTATGCATCACTGTTTCTCACATGTGACTGTGGCCCTTGGACAAGAGGACTTTTGTGGCTGCTTTTCTGGGTTAAGAGTTACCTTTCTCTTCTAATTACTGTGTTCTCAACATGCCGTTCCACAACCGCTCTTAGATTAAACCTCAACTGTTTACTGTCTTAACTCTTTCTTGCAAATGTCAGACTAAAATGGGAGCCTGGGTTCTCAGCAAGATCTGTGCCTCTCGAGTCTGCAGCTCTGCGGTGTGGATGCCAGAACTGATATATATGTACTCAGCTATTTCTGGTGCAGAAACACCAGCACAGGTGTAGGTGACCTGACAAGATGCAGTACAAAGGAGGAGCAAGGTTCTTGTCCCTTGTGATTAGGACAGGGTTAGGACATATGCTTTATGTTCTGCTCAAAGAATCACCATTCTGGAAAACCTGTAAAAGCTGCAATGTCGTGATAGTTTGTAGAAACTGCAGATCATGTGTGTTTAAGGTTTCTGCTATTGAACCTTAGGGCAGAAGATAGTTTGAATATCTAATTCAAAACACTTTAAACAACTGCTTCATTGAGCAATAACACTTCATATAGCTAGTCTATGCTTGTTTTGCATTTGCCCTAGGGCCTGTAAATCACAGTATTCAAAGGCAGGCATAGTGTGAGCATGTAAAAACACATGGGCAGAAAGATGAAGAGTTGGGAATGGAATATATAATCTCCTCTGCTAATTTTCTTTTGTGAAATGTCTGTGCTGGAGAACATCCTTTGCTGTAGAGCTGGCTAAGTTTTCTTCCTCTATATTCCGGCTGGCCTTCGGTGTTGTCCTATGCCTTGCCCACACAAGAGACTTCTGTCAAAGTGGGAAGTGTGTGGCTGGTGAATCACACACACTGCCTTTCTAAAAGTGGTCCATGCACATGCGGATGCAGCTTCAGAAATTCAGTTCCCAACATACTGTGGCTCAAAGCAGTATGAATTCCCTTCCTCCATAAGTCTGCTAAGCTAGATCAGATTTTTTACATGCTTTAACAGATGTTTAATACATAGGTTGTCAGCTGCAGTTGCATTTTATCCAAAAAAAACCAACCCCACCAAAAAAACCCCAATTCTTCCACATATTTTAGCCAGCAAATTATTAGACCCTATGTTTTTATCCTTTTTTTTCCACTTTGTTTCTATACGTGGAACTAAATTTGTGTCCTGAAATATTTTATTAATTTAAGCTCAGGGGCATCACTGTTTTAACTAAGTTGAGTTTGTTTCTTAATGGAGGTACTTAAGCCTGCACAGCTTTGAAACCAATAGAAGCATATCCAGAAGGGAGTTTGTAGCAGGCCAACTGCATCTCTTTAAGCCACACCAAAATGTAGACCTGAGGCCCTGTCTTGGCTTTCAGCAGTGTCTTTATTAATTTTATGTCAATTCTTACCTCAACTGCATTTGCTTCTTGTTACTGGGAAGCCCTCCTCATATGTGCCCATGATGGTGAATAGCGCTTTTGAAACTGATAGGATGAATCTTAACAGATATTAAATCCATGATGAGTTTCCAGGCATGCTGCAACATGTTAAGTTGGGGTTCACTAGCTGACCCACTCTCATTTGGGACTGCACTGCACCTAAAAGAGGTGCATGCCCCAAAGTGCCCCCTCCCACCATTCTCCCTGTACCCATCCCTTGGTGCACTTTCTCACATCTCCCGTTGTACAGGCACTAGTTGCAGTGCAGCTGGTGGTATGAGCAGAGCAAGCCCAGGCAGCAGACTGACATCCAGCCCTGCAAAAGCACCAAGGCAAGACCTTGAAGGACTTGGGCCTTTCGTGTGGATGCAAGTCTTGTGTCAGATTTCCTGAGCAGCCTGCCCTGGGCTTGCTTTGCTTCTAGTGGGATAGGAAGCTACAGATGGTCAGAACATGAGTAGTCTCATAAAGCAAGGGCTATGGTAAGACAGTGTGCTCGCTAGTTAGGTTTACTGTGGAGCAAGACTTACGCTGCACAACAAATGTATATAGTGAATGCAGGACAGCACACCTGCTGGCAGGACTCATTAGAAGCAGAGAGCGGTGCTGAACCGATTAGAAGTGGGTGAATTAATTCATCCCTGCTTACCCTTTGGGGCACTGCTGGTAGAGCTTGATGTCCAGCTAAGAGCAGCCTGCCTTGAGACAGTGGCTGTCCTGAGAAACTTAACAAGGAGACACATAATTTTTCAGAAAGCATTTGCTGTGACTCAGTAGAAATTGGCTTTCTTAAAGCATAACTTTATATATCCTGATTGCAATGGCAGAGATGGGAGTGATGCTTTAAAATTTCTCTCTTTGAAACAAAGCGGTTAATACTTTACTAAAAGCTCACAGATTTCATACTTTGGTCCTGACTGCAAACTCAGCCAGCAACATGCTTTTCTATTTTGTTTTGCCAAGCTTCATTGTTTCAGAAATCTGGTAATTATTGTTATGCCTGGAATCTTATGATGGGCCTCCTTCCATCATGGTCTGTGTTGGACGCCTGCTTTAATTTGTTGTTTGTAGCCTTTTGCTTGTATGTCTTTATGACAGCTTCATGGCCTACCCACCATTCAACAAGAGATCATAAATTTCAGGGTGTATGGCAGAGCCTGGGGAGGAGGAGTTGCAATGGAGGTCTTTTTACATTCTTGGAAAATTGATGTCAGGACTGTACTAAAAATGAAGCAATTTGTGCATGTGTTCATTGAAGAGGAAATCAAAGACTGTGTGATGGAGCTCTATCAGTTTTAAGAGACAGCCAGCTTCCCTGTCAGATGGTGCACCTTTGACTCAGATTCATATGGTGCTTGCACCAGTTCGTTTCTGGATTTTCTTCTTCTTTGCTAATCTGCTTAGCTTTTAAATGGCTCCATGCATGTACTGTCAGAGCCAAATCAAATGTAATTGGAAAAATATGACTGCTCTGTTGAGGAGCTGTCAGCCTGAGTTGACTGGGGTCGGTGCGGCAGGGTGTTCTTCACGCACCTAAGCCCCACCTGTCTTGAGTCAACAAAATGAAATGCTGTTTGGATTGCAGAAAACCTGAAGCAGAGCCAAGAGGAGGTATCTCTGCAGCCCCAGATGAGTCAAATCTGTTGCTCTGAGGATGAGGGTTGTGATCAGGTCGCCCCGTGGCTGGCAGAACAGGAGCCCGGTTGCAGGGCCAGCAAGGCTGGCTTTGCAGAGCCAGGCAGCAGCCAACTAGCCACAAAACTGCTGCTGGTTTTGCTTCTGCCTCTCACTTGGCTTCTGCTGGGCGGCCACCCACCCAGGGCAACAGCACCCTTTTTCTGTACCTGCAGCCTGAGCTTCAGGCAAGCGCTGCTTCTCCATTGACTCTGTCTGCCACATGTGGGTTGAAAGAAAACCTTACACCCTGAAAACCTGTTGCTGCAGGGACCTGCAGGGGACAGGTCTTGTGGACAGTGGGGATGCACATGCTTGTTTTGGCTGCGTCTGCGGTGGGGTCCTTCTGCCCTCACCTTATCAGGGGACATCTGAGCTTAGAAATTGCAACAGGTCCTTTGCTCACTGGTACAGCTCTTCTATAGGTGCTCGTCACCTAAAATCCTCTAATCCTGCCTGTGTAAACTGTTGTGTAGTCTGAAGTTTTACATATGTGCCAGCAAACGCGAGGAAGCTGCCTTGGTGCAGGGGAGGCTGGGGGCAAACTGCAGAAAAGCTGCAGACAAACAAAAAAAACACCCCAAGGCCAACTGCAAATTCATCTGGCTACGTCCTCACTGAGGACAGATCTGGAGCAACGGTCCTCCTTGGAGTTTGTCAGAGCGCCACAATTCACCTTCAGACAGCAGGACAGCCTTGGGTTTTGTGATAGCTGCAGCACTGATTAAGAGGAATAAAACTTACTGCTATAGTGAGGCTTGCACTGAAGATGAGACTTGAAACACTCAGAAATGCCTACTGCTTAATATACCTAACTTCTTAAAACTAAATGGTTTTAACTGACTTTCTCCTGTCTGTTCCAGGTTGCATGTCAGGCTGGACTTGATGCATGGCATTTGCATGATACCTAACAGCCTAGCTCTGGATGTGTCTGAGCAAACATGGCCTACCCAGCAAATACTAATGGCAGTGCTACAGGTAACTGATGGGGAACACTTTTCCCAGTTTTGAATTATAAATTTTTTTAAAAAGCTTTGTTCTTAAACTGTTAAAGCAGCAGCAAAGGAAAGTAGCACCAGTTAAGATTAAACACTGAAAACTGATTTCCTGGTAGAGCAGAGCTTGTCTGATCCCCCTTCCCCACCCCCGATAGTCTTTTAAATACTTAAAGTGTGGAAAGTTGTTTGCAAGGTGTAAGGGTTGGCACTCAGTTGTTCAGCATGAGCCTGAACTTAGCTGTTCAAGAACCTATGCTGCCTTACACCAGACTCTGAGAGGCCTAGGGGTTTGCTGCAGAAGTCATGTGGTTGTTATCCTGTGTCTGTAATTAACTGGTGAAATTAACCAGCTCTTGCGCATTGAATCTCCAGCCCCTCCTGGTCACCTTTACTGGCCAGGCTGATGTTGCTCTTTAACAAAACATAGAAGAATTTCTCAAGAAACATCAAGAGGAGGTGTTCAGTTCACTTAATGTTACCATTTTTTTAAGAAGCTCCCAATGAGATGTCTGTTTTGTTTGGGTGACACTCTCTGAAGCAGATTGCTAGGCATGTTCAAAGGTTGCTGAATAGGGCTGATGGGTCAGGAGGGGGCAGAGATTGCAGAATGACTGATAACAGCACAGCAGCAGCAGTGCTCCTCCTTTGGTTGTGTCAATATTTTCCTGTTCTCCTCATCACTGCACAAACATAACTTTAGCCCATTAAAGCTGAGGCTGCTACCATGGGATTATATGGAAAACTTCAAGTGCACAGCAGGAGCTTGTGGGTGTCGTTTTGAGACGTCCTAATGTAGGTATGATGAGAAATGGATTTATCAGTTAAGGCTGGGGTGGCTGGGAGCACTTTCAATATCCTGGGAAGCAACATTAAATATCTTTTTTGTTGTCTATGTAAACAGAAATTTCAGCACTCCTCTCCGTCCCCTGTCGAACGTGTCATGTCTCTGTCCCCCCACCCCACCCCGGTAGCTGCTTGCTACATCATGACACACATATACTGAGAGTTGGCTTGTCTGGTGGATTTTAGCACCAATCTCCTGTGCGAGTATATTCTGGTATGGAAACAAATCCTTAATTATTCACTGTGCTCACTGTAGAATTGTTCCAATTAGTGCAAAGCATTTTATATGCCGGGAATTAGAAATACGGAGTGTTCTTATCTGCCATTTATGCAAAACAGGAAGCCTTTCCTAAAGGCTAGTGGAAGTTACATGAAGACATTGGAGTTACTATTATGTGTTGATGATTTAAAGTTAAATTTTCCAATGTTGTTAAATCCTGAGACCTCTGAAAATGGATGTTTTCTCTTCTTCCTCCTCCACCCATTTTTATACAATTAGAAATGCATTCTCTAAGAAAGAAACCATACCCTTTTGTCACCTTTTGTAATCCTTTTGAGAAGGCATATTTCAAAACCTCTGCTGTGTGACTTAACTGTAGCTGTTTATTGCCTAATGCACCCCCATGTAACTTGACTTTTTTAGTAATATGCTTTTAAATTAAGTCATGCAGAACAATTCCCTCTGCTTACAAGGAAAGAAAAAATATGTGTGGATTGTTACTGATTGGTTTAATAATTTCTCCCCCCTCTCTCCCTCTCCCAGTAAGATTGTCTATTGAAAAAGTTGGTAGGCTGATGAGCAAGTCTAAAATAAGCTAAATGCTTGTACTGGGGATGTGTTAATGCAAGATACAGTTTTAGCTTCAGGATTGTTATGCAAACAAAGCTTCTTGCAGGGTAGAAGCTGTTTGTTACCTTATTCGTAGAAAGACACTATAATGAATTGCAGGTATTTAATTCAGAACTAAATTGGACAACGTTTTGCAGAGACTGTCAGGACTTGTTGGCTTTGCAGATCCTTGAGGCTGGCGTTTTAACATGCAGCTATGTACGCCTGTGTCTCCAAATCCTCAGCAGTTCATAATGGACAGAGTATTGGGCTGCAGAGATCAGTGATTTGTTATCCTGCGCTTGGATGAGCAGGAACTGATTTGGGCGTTGGTGGTATTGAAGCAAGTTTCTTAATTGCATGGAGCTCTAAGAGTGGAAAGACAAACTTCAGGAGTGGTGTTTTCTGCACCCTCTGAATCAATCAGCAACAGGAAGAAGAACTAGAAAGACTTGTTACGGACTACTAAGCTGCATTTATGTTACTTGAATATTTTGGCAAGATTGACCACATCAGCTGCATTCAAGTATGAGGTGACTAAGGAGCAGTGGTTTGCTTTGGTTAACTCAAGAATGTAAGTACTTGCACTATTAAATGATTATGCCTATGTGCCATTTCTGTAATTTTTCTCAGTATACAAGCCTATATGGACTACTGCTGCTGTGATAAAATCTGTAGAGGAATGCTTGAATTCAGAACTTGCTTCCAGGAAAGGATCAAATGATTTTGCATTTTTATAGAGGTTTTTTTTAGAAGTACATTTGCTGTAAATGTTTTCAGTGAATGTGTATGCAAGATAACCTGCAAAGCAAGTGATGACTTTATCATGAAAGTATCTATCATAAATTTCTGTGCCTCTTTGTATTATCTTGTTAAAGTCATGAACTTCACATGTGGTGAATAAATAGCAAAGACTGTGATTTAGACTTCAGTACTGTTTGTCAATAGTTTCATTTGGTACTGACTTAAAGTTTTATCACTCTGTTCCCAGTTTCATTGCTCAGAGGTCAGTCAGCTGCAAGCTTATTTGCTCAGTTGTGGACATTTTGGAAATCGGTTTAGAGCCTTGGTACTGATTTTGGACTAGGCTCAGAAAGCAGCTGAAGTCTCTCTAATGCTCGTGATAGACTAATTGGTCTCGCAGAAAAATTTGCTTTATTTTATCAGCTGGGTACTGAATAGTCAGAACTGTTTGCTGTGGCATCTGAGTTTACTGCTCAGTCTGGTAAACTCAGCAGGATTAAGGAGTGCAGTGGAAGCATGTGGAGCACTCGTCCAAGAAGCTGCAGCAGGAGCTGGAAAATGCCCTTTGTGGGGAGCTATTAGGAGACTGGAGTTGGTTTGGTGCCTGATACAAATTAATTTCTCTTTGCATGGTACAATTAAAAAAAGAGAGGTGACTGTTTCTCAAAATAGTATTAGCGTCTCCATTAACTGCTGGGTGAAACTTCCAGTAATTGTTAGTTTCTGCACTTGCTAGGGCTGATGCATAAATCATCTGTTTAATGAGCCTCTGCAAACATTGCTGTAGTGGTATCTGCAGAAATGTCCTCCTGTCAGCTACAAAAAGCACAGTGCACACCAGCCTAAAACTTACTGGGCAGTCTGGAAATGTTTCTGGCTGGATTTTCATTCCTTTCACTAACACCTGATCTGGTGAAACTTTCTTTTCAAAACACATGTTCTGAAAAGGCACTGGATGGTGTGAAATTCCAGTACATTCTTATGCAGTAAACAAGGAAGCAGAAAAACAAACATAGGAGTCTGATTAAAAAAGATAAAGGGTTAAAAACTGCATTTGTTTCTAACCATAATGAAAACATCTGTTTTATTTGACTTCCCTACGCACCTCATACTCTGTATCCAGAGACCGCAGTTGTCAGTCATCTGTTTTAACAGGGACATGAAGTGTTCTAACAGAAGTAAAGCTCTTCCAGTTTTCCTCAGTAGGATGGGCTGCAGGGGTCAGTATAGCAAGGCTGTTGCACAATTCTTTTCCTTACTTTGCTGTAACACAAATGCATAGTTTTCTATACATGATGTTTGAGATTTCCCTGATCCTTTCTGTTTTCTTCCTTATGATCCTTGCTGTTTTCTTCCTTCTGTCTGTGCCTTCCCCCTTGCTCTTGTTTAAAGAATTGTATTTTCATGCCTTCCCATCTCACTTCTAACATGCTTCTACTTACAGGAACACTACATCTTATACAGATTTCATTTGTGCTGTTTCCCTGAGTGTTTAACTCTGCTATATGCTTTACCTCCTTCACAGTTCTACACGGTTCTTAAAGCAGTGGCATCCTGGGGAGTCACCGTTGTTTTTACTGCTGGCATCTTTGCACCCTTAAAGCAAGGAACTGCTGCTGTGATGGCCAGCATGCCCACATCAAAGGTTATTGCTTGCAGTTTGCTCCTTTCACTTTCAGCCTCCTAGACAGGGAGATGTCACCGCCAGCAGGTCTGATCATCTGCCTCTGCCTTGTAGAGCGCGCCAGGGTTGTGGGACAGTGGGGCGTTTGATGGCAGATAGAGTGTTGGAGCACTGGGTCCCCTGCAGCAGCCTGGTGTCCCTCTGGTTATTCTGTATATGCACAGTTACTTTGCAGTACCCCATGGGCCTCTCCTTAGATTTTCTTTGTATCTGAGCAGTTTTCTTGACCCCTAAGTAAAGTTACAACTACGCAACAAGTTAGAGAATGAGTCCATTACAAGAGGCTGTAGCCTGAATTAATGTTGTTGGAGATATTAACGTCAGCATGATTCAAAGACCAAATGTTCAATAATGCGTTTTCCATCTGCTGGTATGTAAATGCTTAAGCAACTGTTGTAAAGTATTATGAAAACCCCTGCTGACTTATTAACCCTTTTTATTGAAGCCAATAAAATAGAACACACGTTTACTTAGAGCAAATGCTTTTATTATACATGTCTTCTGCACTGATTTGTAACAATCACTGAAATGTACCAACCATTTGTAGACACGCTTTCCTTTCTGTTGCTGGATAATCTGAGCTAGACTCTCTCCTATGATTTCATTTTCCTGATGCATACAGTCTTAAGCAATATTCATGGAGTTTTGCATGATTTCCAGCCTAATGATCTGAAGTGTACCCTAAAGAAGAAAGTGCTGAGCTACAGAATATTACCACCATTGTTATTTTAGGAAAATATCATTACAGGAAAATATCATTACAGACCCTCAGTCAGTAGAGGGAAATTCACAGACATGAAGAAATTAGCAATTGGAAGTGTTTGATTGCTACGTAGTAGTCAGTCCAATAGAGCCTTTACTCGTGAGTATTGCAAGTGCCTGCCACAAGAGCCCAACTAACATGCTCTCTGCTGTTTTCCTGCAGGGTAGGTGCCATTGAGGTACCACTGTGATGCTACTGACACCCCAAGCTCTAAGCTTAGCAGCCTTAAATGCACTGAGTTTGTTTAGCTTAGCAGATGCAAACAACCAGGGCTCAGGTGAGCTTGTGTTTTTATCAAATCAGCCATGCAAGCAAGGGTGATTTGGTTCAGTCAGGGCTGTGTGATGAGAGGCTGTATAAGCCTGGGCTTGCTTCCTTATGGTGCTCCCTGCTCCAAGCCTCCATCCAATAACCATCAGAGTTAATGAGGACAGATGTATGCAAAGGTGTTCTCTGGCAGGTGGTGGGAGACTTGCCATCGGGAGAGCTTGCTGAATTGCCACATAGTCCTGTGCTTTCTGGATGGGCAGATGGCATTCAGGGCTGTCACTGGGATCTTGCTCCTGCCTCACCCATAAGTGATCTAGTGAGTCATGCTGGTGGTGCCCAGTACATGAAAACATGCTAGGGTGGGACCCTGAAATCTGTGAGGCGAAGGGTGAGTGCGCTTCCTGTGATTTCACATCAGCTCTATCACAAGGCGTATCCGAATTTCCATCGGTATGCTGTAGTACGCTCACTGATGCCAGATCTGCCTTAAGGACAGATGGCTGGAGATGGAGGATCTCACAGACAATGCCAGCTTTCTACTTGAACTAATACTTGTTTCTGCTGCAATTGTTTGTTGATACCTGTAGTCCAAGGGCGCGTTTGCCACTGCAGCAGAAAGCCTGAAAACACACTGATTTGCATTTGCCCAAGTGAGAGGCCTTTATCAGAACAAAGAGGATCACAGGGATTATGCACCTTCTTTTACACACTTGTTGCCTGAAGAATGCTCTTCAGGCCTGATTTTGGAATCTGCTGGAAATGGAAGGGGAAGGAAGAAGTTAGAAAGGATACTATAAATACAGTGTCATCAATAGTTGAGGGCATAGCAGTACAGGCCCAGATGGCCCAATTCTTAAAATGGAAATTGTATGCAGTGGGAAGCAGATGGCTCAAGACACAAAGCCATGTAAGATGCAAGTCACTCGGCAGAAGGACAAAGTGCCCTGAGATAGGGAACAGATTTAACTGGTCTGTCTTTTGTTCAGAAATTACTGCAGTTGTGTCTTGTTCTGGATTATCTTCTGCAGATGCCCAGGAGATTCTTACTTCTCACCTAGATAGCGGACTGCGTTCATTCCTCTGGGACACAGGCTTGCTCATGGAGTAATGCGTGCTTTCCTTGTCTGAGCTGTTGAGATGCACTTGCATGGGCAGCACCTGGACCTTCTCAGGTAGCCTGCTGCTGCTCCCTCTATGCCCTCAGAGGCAGCTGAGGAGGCTGATCTTGTATTTTAAAACCAGTAATGCTCTAGGGGCTAAACAGGCATGCCTTGCTGCTTATGGTACCCTGCAACCTCACTGAACTGGTGGCGATTAACTGTGATTAAACCCCTAAGGTCTTGTGATGGAAGACCTTAAACCCCTAAGACCTTGTTATGGAACTCACTGCTTCGCACTGATTTGATGGCAGCCTGGTGAGAGGTGCCTGTATGGAGGAGCAGCCTGTGGGGCTGGTGAGGGGCAAGGATCTGCAGCAGAGCCGGCATGTGCCACAAGAAAAACACTGAGAGTAAGCATTATTAAGTCTTGAAAAATTATAACTTCTGCATCTTCTTCCTTGCCCCCACTCTCAGATACATAACTCCACAAAATCTGCTGTGGCTGTTTAACTCAAAAGAGTGTATTTTTCTCAAAAAACTATTCTGCAGTGTTCCTGAGTCCCTTTCCAGATTCTTCTGCAGAAAACAGTTTATGAATAATGCATATGAATCCCCTTCTTGTGGGAAGAGATGGTATTTTGTTGCCTTTAAAAGGATACAGTCCCCCAGGGAAATGGCTTGGATGGAAATAGCCTTATTACAGCTCGTTGTCTTCTGTTTGTGAATGCTGAGAACCTGCATTTAGACATGTTCTTTGCAGAAGAGTTGCTCCTGGAGCAGAAGTCCTTGGGAAGCTTCTTGTAATGACTACCTCTGCCCTTCCCCCTTCCATGCCATTTGTAAGGCTTTGGATTACAGATGACAGAAGGGCAGCCCTTCCCGTATCATGTTTTCACAGCAGGTTTTGGGGCTGAAGGAGCACTTGGGCTGCCCACATTGGCATTGCTGCTCTATCTCAGTTTCCTTCCTCTGGAAACATGACTCCCTTTGGTGGCAGAGTACAGATTCCTGACAGGATGTCCCCGTGTGACCAGCTCTGAGCTCCAAGATAGAAGTGTGCTTATGGCCATCCTCCTCTTTCTTTCTCCCATTCCCTCCTCTGATTTCATCCAGAAATCACAATTACAATATTGGCTGAAAACAGTGGTTAACCTCTGCTGTGGGATGCACAGTGCAGTGTGCAGTGCTGAGGGGGGAGCACGTCAACCAGCTCCAAATAGGGCTCCCCCCCCCATCTCTAACTCTTTAAAACTATTCATAGCATATACTTGGTCTGTGTAAAGTACAGTTTCCTGAGATTTTTCTTCACCTATTCTTCACACAGACTTTGACAAAACTTAAGTGCTCAGACGGTCAGAGAGGTAGGCGAGTGTGAGATCCCATCATATTCTTTCATACTTTTGGTCAGTCCTTCCCCACTTGTAAAGCCTTCTTCCCTGTAGAAGTAGGTAATGTGACCCTTACCCCCTCTCACAGCCCATCCCTTTTTCTTGCTCTTCTCCTCCCTAGTTATCTCACACTGTAATAAGTGATTTATGCAATTGTCTTATCTTTTTATTAATGTATTCATGTATATTTTTTCTTCATAACAACATGTTACGTTCTTTCAACATACAGGACCTATCTGTGATGAAGCTGCTTTTAATAGCTGGGTTTGAAGGTTTGGTCAGGTTAGGGTGAGGATAAAATTAACTGATAATTTGGAACACATTGTTTTCCTATCTAAACCAGACATCACTGGTCTGGAGTAGTCTCTTACTGCTGAGGGGCATGTTTGTTGATGTACTCCCAGCCCCTCTCCTACCCTCTCTTCACATAACCAACCTCTCTGCCTGGAGCGCTGTCATATGGGTTGCAGAAGATCAAATAATAAAAAGAAAACACTTGTGCAACTTAGCTGCTGTTTCTGGAATTTCAGGTCTAATCCTAGCAAATAGGTCAAGTTTTAACACTTTATGTACACTGCCTGGCAAATCTAAAGCATGCAGCTCTAAAAAAAGAAGTATACTGCGACAAAATACAGTAAAACACATTGTTGTGTTTGTAAAAACAGACTGACATTTGCATATGATAGAAGCATAATGACAATATCAGAGTATTCATGTTTTATGGGATTACAAGGTTCAGCTGTGTTTTTTCACTTCAAGAAGTCCATGGCTAAGCCCTTTCCTCTCTCTTCCCTCCCTCCAGCAGAAACTGTGATTCTTAAATTTTAGGCATGTTTTTTTATATCTTAGGTTAAAGAATTAAAGAAGAAGAAGTGTATTTTAGAATCATTGCATTCTGCTCTGTTTTCTGCTCGGTCTCTATCTGTTCTGTCTTCTGTTTTTCTGTGTGGAGATAGCTTAAGCTTGCCAGTATCTGAATGTGCTCACAAGTCTGTACATCCACTGCATCGTCCTTTAGACATTCAACATTCTGCCTTGCTATCATTACTTACAGTCCTGTTTCCGTTCTCCATTCTCAGACAGTCTGTCATCCAGAGTGCTCGTCCCTTCCTTTTGGTTCCCTGCTATTCCTCTGGGCCCCCTTCTCCAGTGCTTGGTCTCACCCCAGCTCTCCCTGAGTACATGCAGGGACTTCTCCCTGGGTGCAGTCCCTGGAAAGCACACCTTGTGCCTCTCCCCTGCTATCCAGCCCTCCTCCACCCCCTGTTCTGCCTTCAATACTCAGAGGCTTTCTTGCAACTCATCTTCAGGGCTGTGGAAAGTGCACCGTTGACGTTCTGGGAAAATTACTTCCCTCTCCCTTTGCAGAGAACAGCCATAAAGCTGCAACTCTAGAGGCATATGTATGGCTCAGCCAGGCCATCTCCGCCCATATCCCTGTAGGACAACACACCGGGTACAGCCAAGACCACAGCAGTGGCGGAGACATCTCTGAGCAAAATTGAGTGTAGCATCTCTTGCTCTGCTCCAGCTTTACCATCTTTCTCCAATCCTGCTGCTGTGTGATGTACTGCGCTCGCTGGTTATCAGTTATATGGCACATAAAAATAGATGTGTAGTCTTGTCCAGGGGTTCCTTTAGTTATGCATGGCAGTTGGGGTTTTTTCTCCAGTTTGTGTAGCACTTCTCCTTGCCTCAGCCTTTTGCGTAATCATTTTGTTATTGTGGGTAGAACTGCAGTATTTCTGGATTAGTAGTTATTACTAGAAATCCATGGTGTTTGATTGCAGAATCTTGATCCAAAGAGGAAAGAGATGCCTACATCTATAGCCTGTATGGTCTCCTTGGAAAGCTGAGAGTTCCTTCCTGCATCCCCTGCCTTTGCCCAGCTGGGGTGATGACTGAAGGACATGGGATGCCTTCCAAGCTGGCAGGATCTGCCACCTGACCCCAAATGTCAGGTTTTTTCAAATGCACCAGAAGACAGTCATGAGGCTGACACTTCCACCTGAGTTCCCAACAAGCAGGTACTCACTTGGCATCCTTGTCTGTGGCATACATGTATTTTCAGCTTTGAGGATGTATATTGTTCTTTTACAGCCATCGATTTTTCCGTACTCTTGTGTTCAGTGTTGCTTTCCATCTCTGCAAAACAGGATAGAGAAGCTGACGCATAAAATCCTGCTGTGAGCTGTGAGCCAGCTTATTCAGTTCTAACACCCAAACAGAAACAAGCAAGTATGCCTGGCCATCTGTATAAGGAAAATAAAAGCTGCTCTTACGCCAGTAGTGGACAGCAGCAGTGAGCACATCTGAGGAAGGGGCGCCCAGGTAGAGGAGCTCCTCCGCTTACTGACAGAGCTCTGGGGGCAGGTGAATAGGTTGAGGAGTATCTGGGAGTGAAAGAGTGAGATAGACTACTGCAACTGCACACTACCTTCCCCAAAACAGACCCAGCAAGTAGACAGGATGCATGACATTGAGAATTCCTTATCCTCTCTCCACCTGGCTGAATGCAGTGGCTTATGGGATAGGGAGCACTGATAACAAGTTGCTGCCCAGTGCAGTGGGCATGTCTCCTCCATGACTACCCCACTTGCCCAGGTGCCCTTGCACAACAGGTACAAGGCTCTGCAAGTGGAACTGAACAATAATTAGGATGACAGTTCATCTCCGAAGTTAAGTCAGCCTACGCCCTGCGTCAGAAATGCTTCCATAAAGAAAAAAAGACGGGTCATTGACATAGGAGACTCCCTTCCAAAAGGAACCGAAGGCCCAATATGCAGACTTGACCCACTTCAGCAGCAATGGTCCCTTTCAGCCCAAACCATTCTGTGATTCTGTGTTTCATAGAGCACCCAACTAGGGTGAAGAGGCAGAGAGAATATTCTGCAGGTAGCTAGGAGAATTCTCACGGTCACCAGCCCTTGTTCTTGTGAGGCACTTCAACTTAACAGATGTCTGCTGGAAATACAAGTCAGCAGAGAGGAAACAGCCTGAGAGGTTCCTGGAGTGTGTGGAAGATAAATTCCTAACTCGTCTCATTAGGGAGCCGCCTAGAGAAGGTGCCCCACTGGACCTGTTGTTTGTGAACAGAGAAGGACTTGTGGGTGTGTGATGGCTGGAGGCTGTTTTGGGCACAGTGATCACTAAATGATAGAGTTTTAATTCTTCAGGAGGTAAGGAGGGGGATCAGCAGAACTGCTTCCTTGGACTTGTGGAGGGCAGGCTTTGGCCTTTTCAGGATTCTGGTTGACAGAGTCCCCTGGGAGGCAGTCCTGAGGAGCAAAGGGGTTCAGGAAGGCTGGACATTCTCCAAGAAGAAATCCAACAGGCACAGGAGCAGGCCATCCCCATGTACCAGAAGATGAGCTAGTAGCTAAGAAAACCAGCCTGGCTGAACAGAGAGCCTTGGATGGATATCAGGGAAAAAAAGAGATTATTACCTTTGGAAGAAGGGACAGCCAGCTCAGGAGGAGTAGAAGGATGTCATGAGGTTATAGAGGAAGAAAATGAGAGTGGCTAAAGCCTGACCAGAACTTAATCTGGCTACTGCCTTGAAAGACAGTAAAAAATGTTCCTATAATACAGACCTGTTGGAACAAGTCCAGGGGAGGGCCACAAGGATGATCAGGGCACCAGAGCACCTCTCATATGAAGACAGGCTGAGCAAGTTGGGGCTGTTCAGCCTGGAGAAGAGAAGGCTGCATGGAGACCTCATAGCAGCCTTCCAATATCTGAAGGGGGCCTATAGGGATGCTGGGGATTCATTAGGGACTGTAGAGATAGGACAAGGGGTAATGGGTTCAAACTTAAACAGGGGAAGTTTAGATTGGATATGAGGAAGAAGTTCTTTACTGTAAGGGTGGTGAGGCACTGGAATGGGTTGCCCAGGGAAGTTGTGAATTCTCCATTGTATGCTCCTTTTGTGAATGCTCCATTGGAAAGGAAGGTCCTTTCCAACCCTAACTATTCTATGATTCTACGAAATACATTAGCACAAAAGGAGGGCTAAGGACAGACTAGATCCTTCCTTGGATGCAAGGAAAAACACAGGGAGAAAGGATTTGGAAAAGGCTGAGGTACTTAATGCCTTTGCCTCAGTCTTTAACAGTAAGACCAATTGTTCTCCAGGTACCCAGCTCCCTGAGCTGGAAGACAGGGAGCAAAACGAAGGTCCCATAAGCCAAGGGGAAATGGACAGTGACCTCCTCCATCACTAACACACATACAAGTCTATGGGGCTGGATGGGTACAGAGGGAGCTCGCAGAAGAATTCACCAAGCCACTTTCCATCATTTATCATCAGTCTTGGCTAAATGGGGAGGTCCCAGCTGACTGGAGATTGGCAAAAGTGACCCCCATCTACAACAAGGGCTGGAAGGAGGACCTGGGAAACTAAAGGCCTGTCAGTTTGAGAAGGGAATGGAGCAGATCATCTTGAGTGCCATCATGTGGTACATACAGGACAACCAGGGGATCAGGCCCTGTCAGCATGGGTTTATGAAAGGCAGGTCCTGCTTGACCAACCTGATCTCCTTCCATGACAAAGTGACCCATGCAGTGGATGATAGAAAGACTGTGGATGTTGTCTATCTAGACTTTAGTAAAGACTTTGACACCGTTTCCCACAGTGTTCTCCTGGAGAAACTGGCTGCTCATGGCTTGGATGGGTGTACTCTTCATTGGGTACAAAACTGGCTGGATGGCAGAGCCCAAAGAGTGGTGTTGAATGGAGTTAAATCCGGTTGGCAGCTGGTCACTAGTGGTGTGCCCCAGGTCTCAGTACTGCGGCCAGTTCTGTTTAATATGTTTACTAATGATAGGGATGAGGGGATCAAGTGCACCCTTAGTAAATTTGTAGACAACACCAAGTTGGGTGGAAGTGTTGATCTGCTGGAGGATAGGAGGTCTCTGAAGAGGAATCTGGACAGGCTGGATCAATGGGTTGTAGCCAGTCGTATGAAGCTCAACAAGTGCCAGGTCCCGCACTTGGACCACAGCAACCCTATGTAGCACTCCTGGCTTGGGGAAGAGTGGCTGGAAAGCTGCTCATGGAGTAGGACCTGGGGGTGCTGACTGATGGAGCTGAGCGTGATCCAGCTTGTGCCCAGGCAGCCAAGAAGGACAACAGCATCCTGGCCTATATGAGTAAGAGCATGGTCAGCAGGGCCAGGGCAGTGATCACCTCCCTGTACTCAGCACTGTGAGTCTGCACCTCAAATCCTGTGTTCAGTTCTGGGTCCCTCACTGCAAGGGAGATACTGACGTGCTGGAGCAGGTCCAGAAGAGGGCAGCAAAGCTAGTGAAGGGTCTAGAACATAAATCTTATGAGGAGCAGCTGAGAGAACTGGGACTGTTCAGTCAGGAGAAACGGAAGCTCTGGGGGAGAATTTATCACTTTCTACAACTACCTGTTAGGAGGATGGAGCAGCGAGGTGGCTGGTCTCTTCTCCCAGGTAACAAGTGATAGGAGAGGAGGAAACAGCCTCAGGTTGTGCCAAGGGAAGTTAAGATTGTAACTTAGCAAAAAATGTCTTCACCAAAAGGGTTGTCAGGCACTGGAACAGGCTGCCCACAGGGAAGTGGTTGAGTCACCATCCCTGGAGGTATTTAAAAGTTGTGTAGCTGTGGCACTTAGGGACATGGTTCAGTGGTGGACTTGGCAGAGAGTCTAACTGTTGAGTTCAGTGGTTGAACTAAGTGATCTCAAAGGTCTTTTCCACGCTAAATGATTCTGTGTTTCCAAGGAAAAAAAAATAAAATCACCAAATGTGAAGGCTTGAATGGCCTACTCACTCTCACAGCAAGACTTCTTACTATAAGTTTTTCCAAGCAGTCATGCCCCATCCCTGGCAGTGTTCAAGGCCAGGTTGGATGGGGCTTTGAGCAACTTGGTCTAGTGGAAGGTGTCCCTGCCCATGGCAAGGGATTGGAACTGGATGAGCTTTAAGGTCCTGTCCAGCCTAAACACTAGAGATCATGACTTGCCTCATGACACACAACATATCAAGCAGTTGAAGTTCATTCTGTGTGAAGCTAAACCAGTTAGAAAAATACGAGGTACATTTTTCAGTTGCATCCTTTCTCCATATGGATGTTAACTAATGAGGGACCTAACTGTAGCATGCAAAGTCTCTCATATGGGGGTTTTGAGTGTTATGTAGTGATTGGTCAGATTAATCATCCGTAAGTGTTATCTACAGGCATTTGACCAATAGATCTCCTTACAGTACTATCATATCAGCTGCAGTCTCACATTTTGAACGCAGTTATTGAATATATCCCAACTACCCTGAAAATACACATTTGACACTGTGATTCAAAATCCACCCTGGACCACCTCTGGATTAGGAAGTCCCTGAGTTGCAGGTTTGTGGGAGCTGAGAGTAGAAATATTGCTATGTTTGCTTTGTTCTTCTGCCTTTCCGCAGGCATCTGCTAGGGAGGAGAAGGCGGGTAGGCCAGATCAGTCTCAGGTTTGACCTGAATGGCTAGTTTTTGATTGGGTTTTAAATCATTCTGTGGAAAGAAACTGGCTGCCAAATTCTGAAAGACATTAAAGAAAGCAAAACAAAACAAGCCCATAGCAATGTAACCCATCTCTCCCAAAATAAAATCCACAAAAATAAACCCAATAAGAACACCATATCCAGCCTTCACCAAAATGCAAGAGCTGTGTTTTTGGGGGTAGGAACATAAACCTGACAGTGGTAGGTCAGGCCGAGCTCTGTGCTTCCCTGGACCAGACTGCTGTGGTTGGGCAGTTTATTCCATTCTTTCCATGCAGAGCCACTCCAGTGCTAAGGAAATAGTCTGTTGAAGGCATGTGTTTTAAAGAGCTGTGTTTCATCCATCACCCTTCACAGATCCATTGTGCCCTCTCTGCCTTTTGTTTTCAAAAGGGGTGTGAAATAACCTCCTTTTTAGATAAGAATTTATCTGCTGGATGGCTGCCCATGCACCAAATCTTAACATTTGCTCTGCTTTGGACCAAGTCAGGTTTTTTGGTCCCTGTGGAGTTGTGGTCTGACCACAGTTTTGTTTCTACTGTAAACAGTAGCTGAATGAGTTTATTTGGCACCATAATGGTTTCAAAGGCCAAGAGAACAAATATGAATGTGCTCTTTGCCTTTTGGTTTTACTGGTGCCAACCCAGACGTCTGCCTCCATATTTCCTTTGCTGGGCAAGGGACAAAGTACTGGTACATGTTATGGGTTATTGCTTGCACTCGTGGCAGGTCTTTTTCAGCCTGCTGAGCTGACCAAGCTTTGAGGACAGTCCACTAAAGGTGCGTGACTTGATTCAGGGCTCATTCAGATGTCAAGTGCTTGAAACCTTAAAGTAATGATAAACAGATGGAGCATGTGGAGACAGCTGCAAAAACTTGTTATTCTCTGAACAGGATATCATGCTATCTTTTTAAGAAAACTGATGTCTTACAATGTTAGAGGTTTTTTGTCTTTTTCTCTGAGCAGAATCCTAACTCTTGAGAAGGTTGTTTTGGCCATACTCCCTATTCTCATACTTCATCCCAGATGTCACAGTCATTTTCATAGCAGAAAACTACGTGGGTATTTTCATGTTCTCCCCTGGCTGGTGTGAAGAACCTACTGATGGATCTAGAGATGCCCACCAGTAACACCCAGTGCTGCTGTGCACTGCTTGTCCTTCCCTTGCTGGTCACTTGCTCTGCAGGTTGAAAGATGGGCCTTGAAGGGCAGCAAATGCCAAGCAGTGGCTGCAGGCTCCATGGACCTTTTCAAGGCCTGGATTTTTGTGTTTGTTTCTCTGAAAAGAAAGCATGGGCTGGGTTTCAGTTGCCCTGGAGTTTTTCTGTCTTCTAGGAGAAACTTCAAAATATGGTTAGAAGCTGTTCCCAAAGCGGTTTTTAATGGAGAGCTGCTTTATTTTATGGACTGGGAGATTAGAGCAGAGATCAAAACAAACTAAGTTCACTTAAAATTCAGTACTTCATGGTCCACAGATGCAGTGAGTTGGCTACATCTAGAACCCTTCTTAGGGTTTTTTTGTGAGCTCATGTTTTATAGTGTTACATATCAATGACTTGTAATTCAAGGAAATAAATGCAGAATTACCTAGGGGGCAGGACATAGTTTATAGTCCAAGAGCTGGTGCCTTCAAGTATTAAATATTATTTTGCATCATATTATACCACTGAAGCCACTTAGATACATTCCAGAAACACTTTTATTGCAAGTCTGTGCCATTTTAACTGAAAGCGCAGTAGAGGACTTGTAGCTCTCTCCTGTCATTCCAGCACAAGATCCCCCTTCTGTTTGAAGCACAACTCTTCTAATCTGCAATGACCTTGGAAATTATTTTAACAATTCATGTCTCTTTTTTTCTGTCCTTTTATCTGTTCTTTGGAATTTGGGTGGAAGGCATGGTAATAAAACTCTTTTCCTTCAATCCTGCTAAGTCTTATGACCATTATCCTTCTTGACTTAGCCTGTCCCCTTGCCCATTTTCTTTTTTAGGGTCCTTGTTTGGCTATACTACAGCAACAGTTACTGTAAGTAGAGATGAAGAGAGATGGAGCTTAGGCTTTTGAGGGTCTCTTTATGATGTTTAGAAATTACCCTTTTTGTATCTGGAATCCCAGTTATCTTTACATAAGTTAAGACTTGGTGTTATGTGGAAACCAGAAAGTTGATTATGGAAAAGTCAAATATGTTTGTGCATCATTTTGAAAGTGCTTGTAATAGCATGCAGGATATCTTGTGTATTTTTGCTGTGTTTCAGAAAGAAAAAAAACTTTGTGTCTGTAACTTTATACAAAAAGTTTTATTTTAATCCTTCAAATTACAAGGTGCATTTGAGAAGCGTAAACAAAACGAGACTGAATGTAACACAGGCAGAATTGCAAGCAGTGGTGGTTACAACAGAGGTAATTGTTCTACCCAGATTATGTCAATGAACCTTTCTGTGCTCTCAGTCCACATGTGGGAGTGAGAAATGAGAGGGACTGGGGAGGAAGGGAGAGCGGGTGGAAGAGAAGTGACCTGAACTTTTAATTCCCTTTTGGGAATTAAATCTGTCTTCATTGGAGAAAAAAAAAAAACCTTCTTAGTGTGTCATTTGGTACAGTTCCTTTTGTCCGGCTGCCCATTTAATGCATATCAACCCTTGGGGAGCTAGAGGCGTTGGGCAGCATGCGAAGTGCTGTGAAAGAAACCACTGGCACTGTGCTGGGCTGGCCTGTTTCAGGAAATTCCGAATGAGTATAAATAAATGCTCTGTAGCAACCTCTGGGCTCCCTGCCTGCTGATGTGTCAGGAATACACACTCCCTTTAAGGCAAAGGAAAGTGTGCTTCAGACTTAATTTCCTGAAAAACTAAATGCAGCCACGTCTGAGGGTTTGCTCCTGGGTGGATTGGTGAGTGAGACCCTTGAACGGGCTGGGGGGAGAGGTGGCACATGAGTGCCTGGCTCTGCTAGCACTGCAGGCCAGTCAAGAAGAGGGATGGGGGCACGCTGGGGTAGCAGAGCTGAAACCAGCCCTCGATGTTCTTACAGTATATTAAGCTGGATTTTTTTTAATGTTTTAGTTATTTTTTTAGCAGTGCCTGGTTAGCTGGGCTGCCTCTTAAGTGCTGCTCTCTGATGGGAGTTTGCACTTGCAGCTTCACACATCTCTGGCAGCCTCTTTGGTTTTGTTGTTACATACAGAGTAGTTTCCTTCCTTGAACAAACGCAGGTCTGCTAGTAGGAGACTGGTGTTGTTAACACTCAAGTGAAGGGAGCGCTACGCCTATTTATTGTAAGGCATCGTTTCAACAGCAGACAGGTAGCTGTTATTCTTAAAGTTGCTGATTTTGGATATTTTCATACACTACCAATTATAAACCCCTGGTTTTAGCCATTTAGAATGTGCATATGGAAGTAATTCTAACAATGACGTTTTCCATATTTTCTCTTAATGATTGCTTTTTTAACTTTCTGAAGGAAAACAGTTCAGCAGTCTGAACTCTTTTAAGTGCTGAGAAAAAGCTTTCAGTGTTTTTGGATAATGCAAATTGCTTATGCTTTTGAAGTTTGGAGGCAACACATGTCTTATCTCACAGATGGAATCAGTACTAGATTAATATAAAAAAGGGTAGGAGGCAACAATTCCTGGTATTTGAAATATTATACTGATTATGCAGCACAAGCCATATTTCTTACGGAGGTAAACATGTGACAAAATAATGCCCTTACAGAACTCATAAATACAAATGTTTGTAGAGCTGTTCTTGCAGAAGGCAGTTCTGCCATTTTTTCCACCCTGTGCACAGCTGTAAGAGTGAAGTGTAAATCAGTTTTAATATTCAGTGGCAGGTTTATATCCCAGGAGTCCAGGTTCTTTCCTGATGGTTGCACCTGTTACAATAGCCCTATGTATCTGCTCTCCACTTCTCACCTCTTCAGAGATTTATAGGCACAGAAGGGAAATGTCATAATAAATCTAAGTATCTTGGTTTCGTAATGCCGTTGTTCTTCGCTAGAAAGCAAACACATCCTTCTTTGCTTGGGCTTCAGGAAGTAACACTGATGCACAGTTGTGTTAAAAGACATTTTCAGGCAAACACCAGGTTTACATCTATGGCTCCTTTGGCCCACATGGGAAGTGATGATCTGAATGAGTGAGGAAGAAAGATAAGTATTTGGGGATTTACTCCTCTTCTGCTTTGCTAGCCCTCTGTCTGGGTGTTGTGAAGCCCATCTTATTATGTGGATGCAAGCCTTAGTCTTTGTAATTATTTTTTTCTTTGTAATTTTTCTTGTGACAATGCACTGGTGTATAGTAACAGAGGGTGATGTACGGTTGGAAGAGTGGGGCAGGTATGCCACATTTTCAAAGGTTAAGGGCGGTGGGTGAGCTTCAGGGTTTCTCCTACACAGCAGAGGCTAGCAAGGTGCCTTATCCACACTGGGGCTCAACCCCATGTTCAGCAACATTTTTAGTACAGATCTGTTGGGCTATAGTGGTTCAAAACTGAGCTGCTCTGCAATGGTGTTCAGTAAATGGTATCACATGGCTTTCTCCTTGGCTGCAAGGAGATTGTGATTGCTATCTACTGTTTGCCATTACTTATTTTGCCAGGCCTCAAGTTGGTCTGATTTGGAAAGTATCTTTAAATTGAAGGCTCTTAATTTGCCATAAATGTGCCCTGAGCCAGGAAGTGTGCACACAGTAGAAAGTGAATGAAGTGCATGTTTCAGGGAATGATGAAGGGCAGTTCTCAAGCAGACAGATACTGTAAGATGAAAAAAAGTGTGCATGGAATCAGGTGCTTGGAAAGAACAAATTCATTCTGGTTTGGATTTGCCTTGTTGGCATCTGGTTTTCAAATGTAAGTGAACAGGACTGAGCTGCCCCCCATTTCAAGTCTGAAGTCAAGGACACCTCGTCACTCTTCCTGGTGATACCTGAGAGAGCAGGAGACTAACTTTACCATGAGTAAATGGCATCTTTCAGCAGAGAGGATTTTCTGTGGCTGAGCCAGCTAAGCCCCCATCACTATTTCAGTGGTTTTCTTTCAATGGAAGACAAGCTCACTTTCTCAGTTACATTTCTTGATGTGGCACATTGGTTAAAGGGGCATTGGATGTTTGGGAAATGCATCAGTGCAATGCAACCAGCGCTGCCACTTGCTTCTGACTTGCTTGATGGTGTACCTGCTGGTCACGCTTAGAGCCACAGTGTACTCACAGGTAGACTTGTGACAACAGTCTGCCCAAGTGGCCACTGTTTTTAGAATAGTTTCTACCCAGAGGTGGCAGAGCTGTTGACAACAGCAGCAGCTCACACCATGGTTTCTGCTCTGCTCTTTGCTGTTGGTGAGGCAGCTGGCAGAATAAGGTAATGACTGTGTCCTTTCCCACCCATGCCCTGCTTCCTGCCAGCTGTAGTTCGATTTCCCTTGGGACCTGTGAGTCAGAAACTGGGATGGAGGAAAAACAGACTAGTCTCTTAGTTTTGAGTTTCCGTGGTTAGTGGCCTTGGGGTGGTGCACATACAAGATGCTCCACCACAGAACTGCTACATCTAGAACTATTCCCAGAAAATGAGAGCAGTTTAAAATAAGCTTTATTGTTGGCCTCAAATAAGGGAGGCGTGAAGAATATAAAGCAGATTTTGTGCATTTTGATAAGGGGGCATATTGCAATCACTCTCAGGACAGCTGGTTGTGCTTTTTTATTTTTTTGCCCAGGAATATATTTCTCATAAACAAGATTAATCCATTATTCAGGATTAATTTATTTGCATGACTTGCTTATAGCCTGTATTTTATCTTTTAAATGAACTTCTGTTTGAGCTGCAAGTTTTCCACTCAGAGATTGTAGAAGTAAAAGTTTTAGATACTAAAAAGACTGCAGAGGGTTAGGAGGTGTCGTTTTTGAAATGCGGTTTTCCCTTTCAGGTCACAAAAATAATTTTTAGTTGTGGTTATATGAAGTTCAGATTAATTCTGTAGGTAGCTTTTTTGCCATATGAAAGTTGACCTTTAATGATGTAAAAAAAGATAAAGTGACCTTGAAAAACCCTCTCCCAAACACCAAAAAGACTGTTTATATATGCCTTTGGGTACAGGCTGGGAAGCATTCTGAGTATTTTCTGTGTGATACCAAAATGCTCTGGGTTTTGTAGCTATGAATAGTAGTCAGTGTGTAGTTAGTAAATATGCAGCAAAGGGAAAAGAATAAGAAAAGCCAGAGTCTCATCTAGAAGGTTAAGAAATGGCTCTGTGGTTTATGAATTGACCCTTGAGGAGGATGTGAGAGTGGGACATGCAGACTAGTGCATGCATCTGATCACCAGTACCAAGGTGAGAGCTGGTTCATTGGTTTTGCTATAATGCTGAACGATTCAAATTTTTATTATGTTTTTTATTATAACAATAATTCTCACATGGTGCAAAGCAACTAGGATTTTTCAGGTTCAGAGGAACGTAACTGTTTGAGAGACTGTTTTCACTGTGGATTGATCAAGTCAATGGAAGGACTTTTGATGCTTTTAATGGCAGCTGCATTGTGGTTGCGATTGTTTTGAGGCTTTCTTCTATTGCTGTAATGGTCCTACTTCTTCTAGAAAGAGCACGGTACTAAGATTGTAGATCCATTCTTAAAATGCCTTCCTTTACCAGTGTTGTCTGGTAAATGTGGTGTCGTAGTCTAGTGCCCTAGTGTTTGTGCTCAAGTGCAACAAAAACACAGCAGCCCTCTGAACCATCTTTCTTCAACATTGCTGCTGTTTATGTTCATTGGCTTAAGATGGTGTCCTTAATTCACTTCTGTGAGGTTTACCACTACAGATACCTGAGCGGGAGCTTCTACACCTTGAAATAAAAACCTATTTATTACACCGTGTTGTAGCTTCAGCCTTTCTCTGTTATTAATATCAGGGAAGTTGCCGTCCTCCATTTCTTTAGTACAACCCTATCCCAAAACACTGAGTACTTAGATGTCAGATTTAAAAGTGAGCTCCCCAGCTGCCGTACTGGCATATGAATGTTAAAAAGAATCTGAAAACCATATGCAGATATTTAACGATTCTTCTGCTGCTCATTTTTGAGATTAAATTTGCAGCAAATGTTTTACACTGGAGATTTATTTCTTTAGTAAAACACGCAGCAAATGGAATTCCTCTTTAAAAGGAGAATCCTCCACACCTGTAACTGCAGAGTTGGTAACAGGGTCTGTCTCTCTGGCTAGGGCATTTTGGTTTAGACTGTGGTACTCCATACCAAACAGCCTCAGGTGCATCAAGACTTAAATCCCGTTTAGCTTCAGGCATAGCTGTAGCTGAGTAATAGCAAAAGAGACAGCCTTTCTTTGGAGGTGGTATTTAGTGGTTGTTTTTCCATAGCAGAGGAAGGGGTTATCAGCCATGGCTACACTATAGTGTGCGCTGGGCAGCTGTGCCATTACTTGTACAAAAACAAAACACTCGAAGCTCTTGCTGGGTCTGGCAAAGTACAGAAACAACTTTCTGTTTCTGTAAGTTTCCCCTTCTCAGTTCTTCAAGAAAAATAAGGTAAAAATCTGGCAGGTTGATTGATGGTGTTTTGGGCTTTCCCCTACCCTTGAAAATAGTGGAGAGCCAGGCTGAATTGTTGGGGAGCTAGTAATTTCATGGCATCTTCTGTATATTGCTATCTGAAAGAAGGCTGATCAAATGAGTGTGCTGCAAGGCTAAGGTCTATTTTCCAAATGGTTTTGTTGTGGTTGGTTTTTTTTTTTGTCAATTTACATCCAACTCCCAACACCTGAAAAAGGGAATGAAAGAAGAATTGTTAATTATTTCATTCTGCTTTTTTTCAAATGAGTGCTCAGCCTCATGTATTTTGGTTGTGATTCTCATTTATATGTTCTGAAGAACATATAAACAGAACAGATATCTGCTTTTGAGCAGATATTGTAACCAGATGGGGAGAGAAGGCTTTAGATGTGATGTCTGTATTTTTCAAGGCACCTTAGACATCTAGCTTTAGAAATACACCTTCACTTTTTTCTCTCTGTGCTTCCTAGAATCTCCAAAGCAGCTTTACAATACAGCTTTCCTAGCTTGCAGCACCAGAACTCTGTGTCTGCCAGCATTTCCACTGCTTTTCACTCACTCAGAAGCCTTGAAGCACATAAACTAAATGTTCTACTTTTTTCCAGTTCCCCTGGTCTGGGAACAGACATGATTAGTGTGAACTCAGGTAGGGCTGACTCAAAATGTTAATATGCTGATGTTCTTGTGTAGTGCATTGGATAGGATGTAATTTAGTAGAAGTTGGCAAGACTGGAATGTTTGGGCAGAGCCAGTCCTCCAGTGCAGGAGGTGAGAACTGAAGAGTGCATCTTTTAAATGCTGCTCGTGTCCTGCCTGTGGTGATCCTGCAGCAGCGAGACGGAAATGAAGTCTCTGTATACTTCTGGAGAAATTCATTAATAGCGACAGTACCACAGCGAGGCCTCTGCCCTTCACAGAGTGTTTTACTTCACAGGTACTGGCCTAAAAGTGTGATGTGTTTGTGTCTCATTGTGTTTAAAGAAAACTGGAGTGTCTGCGGCATTTTCACAGGCAGAAGTGCATGTGTTTGTGCATCTGCATATACTGTTTCAGTGCAGCACAATGCCGTGATTAGTATTTGCCTGAGCTACAGCAAAGACTGGGGAATAATTCTAATTTTAGAGTGCCCATGATCAGCTGGCCAAGGATGAGACAAGAAGCCCAACAGGACTGTTTGTACTGCTCAGGATCTGCTGCAGTACTTCTGTGTGTGCTGGGGTGAACGGAGTAGGAATCTTTGGTGCACTTGAGGTCTCTGGAGATGAAAGCTTGCCTTTCTGGCTGACAGGCAAACTGATGCAGCTTCCCCTGATGTTAATCTGAGGTACCTGCTTGTGTAGCACTTCGTACTCACCCACCAGTGCTAGGGAGTAAGGCATCCGTGGTTCATCCAGGACCTAAGGCTTGAAAAGAAGAAAGGCCGCACTCTTATCAGGGGTTTATTAATTTCCTTTTTATTATATTTCTTTTTTCCTTTTAGAACCACTAAAACCATTTTTGTTGCTTGAAAACAGTGATCCATTTTGCTTTGTTCCATGCTTAACATGCACACCCATTTTGGCCCTTTCTCTGAGACAGCAAAATGCACAAAGGCTTTGCGCAGCTCCAGCACTCGGCATCGGTGTTGCGTGGTTGTTGGTAGATTGCATGCCTGACCCTCGTTTGTCTTAACGTATCAAGAAACGTCTCCAGAGATCAACTCATAATGCTGGGATTGCGTTGGTGTAGGGGAAGTTGCAGGCAGCCAGCTCTGCACACAGTCTCATGCTTGTGGAGTGGCAGATAGGAACTGTCTTGTGGTAGTGCTGTCAGCTTCAGCCAAGGAGCAAAGGAATTTCATTGTGAAGACACTGAGCTGCCTGCAGGTGTTTGTGGAGAGGTTTAGTGAGGGATTCACTAAACTAAGTGTGATTATTTTATTACCATTATTTATTTTTTATAGGTTTGTGTTGAGCAATCTTAATACTCCCCCATGAAAAGAAATAAAATATGCCTGCACTTCCAGTTTGGCTCTCATGACTTTACATGAGATTTGCATGTCTTTTTAGAGGTTTTATGAATATTTTTCCAATGATGCATTAATTCCTAAGTCCTGGGGCTTCCAAACAGTCTGTTTCTCCCTCCCCCATCCAACCCTTATGCATTGTGCCCAAGGACAGCTTAGAGGAACTGCCTAACTTCACTGGTGGAGTGATGGGAGAATCGGAGATGTTGCTGGGTAGAAGAGAAGGACCAAGAGAAGCAAAGGAAAGGAAATGGGAAAAACAGGAGAACAGGTAAAATTGATGGATCTTGAATTTACAAGGTGAAGTGACTAAACACAAGCCTGGGATGAGGGGCAAGAGTATAACCAGATTTTGGGTTAGAACTGGTGGAGCAAGCAAATGGATTTAAGTATAGAAAATGGGTGAGAAATCCAAAGTGTGGGAAGAAGGCCAAGACAGACTAGAAGACTACAGTGAAAGCGGGCCAGTGTGAGAGTGGGGACAAATGTAGGGTGCGGGCAGGAAAGTGACCAAGGCAGGGCAAGGTGCTGTGGGGTGTGGGAGGGAGTTCTCTGTCTACAGGGAATGGAGCCAGGATGAGAATCTGGGAACAGAATACTGAATTTGGGAAGGAAGAGGACTAATTCAGACAGCATGCTCTGCCTAATTCTCTCCCTGTCAGTGGGAGATTATTTCTGTCTGACATTGAGGCAGCCCCGCTGGAAGGAGCTGTGTGCTTATGTGCTTAAATATGTGTGTATGCATGTATTTTTGCTTCTACAGTGGTATTTAGATGGTTATTTTGGGTACATATATAAATAAATACTACTCTGGTCTTTCAACAGAAACATGTGGTCGGGGTGTGTGTGTGTGTGTGTATGTTTGTGTCTGCCCAACAGACTGTCCATGCTGCAGAACCAAAATACCAATGTGCTTAGGTCGTTCCCACTTCTGTTGCTCTCACATGTGTCTGCCTGTGTGTGTGTCTCCATCCTATTCCTTCCCCGTGCTGGGGAAGGTGGGTTTTCACTCAGAAGCTTCCTCCTTCTGTCCACTGCTCCGGGTGTCCTGTGGTAGCTAAAAGCATAAAGGATCACCGTGAAAGCAGTTACACTGTCTGTAGACAAAGCTTTTCTTAAGCATGCCAAGGAAACTGGAAAAACAGGAGCTTTTTCCCCCCTTCTCCTAAAACTTTTCAGAACAACATTAAGTCACTTCCTGTAGTTGCAGTAAATCGAGAGTTTCTCTTTTCTCTTTCCACCTTCCTCGCCCCCCCCCGGCTCTCCCGAGGCTTATATTCCTTTAAGAGGAGAGGGTTCCAGACTCGCCTTTGAAAAACGAAACGGAGAGCTAAGTTCACTTCCAGCCACGGCAGCAGCCGGCAGCGCCCGGCGGCCGGGGTGTGCCCCGCACCCGGCACCGGCACCGTCTGTGGGCTCGGCCGGGCCAGGGGCAGCTGCCCGGGGGGCGAACGGACTGACGGCGCTCGGTCGGTGCGTCGGGAAGGTGCGCGGCCGGCCGGGGCTGCGCGGGTGCGGGCAGCTCTTCCTTATGGGGTGAAGAAGGAGAAAGCCGAGCAGGAGGCAGGGCTTCGGCGTGTGACACATGAAGCTGGGGCAGTCATACGTGGCTGGAGAATTTGCAGTGTGGGGGCAGAGGCATGTGGCTAATTCAGGTAACCGGAAAGCTGGCTTTTATTATTCTTCCAGCTCATAACTCGCAACAGTTGGGTTTCTTTTCCTTCCTTCAAGTGGGACGGTAGGAGCAGATTGCATAGCAGCGCCGTATATAAATACTCAGCCCAAGGGAGCCCAGCGGTTCCGGTGGAGTTTTGTTTGTATTGCTGTGCGGACCCGCGAGTGCCGCGTTTGGAGCCCAGGCGGGTGTTCCTTCGCTGCGCGTCGACGGTCTCCCTTCGTGGGGGGGGGGGGGGGGATTTGGGACCCCCTGGAAGGGGCTCCCGCTGCCTGTCTTGGGGCTAGGGGCTTCCTGCAGTCCAAAATGACAGAGGCAGAGGCGCTGGTGGAAGTAACGTGAGTTGGGGTGAGAGCGAATTGGCATCGCTGCTTCTGCAGCAGCAGTTCCCTGCGCCATAAACCAGCGGCAGAGCTGTGTACAGTCTAAGGGCATCAGTTGCATAAGGAGCAGAGTAGAAGTTTTCCTCGGCTGCTCCAATGCACCCCCTAGAGAACTTGGTCTCTGTATCGTGCGGTTTGTTGTAATCCTGTGATCGTTACGTGCCAGCATAGTGTGTATGGAAGCCTGGTGTGACACAGAAGAGTGGAAACACTAGGAGAAGGGACAGCTTTGAGCTACTAGCTGTGCCACTTTTGTGCCCCTTTGCTAACAGTTCTCCGTGTACTCTTGTGGACACATTTATGTGTGTATGCACTTCTCAGCATTTGAAAACCTACTGATGAACTTTTTAAGTTGATCTGGATTTTGTGTCAGCAGAAAGCTGGTCTGCTTTGCTGAGCTGCAGCAGCAGTTTCTGCCCCTGGCTTGCTGTGAGCACCCATCTTTCTGTGCTTGTGTTTCAGCGCGCAGTTTACTGATACAGAGTTTCTTTCCCAATGCTTATTTTTATTTCTTCTTTTCCAGAAAAAGAAGTTGTTGTTATAAATGGAGAAGATGAGAAAGAACGGAAGGACCCCTATTTTGTGGAAACACCTTACGGTTACCAGCTAGACTTGGATTTTCTGAAGTATGTGGATGATATACAAAAGGGGAATACCATTAAGAAACTAAACATCCGGAAGAAGAGGAAAGCCATACCAGCCTTGGCAGGTACCAAGAACTCTGGTAGCCAGTGCAGTGGCTGGACCTCCACGGAGTCTCTGTCTTCATCAAATAGTGATGAGAATAAGCAGTCTTGTTTGACAGTGAAGCGTCAAGTAACCTTGCCTGTCTCTGCAAGACCCTCAGTTTCCTTTGAAGCATCTCCTTCCTACTTAACTGTTCCTGACATTAAGCAGCTTCCTCCTCCCTCCCCCCAGCCTCCTCGGCATAACCTCCTTGTAACAAAAACACTCATGGAAACACGGAGGAGACTTGAACAGGAGAGGATGATGCAGGTCATACCTGGAGATGTCCGCAGGCCCCGGCTTTCCAGCTTTGGAGGCATGGGCTCCACAAGCTCCCTCCCCTCTTTTGTGGGATCCAGCGGGTATGGTCACATGTCTCAGCAGTTGCAGAATGGGTATCAGGGGAACGGTGAATACGGTGCCTGCTTCAGCTCCTCCTTGGGCAGTTCCATTCGTCACAGCCCCATGAGCTCGGGAATATCCACGCCGGTTACCAACGTGAGCCCAGTGCATCTGCAGCACATCAGGGAGCAAATGGCAGTTGCCCTCAAGCGTCTCAAGGAGCTTGAGGAGCAAGTCAAGACCATTCCTGTACTGCAGGTCAAAATTTCAGTTTTACAAGAAGAGAAGAGGCACATGATGGCTGAACTCAAAAACCAGAGGAAAGCCACTCAGAATGACACATACGGTTTCAGAAAGCGATCCTACAGCGCAGGAAATGCAGAGCACTGGGAACACATGTCTCAGGTGAGAAGAGGTGGAGAACTGTATATAGATTGTGAGGAAGAGGTGGAGAGTGTGGAGCAGAGCTCTCAAAGGATAGAGGAGTTCAGACAGTTGACTGCTGAGATGCAAGCTCTGGAGAAAAAAATACAGGATAGCAACTATGAAAGTCCAACAACCTTTCAGGTTAACAGAGAAAGCCTGACAAAAGAAGCCCGATCTGTTGCTGTAGGTGCTGATGAGAACATGAATGATGTGGTTATATATAACAGATCTGCAAGGCAACACAAAGAAGTAGCTGTGGGGACAGAGAAAGAAGTGAGAGAGTGTGGGGTTGGGGTGACAGAGGCTATGCTTGGCTTGTCTACGGAGGTTGAGAAGGAGATAGAGCTCCAGCAGCAGACCATTGAAGCCCTTAAGGAGAAGATATACAGGCTAGAGGTTCAGTTAAAGGAAACAACCCATGACAGAGAAATGACCAAATTAAAACAGGAGCTGCAGGCAGCCGGGTCTAGGAAAAAAGTGGATAAAGCCATGATGGCTCAGCCCCATGTCATCAGCAGGATGGTGGAGGCCGTTGTACAAAGAAGAGACCAAATGGTGGGAGACCACATGGAGTTTGCCGATTCGTCAGTGGGAGACCACCTTCAGATGAGCAGCATCGGTACCTCCTGCAGACCTGCCGTGCAGAGCGTGGCTGTGGGCCCTGAGCTCCTGATGAGCCGCTGGCTGGTGAGGGAGAGGGCAGAGGTGCGAGATCAGGGCACAGGGAGCTCCGTTGCGCTGTGCCATAAGGCGGTGGGTGTAGAGACAAGTGTCTGTGAGACAGGCGTCAACACAGAGGAGCCGGCAGACATGCCAAGTCCCCGCTGGGTGGCACAGGCAGCCACAGCGGTGATGTCTGTGGGCTGCGGGGATTGTTCAGTGGACGTGATGGTTTGCACCCCCAAGGAGCACGTTTCCCGCGAAACAGCCACAGAGGCTGTGCTCAGCATGGAGGCAACAGTGATGGCTGTGCCTTTTATGGCTAGCCAAGAAACCAGCACTGCTTTGGAGATGGTGAGCCGGTGCACCAGCACGGAGGTAGCCTCCCTGGCGGACTGTGGGACAAACACTGCTCTGAGCAGCTGTGACAAACAGACCAACACAGAGAGCATGGAGACACGGAGCGTGGCAGTAGGAGATGGCCGGGTGAAGGACATACACGCATCTGCTAAAATGCGTTCGATTGGAGTGGGCACCTTGCTCTCTAGCCACCCTGGCTCTGAAAAGCCCTATACAGTAAAAACCAAAGACTGTGGTGTTGGGCAGATAAACATTAATGAGAACTACCTGGTTGGTCTCAAAATGAGGAGCATTGCCTGTGGACCCCCTCCATTGCCAGTTGTGCCGCCTGGCACCAGGAGCATCGGAGTTGGTGGGGAGTCTGTGTGCGAGCCGGTGAGTGGTCTGTTGGAAAGCTCTCTGCCTCCACCTGAGCTGAGGACAGGCTTGGATCACTACATCGAGCGTGTGCAGAAGCTGCTGCAGGAACAGCAGATGCTGCTTGCTGAAAATTATAGTGAATTGGCAGAAGCCTTTGGTGAGCCCCACTCCCAGATTGGATCTCTCAATTCACAGCTCATCAGCACCCTCAGCTCCATCAACTCTGTCATGAAATATGCCAGCACAGAGGAGCTGCGGAGCCTGGACCTTCAGAAGCAATGCATGGAGAGAAGCACCACATCAGGTAAGCTCAGCATTCAGGCAAGCATTTGGTCAGCTCCTTGCCAGAGCCACAGGTCAGCCACCTCCTCGGCTCTCACTTAGACTAGAAGCAGGTGTGTGATTATTCCTAGTGAAATGCAGAGTATAACATTGCTGGGTGTGTCTGTTTGGGTATTGTGTCCAACCCACCACTGGTAACTGAGGAAAACACAAGTGATATAGTCTCTCCCAGTCCACCAGACTCTGAGGGACCTGATGATGGTGATGGCTCTGACTGTGCAAGAGAGGTATCTCAGTGTATGCAGGGTCTGACCACTGTGCAAGGTGTTGACTTCACTTACAACTTCAAGAATATTCAAGGTTAATGCCTGTTGGTTTGGAATTTTGTCCTTTCTTTAAACTTGGCATGCAATTTTTAAATCTACAGTGTCAGATTTGACAGTTGAAAGTCACATTTCACATTCAGCATCTCTGTCAAACTGACTTGTTTCCACAGAGAGTTCCCTGGGTCTTGTAATGTTTCTTCCACTGCCTTCGTTCCTTGTGCCCAAGACCTGTGGAGTGCTTACCCCATTCCAGCAAGTCTGGTTGCTTTATAATGGGCAACTCCAGAGCACTTCACAGAAACCACATCTTGCATCTTCTCTGTTCCAGTAACTGTCCTAATGCCTAATTACAGCCTCATGTTTGAAAGGCATGAGCTGTAATTACTGCTGGAGGTTTTGGTGACACTCAGAAAAGGCACAATTTGAGATTTAAATACTCCTTGCATTTATTTATTAACTTGAGTATTTTTTAATACAATTAATTTGAAGGATTTGTTTATTCCCTAGGGTAAAGTTGCTTACTTGTTTTTTTTAATTACTATTAATTTGGGGTGTCTGATAGTCTAGTTCAAAACTTTGCAATGTTTTCTAATACTTCAGTGGTGAATCCAAGCACATTATTGTTAAATGTAGAAACGTTGGCTTATTGGACACCAATATGTAATGCTTTAGCAGTGGCTGTTAGATACTGGCTTCTTGGTCCTGCCATGCAGTGACTGAAACGAGATTAAGGAAATGTGAAAAACTTGTGCAGATTTATCTGTGTCATGGGTGCTGAATTGGGAAAAAAAAAAATCCTGAGTAAATACCATTTAATGTCATTATAATATTATTTGCTAATGACCTGCTGTATGAAAGCTCTTGCAGATTATTTACAGTCTTAAATTTTACCTGGTTTTGTTAAAAGGCAGCTTGGTAAATCTGATTCTTTTCAATGCTCATTACCTAAATGGAACCATCCATTAAATTAGCTGAAGTAAAAAGTTTAGCTTCCCACAGTAAAGCAATGAGCAACATTTATGTAGTAATAAAGAAAACAGATGACATCCTGTCTGCATACATGCAATGTGATACTATATATACAATATTATTATCTTTGTATTTTGGGCTTCTTGCAAGTAATGATACTATAATAATAAAGAGTACCTAGCTGACGCCAGAAATGTCCTTAAAAACAGTCAGCCAGATTTTTTACTAGCTGTAAATCCTCAGTTCCTTTCCCTGCTTTTACTACACAGTATCAAATGTGTAGTCTAGAGGTCTTAAAGTATTTGGACGCAGGTGGAGCAGCGGATCATATTTTATAAAAATGTTCTTACTCAGATTCAGATTTCACATTCTTGATAAAATTGTTCTAGAATAATTTTATTTTAACTTGTAATGCCATTCTCTTTAGCTGTGGATGCTGAGTGTAAAATCTCTTTATTTTTAGGCCCTGGTGAGAACTGCATGGCAGGACTGTGTGCATAAATCAAGCTCTGGGCTATAACAGTTTAGATCCGTAGAGAATTGGAGTGGGAAGGAGGTCTTAAGCATTAAATGTTTCTCCTTCTCTTTCTATTAATTTCTAAATTATTGTCTTCACTGCATTTATCTGCTGGTCCTCCTGCCTGTTGCTGTGGTTTTACAGATAATGTGTTACTTTTATTCTGTAGAAAGATGTTTGCTGAATGAAGCACTAACTTAAATAAGTCTGTAAGCACTGGAACTAATAAAGCCCTTTTATTCCATGGATCAGCGCCTCATGATAGCTCTGGTATGGTTAAAATAAGCAATTGGGTTTAAGTTATTGAAAGAAACATGACCTCGCACAAGTCTCGATGTCTTAGAAAACCAGGCTGAAAATAGAGGCAGAAGTGTCTGGTTTCAGATTGGCAGCAGTAGTGTTGTCTTTAATATTTTATTCAAAGAGCACCCTTAGGAAGTGCCTCTTATAGGTCAGGTCCTTTTAGGGCAAAAATACCTGAGTTGGTTTGGAGGCGTGTGATTTGGGTACCAGTTTGGTGTGTTAAAAGGTTAGTGGTCCGTACTGCTTCTGATACTCGAGGTAGCTCATCAGTCACATTCTCAGCTTTACAGATTTAAATCCCTGCCTGTGCTGAGGAGGTGGAGGCATGCTGCAGGGGTGTCTCGCAGCCCCAGTGCAGCTTGTGGCGGGCGATGGAAAAACAGGTATGAGAGCTGGAGCCTGCTGCACAGGATGCGCACGGGCTCTGCCACTTGACATCCCTAGGTGCAAGCCAAGTGGACCTCTGAGATGATCTCTGTACTGGGTCCGTCAGCAATGAGTATATTGCTTGTTGAAAAATAAACATCTTCACTTAAGTAACTCAGAAACTCCTATTTACATAAGCACTGTCTTTCAGAAGCCCTAGTGATGTCAGGGAAGTCAACCCTGCTTGTCAGACAAGCCAGTTTCCACTCTACAAAGTCATGTTTGCCAGCATTGGCACCCTGTCTGTGTCCAGCTGGATTGTATGGATGTGGGCAACAAACTTAGATGCTAACTGATACTTATTTTTAGACCAGACAGCATATAGGAGGACTAAGAGAGGCGAGTGTATTCAGATTCTCTGTTTATCGTCACAGAATTTTGGGGAAGTTTCATGAAGTTACAGCTGAGTGCATGTGTGATACATGTTTTGCAAAGTATCAGCCAGAGGCCTAATGTCATTGGTAGGGGTTTTACTTACATGGATTTTTCACAAGTCTTGTAGATGGATGCCTTTCACAGGCAAGGAGTTTGCAAGGGTGGTATTTAAAAGCAACTCCTCTGCTGTTGCCCTGAAAAATTACCTGAGCATGTTTGACCTGAAAACACATGGGTATTTGGCCTCGGGGGTCTCTGGAGTATCAGTTTTACAGTCACTTTTGGAGCAATCCTGACTGAGCACCCCAGTGGAAGCATTACACTAATCATCATAAGAAAGGAGGCAACTTCTTGAATTAAGACTTAAGGGAGCAAAAGGAAGTGGGAAGCAAGTGGTGCAGGAAAGTCTCATGGGTTAGGAAAACATGATGTGCTATGTGGTGGAAAGATCTTTCAAGGTTTTCAATTTTCCATCTGGGATGGCAGGCTGAGGGACAACGGACTGAACAAAGGAATCATGGTTGCCCCAGAAGCCCCTGGTTGTCCAGTGTTGGTGTGTGGGACTAATGAGATATTGTGGCCATTGTTGTCTCTCTCTTTGTTGTCACTCATAATGCAAAACTAGCAGGGAATTGGAGAAAGCTCTTTTTTTCTTTAGAGCTCTTCTATTTTATGAAGTCTGTAGCCTCTTCTCTCGAAAACTGTTTGCTTGGTGGGTTGGCAGCCTCTCACCTGGCAACATGGACCATGTTAGTGCCTCTTCAGAGCTGAGGCTTGCCTGATGCTCAGTGCCAGTGCTGTTTGAGGTGGTGGACCCTGTAAGGCTCTGGGCTGCTAGAAATCACACTGGTTGTCTACATCCACGCATGTGAATGAAGGCCTCAGCTTCAGTTCTGCCCCAGATCTATGCTTCAATCACCAGTTTAAGTTTCTGTACAGAGGTGCTTGTTTGTGTAACAAACAGGATCCATTAGTGACTGGCATATGTGAAGCATTTTTCATACTTCCTGGAAGGTAGTGCCTGATGCAGAAGGTCATGCAGATGGTCCCATCTGTGTGCCAGATTTGTTCATGCACATATCTGGCTGGCATCAAAGAATACAGTTCTTCATCTGTGTTTTTCTAATGGCAGGTGGTATTTGTTGACCTGCTATTTGTGACAACTTATAAAGCTCAAATGCCTGTGTCATTCAAAAATGACAGCAACCTCTGTATTAGGAGCTGAGGTGTGTGGGGGACAAGGGGGTGTTCAGTTTTAAATACCCATCCAGTTACTTCAAAAGAGAAGCAGAATCCTTGTCAGTAATTGTTCTATAGAGACATGATTGAAGTGAAACTCCATAAACCTATCCAAAAAGGTTTGACATACCTTCCCTGTGTTAACACAGGCTTATTACTATTATCAATATTATCATTAGAATTTTGCTGCTTTCATTTTGTGGCAGCGCTACATGGAGTGCCACCTATCTCCTCACTTCTGCGTCGGTTAATAAAGAGCATTCTTTGCCACAGTTTAAATCATTTTTTCTTTAAAATCTATTGGTGCTTAGGGTGGTGAGCTGCAGCCTTTCTGTTGGAGTGGGTTTGGTGAAGCCCCAGTTCTTTCCCAGTGCTATGGCACAGAGACATGATGTTCAGGCACTGAGCTTTGTTCAGAGTTCAACTCCCATGGTAACAAGCACATCTATGAATATTTAACGGCAGGAGATTCTCATTTTTTAATGGAAGTGTTGTCGTATTGCAGCAACAATGAAGCATCAGTTGAGATCAACTCCTTGTAAATGAGAAAGAAAGAAAAGCTCTGAGATGACCTTCCTGCTATGCCCAGCACCATGAGTTGCTTTGATCCACCACTCATCAGGGAAATTAAGGATGGCTTTCACTGAGCTTCACACGCAGTTGTCTTGGAAAGGAGAGCGTTTCATAAATAAGATGGTTAAGTGCTTCACAGACATGTAATTTTTTTTTCAGTCTTGTTCAATTAGAGGAATTAGTTTTGATTTCTAAACTGGATAACTAATAAACTGGATTCACAAGCTAGTTTGGGGATGGAAAGCAGCTTCTCAACACAAAGAAATGGGTTAAAGAAAGAGTGAAAATAAAATTGAGATTACTCTTGCAATCCGATTAAAGGAGCCCGTCCTGCTAGAAGGAGCATTTTCCCTGGAGCCAAATGGTTGTTGAGACATTTACATACATCTGGGCCCCAAATGAATCTGGCTTCTGTCAGCTTATCTTATAATGGGTTTGTGTGTGGCAGGTTTTTGCAGGGTTTTTTTCTGAAATTTTAGATTCACTGTCTTTTGACCTGGAATTGTTCAAAAGTACATTTTAAAATGAAACTATGCTTAGTCTTCTGCAGGTGACATGTTTGTTAGGTGGATGGGTTAGTATCAATTGTTGTAAATGTTTAAACTCAGCATGTTTGCTTGTCGCTGCCTTTTTATTTACCTTGGTAGAACGTGGGTTTTTTTTTTTTTCCTTCAATACTTTTGATGTGTAGACTAAATGGAAAGTGGATTAAAAATTATTTAGATGAAGAAGATAAGTTTTTAAGGGTAAAGCAACTTAGTAAGATTTAACACCACTGAAGAACAGTTTGTGTTCGTCAATTACAGCAATTTCCAGGGAGCTTGTTGCTACCATGAAGAAGTCATTCAATGTGAAAGAAGTATTTCCTTGCTGTATATGCTCGAGACAACACTGATGCACTGTATTTAATAAGGAGTGTATAAGCTGTATCATTTGCTGTTATAAACATATTGTGCAAATAAATGCTTGCACTGATCTAGAGGTTAAAAATAAAATCTTTATGTAGCTAGCACGTGGGCAGCAATCTTGTGCCCTTTTTTTAGCTAGAAGCCTGTGATGTTCCAGCCAGAGAGCTAGGTTCTCATCTTGATGGTATTTAATTCCTCTGGCATTATTTGCACTTCTCTATTTCCAGTGGTTTTAAGAGTGTTGTCAAGCTAAATCATTTTTACAGTATGCTTAGGTTTGCTTCTATCAAGTTAATGGAATTTTTCAAAAGCAGGCAAAAAAAGGCCAGACTTCTGTTACCACAAGTTCAGCAGAAATTCAAGGGAAGAAAATACTGTTTAAAACTTGCCCAGTGAATTTACATGACTGCTCATGCATTCTTAAATGGGAGGGAAGGTCTGCGGTTGGGAAGAGTAATGGCATCTTAATAACAATTAATAGATTTAATAGGTGCCACAAATGGCATGGGTAATCTGCTGCTGATGTATACTAGTTTTGCTGTCACCCTGTTTTTAAATTGGTAAGATTTCAAAAGAAACACAAGTGATTTAGGAGAGGAGCTTCTTTCTAAAAAATTAAAGCCAGATGCTCTCCTTCCCTCAAGCCACTGAAGATGCTCCAGTCACTTGTTTCGCTCTGAAATTGATGAAAGTAGCTTTCTGCGTAAGGATTTATGAACAGTTAAGTCTGTTTTGTCTTACTGTACTCCTGCTTCTAAATTACTAATGAACTTTTCCGAGATCCCCTGCTGTATTGCAAAACACATGTAGAAATTCTGCAGTTGCGCATTGTGCTAAACTACGCTGTATCAATACTTAGAAGTCTGCATTATTTGCCTGCAGCAGTAAACTAACAAAAATCAGCAGGGTGAATCTACCTGAGTGCCTCTGTCTGGAGGCAGTGGCTGCCTAAGTGCTGAACTTGTTGGCTGATTTACTGTTGGTGGTGTGCCCCATGACCTGGTGTCACTGAGAAGGATCCTGTGCAAGCGTACTTGAGATCTGTGTGAGGTGAGATGAAGAGACTATTTTAAGGTCTGTGTAGACCAGTGGTTATCTTCAGCCAGGGTTTCACTTCCACACTTGGGAAGCATGCAGCACTTCAGCCCTGACAGCAGCTCTGCAGCCTTGTTGAAGGATGGGAGGACTTGGCTCCTCCAGCTTTTTGGTTTGGGCAGCAGCTGATGTACCTGTTCAGTCACTGAACATAGTGTTTGTTGGGTAGCACAGCTGCTTCCTTCATCCACTTTTCCAAGTGATTTGCAGTAGGTTGCTGCTCCCCAGGCATCTTTATGTTGACTGTCTTGTAAAAGGGAATGCCTGAGAACTGATGTTAAATCTAGTTACAGCTTGTGGCATTAATGCTATGTTGGGACCAAAGCTGTCTTTCCTTGAACCTCAGCTGCTGTAGACAACAGCAAGTGTAAGTATCTTAACAGCTGTACTGGGAGAATGAGTGTGCTGGCCAGTTTGTCTAAGGCACAGTTGTTTGTTGTGTGCTGGTCCTCAAGTCCTGACAAGACGAGTCATCCTGTTCTGTCAGGTTCTGGGGGCTGAGGAGGGCACACTTTTTCTTTGTTTGAAGGCAGGGACCACATGCCCCAGACCCTGAACTCAGTGTGTTGGATGAACCAGGAGAGATTACCTATTGAGATGGCATCTTCTCACCTTGGTGGCAGCTTTAGCTAGGAGAGAGGTGTGAGGCAGGGAAGAAAAGCCTGCTGCTCTTTCCTTTGTCCTACCCTGCAGCTCCCTCCCCAGCTGTGTTCCAGGGCAGAAGGGAGACACCTGAGGAGTTTCAGACTCTGGCTCTGGGTGGCTGAGCATTGCTGAAGGCAGGGGATGATGGGGCTGACCAAGGAACTGTCAGTTCACGTGAGGCAGGACTGCCGTTTTGCCTCACACAATGCCATTCCTGTCCCCAGGGCACGCTGTGGTTATTGCAGCTCCTTCAGAGGAGGGCTGTGATGCCTGGCAGAGGACAGACAGACGGTAAACCTGACCGTAAATCCAGGCAGCTTCAGTGGCTAGGTATGTCTCCGCTCCTCCAGAGCAGGTTTCCTCCGCTCTCTCCCCACGTCCTCAGTGGCAAGGCAGGAATAGAAGGGGTGACCTGGTAAAACCAGCTGAGGCAGCCACCACTAGCTGCAGTTGGAAGCAGTTACTCCATTTGGTACTCTTTAATTGTAGCTGTCACCACCTCAAGCAAGCGGAGGGAGAGGCAGTTTCCTTGTTTTTCAGCTAAGGTAGTTTAAAAATCATTGTTCTTGGCTTAGTGCTCCATCACCTTGGCAGCCGTGTTCTCCTTGGCTGGCGGATGAGGGAGGGTGCTCGCTGCTGGGAAGAGACCTGGCTGAAATCGGTCACAGCTGTGAAGCAAGGAGAGATGGGGTAGCGAGGGCAGCACTTCTCTCTTGATTTCCAGGGGTGCATGTTTCAACCCAGGTTTTGTCTAGAGGGGTTGCTTCTGCATGGGAGGCACTGGGGTGGCTGCTGCCTTCACCCCCTGCTTCCCTGAGAGGAAGTTTTTGGCTATATCTATAGTGACATGTCTGTCAGTACCCTGCTGTGTGCCTTTCCCAGCAGGCAGCTTCCCCCTGTAGCTTGGAGAAGCTATAAGCAATGGTGGAAGTGAGCAATAGGTCTCGTTGCTGGAGAAGGCGACTTGGAAATGGATGTGGGGTAAGACGCAGGTGGAAATTTGGAGACTTGGGTGGGAGCGGGAGCAAAGAAGAGGAAGCTGCTGGGAAGTGGCAACGTTTGGAAAAATCAGCTTCGTCATGTCCTGTTATAGGAAAAAAAAGTACTGAGGTAAAGCAAGAAGGAAGAAAGGCAGTCTAGCAAGAGCTGCAAAGATGTCAGCTGTGTTTCTAAAAGTGAATCTTTGGAATCTACCTTACTATGCTGTGTTAGCATCCTGTGCAGTGCCACTCATCTGTTTGAATATGTGTGGCTTAATTCTTGATAAACACAAAGGGAAAAAAAAGCCCTATGGAGGGACAAGTGATTGAAGCAAACTTTGAAAGAAAGAAGTGATAGTGTTTAAATTCAAACATTATCTTTTTTACCCTTGAAATGCTAGCACTTGAGGAAGATGTGTGTGCGAAAAAAAAACCCACTGTGTTCCACAAACAAAAGTGTTTGTGCAGCTTTGTAGAGCAGTTGTAATAGCACAGCTGGAGGAACTCCAGGGGAATGTGTAAAAGTCTGTGCTTAATTAGCACTGCCTTTTAAACATACAATGGGAAGAAATAAGTGGATGCCAGTAAAGGAGAAAAAAAAAATAACCCAAACATTGGAATTTGATTTAAAAACAACTACTAGCTCAGGACAATCCTGTAAAAAAGGGAAAAAGGAGAAAAGACAGAAAAAAGAAATGCAGTGGGTGGTAGTCTATTGCAGTTGTCTCAGTAACTGCATAAAGTGTATAACTTTCAGAATTAGTGGAATGCTGGCAAAAAGGAAAGTTTCCTGAAAAGTTTCTGCTTTCATGGGAAATGCAGTTTCTTAAAAACAAGTAAGATAAAAAGTGCTTGGCAGAAGGAACCTGTGGAGCCCATGAACGTGCTCTTCAGGTACATCAGTGAGTCCTCACTGAGCCAGGGTGGCAGGACCTGGGATCACTGCATAAACCAAAAGAGAAGGAAAAGGAAAGACCATTCCTTTCATCCATTTTAAAGCAAATATCGTTATAGTTTTTCCTTGTATTGTATGTTTTCATGGAAAGAAAAACACAGCTTTTTTCTCTTATTTTCTGAAGGTGATCACACCCTTTTCCTATTGGATTCTCAGAAAAGAGTATTGTAAAGTACGGATGTTGTCCTTTTCTTTCCAGTTTGTTTATTGCCCCTGTTATTACAGCATTGATGGGTATGTTTTAGTTTGACTCCTCCGTGATGCCTTCTCTGGCAGGTGCTACTTTGGAGTACATCCCTCACGGCCAACTTGCAAACTCACACTTAACTTCCAGTTTGCGAACACTGAAGTTGGAGGAGGACACTGTGCCCACACAGGAGGAAAGGAAGACTCCTCTGGTGGAGGCTGTTCGTGGGAGGAAGTCCTATTCTCAGGACAAAACCCTTGCTCCAATTAACCTGACAGATGACCAGCTTGCCTCTGGCCTCTATGGTAATAACTGGCTCACATTCACCTTTCATCATGCTGATGGAGTTTGAGTATGAAATACAGTTAAAGAGGTTTTCAGGGCTCTCAAAATTGTGAAATTAGTGAAAGATGTGGCTATGGGGAAATTCACAGTGCAAGACCCTGGTTAGTTTTTAAATGGCAGATTGTAGCACATCAGTGAAATGCCATTTAGTGTCCTCATGAGAAAAATGTACTGAGAGAGAAAGGGTTGATAATTTTTTTAAAACTTAAATTCATATGTATGTCATACATTTCTGATGGTTAAAGACTGGTTTAACAGTTGTTTCAATGAATACTAAAATCTAAAAGACCAGCCTTGATTGAACCTTCCCATGCTATTGGGTAGGTTGTTGTTAAATGCACTGCCTGTACTAATGCGTTAGTTCTGGCAATGAGCTGCTGTCATCTTACACCAAGAATTAACATTTTAACAGAGCAGCGTAACCCATTTCAACATTAGATGTCTTTCACAAATAACAAAGAAAAAACCCCAAACCCACAAAACAAATAAACATTTTTTTTCTTAGAGTTTTCTAAAGCATAAAGATTAGCAGCATATTAGACTAGTTTTCTGTTTCTGGATTTGGTTTTGGAAGCATTTTTCTGTATTTCTAACGTGCATCTCATGACTGCGTGTATAAAAAGATCGGAAATCCCAGCTTCAGTTCATAAATTAAACAGAAACCTGTTTGTTTGTCTAATGCTGCTGCAGTCAAAGCCAGCTACAGATTTGTACTGATATATATGCTTTGTCTCCCTTTTCAACAGTATGTACTAATAGTGAAAACACGCTCAAATCTATCATGAAGAAAAGGGACGGGAAGAAGGATTTGAGCCATACCAAGAAGAACCTGCAGTTCGTCGGCATTAATGGCGGGTAAGAGTCATGCTCCCAGAATATCTGTTGCTGTTGCATTTTCACAGTGGGAAGGATAGGAGGAACTCAGGATCATATGGATAGCTTCTGCCTTTTCTAGATTTCCACTAGATAAATACAGAAACTTTGCTATGCAAATACAGAGAACAGTAGGGAAAATTATCTTATTTAAAATATTACTTACCTTTAAAGAATGTTGCACATAACTCAAAAATGGTCTCACCAGATTGTTTTTACATAGCTTTTCTAGCCCTTTCCTCATATTAGATTGTCTTTAGTACAAATGCATTGTGCAGTATATACCCTAAATACAACAATTACTTCATTTCCTTAAAATGGGGGAATGTTATCACTCATATAAATCACAGTTGTACATGAGAAGAATAAGCTTAGTTCATTAATTTATCAGCTGCTGAGGTTGGTGATGTAAGACAATTCATTAGAATCAGCATTGTCCAGATCACTTACATTGACCTAAAATACCACCGTGTCTTGGACTGTCACAGGAAAACATGTTAAAATTGTGGCTATTACCTTTAGATAGGTTTGTTAGCTTCCCTGCTTATGTCTGCCTAGTAAGGCAAAACACAATTACTCTGAACAAAGTAATATTATTTGGGAGCTAAGGCAAGGTCGGGCAGAATGTTAAGAGTTCTGTTTAAAAAAGATTGTTCTCTCACTACACACTGTGCACATAAAAGTCAGTATAAGCTGGCACTGACACTGAGTTCAGTAAGTAGAAAAGGTCTCTTGAGTAGAAAACAGTAGGACTAAGCCTTGGGAAGATGTTTTTCTACTTGCACCAGCGCAAGTGGGTACCAACCGCTGCTGAATGCCACTGAGCAAACACCCTGGCCCTACCCAATCTCCCCTCAGGTATGAGACAACATCCAGCGATGACTCCAGCTCCGAGGAGAGCTCCTCCTCAGAGTCAGAGGAGGAGTGCGAGGGCCACGTGTATCCACACAGCCAGCACACAGAGGAGGGGCAGCCCATGCCCCGTGCTCCTGAGGTTTGCACCATGGGGACAGAGAAGGAGAACACCTCCCAAGAGTGTGAGGCTGAAGAGGTGGAAATCAGAGAGAGGTAGGCTGCTAACCCTCTCCCGAGTGCCTCTGAGGCTGTTACACTGGCCTCATTGCTTGGGGCAAGCCATGGGCTGTGCTACTACTGGTTGAGAAAGCACCAGCCCCATCACTGCTTAACTGCTGCCTGCTTCCCTCCTTCTTAAGCAGGTAACCAGATGTGGTTTCATGCTAAAACAAGCATGTGTGAGCAGGGAGAAGGTGTCAGAGGGTGTCCTTCCCAGTGGCTGGCCCCAGCAGCTTTAAATGGCCCATTTATAGGGAGATCCAGATGACTCCCTCCAGGCAGAGGCTCTCACAGATCACAAACAGCACTTGTGTGGGAGCAGGCAATGCCTGGTCTGTAAAACAATAAGTGAGCAAATGGGCCTTGAACCATGCACACCAGGTCATCAGCCTGCTGGAAGTGCATCTTGCATTTGCACCTTCCACATCATCTCAGCCATGGCTGGTGCTGCTCTATGAGACAGTGGGGTACCAGTAGCAAGGAGCTCATCCAGCTCTGAGATCACATACTTCATATGAGATCGTATACTGTGATACACTTCAGGGCTGCTGTCATACCGCTGGTTCAGCATTTCATGTCTTAGTTACTTTTCACATTGATGGTAATGATCTGTGTAGGGTAGCATATGACAGGCAAGGCATTTTTCTTTTTGTTCATGGAAAGCAGTAGTGTGGTGAGTTTTTACTGATTCTTGATTAGTGAAAGGATTAAAGCAAGTATGAACAAAGATAATGAAGGGATATTATACTGGGTTTGCTAAAGGTTTACAAGTGTGTTAGCTTAGAAAATTATGTAAGTGGAATTATAGCAGTAAAACAGCTAGGACAAAATTAATATGTCATGTTTCACTGGACATAAACTTATCATCAAACTTACCTGTAGTTATCAACTGCTAAATAAAAGAGATGCAGAAATTAATAACTAAAGAGTTATTCATAGGCCTTGGAGCTGTGAGTTTTGAAGTGCCCTGAGCTTTATTTATACAGTACTGTAGGATGGCCTGTTATTTTACAGGTGGCATAAAAAGATGGTCAGTTTCCCAGAGGAGCTGTCTGTATTTACCTTAGCAAGAGGTGAGTATGAGGAGGAGCAGCAGGACAGCTTAGATAGCCACGTATACCTGGGGAGCATGTTCTTTGCAAGCTGGCTGCCCTGGCAATGCCCTCCAAGGGGAGGAGGCAGGGCGCATGGCCCTGTGGGACTGAGCATGGTCCATGAAACAGTGGAGCATTTCATTGCCCTGGAAGCAACAGCAGCTGGCTTGTAACATTGAAGGGCTAAAATGTCTGCCATCCACACACGAGTATGGTAGCCTCTCTGTTTCTCGGGAGATTTTTCTAGGAAAGTTGCCATTATTTATGGTGGCTTGTAGGCAGAGATGGTTGGCCTCAGCCTGGTATTGGCATGGGCCTTCTCATTTTCAGCTTTTCCTTGAGTTTTGAAATTTGTGATAGAAAGGGGGCAGAAGTAAAAACATGAAAGAGGACTGAGGAAAGAGATTGAATTTCCAGAGTGGAAGGGATGGAAAAGGCTGGTTCCAGTGAGCAGGAGCTGGCAGGAGGCACTGACTGTGCCCTTTCCCACCAGTTAATTTCCATCAGAACTATCATTATTTCCTCAAGTTAATCAGGTAATAAAAGCACTGGGTATGTAATACTTGCTCTGCAGTCATACAGCAGTAGGTGAGAATGTCCACTAGAAGCATTGCCAAGTCTAAAGCATAGAAGTGATATGTCACCTTCTCTCTGTTCCCACTGCTCCTGCTGTGTACATCTCCGCTTGCTGTGGAGTGAGTCCCTGTGAAGAAGAGCTGCCGGAGCAGCTTCTGCATTGCAGCAGCTGATGGCTTGCCTGGAAACATTCATTCACACACAGCTTTCAGAAGAGTGAATGTTTCTATGCTGAAACATCAAGAGAAAAATTGAAACGTGCCATGTATTTTGCTGTCTTCCTCAGATATGAACTAAGTGAAAAGATGCTTTCTGCCTGTCACCTGCTGAGAAACAACATTGATGACCCCAAGGCATTGACCAACAAAGATGTGGTAAGCAATGCAAGGCAAAATTCTCTCTGAGCTATAACAGGAAAACTTCAAGGAGCTTAACTTGTGGTTTTGCAGGACCAGCACTGCAGTGTCTAGGCAGAAGAGCATTTCATCTTTTCTGGAAAAGTCACAAAGTGCTTTTTCTATTAGGGACTTCTTTCCCAAAAGCGTACTTGTGCTTTGTGTGCTGGGGTGTTGTCATCCCAAAGCACTCATGTAAAAATAACATAGAAGTGCAGTTTCAACACATCTGTGCATTCCTGTGTTATTTTTGTAAGTGCTGCTTTAGCATGGTTCTGGGCAGCTCTCATTAAGAGACTGTATGGGGGTGAGGAGCCTGTTTATTCCCATGACAAAAGCTCAAGAGTCTGTTCTTGAACTGTAAGTGCTCTGTCTCCTCAGCACAGGAAGACTATTTCTGTCTCACTTACTACACTGGCAGCTTTTATCAGTGGAGCAGGGAGTAAGGAGGATTAGGTGTTATATTCAGTCTCAAGAAATAAGGTTGGATTTGCTCCATGTAGGAATCGCCTGTATGCCTCATATAGGACTTATCCTGTGCTACTTTATGAGGGCAATCTGAAATCAAAGGAACACTGCTTATTGATACGAAATTGAATTCTGTATTTATTACAGTTGTGTGGTGATGTAAAGGCAACAATCCAGTGCCAGTCTCCTCTACCACAGAGCATCTGCAACTTCTTAAAGACAATAATATTGTCTGTAATGCACAGACAATAATATTGTCTATGTCCAGTTCTGACATTTGTGGTCCAGGGAATGTTTTGAAAGGTTGTTTAATATGGGTGTGATAGGTAGTTCTTAATCCTGTTTTAGTCGCTTAGAAATGTAGTTTAGACATTTAAACAACTAATACTTCAGGTCTAGTTGGAGTTGATAGTGTCAAAAATGGCGTAACCCTCTGATAATCTCTGCCTTGGAAGTGTAATTTGAATGTACATTTTCTTTCTTGTACTTAAAATGTTTGCTAGCGCAAGTGGTGCTTTGTAACTGGAAACTGCAGACTAATCACCTCTTGTTCTCTCTCTGTCTGTGATAAAGAAGTCTCGTTCAAAAAGTGAGGGATCTGTATAAATTGTTCCAACATACTCAGCTCTTGTAGCTGCTGTTTACATTAGAAAGGGCTGCAGACTGCTTCTTTTGGGATGTGATGGATTTCTTGAATTAAAAAAGTGTACCATTTACTTAATAATGCATGTGATGCTGTGACTAAAAATAATTTCTTAGTAAATAATTTCTTAGGTGTTTAGTAGTGCCTAAAATAAAAGCTAGATGTATACTATGCCATTTTATTACCACTTTCATGTTTCAACTCTGGATGATTGTTAGACATGTGGACTCTTAACTCAAATGGTTGGGCCTTGTGAGTTTTTATTATAGTAGTAGTGATGTAGAATATTCTGTTTATATATGTAAACACATACATATAGACACAGAATATTCTACATCACTACTACTATAATATACATATATATGTAATATACATATATATGTATACACATACATATATATGTATGTAGTACAGATACATACGTAGTGTTGACGTGTGTAGAACATTCTTCCTTTACCAGACATGGCCCCCCTCTAGAGCTACTGGTACATGTCCTCTATGTTCTCCCCAAAGGCTAGAGAAATGTGTTGAGTGTCTCCTCAGGAAAATTGTCCTTGAATTTACTGGCCACTTTGCAAGTAGAGGTTTATGAGAAGAGAAGGCAGACATGGTGGTCCTTCCAGGTTAGAGAAATTGGCTCAGAGGGTCAGAACTAGCAGTGACTGCAGGAGCTTCCTTGGCTCACAGCTAAATACACTCCCAACAGGCAGCTACCTGGCCTAAGAGGCTCTTACCCCTCCACACTCAGTCATAAAATTACAGAATCACAAAATAGTTAGGTTTGGAAAGTACCTTAAGTTCCATCAAGTTCCAGCCCCCCTGCCACGGGCAGACATGCCTCACACTAAACCATGTAGCCCAAGGTTCTGTCCAACCTGGCAGGGATGGAGCATTTACCACTTCATTGTGCAACCCATTCCAGTGCCTCACCACTTCTTTGTTATATCTAACCTGAACTTCCCCTGTTTAAGTTTAAACCCATTATTTCTTGTCCTATCACTACAGTCCCTAATGAAGAGTCCCACTCTGATATCCCTGTAGGCCCCCTTCAGGTCTCCACGCAGCCTTCTCTTCTCCAGGCTGAACAGCCCCAACTTTCTCAGCCTCTCTTCATACGGGAGGTGCTCCAGTCTCCATCATCCTCGTGGTCCTCCTTTGGACTTGTTCCAACAGTTCCATGTCCGTTTTATGTTGAGGACACCAGAACTACACACAATACTCCAGGTGAGGTCTCAGGAGAGCAGAGCAGAGCAGAGGGGCAGGATCACCTCCCTCAACCTGTTGGTCAGCTCCTTTTGATGCAGCCCAGGATACGGTTGGCTTTCTGGGCTGCAAGAGCACACACTGCAGCCGGCTCATGTTCAGTTTCTCATTAACCAACATTCCCAAGTCCTTCTGTGCAGGGCTGTTCTGAATCTCTTCCCTGTCCACCCTGTAGCTGTGCCAGGGATTGCTCCCCCCCAGCTGTAGGACCTTGTACTTGGCATGGTTAAACTTCATCAGGTTGGCATCAGCCCACCTCACAAGCATGTCAAGGTCCCTCTGGATGGCATTCCTTCCCTCCAACGTATCAACTGAACCACACAGCTTGGTGTCATCGGCAGACTTGCTGACTTTGCTCAATCCCACTGTCCATGTCACTGACAAAGATGTTGAACAGGATCTGTCCCAACACTGACCCTTGAGGAACACCACTCATTACTGATCTCCATGGGGACAACTCTCTGCAGCCATCAAGCTAATTCTTTATCTACCGAGTGGTCCACCTATAAAATTGATGTCTCTCCAACTTAGAGACAAAGATGTCATTTGAGACAGTGTTGAATGCTTCGCACAAGTCCAGGTAGATGATGTCAACTGCTCTACCCCTGTCCCTCAGTTCCGTAGCACCATCATAGAAGGCCACCAAATTGGTCAGGCAGGATTTACCCTTAGTGAAGCCATGCTGGCTGTCACCAGCCACCTTGTTATTTTCCATGTGCCTCAGCATGCCTTCCAGGAGAATCTGCTCCAAGATTTTTCCAGGCACAGAGGTGAGACTGACTGGTCTGTCGTTCCCCGGCTCATCCATTTTCCCCTTCTTGAAAATGGGGGTTATATTTCCCTCTTTCCAGTCACTGAGAGCTTCACCTGACTGCCATCATTTTTCAAATAGGATGGCCAGTGGCTTATCAACTTCATTTGCCAGCTCCTTCAGGACCTGCAGATGGATTTCATCAGGTCCCATGGACTTGTGCACGTTCAGGTTCTGAAGATGGTCTCGAACCTGATCCTCTCCTACAGTGGGCCCAGGGTGTTCATTCTCACAGTCCCTCCATCTGCCTTCCAGGACTTCGGTGGTGTGGTCAGATCATTTGCCAATGAAGACTGAGGCAAAGAAGTCACTGAGAACCTCAACCTTCTCCAAATCCAGTGTAGCCAGTTCTCCTGTCCATACCAACAGGAAAGTTTATCCTGAATGCCTAGCCTGCATCTTCTCATTGCAGCTGAAATCCCTTACTATTACAGCCATCTCTCCTGCAGCTGAAGAACATGTTCTTTCTTTTCTTACCGTGACAGCCTTTTTACACTGTGAAAATGCTATGGGGCTCCTTTCCGCAGCTGTTCTTTCAGCAGAGCATCTCCAGTCCTTCCTGTATGTCCCTTAGGTCAGATTTCCTTGACTTGTAATCATTCTCACTGCTCATGTTTGAAACTATTTCAACCCAGTCTTTCATGTCATTCAGTATTAGGCCAGACAACGTATTAGGCCAGACAATGTAGTCCAGCTGTTTCCTTCATGGTGCTAGGCAGTGAGAAGGGTCTGCATCACATGCAGTGGAACTTACAGATCTGTTTATTCAGCCCAAAACAGTATTTGCCTTTTTCATTACAATGTGATGTTGTTGGCTCAGCTTCAGCTTGTGATCTTCTGTACTGCCAGCTCTTCTTCAGAACTGCAGTGCAGATAGTTCTTCATGCGTTTGATAATTCATGCTTTGGAATTGGTCCTAATTGACTTAGCATGCTGCTGTTTAAAGCCCCCAGGAAACGTGCATTCCCACTGCTATTAGTCTTGGTTTATGAGTGATTTATAAACTTAGTTAAGTATTTCATGGAGGTGATTTACCAGTATTTGGTGCCCTGGGAGTAATCTCATCTTAAAATACGGTGTCCTCAGAGGTGAACCATTCTTGAAAATGAGATTAAATGAGAGGAGTAAACAACTGGTGTTTTAAAGAGGGGGTTTAGTCAGAGGGGAAGCTCCAATCTGTACAACTTGTTTGTGAGCTGAATGCTTTCTTTCCACATTTGACTAAAAAAGGCTTGACCTCCTGCATCGCTGACTTGTGGGATGGAAAATTCTTTAAATAGATGCCCATATGTAAATTTTTCTCTCTTGGTTTTGGCAGAGATTTTGTTTAAATACCATCCAGCATGAGTGGTTTCGTGTCTCAAGTCAGAAATCAGCTGTCCCTGAAATGGTCGGAGACTACATAACTGCTTTTGAAGAGATTTCTCCTGCTGTCCTCAGACATATCATCAATATGGCAGATGGAAATGGAAACACAGCTCTGCATTACAGCGTCTCACATTCTAACTTTGAAATTGTAAAGTTGCTTCTGGATGCATGTAGGTTGACTTGTTTGAATTGTTTTTTTATTATTATTTTTGGGTTTTTCAATCCTCGTGGGTGAAATTCTTGATAAGCAAGAGGTCAAGTTTGGGCTTCCTCCAGCAGCTGTTCTGTTAACGGTTACATGGTAGCTCACTTGTGCACTCTAGAATCCTTGTTTTAGTGCTAGCTTTGGAGATGGTGGTGGTCATGGTTCTTGAAGAACTTCCAAAAACACTCAGGTAAATTATATACAGAGTTGACCAGTGTTTGGTACAGATGGGTGGATCCTGACTCTTGCACTGTAGTCCAAATTCAGCAGCACCAGTGTCCAGCACTTTTCTCTGGAGGCAGCAGAGCTGCTGCTGAGCCAAAGGTAGGAGGATACTGGTGGAGGAAGACGCACTGAGGTATAAATGTCCATGTTAAACACTCAAATTAGACTAGCTTTATCTTACTAAAGCAGTACAGAACTTTTTCTGGCCACCATCTTGACATGTCTCTGCTGCTTTCCTGAAACTGGAGCAATATGGCATTCTGCCACATAGGAGCATTTTCCTGATCCATGAGCAGTGTGGTGATGTTTCATGTGGTTACTTTTGTTGTTGACCTTTCTCTCAGTCACCTTGCCATACAGGTGCAGAGAGGGTAGTGGCAGAGGGGAGATTCCAGAGTCTCTGCTCTTTCCCACATGCACTAAGACAGAAGGTGTCACACTTTGGAGCTGGTCCCAGGCAGGATGTACTCTGTGTGGGCCTAGTTTTGCTCACTAACTGAAGCTTCTTTCTCTAATCGAGTTGGTCGTGAAGCTTTAACTAGGCAAAGGACATGTCTGGAATGGTAAGCCTAGCAATATTTATAAATCCAAAAGGGTAGCATCAAGATATTAACGATACAAGTCTCAAGTTTGATAACCCAGCACATCTGTCACACATGCCGAGACTTCTGTGCAGGAAAGCAAGCACTTTGAAATCTCTGGTCCTGTTTGAAGGCAGACAGTTGGGAAGAGTGAGTCACAGCGGGGGAATGCAGGGAATGTCAGGAACACAGTGAAATGCAGCAGGCTGGCTCTGCAGCACAGTGGTGGGAGGGCTTCCCTGGCTTTCTCAGGGTAGCATGAGTATGCTCATCTGTTGCCTCAAATCAGGACTCCTGTAGCTTACAGCAGCTGGTATATTCCTATGCACACAGTGGGTTTTGACTGTAAAATCCAAAACCATGACTAGTGGCAGGTATGCAGGAGCCCATTGCACATGACAGCACTAGGGGAATATTTGGGAACAGGCAAATTCCTTCAGGTTTTAACAGTCCTCCTCTGGACCACGTCTGAGCGGTCAGTCACAGTGTTTGCAATGTGGTTTTATCACAGGCAGATTCTTGGTACAAGATCTCTGTGTCTATGTGTCTACTGGGAAGAACAAAATGCTCCTCTGTATCACCATACAGTGTTACCAAGAGGACATATAGAAAAATAGTTTCTCTCATTAGCCATACAGAAAAGGAGTCAAAATGTGACCTCAGAAAACACAGCTCTGATGAAGTAGTCTTGTCAGGGTAGGAGAGCATCACTTCCAATAAATGCTCATTACTCATGAAGTAATGCATGTAGCAGTGTCATGGGGGCTTCAGTGGCTTCACAGTAGTAACTTCTGAAAGTAAAGTTGGTCTAGTGGTTGGCAATACATTTGAAGAGTTTCCCGAAACATTTTTGGTTGTTAAGATATCTCTGGTGCAGTTTAACTCCAAGTCTAGAGGTAATGTTGATTTAGGTCTGAGTCTTTGCTTTCAAAAACGATGAGCACACTGAAAGCCCTGCTGCCTGGTAAACTAATAAGCCCTGCTGGATTTCTGCAGAATATTAGGAACAGAGACATACTGGGAGTTAGACTTGAACAAAAAGGAGAACTCTTGTCAGTTGCTTGCACTAGTCAGAGGACTTCACTGCAGTTGTTCCTGAAGTACTTTTGTTCACAGATACTCTGTAGAGCTGAAAACAGTCTTTAGTTGAAAGTTTTTTTCTGCAGCTCCAAAACATGTTGAAGTATATTTGCAGATCTTTAAAACAACACCAATGACAGGAAAATGTTTGTGGTGAGGAGAAACAGCTTTTTCCACTGACCATGTTGCTGGGCCATTTTTCTTTTTGCAGTGTGGATCCCCTCAGGAGAGGAGCTTAAGACTTTCCTGATGGTATTCCTGGGACCCCAGGCCCCATTGCTCATGTCAAATTTCAGACCACTTGCTCATACAAAAGGAAAAAAATGCACAAAGAAGGCCCTAAATGATGATGTATAAAATGGCTATGTGCTCTCCTTTGTGTTGCATGCATAGAAGAGAACCCTTTTCTTTATCAGGCTCAAGAGCACCCCTGTTTATTTTTTCTCTTCCCCACTTTCCCTTGAATTGCTTCCATTATGACTGCAGTAGCTCCTTTTTGTTTTTATAGCCTCTCTACTAACAGTTTATTCAGTTCATTAGCACAATTGCTGCTTTTTGGGTTTCTGCTTTCCAAAAATATTATCTCATCCCTCTGCAGATGTCTGTAATGTAAATCATCAGAACAAGGCTGGCTATACCCCCATCATGCTTGCCGCGCTTGCAGCTGTGGAAGCGGAGAAGGACATGAGGATAGTGGAGGAACTGTTCAGCTGCGGGGATGTGAATGCTAAAGCCAGCCAGGTCAGTCAAATGGTTCACAAGACACCATTCGCACTCCAGTGTCTTTTTATCTTTCCTTCCATGTTCTCATCCCTGTTCCATTGGTTCAGCTTTCACAGTTGTCTACTTTCGCCCTCTGCAGTCTTTGATGTTTGTGTATACGGTTTTGATTTCTGTATACAAAATGGAGCTTTGGAAAAACAGTTGAGCTTCAGGTCTGTATCTCTTCTAAAAATGAGGATTGAATATTATGTGAAAGAACCATTATTGAGTTTTGAGACGCATTTACAAATTCTGCACCATTTAGCTTCTTCTAGGGAGCTCCAGATGTTTGGAAATGGATACACTCTCTTCCACTAATTTAATAAATAGCTGTGTGAATGTGGGATAGATTGTGCCTAAAAGGTATTTAAATAATAGCAAGCAGGGCCTTGACTGTGCTGTATAAAATAAAAATTTTTCTATGTTTTTTTTCCCCCAGAAGAAGCACTGCCAAAAAATAAGTATGCATGCTTTGCCACTGATTATCTGTGTAGTTATTTCATTCTCCTCTTCTTCAGGCTGGTCAGACTGCACTGATGCTAGCTGTAAGTCATGGGCGGATAGACATGGTTAGAGCTTTACTGGCCTGTGGTGCAGACGTCAATATCCAGGACGACGAGGGTTCAACGGCTCTGATGTGTGCTAGTGAACATGGACACGTAGAGATTGTCAAACTTCTGCTGGCTCAGCCTGGGTGTAACGGCACCCTGGAGGACAATGTGAGTCACCTTTCCAGATGGTGCTTCATCAGACAGCTTCTCCACTCCGGAACGCGTTTCTAATTCAGGTTTTCTTTATTCAGTGGAGAATTGCTGAAATCTAGTTACATGAATCTCTGACTCACAGTGCCAAAGTACCAAGTGCATGAATGCTCTGCTTAGTGGTAGCAAAAGGTGTGATTATTTGGCTAGTATCTTTGCTTTGTTAACAGACCTACCCAGTAGCAATTTCTATGGTTAGCTGTAGGTGTGCAGGAACTGGAACAGAAAATAACATTTTCTAGCTCACGGTGAAACATCTTTTCTTCTCATATTCCTTCCCCTGTTCTCAGAAGTCTTCCAATTTTCAGTTAGGATGTTATCTGGTGACTTCACAACCTTGCTATGTTGCATTTCCTTGTCCATGGCAAACATCAACCCTACAGGTCTCTTCACAGGATGTTCACACAGTGTCTTCAGTATGACTTTATTTAGAGTACCGGTTTGGTCTCAGTCGTTAAGCCACATTGTCCTGACGGTAAACGGATACAGGCTGTAACTTCAGTGGCATGTGAAACACTCACATTTCTTGTTTGCAGACACTGCCAGCAGACAATTTGATCTGTAGACTTCTTAAGCTGCAAAATACCAACTTAGCCAATTTCTTGCCAATAGTATGTTCTCATTAACAACATGACTTCTTGGGTACATCTTCCTTCTGCTTTACTCACTGAGCACTGAATGGAGTCTGCGTTTGGGATTTGGGAGAGCAGAGGGTGGTTGTTTGTTGAAGCTGTTGCAGAGGGGCAGAGACATCATTTCTGTTCATTCACTCATCTGCTGCAGGAAGAGGCTCAGTTTCTTGGTGATTCTAGCAGTGTGTAACTGCTAGCTTGAATGTAAGGAGGCCTTATTATAACAAACACTTTTAGGGGCATTCTAGGTTACTGCAACCTGGACACTGTTAGCACTGTTACTCACCAAGTCAATAATTAAAGTCTTTATGGGAAATGACAATTATTCCTACAGGCAGTTTGATACTGTTTCCCAAGCACAGCTTGTCTGCTGCTTATTTATTTTATAATGGGCTTGTCTGTGCTGTGAGATTAAGAGAGTTTTAGCATTCGTGTAGCTATTCTGAATGCGACAGGGACGCTTTTCCAGTCAGCATGATCAGTAGTAAGCTGAGCTCAATTCTACTGATGTATGCCACTCTGATAGTGATTCAGCACCTGTCTTTAAGAAGTTGGCTTGGTGTTGGCTGTGGTGCATTTGTTGTGTGCATTATATTGCACTGCAGTGAACTTCTAGATCCCTGTCTGCCCAGGATGATTAGTAGAGACTATGTATAATGGCGCCTGTAGTCTCATAAGAAGATTTTCCACTTCAATGCTGCCCATCATGTCGCACACTGGAAAAAGGATTTTCAGTTTCCTTACACTGGTGCCGCCTTCTCCAGTACCAGTGCAAGAAAATGTGCTCCATTCAGACAGCCAACATAAGAGGTGATCCCTATGAAAGGGCATTTCAAATACTGGCATTATTGTGGAAACTTCTGTGCATAAGAGACAAAAGTCAGGCTGTGGACCAGCAAGTCAGAGATTCACATCACAGGTTATCACATCTACTTCTTCGTGGACCAAACATGGTATAACGGGAAAACAACAGGTCAATAAATTACCCTTTCAGCAAAAGCACTCTTTGTTTCTAGCAGCCTCAACAACTATGGTTTCCAAAAGCAATAATATCTTTTGAGAAACAAAAGTGTCAGTATTTGGTCAGAAATGTCCATTTGTTTGTAGTTAGACTTCCATCAAGAAGCATTTGGAGCTATGAATGCAACTGTTCTTAGTGTTCATGGAAGCTATAACACAACAATTATTGTAAAACAGCAATTATAATGATATTTGATTAGTATTTTTCTCTCCCTTATCTTCTTTTCTACTCCTCACTGACATTGCAGTTTCTTTCAGACAGCCCAGTCTTCTGAAATCACTGGTCGTACACAGCTCTACATGTATCAGTATTGTCATAATGGCATTCTCATTCTTTCTCAGCAATGATCGAGACTCCTCGCTGAGAGAAATTATGAGGCCTCTGACACTTGGACTGCCTCATAAAACAGCAGTGCAAGGCTTACTGTAATTTAATTTTAATAAAAGAAATTAAGACTGAACTAACCCAACTCTGTTGGAGTAGTAGGGTCTCCATAACTTCCGTTCTCTGTGGGCTGATGGGGTTTTTAAGAGTTCTATTAATGCACACACGCACTAATTCTCTTACTTCTTCCTTTCTTCTGTCAGGATGGCAGCACAGCACTTTCAATAGCCCTGGAAGCTGGACATAAGGACATAGCTGTTCTCCTTTATGCCCATGTCAACTTCTCCAAAACCCAGTCACCGGTTAGTACACAGCCTCCTACAGTTTATGTATTAACTTGCTACTCCTGAACATAATAGTAAAATATAAACAACAAATTAACCCTCCAGCAGCTGTACAGCAGCACAGCATGTGAAATTCCAAGGTTACTCACGGGGTTCTTTTTATGCTGGTAAGTGAAAATGTATATTTTTAAATGCAGGTCACTGCAGAAGGCTGAACCCTGGCTGAAGGATACCTCCTCATCCCCTTTATCTGGGGGTATATGTAGCTCATTAGCAGGGTTCAGTGACTCTGGCTGTTACGCAGAGGTGCTGTTCCTTCTCTGTAAGGCTAATGATTGACCTGGTCACCAAAACACAGCTGTTTCTGGAGGTAAAGCTGTCCTAGGTATTCTGGCAACTATCTACCTGCTCTCCAAGCCCTGAATCACTCTCCTGTAAACGGCTGCTATATGTCACTCTCTAAACAACATGCAGTCTCAGTTAGTAGGCTGTATGATAGCTGGTACTGTTTGTCCTGAAATGAAAAAGGGAAAAAAGAAAGCAAGCAAGCTTAATCTGTGCAATTAAAGGCAAGGGACTGAACAGAGTTCTTGTGAGTGTACTTATTTGGCTGGCTGAAATAATTTCCCTTTGATTAATTGTTCGTTCCTCTTTTCTAGGGCACTCCTAGGGTTAGCAGAAGGACATCTCCTGGTCCCACCCACAGAGCCACGTTTGAGTAGTACTGCATGAATATCTGTAAAAATCTCTATGCCATCTTTAAGCTGCTAAACGTTACTGTTTTATTGAGACAGATACTGAATGTAATTGTCTTGTGCCTGAACTCACCAGCAAAGTGGAAGCAGAAATCTAGTGCTAAAGATAGAAAACTGTAAACTTGAAGCAAGCATGTAAGTTAAGTAGTGCTCAGCTGAGAACCTTAGCCACAACTGTTTTGCTCACCTACTTGTCTTTCTATACAGTGGCATAAATCCTGGTTTTCTTTGCTATAGATTATCCTTTCCTGTGTTATGTGCAACCTAAGACTTCTAAAGCTACCCATGCAGCGGTGTCCCAGTGGCTTGTTTTTAATCATTCTAAAATGTATTTACTGTGCCTAGATTTTATTACAGTACCCTGTTTATAAATTTCATTCCAACACAATTTTAATGTTTTTAGTTACTCTGAAATTCAGAAGTTGCATTTGCTTATATAGTCAGCTCCATGGATCTTGAGCTGGTGGGTGAGTGGGTAGGTGTTGGGGATAGTGCCCTTCATCAGGTCTGAAGTTCACTAAATAAGTTGTTGCTAATTGGGGATAATGTATAACTTTTTATATGAAAGATACTAGTATCTATAAAATTAACTCATACAGTATTTTCAACATTTTATATTCCTTAATAATTAAAAACTACATGAAGAATTACATGTACTGTTACCATATTTTTATTAACTGTGTCAGTCTATAAGCTTCTTACATGTTTATTGGAGAGTAAAATTAGAAGTACCAGCTGTATATTCCCCTTGAGTGAAACTGAGTGTAGTTCTCGGTGCGTATTTATGGAATGCTATTACCTTGTCACATTCACTTTAGTCATGTGTATTGAAATGTTTGAAGTGCCTTAGACTCTTGCCATATTTTCAGAATAAAATTTCATTATGCTGTTTTACTCCTCTTCCTGTTTTACATGTGATTTGTCATCATCCAGAAATGCTGCAAATTACAACTGCAGCATCAAAATGGGGTAGATTGCTAAGTCAGAGAAGGGAGGACCAGATGGTTCAAGCCTTTGGGGCTGCAGATATGAGCAGCATCAGTGCTTAAACTAGGTTTTTCCTGGCTGACTGGCAGAGTAAAAAGCTTTGCCAAAGATGATCTGCATTCACTAGTCTTGCACATGATGCAAAGGTTGGACCCTTTGCTGTCTGGGAGAGAAGTGGCTTCTCTCTTGGCTGTGAGGATCACAGGAAGGCACTGAAGGATGGTGTTCAGGCAGCTTGCTTAAACTGCAGTAAAAACCTTTGAGCTTTATCTTCCAAACAACCATGGCAGCTTGGTTGAAGGGGATGCTTTTTACATGGCATTAGAGCAAGTCTTAAGCTAGTCTGTATCCTTGCCAGTTCAGACCTACCAGACGAGACAGAGATACATATCACAATGCCTTCCTTCAAGGGACCAAACCACTTCTACTCTTTTATGTCCTTCTTCATTCCCTCCCTTTGTCCTTATCAAACAGTTTTTCCTACATAGTCCCTTTGAAATAGGGGGCCACTGAAGCCATCCCCATCCCATTTGGCCTACATGGACTTGATGGCTTGTACTACATGAAGTTTCCATGAGCCATGACAGTGCTTGAGAGTGGCCTAAAGCAAAGGACAGGTGAAGTCTAACTGCTGGGTGGCACATGTCTTAACATAGTTGCATACAAGCATTCCTCCACCTTGAGGTCAGAGAGCCGTGACTGGTATTTTTTGGGTTGGTACAGGACCCTGTCCCTGTCTCTTCCTCCACAACTCAATGGGAGCTCTGGGTGTGATGGAAGGCCTGGGCACACAACTATCATAGGAGGGTTTAAAAAGTGGTCAAGCAGTTAAGGTGACTAACAACACAAGAAGAGTCATGTACAGATGTACTTTAATACTTCTTTTTTTCCCTCCCCCCTATAGAGACTTGGTATATCAAACACCAACGCATAAGGGGTTAAACTTTGCTATGTGATTGCACTGATTTCTAACAGCCCTGACTGGCAGAATTCTGGGGAGGAATCTGACGTTCCCAACAGCATGCAAGAGTCAGGTTATGCGGCTCGAAGTTTCTGAATTTATTTAGGTGCTGCTTTCCTGGTAAGCAAAAGGCTTGGCCCAGAACTCACCTCCTAGAGCTTTACAAATTGTTATATGAAGCTGTGGATTCTGCATTTTTGTGCAAGGTTCAGATTCTTCCTGAAGGCTCATTGTCTTGCGTTAAAATGCTCAAGCAAAGTGCCCCCAGTTTTAGCTGTATGGTAAAGTAAGACATTGTGGTATGCCAAGTCAGGAAGATTGCCAAAAGCACCCAAATCCTTGGATGTTTTGGTGGATGTAGATGAAAAGTACAGAAACTGACTACTTTACTGAAATCTGTCAATGTCATTTCAGGCCTAAAATCATATTAGAGATTTCATGAATTGAGCTGTTAAGAAAAAAGGAGAAACATAAATTGCTCCCCATGGCATTTTGTTATCTTGGATGGCCTTCCTGTCTCCAAGAGGCTGACACCTGTAGCAGTTTATACATTGGAAATCAGGCCCTTTCCTAGGAAATAGTTAAGAGGTTCCCAAAAGCATTTGTATCCACTGATGCCCCCTGCAAGCCAAGTTTAATTCCATCTACTAATGCTGGATAGGATTTATCACAGGTGCTGGGATTAAGAGGTATACCATGTATACTAGCTTTGAACTGAGCTTCCCCCTACATACTCCCTGGCATTTGTTTTTCAGTTCAGATCAGATGATGATTGACTCAGTATGTTCAAGCAGGTGAATGCTGTCATCACCTTTGAACTCTGACTGTTAGTGAATATATAAAAGTTCTGGCACCTTTTCAAGACTGTAAAATACAACACTGTCTTTTTCCAGTTACACTGTCATACATTAAGTGAAGCTGCCACTTAGAATCACCTGAAGGGATAAAAGGCAGGTGTTACTGGTAACCCTTGTGATACATTTTAAAATTACAGAAATTAGCCAACACCATATTGATCTAAACAACGACTGAAGAAGTCATTTTTGCAAGAAGACGCATTTTCAGAGGTTTCATCTTGATACAGCTGGAAGAACTCAAGTTATGTCAAAAATAGCTTCTATATCTGTTTCTCCCGGTGTCTCATACTTCTGGCTGCAAAGTCTGACTGCAAAGTCCAGTTCAGCCATGGTGTGTATAATGCAAGCCTTGGCATCAATCCCTGACACACAGGATTGGCTCTGTTTGCTGCAAGGGAAGTGGCCCAAAGGCTACAGACATTCTCCTGCCTTTGAAAGCAGATCTGGCCAAAACAGTGCTCACACTCTTACGGCAGCTGCAAGCAACCCTCTTCAGTGGGCTCTGTGTGCATGCAGGTCTGTAAATTTCACCTCTTTCTGCTCTTGTGCCTGCATCCAGGTACATCATCTGAAAACACCAAAAGTGTCTCCTCGCTAAAAAGAGAGATGCTTTCAGATGTTCAGTTCACATGGGGATGCTTGGGGCTGCCACTGAGAGCCCAACGTGGGGCAAAGGACTGAGGCAAGAGGTTAAGGAGCGATGCTGGAAGACACACAAGTTGGATTTTGCATTAAACACTCATAGAAATAGCCACCATGGTATTGGAGGAAAGGGGTACCCAGACTCTGGTTTGTTTCATATTTCAGTTGGGAACTGCAGAAGTATTAGTCTTCACTACTCACAGCCCAATGCAACATCTAGGGAACTCAATTAAAAAATTCCTGCCCATTTCACTTCTGTTGTTGCATCTCTGAGTGCACACACTGCACAGAAGTGCCATGCAAACCCAGTGCAACAAATTACTGCTCCAAAACCTCTGATGTAAATGTTCTGCTTCCTTAATGATACACACTTTTAAGTTTTCCTATTGAAAGAAAAAGATAAGCATGTTTCCATGCACTCACACCATGCACAATCCTTAAAGAAATCTCAGGAATTGCACTCTCAGGGAAAATGGGAGCATTCAGGCATCTGGTACCTGCTGTGCATTTCAGCTTTAGGAGCCTTAAAGGGAGTGGCGAGGGGCTTGTCAAGGAGACAAGCTTGATGCACTTTCTTTTTCCCCACTACTATTCTACTCACCTGTGCTTGCTTTCTTCCTTCACCCTGTGCCACTGGGTGAATGGTAGTCCTTCCCCTTGGCCAGTTCTCACTGGGAACCATGCCTGTGTATTTTCTGTTTGGTTAGTCAACACAGCCAGCACCAGCAAAGATAAATTGCCTTTTAAATAACTCTTGCTATACAAAACTGCCCTTCAAAGACCTCTACAGTAGAGACCTGTAAATAAAGGCATCGTTATACTCTTAGCAGGGTTTATTAAATACATTCAGCTATGATTTGCAGACATCAATCTCCATGTCCTGAACACCATTACTGCCATTTGCAGGATTATGACTCAGAAACATAAGGGGTAACATTTTTTCAAAGCAGTGCATGTGGTTTTGTGCTGATCTGAATGGAAGTAGTAAAGAGATATTTCTAGGATATATTTTGGTAATTTTTTCTGCAGCTTTTCACTTAATGGTGTTAGCTGCTGTTGCAGAAACAGACTTCACTTGAAAGGGTAGCTCATGCTCCCCCAGTAATACTGTCCTTCCTCATTCAGGAACATTAATGTCACAGATATGGAGATATATAATTTCATTTGCATACCATGGCAAAGACAAAGATTAATAAACATCCTTCTGCACTTCCTGGCCATGGTATCACACCTTTCTCTGAGGCATGAAAAGCCACCTGCTGTCTCTGGCAGCCATCCTGCAGTGCCCCGTGTTGCTTTTGGGCATTTTCTGGGGCCAGAAGAGCAATTTTTCTCCCATCCTAGAGGTGAGTGATAGTTAGAGCCAGCCAGTTATAACCCCTTGGTAGTGGAGAGGTGTGAACAGGCAGGGTCTGGCCCAGGAAAAGGCCTCCCCCTCACTGTACACTCATTCTTGCAGATCTATCACGGGAATTTTCCAGCACAACCACAAATATCTGCTCAGAGGCCCTTTATTGTGGTGGTTTAATCTGCTTCCTGGCATAGCAGGAGGAGCAAGAAGCATGTTAATGCCTTCTGCAGTACATGCTGATCTGGGAGACGTGTGAGCAGAGAGAATGAGAGAGATTGAGAGTACAAAGAGATTGAGAGAGATTAGAAACATGGTATGATAATAAAATGAGATTTGGTTTAGGCAAATCAGACTGAAACAACTGGAGAAAAATAATACACGTTTGCGGGAGTGGAAGTTAGAAATCTGTAATGCTGAAAGAGAAGTTGCCAGAAAGTGAGTGTCATGGTTTAAGCCCAGCCGTAAATCAGCCACACAGTTCGCTCGCTCACTCCCCCCCCTTTTCTCTCCCTCTTTTCCCTCCCCCCCACCCCCAGCTCCCTGGGGGATGGGGAGGAGAATCGAAAGAATGTAACTCCCACGGGTTAAGAACAGCCCAGTAACGAAGGCATAACACGAACCACTGCTGCTACCACCAGTAATAATAATGACCAGGGAAATAACAAGGGAAGAGAATACAACCGCTCACCACCCGCCGACTGACACCCAGCCCGACCCAAGCAGTGATCTAACCCTTCCAGGTAACTCCCCCCAGTTTATATAGTGGACATGACGTGCTGTGGTATGGAATACCTCTTTGGTCAGTTTGGGTCAGGTGTCCTGTCTCTGCTTCCTCCCGGCTTCCTCTCCTCCCTGGCACAGCATGAGACTCAGAAAGTCCTTGGTCAGACCAAACATTACTGAGCAGCAGCTAAAAACATCGCTGTTATCAGCACTGTTCCCAGGCTGAAAGTCAAAACCACAGCACTGCACCAGCTACTAAGAAGGAGAAAAATGACTGCTACTGCTGAACCCAGGACAGTGAGTAAATAAGAGTTGGCAGCGCATGGAGAGAAAAACCAGACCAGGGCTGGAAGTGTGATGAGAGCAAAAACGTCCTGTGTGGTTTTTTGTCCACTTCAGATGGAAGAGAGGCACTCAAAACTGGAAGACATAATACGACTTGACACCACTGACAGTCAAGAAACTGACTATGTCCCCAGGCACACAGCTCCAAAGGCTGCGATCATCAACTGTGTTAAACAACATCATCTGTTAAGAAATTGGAAGTTGAAAATAAGTTTAATAGGATAGTTTTGGTTTGATAAGAGACAAATCTTGTAAATAAGGAACTTAAAACGTCCCACAGTATGTGACACACAATAAGCTGCACAAATGATTTACGAAGGGGCAGAAAAAGAGGTACACTGGAGGTGAGAAAGTTCTCCAGGTTAATTTTGCAGAAAATGAGTTTTAGTTCTTGGGAAGCCTGGGTGAGTTTTTAAGTGAATATGAGTTGGTCACCATTTCCATCCACTGTGTCACAAGATAACTGCCCACTCTAGCCTTTCTACAACAATTCCTATTCGGTCAGAATTGTGTCAAGAACTGGTGGGAAAGGAGACACATGTAGATATATGAAAACGGGTAAGCATGTGTGTGAGTTTCTGCAGACATGCCACAGATAAGACTGTCAATCCCTCCTTGAAGCTGCGTGAAGAAAATCACCCAGTGCCTTCCCCCTGTGCCCTGCTGATGTGCCCCGTTGATTTGGTGGAGAGGCCAGCAGCACCGCAGCAGCATGGTGGGCATCCTCCCTTCACCACCCAGGCCTTCCCAGTGGCTTCTCCACGCAGCTTGGGGACCTCTACAGACAGAACGAACCCAGCACCACTGCAAGCATGCAGAGGAAAATAACCAGACTCTAACAGAGCAGTTAGTTACTGGGGTTTGCTGGGGTTTGGGTTGGTGGGTTGGGTTGGTTTGGGGTTTTTAGTGTTCTGGTATTTGTTCTGATATTATTTCATTCATTTTCTTCCCCTTTTAATAATTCCCTTTCAACTGCTGACATATGAGCCAACACAGGTCTTCATCGTTGATAATTATCTTCTCTAACATCACTCAGTTAGTAGACCACTGCTTCCTACACAAGTCTTGTGAGTGCAAGGAGGCCCAGCAGCATTCTCCTGAGATCTGGGGTCAGAAGACAGAAAAATGCTGTGGTCTGTATGCCAGCATTGCCTTTGGAAGAAGTGGTAAATGTTTCAAAACAACTACTAACAGAAATGTAATCTCCACAGACAGAAAAGAACCTTGCCATGTCACCCTGTGCTAAACTGCAAAACCCCAACAGCTCTTCTACAAAGTCAGCACGGAACCTTCTAGGAAATCTCTAGAGGTGACATTTTTTGGCTTGTGAAGAACTGGTCTACCCAGGAGACAGAGGTATGAGGATGGCCACCCGGCCTCTGAGATTCACCTTTGCTCCAGAATTCAAGGTTTCCCTCAAATTACATGATGATTTTCTTGAGGATGCTAACAAAAAATAATTACCTGTCATGCAACCTGGTGCTTCTGGTGTCCGGGAGTGCCTTTTCCAGCTAAAGTGTGATAAACACACACATGTCAACCCCTGCTCCTGGCCAGCAGCAAGACCAAAAGGGACAATTGCCCTAACTTAAAATAGCTGAGGATCAAGTGCTAGAACTAACACTGTCTTCCTCTACCCACCATCACCTTCACTGGTCCACTTACAAACTATAATTAACGCTGCAAACTCATATGGCTTAGTCTGATACTTCAGTTATTTTGACTATCTTTCATGAGTGGTCAATTGGTGCCCCTTAGAACTTAGTAGAAATGATAACAGAAATGATTTTAGAGACCTTCTTCGAATAGGGAGAAAAGGTAAGTGCAAGACATTCCTTGTAACATCACTGCCAGGGTCCATAACAGCTCCTATTTTAACAAAAGGGGTGTCATGATGTGACCAGATGAGTACAATTATTTTTTTTAAAAAAAGGTTGTGTGTGCATAATTTTCATTTTATTCCTAATGTATGCTTTGAAACAATGACAGGAGGGATCTCATTGAAGTATATAAGAATTAATAGCTACTGGAAGTTGTTTAAGGCATGTGTTCTTCATCCAGTGGACCAGAACATCAACAGGCTGAAGTGCTATCAAGTAAAGTGAACATCTGGGCAGGTGTTCAAGATATGTATAATCCAGCTGGTGGAACACTGTGAATCCTACAAAGAGGAATTATGGCCTATTGTTTAAATAGATACTTGTGCAATTTTAGATGTGTGCCCTACTTATTTTCACATTCCTAATGAACAATCTGCTATGACGTTACTACTGTGAATTCACAGAAGCTGCCTTCCAGTAGTAAAAAGGCAATTTCCATGCCTTAGTTTCTTAAAGACAGGTAAGAGAAAATGATAACTTAAACAACTATGAAGCAAAGCTAGTCTTCATTTGAAAAATCATGGCAGTCAGGTGAAGTTCCTGATGACGGGAAAAAGGGAAATATAACCCCCGTTTTCAAGAAGGGGAGAATGGAAGACCCAGGGAACGACAGACCAGTCAGTCTCACCTCTGTGCCTGGAAAAATCTTGGAGCAGATTCTCCTGGAAGGCATGCTGAGGCACATGAAAAACAACAAGGTGGTTGGTGACAGCCAGCATGGCTTCACTAAGGGGAAATCCTGCCTGACCAATCTGGTGGCCTTCTATGATGGAGCTACAGAACTGAGGGACAGGGGTAGAGCAGCTGACATCATCTACCTGGACTTGTGCGAAGCATTCAACACTGTCTCAAATGACATCTTTGTCTCTAAGTTGGAGAGACATCAATTTGATAGGTGGACCACTCGGTGGATAAAGAACTGGCTGGATGGCCGCACGCAAAGAGCTATGCTCAATGGCTCAATGTCCAGCTGGAGACCAGTAACGAGTGGTGTCCCTCAGGGATTGGTGTTGGGACCGGTCTTGTTCAACATCTTTGTCGGTGACATGAACAGTGGGATTGAGTGCGCCCTCAGGAAGTTTGCCGATAACACCAAGCTGTGTGGTTCGGTTGATATGCTGGAGGGAGGGGATACCATACAGAGGGACCTTGACACACTTGTGAGGTGGGCTGATGCCAACCTGATGAAGTTTAACCATGCCAAGTGCAAGGTCCTACACCTGGGTGGGAGCAATCCCAGGCACAGCTACAGGCTGGGCAGAGAAAAGATTCAGAGCAGCCCTGCAGAGAAGGACTTGGGGGTGTTGGTTGATGAGAAAATGAACATGAGCCAGCAGTGTGCGCTCGCAGCCCAGAAAGCCAACCATATCCTGGGCTGCATCAAAAGGAGCGTGACCAGCAGGTCCAAGGAGGTGATCCTGCTCCTCTACTCTGCTCTCCTGAGACCTCACTTGGAGTATTATGTACAGTTCTGGTGTCCTCAACATCAAAAGGACATGGAACTGTTGGAACAAGTCCAAAGGAGGACCACGAGGATGATGAGGGGACTGGAGCACCTCCCGTATGAAGAGAGGCTGAGAAAGTTGGGGCTGTTCAGCCTGGGGAAGAGAAGGCTGCATGGACACCTCATAGCAGCCTTCCAGTATCTGAAGAGGGCCTATAGGGACGTTGGGGAGGGACTCTTCATTAGGGACTGTAGTGATAGGACAAGGGGTAATGGGTTAAAACTTAAACAGGGGAAGTTTAGACTGGGTATGAGGGAGAAATTCTTTCCTGTAAGGGTGGTGAGGCACTGGAATGGGTTGCCCAGGGGAGTTGTTAATGCTCCATCGCTGGCAGCGTTCAAGGCTGGGTTGGACAGAGCCTTGGGTGGCATGGTTTAGTGGGAGGTGTCCCTGCCCATGGCAGAGGGGATGGAACTAGATGATCTTCAGGTCCTTTCCAACCCTAACTGTTCTACGATTCTGTGATTTCATGATTCTCAACCGTATTGTGTGTTATCTGTTACAACTTCAAAATCTGAGGGTATTTAAAAAGATTTTACTCAGGCAATTTGAATACCTGCATGCACTTAGCTGGAATGGCTGAGGTGGGTTCAGAACACCTTTATTCTGGCATCTGTGAGAGACACTGCATACAGATGACAGACAATTAAGACGCCTGACTAATTAATTTCCATACAATGTTCCCATCACCTGACAAGGCATCTCTGTGGATAGACAAAGCAAACCTAATCAAAATTAATAACCTGACATTTGAAATGATTTGTAATAATGTGTCATCTTCCTTAGCACCTTCTAGACAATAGAATCAGAGAAATTCAATTACTCCTAATTAGCCAATGTGCATACAAGGTGTACAGAGATCATCAACCCCAACACTGCTGACTGACATGCAAGTGATAGAAGAAAACTGTTATCTAAGGAAGCCAACTAAGTGATCTGATTATCCATATCTTGGTAGCACTAAGCAAAGCCTTACTTAAGAGGTGTAGGTCTCCTGGGACCCAGATCTCCAGGCCCTTCCTCTGAATTGGGATTCCTGGTATGGAGAAGGGAAGAGCCCATGAGCCCTTGAAAACGGGTAGACTAAATACACTGTCAGCAGCATTTGGGAACCGCCTTTAAACTGCCCAGTTACTTTGAGGCACTGAGTGGAGATGGGAGAGGCTGCAGGAAAAGTCAGACTGACAGGGAAGAAGAAACGCTCTTTCTCAGCCTGGGATATGAGAAAGGTCAGTGGCTCACATCAAGTCGTTTCACAGCATGGCTGATTAAATAACAGTCATTTGACTTCAATTAAAATATTTGTAAGAGCTCAGCTGTGGCTGGAGGCAATTTTAACATCTCTGTCCCCTTTGCCCTACAGCTCCTCAGTGGATTTGAAAGACTTCATGTGGGAAACAGGAAAAAATAGGAGACCAGCAGTACAACACTTTGCTCCTAAATATGTCTGCTACATTGAGTGGTTTTAACGGAAATCCCACAGGATGAAATGTGCTCACCTGACAGCAGAATATTATGTGAAAAAACTACTTCCTATTTACTTAGACCTAAAGACAAAAAATAAGGAAATAAAGCCAGAAAGAGCTGTTGTAACAATACTTTCACTTCTGTCAAGCACTGGGATTAGGACCAACAAATAATAATGCACAAATAATTACATAAATTGAGCAGCCAATAAATTTACACAACAAAACCTGCCCCTTTGACTGTTACCTCAGTCAAAACATTACTCACAGTCATGGACCGCCAGCAGTTTTAAGTTACTGAAGATCAAGAATGTAAAACGATGAAAATGTGCCCAATTTAAAAGACAGTGTAGGTAATATAGCAAGTGCTTTATAATTTGAAGTGATCCATTTGCTCCTTTAAATACCAATCAGCTTGCTCAATGAAATGGAAATTGAACTGTATCCATTAAAAGATTAAATACTATAAACAAAAAGTAGCAATTACTTGTGTTGCCTATTTTTAAGAGGTTGGAGCTTAGTTTTTCACACTCCGGCAGTTTATCAAACTCAGCTCCATTACAGATGTCTCAGAGCTCAATTGATGAGGATATTCAAAACTGAGGGCATTCTTTTCACTAGTCCTACCCTGATGAAGGAGCTCGAACATATAGATGGCTGATGTGATTCTATTATTCTTACAAATGTTGGAAATGTCAGCTTAATGAGTCATGCAAGAGTCTTCAATGTTCTAAGTCACTGGATTCAATTAATTTGTAAGTGTGCCTAAAATGAACAATGAAGACTGAGAAGAAGCAGTCCAGTGGTTTTCCCCATACTCACTTTGTTACTTCTATTTTATAAGTCAGACCTAATAATGCTTCCAAATAGCTATTCAAGTCAATTATTAACTATGACTGAAATTTCCAAGGGGCTGACAGTGTGTTCTCTCTAAGCCTCTGAATGTGCATTGAAATGATTACAACTTAGATGAACCAACAGGGAAAAAGAGAACATAGGTGTTAGTGATAAAAATGGCTATTTATTGTTTTCTTTATGTCTTTCACTAGTAAAAACAGTTACAGTGGTGACAGCAAATACATGCATTTGTTTAAAACATCTCCATTCTATTTGCTTCATTGTACTTGAAAACTGCTTTGGTTTTGTACTGTACTTGACATGATGCAACAGACTGAATTTTGTTTCTGGTGAATCATGGGTTTATTGAGCACTGTGGGTGGGGCTCATACTGGCGGGCTCATAACTCTGAAGAGGAAGAGGCGTCTGTTGTTACAAGCAGCCTTTCTTTGAGTTTTACGTAAGTAATTTTTACCAAAACCTGGACATTTGGACCATTAAACTCTAGATTCTGACTAGTGCGTATCTTGCTAAGTGTATCTGACTAGGGTGTTACATGCATTTGCTCAGGCAGGAATCTCTGGTGGCTTTTCTCAGGTGTAGGTCATCTGCAGTTAACTGATGTGGAGGCTCCCATTCTCCCTTTGCTCTCTTGTTAGGAGAACACCAGCAAGCTGTGTGTGAATGAAGCTTCCATTTCAAGGGTCATTAAGGCATGTTACCTCCTGTGGCAGCCTGTTCTCTAGTTTGGAGTACAGCTGAGGCTTTTGTCCACCCCAACATCCCTTCTCACATCCTTTGAAGGGTCACCTGAATGGAGTGTCACACCTTATCTTCCTAGTGGGTGTGCATTTGCATCAAGAGAACATGTACTGAGGGTGCTGAAGAGCATACACACTTTAACCCACCTTGCAAACAATCAGTGGTCTTTGCAAGCAGAGCTAGGCACAGGATCTTTGCAGGATTAGGAGACAGATGTCCCTGAGCTGTGTGAGGTGAGAGGCTGTGGATCCCCTTTACTAACACTTACTGAGGAAAACCAGCAAACAGCCAAGTGGTGGCAGCACTACAAACTGCTCCAGTTGTTCAGTGGATCAGTGAAAAGGAGCCCCCCAGCCCCAGACCGCAAAGGAAAAAGGAGTTAGAGGAGAAGAGAACCAAGTAGCATATTGAGGGTCCCTACACCTAAAGGTACCATGCCCTCAAAACATTTTTTTGAGTAAGGAAGAATTAAGCACTTGAAATCTTATGTCTGAATGAAAGACTCAGCTTGATTGAATGGCCTTTTAGCAAAAGTCATCAGTAGCTTTTCAGATTGTACTGATATTGAATAATGCTGCTGGTGCCAACACTCTATTATAATATCACAGAGAAGTGACTGAGACAACAACTCTTGGACTGACTTTAAACTCTTGCAAATACTGGACATTTCAAGGCAGGGTCTGGGTTCAGATCTATCTGTCCTAAGAAGAAACCCTTACCTTTTGTTGAGGTGCAGGCAGTTCTAGAATTATAACCTGGAAACAGAAAGTGTAAAAACATAAATATTGAAAGAGAAACACACACACACACAAAACAAGCAAATAAAAACCAACAAACAAAACCCACCACAACTATGTGCTGCCAGAAAATGTTGAGAAGATTCTCCTTCTGCAATACAGAATTTTTCCTGTGGGACTGTTTTCAGAGCCAGGGGACAAAAGCTTCAGCTTTCCTGTAAATTAAAGGTTTAAAATAAGGAACGAATGAAAGGAGAACTGCACATATGAAACTGCAAAGAATGCACGGCTTATTTGTGCCACCTACTGGATTTTTCGTGAAGTATCGTTCAATCCCTTCAGTTGTCAAGACCAACGTCTGTCATTCCAAAAAATACCTGCGTTCGCACGGGAGGCTAGTAGCACAAGCAGACCAGCTGATTATCAGGCAGATGACTTATATCAGTAAACGACATGTGCGGACTAACGTAGCCCCACGACTGGAGATGGGGTCAGCTGCATACCTGTTTATTCTGCTAACTTGCTGGCTATAGGGCAACCAAGACGCCCAAAGCTGCAGGCAAGCACTTAAGTCCAGCACAGAGGAGTCTCCCAGACCCTGTCAGTGCCCCAGGGGAACATACTGGCATCGTTTCCCTCTTCCGCTTGACCCCCTTCTGGCTGTATTTGATATTTAGTTCTAAATGTCCAGAGTGTTTATGGACATGTTGATGTTTTCAAACAATGCAGGCTGGCAGTATGAATGCTCTATTTTCTGTTCCTCACTACTCCTGCAGCTGAGGCTCTGCTGGGAATCCACAACCAGACTTGGTGATACAGTCTGCAAAATCACCTGGGAGAGTAAAAAAAATCTGCTGTGAACAGAGGGGCAAAAAACGCTCCAGATTTACCCACTGACAGAAAAAAAGCAACCCAGACCAAACAAAAACCAAACCAAACCAAAGAAACTCACAAACCCAAACAACTCCCCAGGGAAAAAAAATAAAAAAACCAACAAAAACCCACCAAAAAAAACCAAACAGGAAAACCACAAAAACAAAACACAAACCCAAAACAACACACACACACATACACACACCCCAAAAAAAAAAAAAAAAAAAGAAAAAGCCAACAAACCAGAATCATACGTAACAGATCTCTGAAACAGACTCACTAAATGCACTCAACCCTGCGGACTTCTGTGAAGCTAAAGGTCTTTGCTTTTCAGGCAATGGTGTCAGAACCGAACCCTCCTTATTATGTGACCTCTCTACTGAGACGCTCAGTCATACCAAACATGGTGGTGGGGACACAGCTTGTTCACATCTGTCCCTCAAAACAATGATCTCTTTAGCCAACAAAAGATCTTTGCAAGGTTCCAGGGATGAGCCACAGGCATGCACTGGCAAAGAACAGACTGTCACTAATGCATGATATTTTGTACTTTAAAGACTTGTGCAAAAAGCCAAAGCTAAAGGATAAGTATCAGCTGCCTAAGAAGAAAGTAAAAATGTAATTTCATTCTTTTTTTTTTTAAATCAGGACCATTAATTACAGTTATTTCTAAAGGTGCCAGCAAACTGCAGCACAGTTTAGTCACTGACATCATCACTGGATTCAACTCAGAGACGACCAGACTTACATTAAATTAATGACTATGATCTCCTGAAGACTTGCAGTAAGATTGCCCTGATTCCTGTTAGAATTGCTGGAAATTTATAACCATCTCCTATTCCTTTGTGACTTCAGTGGATGTCAAACCCATTAATGTGCTGCTATCCTCCCAAAATATCCATTAAAAAAAAATGAGACAAACATTACACACTAAAACCATACCTGAAGTACAACTTAAGCTAGCAAAACAAAAGCAAGTCATTATTAAAGGATTGATCATGTACTTGTATTCATCAGGCATTTAGGCAGTTTGGTGGTGTTTGTCCACAACACAAAATACTAGATAGGTACTAACAATATTAACATTTTGTTCCTTACCAATAGTCTGCGCAGTTAGCCCGAAAAGTAGAAGTAGAAAATACTAGTCATGTAAAAGACAGCTGAATTAATGTTCTTCTCAGAACTGCTGCATTTTTTGCACTTTGTGCTTCATCTCTGAGCTTGGCTGTCCCATTTAGTTTCTAGTGAAAAATCATATAACCAGCTGGTGACTGCTACTATTCCTCCTTTGTCTGTCTCTGCCTGCTTTATGCACTGTGTTTCTCTTCCATTTTCTCTTTTTTCACTCCTTCCAGTTTTTCTCTTCCTCCTCCTCCTTCTGCCATTTCTGATGTGCTTTCTCTTCTACCTTTTCATACCTCAGTTTGCTGGTCTTTATTTTACTTTGCCTTTCTTACTCTTTCGATTTAGCTTCCTTTCACTTCCTTTTTAATTTGCATTTTCAATTGTCTTCAAGACAACTTGCATGCGAGCACCTGAAAACATCCCTGCATGCATGCTCAACCACACACAGAACTTCACAAACTGGAGTTTCACTTTCAGGACTCACTCCTAGACAACTTCAGCACCTGATCAACACCCCTATGAGTTGCAAGAATCTCAACTGGTTTCATTCAGTGATGGATTTCACGTTTCAATAGAGGACAATAAGCATGCCAGTCTGCATTGTTCACATCCTTAAATATCAGTGACATGCACCATTAAGCGTATACGCAAATCACATTTTTTTCCCCCACTAAATACTGTATTCATCTTCTCCTCCTCTGCAGAAAAACGCGCAGTTATGGACAGCAGAACTGTCAATCCCAGCCAAGCAATGCAAAGAAAAAAGTTTCAGATTCTGTGAGTTGAATGATTGCTGTAACACCACGTCAAACCTCACTTGAGGACCATCTGACAGCTTGAGACTGGGACTTAACCAGAGACTCTACAGTCTCTCTGGAGGACGGAAAGTGCCATAAATGTCTCCAATGCTGTAATGAAGGAAAAAGTTCTTTAGATGTAACTTAATGAATGATAACACAAAGTATCAGGCAGCAAGGATCTGGAGCTTTCTTCATGCTGGGATAGGCACTGATTGTTTCTGGCAGGGAGGCTCAGTCTGAGCAGAATCAGCTGGGAGATAGCTGATCTCAAGGAAGGAGAAGCTTTCCTTGGGTTTTTCTAGCAGAAATAAATTTCTACCTACTGTAACTTATTACCATCTGATATGCTGAGTCATGAAGCTGGGTTTATAGAAATCTTTATGCAATCTTTATAAATCAGCCTCACATAATCTCAGGCTCTTTCTGCTTCATCTCTGTTGAGTCACACATTTGACAGTTGTCATTCATCTTAGATTGCGATGTAATTGAATAGTTTCATTTCAGCATGAAGATAGTGTCATCTGAAGTTGAGCCTGGAAAGATTTAAAGGTGTAACAGAGAAAATATTAATACTGTAAATAATATCTGTAGAGCGGCATGGGCCTATAAATCACACAGTGCTAAGCTGGAAAGGGAGCCTACGTAAGGAAGAAAAGAAAACCATCTTCCCCTGTCTTCCTCTGCAGATCATGGCTGCTGCAGCCGCCCAGGCCTGCTCCAGAGGGGCTGGTTACCGAGCTGTCACCGCTGTGCCACTGCCGGTAAATGTTGGGATCACCTGCCCACCCAGGTACCCACCGCAGTGCGTTCTACCCGGTGAGGGGCACGAGCGCACGGTAACCTCCTCCAGCGAGGAGCCAGATGCCCCACGAACGACAGCAGCGGAGCCGCGGCAACTCGGGCGTTTCACTTGGGGGTCACACCTCCCCCCGAGGCCATGTGAACGCAGCCTGCCCAACCCAGGCCAACACAGGGCTTAAACATGGCAGCTACGGACCCCGGCTTGCTCTGCCACCGCTGTAGACGGGGCCCGGGCTTACCCCTGCCCCGGCTGGGGCGGGAGGAGGGCTGTGGGGCCGCAGGGCGGCCGCGGAGCCGCTTCCTACCGGTGACGCTTTGTCGTGCGGGACGTGCGGGCACCTCCACCGTCCCGCTGCCACCCGACGGCCGCGCCGCCCGGCTAGGGCAGGAGCCGCCTGTTCCCGCAGCGGGGCCGCGCAGGCCGGTCTGGCCGGAGGGAGGAGCGGGGAGATGGGGGGGGGCCGCTCCCCCACCCCAGCGCCTGCCCCGCGGGGGAGAGAGGGCTTCGCGGCCGCACCGACCAGCCGTGGGGTGGGGGGCGCGGCGGGAGGGGGGACGCTGGGCTGCCACCGCCCGCCAATACGCGCGGGGTGGCGGGAAGGGACGAGGCAGGGCAGAGCCGCGCCGACCCCTCGCCCGACTGCCCCAAACCGGCCGCGATGTCCACTGACTCCCCGTCCTTCAGCAAGCCCTCGGACGCCGCGGGGCCGGGGGACAAGGCGGGCGGCTTCGGGAAAGCGGCAGCCCTCATGGCGGCCGCCCCAGCGGATAGGGTCGCCGCCGCAGTGGGGAAGAAGCCGCCCCGTCTGCCCAAGTGTGCCCGCTGCCGCAACCACGGCTACTCCTCGCCGCTGAAGGGGCACAAGCGGTTCTGCATGTGGCGGGACTGCCAGTGCAAGAAGTGCAGCCTGATCGCCGAGCGGCAGCGGGTGATGGCAGCGCAGGTGAGCCCCGCGGGGTGGCCGCCTCGGCGAGGTCTGCCCGGGTAGAGGTGGGCTGTACGCCCGGAGGGTGCCGGCGGCGGGGTCGGCTCCTCCGCGGCCGACGGGGTCTGGTGCCCGCAGGATACCGGCGGCGCGGCCCGGCCGGAGGTATCACGGCCGCCTTCCTGTTATTGGAGTAAAACGTTTATATGTTTATTGTTCTTCTAAATAAAAACAGGAGGTGCGGTGAAGGCGGGTAGGGTTCAGTCACGGTGAGCTAGTGGCGGCGGCGGGCGTGTGAGGCTTTACGTCGGAGCACGTCTGACCGCGTGTCCGCGGCCCTGCCGTGCAAAACTTGGTGCTAACGTTAAATTGCCGCTTTCCAACTTGTTTTAAAGTAGATAATAATTTAGCCAAATGATTGGTTAGCCAGAGTGTTTTCCAATTGTGGTTTTCGATTCGGTGTACCTGCTTGTCCTGATACGTTAGTTGAATACATCTATAAAATTACTTATTTTTTTTCTTAGTTTTTTACTTTTAACGGCGTTGTTCGTGTTTTGCATAGACCGGCTCTGTAAATAGCTGTGTAGCTGGGTCTTCTTACAACTGAGGACGTAACAGCATTTGCTAAGAAACCAAGCTGCATCCATTTCTGTGTAGGAATAACTTTTCTGTTAGGTAGTCCCTCTGCAGCCACAGCTCTTCGGGGCAGAAGACGGCTGTATTAGTCCTTACGATCCTTATCTGGAAACCTTCATTAAGAGGACTCCTGGGGGTGTAATGGCTACCGGTGCGCAAGACTTCTGGGAGTGGGGTTGGGCGTTCTCGTTCGTGCGAATATCCCCTTGCAGACGAAGTGCAAGGGTTTAGGACTGCTTGCGCGGGTGAAGGAGTGGTATGCGACCCACCATCGGTTTGCAATTAAATGTGTGCTCAGAGCTTGAGATCCCCCATAAAATCAGTGTCCCACTGGCAGACTTTAAAACCTTTAGAAACGTTGCATTAAATCTGTACCTTTTTATTAATTATTCAGTGCAGGTATGCTAAACGTCCTCTGAACCCACTGGGAGCTTTCATTCGTTTAAATAACTCTTTGACGGTTTCATGGCAGCCGAGAAATTGCTGTCATATCCCAAGTTACACGCACCTTCTCTGCCTGCTGCAAACCAGGGAATAATAAATGTGGATCCTTTTGCTGCCTGCACTGGGGGAGGGAGCACAAAATGGGGTGTTCCCAGCACAAGTGTCCTTTTCTGCACAGACTGTTCTGCTGTTGCCCAGCAGCTTCTGTCAGGTGGTGACTGCCTCCTGCTAGGGGGTTCTGGAGGTGGCCCTACTGGGGGTTTTCTCTTCCCTGCTTTGTATTTGAAAGCGGCTTTGAAAACCTCCCTAGCTAAACCTTATCTTTGTAGGAGTTACACATTGAAAGTCTTCCCCCTTCTGATATGTTTCTGCAGTAAGCCCCTTGGCACTGGTGGAATTTTACAGGTCAAGGTTATTGGCTTGTGAAGTCAAAGTTACCCATGGTATTTGCAAGTCTACACCTCCTGTTTTGGATGTCTCTGTTGCAAGAGCTGTTATTAATTTTTCTGATGGTATTTATTGCACATCTGTATTAGAAGGATGTTGCTGTTGAACACAGAAATGCAGGAATGTCCTCTCCAAGTTACCCAGGAGAATTTCCAGCAAGAAGAGCGCATGATCCCGGTCTGTAATCTGGGTCAGGTTTCCAAGGTTCAGATACACATGCAGATCAGTCGCCTGGCAAGTTGCAGGTTAGGTGGCTGTAAGGCCCCCATCGTAATCTGTACCCCCTGGACATGTATCACTACTCGGCAGGTGTGCAAAACTGATCTGCCAGTTCAAATGAGGTAGAAGGGATCCTCTGCATATTCAGTAAGCAACCAATACGGTTTCTCTGCGTCCATATCCAGACTGCATGGTGCATGTGGGCTTGGCCAGTGCTTGCTAGGCTTTGGAACATCACCAGTGTTGGGAAAGAAATGGGAGGCTCCCGTTGCTCCAAGACCAGCCAGCTAACGGCAATATGTGTGACACTGGCTGAGATGCTTGCAGAATGGTTCCATGTTTGCTGTGCTTCTTCCATTGTGGCTGTCTGTGCACAGTGTACTGTGCAGTCAAATTTCCTTGAAAGGATAGATTTCTAGCAAACAGCCAGTGAGGAAGACAAGAAGGCTTGTACAGAGCAGTAGATTGCAGGTATAAGCTCTCACAAAGAGCTGCTTTATATTGGTGAAGAGGCACAGCGGAGTCCTGAAAGCTGGTGGATTTTGCATTTTTCACAGTGTGCTTTGCCCAAGAGCAGCTGCATTTCATGAGTGCAGTCAGCTTTAATACATCTTCATGTGGTGTCACTGGAGGAAGGTGTATATGGCACTAACATTTCATAGGTTTGTTCCTGTATGTTTGGGAGCCAAAACAGGTGGTTTTAAATAGCCTTATAACCTCCTTTATATCTTCCTCTACCCACTGGCAGTAACATCAACACCATACAGAGTACCAAGAGTTAAAAACAGCCTTGAGTTTGAGTCATCTGTTGTTGCCATTATAAATTGTGCTCAAGCCATAGAACATTCACTGTGCCTTATCTTCTTGTTCTCAGGTTGCCCTGAGAAGGCAGCAAGCTCAGGAAGAGGAACTGGGCATCAGCCACCCAGTGCCCCTACCCAGTGCTCCTGAGACGTTCATGAAGAAGAACAGTGGTGGCAGCTCTTGTCTCTTGTTGGAAGGCAGCAACCCTGCACACTCGACAATGACATCCATGACGGTAGCTAGCCCACCATCAGGTAAAGTGCTGGGAGAGCGATGGTTACTGCTGTGGGCAAGGGTTGGTGCTGTTTACACCTGCCTTTTTTCCCTCTCTGCCGCATTGGGGTTGTTGCGGTGTTGGTACAGTTAGCCAAAGGGTAGAACCCAGGATAAGTCTTTCATGTCTTAACTGACTATTTTTACTTCAAAACCAAAATTAGTTTGATACAGACTGGCACAGTAACTGACTTTAATAAGGTGTGTACTTGCAGGTGGCGATTTATGGGGAGCTTTTCTCCTTTCTCCCAAAACGTGCTCCTTCCATAGTCGTCTGGCTGTGTATCCTCTTGAAAACTGGAGTTTTCAGTGCTGTATAGGAGCCAAGCATGTAGGTAGTAGCAGCAGCATCCCAGCAGCAGAGATCTACCTACCTTACATGACTTTATGTGGTACTTCCGTGTGTTCTGGCCAGGTGTGGCAAACTACAGAAAATGCTGGGAAGTCTGATTTTTCAGTGAGGAGTACTACTTAAGTATTCTGATGCTTTTGGTTTATTTATCATATAAAGATCTTTGTTAGACAGGAAACTGCTAGGTATGATGTAACATGAAGGTTTAGGTGTCAAGTTGTTTCAGGACCAGGTACTCAAAGGATTCTTGTATCATTGTTTTATCATTTTACTGGTACCCTTAACAGCAAGCAAAGCAAGAGACACTGTGGGGGCAAATGTCACAGTGTCTCATTTGTTAGGCAGAGGTGCTGATTTTGCAAGAGTTTACAGTAATCATTAAGGCAGGCAGAGAACAAAACCCTTTGTGTCTGGGAGGTCAACAGCTCCCTGCCAGCCCCAGGGGAACTGGTGGCTCCTGGGAGTGCAGCATCTCCTGTACAACGTGCATTAAACCAGGCAAGGGATGGTTTTGACAGTGATAATTCTGTTCCTCCTGTAAGCTTGTAGCTTCACAAGAGCAGTTTTTCTTTCTGACTCCCATCATGCAGAGCATTGTTTGCCAGCAGAGGAGTAATGTGTGAAGGAGTCACACAAATCAGACATAGTGCCAGAGAGAGTCTTTCGTCACTGTATCCTTTTTATTGGCAGATCAGAAATACTGTGACACCTGGAGAGGCCAGAGACAATTTTTCAGATCCCTTCATGACATGCTGTTTTTGAAATGGGGAAAAGCGAATTATCATTGTCACAGTGTAGGGGTTTGTGTGTTTACCATGTAAGACTTGGAAACCATCTGTACTTTGGATGGAGCATATCTTCCACACTCAAAAGCAAATTGGGAGTTTGCAAGCTATTTGAAAGGGAGCAGATCATGATCGCAGGGCGTTACCAGAAAAACTCTCCCAATCAGATTTTGCAGTTTCTGCCTTTACCCTTGTAAAAGTTTGTGGGTTACTGAGAGCAAAGGCCATTTAATTGTACAAAGCAGCAAAAAATCGTGATCCCAGGTCATATAAAGTAATTGCTTTTCCTTCTGTAGGGTAAGTACATCTTGTTAGGTTAACTTATGTGTGTTAGGTTAACTCAGAAAAAGACTATGGTGAGGCATTTATAACATGCCTTTCAGACATATGCGGTTTATAGAACCTGGGTTCTTTCCTGTTCATCTTAAGACTTATTCTCCAGACCCTTCACCAGCTTCATTGCCCTTTTCTGGACCTGCTCCAGCACCTCAATATCTTTTTGCTGCTCTGCACTTATGTTGGCCTAATTTAGAATCATCCCATATAGGCAGGATTACTGTATGATGCTAAATGCCAGCTCCTGCTCCCATGCTCTTCAGTGATCAATTTCCCATTGGCTTTAAAATAACCATTAGTAATGGTGTTTATTCAGGTGCCTTTGTAGTATCCCTGGTTGACAAAGTAAACATATCATTGTCAGCAGTTGTGAGTAATAAGCTTGCACTTGTTATTTCCCTTTGCTACATTTATTACGTGTGATGGAAACAAAATAGTGTTCTTTTTACATTTCTTTAAGTGGGTGCTGCTTTCACTTTGAAACTCCTTGAGGAACAGATGGGGTTTTATCTGCTCATAAATACAGACTGTATGGGGGTCAGCAGTAATAACTATGCCTAATGAGTGATGGTACTGAGATCCCTTTGAACTTGCAATGCCCTGGATGCCTCTGAAAACTATACCTTGCCTTCTTTACTCTTCTTTGCTTTTTTGGTGGTATCTTTTGCATTGACCTTTTCTGTGACACTGTATTGTGATTTCAGAAATGGATGCCATGACCTTGTAGATGTTAATGCTGCATAGCTAATGAGGTACAAAAAAAAAGTTGCTATAACTGGAATAAACCATGACCTGTTTTTTAAAAGGGGAGAAATTTTCTTTTTGAAAGGAAGCCCTTTTAAATCTTTACAGTATAGCGTTACATCCTGTGAGAATTTCAGTTTTGTCTGAAAAGTCTCATTTTAGTCAACTAATGGACAGCATGAGGAAGCTGCCATGGACATTTTTGCTATGAGAATCCTTAAGCATTGGAATGGTTTGCCCAGAGAGGTTGGGGAGACTCAACTCGTCTGAATGGTCCCCAAGCAACATGACCCAACCCTGCTGTGAGGAGTTTGGGCCAGCTAGCTTCCAGAGGTCTTTTCCAAACTGAACTTTCCTGAGAATCTGTGAAACTCCTATATTTTTGTATTTTTGTATTGCTATTAAGGCAGCAGGTTGAAATTTGAAGTTCAGCCAGACTCAGTGCTGCTCAATATTTGCAAGCCTGGGAGAGGAATCCTGACTCTTTTGGCTAAAAGCAGCTGATGACTACATCTGCAGTAGATTTCAACAGAAAATTAACATCATGGGGGTTGACAGGTGGTGGAGAGGATTGCTAGTTCAGGTGGCAGCAGCCTCAGAAGGCCTGAGCACGAGTAAGGAGAAGTAAGCAGTAACTGCTTTACCTGCCTGTTCCAGGGGTAATGTGAAGGCTGCATATCCTCGGAGCTCTTGGTGGGTCTGCAGTGGATGCTAGTCCAGTATCCTGTTTATTCCTTTTGTCTTTGTCTCCTTGTTACTTTCTAATGATGATTTTCTTCTGCTTCACCCACTGCTGCTACTTCACCAGATTTAAGTTGCTGGCTGCCTCCTGGTCCTGCCAACTCTCCTCCAATACCAAGAGCCAAGCAGCCCCATCCGTTGCTTCGTGGTACTTTTCCCGAGCTTCACCCGCAGCCAACAAATCTCTTCAAAATAACAAGCATAGTCGAACATGGTTTCTTTACTGGATTATAGAGCTGGCAAAGGAACAAGTTTTGCATCCTTCACCTGTGAATAACTAATACCTTTTCCTTCCATGATCCTCTGTTTTTCTTCAGTTGGTTGCAGTTAAAATGAGAGGAGGAGAATCACATTTGCATATGCTTCTTGTAAGAGACTGTGAGCAACCTCACTTCCCTTGCATTGTCACTATTTCCACAACACAAGTTAGACTTTGTATTGGGAAGTCATTGCTGGAGATGGTCTTCTGTCTGTATGGCAATTTTCTCAGTTGTTAGATCTTTTCCAGCTGGACTAAGTAAATATTCAGGGAGTGTTTTGTTTTGGACTATTCTTCCTTGGTTCAGAATAAAACACTCTCCTAACAGGCTTTTCTGATTTCTGAAATGTAGTAGGTATGTGATGACACAATGCAGTGTAGTGGTCATGGCTTTGTAATTTTCAGTTTCTACTGAAATCAGTTGGGTTTTGCTCAGAGCTGCTTAAAAAGGCATTGCTTGAGAAGCAAGGGAGGGGGTTCTGCCTGTCTCTACTGCTTTGGTTTTGCCATACTTGGGAACGCTGCAAAGGAGTTCTGAGCATCTCATTATAAAAGGACATAGATAAATCTGAAAGGATAAAGGGAAGGGTGACAAAAATGATGAACGGCTTGTAGAAAAGGAGACTAAAGGTGGATATAACAGTCTATAAATATTTGAGAGGTAATAATATGGAGGAGGGGGAGGGATTATTTACAGTGCTTGAGACAGCATAACAAGGAGCAACGGCTTGAAACTAAAAGACAAAATTAAATTAGACAGTAGACACTTTTTCTCCTAACTAGAAGTGCAATTAGCAATGGAGTGACCTGTATAAGGACAAGGGGGTAAGTGAAGCATAATCAGGAGAGGTGTTTAAGAGTGTGTTAGATTATGATCTCAAGTGATTAATATGGGGGTAAACTCTGATCAATGTGCAGATTAAACTAGATGACAGAAATCTCCTGCAGTTTTGTCATCTCCTGTTTGATTCATTGCCTGTGGCCATTGTTGGACTGTTAAACAAATCATAATGTTACAGGGTTCTGCATCCCTGAGTAGATGTTTCCAGTTAATTCTCCAGTAGTTCTGGGGCCTGCAGCTTGCAAAGCTTGCACTTTTCCTACTCCTCCTTTCAAGCAATATTTGTCCATCGTCTTTGCATCTTCGTGTGTGTGTACTTGTGTGTGTGTATGTGTGTATAGGTGTCTGTGTTCTAACTGAACTGATGTCTGAAGTACTATAGGTGTTTATACAGTGAGACACAGACTCTGCCAAAAGTGTGATATTTCTGTTGTGCTGGTGAAGCAGGTAGGACTAGTGGCAGTTTTCAAAGTCCAGAGTTAATGAAGAAGGTGGGGTTTTTCCCTTTCAGGATTTCAGTCCTGTCTGAAGCTTCAGTGGAACTTTAAAAATAAAGTGTAGCGTAAAAGAGATTTGGAAAACTTCAGAGTAGATTGCTTTTCTTTTTCTGTGCAAGCGGTGTGCAGGGCTCATGCAGGGTCTGGAGAGAGCTTTCTGCAGTGTTACCAGGGAAGCAGGGGTGATGCGGGACCAGATGTGACCTACCCAGACCTGCATACTGTGGGAGAGAAGAGCTATTCAGCCCTAGGGCTTCTCTGACCACCTTTTGGCCAGGGGTGGAGGCGAAAACCCACAGGTGGCTCAGCAGGTATCTCCATTCACATATCAGAAGAGCTTTTTTCTCCTAAAGAATTGGGAATAGATTTTGTTCCCCCACCCCGAAAGAAAAAAAATCACTCTGAGGCTTTGCGTGATTTCAGCACCATTCTGTGCAACTTTTCTCACACCAGGTGTGATATCCAGACGTAGAATTAACAGTTAAGCAAGGTTTCTGCTGAGTGGTGTTTGCTGTGTGCTGTCTGAACTTCACGGTGTACACTGTCCTGGCACATGGCTGCTTGGGCTTCTCTTCCCACCAAAGGCCACTGGGGCTGGTGGGCAGCCCCCATTGTTCTTTGTGCCTTGGAAGCTCTTCCTCTGTCACACTGACATTTGCATATGTGCATTCAAGTTTGGAGAGCTATCTGTGCTGGCTTGTGCTTTCCATTTGTCATTATGAACACTGAGATAAGGAATGGAGCTGGAACAGAAGATGTACTAAGAATTTTGAATCCGTGGGCACATTATTATACTATCTGCAGCTAAACTCTTGTTCCTTCTGTGTCCTTGAAACAGTTATTATGACTTATCTGAATGTGTGGGGCTTTCTTTTTGTTTTTAGAAAAGATACGTGGGGAGTGAAGGAGTACTGAACGCTTCCTTAACTAACATGATTTCTTGGGTTTTCTTTTTTTTATATGCTTTCTTATACTTTGAATATTGCTTTTATTCATTTTATTCCTCAAATAACTTCCTAATTCGGCCTATTGGGCTATTTTCCATTTTCAGTAGATCTGTCACTTAATGATGTGGTAGCTAAAGTGCAGTTTTGAAGGTTTCTTTTGTAGGGATGCTTCTCATGCTGTTTCTAGTTCCTCTTCTGTTTCTTTTTTGTTATTTTTCTGTACTTTGCTAAACTTTCTCCTTAATTTTAGTAACTACTAGTTTAAGTCATAGTTGTGAATAGCTCAGTTACTTAAGTACAAACTTCGTTCATGTACTTCTCTCCTGTGTTTTGTTGAAGAGCTTGTGGAGTCAATTAAGCACGGAGCTTCTCTTCCTTTGTGGTGAGGTTGGATGCTTAATTACTTTATGATTTAATTTTTCTCAGTTCCTGCTGGTAGTCTTTATTCATACTATTTCTGTTGTTTACAGGATAGGCCACAATTTGCTGACTTGGATGCCTATAGTTCTGGTCACAACTGAACCTCAGCTGATGTAAGCCACTGTTGTTCTAGTTGCTGTGCATTTCTGTCTGTCAGCTGTGCATGAAAAAAAATTCATTAGTGATCAGTTTGCATTTGCATGGAAGCAGATTTTATGAGTGCAAACACTGTTGCATCCGTGCAGCACTGGCTATTGTGTTCAAAAGTGATGCACATGCATGTGATTTTTGCTTACTTGCCGAGACCCAGTGGATGTCTGCAGCAGTTCTTTACCACTCCTGATACTCATTTTTCCATCATGTGTTAGGCGAGTGAAGAGCCCTCCTGTTATTTCTAATTTTTCTTTTTTAGAAACCTTTTGGATTTCTGTCATCATAGAGCTTATAACCAAGTAGGGACTCCAGCTAATTCCAACCATCATCCTACTCCCTCTATTGTTTTTAGTGTGAGCCGTAATGATTTTAACCCAGTCGTATTTCCTCCAAGGTCTCCTATCTCAGACACTTGTAAAGCCTTCCCTCCCTTGTAATGTTCTCTTTGATCTCTTGTTAATGACTTAAATCTCCTTACATTTAATCCACCCTGAGTTTCTTTCTCCTCACAATTTGCTTCTTTGTGCCTGCAGGTGTCTGAGCTGTTTTCCATCACTGTCTAGAAATTTGGTTTCTCTCGTGATTTTCTTTCTCTTTTAATTTCTTTCACTTTTGTCTTCAAAGTTGATTTTGAGTTTTGCTCCCATTGCACATTTGAGTAGCATGTTGGATGTCTGAATGCAGGGAGTTAAATGTTTGTAACTTTCTTTCTCAAATCAGGTATCTCAAGATTAATAGTAACATTTATACATATATATGCACACATAGTGGACATACTCCTAGCTGTTATACTGAAGATTGAAAATGGCACTTGTTTCTCATGCTTATAATTTTCTGAAGCACTAATTTGATTGGTTCTGATCTGGTTAACTGTTATGCTTGCTAATAATTCTAGATATGTAAATAATCCTGCTGTCTCAGTTCAGCATGGACAAACACATGCGAGAGCATGGAAATAGTACCTTGCATCTTCACAGATACAAAGCCATGTTCAAAGATTTTTAGTGCTTTTTTTTTTTACTAAAGCCATTCTTTTTTTTGCTGATTATTTTCATATGTTCACTAAAGCTGTATTATAAAGACCAAAAGTGCAAGTAAGGAAAGAATAAGCGTTGCCTCCCAGCTCATATAAAAGGATCCACTACTTTGTTCTAGTCACTGGCAGAAGATGTTGAAAGTGTAATTTGCTGTTGTAGACATGCTATTGAGGGCCTGAGGCTTGCAGTAATTGTGGAAACAAAAATTATTTTCTGCAAGTTTTATTCTTCATACATATTAGGAGGATTTTTAAGTTGCATTTTAGATGTTTGCAGCAGATCATTTTTAGTAAGTTAATGCTAAATGTAAACAAAATGTGCCTTCTCCAGTTCCACTGAAATTGGTGGTATTTCAACTCTTCTTAGCTAGGGCTGGATTGGGGTGGTGTGTATAACTGTGAGACTTATTATGCCAAGCTTCAGTCTTCTGAGTGGGCTTTCTCCTTCCTTTTTTTTTTTTTCTTTTTTTTTCTTTTTTTTTTCTCCCAAATCACCTTTTTTCTTTAAAAAAAGTGTTTTGTATGAAGCTTATAATTAACTAAAAATCTTAAAATTGGGAGGGTTTGGAATTTTATTAGGAACACACATACACAGAGTTAACAGTAATTTGACCCCATGTAGAAAAAAATGTATGTGAGGAAAAGAGGGAGAAATGTTTTATTTTTTTTTTTTTCTCTGATCTTTGCTTTGAAAAAAAGGGGATGGTGGCATTCTGCTTTCATTTCCAGCATTAACTGAAATCAGCAGGATTGGATAACTTGCAGTTATGCAGTTAATACAGTATTAAAAACCCAACAAACCCAATCCAAACCAAACCCAACGGAAGAATTGGCTGAGAATCTCTCTGGTCCATTAATGCTGATTTCCACTAAGTCATTTAACACTGGCGAAATTCCTGAGGCCTGGAAAGCAAATGCCATGCCAATATTTAAGAAAAGTGAGTGTGGTAGGATGGGTGGCTATAAATCCATCAGCCTGACATCAGCTTTCATAAAACAGTGGAACAGTGCACAGCAAACTGAAATGTGCAGGAGGGAGAGAAATGCAGCTGTTAAAGGATGCTCATGCAATGTGAATTAATGGAAGTTTATTGATAAAAGATTCTGCCAAGTTAGTAATCATTGCAAAAATTGCTTGACAAAGTGACATATTGATGCAATCAGATTATGTGAAGCATTTGATTTTTGTATCCCTTGACATCTTGCTTAGGAAACTGAATTGACAGAAAATCAATATTGTATGTGTTACATGGTTTTAAGAAGGATGATCCTATCTGTCTGAGTGGGGAATCAACATGGTGCTTTTGAAGACATCTCACAGGGACCTGCTTTTGGCTGTAAACTGTGTGGTCTTCCCACTGGTATCTTGGAAGCAAGCCTGGAATTGTCAGAGGTCATCTTGCTGGGTGATAGAAAGGTGCATGGACTAGCAGGCAGTGCAGAAAACAGAAGTGCAGTGCGGGAAGGTTTGGTTGGAGGATAGCTCATGTGCAAACAAGAGCCACTTTAACCCATGCCAGAAGTGAAAAACAGAGGAGTCTGTCCCTAGGAAGCATTGTCACTGCAGAGAAGCTGGTGTCCACGGAGGGCACTGTGCTGATTGTTGGTGGAATAGGATGACCAAGGACTGGTACAGCCCTTCCAGGCAGATCTATGGTGATGGGAAAGAGGTTTGGTGTCTGTGGCTGAAACTGCTGACGTGCTTGTGGGACTTTTTCCCTGGGAATATCGTGCGTACTGGAGAGTGGGCTCAAAATGGATATTGAAGGGGAGACTGTTGGTGGTTATTAAGTAGGCACGCCACATCAGGCTCTGGAGCATCACTGAACCAAAAAGCAGTGGAAGGCTAGGGGAGGGGGAAAGGAGGCATTGCATCTGTTTGCCCCGTTCATACTATTCCCTGCATTTCTCTTTATAGCTACTGGTGGGGTTTTAGCCATGGCCTGGGTCTTTATCTTGGAAATGCTCAGGCAGGAGACACACAAATTATTAGAAAACCAGAAAACATGTCTTGGAGTGAGAGACTGCTGTTTATTTTGTCCTTTAGTGACCTGTTTTTCTAAGATTTAATTAATGCCCACTATGATTGATTGTGCTTTTGTCAGCTCAAGTTGAATTTTCTGTGTCATTTTGTGAGATAGGTTTTAATGTGAACAGAAGCAGCATGCAGGTGCAGAATCCTGTGAAAAGCTTGTGTGTTGGGTGCATCCACTCTGGAGCTCAAGCAAGATGGCAACAATAACTTTAATTCCGGTGCCTCACAGATTTTCTTGAAATGTGAAGTCCGTGCTGTATAACTTTTATCCTAGAGTGCCTCCTTCTGTCACATGTTGTTTTTGGTAAGATGTGCTGTCCCACTTAGGGCTGGTTTAGCCCTTCATAGGTGGAACTAGAAAGGCTTTTTCTGCTTTGCTCAAATGGCCACTCCAGAGTTATTCCTAGAGAGGAGAAAAGAGTAGTACTGTTCCTTCGGAGTAAAAATGGGTATTGTTCTGGCAGTGGAGTAATCCCTAAAAAGCAGGACAGCGCAGCCATTGGTGTCTTGGTGGATACAGCTATCTCCTGCCCCAGGACACATGCCATGTGCCTGCAGACACTGCTGCCATTATGCCTGTTCCTTACCGATGATGCCAGCTGAACTTAAGGTCCAGTGGCTGTGTCAGGTGAGGGATGTTGGAGGCAACAGGACTCTGCCCTGGCTGACAGCTGCTGCAGGAAAGGAGCGATTATTGCTTATTTTGTCTTGGGGTCATGATAGGAGGTGGAAAGACTTGTAAGAGTTGGCACATGGCAGGCGCCTGGGCGAGGCTTAGCTGTGATAAGGTGAGGGGTAGATCAGTCTTTGTGCACTTCAGCTGCAAGGAAGAGGCTGGGAGCCTGCAACAGGATCAGAGTTGCTGCACTCCATGTTTTTCCTTTTTTATGTCCTTTTTTTTAAAAAAAGTCTTTCTGCTTTGAAAAGGCAGGCATATATCTGCTGAGCAACTGTGTTCCCTGGGTATGGTCAGAGAGATACTTATGGACTGTAGTAGCAGTAAGCTGTTTTGGCTATGATTTATTCTCTTTAGCCTGGAGACACAGCTGCTTTTAGCCCACGCATCTGATATGGCTGATAACAGATTTTTCGACCTCTCCCTCTGATAGATGTTAGTCAGAGCACAGCTGGGCATCCAGGGCTGTTCAGGCAGTCCCTAACAAGGAGGAAAAAGAACTGCTGGATTTGGTGTTTGAGCTTGAGATGGGGTTGTTGGCAGTTGGGGAAGGGAGGAAGAGACATGTGTTTCTCAAAAGCTTTCTGGTCAAAACAATTGAAAGAACTGCAGGGATGGTTTTCCATAGGTGAATTCAAGTAGAACATCCCCGTATGTCTCAGAAATGGGGCTCCGGGACAGGGGTATGAATGCAAGCTCCCCTTCCCTGCAGACTCTGCTCTTCACTTTTGCTTGCGGGCTCAGCTGACTAATTGCAGACTGACTCTTCCTTGTACCATTGTTAGGTTTCCACCTCCCTCGTGTCTGAGAGCCAGCACAGACTGATGGCCCAAGGTCTGCAGAATGGAGAAACACAGAGGAGGGGTTTGTCTTCACACCAGTGAAGCATTTCTTAGGGTCTGAATTCAGGGATGCTTTCAGGAATCCAGGGTGCATGTTTTTTCACTCTGCTTTTAGGAAAAAGGCTTTCACTGGCAGATCTGAAAGGCCTGATTCTGCATACCTTGTGCTATAGTAATTTATACTGCGCATTTGTAGTCCAAAGTGAGGACTTTTACTTGTCATGATGGCAAGAAAGTTATCTCAGATTTTCTTGTGTTTGGGAAGGTTTTTTAATCACACAGTTCAAAAGCATTAAAATTAGGGGGTTTCACTAGAATTTGCTAAACAATAACATCTTACATTTCTTCAGGTAGTGATGTGGATTAAGATTTTTATACACAGAAGCGTCTGAAAGAGAGGTTTTAAGATAAAGTACCTTTGGGAGAATATTGATAAAAAGAGGACCAAGGTGAAAACAAAAATCAGGATTCAGGGAGTCAGCTCTTGTTTTCTTGAGAAGGAATCAGACCCTACAGCTCCTGTCTGACACATCCTGGTGTCTGTTTGAAGAAGAGGGACATAGTGTGCGGACTTGTAGTATGGTGAGGCTGTTAGCTGAAACAAAGAGTACTGGGATGCAGAGTCAGTGTCTAGTCCTTCACAGAGGGCTTTGAGAGCAGCGTAGATGAAAACCTGGTCCTTTGTGCACTCGCATCTGTATCCATAAAGGACAAACCCTGTGAATCTCATATTGGACCAAATGTGCCTTTTAGGAACCTGTACTGCCTTGGCAGAGGCTGTAAATTGATAGGGGAAGGTGTTTAAAGCTCTCTCTCTGCTTTCTGAAGGAGCAGTGACCAGGCTTCTGTGTGAAAGAGTATGGTTCAGCAGAGTTACACAGGTATGAAATGGTGGAATCAGCTGAAATGGTGGAATCAGACTCTGGGGAGGGAGAGAAGAATGATGAAAGGTAGCATTGGAGAGAAGAGCAGCTGGGACCTTCTCCAGAGCCTGATGTTCAGGCTCAGCCAAGTGTTGCTGTCCTGTTCCTCAAATTACTATTGAGATCCTCCAGCCTCTTCCCATTCCCTTCCTTCTCTCACTAAAGAGGTTTCCTTCCTTTTCTCATTTTAGCTAAAGCAGGAAGTGGGAATAGGAAGGTGTTAATGTGTAATATTTTGTGCGGGTACCACTATGCAGGGTGCAAATAATAAATCGCACACTACATGCTTAGACATTTTACTGCTGGCTTTGGTATGTGTGGTGACAAGTGCTCAAAAGGTCAAAAAAGCTTCCTTAACAAATTTGATAAGATAGTGCAGTGAGCTGTAACAGCATAAAGTCCTGGGGACTGTAGACCAGAATAGAAGAAATAATTATGCATGGTAATGGGTAATTACAGATAATGGCCTTTTTTTGGCGGTGGCAGAAAATACACAGCCCCACAGTCTTGCCTGGAATGAACATTGTCTAGCACATTGACTTTATAGCAATCTAAAAGTTCAGCACTGGAACTGAAGATAATCTGCAACTTCTGACAGGAAGAGAACAGAAATACTCCTCTTGAAGGCAGAGCAAGCATTCAGGTTTTGTTCCTTGGAAGGCAAGAGTGTCTTAGCAGAAAGTAAGTAATGGTGCCAGCTTCTCTGACATCTGAAATAGCTCTGTCATGATTGTCTAGTGGGAGAAACATACTGTTCCAGTGTTTCTGATTATGGCATTAGGGAGTGATTTCACACCAACCTCATTCAAGGCTGTTGTCCAACCTCGAAGCCAGCTATGAATTGAGCTAACACATTGCAAGACTTAGGATTGCCAGACCAGTTAATGCAAGTATTCTGATGCTTTACATACTGAGCAAGGGGAAATTGTCAGGTACAGGTCCAAAACTCTTGAGGTCTGAAGACAAGTATTTCCTGACTGATAAATTAATTTTTAATGTCTCCTGCTACAGAGGCTGGCTTGCAGGAAAATATTAACACTACAGTGATAAAAGCAGTCACTCTGAATTGAAAACTACAGGAAATATAAACTACCAGAAGCTGAGCATTGCTCACTGGGCAATGGCTATGCCTTCGCGCTCCTCGAGTAAACATGTTACTTGAGTAGTTAGAATTCTGCATTTTCAGTGGTCTGTCTGTGTACATGTAGAGTCTCTGTAGGCATAGAAGAAGTGAAAACTGCTAATCATAGGTGCATATAAGAAGTCAGTATATGCAGGCAGTAAAATTCTCCTAATTGCCACACTGCATATGCAATCCCTTTCCTAAAATACACAATCACATGGAGACTAATCAGTTGTTATGGTCACACGAGTAAATTGAACTGTGCCATTGCATACTCCCAGACATTGATACGTGATTGTATGTGCTGTCTTGATTCTTACAGCTGTTCCTGGTGTGTGTGCATCCTAAGCTGACTAATACTCTCCCCTAGATTGCCAAGTGGTGTCCAGTAACCATTCCAAGTAGGCAGTTGCATGCTACCACCCTGTTTTAGATGCTGAGAAAGTCTGATAATACAGACTCTGTACCACTGGACGTTAGCACTAGAGGCTTGCCCAGGGATATTTGAATGTTGAAATTACTGTTATCAACGTATAATAAAATGTGTAACTGGCCCTTAACAGTACCAGTAGGAATAGAAAATACCGCATGCTTATATATAGAGCGAATGAATGTTACAGATGGAACTTCAGTGTTTGCATTTCTTAGTGTGTATGCTTAAAAGCACATTTGCATCATGAACTGGAGATGATGATGGAAATTCCTGTAAATTCCCTGACATTTCCCCTCTCCTCCCAAAAACTAAGAAGGGAAAGAATGATCTATATACTGGCTTCTGCGCTGATTTTGCCATGCGTATCCACAATTCATGTAAATAGCTATAGCTTTATTGAAGTAAATGGTCTGAGACTGGTTTACATTAAGTGAGGACTGGACTACTTGTTTTTCACCATGCTCTGCTAAGTGAAGGCAGGAGCCCGTCATAAGTTACTGAATGTGTAAGACCCATGTGTGTAACTGACCCCAAGAACTCAACTTCCTTAGAAGAAAATCTCAGCCATCCTGAAATGAATTACTGGTTAACTACTATTAATATGCCATAGAGCTGGAGAGTTGTCTACAACACTGCAAGATCAATAACAGTATTTATTGTGCATCATATTGATCTTTATGAAAGAGTGGGACATATTTCACACTGTGTACATAGTGCAAAAAAAGTAGCATCGGTTCTCTACAGGAGTTGGTAGAGACGTAGAAAAGAGCTTAGAGATCCAAGGGCACAGCTGTTTCACTGCAAGAGCATTGCTCACACATGGAGAGCCTCTGATGGCCCTAGATTGTAGATCGGGTGCTACAGAAACTGAGAATTTTAACCATCATTCTTTTTTTTTATTTGCGCTTCTAATTCTGTTCCTTCTTGTACATATTCAGTCCCATATTTTTGTGTCCTGTTTGCAACTTGCAGAATGTTAAAGTTTGTATGTAGTATGTTAGTATGTTAGTATGTAGGCAGGGGAAAGACCCAGGAGCTTTTCCCAGTTTTTCCATGTGAAGGGTCAAGACAGCTAAGGCATGAGCCTGGCTCCTGCAGCAGCCCTCTGGTTTTAAAAGGCAGGTGGAGGGACAGAGTGGGACCTGATGGTATAGCAGCAGTTGCCTTGTTGACAGCTTAATTCCTCTCAAAAATTGCTTCCCTTAGAGCAGTGAACCTCAGGTCTGCCTGGCATGTGCAGGTGTTGTAACTTGGCAAGTTCTGAGGCAGGGGAGGACCCTCTGCTTGCCAGGAGAGCCATGTAGCTGTGTTGAATTACACTTGGGAAAACAAACAAAGCAAGCAACCCAAGCAACAAACCACAGCAACAGCTGAAAGCTGCTTTCTTAACCTTGGTGTTCTCTCTCTGGCTGCAGCAAAAGACTGACAGCCTCCATTAAGGAGACACCTTGCTTGCTGAGTGACCAGGGGTGAGGCTGTGGAAAGGTTCAGCCTGTAGGCAGGGGTCAAGAATTGCTCCGAAAGAAGGAGATGAGAGGAACCCCAGCTAATTAAAATTGCATTACAGCCACAGCTTCCAATAGATCTGCTGTGTTCTGCAAATGGTGGTCGTGCCTGAGGATGCTGCCGCCTAGGAGTGGTGTGCTTGCACATCAACTGACTGTCGCACTTCGTCTGGAGAGAGCTGGCATAGATAGGGCAAAAACTCTGCTGGGCATACAGTAAGCATGAAGTCTTCTGTGGGTAGATCTCCAAGTGCCTTGCTTTATCGCTAGGAGAGTTTAGCAGTGTTCTTTGTCCTTTTAATTCTGCTCCCATTGGCAGTTAGCACTTCTTCAAAGGTACCCTGTGTAGGTACTGGCTGGTCTGACATGTTTCTCTTCCTGAGCTTTCATTGCTCAGAAAAAAAGGTCAAGACTTTCAGGGCTTTCTCCATTAATAGCAAAACTCTTTGCCCTTCATGTATTTACAGTTGTGTATATTTTGTGTGTGTTGTATATGTATGATGTATGCTTTAGTAGTAGAAGGTGACACGATCAGCCAGGCTGGATGGGGTAAGAGCTGCAGGTCTCCAGACGTGCCCTTGACCCGTTGCGTGCTGGAGTCACCAAAGACTTGCTCAGCTCTCCAGAGGCATCCTTCCCTCAGGCTGGCTGGTGAAAGACTGCAAGGAGTTTAGAGTAACCTTTGGGGTGCTTTGGCCTAGTCTGACCTGACATCTGCCCAAAGTCCAGATGGCACAAGGGTGTGTCTTGTGTGAGGCATCTGTCTTCTCCTGAGTGAAGCACCAAATCTCCAGATGCCACAGAAAAATAGCAGAGACTTGTCCCAAACCATGACATCAAAGATAATCTCGTCCTCTAAATTCAGGGGAAAGTGTGAGTTGAAGCATGTGGCAGCTTTCTCCTGTTCTTTGTCAGGTGCTGCCAGTCCTTCCACTTCAGAAGCATGATGTGGCTTGAGATTTAGGGAAGATTAACTCTTCTGGCTGTCTTTCCATCACTGTGGCAGGAGTCCTTGTTCCGTATGGAGTTGGTTGTGTCTATCCCTTCACTTGAACTTTCCCTTTTCCCATGGCTCCTGTTTTTATTGCTAATCTGCTGGGGCACATCCCTGTGGTGTGGCTGCAGCTCAGAAGGACTGCGTGCTAGGGATGTTGCAAGGACCATGGATTCCATAATTCTGTGTATATAAGAGGAAAATGCCTGAGGCTGCTGACACCTGGAGATTTATGTGCGTGGGTGCATGAGTGTCTGAATGAGCAGGTGGATGGCTCTGCAAACTCAATGTTGAGTTTTGAGAGGGCAGCTGATAGTACTGTAGAAGCTATTGGAGAGCGGACAGACAGCAGAAGGAAAGCAGAGGACCATTCTGGTGGATTCATAACAACACTGAGCACTGAACTGCTGGCAGCTGTTGTGCAGCTAAAGGAGAAGTGGGTTGCAACAAGTCAGCCCCTTTGCACATAAATGCAAATCATGGTACCCCCAGCCACAGATAAGAGGTAAAAGTGGAAAAGAGCAAAAAGCTTGCTTTTTTTCTTTTTTTTTACCTATTTAGTGCAGCAGATGACTTGTCACTGCTGCTTGCTCATTGGGAAGGAGCTGTAGGACCACCAGCCACTGGAATGTCACAGGCACATCAAGGATGTTTGTATGATTTTGTGGGTAGCTATGGGCAGGTCTCTGTTATATCCTAGCCCGTCTTGTCCCGTGTTAGAAAGTGCAGTGCATGAGACCTTTCCAAAAGTTGCAGCAGAACCTGCTACATTCTCCTCCTCTTCAGTTGAGCTGCTCTCACCTCAGGGTGGCTCATCTTTCGTGTGTAGATGTAGAGGCCCCATGTTCCTGGTGCTAGCATTCTTAGTGGAAAGTGTTACCGCTCCTTAGGATGCACTGCCAGTGGAAAGACACTGCAGAGGTTTCAGAAGAAATTGCACATCTGTGCAGCCCTGACAGAAATCCTGTGGCTGGCTGCCTTGTATATTTCTGTCTCATGTGAAATCTGTATCCCAGCAGGGAACATGCTGGAGGATTTTGCATTTGGCTTCTATTTTACATTATGAAAAGCAGAACAACTAGTCTGCAGCTTTATTTGGGAGCTAAGTCTGGGGGTGGGTCAGGCTTGGTCTATCATTTATCAGAACTGCTGGCTTTTCAGTGCCAGTGGTCTAATTTCTGGTTTTATCAAAGACACTGACAAAAGGATTTGAAGAGAGGCCTGCCCAGAAGCAGAATAATAGCAATCATAAAATCTCATAAAAATATGGAAGTTCAAAAAGTGTGAAGTTTTTTTTGTGACATTGTGGACTCCTATGTATAAGTCTAAGAGGTGCTCCCAATGAAAAAGGCCAGCTGGCTTGTTTCTCGTTCAGACAGGGCTGTGGGGCAGAAAAATCAGATGCAGGAGGCATAAAACATTCTGCTAATAATAAATGGGTGTAGTTCATTGATGTCAACAAAATGTCAGCAAGAGCTGAATGGGGGCACTGCATAATTTAGTGACCTGGAAGGACCCATGATTTCAGACAGCTTTCATTGCAGCTGCAGAAGTGAAACAGAATTGCATTGTAAGTGGTAGTAACTGGTAAAACCAATCATTTGATCTAGCGTATAGCACGCTGGAAGCTGTTACCATGACTCTTGAGAAGCTGGTAAATGCCTGTATTCATTTTTCAGTTACGTAACCAAGGTACAGATGCACCAAAAGATGCAAGAAGCCAGGCAATGCCTGTGTGGCATTCTTGTTAGGGGTGTTATTTCACATGTGCCTATTGTCCATGCTACTTCGTCTCCACATGATAACCTTTGACAGCTAACAAGTATGCTTTAGGCCACATCCTCTACTCCTCCATGGCAGAGTTAAACAACAACATAGGAAGAGCAGGAGCTCCTTGCAGAAGGGATCATTATGCTGCGAGCACTGTGTAAGGGTTGGTGCAGGGCAGGGTAACCGGGATGTGAGGTAGAACCAGAGCTGCAAGGATGGCAGGATTTACAGTTGCTCCCTTGTTAAATATGTAAATGTGTATTCACCATGTAGTTAGACTTTCAGAAGTTGTGGCCATTTATTGCTGTGGCAAGCTCAACCAGGCAGCTGATGCAGGGTGCCAGAGAGAGCTTGGCTGTGACACAGTACCAACAAGCATCTTCCTTTTCCATCCTCGCAAGTGTCACACTAGAAATTAGAGTGAGGAAAATGGGACTTAAAACATCCACTGATAAGCTCTCTCCCGCTAAGGAACAGCAGGGAAATAGACATTTGTGGGAACAGCCTGTGGGGAGCGCAGACGGCTGGCCTGCAGCCTGGAGGCACTCCGGAGTGCAGGCAGCAAGTCATGAGCAATCCCCTCCTCCTCCTCTTTTGCTGGCGGTGTGGGAACTTGTTCCGCTCTGTGGTTCTCTAGGTAAACAGAAGCTAAATTTGGGTATGAAGGCAGGGCAGGGCCTTGCTCTGCTCACTCAGAGGTAGCATGTGGGTTTTTGAAACACCTTGGCTGATCATGGAGTGCTTTCCCTACTGCAGCTTCTTTCGGCTTTGTGGCTGTTTGTCCTTTTCCAGAGGCATGTTCAGGAAGTGTCTTCTCACTTGCAGGAAACTGGCTGGAGAGGGGTCCTGTCGCTGGAGTCTTTCTGCTTCCAGGAGGTTGAAAGAGACATGGCACACTGTTACAATATAAGAATAAAAGGGGGCTGCAGCCTTGGCTGGTGTACATCATCGCCAGGTCACCTGGTGCTGCTTGAGGACTCAGAAGATCATCTTAACCTGTAGTTGGCTTTGTGACCTGTTTTGCAGTCTCTGGTCTATATAGGTGGTGGTATCAGGCCTTGTGTGGAAGTCAGTCCATGTGAGTTTCTACCAAACATCCAGCTGTGTTTCCCTTTCAGCTTCCCCCTCTTCCTATTTGCTACTTTCTGTCCAGCCTTCAGGAGTAGTAGCTCATCAGCAGATGAAATGTAATGGTCTTCATGAAGCCTCCTGTCTCATAATGGCTTCTTCTTTTCTTTTCCAGAGGGGCGGATGCTCATTCAGGACATCCCTTCCATCCCCAGCAGAGGGCACTTGGAGAGCACGTCTGATTTGGTTGTGGACTCCACCTACTACAGCAGTTTTTACCAGCCATCCCTGTATCCTTACTATAACAACCTGTACAACTACTCCCAGTACCAAATGGCAGTGGCCAGTGAGCCTTCCTCAAGTGAGACAGGGGGCACAATTGTAGGGTCAGCAATGAAAAACAGCCTTCGAAGCCTCCCAGCAACTTACATGCCAAGCCAGTCGGGAAAACAGTGGCAGGTATGATGTTACAGAGGTATTACAGGGAAGAGTGAGGTTGATGATAACCTGTTTCTCGGGCCTGATTCTAACCTCCTGTTTGCTGGTTTAATGGCAGTGCAAAACCAGAACCAGATTTCTAGGTGGGATTAGGACCCATGTTAGGAGAATTAGCTCTGGCAATTATGATGGAGCACAATGAAAGCAATGATACAGGTATAGATAGGTTGCCACAAGCACAGATAGAATCACAGAATAGTTAGGGTTGGAAAGGACCTGAAGATCATCTAGTTCCAAACCCCTGACATGGGCAGGGACACCTCCCACTAAACCATGCCACCCAAGGCTCTGTCTAACCTGGCCATGAACACCGCCAGCGATGGAGCATTCGCAACTTCCCTGGGCAACCCATTCCAGGGCCTCACCACCCTTACAGTAAAGAACTTCTTCCTTACATCCAATCTAAATTTCCCCTGTTTAAGTTTGAACTCGCTACCCCTTGTCCTGTCACTACAGTCCCTCGTGAAGAGTCCCTCCCCAGCATCCCTATAGGCCCCCTTCAGATACTGGAAGGCTGCTGTGAGGTGTTCACGCAGCCTTCTCTTCTCCAGGCTGAACAGACCCAACTTCCTCATCCTGTCTTCATACGGGAGGTGCTCCAGTCCCCTCATCATCCTCGTGGCCCTCCTCTGGACTTGTTCCAAGAGTTCCATGTCCTCCTTATGTTGAGAACACCAGAATTGCACACAATACTCCAAGTGAGGTGTCAGGAGAGCAGAGTAGAGGGGCAGGATCACCTCCTTGGACCTGCTGGTCATGCTCCTTTTGATGCAGCCCAGGATATGGTTGGCTTTCTGGGCTGCGAGCGCACACTGCAGCCGGCTCATGTTCATTTTCTCATTGACCAACACCCCCAAGTCCTTCTTTGCAGGGGTGCTCTGAATCTTTTCTTTATAAAAAGAAGATAAAGGCCACCCACTTGATTTTGTCTTTCGATTTATGACATAGGAGATTATTAGCTGTTTCCTGGAGAAGGAGTCCAACTGAATTACCCAGAATAGCATCCTGGAAGCTTCAGGTGTCATTTCTGAGAGACTTTCCTCTTCAGGAATCTGTTCTTTTCTGTCATTCTTATCCAATGCGCTGAAGTGACCCAGGAGGCTATGCTGTTGTGCAGTGGGCTGGTCATTGTCAGTTGAATGTGACATGGCATGTTGTGTTGTGACAGTGTCAGCTCCAGGGCTTGTGATTTCAACTTGGGGAACTCAGTTTACAGGCTGTGCCTGTAACTAACTTCATTAGTTAGGGTATAAAACCAGCTGAGCCCTCTCACTCTAAGACCTGACAATTGTAGCTTCCAACTTATTAGTAGTTGGAGACTGGAAAAAAGTGGAAAGCTGCCAAGAAACGAGGTTCTTGTCAAAGTAAGTGGAGCCATTTCCATCACCCTGAAGCTGTTTGGTCTTGGGCTGCAGTGGTGCTACTCTGAGATTGAGCTCAGGGAGGGTGCACTTTCTGCGAATCTGTATGCTCCATGTCCCTTGTCTAAGGGCAGGAGAGGACAGATCTCTTCTGTAGAGCATCAAGAGGGGGCAGGCTGCCTTCTACAAAGGCTGTGTTACGAAACCACTCAACAATGAAAGATTAAATGTCCACCAAAACCTCATTTCTGAAGGGAACAGATGGGATGGCCCCTTTGCTGACAGAGCATTCCTCTAGCAATTCTGGCACAGGGGCTAACACTGAAAGAACATTTTAACTTCTGATACCAAGGAGCTGGAACTAAGACCAGGGTGATGACAAGTGCTGCCGCAGTCCACATCACCTTCAGTGAGGTTTTCATATCATTAGACGCTTTCCTCATGGGAAGATCCTTCTGAAAATGCAGAGGCATCCTCTCTAGGTGCTGAACTTGATCTTTAGACTAGGGTGAGAGTCAAGGCAAACTTGGAATAGGATTTTGTGTGATAATAAGGTGAGGTGCCTGTGCTGTTTCAGCTTTCTCATTTCGGTTGTTTGGGTTAACTTGGCATGTCATAGCAGAGTATTTCAGCTAAGAAATCATTTCTGAAGTTTTTGCAGTATCTAACTTGGAAGAGACTACTGCAGAACTGATGCTTGGAGACACTGTCACAACACAAATGAGGGGCAGCAACATTTGTCTTGTGAAATTGATGTTCTTGCGGGCATATAGTTCCACACTTCGCCATTCCTCCAGCCAGTAGAGATGTCTGTGGTGTTACTTGCTTGAGAAAAAGAAAAGTAAATTGAAAATATTGACTATCCTAGCACCTAGTGTTTGAGGAAGAGAGATGTGAAGGTTAAAAGATGTTAAACTGTTAAGCTTTGGAATGAAGATGGTGTCCTCTTGGTTCTGTTGTCGTCTTCTGTCTGTGTTTGAAACTAGACTGTATATGTAAGAAGTTTGGGGCTAGAGGGTCCATTGTCTCACTGTGAGATTGCCTGTTTCTTGTGGGATCTTTGACAGGCCTTAAAGAAATAAAAGCTATACTCCGTTTTCCATGGATTTTTCTCTTCAGCCCCTGCAGAATCTGTAAGAATCTGACAGAATCTTCTGCTTAAGTGCCACTCAAATTAGTGGGATACCAAAAAGGTAATTAAGGAAAAAAATGTTGTTAAAAATGACCATTTCCCTTGCACCATCAGGCTCCAAGTGCTGTTTGTTCAGTCCCACCTTGTGAGATGTATCACACACTATTCACCTCTAAGTGAATGCAGTGATTTACCTCACCTGAGATTTTAATTTCTCCTGGCCAAACCTTTTGGGGTCTCTCAGTGCTGTTCTGATGAGGTGTTTGTGCAGAGAGACTGTTTGTGCCGAGAGAGGTAGGGCTTTCTGGCTGCAGTGTGGCATCTCCCCAGGCTTCTAAATAGCCTAAACCCAGGATGTGCCTCTCCTGTTCAGAGGGCAAGTGTAGTTCAAGGTGTTGTGTAACTAGGCTCTTTCTCACAGGCTGATCTGCAAGAAGGATTGTTGTTGCTGGAAGACTTACAAATCATGGGGTTTGAATATTATTACGGCAGCATTACACTGCACAAGTAATCGTAAAAAGTTTTAGTGAGGTCCAGGCTAGGTAATGTTGGAAGATGCAGTGGTGCCGAGGTTGTAAAACCAAAGTGGCACTGAAGATGGTGTGTTGTAAGGGGAACAAGGTCTTAGCTGCTGCACATGGTTAAACATCGATTCTGCACATGGAAGTTTATCAGCAACAGATGATCACAGAAATAGAGTGTTAAATGGAGAGGGATGAGTAAGTTTGTCTGTCAGGCACAGTAAGGAGTTACAGGAGAGTTTCAGAGAATGATCCACAAAGAGGAATCGGACCTTGTTTACACCTTCAGGGGCGTTTAGTGGCAAACCCATGCAGGCTGATTCTCCAAAGGATACACGTATGTGTGTCTACACAGGGATTTTTTTTGGAGTGCCTGTACTGGCTGGGTTTATATTTTTATATGCATGGGATTTCTTAACCAGTCTTCCAGGACAAGAGAGTCTTCTCATGTGAGCAGTAGTGCTGTAACTGTTTTCATTGAGGTTTTTGATTTTTGCTTGTTTACCAAAATTGTAGCTGTACAATGCTTGCTATAACCGAATTAGAGTAGCTGGCTAAGCTGTGAGTCATAGGAGGCTTCCTTTGCATAAGCTACCCATGTGCTTACTGGAAGGTATCCTAGCTGAAGGCATGTAGACAAGACCTCTGCCTTTTCCACGCTCTATTGGTAGAGGCTCGCTTGTCCTGGAGTAACTTTAAGCAAACAAGGAGAATTGCATAAAGTAAGATAACTTGTGGATGCAGACAGAGGCCTTAATCAGCCCAGCTGTCTCCTCTTTCAGAATTTAGGGAACAAGGGAGAAAGGGAGGAAATGCGTGTGTGTGTGTGTGAAGGATGGGATGAGGATTAATGCATCATTGAGCCTTGACAAATAAACAGAATCACTGAATCTTTAATGTAGATTAATGTCAGATTTCATTAGTCTTTGTTCTTTGCTGAGGCTTGTGTATTTGAGTAGATTTGTAGAGGTGCAGCTTTATTTGTGTGTAGGTTTTGTTCATTGGTATACAGTTATCCTGGAAATTCTATCCATTGTGATTTGTAAGCATAATGAAGACAATACTTTTGGTCAAGAGCCCTGCAGTCATTTATATCATGATGCTTTTGCCAGCTCTAAGGCAGGTAATCAGATACATCTAGTGTTAACACCTGAAGAAAAGGCAGTCCTCTATCGCAGAGGAAATGCAGCAGATGTGGTGATTACTGTGCATCTCCTTTCACTCAAGTTCTGTGTGTCTGGACACTCCTTTGAAGCTTTCATAATTGTGCATTCAATCTGATTAACAGTTAAATGGGTTCACCAACATTAGTGCTGCAAGTCAGAGCATTGTGGTATACAGTTTTCTGAAATCAGTCTCACTGCAACCCACTTTAGGGACAGCAACTGCAAAATGATGGGGTGACTGCGTCTTTTCTACCATGACAGAAGTGAAACCTGCATGGACATACCGAGTCTAATCAGGTTTCATTCTCCAAGCTGGCCATGAAGCTGCTGGCATGTGACTCACAGCATAAGGATTATTGTGACTCCGTATGAGTCCCGAGTCCTCCCCCAAAAGTGTTAAAACTCTCATGACCATTAAAAACCTGCAAGATACAGAATGCGCCCCACACCTGGGGACCAGTATCTGTTTTTTCTTTGTTACTTTGGTAACTCCAGGCATCCTGCTTCAGAAAGAGATTAAGGCTGGCCAAGAGGTTTTGGACAACTTTCAGAATTTCATTTAATTTCCATTTCATGCTCTGAGGTGTGTTTTTCACTTTTTCTTTTAATGCAGCTTGACAAACCAGTATTCTCATTCCTTAAACCAATTTGGAGAAACAACTGAAGTATTTGTGGGAGTCAGACTGAGAAATTTTATGAGAAATTTTAACATTTTCTAATATGGGAATTCTGTTTACTATTTGGCAGTGAAAGAGTTAGCATTGCTGGGGCAGAAAACTGTTTTTTAAGGATTTCTTTAAAAGCAGCAAACAGAAAAACCTGTCTTTTACTAAATCCAGAAGAGTGTGGCTGTGATAGGGCAGCTAGCAGTTTGAATTCTTAGGAATAGCTGTTTGCTAGTAAAAAAAGATTAATTTTTTCAACTTCCACAACCTGTTTCTAGTTTCTGGCATAGTTTTTCCTCCTATAAGCCTGGACTTCCTACAGGTCTGTTGTGTGGTGTAACTCCAGAAATAGGTGTAAAATGTTTGTTTGTGTAAATATATACACATACATACCTACACAAGTCATCTGACACAATCGCAATTTTATGTGTAAGTAGTGTATTATATACTGTATTCATAGCATACCCTTCACACTACAGATTTATGCTAAAAGTATCCTAATGTTTCTGACAGCTCATGTGTGACAGGAATGCAATCCATATTTCTTGGAGGAGCTAATCTAAGCTGTTTATTTTCCAATACTGCTGATAGGGCTATATCTCTAGGTGTCACCGCAGTTGAGATTCTGATGGTAACATATTGTTTATGGGTCACTGCCTTTGTCTAAAAGAATAGGTTGGAACAGAATAGCAAAGGTTAATTAAGTTTGTCTATCAAGGAGGGACAGATATAGATGTCTCTTGTATTTTCTGTGCTAGAATCAAAGTAAGTCAAGGCAGGGTATCATAGACTCATTTTTAGCTCATGCTGCAAAATGTGCTTAGCTGGTTTTAGGAACAAAACAAAGCCATCGTGGGCAGCGCGAGTGCAGCAGTAGTTGTACGAGGTCAGCTCATGGGCAGAAGCATCACAAGGTGGGTGAGTAGTGGCAACCCTGGTTTACAGCTGGGGAAGCTGAGGCAAGGAAGTGTTAAATAACTTGCCACCATCACACAGCCTGCAGATGACAGTGGAGATTCCTGATGTGTGGATTCCCACTCTGGTGCCCAGTAGATGCCTTGTCACTTCATGTCAAAAAAAATTACCTGTGAATTCTGTTGTTTGCAGTCAATGACACATAAATGCAAAATGTAATTTTGTGCCCCCTTAAAGCTGACTTTATTGTTAAGATCAAGGCAGAATGACCAGGCTTTGTTAAAACTTTTAACAGTTTCCATAGTTACTGGTATTGGTTTAACCATCTGTTGGTGAGTCATAGGTGAGACAGAAGGATGGAAAGCCTAGGCAAAGTGGTTGGCCCAGACCATGGGGCACACCAGTGGCAGAGTCAACGGATAGTACTTTGATCTCCTCTTTGCTCTGAATTCTTTTGCAGCCATTTTCACCCAGGATTAGCAGCTGCAACCTCCTCCTACTTGTCCTTCTTGGGAACACACCACATGGTCTTGATCAGCTGCAAAATGTGAATGTATTGCTAAGAGTAACGCTGGTTTGCTTGCAAGGAGATTGCAGCTGGCAGCTTCTATAAATGAAAGAACTTACCTGGGAGGTATTTTGTCTGAATAAATCACCTGGGAAGGGCAGGAATGTTTTCTAGTCTTCAGAACTGGAAGGAAAACTTTGTGCCTGCCTCCTCAGGGCTTCCTCCATGAAGAAGATTTGTGGAGGTTATGCAGGTGCTGCCAGGAGCTTGGAGAGGAGGAGGTTTACATTGCTTTTCCCCCACCTCTTGAGAAAGCTTTTTCGTGGGAATGGTCTGAACTGATGCAAGAGCATTCTCTTTTCTTTGTACTTCCCTGTCTTTTGCTATGTATTTAGTCACTGTTGGGCACTGCTGTAGTGATGGAAAAATCCTGCTTCCAGCTTGCATGTTTGCAGACAAGCTGTACCTGCCTCTGTGATTCCTCATATCAGCTTTTCAAGGGAATAGGAAAAGAATTTTCGCTGCATACATGGTCTTTTAATCAGGCCATATTTATTTGCTCATGAGTTCTATGCATGCCACTGTTGCTTGAAGTACATCCTGTAAGAAGTTACTGAGTGTGCACTGTGTCGTGCAGTTTAGGGGAACCTCTAAATGTTGAATAGGCCGCATGTGTTTCTCCCACTGGAGTCAGTGAGGTACTTGGTGAATCAGTCCTGCTCCTGGAGCAGGGCATGAGCGATGTGTGGCCAGACAGGGATGCACTGCAAGTAAGCAATGCAGAGTTCAGCTCTGGAGCTCAGCTTGCTCTCTGCAAAGAGCAAGTGCATGCCCTTCCCCTCCACAGCACTTCCTTACCTAAAACATGCCTTGGTCTTCTGGTGTGTAGCTTGCGGTGATACAAACCGGAGTGGTTTGTGGGACGATCCCATCCCCTACCTGTCTTGGCCTCGCTGTAGGGCTGGAAAGGGCAAGGGAAGCAGGAGTAGACACCAGAGGGCCAGGCATCTCCTCCTGTGATCCCTGCATGACCACACTGTTCCTCCAGGACAGGACCCAGGGAAGGATCTGGCGCCTGGCTGCAACATTTGGAAAGCTGATCTGCCCTGATTTAGAAATAATGCGAATATTTCATGGCCTCCCAATGGCTGTTTTATCTCCCTTTCTGGCACCCAAAAATATGCAAGGACTGTCCAGAGCTGCAGGAATTAATACAGAGCAAATGTCCCTTCTCATGAGATAGCGATCTCCTAAGCCCCCTTTTTAATGCAGTGCTAAGGTCAAGAATTTGTACAACTGGTTGTTTTTTTTATTGTTACTGTAAAATAGAACTGCTGAGCTCTATAAAAAGGAAATCTTACGTTTCAGATTTACTGCAGTGTGTATCCTAAACAGTTTAATAAAACAAAACCAAAAGCTTTAAGATTTCTTCAGCGATTAATACACAGCATATTCTTTGCAGAGCCAAGCCTGTGGCTGTTGGTTGAACTGCGGTTCACAGGCTTGGTGTGGGTAATAAGATTATAAAACATGTCTCTTGCTAGCCAGCTACCACACACTAATAATAATAATAATAGTGATAATTCATTGCATCCAGAGATTTTAGGTAGGTTGTTTTTTTAAGAAATGGAGAAAAACCCTAAGAAAATGCTTGAAAGGAAACAGGTCACTGCATCCACTCCACAAGGAGGGGAAACATGCATGTGATCATTTAAGTCCTAGGGAGTGATCCCTCCATTTTGTTACAGCTGAAATTATCCTGTCTTCTGGAGGAAACCTCTCCACTGTACGTGTGCACACATGCACTTGCACAAGGGAGAGGTGGGGATATGAGGACCATGGCTTCTGCCTGCAGCCCTGCCCCGCTGAGGGAGACAAGACAGTGCATGGAGAACAGCAGGCAAAGAGCAGTTCGCTAACCCTTTTTCCCCCCAAGTACTTCTAGAGCTGTTGAGCTTTGTGGATGTGCAGGTGCAAAATACCCTTCGGACTGAGTTTTTGGACAATTCATGTTGCTAATCCATAATTTCAGGGTTGAGGCAGCCTGGGTTTTGTTGTTTCCTCTGTTTCCAAGAGAAGGCTGCCTTTTTCAGAACTCAGAGGGATGTCAGTGGCTTTTTCAATTTCAGGCTTCCTTGGGATGATATGTGACATTCTTTTAAAAGCAATTTACTGTTTATCATGCATGGAACTTGACTGCATGTAGAACTTCCTCTGCATGCATAGAGTACAGATGGTACAAAAATTACGTTTTAATTATTGCTTTAAATTACAATAGAAAAACTTGCACTTTCCCAGGCTGAAAAAGCATGTCCTGCCAATCCCTCAGTCATGTGCAAATACATGTGACTGTGCTGCTGTCAGAAGACAGGCGCAGGTGTACTTTGCTTCCTTGTAAACAGCCAGCCCTCTCTCTTGCCCCTTCATCCTGCTGTAAACCTGGCTCCATGTGGAAAGTGGGATATTGCCCTCTGTCACAGCACCAGCAGGATTTAATGTGACTCGAGCCACATTATTTCCAGCTAGGCATAATAAAATGAATATTGAGTTATTCAGGGGTCCCTAGGCAAACAAGGGGTGACTGCATTCTGGCTTCTCAGTGGAGGTGCCGGTGGCTCCTTCTGCCAGGACAGATCCTGGGTATCTGCTGAAGTGGGGCAGCCATCCAGGACAGCACGTTCACTCCCTGCCTCCACTGCTCCCTGTCTCTGAGCTTCCCCAGCCTGGGAAGGCCTGAGAAACAGGGCTTCATGAACAGCTGGCTGTGACCCACCACGGCAGGCAGAGCTCCTCTGGCTGAGGCATGATGTGGCTGGAGAGGCTATGAGGCACTTCTGCTTGTGAAGATGATGTCTAGTGGCATAGCTGGATGTACATTACTGTTGGCACTGCTACCTTTATACCTGTGATTTTTTTCTCTGCCTGGAAGCTTTCCATATTGCAATCATTCGCTGCCAAACGGACTTAGGGAGAACAGGTAGTGTTACCTATCCTGTTGAAAATCTTAATCTTTGGAAACGTTTGGCTGCATTTTTTTCAGAGTGCTATAGTCACATTACATTGTAGGGCTTTGGAACAAATAATAGTAGATGGTAGCTCTTTCATAAAGCAAAAATCTAAGCAGATAAGGTTGGATTATATCAGAGTGTTGGAGTAGGATAAATCTTGATTTCTGAGTGCTGCCAACTTTGCTGCAGGAGGTTTGGTCTGGTGGACACTGTGTGGACACAGTGGACCTGCTGGCTGGTCTCCAGCTGTGGCTCTATTAAAGGCTTCTCATGTAGTCTGTCCACAACTTGGTTTCTCTGGGTAAATCAGAAAATATTTTTCCATCTTACTGGATCACAACAAGTGATGCATCTGTGTGTGTGTGTGTCACTGCTTGGGTGCTGTGGAGCATGTGCCAAGGGAGCCAGTTGGTAGGGCTGTCCTTCTTAGGCACCCCATAGGTCTCTAGCCGAGCAGTTTCCATCGCTCTTAGATGAGTTGTTCTCTGGGGAGGTATAGGATTCGATGGACACTACCTCTCATGCTGGCCAGGTACGTGCAGTTGAACAGTTCTAGAAAGCTTCTCATTATGTTGTCGTGCCATAAGCAGAGGACTTGTCACGAGGCTCTTTGCAGTGAAGGGTATGTGCTTGTGTGCCAGGTGCAGCTCCCGCTGAGATAAGATGAATGAGCCTGAGGTATGCCAGTGCTGCTGCTGTTGCTGCTAGGTCACATCCCATTCCACACCAGCATGGCTGCATCTCAGCAGTGTGGGCACGCTGTCAGACAACCAAAGTGAAAACCCAAAGCCAGCATGTCAGGATTTTACTTATATTTACAACCTGTACGCGTGTGGGGCAGTGGGGTGCCTGCCTGGCGCGGGGGCTCAGCTTTCACAGGCTGCTGTTGGCTTCTCTCTACAGGTGAAGGGTATGGAGAGCCGCCATGCTGTCAGCTCCCAGTACCGCATGTGCTCCTACTACCCGCCTGCCTCTTACCTGGGGCAGGGTGTTGGTGCTCCCACATGCGTCCCCCAGATCCTGGCCTCTGAGGACATACCCTCCTACTCGGAGTCAAAAGTGAGAGGTAAGTGCACGCACCAGGGCATCTGGGACTGCCTTGCCTTGGGGCAGGCTCCCAGGAGGTGTGGGTTGTGCTGGGAAAGAAGCAGAGCATCAGAGAGCAGACATTTACAGGGTGGTGGCTGTTTGCTGGAAGGCTTATGGCAAGGTGGGGCTGTTACTGTACAGTAGTGAGACGTTGTGCTTAAGAAGTCTTGTGGTTCAGGAGTGCAGTTAGTTGTACCTTCCTGCTCCTGTGTATGTCTCTAAGCTGTATGAAGAGTTGCTTGAGGTGCTGTCTTTGGTGCTCACCAGCTGACTGCCTCACAGAAACAAAGAATTATCTTTGCCCCAACTGCAGAATTATCTTTTCTCTCTTCTCAAAAATGCTGTCCATGATTTTTCCACAAAGGCTCCCACAGAGCCTTTGCTGTCCTTTCTGAGCCATGAATGGGAACTATTCCTGGACCTCAACCATGTCATGAAGCCCTTTGCAGACTTGCTCCCTTGTTCACTTTCAAACTCATCACACTGTGTTACTTAATTTAAAACTACTGCAGATAAATTTTTCTTTCATGTTCAGGGCTTTTTGGCTCTCCTAAGGATTACTATAGCCTGCAGTTATTTCCAGGTGAGTTTACCCTCTGGTTTTGAGAATGTTTCTCTTGCTTTCTTGTTCCGTTGCTCCAGTAGCTAGTAGAGTGTACCACAGGCATTAACATGGCCTGCTGGAGTAGACCAGCTCCATTGAGCTGCTTCCCTGGAGCCGAGCAGTAGCTGATGCTAGAGAAATAAGAAGAAAACCAGAGAAAGAGTAGGGTGATACTACTTCATATGTTCATATATTTTGGAAGGCTAGGTGTGTATAAAGTCATACCTGTGGCACTGAGCTCTCAAATTCAATAACTCCAATCATTTATATTGAGGAGGTGGCTGCTCTTTCAGAATGGCTCTTTTCTGAAAGTCTTCCAACTACCTGTGGCATATCAGATAGATGAAGGAACAACTCGTGGTGTGATGAAACCTTACACTTTTCCTCCTTCTCCAGTAGCTCTAAATGGCTTGGAGAAATCAGTGATCCTTGGTTCATTTTCCTTCTCTTTTCTTCAGTTTTATTTTTTCCCCTCTTCTCTGACCACCATTGAACAATGACTTCTTCCTTTCTGCCCGTTGGTCAGAGAAGCAGTTGGCTTTATGCTCAACTGTGTTTGACACTTTTTCTTGCATCCATCACTACTAACTCACTAAGAAGTCTTACCAGTTGAGTGTTCTTACAAATAGACAAAAGACCTTATACCCTTTGTTCCCAAATGCACTCCAGTGATTTTTCATCACTCTAGAAAACATTGTGTGCAATGTGCCACTGATTTTTAAACTGCATAAATACTGTATTTTCAATAATCCCTGACTGCTTCTCCAGACAGTATTCCACACACAGATATTGTTCCCTAAGTTACACCATCAATCAGAAACCGACAAGCAGTAAGATGTAATTTACTGAGACCAAACAGCATTTTCCAGACTCTAAAGAAGTGTTTTTCCATAGCAGGGAGCTAGAGGCACCAATATTTTTGTTAGAAACTTGAACATGTGAGCAGGACCATACCCATTTAATAGGTTTCTTAGAAGCTTCTTTTTCCTTAACGCATGTTCTTGAAGGAGATGGCTGCTTTTACTTTTTCCACCTACAGACAGAACATTATTCTCAGGCTGTTAGTCAGTGATTTACGCTCCCATAACGTTTTTCTTTCTTGGTGCTTTTCATAGTCCTCAGAGGGTTTGAGGTTTTTTACCCCTTTGTTGTCATCAGTGTGAGGGCTGAATCAGCCAGCAGGCTGTGAGCAGTGGATCCTGTGTGTTGAGGAGAGTGGCCCATTTCCCCAAGGTCCTGACTGTCCGTGCTGCAAGTGATGTCTCTTGCAAATGACACATCTTATGCATTTCTCCATTGATTGCTGGGCTGAACTTTATAATGCAAAGACTGCTTGGTATGAAGCCTGGTGACATGTTTCTGCAGAATTAGTGGTTGGTACTTGCTGAAGACAAGTTTAGCATGTTTTAAACAGATGTACTTCTTCCTTTTCTGCGATTGACATGGCAAACATTCTCAGACACTTCTATGTTCATAAGATTTTAAGTCCAGAGAGAACATTAGGGTCACCTAATCTTGCAGGCTGTAAAACTCCACCAGACAACACCTGTAGCAAGCCCATAACTGATTGTTTTTTTAAGGAAGATCTGTGTGAAGACTTATGTATTTTTAATCCAGACATTTTACAGGAAGGTATAGGAGAGCAACTGGTCAGAATAAAAAGTTCATTTTGCAGTCAGTTTTTCAAAACATCAGAAATGTGTATCTCTAAAAATAATGGTTACTAAATTCCCAGGCACACATCTGGAATGCTCTGGCAACACATGCAGTCTGTTACCCACGCTTCAGTTGTAACTTCAGCTTTGCAGAGGTTTTGTCAGCTTATGTATGATCTCAGTTAGTAGTCCAGTCAGACTCTTTCATTAGTTTTGTTCTGTTAATTTAGCTGCCTGCTTAGACCAGTCATATTGAAGGAAAGGACTGATGAGCTAGCAGACCACTGATGTACACTTTCTTGGTTTTCATGAATGATGAAAAGTTCTCATGAAGCTTCTGACATTTGTGTATATGAGGTCATACTGTGTCACAGTATGTTGCATATAGTGATGGGCTACATTTCCTGAATGGCAAAACGCCATCATTCAACCTCCTTGGAATATGAAGTGGACCTAAGTAAAGTGGTTTTGCTTCCAACTATGCACAGCTGCTGCCCTTCCAGCTGAAACTGGAACACAAGGAGAAAAAAAGGTAAGCCAATGAAAAATGGCAAAAGAATGTTTTCAGAGGGCTCTCTTAATACACCAGATTGTAAGTTGTATATAGTAATTTTTAGGTAGGAGAGGGATTTTGTACTCTCTCCTTGGAAAAGGTTTTTCCTCTCCTTTTTTCTGCAAAACCAGTGAGAGGAAAAGATGTATGAGACATTGTTATCAATCCCTGTGTATGAAAAGCATGCTTTAAAACATGTCGTTCTTCTGAAAGAAGCCAAGATGAGAGATCCTTGTACGAAAACTGGAGGGATTAGAATGGGGTTACAACAGAGTATTTCATTTCCAAAAGCTGAGAAGCCAAATGCCCTTTGATTGCTGTGGGACAGGGCTTTTTTTTTGTTTTGTTTGGGTGTTTAGTTGTTGGCTTTTGGGGGGTTGGTTGGTTGGTTTGTTTTGTGGGGTTTTTTTTGTTTGTTTGGGTTTTTTTGGTGTTTTTTTTTTTGTTTGTTTTGTTTGCTTGGTTTTTTTAAGGGGCCTTTTGCTCACAGCCCTGAATTGGATAGCACCTTTCACTGATTTTGGGTCAGCCCATCCTGCACTTAGATTTGTGAAATACCTGCACAAGACCTTAGCTTTAGAGAGGTGAGAACTAGATCACTCATTCCTGGTCCACTGTTTCCACTGAGTAAAAGTTGAGCATTCACTTACGTGTATGGGAGTGTTTTCCAGGTTTGGAACAATGGCATAAAATTTAACATTCAAATAGAAGGGTGCAGAGGAGAAACATCCCTGTATTTGCAGACACCTTTGATTTTAAAGTAGTTACTTTGTCTTAAAGTTGGCATGGAATAAAAGTTCCACTTTGTCATTATTATGTGAAATGTTGAGGTAATTATTCTGCGTGTCTGTGTCAGTGGTGAAGGAGATGGCTTGCATTGAATATGTTGTTGTAGCTACTGAATGGATTTTAATTTTTGTTTTCTTAAGTGTGAGGATGGTTGGAAACACAAGTAATGAAGCACTGTAGCCATGCTGTATTTGCAGCTTGGACGTAAAGCTGGAGCCTGAAGTGCCTCCCAACACAAATAAGAAAAACTGATAAAAAGCATTCATTTTCATATGGAAAAAATCAGCAGGTTTGTTTAAATCATCTTGTGATGGAGAACATTTCTGGTAACAGGATTTTTGTCAGCAGAACAGCTTCCAACACTTCCAAAAGACTTTTTCACTGTCCTTTCTAGAAGTTGAATAACAGATATCCCCAGCTTTGCAGTTGTGGAAGTCAAGGTGGCACTGACTTTTCCAGGGTCAGCATTTAAAGACTCAGCCTCCTGTCTCTTTGCTTAAGACAAAAAGTTTTGTTTTGGCAAAAGCATCACTGGAATGCAAGGAATGCCATGTGTGCCAGGAGCATAGAGGAGAGGTTGATGTTTCTTTCAGACCAGGTTACCATGCAGCATAGTTACACCCCTTTCTGAGGTTTCCTACGTAGAGTATTTTCACATGGGCCTGTATCCTTGGAATGCCACACGAGATGCTTCAGAGCCACAGATGGCACCTAGTTGTAGGATCAGAGAGGTCAAGGAGCCCTGGTTTGCAACAAGTTTTTGAGACAATGTCCTTCAACCTGAGCTGCTTTCTGCAAACATTCAAGTTACGCAGATGGTGCTTCAGCAGAACAGCCTGGTTTGGTATGGCCAAGAAATTACCACATAGAAAAGGAAAAAGCCTTGCACCTATCTCCATCCCTGATGGTGTTCAAGGCTGGGTTGGACAAAGCCTTGGGTGGCATGGTTTAGTGAGAGGTATCCCTGCCCATGGCTAGAGGGTTGGAACTAGATGATCTTAAGGTCCTTTGCAACCTTAACTATTCTATGATTCTATCTGCTCTTTATTTGCAGCCACCTGAGAAGATGCCCTGACAGAACTATACTAATAAAACAACTAGGAATTGAGACAGGATAGCAGGAAACAGCCCAAATTCTCCATCAGAGGGCTAGAAACAGTCTGCATAAGCTGAAGAGTATCTGTTTCAGTCCCAAGAGATTCAAGTGGTGTTGAAGTGTGAGAGGTAGCACTTCAGCTCCTTTTTGCACACTTCTTCAGTAGAGCATCAGCAGAAATATATCTTGAATTTGGAGAAGTTTCAGCTACAGAGTGTGGGGGGGACAGCATTTTGCTCCCAGAACTGGTACAGTGGAGCAATATTTAATCTGTGTGGTTTGTATATGTGTCTATCAGTGCATCTTTTGTTTAAAAATTGACCTGTATTCAAGAGTATGCTGTCCTTAGTGGTGAAGGAGCAAGCAGTGTTTGATGAAAACTTGAGACTATATTTTCCACTAACTGTCCACCTTATACCAAACTTCTAGAAGTAAATTTTGAAGGAAGACAAAAAAAAAAAGGAGTAATCTAAATCTGCAGGTTTTTTACAATCAGTTCAAGGGGGTCACTTGGACTTTGTACAACTGTTTCCTGTTTTTTGCTGTATTCGCATTGTCCCTTACACACTTAAAGTCCCGATGGCTGTGCCATATGCGGCTTCCCTTAGGCACTCATTGCAAGGATGGCAAGTGGATTTTATACTGCACTTCTGCAAGCCGTGGTTTACGTTGCTTGTTGAGCCTGTGCATTGCAACATTTTACAGGTATCTTTAAGCAGGTGCCCTTTTAGCATATAATTTTCATTTTCTAGAAAAAGTTTAATTTTGGGCTTACCTGACTAGACAGTTGTTGGGCTTGGGGACTTTTTATCTTTTAAACAAGCAAGTTGATAACCCTGATTTGTGACATTCTTATTAATACTTCGTAGTTTCATGTTACATATTTCATCATGTAGCCATAGCTATCAAAATACATTTGAGAATGGAAAGCATATTCAGTATAAGCTCTGATAACTAATTTTTCTGTATATTGAAGCCTTCCTGTACTTAATTGGTCTGTGCCGTAATTGAAGTTGGATTGGTGAAGATTTGACTGAAACTAAAATAAATTTATACAGTGTGCAGGGAGTTTCTGAAAAGAAATTAATGTAAGTATTTGCTTTCATCCCATTTGCTGCAGTTTGTTCCTGACTAAAAGGCCTATGTTAGTATTTCCTTCTCTAAATGTAACCTTTATGTTATGCTGACTCAAAAGAACACAGTACTAAAACATGTGCAGCAAAGGAACTTTGCAGAATTACAGGTTTCATTCATGAGTTTTGCTGATTCATGCCAGGGTGGCTGATGAGCCCTTGCTGTTTGTTGTACGGGAAGCTGCTGGTCCTGCCACAGGAACAGCCGGACAAGCTGTGCTGTTGATGTCCAGGGATTTCTGGACTGAGGCCTTAGCATCTTCCAGGAGGAATGCTAAGCTGTCATGAAACTACATGTGAATACTTTCATTTGTCAGTGCCCTAGCAAGAGAGAGTGGGACAGCCTGAACTCTCAGGAGATGCAGTGGGACCCCATACACCCACACCAGCAAAACCACATCCACCCAGAAGGGGATCAGCCTGGACTGTTACGAAGCAGTCAAAGAAAGGGTTAGGGTTTTTTTCATTTATCCATGCTGTAATATCTTGTGTGGATCAAAGGTGCAGGGCTTTTGAAATTCAAGCCTGTGTTTTGGTAAGCAATGCAGGCATTGGGTTGGTAAAACAGGAGTTTAAGGAAAGTCCTATTTTGAAGGAAATCAAATCAGCAATATGATAGGCCATGAGAGGTGCAGATCCAAAGCAATAAATTTAAATATACTGCCAAAAGTCCCTATGTTTCTGAGTTGTCTTCTGTGGAAAGAAGTTCCTGGTGTGCCAGCTGTCCCAGTTTGAAAATGACTGGTTTCAACATGCAGCCTTCATTGACTCTTGCTGGCCCTCATGGATGGTGTAGCAGGGAGCCAGCGCTGAGGCAAGTGTTGCCACCTTGACAGCACACTGCAGAGTGCATGTAGATGCTGGGCCCCATACCGGGTGTCAGCATCTCCCTGCAAGACGCTGTCAGGGTGCAGTACCATGAGGTAAATAATGGCTCCGTTTGCTTTCCCCAGACACCTTCCATCTTCTCCTTTATGTTCTGTAATGGAGAACAGTCTGTCTTGCAGTTACCAGCATTTTAGAGCCACATGTCTGAGTCCAGGGGTTTTTACCCACTGTACAGCTACCAGTTTGTGTGGGATTGAGTATGTTACTATAGCTGATTGAGGAGGTGGTGGATTTTTCCTCGCACCTTAAAAGATGTTGGATACTTCACTGCAAAAATCCACACCATCAGTTGAGCTGCTTCCTCTTACGTCCAGTGTGGCTTTGACACTGATTTTGCTGCCTCTGGACACAGAATTTTTCTCACTGGAAGCAGAAATTGTTAGCAGTAATCAGTATTAAACCTGACTTTACCATAAAGTGCTAAAACAAATGAAGACTTCTGGTCAGGGTGGTAGGGATAACAGTGTGCTTACCCAGGCGTGATTTTGTAATTGTAACAAACAGTGATACTGCTCGCCTCTTCGCTTTGCTTTAATGATGTGCAGATGATGTGCATCCTCATAACTTGACTTGTAAAGAGGAGAACTCAATTCAGTTGTCATCTTTTATGTGTGTGAGGGTCTCTGTAGAGCACGTTAAAGTTAATGCCAGCTTTGCAGCTCAGATGAGGGTCTCCAACTGGGTTAATTCTTCCGCAGCTTCTTCCTTCTGCTTCCAAAGCACCCCTCTGCAGATTCTGAGAAACTCTAGCAAAAGAAGCATTTGCTGCTGACCTCTAAAGAAAAGGGAACAGAAAAGGTCAAAATTACTAAGGCTTTGTAGTGTAGAGCAGCAAAGACTGGCTTTACCCCTAGCAAGGAGGCAATGAGCTGAACTGTGACACTTTGCAAGAGGGTATTGCAGTCTGCGGCACTGCTCCCACACCAGGATGATTGCAGGGAAAACAGAAGGGTAACATCTCTCCCCACTGCCGTGCTTGCATACCATGGATGGTTTCCTTTCTCTGTGCATTATACCCTGTTGCAAGGGTAAACTTCACAGAAAAGTGGCTTTCCCACAGGCTGTGGGTAAAGGAGCTGGGGGATAGTCAAGAGCTGTGTGCAACTGCACAAGATACAGGGGAATCATGGTGTGTGAACCGACAGCTCATCACTCATTCTGCCCATTTTTTAAATATGCATATTTATATTGCATGTGTAAATAATACCAGCACACATTGCCTGCACGTGATGTATGTAACTCTGCAGGGCAGGGTAGGGGACAGATACCAAGGCTACTTAATAGGCTTTCTTAATTTAGCAACCATTAGCATATCTGCCTGTCAAATGTTTTTAATTCTATGCTTCAGTGTAACCAATGAGTTCATTTCCAGTGCTTCTCGCAGACATAGCTTAGGCCAAGTACAAGTTGAATAACCTTCAGGAAAGCTGTGCTGTCCTTCTCTTGGCCGCTGTCTTTGAAAATTGCCTGCAGAGTTAGTGAGCAGGAACAGTTAAGATTTACAAACAATGATGAAGCTTGTCATGCATCTTTCACCATTCATCATCTGGGTGCCGTGGCTGGGCGGTGAAGTGTTCTTCATAAAAACCAGCTCAGTGTGAAATACACCTTGCAGCAATGTTTACTGCTCTGAAACTCGTCAGCAGCCCTTTATAGTAAATCCAGATTGCGATGTGACATTACAGTATATCATTGCAGAGCGCGCTGGGGTTTACACTAGGAATGAGTGCAGTTCACACCAGATGAGATGTCGAAATTGAGTTATGTAGGAATTTGGCTGTTATATGGGGATAGCTTTTGTTTTCTGAGGACTGAAAGTTAGCTTTATATATATATAATATATATAATCTGCACATACCTGTACTTGTGTGGGGGTGCCTTTATCAATATAGAGATACATATACATGGATATATGGATACACACATGCTATGAAGACATTCTGTATGCAAACACTGCATATGTTCAAATACAGATTTCTCTGGTGGGACTCTTACCTTATTTTTGTGCTGTTTCTTAAAAAGTATTTCAGTATTTCGTTGAAGAGCTGCATTTTAACATTAGCTTTTCAGCAAAGTAGCCTTTTATTTTCAAAACATACTCTTGAAAATACAGTTCTTTGGATATCATAGTTTCATGATTCCAGGCTAGGAATACCAAATGAGAATTTTTCAAAGCAATTTTTGGTTTAGGTTAATTGTTTTTTTTTTGATTTGGGTTTTTTTTTGGTTTGTTCTGGTTTTTTTTTTTTTTTTTTTGGTAGGGTTGTTACAGCAGATCATAACACTGGATTTCTCAGTAGCAAAGCCAGAGGACCTGTGAGGCGAGTGTTACATACAGCCAGTGTGCTGCCTTTGGGATAAGGGGGGTGCATGTGGGTGCACCCTGTGGACAGGCAAGCTCTGGGGAGGCAGGGTGCTGTGGGAGCAGCTCAGCTGGAGGAGGTCACTTCTGAGATGGAGAGCTGATACAGCCTGCTGGTAACCACTGACACAGAGCTAAGGCCCATTGCTGGGGTTTGGGTTGGGTGGAGTTTTGTTGGGGTTTTTTGTTTTCCTGTGAATGTCTCCCAGAGCTTGAAACATGAAACTTTGATCTGAAGATCTGGGAGAAATTTACCCATAAACCTTAGAATACAGAAGCTAGAGAAGTTGCTGGTTCATCTGGCTGTGTGCTGATGTTTTCTGTACTTGTTTTGATAGCTCCAACTGCATCATGGACACGAGCTCATTGAGAATAGGATAAAATAGTAGGTGCCTTTGTCCAATTACATAAGTTTGAAGTTGGTGCAGAATATAACTACAACATTTTGTCCATGAGTAAATTGAGGCTGACTCTTTGGGAGAAAAACCTGCTGTCCTGGTTAATTGGTAGTCTAAGAAATATCCCTGGAGTTAAACAGCAATAGCTGCATGAAGTGGAAAGCAGGCTGTGTTGATTGGCCTACAGAAAAGGGCAGTAACTTGCTTTAGTGAATGTTACATACTTCAGTGGCAGTTAAGTGGTTAAAAAGAAATGAAAGAAAAGATCCAGGATATACCAGCAAAGTTTTTACGTGCTTCCTGTGATGTTATTTCAGTGCTGTACTGCAAAACCTGGAAATGAAGTTGTATGTTGCTGTCTGTAGTGCTGCGACTGCTTTGTCTTCTGTGTTTGAAACAAAGCTGGCATGCTCTGGGCTGGAGTCTGTTGGTTGTATCGTTGCCTGGCTTTTGAACCAGAGGGAGAGTGGGATGTTCGAAATGCTGTTATGTTTGCTTTTAGATTTCTGAGACCAATACTCACATATTAAATATAATTCAGAAGTGGAAAAGGAGTAAGAATGCAGTTGATACTAGCAGAGAGGAGAGATAGCTATAACTTCATTTGTCCGCCTCAGCTATTTTCATCTCCAGTAGTTGTTTTTGCTTTGAATGCTAATCCTGCAAAGAAATCATAGTTTTGTAGCTCAGAACAGTTTTCCATAAATGTGCTTACTGTTATTGATTTTATTTAGTAGATTTACTCTGTTTATCAAAAAAAATCCAGCGCTGTAAAGTTTACTTTTCAGTCTGCTGCAACCAGTATAAAGGTAAAACTTCAGATCTACTAATCATGTAAATACAGAGGCTTCCAGGAATACCAGTAGCATTCTAGACTGTTTGTATTAATAATTAGCTTAATGATATGGTATTCATCTTTCTTGCTTCTATACCAGAGGCTTTAAAGGATCCACTGAGGTTTCTTAGGGATGATGGCAGGGTGAGAGGGTAGAAATGTTAAGCATTATTAATGATTTTTTTTTTTTAACTTTTATTTTGAGAGGGGAAAATATGGACATCTTTTATGTTACTCTTGTGGCTTGAATTAGAGGGGTGGAGAGTAAAGCTATCACTTACAATGTAGTGGTTTCAGGTGCCGGAATGTTGCGTATAAAATCAGTGGGATGTATTTCTTCACAACCTTGACTGCTTTATGTGTCCGTTCAATTTCTAGTAACTTTACTAAGCTACAGTCTTCATACATATATATATGTAAATAGCAAGCAGTGCCTTGACATAGGGATGCTATAATTGTCCTAGGAAGCTTGAGGCTTTAATGAATACATACTCAGAACACTGTTGTAGAGCTTGTTATTTAATTGCCTATTCTTGCAAGTGACTTACTCCTCTTGCAGTGTCTGCCGTACATAGATTGAAAGAGACTGTCAGGTGTTAGAGCAAGAATTGGGAAAAATAATCGAGAAGCTGGCACATGAACACTATTATTTAGTGCAGTGCTAGCATCCTATTGTTGCTGTCCAGACGTCTCCAAATCGGAGTTAAATGGGTAAGTGCTGGCCTGGATTAAAGGGAAAAAAAAATGTAGCTAGTATGCCAAGTTACGTAATTTAATTTTATGTTGTTTTCTCACACACTTACAAAGGTCTAAGGGTGGGGGGGGAGTAGCATGTTGTTGTGGTGACCCTGCAAGGAATCACAGCAAACTTACCTGTAGAGCACTGTAAAAATTGTCCAGGAGGAAATTGCTCGGAATAGGGGAAAAAAACCCCACACCACAAGTAAGCTAGCAGTATGTTGGCTGATTATAATGGCTGTCGTATAGCATCCAGGGGCTGTCAGTCATACCTTAATGTTTATAGAAGTGAAAAGTCAATGTGTAGTTGTTTAATTTGACATGACTCTCCGGCTGAGAAAGTGTAATCGCTGGAGGGGACAGTTAAGTAGCTGTGCTCCCTGTCAGCCTGTCTCGCTCTGACTACTGCACTAAACGCTTTCCTGATGAGCGATAGATTTGTTTAAATACCAGGATAATTGCTAGCTACAGCATCCAGCACTCTTTTAATGCCTTGTACTACATCTGTATTAGCTCTTGCCTGAGGGTGTTTGAGGTTCCGGCAGGCATGTACCTTCAATTACACTGTTCGGCTTCGGGTTTTGAAGGGCAATTGTTGCAGAACTAAATAGGCTATAATAAATTATATTTCGTTTCTTCCAAACCTGTTGAAGTAGATCAGACATGCAAGTGTTACAGCTGCTTTCTGCTTGTGACATTTTGTTAGTCTGCCATGCCGAGAACACACAAAGAGCTATTTAGACAAAGTATTTTTTCACTTTAAAAAATGGAAAAATACCAGACTCATCTTGCTACACTGGTGCAAAGCCAATGAACTTGTTATGCATGCTATAAAAGTGTTTGCTTCCACACATGTAAGTAAGTTCATATCCAAATGCATGTTCACACTCATTGTGCATAACCGGCATAGGAAAGGGATTCTGCTTTCCCCTCTGTAATTAGGAAGGTGTCATCATTTTCATTAACTGCTCTTGGGTTTTTAAGGAGAAGACCCGAAGTGTCTCAGTGGTTTCTGCCAGGGGGGTTGCCTGCTGATTCCCACGAGCAAGTGCCAACAGCTCCCCAAGACTTAGATCCCTGCAGTGTACCCCACCTCTGCTGCAGAAGGGTCCCCCCATCTTGGCACCTGCAGGTTGGACAACACGTGAGAAAAGCAGGAAGTGTCTGTGCACAGATGGGCACGTTACAGCTCGCTTTAAAATGTTTGAAAGGGATTGCAGGGGGAGCATTTACTTTTGAAATACGATTGTCTTAAAAAGTCCAAAAATACCTGGAGGTTGGTTGTGAAGTATCTTCAGAATTCAGTACTTCGTTTGTTGGGATTCATTTTAGTATGTGGTCCGTAAAGAGTGGCAGCCAAGTTAACCACATAGGACTCCCTGTAGTTCATTTTGAAATAAAGCAGACGATTGTGATTTTGTTTCTTCTTTAACGCTGGCATTTACATCTTTGTGTTTATTTCCTGCTTTTTTGTAATTTTACGCTGTCAGTTTTAAAACTCTGTGCCTGATGTTTATCTTGCAGTATCTGTTAAATCGGTTAAGTTTCACAAGTAGAAGGCTTGCGTAAGGCCTGAATCACACCCGATGTGCTGTGGCTAGCATGTTCACTTACCCTCAAGCATGGCCCTAATCATGTCTTAGACTGCTGAAAGTGAAAGAATGTTTTTAGTCCAGTTTGTCACTGGCTTTGTTTCCTTTCTGGACATAAAAGAAAAAGAAAAATCAATGAGCTCTCTCTCCTGTTTGTTTATAGATCTTTTTCCCTTTCGGGTTCTGTCTCGGAGCAGTTGCAGACACTGCAGGGAGTGTTTTATTTCCCCACCTTGGAACAGCTGATTATGCTAGATTTTTTTAGCAATTTTTTGCATTGGCTTTTGGCTATATAAAACGCATTTCGATGAATTTCAGTCTGAGCCAGATTTGAGCTAGCTGTGTACTCTTAAATGCAGTTAAAAATTTCCTAAATACTCTAAATAAGGACTCTGCTCATCTCAGTTTTTGCTGTCCCCTCTCTTGGATAAATTTGAACTTCTAGTTCATAAAGCTGTCTCTACCAGCTGTGTCAAATATTTGCTGCCCCGATTCTTACCTGAGTCACAAGTGTTCCCAGGGACTTTAATTTTGCGGATTTAATCTCTAATTTTTCCAGAGCATAAATAGTGCATGTAGGTTTTTGCAAACAGAGTCTGCATCAGAGTGAACCAACTCTAGGTTGCTGTATTCTGTTACATGGATACTTTTGCAGGGACTAACCCAACTGAAGTTGAAACTGCCTAAGCTAAGTAGTTAAGAAGGAGCAAGGAGAGAGGAATGTGGGTTAGCCTGGCCCCTACTTTGGAGGTAATTGCCTCTCCTCAACCATGGGGCTGACCTTTGTACCCGACTCTCAGCTGTCCAGCTTGGATCACTTCATCTGCTTTTCTTGCTGCATTCAGTTGCTGTGTCTGTCAGCTACATGTGTGAAGGAACGCTGCCCTCCCTGTCCTCCAAGCGAGTGAAGAAACCTGCCTTGACAGGTACTCAGTCATCCTGCACAGTGCAAGTTCCTTGCAGCCCCTGCTCTCCCCTCCTTCATCGCCTCTTGTCTGTGGTGGGTTGCATCAGAGTTGTATGATGCAGCAGAGGATGAGCTCCACTTCTTGCTTCCCTTCTCTCTCTTGTCCTTATGGTGTTGAATCAGTTTTGTATTGACAAGAGTTGCGTTCAGCCCTATTGAAATTAATTGAGGAATAGCATTGGAATGGTCCTTTTGAAGGCAGGCAGCCTTCAAACCAGCCACGAGTAGCTGGATTGGCCCACTAGACCTAAGGAACCTGTCTTAAAATTTTCACTGCGACACATGACAATAAGAGAATTCTGCTTTTCTATTTTTTATGTGTTTATTTTAGAACTTCTCTGCCACTTGAAAAACATGATTTAAGGTTCACCTTCCTGACTGCAGACCATGGTGAGCAAGGGCAAGGGAAGCACACGTTAAAAAATTGGTCAGATTCCAGTAACCTTAGTAAGGAAAGATGGCACAAGAGCACTGAAGTGACCTAGTACCCTTGTAGGAAACTGAAACAACTGAAGGTTTAAGGCCCTGTTGACATACAGCTTGTAGATGGTTAACTGTGATCTCGGAGTTTGGCCCTTCCTGGCAAGGCTGCTGTTGTCGGGATCCTGAAGAAAGCACTGTACGCTTGTGGGTTGACCATCCCAGCAGGTCTGCATCACCATGGCTGTAGGAAGTCAGCAGGACCTCCTGAGCCTGGGGCAGTGCCTGCTGGCAGTATCGCTGAGTGCAGCCCTTGCCCCTCGCTGATGGCACATGGTCAGCCAGAGGCTGGCCCTTCACCACAGAGCAGGACCAGCCTCTGTGCTGCATCAGCCTTTCACAGTCTGCATTTAATACTCCTATTGTGTTGGTGAAAATAAATATAAATATAATGCAGTGGGTCTGTCTCAAGCCTAATGTTGTGTGAAACTTCATTTAACTTATTTGACTACCTCAAAAATGTTTTGTGTTCAGTTTTTGTCCTTATTTTCTCAAGTATTGTGACTTATTGCAGTGAGGTTTCTAAACTTCAGAGGGCATAAATCTCACTTTAAAATAAGTGGCAACATTTTCACTCTGTTCATTTATAAACCCATCTTGTCCTGCATATTTCTTCAATATTTGTTGAAGCATTTTACTGCAAATCTGCTTGACTTGCTTCCGAATTAAAGCTAGTATTAAGAATGGTAATGCCGTGATAATACTAAGTCACTTAAACAAGCTTTTTGAACTGCAGATTCACTTAAATTGTAAGCTTAAATGGTAAGGCTGCTTCTTCCCTCTTGTTGAATTCTGAGCACAATGGTTGGTGTCTTGCTCATGCTCAAGTCAGTGACAAACCTGCTGCTGCTTTTGCTAGTGTGATATGAGTTGCAGGCTCTTGTTTTGTCCCTTGCCAGCAGAGAAGCCTGCATTATAAGAGCACGGGGGGGGGGGATCTATTATTTGCAAGTGAAAAATCTCTTTGTCTGCTGTAACAGATCACTTGCATTAGAGTTAGCATTTTCTCTGATAGTTTAGTAATTTATTGATTTCCAAAAGCTTGCAAATAATGAAATCATAGGATCATAGAATAGCTAGGGTTAGAAAGGACCTTAAAATCATCTAGTTCCAAACCCCCTGCCATGGGCAGGGACACCTCACACTAAACCATGTCACCCAAGGCTCTGTCCAACCTGGCCTGAACACTGCCAGCAATGGAGCATTCACAACTTCCCTGGGCAAATCGTGTCAAAAAAAATATTTTAAGCTGTATAGTATGACACTTTTGCACTGAGACAGTGTTTTCTAAATTTAAAACCATCATTAAACCTGAAAGAGCTGAGGCTGTCATTATTAGCTGTTTGGTTACTCTTTGAGCGTTAGGACTGATGTCAGGGGGCATGGATTTCATTCTTTTCCTATAGATTGAAAGTGACATTGGCAACAAAACAAATGTGAAGAGAGGAGACCAAAACTAGCATTTATATGGTTAGTTCTGATGTTACACAAACTGCAGTATGCTTCTTTTTTTCATGATATGCTGGTGAAGATATGCAGCCTTTCTGACCCAAGAACATTCAGCCAAATGACCCAGAAGAGACATTCAGCCAAAAGTGTTACGTTTGGATTTCTGTGCTGAACACCAGAAAGTTATACATGATTATTAAAGCTCTTAGGATCCTATTTCCTTTTTTAAGTATAGCTACACAAGGGAGAAACCTAGAGCCTTTTTTTTGTCTCTCCATATATTCTGCTGCTTGATAACAGTATCTTGAGCCTTGAGTGCACTTTTTCGTATAAAATTGCCATTGTTTTTTAAAACACTTTTTTTTGCCACAGCTACTGCAAATGGCAATGCATTTTCTAGGTAGGACAACTGATGCTTCCAGAGGTAGTTATTCACAAAGAACTTCTCATTCAGACAGGTTTCAAATACATATACCAAGCAAAACAAAGGCAACTACGTTGTAGTGAATACCGACAAGCATATGAGGAATTAGGATTCTTTAGCTATCTCCTGTGTTGCAGTGGACGTATATGCAGCCTGTGAGGTCTTCCTTCAAAATGGGGAGTAGCCCCCACACCTTTGAAGTTCCCTTCCAACCCGAACTATTCTGTGAGTCCTGTCTGTAGATTGGAGTTGTTGCTGGTTTTGCTTTGCCACTAGAGGTGGTTGTGTGCTCACATGGCTGTATGGCCTCTCCTGACCTGGATGTGTTGAATGGTTTGTTTCCAGAAATACCTGCCTTGCTGCTGTGCCCAGCAATGGGATAACCTAGGGAGTCTCAAGCCTCCTGGCCCATCACACAGCAATTTTTTGCAAAACCAGTCCTACCAAGATAAAATGCCCAGAATAGATGTTTGGGCATGCACACTGTTAGGTGGCAAGATTAGATTTTTATCATGAGAAATTACTGATACATGTGTGTTTTAATCTTGTTAGAAGTTTTTAATTACTATAGGAATAAGACAAATAGTCCAAAAAGCGAATTTGAAGTCCATTTCTTCTCATAGCTGCTAGTCTTCTGAGTGCAACACATCGAGGACATGTTTTTTTCAAAGGAGAATCAGTCTCCAGTGTTGTGTGTAGAAGAGAGAAGTAGTATATGGTCTCCAGGAATAAAGAGATGATAGGTCCCCGCTTTGTCACAGCCTTGTTATGTGATAAAGCAGATCGCTTCATTCCTCTGAGATTTCTTGCTGCTCCTCAGCTAGTGGCAGATCTCCAAATACCCCTGTCCCTTGCAGCCACTTTTTTATATGCCTTTTCTGGAAATTGATGCCTCCTCCTATGTTTCCATATCTGCTCTCTAATATTACAATGGTTTGTTGGGATTTTGTTTTCCTTCTTATTCCCCCCCACCTGACATTGTCTCTCTGTTGGCCTCTGATTAAGAGCACAGCCATGCAGACCATGGGGTTTTCCCTGCCACAGTGGACTGTGAATGTCTGTGGGAAGTAAGGGATATTCAGAAGTAGGTCTGCTGGTAGTCATAACACAGTCACAGCCCGAAGAAGAGTCATGTGCATCTTTCCAGTACTGGCAATACAAAACCAAAGGGACTGCATGTTTAGCAGCAAAATCAGTTCTCCAGTATAATTCCCTTTGTTGCTCTGCAAATGTGTGCATAGGACAATGCAGCTTTAAATAAATGACTGCAGAACAGTAGGGAGGGAAAAAGGAGATTCCTGTAGTATTTCATCAGGATGCCTTTTCTTCATAGTATTAATGCCAGGTTAAAAATACCTCAAATCTGTGACCTTAGCTCAGATCTTCTGTGCTACTGAAGTTAACGGGCTTCTTGTGTAATTGTACAGAATGTGTACACTTAGAGATGACCCAAAAAGTCCTCAACAGAAATGCACATTTTCCTTTTTGCCCAGCAGTGGGAAGTGTCTGCTTTACATTGAGCTGTCCCATTCCAGGAGAACGTTTCAGTTAATGTCTTTGAAAACAGAAAAAACATGTGTGTGAAACCATTCACATCTCTGTTTTTGAGAGGACTAGCCATCAGGGTTCTGGTGGTGGAATATAAATTGGGAAGCTTTCTGCTGATTTATACCTCGTTGAGACTTGGCTTGAGCAGAGTAAGCATTTCTGATGAATACCATGTACAAGAGGTGGGTAACCATTCAGTTGTGCCCACCCAAAAGCAAGCATTTACCATCTCAATTCCACATGTTGCCTTTTGAGAATTCAAAACAAGGGTACTCATCTCAACGCACCTGATACTCTTTTTCTGAGATGGTTCACCCTCTGCCTTTCCTATCCTGCAGCAGTGCCTTAGAGACATCAATCAAGTTAGCCACAGAATGTAACACTGGTGATAGCAGAGAGCGTTGGTCTGCCAGCACTGTTGTACTTTGGATTGTGTCTACAAGCATGTAGGGTGACCCCTTGTAATGAATTGGTATAGTTTCAAGGTAGGTTTTGGAGTCTCAGAAAAAAAGCCTTTGCTTCCCAAATGTCGTCTTTGTATCCTCTCTGTCTGACTGGTGGTGGCTGAGAAGTGGAAAGCCTTGTTTGATTGTTTCACATATTGTTGTAAGAGAATTTAAAGCCAGAGGTGAGGAAGTCAGCAGGAGGATTTTTTCTTAAGCTTCTGGTTTCTAATTACATCAGTTACAGTCCTGCCTTCTTAGTTGCTAAAAATGCAAGCATGAACTGGAAAAGAATGAGATCATCTGTGGTAAAGCACAGTGAATAAAGATCTCCATTCACATCTTTACCTTTTATCCCAAGTTCTTAAGCCAAGAATTAATGCTGTTTGGAAATGCACAATGAATGTGCCCTACTGTGGGCATCCAAGATAATCCTAATTGCTTTAAATGTTACTGAGAAGGGTAGGTGTTTGAGAAGGGGGAAGGGACTCAGCTATGAAATAGTATATCTGTGTTAGGAGACACAGATGGGGCGTATTTTCAGTTACTAGGCTTGTTTTTATTTTTGCATTGAAAAGAAGCTTGTTGCTATTCAGACTGCTTTCAGTGGGACAGTACCTTTGAATGTATGTTTCTAGAAATGGATTGTATGTCCTTGTGTTAATAACATGCAAAGCAGAAAAGGAGCACTACTCCCATTTTCTCCTAAGCTGCTCCACATTACAGACAGCACAGAACAGTTTTCAATGATCAGAGCAAAAATCACAAAGACATCTCAGCTGGTGTATGTAATACATGGAGTTTAGTTTTAAGGCAGATCCATAACAGAGTTTTCAGTAGTCTCTTATAACTATTTGGCATCAGCCTTCTCTTAGACTAATGTCTCATCTTACTCTCTGCTGTGTGTAACACTGCTTCAAAGAAGCCTGCACCTGTGCTGTGCTGTGGTGCCCAACTGCAGCAAGCAGAAATCCTTGGCTACAGGTGGGCTGCCAGAATTGGTTCCCGTGGGAGCCATCATGGAGTCCAGGTCTGTGATGGGGCCTGAGGAATAGGAGACAGTCAATACAGAACGTTTTTAGCACATTCGTGCACTTGCATATGTCGGCAGGAATTCTCAGTGAGTAGGAACTAGTTTGTCCCAACATGCATCTTGAGCAATAGGAAGGAGTGAGAAATGGGTTTAGGGTTTTTTAGGTTCATTCACACAGAGTAGAAGCAAAGGAACTTAAAGATATTTGGGATTAACCAAGTGTGAACATCCTTCACAAACGTGAGGTACTGCAGCTTCACAAAGCACAAATGTTTGTCTTCAAAGGGAATACTGAAAGCACAGCTGATGAAAGTTTGTCTCTTCATTTCCTTACCATTTTGCAGCTTCTCTCTGTGACTTTCTAGGAGGAACCCATTGAGCCATAGGCTCCTGACTGCTGGTGTCTTAAGTCTGTGCAGAGCAGGATACCAGAGTATGAGAATGATCCCCTTGCACAACTAGTTTATGAAGAACAAACAGCCTGCCACTGACGATTGCTTCTTTGCCCTAGTTAAAGTCAGTAGTCCTCCATCTTTTCTAATACTGCGTTCACACAGGAATGAATTGCACAAGAGACTCAGTGGAGGTGGATTTTCTTTTTGATCTTTTGTTAAGTAACTCTGTGCTTGAGGAGTTGAACATCTGGGAGCATGGGGTTAAGCACTCCAAATGTGAGAGACAGCTGAATGGCGATTGCTTAAGATAACTTGACCTTTCTGCATGTGTTTACATCAAGATGTCATTTTGCCCATCTTGCCACAATCTACAGCAAAGTCAGGAGGGACTCTGACACTCCTGTTGCCACTCTAATGCTTTCTCCACAATAGGAAAATTGTGGGTTTCTCTCACCCTCTTTTTGTGTGTCTTCATTACAGTTGTTTAGCCAGCAACTGAGCTGATTCTGATGGTTCTCTAGTTCTTAGTGCCTGTTTTTGCAGCAGAAGTGGTTTGCTTGTTTGTTTATTGTATTTGATTTGGGTTTTTTTGACCTAATGCTTTGTCAGGCAGTTGCCACATATGTTACAGTAGTTGCTGTAGTTTGGCAGGCAGTTTGCTGGCAGTGGGTGGTAGAGTCAGTGAGGTAGAAGGGTACCATTAACTTGGGTGGAAACTGGACAGTGTTTTCAAACTGAATTCGACCCGTAGTATTCCCACACCACTGAACCACTCTCTCTTCAGAGTATTGCTCATCACCCCACTGTGTCCAGTAGTGGTACCAAGGAGACAGGTGCCAGTCCTTGATGTGGTAACGTGGGGAGAGCACTGACATCATTCTCTCATTGTACTGTTCACACAGGTAGCATGGCTTGCTTCTTGGTTTGACTGTCACCAGTTTCCCAGGCCTTTTTGTTTTTTGAGACACTTCATATGGCATCTGTGGAGCCTGGAGTGCAGGTTAACTGTTTCCTTAGCCAGCATACATATGCAGTGGCATTTGCCAAAGGAAAATTCTCTGGCCACAGGGGAGAAGGTGACATGAAGAGCAGTTCCTCTTCACCCTCACACCAAAAACCAAGGCACACTTCAGGGATGCTCTGGTGCCCTTGAGCTGCTGGTGGCAGCCTGGTTCTGCTTCCCTCCATCCTGCACACATGGCTGTGCTTGCACACGTGTGCGTGCACACTGAGAAGAAGTGCATGGGCCTTAGCGGCATGTGTGACTGGCATACTTATTTTCTTTTTCCCTGGAAAAGAAGGTGAAAGAGTTTTAAAAAATTGATTGTACCTTTCAACTTTAAATCTTTAGAAATTGCTTCTTACTGAGAATCTAATAGTTTTTTAAATGTAAACTTGGGAAAATATTTACTTTTCAAGCATGATTATTGTTCTGTTTTCTCACATCACTGAAAGTGTATTATTCTTTTCAGACCATTGAATTCCAGGGATCACTCACGTTAAAAGTCAATGTGGTTTCCAGTGTCAGAAGATGTAAGGTTTTGTATTTATGGTTGGAATCCCTTCTCGCTTCTTTTCCCGTGTGGTATTAGCTGAAAATTTTTCAGATTCATACAGCTCGAAAGTACTCAGGTGCTTTCCCAAGGGTAAAAGGTAATTAGATCAAGGAATGGTCTTTAGAAACTGTCACAGACCCAATTCTGGTACTGTTATTTACACAGGTAAGGGTTGTGTAACAACAGTGGGAGGATCAGCCACAAGCCTCAAGCAGATGAAACTCATAAGATTTAAATCAAAAAGAACATGTTTTTTGTTTCTTTGAACTTGGAACTTCTACATTTTATTGCTGTGTGATTAAAACACTGGAACAGAATTGCTCATTTCCTTTTGCTGCCTTTTTATAGCTACAAGTCCCAGTCTGAGTATCTTGCTCTTATTATCAGCATTGTGCCTGCTCACTGCTCCTTGACTTCAGTCACTGCAGTGAAAGTCTATCCAAGTAAGGAGTGCAGGTTTAGCTACAGGAATAGTGCTCATTTGCTGAAGTTAGTATGTCTGTAGTGCCAGATCGTTTTTATAATCTATGTAGCTGTCACTATATACCCTTTTGCACATTCAGAGACCAGCATCTATACCACAAATTGCCTAAGTGTTAAAGCTGTGATTAATTTTGAAGTCAGTAGAAGAAACAACCCATGTTGTTAGGTAAGAGACCCTGAGACCTTGGGGCGGTTTGTGAGGCCAACCAGTCGGTGGCTGGAACTATTTCTGTGTAACGACACTTCCCATTTGAAGGTCAGTCAGGATGTCTGATGCCCCATGAGAAATATTGGAAGACTGGTGGAGCCCACTGGTCCAGAATGCTTTGGAGCCAGCTCTTGAGGTGCTAAAAACCAGATGCGGGTGTCTATCAAAAAAGTTGCCTCTGTGTCATTCCCCAGGAATGAATGAATTAATAAATAGCTGCTAGAAAAATAGATCATGAAAACGAAGTGGCGGTTTTGCTGTGGTAGGCTTTTAACATATGTGCTCTAGCATGTTGGGTGGGTTTTCTGTTGTATTCTTTCCATTTAGGAAAAAAACTTTTGTAAGTTTGTCACAGAGATTTATAGATCTCAGTATTTTAAAATGGGGCTTTCCATCACTCCAGGCACATGCACACTAAAAGTATTAACAAATCCTTTAAAATAAATACGCCTCTTGCCCATTTGGCTACTCAGGAGTAAACAAAAATTTATCGTCTTTCAACCTCAATCACTTCCTTCATACTTTTGCCCCACAGTGTGGGAACACGAGATTCCTGAATCCTTACAGCATGTCCTAAATCTTAACACATTGGGCTTTGCTAAATCAGAGCAGAACAAGGTTTCAGAGTCTAAAGGGCTGAGCCCTTGAACCAGCCAGCCCCATGGAAGCCACACTACTGTTTGTATAATACATAATATGAGATACCTCATGAAGAGGCGATTCCTGGTGCTAGCTATAGCCAGACCCAACCAATGTGTTGTTGGCAAGCGAAAGCTAAGGCCCTGAATGACCATTAGAAGCTAGTCTATAGTGCAGGAAAGGTGCTGATTGATGCATTTTCTGAAGGGGGTTTCCTCTTTGGCACAATATCTCTGTTCAGTTGTTTCATAGTAGTCATGAACCACTCCAAGTTGCTCACCAGGATAATGCATAGTGTGTGCCTTAGATGGTGCAAGTTAGGTGCAGACTGGGTTACCTGGTGAATGTGCTTGTCTGTGAGCCCTTCTTATGAGGAGGGCTAGCTTTCCTTCTAGAGGAGCAGAAATATTCCTCTATTCTTCCACTCATTTTCCCTGACCTACATGTTTGCATCTGATTCAAGTCCTAGGAGATTTTGGTCAGTAAAGGTTTATGTCAACTTAAAGGCAATAGTAGAGTCTCCTGTGGTAGGGTGATGTTAGAGCTTTATTTGTCCCTGATGTGTATCAAAGGAGAGATATGGCAAAGGAGAGATATGGATGAAACCTAGGAGCCAGGTTCTGCAATGTCAAAAATGGGCAAGACTCCCCGAAAGTAGCAGAAATTGCTGTTTTATGTAGTCACAGAAAAAGTATGTGAAAATGATACATTAGGCCTCAAGTCCATAATGATTTTCCATCGCGTAGTAACCCGGGTTGTGTTCAAAATAAGGACAAATCAGGAAGCTGAGCTGCAAATGCAAGTTACTGCAGAAATAGGTGATACTAGAAACAGAAATAGAAATGGGATGTTGGGGGGTTTTGTAAGAGAGTGTTCCTAATTTTCCCAGTGATGGGGTGAACCCAGATGGCTGCTGCTTACTTTTGCTGGATCCTGTTGGACTTTCCTAGGTGTCAGGCATGACCTTTTATTTCTCATTGAGCTTCAGACATGCTAGAAGTGCCCTGTGCCCCCAAGCACCCAGGGCTCAAGCGTGAAGGAGCTGCTTGCTTGGGCGCAGGGGCGCAGTTTGGGGACAGGGTTTAAGGCTGAGCTCCTTGTTCCTTGTTCTGGCTCAGTTGAACTACATTCATCATGGCTTCTAAAAAACGAGCAATGGTTGTAAACAGTATTCTCTTTTGAAAGATCACGGCCTGGTAATGTTCCTCACTAAACAGAGATAAAATCCAGAACGTAGTAAGTATTGATGATTAAGGTGTCAGGGGCCCATGGAGCTCCCGCTGTGATTTAGTTCCCTCCGACTGCCTCAACTACCGATGCATTTTGCTAATTACATCATAGATTTTCGTATTGATGAACAGAATCTGAATTAACAGGCGAAGCACTAATGTTACCCTTTCACTATTATTGTCGTACAAGAAGCCATGGCAGATGCTGGCAGTTAGTTACACAAACATTAGTATTAACGATTGGCCATTTGGAATTGGTGACAAACTGCCGCGCGCCAGAATCCTGAG